>OY728133.1:1652070073-1657070073 GCA_963277665.1 Viscum album
TGTGTCGGTGACGTGTTTGACATATGGTCGCCAACCTTATGGTCAAGTCACTCACTGACACTAGTTCCCTTCTTGGGTTGTTTTGGGTTTCCTTTGATCTCTTGAAGTGTTTTGAATCAGAAAAGTTGGTTTTGAAAAAAATGGTTATTTTTAATGACAATTTTTAATTTGTGAATTGTTTTAAAAGAAGTGGTATGAATGATTTGTGTTTTGTAAAATGAGGTTTATTTGTTTTGGCATTGGTATTCCTATGGGTTCTCACATGCATAGTGGTATGTTGGAAATGTGATCGGATTTTTGGTATGATGGATGGATGCCTGGGGTGGCACGAATACATGCATGTGGGTGAGACACTAAAGAATACTAATGGCATGGGTTTAACCCACCGAGCTTATTTTAAATTAAACATGTTTTCAAAAGAAATGTTTTGATTTTATGATGGCTCGTTTTCTTGTGTTTGGAGCTTGTCATGTATTCAGTGTTTGTTTCTGAGGATTTTTTTTATTAAGTTGGCCTTGATTGGGTTTTTGACTTTTCCTTGTCCAGTGGTTATTCTTTTAAAGTTTTGATGTGTGATCGTAGTACGATTGATCAAACTAAGGATTTTATGCTTGTGTTTCGGAAGCTGGATCCACCTCTCTTTTATGGCCAAGCAGAAACTTCCATTGTAGAGGAGTGGATGCGGAAGATTGAAAGGGACTTTAACCTCATTGAGTTGCTCGAGTCGTTGAAGGTCAAGTTTGTGACCTTCATGCTTGAAGGTTCACCGTGGATGTGGTGGATGTCGGTGTCTTGGAACAAGCCCCATCAAGAGTTTACTTGGGAGTTCTTCAAGGATTTGTTCATTCTCCAATATTTCTCTGAGGAAGAAAGGGTGAGAAAAGGGATGGAGATGTGTTGTCTACAGTAGGGAGATAGATCTGTGTTGGAATATTTCCAGTGCTTTGTGGAGTTAGTCCCGTATGATTTAGGGTATGCCACGAATGACCCCATGAAGGCTCGACGCTTCGAGGCGGGTCTCCGCCCTGATCTACAGTCAAAGGTGTTAGAGTCCAACTAAACTTCTTTTGTCGATGTGGCGAGACAAGCTTTTCATGTCGAAGCTGCGATGGCAGGAGTGCTCGAAGTAGTCCTCCCTCCTTCGATCCTTATGAGCAGTGATGAAGATTCGGGAAAAGAGTTGAGTAAGCAAATGGAAGTGGATGGAGCAGGTCGTGGAATAAAAAGCCCCCGGGATCTTTCATCAACCTCTTCGGAGCGGGAGATCCTCGTGTGTTATCTGTGTGGCAAGAGGGGTCACAAGAAGCCGTCGTGCCCAAGCACTCTGAAGCCCTGCCGGGCATGTGGACGCCTGGGTCACATGCGACGATTCTGTCGGGGCATTGCAAGAAAGCGCCGCAGAGGAAGTTCTCAATAGTAATGTGTTGTTGGGTTCTTGTTCAAAGTTTTTGGTGTAAGTTTACTTTCAGTGTAAGGTATCCTTTATCGTTGCAGTTGTATTGATGGTGTTTTGGGGTTTGAAATATATGAGAATGTCTTGGGTCTTTTGACGAACTCCAGCTTTCAATGCTGGTATGTTTCTAAATTTTAAAAATCTTGTCCTTTCTTTTGTCAAATCAAAAGGTGTATGTTTCTCATTGGGATTATCAGAACCTGACTGCAAGGCAGAAGATGCTTTATCCATCAGAGCTCCAGCCAAATGGTCTCGGAGTGAAGCCGACGCGTAGTCAGGAACCCCCAAGTAGATTTTAAGGAGTCTGGTTAAGGTTGCTCCTCTATTGTTGGGGTGAGGCAGTTTTGGCGTGTCTGTTGTGGTTTTTCTGTCGTTATATATTTCCTCTTGTCGCAAAGATCATGGTGGATTTATCCATAGCGCAATACTAGTAATTGCGCCTTTTGGATGTAAGTTGCTGATCAGTGACCTTGTGTGGGCCACTAATGTGAATCGGTTACGACTTTGGTTTGTGTCCATCCCTAAGCGGTGGGACGTGAGTAGTTTTTCTTCGTGGTTTCAGTGATCCAATCCTTGGGACCTCCCTCCCCACCCATGAGGTAAGGGTTTTTAGTTTGCGCAAACTTTTCAGATGAACTCCTATCCCTTTTGGACAAAATTAAGTGGTTTAAATGTTCTTGCTGTGCTCTTTATAGCTTGAGTAAGGCCTCGTGCACGTCTAAGCTGGTTTTCCGTTTGGTCGTTAGTAGGTCGGCCCTTTATGGTGGGGAGACCCACCGTGGTCTCTTTGGGTTTTCTCTTAAGTCATTATCAAATGCCAGTTGAGTTCTTATGGTGGGGATCCCATTCAGGCCTCCCCTCTGTTGGTGATTTATTTCAGCCAATGAGGTTCAGTCCCACTAGTAGTCGTTGTGATGTCCTTGGGTTAAGAGGTTGGATCATTTTGTGTGGAATCCTTAGGTGTTGATCGATCGACTGGATGGTGTTGTGGCTTTCTGGGGGCGGAAAGCGTTATGGTGGGGATAATTGTCACACCCCGACAAGTGCGTTTATTTTATTTTATGATTTCTTTGACTTTAAATTATTTTGCTGCGGTTCGTGTTCAGTATCGGACTAGGTCTTTGAGTTTTTGTTAAAAAGTGCGCTTTTTGACACGACGTCGTTGGGCGCATGAGCGGAGCCTATTCTAAAAACCCCGCGCATCCCTGCTCGGGTTTTTGTGCATCCTGTTGTCTATGTAAAAATTGAAATAAAATGTTCTCTTATTTAAATGCACATCTATTAGAGTGTTGTTTAAATTCTTATTGGGTTAAGAATTTTGTTACTATTGGAATAATATAAATACTTTTATTATTTTCATTTTATTTGTAATGATTCTTATTATTAATATTACTACTATTATAGATTTTCTTTTTTTTATTATTCTTTTATTCCGCTTCATTTTTCTTTCTTGTTTTTATTTTATTTTATTTTTCCCCTCTTCTAACCGTAGCGGCTCGCCCCCCCTCATTTTTTTCTTCCTCTATTCTCTCTCCCATCTAGCGCAGCCACCCCCCTCTTTTTATTTCTCTCCTTTTTCCCACCTTTCCTTATTCCTCGCATGATTCCTCACCTCCCAGCCAGTATCCCTTGCAGCACCCACCCGCACCAGATCTCCTCTCCCAGCCGGGTCCGCTTGTCCCTGCTTTGCGCCTCCCCTCTTCCCAGCGCGCCGCCAACTTTTTGTGCCCTCTCCCTGCTCCATCCGTCCAGCTGCACAGGCCGCACCTCCCAGCACTCTCCAGCTTCAACTCCTGCTATGCGCGCCTCCTGCGCCGCCCCGCACTATCGGCCGCGACCTCCGTTGGTTCCCCCCTGTCCAGCAGATCACGACCCCCTAGTCTCTCTCTCTCCCTCGTGTTTTTTTTCTTCTTCTTTTCTTTCTTCTTCTTCTCGTAGCCTGTGTGACGCCCCCTGTTGCCCGCTCCCTTCACCGCCGGAGTTCCCCCTACCCTAGAGCCTTCTCCTTCCCTCGCGCAGCAGCGCCGCGCGACCCGCGCCTTGCCTGCATCGCCCCAGCAACCTCCCCTCTACCTGCGGTTTTCCCCGGACACGCACCGCTCTTCCCCGGCTGCCTCCTCCCTTGAAGCAACCCGCACGCTGCAGCCAGCCCGCCCCGACTCCTTTCCATGTCCACCGCCGAACACCCCTAGCCTCCCCTGCCTTCGCCCTCCTTGCACCAGCTCGAACACCAACCCCCTGCCAGGTTTGTTTTATTTTATTTTATTTTTTTATTTTTATTGTTTATTATTATTTTTATTATTGTAATTATTATTATTATTATTATTATTATTATTATTATTATCGTTATTATTGTTATTATTATTAATTATTCTATTATTATTATTATTATTATTATCCTTATTATTATTATTCTTCTTCTTATTATTATTCTTCTTCTTATTATTATTTTGTTATTATTATTATTATTATTATTTTTATTATTATTGTTACTATTATTATTATTATTATTATTATTATTAATATTAGTCTTATTATTATCATTATTATCATTATTAGTTTTATTCTTATTTTGTTATTTTTATTGTTATTATTATTATTTTTGTTATTATTATTATTATTATTATTATTTTGTTATTATTTTTATTATTATTATTATTATTATTTTCCTTATTATTTTCATTATTATTATTATTATTATTATTGTTATTATTATCATCATCATCGTATGGGTTTTAATTGATGGTGAGTTTATTTGTTGGCTTAGGACTTTTAGGACCCGCGCAGGGCGTTTCTGAGTGAGCGCCATCACCGCGCCTTGTTTCCGAGGTTTCTTCATTGTCACGCTTAAGTTTCGAGGTAAGAGTTTCTCCCCAATGCTTGGTTTCGCTTGCTCTAGTGAGTTTTTGTATGTGTCTGAGTCCTTGATATTTATTATGCAGAGTGTCGGACTTTATCACGTGGCTTCGGACACGCGTTGTGTCATCACGCCTTGGTTCCAAAATTGTTTTCTCGTCGCGCTTTGATCTTGAGGTAGGTTCCCTTTTCACTTCTTTTAAAATTTAAGTTACATTATTTCCTACTGTTTGCGCACACTAGTTGTTCAAATTAAATATTTTATTAACTTTAGGAAACGTGAAATAGTATCAGAGAATTGTTTTTCTATAATTACTCAGTGTAAGAAAGTGCTGTTTATTTTATACAAGACACATGAAATATTCTTTTGATGAGCAGACACCCAATAATGAAAGAATTCCCATTTGGCATTTAAACATAATTCACAGAATATAAAATAGAGTTCTGGTTTAATGATATGATATTTCTTTTGAAGCTTGAACAAGTCTTTTGTCTCTTTTGAGAAATTGCCCGGTTGGATCTTAAAGTTTATTTAGAAAAATAAAATGGTTTGGTTTGGTTTTTATAAAAATGATGGCAGCCTGTGAAGTAGTGTTTTGAGGGTTCTTTAAATGGTTTTAAACTATTTTTGGTAGTGATTGTGAAATGTATTAAATTCCCATTTGGCACTTTATGGAAAGCGATAGAACTATTTTAATAAAAACCCTCTTAGGACAACTATCATGCCTTGGTTGCAATTGATCATTTGGGAGGCCACGCTTAGAGGCTCCCGAGTACTTGAGTAGTTAAAGGCATGAGGTTGTCCCATGGAGTGACTCGGGGTGATGCCTGTTTTGCTTTATATATAGATATATCTGATTGGATGCTCGGTTGGCATCGATTGGCTCACCCCCTTTTTAAACACTTGAGACATGGGAATCTGGCATATTAAGAGAATATTCTAAGAATTATTGCTGCACTGGTAGATTATGTTACTGACCAGTGGCCCATAGTAGGTGGATATATTGGGTTTATTACTATGGTATTTTCCCTCGTCCTGCCTAAGAGAGGATGGTCGAGTGTATTGTGCGTTTTGATTTCATCGTGACATGTCGATAAGGATGATTTCTCATGTATTGGTGTCTTATGGTTTATTCTCGATCTCCTAGGTTCACCCATGTATATTCAGCTCTTGTTGCTTGCAGTAGTGATTATGATGCTCATATGTATACCTACATTTCCCTTGCTATGTGTTTTACCTTGTGCATTTCTGGTGTATTGTTTTCCATGGAAAGTGGTAAATTTATTTTGATTAGGTTTCTAAAAATGGTTTTCAAATAAAAGTGTTTAATTCTCTTTGTACAAATTTGAAAAATAAAAACATCACTTTCCCTTTCTAAAAACCCATTAACACTAATGAAATAAACCGAAGTTTGGAAATGCTTAAGGGCAATGGTTCGTACTTTGTTTTTAAGTAAAATATTTAGAAAAAAACCTACTTTTATACATTGTAGTTCAAACTTGAAATGATGTTTCTTTTATTTTAAAAGTAGTGCATTGGGAATAGATATCGGGCTAACCTACTGAGTTTTAATACTCACGCCTATAGTGCTTTTTTGTTTTTAGTGTTTGTGCAGGCTATAGCTTGAGTGCGATCGCCTAGGGCGACGCTTGATCGTTGAGTCGGAGAGCGACCTGTGAGGTCGCACGGAGTTAGTTCAGACGTCGTGTTTGGTCAGTTTTATTTTTTACTTCTATTCCTGTTTAGTCACTTTATTTGGTTTACTTTTTCTGCGCTGCTCTGTATTATTTCTACTGTTTTAATTATTTATATTGGGCGAAATCGTTCCCACAACCTCTGTTGATGCCCCGACGCTTGTCTCCAGCCCAGGAGGATCGGGAACGCCTCTCGCGCCATGTCGCGGACCGGCTCGGGTGACCGGTTCAGGGTCGACCAGGGTTGGTTCGTGACAGGACACACTTGGAATATTTGAAATGAAAAAGATACACCCACATTTTACACACCACATACAAAACCAAAATGGCCCATTATCAAAACCTATATGATATTGACTAAAATGGACAAAAAATATGAATTGTACAAGTTTTTGGGACATTTTAACGCCTAACATTTTATTTAAACTCTGATTAAACCCTTTTTAACCAAAACCATGGTAATTAACTTTTGTTAATTCTACTATTAATTCTAACAAAAAATTAAGTATGACTTATTTTATAATATTAATTATTATAAATATAAATATAAATCCATTTTTTAAAATTTAATTATAATAATTGGTAGATTTTAATTTAAAATAAAACCCACAGTAATGGAGAAAAAATTGTTTTCCAAAGAGAAATTTTCAAAAGTTTAAAAAGTTAATATTTCAAAATTGGACATAAAATGGATTCAAATACCAAATTTTGGTAAATAATATTATAATTGAATAAAATTTACTTAATCAAATTCAAATATAATTTAACTTATTAAATACTTTAAATTAGAAGGAATTTTTTAGTAAAAAACTATATTTTCCCCTTTTTATTAAAAAATTAAAATTTTCCGAAAATTTAATGAAATTAAATCTAAGATATATTTTGATATGATAATTTAAAAAATTATTTTAATTTTTTTTAATTTTTTTTCATAAATATGGAATAAATTATTTATATTATTTTCTCCTAAAAATAAGTAAAAAACATTTTTGCAGAAAAATGGAATTTTGAAACCCATAAGGTCTTTACAAGAAAATATGTTTTATTAATATATAATATTTATATAGTTTTTAAAATATTGTTATTCAAATTCATACTTCAAATTTTAACTGGAATGTTATAAAAATTATGTTTAAATAATATTATTTATATTATGGTTTGTTTAGACACGGGTTTCCTTGTACCGCAAGCTCTCTAAAAGAAAAAAATTACTTAAAAAAGATCATAAAATATCAGGGTGTTACATTATACCCCACTTAAAATAATTTCACCCTTGAAATTGTTTCACTATGGTAAAAAATTTAGGATAAAGCCTCAGGTTCTCATATAGCTTCCTCAAATTTTTTGTTTTCCCATAAAACCTTTATTAGGTGAGTGGTCTTGTTTCATATCACATTAACTCTATGATCTATAATCTCTTAATTTTTCCCCATTTGATAGATCATTATACACTAGTATGATGTCTGAGTTCATTATATGTGATGGATTAGGCATGAACTTCCTCATCATAGATACACGGAACACATTATTAACCTAAGAGAGGTTCTCTTGAAGTGTCAAGTGATATGATACGGTCAATAATAAATTAATAATATTTAAATAGATAATATAAATATGGATTACATTTACATTCTTTCTAAATATCATAGCCTTCTTTAATGAATAAATATTTTGAAACACCTTTTCACCATTATAAAATTTCCGATCATGCCAATGATTGTCAATATGAATTTTCATTCTACTCTAAGATACTATGATGTACATATGAATATATAATAATTTATCTTACATTTACCCATATATATCAAGTCTTAATAGCTTTATTTCACTAACTTCATCCCATAAAATTGGAGTTAAAAACTTTTTTCCATAAAGGGATTCATAAGGATCTATTTGAATGCTCAAGTGAAAGATATTAGTGTATGAAAAATCGACTAGAGGAACGTGTTGATATTAAACAACTTTAAAATCCATATAAAAAGATCTAGACCTATCCACAAGGGTTAATATAGTTCTTCTATATATAATATCTGTATGAGGATAATACATAGTGCATAAACTCTACCTTGTATCAAGAACTCACTGAATACATCACTAAAACATTAAGATAAACCTCAAAACTCAATCAAATACAACAGAATATGCTACTCCATGAAACCTAACCCCTTTATTAATATAAACTTGTATATATGATACCAATATAAATATTATCTAATAGTAATTAATTATAATGACATTTTAATTTGATCGACTACAACCCATATTGCATTGTTCCCTTTATATGTTTTGGGGAGTCTAAAAAAATATGGAGACATTTTCCAATTTCTATTATTGTATAGGTAATTGTTATAATATCCCCTTATACATTTTTATGTCCACCTTAAATTTACAACATACCATGAAGCAAGATGCAAACTATACAATAAATCCCTTCATTCCATCCCACCAAAAATAATCTTTAAAATCTCTATACATTTTTATGCTTCAAAGATGAATAGAGAATGAAGAACTATGAGTTTCTCAAAATAGATCCTTCTTCAAAACTATAATTTAAGGTACACATTCAAGATTTTCAAAACCATATCATTCGATCACAATAAATATTGAACTCATAAACATTTCTCACCTTATTTTTCATATCCACATGATTCTTCTACACCACTTTTATCCTCACATGGATAGATGATTACAAACTTATTTGAGAAAGATAATGTTTCTCCCCAACATTCATGATTTCATGATCCATCATTTTGAAATATTTAAATAATTTATATTTTGTGATCCTCATCATAGATAGGCTAATATGATCTTTTTGACTCAAATCATTAGGCACCATGTTCACTTTTCTAGGGTGGTAATGTATTGACCATTCATAATCATTAATTAGTTCCAACTATCTTCTCTGGTAGATATTCAACTCCTTCTATGTGAATATATAAATTAAAATTCTATGATCTGTTTATATATCACTCCTTTCTTTATAAATAATATTTCTTCATATCATTAACAAAACAATTAACATCACAAACTCAAAATCACGAGTTGGTTAATTTTTCTCATGAACCATCAAATTTCATGACACATAATCTATCACCATATTTATTTTGAATAAGGATGAATCATAGTCTCTTTATCAATTAATTACTATATATTACAAACCATTATAAAATGCATGATAAAGTAAGAACTGGTGAACTGACTAACCATTACATAAATTATTTGAAATTTGTATCACATTCATATGTCTAAAGGAACTTGGATCACTTTTGAGTAAAATTGTGGACTGGATTAGAAAATTATGGTAAATTTTCCACAAATAATTGATATTTTCCAAACAAACCATGAAAACTATATATATAAATCAAAATGGTTGTGTGAGACAACATTCAATTTCTTCTTTATTTGATAGATCTATTGATATACCCTCTTTCAAATCTGGTATATCTCACATATAGTTCCACCTTAATTATTATCTTCCATATAATCCGCTTGTGATCTTTAATTTCTTCCATTATCTTTGAATATATAATCATATAATCTATAAAGACTACCACAAACTAACCAAGGTAATCTCTATAGACTCTATACATTAAATCCATGAATATAGAATGGTAATTTGTAATACTAAATGGAATTACTATATATTCATATTTTCTATACCTTGTTTAGAATATTGTTTTAGGTATGTACTCCTTTTTTACCCTCATTTTATGACATCCAGAATGAAGGATGATCTTGGAAAAGTATTGATCTCCATGAAATTAATCAAACATGATATCAATATGGGGTAGGGGATATTTTTTTTATTTTGATCTTGTTATTTTCTTAATAGTAAGTATAGAGTCACATTAATAAAAATTTCTTCTTAATTAACAAAATTGTTGCACCCTATGGTGATTCACTTGTTCAAATAAATCCATTATTAATGTTATCTTGTAGTTTCTTCTGTAATTATTTCAACTCAATTCAAGCCATTCTATATGGAAAAATTTAAATAGTAATGGAACCAGGGATGAGTTCTATTGAGAACTCAAATTCAAGACTCAATGTATGACTAGGATACTCTTCTGTAAATACATCAATAGACTCCCACACAATAAGTATTTCATAAATTATGAGTTTTTTACCAAGAATATGAGATAATCACCCCATTTGAATATGACACAAGACCCATACAATGGATTTGATTTCTATTTGATGTTCATATTTATCATCTCATTGATAGATGATCATAGGATGGTATAGAATATCAAAAAAAACTTCTTTTACTTAGTAATATATATGGTATTTAAATATAATAATCCAATACATGACTAATATAACATCAATGTCAACTAGTGAGAGAATAAAAATATTTTTAGGAAGCACATTTTGACAAACTTCAATGGGAGAATAATCATAGAATTGATATGTTATCATCATTCCATTATAATTTTTCACTAGAAAATAAACATATAATCACTGAGTTATAAATTAAATACCCATTTCAAATCCATTATACATAAAATATTGTGTAAATATAGAATAAAATAAAACAATAATTGTTATATAGTAGATATTGAGTGTACCTTTCAATACATCTTTAATGTAACCCACTTTGATAGTAATTATCACATGATAGTTACATTTTTATTTTATCATAAGATACATTTGATTTGGAAGGTCATAATAAAACATTGGGTTCATGAAATGGTTAACATAATGCCCGTACTCCTTTCGTTTTAATCATTGAAGTATGGGTGGTTCATTAGTTGGCGTCTTCTTCTCTTCCACTACATTAACTATCCCATTCATTGACTTCTGACATTCACATCATTTATAATCCACCGTTACATCTTTAAATAACCCCATTTTCCATTAAATAAATTTCTTTAGTGTTTATTCTAACATTATAAGCATGTATATGGTGGAATTCCTTTACAATATGTGAATTATTTGAGATTTCATGAGACTATATCTTCCAATTATTATTAAAAACAAGGGAATAATGGAAATATCTAATATCAATTTCTACCTTGAGTTCACATAATTTTTCTTCTTCATATCTAATAAATTTTCTTAATGTTAATTACACTAAAATACTTGGATAAACGACCCTAAAGAATCGATTAATTTTTTTAGTGATAATGATTAAACCAGAATCATACCTCTCCAGTATTTTAAAATTCACAGAATAAGTACCATCTAATTCATCCTCATTTTTCTTAAGCTTAAGTAATTCCTTCTTCATCTTTGTTTGTAGTATACATGGGATATTATTATAGAAAAATATCCTTTTAAACTCATCTCTATCCATATAGTCAATTTATTTCCTATTGGATCATATTCTTAATAAGGTTATACCATTCATCTACTTCACCTTCCAAGTGATAAATGGTTTGGACATCCTTTTCATTATATGAGCACCGAAGAACAAAAAATATCTACTCAATGGTCTTGATCTATTGTTCATCTACTAGTGAATCAAAATAACCACTAAAATAAGTGGGATGTTTTCTTTAAGAAGACTCAACAGTACGTTGAGTCTTCATTATATCATTTGGATGATCATCTTGATCCATGTCATGAGAAAATTGTAAGTATAAAAATAGGAATCTTCATTCCAGTTCCCACAAAATTTGTTTACATGGGTGAAAAATAAATGCATTGTTTGTCATAATTGTTGTCAGCATGATCTATTCTAGTTCTAGCCATTAAATAAAACCAAAGAGGAAAAGTGTGGGAAATAATACTCATAGTGGGAAACCACATAATCATAGAAAAAATTATATGATGTCTATGTCATGAAACCTTCTTTTCAATATATTATATTTTAGGTTTAACCTCAGTCATTAATGTTCATCATCTATTAAAATCCATGATGATGGATTGTAAAGAGTTTTTTAACCTCCAAAGTATATCAATAAGAGTGTTAATAAAAGTGTGTTGTAAGGACAATTTTTATGCACTAGGTAAATATTGAGTACAAATCAATTCACCATTTTTAGGTTTATTACCTCAAGGTATAACTGTGTTAGAGCCATATACACATGTAGTACATAGAGAATGATTTTTTTATAATAAAACCACTCTAATTTCTTCACCATAACATAGGTGGTTATCCTATAAATAGGATTATCCTAAAGGTTATTACTAAAGTTTTCTTATCCATGTTTCTATAGGTTAACTATACCTTTTATTTGACACCACCTATAATAACCCAATCTATTTATACATAAATATTAAATCTTTTTAGATAATTATTCAATGAATTTAAAAAATATATTCCCAATAAATATAAAAGTTTAATTGCTTTGGAGACTAGATACATGATATTATTATTTAATGAAATATCTTCAAAATCCCCCTAAAAATATCTCCCTAATATGTAGGCTTCATACATATTCCCTACTTGTATCATTTGATAATAACTTGGGGAAATGAAAGATAAGAAAGGGTGAGCTTAGAATCTTGATAAGGGTAAACATGGGAGATATCAAATGATTATAATATTAAAGCATAAGATAATAATAAGGGTATGGTGTCATGATAATAATATAAAAAATGTCATGATATAAATATTTATCATTTAAAAACACATAAATAATAAGTATGAGAAATCATTATAAATCAATCATGATCCGTTATTCCATACTATAAAAGTCTAGAACGATCATAAGTATTGAACCCATTATATATGTAAAGGTAAACTACAAAGGCTATAAAATCACAATAGATCAGGAATCAACAATATTTTCTATAGTGGATCAAGAACATATACTTGTTTCTCATAGAATATCATGCACAATGACTTGTTTCCAATAGTCGATCTTGCATAGTGTATTTTTTCCCATAGTTATCTCATGAGATATAATAATATACCAAATGATTTTAAGGTATATATAAATTTGGGTCCACCTGTTACACAATTAAATATATACATATTTGTTTCACAAGATCATAATACATTAATCCTATCATAACATAACATATGTAAAGAAAATGGGATTAATAATCATTTCATGAATCCATCATAGCATAATCCATGGAAAATAAAGGGTTTCATAAACACATCATAATTATAATACATACAAAGATATAATAATGATTTTATCATTGTATCATATCCCAAATAAATAATATGCAACATCAAAGGTTATTTTTGTCGATGAATATAAATTCCATAATGAGACCATTAAAGCATTCTTCAGAAAAATAATATGTTCACTTTGAAAGTAACCATTCTAAAACAAAAGGTTCACAAAATATTTTGAAAATCATTTTATTTGAAAATAATAATGGAATATTATGAAGGAATATTTAATTTATTGAGTGTTTATGAAGTCATGAAATTTATTTCATGTTGTACATGTTAAAATAAAACCATCATTTGACACTTTGTAAAAAAAATCAAAAAGTACATCATTCAGAAAATTAAAAGAAGATTCCTTTTAATCCGTTATTTAAAAAGTAAATAATAAAGAAAATACATTAAATCATCATATAATAATATTGAAAACATTCTTGAAATCATTTTTAGAGAACATGTACATGTAAAAAATCTTTCAACTGAATAGATAAATAAAGTTTCATTTCTTTAAAATTATTATTTTATTATCATGAGTTCTTAAAGAGAAAAAATGACATGAAAACATTTATTTTATAAAAATAATTATATTTGAATAATATTAAAAGGATTTACCATTAATGTATCATATAAATTATTTTAATAAAAATTAAATAATATAAATTCCTGGTTGTAATGATATTGAAACAAAAATCCATCCCCACTTTTATAACTATTGAATAATAATCCACATGAATGAAATAACCTTATATGGATTTTTAAATCCTCATAATTTTCATGATAATATTTATAAAATACATTAATTTGAATTATATATACCACATTAAGGATAGAACTATTGAATATGGAATGCATCTCATTGAGGGAAAAGTGTGACGAAAATCCCTTACTTTAATTCTTGACACTCTTCAAACACATTCGAACCTCATATATAATAAATATTGGTTTATTAAAAATATATTATATAATCATAATAAAATATATCATACCTTTTATGATTTATTTATAACCATTTATCACCCGCTTATTAATAATTCGTTGTTAAAATCATGTTTTGGGTAATAAATGCCTTTTTTATGTTTGTTCTCATTTGGTAGTTTTGGTAATTTAGAATTTATAATTTATAAATAAGATCTAAAATTATTTCCATGATGTAAATATAATATATAATCATTATACATGTATTTTTAATCGTCCATACAAATTAGATATAGAAAAATGAATCACACTATCAATGGAGACGGTAGACTGTACGTTTCACACTGACGTTGTTTTCCATTTTTTTTGAAGGATGGAGTAAAAAAAGGTAAATATTAATTAACATCTTAAAAATACTTATTATATCATATATATTAATTAAATATATCATTATTACCCTCCATTTAAAAATAAAATGAAAAACATATCACATAACTTCATGGTGGTGGTAGTTCACACATACGCACGAGCGATGTTATCATTTTTAATGGATTGAAAGGTAAGAAGGTGGAAGAGATATTATAATTAAATAAGTATAGTAATTTCATAAATAAAATATATATACATCAAATACATCATTATATAAATTCGTGAGAGGTTGTGATGGAAAACTAATTACATCAGTTCGTGAGGCAGTCATCTTCCATACACACGCTCGATGGTTTTATTTCCCATTTGATGGATTAAAAGGTGGATATTAAAAATTATATTAGAATAATAAAATATAATTATATGGAATATAAATTATTATTATTTCATAATATTTGGATAATATTTTAAGGAGGTGGAATAAGAAATAAAATGAAAACACAAGGTTAAGAATTGTACCTCTTCTTTGGATAACCCCTTTTGGTTTATAACTAAATCAATCCTTGGAGGGTTTCATGATCAAACCAAGGTGTCAAGGATGTGGGGAAGGAAGTAAATAAATTATTTAGATAGGCATTGACCTAAAAAAAGTTATTTTTATGTGTTTATAGAAGTTTATAGGGGTTGACCTTTTATAAGTGGGGGAGAGCACACACTTAGAATGTTGGAAAAGAAAAAGATATGCTAATATTTTATACACCCCTAAATACTACAAAATGGATAATTATAAATCATTAGATGATATAATGTTGTAATATGGTTATAAAATATGTGCTTGACATGTTTTTAGGCCATTTTAAAACTTATACTTTTAGTTCAACCCCCTGATAAACTGATTTTAAACATAACCGCGGTGATTAATTTTTACTATTTTTACTGCTAATTATGATGAATGGTTAAGTTTTAATTATTATATAATAGTTATTCTACTGAAAAAAAGTATTGAATAACTTTTATTAAATTCAATTCTTATATGTGGTAGAATTTAATTTCAAATAAAACCCTTATAGAGATGAAAAGTGGTTGTCTAAAGAAATGTATTCATAAGTTTAGAAAGTTTTTATTTCCAAATTTAACATAAAATTAATACCAATGAACTAAAATAAATTAAATATATTAAAATTGAAAAAAATATTTCCTTTAAACTCATTTTAAAATAATATTTAATTTTTTAAATACTTTAAATGAAATAGAAGTTTCAAATAAAAATCCGTATTTCCACTATTCATTGAAAAAATATTTTTTTCAAAAAATTATAAAAAATTAACTCTAAGTTAATTTTTGAAATGTTTATTTATTGAATTAATTCATTTTTTAAATATTTTTTTTAAAAAATTACTTATATTATTTTTTTAGGAAAATCAGTATAAAACAATTTATAGAAAATTCTATTTTTGAAACATTTAAAGACTTTAGAGGAAATGAATATTTTATTTATCAAAAACCATTATATAGTTTTTTATAAAACATGGTAATTATTATATATACCACTAAATTTAATTTCTAGTTTATAAATAGAAAATTTATGTAGTATTATTTATATTACGGTTTGTTTAGACTCGAGTTTGTGTGTATCTCAAGCTACGGATGTTGTTAAATTTACTTGAAAAAAATCATAAAATATATCTATGTTAAATAATTCCTTACACAACCTTCTTGTATCCATCTCCCAGGTTTTCCATTTTGGATTTCCTTGAAAATTCTATTTGGATTTGGATCATATTTTATCCTGGTGTGAACTCTAAACAATTTCTCCTTTCATTTGGAACATGAGTTTTTTAGATTGGAATTTCTTGGAAACAATCCTTGGATTTAGATCCCTAGGTATACAGGTTATAATTCCATAGAAAAAATACTTGGATTCCAATTTTCAATTATTTGGGTTTGAAATCCTTGGACACATCCCTTGGATTTGGATCAAGGATTGGAGTTCCCCAGACACACTCTAGGGATTTATATGTGATGATTAATAGGTCATCCAGGAAAGAATCCATGGAATATGATATAGAGACTAATACTAATTAAAATAGTTTTGAGATGCATTCAATGAAACTATGACACTATCCAAAGTAGGTATTTTTATCCCATGTTCCATTTCAGAACCATAAGATTTATGATGGTTTATTTATTGACACTTTTACTTTATTTAATTATATTCTAAGCATATAACATGTGTATACAAAATTTACTAATTATGTATGGGGCCACATTTGTGGTGCCCTATTAAGATGTACTCACACCCTTCTTGAGTGGACATGGAACTTGGGTATCGTGGTAGACTTCAATGAAATAGGTTCAGGTTTGGTGGAGGCATGGCGTTAGATGGTTGATACAGAGAAACTTGAATAGAGACAGGAGGTGGATGAGGTATAACTAACTGATTTATTAGATCCATTTATATTTTAATTATTTTATTTTTTATGTGATAATCCTAATGGGATATTAGTTGTATTTTGGTATAACCATGAGTCTTCTTGTTAAATTCATTTATTATTGATTGATTTTTTATTTGATGATTTTGTGATCTATTTATTATTTTGGATAATGTTCATTTGTATATGTCAGTAATTGTACAGATTGGTATGTGGTTAAAGACTCTCTATAGTCACACCATTGACCCCTGCTTCTAGTTGGTTGCCTTTTCCAAATGGGGAGGAACACCTGACGTTATTTAATAACCATTGGTCTGGTCATTAGTGGGAGTGGTGCGTGGTGGAAGGATATTACAAAGTCATATTAGTGTGTTATGTGACTAGTATCACACATTTTATTAGAGTATATTTTATTTAACATTACTATTTTGTGAGATTTTTGAATATAGACATAGTAATGTTTCAGACAAAGTTATAAATCCCAAATTAGCATGTTTTTCTGGTGGATTTTCTGGTTATCAAGGATTTAGGGTTGATGTTTTTAGCTTTCACTGTTACGGTTGGATGATTTCGCTTCAGTGACACACTTGATTTTTTAAAATTGATGCTTTATTTTTATCTTTATCTATTTGATCATGGTGGTAAAAGGAACCAAAACATTCATCATATATGACATATAGAAATCACATGACATTTATGTACCTATGTGATTTATATCACTGATGATAGAGGGTAAACTATTTATAGTGTCAATAATAATGCATATGATTTTTTCAGTATAAATTCTTGGTGGTATTCTACTCAACTAGAGCACAGTAAAAATCCCTCTGATGAAAGGTCATGTGGGTCTACTATGAGATTCTTGAAAACAATACTTTTTATATATTCCATTGACTAAATATATTCATAGTGTCTCTTTTGGTTAGTACAAGAATATGATTCATTAGGGATGGACTCCTAGTGGTTGGTTTTGGTACTGGTTATTGTTTACTTAATATGAATCATGGTAGGGAAATAATATTATGTCAATAGTTATACCTGGATGAGAATTTGATCCTTCATGGGGTGGTTCCCGAATGCAACCATCTAGTGAGGATTAGTTTGAGATTATTATTCTATAGGTGATAGTATCATGTGAAGAGGCCCAATGAGAATTAGTGCATATTATATATTAATGGGTTTTCATGTGTTTTTGGACATGTATATGGGTATAAGAACCAATGTGTGGGACGTTTTGCTCATTGGTTGTGACCGATATGTGATATATGACCTATATTCAAGGCGGGAGGGCCTAGTAACACTAATGATTGACACTGGGTATTAGTGATCCAGATATTATGTTTGATATGAGAAGTGATATGTGAGGGAAACCCAAGATAAAGGTTAGCTCATGCATAAAATTTAACTCGTAGATTAGAACCTTGGGTGGGTGATTTATGTTATAATTGGTGCATGTGAGGTGTTACATAGTATATGGTTTTGGAATGGGTAGAATCCTTGTGTTGCAGATTGATGAATGATATGTGCTACTAGCTTGTGGTTTGGGTATGAGGATTCCTTAGGATTTTTTGATGATAGACACCATAAGTGTTGGAGCATGGGTATTGAGGTAGGGGTTTTAGAGGAAGGATCAGTATAATGTATAGCCCAGTTGTAATAGATATTCTTTTGGGAATGATATTAGAGTGTGGAAGATGTTATAAAAATTCCAGATGAGTCGGGTGATCATGTGATTATAAATGAATGGGTAAAATGCCTGGTTTATAAAAGGATCATCAAGGGTGTTCAGGATGGATTATATTGACATTATTTGAGGCACATGACAATATTTTATTAGGAAAAAAACCAATGTCCAATAACATATGTGTCATGTAAATGTGAGTCGGGTGGTGTGATTAGGTGATACCGGAGCATACACCTAATGGTATTAAATGAGATTACAGAATTACATGTTCTTAAGGTGTAGTGAATGTTGAATAATGACATGATAAATGGGTTGTGACTGGGTTAATTGGGGTTTTTTTGGTCAAGTATTAACATGGGTGGTGCTTTAGTGTTATTTTAGTGATGAGATGCATCTGGGAATAACGACCCCGAGATTTGGATGAAAATTATAGGTTTTTCCTCTATGATTATGATGATGATTCCATGGGTGGAATGGTGTTAGAGGATTACTAGACACATAAGGGAGAATTAGAAGGCACCACACACATGTGATGTGATAAAACCAATTGAGATTATTCTTGAGGAGTGGTATAAATGAAGTTATATGTCGATGAGTGAACCATTTTCTGTATGAGGTTAAGACAATCATCATTAGTAGAAATTCAATGGATATCAAGGATGAGTTTCTCATGATCCGAGAATAGGTAGATCTCGAGGTTATGTTTTAGATATTTCATATGATCTAGTAGACTATGGTCAGTCCGTATGTGAAGTGGTGAAATAATCATGGGTTGTGGAAGTGTGATCCCTATGTTGAAAGGACCATTGGTGTAGTATGATCGATCGTAGGATAGTTGAGATGGAATGGAAGAGTTAGTGGGTAGATGGATTTTATTTTTCTGGTTCCTTGAAAAATAAAATATTTTAAATTTGTGTCTAGTTTTGGATGGATTGTGAGTGTTAGATTAATTCTGGTAATGTTTCTGATATGAACTGAGTGTTCAACAGATTGATACTTTACCCATAATCATGTATGGAGTGTTGTGTATGATTGGGTTGTTAGAGGATTCAATGAAGTAATTATGCTATAATATGGGTCCTGACTATATTGTGGGTGTTTAAATGATCTTAGGAAGCCTCTGAGAGTTAAGGAAACATGATTTGGTAGTTTGATTATGTGACGATGGCTAATATCGATCATTTTGAACATGGTTGTCCAGAGAAAGCCTAATAAAGGTGGGTTTTTGTGTAATTTAATATGTTATATTAGAAACCATATTGGGAGTGTCATATAGGATATTATGGATTTATTTTAAGGTTTTTTCATGTCATTTAAGGAAAGTCCATAACGGTTCTTCACTATTCTTAGTGATGCCGACTCATCCAATTCAGTCAGGAATTGAGGTGAGGAGGGGTTCTAGATTTTATCTAGTATTCTTGTATGGAATTTACTATGGTGATATGGAAACCACACTGAGCAAGTTATTAGACAATTGAATATGTGTTTTGGTTGTAAATTTCAATGGTGGGGAGTAACATGGTTTCTAAATAACCTGTAGGATCAGAGGCCTATGGTGGATAGCACCATATGACTGATGATAAATTGATTAATATGACTATTGGAATAGTAGGGCATGAGAAGGTAATGCCTTGGTGATTCATTAATGATGAAGAGTGAGCATCTTGAGTTTTTATGAATAGTGTGAATTTTTTATACAGATACATTGTGGACAATCATTCTATGTTATGAATTGGAATACAATGAATGGATAGTGAATTGATGCATTTTATTGGTCAATATGGGTGATTGAATGGCTATTAAGACTTATTACTGATAAGAAGTGTTATGGGGGTGTTTTAAAGACTCTCATTTTAGAGGATATAACAAATTCGGAAGGAATTGGAAACTTTCATTTTTTGAGAGGTTCTATTTGGGAATTAGTATTTAGATTGGGTATCTAATCATTAGAACATCTTAGATAAATATTTCTGCATGTGAAATGATTATCTAAGGGTGGAAAGTGTATTCAAAATAATGTCATAGAAATATCTGGGAAGTTGGGAAGCTGAAATTTAGCACTAGCTGCACCAGCTAGTCGATGGGGTATCATGAGGTATATTTTAATGGGGATAGTCTCATCTTTTTGGATTCAATATTCTCAAGGATTTAAAGGTATTGGGGATTGGAAGAGTCAATTCTTGGTTGATCCTCCATCTAATCATTACTCATTTAATTCCCCTTGAGAGGGGATGATCCTTACTATGATTTTTGTGGTGATTTATATTATTTGTTTCCTCCTATTTCTTTGCTATTTCTTATCATTACTGCCCTATGATTTTTTATTAATTTTGGATATCAATTTTTTTGTTGATTTTACCATATCATGGAAAAATCATCCAATATCGTTGGGGATTTTTATTGGATTACATAGATGATATATTAAGATTATATTTTCATGTCATCGTATTCCATTTCAATTGAGGTATATTTTTCTATGAAGATTTTTTAGTTTTTTGACACATTTTGATGTCAAAATGAGTTTTTAGTTTCATAATTTTTCTTTGTGTAGGTATGTAGGGGTTTTGGTTGTAGATTACACCATGTTGTTCAAGGTTTCAGTGAGTGAGTCTCTCCTGGATAGCTGTTAAAGTATTATGATATATTTAATTAATTTGTAAATTTATTAATAATTTGGTAAAAATGAATGAATACACAATTTTAAATTATTTAAAATTAATTATTATATGTAATGTAGGGAAATAGATTCTTGGGATATTGAGTCAATATTTTAAGGTCTTGGGTAAAACTATTCGGCGATGAATTGAAAAGGAAAATATCCCTTAATATAGTAGGTGGCCCTTTAAGATACCACTTGATATTATTCATGTTTATAGTTTCATGTGATACATGTTTCATCAAATTAAGAGAGTTTGACCCCTTTTTATTAACGTAATTATTTAATATACATTAAATTCATATACTTGACAATTCTCTAAGGTCAATGCCAGACTCGTTTTCATTAGATTGGTTACCTCGATCGTCGATGGATGAGGTATTGACTAGAAATTATATCCCAATATTATTTATGACCTGATGAATATAAATAAAAGTGAATTTAATGTAATAGGGTGACCCTAAGAATAGGTGTCTTAGTAACCCTTAGTAATGGGATGTGATTAATAGAAATAGTTATCCCATGTAGGCCATGTGATATTCCATATAGCCATTGGGTTAGTGGAGATGTCCATGGGTGAGTGTTCCTCACCCAATGAGACGTGTACAAATGTGTAGGTATGCCCTATGTGGATATTGTATAGGATGGGTGAGAGTACAAAACTGGGATGAAATTGATATTGAAATGGTTCTTTCAACATCATTTGAGATTGATGTTATTGAGGTTTTAGTTTTATGGTCTGTGAGGTCATGCATTGTTGAAAAATATATCAATGGATGCCATTACCATCAAGTGATGGGTGTTATAAAGAGATATGGGAACTAGGTAATTAAACCCACATTGGGTTTATACACATAATATGACTAATGATACCCCTAGTGATTTACCTAGTGTTGTATTTACCTGATAGGGGGAATATATGAATTTGTTATTTATGATTACATGTCGTCACTATAGAACCTAAATCGAATATTTGAGCATAAGGAGGCTATAATGTCTATGACACAAGATGCTGTAGTTGGAATATAGTTCCCACCAAGATTTTATGATAATGGGTTTCTATGGGTGTAATGGTAATATAAATGTGTATTGGTTTATTATGGGTGTATTGGTGGCCAACAAGTGTATTGGTTTCATATTGACAATCTAGTTTCATATAGATATATTGGTTGTTTATTGACATCTTTCATAATTCCTAGGGAAATCCCCTTAGATTATGATGGTTATCTAGATTGAAATTATATGGAAATTATCCTTAGATTCGAATCATAATTTATCCAAGTTGGAATTACTTTTACACACTCTATGGATTTGGCTTGCAGGTTTATGGGTTGAAATTCCTTGGATTCACTCATAGAATTTGACTTTAAGGTTATTCTAGTGGGAATGGCCTAGACATGCCCCTTGGATTTGACTCAAATTATTTATGGTTTGTAATGCCTTGAGAATTATCCTTGGAATCATATCACAATTTATCTAGGTTGGAATTCTTTTGACATACTCTTTGGATTCATCTTGTGGGTTTTTTTGGGTTTGAATTATTTAGATGCACTCCTTGGATTTCACACATAGTCTAGAATTCCTCGAACAAGCTCTAGGGATTCAAATGTGATCATCATAGGATTTCCTAGGAAACACTCCAAATAATTGGCTATAGATCCTACTATAGGTTGATGTGTTAATGAGACGTGCTCAGAAACACATAGGTGCTGGTCAAAGAAGGTGTTGTTGTTCCCAAGTGTCACATTTGAACTAGATGTTTGACGATGATTTATTTATTGATTCTTTTATACTATTTACTTATATTCAAAGTATATCACACATATATACAACATTTAATTGTTATATAATAGACCATATGTAAAAATATAGGTAATCTTATAGGTTAATCAACATTATGATATATTATTATTCATTTTATTAGTTTATGATCATTATATTTTTTAATTATTCATTAGAAAAATGGATTGTTTTATTTAATTGAAATTTTTTCCATTATTTTATTTAAAACTTAATGTTTTATAATTTTATAATTTTAAATTGATAATATGAAATCATTTTTTAAATTCTCATTTTAAAATTGGATTAAGATGGATTATTTAATTTTTTTAAAAATAGTTGATTTTTTTGTAAGCAGTAAAAAATACTGATTGTCTATATACTGTCAATTTTATGATGTTATCATGATATACATATAAAACAAAATTTTCTAAAGATTTTTTTTATAGAATATATATTTATTTTTTTAATTATTACAATGTATTTTTAAATATAATTTTGACCTTATAAATCTATTTTAACATTTTGGAATTCTAATTAATGTTTTTATTCAAATAAAAATAGATTTAATTATTTTCTTTTAATCAAGTAATTTAAAGGTTTTATATGATTAATATTATATTTCAAATAAAAATATTCTATTTTGACTTAATTTAATCAAATTAATTCAATTAGAATCATAATTATACTTTATTTTTCTATAAAACAATTTTAATACTTAAAAATGGAAATCTTCTAAAAATAGTTTTTATAACGGCTTGTATACTTGTATTAAAACTATTTTTACCACATATTGAAATTTAATATGGTAAATGGATTTAATATTTTGAATAAATTTGATAAATGTTTTTAATTATTTCAATTTTTTCATTAAGTATAGTAATCATGGTAAAAGTCTAGCACCATAGTAAGAGTTAAAATAGTTAATGAGGGAGTTAAAAATAAGAGATAATATTTTAAATATCTTAAAACATGATAAAATTTGATATCATGAGTAGATTTAGACTCATACTAACCTTATCTTCAATATATTTCTATTTTAGTTCCAATTTAAAATGAAAAAGACAATGTATTATTTTAAAACATTGAATAATTACAAGTTTTCCACTTCCCTCACTTATAGAAGGAAACATCCTATCATCATTCTCCCACACTTATTAAGCCATGTATATTATGAAATACCTAACCAAATAACTTCTCAACATCACTCCCCACATTTTACATGTCTTAGTATTATCAAAAGACCAACTAAGGTAGGGTTTAAGTGTAAGACAAATGAGGTTATCCAAAGAAGATGTATAACCCTTAACAATGTTATTTCATTATATTTATTAGTCTATATCAATAAAATATTCTATACACATAATTATATAATAACATTATTATTTTACCTAAAAATAAATGTTGTTATTTTGATGATACAATCCTTTTTTATATCTCCTTTCTAACCAATTGAAAACAAAAGTATCGCATCTGCATACATATGGACCACCACCTCCACGATGCGATGTATTTCATTTTTCATCACCAAATCAAATGGATAGTTTTTATTTTGGATTTAAAGTATATATATGATATTTATGAACAATATTTTGTTATTAAATATAATACAATATTTATCTTTTTAACCTTTCTTATGTTGTAAAATGATGATGTTGCACATGCATACATGTAGAATACCACCTTCATGAGGTGATGTGATTTATTTTTCCTTACCCCCACACATGGATAGTCATAAATATGGATGTAAGGAATAAATATAAAATTTATGACATTAATATTTTTTTAAAATAAAATAATATATAACTTATTTATTTCTCATCTAGTAAAAAGATTGAAACAACACTCATGTGTACATGCAGGCGACTACCTCTATGATATGACATATTTCATTTTTTATGTATACCAATCATTGATGGTTATAAAAATGGTTATAATGTGAAAAAATAATTCAATCATGAAAAATATTATTTAGATAAAGGAATCAGTATCCATTTGGCCACTGTCAACCTATTGAATACATTTTGACTGATAAACTTCATGTCCTCAAAACCTTTAGTGTTAACCTAACTGATTATATAATTAATATTTCTTGGTAATAAATGGAATAAATAGAAAAAAAAACATGAGAATGAAATTGAAATTTTTTCTGAATAAATTAAATAAATATAAATTTTTTATTTATTTATAAATTAATGAATCGATGAAATGATTCAGGATTTGAGGTAAGCAAATTATTATCTCAATTTCTTTTCATTGAGACTTGTGAAAATTTTACTACATATTTTTTTAGAAGGTGAATAAAATTCCATATGCATGTATTTTATCATTTAAATATATTTAAAATTATTTAAAAATACCTTTCTTTTTATCACCATCAATTTTTATTCAATTAGAATATTACCAAATTCATAAATGTTTTTCATTAAAACATTGTTTTCTGGTTTTCCTTCTCAAATATTTTTCCTCAATATACATATTATATTAAATTATTTGTAATTAAACTTATTTAAGAAAAAAAGAGGGATAAAAGTTATTTTCAACTATATTTTAATTTATTTATTAACAGTAAAAAATATATATTGCCAACAATTTCCTATCTTGGTTATTTTTCAACAATTGAGAAAAGTGAAAAAATTATAATGTATAATGCTTGACCAAATTCTCCCCCCAAAAAATAAATTATTCATTATCAATTTTACTCTAAAATTTTATATGGTTTTCAAATAATATATTATTTTTTCTATTCAATGAATTTTTATGTTTTTTTCTAATAAATAAGATATTTTATTTACTTTTATTTGAAAATTAAAAGTGTTTTTTGGTGGGTTTAAATGAGTTCTTAAATGTATTTATGATGAAAATTGAAAGCCAACAATTTTTATCCTATTCATATGGTACTGGGGAATTATATATGATGAAAGGTGAACACGATATATCTTATCATGACAGGTGAGACTGATATAGTTCTCTAATGCATTGGATAATGATTTAATCTTTAGAGGTATAATTGAGGAAGATAAATGATTAGATTACTCTTATGGAATTAACTAGGATTTATTTATTCAAAAATGGTTTAAATAAGATCGTATGAGAATCATTTTTTATGATTGATTAGGGTTATTAAGGTATTTTGTTGATTTCATGAATTAATGAACATTTTTGAACTGTTAGAGGTGAATATTTTAATTTCAAAGGAATATTTTCATGACTACTCAAGTTGATTATTATACCTTAAACATTTTCCTAAGCTCTCAATGGGTTTCAAAAAGGTTTTTATAAGAATAGGATTTTTTATTCACATATTTATGATTAACTTATATTCTCCATGATTTATTTTAAAAGATGTATGTATTTTATGGGTTTCAATTCTTTTCAATGGACTAAGGGGGTTCCGTTATTTTTATATCCCTTACTGATATTTTTTTACCCATACCACTTTTTAAATGTTTTCCCAAGATCTTAGGATCTATAAAAATAATAGTACGTTCAACAATTATATTAAGGAGATTTACCATGAATGAATTAAGAGTAGTATAAATAACATAGGGCTATCATTTAAGAAAATGTTTTATGGAAAAAATGTAAATTGTGTTAATGTTTCCACTTTATAATGTGTTGATTTTCCCAATTATATAAATCTATTAAACTGTAAATGTATTTATGGATGTAATAATTCAATATACTTGAATTTGAACCCATATTTATTGGTTGATAAGTTATATGATTTTATAGTTGATATGAAGGAAAGCGTAGTATTAAGAAAACAATAATTTTTCTTAGGTCTAAAACCATGATTTCATAAAATTTTAACATATCATTAATTTAAAATTTACAAGATACTTGTTCGTTTTGCTTTGAATATTGAGAGAGAGTTTACCAACACATATGTAACTCATGATAAAAAGAGTAAGATACAGCCGAGGTTGAAAGTGATAGAGAGTATTAAATAAATAAATTTATAGTTAATCCCCCCAAATGTTCCAATGTTGGTAAAATACATATTAATTAATTTTTAAGATGATCAAGAATGTGTCACCTATGTAGTAAGATCAATTATATTGCTTGTGAACTTAAGGAAAAGTGTTCTAATCTATATAGTATTTGGAAATAGGATACTCAAACTATAGTAATATGTTTTAATTTTAATTAGTTTGGATAGTATGTTAATATGTGTCCAAATTTAATTACTCTGGGGGGAATCATCAAGATCAAAAGCATAATTGTTTGGAAAATTCTTTTTCTACTACCACGGTGGATGTTGGACCATAAAATGAAGTGGTGATATGTACATTTATTATTTAATATAATTTATTATTTGATAAAGGATATATCAATTATTATATTTTAGTGAAATTTATATGTAAATTTGGAATACCATATCAAGAAATGATGTTATTCATTTTTATCAAAAGTCTTGGGGGTAATATTATGAAAAAAACAGTTTATATGAATCATCAATTTAACATCTATGGATATTTTTTCTATAAAAATTTTGGTCCGACCTATTATATATTTTTATGTTATTCAATGTGTAGATTGTCTTTCAATTTATCATGTTATAAAATATTGAAAATCTAAAGATGTCATAATCAAAATTTAATGTGATTTTATGTTTTTATATAAGAATGAATTTATATGTTTGATAATATATCTTGATGTTGAGAAACTTATTAATGATGGGAGTGAAATTTATCGAGTATATACTGTTGAAAATAAATAAACTATTTGACTTAATTAGGTAACAATAGTAAATGGTAGATTGTATGTGTAACATGATGATTTTTGTGGTTTTATTCATTAAAATATATTTCATTTATTTGGTATTTTGTAATGAAATATGGAATAATCATTGATCCTTCTATGACTAAAGTGTTAAATGAGTGTCAAAGACCTTCTAATGTAACTAAGATCCAATGTTTTCTTAGATTAGTAGGTTATTACCGATATTTTTTTGAAAAAATTGATCTGATTTATAGACAACTAATTACATTAAAATTAAAAAGAGTTAAATTCGTCCACAAAAAGTAATGACATTAACATAACCAATAATTAAATATTAGATTAGTTAATACCCCAGTGTTAGCCTTTACAATATGAAATGTGGAATTTTTTATTTACAATGTTGCTTAATTAAAGGGCCTTGATTTTGTTTTGATGTAAAATGATTGAGTTCTTGTATGTAGATCATGAATATTAAAACCTCATGAGTTAAATTATCATACAAATTACAATGAATTGTCTATAATGGTTTTTTATTCAAAAAACATAACAAATAAATTATTTGGGGTGAAATGTGACATTTACATTGATCATAAATGTTTAGAGTATATATTCACTGAAAGAGAATTGAATATGAGGTAGAGAATATTATTGCAACTAATAAAGGTTCTTGATTAAGCAATTCAATATTATCTAGAAAAAGAAAAAAATTGGGTTGGTTTCTCAAGTTGAAAAGATAAATCATCATTAACCATGTGATGTTTGGAATATGATCATTTGTTTAATGATTTAATAAATATTGGCATAGAAATTATTGGTGTAGAAAATCATTCTCTTGTGGTTCAAGTATCACTTAATTCTTATTTTTCAAACAAAAACACAAATGATAAAAAGGAATATCTTGATTTGTATAAAAATGTATAATTGTTCATGGAGGGTAAATTTCCCGATCATAAATTTGATAAATAAGGTTCTATATGTTTTATAAGAGGTTGTGTGTAAAAATTAATTCCATGTTGAAAAAGAAATTATTGAGTGAATCTCATAGATCTCCATTTTATATTCATCCTATGTGAACTAATATGTACTAGGAACATCAAAAAAATTATTTTTGGGACAGAATAAAGAAATATATTAATAATTTTATGATTAAATTTTTTTACTTGTAAATTGTTTTAAGATAAGATAAAACTATAAAAAGTATTAATTATTCTATTGTAAGGAACTCGGTGGGAATGATAGAATTTATCATGACATATAGTGGTTTTATTTCCCAATACATGTCCATATAACAATGTGATTTGGGTTATTATTATTCGATTAACTATATCAGTGGGTTTTTTTCTTATTCAAGAACCTATTTTTTTTTAAATCAACATTCTCAAAACTCTCTTAGGAAGATAGTTATATTACATGGAGTCCCTCTCTTTATTGATTCTAAAAATGCTACTAGATCTATATCTAAAATTTGGAGGGGAATTCACATATCATTGGGTACTGAATAAAATTTCAGGGAATATTTTCATCCTCATTCTTATAGAAAATCAAAGTGAGAAAATCAAATATTAGAAGATATTATTTGGTTTTGATTATTGTATTGATAAATTATTTTATATTATCATATTTCATTAGTAAAATTTTCTTATAAAAATAGTTTTCATTCTTGTATATAGATAGAATATTTTGAATCATTATATAGAAAGTGACGTCGTAATATAAATTGTTCGAATGATGTCTTTGAATGATTTTTTTTGAAAAAAAACATGTATAAGAAATTGTTGAGTAGGTGAATATGATTTTGCATCACATGAGATCATCTTAGAGTAGGAAGAAGAGTTATTTAGATAATATTTGGAAAGATCATTCATTTGAGGTAGGCGATCATGTATTTATTAAGATATCTCCTTGGAAAGTTGTTATGTTTTTTTAGGAAAAATGGATAGTTATATCCATGGTTTATTAAACCATATGAGAATATATTTAATGTGGGATTAGTCACTTACCAAGTAGCTTTACATGAAAATTTTTCTCAGGTATATGACATGTTTCATGTTTCATTGCTAAAGAAATATGTACATGTTGTATCCCATATTTCGAGCTTTGAGGTGGTACTATTGGAAGAAAATATTTCCTATGTGGAAAAGCAAGTTCGGATTTTGATTCATTGGGAGAAAGTTTTATGGATAAAGTGATTTTGTAGGTAATGGTTTTATGAAGTAACTATATGATTGAGGAATCAACATGGCAATAGGATAATGTTATAAGAGAAAAATAATATCCCTTGGTTAAGTAATGAAAATAACTATAGGGATGAAATTTATTAGGTGAAATAATGTAAAAAATTAGGTAATACAAGAAATGAATCAATCTTATGATTCATAAGTATTTATTTTATGGGTTTATATTTATCATAATTTTATGTGATTTTTAATTGAAAAGGGGATAATTTTATTTCAATTATTAATTTTTCCATGATTATATTAAAAAAATAAATTTATTAATTTTATAATTTTGAATTGATAAAATGGAAATCATTTTTTATATAATAATTTCAAAATAATCTTAACATAATTTTTTTGATATTTTCCTCAAATATTATATTTCTCATTGATTAGTAAGAAACACTGATTTTATAAATACTACCAATTTAAGACATTATAATTATATATGTATGAAATTAAAGTTCATTATACATTCTTTAAAAAATAAATATATGTTTAATAATTCATATAATTAATTTTATAATATAATTTTAAAATTATAAATCTATGTTTAATAGTTTGGAAATCTAATTAATGTTTTTATTCAAATAAAAATTGTTTTAAATACTTTATTTAAATATACTAATTTAATGGTTGTTTAATTTTTTTAATTAGTTTTAAAATAAAATATACCTATTAATAGTTATCATAATCTAATTAATTATATTTTAATCATCATTATATTTCATTTTGGTAAAAAGTTATTTTATGATCCTAAAAATTGCATTTTTCAAAAAACTATTTTTATCATAGTTTGTATAAATATATTAATATTAATTTTTACCAAATATGAAAATTGAATTTGGTAAAATGAATTTAATACTTTGAATCATGTGTTTAATTTTTTAAATGAGTTCAATTTTATCTTTGGATATTATGAATAGTAACAATGGTAAAATTTTAGCACCACATTAAGAGTTAAAAGAGTACATGAGTGTGTTAAATCTAAGTGAAAATGATTAAAATATCATAAAAAAATTCCATAAATGATTATATGAGTTTATTTATACTCATCATCCTATTACCTTTGAGATATTCCAATTTGGGTGACACTTTCAAAAGAGTTTACACCCCATATTCCTACATCCAAAAGACTAGGGTTCGAATCTCAAAAATCCACTTGGGGGGATATTTGATGTAGGTGGTGACACAGACATGATACAGGTTGGTGGTGACATTGGCATGATACAGGCTGGATGATGTAGGCAGGATGATGCAGACATGATGCTACACTGAGCCTTCGAGCCATGTTCATGGGACACATGGCCTTTAGCCAATGAGTTATGTTATGGATCTCCCTATACCCTGATTGAATGAGGTCTCTGATTTCATAAAAAAAGAAGCTTCAGCCCCAACATTAAATTTTTTTTGACACTCCCCTCACATATAAAAGGGAACCCCCTTTCCTCATTCTCTCACACTTATTGAGCCTAATATCTAGATAAATATTGATCAAATAACATAACAACTTCCCTCTATATATATCTTTGAGTCCCATAAAAATACCATCCTATGATGGATTAAGATATAAACCAAATAAGGTTATCCAAAGAAGATGTATAACTCTTAATCGAGATCCTTAATTTTATTTCATTTTCAACATCCTTCAAATATTCTATAAATATACTAATATGATAAGATAAATATCATACCTATAGTGATATTTTATTATTCTAATGGTACAACCTTTATGTCTATCTCCCTTCCAACCCATGGGAAATTAAAGAATTGTTTGTCTGTACATATGGACTACCACCTCCATGAAGTGACGTGTTTCTCTTTTCATAACTACCTCTTATGGATATATAATATGATGGATTTAATGGATATATATTATATTTGGGAGAAAAATATTGTTTTTAAAGATATTATAATATCTTCTTTCTTAACCTTTCATCCGTTGGAAAATGATAATGCCTCTCATGCATAAATGTCGAATATCATCTAAAAGAAGAGATGTTATTAAATTTTCCATATTGCCTCACATTGATGATCATAAGGATGGTGGTAATGAATAAATATTAAATTTATATTATATTTATTATTTTTTTAAATTATAATATTATATACCTTATTTATCTTCCATATTCTAGAAAAATAAAAATGATAGTCTTGTGCACATGCGAACTATAGCCTACACGATATGACATATTTTATTTTTCATATCTTCCTTTTATGAATCATTCTAAAGATTTTTGGAATTTATAAAAATAAAAACAATATTAAAATTATTCTGAAGATGATAAAAACATGATCCCTTTGATCATATTCAACCTATCGAAGATATTTTGGACTGATAAACTGAAATTCCTCAAAAGATCCAATGCCAACATAACCGATTCAGTAATTAAATATATATTAGTAATAAAACATTAAGAATAACTAAAACAGGAATTAACATGAAATATATTTGGATTAAATTAGATAACAATTATAATCTTATTCATTTATTAGTCAAATAATGAAAAAAATGAATCAGGACTCGGGGCAAAGGATTTTTTTCCCTCAATTTTCTTTCTTTGATACTGAATCCAATTTCACTAACTATTTTATTTTTAATGGTGTATGTAATTTCATGTGAATTAATTTTATAACTCATTTACTAAATTTAAGGTTTTAAAAAAATACATTTTATTTTCTATCCTTCAATTTTCATTTGATTCAAAAGTTACCAAAGTCATAATGTATTTTCATTAAAACTCTTTTTAGTGTTTTCCTTTTAAATATTTTCCCTCCATATTCATATTAATTTAAATGTTTGAGAAAAGTTATAATTTATACATCAAAGAGTGTTAAAAGTTATTTCAACTATTTTTTTCTTTCTCTACAAAGGGTTAAAAAGTAATCTTTTCCATATATTCCTAAATGGGATATTTTTTTACTTTTTGAAAAGTGGATGAAAAATGTTTTTTAACGTATATAGAAGGAATGTTTTCCCACTATCATAGTCACTAGTCATTATCAATCTTCAACTATAATTTTATATAATTTTCAAACAATACATTATTCCTATTCTTCAATTATTATCTTTTCAATTAAAAAGATATTTCACTTTATTTTTATGTGAAAATAGAAAGTTTTTTTCTTTTGGGTTCTAATGAATTTTTCTAAGGATTTATGGAAAACAATCGAAAGAATATATATTTTTTCATCATGGTATGGTAAATGAGGATTACATATTATTATAGGTGAGCCTGGTATCACTCATGATTATAGTTGATCAAGATATAATTCACTAATTAATTAGGTAATGATTTAGTATTCAATGAAAAAATTAAGAGAGATAACTAAATAAGTTACACTTATTGAATTATCTAGGCTTCCATTATTCGAAAATTAGTGAAAAATGAGGGAGCATGGTTTATGAATATAGTTCTCAATGATTCATACTATATTCTTGCTAAGGGTTTTTGTTGAAATCTATTATTTAATTAATGTTTCTGAACTGTTAAAGTTGAGAAGTTTATTTTCAAATAAATGTGTTCCTCGTGATGCCATAAATTTTTTCCTATGAGTTGAATGGTTTTTAAATATGTTTTTTTGTAATGTTTTTTATTTTTATTATGGTTTATGTTCACTTATATGTTCAATGTTTTTTTAGATAAAGATATGTATTTTCATGGGTTTTCTTGTTTTTCACTAAAATTAAAGGGTTTTTTTATTTTTATGTCCCTTACTAAGATTTTTGTGTTTATTTAATATTTTTAATTGTTTCTAATTGAATGTAATTTTTTTTAATAATTATACAAAGGTAAACCATTTGGTTATTAATACCATTAATGAATGAACCATGTGTGACATAAATAAAATTATGTATCCATTTAGGAAGCGATTTTTATGGAAACAATATACACTATGCGAAACTACATACTTTTTGATGTAATGGTTTTTAAAATTATCTAAACATAAAAACTTAGAAAGTAATTTAGCAATGTAGTAATATTAAATCCTAGAATTTAATCACTTAATCTTGTATTTTTAAGTTTTAATTTGTTATATCGTGATAGTGGTACCCTACTAAGTTGTACATACACACTACTCGAGAATCCATTGAACTTGGGAACATGTAAATATTTCTCTAATCACATGTTTAGGTTGAGAGGAGGCCCAATCTTTTATGGTTGATATGGAGTAGCTTTGTTGGTGTCGGGAGGTGTTTTAGGTGCATTTAATAGATTTAGTAGATCCATGTTCATTTTAATTTTTTTTTAATCTATTCATATTATTAACCCGATGGGAAATCAATTATATCTTGGATTGGACATGATTCTATATGTCGTATTTATTTATTATAGATATATTCTTTATTTATTTATTCTACATACTTAGTTTATTATTTTTTATGTGGTTTATTTTTTTCGTCAGTTATTTTTCCCTTTGATATGAGGGAATTATATCACCACGATCACACAATTAACCCATGCTACAATTGGATAACCTTTATAGTATAAAAAGGAATGTCTAGGGTTATGTAATTAACACTATTCCAAACATTTTTCAAAGTGTTATAGGGATGCAAGACATTACACCATTCACAAACCAAGAGTTTATTTATATATTCCATCTATGGACCCTTTTTTGAAGATTGATTCTATCCAATTAAATAAAATTCTTCATAAATTATTCATGGGTTATGGATCCTTGTAACCATATTCTCTTTGATATACTCATTATGGAAATTAAATAATTTATTAGAATAACGGAAGAAGTTTAATAGAGGTTATATTAGTTTTCAATTTTTTTAAAGAAGCATTGGAATAATTTGAGATTGATTTTTATGTTTTTATAATTTTTTTTAGTATAGTTGTAGTTAATGAATATGTTTTGAGATGATTTGAAATGTTTGGAATAATTTCCATTATTTTATGTTTTTTTATATATTGAAAAGGTATAGATTTTGTATGCTATTTATTATGATAATTTGTTTTTTCTTTGAGATGAATTGAAAATTTGGATATAGAATATTTTTTTAAGGTGGATACTTTTTTTCTTCACCCAGATGAAAAAATAGAAAATAAAATCCTCATAACATTGTTAAAGTTCATAATATTGAATAATATCAACTTTACATGGTTTGTAGACAATATACGGTTCAACGTTTAGTGAAAAAACTTTAAAATGTTGATTTAAATGTTTATAAAGTTTATTTTATGAACTCTATAATGTTTCATGATATTGATTAGGTTATTAAAGTTCATATCATTCCAGAACAGAACTTTGTATGGAACGTCAAATCATCGTATGTTTGATTAAATGACGAGTTTAATGATTTTGGTAGAGTCTAAATCTCTACAACATAAATTGTAAAGTCCTTTGAAACTCTATTATTTTTAACTATAGTATATTTAATGTTAAAAATCTTCTTGAGGTTTAAATCTTAACACAATATAATTTCATTAAGTTAATCACATCATAAAGTTCAAAAACTTCCAAAATTATGTGAAAATGACTTTTGAGTTTTATGAATCATAAATTAAAAAAATATCCATATCATAATGAAAAATAAATTAATTTATTCAAGGTGGTATCATTATTTAATTAAAAAAAACATATCAAATTATCTTTTAGGTTTTGTTATGAGAAAAAAAAATTCTGGAATATATTCATAGAAATAAATACAGTCAATTATTTACTAATATGAATTTCCTAAAATAACATACTAGAGAATAAATATAAGATATAATATGAGTTATTAATTAATTTTCACTATGATGAGATTCTTCATACCATTAGCAGATAGAATAAGTTTATCCGTGTTGATCCAGTAAGAATGTGAAGAAGAGATTAATAAAGGAAATTTCTATAATATAAAAACGTATCCATTTAGGAATGGTTCTATGGTTTTATTTTATATATAAATTCACACATAAGAAATATTGAAGTTATTATAAGAATTTCATTATAGGTATTTGTTAAATGAAGAATGAAATATTTATTGATTGTGGGAAAATTCACACATAGATAAATGATTAAGGACATTTCTAGAGGATTTGTATTTAACAACTTTAGTAATAGGATTATATAATGTGAGAAGTAATCAATTTATATAAATTATCTAATTCTAGAATAATATGAATTCTTAATAAAAATTAAGAAATAATAGGATAAATGAGAGGAAACAAGATGGTAAAAATTGTGAGATGATAAAGAGTGAGACTGATGATGATGAATTCTAAGGATATCAAAATCTAACAAACAAAGCATTCAGTAATAAATTATCATATTATTATTGGATTCATCATCTAGTGACCAACCAAACTATTTTGAGTTCATTATGTATTCATAAAAAGACAATTATTATAAATAAGCGAGCATATTGTGGTCAGATTAATATAATGGATTGAGGTGGATGATTATCAATAGTTTCTAAAATAATCTAAACCCACTTGTAGTATTTTTCATATTTTTCAATTATATTTTATACTAGAAATAGATAGTTAATTCTAATGATATCATTTGTATGTACTAACAATCACTAGGTTATAGAATTATACAAGACCATAATACTTATAATTTATAAAACCATTCATGTGGAAAATCTATTAATTAGATGATACTGACCACAACAAGGACGTAACCATTCCCACTAGTGTTTAACCTTGTAAAAATTATCATTCCTTGACCTATTTTATTTATTATTTCATTTATATAGTGTTGATGGTAATATTTGATTTTATTGTGATTTAAATTAAATTAAATGTATATTTAAAATTTGATGAAAATGTAAAAGATTAAGAACTATAGATTCACCCCCCTTCCCTCTTAGTAGTGAAGCCATTCCTGGGGAACATCAATTGGTATCAATGCATCAAATTTACCTTTTTTATATTCATATTTATTATTAAAATGGATAATATTAATTCAATCAACTATAGGGGTATTCACACCTTTGATAGAAAGTGCCACCATTGTTAGTAGAGTAATATATTTCATTATATATTATCTCTTATCCTGGTTGGGTTTTATGTTACAAAATTGGGATTTCACTAATTGAAAGAAATGACCAAATTTATTTTTATAAATAGAATTATATGGAAGGTCAAGGAATAGAAAAAAAATCTTAGGTTATTATCATAAAAATTATACACTAAGGTGATGGGACATAAAACTAATAATGTTATTTGGGACAATATGAATGGTATCTATGAAGGGATTTTCAATGTTAAAGTGTAAAATCATTTATTCAAAAAAGCATGTTTTAAGAAATTAAAATGGTTTAAGTTATAATTATTGATGACTATTTTATAAGATTAAATTAAATAGTTAGTAATATTATAATCTATAGGGAAAATTTAAAGGATTATAATATCATGAAGAAGTTACTAGGATATTATATTGATATATTTCATTCCAAGTTCTCTGTAATTGAGGATAGAGTGGATCTTACACTTGATCAACTATATAACATTCTTATTTATTATTAAATGAAAAAACTTCACACATTAAAGAATATAGCTAAAGAATATATAGATTTTGAATCCATGAGGAATCTTATAATTTAGGATGAAGAACCTAAATAATCTTGTAATTATGAAGATAATGAATTAAAATATTAGTATTATTAAATAATCATGACATTTATCTCCATGAACATCAAAAAATTAAATAGAAAATATAATGTAGATATGCCACTAATTTTTTTATAAATATTGGAGAATTGATTACTTTCCCATAAAGTATAAATATATAATAAATTGTAAATAATAATAATATTATCAAAGTTAGAGACAATAGAATAAATATTAGTATAATAATTCTAAATATGTGAAAAAAATATTATGAAATAAAAAAAATAACAAACCTAAAAAAAGATGATATAATATGAGTAAAGAAGAATAAAAAGAAGAAAACTTATCCAATAATCAATTAGAAAATAAATATTCTAAGAGTTTATGAAAATCATGGCTCAAATTGAGAATCATTATACATCATCAAGATTTTAAGAAGAAGAAGGTATGAAATATACATGGAGAATACTTATATGGTAGAATATGAAGATTGTATTTAGATGAATAAAAATATCAAAAAATAACTCAAACTAATAAATAATGAAGTTAGAATAAATAATAATATGAAGTATGAGTTTCTTGAAAATAAGGAGAACTTGTTGAAGAGATTAAGAAAACAAACATGAAATTTACTAAGAAGGATAAAATTATTAAAGATCACAAAGAAGATCTAAATTCAAAAGAAAAATATATCATCATGATATAATAAACAATCTTATAACTAGGAATTAATTGAATAATATAAATGAAAATTTAATATTTTCTATTTAGATCAAATATTAACCATGAGAAAATGTTTTGATAAAGATCTCAAATGTTAAGGTTAAAAATCCACCATCAAAATCTCATAATAAATTTATTGATACTAATAGTGCATGTTAATTTTTTTTAATTTAGCCAAATCTGAGATAATTAAAATGATATGAAATAATCTTCTACACATATAGAGTTAAGGATTATTCCAAATAGAACATATTTCATATGTAATATCTATGAATAACATATAGTCTTCCAACAAAAACAAAATTTTATATAGTATTTCATCTACTATGAAAGTACCAGATTCATTATGTATTTCTAGTGCTATGGGATTTTTAAGCATAAATCTTATCTATAATTGTATAATATGTCTCTTCCTATGAGAATTTAATAATCAAGGGGGATTGGTTTTATTAAGATATGAAATTATTCACAAAAAAATAAATACTTGAGGAAGAAAGAATTAAATTTTTCCAAACAAAACATATTTGAGTGTTTAGATGAAATATGTGGTAGATGTGACCAAAATGGTCATTGTGATTAGAAATTCAAGAAAAATATTTAGGTATAGATATCCTATAATGAAAAGGTAATGTATAAGAAATTTTAAAAAGTATATTGTGATAAAAGGCATTAATTATAGAATAATTATTAAAATCATGTTAAATAGGAATGCCATGGATTTTAGATAGTGTTTGTTCCTACCATAAAGAAAGTGACAAAAATATAAGGGCCAATGAGGAATCATATGATGGTGGAGATGTAAAATTTATTAATGATAGTTATAGGAGGATAAAAAGATGCGATTCTACTAATATTAGATCAAAGAAGCTTAAATATAAAATATTTTCACTATATGGACTTTCTTAAACAAAATCTATTTAGTGTTATCCAATTGTGTTATAATGGGAAATAATTTTTATTAAATAATTTTTAGGCATCATAAAAAATTATCAATTTGGAAGGTTACATATAAAAGGAGAAAGGAAAAATGATAATATGTTTCAAATCAGTTACATATCAAATATATGTTATATATGTGATATAAATGGACATAAATTATGTCAATGAATAATTTTCTATATTATTCAATAGAAATTGTGGTGAATCTCAAAAAATGATTTGGTAACTGGAAAAACCTAGTATAATAGATAAATAAAAGATGTCTATGAATTATTATGAAAGGGGGAAATGGTTCAATATACCAATCAAAGTGTATATATTCAGCCTAAAATTCTAAATAAGTTAGTTCATACTAACTTGTGTGGGATCATGAGATGATCATTTATTAGCGGTGATCTATATGTCATTATATGCATTTTTTGTTTTCAATTTGTTGAAAAATTTATGTTTATAAAAAATATATCATTGGGAAATGATACATTCAAAATGTATGGTGAAATGAATTTTTGTGTTTATATTAAAAATCTAATATCTGATAATAATAGTGAATGTAAATGAAATGATTTTGAAAATTTAATTTCATATAATTGAATAAGGATGGAATATTTTTTATCCTATTGACTCCTAATAGAATATAATTTCTAAAGAAAAGAATATATGTCTTGTATAGATAAGAATAAAAATGTTTCCTGATAATAACCTCTATAAATTCTTTTGGAAATAATCTTTTTATACTACTATTCATATTAAATATAAATTTTTATTTAGAACTGATTCCTATATTATATTTTATGAAATTTTGTATCACAAAAATCCAATAGTGAAAAGCTTCAAAGTGTTTTCCAGCCTTTTCTAAGTAGTGATCAAGAACAAAATTTGAATAGAAAAGTAAAGAAGTCACTTTCCTATGATAAATATCAAATGATAGTGGATATAAAATCTAGAACTAAAGGATATAAAATATTATTGTATTCCTGGATAAAATTTTTATTGAGAATAAAGATAAATATGGTGTGTGAGATGAATAAGTTTATAAAACTCTTAAAGTAAACAACTTCTAGATTTTAAAGAAAAATGTTGAACAGGAAGCAAGAAACAAGAAGTGTTTTATTGATGCTAATTGATAATACTCTTGTGATGAGGATAATATTTTGGAGTGATAAAACATGAAGAAAAAAAATCTGAAAAGTCATATTTATTATAAAAATATCATAAAAAAGGGGTACTTTTTTAACAAAGAAGAAGAATGAGTCATGAAAACCAAACAACACTATTTTCATAGGTTATGCCACAATTAGTGGATAAATAAATGGATCATAAAGAATGGGTTAAAGAAATAAACAAATAATTTGATCAAACATGAGAATAACTCCACCTTAGAGTTTTTTCAAATACTGGAATTTAAAAATGTGATCACCACTAAGTGGGTATTCAGAAAAAAATTTAATAATAAAGATTATGTGATAATAAATATATCACGAATAGTTTGTAAAGGATACACATAGTTATAAGATATTTATTTTCAAGTGGATCTTAATCTAGTGGAATACATGGAACCTTATGATAAGTTCTTGTTGTGGTTATTCATAGAAATTACAATGTATATTAGATGGATTCAAAGTCATAATTTTTAAATGAAGATAAATAGTAATAATTTTAAATTAAACTACATGATTGATTCATTTTAAATAAAATAGTATATTGGATTATAGAATTAAAAGGCATTTTATGGATTAAAACATGATCTTAGGGATTGATATTAAAAATTAAATAGGTTCTTGAGAGATATAAAATTCTATTAGGGAATATATTTTTTGTAAGGTATTTTAAAAAGAGTTTTTCACATATACTCTAATTTCCATTGTGTAAGTAGATGAAAATATATATTTTGTTGATAATGAGTATCTTATTGAAGAGTTTTATGAATTAATGAATAAGTTATTAGATATTTATCTATTGATAGAGATAAATTATATTTTGGGATTATTGGTTTTTCAAAAATATTATTAAATTTTTCTATCTCAAGAGGAGTGTGTTAGAGAATTGTTGAAAAAAGTGTGATGTGGAATTCTAAACAAGTATCTACTCAAATTATATTTAAAAAAAATCTGTATTGGGATGAAGCTAAAACAATTAATTTGATAGACTTCATAAAATTAATTGGAAGTTTACTTTATAATATAACATTGAGACTAGATATAGAATTTGTATTGACTCTTTTCAGAAGATTTCAAAGTGTTTAAAAATTGTGTATTATACTAGTAGATAAATAAAAATTTTAATTTATTAAAGGCACACCAAACTTTGGGTTTCATTATTAAAAATGAGTTGAATTAAAAATTTTAGGATAGAAATATCGTGGAAAATGCATCCAAAAAAGGCAAAATTCATGATTCCACTAACCAGGAGAATATTTAGTTTTATAAGCATCGATTTCACTGGTTGTAGATCCCAAATAAACTTATGGATACTCTATTAAGGTAATTAAAAGTTTGAATTCCAAAAACAGCCCACATAAGAGATTCTAGAACAAATTTTAGATTTTTCACAACATTAAAGTATTGTGTGAAACTCCTAAAAGTTCATGTAATGGATTTTTGTGATCAATATGGATACAAATAGAGAATATCTATGTATAGTTAATATGGCCTCCAAAAAATCAAAGGAATTTTTCCATAACTCAATAGATGTAAAAAATAGCAAAAAAAAAAAAAATCAAACAACCAAAGTGGAATGACATAGCTGGGGTGCTTATAAAAATTCCATCAAATAGCAATTTTTAGGGGGGGGGGGTATCTGGGATTTTACTGTTGATTTCATGGTTCATTCAACTCGTTTTTTTGTACTTCAAAAAAACCAAAAATCCCAAGCATTCACAAAAGTAACTAATAAATTACTTCAACATTTGGGACTATACTTGAGTCTTTTTCAAAAAACATTCTTCATTGGTAAAAAAATTCTTTCAATGTCTAAACTTTCAAGAAAATACATTTTCACACAACTCCAATGTTTTGAAAAATAGTGTTCTCTAAAATAATTCTTGTAGGCCCCACCTCCTAAAATACCTTTTCACACAACACCATAGTTTTATGGAATATTGTATATTTTTGTGGCATGGATTATTGTTTCATGAAACATTACAAAATTTCATGAAATAATGCATAGTTGTGTGAAACCACATATTATAGATTCTCACCCCCGGGTTCATACCATGGGGATGCATGACGAAAACTCATCCAAGATCATTTCAATGTTATAGTCTTAGGACTCTAACTCATTACCTTCCCAAAAGTCACTAATAACCATGAAATTTAAAGAGTCACACTATAAGATTTATGAGCCAAGTCAGAGAAAATTTTGGGTTACAACATGTACAACCCTAATGTTCACCACATATAATACCATGAGTCAAGATACTCTAGTTCACTCTATCAAATCCATTAATTCAAGATATTCCTTTTCTTCCCTTTATTTTTCCATGATTCAAGATACTCATCTTAGTTTCCATTATTATCTTGTTTTGAAATACTCTTCATGGTATTTCTAATATCCACACTCCTAACTAGTTGAACCAAAATGGATCGAATCAGTGTAATCCCCACACCATCCATTTCATGGAAAATCAAACTACTAGTCCTTAGAACATTATGTTAAATTATAATATAACTAATATTATGATCATAATATGACCCATGTGATAATAAAATGATTCCTAATGTGTTGATAGTAAGATGCCTCAAGAGATGGTCATGAGACGACACTCGTGGCCCCAGTTGAATGAATCTAAACTGAATTGCACATAGGTGATGGATTCATGAATTTAAAATGAAATCCATCTATTCATGGATGAATTACCTTAAAATAAACACAATAGTTATTTTCACTTGATACTAAAATGTAAAACATGTCTCATTAAGTGAAAATGAATTACATGGGCTCTAATTCCTTCAATAACTATACATTAGAAACCCCTATAATAATCCTGATCAAGTAATGCAGTTTCTTCCCCCTATTTAGAAGGTGATGAAATCCATGTTTCATCCCCATGGTATTACTACTTAGGTGTAACCCTGATCATATCCCTGACCCATCAGTAGTTTGAGATTCATTCATGACCTAACATGAGGTAGATTGAACGAGCATCCCTAGTGTGTGAGCCCCACATTTAGCCTTGTTTCTTCTAAGTTTTCCCCATCCGAATCCTCTTAATGTGTAAGACACAGTCATATTCCATAACCCATTATTGTGTAGATATTTTTCCATGGTCGTACATGATGAATAAGGAATGGTAAGGTCTTTTCAGTAGTCCCCGTACACATCAACCTAGAATCATGACATTAATATTTTTAGTATAACTATAACAACCCAAAATTCTATCAATAAAATTTTCCTTTTTATGTTTATTTTATATATTTTGAATTATATAATACCACATAGAGAACACATTATAATATTTATAAAGGAATAGTAAAATAAGTAAGAAGTATTTCTATACGTCAAGGAACCTATACTGATGAAATAGTAACTTACCCTTAGAAATAGTAATACGACCCTTTTGAATAGTAAATCGGCCAAGTGTTGGTATTTTTATATGTCATAAATATTTATCAACAATTTTATAATTAATAAAATTATTAAGAAAAATTAATTTTCTAAAAATTGATTCATAAATCAATATATGTCTATATTATGATTTTAAGATAATATTATGAGACCTCTGTTCATTTTTGATAGTTTTATAAAATCAATTTTAAATTTAAATATGTATTTTTCTTATAAATATTGATTTTATCTGAAAATTAAATTACACATATTTTGAAAATTATTTCCATAAAATGGAGTTCATTTTTTTAGTTTTACATGTCAAAAAATGGTTAGGGTGTTTTTTTGGTATTTTTTTAGAATACATGATTTTTTTAGTGAATAGTAAAATATGGTATTTTAAAATATAAATACATTATAAGCTAAATGAACTATTCATTGAGTCATGGATTATGTAATCATAATTGGTTTGAACTCACAATAAAATGTACTATATTTATTACCAAGGGAAAATATTATTGGTTGTCTTGAGAAAAATAATAAAATAATGAATATAATGATGAGAAATCACTCCTCTCCTCCATTATAAAAACCACCTCTCACCCCCAATCATCTTCACTCCACAAAGCCTTGAAGCTTGTAAATGTTCTAAAAAAATCATATTCCCTATTCTCTCTTAACATCCAAGAGATATAGCTCTTTCCAAAAGTTTAAAAACCCTTCCCTTAAGGAGGTTGTCAAGGAGGTTAATTAAAGAGGTAAATCCTCTTCTTATTTCTTTTATTTTCATTTCAAATTATTTTATTTTATTATTATATATTCACCTCCTATATCAAAATTATCATGATAAATATAGTAGAATATATATACTGAAATTATATCATGTTAATTTTTGATCCATCATCACTCTCCATACTCTATCTCTTTTATTTTAAAAACAACATCATCATCCGGGTGGTGCCAATTGATGACCTTCATGGATGACGAAATTTCGTTCTTAAATTTATCCTTCAATTCTGGTCATGATACCATTTTTACAGTTGAATAAGATTATAAAATATGTATTATACCTTATTTTATGTTCTGGAACCATTATATATACATGATATTAAATCATAGATCAACACTAGTTCGTTGTGATTGAAAAACTGCTAATATTAAGCTAAACGATTATCAATAATAGGTTATCTAACATTTTATCCTCATTTATGAGAACAAAATAATATATAACATCAAATAAACAATTAATTGCTCATTAATAACATTAAATTTCAATTCTAGAGAATTATACTCATTTTACACGAACTCCGTTACTTATAATCAAGCGAACCAATCATGAAATCAAGCAAACAGACACTCTAAAACAGGAGAATTCAATCTTATAACTTAAAAATAATTATATAAATAAACATAATAAAACAACAATTAATAATTTTTATATAGATATGGTTTTGAATTAGTTAATTAATATATTTTATTTGATTATCCAGGACTTTAAGGCCAAGTGCAGAACATAATCAGACATAAGGTAATGGTTTTCTACCCAAACCTCCAATTTCTTTCGAGTTACTATTTATCTCTCTTTACCCCAATGAAATTATTAATTATTATTATTTAATCTTCATAAATTATTTTTTAATTTTCTATATGCATGTACCAATCATAATCCTTAATTCTTATTTGGGGAGTTACATGTTTTAAAAGGATCTTTCTCAAAATCTTCATAATAAACAAGCCTAATTCGAATGAACTTCTTGAATTCTTACCTATTTTCATGTACACTCTATAATCTATTTTAATCCATCATTATTTTAATAAAATATCTCATTTTATTATGAAAAAAACTATATTAGTTTACTTTTGATTTTATACAAATAATTTCTTAATATAACTCTTTTTACAATGTTAAAGAGTATTTCTCTCAAGTTTTACTCACTTATTTTATACGAGTATTTCCATCTATCTCAACACTCTTATTAATTAATATGTATAATTTCAATTAATATTTTATGATATCATCTACCATATTTTATTCAAATGGTTTATTATTATTTTGACTATGGATGTACTATCTTGATACCATTAACCATATTACTTTGAATGGTTAGTGTTTTTGTTTACTTATTGAGGAAAGTTATTTACATTTCATGTGTTAGTTTCAATATGAATTTATATGTTGATTATATTTTTCCACTTTAATATGAGGAATTTATTGGACTTAGTAAGTGATGGGTGGGGCCCGCTATAGAACCTTGATGCATCAGAAGGTCTCATGATAAAAACTAGCTAAGGTTTTTACACATTATGTATTTTGTCTTGGCTGAGGCCTTGATGATATGATTATGATGTCTAGCCTTATGCATTCCCTCATTATGAAACTAGTAATTTATAGTCTATGTGATTATTATACGCATATTGTATTCATGGTTATGTTTTGTTATGGAATTATTATTTAGCTTTTATTCCTACTATATTATGCTCATGTTTATGTTTTAATCGCATATGTACTTTTATTCATTCACCATGACTTTTTACTTATGCTTCCAATATATTACTTACCCTTATAGAGAAAATGAGCCACCCCTTTATTATGTTTTATTTTTCCCTTGGGATGTGAAGAAGTATATTATGAATGACTTGCAGGTATAATCTAAGAGTTTATGTGTGATTCAAAATAATTTGATATGTTGAATTTCATTTCAAGTTGTAATGATACTATTATGTATGTATATAGTTTCCCAATGTAATTTAATTATTCGTTCCTTCAGGATAAGTCTCCCTTGTTTATATGCTAATATAATAAAATAATGAGTCATCATTGGGAAACTGATGTCTAGGTCATTATAGTTGGTATTATAGGATGTTTAGTGGAATCCTTGGAAACTAGATTTAGAAAATGTAGTATAGGGAACAAAACCCTAAGATAAACTTTAAGGATAAGCAGACAAGAATATTCTATAATTTTGGTAATGTATAGATTGTGTGGATCTTCTTATAAAATACATCCATGTTAGGATACTACAAGTTGACGTAGTTATGGAACAGATGGACCTAGGAGTAATAACTCTGCCAAGGTGTTTCGAGCCAGACTCTGGGTAACCTAGTACACAACAACGTGCCTTACTACACACCTTAGTTTGAAACTCCTAGGGGATATGAATAGGATAATTGAAATTTTCTTTTCAAACCATTAGGAAGTATTTAATTGTTAATATATCCCAAAGGAATTCATTCTTATGATTATGAGATTAGACATGCATAGGTTTCCGATTTATTTTATGTATTTTACTAGTTCAGCATTATACATTATAATTCATAATCTAATTTATTTTATACCATTATTTAGTAATCTTTCCCAGTATAAGGAATGTAAACCTCATGAATGTGTGTATCACATGTAGGTATTTTTCCATTATGTACGATATGATGTTGGTTTTGGAGCTGCGACTGGTGTCCAACAACTTATAACTATACTGGGATAGATGAATCATTATATGAATAATAACATTACCTTTATGGAGAATCCTAAACCAAAACGTGTAGGAGAAATGTTAGACCACTTTATGAGACAACAACATCTATCATTCAAGTGGACTACAAACCCATTTGTAGCTGAGAAGTGGATAATTTCCTTAGAGAATATATTTCATGATGTGGGAAGTAATGAAAGGGAGAATGTTTCCATGGTATTTTATCATCTATCAGGAGACACAGATCAATGGTGGTCACTAATTCAAAACACAAAGGAGTAGGATGTGATTGAAAATATGCAATTGATGGATTTTATAGAAATTTTACTATAAAACTATTTTCATCATGAATAATGAGCAGATATGGAAAGAAAATTATTGAATATGAGTAAGTAGAAGGATCATAATTTTTCCAAGTATAAATCCAACATTACAAGGCTATAAAGGAATTCCACATACTATATATGTAATCTAATGATGAAGATTTATTGATTCGTTTATGGTTTAAAACCATTCCTCTGAAGGGAACTAGTTTCATAAAATTTCTCATCATATGAAGATATAGTCTCATATACAATCAAGAGAGAAAAAGAATTCAGTAAATCTTATGGCCTTATATTAATTCAAGAGAAGAAAAGGTCGATTAAACACTCTAAAAAATGAAATAAGTAAATAATGACGAAGGGAAGATTTTATTTTCCATCATGTGATAATTGTTGGAAGAAACACCCTAACACTTGCTTGAAGGGTATGGGTGTTTATTATAAGTATGGATGAAAATGAAATTAAGATCATGATTGTAATGGAAAGAAAAAAGCTAGCAGTGTTTAATGATATAATTGAAAAGAGTTGGGACATTATGAAAATGATTTTTTAAATAATCATATAAACTTTCCCCAATGAAGGCTAATGGTGAAAGGCTAAGCTTATGTGGTCAAAACTGTTGAGGTTGAAGTTTTTAATGGTGTGGTGGATGGTACCTTAATCATTTCCTCAGACTTAGACCATGATTTATTTGACTTTTTATCCTCACATTCTTTATATCTTTGTAGTTTTCCATAAAATTAGACATTTTAAATTTTATTTAATAAAGGTTTCATTAGTAAAAACTTCTAAGGGAAGTATCATTGCAATAAAGATGTGTCGATCAGTCCAAATTATGACACATAAACATGATTTAGTTACTGATCTTATCGTCATACCCATGATTGAATTTGATATAATTCTTGGTATAGATTGGATTTAAAATAATAATGTAAAAATCTATTATAAGATGGAAGTTATTTTTTTTGAGAATGATGTAGATTCCCTTGTCTTTAGAGTAGAAACCTCATCATTTGATTCTTATCTAGATCCACCATAGTAGCTATACTGAATGAAATTATTATGGAAGAGAAAAAAATATCTATGGGAGAGGAAAGAAATATTCAAATTGAGGATATACCTATTTTGTAAGAATAATTTGATTTGTTTCCATAGGATTTACTTATACATCCCCCACAACGAGAAATTGGGTTTTATATTGATTTATTTCTTGGTGAAAAGAATTTATTAATACTTCTTATAGAATGGCCATTGTGGAATTAGTAGAAATAAATAAACAACTAGAGGAGTTGACTAGTAAGGGGTTTATTCACCCTAGTGTTTTTCATGGGGATATCCTATTAATTTTATTTAGAAAAAAATAGATCTTTGAGATTGTGAATTTACTACAAAGAGATCAATGCTATTATGATAAAGAAAAATTATCCTCTTCCTCAGATTGATGATTTATTTGATCAACTTCATGAAGCCCATTTTTTTTTGAATATTGACATTTGATCTGGATATCATCAGTTTCACGTGAGGAAGGAAGATATTCTAAAAAAAGCATTTCAAACCAGGTATGAGAATTATGATTTACAGTAATTCCTTTTGGACTCATTAATGCACCCCCTGTTTTCATGGATCAAATGAATATATTTTTCAAGGAATATCTTGATGAATTTTTTGTGGTATTTATTGATGATATCTTCATATATTTCAAAATCTATGAAGATCATGAGAATCACTTGCGCATTATTATGAAAACTCTTAGAAGAAACAAATTATATGGGATGTTTACCAAGTGTGAATTCTTGCTTCAAAGTGTTTCTTTTCTTAGATATATTGTCTCTAAGGATGGAATCTTAGTTGATCCTTAATCCACCACTCTCTCTCGCCTCCGATGGCCTAGGTCATCACCGCGCCACAACCTTCCCTCCCTGGCCCTTCCCAGCTCGGGGGGGAGGAGGGTCCTCCCCTTCCCTCGTCGTCTCTCCGCGCTCCCTCATTTTCCCCTTTCACTGACCCATCTACCCTCCCCAGCTTTCCCACAATCAAAGTCTGCCCTAAGGTCCAGTCTCTCGAGCATGGAGTTATATCGGTACCACTTTCTTCCCTGGAGTTCACCAGAGATTCGGTGTTGCTGGATCTCTCTTTGGTTACCCGCTTCGGGAAGTGTCGCCCCTCCATAGACGCCTTTGACAGATACGTGTCCTCTTCTTGGAAGCTACAGAATTGCACGATTATAGGGCTTCTGGATTCAAGGCATATTCTGATCTAGTTCGTGAATGAAGACGATCTCATCTCCATCTTGGCTTATGCTCCTCGTTTCCTTCCAAGTTTTTATTTTTCTCTCTTTCAGTGGTCGTTTGATTTTTATCTGCAATGTGACTCCCCCGTTACGGCAATTTGGATTTCCCTTCCTGGTCTCCCTTTGCCTTTTCAAAATTTGCCGGTTCTTCGTTTGATTGGAAATATGGTGGTGCGTTTTCTCTGCTCGGATCTTCGTACTCGCGTTATGTGTCATCCAGTTTCCCCGAGGATTTGCGTTGAAGTCGACGTATCCAAGAACCCACTGGATTCCATCTGCATCGAGGTAGAAGGGGAATTACGTTGGCCCCAAAAGGTGTGCTGTGAATCATGGGTTCCTTTCTATTCATTTTGCAGGCATCTTGGTCATGATTCTGGTAGATGCCGATGTGCTTTGGGAGAGGATCAGTCTTTGCGGGTCGATGTGAAGAATGGTCCCAAAAATTCGACACCTGGTTTTGCTTGTATTTTTCCTGCAGTGGACAATCGGGGTATTGGAGAGGTGAGAGTTTTTACTGCCTCCCAAAAATTCGATGTGCCCAGAGGGAAGCGTGGTGCCTGCTGTCCCTTCTAAGAGCCAAATGGTGCGGGTTAGTGATGGCTCGGTTGAGAAAGTGGAGTTGCCCAGTGGTTCTCAAGAGGTGTTGGATCCTGCCAACCTAGGCGTGGAGGTCAGTGCAAAGGATCAACAGCAGCAGCTTTCCTTGGGTCCTCCAGTGGCAGTAATGGGGGTGAATCCAAAGGAGGCTGAACCGTAGGTTTTGGAGATTTTTTCTCCTTTACAGCAGGACTTGGGAGTACATGAGGCAGCTAAGGTTGATTCCCTAGCTATGAGTTTGGCTATGAATGTGGTTCAAAGGCCAGTGGCTCTCATGGTCGGGGCTGGGAGGTTTGGAACAAGCAGCCTCAATTCATGGGAAGAGGTTACGAACAGGCTACATGAGTGTATTTGATGCGGGGAAAATCATTCCTGCTAGCTGCAACAGGTTCTGAAAGTGGACAGGAAAGGATGATCGATGGGAACGGCTTGTGTTCCTTAGATCCAAACACCATAGGACCCAATTCTTGAAATCTGAGGAAGGATGGGGAGGGAGGAAAGATTTTTGGTTTGGGGAAGAAAACATGTAAGGAGTCTTTGAGTATGCAGAAGGATCATACTGATGTAGCAGTAATAGAGGTGGGGAACCGCTTTGATGGTCTTGAGGTCCATGATCCTCCTTCATCTCAAGAGGAGGAGTCACCAGATGATGATAGTTTTAGTCATCCCTCAGTGGATAGCATGGACCAAATCAAAGGGAAAGTACCCCATAGTCCTAGATGGAAGAAGGGGAAAAAAGGAATGCGTGACTCGGGGAAATGCATTGTGGATCAGGGGAAAAAATCAAAAGGACGCAAGGACTACTCATACTTTCCAAAACCAATGGAGACTCGGTTGGCCAAGAACGACAAGAAAAAAGGAAGGTAAAGATGAACAGAAGGGGGAAAGTGAAGAATTGAGCAGAAATACAAGATACAGGGAAGAGGAAGTTGGGGAGTGCCTAAAACTTATCGTGCACTCCAAAGAAGAAATGCTAAAAACAAGTCATCATCCCAACGTCTCTAACGAAGAGATTAAAAGAATTTATGAACGTCGATTGCAAGTTAATGATAACGAGGAACAAGAAGAGTGGATTGATAAACAAGACCGCATACTGGCCAGGGGTTTCAATCAGAGTAAAATCAACATAGAATAGTTTATTCAAACAATGGAAAGGATGATCTCTCACCTTGAAGAGCTAATCAGAGAGGATCCAGAAACCCAGGTTAGCACGCAACATTGGGAGCTTTATCGAGTAGCTGAGTCAAGTAATCTTAGCCTTGTTTTTAATCATTTTGTTTGTTACTTCAGTACCTAGTTCTTTCCATTCGTAGAACAATGGTTTACCATTTTCCCTTAAAATGGCTTTGCTTTAAAAAAAATTTAATTTGGAAGGAAGGAAGTTGATTCGGAAAAGACAAAGGCATTTCAGTAATGGCCTACACCAACGAACATAACTGAAAAAACATAGTTTTATTAGTTTAACAGGTTATTATTGGCATTTGTTTCAAAACTTCACCCAAATAGCTAACCCGTTAACCAAGCTTACACATAAAGGGGATGAGTTTGAATGGAAAAAATAATGTGAATAATTTTTCTAAGAATTGAATAAAAGGTTATGGAATTATCAAATTTTGAATATACCATCGAGAAATTTGGATTTTTGATTTATAGTGATGCATCAAACAAAGTACATGGTTGTGTCCTTATGTAGAATTATAGAGTTATTGCCTATGCCTCAAGGATGTTAAAAATTCATGTACAGAACTATCCAACTCATGATCTTGAGTTAGAATCTATAATATTTTCTCTAAATATATAGAGACATTATCTCGATGGAGAATTATTTGAGATATATACAGATAAAATGAGATTGAAATATATCTTATCATAGAAAGAAATCAACATGTGGCAAAGTAGATGGATCGAACTAATCAAGGATTATTATTTTTCAATACACTATCATCTAGAGAAGGAAAATAAGGTAGTTGATTCATTGATAAAGAAGGATCTTGTAGTTATAAACAAAATGATAATGGAAAGGGATCCTATATACATAGATCTAGAAAATATGGATATGGGAATTATCATGGAAGGTGAAACATCATTACTTTTTCAATTGGTTTCCCAACCATATTTATTGGAAAGTATTAAAAGTTCTCAATTTGATGTTGGGAATCTTTAAAAGAAAATTAATGGTGTGAATTATGGGAATTTGGATGAATTCATATGTGAGGATAGAATTCTGATGAGGATTTGGGTTCCCTATATACCTAAGCTAAAAATGGACTTATTAGATGATGCTTATAGCTCAAATTTATCGATACACCCTGGTAGCACTAAGATGTATAGATAATTGAAGGAACATTTCTAATGGGATAATATAAAGTGGAAAATTGTTTATTATGTATCATGATTTTTAGTATGTAAATAGGTGAAGGATAAAAGATAACATACTAGTGATGTATTAACACTTATTACTATTCTTGCATAAAAATGGGATAAAATCACTCTAGATTTTGTCATAGAATTACCAAGAACTCCAAGAAGGAATGATGCAATATGGATAATTTTTGATCAACTTACCATATCTAAACATTTCTTCTTTATAAGGGAGGATTTATACTTAAGAGCCCTAAAAATATCTATATTAATGAAGATGTAAGACATCATGGAGCACCTATTTCAATTGTGTCGAATCATGATCCATGATTTACATTGAAAATTTGGAAAATTCTCAAAAAATATTTGGATACTCAGCTTTATTTGAGTATTGCTTTTCACCCACAAACTGATGGGTAGTTAGAAGGGATGATCTAGAAAATAGAAGACATGTTTAGATCATGGTTACTTGATTTTCATTGTATGTGGGATCAATTTTTACCTTTGGTAGAGTTTTCTTACAAAAATAGTTCCCATCATAGTATTCAAATGGAACCATATGAAGTGTTGTATAGAAAGATATGTTGTACACCAACATTTTGGGATGATGTTGGTAAAAGGAATCTTATAGAACCAGAGCTTGTGGAAGAAACAATAGTAAATGTAATGACTATTCAAACCCATAAAAAACTATATCAATGTAAGAAAAAGAGAAATGCTGATAATCGAAGGAAGGATTTAGAATTTCATTTAGGAGATCATGTTTTCTTGAAAGTATCTCCATGAAAGGTTGTTATAAGAATTGGAATGAAATAGAAATTGAGCCCCATGTACATTGGTCCTTTATATATTTTGGATAAATTTGGATTTGTGGATTATCATTTGGCGATGCAACTTAGCCTTTATAAAGTACAAAACGTGTTCCACATCTCATTGTTGGTAAAGTACATGCAATACCAAGCACATTTACTAACTTCTAAAGGTATTGAATATAAACCCAACTTATCTTATTGTGAAAAGCCTATCCAGATTATAGACACTAAAGAACAGGTGTTAATGAATCTAATGATTTGGTTGTTAAAGTTTCTTTTCAAAAATCATAAAATTAAAGAGGCGTAATGGGAGCCTGAGGATCTTATGATGATGAACTACCAAAATCTTTTTGTGAGGTGACATTTTAGAAATTTTGAGGTTGAAAGTTTCGTAGGAGGGGAGAATGTAATGAAACAAAATTCTATCAATGAAATTTCAATTATTATGTTTATTTTATATAGTATGAATCATATAAAACCACATAGAGAACACAATAAAATATTTATAAATGAATAATAAAATAAATAAGAGGTATTTCTAGACATTAAGAAACATATACCAATGTAATAGTAACTTGCCCTTAGGAATAGTAATATGACCCTTATGAATATTAAGTTTTCCTTAAGAATAGTAAACTCACCCATGAAGGTATAAATAAAATTTAGGAATCTCATAAGTAAAATAAGGATATAATTATATCATAGTAAAAGTAAGTGAACATTTTAAAAATTAATATTTAAGTGTTTGTATTTTTATAAGTCATAAATATTTATTTAAAATATTATAATTAATAAAAGTATTTAAAAGAAAATTATTTTTCATAAAATGAATTCATAAATCAATATTTTTATATCTTATTATTTTAAGATAATTTTATGGGACATTTGTTAATTTTTTAATGTGTCAAAAAATCAGTTTTAAATTTAAATCTATATTTTTAATGTAAGTAATTATTGCATGTAAAAAATTAAATTTCACATATTTAGAGAATTATTTTAATAAAATAGAGTTAATTTTGAAATATACATGTCAAAAAATGTTTAGGGTGATTTTTTGGTATTTTTTCTGAAATACATGAATTGTTAGTGAATAAAAAAATAGTAATTTACATTATAAATACACTATAAGCTAAATATACCATTCCATAAGTCATGGATGATGTAAGCACCCTTAGTTAAAACTCACATGCACTTATTAATTTATTGGATCAAAATAATGAATTCTATTGGTTTTCTTGAGAAAACTAATAAAATAATAAATAGAATAATGAGGAATCACCCCTCTCCTCCACTATAAAAACCACCCCCATCCCCACTTCTCTTCACTCCTCTTATCCTTGAAGATTTTCAAATTTCTACCAAAATCCATTTTTCTAGTCTCTACCCACTTATAGGAGCTCTTGGACTTTCCAAAATACCAAAACCCCTTCCCTTAAGGAGGTTCTCAAGAAGGTTAATTCAAGAGATAAATCCTCTTCCTATTTCTTTTATTTTGATTTCAAATTATTTACTTTTGTTATTATCTTCTCACCTCCACTGACCAAATGATCATGATAACTCCAGTATCATCTACATAATATAATTATATCATGTTAATGAATAATCAATCATCAATATCCATACTATCTCTCTTTTATTTTAAAAATGACATCATCATTTGGGATGTGCCAATTTACAACCTTCCTGGATGATGGACATTCATTCCTAAATTTATCCTTCATGGATGGTCATGATACCATTTTTATGGTTTAAGAAGATTATAAAATATGTATTATATATTATTTAAGTTTCTTTAACCATTTTATATACATGATATTAAATAATAGAACAAAACTAGTTCATTGTGATCGAAAAATCGCTAAAATTAAACTAAATGGCTATCATTATTATGTTAGCTAACGATTCATCCTAATTTATGAAAAAAATAATACATAACACCAATAAAACTTCTAGTTGTTCATTAATAACATTAAATTCCAATTCTGGATAATTATACCCATTTTACATGAACTCCATTACTTATAATAATGTGAACCAATCATGAAATCAAGGAAACAAACACTCCGAAACGACAAAATTAAATCCTATAAAATTTTAATAAGGAAATAATTTAACTTAAAAAAACTATTGTGAATAAAAAATATGTAAATAATTTTATTAATTAATTAATTAATGGATTTAATTTGATTATCCATAACATTAATTCCAAGTGCAGATCACATTTGGATATAAGGTAAGGGTTTTCTACCCAAAACTCCAATTTCTATTGGGTTACTATTTTTCTCTCTTTAAACCAATTAAATTATTGATTATTATTATTTAAACCTCATAAATTATGTGTTAATGTTCTATATATATATACAAATCATAATCCTTCATTCTTTTGTGGGGAGTTCCATGTTTTAAAAGGATCTTTCTCAAATTCTTAACGATAAACAATCCTGGTTCTAGGGAACTTCTCAAATTCTTACTTATTTTCAAGTGCACTATATAATCTATTTTATGCCACAATTATTTTTATAAAATGACTCATTTTATTATTAAAAAACTATATTATTTCACTTCTGGTTTTATAATTTTTTTTCCAAAATAACTCTACATGTAAAGTAAAAGTGTATTTCTCTCAAGTTTTACTCGATGATTTTATAATATTATTTACATATATTTCAGCACTCATGTTTATTTGTATGTTTAATTGGGATTAATATTTTATGATATCATCTACCAGATTTTCTTTAATTCTTTATGATTATTTTGACTATGGATGTGCTATCTTGATACCATTCACCATATTACTCCCAATGGTTAGTGTTTAGGTTTAGTGATTGGGGAAAGTTATTTACATTTCATATGTTAGTTTCAACATGAATTTATATGTCAATTATGTTTCTACAATTTCATATTATAAATTAATTGTATATTGTGTGTTATGAGTGGGGACCACTATATCCCTTAAATGCATTGGTAGGTCTCATGGGACAAACTAGTTTGGGTTTTTATCAATTATGTATGGTGTCTCGGTCAAGGTATTGATGGTGTGATTATGATGTCTGACATTATGAATTCCCTCATTATGAAACTATTAATTGGTAGTCCATGTGATTATTCGACTAGTAGAGTAACCATGGTTATGTTTTATTAAGGAATTATTTATTCATATTTTATTCCTACCATATTATGCTCAAGTTTATGTTTTAATGGCATGAGTTCTTTTATTTATTCACCGCTCCTTATTTCGTATTCTTTCTTTGTATTACTTAAACTTACTAAGAAACTGATATCACCTTTTTATTATGTTTTATTTTTACTTGGGATGAGTAGAAGTGTATTATGAATGAATTTTAGGGATAATCTAGGCGTTTATGTGTCATTCAAAACAAGTGGATATGTTTTATTTAATTTCAAGTTGTAATGAAACTATTATGTATGTATCTAGTTTTCCAATGCTATTAAACTATTTGTTCCTTTTGGATCTTAATTCCTTATTTATATGCCAATGTAATAAAATAAGTAACTAGATATGGGAAATGGGGGTGTGGGTTATTATAATTACAACTTCGATGTGTGATATTAAACTACAACTTACCCTATGCTATGAGTACATGATGCCTTAAAGTCACAAGCCAAAGATTCCCAATGGGAAAACATGATATTTCTTGCATAGGATAACTCATGTGGTGAGAATTATATTTTCCCCACCTTGACATGGAACACATAAACATAAACCCAACTCATATCCCCAATGATATTTAGAATCTTTTGAGAAGAACACTCATGTAAGCCCCATACATACCATCGATTCTCCTTAGCACCACAATTTCATAAGCCACCCACATACCATCACTGCTCCATAGCAGGACCTAGGCAGCACAATCTATTAATCCCCATAGACATCATCATTTATCTATATCCACATTCTATTAAAAAACATTTTTAAATCCCACACATACCTTCAATTCTCTTTAGCATTACCCAAGAAGCACATTTGATTAAGTCTCACACATAGTATCATCAGCCCTTAGCGACACCATTGTAGCTCACATTTGTATGACCCACACATATGTTCATTTCTTCTTATCATCACCCAAGAAAAACACTTGTGAAATACCAAAACATAAAATTAGTTATCCTCATGATCACATGTTTAGATTTGTGCATAAGCCTCATTGATATTTGATCTATGAGACTATAAATTTTCTTGTATAATGTCCTAATTGAACAATGTTAAACTACATGAAATGTCCTAAAAACAAGATCATAAACTGTAGAATTTCCTTATGTGATGATAATGGTATAACCTAAATTATGATCATGGTATGCCTCATATGATGAACATGAGATGCCTCTTGTGATGAGCATGATATTATCACCCCATCCCCTGGGTATCTTCCACACATATGCCATGAAGCCTCTCATATTGTCACTCCTTTTTCGATGCAATCTTCCACATTACAAGACATTAAAATCCATGTCAGGGTCCTATCACACTATAAAAACTCAAGATTTTAAAATAATAACTATGTTTTGGAAAGTATAGGAGATACTCAAACACTAATTTTATATTTTGTTACACACAACAGTTAATTTAGCTTGCGTTACACACAACACCTTATTTTGAGGAACTGTGATACAATATTGAAATATTATTATTAAAGTTTTCACCTAGTCATTGGAAAAGAAGGTATTAATAGTATTAAATAAATTATAAAATTTTATGGTTTACACTTTCAAATTGGTTATTTATTTATCATAAATGAAAATAAAAACAAATTTAAAATAAAGAAAATCATTTTTTTAAAAACCATTTTTATTCTCACGAATGTGTTTTGTCTCAATAAATTAAGTAAGTGAAATATGAGTAGTGATTTTAATTAAATACATATATTATATATTCAATAAATTTTTTAAACATTCATATTATGTGTTTTCTTGGTTTCAGATATCTGTAAATCAAATTTTATGTTTAAAAACACTATATTTTTTAATAAAACAGTTTTGTCACATTTTTTGTACTTATCATAAATTTTTTTCTCCAATTTTTGAAATATAATTTTTAAAACTAGAATTCATTTTTGAAATTATCATATCAAAATTATCTTATGGTGATTTTTGGTACTTTTCTAAAAAGTTTTATTTTTTTGAATAGTGAAAAATATCGATTCTTATTGAAAATATCTTTTCATATAAAACATTTAAAGGTATATTTTGTTTTAAAATAGTATTAAAAGTATAATTAATTAATATATATATTTATTAATCAAATTTATTTCATAGGAATGATATTCATGTCCAATTATTATATTAAATCATTCTCTTCCTTTGAGAATTTTCTCTTTGGAACCCCGCTTTCTCATTGTGTCTTCTGGTTTAATTTGAAATTAAAATTTTCCACTTATATTAATTGAATTTGAAATAATTTATTAAATATATGGATTCATAATAATATATATTAAATAATAAGTTTACATTATTTTTACCATAATGAATAGTTAAAACTATAAAAAATATTTACCATGGTTGTGGTAAAAATGGTTTTACAGGGAGTTAAGAAAAAAAATATAAGGGTTAAAAAATGAACTAAATATTATTTAATTACTATTTAATAGTCATATTTATACCTTATCTATTATATGTTCCTAAAATGGTTCATTCATGGTTGGAATTATTTTTAAAAAAATTTCAAGGTGTTCCCTCTCCCCCACTTGTAAAAGGCCATCCCATCACCTCTTCTTTGCACACATCCAAAACCAATTGGTTCAAAAAATACTTACCAAAATAACTTCAAAAAATCACTACCATCATCCTATATTCCTTTTTTTTGTGTCAAAAATATTACCAATGAAAACTTCTCATTTAAACCAAAAGAAGTTGTTCAAAAATAGGAAATGTTCTTCAATGAACATTTTTATTTTATTTCTACCTCCACCTCCTTAGATTCTTTTCAAATCAATATAACAAAATATCTTAATTATATTATATATAATTATATTTATTATTTTAATTAAATTACACACATATATATCTCCTCTTCCCTAAAATGGTAAATGTTTATGTGGCTCGTGTGTATGGAGGACTCTAGCCTAATGACCCAATGTGATAGGTTTTCTATCAACACCTCTCATATTTGGGTAGGATGATGAATATAATTTTTTATGTGATATTTTTAATATAATTATACATATTAAATTATAATATAATATATAACTTCTCAATTTCCTTTCCATAGAGAATATGATAATTTTGTCCCTATGTAAGGTGGACTACCACCTCACAAAATGATGTGATTCCTTACTAACATACGCTTTGCATTGAAGGTAATAAAGTAAATATTTATTGCATATATTTTATATATATGACATGATATTGATTATATAAAATTAATATACCATATAGTTTCTTACAATTTCACCGATAAAGGAAATGATAACATCATTCATGCTTGTGTACGACATACCATTTTAATGAAGCGATGTGATTCATTATCCATATTCAAATTTCAATATCAAATTTAGAAATTATTAAAATTTAAAAAAAGATATTAATAAAATTTATATTATTCAATAGATTATGGAAATATATCCTATGTTCAGGATCCAAATGATAAAACATGATTGAGAAAACAAGGTAATTAACACCCAAAACAGTATTGATAATGAAGGATTTCTAACTAATGGGTGAAAATATATTTTAAAAGAACCCTATAGGATATTTTAAATATTAATATGGTTTTTTTATAGGTTAATAACTGGTTTAAAACCACTATACATGAGTTTTGGACACATACAAAGGAATTCAAACTTGAGGTAAGGGTTTCTCATCTCACTTTTTACTTCTTTGAGATATTTTCCATATTAAATACATAATTAAATTCAATGGTGTATATACTACCCATTTGATATGTCATATGATGAATCTATTTATCTTAATTTTATTTAATTTTTCATTTGAATTTATTTTTTACATGGGGATTACAATTCAAAGCTTACCAAATTGGTAAGGGATTATTTCACATCTCACCACTATTCTAGATTGTTATGTTTAAGTCTCCCTTAGAGGAATTATTTAATATTTCTATCTAAAATCAAATTTATATTATTATTCTCTAGTTATTCATGAAATTTTAAATTAATAGTATTATTTTTCTCCCATTAATACAAAAAATTATTTGGAAAATGTTTTAAATAAAATCTTATTTTATTTTTCTCATTGATCTAAATTCCTTTTACTTTTATATCCATATTTTTTTTATTTTTTTACTATTATCATGTGATTATTAAAATTAATTTTTCCCATGTTTCAATTATTAAAAATAAATTAAAATGGATTTTCATGTTGTTTTCTAGGTGATATACTTTTACAATAATGTGAAAGGAATGTTTTTAGACTTATATAACATTTATAGAATTACTTGATATCAATGTTTTGAAGTATCCTTTTCATATTTAAATGGTTATTTTCAAACAAAATGGTTTTCAAAATATTTTATTACCTTGTTGTTTTAAAATAATTATTTTCAAAGTGGAAAGTTTCTTTTCCTCATAAACATTTTAATGATCTATTTATGGAATTTTTATTCATCAATGTCATCAAATCATATTCTAAATATGATCCATCAGGGATATATTGCAATGATACTATCCTCATTATTTATCTAGATGTTTTATGATCATTTTTACTATGAATGTACTATTTTTATACCATTTAACTTATTACTCTAAATAGTTTATGATTATTTTTAATGATTAGGGAAATTATTATTATTAATGTTTACATTGATTATGTTTCTAACCTTTCACATGAGGAATTAATTTGGATTTGTAAGTGATAGGAAAATCCCATTATAGCACCTCAAAGCATCTATATGTCCCATGAGACAAACTAGTTTGATTATTTGAATGATGCCTTCCCCTTTTTCTGTAATATTCCTTAGCATAAGGTTTAACGGTATGTTTATGATGTCCAGAACTATGCATTCACTCATTATGATATTTTTAATGTTTTCTATGTGATTATTAAATTCTATATAATATCTATGGATATGTTTGAAGCTTATGTAATTATTTATATGTAATTATTTAATCATCATTTATTCCATCCATATAATGCTCACGTTATTAATTAAATGACATGTGTTTTTTGTCATATACCATTCCATATTGATTTTTTAGGTATTCATGATAGATTCCACTATATGAATACCGTTACTTAGCATTTGAGCCCACCCCTTTATTACGTTTCTTTTCCCTAGAAATCTAGTAAGTTTATTATGATTTATCTTTTGGGATTTTTTAAAGAGAATAATGGTTTTCTCAATGAAATTACTATGTTGAATTTTATGTTTTTAATGCAATTTGGGATTTTTGTTTGTATCTATATTACCGAGACTACTAAATAATTTGGCCCTTCGTGATGTGATTCCTTTTATCTAGGGACAATGTAATAAATTAACCCCCAAATCTGGGCTACTAGGTTAGGGTCTTTACTATTGGTATGAGAGGATGTTTAGTAGAAACCATGGAAAATAGATTTAGGATAACATAAATTATAGATCATAACCCTATGGACAACATTGATGATTAGTCTATGTATGGGATAATATTCAAATGTTTTTTTAAGTTAGATATTATGTGGTTTTCCAAGAAATATATCCCATTATTGATAATACAAGTGGATGTGGTTCTGATAGAGATGTTCATAGGAGTGATAACTCTTAAAAAGTAGCACCAGGCTTGACTCGAGCATTACCTAGTACATGACAACAGGTCTTACCACACACCTACTTTGACACTCTCATGGGACATGATTCAGTTAATTCAAATTTTCATTACAAACCATTATGAATGTGATGCCCCAAAATCAAGTTCCACTCAATGGTGCCCCGATCTGGATTGGCCACATGTCACCATGTGCGTCTCCCAGTATACAAGTGGATTAGAACTAGCAGTGAGGGGCTAGGGTGTGTCTATGGGGAGACTATGTCCTCATTACTAGATTTTAGATTATATGATATATAATAAGATGAAAAATATAGGAGAAAGTATAATGAATAAACAACTGGCAATGGAAGGAAATCATAAAAATCCAAGAACTGAATAGTAATCAAACTATGGAAACTAGATCATATACAAGATGTTGATAATGTATGTCATGTCTCTAAAAGGATGAAAAACATATATACAAGATAGCAGTAAATAAATTATATATCAATGAAGATAAAAAGAAACCAAAAACTATCCATCATCCTAAGAAGTAGCTCAATTATCTTATACAAAGATCTATCTTATGGAAGTAGTTAAGATCTAGTGTCTAAAGAAAGACACTTCCCCTAGTCAACACCTGCAAATATGTAATCTTCTCATGTACCAATGGATATCCAAATAGAGTGTGCGTTAAATCTCATTTGGAAACCACCAATAGAATCTATACCATCTAGTCTGGGAAATATAAACTAATAATGTGCATTCATATATATAAAAGTATCCAGTGCAATATTGTAAATACCCTGATACCTACACCATCCTCAGCTAGTGTCTAAATATATAATCATTCAATTAGTGGTTTTTTGGTTTATAATAAGTGATGTAAGAGGATCTAAGGAAAAACCTAAAAATACAATTGTTATAATAATAATGAAATAGGATCCAAGGTGATAATCATAGAATCTTGGATGATAATAATAGGGAAAAGGGATAAAACATAATAAACCTGGAATCTATGACCTCAAGGGTTGACCCAACTCATTAATAATCTAAAACCTATCTATAAATGTCATGAGGGTAATCTAATAGAAATTTTCCAAGGAATTCTACCCTATTAGGATTCTAATCAGGTCCAGGTTATCATCCATGGTAACAATAGGCTATGAAATGACTTTTTCTAATGTGTGTATCCATGTATGCACATGTCTAGAGACGTTAAGCCGGATCCAAGGAATGTATCCATGGAATCCAAAAATCTGAATGATAGTGAATGAATCCTATGGAGTAATGTCAAGAATCTACTTATAGACAATGAAATGGTTCCAAGGTGGGTATCTCCCTTGGAAACTATCATCCTTGAATGGAAATTTCATCCTCTTAGTGCACAAGGAATTACCTTAGGAATCCAAGGATGGCTCAAGTCTTACCCCTCATATAAAGAAAAACATGTCTATATAAAGAAGGAACCTTATACTTAATTCATTATTTAATTCATCTATGTAATAATCATTCCTTTTTAAAAGTCAATTGGTTCATTCAGTTAACTTTCATTAGTGTGATAAGGTATAATAAGGACATGCAACTATTTATTACTTTAATTCCATAATAAATTATTCGTTTCACTCCTTTACCTTTCATAAACATGACAATGCGGGTTATGGATGAGAAACCATATGAAATTCCATTATAATGAACTATGCCATGTGATGTATATAAATATACTTGCTATTTACCATTTAAAGATTCATTTAAATTATTTAAACACTCACATTAGAAAGTTCATGTGATAGTTATACATGTTCTAAGAATTAACAATTCTTTCATTTATATATAACACTTACCATTATGAATTTAAAGTCATAGCATGACCAAATGAGGGTGAAAATAGTCATAAAAATTTCATAAGTGAAATAAATGAAAAAATAACCCAACTTGGGGTGGTCTACATTTAGGTTATAACCTATAATGATAAAGGACACATATATAAAGGGGTTTAGAATACGAGCATGATGATTATAATCATGGAATATGAATTAAAAAGGAAAATCTAGATGAAATAGTTCTGAGCACAATAGTGGAAGTTCATAAATTATTAAGACTTGAGGGATGAGTCATTGACCACCTACCCTATTCCTATAACACTCTCCCTATCCAGTATCATCTTTTATTATAGCCTAGATCTGAAGAAATATGAAGAATAGATCAACCCCCTAAAAATAGAACATATAAGAATATATCTTAATAGAATCATTCAGAGGAAGAAAGATGATCAACTGATCCAAAGGATCAAAGAACTTACCTATAAGAATGAAATTAGACAAACATAACCTCGAACAGACATCAGATTATAGAGTTATAACAAATCCAAGTTTTAGGATTTCAAGGGAGATATAATATTAGAAGAGGGGGATGCCACTGGAGGAAATAGAGAATAGAGAATGAGAGGTATGTTTGTTAGAACTTAAGGCAAGTATGTATTTTTACCCAATATAGAATATGGTTACATGGTTTATCCACATGTTTAGCCAAAATTTGATCAAACTATGCTTGGATCACTAAATAAAGAGGGTACCCACATAGTTAGGTCACATGATTAGATAAACATTTCACCAACTATGAAATTCATCTCTACTAAATTTTGCTTAGATACCCACACATGAGTACAACCCTTGGAGAATGGTCAGGGAAAACCATGCACTCTAATTTATACTTTTAAAGCACCCATTATAGTTAGGGAAACCATGCAGACTAGCTCACTTGGTTTCTACTAACCGTGTGGACTAAGGCATTTTTTCTACCAACTGGGGTTCTGAGCTATGAACAAGACCCATACATCCCCATTAGCACACTAAACCCATTAGGAATCCATATTAGGTCCAAAAAAATTAGATAGAATTTAATAGGATACATACCTAAGAGAAAAACTGGGTTCTTACAGTCTTCCCCCATAGAGGAACTCATCTCTGAGTTCACCTTCCAAGAGAGAAAAATGTTATATAAGAAAAACTCTGGCCACTAAGCACATACAATGACCTCTCATTACCATGTCTCATCCTATACATTTTCTTGATCCCATATCATCTATAATAAATATATAGACCATCCTTAGAGAGACTTCATACTCTAATCAATTATGCATATAGAATACTCCTCAATCTGAGCATCAGTATCTAACTCAACCTCCTCATGTTCAAAATTATGAGATGTTTCTTTATGATAACAGTGAATATGTGAAATGTGGAAGATTTTTTAAATGGAATGATACATATAAGGTAGTATAAAATGTTAGGCTATCATCCTGACCCTCTTTAATATCTCAACATTTCCAAAAACTTATGGTGATAAATTCCCATGCATCTGTATCCATCTATGACCAAGTTAGGGTGATACCCATAAGAAAACATGATCTCCGACCTCAAACTCTAGAGGTCATCAATGATTATCGACATAAGATTTATTTATAGTCTTTTTAGTATATATATACTTCCAAATCAGCTAAAACAGGTCAAAAGTCTCCTGAATGAGATGAGTACCTAGTAGCACTACCTCTCCGAACACTAACTAACACAGGGGTGAATGAAATGAACTACCGTAAACTAATGGAAATTTAAGCTATATCCACGGAACTATAGCCACGGTTTTAGAGGTCCGTGGCTATAACTTGTTTATAGCCATAGTTTATTTTTGATCCGTGGCTACACATTTGTGCCCTATTTTTTTCTTGATTCCCATATGGCTCCTCCTCCTCCCCCGACACTCGACCCTCTCATCGTGGCACCCTCCTCTGCCAAAGACCTCTCCTCCCCCTCAAAAAACTCTCTCACCGCGCCCTACTCTATTACCCACTTTCATCTCTCACCTTCACTGCTGTCGTCTCTTGTTCATCCTCACCGGCTTCGGTTCCTCCAACCATCATCAAGGTTCCTTCATTCATAGCACAGATTCTCCAATCACGGCTCGACTTCTCCATTTGGGGTTCCTCCACCCTTCACGCGGTACTCCCCTCTTCCATACTACCTACGCAGTATACCTACCTCCATGTCTACACAGCTCTGACGACCCCCTACATCACTACTACCCTTCTCCTCTATCGTGGCTTGCCGCCACTCAATGCTGCTTCCCATAGATACACCACCTTCCGCAGTCCTCCTCAGATGTGGCCACCCCAACCCCCAGAGATGCTTCTCCTCTAACATGGCCACCCCACCTTCATCCGATTTCTTTCACAGGGTTTCTTTGATTTTAGATCATCGACCTCTCATATTTTCACTAGTAAGATTTATTTTAGGATGTTCCTTTATATCCTATATGATAACTTATTATGGTAATATATCTATCTTAATATTTCAGGTCTGTGAGGTATTTATCAGGGCCATGTATTATCTGAACATGTTTTTGGGGGGATTTCATAAAGTGGGTTATCATAGAGTTTATATATTTATGTATCAAACGTTATCAAGTTAATGTTGATCATCATGTGTCAGCAGTCTTGATATAGACTCTTGAGATTATAGAGTGATAGTGGGATTAAATATCTCTTGATATTGTGATGAAGAATACATATAGAGTAATAGGTTGTGATTCAATATCAGTTATTGTTGACCAAATTAATAAGTTGGCATACTTTCATTAAATTGGGTAAAAAATTTTCACTTGATATCTTTGGGTAGTTTTATATAGGGGTTATTGTTAGACTTCAAGTGGTACCCTTAATGACTATATATGACTATAATTATCAATTACTATCACATTTTTTGAGAGTCTTGTATGATGATTTTGTGACCGATTCGATGATAAGAACAAAAATTAAATCCCAAATCGATTGGTAAAGTGAGTGAACTATATTGGTATTATAGGATATGTTTATATCCTTTTTTTATGACTTTGTATGGATGTGGGGGTCAATTTCCATTGGTAATGTTTTCTTATAATAAAATCCATCACTCTAAAATCAGTATGGAACCTTTAAAAGATATATATGAGATTCCCATCATGTCAAAATTTTGTTGGAATTTTATTGGCAAGACATCACTTAATGGAATTAAGATTGTGAAAGGTATGGAATTGAATGAACGAGTGAATGTTGAGTATATGGGGACATCCCAGAGGAGATAGATGTCTCACATAGATTGACATCTCCGACCTTTGGAGTTTGACCATGGGGATGATTTTTTCTTGAATTTCTCCCCATGATGAGTATTATGGAGGCTTAAATGGGGTGGAAAGCTATCTCTAATGGTCATCAATACACTCATGATCCTATGGGGGGAATGTGAGTATTCTATCCACATGTAATTTCCATCAAAGTTAGACAATGTTCACGATCTCTTCCATGTGTTACAGCTAAGAAGGTATGTGAAATACCCGATGCACATTATTGACATGGTATATCTGAAAATTGATGATGGATATTTCTTTACAAAATACCTGATGTTTATCAATGATCGATAGGATATTGTCCTCTGGTTGTAGTAGATGTTTCCTTACTCTTGAAATCTCTAGCTTCCTTATACAGACATACTAGTTATAGTTTTCAAATGTGTTTCTTTAGTTTTTGGGATCATTATTATGATATGAAGATCATCCTCCTAATTCTTAATCTATATCTCCTTCTCCTCTATTTTTCCTTCTAAATTCTGAATTTTATAATTCCATTCACCTTATGTTATATTAATTTGTTCTTTATAACGTTCCTTAGAGAAGACGATCATGGATATCTCATATTTTTTTCCTCATTTAAATTCTATACTTCATGAACATGTGACTCAATAATATCAATTTTTCCTACATTTTCTTTCCCATATTATAGATTGCTTACCTAAATTATTACTTGAGACCACAATTCATTTATTCTTATACTTTCAAAACATTCAATTTATTTTTCAAGACTTTAATTTTACCTTGTGAGTTGTACCAAAAATTTCTAGATTTACCACATGATGTGGTTGCTTCATCCTTAACATATTGAAGTGATATAGAATCTATATTTTTAGTTTTTCATGAAGCATATTATATATGGTTAGAAACAAATATAAACAATAAATCATTTTTTAACTAGATAGAAGTATCCAATTTCTTGGTGTCCCACTTCTTGATCTTCTTCATTTGAATTTTAGACAAATTAAAATTTTCATTAATTGAATGGTAATCATTAGTTTCAACCCATCTTCCCTTATTCAAGATATATTTTTGACCATACAATTCTTTGAACTTTATTTACATGTCTTTAAAAAGATTGTAGTGATCTAAAATTTCAAATACTTATTATTCTAAAGAATTTTTCAATGCCTTATTAGAATGATCATAAATTTCAATATTTCATTGATTGAACTCATAAAGACCCCCATATTGACTATCAAATAAATTCCCATACAATAAAACACGACAAAGAACGCCAACATATTAATCCAAATATAAAAAAATTCCTTTTTTCAAGGGGAAGGGGGAAGGTGCAGGGTGTGTGTGTAGGGGGTGCTTGGGGTGTGCAGGGGAGGGGCAGGGGGTGTGCTGGGGGTAGGGAAGGGGGTGTTATGGGGGAATGGTGGTGTAGGTGGGGGGGGGGGGTGTAGGGGGTAGTGGGGGTGTAGGTGGGGGGGGGGAGAGTGGGGGTGTAGGCGAGGGGAGTGGGGGTGCAGGTTGGTGGAAGGGTTGTAGGTGGGGGGGGGGATGGGTATGGGTGCAGGGGTAGTGGGTGTGCAGGTGGGGGGAGGGTGGGGTGCTGGGGGCAGTGGGGGTGCAGGTAGGGGAGTGGGGTTGTAGGTGGGGGGAGGTGGTGTAGGTGGGGGGGGGGGGTGTACAATGGGTTGTGGGATTGCAGGTGGGTGTGGGGGGTGGGGGGGGGGTTCTGGAGGTGGCATGGGTGTGTGTTGGGGGCAGGGGGTGCAGGTGGGGGGGGGGGGAGTGGGGGTGTAGGTGGGGGGAGTGGGGGTGCAAGTGTGAGGGGGAGGTGTGCAGTGGGTAGTGGGTTTGTAGGTTGGGGGGGGGGGGGTTTGGGAGTGGGGGTGTAGGTGGGGGGAAGTGGGAGGTGGGGTTGGTGGGGGTAGGGGGTGCAGGTGGCAGGGGTGTGTAGTGGGTAGTGGGGTTGCAGGTGGGGGGAAGGGTGTTAAGGGGGCAGTGGGGTTACAAGTGGGGTGGGGGTGGGGGAGGGGGTGAGCTTTATATTATTTCCACTTTCCATCCTTAAAACTAAAAGACATAATCCCAACATTTTGGATGATCTGTTAGGTGTATACTAAAAAATAACTAATCACCCATGATCCTATAGGTATCATTTCCATGATGAAAGAAAACTCACTGCCTTAATAGAAGAAAGAAAACTCATGTCTCCCTATACCACTAAAACAAACCAATCCAAAGATACATTTATGGATATAGCTTAGTTTATATCCATGGGTTTAATTAAAATTGTGGATGCATTGTTGTTTAAACCCATGGTAGGATCACTTCTATATGATGGGGATTTCATGTGTGACATATAGAGGAGACATATAAATCATGAAATCTCATTATTATATGTCATTTGAGTTTAGCTGTACTACTCAATGGATTTATTTATTGTTTTTCATGATGTTTGATGAAATTTTAAGTTGTTTTGGGTTGATAAATTTGATTTTTTGTGTTTCTTTGGTCTGGGTGGCTGTCCAGAGTGGACCCTGCACTTGGATTATTTTCTAAGTGTAGTATATTACCCAATGAGTTTAGCATCAATTATACCAATTGTAGTTCTAATTTTAAAATGTTTTTTTGTTTCATTCATATGTATTCATGGATGATATAAGGGATTTAAGGATCATTGGTAGTTGGTACAAGCTTAAGATTTATTTATGGATTATTGTTTGAGGTAGGTGCCCTTTATATTACTAATTCTATTGATCATTTGGATTATATTATGTTTGTTTAATAATTAATATTATACTTTTGATCATGTTTGTATTGGAGTCATGTATCGTTTATCATGTACAGTTGACACACTGATCACATATATTTAATAAGTCTTTATATCTCACTTATTTTTCCATTATTTTTTTACAAGTGGTTTCTTATGATGAGGTCAGTTCTATCCACCGCCATCCAAGGTAGTGAGTTCGACATCGGATTCTGGTAAGGGTTCTTTCGTTTTTATTCTTTGGCCTAATTTTAAATAGGTCTTTGGTGATTTTTGGGTTTATTATATTTTTGTAGTGTGTTTTGGATCTCATTGAGGTGGATTCAAGCCTCTTGTCGAAGGCAACTCACCAAATATTCATAGGTAATCATATATAAAATAGGTTCTCCTGTTATATGTATGTCCTCACATGGAAGCGCGATTACATTTAAGGGGATAGGTGTGCTTATGTATATATATGGAAAATGCATACGTGTGTGGGTGATAATGGACTTATGCATGTGAGCATATATAAAAGGATCCTCTTGTGTGTGTTCAAGGCCATGTAGACACGTACATAGGGGTTAGGGAATCCTTATGTATATGAAAAGGTACATATGTTCGGAGGATGAATGAAGTCGCTTAGATTTGTCGTTGATAAAAGTTTCAAGCATTGAGTTTGGTTTGGCTCCTTTGAGGTAGGGTCCCTCTCCCAACCTCCTTAATTCAAGAATGTATTAAATTTAATCTAGATACCTTCTTAATTTTTCGTGTTTATATTGAATTTAAATTCATGAATAAGTGTTTGTTATGATAATTGTTTCGTTTGATAAACAAGTCATGGTTTTGTAACAAAACCCCTACAATATATGTGCGCTATCTATGAAAACTCACAGTGGTAGTTTATGATTATATAAATTTCTTGACATTATTGCATTGATGTTTTCCATTTTAATCCTTACCCCTTCTTATTTCATTTGAGACACTATGAGCATCTCCAAAGATTTTTTCTGACTCACTGTTTCTCATAGAAAAATTATAATCTTACCACAATCACCAAAACACCCCTTAGTAATTTACTATAGTGTGGATTTGTTTTCATTTCACAACACCTTATGAAATGGTTTCCATCTCTTCACCATGGATCACAATTACCTTGATGAATCTGGTGTAATAAAAAAGTTAGCTTTACGTAGTTACTACAAATCATAGATGACCCTTATGTAACCATCATCTTTCTCAGACGACCTTTACATAGGTCACGAACTACCTTGATATAGTCTCTTTTTCTTTAGTGTGACCTTTATGTAGGTTGTGAATGACATTCTCAATAGGATTATTGTATGGGACCTCTTTGATTTCATGGGAAACAAAGGTATATGAATCCTTAGATGATAACTTCCTCTTAATTATATTTTTTCATTTTCTTATAATGATTCTGGTCTATGGTTCATGAATTATTTGTTGACCAGATAACCTTAATACCTTTTTTATTATTGCACCTCACCTTATAGATTTAAAGTTAGGAATAAGTGAAAAATGTATCTTCCTTGAATTTCACCCTGATGCTAAAGACTTATTTAACATTATATGTGACTTAAGGATGGTTTGTGAAAAACTGTGTATGTATTGTCTATGAAAAATACTGCATATTACCTAGAATTTTATTAATACTCCCTTGTTACTACCCATGAACAAAAATCATTTATTAAGGATCATGTTATTCTGTATTGGGATGTACATATTAATGTGAATATTCTTTATTAATTGTTGGTTATAGAGTCATGTATCATTTATCATGTACAATTGACACACTGATCACATATATATAAAAAGTTGTTATATCTCACTTATTTTTCCATTATTTACTTATAGGTGGTTTCTTATGATGAGGTCGGTTTTATCCACCGCCATTGAAGGCAGTGAGTTCAACATCAGATCTAGGTAAGGTTTCTTCCGTTTTTATTCTTTGGACCAATTTTAATTATGGCTTTTTTGTTTTTGGGGTTACTTATATTTTTTCAATGCATTTTGGATCTTGTTGAGGTGGATTCAAGCAGAAGTTGACGAAGGTGACTTACATGTGTATTCATAGGTAGGAATATACATATATAAGTTTCCCTTTATATATATTCAATCATGGCCATATGAATATATATATTGGGGCTAGGTGTGCTTATATATAGATATAAAAAATGCATACATGTGTAAGTGAAAATGGGTATATTCAAGTATTAACATATATCTAAGGATCCCCTTGTGCAAACTTGTCCATGAAAATATGTACATATGGGCTAGGTGTCCATATATATTTGAAGGTTCATATGCGTGCAAGCAGAAAAAAGGAAGATTAGAGTTGTCGTAATCAAAAGCAGCACGCCTTGAAGTTGAGGTAGGTTCCCTATGCCTAAACATTTAATTTGAATTATATAATTGCTTGATTGTTTTAAAAAATTGTTTTTATTATTAGGTATATACATTAATCTCCTTTCATGTGGTAAGTAGTATGTTTCAGCCAACTCAAAATGAAATTTTCTTCACTTTAGAGATGACAATATCATCATTCTGAGAAAACATGAACTGAGTATTCTTATAAAATGCTAAAAATTAAAGAAAATATTTGTTTTATTTTCATCGAACATAAACAAACATCCTTGAAAAATTAAAACTTTTTTAGTATCATCACTATGAAATTGAACTAGATAAAATTGAATACCTTACCAAGATGAATTCACTACTTAGTACATAAGTAATTAGTTTTCTTTGAACTGCTTGAAGCACCTTCATTAGTTCTCATTGATTTCCCCACTCTGTTGAAGGTTAAATGTTCAATTGATTGATTAATAGAGTTAAAAGGGTTTAGAATTGAGTAAGAAATAGAATGAACTATGGTGTTTCATCACCGTCTATCCTCCAATTTCATGAAATTGAATATCCTTTTAGAATAAAAAATATCATCTTTAAATAATGAGATTCCCGATAGATGGGATCTCAATTGAGAAAGATACAATGACCATTAAGGCATGACTATTTAGGGATATCCTTTAGTGTAATAGTGGGAATGGGTTAGTAATTATCTTAAGGGTGGGATGAAGGGTTGGTTTATTGATGGGATCACTAACATTCATAGGTGAATGAGCTTGTTTTGGGAATATACCTTCAGGTTTTAACCACTATAGAAGTAGTACTGAATTGATGATATTAAGAGTGTGACATCGGTAGTACTTTTGAGAAGAAAGGGTTATGTTCTATAGTCAATATAATAACCAAGGATGAGAAGGAAATGAGTATGTTATAATAGGTATGGAATTTAGTGGGGCTATCTACTCCTCAATATTGTGCTCCACAGTTGAGGGAGCACAAACTCCCATCGAGGACCCAATATAAACTAGAGCTCAATGATAGTAGATTTCCAATCCACAGTTAGAGGATATTTACCCTACAATTTTATGGTAGAGTACTAAATCATCCTATAAAAATAGTGTGGGGGACCTGTTCCCTGGTGCAAGAAGGTAGTACGAAACCTATCATCTCTCCGATGGTCAATAAGGGCCACTGCTGGATGATTCACACTTGTAACACATCATGTCAAATCTATAAATCCAAAATGTGGTCCAAAATTTTGTACTATGTGGATAACCACTCAGGATAGGCTAGTTTCTAGAAAAAATACATTTAAAGAACCTTACTCTATCCTTTTTAGATTCATGTCCCTCCCTACATTCTTCCATCACATTTAGATATTTATATAAATATATATTTTCCATAGGTTTTCCTTTAAACCAAATAGGTTTTATAAATTCAGATGTTGTTCATTGGAATAGAAACTCCACAGGAGCTTGATGCAATTTCATACTTGAAATGAAATCCTTTTTCACCATACATGTAGCGCCCCGACCCCAGCTACCCAGAGTCGGTGTGTTATTGTGTAACATTGGCATGATCACAAAAGATCAAGTCTCGAAAGACCGATTAGTTTAGTAGCCTTGGAAACACTAGATACATTCATAAGTCTTACATTACATCATAAAGTAAAACAAAACTACAACTACATATTGTCTTCATATCCCCTCACACTATCCCTACAGGTCATTCATAATATACTTCTTCACATCCTGGAAAAATTAAAACATTGAAAGGGGTGAGCTCAGATGCTCAGTAAGGATAACAATATAGCGGAAGCTTTCATAAATATACATTAACAATTATGGCAATGTATCACTAAAACAAAAGCCTTTTGAACTTTAACTTCAACATAATATGGCAAAAGTAAAATGAGATAATGCAATTTACTTATTTACATGGATATTCTACTGGTCGAATAATCACATGCAATATCAATAACCACTTTCATAATGTTGGAATGCATAATTCCAGACTATCATAACCACGTAGCCAAGGCCTCGTGCCAAGACCACAAATAAAATTTTGTCAAGGCCTCATGCCAAGACACTAGTTTGTCTCATGAGACCTACCGATGCATCGAGGAGCTATAGTGGGCTCCACCCGTCACATAATAAGTCCAATGCATTCCTTATATGAAAAGGTTTAAACATATCATAATCCATAACATAATCGTATCAGATAAAACATGTATAACATTTCCAAATTTCAATCCCAAGATATCAATGCAACACATTGATATAATCAAAACATTTTCAAAACCATTTTCAATACCAAAATAAAAGAAGAGTAAAACATGGTATTTATTTTTCATTTTAAAAATAGTTATGGCTTGTAGAGGAAGCCAAAACTCAAATAATGGTCATGGAGGTGAAGAAGTCGTTGTCGCCGCATACGTACGACTGAAAAACATTCTCTTTTTTCTTTTAGTAAAACGCTTCATATAAAAAGATTCCTTTTAAATGAACGTAAAAGTCAAAGGGGTTTATACACCGTATAAAAGAAAGTTGTGTATAAAACAATATATGCCTCAATGAAAGGAGATTGAGACGAAGTCCCTTACAAAGATAGTTTTTTAAATAAAATAGATTTATTATGTGTATTCACTATAAGTACACATAAAGAAAGTACAAATACAAGATTGGACATAATAATATCAATACATAATTTGAAAGTAGGAGACTAACCCAAAGAATGGAAATTGGGTTAAGAAGTTCCCTTACCTCGTGTCCGACTTGACTTGACTGTTATTTATCCTCCTGAATAATAAGCTAGAGTTAATTTCTATTTGCTTAAGAACCTTCTTCATGTTCATTATTACTTTTACATCACTTATTACCATGTTATGAACATTATGTAATTATTTAAGTTAATAACAGTCATTTTGTCGATCTTTGGTACTTGAGTCAAAAATAAAATTCTTTTGATTACAAGTTCTTTATGTGGTAAAATATCCTTTATATCCAGAATTATATGAATGATTTATATATAATATATATCATATATATCCACTATATATATGAATTTATAATATTACATAACATTTAGAGGTACGAAATGAAATGCACCGTTCATGGAGACGGTAAGCCGTACGTACGCATGAACGCTACTTTCATTTCTATTTCTTATTTAATGGAATGAAATCATAATGATATAAAGGTATATTATAATTCTAGTATAATATCATATATAATATCATTTACTTCATCCTTTATACATCCCACATATGACATTAACGATTCAAATCACTTTGAGGGGGCGGTAGTCCGCACTTCCTAAAATGAAAATATCGTGTTTACCCATAATGGAAATCATAAAGGTATGCCATAAATGAAAAATAAAGAAGCTTAAGGAAAACATAAACATATTATATATCATGTATAAATATAGTGTCATCTTAATGGCCACATTTGAAGGTGTTATATGAGTGTTGAACAATCATCGTTTAGTGAGGCAGAAATTCGTCATCCACAGAAACAGTATGTTATTTAACCATTAGATGAAGGTGTGTGTAAGTTTATCTCAAATACTTCTTATAACAACATCCTAGTATATTTAGGATACTGGTGTTGTTACAAAATAAAAGAATAAAAAGAGTTTAGGGGGTTGGAGAAGCAAAATAAAACAAAAGAACATAAGTGAAGACATTACCTTAAAATCAGGTAACTCTTCTTGGTTTGAACCAAAATGGTTCCTTGAAGAGATTTCTGCCCAAAGTAAGGCTTCTAGGATGAGGATAGGGATGTGTAGAGGAAAAATGGGCAGGTGTTGGCCGAGCCAAAGGCTTGAGAGGTGTGGGTAAAGAGGTAGTGGGGGGGCCTTTTATAAGAGGAGAGGAGGGGCACTCTTGGAAAGTCAAAAAAGGTTACTTTATTTTCAATTGAGTTTCGGATTTTAGAGGTCCCACATTGATGTATTTCGAGGATAAGGTGATAAGGGTTCTAAATCCACTCATCAAATAGGATTTGGACATGTGTAGGTCTTAGATATTACATTATCTTTCCATTTTATTTAAATCGTTAAATAATGAGGTCATCGCTGCATCATCATGATGTCATAAATAATTTAATTTATTTAATGTCTAAAAATTATAAAATAAATACTATGATGTAGGAAATCTGTTTATCTTTCTAATGAATATTTATAGTCAAAATTTGGACTTGTATAACCCCACTTAAGAATTGTTAAAAAAACTCTTGTTTGTGTCAATTTAATTTTAACATTAAATAAAATGTTTTTAATGTCATTTTCCCACCAAAGTGGCTCCATGGGGTCCCCAAGTTTACCCATGGATTGTCTTGGTCGGCCATGACACATCCAATAAGGTTAGTACATGTGTCTAGGTATTTTCAATTTTTTATAATATCATTTTTTCCTTAAATTGCACTAATTACCTCTAATCGCGATTAATTAAACTTAAAAGTTACTATTCACCAAAAATTATTTTCATCCCATTGAACCACATTTTACTTAATAATGAAAATCATTTAAATTGGATTTTTGAAATTCAAATCACAGAAGTGGTAAAGTCGCATTTAAACGAAAAATCAAATTTTGTAACCACCACTTCGCGGTTTCACTATTCATCAAAAATTGAAGTTTTTCAGAAAAATACCAAAAATTCACCCTAAGATATATTTGATATTCCGAATTCAAAAATGAAGTCCATTTTACAAAATTCAAAACATATAAGTTTCATTAATTAATTTTATAATTAATTCCCGCTGTCACAACAAATAGCGTGTTTTTAAGAAGTAATATATATCAAAAGATTGACAATTGTTTATGTCCAATTTCAATGTGAAATTAATTATAATGAAAACCATTGGATAAAATGGTAAAAATATATTCTAATTATACTTTAAAACCACTCAATAGTATAATTTATCACTATAAATTATTTTGATTAAAAAATTTGTTTTTAAGTATTTTTCACTATTCATAAAAATTGGAAGTTCTCAGAAAAATACCAAAAATTCAACATAGGCAAATTTTGATATTCCGAATACAAAAATGAAGTCCATTTTGAAATATAAAATTTCTATATTTTCAAAAAGTGGGTATTACTATTCATAACGGCTACTTTGATTGGTCGCGGTGTGTTAGAGTCTCGAACTTGCGTACAAAGCAAGCTATTGCATTATTGAAAGAGAAGCGTATCGTGGAAGCTCGGGGTGTTACATTCTCCCCTCCTTCAATAAATTGCATCCTCGCAATTTGAAATTTTTCATTGAAAATTAAAGGTTGAATGTAGCAAATACCTTTGTGGAAAACCCACATCATAAATAGGGTTAATAAAATTATAACTTTAAAAGAAAGAAAGAAAAGTAAAAGGTCACCCGAGATAGCCCATACTAGGATTCTATGAAAATATTGATATGGAAGAAAAACAAACCATCAAGGTCTGATGGAGAGTTGTAGAAAATAGGATTAGGAGAAAGTTAACCATAAAAAAAATCACAAACATGTGATTGGTTAAATGGTCATTGAATCCCCAGTTGGAAAAGTTAACCGGTAACGTTTTTGTTTTAAGTTACCTTTTATGAAGTTGAGGAATTTATTTCAGAGATTTACTAAGAATGTAAGGAAATATACTTACTTGTCATGTAGACTTTCATTCTTTAATAAATTTTTACCACAACCCATCTTTCACTCCAAAAGGTAATAAAACTCAAAAATATTCTATTTATTTTAATTGTATAAGGTTTCAAATATTAAAACATACCATTTATATTAGAAAAACTATTTTGTAATAACCAGGGACTTCCTGTAGGCTAGTGGTAGGTAATAAAGGCCTGTCGCACTATGGTTGTGGGTTCGATTCCTACATCTTTGTCTGACGCGACGGGCTAACCCCCAACCTGCATGTTGTCCTTTTCCTATAACTTTAGTATTATAATATTCTAAAAATAGTCTTCAGAAATGTTTTAACAATACTATTCAAGGTTTAACTTAATCCATCCCAACCTTTATAGTTATCCAAAATACCTCTGTCCAGATTTTCTCTAAAAGGTCTCTAAATTCCAAAATCAATTGTAACATCAGATTCCCCAAACAAGGTAAAGCTTCTCTTATTGTCACATACTAAAAATATGATTACCTTCATCATATTAAAACCATAATAAAAACAACAAGTACTGCAGTACAATCCTTATATATATCACAATATTCTTATAACCAGAATATAATCCTTGAGTCCAAAAGCACTAATACATTAATTATTCCTCTTCAACTGTAGTAACAACATAAGATTGTCCTTGATCCCTTGGCCTTTTCTGAGGTAAGTTTCCTTGACGCTTAGGACATTCATTTGCATAATGCCCCATTTCCCTACAATTGTAGCATTCAACATTGGTATCCTCTTTCTTTCCCTTGCAATCACGAGCTTGGTGACCCTTTTCTCCACATTTATAACAAACTCCCATTCCTTTTAGGCATTTACCGGAGTGATTCTTCCCACATTTATCGCATAATGAAAAATCCTTCTTTCCCTTTTTCCCTTTATCTGTCTCTTATTCCACTGTTCTCTTCTTCTCTTGCTTTAATTTGTTGTCATAAGACTTAGAGAATTCCTTTTCCGTCTTGATAGCACATGAGACTATATCTTCGTATGTTGAGAAAGATTGTGATACTAAATCTCGACGGAGAAATGGTTTTAATCCATCAAAGAAACGATCAATCTTACTTCTTGGGTTATGTATGTAATCTGCAGCATACCTCGCTAACCTTGTAACGTTATCCTCATACTTTGCGACATTATCATCCTCCTTTTGTCTCAGACTTAGAAATTGCCTTTCCATATCTGCTCGATGGTCATGAGGAAAGTATTTTTCTAAGAAAAGATCTTTGAACTCTCTCCATTCCATACTTGATACTTTTTCATCTGCCTTTGTATTTTGAATCAATGACCACCATTGATCGACATCTCCAGTAAGGTGGTAGACTTCCATGACAACCTTCTCCCTTTCTCTACTCCCCAAGGCGTGGAATATTTTCTCTAAGGAATTTATCCATTGCTCAGATACTAATGGATTTGTACCCCCATTAAATATTGGTGGTTGTTGCCTCATGAAGCGGTCTAACATTGATCCTCCAGGTTGCGGATCAGGGTGCTCCATACGAGTAAGGTTATTATTCATAACCTGAGTGAGTTGTCCCAGTATGGTAATAAGTTGATCAGCACCAGTTGTATCTCCAGATCCACAATAATTATCTTGAGCAGGAGGGCAATCCCTACATGGAGTGTGTGCATTGATACGGTTTCCATTCCATCCACTAGGCGCCATTTCTAAATAATGGAATAAACTAGATTAGTTTATGAATCAAAATACATAATTCCACACTTATAAAACACATAACATAAATTGAACTATTTATGGATATAATCCATAATAAAAAAATATTTTCTTTGAGGAAGTATATTCTCATAACCCTTCATAATGGTTTGTAAAGAAAATGAGAATTATCCTAAGCATATCCCCCGGGAGTGTCGTAACCAAGAGTGCAGCAAGACCCATTGTCGTGTACCAGGATACCCCGGGTCATGCCCGAAACTCCTTGTCGGAGTTTTCACTCCTAGGTACATCTATGCTAGAGCCGCCTCTACCTGCTCGTATCCAGACAGGGATGTATTGCTCGGAAAACTCACAAAATCTCTACTTTACCAAAATTCTAGGATGTTCTTCTATACTAATCCTCAAAGTCTATCTTAGAACTATGTGCTCTAATCAGAGTTTATCTAAATATAACTTCCAAGGTTTGTACTAAACTGCCTCTGATACCAACTGTAGCGCCCCGACCCCAGCTACCCAGAGTCGGTGCGTTATTGCGTAACATTGGCATGATCACAAAAGATCAAGTTTCGAAAGACCGATTAGTTTAGTAGCCTTGGAAACACTAGATACATTCATAAGTCTTACATTACATCATAAAGTAAAACAAAACTACAACTACATATTGTCTTCATATCCCCTCACACTATCCCTGCAGGTCATTCATAATATACTTCTTCACATCCTGGAAAAATTAAAACATTGAAAGGGGTGAGCTCAAATGCTCAGTAAGGATAACAATATAGCAGAAGCTTTCATAAATATACATTAACAATTAAGGCAATGTATCACTAAAAGAAAAGCCTTTTGAAATTGAACTTCAACATAATATGGAAAAAGTAAAATGAGATAATGCCATTTACTTATTTACATGGATATTCTACTGGTCGAATAATCACATGCAATATCAATAACCACTTTCATAATGTTGGAATGCATAATGCCAGACTAACATAACCACGTAGCCAAGGCCTCGTTCCAAGACCACAAATAAAATTTTGTCAAGGCCTTGTGCCAAGACACTAGTTTGTCTCATGAGACCTACCGATACATCGAGGAGCTATAACGGGCTCCACCCGTCACATAATAAGTCCAATGAATTCCTTATATGAAAAGGTTTAAACATATCATAATCCATAACATAATCGTATCACATAAAACATGTATAACATTTCCACATTTCAATATCAAGATATAAATGCAACACATTGATATAATCAAAACATTTTCAAAACCATTTTCAATACCAAAATAAAAGAAGAGTAAAACATGGTATTTATTTTTCATTTTAAAAATAGTTATGGCTTGTAGAGGAAGCCAAAACTCAAATAATGGTCACGACAGTGGAGAATTCGTTGTCGCCGCATACGTAAGACTGAAAAACATTCTCTTTTGCCTTTTAGTAAAACGCTTCGTATAAAAAGATTCCTTTTGAATGAACGTAAAGGTCAAAGGGGTTTATACACCGTATAAAAGAAAGTTGTGTATAAAACAATATATGCCTCAATGAAAGGAGATTGAGACAAAGTCCCTTACAAAGATAATTTTTTTTAAATAAAATAGATTTATTATGTGTATTCACTCTAAGTACACATAAAGAAAGTACAAATACAATATTGGACATAATAATATCAATACATAATTTGAAAGTAGGAGATTAACCCAAAGAATGGAAATTGGGTTAAGAAGTTCCCTTACCTCGTGTCCGACTTGACTTGACCATTCTTTATCCTCCTGAATAATAAGCTAGAGTTAATTTCTATTTTCTTAAGAACCTTTTTCATGTCTATTATTCCTTTTACATCACTTATTACCATGTTATGAACATTATGTAATTATTTAAGTTAATAACGGTCATTTTGTCGATCTTTGGTACTTGAGTCAAAAATAAACTTCTTATGATTACAAGTTCTTTATGTGGTAAAATATCCTTTATATCCAGAATTATATGCATGATGTATATATAATATATATCATATATATCTACTATATATATGAATTTATAATATTACATAACATTTAGAGGTATGAAATGAAATGCACCGTTCATGGAGACGGTAAGCCGTACGTACGCATGAACGCTACTTTCATTTCTATTTCTTATTTAATGGAATGAAATCATAATTATATGAAAGTATATTATAATTACAGTATAATATCATATATAATATCATTTACTCCATCCTTTATACATCCCACATATGGCATTAACGATTCAAATCACTTTGAGGGGGCAGTAGTCCGCACTTCCTAAAATAAAAATATCGTGTTTACCCATAATGGAAATCATAAAGGTATGCCATAAATGAAAAATACAGAAGCTTAAGGAAAACATAAACATATTATATATCATGTATAAATATAGTGTCATCTTAATGGCCACCTTTTAAGGTGTTATATGAGTGTTGAACAATCATCGTTTCGTGAGGCAGAAATTCGCCATCCACAGAAACAGTATGTTATTTAACCATTAGATGAAGGTGTGTGTAAGTGTAGCTAGAATCCTTCTTATAAAAACATCCTAGTATATTTAGGATACTGGTGTTGTTACAAAAGAAATGAATAAAAGGATTTTAGGGGGTTGGAGAAGCAAAATAAAACAAAAGAACATAAGTGAAGACATTACCTTAAAATTGGGTAACTCTTCTTGGTTTGAACCAAAAGGGTTCCTTGAAGAGATTTATGCCCAAGGTAAGGCTTCTAGGATGAGGATAGGGATTTGGAGAGGAAAAATGGGCAGGGGTTTGCTGAGACAAAGGCTTGAGAGGTGTGGGTAAATAGGTAGTGGGGGGGCCTTTTATAAGAGGAGAGGAGGGGCACTCTTGGAAAGTCAAAAAAGGTTACTTTATTTTCAATTGAGTTTCGGATTTTAGAGGTCCCACATTGATGTGTTTATAGGATAAGGTGATAAGGGTTCTAAATACACTCATAAAATAGGCTTTGGACATGTGTAGGTCTTAGATATTACATTATCTTTCCATTTTATTTAAATCGTTAAATAATGAGGTCATCGCTGCATCATCATGATGTCATAAATAATTTAATTTATTTAATTTCTAAAAATTATAAAATAAATACTATGATGTAGGAAATATTTTTCTCTTTCTAATGAATATTTATAGTCAAAATTTGGACTTGTATAACCACACTTAAGAATTGTTTTAGTAAAACAACTATTGTTTGTGTCAATTTAATTTTAACATTAAATAAAATGTTTTTAATGTCATTTTCCCACCAAAGTGGCTCCATGGGGTCCCCAAGTTTACCCATGGGTTGTCTTGGTCGTCCATGACACATCCAATAAGGTTAGTACATGTGTCTAGGTATTTTCAATTTGTTATAATATCATTTTTTCCTTAAATTGCACTAATTACCTCTAATCGCGATTAATTAAACTTAAAAGTTACTATTCACCAAAAATTATTTTCATCCCATTGAACCACATTTTACTTAATAATGAAAATCATTTAAATTGGATTTTTTAAATTCAAATCACAGAAGTGGTAAAGTCGCATTTAAACGAAAAATCAAATTTTGTAACCACCACTTCGCGGTTTCACTATTCATCAAAAATTGAAGTTTTTCAGAAAAATACCAAAAATTCACCCTAAGCTATATTTGATATTCCGAATTCAAAAATGAAGTCCATTTTACAAAATTCAAAACATATAAGTTGCATTAATTAATTTTATAATTAATTCCCGCTGTCACAACAAATAGCATGTTTTTAAGAAGTAATATATATCAAAAGATTGACAATTGTTTATGTCCAATTTCAAAGTGAAATTAATTCTAATGAACACCATTGGATAAAATGGTAAAAATATATTCTAATTATACTTTAAAACCACTAAATAGTATAATTTATCACTATAAATTATTTTTATTAAAAAAGTTGTTTTTAAGTATTTTTCACTATTCATAAAAATTGGAAGTTCTCAGAAAAATACAAAAAATTCAACATAGGAAAATTTTTATATTCCGAATACAAAAATAAAGTCCATTTTGAAATATAAAATTTCTATATTTTCAAAAAGTGGGTATTACTATTCATAACGGCTACTTTGATTGGTCGCGGTGTGTTAGAGTCTCGAACTTGCGTACAAAGCAAGCTATTGCATTATTGAAAGATAAGCGTATCGTGGAAGCTCGGGGTGTTACACTACAACAAATAGAAATAATCGAATATATGCATGATTATAAGAAAAAAAAAGCAGTAACCTGCATTGATTTAGCTATAATCATCTACTCTTGCTCCCCATTTTTTATCTTGAACTACAATGTCAAAGAAAATAATAGATCTTGGTGACTAGTCAGTTCAGTAGGATCATGTTCTAGTTAAAAAAACTCTTCCTACTCCTTTCACTGCATCTGTACATGCTCTAAATTCACCATAGCACTCACATTTTATGTTTCCTTGGGTGTTTTAAGTTCCTCTTTTGTTTGAGTAGTCATATCCTCTAATTATTCCCCCACCACACCTCTAAATATCTTAATCGACACTACTTTGAAGTGATTCCAGGTAGGCCCATTCTTTTTGAGTTCAAAAAATTAATAACAAACCCAAGGCATTCCATGCATAATTAATTCTTCCATAAATAACTTTATCATTTCTTGTGTTTTTTGGTATGATAAATTTTCCTCTGTTCTTCCAATCAATTGTAACCACACACCAGACACCATTTTTTAATTGATTGTTTTTGTATTGATTTCATCTGTTGTGTGAGTAGATAACAATTCCAACTATTGTGGTCGTTATGCCACTGTTAATTTTCCTCCAACACTATATGGATGAGAGCCTAAATCTACTAGGTGGATGGGGTTTTTCTAGGGGAGGGGTCTGTCCTGGAGGGGGGGGGGGGGTGCAGTGGGGGTGTTCAGTAGGGGTGGTGCAAGAGGGTGTGTGCAAGGGGACAAGGGTGTGCATTGGGGGGTGTTCAGTAGGGACAGTGCAAGGGGGTCTAGCAGGGGTGGTGCAAGAGGGGGGGGGGGATATAATGGGTGTACAAGGGTGTGTGTGAAAGCGACAAGGGTGTCACACCGGGACTTTGCACTACGTCATGTTACGAATTTCTATTATTATATTTAATTTTATCTACTTCTGATTATTATTATTCTTTTGATATGAAATACGGGCTGAGCCCGACTAGGTTTTTGCCCTAATAAATGAGCGTTTTGGCCTCAACAACATTTTAGCATGCCGCTGTCGAAGATGTGCAGCCTCTCATAGGTCACCGTGTGACCTCTCTTGGTTCCCCACTCGCCTTCCCGATGTGAAACTAATTAAATAAAAGGAATTAATAATAAATAAATAAAATTAAACAAGTGGTAAAATAAAAATAATATAAAAATTATAAAAATGTGATAAAATTTAATGAATTTTTGTTTTAATGATAGGAATAAGTATATTACTATTATTTGAGGATATTATTATCATTATTATTGTGAGTTCGAAGGATAATAATTTATTTAAGTTATTATTATTATTCCAATTATCATTATCATTATTATTAATATGTTAATTATTATTATTAGTATTATTAGTATTATTAGTATTATTATTTATATTTGGTTTTCTTTTTATTTATTTATTTTTCTTTTCATTATATTTTTTTTCTCCTCATTGCATTGAGACCTAGCTCCCCCTACCCTTGTTTCTTTTTCTTCTCCATCAAAGCCCCCCCCCTTCCATGGTTCTCCTCGTGCCACCCCCTCCTTGGACGAAACCTCCTCCGACGCCACTCCCCTCCGGCACCGCACACCCCTCCGGCGACCTTGAGCCGTCGTCCCGGCTCCCCTCACACCACCTCGCGCCACCCCCACGAGCCCTCTTCAGCTTGAGCCACTGCATGGACCCCCTGCCTCGCCCCTGACTGACCCTCCTTGACCCGCCAACCTCTTTTCCCTGACGACCGGACCCCCCCTTGGCTGAGCCTTTTCCACACCGCCACACCCTCTCCCTATGATATACTCTTTTCTCCTCTTTGCTAGGGTTTTGTCCCTTGTTCTTGGGGCTTAGTTTTCCAATTGGATGGGTATTATATTTAGGATGGCATCATGTTGTTTTTTTGTCTTTGTTTTGGATGGAAGTGAACTTTTTAGGGTTTTCTTGGGGTGCGTTTGTCATGCAAGTGGAATTCACACAAAAACTTGGGGTTTTCTTCATGCAAGGTAAGTCGTTCCATGCCCTAAAACCATTAGATGAATTTAATATGTTTATTTGAATTTATTATTGTGTTCCTGACATGATTTTGCAGTGCCAATGGTGTTTTTGTTTTGGAATGGTTTGTGTGTTTTGGTCCTATTTTAATGCATTTGTCGATATATTTTTTCTAAGGTTCATTTTAGAATTGTTGTGGTGAGTTTGATGGGATATTTGAGTTTCATGTCGAGTGTTGGAGTATTCGACACCTGAGGTAGGTGGTTCCATGTTTAAGCATTATTTAATGAATTAATTTGCTAGCTTAGTTAATTTATGATGTTCTTTGATTAATTATTTTGGGGGCGAATTTGGTTTTCTTGAAGTTTTTCATGTGTTAAATTTGTTTGGTAGTATTTTTATATGAGTGGGTGCATTCATTGGCTAAAAACTTATCTTTATTCAATTTTTAGTGATTAATAATATGTGCAGTTATATTTTCATTTGTGAAAGTGGTTTTAATTGCGTTTCGACAAAGCATTTCACATATTTGGTCATAAGTGAAGGTGTTGAGTTGGTTGAGTTAGTTGTTTCTATTAAAACCATTGTTGAGATGTGTCCTAGTATTTAATAAATTTTTCATTTGTTTTTGTGAAAATGCAGAAAGTGCATAGTTTATGTTCTAGTGTATCATTCATTTGCATTTTTTCAAAAAAGGGAATTTGAGTGGGTCTTTGGTGTTTAAAGTTATGTTTTATCTTCTGGATTTTCTTAATAAAATTTCTAGTGTTTTGTTTAATCATTAGAATGTTCTTTTAATAGTGCAGTTGGGTTATTAATTGATGCAAGTGGTGTAGGTTGTGTTCTTGATGTGGCGTCGGGTATGTTTTTCAGGGAGGAGGGTTGAGTTGGTTTTGATTGTTAAAGCCATGTTATGTTTCTTTTTAATGAATTTTTTTACAATGAATTTAATATGATTTAATAAAACTATTAACGATAAAAATTTAATATGTTTTTAATAAACAATTATTAGCAATGTAGAAATTGTTTTAATTTATTTGGGTGAAGTCTTTTGGCATCCGTACTTTGTCAAATGGCTTTCTGTGTGTGTGAAAGTGTGGAGTTGGGTTTATGTAACACCCTGTTTGTTTTATTTTTCTTAGTTTGACAAGAAATGTGAGATTGGAACATCTTGAGCATAAAAGGGGAAGCCTGGGTACTAGGTGGGTGGACTAGATCTAGCGTGCTTGTGATACGGAAGCGGCTCTGGCCCGGTTTCACTTAGCTGGTTTGACGATTACAACACTAACTAAACATTGGATGATTAATGGAGACCACTAGGTTATGGATGTGTTTCCCTACTAGTGGCTCGTTCACGAGAACATATTTTTTTGTGGTTCCTATACTATGTTCACTGATACACGATGTTCTAGGGTCCCATTCCTTTTGCTAGTACCTATAGGGACTCTCTCACTTTTGGTGCACCTAGACTACTATACAATCACCTTCGACATACAATGTAGAATTTGGGTTCTCTTGAAGGTTTGAGTTTTCTTAACTACTAGGGTGTTTTATTTATTTTTTATTTATGTTGTATTCGTTGAAAGTGCTTTCTTTATAGAAACTGTTTTTTTAAGTTTTTCAAGCTTTGCTGTCCCTTCTTTTATTAAGCCTGCAAATGTATTTGTCATTTAATGTTTACACATGGAACCTTTTTGTTGGGTGACGTCCTACTTGGATCTTGGCTCACACCCTACATACACCTTTGGGTGTATGTAGACTTTGTTTCTTGTGTGTTCCAGGTTGTGACATCGTGCTCAACAATGGGGGTTTTGGTCGTTGATGGTCTTCTCATGTAGGTTGGTGTTAAGGCATGTGGATGCTTCACCACTCTGGTCGTTTGTAGGTTTGAGTTGGAGTTTTAGTTTCTTTTGTTGTTGTTTATTTTTTTTGGATGTTGGTTCTAGTTGTAAACCTTTAAATTTGATTTTAGTTTGGTTGTCTGTTTTTTTTCAGTTTTGGTTTGTTTATCTTATTAGTTGTTTTGTGTTTACTATTTCGGGTAAATCATTCCCATGTGTTAGTTTTGATACCCGGGCACTTATGACAGTCCTTGGTGATTGGGAATGCCCTTCGAGCCTTGTCGTGGATAGGGTCGGGCACTGGGTTGGATGGCGACCCGGCATGGATCGTGAAAAAATGGTATTAGAGGAGGTTTTCACTCTTAGGTTGTGTTCTTTTGGGATAGAGTCATGGTAGACTGGAGTTAAGGTCGTCGGAACTCGACGTTCTAGCTAAGAGCAAGGTGCCTAGCCAGCACACCTCGTGGCGGAACTCGAGTTACCAACCTAAGTTGAGGTATGTCTGAGTCTTTGGTCCTGGTGGTTAATCTTGTCAAGGGGAAATGAAAAGGGAGTTGGTTCAGTGGTCCTAGTGAGCTCGTAGGGTTTGGCAAGCCATATGGATCCGGGGACACTATCCTAGAATACCCTCTGTGGTGGTGGCGTGATTGGTGTATAGCCTCCAACTATATGTCTCAGTCACCCACTGTCACTAGTTCCCTCTTGCATCATTCCTCATCTCTTGGTTTTGGATTCATGGAAATCTAGTTTTGAATTAAAATTGATTTGGTCATGAAAAATGTTTTTAAATGAAGCACTTTAAAAATAAAATGACGTGAAAGGTTTGAAAATTGTGGGTTGAATGTTTTAGTTTCGAAAAATGGAATGGTTTGGTTTTTATCCTTGGTGTTCTCATGGGAAACCACATGCATGAGAGTATATAGAAAGAGAAAGGGTTAATGGCATGAGAAGATGAGTGACTGGATGGATGTGAGGTGGGTGTCGATGTGGCATGGGAACATGCATGTGCGAGGCCCATGGGACACCATTGGTGTTTGCGTAACCAACTAGCATTACTTATTTTCAAAAAAGTCTTGTTAAATGAGAATTTGGTGTGTTAATAATCTATGTTTGTGTGGTGTGTACTTGTGTTTTGGAAATGTCGTATGTGAGGCATTTTGAGCCGAGGATCCCTTCTGACTGATTTGTATCCTGAGTTTTAATTCTTATTTGTAAGTTGGTATGTAAGTGTGTAGTTAGTTAATTCTTTTGAAAAGTACATCGGGGAGCCCTTACAGTGGTTCCCTTTGCACGTTTGGTGTTCGTTTGTGGTATGTATTGATCGTTGGAAGAGTTTGGTTGGGTCCATGGTTTTCTTTCTTAACTAGTGTATTCCCTCCCATAAAGCGTTGACATGTGATTGAAGTGTGGCCATAGGAAATTCACCGTTGGCCAAACCTCCCATGGATTAGAGGAATATCTTCTTGGATTCTAGAATTGAACCCGCCTCTCTTTTTTACAACTAAGTGGATCCTCTCACAGCGGGATGCCATATGCGAGGGGAGTTGAAGGGTGTTTTGGTCTTTTGAGTGTCTGACTCGTCAGGTATGAACTTTGACACTATCGTGTTTGAAGGTTCCCCCTAGAAACGACGAATGGAATTCCAGCGGGGAAGGGTAAAGGCGGTTCCGAATTATCATTTTTGACCAGTGTCTTCAAGGGAATTTTAGTATTTTCATCGGCTGCAAGGGTCATGTTTGGTGACATCTTGCAGTGTGAGTTCTCCATGATAGTCAAGGGTGAAGTTTGACCTCATTAATTTGGTAGTTTTATTTAGAAACGGTGAAGGAGATTCCAGTGGGGGAAAGGTGGAAGCAGCCTAGAGTGGTCGGTGCAGACCACTATTCTAAATGACCTTTGGTACTTCGTTGGTTTCATTTAATAAAGGGTCTACGTTAGGCCACTAGTGTGGCAGACCCAGTCACATGGGGATGCTACGATCGATTGCAGGAATCACGTGTTGTTTAAGACTCAGTTTGAAGTCCCTCTCCATATAATCTTCCTCTATACAACAATGGTCATGTTCAGGTGTTGATTTTTGGTGTCGTGTTCTCATTCAGCGTGACAAAGTGTGATGTGCATGCACCATTTCAGCTCTTGTGTTGGTGAATCTTCCGTGAATGATCAGTTGGATGTCGTAATGTGTTGTGTTTGCTGGTGTTGCCTCAGTTGTATTGTGGTTATATGTGACACCAAAAGGACAAGCTCCATTCAGGAGTCTTCAATACCTGACTGCGAGGCAGGAGATGCCTCAAACATTAGGGCTCCAGCCGTAGGCCTCAGAGTGAAGCCGCCACATGGTTAGGAACCCTAGGAGTGTTTGGGACCCTAACATTATTTCTGTCATCAGCGTTAAAAGTAGAGGAAGTTTAAATTGTTTCTATGGTTTTTCTGCTCTGAACGAACCATCTGGTTGCATAAGGTTTTTGTGACCATGTGGAGGCGTGTTCGTCTCGTTACCTTAAAGTCTTGGGGGTTGTGTCCCACTAGATGTAATCGCTTTAGTGGTCCTTATGAGAGTCTATTGGGTAAATATGTCTCAAATTTGAATAATTTTCATCTAAGAATGTGGAAATGCTGGTTTGTCTTGGGTCATGCTTTTGACACCCCGATAGTCGGGTCCCTCCCTCCCCTCCCCTTGTGGTTGGGTGTTTGGTCACCATCCGGAAATTTTCAAAGTTCTGTATCCTTTGTTAGTTATAATGGAGGCGAGACCCATGATGGGTCTCGCACAAAGGTCTCTGGAATAAATTGGTGTTAGCCTTTCCTTGCTGGTGGGGAGTCCGCTTGGACCTCCCCATGTTGGTTTTCTAGTCTCGTCTTGGGTGTTGATAGGTTCTTAATAGTGGGAAGCCCCTCAGACTTCCCCATGTTGACCTTTCAGTTCTGTTTCTAAAGATGGCTTGATGGTAAATGATAAGAGTGTTCCTTAGATGTGGTTTGATCTTGTTGGTTCATTCTATCCAAATGGTGTGGTTTTCGTTTAATAGTTCTTGATTTGTTTTGTCTTGTGAGGTTGGTTTCCACGGGTGCAAGAGTCACTTTCCTGGATCAGTTAACTGGAGGTGTTCTAGCTCTTTGGGAAAGCAACACATATCAGAAAGTCTTCTTATGCATTTCTTGAGGTTTTCATTTGAGTCACATTCTCTAAATACGATGATTTTACCTCTTTTTTCTTGTTGATTGTGGTGATCCTCTTTAAACTTTAGTGGGGTATTAGTTTCTTCTTTGGAGTTTAGCCTTAGTTGCGGCTTTTTGGGGATGAAAAGCTTTATGGTGGGGAGAATTGTCACACCTGAACTTTGCACTACGTCATGTTTCAAATTTTTATTTTCATCTAATAATTTTATCCGCTTTTGATTATTATTACTCCTTTGATATGAAATACACGACAAGACTGACTGGGGTTTTGTCCTGATTAATGAGTATTTTAGACTTGACAACGTTTCAGCGCGCCGTTGTCGAAGATGCGAGGACTCGCCTAGGTCACTACATGGCATTGCTCCATTCCCCGCTCACCTGCCCGATGTGAAACAAATTAAATAAAAGAAATTAATAATAAATAAATATAATTAAACTAGTGGTAAAATAAAATAAAAATAAAAATAATAAAAATGTGATAAAATTTAATGAATTTTTGTTTTAATGATAAGAATAAGTATATTACTATTATTTGAGGATATTAATATCATTATTATTGTTAGTTCGAAGGATAATAGTTTATTTAAGTTATTATTACTATTCCAATTATTATTATTACTATTATTATTATTATTATTAATATGTTAATTATTATTATTATTAGTATTATTATTATTATTATTTGTTTTGGTTTTCTTTTTATTTATTTATATTTATTTTCTTTATCTTTTTCTTCTTCTATTTGTTGCGTTGAGACCTAGATCCCCCTACCCCCATTTTTTTCTTCTCCATCGAAGCCCCCCCTTCCATGGTTCTACTCGTGCTACCCCCTCCTTGGACGACACCTCCTCCGGCACCACTCCACTCCGGCGCCACACAACCCTCTAGTGACCTTGACCCGTCGTCCCGGCTCCACTCGCACCGCCTCGCACCGCCCCCACGAGCCCTCTTCAGCTTGAGCCGCTGCACATACCCCCACCTCACCCCTGGCCGACCTTCCTCGATCCACCAACCTCTTTTCCTCAATGACCGAACCCCCCCTTGGCTGAGCCTTTTCCACGCCGCCACACCCTCTCCCTACGGTATACCCTTTTCTCATCTTTTCTAGGGTTTTGGCCCTCGTTCTTGGGGCTTAGGTTTCCAGTTGGTTGGGTATTAGATTTAGAATGGAATCTTGTTGTTTTTTTCTTTGTTTTGGATGGAACTTGACTCCTTAGGGTTTCCGTGGGGCACGTTTGGCGTGCAAGTGGAATTCACACCAAAACTTGGGGTTTTCTCCATGTAAGGTATGTCGTTCCATGCCCTAACACCATTAAATGAATTTAATATGCTTATTCAAATTTATTATTGTGTTCCTGACATGATTTTACGGTGCGAATGGTGTTTTTGTTTTAGAATTGTTGGTGTGTTTTGGTTCTATTTTGATGCATTTGTCGATATATTGTTTCTACGGTTCATTTCAGAATTCTTGTGGTGTGTTTGATGAGAAATTTGAGTTTCACGTTGAGTTTTGGAGTATTCAACACCTCAGGTAGGTGGTTCCACATTTAAGCATTATTTAATGAATTAATTTGATAGCTTAGTTAATTTATGATGTTCTTTGATTAATAATTTTGGGCGCAGATTTGGTTTTCTTGAAGTTTTTCATGTGTTAAATTTGTTCGGTACTATGTTTATATTGGTGGGTGCATTCGTTGGCTGAAAACATATCTTTAGTCAATTGTTAGTGTTTAATAATATGTGCAGTTATTTTTTCATTTATGATAGTGGTGTTAATTGCATTTCGACATAGCGTGGCATGTGTTTGGTCATAAGTGAAGGTGTTGTGTTGGTTGAGTATGTTGTTTCTGTAAAAACCATTGAAGAACTGTCTCCTAGTGTTTAATAAATTTTGCGTTTTTTTGTGAAAATGTGCAAAGTGCGCAGTTTATGTTCTGGTGTAGCATTCATATGTGTTTTGTCCAAAAAGGGAATTTGAGTGGCTATTTGGTGTTTAAAGTCATGCTTTATCTTCTGGATTTGCTTAATAAAATTTCTAGTGTTTTTTTAATCGGTAGAATGTTCTTTTAATAGTGCGGTTGAGTTATTAATTGATGCTAGTGGTGTAGGTTGTGTTCTTGATGTGGTGTCAGGTATGTTTGGTCAGGGAAGAGGGTTGAGTTGGTTTTGCGTGTTAAAGCCGTGTTATGTTTCTTTTTAAGGATTTTTTTTACAAATAATTTTATATGATTTAATAAAATTATTAACTATAAAAATTTAATACGTTTTTAATAAAAAATTATTAGCAATGAAGAAATTGTTTTAATTGAGTTGGGTAAAGTCTTTTGGCGTGAAAACTTTGTCAAATGGTTTTCTGTGTGTGTGAAAGTGTGGCGTTGGGTTTATATAACACGCTATTTGTTTTATTTGTCTTAGTTTGACATGAAATGTGAGATTGGAACATCTTGAGCACAAAAGGGGAAGCATGGGTACTCGGTGGGTATACTAGATCTAGCGTGCTAGTGATACGGAAGCAGCTCTGGCCCAGTTTTAGTTAGCTAGTTTGAAGATTACAAAACTAACTAAAAAATTGGATGATGATTGGAGACCACTAGGTTATGGATGTATCTTCCTACTAGTGGATCGTTCACGAGAACATATTTTGTTGTGGTTCCTATACTACTCTTCACCGAGACACGATGTTCTATGGTCTCATTCCTTTTTCTAGTACCTATATGGCCTCTCCCACTTTTGGTGCTCCTGGACTACTATACACTCACTATCGACATACTGTGTAGAATTTGGGTTCTCTTGAAGGTTTGAGTTTTTTTAACTTCAAGGGTGTTATTTTTTTAAAGTTGTTTTCATTGAAAGTGCTTTCTTTATAGAAACTATTTTTTTAAGTTGTTCAAGATTTTCTGTCCTTTCTTTTATTAAGACTGCAAATGTCTTTGTCATTTAATGTTTACACATGGAACCTTTTTGTTAGGTGACGTCCTACTGGGCTCTTGGCTCACACCCTACATACACCATTGAGTTTATGTAGACTTTGGTTCTTTTGTGTTCCAGGTTGTGACATCGTACTCAGCGATGGTGGTTTTGGTCGTTGATGGTTTTCTCGTGCAGGTTGGTGTTTAGGCATGTGGATGCTGCACCACTCTGGTCGTTTGGAGGATTGAGTTGGAGTTTTAGATTCTTTTGTTGTTGTTTATTTTTTTGGATGTTGGTTCTAGTTGTAATCCTTTAAATTTGATTTTAGTTTGGTTGTCTATTTTTTTTCAGTTTTGGTTTGTTTATCTTATCAGTTGTTTTGTGTTTACTATTTCGGGTAAATCGTTCCTATGTGTTAGTTTTGATACCCGGGAAATTGTACCAACCTATGGGGATCTGGAATGCCCTTCGGGCCAAGTCACGGACTGGGTCGGGTGCCTGGTCAGATGGTGACCCGGCCTGGTTCCAGACAAAGGGTGTGTGTGTGTGCCGGGGGGGGGGGGGGTGAAAGGGATGTTTATGGGGGGTGAAAGTGGGGTTGTGCAGGGGGGGTCCAATAATGGCGGTTCAAGGGGTTTCCAACATGGGTGGTGCAAGGGGGGGTCCAGCAGGGGTTGTGAAAGGGGTGTCCAGTAGGTGTGTGCAAGTGTGCATGGGTGTGTGTGCAAGGGGGTGTGTGAAAAGGGACAAGGGTGTGCAATGGGGGTGTCCAGCAGGGGTGGGCGGGGGGGGGGGGGGGGGGGTGTTAGGGGGGTGTGCGCAAGGGGACATGGGAGTGAGGGGGGGGGGGGTCCAGTAGGGGTGGTGGAAGGGGTGTCCAGCAGGGGTGTATAGGTGGGTAGTGGTGGTGTGCAAGGGGGTGTGTGCAAGGGGACAATGGTGTGCAGTGGGGGTGTCTAGTAGGGTTGGTGCATGGGGTGTGTTCCAGGGGACAAGGGTGTGCAAGGGTTGTTTAGGGGGGGGGGGGGGGTGAAAGGGTGGCTGTGCAGGTGGGTGCAAGGGTGGTTATGCTGGGGGGTGGTTCAAGGGGGGCTATCCAAGGGGGTTTCTAGAAGGGGTGGTGAAAGGGGTGTCTAGTAGGGGTGGTGCTAGGGGGTCCAATAGGGGTGGTGCAAGGGGTGTCCAGTAGGGGTGGTGCAAGGGGTGTCCAGTAGGGGTGTGCAGGGGGGGGGGTGCAAGGGGGTGTGTGTGTAAGGGGACATGGGTGTGCAATGGGGGTGTACAATAGGGGTGGTGCACGGGGGGGGGGGGGGGTCATGGGGGTGTGCAAGGTGACAAGGGTGTGAAAGGGTGTGTAAGGGATGTTTGGGTGGGGGGGGGGGTGCAAGAGGGGATGTGTAGGGGGGTGCGAGGGGTGTCCAGTATGGGTGGTGCAAGGGGTGTCCAACAGGGGTGGTGCAAGGGGTGTCCAACAGGGGTGTGCAGGTGTGTATGGGGTGTGTGCAAGTGGAGGGGGGGGGGGGCAAGGGGTGTGTGTAGGGGGGGGGGGTGTCCAGCATGGGTAGTTCAAGGGGTGTCCAACAGGGGGTGTCCAAATTGGGGGGGGGGGTGTACAAGTGGATAGAGGGTACAAGGGGGAGTAAGGGGGGCTTTGTTGGGGTGGGGGTGTAAGGGTGCATGGGTGTGCGGGGGGGGGGGGGTGTCTGTCCAGGGGGGTGCTGTCTAGGGGGTCCAGCAGGGGTAGTCCAAGGGGGGTCCAGCGGGGGGGGGGGGGGTAAGGGGTGTGAAGTGGGGGTGTGTGCAAGTGGATTGGGGGGGGGGGGTGCATGGGGGTGTGTATGGGGTGCAAGGGATGTGTAAGGGGGGTTGTGCAAGGGCCTGGGGCTGTACAGGGGGGGTGTTTAGAAGGGGTGGTGCAATGGGGGTCTATAAGGGGGAAAGGGGTGTCTATGGGTGTGTTTGTAAGGGCACCGAGGGTGCAAGGGGGTGGGGGGGGGGGGGTGGGTGCTGTCCATGGGGTGTCTATCCAGAGGGGGGAGGGGGGGGGGTCTGTCTAGGGGTGTCCCAGGGGGGAGGGGGGGTGTCTGCCCTAGGGGTGGGGGCTGCTGTCCAGGGGGTGTTTGTCTAGGGAGGAGGGGGGTCTATTTATGGGGTGTCTAGGAGGGGGGGGGGGGGTTCCAAGGGGACATGGGGGTAAGTGGTGTGTTTGGGGGGGGGGGGGGGTTCAATAGGTGTGTGTGTGTGGGGGGGGGGGGGGGGTGAAAGGGGGAAAGGGGTGTAAGGGGCCAGCACCGGATGAACGGTGATGATTTTTAAGAAATGTGAAGACCTATAGACACGGTTCAAAACCGTGGTTATAGATGATAAGTGATTTTAGTCTATGCCACAGTTTTCAAACCGTGACTATAGGGTTTTAGCCACAGTTTGAATTGTGGATACAAGCCTATATCCATGGTTCAAAACTATGGCTATAGGGTTTACCCTATATCCATGACAATACCAGCCACAATTGAGTAAATAGTGGCTATAACCTATGGCCACAGTTTTTGGGCCTATAACCATGGTTTAAAACCATGGCTATAGCCTTATTTTCTAGTAGTGGTATATGACCTCAAAAGGATCCATATGAACCATTTCCTACTATCTATTTCTGTAGGAAATCTCAATGAGAGGTATATGATTCTTATAAGAATCACCAAAATCAAGGACACAATCCTAGATTGTGACCCCTAAAACTAGTATAATCTATTCTGGATGGCCATCAGTCTGAGGGTGAAAGTTGTGCTCAGAAGCACCTAAATACCCATTGATCTCTATAACCACTTCCAGAACCTCAATGTGAAAAAATTAATCCTGGTATAAAATGATAGCATGATGGACCCAATATTGTCATATAATCTCATAATCATATAGTCTTCCAAACTCATCAACTGATAATGTTTCCCAGATAGGAATGAAGTGGGAAACATTCATCAGTCAATCCAAGTCTACCCAAATGGAATCTCTAACATGAAGTGACCATGTTAAGGTGACTATAAAGTCCATGGAAACTTCTTCTCATTTTAATTCTGGGATAGGAAGTTGCTGTAACAATCCAATTGGTCACTGGCGCTCCACCTTCACCTACTGACAGGTGGAACGCCTAGTGATAAAACCTATTATTTAAAATTTTATCCCAAGACACCAATACTTATGTTTCATATATTGATTCATCTTGGAGTTACTTGTATGGACTACCTAATAAGAAGCATGGGACTCTCAGATTAGTTATTATCTCACATCTGTAGGAACCAAGATCAACCCATGTAAATGGTAGATGTTGTATCTATCTACAGGCCAATCTAGAGGTGGTTCCTCACCATCAATACTCTCTTAGTGAACCAAACCCTCAATATATAGAAACACCATTTTATTTACCCTATAATTGAGTAAAGAGGCAACTGTCAAAACTATGAGATAATACTGCTCATGGTTTTCATGAAAATTTAGACGATGCTTAAAAAATAAGGCCATCAATTACCATTCATCACTAGTTTCTTATGCAGGTTGTGCCTATGTTTTCCAACTAAGAACATCCACTACACTGTTACCCTTTCAAGGAATATAGGAATGCTTAATTTTGAATGAATGAATATATATAACCCACCATTGAGATTCAATTCATGATATATAATGTCAAATTTAAGGATCATGTGGTTCATATACACCACAAAGCTGTCACCCATAAGATAATATATCTAGAAACATAAACCATTGACAACTGCTGCTAGATTTAGGTAGTGTGTCAGTTAATTTCTCTTATGAGGCCTCAAATTCCAAGATCTGTATGAAACAAATATATCCTTATGCATCAGTATTGTACCCATACTATATCCTAATGCATCATAGAACACTATATAGCCTCTGACCGGCAATGGATAAATTAGAATCGGTGCCAAAACATTCCTTCCTTTCAACTCCTAAATGTCTTTCTCACAATCTTCTAACCATAAGAAAATGAAAAACTTACTTTTGGGTCCAATAAAAGGTGAATAATGGCATGATAATTATTTTATAAAAAAACTATAATATCCAGCCAGCCCCAAGATAATCTATATATGAAACACATTCTTGGGGTTCTCCTAGGAAACTACAACACTTCCCTTCTCTGGGTCAACTTATACTTCTGATTATGAGATACTATAACCCAAGAAGTGAATATTGTTAGTCCAGAAGTGGTAATAAGAAATCTTGTCATAATGATGCTTCTTTATCAACGTATTTAAGATAATCTCAAGATGTCTATAATGGAATATTCCAGTATGAGAATACATCAAGATTACCTCTAAAAAGATTACGAAAAAATAATCCAAAGAGGGGTGAAAACCCATATTCATCAATTCCATGAAAACAGTTTGCATGTTCATGAGACCAAATGATATAACAAGTTACTTATACATTCCCTACATTCTATGAAAATTTGTATGAGGTATGTATGAAGGCCTGAATGGAACCTAATGGTAGCCTAATCTCAGGATGATCTTTAAGAATACCCTATCTCATTAATTAAGTTCAAGGATATCATCTATTTGATGCAGTGGTTATTTGTTATTAACCATAATCTAGTTCATCCATCAGTAATACACACATAAACAAAGGGCACCATTTGACTTTTTAGAGAAATGAATGGTTGAACCCTAAGAAAATGATCTAGGTATGATAAAAACTTTTGATTCCAAATTCTCTAATTATCTCTTGTGATCCTTTTTCTGAGTATGTGTCATCCTGTATGGAGGAATGGACACTAAAACTACTCTTGGAACAAGATCGATCATAGATTCTACCTCTCTCAAAAAAAGTTAATCCAAAAAAATTGTTGGGAAATAGGTCCCTGAAAATATCTACTATGGGAGAAATATATCCTATATATATTCCCAGACTCTCTTTGAAAAGACTAAAAATATTTGAGGTCACTCCACCTAGTCCAAGATGCATTGTTCTAGACCCACTATTCTAGACATCCCACTTACTCTTGTGGAGATAACTACTGCCTTATAGTGCTATAAATAACACCTTATGGAGAGAGAAATCTACATAGGTGTGATATGGAACCTAAAAATCCATTCCAATTATGACATTGAAGCTTTCCATATCAATTATAAAGATGTATCATAATAATGGGTAACTTACTACCTCAAGGGGGTGGTCCCTGCAGAGGAGTATTCCCTTGAACTATGCATCCAATGGTGTATCCAAGGACTTCACACCACAGAAGTACCGAATTTCTAGCCCAACACTTTACACAGTTGATAAAGAGATAAATGATTGTTAGTCACTTATAATGAATAAGGAAGATACTATAGTGGTTACTGCTAAAATAGTACCTCGTACTGTAGATGTTCCTTCACTCTGATCCTCAGGTATCAGCTGTAAAGCATGCAATTGGCCTAATCCATGACCATGTACTCTAGATAGACTACCCTAAGCATGTCTAATCTTCTAGTGTTGATAATTATATTTTTAGATACCATGACCATGAACCCCTCCTCATCATGTTCTATGAATGATATTCTATCTCCCCACGTAAAGCGACATAAGATACTACCCCTGAAAGTGGAGCTAGTTTGGATCCTCTTCCACTGAAAATAGATGGAATAGTCAAACATAATATCCAAATATACCTCATATGGCCACAAATTAGGAACTCAAGAGTGTCTCTATGACATTGAGGCCTTATATTCCCGTGTTTTCCACACATATGGCATATAACAAAGCTGGTGGTGAGGTTACTCTTACCACCAATACTCTGATGGGAAGCCTTAAAGGAACATTTCTTACTATCGAAAGAACTATAGGCCTAACTTGACACCAAACCATTGTTACCAGAACCATAATCTTCTCTTAGGTTGTGCTCATTGATAAAAACCTAATTAACAATATCAGATAAAGTAGGTAGGAAAAATACATTCACTTATGTATAGATGGAATACAAGTTCCCATCCTCAAAACATCACATTTGCGACAGATCATCATCTTCTAGAAGTGGTGAAAAGTTCTAAAACTCATCAATAAACTCAAAACAATCCCCAACTAAGATAGCACCATTTTATAGGTGCATAAAATCTATAACTTGGTCATCTATTAGTATATAAGGAAGAAAGTGATCATAAAAGGCTGTCTGGATTTCATCACAGACCATACCTTGATGATGACCATCTTGGGTAATCACATCCCACTGGTGCTTTTCTAAATAATGAAGCATATAGGTGGAAATATTGAATATCCTCTCTAGATGTGTCTCCAGATACTAAAAGGTAGATAGAGTGGCCTCTAGTAAGGACTCAACTACTTATGGACTACCATCCCCAGAAAAGAAGGGAGGATACTACTATTGGAACTCACATGTTAGATCAAACATCATAGGTATAGGTCATGGATCACCCTACATGGACTGAATCAAGAATAGTAAACCCTTTAAAAGCTGAGCATCGATTCCCAATTTTATTATAATTGGTGGGTCCTCATGGGGCAGTCCTGGAAATAAGACTGACAGCTTATGGCCCACCATCTTTGGAGTATGGTCATTAACACCCTCCAGAAACATGACGTGAGGACTTCATGATAGAACAAATCTAGAAATCCAAAGCACATGACACATATTAATATTTCAGAGAAAATGGAAGTAAAAGAATAAGAAAAACATAACAAAAAGGTATCACTGCCTAATTTACACCACCCTAACTTCCCACTTAGGTGTACCAATATTGGTTAGTGTTCACATTTTCTTTATAGAGGTTCCAGTAGGTGAAAGAGACCATTGAAATTTTCTTCTTAAATTACTGGAAACCATATCATTTTATAATATAATATTCACTATTAATGTTTTAATTTTCTAATTTATATATATCAAGGTTGATTAAATGGATCACCATTCCTAGCGAATAAGGGCCCATACACCTTATCAATGATATCCCCACCCATTCAATTTCTTTTTAACCACATCTACATTGAGTCTTGGAATGTAGAGGGTAATATATGAAAACTCAACATAATAAATTACCCATTAAAATCCATGAGGTCTCATACAACTCAGGAATTGAAACTACAAATCACTCAATTGTATCCAAAGAGCATCTCTTGTAACCATAGGTATATAGCTAACATGGGTAGAAACTATATATTTAAGATTACACCATCAACCTATATATAGAAACAATATTTATATTTATGTTTACACTTTAATTAACCTACTCACTACCATGTATAATATGTTAAAAGCATAGGAGAATATATAAAAAACACGGATCACTCAAAACTCATATGAAACAACAGCAATGCAAGAAGTTAAATGCACCTATATGGATTGGATTATGCATTGAACATGAATTCTTGGCTGCTATAATGATGCATGATTGTTGCTTCCTTACCTTCATCTCATTGGACTAAGGATAGAATAAAATTTACAAAAAAATAACAATAATGACCATCACATAATATGTGTGTCACCAAATGGTGAAAGGAAACCAAATGTAAGTAAAAAAACATAGAACAATATACCTAATTTTATGAAACTTGATCCTTACCCTAACATGGGTTAGATACTCCCAATAAAGGCTTATAACCAAGTCCTAATCAATCTTAATCTCATGTCAATTTTCTCAAAATAATTAGGGAAAAAATAACAACTCTAATACCAATCTGTGACATCCCAAACCCATGTGCCTCTCAATGGTGCCCCAAGACTGGTTGGCCAGATGGACTCAAGTACACCTCCCCATATTGTAAATACTTCCACCTAGAAGTTAATTACTAGGGTTTGTTTGTGGGTAGAGTATCCCTTCATCACTATATTGTAGAACAAAAGATATATAATAAGTGGGATAATATGCAGAATTAGTACATTGAATAAAAAATGGACAGTTAAAGGTAAGGATAAACATCTAAGAACTAAATAGTAATCAATATCAAGAAACTGAATCATATTCAATTTTTTATAACGTATTTCATGTCTCTAGAGATCTAGAAAATAGGTATTCATAGAAGTAGAAAATATATAATATATGAAAGAATAAAAGAGAAACAAAAAACTATCTAGAATCCCATAAACTATCTCAGTCATCATCTGCCAAGCTCCATCCTATTAAATGAGTCAAGATCATTTGTATAATGTGGGATTATTCTCCTTATCAACACCTGCATACATGTAATATTCCCAGGTTCTAATGGAATCCTGGATAGAGTGTGAGATAAATCTCATAAGGCCACTATAAATGGTGTATATATCGTCCAGTCTGAGAAATATATACTAATAGTGTACATGAATATATATAAAAGTAATAATTATCATAAAGTAAATACCCTAATAAAAAATTCAGCCTCAACTGGTATCTAAATATGTAATCATTTAAATAATAATATTTCTGTTTAAAACAAGTGATGTAATAGGATCCAATTTATAACCAAGGAATCCTATTGTGATAATAATAATATTAATAATAGAGTATCCAAGGTGATAACCAAGGAATCCTTCATGATAATAATAATGAAATAGGATCCTAGGTAATAACCAAGGAATCTTTGACCTTATGGGTCAACCCAACTCAGTAATAATCTAAAACCTAGAAATATGGGTTCTGAGTGCAATACAAGAGGTATTACCCATAGTATTTTACCATAATATGATTCTAACTTACTATAAGGATCACTTAAAAGGTAAAAATGTGTTAAGAAATGACTAGGACCAATGGGTGTATCCATGGAACCACATTTCTGATGACATAAAGATGGGTCGAAGGAATGTATCCAGGGAACCCTAATATTTGAATGATAATGAAGGGATCCAATGGTGTCATGTTGAGAAACCACTAGTAGAAGAGGTCCAGTTTTCAATGTGGGTGTCTCCCTTGGAATCTAGAATCCTTAAATCATAATAGTGTCCCTTGAGTATACAAGACATTCCCTTGATAATACAAGGTTTTATCAAGTGTAACCACTTCTATAAATATGAACAGGTCCATATGCAATAGGCACCTTAAACTTATTTTATTGTTTAATTCAGACATGTAATACTCATTCCATTTTATATGTCAATTGATTCATTTTGGTACATTTCCGTAGTGTTAGAATGTATAATAAGGGAATGCAACCATTTATTACTTTAATTTCTCCATCAATTATTTGGTTTACTCTTTTACCTTTCATAAACACAACATGGAGGCCTGAGGATGATAAACTATATGCAATTCCATAATAATAATCTAGGAAAAGTGATATCAATAAATATACTTTCCATTTACCATTTAAATATTCACTTAATTGATTTAAACACTTACCTTAAAAGGGAAAACTTATATCCAGACATGTTATGAGGATTAAAAATTAATTCATTTAAATTTAACACATACATTTATGAATGTAAATTCATAACACACCCGAACGATGGTGAAGATAGTCATAAAATAGCCATAAGACACATAAACAAGGAAATCACCGCCCATGGGGTAGTCATTATTGAGGTAATAACCTCTAATGATGAAATATAAATATAGAATGGGATCTAGAATACAAGCATGATGATTATAATAGTGGAACATGAACTAAATATGCAATGCCTGATGAAACAGGTGTGCGCACTGCATGCACTTAAAACTGGCATGGAAAACTGTTGAAGAGTGCACGCTGTGGGGAAATACTATGTGCTGCAACTATAGTGAAAATGTGGTTGAGATATCCATTCAAGGATCTCCCCTTTGGTCTAAGATTTGTATCCTCATCCCAATTCTACAACAGAACTCATGATGGATAATAGGAGAGGGTAATCTTCTTTTATGGCATCACAATTGGGTAGGCATAGTGTTAGGTTACCTAAGATTTCTTGCTCCCACCATAGCCTTCAATGAGGTATGCATACATACATATTTCTTTAGGAAAGTCTTGGAAATGATTCAGTAAGTGGTTTTCAACATAATTGACCTCAGCTCAGAACCATACAGATTCATTTTCACACCTTCAAACTTAGGGAGATTCAACTCTAAGGACTTATGCAGATCATCCAATCCACTAGTCCAACAAGACAGATGGAATGGTTTGGCGTGGTGTAACAATATTCTAATGAAATATAATTTTCTAGTGTGGAGAATCAGGAACCAAGAAATACCTTCAAATGACAACATTAATAAGATAAGAATTAGCATGGCTTCTAGTTTCCACTATTGCAAGAACAAGTAGGAGGAGATCTCGAACCACATGTTCTTTGAAAGAGAATGGGTATAAAAACTATGCTTTTTTATTACACACTTAATCATGATTTATTACATAAAATAATAAATTGATACAACATATAAGATCAATAGGTATAGTGTCTTTGGTCTTAGAAACATTACATAATGACTTAAAACATGAAACACAACATCTTTATTGAAAACTTCCTTTACATGACCACTACATTTCATCGTACATAGAATGGCTTGGGGTAACCTGAGGACATGCATAAAAATGGATGAGCTATAAAGTTTAGTAAGGGAGTAAACAATGCATAACATAATTAATACATGAAATGTTAAGCAATAGGCATATCAATGGAGCACAACAGAAACATGAACATAAAGGCATGATACAACATGATTATCATAACATAGAAATGTGGCAACAACATTTAACATGATATTAGCATGAGCCAAGGCTCATTGAACATTGAACATGAGTAAACCCTCATTTTACTTGAATTAACATGATTAATCCCTAATTTCACTAGACGTATCATGATACTATTATTTACCCAATGCATTGGAGCGCTATCAGGGTGCACCCTTCTTAATCATATCATTTCATACATATGTGTTCCACATGGATCATATAACATGGATTAATTAAACATCATCATTTATTCCATGATAAATGTATTTGGAATTCATACATGGAACTCTATAATCAATAAGTAAATGTTCATAAAGGTGTATACCCTTGATAGAGAAATGGGCATGGTATTCACTACACAATGACTTTGACTTAGAAAATCTCGGTTCAATTTCGGCAGCATAACAACGTGACATTAGAATTCATAAAAATGATTGATGATAGATTAAGGGGTTACTCATCATATGTACATTAAATGGAATGTAAGGGGGTAATATATAAACATGTCCCTATATATGTAATGGAATTTAGATTTATAATAGAAAACAATTGTTTAAATGTAAACGAGGAGAGATAAATCCCTTACGGAATTTCGGCATGGTAAAAGGTGTACATGAAAGGAATTGATGACAAAGAAAAGGGTATATCATCATTCAAACATAAATAGGGTAGTATGTGGGAGGTTTAAAATCATACCCCAACATTTCTAATTAAAATAATTGTATAATAACATAATGAAACTTAGACAAAAATGAGAAAGTAAGAAATACCTTACCTGAAAGTGTGATCCCAAAGGGTTGAGAAGGGATTGAGAAAGGATTATGGGGAGCTTGGGGCACCTTGGGAAGATTATAGAGGGAGGAGGGTAGAGGTTGGTAGAGCTCCAAAGGCATTGAGTGAAGAGGAAGTGGGATCTTGGGTGTGTTTATATAGGAAAAGAGAGGGAATTCTTTATTATTTAGGTTTTGGACCCTACAGATTAAACTAATTAAAACCACAAAACAAACCATGGTTTTTCCCATGGTTTTTTAAAAAGGGTAGTGGACAAAAAATATTTTATAAGACCAATAGAATAAATTCTTAAAATATTAGTCTTGTTTATGTGGAGGTGAGTCACACTCTGAAGGAAATCAATTTAAAAAGTTAAAATGTTTTATAAGTCTTGAAGGGTCCACTAAAGCTTTGTAAATTATATCAAACAAACCTAAAATCACATTATTTTAATGGTAAAACATATATTGTCTGAACATAATGTTTATAGTATTTTATTACATCACTATTGGGTCATTATGATGTCATAAAACACATTATATATTTAAACGATATTTAATTTTTACCTAAAAATTTGACTATCTCATAAAATTATGAAAAATTTACCGTTGGATAATTTCGAAATCTTGATTCAAAAAAAAATATTCATTTTATCCAAATAAATTTATGAATATGTGAAAATAAAAAACAACATTTATCGAAAAATTATGGGTTTTGAAAAAAATAGCTTTGAAACCTTAATAAAAAATCAAAATTGTATTCATAATAATTATACGGTCATTTATATTTAATAAAAAGTAATTTAGTAATAACATTTTATTAAAATATTATTTAATTCAAAAATACTTTAATTCATCAAAATAGATTTCTTAATTAACTAAAAATGCTATTCTTTCTTTAAAAACTATTTACAAATTAACAATAATAAAATGAATGTATATTCTCTAAAAAATAATGTTTATAATCATAGTACTAGGGTCTCATTAAATAACCCCTTATAATGCCCACATAAGACTAAAGGGTAAGGGTTGAGATGGTGACAGACTCTTTGGGTGGATTAGATAGCATCGTTTGGGTGGTAATCTCTATCAACTTCCACTTCTCCAGTAGGCGGTTTCGTTCGAGCTTAAAATATTGAAGCTCAACATGGGATTGGTCAAGATCAAAGACAAATGACACAACCTCCTTTTATAGCTTCGAGAAATTGGATTCATATGGATCAATTCTAGTGGATGAGGCCATCATTTCCTTTGTGTGAGAAAATTGGATATGTTAAATCCCTATATTTATACTAATCATGTGATCACTGTTTAACGACTATATTAGAAACAGTCACAATTATTAATGGTATTTTAAAATCCAAAAACATAAAACCAAGGAAGTTTATATGTTATATAACCATTTTACATGATAATACATTTAATTAGATCTAGAGGAATTTTCATTGATAAAATTTTGGGTCATTACAACCTTCCCCCCTTATGAAATTTCACCCTGAAAATTTCATTTTCCCACACTAAAATAGATGTAGGTAACTCTGCTTCATCACTTCCTCCAATTCCCACATTGCTTCTTCAAATTTTTGGTTTCTTCATAGAACTTTCATGAGGGGCATTGTCTTATTTCGTAGAACTTTTTCTTTATGATCTAAGATTGTCACCGGATTCTCCTCATAGAAGAGTTCATTCTCCAATGGTACCACCTCAGGATTGAGTACATGCGATGGACTAGGTATTTACCTCTTCAAGAGTGATACATGGAATAAATAATGTACTTAAGATAGGTTCTATGGGAGTTCTAGTCAATAAGACACTTCTCTAATGTGATAATGGATCTCAAAAGTCTAATATACATTTTAAAAATCTTTCTCTTATTCCCAAATCTCATAACTCTCTTCCACGGTGATATACAAATGAATACCATGTCTCCGACATCAAACTCTAGCTCTCATTTATAATTATAATCATAGCTCTTTTTTCAACTCTGAGCAGCTTTATTGTGCTCTCCTTCTTCATGTTACCCCACCAATAATTCTCTTAAAGATCTCGATACATCTTTGTGTTTCTAGGGTGAATAGAGAAATTTGAACAATTTGCATCATCCAAAAGTTCCTTCCTTAACTACAGATTCGATGGAACACATAGTCTTGACCAAAATTTAACAATTCCTTCTTCATTTACATTGAATTATAAGGATTTCCCTTTTCTAATAGTTTCCACCTTCTTTTAAATTCCCACATCATCATTTTGAGCATCCTTTAACCTTTCCAGAAGATACAGTTGAGAAATAGTTTGTGAAAGAATTGATGATGTTCTCTTATTTATGATTCCCATGTCCATCTTCATCAAATCTAAGAATATTGGATTCTTTTCAATTCCCATCAATGATAAAATAACTATGTCCTTTCTACTTAGAACATACGTCCCCTTGTTGTCTTTCCCTAGGTGGTAATGGATTGAGTAGTCATAGTATTTGATCATATCTAACCATCTTTGTTGGTGCATGTTCAACTCTTTTTGTGTGAAAATTTACTTGAAGATTTTTTGATCCGTGTACATTTCACACTTCTCCCCAAAGAGGTAATGCTGCCAAATTTTTAAAGCGATGATTACTACAGCCAACTCCAGATCATGTGTTAGATAGTTTTTCTCATGAAATTTCAATTTCCTTGAAGCATTTGCAATGAATTTTTCATTTTCCATCAACACAAAATCCATACCCTTCTTTGAAGAATAACTAAATACCACAAAAAGTTCTCCACTTGTTGGTAATGTGAGCACAAGCATAGTGATAAGACTCATTTTCAACTCCTTGAAGCTCTCTTTACATTCATTACTCCAAGAAAACATGACACCCTTTCTAATTAGATTTGTAAGAGGGTTTGAAAATCGTGAGAATTTTCTCACAAATCAGTGATAATATCCAGCTAAACCCAAGAAGCTACAAATATCCATTACCAATGTTGGACTCAACCATCCCTCAATTGCAGTTGCCTTGGAGGGATCCACAGATATTCCATTGCTTATGATGATATGAACCAAGAATGAGACCTCCTTCAAACAAAACATACACTTTCTGTACTTTGCATAGAGCTTCTCCTTTCTCAAGGCCTCTAGTACAAATCTTAGATTCTCCTCATGATCCTCTTTAGATTTGGAGTATATTATAATATTATCTATAAAGACTACCACAAATTTTTCGAGGTAATCTATAAAGACTCTATTCATCAAGTCCATGAATATTTTTGGAGCATTAGTGAGTCTGAAAGTCATTAATATGAATTCATAGTTCCTGTACATTGTACGAAAATCAGTCTAGGGGATATCCTTCTTCTTCACCCTTAATTGGTAATATCCTGATTGAAAATCCACATTGGAGAAGTATTGTGCTCCACGTAGCTAATCGAACAAGTCATAAATTCATGGCATAGGATACTTGTTCTTTATTGTTATTTTTTTTGATCTCACGATAATCAATGCAAAGGCGCATTGACCCATCCTTCTTCTTGATGAAGAGGACTGGTGCACCCCATGGTGAAGCACTTGGGCGTATAAAACCTTTATCCAGATTCTCCTGTAGTTATTTATTCATATCCTCAAGATCCACAACAACCATTCTATATGGAGTCTTGGATATTGGAAACACCCCAAGTATAATATCTATTGAGAATTCAGCATCTCTTTTAGGTGGAAGACTAATCAATTCCTTAGGAAACATTTCAGTAAATTATTTCACAATAGGCATGTCTTTAAGGATGGTGTTTTCTTTAGACTCAATCATCTGAGACAAATATGCATGCTCATAGGGAAGTAATATCCACACTTGAGATGGAGGTGCTAGAGAAGATTCATCATCCTCCTAGCACTTGTACAGAAACAGGGGTCGATTCTCCATATGGAGAGTGATTTTCCACTCACGGTAATTTATGTTGGATCTACATAAGGAAAGACAACCCATGCCAAGAATTGCATCAAATTTCACCAGAGGGAGTATGATGAGGTTCTCTGGAAAGTTCATTCCATAGATCATGATAGGGGGGAGTTATATTCATGGGATACAACGATTTACCCATTTTCCATACTCACCAACATCTTTACTTCCATGAGTTGTGGTGGTGTTGATACTGTTCTACAAAAAATTCTAGATACAAAAGAATTCATAGAACTATATATGATAAAAATACCTTTCACTTTTTGATTTTGGTTCTACATTATCCAATATAGACTTATAGATGTGTATCTTAAACTATTAAACACATAAAGGGGATTCAAAAGAAAAAAATGGATAACTTATAAGTTACTTTTATCACCTTAACTTATGAATTTATAGTCCTTAATATATGTTATCCATGAACTACATCCAAACATATATTCTTAGAGGAATTTTTTTATTCCCTTAACAATGGATCATACTAAACTTGTGAATTTACCAAAGCATATCCCCCAAGAGTGTCGTAACCAAGTGTGCAGTAAGGCCCATTGTCGTTTACTAGGATACCTCGGGTCAAGCCCGAAACTCCTTGTCGGAGTTTTCACTCCTAGGTACATCTGTACCGGATCCACCTCTACCTAATCATATTCAGATATGGATGTATTTTCTTGATAAACCAATTACTCAATACACACAAAAATTTAGGTATGTGTTTATTATACTTATTCTTATCCCTATGCCTTTCACTAGGGTTTCTAATCCTAATCCCAAAAATAACTAAACCAATACTCTGATACCAACTATAACAACCATGATTTTTATTACACACTTAAACATGGTTTATTACATAAAATAATCACTTGATAAAACATAGAATAACAATAGGTCTAGTGTCTTTGGGCTTAAGAACATTTTATAATGACTTAAAACATGAAACACTACATCTTCATTCAAAACTTCCTTTACATGACCAATACATTCCTTCGTACTTAGCATTGCATGAGATAACCTAAGAACATGAATAAAAGGGGTGAGCTATAAAGCCCAGTAGGGGAGTAAACAAGGCATAACATAATGAATACAAGACATGTTAGGAAATAGGCATATCAATAGATTCTAATAGAAACATGAACATAAAGGCATGATACAACATGACTATCATAACATGGAAATGTGGAAACAACATTTAACATGATATTAGCATAATCCAAGACTCATTGACCAGGGATCATGTGTAAACCCTCATTTCACTTGAATTAGAATGGGTAAACCCTCATTTCACTTGATGTATCATGATACTATTCTTTACCCAATGCATTGGAGTGCTATCAGGGCACACACTTTATAATCATATCTTTTCATGCATAAGTGGGCCACATGGATCATATAACAGGGATTCATTAAACACAATCATTTATTCCATGAAAATAGAATGTAGAATTCATATATAAAACTCTATAATAAATAAGTAAATGTGAATAAAGGTGAATATCCTTGATAGAGAAATGGGCATGGTATTCACTACACAATGACTTTGACTTGGAAAATTGGGGTGCAATTTCGACAACAAAAAGATATGACATAAGAATTCATAAAAATTGTTGATGAGGGAGGAAGGGGTGCCTCATAATATTTACATAAAATGGATAGTAAGGTGGTAATATAAAAACATTTCCCAACATATGTAATAGAATTTAGATTCATAATACAAAAGGATTGCTAGAATGTAAATGACAAGAGAGAAATCTCTTACGGAATTTCGGAATGGTAACAGGTGTACATGGGAGGAATTGATGAGAGAGAAAGGGGTATCTCATCATTAAAACATAAATAGGGCATTATGGGGGGGGGGTTTCAAAATCATACCCCAACATTTCTAATTGAAAAAATGGTATAATAACATAATGAAACATGGAAAAAAAAGAGAAAGGAAGAAATCCCTTACTTGAAAGTGTGATCCCAAAGGCTTCGGAGGGGCTTGAGATAGGCTTCATGGGAGATTGGGGAACCTTGGGAGGATTTTAGAGAGAGGTGGGCAGAGTTTGGTCGAGCTCCAAAGGATTTGATTAAAGAGGAAGTGAGATCTTGGGTGGATTTATATAGGAAAAGGGAGGGAGTTCTTTATTATTTAGGTTTTGGACCCTACACATTAAACTAATCAAAACCAAAAACTATCCCATGGTTTTTGCACATGGTTTTTCCAAAGGGGAGTAGAAAGAAATATTTTATAAGGCCAATGTACTAACTTATTAAAATATTAGGCTTTCTTATTTGGAGGTGAGTCACATTCAAGGAAATCAATTCAAAAAGTTAAAATATTTTATAAGTCTTGGAGGTTCCACAAAAGATTTGTAAAATAAATCAAAAATTGTAAAATCACATTATTTTAATGGTAAAACATATATTTTCTGAAAATAATGTTTATAGTATATTATTACATCACTATTTGGAAATTATGATGTCATAAAACACATTATATATTTAAACAGTATTTAATTTTTACCCAAAAATTCGATTGTATCAGAAAATTATGAAATATTCACCATTAGATAATTTCAATATCCTGATTTTAAAAATAATATTCATTTTATCTAAATAATTTTCTAAATATGTGAAAATAAAAACTGACATTTATCTAAAATTCATGGGTTTTAACAAAAATATATTTCAAACTTTAATAAAACATCACAATTGTATTCTTAATAATTATAAGGTCATTTATATTTAATAAAAAGTAATTTAGTGATTATATTTTATTAAAATATAATTTAATTTAAAATTCCTTTTATTCATTAAAATGTATTTCTTAATTAACAAAAAGCTTATTTTTTATTTAAAAACTATTTAAAAAATAACAATAATAAAATGAATGTATATTCTCTATAAAAAAAATGATGTTCATAATCATTGTACTAGGGTATCCTTACATAAACCCTTATAAAACCTGTATAAGACCGAAGGGTAAGGTGTGTGATGGTGACCGACTCTTGAGGTGTCTCAGATAACACTGCTCAGCTGGTAATCTATATCAACATCCACTTCTCTTGTAGGTAGTTCCGTTCTAGCTTAACGTGTTGAAGCTCGGATTGGGGTTGGTCAAGAGAGAAGCCCAATGACGCCACCTCCTTTCTGAGCTCCAATAAATGGGATTCATATGGATAAATTCTACTGAATGAGGCCATTACTTCCTTTTTTTGAGTAAATTTGATTTGTTAAAGCCCTATATTTATACTAATCATGTGATCACTATTTAATGGATATATTAGCAACAATCACAATTATTAACGGTATTTTAAAATAAAAACACATAAAACCAAGGAAGTTCATATGTTATATCACTATTGTACATGATAAGACATTTAATTAGATCAAGAGGAATTTTCATTGATAAAAGTTTGGGTCGTTACAATGGGCCCATGAAATGTTGAGATTCTTGGGGGGGGGGGGGGTTCACTGTGTATTCCTCTAGGGACACCCGTGATGCATCATTCATCGAAAGATTGTTTTAGGGGATATATGATACAAGTTTGAAAAAAATGTAGAGATCCATGATCCTCAATGCCAGTTGCAGGTTCCTATGGTAGGCTATAAATTAGGCCAGATATGAGGGGTTTAATTCCACAGGAAGGATTCTCCATCATTATGGCATCTCCATGGACCCTCCCCCATGGTCCAACATCCCACCCCTAATCTACAAGGAATATGGGTGAGGTTGCTCCTCCTAGAAGATGGTCTTAAGCTAAACATATATGGAACATGTATTTTGGGTGAAATGTGAGGAGGAGGGGTTTTAAATATTACAGAGGGAGTGTGACTCTAGATTTTATAGCTCATTATGGTAGTGGAAATTCCTTACAATCATAGGACAAGGTGGTCCTTACTGGGATTATTCTTTCCATCCAAGCAAATGTTTTCCTTTCACAAGTGGAAAATGATTCCATGATCCTTCATGATTCTTCTCATGGAAAATGTGCCATGCCTTGGTTGATCTATTACATCATAAAGAAATGAAAAGAACTCCTCAACAATAGTATAAAAGTGACCCACGCCTGGTGGGAGGGGTATCAAGTATCAGATCACCGAGATTCTCTGGTGGACCAAGGTACTAATGTAACTATACTGTCTAACATTTCTCACTTTAAACCAGAGGTAGTTAATTTGATTAGTGGGGATTCAGCTGGTCTACATTACTTTAGACCTCCTTAGGCCCTCTTGGACTAATTTATTTGTATTTATTTTCCTTGAATAAAAATGAAATGAGGATAATAATATACATCCAAACAAAGAAACATATGGATCTCATCACTATGGCTATAATGGGCTAATGTTTAATAGCATTAATCTTTGATGGATCAACTAATACACCCTCATTAGATATTATATTACCCAAAAAAGGATGTTTTTGTAGAAAATATTCACACACTATAAATTTCATAGATAGTTTCTCCTTCCTTAGGGTCTTCAGTACAATCTTAATTTGTTCATCATGCTCTTATTTTCCCCTTGAATATTAAAAAAATATCTTTTATAAAAATTACCACAAGCTCATCAAGGAAATATTTAAAGACTCTATTCATTAAATGTATGAAGACAATGTGTGAATTTGTAAGACCAAATTGAATCACTATATATTAATAAATTATATACCTTATAAGGAATGATTTCTTGGGTATATCCTTCTTCTTGATTCAAATTTGATGATATCCAGAATGAAGGTAAGACTTAGAATATTATTTACCTCCGCGCAGTTGATCAATCAGGTCATCATTACTGATTAGAGGATACTATTTTTGGGATTGTGATATTATTTAGTTACCAATAATCAATATAGAGTCGCATTGATTCATATTTATTCTTAACAGAAAGAATATATACCTGCCATGGTAATACACTTCTATGAATAAATCCCCTTTCAATATTCTCTTGGATTTCTTTTTTTTAATTCCTGTAAATCAATTGAGGCCATTCTATATAGAGTCTTTGGGATAGGTGTAGCATCATGTATGAGTTATATTGAAAACTAAACTTCATGATTCAATGGAAGACAATGAAACTCTTTAAAAATTTTTATAAACTCCCACACAATATTTATATCATCGATGTTGAGTTTCTTCCAAATCACATGTGATAAATAGATGGAATGTATAAGAATTAAGAACCACAATATTGAAATAATTTTTATTGGAATATTTTTTTTATCCTCAAACCTATAAATAATAATGGGTTAATTTGGAATTAAAAATATGAATTCTATTCCCCAGAAATTGGTATGGGATCAATATAAGAAATCCAATCTATTCCTGTAATCACATCAAATTCAACTATAGGGAGAATCACAATATTTTAAGGAATCACTTTCTCGCAAACATAAATCAGAGAAAAACTATAGACTTGACTAAAATAAAATGAAATAATTCAATATTTGAACATACCTATCACCTCCCCAACTTCATTGTTTTATATTTAATCCCTTAGTAAAACAAAAATGGTCCTCATAACCGTTAGGAATACCTAATCAAGGTGATCATGTCTTCATAGGATGTCTCAATCATGATACCATATTTTTAGTCATAGAAACATATGGTTTATCCTTATTCAATCATGGTTATCATATATTCAAATCCTCCATGATGGATTATAAAGAATTTATGAATTTTTAAAACATGTTCCCTTAGAGTGTCAATCCAAGTGCATAGCATGTCCTATTATCACACACTAGGTTACAATCAATTCAAATCCCTATTCACCCATTTTAAGATTTATTACTCTTAGGTAGAACTATTATAGAGCCAAATCCACATGTATTATCTATATTGGGATGAAATTTCTTAAAAACCACTCTCTAAACTTCACCAAAATTTCCTAGAATTTTCTAATATATTAACTTATCCTGAGGGTTTTTGCTAATTTTTCTCATCCAAGTTCCAAAGGTTAACTAAACCTTTCCTTTGATACCAACTATGACAACCAAATATTTTTATACATAAATATTGCGTCTTTTTAGATAAATATTCAATACATTTAAAAAATATATTCCTAAGGACTATTATAGTTTAGTGTTATATGATTCTAGATACAATATTTTCTTGATTCATAAAATATCATCAAAATCACTCACAAGGCTAATAAAATTTAGTAATATTCATATAAATACACAATATAAAAAATATCTTTATAACCTAGAGAATGGAAACCTATTAGAGGGTGAGCTTATATTCTCAATAAGGCTAAACAAGATAGACACCAGGTGATGATCATAGGAAAGAATAAGATAAGTATAAAGCTATCATATCATAACCATAATTTATAATGTTTATAGCCAATCTTTCAAAGACCATAAAAATTATTCATGCAATAAATCATTACCAATTATAAAGAGATTATTCAAAATATTGATAAATCATCATAAGTCAATCACAAACCACAAGTTCATATCATAAAAGTGTGGTACCATTATAAGTATAGAAACCTATTCACATGACATGGTTAACTACTAATACCATCAAATCATAGTTTATTAAGAATCCCTACCTATTTCCCATGTTATAAAATATTAGGAATCACTACATACATCCCATAGTACATAAATCTTATTGACTTGTTTCCCATAGTGGATAAAGCACATCGACTTGCATCCCATAGTAGATCAAGTACATTGACTTGCATACCATAATTATTTCACGAGATATAATACTTTACCTAATGAATTTTAGGGATGTATAATTCCAATTCCACTTTTCAAATAATTAAAACCATACATATGTGTTCCATAAGATCATAAAACTTTTCATATAACAACATATCATAACTCTTCTAACAAAAAAGGATTTCATAAACATATCAACAATAATCATAGCATACCCAATGGAAATAAATGAGTTTCATTAAAATATCATCATCATAATCCTAAACCATTCAAATGAAGAAAAAGGATAGTACCATTGGATAATATCCCTAGAAAATAAGTAACCACACCAATGGTTGTTTTAATTTATAAATATAAATTCTATAAAAATATCATTAAAATGTTTTTGATAAAAATAACATTACACTTTGAAAATCACCATTTAAAAACTAAAAATTAACAAAACATTGTGAATATACTTTTTTTTGAAAATAATATATTAAAATTATAAAGTAATTTTGAAATAAATGCGTGTTTATGGTGGTGGAAATTTCTAATCTTGTCATACAAGTTAAAAGAAATCATTTCTTTCATACTTGAGTAAAAAGTCAAAAAGTACCTCATTTGAAAAAAAAGAATATTCCATTAAAACCATTTTTTAAAAATTCAATAATGGGTAAAAATTATTTTTACCAACCATATTATATTAGTAAAAACATTATTTAAATCCTTTTTAGAAAACAAGTATATGTAATAGAAAGGGTTTTCGTCTGAAAAATTAATGTCAATTTTATTTAAAAACATTATTTCAGTATCTTGAGTTCATAAAGAGAGTAAAATAAAAAAGAAAAAAAATGTATTTTCTAGAAATAAAAAAATTATATTATAATTAATGTGTTTTATTAGGAATGGATCAAATAATTTCCTTCAATGGAAATTCAACATTAAACAATCCCAATTACAATGAGATCGAAACATAAATCGCTTACCATTTTGGTAACTTATGAATCATAAGAAACATGAATGAAATAAAATTATATGGATATTAAAATAACCATAATTTTAATTATAATAAATATAAAATAAATTCATGGGTTGTATATGTTTCATATAAAAGAGACAAGTGACAAATATGGCATATATCTCATAGATGTAAGAGTGATAAAATCTGTTACCTTAAGTCCTCACTTTACTCGTACATGCTCAAAAATTATTTAGAATAATTATAGGTTTACTATAAATGTTTTTAATAAACATAATAATAAACATAATAAAATATGTGTTTTACCGATAACCTTTTACCACCCATATGTAAATAATTCCTTATTAAAGTCATGTTTTGGGTAATAACTACTTCAATTTTTCATGTACTTTTTTGGTTTGGATGTTTTAGTAATTTTACTTTGATAATTGTTACATAATCTCCATTATTTTAAAAATGTTATAAATATCATATATAGTCATTATATATTTAATTATAATAATATATAAAAAATAGAGATTGAAAAATGGATCACACAGTTTGTGGAGACAGTAGGTCGTATGCATGCATGAATGTTATTTCCATTTTTCAACAGATGGAATGAAATAAAGGTAAATAATAATTCACATTTCTATAATAAATTATATATAATATATATCTTATAAATTCATTATATATTTCCTTATTTCCATCCATGTAAAAATAAAATAAAATTGTATCACATCGCTTCGCAGAGGTAGTAGTCCACTAGTACGAATGAATGACATTATTATTTTTCAAATATTTGTAAGGTGATAAATTTGATGTGATTTTATGATTATATAAGTATAATAATTTCATAAATATAATTCAAATTCATTATATACATCATTATATATTTATTTGAGAGGAGGTTACGGAATTCGAATTACATTAGTTCTCTAGGCGGTAGTCCATTGTACACACGATCGACGGGTTAGGTTCCATTTTGATAGAAGAGGAGAGAAATATAGGTTATTAAATTAACATAATATAATATATATATATAGTATATATTAATGTTATTATTTTATAATAATTTAATGTCATTTTAAATATGTGGTAGATGAAATAAAATAACAACTCTCAATTAAAAATGTGCCTCTCCTTTGGACAAGCTCTATATGTTTTCACTAAAATCCCTCTTAAAAAGAGTTTCCTAATAAATATAAGGCCTATAGAAAATGTTAATTGAATTAAGGATGACTTTTTTCTACTATTTTCGAGGAAAACTGTAACTTTAAGTATAGAGAAAAGATTAGAGGATATTTCCTTTTATATGTGGGGGAGAGGTCCCACTTGGACACCACTAGGAAATTTCCTAAAAAAATAAAATATGATAAAGTAATTACAAAGAAAATTTCTCCAAAATTACCTTATATTAGATGGTGGGATAGGATAATGTTTAAAACCTTCTATACCATTGGATTTATACATTTTTAATTGGAAAACATCCCCTTATCTTTTGGTTTAACACCCCCGGTAAACCTATTTAAACCTTAATCGTGGTAAACAATTTTTACTATTTGTTATGACCAATAATTAGGATAAAATTATTATATTAATTATTATTATTTAAAATATTGAATAAATTTTATCAAATTTAATTCACATAAATGGTAGATTTTAATTTAAAATAAAACTTACTTATGTGATGAAAAAACACTTATCCAAATAATTTTTTTCATAATTATAAAATGTTTTTATATAAAAATGGAACATATAATTGATTCCTAGGAGGTAAATTGGATTAAATTTACTATAATCAAACTAATTTTACTTTTAAAACAATTTTAAAATATAATATTAAATTATAAGGACTTATACTTAAAATAATACATAATCTTGAATTAAATGAATAATTCACATTGAGGGTCTTTTCAAGTTTAGTGTTTTAGAAAATTAGGCCATAACTATTACATTACATCTCAAAAGTTACAAAGTAGACACTTATACTTAGTTTCCATTTTTTGGAAAAATAAAAACTCTTGAAAAAAAGAGTCATGTCTAGTGCCATGTTTTAGACAACATGACTTTTCCTTGATCCCATCATTGACCCTATTCTTCTTTAAGTCTTGTGAAAAGCATTTCAAAACATGGGATGAGCATAAAAAGCTCAGTAAGGGTTATAAAACAATGAATGAAAACATTAGTTCATCATTACATACATAGCATAAGCACTTTAAAATACCTCATGAAATCATAAGATTTATGAATAACACATAGAAAACATAAATCATAAAGGTAACTTGTGGCATCCATATCATACTTACATTGTAGCTATCACAGCTACATAGGGAGTTACATTTGGAATACGCATCATAGTATATTCTCTAAATCTCTTAAGAGAAAAATTCACGTTTACCTCCGTCACGTTAACCAATGCATTAGAGAGCTATCTCGGGCTCACCTACCCTAGGCTTATCACAGAACCACCCATATACATAAACAATTCCCAAGAACCATAAAATATTCATAACACATAAAAAAACATAAAATAAAGATAAAATTTCTACATATCAATCACAATATATCATTTAAATATATTGACATAGAAAAATCCATTATAAAAAAAATTTTAAATACCAAAATACAGAAAAGATTATATGGTATTTAATTTCTTTTTAACAACATTATAGCCTGTTAAGGATGCCATAGATCAAATAATACTAATGGTGGCAGAAAGGTTGTTGTCACCACTTACGTTAAAAAGAAACATTTTTTTTGTCATTTAGTAAAACTCCTCATAGACAAATATTCCATTTGAATGTAATGAAAATTTAAAAGTGTTTATACAATGTATAAAAGAAAGTCGTGTATTAAAACAAAAAATGCCTCAATGAAAGGAGATTGAGACGAAGTCCCTTACCTCTTGTCCGAATCGACCTGATCATTCTTTAATCCCCTAAATAATAAACTTAAGTTAATTTATAATTTCATAAGAACATTTTTAAAGTTTATTATTCCTTTTATATATATCTTATTACCATGTTATAAACATTATTTAATCATTTAAGTTAATAAAGACCGTTTTGTTGATATTTGGTACTTGAGTAAAAAATAAACTTCTTATAATTACAAGTTGTTCATGTGGTCAAATATCCATTATCTCTAGAATGATATTAAAGATTAATATATCATATATATCATATATATCTAGTATATATATGTATTTATAACATTACATAACATTTATTGGTAAGAAATAAAATTCACCGTTTATGAAGATGGTAAGCCGTACGTACGCTTGAATGCTACTTTCATTTATATTTTGTATTTAATGGAAGAAAAACATAATTATATAAAATTATATTATAATTCCAATATAATATCAAATATAATATCATTAACTACACCCTTTATACATCCCACATAAGGTAGTAACGAGTCATACCAATTTGAGGGGGCGGTAGTCCGCACTTCCTAAAATGAAATTATCGCGTTTACCCATTGTGGAAACCATAAAGGTATTCCACAAATGAAAAATACAGAAGAGTAAAAAAAACATAAAAATAATATATATCATATATAAATACAGTTCCATCTTAATGTCCACCATGAGAGGTGGTAGGAGATAATTGGACAATCATCGTTTCATGAGGCGTTAGTTTACCATCCACAGAAACAGTATGTTCATTATGCATTAGATGGAGGTGTGTGTAAGTTTAGTTCGAATAATTATCATAAAAACATCCTAGTATATTTAGGATACTGGTTTTGTTTTAAAATAAGGGAATAAAAAAAGTTTAGGGGGGTTGGAGAAGTAAGATAAAATAAATGAATTTAAGAGAAACCGTTACCTTTAATTTGGGTAACTCCCTTTGGTTTGAACCAAAAGGACTTCTTGAAGTGCCTTATGCCTAAGGTAAGGCTTCTAGGTGGAAGAGAGTAATTTAGTGAGTTTAATTGGGAAGAGTTTGGACGAGCTAAAAGGCTTGATATGTGGGAGGAATTGGTTAGAAGTGGGGGTTTTTTATAAGGGAGAGGAGGGGTTTTTTATGAAAGTTTGTAACCATTATTTTATTATAAACACATCTTCGGTTTAAAAATGTCCAAAAATCATTAAAGTAGATGATAAGATGACTCATGGTAAAAATAAAATCATTCAATATTAATTGGATTGGTTTTGGATATTGTTTTAATCTTTATAATCTTATTTATTTAAATCATTTATTAATGAGGTAAATACCACACCATTTTTGCGTCATAAATAATTTTATTTATTTGATGTCTAAAAATTATAAAAAATTACCATGATATAGTTAATATTTTTTTTATTTCCAATTAATATTTATAGTCGAAAAGATAGCTTATATAACCCTATATGAAGAGTAATTTACTAAAAGATATTTGTTTATGACATTTTTGCTTTTACTGTAAGTTAATTAAAAAAAAGTGTCATTATGACTCTTAAGTGACCCCATGAGGTCCCAAAATAGACACAAGGATGTCCATGATCGTACATAACTAATAAAATAAGGTTAGGACAAGTGTTAAGGTATGTTTTTATTATTATAATATTCTTTTTACCTTGAATTACCCTATTTACCTTTAACCACAGTAAATAAAAGTCAAAAGTTACTATTCACCAAAATTATTTAATCTTATTGAACCAAATTTTACTTATTAATAAAAACCTTGTATTTTGGATTTTTGAAATTCACTTCACAAAAGTGGTAAAATTTCATTTAAAAGAAAATGTCAGTTTTTAACTACTACTTAGTGGTTTCACTATTCATAAAAAATTGATGTTTTTCAGAAAAATACCAATAAATCATCCTAAGATATATTTGATATTCCAAATTCTAAAATGATGTCTATTTTAAAAAATTAAAAACATATAAGTTTCATTAATTAATTTAAAAGTAATTATCGTTGTTAAAACAAATAGCGTGTTTTTAAGAAACAATATCTACCAAAAGATTGGCACCTATTTATGTCCAATTTCAAAATGAAATTGCTTTCAATGACCAACATTGGATTAAATGGTAAAAATATAATCTAATTACACTTTAAAAACACTTAAAAAGATAATATAGCCATAAAAATAAATTATATTAAAATGCACTTTTGAATTAAAATACATTATTTTTCTTTATTTATTAAAAAATGAAATTTATCAGAAAAATACCAAAAATTTACCCAAATTAAATTTTGATTTCCTAATTATAAAGAAGAATTTTATTTTGTCAAATAGAACATATAAAAGTGACCAAAAATATATTTAAAGAGGGATCTCCATTAAAAGGTGATAAATCGACCTTTTAGTGAATATTAGAGTATTTGTACTTAAAATCGAATTCTTTTATTATTTTAAGACTCTACCATTTATTGGATAAATGTAAAAACATTTAACAAATATGTATAATCATATTTTAGTTATTTCTATTCATTCCCGCCAATACAACAGTTAGGTGTTAACTACCTTTTTAAATAATAATATTATATTATTAGTGTGCAACGTAAGATTTCAAAGAAACCTGTTGTTGCGTATCGGGTACGCAATCAAACATAGCAACCCCTTTAAATTAAAACAAATTTTTAATTCACAAAATATTAATAAAAAAGAGAATATATTATTTCTTTATTTACCTGGGATGTTACATCCTTCCCCCTTTTAGAAATTTCATCCTCACAATTTTATTCACTTATCAAATAAATTGGGGTATTTATCCCTCATAGCATTTTCATATTCCCACGTTGTCTCTTCAACCATATGGTTTTTCCACAAAACCTTTACCTGATGAATTACTTTATTCCGGAACAGTTGCTCTCTACGATCATGAATCTGGACTGGTTGTTCTTCATAAGAGGGATTCTCTTCCAACTGAACTACCTCTGGACATAAAACATGAGATGGATCTGACATATACTTTATCAACATTGAAACATGAAAAAAATTATGTACCTGGGATAAAGATGGAGGTAAATCCACTCTGTATGCAATTGGTCCAACTCTCTCTAAGATTTCATAGGGTTCAATGATCCTTAAACTCAACTTTCCCTTCTTTACAAAACATATTACACTTTTCCATGGAGAAACTTTTAGAAAGAAATAATCACTTACTTAAAAATAATGATCCTTCCTCCGATTATTCGCATAACTTTTCTGTCTGGTTTAAGCTGTTCTTATGTGCTTCTGAATCAATTGAACTTTTTCTGCAATATCTTCTACCAATTCTGGTCCCATCAGCTTCCTTTGACCTACTTCATCCCAAAAAGTTGGAGTTAGACACCGCTTCCCATATAATGCCTCAAATGGAACTATCTGTATACTGGAATAAAAACTGTTATTATAAGAAAATGCAGCCAAAAAAAATATATTGGCCCTTACTTTCCTGATAATCTATCGAGAAAGCACGTAACATATCCTCCAAGGTCTGAATAGTTCATTATGACTGCCCATCTAATTGCGGATGAAAATATGTATTAAAATTTAATTCAGTACCCAAAGACTTCTGATGGACTTTCCAAAAGTTAGAAGTAAACCTAGGATCACGATTAGATACAATAGAGAGGGTAACACCATGCAACCTGACTATCTATTTAACATATAATCGAGAAAGTTGATCTAGAGACAAAGTATCTCGAATAGGAAGTAAATGATCAGATTTATTCAATCGATCAACAATAAACCATATTGCATTATTATTTCAAGATGTCTTCGGTAATCCCACAATGAAGTCCATAGATATATTTTCCCATTTCCACTTTGGCACTGGAAAAGACTAAAGAACCCCTTTCGGTAACTGTAACTCTGCTTTAACATGCTGACAAGTCAAACACTTCACAGTAAAATCAACAATTTCCCTTTTCATTCCATCCCACCAGTAATACTCCCAAAGATCTCTGTACATCTTAGTACTGGCAGGATGAACTGAAAATGGAGAACTATGATCTTTACATAACAACTCATTCTTCAACTGTGAATCAGAAGGCAAGCATAATATTTTCCCAAACCTCAAAACACAATCATTATTAACATTAAAATCAGGCAACTTACCCTTCTGAACCAACTCTACCTTTTTCCACAACTCACTGTCTTCCTTAAGCCCTTACTTAATTATATCTGATAGAGATGATTTCACTTACACCTGAAACAAAACAAAAGAATTTCCTGCACCAACAACTTCTATGAAAAATTTCATCAAATCAAAAACCAAAGGATCTCGTTCCAAATGTTTAATGGTTGATGAAGAATTAATTTTTCGACTCAAAGCATCAGCCACTATATTTTCTTTTACCAGATGGTAATGGATCATGCAATCATAATCCTTGATTAATTCCAACCATCTCCTCTGTCTCATGTTCAATTCTTTTTGAGTTAATATATACATCAAACTTTTTTGGTTAGAATATATTTCACATTTTACTCCATACAAATGATGCCTCTAAATTTTTAAAGCAAAAACAACAGCAGCTAATTCCAAATCATGTGTAGGGTAATTTAACTCATGAGGTTTCAACTGATGTAAAGAATAAGCAATTACTTGATCATTCTACATAAGGACACAACCAAGTCCTTTCAATGAAGTATCACTATAAATAACAATCTCACCATTTCTAAAAGATAGTGCCAAAACTGGAGAATTCACCAATCTTCTTTTCAATTCCTGAAAACAATCATCACACTGTTTTGTCAAGATAAACTTAAAACCTTTTCGAGTTAACTTAGTCATTGGACTAGATAACCGTGAAAAATTCTCAACAAATCTCCAGTAATAACCTGCCAAACCAAGAAAACTATGGATCTTGGTTTTATTTGTGGGTCTTGTCCATTATTCAACAACTTTTGTTTTAGAAGGATCAACAGTTATCCCAATATTTGAAATAATGTAACCAAGGAATGAAATTTGTTTTAACCAAAACTCACACTTGCTTAATTTCCCATAATGTTTCTTTTCTTTTAAGGTTTTCATGATACCCCTTAAATAACTATCATGCTTTTCTTTACTTTTAGAATAAATTAAAATATCATCAATGAACACAACCAGAAACTTATCCAAGAACTCATAGAAAATTATATTTATAAGATCTATGAATATAGCAGGTGCATTGGTTAACCCAAAAGGCATAACTACAAATTCATAATAGCCATATATAGTACGAAATGCGGTCATCAGAATGTCCACATCATTTACTTTTGACTTATGGTACCCTGACCTCAAATCAATCTTTGAAAAATACTGAGCTCCAGGGATCTGATCAAACAAATCATCGATATGAGGCAAAGGATACTTGTTTTTAACTGTGATGTTATTCAATGCTCTATAATCAATGCAATGTCTCATTAAACCATCTTTCTTTTTAACTAATAAGACATGAGCACCCCATGGTGATGTGCTAGGTCGAATGAAACCTTTATTTAATAACTCTTACAATTGCTTCTTTAACTCTAAAAGTTCAATTTGAGCCAATCAATAAGGGGGTTTTGAAATTGGATTAGCATCAAGAACTAAGTGAAAAGTAAATTTAACCTCCCGATCACGTATAATACTAGGAAAATCATCAGAAAAAATATCAAGGTACTCATTTACCACATGCACATCATTAATCTGAACAGTTCCATTATTTTTAACAATATGTGCAAGGTAACAAAAATTTCTATATTTTACTAGTTTTTTAGCTTCATGATATGTTATCAAAATGAAGGGTTCATTCTTGTACACAAACTGAAAATAATTCTAAAAAGAAACTTCTTTAGCTCTGCTGTCAATCATAGCATGATAAACAGAAAGCCAATCCATACCCAAAATAACATCAAACTCTACTAGATGAAAAATTTTAAGGTTTGCTAGTAGATTCTTTCTGCACACAAGAACATGAAGGTTCTTATAATTTATTTTTATCTCAAAATTTCCTCCAGGTGTTTTTACCATAAGTTCAGGATTCATATCTTGAGATGGAATTCCCAATTTACTAGAAAACTTCTCATAAATGAACGAATGTGTAGAACCTGAATCAAACAACACATTTGCATAATATGAACAAACAAACATTGTACCTGATATTACTTCATTTTATGTCCCAAAATCTACTAAAGTAGTTGCAATGGATTTCACCACCCCTTTCTTCTTGTAGTCTGGCTGCTTTCCCTCAGTTGAGTACTTCATTGGACACTCAGTTGCATAATGACCCATTTCATTTCACTTAAAACATTTTACTGACTGTAAATCAGATTTTGTCTTACCATTACCCTGAATTTTTTAGTGCAATTATGAGCCTTATGTCCCATTTTACCACATTGGTAGCACTTACCATAATTCAAAAGACATTCCCCAACATGCTTTCTACCACAATTTTCACAAAATGTAAACATATGTTTCTTACCATCAGACTTTTTTAAATAGTTCTTCCTTTTCTCCTGCCACCACGACCTCTTATTCTATTGTTTTTCAAAGAACACATGGTCATATCAAAATTACATTTCCACCTTCTTCGCACATCGAACAATTTTTTCATAAATTTTGAACTCACGAGAAGCTAAATCCCTTCGATACTTTGGCGTTAACCCTGAGTAAAAACGGTTGATTTCACTATCAAGATCTCGTATGAAATTTAGAGCATACCTTGCCAGTCGAGTGAATTTTTCTTTATAAGCAGCCACTGAGTCATCCTCCTGCCTCAATTATAGGAATTGTTTTTCCATCCTAAGACGAACAACCCTAGGAAAATATTTCTCAAGAAACATACCTTTGAATTCATCCCAATCAAGAGCATAAATATCCTCACTACCCCTAATATCTTTTACCATCTACCACCAATGACCAGCTTCGCATTCAAAATGGTAAACAACGAGACTAACCTTTTGATTTACTGAACACCCCATAACATTGAAAATCTTTTCCAGTGCTTTAATCAACCCTTCTACTAGAACAGGAACAGATGATCCTCTGATTAATGAGGGGATGTTGCCTTATGAAATGCTCTACTACTGACAAGTTCCTCTATGGTTGATCTGGATGATCTCTTGTATGGATACCACCACCATTTATAGCCTGAGTCAACTGTTCCATCATTTCAACAAAATATTTAGTTCTGATTCTGACCATCTCAGGTTTCCGATTTGGAAGGTTGTCTTCCTCCTGATGTCGTCCCAATATAGTTACCCTGTTTCCTCTCTGGAAAACAATTCTGAACACAGAAATATCTTAGGCGAAGTAACATGGTAATCTGTAAATTCTATATCATTAACATATATTAATTTATGGATATTAATAAAACAATACCCTAACTCCTAAAGATGTCTAAACGGACCTATGATACCTACTATAAGGACCCCACATTAAAACATTACATAATATTAAATTAAATGAATAATTCATATTGAGGATATTTTCAGGTTTAGAGTTTTAGATAATTATGCCATAACTATTACATTACATCTAAATAGTTACAAAGTAGACACTTCTACTCAGTTTCCATTTTTTCACAAAATAAAAAATCTTGAAAAAAGCATCATGTCTAGTTCTATGTTTTAGACAGCATGACTTTTCCTTGATCCCATCCTTGGCTCTATTCTTCTTTAAGTCCCGTGAAAAACATTTCAAAACTTGTGATGAGCATAAAAAGCTTAGTAAGAGTTATAAAACAAAGAATGAAAACATTAGTTCATCATTACATACATAGCATAAGATCTTTAATATACCTCATGAAATCATAAGATTTATGAATAACACATAGAAAAAATAAATCATAAAGGTAACTTGTGGCATCCATATCATACTTACATTGTAGCTATCACAACTATATAGGGATTTACATTTGGAATACCCATCACAGTATATTCTCTAAATCTATCAAGATAAACATTCAAGTTTTTTTCTATCATGTAACCCAATTCATTGGAGAGCTATCTTGGGATCACCCACCCTTGGTTTATCACAATACCACCCATATACATAAACAATTCCCAAGAACCATAACATATTCATAACACATTAAACAAACATAAAGGAAAAATAACATTTCCACATATCAATCACGATATATCATTTTAATATATTGACATAACAAAATACATTATCAAAAACATTTTAAATACCAAAATACATAAAAGAGTATATGGTATTTATTTTCCTTTTAAAACACTATGCCTTATTAAGGAAGCAATAGATCAAATAATACTTGCGGCGGCGGAAAGGTCGTTGTCACCGCTTATGTTAAAAAGAAACATTATTTTTTGTCATTTAGTATATCGCCTCATAGAAAAAGATTCACTTTAAATGAAATGATAATTAAAAGGTTTTTATACAATGTATAAAATAAAGTCATGTATTAAAACAAAATATTCCCCAATGAAAGGAGATTGAGACCAAGTCCATTACCTCGTGTCCGAATTGACCTGTTCGTTCTTTAATCTCCTAAATTATAAAATAAAGTTAAATTATACATGCTTAAGAACCATTTTTAAGTTTATTATTCCCTATATATCACTTATTAACATGTTATAAACATTATGTAATCCTTTAAGTTAATAACGTTCGTTTTGTCGATATTTGGGACATGAGTCAAAAATAAACTTCTTATAATTTCAAGTTGTTCATGTGGTCAAATATCCATTATCTTCAGAATGATATTCGAGATTTAGATATCATATATATCATATATATCATGTTTATATATGTATTTATAACATTACATAATATTTATAGGTAAGAAATGAAATTCACCGTTCATGGAGACGGTAAGTCGTACGTATGCATGAATGCTACTTTCATTTCTATTTCGTATTCAGTGGAATAAAAACATAATTATATAAAGTTATATTATAATTAAAGTATAATATCATATATAATATCATTAACTACATCCTTTATATGTCCCACATAAGGCAGTAACGAGTCATATCACTTTGAAGGGGCGGTAGTCCGCACTTCCTAAAATGAAATTATCGTGTTTACCCATTATGGAAACCATAAAGGTTTGCTTAAAAATAAAAATAAAGAAGAATAAAGAAAACATAAACATAATATATATCATATATAAATATAGTTCCATCTTAATGGCCACCATTGGAGGCGGTAGGAGATAATTGAACAATCATCATTTTTTGAGGCGTTAGTTTTCCATCCAGATAAACAATATGTTCTTTACACATTAGATGAAGGTGTGTGTAAGTGTAGTTCAAATAATTATCTTAAAAAAATAAAATTATATTGAGGATTATGGTTTTGTAATAAAATAATAGAATAAAAAAGTTTAGGGGGGGGGTGAAAATGTAAAATAAAAGAAATGAATTTAAGAGAAACTGTTACCTTTAATTTGGGTAACTCCCTTTGGTTTGAACCAAAAGGACTTCTTGAAGTGCCTACTGCCTAATGTAAGGATTCTAGGTGGAAGAGAGGGATGTAGGGAGAATAATTGGGGAGAGTTTGGATGAGCCAAAATGCTTGAGATGTGTGGGTAATTTGTTTGAAGTTAGGTCTTTTTATAAGGGGGAGGAGGGGCTCTTTAGGAAAGTTTGAAACTATTATTTTATTATAAACTTATCTTTGATTTCAAAAGGTCCAAAAATCATTACCGTAGAATATAATAAGACTAATTTTAGAAATAAAATCATCCAATAAGAATTTGATAGGTTTTGGATATTGTTATAATCTTTATAATCTTATTTATTTAAATCATTTATTAATGAGGTAAACATTGCATTATTTTTTGTCATCAATAATTTTATTTATTTGATGTATAAATATTATAAAAAAATTACCATGATGTAGGAAATATTTTTAGCTTTCCAATTAATATTTATAGTATAATAGATAGCTTATAAATCCCTATGTAAAAATTATTTTACTAAAATATATTTATTTCTGTCATTTTTTCCTTTACATTAAGTTAATTAAAATAAAGTGTCATTATCACTTTTAAGTGGATCCATGGGGTCTCAAAATCGACCCAAGGATGTCCACGATTTTCCATGACTCATCCAATAAGATTTGGACAAGTTTTAAGATAATTTTGTATTATTATAATATATTTTTTTATTTTGAATTACCCTATTTACCTTTAATAGCGGTAAATAAAAGTCAAAAATTACTATTCACCAAAAATTATTTTCATTTTATTGAACCACATTTTACTTACTAATAACAACAATGTATGTCATATTTTCAAAATTCAATTCACATAAGCGGTAAAATTTCATTTAAATAAAAATGTCAGTTTTTTAACTACTACTTAGTGGTTTCACTATTCATCAAAAATTGAATTTTTTTTAGAAATAATTCCAAAAATTCAGCCTAAGATATATTTGATATTCCAAATTAAAAAATTATGTCTATTTTAAAAAATTAAAAACATAGATGTTTCATTAATTAATTTAAAATTAATTCTTGTTGTCAAAACAAATAGCATGTTTTTAAGAAACAATATCTACCAAAAGATTGACACTGGTTTATGTCCAATTTCAATTTGAAATTGATTCCATTGAATAAAATTGGATTAAATAGTAAAAATATAATCTAATTAATCTTTAAAACCAATTAAAAATATAACCTAACCATATAAATAAATTAGATTAAAATTCACTTTTGAATTAAAATACAGTATTTTTCATTATTCATTAAAAAATGAACCTTATCAGAAAAATACCAAAAATTTACCCAAAGTATATTTTGTTGTCCTGACTCTAAATAAGAATTTTATTTTTTCAAATATAACATATAAATTGACCAAAACTATATTTAAAGAGGGTTCTCCATCAAAAGGTGATAAATCGACCTTTTAGTGAATATGAGACTATTTGTGCTTAAAATCGAATTCTTCTCTTATTTTAAGCATGTAAATTTTATTTGATAAATGTAAAAACATTTAACAAAAATGTATAATCATATTGTAGTTAGTTTTATTCATTCACTCCAATACAATGGCTAGGAATTAACTACCATTTAAAATAATAATATTATATTATTAGTGTGCAACATAAGATTTCAAAGAAACCCGTTGTTGCGTATCAGGTACGCCATCAAACATAACGACCCATTTAAAGTAAAATTTGTATTTAATTCACAAAATTTTAATAAAAAATAGATTGTATTATTTATTTATTTACATGGGATGTTACATAAATTCTTAAATAATTTAAACAAAAATGAATTTTTTAATAAAATCAGTATTTTCCCACTATTCATCAAAAATTTAATCTTTTCGGAAAGTTCCCAAAAATTCCCTCTAAGATAATTTTTACATGATAATTTAAAATAAAGTTAATTTTATGGAAAAAAATTATAAAATCCTAATTTTTTTAATTATATTGTTTTCTCATTAAATGAAATAAAATCAATTTTTGTGAAAAAAATGTATTTTTAATGTATATAAGTAATTGACTATAAAATAAATATTCTTTATCAAAAACCTTTATACATGTTTTTGAAATATGATCATTCCTACCCATACCTCCAATTTTTACAGCTATTTCATTACAACTAAATTTAAATAATAATAATAATAAAAATATATTGTGGTAAATTAAAACTTGGTATTTCATATAATGTAAGTTATAAGAAAAAAAATTATATGAAAAAAAGTAGTTCATGAAGCTTCGGAGTGTTATAGATTATTTTTTAAATAATTCATATATATTGGTTGGAATATTTAGATAATTTTTTTATTCCTATAGAAGATGGATGTTAGAGAAAAAAAATTATAGAATCGAAAGATGAACTTCTTGATGAATTTTGAAGAGGAATATTTGGTAATGTATAATAGAAATAGAATAAAAATTATGAATATTATTAAAGAAATAAAAAGTAAGAGGCTTAATTTCTATTTCTTTATGAATCTGTTACAGTATGGCCATAAATATAATTTTTCTAATACATAATATATTTTCCATGAATTTTTATGGAAAATGGATTATTCATAAAGTGATCTATAATAAATCCTATAATTCAAGAAAATGTTATATGTAATATATTTTTAATATATAATTAGTGTTATGTGGCTAAAATGAAATGTAAGGAATTTTACATTTTTAATGGAAGGATATTTGATCTCCCCTATGATTTATATGTTTTTTTAGATTTTCTTATGTCTTTTTACTTATATAATGTATTTAAATGTAATAAATTTTATGTCACATATAGTATTTTAGAGCTTTAATAATGATTTTTTAATTTTTTAGATCTTATATAATGTTTTTTAATTAAATATATTTAGCTTCATTCATAATATTTTGATGATAATTCATAATATTTTTTCTCTCCATACACAAAACACTTATGGGTTTTGTAATTTATGAAAATCATGTTGTTCTATAGATAAAATATTATAAGAGTTTTAATAGTTTTAAATCACTTATAAAGAACTATTTTCATGGTGATCTTCAAGATACCATATAGAGTTTATGTATGTTGTTGAAACAGGGAGAATATTTTCATATCTGAATTCCTTATTGAATCGAGATGGAATGATGGTTATAGTCTGATTATCAACCAACCATGGGAAGAGAACATTCAAAGATTATATTTATAGGAAACTAAAATTTATAGGGAAATATTAAAAATATGTGTGGTGGATATCTTAACAAGTTTCCTATAGTGGATTCGTCACTGGCAGCATGGAAGAAAGAGAGAATCTATTTAAGTATCATGAGAGGTTGTAAAGGAAAAAGGGGATGTGTATGAGTTTTAGAATCAGTTTTCTCTTCATTTTTATGTTATATATTCATTCTTCTTTTCTTGTAAAACAATTTATGGTGGTCCAAAACCATTCTAGTGATTAGTAAAATGGGGAAGATATGTTTTTTTCTATTTTTGGAGTCTAGATATCAATAATAAATTTTCTATTGGTATTCGATCCATGTTTCAATGTTGAGACGTTTTATTGAATGATACTACATTTGATTGATATTTTATGCATACTTATTCACTTGGGGTGTTAAATTCTTTTCTCCTTCAACATGATTTTCACCAAAAATAAGATAATGGATAAGGATTTGTTACAATGTGTCATGTGATTGATGATATTATTATGAATAATGCTTGATCTTTCTATATTAATCAATAATACCTTCACCTGATTGGTAATTTCTTTAGTAATTTTAAGAAATCCCATTGTTATCTTCATATAGTAAAAGAAAATACGATAAAATGACAGTGATACGTAATATTTATAAACTCACACCCATAATGACCCATTTAAAATACATTAATGATTGTAGATTATATCATTATTAAACTTTTAAAAGGATTTTTAGTCAATTTAATACTAGGATGATATAGAAATTATTACTCAATTCCTGAACCCATAACCTATTCCATCACATAAAGTAATCACCTTTATTTTTTTTTAATTTTTTTGGTTTTCACAAATCAAATAAAACCACCAAATTTCCTAAAACTAATTCTCACAAGAAATTTGATCCACCCCTCCTCGGATACTACCATAAATTTCCACTATACTATTGTATAATATTAATTAATTTATATATTTTTTCACCACTTTATGATGAGTGTTCCAAAAAATGGTGTTATTACCATGGTGGTGGAATCATGTTTTCTTCCCTTAATTTTCATGTCTTATTCCAACATTAACTATTTTTTATCTATTTATACAAAGATTAAATGAACCTTTCTAAATAAAAATAGAATGTTCATTCTATAATAATACATTTAATACATTTCAATATCATACTCCAAAGAAACATCATGTTATCATGGGGAATCATAGACCACATCTGAAAATTCAATCCAAAACCATAGTGATATAGGTGAACTCCATTTTATTAATTAAATCAATAAAATGGTCATACCCTCAGTACTATATAATTTTTTATTAAACAATAAATAAATTAAACTTTTTATTTGTATAATTCACTTATAGGTAAATATCCCAACAACCAAATTAGGTAACACACCTTGGTGTGTGCTGTATTTAATCCATGAGGGGTGGATGATGAAGAAATAAAATAGAGAGACCATCCATTTTTCATGAAGGATGAATAAATAATGGTTATACACAATATATCCTAGATAATTTAATGGCTAGTATAACCAAGACATGATTTTTTTCAAGCTATTATTTTCAACTTCAAGGTGCATGGCTATAATGAATGAGATTAATGTCATAAGACAATCAACACGAGAAATACATTATAAGTACATAGACCGATTAAAGAAATTTTGGAAAATATTTCCACACCTAAAAACCATATAACACAATTTCAAAATTTTCATCTATCAAGGATTACTATATAGTGATATAAATCTACTAGATTGATCTTTCAGAGGAGTTTTGGTTAAAAATCCCACAGCTGATGCCAATAGACAAGTTAAAATGATAGCTCAAAATTAACTATAGTTTGGTTTAAAAGATAACACATGGTATGGTATACTAAATCACTATTAATAAAGTGTAAACATCAAGAACTAATCAATTTTTTATCCATATGTTTCTTAATCAATGGATCAAACCACACCGGTTAAAGTGTTTGGTCTTTGTTCTTTAAAAAAACTTATACTATCTAATGTGATCAAGTACAAGAAACATAAAAATCTGTGACTTCCTTTCAATAAAAGTAATTTAATTAAAATAATCAAGGCTAAAAATAATCTTCCCAATACTAATATGTATTTTTAATGTAATAAAATATCCATAGATCACAAATGCAAAACACATTTCATTGACCTCCACCATTCTATAAATCATACATTAAAAATCATTCCAACTATTACTCTTTATCAAAATACATACTTTGACCAAGACTAGAAATAGTTCACATTCACATGTATAAAACTAATAAAATACTAAGATTTAATAGTTCAAAAATTACATGTAATAATTATAAAATAATATGTGATTATCTTTGGAAATGGTGACCATATATCTTGTAAAACTATCTGTGCAACCCATTATAAATACAAATGGAAACGTAAGTGTGGTAAAAAAATAGGAATAGTAAGGTGATTAATTTTGACCCAATACCTAATATTTAATATTCTAGAGAGACTAATGTTTAAGATAAAGATAAATATAATAAGATTAACATGAAATTATAAACACCATGAAAAATTTACTTATGAAAAAATATACCCATACACTAAAAATTCCCATGAGAAAAGTCTAATTTAAGAAGATTCATGAGGAAAAATCGAAACAAATTATGGAAACTATTAAAAATGTTTCAATAAACATACTTATTCTAGAACCGCTTAAACATATTCTAAAATATACTAATTTATTTAAGTTACCCATCACCAAAAAATAAATATTTCAAGGAAATGGGAGAGTGAATTTAGTGATGAATGTTTCAACTCTGATCATACCACAAAATCTACTAAAATGACAATATTTTGGTACATTTTCTATATATATACAACTAGATATATGGATTTTATATATTCATTATATAATATTGGGGATTATATAAATTTCATGACACATTCATTGTTTTATTCTTTATAGATGGGAGAGAACAAACCAAGAATAGTGGTTATCCAATTACCAAACATATCCATTAAATCCAAATAAGGAGTTATTGAATATTTTTTATTTAGAGTTTATAATTTTATATTACCAATTGACATCATTGTGATAAAAATTGATGATAGTAAGAGACCAACTTAGTCACCCATAATTGTTTGAATAACTTTAATTAAAAATAGGAAAACAATCATAAATTTTCACAAAGGTACTATAACAATGAGGTTTAGTGAGAATATTTTACCTTTTTATATTTTTCATTATATGAAATATCAACAAGAAGATCACTCACTCTTGACATTGTGAAATTCTATTGAGTCATATACATGTGAGGAAACTAATTTCTTTGAATAAATTTTGAGTTTGGGAAAAAAATTAATATTTTAAAATTCTCTAAGTAACACATAGGTGTAATATGAAAATCATGAACAACTTTATGAAGATGATGTAACTTCTAACTTAAATTATTGATTTGATTTTTTATTCAATGATGAAGGATAAAAAACTCTATATATTATAAAATAATTTCATAATATTATACTAGGCTATCAAAATCCACTCCTATATTTTTTCCCACTCCCAAATTTAAAATTGAAACCAATATCATCTAATTTGAAGTATTTATTTTTAATGTATGAAAAAATACTATTAATTATTGATATAAACTTTTCTTATAAACAAGAATAAAACTAAATAAGTATTTTGAGAAAAAATGTGACATATTTAGTCTAGTGATTAGGATGCATTCCTGGAATCTGTTCTGAACTATATTACATATAATTATATGAAAAATGATGCAATACCTATAAAGAAAATTAAAAGGACACTTAATAAAACAAATATGGTAATTGTTTGAAATTAAATTGGGTAGTTATTTGAATTATCATTCATTTAGCAATTTCATAATTCAAAATGGGTTAGCCTATTTATATAGTGCCTAAAAAATCTAAACTGGACATTATGAAAAATGAACAATATGAATTAATTTCTAGGAGAATCTAAGATATTTGGAGATTCAGTATTGACTAAAAAAACAAAATCAATAAAGGATTAATTTACCAAATGATTTTTTGAACAAATACTAAATGTAATATCAAAATAAAATAGTTACCACTTTTTACATGGATGTTTAAGATTATTTTAGGTGTCAATTAATCCTATGTACTAAAAAAATACAATATTCACTTTACCTTGTGGAATATTTTCTTATATTATAATTTAATTTAGAATATGTAATGACACATGTAATTTTAAAACATGCATCTTAATTATTATTTTTTGATTTGATTAATGACAGCCATGAATTTTTTCTTCATAATTTTACTGTGTTGGGAAACACATTTAATCATAGTTTTTTAAATTTATAAGTTTTTTAAAAACATGTATTAGAAATAATATTTCCTTGAATTTTTTAAATGTGTCATTTCATTGTTGAAAGAGGCACTATTGTTTAAAAAATAATTTTAAAAAATTGGATTGTGGTTGAAATATATAAAATTTATGCTTTCAATGTATTAAATTACCCTACTTGTGTGAAAGATTTTAGATCCTTTTTAATTCATTTAGAAGTTTACAAATTGTTCATAAAGGGTTTTATTAATATTTTTTCCACTATAAAAAATACTTTAAAAAGATTCTATGTTTACTTTTGATGATCATTTCAAGTAATCTTTTTATGAGATAAAGTGAAATCTAACTACACCACCTATCATAAAGCTACCTAATTGGGATTATCCATTTGAGATATTGTGTATGATTTTATCCTCATAGTTGGAGAAGTCTTCTCAATTAAAATTTAAGGAAACCCCAAGTTATTTTATATAGTTCTAAAACATTTTATGCAGTTTTAAAATCATTATAAAATAATTTGAAATGTTTTTTTTTCAATTTTTTACATTACAAATTTTGATCATCTCTGTTTCATACTATGGTTGTTATTTTATCTAATAGTATAGTCATAGATAGATCATAAATAATATGGATGGAAATACAAGATCAGAAATATAAATGTTTCTACTACAGGGGTTTGATTTTCAGATATGGGAAAAAGATGACATAAAAATGAAGTGGTGATCACTTGATCGTGCTACTCTATAATATAGACATATAAATTCTAGATGAAGATCCATTTTATTACTTTATTCTTGGTGAACATATTTATCTAATCGATAGAGATGTACTATGGTATTCTTATATGGAAAACATTATAGTAATTTATTATATAACATCATATCAGAACCAATAAAAAAAATTTAGACCCAAAGATGAATCAACATTTTATGATCAGTATGATCCATACCTTTGGAAAAATTTAGTCATCAATTTATCAGGATATGTTTTCCTAAAATTAAGGTATGGTTTCTACTAGAGTTATGCAGGAACTAACAAAACATCAACACCTATCCATCCATATACTAGGGGATAACCTAAACATTTTAACAAGAAGATTAAAGAAATCTATGAAAATATTTTCATGTAAAATAAAAAATATTTGGGAAAATTTATTAAAATACCTTATGTGATTATTGACTTTCAAAAAACCTCAATTATAATGAGACTATAATTTTTTTTATATGGGAAAATTTTTCATCTACTTATAGAGATAGAACACAATGCCTATTAAAAAGAGAAAAAATGACTATGGATCTATAAAATCATAGAAATGGAAAAGAAACATTATATTAATTATTATTATAACATTACAATTGTTTTTAATTTTATAATAAACAATAATTTGAACCTTATATTGTTTATATTGGTGAATATATATTACTTTTTTTTAAAAAAATTGTATGATATCATTTAAAATTTTCTTTTATAATTAAATGTATACGAGTAACCATAATTTTAATTTTTCAATATCCACACATGTTCTTCATTGATAATAACATTATCCACATAAAATTCAAAATTAGTAATGTGCATGTTTTCAGTTACTCTTAAAAACATAAAGCATACACTATTAAAAATAAATTTTATTATAGTGTAAATTATTCAAATAAATTGATTCATTACCATATTCTATAAAACTATATTAATTTATTGGATATTTATTTTGGATTACTTATATTGGAAGGATCATTACATTTTTTGTAGTTTACTACACTGATGGGAGTGTAGAACACATTACGGTGGTTCCACTCATTCAGATTCATATCATTGAGTTGCACCAACATGATAGAGTTTTCATAAATTTTTTTATAAATAACATATAAAAGATTCAAAAAGAGTTTTCAATTTTTTTTATAGTCTTAATTATAGTATTAGAGTAATTTTTTGATGTTAGTAGACCCTGATGGAGGATTTACCATAAGATCCACTGATATATGAACTACCACTTGAGTATAAACCCATGATATAACTCATCTCCCACTAGTTGTACAAAGTTGACCATATTTTCAAATTATGTAACATATATATTGATCTAGATAGTTTTAATCATTTGGTTATATATAATTTATTTAATTTTTTGTTGCATATATCAATAATTTCTAATTTAATGTCAAATTGACAAAATTTATTTTTTTGAATACTTATATTAATTAAATTAATATGATAGTTAATATTTCATAATTAATTTTTTAAAAAATTATAAATTTAAAAAAAAAATCACTTCGTTTATTTTTTTATGATTAAAAAAGAATATTACCAAAATATGATAAAAAATTATTAATTGAACAATAATATAACAATGTTAATGATTATAAATAAAATTAATAATAATAATTTTAAATAAAATGATAAATATATAATGCCACAATAAATTATATATTAAATTAACTATTATAATAAGAGACACCCTGAGAGGGGGGTAAATTAGCTTGTGGCGCAAATTATTCTTTTTATTTCAATTGTATTAAGATCTTATTCTTTTGTTATAAAGCATCATATTCAGCCTATAATGATTTTTGTTTCAATCAATCAAACAAACAAAAGTATATTGTAAAGAAAACCATGAATGTAACATAAAGATTTTACATGGTTCAATACACCTAGCTTCATCTAAGGATCACAAAATTATAATGCATTGATGTGACAAAATCCACTAAAATTAAATATTTTTGTAAAAACAAGATTTTGGTCATGGTCACCCTATGCCAAGACACTTCCTTTACAATATTTAGGGCCTAGTCCCTCTTCACCCATAGAAAACTCCCTCTTATTCAACTCCACCAACTATTTTTGAGGAAGGATAATGTCTTTTTATACAGTTTAGGGTCTCCTTGAGTTCAACATGGTAATTATGAACTAGTTGAATCACTATATCCACATAGATTCACTGTGAACTAAAATATACTACCCACTTCCTTATTTAAACTTAATGAACTCAAGACTATATAAATTATATTTGAGTTTTTGTATCCCCTCAAAATTAAGTAACACATTCTCCCATATGATGATAATTTCATGATTTAAATTATCTTTATATGCTCTCCTTATAACACCCCAACTATAGCGACACCGAGATTGAGGTTATCTTATTACATTGTTATATAATAAATAATATTGCATCCTGATGGATCAAAGAGTTTAGTGGTATTGGATGTCTATATACATACATGTTTCTCAAATTACATTTGAAAGAATAAAATACAAATTGAGAATTCATTTGAGGAAAAAATATTTCCATTAGAATATCAATCATTATTCACATGATTGAATTCTATGAAAGGAATCAAAATACAATATTTGGCTTATATGATCATTATGGGAATATTCACAGTATATGATATTGTACAACAAACAAGGCATGATTTATATGGAATGAATACATGATCATAAAATAATTCCATATAAATAATCACACGAGAAATAAATTTATCAATACATATCATAAAAATTGAAAAATTCCACATGGATATCAATTATTGATTTCATAGTGATGGAATTAATAATTTCAAACATCTTAACTTTGTTTTTACAGTCTCATGAAATGAAATTATACATCTGTTGGTAAAGAATACAACAAATACCAAAGTGGTTTTTTCTCTTGATATAAATTAATGGATCATGAGTATATATAAATTTGAGCCTCACACATCACTTATTGTATCTAATTCAGTCATCATATGGTTAAACAATGCAACATAATTAATATTCTTTGATGATGAATGAACAACCTTAAGAGGAAAATTTAATTCAGAATGTCAATGTTCCATAGTCAATTATTATATTGACTTGATCATAAACCAACCATAGGATGAAATGATAAATTTTAAAATTAAAAAAATCCCCAGTGAGGTCTGACAATCATTAAAGGATGTTGAATTAAAAGGAAAACAATATTAAAATAACTTTTTAAATTTTCCTATAAAATAGAATAAATTGACCTTCTTTGGGTGAAGAAAAATCCTTGGAACTAAATATTTATATTAAAATTGAAAATAATTAAAAATTATTCTGTAGTATAAATAATATATTATTTTTTAAGGGAGATAAAGTATCACCAACTATTCACATTAAAAAACATTCGTTGTGAATTTCGTAAAAAGTTGAAAATTAACTCGTACGTAAATCATTTGAAAGATTAAATTTTTAATAAGCATAGAGAAAGTAAAAAATAGTCAAGAATTAATTTAAAAAATCTTTTATGTATAAATGATAACATTATTAAATCCTTAAACATGAAAATGGATGATAAATGATGGAATAAAGCTTTAAATACACTTAAAAATTTTCTTTTAAAGGAAAAATCTCTAACTTTAAGCCCTATATTGTTTCTTAAGTTCATTTATACAATAGAGTAATAATGTTAAGTTATTTTATAACTAATTTATAAATGTTTTCACAATTATTTCCATATTAAAATTATTTTTATAACATTCATTACCATACTTTACTTATTTACTAAATCATTTCAGTTGACATTGGATGTTTTTGAGGTTGTTTTGTATTTAATCGTTAAAACAACTTTGATAGTTTGTCCTTGATTATAGAGTAAAGGTCTAATAATGTTATTAATGTTATAATATTTATAATTTTCACTAAATAAACTTTAAAAAACATCAATTTAAAGGATCTATGAAAAATGTAACATGTAATTCCATAGAGGTGGTAACCTGAACTTACACATGAGAAACATTTACATTTTCCAAAATGGATAGAAAATTAATAAAGTTGATAATATTATATATTTGAAAAATCATTTAGAAGTCATATATGTAATATATTATTATTATTTCCATCCTTATGCGCTTTCATGATAGTAAGTAATGAAAAACAAACCACATCACTCTGTGCATGTGGTAGTTTACGTGTATGTACAAACAACATTTTCATTTTCCAATGTGTGAGAGGGTATGAATGTAGGAAGTATTTTATCTTTATATAATAAAAATTATTTCATAAAAATAATATATGTTCATTTAATCCATAATTATAACCATCCACGAGAGGTCTTGATGGAAAATGAAACACATTACAACACAAAGATGATAGTCTATATATACGAATGAGAAATGTTTTTTATTTCCCATAGTATGGAAAAGATATAGAAAAAGGTTTTTTTTCATAAAATGAATCACATTTCAGTATAGTTAAGATACTAATGATATTATATAATTGTAATTATGATTGGTTTTAATGATTAATAAGAAGAAATAAACATGAAATAACTATGTTTGGAGTTGTTCCTCTTCTTTGGAAAACCTCCTTTTCTTACATCTTATTCCATTTAGGATGGTTTTTGGTGAGACTACAATATCAACGACACGGGAAAAAAAGTTGGTATGGTATTTAGGTGTCTATTGTTTGAGATAAGTTGATTAATGTTTCTAAATAAGTGATAATAGGATGTTCCCTTTTATATGTTAGAGGTGTGGCACTCCTATAAATATTCATAACATTTAAATATTGGAAATTTATTACTCAAGGACATAATTTCGAATATTAGTTGATAAGATATGAAATAATATCTTTTAATAATATTTATGATTAAAGTTTGGCACCTTATTAAAATTTCTACCCTTGGTTGTAATAACAAATATTTATGAAGGTTACTATTCATAATAATGAAAAATAAAATTAAACTTATTAAAAAATTAGAATCTAATGATTCTAAAAATGAAATCTATTTTTTGAGATTATATTTATAGATTTCGTGGAAATTAAATCAAATATATGTTTTCAATGCACATGAAATATAGTTTTTAGAAAACTACTCCTTTTTAGCGTAACATCCATTTAAATTTTTTTCAATGGTTGTTTTTATTCCCATTAATTTTCAATTATTTTATAATTTTTTTAATATTTTTATAAATTTATATCAAGAAAAAACTTAATGGAACCTTCCAACCACACCATTAAATGGAAATATCCAATAATAGTTTTTAATTTACTAAAAATATGACTTACGACCATAAAAGTCAAGCAAGAGTTCCCAAATTCATAATAATGATTTTAAAAGACTTATTATACTAGTTAAAAAAAAATTTTTCCAAAAAAAAGTTTATTAAAATTTTAAAAGAATATTTTATCAAAATAATTCAATAAAAGATATAATATACATCATAATGATATTTTCACTATTCACAAAAAATAAACTATTTTAAAAAATCCAAATTATAACTATAAGATAATTCTGACATGTTAAATAAAAAAATGAGGTTAATTTAATCCAATTATAATTACAATATATAAAATAAATATATATAATAATGAATAAATTCTATATGAATAAAAATAGTGGTTGCATTTGACCGTTGTATAATTCTAGTGCATTACACTCACCATTTTAACATTCAAATATAGTAATGATAAGTGACTTGATCTCAAGCCTTATACCTTCATAATCTATCAGATGTGATCACTATAATTTCCTTCAACCATTTATATTTATAAGATAAAAACTCATCACTACTTTTCACAACATGATTTGAGTAACATTCTTTACTAACTAGAGTTGGAATAACTGTTTTCATGTAATAAAAACACTAATTACCTCACTTATATTTTACAAGACCACAATATCTTATCTTAAATGTTCTCATTTAAATAACATTCTTAATATTACACCACTAATTTTGAAACTACTAAGTCCTTATTTCTCATTTCACTTCCTTCATGAAAATGAAACATCATCATCTATAAAAACTATTAGAGCTTCTGGAAAAACTATTCTCAACCTTGCTTTAAAATACAATTAACATATCAATGTCACTATTTATGTGAAAATAAATCTTCATTAAAACATTACACAATTAATGGTATTCACATGTCATCTATTTCTAGGTACTGGACACATGTGAATTTGGTATATTACATTTGTCTCTTGAAGTCTATTCATGTAGTCATAACACATTAAATTATTTTCTATTAAAATTTTTCCCACAAATAAATCTCCACATTAAAATATTAATTCATTATATATAGAACCTTCTTCATGTAGATGTAAATTAATGCACAAATACTCACTTACTTCATCAATAATTATAAGATATTCATATTGCATTTAACATGTGTAGCATATATGAAAATAGAGAGATATATTCCTCATTCTCTTTTATCAACCTCGGTCTCAATCACCCTCTAATTCTCATCTATCTATATATAAAATTATGTGGTCATGGGTATTTATATATTTTTTCCACCACCATAGTGCCTCTAAAAATCATAGAAACCCATATGTTTTTACTAATTTACATCACAACATCTCATTCACTATGTTCGATCCATCAACATCACAGATACTTTATATTCATTTTCGGAACCAAAAATAAAAAATATTTGATGATAAAAAATTACTCATAAATCACATAGTATATACTAAATAGTTGTAAATTTTCTCTTATCCCCTTTATGACATCTACATATCATCGATAAAATAAAATCAAATGCTTTCACATAAGAATCACTCCATTAAATATCACTCATTTCATATCATGTATCAACTTCAACCATACTCATCACATCACACTCAATTATTTATAATAATTAATACATTGTTTAGTATTTAGGTTCACATGAATTGATCACTAGAATATTTTTAGGTGTGGTTTAAACCCAGTAAACACAAAACTTTGTCTGTTACAAATGAAGAAGATGTCATGATTCATCTATTAAAAGTGAAAAATATCACTTAGAGGATCACATATCTATAAAGGTAACATCATAAAATTAAAAGTGAATGACATGAAAGTAAAAAATATGGAACATGAAATCCCGACATAGTGAAAAAAATAACCTGATACCAAAAAAACATCACTTCATTTCGATATGGTGTGTGTGTTTTAATATTTTGTACTTAAAATAAATGTGATCCCATGTTAAATTTTTGATAATATTCCAAGTAGTTTATTACCCAATACATGCAAAGACCACTCCCCAAATTCCCTTAGGGACTCTACCTACAAGGAAAGTCTCCAAGAATTTCTATGAACCTATAATTTTATTTTTAACTGTATTAGATCACCCAGTACTCTACCACATTTTTCTATGTAGTTTTAAATCTTAATCACTTCCCTTTAAGGTTATTTGGATACTTTAACCTTCCATACTTTTCTTGTTATATTTTTTTTAAAATAGAATATATATGACTTTTATAAAATATAAAAAACCTCTAATTATTTCAATAATTTCTTAATACATAAAAAATAAATCTTCTAAACATGTTATGTATATTTAATTTCACGATTTAATCAATCTAATAATTCCTTTAATAATATCCACATATATTTTCAATGAATATAATATATAAAAACCATTGTTGCAATAATCTAAAACTTTATTTTTTTAAATAATGTTATAATATTCTTATTATTATAATGAATCCAGACCTCCAACATTAAATATATATTTTAGTTTTATCTTTGATGAAATCCATCATAGGAGGATAACTACTAAACCCGTTGGCCTTTTGTGGCTCAAATTTCTTTTTAATGTTATAAAATTCATTCATTTTCTAGAATAACAATATATTTTAATGTATTTGACAAATTATTTATTCAAAACAAATAAATATTTAAAACATGTTATGTATCTTTAATACTTTAATACCTTCATTAAATCAATCCAACTATTCCTTCAATGAATCTCAATGTATAATTTCAACAATACAACATATACAATTTAGGGTTGAAAAACTCTCACCATTTGGATTTTGTTCATAGTAGTTCATAAAATCAGACTTCTCTATATGAATCCAGAACTCAAACATGAAATATTCATTTTAGGTTGACTCCTCTATTCTCTTCCTTTGTTTGTAAATTAAAAAGGGTATTTTGCATCACGATTTTCCCTTAAAGTTATATATATCCTTAGGGTTTTCTATTTTCACTTTTACTTCCCCTTTTAAATAATTTCATTACACATAGTTTTTAAATTGCTCAAAAAACATATAGGGAATTATTTTCTCCTAAAATTTCAAAAAACTATATTATGAGAGATTACTCTCCCATTTTATTATATAATATTTTCTAACTCATTTGAAAGAACTAGTTAAAATCCATTGTACTAGGATCTATCAACCATTTCCTAAATTACATTCAAAAATATATTGATCTATTTTCTATGTTATCTTGAGTTCTAATATTTTATCCCAATTTATCAAACATTTAAATGAATAATAATTAATTTATAAAAATTTGATCTTAGATATACTTTCACCACTATAGTTTTATTTTAATTAAATGATATTCAACACATTAATTTACCACTTGTATTTGAATCATTGAAAAATATTCTAAGCCTACTGAGACAATGCTCAATGTAGGAAAAAAGAGTTTATGAAAAAAACATCAAGCTATCGATGTAACTCACCTTTTTAAATAAATGATAGTAGATAGAATTTTTACAAACATTAACGTATCTTGTGATCTCAATAACACATACACTAAACCATTAATGGATAATTAATAAAGTATAATGTTTGTGTGGAATACCACATGTTCGATTACAAAATAAAACCATATATTCAGGATCTTCCTATTTTTATAAATAAAATACCTTTATATTTAATGAAAGTTAGATTTTTAGTGCTCATCATAAAATCCCCTTGAATTCATTCAACTATTATCACCATATTTTTATATGGTTTTTTAGTTTGGGGAATTAATTACTAGTCATGAAATTTTATTCAAGAAACACATCCATCTTTCAATGTTCCGATACAACTTTATAAATGTCCTAATTTCACCATTTTATCTTTAATAGTAATGTGATACCATTGTAATTAACAAATAAACTTTTACACAAATTTTACTTCATGTAAAGATCATTAAAGTTTGTTCCCCTTAAATTTTATCAATATGTGATTCTCATTTCAGTACATACAACACAATGGATCATATTTACCACTTAATCCTACATCACTTTTAGTGGATATTAGAAACATTTAAAAACATTGGTCGATACGTTCCTATAACATCCTTAGATTGGAGATTGTTGATAGTATTGGTGGACTAACCTAAATTTTTCCTCTTTCTACTAAGACTTACTAGTGGTTATTCTAGAAATTCCACATGTATAAATTCATCTATGGGTTTGACCATTAGATTTATCTTTATTCATGGACCTGGGTTCTCTATTGGTTATTGGATTAAACCCACTAGTATATGTTTCCTATAAAGATGAATATTGAATAAATCTTCTATCAAGAATCTTACATAAAAGGGTGAATTTTCTACCAACATTATTATATTTTCTTGTGGTATGGTTTGTGAAGAAAATAAGTCATATATCATTTTTATCCACTTTTAATTACATAAGAGTCAATTAATACTTTTTTGTCCCTAGTGAGCCTTTCTTGTCATCTTCATTCATCTTCCTCATAAATGGAACAACTTACTTCTTTATCTTACATATCTATGTTCTTTATCTCTATAAGGGATGTTCTATGTACACCATCACTAGTCCTTAGTGAGCCTTTAATCGATATCTATTTTTCTCTCCCTATTGTATACATTTATTTTCTATCCTGACAAATTTTCATTCAAGGAAAACTAAATTTGGGTTTTTATTAGAGTGATGGAATTCATAATAACAAATTTAGTATCTTCTTACTATAATTCTTTGCCATATTCCCATGGTTAGAACATACAAAAAAATCTACCATTAAAATCATAACTTATGCAGATTTTTCTCACCTGATATACTGATGTAGAAGCATGTCATCTTCATTTGAGTCCTTGGGTTTCTAGACACACATTCATGGTGTGTCCCATTCTTCTGCTGAAGTATCACTTTATAGCTTCATTTATTTGTGAGTATTTGCTTATATATTATACATGAATCATTATTCATTTTTGTTTTTATAATATTTATAACCCTTCCCTTTTACAACCTAAAATCAACTAAATATCAAATCTTCGAATTCTTACTGTATGATCATTCATTCCATTATAGAAATATATAATATATTGTTCCTCTATTTGTATCATCTTATTAGATTCATAGTCTTTATTCTTTATATGGATTGTTTTTATTAATTTATCTCTATGGTATCATAATATATTCTTATTTTAATTCATTGTATTATTTTTAGTTTCAAAGGGTTGTTATGTATTAAACCTCAAATCATATTTTCCCACAACAACTTGTACTTGGAATATATGACCCCCATATTTTTTTCTTGATGAGTTGGAAACTATAAACTGAATTTTTAATTCTCTATAATTATGACTTCAATATTTCTCAACTAAGCCTCCAAAACAATCAAGTCATGTTGGGAGGATCTATTTCATCTAATTGAGATTTTATTTTTTCTTTGTACCTAATTATGAGTAGATTCAACTATTTTTTCATTTTTTTAAAGAAACTAATAAATATTTAATTTATTTAATCCTATTTATAATTACATATTGAGAGTAATTCTTAACTACCATTATTGATTTCAATACTCCTTCAAACAAAATCATTTTTTTAATAATATTGATCATGTATTCACCTTCATCTCAATTATTCACATTAATTTAATTTTTTAGGAGGAATACTCCATGAATTAATTTCTAAATGAGATCCCATGAGATACTTGTTATAGAATATTTTTATTATCTTAATTGATTATCTAGATAATCAATCATTTTTTATGATCTCCCTCAATTCTCTTTATTTGAACAATATCCAATTTTTTTATTAGTTTACACATCATATATTTATAACTAAAGTTCATTAATAAATCATCTAAAACATTTTATTTCAAATTTTTTATGTTTTAAGGGATTCTAAAATTCCCCCTTTAAAATTTGGTAATTTCCTTCTCAAGAGACTGAGTGTTATCATTTCAGTATTTAATAAATGAACTCATCCTCTTGATCAAATTGGCATGTTCTTCCATTTTCATTCAATTTTTCTTATTTATAAATTACATTCTAAATTTTAACATTCTATCCAAATTATAAATGTTCAGACTCATGTTTCTCATAATAATAATTAAAACATTTCAATAGTCCTCTAATTGTATAGTTTCTCCTTATTTAAATATTTAATTATTCAATATACCCTTTAAGTTCTACTTCAATGTTAACAAATCCCTATAGTTTATTCTTCTCTTGATATTTCATCTTTCCCCTCTTCCCTTAAACATTAATATTTTCCCTTAGACAGGAATGAGTCATATAAATAGATATCAAGTCTTCAATATTACCAAAACAATATATGGTTGGTTAGCAAGTCAAAACATTTGGGGTATGATACAACTTTTTGTAACCTAAAACCCACTGAGAAGGGGGTCAATTGATTTATGTCTCAAATTAAACATTTCCTTTAAAAATTTTAGAACACGTTCTTAGGTTAAAATGATTTGTGTTTAACATGTAACTCTTGATGTTTCAATTAATAATTCAAACACTAATATGTAGAAAAGTAAATAATTTATAAAATACAAATATTTTTTATTATCTATAATAATAGGCTGTGTCTACGGTCTACTAACTAATGATGTGTTAATGTGATAATTTCCACTAAGTTTCAATAGCTCTTTGTTACCATGTTTTTTCAATAGATACTCCATGTAAGAAACACTACCTTTAAAATATTTAGCTATTAGTTCACTCCACTTACAAGGGATACTCCGTGTTTTTCATCTTTATGCACTTATTTATTCAAGGGTAAGGTTACTTTATAGACATGTAAGGATCTTCATGTTCATCGGGGTAAGCATGAATTGGTTTCATATCTATATCCTCATAACATGGTAAACTCCAATATTTTTTCCACTTCATCAATCAAATCATATGAACTCAATAACTTATGAATTATAGTATGGTTTGTATCTTCCCATTAACTATACCGATAGTTTCACTCAGATAATGAAAATCAGCATACTCTCAATCAATCATCCTTTATAATATCTAATATATGATCATTATAATATATTCTACTTATTATATTTACATAAAGAATAACTTAATACTAATTTGAGGAACTCTATATAAGAAACATCCTTCACAAATTGAATTATGAAAATATATATCCATGTAACTAATATAGTAAGTTCTCAACCTAATAACTTCATGAACACTACACTATATCTCTAATGTTCTTATATTCACAAATTCTATCTCACTATTACCTTAATGCTTCCAAAACAACGAATTCTTTCTTTCTAACTATACTTTATTCAAGAAATTTAAAGTACATGATCATTGCACAACTGATTTACCGACCATAAATAATATTCTCAACTTTATGATATCATCTCAATTAATATTATTTGTACTACTATTAAAGTAAAGATCAATCACTATGGAATATTTTCCAATTTCATTTTATTCTCATTTCTTTTATTTGGTGTTACTAAAATCATGTGAAAAAAACTATGTTTCTTATGTTCTATACACTCATTTAATTTAGCTATAAACATCTTCATCTACTTTATATAACCTTATTCTCATAAAAATATCCACACTATTCATTCAGTTTTTCATTATACTAGAAACTTAACTAAAACAAAGTGTTTTCTAATGTTTTATTTGAATAAAAATAAATTAAATAGGTTTAGGATAATTTTTATTTTTAAAAATAGGTTGCAAAGGTGTTGATTTCGTTAACAATAATCAGGTTTTATAAATACCTTTCACAGAATCAATATCATTTACTAATATTAATGACCTGGAGAATTTAATTAAGAGGAAATACCATTCAAATTTGCCAAGGAAAAAGGTATCTCTTCCCAAAATAACTTCCGCTAATATAAAACACAAAAGCTATTTTGGAGGATAACACCTTTGTTGAAACCCCTATAAAACCATACCCCACCCCTCTAAATATTTACATAAATTATTCATCTAGTTATCTCTATTATTTTATTTTAGTGGTTGGCGGCTCTCTAGTTATGACTTCTATGGGGTGGATTTTTTTCCAATCATTATTTATTGGTATTTATATTCAGGTTTATTTTTTTTATTTAATTAAATTTGTAATTAAATTGATGCATTTTAATAAATAATAATAATAATAATGTTTAATTAGTTAGAAATAAGTTGTTTAATATTAGTAAAAATAGTGGGTAATTTCATAATAATAAGATTATTAATATTATTAATCATAATTATTAATCTCTAATAATACTTTGTAACTAATAATAATATAATTTAGTATTATTTTAAACAATTGTTAATTTAATTTTTTTGTATTATGAATAATAATGTTTATTAATAATGATCATTAGTAACTAATAATAATGTAATATAGTATTAATTTAATTAGTTAGTAATGAATATAATAATATCAATTATTTTTTTAATGAATAGTTTCTAATGATTTATTTAGTTTGAGAACTATAAGTATTGGGGCATCACATTGGACCTCTAATATCCACATGGGGTTTTTTCCCAGACTAAGGTGGGTGGATTGTCTAGTGTTTAGTACACTAGACTCACTCTATTCAATATCTTAAATGGAAATTAATTAAAATTGAACAATTTTTAAGAAAATATAAAGCATAAAAAGCAAGATTCCCTTAAAGGTATTATTACAGGTTTAATTTAATTATTCTTTATCTATTTAATTTTTCAAATAACTATATGTAATTTGATAATTTTTAATACTATTTTTTAATGTGTTAGTAATAAGATGATTAATATTAGTAATAATAATATTAAATAACTAATAATGATTACTAACTAATTATAATGTAATTTTTTACTATTTTATTTAGTTACTAATAATATATTTGGTATTAGTAATAGTAATAGTCAATAATAATTTTATTTAGTAGATAATAATAATGAAATTTAGTATTAATTTAATTAGTTAGTAACTTATGTAATAATATCACCTATTTTATAAAATAATAGTTTCTTTAGATTTATTTAGTGTAAGAACTCATGGTATATCCACTTTTAGAATTTTCCCTGATTAAGTTTGGTGGGCAGGTACTATTTACACAATAAAACTCATATTGTTTAACATCTTTAATGGTTGTTTCTAAGAAGATTACATGTTTAAGAAAATATAAAGTAATTTATCACAATTAAGGGTAAAAACTAAAAATAAAGTGTAATATGTATCATGTAACAGTTTTCTTATATGGGATTTTTGAAGAAAAATAATTATTGAAATGCATTTTAGTGTTTTTTATTCTCAATTATGGGATTGGAACACGTTGATGACATCATCTTACTTAAATTTCTCATAAAAGTATAAAATCACACAATGTGTTTCAAACCCACAATTTTAAATAAAAAACATATTAAATAATTTCCAATAGTTTTTTATAAAAAATTATAAATACAAAAAAATAATGCTTAATTAATAAGAGGTTTCATTTATGTTTTCACAGTTAAAAATTTACAAATTCCATTATTTTAGTGAATATTTTTTAATCTTTTGGAATAATAATAACATAAAATTATTTTAGGAATAAAATCTTGACATAATTCAACTGCCACTTTGGTTATGTTATTAAAACCATTCAAGGAGCTCCTTATAGCAGTTAATCAACATGAGTGGTTATCATTAAATAGTGTATTACATTAGAATAACCTTATTAATGAATTCATAGTTTATGAAATAAGACAGAAAATTAAGATATACAGTTTTTTAGATATAGATATTTGTAGTAACGGGATAGGATGTGTCATATATCTTAACCACTACATGCCGATGTGAACTTCATCCACGTAAAAAAATTGCTTCACCAACATTCAGATAATTTTCATAGGAAATTAAACAAGGATATTTCTAATTTTATATACCATCCTACACTTGTGTGACAACATTTGAATACAAGAATCCTTGAGGAAGTTTTATACAATGATTATGATATTGTTCCATATTATAGAGAATAAAATTAACAATACAATAATAGGATTATGATGCATTTGCAATTTGATGAATTATATATGACTAAATTAAATTTCTTCAATAGAATTCATTATATAAAACACCTAATTTCACTTTCGTTACAAAAAATTATGATCTTAGTTTTCATTACATACAAAATCAAGAGTTTCTTGTGTTACACTGAACATAGAGTTTTAACTAACCATGGTATATTATATTAAAATATTAACTATAACCATGTAACTAGAATAATGTTTATTTATATGATTAACTAAATTATGATAATTTATTAAAATTTAAAAAATTATTATTTTTTAAATTGTTTATAAATGATAATAAAAAAACACTTGAAAATAAAAGAAAGGTTTTCTGCAAAAATGTTTTTCAGGTGATTTCCTATATTTTAAGAAATAATTAGAAAATTAATTTTTTCCACTTTTAGAAAATAATATTTTTAAAATAAACTTAATTTATGAAATCATTATATTGAAATTATCTTATAATTAAATTTTTAGAGCCTTGTAAAAAGGTAATTTTTTAGTGAACAGCTAAGATTACTGGTTTTATTATGAATTTTCATTACTTTTAAAAAAATTTAAAATATAAAATTATATTAAAATGGTTTTAAAAGTAATTTTTTTTCTAATTATATATTTATTAATTAATTTTAATCCATTTCAATAAAATTGAAAATTAATTTCTATATATAAAATTTATATGCTTATGAAAATACTCTCTTTGGAAAACCACTTTTCCATCGCATTTACAGGTTTAAATGTAATTTAAAATTTTCTAATTATATGAGTCTAATTTAGAAAATTAGATTACAAATTTTTAATAATCATAACTGATATTATATCATTAATTAAAATTATCTTTTTAGGAAAAAAAAATATTGAAAACAGTTAAAATTTATTACATCTGTTTAGGTAAAAATGAGTTTACTTGGTGGTTAAAATTAAAATTTAAGGGAAATATTTCAATTATTTTCTGTCTAAAAAATATTTTATGGTACTATTTGGACCTTATAAAATATAAAGTTAAAATATATGGTTATTTAAAATATTTTTTCCCTGAGAATTAAATTATAATTTTGGAGTCTTTTGAGAAATTTCCATGTAGTTTCTTAGTGGGTTCATTTCCCCACTTATAAAAGGACATCACCCCTCCTCTCCTCTTCACACTCCAAGATACTTTTGGTTTTTCCAAGACCTGCCCAAATTTCTTACTAAATTATATTCCACATCCTATAGTCATTTTTTTTGTTTACGAACCCCTCCTAAGATGGATTTTTGTGTAAACTTAAAGAGGCTCCCTAAAGAAGTTATTTTTTTAAAAAACGGTAGAGACTTTTTATTGATAAAAAAAGGGGGTGTTACACAATTTGAAAGTAAGTAATTTTGCTGACATCCCGAACATAATAAGGGATTAATTCAGAAGGGAGGTCATCCTTCCAATTTAAGTCATGAGCAATACCAAGATTGGCAATCCCATCAGCAATCTTGTTGGCTTCACGGTAGATGTGAGTGGCGATGAAGTTCAGCCCAACGAGAGAGTTCAAACATTCCATCCAGCGAGTAGTAATAGGCCAAGCAAGGTGAATGGTACCATTCCAGATGGCTTGAATGATTGTAGTCGAGTCACTCTCAATCCAGATGTTATTCCAGCTGTGTGATCTAGAAAAGTTAATGGCATGGATAACACCCATCATCTCAACTTCCAAAGTAGTGGAGGAACCACAAGAGCCATAGAAGCATCCAAGAATCTGATCTAGGTGATTTTTGAAGACTGCACCACAACCCGCTGGGCCCGGGTTTCCATTGGAGGCTCCATCCACATTGATTTTAATCCATCCCGGAGGGGGGGGGGGAAGCTAAAACACTTCAAAGGTAGAGTGAGGTCGAGGGTAGATCCTCTCCACCCCAACACGTCGAAGAATCCCAAAGTCATGTACATAATTATTTCATTGAGCTTTTTGGATAGAGGATGCTTCCCAAATAGCCATGAGAATTCTCATTTTTCCTGCAATAATGTTAAAAGAATTATTGTGGAAAATTAAATCATTTCTACCATACCACATGATATGAAGAAGCTCAGCCACTACCGTCATGAAAAGGTTTTTGATTTGTTGAGACATAGAAAGCTCCAAGAAATTCTGAATCTACATGTTAATGGTATCAAAAATGAGCCATCTACACTAAAAAATATCAAGAATATAATGCCAGAGAGCGGAAGCTGTATCACAAGAGAGAAAGAGATGATTAATATCCTCCATATGCTGGTTGCACATACAACATTTAGAACAAAGAGTTATCCCAAAAGTTTGTAAGCAGTTATCGGTAGAAATTCTTTAGTGGGAAATCGGCTAGAGAAGAGTGAGTCTAGAAGGTTTTATCTAGGCTTTGTTGAATTTATCAAGCCAGGGGTGATTATTGTCATCATTGCTGAAGAGGAAGTTATAGTAGCCTTTAGAGTTAAGAATTCCATTATTCACAGGTTCCCAAATGAGTAAATCATTTTTGTTAGCAAAATGATAACCGTTAATAATTTGAGTGATATTCTCTGGGAGATCATGATTATGCGTATGAATAATCGAGTCAATTGAATCCTGAATATGGGGAGGGGGCTGGTTGTTGTCTGTTAAGGAGATCAAGGGAACACCAATCCAATTATCAAACCAAAATTTCAAGTTGGAGTCCTTAGTGGAAATCCATCTAGAATTAGACATTATAGACATGTAGGTACTTTTGATGGAGGGCCAAATGGAGGACTAAAGAGGATAGAGGCGATTGTTTCTAAGTTTATCAAGGAAGCGAGCTCTGAGAAAATTAATGGAGGACGAGGTGTTATGGATAATATTCCACGTCAGTCTAGCTTGAAGGGCCTCGTTAAACATTGATAGGTTTTTTATGCCAATCCCACCTTTATCAACAGGTTTACAACAAGAGGTCCATGGGATAGTAACCAGTTTCCTCTCTATAGTGCTACCTGTCCAAACAAATTTTTTAATAGCAGTGTTAATGCGATTTAAAAGACTTTTAGGCCATTTATAAATCAACATAGAATAAACAAGTTTAGAAACGATTATGGATTTAACCAAGCAGATTCTCCCGGCCATTGAGAGGGACTTACCCTTCCAAGAGGAAAGATGCATCATCGTGTGATCTGCAATATGAGAGAAATATTCCATTTTATGTCTGGCCTAAAAAATAGGCACCCCAAGATAATTAAAGGGGAAAGAGCCTTCCTTGACACCCAAAATATTAGAAATGGAATGTTTTCGAGCTGGAGGAAAGCCCTTACTAAAAAAGATAGAAGATTTATTCCAGTTGATGTGTTGACCAGAGACTTCCTGATAGTGAAACATGATATCTCTAAGTTTGAGAATATTCCTTTTGTCTCCTTGAGTAAATAGAATAATGTCATCAGCATAAAGAATATGCAAAGGGACTTGTAGATTCCTAGAAGCAGAGATAGGTTTAATGATACAGTTATCAATCTCATGGGTGATCAACCTACTCAGGTAGTCTTCCATGATGGAAAGGAGAATAGTAGAGAGAGGGTCACCTTGTCTCACTCCTTTAGTGCATTTAAAATAACCTCTCGGAGAGCCATTGATGAGAATAGAGATGTAGGCAGAGTTGAATAAAATTTTGATACGAGTAATGAAAATATCATCGAAGCCAAAAAGTGAAATAACATTATACATAAAGTTCCAATTAATGGTATCAAAGGACTTTGTGATATCAAGTTTAATAGCAATGCTTCAACCTCTACTCTTTTTACTTAGCAGGTTTGTGGACTCAGAGGCGAGACAGATGCAGTCTTGAATAGACCTACCTTTAATGAAACCAAACTGGTTCCAAGAGACTATCTTGGAACAAATGGAAGTCATTCTATTGGAAATTAATTTCGTGATGATTTTGAATATGGAATTGATGAGGATAATGGGTCTGAAGTTCTGAACCTTATCAGCATTATCCATTTTGGGAATGAGAACAAGGAATTGGGAGTTAAGGCCATGAGGCAGAATACCTTTGGAGAAGAAGACTTTAATAAGATGACAAACATCATCCTAGAGAATATCCCAATGCTTTTGATAGAAACCATTATCAAAACCATCTAGGCCAGGAGCACTGTCAGGATTAAGGCTGAAAACCGTGTCTCTGATTTCATGATCAAAAGGCATACTATTTAGAAGAGTGTTATCTTCCTCGGAGACAAGAGCAGGAATGATGCCAGGTTTAAGGTCTTTATCAATATTATCACCATTGAAGATATTTTCAAAATTAAAGATTAAGTGATTGGAAATTCCTTTGTTAGTGTCAAGGATTTGGTCACCGTTTCTAAGAAAAGCCAAAGGCTTATAGGCTTTCCTAACTCTATGAAGAGAATTAATGAATTTAGTATTCCTATCACCATCATGAAGCCACTTGGCTTTGAAGATTTGTTTTTTAAGATTATCCTTAAGGTTGAGTAAGGAAATAATCTTAGAGGAGATGGTGATTTCCTGTTGTGAGTCCTGAGAAAAGTTTGAAGAAGAGTTTTTATTCTGAAATTGGGTAAGTTTAGCTTCAAGAAGGTTGATGTTATTGTCCATTTCAGAAACCTTGCTTTTGCACCAAATTTTAAGAGTTTGTTTCAAAAATTTTAACTTTATTGGACAAGAAAAAGGATCCAATTGACCATGCATTTTATTCCATGTGTTCTTTATAATGTTTATACAGTCAGGGTCAGAAGACCAAGCAGTATTATATCTAAAGGGGGATCTCAAATTACTTTTTTTATAAGAGAAGGAGAGAAGGATTGGGTGATGGTCAGAGGCGACTCTAGCAAGGGTAATGCTAGAGATATTATCCCAACTATCAAGGGCATGGGAATTAGTGAAGGCCCTATCTAATTTACTGGCTACCTTTCTATTATAGTGATTCCTATACCAGGTAAATTTAGCACCCAAGAGATTAACCTCTGTGAGGTTATTTATTTCAATACAGGCTTTAAATTCCCTAGTGGAAATAGGAGCAGGAGGAGGACCAATTTTATCCCTCAAAGCAAGGATGGCATTAAAGTCACCAATAATAAGCCAAGGATGACAGATAGAGGCATTAAGGATGGAGATATCGTTCCACACATTCCTCCTGTCATGATATCTGTTATAAGCATTGACAATGGTTGAGAAAATGTGTATATTCTCAAAGATGTAATCATAAGTAATGGTTTGATTCAAACAGCTATATATGTTAACCTTTTGCAAATAAGAGTGAGTAAAAATCCATAAGGATTCATAAGGGCCTCCATTGTTACAAGCTCTTAGGAAATTATATCCAGGAGGGGCTTGATGTGAACGCGATGAAAAATTAATTTTAGGTTTAGCAATTGTAATAAGGTTTGGAGTATGAGTATTTATGAATCTTTTAAAATTTTTAAAGGTGTCAAGTTTGGCAATTCCTTGACAATTCCAAAAAAGAATATTTATTTTGATCATTTTTTGGTGGGGCTGCCCCCTTTTTTTTTAGAATTTGCAGTTTTGGACCTAGAGGCAATGCCAGAAGGGAGATCACTCACAACATTTTCATGATGAGCCTTCAGAGTTGGGTGCATGGGAAAGGATGCATTAGCTGCTGTATCACTGCCCTGTGTAAGAGGAGTAGATTGTGAAGGCAGAGCAGGAAGTCTCTGGTCATGAACCAGAGCAGATTTAGGGACCGAAGGCCCTGGAGCAGAAGAAGTCAGGAGATTCTGTTGAGTGGAATGTACTACAGCAACGGTAGAATAGGGGAGAGAAGTAGAAGAGGTCTGCTTAAAAGCAAGATCCCTATAGGGAGAAGGTGAAGGAACCCGAGTCTGTGTAGCACATGGCACAACAAATGACTGCTGCTTGGTAACCGCAGAATGGGGTACCTGGGCCTGTGCAGAATCAGTGATGGAGGTAGTGGATTTAGCAGGTCCAGAGAGGGGTTGAATCTATTGTGTGGAATGATCTTTATTAAAATCAGAATGCAGAGAAGGAGTAGAAGAAGTATGCCTACTAACAGAATCCCTAGAGACAGAAGAAGCCTGGACCTGCACCAAGATTGGCATAGCAGGATCTGGAACTTCAGAGATTCTGAGTTCTGATTGAACAGTAGGTTGCCCAGCAGTAGCTTGATTTTTTTCCTTAGAATTAGGGGAGGAAAGAAGAGCAGCCATGTAGCTGGACTCAGGAGTGTTGTTCTTTCCAGCATTGTCCAATGAGGAATGAGTTTCAGTGGTATTAGAAAGATTTGGGTGGTGCAAGAGTGTTTTCCCATTGTGTGAGATAGAATTGTTACTGTCCTCTGAAATATTGGTACAAGGAATAGAGTCCAAAGTTGGACCATCAATTGGAGGATAGCTAGGATCCAAGTGATCTAAGGGATTGGAGATGATGTTAAGAACATCCTTCTCAATGTCCTTCTTAAAGTTTTGCGTCAATATTTTAAGATCATGTTCCTCAGCTAAGTCAGCCCAGGCCTTTCCTTTATCAGAATCAAGTATACCAAATGAATTGGCTTTAGCAATCCATTTTTCTTCCTTCTTCTTGTGTATTTCTGGTTTGTCAGCAGGACCCTCTTTCACTCGTCTAGTATTCCTGACCTTAGTCCATCTAGAGTTATTGGGTTGTGGAGGTTGATTATGAACACTTATACACTGGTGAATTTAATGTCCAACCAGTTTACAGAGTTCACAAAAGGAAGGTAGTCTTTTATATTCAAACCACACAACTGTTTTATAATCCCATGTAGTGAAGAGGATGGATTTTGGTGTTGGTGATTCAAGATTAATTTCAATTAGCACCCTAGCATAGAGGCCTAAATCCCCATTCAAGGTTCTCTGATCGATCTTAAAAGGAGTACCTATACAAACAGCAATATCATTTAGGATTTGAGGGTTCCAAAAAAACCAATTAAGGTCGAAGAACCTAACCCAAACTTGTGCTGTGTTCTTTTTATGAGTATTGGGATTAAAGGCATAATCCCATTCAGAGATTCTTAATAGACCCGGTTTCAAATTAATTCTACCCATCTTCCAAACACAATCAATTTCGGCCTGTGAGGAGAACAACAGATGAAAATAACCCTTTTCAGGAGGAACAAGTTTCCATCTAACAAATCCTCATAAAGTAACTAATCTAGCTTTAAGATCAGTATAAGACCAAGGAGTATCACCTTTTAGGTAAGCAACATGGCCCATAACTGAATACTTACAGAGCTGTGAACGCTGTTGAACAACAACTGAATCCGCTTCCACACAGAAGCCGCCATCCTCCATTTTCATTATCCTGCTTGAATTTATTGATAGATCTTTAGAAGAATCTGTACCTATGAGGGCTTCAAGGAAGGAGATTCCCTTTCCCCTCGTCTTTGCCAATTGAGAAGATTCCTCCCTTTGTAGAGGAGTCACTTCCTTCGAGTGAATCTCCCCGACGATGTCCGAGACCTCTATAATTGGCAGAAGGGGAGGCAAAGAGCAAGATCACGAGGAAGAAGGTTGAGATTCTAGGGTTTGCGGTGCAGTTTTTCAAGCCGTTGGGAGAAGCCGCTGGCCGAGAGCCATCTTTTTCTCCTTAAAGAAGTGATAAATATCATAATAATGCATTATCTTATTACCACCTCATTAAATTTTTCTTAAACAATTATTATATAATAACCTCAGTAATGTACATATATTTATATTTTTGTATATTAATTTAATGACCTATATCCATATACAATTCCCTTAAGCGGGAAAAAAAATAATTGATTATGCGTCTAGAGGACTACCACCTCACGAATCGACGTGATTCGTTTTCCACCACCACCTTTCTTGGAAGGGTATAATGATGGATTTAATATTTTTATATAACCTTTTTAACATAGTTTCACTTTTTTAATTATTATATCAAATATAGTTTTTTTTACTTTCCATTCTTGGAGTGATATGCTAATGTTGATCATGTGCACGGTAAACTACAAAATCATGAAGTGATGTGATTCATTATCACAAGTGATTTACATTGAATAAAAAATTATAATGTTAATAAATATATGTGATATATATGAAATAATAATTATCCTATATAATTGAATAAATATTTACTTTTCCTTTCATTTCATCCATTGAAAAATTTAAACAACCTTCATGCTTACGTATGGCCTACCATCTCTATGAAAAATTTATTTCATTTTTCTATTTATAAATTTTATGGATGACTAAAAATATTTATATAATGAATATAAATTATATTTATAATATTATTAAAATACATTTTATGACATAATGATTACCAAGAACATGGATAAAAGACACAAAAATTAAAACCTCATGGCTAAAGAAATAGTTAACACCCAAAATGACAATTTTATAAAGATATTATTAATAAAAGGGTGTTGAAAAATTATAAGGGGATAATATGTTATATTATAAGTATTTTTATGGTACTAGAAAAGATTTAAAATAAATTTATATTTATTATTCAAAATGTTAGATCACTTTTGAGGCAATTTGAATTTTAGGTAAGGGATTTCTATTCCCACTTTTATTTTTAGAAGACTTATGCCATATTTACCCCTCATTAATTTTGTATAGTGTATATACTACCACTTTGAAATGTTATTGCTGAATATACTCCTTATAATGATATTTAATATTTCTATATATTAATTTTTTATGGGTCTTTCGATTCTAATGTTATCAAACTTCTAAGGTATTTTCATCTCACATTTTAGATCTTTAAGATACATGCCATATTCAGAAATTATTCTTATTGTATGGTGTATATACTATCTATGAATGTATATTGTGAATATTTAATGAAAATTATTCAGACTTACATATCCATTGTAGGATATCTATTTCATGGGGTTTACGATTCAAAAGATACCAAAAGGTAATGGATATATATTGTAATCTCATTACTTATCGGGATTGTCCATGTTTATGTTCCCAATAATAAATTTTCATGTTCTAAATCTCAAGAATTCTCATGAAATTTATTCACCCAGGGTTATGTTTTGATAATAAATGTTCGCATATCATATTCTTATATTTATGTTCTCAAAAGACTAAAATACAATTTTTGATGAAAATAAATTCTATTTCTTCCATTGGTGGATTTTTTCATCCATAACCATATTTTCTAAAAATATTTTAACTTTAGTTTTTATTATTCTCTTAAGATTGTATAATGAAAATTTTATCCATGTTTTACTTTTTACAAAATTTATTCACTTGAATATTCTTGTCTTTACCTAAATAAGGAATTTATAATTTTTACCAAAAATGTGAAAGGAATCTTTGTTTTCACTCGTATAGAATGATTGGAATTTTCTATCATGATGAGTAATCATTAATTTGAATATTCCATTACAAGTTTTAAGTTTCTTTTCAAATAAAATGTTTTCCTTATTATTTGGGTAATTTTTATATTTTATATAATTAGGTTTAAATAAAAAAGGATAATTTCATCAATACAAGTTTTAAATGATATTTAAATCTTCCTTTATATGCCCATTGTTATTTTCAAACAAAATAATTTTGAAAATGTTTTGTGAAATTTTAGTTTTAGGAACATTTTTTTCAATGTGGAAAGAATATTTTTCTTAATAAATGTTCCGTGTGATCTTTAAAACTTATTTTCCATCTAAGATTATATCATTTGATGTTACTTATGATTTATTAGAAAAATGATACAAGTATACCATTCTTATTATTTCTCTGAATGGTTTATGTTTATGATGAAAAAGTGTTAATGAAACCCATTCCTTTATACATGGGTTATACTATGATGAAAGGATTATTTTTTTATGAAACCCATTTTTTCCATGGGTTATGCTATGAATCTTTTTTATGAAACCCATTTTATTTCCATAGGTTATACTATGATGAAATGTTTATGAAACCCATTTATTTTTATGGGTTCTAATATGATGAATGTTTTATGATCTTATGGCACACATATTTATGATTTTAATTATGTTATAGGTGGGACCATTATCTCCCTTCAATGAATTGGGTTTAGCTTTACATATCTTGAGATAATAATGGGAAACAAGTCAACGAGCTTGACCCATAAGGGGAAACTGACCAATGAGATTGATATATAATGGTAAAAAAGATAATAATATTGATCCAATATGGGACATAAGTAATGATTCCTGATCCATTATGTTCAATGGTATTGATACTTTATTTTGATGAATGAAATAGTTTCTATAACTATGATGGCGCCACACTTTTAGGACATGAGGTTACAATTCATGATTGATTTATGATGATTTATCACTCTTTTAAACCATGTTTTATAAAATGATAAATTTTAATGCCATTAATCATATTTATGATCTATGACAGGTTTGGTATGATGGCGCCACACTTTTACTACAACCTGGAGGAACCATGTTAATAAAAATGTGATAGAAATGAAATTATTTTACACCTAAGAAACCAAATATAATGGGAGTTAGGATAAAAAACCATTTTTTTATACTCACATGTAATTCTCAACCCATTAATCGTGTATAGATTCCGAACGATAAAAAGGGAACAACATTCTATTGAATCCTTCATAAGACAACATCCACCACCTTTTAGTGAGTCTTCTAATTGAAAAGTAGATGAGTGAAATATTAGGACCACTAATAATATATTTTTTATTCTCTAGTTATTATAACATGAATAGTTTTTCCTAGTTGTTTATCATCTATAAATTGAAGATGGTCAATGGTGGAACCTTTTTAAGAACATGAGTCAAGAGGGATAAACTGACTCTATGGTATTGAATATGTTTATCTTGATATTTTTTTATTAATTACTTCACTTATATTATATTTACAAGTACAGAGAATTAAATTTCTATACTCTAATAGAAGGATTATGGATCAATTGGTACATATGAAGCTAACTTTACAATGATTTAAAGGTGTGCTTCTTATCTAATCATCAGTCAAGAAAGAAAAATTGATCGATTACTTAGTGGAATAAAACCAATTCTCTAAAATTAATTGGCAATATGATATAAAGCTAGCTATAAAGAAACCATTATTTTGTAGTGAATGTAGAAATGGAAATTAGAGATTCGTACCATTACTATGGTTTTGATTAGAAAATAAAGATTGATTCTCAATAAAACTTGAATAAATCACATGGTTGAAATAAATTACAACCATCAATATTACATAAATGTGGGAAGAATAATTAAGGTAATTTATTGAATGGGATGGGGGTGATTTAATTGTATAACTATGGGTCATAAATCATGTGAATGGTGAAATGTGATAAATGGGTCTGTTAATGTAATGAAGAGGAAGAAGATAATAACTAATACAATACCCACACTCAAGTTTTTCAAGTTCAAGGATATTGGGAATTATTAAAATTAATTTCCTAATCAATGGGATAATTAGGATGATAAGACACAAAAACCTATAATGATAATGGAAAAAAGGGAAAGCTTATGAAATCACAACAACTAAAGTAAATCTTGATAATTGGGGAACTCCATAGTGGAAAATTTCATTTATGATTTTGTATGAATCAGACTTATGAAAATTTTATTGTTTATCCTTTAATAGAACATAGTGTGATTCTAAGAATTGATTATTTATATAATTATTGAGTTTAGAATAAGAAACAAAAATTTGATTTTATGAATCAGTTTATAATCATTTTTTTCTCTTGGGATGAAACCAGACTTCCAATGGGAATCGTTTTTTCTACGATTAGATCCTAGTTATGGAATAAGTGGTTAATTATCTTTTGTGAGATTATAAGATTTTATAGTTATTTTATTTTGGATGTGATTTGGTTATATAAATTTACATATGAGTCTTTATGAGTAATTAAGAATAATATTATGTTGAACATTGAAGGATATTAGATCAAATACTTCCAATAATTGGGATTTAGTCTTAGTTGGAAATATTTTGGAGGATTATTAAGGTTAACTATTTATGGAATATATTAAGTTTAGTTTTAGATGTTATTGGATAACTTATGCTTTCCATTTTTGTTTTGGTAAATATTTTGAGGGTGTTGGAATAAATTAAGGATATTATGATGATTTTATAGCTTTAGGTATAAATAATTCATCATTATTATTCATTTTATGGAGTAAATAATAAAGTATAAATTGATAAAATCACAACCAAATGATGAAATTGTGCTTACGATATAAATAAAAGTCGATCCTTTTTTATATTATCCCCTTTGAGATTCTTGATCGAGTAGGGAGGGTAGTTTATTATTAAATACTATCATTGAATATCTCTAATTTTTATAATGTGTTCTATGTATCTCTCCAGAGGGAGTACATATCTAAACATTCACATGTACTGAACCCAGATATTATACCACTGGAGGAAGATCTATCTTATGAGGATAATCCGATAGAGACTTTGTATTATATGGAGAATGTGATATGAAATAAGTCTAATAAAAATGTTAATGTGTTGTGGAGAATCCCTCAATTTTAATATTATATAGGGTAACTCGATGATATGATGACATAGAGGTATCCTCATTTTTTTGTCAAAGGATAAATTTAGATGGAAGAAATTATTTTAAGGGGTGTAAAATTTAACACCCATAGTTTTTATGAATTATTATTTTTCTAATAAACTAAATTTATTCAATATCATGTGTTATAAGACACACTAAATTTATCTTAAATTATAAAAAAACATTGAGTTTAGTTTCTGTGACACGCAACACTATGTTTTGACGAATCAAGATATATTATATTAAAAAATTAATCAACGTACAACTATTGGAATAGTGGGTATGAATTGAATTAAATTAATTATTAATATTTATTCACATTTATAAAATGATTAATTTTATAAATTAATTTCAAATTAAATTAAAAAATTCAATTGAAAATTAAATAACTACTTTCTAAAAAACCATTTCTAAGCGATTTCATCACATTTTGGGAACTTGTTTTAAAATTAGTTTTTCACCAATGATTGAAATTAATTTCAGAAAAAAACTTCATTTTTTAAATAATAATTTTTCAATTATCTTAGAATTAATTTTTGAGAATTTTTTTTAAAATATAAATTTTCTTGTGAATAGTAAAAAATAATGATTTTTATTAAGAATTATTATTTCTTTTAAAACATTTAAAAACATAAATATTATTTTAAAATGGTTTTAGAAGTAAAATTAGTTAAAATTTATATTTATTAATCTATATTTGGTAATTGGAATCAATTTCAATTTGAATTTTGATATTAAAACATTATATACTTATGAAAATTTTCTATTTGGAAATCCACATTTTCATCATTGTGGGTTTATTTTTAATTTAAAATTTTCTACTTTATTTAATGGAATTTAAAAAAATGGATTCCATATTTTGAACAACCATATTTTATCTTATCTAATAAATTCAAACAAATTTTTTACCCTAACAAATAGTGAAAACTATTAAAATTAATTACTCTAGTTAATGTAAAAAACGTTTAATGGGGGTAAACTAAAAATATAAGGGTAAAATAGCCTTTAAAACTTCTATAAATCATATTTTGTGCCAATATTTCAACCTTATATTATATAAAAATATAATCTATATTAATTTTTGGTTTTTTTATGGGATATTATTTATCATTTTAGAGTCTTTTGATAAATTTCCAAGTAGTTTATAAGTGTGTTCCTTTCCCCACTTATACAAGGAACTATCTACTCATATCATATCCACACTAAAATATACATTTGTCTTGAAAAATATCTTATAATAAACATATTATGATTCATTCCTTGTCCTTAGAGTCATTTGTTTGGTTATAAAATCCTACTAAGAATGATTTAGGTGTAAACCTAAAGTGGCTCTCCCAGGAAGAGGTAAAGCTTTTAACCATGCATTATCATTTTATTTCTTCCACCACAACCTTCAATTTTTATTAAAACATGATCATATAATTTACCCACTATATTATATATACTAATATTTTGAAATATTAATTTCATGAACTATGTCAATATACATTTCTCTTAAATGGGAAATAAATTGTCGATTGTGTGTACGGTGGACTATCACCTCATGAACCAACACAATTTTTTTCCATAATCACCTCTCATGGATGGGTATAATTATGGATTTAATGTATTTATATTATATTTGTAACATAATTTAACTTATATATATATAATATGACATGTTCCATTTTTAGAAACTATTTCATGGTAGATACACTAAAGTCGCTAGTGTATACGATGAACTATCACCTCGTGAAGAGATGTGATGAGTTCTTACTACCGCTTTACATGGAAGGTAAAAAGAATTATGTAAATAAATATATGTGATATATATGAAATTTTAATTATTAATTTAACATGAATAATTACTTTATATTATTTCATTACATCCATCAAAAAATGAAAATATCTTTCTTCTATACATAGAGCTTTCCATCTCCATAAACAGTGTATTTCATTTTTCTATCTCTAAATTTTATGTATGATAATAAATAAGTAAATAATTAATATATATAGTATTTATAACATTATTAAAAGTATGTATATTATGGAACAATGTTCAATGTCAAGGACCAAGACAACCAAACCAAAATTATCATTAAAAATGAAACAGTTAACACATATAAATGATGATTTTATAAAGGAATTATTAATAAAAGAGTGTTAAAATTTTATAATGGGATGATATATGATATTATAAGTATGATTATGGTTTTTATAGATGTGTAATAAATTTATATTCATTATAAAAAAATTTATAGAGTTTTTGAGGCAAGACGAACCGGAGGTAATGGATTTCCAGTCTCACTTTTCTTTTTGGGAGACTTTTCCAATATTCACGACTTGTTTCTTTTGTATTGTCTATATACTATCATTTGACATGATATATCATTAATATAATTTTTTTCATGGTATTTAATGTTTTATTTGATATTAATCTTTTATGGGGATTATGATTTAAAAGATACTAAATTGGTAAGTGATTTTGTCTCACTTTTTATATATGCACGATATATGTAATATTCACCACTTTCTCCTTTTTTGAGGTGTTTATACTACCCAAGAATCTATTTTATGATTTTTATCATAAAAATTATTTAGAAATAAATATTCATTTGGTGATCCCTTTTCCATGGGGTTTATGATTAAAATGAAAACAAAGAGTTAAGGAATTCGTATTGCAATCTCATTACTTATCAGTATCATCAATGTTTGAGTTTCCAATGATGATATTTCATGATCTTCCTCTCAATAATTATCATGATTTTTTATCCACTGAAAATTTATTGAGAATAAAATTTTTTCCTTTCATTTTCCTCTAAATTGACCTTATTTTTGCACTCGATCAGAAAAATGTATTCACTCATACAAATGATTTCTAAAAATTATTTAAAGTAAGTTTTTTTATTATTCTTAAAATATTTCTTAAAGAAAATTTCACATTTGTTTTAATTTTAGAAAAAGGTTTTAGAAGGAATTTATTTTTATTTTTATGAACAAGGCCCTTTTGAGTTTTAAAAAAATATGAAAGGAATATTTGTTTTAACTTGTATGAAATGAATGGAATTTTTAGCTATCATAACCAATCATTACTTTAAAAACCCATTTACATTTTTTCAAGGTTATGTTTAAAGAAAATATTTTTATATTACTTATAAATTACATTGGATATGATCCAAGTATACCATTCTTATTATTTCTTTGAATCGTTTATGTTTATGATGAAAACATGTTAATAAAACTCATTCATTTTTACATGGGTTATTCTATGATGAAATGATGAAAATTTTATGAAACCCATTTATTTTTATTCTATTAAGCTATTATTAACTATTTATGAAACCCGATTCATTTCCTTTGGTTATACTATGATGAAATATTTATGAAACCCATTTCGTTTTATGGGTTCAGATATGATGAATGTTTTTTGATATTATGGTACACATATGTACTATTTTCATTATTTTATAGGTGGTACCTATATATCCTTATTAGTTTTGGGTAAATATATATACTCATGAGATAATAAAGGGAAACAAGTTGACGGTCTTAATCCCCAATGGGAAAGAGGCTGAAATGCTTTATGATTAATGGAAATAAGATAATGGGCTTGATCCAAAATAGTAAGTATGCTATTAGGCATGATCCAATGTGATTGGTTTTCATGGTAATTAATCATGAAAAATTTAATGGTTTCTATACCTATGCGTGCGCCACACTTTGATGTCAAGATATTATTTTTTGTTATTTAATTATGATGATTTATCACTCTTTATGGACCATGTTTTTTGGAATGATAATGATTTTTTACATGACTCATTTTTATGATATATGATAAATTGGGTATAAAAATTGTAATTTATTTTCATGATCACCTACCTGTATGCTTATCTTCTGCTTTCATATGATCATATATTGATATCTTCTAGGTTTACCAATAATGAGCATCTAAGCTCACAATTTCTTATGTTTCCTACCATAGGTTATGAAGAATTGTTTAAGTAGGGTATGTATAATATGAGTACTATGTGGGAAGATATTTATGAGAGATGTGGGAAATCTTTTATGAAATATGAATATTGTACTTATAGTCTCAAAAGACACTAAAAATTTACGGTTTTTGGGTGTGTATTTGTTTAATTTAAGGAATATTTATTTAATAATATTTAATATATTTATATATATATATGAAAATCCTGGGTCATTTTATTCATTTCATTAATATACCACCACATCACTCCCACACATTTTATTAGTTATGAATAAATGAAATTGATTCATTTATCACATGTACATTATTCACTAAAAATTTCAATTATGAATACTCCATTGGGAATAAAATATGATTCTAGGAGTTTGAATTTGATTCCTAATTCTCATAATTAAATTAATAGCATTAGTGATCCCTGATAAAATAGAAGAGTTTCCATTATTGGTTATTTTTTGTTCTTTATCTAATCAGATTCCAAGATATTCTATAATATATTCCTCCTTGATTCTTTATTAATCATTTAAAAATTAGATGTTAAAACCCTTCGAAGAATTTTGATCATAAAGTTATGAATTGGTATACAATGGTTGATGTATCCCCTCAGAGGAAGGAGTAATTTTTAACTACATAGAAGCAATAAGATTACTCTAGTTGTTGTTCATGTATTTCAGGTATTCTCTATTTTTTATTTCAGTTACAAATTTTATTCCTCATAGACCGATCCTTAAGTTTTTAGGTTCTCTTTTGTTTCCTATAATCAAATTATGATAAAAAACACATCAATGGTATCATGGGGTAGGCTTCATCAAGGATTAAATGTGTTTAAACAATTTTTTTCAAAGAACTATCATAATCACCATAGAACAGAGTTCCCCATGGCATCATCATATTGACTCAAAATTCCAAGATTATCATCATCATGATACAATACAAATATTGCGGGTTTCAATATCATTATTAAAATTACCATTGAATAATGGGTCTATGTAAAGGTTATGGAATCTTACATTTACACAGATGGGTTGTGTATTGGAAATCTATGCCTTTCCTTTAGGAAAATGGGTTATGTACATGTAATCACTAAGTTAGGTTTACATGAGCTGATCCTACATAAGGGTAATTGATTTCAACCTTATATAGGTTACCTAAGTAAGGGTATCTTGTTTTACACTTATGTAGGTATATCCATTTTCATTATGATATAGTGAAAACCCTAAAAATATATTTTTTGATAAATTTTAGTTTGGTTTATAAAATGTTTGTAAATGATAAATATTAGTTTTTATAAAAACAAGATATTTATTAATTATAAATTATTTATAATTAATTGAATAAATTTTTATGAAATATTTAAATATACCTTATTATTAAATGTTAATATTTAAAGGCATGCTACCAATTTAGTTTTCATGCCTTATAATCTAGAAATAAAGTGGTTTATTTAGAAATAATATGGGTAAATTCAAAAAGGGTTTATAAATTAAAAAATAAGGCCAAAATATAATGTTTTTAATATTTTAAGTTTGTCATTATGAATAATATTTGATTTTAACAATAAAAATTAAAGCAGTTTTATTTGGATATTATCTAAATCAATTTAAATGGGGTTTTGAGGATTTACTTGATCAAATTTTAAATAATTCTTTGATATTTAGATTATATAAAAGGTTTACATAATAGAAATTGCATTATAAATTGATTATAATTTATAAAATATAATATATATAATGTTTATTTCTATATAATGTATTATATGATCATTTTATATTAAAATGAATAATCAGTGATCATATTCATGATTTCCAAATGTTCATAACGCTTGAATAATTTATGAAGTGTTTATAGTTAGCTATTATTTATTAATTGTTCATAAATGGTAATTTCCTATTTATATAATAGAAATGTTTGTTAATTTAAATGTTATTCCCAACTATATTAATATTTATATTTTTTTATTGAATATTAATAATGTGTACGCTAAAATTTCTATGATTAATTTCATCTACAATATAGAGCCTTACATTATATGCTTTGTATGACTCTGTATATATAGTTTTTCATCTATCTTGGACTCAAGTTATATTTAGAGTTATAATAGTAAGAATATTTATTGAATTTTTTTTATATATATTAGGTATTAGAGATATCATTAATTAAATTATCTATTGAGTAATGTCTCCCAGGGGATATGGAGTTTTGATCAGACTACCTACCTACCTCAAGACTTATTCCTTAACAAGGAAGGTGAATGGGGTCGGTCATCTATTTATATTGGAATAATCAAGAGAATATTGCTAATATCATAAAACACTATAACTTTACATGAAGTTTTAATATACCTTCTGAATATGATAAATCCAGAAATTTATGATTATAATTGACTAATATTTTTGGATAAGTAATAAATAATTGTGGGTTATGTAAACAGTTACATATTAATGTGGTGTGAACACATTAGTTTATTGGTTAGAATAGGTATTCTGAAACTAAATCATTATAATCCTACATACACAAACAAGATAAACTTGGGTCGATTAGGATTATATAATATTTAATAATAATGAACTTATGAATATGATGTGTATTAAGTGGGTATGAATTTAAAAGAAAATCCCATAAACACTGTTTGTGATATTCCATCTAACGAATATCTTTTCAAGTGATCAATCATCCAACTGAGTAGCATTTATCCAAATCATGGTTCTCCTATAATATATTTTCTATGGAAATAAAGTAATAAGTGACTATGGATTGTCTTGTCAAGTAGTTTCATTCCAATGTTGGGTACCCCTAAATTATTATTTTTTATATTATTTTTGGCATTTAATTTGGTTAAAACTATATTTTAATCCTAGATGGTTACGGTACTATAGGAATATAGTTGAAGAAATCAATATTGTGGATTTGGATAAATAATTATCCACTCAACTATCAAATAATCATAATTGTTATGATTTGGATGAATTTATACCACAATAACTAAGTGGTGTGATTAAAGTCTATGTAGAATCATTTATTTCTGAGGTATGACTCTTTGCTCACTAAATGTGAATGATATATAATGTTAATATTTTTAGTTGGAAAATATTCATTAAATTTCTTTGATGATAAAATATAAAACATAATACATACTCATTGATATGTCATTTTTATTGATTAGGGATGATAAAACACTAATCATTCTGAGATCATTAATATGTATAACCTATAATATTGTAAAAAATTGGTATCTATGGTTTAGAATTGTTATCAAGGAGTATAATTCAGATCTCCTAAATGGGAATGTTTTATAAATATATTTCTCCAAACCAAGTTCATGGAAAATAGATATAGGTTTTGAGTCACACATTTTTTCTTCCAAAAAAAAGGCTCAATTATATGAGGTAATTTATGAAAGATGAAGTTGATCTTCATGTTAGAAATGGATAAATAGTTTCCACAATGGATGATGGACCTTATGATCAAATTTTACAATGTTTATAATTCCATGAATCAAAAAACTTTTATTTTATAAAAACCATAAATAAAAATTTTATTTATCTATCTTCTTTGTAATAGAAGGAATTTCCATTCACTATCAAGAATAAGAGTTGTTATATATATAAGAATGATATGTTTTATAGGATTGGGAATATATTAATTGGCTTATATATTCTGGATATGGATAATCTAGTCTATAATGTTCAAAATAAGATAGTCAGGGTTGATTATAATCCCACATACCTTTGGAATTTTTCCCTCAAACATATAAAGAAGATAATCATTAAGAATCCATAAATATTTATTATTTGACTCATTATATTATGAATCATATCAGAATCTTTAATCTTATTTACTTATAAAAATGAAAAATTCACATTTTGGGAGAAAATATGAAAGGTCTAGTAGAATATTAGATCCCATATATTATTATATATGCAGGATATTGAGTGCACAATAAAGCAGTGGTTTTAATTGATTTATTTCCTTTACAAATGACATTATTTAGTATGGTTATGTGTTTTGGAAATGATTATGAATATTTTGTAAAGATCAAATAGTTTTATAATAAAATATAGGATCAACTAGGAAAGAGTATTAATAGTTTATGATTTGATCATGGTGGTAAATACCTACTCCAGGAATTCAGAGATCAACATATAAAAATTGAAATTTTTTCACAACTCACTCCTCTTGGTACCTCATAATGGAATGATGTGTCTGAAAAAAGGAATCACACTATGTTGGAATTGGTTTTAACGATGATGTGTTAACCTGGCCTTCCTATTTTATTTTAGGGTTATGCTCTGGAGATTTTTTCATTCCAACTTAATAACATTCCATCTAAAGCAGTTACGAAGATACTATATGATATATGGTCTAAGAAACATTCCATAAGGTCTCTAATGATGATTTTGGGCTGTTTTCCATTTTTACAATAATGGGATTTTAAAAAACATTACCCTAAGTTTGATAAGTGATCATTTTTTATATCGGGGAAACTAAGGGATCATACTTCTATAAACATACTAAAAGAAACATATTTATAGCCCTAGAAGCATATTTTTTACAAAATAAATGAATAATTCTAGGTGTTAGTGGGAGAGGTATTGATGTTGGAGAAGTTCAAAAATAATAGACATGAATTTTTATTAAGATAAATGTGGAGTTGGTTCACTAAAGAGTTATAGAAGAAGAACCAGCTTCTGTTACATAATATTCTCAAAAGTATAGTTGGATTCATCAAGAACCTGAGAGATAATGATTTCTCATCTCTAAGGATGATTAATTAATGGTCATAGATGATAATCATATTAACTACAATCCATATGAAATTCTAATTCCAAGAAATGGTTGAAAATTTCAAATCTAAAATGGACTCAACATTCACAAACCAGGTTTGGAACATGGTGGAAACACCTCGATGTGTGATACCCATAACGTGTAAGTGGGTTTTCTGTAAGAAAATTGAAATGGATTGTAGAATGTATACATATAAATCATCTCTAATGTTGAAGGATTGTAAAAAAAATCATCACACTTACTATGAAGAACACTTTTCACCTGTTGTCATAATAAATTCTATTCATATTTTTCTACATATAATAGCTAATTATCATTATAAGGTATATAAAATGGATATAAAATACCCATTACATAATTTTAATTTATCCATGGATTTGTAAACAATATTACCTAATAATTTTAATGTTCCAAATGATACTACTAAGGTGTGTGTGATAAAATGAACCATTAATGGATTAAAGAAATAGTCTCTATATTGGAATTTTTGGTCTATTGATTGATACGTGATCAGGTTTTAAAAAGTCTCTTTTAAACCCTAATTCATGTTTACCTCAAAAATAATTTAGTATAGTATATAATAGAGCTGTCTTCAATGAGACTGCAATGGTGTAGTTTTTTACATTCATGTTTTTTTATAAATTTTAATTTTATATTAAAAAGGGGAATTTATTTATAAAAAAATTAATTTTATAATCTTTTGATGATTAAAAAAGTAGTAAAATATCCACAGTGAAATAAATAAAATGGAATAACATAATGAGAAGTGAATTTAATATAATAAAGAAGCAGTGTACACAACTAAAAATTCTCAGGGATAAATATCTCCATATAATTTGAAAAGAATCTCCCATGCATTTCTTATGGATAAATCGCTCTTAATAATTTTTAAAGATCATCATAATTATATTTATCTCAATTCCTAATTTGAAATCTCATTTCATGGATTTCATTTTTTGGTTAAATTGAGGTTGAAAACCAAGATCTTGGTTATTAGTATCCTTTCAATAAGAGTCAATAAATGCACTCAACAATCATTGAGCACAATGACAAAGTTAACTCCATCTATACTCACAATCCTCAATTGAGGATTGAAAAATTTAAACAGAGGGGATTTTAACACCTTATGAATTTATAATATATCTTTCTTTAAATAAATTTCATTTATTTGATAGCTTTTTTTACTTAAAAGACCGAGTTTAAACGAATTGGGATATCTATTAAAATATTATTATTTAAATGTGATTATTTTAACTTGGCTGTTAAATTGGAAAGTATGAATAGTATTAAATGTATCATTATATATATATATATATATATATATATAAATTTCATACTAAATATAAATTTATAGATTAATAATTTGGAAATAATAACTCAGTTTTTTGGTAAATTTATTTTATTCTTCAAGAATGAATTTTATTCAAAAAATTATTTTTATTAATATTTTTAAGAAAATAATATAATTCATTTATTCAAATATTAGAGGAATTTTTTTAAAAATATTCTTTATTTTCAAAATTATCATTTCAAAAGTATCTTTATGTAACATTTTGTAATTTTTCTGAATTTTTTTTATTTCTCATTCAATAGAGAAAAACACCATTTTTTGTAAAATTGTCATTTCATCTCATTGAAAAGACCCATAATATTTTGAATATGACACTAAATTAATTTAAGTATCCTTTTGTTATAAATAATATAACTAATTATACTTGAATAAAAATTATATTGGATCTTTTCATTAAAATACATTTAGAAATAAAGGTAATTTTTTCTTCAGAAAACCATTTTTTATCAAGCATTACGATATTTTCAGAAAATAAATTTGTCCCAATTATAGGGAATTTATTTTTTGAAATGGATTAAATATTTTTAATCATAATAATTTATATTATTTAAAAATATCATCCTATTTTTTTATCATAATGTATTGTAAAAACATTAAAAAATTATCACCATGGTAAAAGGGTAAATCGTGTTATCCTAGGTTAGAACTTAGTGATAAGGCCACCATTTTTAATATTAATTATTATTTTAAGAATTTATTTATAACCTTGTAACCTTATTATAGTAATTTATTTATTTAAGGGAAACGTTTTTGAAAAAATGACTTATAAAATATTTAATTAAAAGAAAAGAGAAAATGTAACTTTCTTACATTTTAAAAATCTATTATGTGTTCCCATAGGGATAAAAGTGGGTTTTGAATGAATATAAATTTTTATTTTGAGAATAAAATAAAAAATTCATGATGGATGTTTATTTATAATTTTATTTAATTATTCAATTACTTTAAATTCTTACAAAATACTGACATAGTATTTCTTCAATTAATTGAATTTTAAAATTAATGGTTTTAAAAATATTAAAATTAATATAATTTGAGTGAGTTAGTGTTTAAAATAAATTTTATAGATGAATATAATATATTTAAGCAATGTTAATTCATTATATTTTAATTATTTTCTTGTCTTGGTGTCATTAAAGTCAAATTAAATAGTGTCAAAAATAAAATTAATGGTTTTTTATGAATATAATGTATTATTATTATTTTTTAAATCACAAAAAAACTATTTAATGTGGATAAATTTGAAAATATATGATTTAAAATTTAATTCATTAGCCATTTATGAGCCAAATTACATTATATTTGTAAAATTATAACACATTAAATGTGAAAAAATATGTCACTACAATAAAAGTTAAAATTGGTTAACTGAGGGATAAACCAAATTTAAAAGGTTAAATAACCATATAAACATTTAAAAATTATTTCATTATGGTATTAAATTTCATCCTATCCCACATTTGAATCTCAAGAAACTTGGAATCATTTTTCTTGAAAATAATTTATTAAAAAAAATTAAGAAATTACGTGTGTGTTCTCTCCGTCACTTATAAAAAGACACACTCTCTCTTCCCCAGTCCACAAATTGAGAGCCTTTGGATTTAACCAAGACCTAACCAAAGATCTTCATTACAAAAAACTACAAGAATTAGTGTCCATTTTTATAAAGACATGACCTTAAATCATTACTTAATTTTGAATTAAAGGAATAATTCACATTTAGGATCTTTTCAGGTTTAGAGTTTTAGAGAATTAAGACATAACTATTACATCTCAAAAGATTACAAGGTAGACACTTCTACACAGTTTCCATTTTTTTTACAAAACATGAAATCTTGAAAAAAAGAGTCATGTATAGTTCCATGTTTAAGACAACATGAATTTTCCATGATCCCATCCTTGACCATATTCCTCTTTATGTCCTGTGAAAAAAATTTCAAAATTGGTGTGAGCATAAAAAGCTTAGTAAGGGATACAAAAAGAACGAAAACTGTTAGTTTTCATCACAACAATAGGTAAACCATGAATAATTTATCATAAGTAATACTTTTCACCTTTATGAAGTAGTAAAAACTCTTCACTAAATAAAAGATCATTACTTACTCTTTTGTAACCAAAAGATTACCTTAAAACCCATATAAAGGACACATAACTTATAAAAGTAACTTTGGACATAAACATACTTAAATGGAATAACCATATAGTCAACTTCCACACATATCACTAAATGGAATATCCATATGACCAACTTCCATACCCAATGCACGGAGGTTGTAACATAACTACCGTCCTGGTATTCACAGCACCACCCATCATTTGGTTTATCACGTATCTTCCCGTCAAATGTCCAAGCACCATTATAAAATTATAACTCATAAAATAATTATAAAGGAAAGAAAACATTTCCAAATTTAAATCACAATATATCGCTTAAATATATTGAAATAACAAATCCATTATCAAAACCATTTTCAATACCAAAATATATAAAAGAGTATATGGTATTTATTTACTTTTAAAACATTACGACTTGTTGAGGAAGCCAAAGATCAAATAATACTCGCGGTGACTGAAAAGGTCATTGTCACCGCTTACGTTAAAAGAAAAATTCCTTTTTGTCATTTAGTAAAATGCTTCGTAAAAAAATATTCCCTTTGAAAATTCAAGGGAGTTTATACTGCGTATAAAAGAAAGTCTTGTATTAGAACAAAATATGCCTTATTGAAAGGAGACTGAGACGAAGTCCTTTACCTCGTGTCAGACATGACTCGATCTCTCTTTAATCTCCTGAATAATAAACTAAAGTTAATTTCAACTTGCTTAAGAACCTTTTTTCAATTTTATTATTCCTTTTATATCAGTTACTTTCATGTTATAAACATTATGTAATCATTTAAGTTAATAATGTTCGTTTTGTCGATATTTGGTACTTAAGTCAAAAATGGACTTCTTACAATTACATGTTGTTCATGCGGTCAAAGGTTCATTGTATCCCGGATGATATTAATGATTTGGATATCATATATATCATATATATCCATCATATACATGTATATATAATAGTACATAACATTTAGAGGTAAGAAATGAAATGCACAGTTCATTGAGACGGTAAGCCGTACGTACGCATGAACGCTACTTTCATTTATATTTCGTATTTAATGGAATGAAATCACAATGATATAAAGGTAAATTATAATTCTAGTATAATTTTATATATAATATTATTAACTCTATCCTTTATACGTCCCACATATGGCATTAACGATTCAAATCACTTTGAGGGGGCGGTAGTACGCACTTCCTAAAATAAAATTATCGCGTTTATGCAATATGGAAACCATAAAGGTATGCCATAAATGAAAAATGAATAGGAATAAGGAAAACATAAACATAATATATATCATATAGAAATACACTGACATCTTAATGGCCACCATGAAAGGTGTTAAGAGAATATTGCACAATCATCGTTTCGTGAGGCAGTAATTCGCCATCCACAGAAACAATATGTTCTTTAACCATTAGATGGAGGTGTGTGTAAGTGTATCTCGAATACTTCTCCTAAAAACATCCTATTATATTTAAGATACTGGTGTTGTTACAAAATAAAGTAATAAAAAGAGTTTAGTGGGTTGGAGAAGCAAAATAAAACAAAAGAACATAAGAGAAAACATTACCTTTAAATCGGGTAACTCCGTTTGGTTTGAACCAAAAGGGTTTCTTGAAGAGATTTATGGCTAAGTTAAGGCTTCTAGGATTAAAAGAGGGATATTGGGAGCTTTTTTGAGTAGAGGTTTGACGAGCCAAAGGGCTTTAGATGTGTGTGAAATGGGTAGGAAGTGGGGTCTTTTTATATGGGAGTGGAGGGGCTCTTTTGGAAAGCAAAAAAGTATAATTTTATTATATAATGATTTTTGGTTTCTCAAGATCCAAATTTTTTTAAAATAGATAATAAGGTGTCCCATGTTTGAAATAAAATCATCAAATAATAATTGGACAAGTGTTGAATATTATTTAAAACATTATCTTCTTATTTATTTAAATCATTCATTAATGACGTAAACACTACATCATCATTGTGTCATAAATAATTTTATTTATTTAATTTATAAAAATTATAAAATAATTACCATGTTTTAGGAAATCTATTTATATTTCTAATAAATATTTATAGTCAAAAATATCAATTATATAACCCCATGTAAAAATTGTTTTAGTAAAATAATACATGTTTGGGACATTTTTATTTTTACTTTAAATAAAAGGTATTAATGTCATTATCTTACCCATGTGGCTCCATGGGGTACCAAAAATTTACCCATGGATTTACTTGGTTGGTCATGACTCATCCAATAAGTGTAGGACACGTTTCAAGGTGATTTCATATTATTATAACATTATTTTTACCTTAAATTACACTAATTACCTTTAATTGTGATTAATAAAACTCAAAAGTTACTATTCACCAAAAAAGTATTTTCATCTCATTGAACCAAATTTTACTTAATAATGAAAACCATGTATATCATATTTTTTAAATTTAATTTACAGAATTGGTAAAATTTTATTTAAACGAAAAGTCAGTTTTTTAACTACCACTTAGTGGTTTCACTATTCATCAAAAACTGAAGTTTTTCAGAAAAATACCAAAAAATAACCCTAAGCTGTATTTGATATTCCAAATTCAAAAATTATTTACCAAATTAAAAAAATATAATTTTCATTAATTAATTTCATAATTAATTTCCGTTGTCAAAACAAATAGCGTTTTTTAAGAAACAATATCTATCAAAAGATTGACACTTGTTTAAGTCCAATTTCAAAGTGAAATTAATTCCAATGACCACCATTGGATTGAATGGTAAAAAATATATTCTAATTTCACTTTAATACCAATTAAAAATATAATCTAATCATATAAAAAAATTAGATTAAAATGTGGTTTTGAATTAAAATACAACATTTTTCACCTATTCATAAAAATGAACTTTATCAGAAAAATAACAAAAACATACACAAAGTAAATTTTGATGTACAAATTCTAAAAAAGGATTTTATTTGGTCCAATAGAATGTATAAGAGTGAAAAAATCTATTTTTAAGGAGGGTTCTCCATCAAAAGGTGATAAATCGACCTTTTAGTGAATATTAGAGTATCTATGCCTAAAATTGAATTCTTTTCTTATTTTAAGCCACTATCTTTTATTGGATAAATGTAAAAATATTTAACAAACATATATAATCATATTTTAGTTATTTCTATTCATTCCTGCCAATACAATGGCTACTTGTTAACAACCATTTAAAATAATATTATTATATTACTAGTGTGCAACGTAAGATTTCAAAGAAACTCGTTGTTGTGTATTGGGAATGCTATCGAACATAGAAACCCTTTTTAAAGTAAAATTAATATTTAATTTACAAATATTAATAAATATGAAAATGTATTATTCTTTATTTATCTGGGATGTTACATCCTTCCCCCCTTTTGGGAATTGTGTCCTCGCAATTTTATTCACATATCAAAATAAGTGAGTGTATTTATCCCTCATAGCATTTTCAGATTCCCATGTTGCCTCTTCAACCATATGGGTTTTCCATAAAACCTTCACCTGATGAATTACCTTATTCCGCAACACTTCCTCTCTACAGTCAAGAATCTGGACTGGTTGTTCTTTATAAGAGAGATTCTCTTCCAAATGAATATTCTCTGGGCTCAAAACATGAGATGGATCTGGAATATACTTTCTCAACATCAAAACATGAAAAACATTGTATACTTAGGAAAAAATTGGTGGTAAAGACACTCTGTATGAAACTGATCCAACTTTCTCTAAAATTTCATAAGGTCCAATGATCCTTAGACTCAACTTTCTCTTCTTTCCAAAACGCATCACACTTTTCCATGGAGAAACTTTGAGAAAAACATGATCACCTTCCTCGAAAGATAGATCCTTCCTCTGGTTATCTGTATAACTTTTCTTCCTACTCTGAGCTGTTCTCATGTGCTTCTGAATCAACAGAACTTTTTCTGCCATCTCTTCTACCAATTCTGGTCCCATCAGCTTCCTTTCACCTACTTCATCCCCAAAATCTAGAGTTCGACACCGTTTACCATATAATGCCTCAAACAGAGCCATCTGTATACTGGAATGAAAACTGTTATTACAAAAAAATTCAACCAAAGAATGATGTTGGTCCCAACTTCCCTGGTAATCCATCGTTCAAGCACATAACATATCCTCCAAGGTCTGAATTGTTCGTTCTGACTGCCCATATGATTGCAGATGAAAAGCTGTACTAAAATTTAATTCAGTACCCAATGACTTCTAAAGGCCTTTCAAAAGTTAGAAGTAAACCTGGGATCACGAACAGATACAATGAAGAGAGGAAATCCATGTAACCTGACTATCTCTTTAAGACACAAACGATAATGTTGATCTAGAGAGAATGCATCTCGAATAGGAAGAAAATGAGCAGATTTAGTCAATCGATCAATAATAAGCCAGATTTCATTATTACCTCAAGATGTATTTGGTAATCCCACAACAAAGTCCATGGATATATTTTACCATTTCCACTATGGCACTGGTAAAGACTGAATCATCCCTTTTGGTAACTTCCGCTCTTCTTTAATCTACGGACATGTCAAACACTTCATAGTAAAATCAGTAATATCTCTTTTCATTCCATCCCACCGGTAATACTCCCGCAGATCTCTGTACATCTTAGTACTACCAGGATGAACTGAAAATAGAAAATTAGGAGCCTCAAATAACAACTCATTCTTGAACTATAAATCACAAGGAACACAAAATCTATTCCCAATCCTCAAAACATAATCATTATCAATGTTAAATTCAGGCAACTTACCCTTCTAAACCAGCTCTACCTTTTTCTACAACCCACTGTCATTCTTCTACAATTTCTTAATTCTGTCTGATAGAGATGATCTCACTGACACTTGAAACAAAACAGAAGAACTTCCTGCACCAACAACTTCTATGCCAAAGTTCATCAAATCAAAAACCAAAGGATCTCATTCCAAACGTAGCTTGGTTAATGGAGCATTACTTTTTCGACTCAAAGCATCAACCAAATTGTTTGATTTTCCAGATATTAATGAATTGTACAATCGTAATTCTTGATTAATTCCAGCCATCTCCTCTGTCTCATGTGCAATTATTTCTGAGTGAATATATACTTTAAACTTTTGTGATCGGTATATATTTTACACTATACTACATAGAAATTATGCCTCCAAATTTTTAGAGAAAAAACAACAGCAGCTAATTCCAAATCATGTGTAGGGTAATTTAAGTCATGAGTTTTCAACAGACATGAATCAAAAGCAATTACATGATCATTCTGCATAAGGAAACAACCAAGTCCCTTCAACGAAGCATCACTGTAGATAACAGACTCACCATTTCTGGAAGGAATTTCCAAAACTGGAGCATTCACCAATCTTCTTTTCAATTGTTGAAAACAATCATCTCATTCTTTTGCCTAGATGAACTTAACACCTTTTCAAGTTAACATAGTCATTGGACCAGATAACCGTGGAAAATTTTCAAAAAACCACCAGTAATAACCTTCCAAACCAAGAAAACTACAGATCTCGGTTATATTTGTGGGTCTTGTACATTCTTCAATAAATTTTGTTTTAGTAGGATCAACAGTTATGCCATTTTTTTAAAACAATGTGACCACGGAAAGAAATTTTTTGTAACCAGAACTCACACTTGCTGAATTTTCCATACAGTTTCTTTTCTTTTAAGGTTTTCAAGATAACCCTTAAATGACTTTCATGATCCTCTTTACTTTTAGAAAACACCAAAATATCATCAATGAACACAACCACAAACTTATCCAAGAACTCATGGAAAATTCTATTCATTAGATCCATGAATACAGCAGGTTTATTGGTTAACCCAAAAGGCATAACTAAAAATTCGTAATGGCCATATCTAGTACGAAAAAAAGTCTTCGGATCGTCTGCTTTTTTTACTTTCAACTGATGGTACCCCGAACTAAAGTCAATCATCGAAAAATACTGAGCTCCCTAGAGCAGATCAAACAAATCATAGATATGAGGCAAAGGATACTTATTCTTAATAGTGATGTCATTCAATGCTCTATAATCAATGAAAATTCTCGTTGAACCATCTTTCTTTTTAATAAACAAGACAGGATCACCCTATGGTGATGTGCTAGGTCAAATAAAACCTTCATATAATAACTCCTGCAATTTCTTATTTAACTCTAAAAGTTCAACTTGAGCCATTCGATAATGGGGTTTTGAAATTGGCTTAGAATCATGAACTAAGTCAACAGTAAATTCAACTTCACAATCATGAATAATATCAAGAAACTCATCAGAAAAAACATCAAGATACTCATTTACCACTGGAACATCATTAATATGAACATTTCCTTTATTTTCAACAATATGTGCTAGGTAACATTCATTTCCATATTTTACTAGTTTCTCAACTTTCTGATATGTTATCAAACGCAAGGGTTCATTCTTGTACACAAAATGAAAATATTTCTGAAAAGAAACCACTTTATCTCTACAGTCAATCTTAGCGTGATAAAGAGAAAGCCAATCCATGCCCAAAATAACATCAAATTCTACTAGAGGAAAAACAATAAGGTTTGAAGGTAGATTATTTATGCACACCGGATATGAAGGTTCTTATAATTTCTTTTTGTCTCAATGTTTCCTCTATGTGTTTTTACCATAAGTTCAAGATTCATATCTTGAGATGGAATTCCAAATTTACTAGAAAACTTCTCATAAATGAATGAATGTGTAGACCCTGAATCAAACAACACATTGGTATAATATGAACAAACAAACAGTGTACCTGATACTACTTCATTCGAAGTCCCAACATCTTCTGAAGTAGTTGCAAATGATTTCACCACCCCTTTCTTCTTGTAGTCTGGCTGCTATCCCTCAGTTGAGTTCTTCGTTAGACACTCATTTTCATAATGACCCATTTCATTACACTTAAAACATCTTACCACTGGCTTTTTATTGCCTTCTTGATCATCTTACTTATAGTTACGAGCAATATGACCAGACTTACCACACCAAATGCACTTTCCAGACTTGGATAAAAATTCTTTAGGATGCATTTTACCACATTTCTCATAGGATGGATATTGGGTATTCTTACCTCCTAGATTCTTTCCCTTTGCCTGCCAACTGGATCTCTTAATATGTTGTTTTTAAAGAACATATGATCATTGGAAAACTCCATTTCCACCTTCTCCGCACATCGAACAAGTTTTTCATAACTTTTGAACTCATGAGAAGCTAAATCCCTTAGATACATTGGCTTTAACCCTGAGTAAAAAGGGTTGATTTTACTATCAAGATCTCGTATGAAATTTGGAGCATACCATTCCAGTCGAGTGAACATTGCTTCATAAGAAGCCACTAAGTCATCCTCCTCCCTCAATTATAGGAATTTTTTTTCCATCCTAAGATGAACCACCTTAGGAAAATATTTCTCAAGAAACATACCTTTGAATTCATCCCAGTGAAGATCATAAATCTCCTCACTATCCCTGATATTTTTCACCATCAACCACCACTGATCAGCTTCACCTTCAAAACAGTAAACAAAGAGACTAACCTTTTCTTGTTCTTAACACCCCATGATATCAAAAATATTCTCAAGTGCTTTAATCCACTTTTCTGCTAGCACAGGGTCAGATGATCCTCTAAATGATGGGGGATGTTTCCTTATGAAATGTTCAACCACTGAAATGTTCCTCTATGGTTTATCTAGATGATCTCGTGCATGGATACCACCACCATTTATAGCCTGAGTCAACTGTGCCATCAGTGCAACAAACTATTCAGTTCCGATTCCGACCATCTCAGGTTGCTGATTTTGAAGCTTATCTTCCTCCTGATGTTGTCCCAACATAGCTGCCTTGTTTCCTCTATGGAAAACCATTCTGAACACATAAATATATTAGGCGATGCAACATGGTAGTCTTTAAATGCTATATCATTTCAGTCAAACCATTAATTAATTTACGTACATGAATTTATCAATTTTCTTACTCCTAAATTTGTCTAAACCGACCTTTGATACCAACTATAAGGACCCGACCTTAAATCATTACTTAATCTTGAATTAAATGAATAATTCACGTTGAGGATCTTTTCTAGTTTAGAGTTTTAGAGAATTAGGACATAAGTATTACATCTCAATAGATTACAATGTAGACACTTCTACATAGTTTCCATTTTTTTTAAAAAACATGAACTCTTGAAAAAAGGAGTCATGTCTTGTTCCATGTTTAAGACAACATGAATTTTCCTAGATCCCATCCTAGACCCTATTCCTCATTATGTCATGTGAAAAACATTTCAAAAACTTGGGGTGAGCATAAAAAGCTCAATAAGGGATACAGATTGAAGGAAAATTGTTAGTTTTCATCAAAACAATAGGTAAACCATTAATACATTATCATAAGTAATAATTTTAACCTTCATGAAGTAGTAAATACTATTCACTAAATAAAAGATCATTACTTACTCTTTTATAACCAAAATATTATGTTAAAACCAATATAAAGAAAACATAACATATAAAGGTAACTTGGGACATAAACATACTTAAATGGAATAACCATATGGTCGACTTCCACACATATCACTAAATGGAATAGCCATACGACCAACTTATATACCCAATTCATTGGAGGTTATAACGTAACCATCCTTCCGGGTATTCACGGCCCCACCCGTCATTTGGTTTATCATGTGACCACCCGTCAAATGTCCAAGTACCATTATAAAATCATAACACATTAAGCAATTATAGAGGAAAGAAAACATTTCCACATTTCAATAACAATATATCACTTAAATATATTGACATAAAAATCCATTATCAAAACCATTTTCAATACCAAAATACATAAAAGGGTATATGGTATTTATTTACATTTAAAACATTACGACTTGTTCAGGAAGCCAAAGATCAAATAATAATCGCAGCGGCAAAAAATGTCATTATCATTGCTTAGGTTAAAAGAAACATTCATTTTTTTCATTTAATAAAATGCTTCATAGAAAAAGATTCCCTTTGAAAAGTCAATGGTTTTTATACATTGTATAAAAGAATGTTTTGTATTAGAACAAAATATGCCTCAATGAAAGAAGATTGAGACAAAGTCCCTTACCTCGTGTCCAACATGAATCGATCGCTCTTTAATCTCCTAAATAATAAACTAAAGTCAATTTCTAATGGATTAATAACCTTTTTCAAGTTTATTATTCCTGTTATATTACTTATTTCCTTGTTATAAACATTATGTAATAATTTAAGTTAATAATGTTCGTTTCGTCGATATTTGGTACTTAAGTCAAAAATGGACATCTTACAATTACATGTTGTTCATGGGGTCAAAGTTTCATTATATCCAGAATGATATTCATGATTTTAATATCATATATATCATATATATCCTTCATATACATGTATTTATAATAGTACATAACATTTAGAGGCAAGAAATGAAATGCACCATTCATGGAGACGGTAAGCCATACGTACGTATGAACACTACTTTCATTTCTATTTCGTATTTAATGGAATGAAATCACAATGATATATAGGTACATTATAATTCCAGTATAATATCATATATAATATTATTAACGCCATACTTTATATGTCCCACATATGGCATTAACGATTCAAATCACTTTGAGGGGGCAGAAGTCTGCACTTCCTAAAATGAATTTATCGTGTTTATCCATTATAGAAACCATAAATGTATGACATAAATGAAAAATACAGAGGAATAAGAAAACCATAAACATAATATATATAATATATAAATACAGTGACATCTTAATGTCTACCATGAAAGGTGTTAAGAGAAGATTGGACAATCATCGTTTCGTGAGGCAGTAATTCGTCATCAAGAGAAACAGTATGTTCTTTAACCATTAGACGGAGGTGTGTGTAAGTGTAGCTAAAATAATTCTTATAAAAAAATCCTAGTATATTGAATATACTGGTTTTGTTACAAAATAAAGGAATAAAAAGAGTTTAGGGGGTTGGAGAAGTAAAATAAAACAAAATAACATAAGAGAAGACATTACCTTTAAATCGGGTAACTCTCTTTGGTTTGAACCAAAAGGGTTTCGTGAAGAGATTTATGCCTAAGGTAAGGCCTCTAGGATGAAGATAGGGATATTTGGAGTTTATGTGAGTAGAGTTTGGACGAGCCAAACGGATTTAGAAGTGTGTGAAATGGGTAGGAAGTGGGGTCTTTTTATAAGGGAGGGGAGGGGCTCTTTTGAAAAGTATGAAACTATTAATTTATTATATAATTCTTTTCAGTTTCTAAAGGTCCAAAAAATATTAAAGTCAAAGATAAGGTGTCATATGTTTTAAATAAAATCATCTAATAAGAATTGGACAAGTTTTGAATATTATTTAAAACATTATCTTCTTATTTATTTAAATCATCATTAATGACGTAAACACTGCATCATAATTGTGTCATAAATAATTTTATTTATTTAATTTATAAAAATTATTAAAAAATTACGATGTTGTAGGAAATATTTTTATATTTCTAATGAATATTTATAGTAAAAAAGATCAATTATATAACCACATGTAAAAATTGTTTTAGTAAAACAATACATGTTTGTGACATTTTTATTTTTACTTTAAATAAAAGGTATTAATGTCATTATCTGACACAAGTGGCCCCATGGGGTCCCAAAAATTGACCCATGGATTTAATTGGTCTCCAATGACTCATTCAATAAGTGTAGTACATGTTTCAAGGTGATTTCATTTTATTATAACATTATTTTTACCTTAAATTACAGTAATTACCTTTAACCGCGATTAATAAAACTCAAAAGTTACAATTAACCAAAAAAGTATTTTCATCCCATTGAAACACATTTTACTTATTAATGACAACCATGTATTTTGGATTTTTTAAATTCAATTCATAGAAGCGGTAAAATTTCATTTAAATGAAAAATCAGTTTTTTAACTACCACTTAGTGGTTTCACTATTCATCAAAAACTGAAGTTTTTTAGAAAAATACCAAAAATTCAACCTAAGATATATTTTATATTCCAAATTCAAAAATTATGTCTATTTTACTAAATTAAAAACATATAATTTTTAATAATTAATTTCATAATTAATTCCCATTGTAAAAACAAATAGCGTGTTTTTAAGAAACAATATCTATCAAAAGATTGACACTTGTTTAAGTCCATTTTCAAAGTGAAAATAATTACAATGTCCACCATTGGATTAAATGGTAAGAAATATATTCTAATTTCACTTTAAAACCAATTCAAAATATAATCTAATCATATAAATAAATTAGATTAAAATAAGATTTTGAATTAATATACAACATTTTTCACTTATTCAATAAAAATGAACTTTATCGGAAAAATAACAAAAACATACACAAAGTAAATTTTGATGTCCCAATTCCAAAGAAAGACTTTATTTTGTCCAATAGAATGTACAAGAGTGAGAAAAACTATTTTTAAGGAGGGTTCGCCATTAAAAGGTGATAAATCGACCTTTTAGTGAATATTAGAGTATCTATGCCTAAAATTGAATTCTTTTCTTATTTTAAGCCTTTATCTTTTATTGGATAAATGTGAAAACATTTAACAAACATATATAATCATATTTTAGTTATTACTATTCATTCTTGCCAATACAACGACTACGTGTTAACTACTATTTAAAATAATTTTATTATATTACTAGTGTGCAATGTAAGATTTCAAAGAAACTCGTTGTAGCGTATAGAGTACGCTATCGAACATAGAAACCCTTTTTAAAGTAAAATTAATATTTAATTCAAAAATATTAATAAATATGAAAATGTATTATTCTTTATTTACCTGGGATGTCACATTTTTATTATAAAACTATTATAGGAAAGCTATAGGTATACACCTAAAAAGGTTGTCCGGAGAAGAGGTTTGGTTCTTTATCATGGATTTTGTATTATTTCTTCTTATAACTCATTAAAATATCATTAAACTCTGTTTAAATAATAAAATTGGTATCTCTAATTTATTTATATGTTTTAATTTTAATTTTATTACATATATTCATATCTGATTCCATCAAATGATAAACAAAAATGTTAATCGTGTGTACGGTGGACTATTTCCATACAAATCAATATATATTTTTCCCATCACTGCCTCTATCATGTAGATATAATGATATATTTATAGTATATATATGATATTTATAACATAATTATACCTATTCAATTGAAATATCACACCTACCTTCTTACCTTCCAACACATTTGAAAATGATATTGTCACACATGTGTACATGTGGACTACCACCATGCAATGTGATTCATTTTTCATTTATGATTTAATTGGATTTTAATAGGGATAATTTTAAAAATAAATATGATATATAATAAATAATAAGTATTCAATAAGGGTGGGATATTATTTAACATTTTTTTTCAATCCTTTAAAAAATGTAAACATCGTTCATGCTTATGAACGACATACAATCCACATGAACTGTGTAATTAATTTTTCTATCTATAAAATTTAGTGATTATGATAAATATTTATATAATGAATATATATTATATTTGTACAATTATTTAAATTCTTGATATAATGGAACCATGATAAATGTATAAGGATTAGAACTATCGAACCAAACCATATATGAAAAATGAATTAGTCATCACATGGAATAGTGATTTTAAAAAAGAATGGTTAATAAATGGGTGATAAAACATTATAAGAACATATTATGTGAAATTATATATAAATTATCATTATTTAATAATATATGAATAATAAACTTATATTTTTTCATATTGGAGGTGAAAGCACATAAAAAGTAAGTCATACCTGAGGTAAGGGATTTATAATACGATCCCATAGTTTATTGGGATTGTTTTTTAAAATACTTATGAAGATAAATATTCTAGATATACCTATAAAAAACTCATTGATTTTATTCTCCTCCTTTTTATTTCTTTATAATACATTTTTTTCCTTTCATTTTAATCTCTTTAGTAACTCAAGAGTTTGAAAATGATTTTTAAGAAAAACCAACTTTATTTCTCTCTTAGTTATAAAAACCACTTATCTTCTATGTCCATGTTATTTTATAAGTGATTTTAGAAATTTTTTTAATAGTATAGTAAAAAATTTTTAAATCAATTTTTACCCATGTTTTACTTTTTATACTTTTTTTAATGGAATCGTCTTGTGGTTTTCCAAATGAGGCATTTTTTTACTTTTTACAAATGCATGAAAGAAATGTGTTCTTTTAACTTGTTTAAAATGATAGAAATTTCCCATAATCATGTCTACTAAATTCCTTGAAGATTACTTTGTTTTTTCTATGGTGATTTTTGAAAAAAATTTCCTTAATTTTTTATAATTTTTTATATTTAAATAGAAATCAAAATAGAATGTTTATTTTCCACAAGAATGTTTTAATGATCTATTTATTGAATTTGAATTCATCAACAAGAAAAAATTGGATGTTTCTTATGCTTTAATAAGGATATCATGCAATGATATCAACTTAATCCTTTCTATGAATGGTTCATTGTTATAATGAATTTTTTTTATGAAACCCATTTATATTCCATGGGTTATGGTATGATTATATGTTGAAATTTTTATGAAACCTAGTACTTTTTGCGGATTATGTCATAATGACTGGTTTGTGAAACCCATTTTTTTTCTTGTGTTATGATATGATGTATGTTTTATGATATTTTGGAACTCATCAATATTATTTTCATTATGTGATGGGTGTACCAAGAATTATATATCCCACAAATGAATTAGGCAATGGTGGATATCTCATGAGGTAAAGAAGATCGGAACAGAGAGTAAACCTAGTATATTAAGGGACTCTATCCACTATGATAATATTGGGTGTGAACCTTGACTTTTATGATGATTTTAAGAGAGAACCCAACCCACTATGATTTTCTAATAAATAATCCTTTACTACTAAGGAAATTATTATCTATACTTATATATATGCCACAAAAGCATGTATTATGACTATGTTATGCTCTAATGGCTCATGTTATTTGATTATTTTATGATTCATGTCATACGAACTATCATGATTTATTTCATAACAAAATATTATGACTTAGGATATGCATGGTATAGTCTTCAAATGTTTTTATCATGTTCTCATACCCATATTATCATATTATGTTTAAGTAACTATTTATATCACCCATATTTACCCTTAATGGTCATCAGATATCACCATTTCTTATGTTTATTTTATCTAGGTTATGAAGAAATATTTAAATAGGGTATGTATATGAAGAGTACTAAATGGGAATATCTTTCTAGGATATGTTTAATATATTTCATGAAATAATAATATTGTGAATCTACTATCCAAAGATACTAAAATTTTAGGGTCCTTAGGTGTGTACTATTGAAAAGTATTAAATATTCATCTGAAAACATATAAAATTTATGTATGAAAAGTCAGGGTCATTATAATTGATATCAGAGTAAGGGTTTAATCAATTATTGGATATTAGGATTAATTTTTTTTGGTGAAATCATATAGATAAGTATAAGTATAGTATAATATCTTATATTGTTGGTAAATAAGAATTTATGTGGGTTTCCTAGAAATACATCCATGTTAGGATACTTTAAGTGGACATGGTTTTGTAATAGATTCATCTATGGGTAAAAAATCTCAAAGGGTCTAGTTATGTATATCTCAGACATAATTCTATTTTATTTTGAGTGTTCCCTTACTATTCTATTAGTTTGAAACTCTATAAGGATATTCTTGGTTGAATTCACATTTTCCTTAAAAACTATTATTATTGAATTGAATAAATGATTAGTGCGGATGACCAAGGTTTTATATAGTAATTTATAGGATAAAAATATGGACTTGATATTTAGATATCAAATAATTTTTTCATGATTATGTGGTTTCCCACTATGATTATTTTTTTCACACTCTACTTGTTAGTTTTAGTTAATGGATTGAACCAGAAGGAATTATGTTAATGTTGAATGTGATGGATACTGTAATGATTGAACTTGTGAGAAACCAAATGAAAATAGATCTAGAATGAAAAACTTTGGGATTATTCATAGTTATCTATCTAAATATATTATTACCAATATCAACTTTAGTGAGTTTTCTAAAAAATATAATAATAGAAATGTGGAGTTTTATAAAGACTATAGAGGGAAGAAGATTTAGTTTAAAAAAAAATTAGGAATGTGGAAATTAGAACCCAAGAGAATGTCTCAAAAGGAAGAGGAATATGTTTTATATGTGGAAATGAATTTCATAATGTAACCAATTTCAAAGTATTTTAATGAGTTATGTCTGGTTAACATGAGAATTGTGTGATCGAGTGCCCTATTACAATAGTTAACTCCCTGACCAAGAAAGGTCTCATGTTATGCCAATCATTGAAGTTGGGCGATTTATGAGTTTATGTATCAATATTTGAGAATTATATTGTTGAAGTGTTATATAAATGATATTTTGGATATAAAAAATCATGAGGCATATAAGAATTGTGTAAACTATGGAAGCATATATGTATTCATGTAAGATTAAATTAAGAGTCATGGATTTCATCTTGGTATTATGAGTTTAAGGTTGATCATAAGTTCAAAATCAAACACACCTATTTTGAGGTTTTATTAGATGGAATTTTAGTAATATTTTTGGAGTTTAATGCCTTATTTGTCGTTAGCATGTGAATTGTATGATTAATTTCCCTATTACAATAGTTAACTCCTAGACCCAGAATGGGATTATGTTATGCTAGTAATTTAAGTGGGTGAATTTAAGTGTTTATGTATCAAGATTTGAAAATTATATTATAGAAGTGTTATATCAATGATATTTTGGATAGAAGAATCATGACGAATCTATGGATTGTGTTAACTGTGGAAGCATATATGTCTTCATGTAAGATTAACTTAATATTCACGGATGTCATCATGGGATTATGAGTTTATGGATGATCATATGTTAGAAAGACTACACACCCATTTTGATAGTTTATGTGATGAAAGTTTAGTAACATTTAGGAGGATTATTAATTGGGAAGGTATATATAAATATTAGTCTAAATATAATGTATTATTTTAGAAAGAGTTCTCTTTTCATATATTTAAAGATATTGAAAACCATTAAGGTTTATATTATCATTGATGAAGAAGGTTATTGTTAAAGACACTCAACATATTTCCGAGGAAGTTACAAGTATTATATTAATATAGTTTGAGTAAAAAGGATAACCTTTCACATTCGTAAAGGCCATAGGGCTTAAGCCCATAACTGAAGGGCAACAAGGATGTAATACCTTCCACTATACTAGGTGATTTTTTTGTTAGTGTGATTTTTTTTAAATGATATGACATATATAGATTAATATTATTCTAGGAACATATGATATATCCTAGAGATAACCATGTTATTGAAATTTTATTTTTTGATTAGGTAAGTAATTTTATTTTGAAAGAAGTTCACTATTTTGAAAACCTTAAATTATTAAGTTAAATTGTTAATTATGGGATTTTATCTGTGTAATAAACATTGAAATATATTTTGGAAGAATATATGGTAGAATGTGGCAATATTTTGATATAGGTTATTTAGGAAAATTAATAACATATCTTGGATATTATACTATTAATAAGTATATATACTTATTATGAGATATTAAGAGTGAATGATTTTATTTGGAGAAAATTTTTAATTTTATCTTGGAAGAATATGTGCAAAATGAATTTTAATATTCCATATTTTAACATAGTCTAGATTATGTTGATGAATTTTTTGGTTATTTAATTATCGAAAGATATATATTAGACTTTGCATGTGATTATTGAGGATTTGGTGGTTAAAATTGTATTTATTTATATTATGGGTTATTCATTTTCAGAATTTTATTGTGATAACAACATTGGTATTGGTTAGTGTATAAAGATAGTAGGATGATATTTTTATCCTTATATAGGTTATGTGATCCAGTAAAAGTTAATTTTAGTTCTTTAGGCATGAATATTTTATCATTAATACTCATAATTTGGAGGCAAAGTTGAGATTGTGGGGGAAATTGAATAAAATATGAAATTCTAATCATCATTTAAGAATATTTTCTTATGTTTTTAGTCAATATGGTAAAGGAATTACACAAATATAATAAAATTATCTTGAAACAATAATGTTCTCATATTATCTTTATTTTTGTTGAATGGATGGTTTGGTTCACACCTTAATGGTCTGTGGTTTTATGGTCGTCAACTTTCTCTTGATCATTCACTTTCTTATGACCAATGATATCTATTATTATCCATAATTATTTGGCAATTTCTTCTCCATGTCTATATTTTAACTTCCCCCTAATTTTATCTTATTTGGAAACCTTATTTTGTGATGAAGTTCATATTCTCTTTTCCCTCTTTTGAAGAGGTTGTTTTTTATAACCCTTTTTACGATGTGGTTTTTCAAAAATGGTATTTTAAAATTTGAAAACATTGACTGATGAGCACAAGTTCAAATTGTTTGGATGCAATTTATTAAATGGTGTAGAATTTAATGCCCTCATATTTTATATTATATCACTTTAAAAATAAATTTAATTTCTTTTATATCTTGCATTACATGCATTGCTGAGTTTAAATGAACCGTGATGTACTATTAAATTACTTTTTTTAAACATGAATATTATAAATTAATCATTAAATTTATGTGAATAAATAGTATTAAACAAATTTTGTAATATATATATATAAAGGTTCTATTCAATAAAAAGGCATTGATTAATGATTATAAAATAAGCATTATGTTTTTTGGTAAAGTCATTTTACACTTCAATAATTCATTTTCATCAAAAAATGTTATCTATTTATTTTTATGATAAAATAATATAATTAATTTATTCTACTTTTAAATATTTTATTTTATACGATGAAATTAATTTTCAGTATCATTCTATTAGAATTAACCTATAGTGATTTTTTGATATTTTTCAAAAAAAATTAATTTCTCAGTGTGTAATGAGAAATATCATTTTTTGTAAAACTGTAATTTATTTTAATTAAAAAGGCCCTATAATATTATGAATTTGATAATAAGTTATTATAATTATCCTTTAGTTTAAATAATATATTAAATTATTTATGAATCATTATTATACTTTACCCTGATATAAAAAAACTATTAGACTTAAAATGCCTTTTTTTTCAGAAAACCCTTGTTCATCGTGTTTTGTAAGAATTTACTAAAATGAATTTAACCAATTATAGAGATTAAATTTTATTAAATTTATTCCTTATTTATAATAAAAATTATTAATATTATTTAATATGTTTCACTTAATTTTTTTATAATGAATAGTAAAAACAATAAAATATTATCAGCATAGAAAAAAGGTAAATTGTTTTAACCTATGTTAAGACTAGGTGATAAGACCACAATTTTTAATCATAATTATTATTTTATGAAGGTAATTTGAAACATTCCAAATTAGGATAAAAATATATATAATTAAGGGACAATTATCATTGAAAATGTCTTATATAATATTTGAAGTAAAGAAAAAGACAAAATTTCAATCTATTAATTTTTAAAAATAACTTATGTATTCACATATGAAAAATTTATAAGGCATGAATGAATGAATTTTTTTTATTATAATGAAATTAATTTCCTAAAGAAGATTTATTTATAATTTCTTAATTATATAATTACCTTAAATGGTTACTCAACATTTGCACACTATTTCCTTAATTAATTGAAAAATAAAAAATAGTGATAATAAAATTACTATAATTTTAGTGAGTTAAAATATATGATAAATTTTTTAGATTAATATAAAATAATAGTGTTATGTGAAATTATTATATTTTAATTTCTTCCTTTTATTGGTGTCTTTAATGTCAAATTAAATGATTCGGGTCAAAAATGGCATTAATGATTTTTGATGAAAATAATATTTTATTTAATTATTTAAAAATGATTTAAAAATCATCAATTAGAAAGAGGTGGATACTATATGTTCTATAATGTAATATCATGGACATTTATGATCCAATTATTAAAATATAAGTAAAATTACAACCCATTAAGAGTGAAAAAGACATTGTTACAATAAAAGATACAATATTTTAACTAAGGGGTAAAAAAAATATAGATTATAAATGCAATTAAACTATAATTTTTTTTATTTTTTGATATTTCAACCTCATACTATACCAAATTATAATATCTATCCATTTTGAAGCAATTTTCTTGAGAATTACTTTATTTTTTTTATTCTTTTAAGAAATTTTATGTGTGTCCTCTCCCCCACTTATAAAACGACACCCATTCTCCCCTTATCTCAAAACATAAATAGAATTTTTATTCATCCAATTACTACAAAAATACCTTCATTAAATATCTCCCCATAATCTAGATACCTTTTTTTAATCAGAAAACCATCCTAAGAAGGGATTAGGTATAAACGTAAAGAGGTTGTGTGAGGAAGAGGTATAGTTCTTAACCATGTGATTTCATTTTATTTATGATTCTAACTACTTAAATTATTTATTAAATATGATAAATTAATAACATGAATATATTTCATATAACTTGTTATTATTATATTAATTACATAATCTATATCTATCTCATCTTCTATAAAATGAGAAACGAAACCATCAAACAAGTGTACAACAGACTACTGTCTCGTGAACCTATGAAATTCATTTTACATTAACATCTCTCACATATGGATATAATGATGGATTTAACTAAAATATATTATATTTATTATATAATTATACATATGAAATTATAAAATAATATTTACCATCTTACCTTATAACTCGTTGTAAAATGATAATGTCGCTTGTGTGTAAGTGTGGACCCTCCATGAAGAGATGCGATTTGTTTTTCATTTACACTTTATAAAGATGAAAATAAGAAATGATTTAAATAAATAAATATATATATTATTAAATAAATTTTATCTAAGGGTGAATTTTTTAGATTCATTTTGTTTCATTCGTCGAAAAATGAAAACATAGTTCATGCGTACGAACGCTCAACCATCTCCATGTGTAGTGTAATTAATTTTTATATCTATAATATGTATGGATGTATCTAAATTTGTATATAAAGAATATATATTATATTTATATAATTAAAAAAATTATATAGATTATGGAACTATGATAAATATACAAGGACCAAAACTTCTAAACCAAAATATACATGAAAAACGAAGCAGTTATCCCCAAAAATAGTGATTTTAATAAAGAATTGTTAATAAATAGATGATAAAAGGTTATAATAAAATCATATATGGTATAATATATATAATTATGGATCTATAATATATTTATAATAAAACTATATTTATTATATAGGATGATGTTACATGTATAAATGAATTCGAACATAAGTTAAGAAAATTATATTACAATCTTATAATTTATGAGGATCGTTTTTTATTATGATTATGATAATAAATATTCATGATATAAAATTCAAGAAACTAATGAAATTTTTTCTAATAAAGTTAAATCTTCAAGATTCATTTTTCCCTCTCATTTTCCTCCCTTCAGGAACTCAAGAAATTAAATGTTCAATTTTATGGAAAACATACTTTATTTATCTATTTAGTCAAAAAATTATTTTTTCCCACATCCATGTTTTATTTTAAATGTTTCAAAGAATGTTATTATTACTCTAATATGAATTTTTAAAACTAAATTTTTCCCATGATTGAATCTTTATTAAATGTTTTAATGTGATTCTTTTTTTTATGAATGTGGTTGAATTTCTATAAAAGTGGGAAAGAAATATTTTATTTTAACTTATAAAACATGAATGAAAATTTTTATCACCATAGAGGCTAAAATCCCTGAATCCACCTCTATGATTTATCATAATTTTTTTAGAATATGATTACCAAAATATTTTAGAAAATATTTTATTTCAATAAAGCGATTTCAAAATTGAAAGGGTATTTTCCATAAGATTTTTTAATTATCACTTTAATGAATTTCTATTCATCAATAATTTTTTTTATGTTGCTTAAGAATTACTAGGATATGATCTAATGATACCATATATGTAATTTCTTGGGATTTATTATGATTATAATAAAAAAATGTTTACGAAAGATGTGTATTACCCATGGGTTATGCTGTGATGAAATATTGAAATGTATATGTATACCATTTTATTACCATAGGTTATGTTAGGATGAAATGATTATGAAACCTATTTATTTTCTTGGGTTATGAAATGTTGTATATTTTATGATCTTAGGGATCATATTTTTATGATGTTAATTATAATATGAGAGGGCCCATAATTATGTGACCCTCTAATTCATTGGGTAAATATGGATATCACATGAGATAAATGAGACTAGAATGGAGAATTAAACCAGTTCAGTAAGGGAATATATCTACTATGATAGTCTTGAGAGTGAACCTTGACTACCACAATAGTTTGAAGAGTAAACCCAATCCACTATGATAGTCTTATAAATGAGATATTACTACTAAGGAAATGATTTTCTATGCTTAAGTGTATTCCACAAACTCATGTCATATGCCTATGTTATGCTCCCATGAAACATGTTCTTTGATTGCATTATGATAATTCCTTATGAACTACCATGTTTTATTTCACGACTCAAGATTATGATTTATAATAGCATGGTATAGTTTTTCAAATTTTATTCTCATGTTCCCATGCCTTTATTCTCATGTTACGATTAAGTGATCACTGATATTTCTCTTGTTTGTCCATAATGAGCATTCACTTATGCAAAACAAGCCTTTAACAGCGCTATTATTTATCAGTACTAAAGAAAGCACTGGAAAATTTAACCTTTTTATCATTTCTTTTATTTTATCACTGAAAAAGAAAACCTTTATCAATGATTTATTTTTAGCACTCATAAAGGGTATCCGTTATCAGTGATTTAATTTTAGCACCGATAAAGGGTATGATTAATCCATGCTTTTTGTTTAGCGCTGATAAATATTTCTTTTATCAACCCATTATTAGCACTGATAAAATGAAATAATTAAATAAATAATAAATAATAAATTGGTTTATTAAAAAATTATTAAAAATTTTATTAATTAAATTATTGATAAAAATGAATTGATTGATTAAACATTATTAAATATTAATCATTTTATTGATTAGATAATTAGAATAATTAATGTTATTAAATTCTATATATTAAATATATAGATATATATTAATGTATATAAATATGATTTATATATTAAAAAAATATTTATTCTCTTTATAGTAAATAGTCATATATTTATTAAATAATGTTATATAAATAAAAATTAATATGAATTAAAAGTATTGACTAATTTCATCGTACTCTACATATAGTTGAATGTCGTTTGATTTTTCAATTTAATATTGTTCAAATTTGTGTTGTATTGATTTCACATATATGAAATTAATTCTTTTTTATATACAATATGCACACACAGAGAACATATCCATTTTTTTAATATTTTTAAAATGTTCCTATATTCTTAAATTATTCAAATTCACTCATTTTTAACATATATTCATGCATTCAAAATTAGATATCCATTAATAATGTTAAAAATATTTTTTAAAAAATATTTTTATAAATAAATATACTTATAAATGTACATTCACTATATTTAAAAAAAATTTATTTTTAATTACAATTAAATAAATATTTTTAAAAAGTATTTATATATTTATAAATAAATAATTATGTATATTTAAATATTTATACATAAATACTTATATATGTTTAAATAATTATTAAATTTAAAATAAATTTACTTAAATGAAGAGTATATTTACTATATTTATATGAATATATATTTATTATATATATATATGTATAATTATAGAAATATATATAATGTTATATATAATGTTTTTTAAAAGTATTTATATAATTATAAATACATAATTATAAAATTATAATAAATATATTTAAAAATAAATATATTTACTATATTAATATTTATATATATTTATTAAGTATTTATAAAAATTTACAATTTTTTTATTTGTAATTATAATTTTAAATCCCTTAACAACGCCTCAGTAATAAATGATGATAAAAGAATCTTTATCACCGCTAAAAAAATGCTAATAAAATAAACATTTATCAGTGCTCTATATTTAGTGTTGATAATTATTAGTTTTATCAGAGATTTTTTACACCAATAAATACCTATCTTTATCAGCGCTTATTGGTAAGTACTGATAAAACTTTCCCAATCAATTTTAAAAAACCTAACCATTTGCGAACTCGTCATGATATAGAAGTTGTCTACAGAAGCCACCCACTGATGGCGCTCCTCCTCAGTGAATCAAAGGTTTAATCACACCACTCGACTACCTTCGACCATATCATCCGACATCTAAAGTGGGTCTTTGATATTCATCAACCTCGTGAGGTAGGCCTTCTAATTTTCTTTGCGTATTTTTTTCTTTGTTTTTCATTTGTTCTTCTACGATTTTCTTTATATTCTGTTGTTTTCGATTTGTTTGTGATACGTTTTTTATGGAATGATTTGTGGTGCATTGTTTTTATTTTCTACTGATGTGTGATCCACTATTTATATCTGACACTGACCCTTAGATTTATTCATTATTGTTTTACCGATATGTTTTATATCTTCTTACTAAATAATTTTTTCAAATATATATATATCTATGTAGAAATCTTCATGTGTATTCTTGTTTACTGACTACTAATTTGAGGAATATTGGGGTTTCTCTAATGATTATATATATGATGAAACCTTTCATGGACACCTCAGTGGACATGCAGCTTCAGATGCTACATTTTAGGAACCAAGTTAGTGGAGTGATGTGTGTTCCTCTATTGGTTATGTGTATCATATTATCTAGTTCCTCTTAGAATTCACTATGGTCATTAGTTTTCTCATGGAGTAGATTCAAAGGGTCCATCCCCAGTTAAACACATGAGGTTTTATTAAATCAAACATTCATTTTTTGAATCATTATGGTGGATTTAGTTCACGTTATGTTTGAATATCATGTTTTTATTTATCTGATATTTCATATATAATATATGTGACATAGTTTTTATATTGGTGTGACATTTATGTGTGTCTATATTTCTATTTCATCATTTATTTCCATAGTTTTTTCTCTATCAGGTACGACTATATCGGGTAATGATGATTTTGGGTCCGCATGTACATTGATCCCAAGGCTCGTACTAGAATTTTGTTCGACCTCTAGTACTAATTGTTTCTATTTGGGGAGGGAAAACCTCATATTTATGGTTTCTTACACCCAATTTTTAAACCATAATTTAGTGACTTCAAGGTGTGTTAGAGGTCATAAGATGATTTGACATGGTGTGGTTTGGGTAATTTAGGCTAGGGTCATTACACTATCCATCTTTTTGTTTACACCTATAAATTTTACTGATAATATAATTTATTATATAACTTTATCTCCCTTATTTTTTTAAATTCCAAGTGTCCTTATTATTGGTTTTTAAATATCTGGTACTCAGAGTTCATTTATTTTAGAAGATTTATAGCCAGTGTCATGCCTTTGCAGGGTTTTGGTGTAGAAAGGCATGAATTATGGACATAACACCCTACAACATTTTCACCCCTATAGTGTTGAATTTATCACTTTCTTTCATGTTCATTCAACTTCCTTTTCAGGAAGAGAAATGACGATGCCTCTCAACAATTCCAAAGGTAATTATTATTCTTTCACAGTAAAATCATTTTCCATAGAATTAATGTATTGTTTTATATTTATGTTTAAATTATTTTTTTTAGTATTACTCAGATAATAATTTTTTTATACACAGGAGAATTTTTTTGAGTTAGGGTCTTCTATCCATCCTTCATGCCTTTCTAGATAAATTTTTTATAGACTTCTTATTCATCATTTGAGATGTGTAACAATTGGATGCACCTCAATATGACACATAGTGTGATTTTTATGACTCCAAGTGTGTCTTTTTATTTAAAAATGACATCAATTTTAGTAAAATTAACACTTTTTGTTGATTTATTTCTTTATATTATTACTAACATAAGAGTAGTTTTCTTATATATGTGTATTTTGTTTCTTGAGAAGTGGGTGATATGTTTAGAAATAGCATGAGTTAGGTTATGATTAAAATACAATGGAAGATTGTTGTTTTTGAATGTATGCAATAATTTTTATTTATGTAATTGTATACGCCATTGTTTTAAATTTCCATAATATAGTTTTGATTATATTTGTGTTGTAAATTTTTATTCATTTAAATTATATTATGGGACTTGTTTTTGTTTATATCTAGTGTGTATATAGTGCAATGGCGTGTTTTAACAGTACACTACAGAATGGAACTTTATCAGCACTTTTATAAGAACTGATAAAAAAACCGTTACCATCGCTTCTAAAAGAAGTGATAAAGGTATACTTTATCAACACTTCTATCAATGCTGATAAAAGGCCTTTATCAGTGCTGATAAGGGACTCCTTTAGTGGAGCTAAATTAAAGCGCTAATAAATGAACGCTTTATCATCGATTTTTCAGCACTGATAAAATTCCTAGGCTTTTAACACCACCCATCTTATCAGCACTTTTCTAGCACTGATAATGGCCATTTCTATCAATATTAAAGGACAATTTTGTAGTAGTGACGAGTTCTTGACCATTCATATGTTTCATTTCCATGTTTAATAAAGAATGTTTTTACAAGGGTATGTCTATGAAGAGTAATAAATGGGATGATCTTTTTCTGAGATGTTTATGAGATTTCATGAAATAAAAAGATTGTATATCTAGTCTCTTAAGACACTTAACCTTTATGGTCATTGGGTGTGTATTTTTGAAAAAAACTGAATAATCTTCTAAAAATATGTATTTTTTTTATGAAAATTCGGGGTCTCTATAATGATAAACTTCAATCTCATACTCAACAAGAACTTACAAGCCACATTAAGTGATTAACACAGTCTAATCAGTGATCTGCCAATCCTTGAATGGAAGGAAAAGATTAACGAAGTGATAGAAAAATTGAACACCGATAAACAATCGAATATCAATTTTTAGTAATCTGGAGAGAATTACAATTGTGAATTTATAGAAGTTTAGACTCCAAAAAAGAACAACATTTAAACCCACTAGTCATGGTCCTTGAAAATATTACTAAACAAAAATGAATTGTGTGTGGAATCCTCACACTTCATCTTCATTGAAGTACGAGTAAGAATCTCTTAATCATGCTCACTAGAAAATACTCTCGAATCATGGCCCCGTTTCACAACTATATAAAAAATGTGTCTTCTTGATCTTCATGTCACTGATGTTTCTACCATCATTTTTAATTATTCTTTTATGATTGCTCAAAGACCTCATGCACCGACTTAGCTTCATCTATTCCTATTCACTAACCACATGGAAATTTGCACAATAATTGGACACCATCATGTGAATTGAATAAATCCTCTAACCACTAGTGATATCCCACTAGAACAAGAATATTAGGCTAACAAAATGAATATGGACGTGAATTCTAGTAGGGTTCACTCTTTATGTATTTCCAATAATTTCCAGGACTGTTGAGTGGCTTCAGTGACCCCTTTCGTAGAATCATCATTATGCATGTGACCTTGGAATGAAATTTACATGAGTTCTATCTTTATGAAGTGTTTCTTAATGAATTTAACCCAGATGTGAGCTAGTACATTAAATTTTATCTTTCTATAGTCTTAGCTATTTGCTGTTACCTTTATATTCACAGGGTATTGAACCATGAAATTATCATTGAGCTATGTCTCAATCAAGAATTTATCTTTAAATAGATCATGACAAGAAAATGAAATCCATTTGTTTCAAATTCATGTATCATATGTATCGTGCTTCATCAGATCCTCACATAGCCAACATAAAAGATCTTCATTCTATACCAACCAACATTGTTATATACCTTCTTCATAGTATTCAAAACCATGTCTTCTCTAAAAATCAATCTTCGTCTAACTTTATCAAACCACACATCACCTATCGATTTTTTTTAGTTTGGGACACCTTCATCAATCCAGTCTGAGCGACATAAATTTTATTTGAGATCCATATTCATCATTTGGTGTCTGGGCATGAGATGCACATAGTATGTGACGATTCCATCCTGAGGAGACACTTCTTCCTCATATCAGCTTCCCCATAATCTCAAAGGATTTAAAACATTATTTTGACATTTTTTAGGTATTTAGTGATCATCTTACATGGATATTGGTTTGGGAATTCATCTTCTGTAATGAACCATGGGCTCACCTTCTTCCCAATCAGGTTTATCTTAATTACATAGAAGAGATTCGATCGACCTTATTCAGATATTAATCATTATTCCGGTCGACCTGGATTCCAGATTCCATGGTTCTATCTCCTCTGGTGACACCCAAATTTGGTTTCTTCATTACACATGATTTTGGTATTCAACTCCATCCTTAATTTCAATTTCCAAACTCTGCCATTCATCGAGTTCAGATTTATTGATGTTTGAGGAGCCTAGTTTGAGACCCTACATACTAAGATCTCATATGACCATAATCAAACCTGAGTTTCAACATTGATTGATTATTCACTAGGATTCATCCCATAATCACTGTTGTTGTAACACTACAATATTTCATCGTATATAATCTCTTTAAAGTAATTCAATAGCTTGCACTACACACCACACCATGTTCAAGCGCATCACTTCCTATAAAAATAGCCATTTTAAAAGTGGTTATGAAGTGTATTAACCACATTTTAAATTCTATATATATCCTATATAATTTCAACATCCATATTATGTGTTTCATAGAAATAATATAAGAACATATTCAATTTTTCAGATAAAAAAAGTATTTTTGAAAAAAATGCAGTTTTTTCGCCTTTTAATAGAGAACCCTTTTTAAATCCAATATTTGACACTTTAATATTTTCAATTTAGTAAAAATAAATTCTTCTTTAGAATAGGGGAATAAAAATTTAGTTTGAATTAATATTTGGTAATTTTCCGATAACTTTCATATTTTCACGAATAGTAAAAAATACTAAATTTTAATTGAAAACAACTTTTTTAATCGAAATAATTTATAGAGTTTAATTATGAATTTGAGTGGTTTTAAAGTATAATTAGACTTTATTTTTAACATTTAATATAATTTAAATCATTATAAGTAATTTCACATTTAAATTGGACATAAACCCAAGCCAATCTTTTGATAGTTTTTACTTTTTAAAAATACTCTTTTTAGTTCAGACAACGAGAATTAATTTTAAATTAATTAATACAACATCTATGTTTTGAATTTGGTAAAAATAGAGTTAATTTTTGAATTCGGAATATCAAAATTATCTTAGGATTAATTTTTGGTATTTTTCTGAAAACATTCTTTTTTTGATGAATAGTGAAAAACACTATGTTATTGTTTAAAGTTGACTTTTATTTAAATAATAATAATAATTTAATTAAATTTATTTTAAAGTAAAAATATATACATAATACCTATATTATTTCAATGTAATTCATTGGAGTCATTTTATAATAAGATTTGATATATAAAATTTTATGGAACTTTTTAACGTCTTTTACACCACCTTCTAAGCACATTTGCAAATTTGCATAAAACATAATTTTACCACTTTTGTGAATTGAATTTCAAAAATCTAAGAGAAGAGTTTGATATTAGTAAGTAAAATTTGGTTCAACAGGATGAAATTAATTTTTCATGAATAGTATCTTTTGAATTTTAGTTACCACGGTTAAATGAAAATAGGTTAATTAATGGTAAAAATGATATTATAATTACCCTAACACATGTCATAATTCCACTGAATAAGTTTATTTCGACCAAAATCAACCTTAGTAATAAAATATGATCCTTTTTTTATCCACTTGGATTAGATTAGAATTTTATTATTATTTTATTTAAAGATGTGTTAAAAGTGTAAAATTCAAATTTTAATAACTAACACATTTTTAATATAGGGTCATACCCAAGATAGTTTTGACTATAAATATTCTTTATAAATCTAAAAATCTTTCCTACATGATGTTATATTTTTTATAATTTTTAGATATTTTATAATTAAATATATTTATGACAAAATGATTATGTAGTAATTACCTCATTAATAAAAGATTAAAATAATTGATATTATAAATATCAAAATAAATTTAAATTCAGACTTTTGATGAATTCCACGAATTTTATAGGTTAATATGAAATGTTAAGGTTGATTTAATGTGTTTTTTTGAGGTAATCAAATTTTTTTACTTTGAAAAAAACCAAATACTAAATAGTATCAAAATTGTCATAAATGAGTTTTTAAAACAAATAATGTATTATTAAATGATATAACAATCCTAAAAATATAAGGTTAGGCCAATGGACTTATATAATGATATATATGTCATTAATAAACCCTTTAATTTCTCTTGTAATTTTATAGTAAGTTTATTAACCATTTAATATAAAAATAGAAGAAAGCATAATAAAAGTTAAACTATTTAACTAAGAGTTAAATCTAATATATAAGGTTAATAGATTTACCAAAACTTATCTAAACCTATTGGTTGAGAGGATTTATAACAATCCCCACCTTATCCTAGAAATAAGGCCATTTGGAGTCATTAGGAACATAACATTATTTTATAACAAAATAATATTTCAATCTTTTCCTAAAGTGACCCTCACCTCTCTTATAAAAGTGTACTTACCCTTCTCTCCAAATCACACCTCCAAATCCCTTTGGATCAGATAAACCCTAATAAAATATCCTCCCAATTACCATATATTAAACCTATATACCTTACTTTGATCAGAAATCCAACCTATGGATCCTTTTTGATCAAATCAAAATGGAGCACCCAAAGAAGAGGTAATTATTTCATCACCTCTTTTAAAGTTCTTTTATTCTTCCACTTACACATTCATTTTTGTTTCCATACCAAAATAATAACTCTAGTTCCTTATAAATACTATGATGTTATTATAAATATGTTACAACCATATTCATTATTATATTCATTCTATAAATGACAAAGTCACCATATGTGCGTATGTATGGCTTACTGTCTCCACGTCATGCCGAAGTTTGTAATTCAACACTTCATTATTTGGATGAGAATAATAATGATTATAATTGATGTAAATAATAAATATAACTTATTAGTGATTCTTTATATATAATATATGATCCAATTACATTCTAATTCACCATCAATAGAATGATATTGTCGGTCGTGCGTACGTATGGCTTACCGTTTCCACAACGTGATGAGATTCATATTGAACAATCACCATTCATGTTTTTCTTATAAATATATATATATTGACTAAGTATGAGGTATATGAAATAATATTTCTACTTGAAGAACATATATTTATGTAGATAAATATATGTTGTTTACTTACTTTCATACTATACGATAAGAGAACAGAAACAATATTCATGCGTACGTACGGACTACCGTCTCCATGAACAGTATTTCCATTTCATATATCTATCTATTATACATATTTATATTCTGAATATATATGATATATAAATCATTTTTTATATTCGGGAAGTATGTAAATCATGATCTAATTGATATGATCAAGAATAAAAAGTTAAAACACATATGACAATGGAAGCGATTATTACCCAAAATGTTACTTAAACATGAAAATTATTATTAAATGGGTAGTATAAAGTAATAAATGAATCATATATGATATCATAAAAATTAATATAGTTTTGGTATAATTTAATAACATACTGTGGTCATAATACAAAAGTTTAAACATTCCCTCGACTAAAGGAAAGAACAAGGTATGAGTTAATTCTTCAATCTCATTATTATATGAGATTGTTTATGTGTAAGTATTTACTGAGACATATTTATTATAAATGTTCATGTTTCATAAATTAGTTATCAAAAGGATTATTTTAAGGGACTCTTTAACTAAAACATCATTTTAAATGGTTTAAATATTTATTCTTCTCATTAATGTCCATGTTTTCAAAATGGGTTTTAAGGATTTATTTAAACAGACATGAATGTTTTAAAATGTTAATTACATTCAAAAGTTTCAAAGTGGTATGATAAAATTTGATTCAAAAATATATTTTAAATGTATATATTTATAAATTTTGTGACTTTTAAATGTTTTCTTGAAAAATGGATATTTCTCTCAAAGATTTTTACTAATCATTTTCAACCATGTCAACATCCTTTTTGGATATTATTCTTGATTGATGTTGATTTATTATAAATAAAATCTTTAATATTGTATTTAATGAGTTATGATATGTTTGACTATGAATTTTATATTTTTATACCATTCATGAATTATAGGTAATGTATTGACATTTCATATGCTATTTTTAATATGAATGTTTATGTAATGTTTCAACATTTTCATATGAGGAATGCAATGGACTTAGTAAATGAAGGGTGGAGCCTACAATAGCTCCTCGATGCATCGATAGGTCTCATGATACAAATTAGTGTCTTGGAATAAGGCCTTGATTTTTTTTTATTTTTAGTCATGGCACAAGGCCTTGACTACGTGGTTAAAATGTCCGACATTATGCATTCCCTCATTATGAAATTAGTTATTACATGTGATTATTCGACCAGTAGAATATCCATGTGGATGTTTAAATGGTAATGTTTGATTTATTTTTTCTATATTATGTTCACGATTATTTTTAAAAAGGCTTTCTAATGACACATATTTCTTTAAAAGTTTATAACTTCTGCTAAAATTGTTACCTTTACTGAGCATCTGAGCTCACCCCTTTCTTATGTTTTATTTTCCCAGGATTCCAAGAAGTGTATTATGATTTATATGAAGGTATAAGATAGAAGAATAATGGAATTTTCAAAGGATTTTTTATGTTATGTGTTAATGTGTAATGTAACATTCATGTATGTAAGCTATTTTTTGATACTGCTAAACTGATTGGTCCTTCGGGACTTGATTCCTTGTAATAATTCCAATGCATTAAAATAATACAGTGGCTCTGAGCTTTTGGGGTTTAGGAGTAACATTTGGTATTAGAGGAGGTTTAGTAAAAACCCATGAAACCAGATTCAGATAAACTCTGATTAGAGAACATTAACCTAATATGGACTTCAAGGATTAGTATATAAGAACATCCAAAATTTTCAGTAGTGTAAATATTATGTTGGTTTTCATAGAAAATATATCCCTGTTTGGATACAAATAGGTAGTGGTGGCTCTGTCACAAATGTACCTTGGAGTGAAAACTCTGACAAGAAGTTTTGATCTTGACACAGGTTATCCTGGTACATGACAACAGGCCTTGCTACACTCTTGGTATTGAGACTCCTGGGGGATATTCTTAGGACAATTAACATTTTCTTTAAAAATCATTATGAAGGATTTATTAGTAAATAATTCCTTAAAGGAAACATTTTTAGGATTATGCATTATATGCCTAAAATTTTCAATTTACATTAGGTATTTTACATGTTTGTAATTATACATCGCGATTCCTAAACTAACCTAGTGTATTCCATTGTTTAGAAATTGTGCCTAATAAAATGAATGAGAACTCCCGCAATACACATGATCCATAGAGTAAGAAGGATCATATGATTCATGATCGTAATCCCACATTTATAAAGGAAATAGTCTCTCACTTATTCTCATCATATTAAGAAATAGTATCATGTGTTAATAAGATAAGTAAATAACTCTCTGTGTCCTATGGCTTTGATGGGAAGCCAGAGAAGAAAAGGATGGTAGAGAGAAAATGGATAAAAGGAAGAAGGGAAAGAAGAATTTTCCTTTATGTGATAATTCTGGATAGAATCACCTTGGTAAATGCTTGAAGGGAATGAGATTTTGTTACATGTGTGAAGAATAAGGACACCAAATACGTGATTGCAATGATAAAAAAAATGTTTCAAATGTACAATGATTCATCCGCAAGGAGTTGGGACACTACGTGAATCAATGTCTCAATCATATGAGTATACCCAAAATGAGGTTATTGGATAATAATCAAGTTATGGTACTATCGTAGATGAAGAGGAATAATTAGTGTTATTGTATTTTTATTAATGAATTATGTCATTTGAGTGTTGTATGAATGATGTACTGGTTATATTAATTATGGAAATAAATAAGGATTGTACTGTAGTACTATTTCATTAAGGATTTGAGATTATATGGTAATATGAAAAGTGGCTCAACAGCAAGTTAAAATTTTTAAAAAATACATGGTTAAAGGAAAGATAAACCTTAATAGGGTCCTGATACTGAGGTAGTGATTTTGGAATAAGAGTTGGTTGATTTGTATAAATTATATTGGATATTATTGACTACCTTGGAACTGATTAATGGTTTGTTTATTACATCATTGTTGGAGTATTAAAATTTTTTGGATATAAGGAATATATCTAGTATTATATAAGGAATAAGGGAGAATTAATGTAATTAATAAGGTTTAATGGTAATTCAGGGTGTTACCATGTTTTAAGAGAATACATGATGAAAGTACTCACATTTTATTATGTGGAAAAAAGAGATCTTCATTATGTTATGTTGAACTTCCTTATAAATTTTTGGACTATGAGTTTGGACACAAGTATTTTGGATAAGTCTAAAAGTTGGAATGGATTAAGTTAGAAATTTGATACTATGGTTTATAGATAAAACATTTCCTAAGATTATTTTTGTACTTTTTATAAAAAGTACCTCCCAAAGTTTGAGCGACAGCTCATCGCGTCCAGCAAGGCCGCGAGACTTGAACCCGCAACTGAAGGGTGTGAAGGGTGCATCACATACCACTCGCCAATGTGATGTCCTGGTTTGTATAATGTTGTCTTAGAAAATGATATGATAGATGAATTATAAATTCATTTTTTTAGAAACCCTATATGATTAGGATAAATAGAATACTTTTGAGTTCTATTATCTTTTGGAGTGAAATATGAGTTTGTGGTAGAAATTAGTTAAAGGATGGAACTCTACATGTCAAGTATTGTTTTATTATTCATTGTAGAAATCAATTCTTAAAATTTAGGGAAATGATCTTAAAACCAAAAATGTGTTGTCCAAAAACATTATGTTTTTATGAAACAATGATATTTTAAGTCATCATAGATTTATGGCTTTGAGGCCGTCTATTTTCTATTTGTTGTTCACTTATTTGTGATTGATGACCTCAATCACTCCCTATAAATATTTATATTTTTACGCCAATTACGTGTCTCAAATTTCCACCAATGTTCTCATATTCGAAATCCTAATTTGGTGGTGACCTTTTCATTTCCCTTTACCTCCTATTAAGACTACATTCTATTAACCCTATTTCCGATGTGGGTATTCCACAAAGCTATTTTCTATTTTAAACCTTTTATTTTTAAAGAACAATTTCAAATTGCGAGTATGCAATTTATTGAGGGAGGGGAGAATGTAACACCAAAATATTTCATAGTACATTATCTCTATAAAGTAATTCAATAGCTTGCACTACACGCAAAACCGAGTTCAAGCGCATCACGACCTATCAAACTAGTCGTTTCAAAAGTGGTTATGAAGAGTATTAACTACATTTTTAATTTTATATATATCTTATATAATTTTAACATCCATATTATGTGTTTCTTAGACATAATATAAGAACAAATTCAGTTTTTTTCAGATAAGAGAAGTATTTTTCAAAAAATGCAGTTTTTCCGCCTTTTAATGGAAAACGATTTTTTAAATCCAATATTTGAAATTTTTATATATTTAATTTAGTAATATTAAATTATTAATTACAATAGGGGCATAAAAATTTAGTTTGGATAAATTTTTGGTACTTTTGTGATAACTTTTATATTTTGATGAATAGTGAAAAATACTAAATTTTAATTGAAAACATCTTTTTTAATCAAAATATTTTATAGTGTCAAATTATAAATTTGATTGGGTTTATAGTATAATAAGATTATATTTTTACCATTTAACTCAATTTAGGTTATTATAAGTAATTTCACATTTAAAATGGACATAAACACATGTCAATCTTTTGGTAGTTTTTACTTTTTAAAAACCCGCCTTTTGGTTTTGACAATGTGAATTAATTTTAAATTAATTAATGCAACTTATATGTCTTTAATTTAGAAAAAATAGACCTCATTTTTAAATTTGGAATATCAAAATGATATTAGGGTAATTTTTTTTGTATTTTTATGAAAACTTTCAATTTTTGATGAAGAGTGAAAAACATAGTGTTATTGTTTAAAATCGACTTTTATTTAAATAATAATAATTTTTTATTTAAATTTATTTTAAAGGAAAAAATAGATACATAATACTTATATTAGTCTACTATAATTCATTGGAGTTATTTTATAATAATATTAGATATATAAAATTTAATTGAACATTTTAACCTCGTTTACCCACCTTTAGGCACATTTGCAAATTTGTATAAAACGTAATTTTATAGCTTCTGTGAATTGAATTTCAAAAATTCAAGAGACACGATTGATATTAATAAGTAAAATTTGGTTCAATAGGATGAAATTAATTTTTTGTGAATAGTAACTTTTGAATTTTATTTACCACGGTTGAAATTAAATAGGGTAATTAAAGGCAAACATGATATTATAATTACCCTAACACGTGTCCTAATTCAATTTGATAAGTTTATTATGAGAAAAATAAACCTTTGGAAAATCATATGATTATTTTTGATCCACTTGGATTAGATTAGGACATTTATTATTATTTTTTTTAAAGAAGAGTAAAAAGTGTTAAATTCAAATTTTAATAACTAAAACATTTTTAATATAAAGTTATACATAAGATAATTTCGACTATAAATATTCATTATAATTATAAATTTTTTTCATACATCATTTTATTTTATTTATAATTTTTATAGATTAAATAACTAAATTTATTTAAGACACAAAGATGATGCAGTAATTACATTATTAATGAAAGATTAATATAATTGATATTATAAATATAAAAATAAATATTTTGATGCATTCCACAATTTTTAGGTTAATGTTATATGTTTGGGATGATTTAATGTATTTTTTTAAGTAATCATGTTCTGTTGACTTTCACAAAAACCAAATACTAAATAGTGTCAAAATTGACATAAATGATCTTTTAAAACAAATACTATATTATTAAATGATATAGAAATCATAAAAATATAAGGTTAAGCCAAAGGACTTATATAATGATATATATATGTCATTAATGAACCACTTGTGGTTATCTTGGAATTTTATTGTGTGTTTATTAACCATTTAATATAAAAATACAAGAAGACATGGTAAAAGTTAATCTATTTAACTATGAGTTAAATCTAATAGATAAGGTTAATATGGTGACCTAAAATTGTCTAAAAACTATTGGTTGAGAGGATTTAGAACCATAACCACCTTATCATAGAAATAATTTCATTTGGAGCCATTAAAAACCAAAAAAGATTTTATAATAAAATAATATTTCATGATTTTTCAAAAGTGACCCTCACCTCTCTTATAAAAGGTTACTTCACATTCCTTAAAATTCACACCCCAAAGCCATTTGGATCTGCCAAAACTAGCTGAAATATTCTCCAAAATACCATCAATTCATCCTAGAGGCCTTAAATTGATCAGAAAACAAACCTATGGATCCCTTTTGATCAAACCAAAAGGAAGAACCTAAAGAAGATTTAATTATTTCATCACCTCTTTCAAAGTTCTTTTCTTCTTCCACTTCCTATTTCATTGTTGTTTCCATACCAAAATTATAAGTCCATTACCTTCTACATACTATGATGTTATTATAATTATGGTATAACCATATTTGTTATTCTATACATCCTATGAATGATAAAGTCACCATACGTGCGTACGTACGACTTATCGTCTCCACGTCGTGGTGAAGTTTGTTATTCAAAAAATAATTATTTAGATAGTTATAATAATGAGTATAATTGATGTAAATAATAAATATATTATTTTAATGATTATTTATATATAATATACAATCCAATTACATAATATTTCACCATTAATATAAGGATATAGTCGCTCGTGCGTACGTACGACTTACCATCTCCACGACACGGTGAGATTCATCTTCAACGATCACCATTCAAGATTTTTTATAAAAAAAATACCTATTGATTATATATGAGATATATGAAATAATATTGTTATTGGAATAATATATATTTATGTAGATAAATATATGTCATTTACTTACTTCTATACTATATGATAAGAGAACATAAACAACGTTCATGCGTACGTACGGACTACCGTCTCCATGAACGGTGTTTCTATTTCATCTATCTATCTATTATACATATTTATATTCTAAATATATATGATATATGAATCTTGATTTATATTTTGGAAGTATATAAATCATGATCTAAGTGATACGATCAAGAATAACATGTTAAAACACATACGACAAATAAATCGAGTATTACCCGAAATGTTACTTTAACATGGAAATTATTATTAAATGGTAGTATAAAGTCATAAATGAATCATATGTGATATCATAAATATTAATATCTTTCTGGTATAATTTAATAACATACTATGGTCATTATACAGGAGGTGAAATGTACCCTCATCTAATGGAAAGAACAGGGTAAGGGTTAAATCCTCAATATCATTTTTATCAGAGATTGTTTATGTTTAAGTATTTACTAGAACATATTTATAATCCATGTACATGTTTCATAAAGGTATTTTTAAAAGTACTATTTTAAGGGACTCTTTAACTATAATATCATTTTAAATGGTTTAAATATTTATTCTTCTCATTAATGTCCATGTTTTCAAAATGGGGTTTAAAGATTTATTTATATGGACATGAAGGTTTTAAAATGATAATTCCTTTCCAAAGTTTCAAAGTGGCATGGGACACTTTGATTCAAAAATGTCTTTTAAATGTCTTCCTTTATAAATTGTGTTTATTTTAAATGTTTTCATGAAAATGGATATTTCCCTCAAAGAGTTTTACTTAATATTTTCAACTATGTCACCATCATTTTTGGATATTATTCTTGATTGAGGTTGATTTATTATAAATAAAATCTTCAATATTGTATTGAATGAGTTATGATATGTTTGACTGTGAATTTGGTATTTTTATAACATTAATGATTTATAGTTAAAGTATTGAAATTTTTTATACTAATTTTAATACGATTGTTTATGTTATGTTTCAACATTTTCATTTGAGGAATGCATTGGACTTAGTAATTGACAGGTTGATCCCACTATAGATCCTCGATGCATCGGTAAGTCTCATGAGACAAATTAGTGTCTTGGCACAAGGCCTTGAAAAAATGTTTTATTTTTAGTCCTAGCATGAGGCCTTGACTATGTGGTTTTGATGTCTGACATTTTTCATTCCCCCATTATAAAATTAGTTATTACATGTGATTATTCGACTAGTAGAATATCCATGTGCATGTTTATATGGTAATGTTTGATTTATTTTTTCCATATTATGTTCAATATTATGTTTAAAAAAACATTTTTATTACATATATTTCTTTAAATGTTTATAAATTTCGCTAAATTATTTACCCTTATTGAGCATCTGAGATAACCCCATTCTTATGTTTTATTTTCCCAGGATGCCAAAAAGTGTATTGTCATTTATATGTAGGTTGAAGCTATAAGAATAATGGAATTCTAAATGGGGTTTTTTATGTTTTGTGTGAATGTTTAATCTAATATTAATGTATGTAAGCTATTTTCCAAGACTACTAAACAAATCAGTCCTTCAGGACATGATTCCTTGTAATCATGCCAATGTATTAAAATAATGCACGAGCTCTGGGATTCTGGGGTTACGGTGTTGCAGTTGTAGGTTTGAGAATTATCTTACATTTTATTGTTTTGGGGATCTATCAAATTCATTCCTTTACAAATTTTCTACACACACGGTAGCTGCAATTTAAGAATCACCATCATTTTCATACTTAACCATATTTCAACTCACTTGGTATCGAAGATTGTGTTTCTCATGTGGTCGGTTGATAATATTACAGTAATTTTGAAAAGAAATGGTAGATTGAAGGAAGTTTCATTGTTGATTGGATTGTACTCACATAGTCATTTACAATATTTTTGCATATATATTTTTAACTCACACTTCATCCATCACATTGTTGAAAATAAATTAACACAGTTTTTTAAAAAATTATATGAAAATAAAATTAAAACATTAATATGTCGTGTAAGTTAATTTTACTAATAAATTAAATTGAGAGAATTCTATATTTAAAAATTAAATTTTAAATTTGAACATTAAAAAATAATTCCAAAAAATAAACTATAAATTTAATGATTGAAAAGAATTTAGTAATTCAATGTTATTATTTAAGAAAGAAAACAAAATAAAAAAAAATTATTTCTTAATACTTAGTAACATTAAAATAACATAGAAAATAATTACACAATCCAATCAAGTCCAAAATAAATAAAAAAGAAAAAAAATATTTAAAATAACAAATGAATTGACCCTCTTATAAATTTTTGGGAAAGGCCAATCATAGAACAAAAAATAAATTAATGAATGCAAATTCTCATTTCTAAATATTATTTCTTAAAATTACAATTTCAACAATTATTTATTAATTAATTAAAAATATACCGTTATATGCACATTTTTTCCATAAAAAAACATTAATGCTCTATAATTGATGTAGAAATCATGAATCAAATAGGACCACATCAAATTCCCTAACACTAAGACTTTGTTTGTACTCAATGAATCACCCAAATAAACCTAGTGGAAGAATATTAATCTCAAAAAAGAAACAAATTATACCATAATGAATTGATTTTTAAAATTGTTTTCTCTTATTGATTATCTCAAGAAGAAAATTGTGAATGACCTCTCAAAATGAATTATGTAAGTTAAAAAAATGAATAATATTTTACAAAAAATATTATAAATTTAAAACTTAAAGTGAATTTATAAAAATTAAATTTTCATCCAATTAGAAGTCTTAAATTTACTTTACCTCTAGAAGAATATACTCACATAATTTAAGAATCCAAAATAAATAGATATATTATTGAATAGGGTTAATTGATATTTTATTGATGGAATAAATAACTCATCCAACAGTTAATGAATATTAAATATGAGATAAAGAATATGGTGCTCAACATGGATTGAGATTTTCTTTTCATAATCCATTTGGATGCATATCTTATGAGTTAAATTATAATTTATAATTCATAAGAAAATATTTATTGTATAATTGTTTCCCCAAAATTTTATAGAAAGACAAAATTTTCAACAGTTCAAGAAAAATTATTTACCCAATTCAATAGAAATGTTAATAAAAATTTGTCTCCTCAAAGTGGCGTCATAGCCTTCAATTTCAAGAAAACATTTACCCTGTGAGAAATTTATTAGTGATGATTAAATTTTATTTTAAAAAAATAAAGAGGTATTTGATGGGTTAATAGTGGAGTTCATTTCAACTCAATTAAGACCCCTTCCCCACACATAAAACCCATTGTAAAGACCTGACCCTAGTTGCCCAGATCTGGTACCATATTATTTTACATTGGCATGATTACAGAAAATTTGTATCCTGAAGGGAAAAATAGTTTAGTAGATATGGAAAGCCAGATACATATATAATTTCAATACTTCTACATGGAATGAAATACAACATATATTTTTTATTGGTAACTTCCACAACTATAAGCTTATCCCTGCAGGTCATTCATAATAAAATTTTTCATATCCTCAGAAAATAAAATATCAAAAAAGGGTGATCTCAAATGTCCAGTAAGAGTGAGAAATACAGTGAAAAATAACATAAATAATATGCATGATGAATAATTAAAAAACACATACCTTTAAAAGAAAAATGTGAACATAGTATGGAAGGAATATGAGCTGATTAAATATTTCCCTAACAAAACATAATCATCGGTATTCTACTGGTTGAATAACCCCATGAAATTTTAATTTCTTGCTTTACAATGGGGGAAATGAATATTCCGAACATTCTGAAACATATTTTCAAGGAATAGACCAAGAAATCCAAAAATTGTTAAGCCCTATGCCAAAACCATATCTAAAAATGGGCACGACCTTAGCCAAGTCCATTTCTATTTGTTTCAGGAGACCTACTGATGAATCAAGGGGCTATAGTAGGACCCACCCAAAACATAATAAGTCTAAATAATTCCTCATATGAAAAGGGATAAACATAAATAACATATAAATTCATACTGAAACTAATATATAAAATGTAAAAAACATTCCACAAACATTAAGCATAAAAACTAGCCATTTAGAGTAAATTTGTTAATGGTTTTAAGATAGAACATCCACAGTCAAACAAATAGTAAAAAATTTAATTAAATATGTTATATGATATCATAAAATATTAATTCTAATAATACAAAAGAATCAACAAGTGTGTTGAAACAGATGAAGATACTCTTATAAAATCATCAAGTAATTCTTGAGTTAAATACTCTATCACTTTAAAAAGAAGATTTCTTTTGGAAAAGAATTTGTATAAAACCCAAAATTAAGTAAGACAGTATTTTCATAATAAAATGAGTGATTTTAAAAATATAATGGTTGCTAAAAACTGATTATATAGGTCCCTTTAAAATAGGTAAGAATTTGATAAATTCTGTTGAATTTGGCTATTATTTTAGAATGAATTTTGAATGTTCCTTTAAAAACATATAACTCCTCATAAAATAATGAATCATTATTTTTTGTAAACATATATATAACACTCACACAGAATTTATGAAAAGTTCATAATAATATAGAAGAATTTCATGGTGGTAAGTAGACAATAAAACTAACCCGAATGAAAATGGAGGTTCCGGGGGAAAACCCTTAAAATAAGTCTGAATGTTCCGATCATGACCATATGGTCATGGAATATGAAATTAGACTCATTAATAACTTAATTAAGAACCTATTATAAATTTATCTAGTTTATAATAATTTTATTAGTTCTTTTATTTCCTTATTGACAAGTTATAAGATTGAATTCTGTCATTCCAGAGTGTTCATTTTCTTGATTTTCATAATCGGTTCACTTGTTTTTAAGTAATGTAATTCATATGGAGCAGATGTTAATCTCAAGAAATGAATTTAAATATTATTAGTGATCATAAATAGGTGTTTATGGTATTTTATATCATCTGTTTACAAAGAATGAGGATGAATCATTTGATGAAATATTAATGACAATCACTTATATTATTTTAGTGGTATCTTGATTATTATGATATATTTTGATCATATGATTTAATATTATGTACATATACTGGTTCAAGAATGTTAATTAGTTTATAATACATATATTGTATCCTTTTTCAACTATAAAAATGGTTTCATGACTATTATTGATGGGTAAATTGAAGAACGAAACTTCATCATCCGTGAAGGTTGTAGATTGGCACCTCATGGACAATGATTTCATTTATAAAATAAAATAGAGAGAGTAAGGATATTGATTATGGTTCTTCCATTAACATGAAATAATTATAGTATATAGATGCTACTAGAGTTATCATGGCCATTTGGACAGAGGAGGTGAGAAGAGGATAAAAGTAGAATGGAACTTCGAATGAAATTGAAAGAAATAGAATGTGAATTGACTTCTTGAATCCACCTCCATGAGAATATCTTTAAGGGAAGGGGTTTTGGTCTTTTGGAAAGAAAAATAGCAACTGGACGTTGGGAGTGACTAGGGAAGGGTATTTGAGTAGAACATTGAGATGTTTCATGGCTTAGAAGAGTGAATTGAAAAGGGAATGGGGGGGGGGGGGGGGGTTATAGTAGAGGAGAAGAGGGTTTTCCCATTATTTTACTCATTATATTATTATTTTTCCAGACAACCAATTGTATTGGTTTTTGTGACCAAGAATAGTAATATGTGCTTGTATGTTAAAACTAATTGTTCTTACATCAACCATGATTCTAGGAATAGTGAATTTAAACTATAATGTATATATATGAGAGATTACCATATTTTTTTATTCATAAAAAAATATAGTATTTTTGAAAAATAAAAAAATTCACCCCCTTCATTTTTCGAAGTTTAGAACTCAAATATGAAATAAATTTTTTTGAAAATAATTTTCTAAATATTATTAATGTAATTTTTAAATAAAATCATAATATATTCGAGAAATAACAATTTTAAAATTATAATTCCTTATATTTCACATTGAAAAAATATTCAAGATCTCATTATCTTAAAACCTTAAGAAAATAAAATTATAATATGATTTACTATTCATAAGGGTCATATTAATATTCATATTACTATTCATAAGGGTATGTTACTATTTATGGAAAATTATGTTTGTCTTATCAGACTCTAAATATCTTACTGAACACAACCATGTATGTCAGTTTTTCTAAATTCAAATAACAGATGTGGAAAAATTATGTTTACTGGCTAGGTTATAATAAAGTGGTGTTTTTTGGAGACTCAGTGATTCATGGATTCAATATTAAACTAATTTTCAAAATCATTCGGTGTTACATTATTCCCTCCTTACAATAATTTCATCCACAAAATTACCAGAGTTTTACAATCCCAAAATATTTTGGTAGTTCTTCCTTATAATCCCCTTAGGCTCCCATGTTGCCTCTTTGATTTTATGATTTTTCCAAAGTATCTTTACCAGTTGAGTCTTGTGATTCCTAAATACTTGTTCTTTAGTGTTTAGAATCTGGATAGGCTCTTCACAATATGATAAGTCAGGTTTGAATTCTATTCCATTTTAAGGGAGGACATGCATTGGGTCTGGCATGTACTTTTTCAGCAATGAGACAAGGAACACATTGTGTACTTTAGATTGGTGAGGTGGAATAACCAAATGATATGAAATAACTCCAATTCTATCCTGAATTTAAAAAGGGACTATATACTTTGGACTCAGTTTCCGTTTCTTACTAAATCTTATAACAACCTTCTATGGAGATACTTTTTAGAAAACATGATATCCAACTTGAAACTCCAAATCCCTCTATCGATTATTTTTATAGATTTTTTGTCTGCTTTGAGCTTCTTTGATATGGATTTGAATAGTCTTTAACTATACCTTTTTTTCATCGAAAAGATCTGGTCCCATAAGCTTCCTTTCAATGACTTCATCTCAATATGTTCGTATACGACATCTCCTTCCATACAATGCTTTATATGGTTCCATTTTAAATCTAAAATGGAAACTATTATAGTAGGAAAACTCCACCAAAGGTAAATACTAATCCCAAATACCTTGAAAATCATGTGAGAATGATCTCAACATGTATTCTATGGTTTGGATCATCTTTAATGATTATCCATCAGTTTGTAATTGATAAGCAGTACTCAATCGAAGCTCAGTATCCAAATATTTATGAATAATTTTCTAGAATTTTGAATTAAATCGTGGATCATGATCCAAAAAAATTGAGGGAGTTCCTTCATAAAGTCTCAAAACTTCATTGATATAGAGTCATGCTAGGAACTCCAATAAAAAATCCTCCTTTATAGTGAGGAAATGTGCATATTTCATAAGTTGGTCAACAATTACCCATATTTAATCACTCTTTCTTGGAGTTTTGGTTAATCCAGTGACAAAATCCATGATGATGTCATCCCATTTCCATGTAGCAATAGGTAGAGGTTTCATGACTCATCTTTCATGTTTTCTTTCAGCCTTCACTTGTTGACAGACTAAACATATTAATACATAATCAACAATTTCCCAATTCATGTTGTCCCACCAAAAACATTCCTTCAAATATCTATACACTTTAGTTCTACCAAGGTGTATAGAGAATTTTGATCTATGGGCATCATCCAATAACTCAAATTTTATCTCAGGTATATCTAGAACACAAACCCTCTTCCAAAATTTCATAATTCCATCATCACACACAAATTCAACCAACTTACCATTACTCAAACCTTTAATTTTCTTTTAAATATTGTCATCATCAAACTGTGAAGCTTTAATTAGTTATAATAATGATGATTGGGAAACCATTTGAAAATGTAGTGAGGTTTCACCTTCTTTTATAATTCCCATATTCATCCTAACTAGATTCATGTACAATGGATCCTTATCAATCCTTATATTGTTGAGAACTCCATGATCCTTTATGCTCATTTCATGTGCTACCTTATTTTCCAATATTGAGTGGTAGTTTATGGAAAAATCATAATCTTTGAGTAGTTCAAGTCATAGCCTTTTCCTCATGTTGAGTTATTTCTGTGAGAATATATATTTTAAACTCCTATGATCTATATATATCTCAAATTTTTCACCATAGAGATAATTTCCCTATATCTTCAGAGAAAATATTACCACTAATAACTCAAGATCATGAGTTCGATAGTTTTGTTCATGAATTTTTAATTACTATGATGCATAGGCAATAACTCTATTATTCCACATAAGGACACAACCAAGTCCATTATTTGATCGATCACTATAGATAAGAAACCCATCATTCCTTGATGGTAGAGTTTGGATTGGTGTATTCAATAATCTCCCCTTCAATTCATCAAAACAGACCTTACATTATTTTGTCCGTACAAATTTAACCCCTTTACGTGTAAGCTTGGTAATTGGGTTGGCTGAATGGGAAAATTTCTGAACAAAATGCTGATAATAACCTAGTAAACCAATTCATTTCATAAGATCAACAAATATTCCATCATTATAGACAATGTGGCCAACAACGGAAACTAATTAAAGCCAAAATCCACACAAACAAAACTTCCCATATAATTCATTTCATTTAAGAGTCTTCGGAATAGTGCACAACTGGTTTTCTTGATCTTTGTAGATTTTAGAGTATACCAAGATATCATCAATAAATAACACCATAAAGTCATCAAAATATTCCTTAAAAACTCTATTCATTAGATCCATGAAAATATAGGGTGCATTAGTCTGTCCAAAAGGCATTACTATAAACTCATAATTCCTATACCCAGTTCGAAATGTTGTTTTTTGGAATGTCTTCCTTCCTCACAAGCAACTGATGATATCCAAATTTAAAGTCAATCTTCAAAAAAAATTGAACTCCATGAAGTTGATCAAATAAATAATCAATGCGAGGTATGAGATACTTGTTCTCTATTATTATAGCATTGATCTCACTATAGTCAACACACAACCTCATAGATCCATATTTCTTCTTAATGAAATGAACATGGGTTCCCCATAGAGAAACACTAGGGTGAATTGATCCTGTATCACTCAATTTATCTAGTTTTTTATTTAGTTCCACTAATTCCACAATGGTCAATCTATAAGGGGTCTTTGATATGGGCCTTGAATCATGAATTAAGTCAATGTAAAACTCAATTTCCTACTATTGAGGATGTCCAGGTAAATCCTCTGGGAACAAATCAACATATTATTTCATAATAGGTGCATCCTTTTTTGAAACATTCCTTTCTACCCCCATATTTATTGTATTTCCTTCCTCACTAATAATTTAATTCTACAGAGCAGCTGGGGGTGGATCTAGATAAGAATCAGACTATGATGTTTCTGCCATAAAGATAAGTGATTCCACATTATTCTAAAAAATTGTTACCTCCTTCTAATTGAAATAAATTTTCGTGTCATGGTTTGAAAGCCAATCCATACTAAGGATTATTTCAAAGTAAATCATATGTATTACAATAAAATTAGCAGATAAAGCACATTCATGTTCTATAATAAGGACTGTCTAACACAACTTTATTATAATGATACTTCCCTTATGAGTTTTGACAGATAACTCCCTTATTAAAACAAACTGAAAATATATAATTTTCTTAGAAAACTAGGATTATATGAAACAATGCAATGATCCAGAATCAAATAAAGAATTGTCTATGTTTGAGGAAATAATTAAAGTACCTACCACCACATCATTAAGAACTTCAATATCAGTAGTAGTGATTGCATAAGCTTGTTCTTGCTCCCTTGGCCTTTTCTAAGATGCATTTCCTTGAATATTTGTAAAATCATTATCATAGTGTCTCATATCCCTAAAATTATATCATTTAACATTAATAGCTTCTTTCTTACCTTTTTAAACACTATCATGATGGCGTTTCTATCCACACTTGTAGAACACCCCTTTTTCCTTTTAAGTAGGCACCAGGGTGTTTCCTTCCACAATTATCACATAATGTAAAGTCAACTCTTCCCTTCTTCTCCATTTCCTTATTTCCTTTTCTAGAGTTTTCAATAACCCTCTTCTTCACTTGATTTCTATTAATTTCACAATAATTAGAGAAAACATTTTCCATCTTGATAGGACATGAGAATATATCTTCGTATGATGAGAATGTTTGGATGACCAGCACCCTCTAGAGAAATAGCTTTAGGTTGTCAAAAAATCGATCAATATTTCTCCAAGGATTATGTATATAGTCCAAAACATTCCTTTCTAAACTTTTGAATTTAGCTTCATACTTTTCCACATTCTTATCTTCCTTTTTCCTCAAATTCAGAAACTACTTTTCCATATCTGCTCACAGTTCAAGAGGAAAGTATTTCTCTAATAAAAGTTCTTTAAATTCACTCTATTCCATGTTTTATATCTCTTAAACATCCTTCTTGTTTTTAATTAGTGACCACCATTGATCAGTATCTCCTGAAAGATGATAAACTGCCATGAAAACCTTCTCCCTTTCATTACTTCTCAAAGAAAAAAAAAATCTTCTCTAAGGAACTTATCCATTGCTCTACTATGAATGGGTTTATAGTCCCATTAAATGATGGAGGTTTTTTTCTCATAATGCGATCTAACATAGCTTCTCAACATTTTGGATATGTATGATATATATGGGTAAGGTTATTATTCATAACCCGAGTATGTTTTCTCAATATAGTTATAAGTTTCTCAGAACTAGTTGCAGCTACAGAGCCAATAACATTGACCTCCACAAGAGGGAAATCCCTACATGGGATACATGCGTTCATGCAGTTTCCATTCCTTCAACTAGGCACCATTTCTAAATAATGGAATACAGTAAATTAGGTTATAAATCAAAATGTACTATCTTAACATAGAAAACATAATTAACATAAATTAAAATCCTATGCATGGCTAATACCATAATCATAAACATGGTTTCATCGAAGAAAAATTTACATTTAAATCCTTCATAATGTATTATAAAGAAAATGTAAATTATCATAAGAATATACCCTGGGAGTGTCAAACTAGATGCGCAGTAAGGCCCATTATGGTGTACTAAGATAAACTAGGTCAAGCTCGAAACTCCTTGTTGAAGTATTCACTCCTAGGTACATCTATGTGAGAACCACTTCCACTTGTAGTATCCATATTGGGATGTATTTTCATGAAATATCCACATAATATATTCCTTACTAAATATTATAGGATTTTCTTGTATGTTTATCCTCAAAGACTATCATAGGGTTTTGTTCCCAAATCTACATTTTATAAATCTAGTTTTTAAGTTTTCTACTAAATTTTTTCTGATACCAATAGTAAAGGCTCAACCCCAGTTTCCCAAAGCCAGTGCCTTATTACATTACATTAGCATGTTAATAAGGAATTTTTATCCCGAAGGAACAAATAGTTTAGTATATTTGGAAATATGGATGAATACATAACTTAATCATTACAACATGAAATGAAATACAACATATAAGTTTTATTGGGAACATCCACAACTATAAGCTTATCCTTGCAGTTCATTCACACTAAATTATTCATATACGAAGAAAATGAAACATAAGAAAGGGGTGAGCTCAAATTCTCAGTAAGAGTAAGAAATACATGGAATGATTAAATAGAAATTAGGAATATTGAATAATTTAAAAACACATGACTTTAAAATAAAAATGTTAACATAATATGGTAGGAATAAGAGCTAAGTTAATATTTCAACAACAAAACATAATCATGGGTATTTTAATAGTCGAATAATCTCATGAACCTTGAATTTATAACTTCATAATGAGGGAAATGCATATGCCAGACATTTTGAAACATACCGTCAAGGACTTGTCCACGGAATCAAAAAATGATTAAGGCCTCGACCAAAACCATATCTAAAAATGGGAAAGGCCTCAACCAAGTCCATATTTATTTGTCCGATGAGACCTAATGATGCATCGAGGGGCTATAGAAGGCCCAACCCATCACATAAAAAGTCCAATTCATTCCTTATATGAAAATGGATAAACATAAACATCATATATATTCATATTGAAACTAATCTATGAAATGTAAATAACTTCCCCCTAACATTAAACATAAACACTAACCATTCCGAGAAAATTAGTGAATGGTTTTAAGATAGCACATCCACATTAAAAATAATCATAAACCATTAAATTAAATATGTAAGATGATATCAAAAAATATTAATTCCAATTATAAAAAACATTCATTAAGAGTGTTGAAACAGATGAATATACTCTTATAAAATCATTGAGTAATTCTTGAATTAAGTACTCTTTTACTTTAAAAAGATGAGTTTTTTTGGAAAAGTATTTTCGTAAAAATAGAATTGAAGTAAGATAGTATTTTCATAATAAAATGATTGCTTTTAAAAATATAGTGGTTACTGAAAATATATTATAGAGTGACCTTGAAAATATGGAAGAATTTGAGAAATTACTTTGAATTTTCCTTGTATTGCAAAAATTGTTTGGAAAGTTCCTTTTAAAACATGTAAATCCTAATAAAATAATGAATTATTTTTGTTAGTAAACATATATATAAAATTAATACTGAATTTTTGAGGATTAAATAATAATACATAGTAATTTCATGGTCATAAGTAGACAATAAAAGTAACTTGATTAAAAATGGAGGTTCGGTTGGAAAACCCTTACCTTATGTTTGAATGTTTTGATCATGTCCTTATGGTCTTAGAATATTAAATTAGACTTATTAATAACTTAATTAATAACCTATTATACATTTTTTTAGTTTATTATAATTTTATTCATTCATTAATATCCTTGTTTATAAGTTATAATTTTGAATTCCATCGTTCTGGAGTGTTTGTTTTCTTGATTTTCATAATAGGTTCACTTGTTTTTAAGTAATAGAGATCATGTGGAATGGAGGTAAATCTCTATAATTGAACTTACATATTTTATATTAACATTAATAGGTGTTAATGGTAATTTATATCATTTGGTTACATGTAATTAGGATGAATCATTAGATGGAATATTATTGACAATCACTTAGATTATTTTAGTGGTATTGTGATTATTAGGAACTAGTTTGGTCATATGATTTAATATTATTTACATATAATAGTTCCTTAGTATTAAATATGTTATAATACATATATTTAATATCTTGGTTGAACCATAAAAATGGTTTCATGACTAGTATTGAAGAGGAAATTGATGAACAAAACTTTGTTATCCACGAATGATGTAGATTGGCACCTCACAGATGATGATTTCATTTAAAAAATAAAAGAGAGAAAAGATATTGATGAATATTCTTCCATTAATATGATATAATTCTAGTATATAGATGATACTAGAGTTATAATGGTCATTTGGACATAGGAGGTGAGGGGAGTATATCAATAGAGAGGAACTTTAAATGAAATTGAAAGAAATAGAAAGTGAATTTACCACTTGAATCCACCTCCTTGAGAATATTTTCAAGGGAAGAGATTTTGGAATTTCTCTAAGAACAAGAGCTCTTGTATGCGGGGTGTGACTAATGAATGGTTTTTGGGAAGAACTTTTTGGTTCTTAATGTCTAATAGGAGTGAAGATAAGATGGAGTGAGCGGGCATTTTTACAGTGGAGGAGAGGAGGTTTTTCCTATTATATTACTCATTATTATTTTTATTTTCCTAAATATAACAAATATTATTTATTATTGTAAGAAATAATAGTAATATGTTCATGTGAGATCAAACCAAGTGTTCTTACATAATCCATGATTCTAGTAATAGTGAATATAACTCATAATGTATATATACAGTAGATTATTGTATTTTATTTTTCATAAAAAATTCGAGTATTTCAAAAAAATACCAAAAAATCAACCTAACCATTTTTCAACTTGTTGAATTCAAATATGAACTCTATTTTTTTGAAAATAATTTTCTTAATATTATTAATTTAATTTTCAAATAAAATCTTAATTTATTCGAGTTGTAAAAATTTTAAAACTTTAATTAATTTTATATCACCTTGAAAAATCAATTAGGATCTCATTATGTTATAACATTAAGAAAAATAAATAATAATATGATTGACTATTAATAAGGATCATATGACTATTCGTAATACAATTCAAAAGGGTATGTCACTAATCACCAAAAATTTTGTTTGGCAAATCAGACTCTAAATATCTTACTAAACATGACTGTGTATGTCCGTTTTTCTAAATTCAAATCATAGAGGTGGGAAAATTATGTTCACTAGATAGGTTATAAAAAATTGGTGTTTTTTAGAGACTAAATGATTCATGAATTAAATATTAAATTTATTTGAAAATAATTGGGTGTTACAACCCTAATTGTCTCCAATTCATAATAAAAATAAAGGAGAAACATAAATGAACATTAATTCAAAATTATTTGAAAATGTAGCACAATGAAATCCAATTTTGAGGGTTAGATTGAAAGCTCAAAAATAAAATTTCCATTGTAATATTTGCACCAATAAAAACATGACAAAAATGTCCCTAATAGACACTAATTTATGAAATAAATCATTGAAAAAGAAATTCAATGATGTTTCATGTCATAGGTTGAATAAAGATATCAAGAACCACATAACATAATAATAGCTCAAGGTAATACAATAACCATCTAGGATTTAAATAATCACAACATGGAGTATAAATCAAAAATAAACTAACATTAGGAAAAATAATTCTATCAGTAAAATAATAATATAATTATGTAAAATAATTAAAAATTAAAAATTTAGTGACAAAACTCCCCACAAGGAAGCTTAATCTTTCATTTGAAGCATATCTTGTGTAACTTCTTATGAATTCATTAAGAAAGCTCTCTGATTATAAGTAACATATGCTACAAGAATAATAAATCATGGTGAGAATTTAAAAGTTAATGTTAAAGAAATATAATAACAATAGGTTGATATATAGTATATTTTATCCCATATTCCCCATTTTCAACTCCTTTCACCCTTGAGGTGTAGTAGACACCAATACTTCGTTATGAAATAGATCCAACAAATCGACCGTATGACCAAAAATCCTCTGATCTCCATCTTTCTATTCTATCTATCAGTAAAAATTAAAAATTTAAAGCTTTAATAGGATTATGTTGTTTATAATAGCCATTGGTGGATTCCACATAGAAAATAGAAGAATATGTAGGCTCACTTTATTCTCTAAAATGAAATAAAGAAACATAAAGAAAATCCTAACACAATAAATGGTTACCCTCACACTTATTCTACTAAATAAAAAATATAAATAGAAGATAAAATTTGAAAAAACATAGGCATATTCACATTTTAAATGAAGGAGATACTCTTCTATAGGTTCTTGGATACCTTCTTGAAGCAGCTTAATCCTATTTCTATTTTTAGTGAAATCATAATTTTCCCCTAGATCTCTTATCTTTACAGCATCAAAAAGGAAAACATGAGACATGATAAAAGTACTAACCCATTTAGAATAAAATATACCTATGGAAAGTTTAATCCTAGAGGTGTAAAACAAAAATTTATCTCCAATATAGATTTTTTGTTCAAAATCACCTTTTCAAGAGCAACCTTCGTTTTCTCTTAAATAATCCTTTCATTTTCATAGGTATTGTTCCTTTTTTTTCTATAATACTTGAAACCACAACTTTTACTCTATTCCAGCTTCAAATAGATTTAAATTACATGATTTAAGAGTCCAAAATTCTTTATTCTCTAACTCTATAGGAAAATGATAGGCTCTTCCAAAAAACTATACTATCTGTTGAAATTCCAATTGAAGTGTTATAGGCTGTTCTATGCACTCAAAAAAAAATTTCAAGCCTAAAATTCCATTCATTCCTATTTGGGTTACATTTTTTTCTCAAGAATATGTTTATCTCTCTATTTGAAACTTCTATAATACCATTTGTTTGAGGATGATAGGGTGTACACACCTTATAACTAACTCCACATATTTTTAGAAAAGATCCCAATTTCCTAATAGAGAAACGAATTTCTTTGTCTGTAAGAATGACCCTCAGCATCCCAAATCGATAAATAAAATAACTCTTTACAAATTATGACACCACTGTAGCATCAATGGTCCTAGTTGGCATTGAATCAATCTACATAAATGAATATTCTATATAAAGTGGGTTTTATGAATATCCAAATGATTTAGGAAAAGGTCCTATAAAATCTATTCCCCAAACATAAATGACAACACAAAACAACAAAGGTTGTTATGGCATCTTAGAATCATGAGAAGTGTTTCCACAGAATTTATAGGATTTTCAATTCATAAAAACTCATGAGAATCTATAAAGATAGTGGGACTAAATTCATCAAAATATAACACTTTCCTAGTTATTTTCTAGGTCCCAAATTGACCAGAAAAAATTCAAAAAATGGTAGAATTTCATCACTGAAGAAGTTTCATAATTTGTGGTACATCTTCTAAAAATCTGATCACTTACCATATTACATAATATTGGATCACCCAAGAAATATATCCTGGACTCAATAACTAATTTTGAAACCCGCATCATTGAAAAATAGTAAGGAACAATGTAACGCCCCGACCCCAGCTACCCAGAGTCGGTGCATTATTACATAACATTGGCATGATCACAAGAAAGATCAAATCTCGAAAGACCGATTGGTTTAGTAGCCTTGGAAACACTAGATATATTCATAAGTTTTACATTACATCATAAAATGAAAAACTACTACAATAACATAATGTCTCCATAATCCACACTCATATCCCCACATAATATCCCTACAGGTCATTCATAACCTACTTCTTCACTTCCTGGGAAAAATAAAACATTGAAAAGGGGTGAGCTCAAATGCCCAGTAAGGATAACAATATAGCGGAAACTTTCATAAATAAGAATAAACATTTAAGGCAGTGTATAACTAAAACAAAAGCCTTTTAAATATGAACTTTCAACATGGTATGGCATAAATAAAATGAAATAATTCCATTTACTTATTCACATGGATATTCTACTAATCGAATAATCACATGCAAAAATTAATAACCACTTTCATAATGTTGGAATGCATAATGCCAGACTATCATAACCACATAGTCAAGGCCTCGTGCCAAGACTACAAATAAGATTTTGTCAAGGCCTTGTGCCAAGACACTAGTTTGTCTCATGAGACCTACCGATGCATCGAGGAGCTATAGCGGGCTCCACCCGTCACTTATTAAGTCCAATGCATTCCCATATGAAAAGGTTTAAACATAACATAAACATTCGTATTAAAACTAGCATACGAAATGTCAATACTTTCACAATAAACTATGAATGGTATAAAAATAGCACATCCACAGTCAAACATATCACAAAACCTTCAATACAATATAGAAGTTTTGTATTATAATAAATCAACTTCAAATAATCTTAAAATCCATCAAAGGATGTTGACATAGATGAAATCAAAATTCTTTTTAAAGAAATATCTCCTTTTATTTTGAAATCATTTAAGATCCATATAAAATAAAACATTTTCTTTGAAAATATTCTTATAAGCTTGTAAGGAAAGCTTTGAAGATTTTATAACGGCGTAAAATAACCGCACCCGCCGTATAAGTTAAAAAAAAACATTCTTACCTCAATTCTGTCGAAAAGGTTAAAAAGGACCTTGTTTTGAAAACGACGGAAAGATTCCTTTATAAACCTCTTATAAAAAGTCAAAAAAGGGTATAAATGACTTTAACCCATATTCTTGTAAATAGTAAAAATGTTTTGAAATACATTTTTAAGAAACATGGATGTGGATGATAAAGAGATCCCAGTAGATTATTACATATAAACAACCTCGGATAATGAAGAGATTGTGAAATAACCCTTACCTTGAACTTTTCCTTGGTTGGGGTAGGTTAACCTCCTGTATAATGGTGAAATAATTGTTATTAAATTGTACAAGAATCATATATATTAATATGATATCATATATGATCTTTTAACATTGATTTGTTAATAATATCTTAGAATTATCGTCGTTTCGGGTGTTAACTTACTCATTTTCTTTATATGTTTTGTTACATAATCCATGGTTGTTGTATCTTATTCATATCCAGAATGATATCTAGTCCTTAAAAATAATTTTTAAATCATCAAATGATAATTATACTTGAATGGTTACGATGGAGAATGAATCTCATCGCGTTCGTGGAGACGGTAGTCCGTACGTACGCACGAGCGACAATATCATTCTTTTGATATTAAAATAATATATAAATGAATGGTATATCATATATACAGAATCATTAACATGTTATATTTATTATTTACATGAGTTACACATCATTATTATACCCATCCAAATAATATTATATTGAATAACAATTACACCACGACGTGGAGACGGTAAACCGTACGTACGCACGTATGATGACATGTTATTCAAAGGGTGGATAGAATACTGAATATGGTTGTACCATACTTATAATAACATCACAGTATATGTGAGATACTGGAGTTATTATTTTAGAATGGTAAGAACAAAGGAAGAAGAAGTGGAAGAAGAAATGAACTTAGAAAAGGGTGGTGAAATCATTACCTCTTCTTCGGGTTCTTCCTTTTGATTTGATCAAAAGGGATCCTTAGGTTGGCTTTCTGATCAAACTAAGGCCTCTAGGTTGTAGTGAGGGATGTTGGGAGAGTATTTGGGCAGAGTTTGGCCGAACCAAAAGGCTTTGAAGGTGTGAAGAAATGAGAAGGAGGAGTGCCCTTTTATAAGAGGGGTGAGGGGCACCTTTGGAAAAGCTAGAAATATTAATTTATAATAAATTCATATTCGGTTTCCAAAGGCTCCAAAGTTTACTATTCAAAGTATGAGGTAGGGATAGGTCGAAAAAAACTCATCCAATAGAATTTAGACAGGTTTGGGTACTTATATTAACCTTATCTTTAAGTATTAACTCTAAGTTAATTAGTTTCACTTTTACAATGTCTCTTTGTATTTTTATATAATATGGTTAATAAACTTACTATATACATCCAAGCGACCCCCAAGTGGTCCATTAATGATTAACCTATCATAATATAAGTCTCTTGGCCGAACCTTAGATTTTTAAAAATTTAATATCAATTAATAATATAATATTTGTTTTAAGAACTCTTTTATGTCAATTTTGACACTATTCAATAGTTGATTTTTGTGAAACTCATAACAGATTGATTACTTAGAAAAAAGTAAATTAAATCAATCCTAATATATCATATTATCCTATAAAATTAGTTTAATTCATTAAAAGTTTCATATTATATTTATTTGGGTATTTATAGTATCAATTATTTTAATTTTTCACTTTTATAGTAATTACTGCATCATCATTGTGTCATAAATAAAATAACTTATTTAATGTCTAAAAATTATAAATAAAATATCATTATGTAGGAAATCTTTTTATATTTCTAATGAATATTTATAATTAAAAATCCAACATGTATAACCCTATGTAAAAATTGTTCTTCTAAAAGATGTAAGCTTATGCCATTTTTATTTTTATTTAAGCTTTATTAATATAATGTGTCATTATCACTTACAAGTGGATCCATGGGGTCCCAAAATAGACCCAAAGATTCCCATGGTCGACCATGTATCAACCAATAGGGTTAAGACACGTTTTAGGGTAATTTAGTATTATTATAATATTATTTGTTTAACCCTTATTTACCGGATTTACCCTTAACCATGGTAAATAAAATATTTACCGCAGTAATTATTCAAAATGTCTAAAAATAAAAGTTACCTATTTACACAATTTGAACATCCTGATTCCAAATATGGAATCCATTTTCCTAAATTCAAAACATAGAAGTGGCAGAAATTAATTTAAAATTAATTCCCGCTGTCAAAACAAAAAGCGTGTTTTTAAGAGATAATAACTATCAAAAGATTGACACTTGTTTATGTTCGGTTTAATTGTAAAATTATGTCCAATGACCAAAATTATATTAAATGGTAAAAATATATTCTAAATATACTTTAAAACTACTAAAATTCATAATTTATCACTATTAATTATTTTGATTAAAAAAGTTGTTTTTAATTAAAATTTAGTAATTTTCACTATTCATCAAAATATAAAAGTTATCCGAAAAGTACCAAAATTTCACCCTAGGATATTTTCGATATTCCGAATCCAAAAATGAAGTCCATTTTGAAATATAAAATATATATGATTTCAAAAAGTAGGTATAACTATTCACAACGGCTAGTTTAATTAGTTGTGGTGTGTGTTAGAACTCGAGGTTGCGTACAACACACGCTATCGCATTATTCGAAGGGAAACGTACCGTGGAAGCTTGGGGTGTTACATTCTCCCCTCCTTCAAATAATTGCGTCCTCGCAATTTCTAGGGTATTACTGCATAAAAAGACTCAGTTCGTTCTTCATCATAAGTTCCTCAGGTTCCCACGTTGCCTCTTCCATCTTATGGTTTCTCCACAAAACTTTTACCAGACGCGTCGTCCGGTTTCTCAGTACTTGTTATCTTGTATCAAGAATCTTGATGGGATCTTCGTAATAAGACAGATCGGGTTCCAGTTCTAAATCTTCATAGGTGAGTACATGCGTTGGGTCAGGCATGTATTTCCTCAACAGAGATACGTGGAACACATCGTGAACTTTGGAGAGACTTGGCGGCATTGCCAATCGGTAAGCTACAGCCCCAATTCGTTCTAGAATTTCGAAAGGTCCGATGTACCTGGGACTCAATTTACCTTTCTTACCAAAACGTATGACTCCCTTCCACGGAGATACCTTCAGGAAAACATGATCACCGACTTGAAATTCCAAATCCTTCCTTCGATTATCGGCATAGCTCTTCTGCCTACTTTGAGCTGCTTTGATGTGATTTTGGATTACCTTTACCTTTTCCATCGTTTCCTCCACCAGTTCTGGACCTACAAGTTTTCTTTCACCGACGTCATCCCAACAGGTTGGTGTACGACATCTCTTTCTGTATAACGCTTCATATGGTGCCATCTAAATACTCGAATGGAAGCTATTGTTATAGGAAAATTCTACCAGAGGTAAATATTGATCCCACATACCCTGAAAGTCAAGTGAGCAAGATCTCAACATGTCTTCTAAGGTTTGAATAGTCCGTTCTGATTGTCCGTCTGTCTGAGGGTGGTAAGCAGTGCTCAAATGAAGTTCAGTATCCAGGGATTTCTGAAGACTTTTCCAAAATCTTGAAGTAAAACGGGGATCACGATCAGAAACAATTGATAAGGGTACTCCATGAAGTCTCACAACTTCATTAATATATAGTCTTGCTAGACGTTCCAGGGGTAGATCTTCTCTTATAGCAAGAAAATGTGCTGACTTGGTAAGACGATCAATAATAACCCATATTGCATCGTTCCTTCTAGGAGTCTTTGGTAGCCCCATGACAAAGTCCATCGTAATATTGTCCCATTTCCACTCCGGTATAGGAAGAGGTTGCATGACTCCTCCAGGCTGTTGCCTTCCAGCTTTCACTTGTTGACAAACCATACATCTTGACACAAAATCAGAAATCTCCCTCTTCATATTGTCCCACCAAAAATGTTCTTTCAAATCTCTATACATTTTGGTGCTCCCAGGGTGTATAGAGAAATTGGAACTATGAGAATCATCCAGCAATTCCCTTTTTAGATCAGGTATATTGGGAACACAAAGTCTCTTCCCGAATTTCAAAATTCCATCTTCATACACAAAGTCTCTCAATCTCCCATCATTCACAGCTTTAACCTTCTTCTGAAATTCTTCATCATCGGTCTGAGAACTCTTAATCCTTTCTAGTAAAGATGGTTTGGCAACCATTTGAAAAAGCATTGATGTTTCACCTTCCCTGGTTATTCCCATGTCCATCTTCACTAGATCCATGAAAATTGGATCCCTTTCAATTCTCATATTGTTCAAAACTCCATGGTATTTTCTACTCAAAGCATCTGCCACCTTGTTTGCCTTCCCTGGGTGGTAGTGTATCGTACAATCATAATCCTTGAGTAATTCAAGCCATCTCCTTTGCCTCATGTTGAGTTCTTTTTGTGAGAAAATATACTTCAAACTCTTGTGATCAGTATAAATCTCACATTTTTTACCATAGAGGTAGTGCCTCCATATCTTCAAAGCAAAGATCACTGCTGCTAACTCGAGATCATGAGTAGGATAGTTTTGTTCATGAATTTTCAACTGTCGTGATGCATAGGCAATAAATCTATCATTCTGCATAAGGACACAGCCAAGTCCTTTCTTCAATGCATCACTATAAATAACGAACCCATCATTCCCCGATGGTAGAGTCAATATAGGAGCATTGACTAATCTTCTTTTCAGTTCTTCAAAACATTCTTCACACTCTTTTGTCCAAACAAATTTAACCCCTTTTCGTGTGAGCTTCGTTAATGGGTTTGCCAATCGGGCAAAATTCTGGACGAAACGTCGATAATAACCTGCCAAACCAATAAAACTACGTACCTCAGTTATACTCATGGGTGCTGGCCATTCTTGGATTGCCTTGGTCTTAGAAGGATCAACAGAGATTCCATCTTTAGAGACAATATGGCCAAGAAAAGAAATCTCCTGAAGCCAGAATTCACACTTGCTAAACTTTCCATATAATTCATGCCTCCTCAGAGTCTTCAAGATAATGCGCAAGTGATTCTCATGATCTTCATAGGTTTTGGAGTATACCAATATATCATCAATAAATACTACCACAAATTCATCGAGATACTCCTTGAAAACTCTATTCATCAGATCCATGAATACAGATGGTGCATTAGTCAATCCAAACGGCATTACAGTAAACTCGTAATGCCCATACCTGGTTCGAAATGCTGTTTTCGGAATGTCTTCCTTCTTCACACACAACTGATGGTATCCAGATCGAAGGTCAATCTTTGAAAAGTATTGAGCTCCATGAAGTTGGTCAAATAAATCATCAATACGAGGTAGGGGATACTTGTTCTTTATTGTTATAGCATTGATCTCCCTGTAGTCGATACATAACCTCATAGATCCATCTTTCTTTTTAACAAAAAGAACAGGGGCTCCCCATGGAGAAACACTAGGGCGAATAAATCCCTTATTACTCAATTCCTCTAGTTGTTTCTTTAGTTCGACTAATTCTACAGTGGCCATTCTATAAGGGGTCTTCGATATAGGCCTTGATCCAGGAATCAAATCAATGGAAAACTCAACTTCTCGTTCTGGAGGATGTCCAGGTAAATCTTCCGGAAATACATCTACAAATTCTTTCACAACAGGTACATCCTCTATTTGAACAATCCTTTCCTCACCGACAGTTATTTCATTCTCTTCCTCCCCAATAATTGAATTAAGTTGAGCTACTAGGGGTGGATCTAAATAAGAATTAGGTGGTGACGATTCTGCTCTAAAAATAAGATGTTCCTTATCATTATCATCAAGAATCGTAACCTCTTTCTTCTTACAATAAATCTTCGCATCATAGTCCGAAAGCCAGTCCATACCGAGGATTATATCAAACTCAATCATAGGTATGACGATGAGATCAGCAGATAAAGAAAATTTATGTGCTCTAATGGGGACTGATTCACAAAACATTGTTGCAACGATACTTCCCTTAGGAGTTTTAACTGACAACTCCCTTATTAAATCAAATTGGAAATATCTAATTTTCTTAGCAAACTGGGAAGATATGAAACAATGCGTTGATCCAGAATCAAATAATGCATTTGCTAAACTTGAGGAAACCATTAAATTACCTGCCACCACGTCTTTCGGAGTTTCTACCTCAGCAGTAGTGATAGCATAAGCCTGGCCTTGATCCCTTGGCCTTTTCTGAGGTAAGTTCTTCTGACGCTTAGGACATGCATTTGCATAATGCCCCATCTCCCTGCAATTGTAGCACTGAACGTTGGTAGCTTCCTTCTTCCCCTTGCAATCATGAGCTTGGTGGCCTTTTTCACCACACTTGTAACAGACTCCCATTCCCTTCAAGCAAGTACCAGGATGTTTCTTCCCGCATTTACCACAAGATGGATATTCAACCTTTCCCTTCTTCCCCTTATTTCCATTCCCAGATTGATCAGAAGGTCTCTTCTTCTCTTGCTTCACTTTAAAGTCATAAGACTTAGAGAATTCTTTTTCGGTCTTGATAGCACATGAGACAATGTCTTCGTACGACGAAAAGGATTGTGAGACTAATGCTCGACGGAGAAATGGTTTTAACCCATCAAAGAAACGATCAATCTTACTTATTGGGTTGCGAATATAATCTCCAGCATACCTCGCTAACCTTGTAAAGTTAGCCTCATACTTTGTGACATTCTCATCCTCCTTTTGTCTCAGACTCAGAAATTGTCTTTCCATATCTGCTCGATGGTCGCGAGGAAAGTATTTTTCTAAAAACAGATCTTTGAACTCCCTCCATTCCATGTTTGATACTTCATCATCTTCCTTCATGTTTTGAATCAATGACCACCATTGATCAGCATCTCCAGTGAGGCGGTAAACTGCCATGGTAACTTTTTCCCTTTCACTACTCCCCAAAGCCTGAAATATTTTCTCGAGGGAAAATATCCATTGCTCAGCTACTAAGGGATTTGTACTCCCATTGAACGTTGGTGGTTGTTGTCTCATGAATCGATCTAACATTGATCCTCCACGCTGTGGATCAGGGTGCTCCATACGGGTAAGGTTATTATTCATAACCTGAGTAAGTTGTCCCAGTACGGTGATTAGCTGATCAGCACCAGTTGCATCACCAGCCCCACTATAATTATCTTGAGCAGGAGGGCAATCCCTACATGGAGTGCGTGCATTGATACGGTTTCCATTTCTTCCACTAGGCGCCATTTCTAAAAAAATGGCATAAACTAGATCAGTTTATGCATCAAAATACATAATCCCATACTTATAAAACACTAAACATAAATTGAACTATCTATGGATATAATCCATAATCATAAATATGTTTTCTTTGAGGAAGTATATACTCATAAACCCTTCATAATGATTTGTAAAGAAAGTGAGAGTTATCCTAAGCATATCCCCCGGGAGTGTCGTAACCAAGAGTGCAGCAAGGCCCGTTGTCGTGCACCAGTTCCCGTTCGAGTCTAGCTCAAAGCGGTGTTTTCGGGTTTTACCCCTAGGTACATCTGTGCCAGAGCCGCCTCTACCTGCTCGTATCCAGACAAGGATGTATTGCTCGGAAAACTCACAAAGTCTCTACAATACCAAAATTCTAGGAAGTTCTTCTATACTAATCCTCAAAGTTCATCTTAGGTCTATGTGCTCTAATCAGAGTTTATCTAAATCTAGCTTCCAAGGTTTGTACTAAACTTCCTCTGATACCAACTGTAACGCCCCGACCCCAGCTACCCAGAGTCGGTGCATTATTACATAACATTGGCATGATCACATGAAAGATCAAATCTCGAAAGACCGATTGGTTTAGTAGCCTTGAAAACACTAGATATATTCATAAGTTTTACATTACATCATAAAATGAAAAACTACTACAATAACATAATGTCTCCATAATCCACACTCATATCCCCACATAATATCCCTGCAGGTCATTCATAACCTACTTCTTCACTTCCTGGGAAAAATAAAACATTGAAAAGGGGTGAGCTCAAATGCCCAGTAAGGATAACAATATAGCGGAAACTTTCATAAATAAGAATAAACATTTAAGGCAGTGTATAACTAAAACAAAAGCCTTTTAAATATGAACTTTCAACATGGTATGGCATAAATAAAATGAAATAATTCCATTTACTTATTCACATGGATATTCTACTAATCGAATAATCACATGCAAAAATTAATAACCACTTTCATAATGTTGGAATGCATAATGCCAGACTATCATAACCACATAGTCAAGGCCTCGTGCCAAGACTACAAATAAGATTTTGTCAAGGCCTTGTGCCAAGACACTAGTTTGTCTCATGAGACCTACCGATGCATCGAGGAGCTATAGCGGGCTCCACCCGTCACTTATTAAGTCCAATGCATTCCCATATGAAAAGGTTTAAACATAACATAAACATTCGTATTAAAACTAGCATACGAAATGTCAATACTTTCACAATAAACTATGAATGGTATAAAAATAGCACATCCACAGTCAAACATATCACAAAACCTTCAATACAATATAGAAGTTTTGTATCATAATAAATCAACTTCAAATAATCTTAAAATCCATCAAAGGATGTTGACATAGATGAAATCAAAATTCTTTTTAAAGAAATATCTCCTTTTATTTTGAAATCATTTAAGATCCATATAAAATAAAACATTTTCTTTGAAAATATTCTTATAAGCTTGTAAGGAAATCTTTGAAGATTTTATAACGGCGTAAAATAACCGCACCCGCCGTATAAGTTAAAAAAAACATTCTTACCTCAATTCTGTCGAAAAGGTTAAAAAGGACCTTGTTTTGAAAACGACGGAAAGATTCCTTTATAAACCTCTTATAAAAAGTCAAAAAAGGGTATAAATGACTTTAACCCATATTCTTGTAAATAGTAAAAATGTTTTGAAATACATTTTTAAGAAACATGGATGTGGATGATAAAGAGATCCCAGTAGATTATTACATATAAACAACCTCGGATAATGAAGAGATTGTGAAATAACCCTTACCTTGAACTTTTCCTTGGTTGGGGTAGGTTAACCTCCTGTATAATGGTGAAATAATTGTTATTAAATTGTACAAGAATCATATATATTAATATGATATCATATATGATCTTTTAACATTGATTTGTTAATAATATCTTAGAATTATCGTCGTTTCGGGTGTTAACTTACTCATTTTCTTTATATGTTTTGTTACATAAGCCATGGTTGTTGTATCTTATTCATATCCAGAATGATATCTAGTCCTTAAAAATAATTTTTAAATCATCAAATGATAATTATACTTGAATGGTTACGATGGAGAATGAATCTCATCGCGTTCGTGGAGACGGTAGTCCGTACGTACGCACGAGCGACAATATCATTCTTTTGATATTAAAATAATATATAAATGAATGGTATATCAGATATACAGAATCATTAACATTTTATATTTATTATTTACATGAGTTACACATCATTATTATACCCATCCAAATAATATTATATTGAATAACAATTACACCACGACGTGGAGACGGTAAGCCGTACGTACGCACGTATGGTGACATGTTATTCAAAGGGTGGATAGAATACTGAATATGGTTGTACCATACTTATAATAACATCACAGTATATGTGAGATACTGGAGTTATTATTTTAGAATGATAAGAACAAAGGAAGAAGAAGTGGAAGAAGAAATGAACTTAGAAAAGGGTGGTGAAATCATTACCTCTTCTTCGGGTTCTTCCTTTTGATTTGATCAAAAGGGATCCTTAGGTTGGCTTTCTGATCAAAATAAGGCCTCTAGGTTGTAGTGAGGGATGTTGGGAGAGTATTTGGGCAGAGTTTGGCCGAACCAAAAGGCTTTGAAGGTGTGAAGAAATGAGAAGGAGGAGTGCCCTTTTATAAGAGGGGTGAGGGGCACCTTTGGAAAAGCTAGAAATATTAATTTATAATAAATTCATATTCGGTTTCCAAAGGCTCCAAAGTTGACTATTCAAAGTATGAGGTAGGGATAGGTCGAAAACAACTCATCCAATAGAATTTAGACAGGTTTGGGTACTTATATTAACCTTATCTTTAAGTATTAACTCTAAGTTAATTAGTTTCACTTTTACAATGTCTCTTTGTATTTTTATATAATATTGTTAATAAACTTACTATATACATCCAAGAGACCCCCAAGTGGTCCATTAATGTTTAACCTATCATAATATAAGTCTCTTGGCCGAACCTTAGATTTTTAAAAATTTAATATCAATTAATAATATAATATTTGTTTTAAGAACTCTTTTATGTCAATTTTGACACTATTCAATAGTTGATTTTTGTGAAACTCATAACAGATTGATTACTTCGAACAAAGTAAATTAAATCAATCCTAATATATCATATTATCCTATAAAATTAGTTTAATTCATTAAAAGTTTCATATTATATTTATTTGGGTATTTATAGTATCAATTATTTTAATTTTTTACCTTTATAGTAATTACTGCATCATCATTGTGTCATAAATAAAATAACTTATTTAATGTCTAAAAATTATAAATAAAATATCATTATGTAGGAAATCTTTTTATCTTTCTAATGAATATTTATAATCAAAAATAAAACATGTATAACCCTATGTAAAAATTGTTCTTCTAAAAGATGTAAGCTTATGCCATTTTTATTTTTATTTAAGCTTTATTAATATAATGTGTCATTATCACTTACAAGTGGATCCATGGGGTCCCAAAATAGACCCAAAGATTCCCATGGTCGACCATGTATCAACCAATAGGGTTAAGACACGTTTTAGGGTAATTTAGTATTATTATAATATTATTTGTTTAACCCTTATTTACCGGATTTACCCTTAACCATGGTAAATAAAATATTTACCGCAGTAATTATTCAAAATGTCTAAAAATAAAAGTTACCTATTTACAAAATTTGAACATCCTGATTCCAAATATGGAATCCATTTTCCTAAATTCAAAACACAGAAGTGGCAGAAATTAATTTAAAATTAATTCCCGCTGTCAAAACAAAAAGCGTGTTTTTAAGAGATAATAACTATCAAAAGATTGACACTTGTTTATGTTCGGTTTAATTGTAAAATTATGTCCAATGACCAACATTATATTAAATGGTAAAAATATATTCTAAATATACTTTAAAACTACTAAAATTCATAATTTATCACTATTAATTATTTTGATTAAAAAAGTTGTTTTTAATTAAAATTTAGTAATTTTCACTATTCATCAAAATATAAAAGTTATCCGAAAAGTACCAAAATTTCACCCTAGGATAATTTCGATATTCCGAATCCAAAAATGAAGTCCATTTTTAAATATAAAATATATATGATTTCAAAAAGTAGGTATAACTATTCACAACGGCTAGTTTAATTAGTTGTGGTGTGTGTTAGAACTCGAGGTTGCGTACAACACACGCTATCGCATTATTCGAAGGGAAACGTACCGTGGAAGCTTGGGGTGTTACAAACAACATAATGTAATTCACTATGTATGAAAATCTTGATCTATTTTCTATGACAGTAGAGTACAATCTCTCCCAAATGAACAACTCTCTAATTGGTTCAATAGATAAATATCCTAAAAAAATTATAATATGTATCATAATCAAATTATCATCCTTAGTGTTCCCAATTCCATTCATATCTTGAATTTCTATGTCAAATTCAGGGAGCAATAAGATTTATCTAACCAGCAGTGGTTTTGATTTTCTCCTCTTAATGGGATATTTGGTTGTTAAATGGTCTATGAAAACGACAAATTTTATCCCAAAAAGAATGTAAAGACACTTAACGAGGGAAAAAATAATGGATTAAAATTTCTTTTCAATTTTATAGTAATTTCACTATACAATATCTAGATTTCTCTATGCATAAGCTATTATAAGTTATTTCTTCTCTTCTCTTTTCCAAATAACAACCCCTAAAGATAAATTGAAATAATTTATCATCATATCAAATGAATGTTAAAATTTTTTGGTTGAACTATTAGTGGAGATAGTAGATTCTTTTTATGTTCATTAAAGTCCTCATCACACTACCCATTATCAAAAAATATAATATCTTTATATATATGTTTTTTCAAAGGAAAATAAATTTGGATAAATTCTATTATAAACCTCTTATTGAATCTAGTTTTCCTATGAAAACATGAAATATCATTAATATTATTTGGATAATATAGTGAAGATATAATTTCAACCAGGTACTTATGCGAGTTGAATACTATTTCTAGACACTTCTTGATTGAGAAAAAAATCCACATCCAACTATAAAGTGGAATATCTCACAGTTCAAGATAAGGTTTTTTTCAAAACATACTCTAACCAACACCCCTAAACATAGAAGACCTAATTCAAAATATGCAACAAACATAGTAAATTCATCGATAAAACCTCCATAAATTCCCCAATAAATTAAAAAAAATGTTACGTATACTTTTTGGGAAGCTGGTAGGGAAATCACAAAGTTTAAATGGTATTATTAAATAAGAAAATTTACCAAAAATACGTATAAAATATTTTAATTATATTTTTTTAGAGCTATATGAATGCAAAATTATTTATAAAAACCATCCAATAGGTAATGATGTTATTTACTAGCTAACAATTAAAGGATTTGATCAAGAAAAGTTAAGGGAAACATTTCCTTTTTAGTCACTAAATATATCCTAACATAATAAATGTATACCCTATACTTATTGGGAAACTTATAAGTCAATATTTCTCTTAATTAATTATTGAATACATTGAACCTACAAATTTTAGGAAAAACCTAGTATGGTATTACCCATTGTTTATCTAACATGGTGTAAATTCTAAGAACAAAAAATAAGATAGTGGCCTCATTTTTAACCACTTCAATAGGTGTATTATTCATCTTCCATTGAAATTTTCTATCTTGTTTATAATTATCCTCTAAAATAATCATATTCATTCACACTGGTGGACTAATTCATGGTAATTTATATAAATACCAACATCTTTCTTTCATCTTCTCCCTACAAACCTCTTAGAGTCGGTTCTCTTATCCACATGATATCACTATAGAAACAATGACATGAATTTTATATTAACCTACCCTGTATGAAAATTTTAAATATTCTCAAAAGGTCTTAAATTCAATTGTGGATGGGATTTCCAATTTATACAAAATATATTTTATTAATTCATTGAGTTCATTCAAAACCGCTAAATCAATATCCATCATATGAGTTTTACAACATTCCATAGGAGAAGTGAGATTATTATTAAGAGATTCACATTTGTTAACCTCAAAATATATTTCATATTTGTGTGAAAAAATAAGGCAACTCTTAGTTGAAATTTTGAGTAGATTTTATATTCCAAATAATAGAACTATATGAAATATTTATGATAAATAATATTTTTCTATGGTTATATCATGTTAATAAAATTTTAAATTACTTTCAACCATTTCAGTTTTAATTAAAAAAATAATTTATAATTTTTTTAAAAAATTAGATGTTCTAAAAACTCTGAAAAATACTCATCATTTTCTACAACTTTTTCAATGAAAGCATTATATGTTCCACCATTTGTTAAAAAATATCTAAACAATATTAAGTTTTCTCAAAATCTTAATTATTTTCAAAATCATTATATAATATTTTAGAATCTTGAATTTCACAAGACTCTTTCTCAGGATAAATATTATTTATTTAAGAATTCATAAGTTGGTTATATTTAATCAAATCAAGAAAATTTTTTATAGAAAACTCAAGAATAATGATTACTTTTTGAATAAATACGTTCTCACATAAGGTGTTTCATTTATTTAAAAATATGATATTTAACCATTACACTCCAAACCCTAACAAATAACCCCCCTTATGATCATTAATTACATCCTTAGTAGTTTCAAACAATTTCAATCTATAATTAATGGTGCATGTGTAGAAAATATTTCATCTCTTATAAATAACACATAATATTCAAGAGGGAGAACATGATATTTTACCCTTAAAGAAACATCTCCAATCTCTTCATCTAGCTTAGCTAAAATTATATTATCCCACTAGATTAGAATTCCAAACATATTGAGCTCCATAACCTGCATATATGAAAATACAAAATAAGGAATAACATTTATGGAGGCTCCTAAATTTATCCTTTTATCCCCAAATTGATGTTCACTAATAAAAAAATAAATTGTAAATGAACATCGATCATATTATTTAACAAGGAGAGAATTTTGGATCTTGGATGAAACATTCCTCCCCAAGTTAACTTTCTCAATTCCCTTTAAATTACATTTTTCAGTGAAATTTTTCATAATAACATTGGAATTCTATATATTTATTTCATATAATTTATCAATGTAATGTTGATGAGTTCATTATTAAAATATTAAATAACATCCTTGTCCATTTCAGTTTCTACATTATTTTTTATTAGGGGACTACCTATAGGGAAAGGCAGTGGTTCCTTGTATATACTCAAATCAACCTAATTTTTTTCCTCCATTTAATAATATTTGAAAAAATTAATAAAATAAATTTATGTTCTTCTATGATTTATTTCCTCCTTTTTATTTTTTCCGTCTATACAGGTATGGGGTTAAGAGGTTCAAGAACCAGTTCAATAGGTTTTTTTGTAACTTCTTCATATTTTTTCCCATTCATTTCAAAAGTGCTATTATCCTTATTAAGTTATTTTTAATTGAGTTTAGCTTTTGGTTCTCTGAATTTTAGTTTCACTTCTTAAAATTATAGAGAAAACATTATATCTTCCCTTTTAGTTAACTTTAGATTATAATGGAAAGCTACAACTACATTCATTTCTACTACCAATAATTTATGTTTCCATTTGAACCATATTTTTATCATGTTTGATAAAATTATTTTTTTTGTTGACAAACTTCTTGGTTTTTACCATTCCATCAAGACATGAATCATTTATTTGATAATTTTGTTGGTCTTGGTTAACATGATTATGAAAAGATGTGTAATTTATTCGAGTTTGATTACCATATTTTTCTTGATTGTACCTTTTTTTATTAGAATTACGATTAAAGAAATACCTATTTTTTATTTAGTTTACCTAAACATATTTTCTTTGGAAATTCCATCTTTTTCAGAAATTTTGTTGGATTAAAATGGAATATATTGGTTTTTTATTTATAAATTGACTATTTCTATTATTATGGAATTGATTTTCGAGGAATATGCAACTATAGGATTCAGAAGTTTCTTTTAATTGTGTACATTGATCATTAAAATGATCATGAGTTGACAAAATTCCCCAGTTCATTTTTATTTGAAAAACTAGGTCAAGATGATTTTTAAAGGGATGGAGTTTGATACAATTCATCTCATCATGTTTGTGAGATCAGTCACCTAAATTTCAATTTTTCCACATTCTAAAATATTAATAGAAACATCCATGATAGGTTTGATATTAATTAATATCCTTGTACAAAATATCTATCAATTTTGGTCCGTATTCGATATGATATTTCTAGCATCAATGGATGTTTTATATACTACATCTCCACATGCAGTAGTGTCTATCATGCTTCCATCCATAAAGACTAACCCCTCATAAAAATATTGGAATAAAGTTCATTAGGAATCTTATGGATTGGTAAGATATAACAAAACTTCATAAACCTATCTCAATATTCATGTAGATTCTCTCCTTTAAATTTCATAATTCCACAAATATCTTTTCTAAGTGAGTTTGTCCTAGTGTCTGTGAGATTTTTTTCTAAGAATTTCTTCTTCAATTGGTACCACTTCCCTATGAGAGTGGATTAGGAGTAGTAAAACCAATCCTTATCTACCCCATCTAAGGATAAATTGAATTATATAATATTAATATGATCCGTAATAATAGCCTAGAGTTTCATGTTTAGCCCACACCATGAAAAACTTGTATGTTCTTATATGGGTCATCTCCCTAAATCCATTAAAATTTAAGAAAATGGTGAATCAATCTTGATCTGAGCTCAAATATCGGTGCTATTCTAGGGTATCCTAGATATCTCTATGGACTATAAAAGTTCATAGTAGCTACTTCCTTTAATGTTCATTGTTAAACAACTCTTTCAAAAAAAAATTGTTTTTAGTTATTATTAAATATTTTTTTGGTGATATTATCTTTTTTGTTTCATTATTTTAGAAATATTAAATTTCATTATTATATTATTTTATAATATTATTATTCTCAAATTGTATAAATTTTCTAGATGTTGAGTTTCAAAGTTATTCTATGACATATAAACTAAACTCTGAATATCTGATTTTTCAATAATTTATTTTAAAAAATTTACTTATTTTCATAACAGTTTATTAATTTTTTTTACTATTTGTTTCAAAAATACCTATCAGACTCCCTGTTAACAATGACAATTGAAAAGGTATCAGATTTTAACTAGTCTATTTTAATTCCTACTTTATGTTTTTCCACTAAATTATTGAAACATAGAAGATCTGAGAGTTATATCCAATGATACTGTCATTATAGATTGTATTACAATCAATTTCTTTTAATATTATTACTTTTATATTTCTAGAGGAAATTTTATTAAAATAAAATAAAATAATTTTATAAACTAATGAATATTAAAAAATAATTAAACAAAAATAAGTGAATTAAATAAACTAGAATAGCATAAAGAGTACTGAATTTAACAGAGTGAAGAAGTAATGGACATAACTATAAATTCTCATGGATCAATATCTCTTAATTATTTTAAAATAACATAACAATAATATATCTCTAAAATAACATATAAAAATATAAAAACATGCATTTAATTCAGTTAATAAATAGAGTTCATCAACCAAGATCTCATTTTTCAATCTCATTTTAGTAAGTGTTGATCAATGCACTCGAAAATCTTTGATTACAATGGAACAATTAACTACCTATGTAATCACAATCCTCAATTGTGGATTAATACATTTTAAAAGATATGATAAACATCAAACCATGACTTCTATTAAACTGAAAATATTTACTAATTAATCAACACACTCCAATTGATTATATATTATTCAATGAATTTATGAAAATATTAATGAAGTGACTGAAGAACTGTACATTAAAAAAAATGACATTTCAATGGTCACTAATCTAGAGAGGATTAAAAATTATGAATTAAAAAAATGAATACATAGAAAGATGTCACTATTAAAATAAAATATTAACATAAATTCAAAAATAAAGTCGATTGTGATCAAAGATTATGTGGAATATTCACACTTCATCTTCACTGAAGTAGAAGTGGGAATCTCTACATCAAGCTCGTGAGAATAACCTATGGAATTTTACTCCCATTTATGCACTATAGAAACAGTTTTTCCTCGATCTACCATATCTGATGTGTCTCCCATAATTTTTATTATCATTATTTTAAAATCATTCACATACCACATGAACAAACTTATCATTGTATTCTCTTATTTATCGACCATTTATAAATTTTATTTATAATTTTTCTTATGAACTTAAACTAAAGAAAACCTCTAACTATTGGTGAAAAAACATGTGAACTAGATTTTCCCACTAACCAAATAAATTAGTAAAATAATTTTAGTTTGGTTCACTCTTTAGGTATTTCTAATAATTTCTAGAATCTTTGAATGGCTTCAATGAACTCCTACAGATCAACATTATGCACATGGAGATGACATATATTTTTCATGAGTTTTATCATTCAAAATAAATTTTCACTAAATTTATCATTAAATGAGAATATACGACAACTTTTACCTTTCTATAGGCTCGATCAATTTTTTACATTTACATAATATCTCAAATCACGAAATCACCCACCATTAAGCTACGTCATAGATAAGATTAAATATTCTAACAGTACAAGACCAATAAAAAGAAATTCTTCTATCTAAAATTAAATACCCATCAATATAGGTATTAATCAATGACTCCCATTTCCATCATCAAATAACTTCATTACCAACCTTGTCACAGACTTTCTTCCTTGAATTTAGAATCGAGTTTTCTCAAAAAGCTGGTCTTCATCTAACTTCAAAAAAACACACACCCATCTAGAAATAGTTATGTTTTTGATATCGTTATCAATCCATTTGGAATGAAATGGATTTCAATAGTGAACCGAATTCTCTATCTAGTGACTAGATGTAAGTTCTATGTTGTTTGTCAATATTATATCCTTAAAATTCCCTGATTCCTTACATTGGGTTCTCCATAATCTCAATGGATTCGTTACATTACTATTTCAACTCATAAGGATTTAGTGAACATTATACATAAATATTGGTGTTCAAATTCCTATTATATAATGAACCATAGGATTATATTCCACTCACTTGGGTTTTTTTGGGTATTAGAAGTTCCAGACAACGAAATAAACACAAATAGTAGAAACAAAATGAAGAAAACATGGATTTAACGTGGTATGTCAAGATTTCCATTGTTTATGAGAGAAATGGGTTAGTTTTATTAATCTCTCCAGATAAAATTTTAGAGGATACACTCATTAAAATTCATTTTATTTGATCCAAATTTATATTTTAAGGAATCAACACTGTCAAGGGTTTATTTGGTTCTATTCATCAACCCTTGAAAAATCTCTCACCATCTACTGATTCAATGTTGGCTACTTCAATGGTAAGTTATTCTCTGGTAGATTAATTTTTGATAAAATCTATCCTACTGATATAAGACTCCCAATAATATTTCAGTGGGTGTGGACTCCAAAATTTTCCCCCTCATGACTAATTTTGGGTTTATGCTTGATCTGCAGTTTCCTTGCCAGATTCTAGCTTCTCTTTTGGTAAAACCTTCATCATCATATCTTCCCCAATATCAATAGTGTGGAATTTCATGGCATTTTTCTTATTCCAAAAAATTTTATATCTAATAGTATCTAACATTGTCGTGTTTATACCTGGAATAAATTTTTAGGTTCTTACTAAGATAAATTGTGTTCTAACCATCAAAATAGTGAATATAATTTTCTTAACTTTGTCTGAGCTCCTCTAAAAGCATATTCATCCAAAAAATCTATTTTCATCCTTCAGTAAAGATTATATACTCTTATTATATGGAATACCAGGCCACAAAATTATAAATTCATGATTTCCATGAGACTCTTATACTACAAATTATAGTTGGTACCCAAATACAGATTTTTTCATGTCAACATCTCTAGCCATAAAAACAATGAATAGACATTCCCCATAGATAATCAATATCCATTTGACTGATATAAATTTATATTTTCATATATTTGATAATAATATACTCACAAATCCAACATTGTGAGAAATATCGGGTTTGGTGCACACCAAGACATACATAATACTTCCAACCACTGACTGATAAAGAAAATTTTTCATCTCTTATATCTCTTCCTCAGTTGATGTACTCTAATATTTCATGAGCCTAAAATGATTAGTATGTTGAGTCCTAATTGGTTTCTATTTTCTAATATAAAAGACTTCAAGAATATTCTCAATGTACCGATAATGAGATAGCCAAGTCTTTTGGTTCCTTCTGTCTTTAGAAATCATCATACCAAGAATCAGACTATCATCTCTCAAGTCCTTCATTTCAAAAGACATTTTCAAATACATATTAAGCCTATCAATATTTTTGATTTCTATACCAAAAATAAACATAATCACCATAAAGAAAAAAATATAATGAAATAGACTTTAGAAAATAGTTTGATTAATACGTTGTGATTAATAGTTGTCCTCATATAATCATTTGTCTCTATGAATGAGTTGAATTTCATGTACCATTTCCTCAGTGAAAATTTCAGTCTCTATAAAATTTTCTTGAGTTTTATACTAGTTTTTCTTAAAATTACACCTAAAATAACTATGGATTCTTTATATATATCTCATCATCAATATCACTTTGTAATAATGTTGTCTTTACATCTATTTTTTTTGAAACAAATAGTTCATAATAGTAGCCAATCCTAGAAAAACTCTGATAGAAGACATTTTAACTACATCATAAATGATTTCATAAAATTCAATACCTTTATTATTAGTAAATTTTTTATAGACCATTTTGTATCAATATAATAACTATGATATAGCATCGTATTCTTGGATTATATACACCACTTACTCTTGTGTTCCTTATTTCAATGTGGTAACTCCACTAAAAAAATGTGCAATTATTATGAAAGGATCTCATCTCCTATTGATTGGACTTCTTCCATTCCACCTTATGTTGACTCCTGGCCATATCATCATAACTGTATTGCTCTCTCTCATTAGTGGGAATCACATACTCATGTGATGAGTATATATGACCTGATTTTCATTCTATGGTGGATCTCCTCAACTTCCCTTCATGGGGAATCTATTTTGGAATATCATATGATGGAGAAATATTAATAGATAGAATCATATTACCAGGTAGTTATGTGTCATCAGTTTCATGTATCTCTCTCACAATAGATGGAATATATGAAGGTGATATTGGTTCTAGATTGACTAGAATTTCCCCAAACAACAAATTCAATTTTTTCTGGATTATCAAAATGATCAATTGTTTGATCCTTGAGAAACACCACATATCTAGTTATGAAAATCCTCCTACTAATATGATACCATATTTGGTATCCAAACACCTCATTAAGGTGTCCCAAAATTAAACACGTTTTCCTTTTCCTTATAGCTCCTCCCAATCATCATTTAGGATGCAATCAAATTCCCTATAGCCAAATACACTTATATGATTATATAAAAAAGATTACCCATTGAAACCCTTTTTAGAATGTCACAGGTCAGTGTAACTAATGGATAAATGTTGAGATGATAAAATGTGGTCCACATTTTCTACCACAAAAATGTTTTTTGGAAGAATTTCATTGTAGATATTATACATAACTCTCTCACAAATTTTTCTGCTCATCCTCTCAACAACACTGTTATGTTAGGGCATCTAGAGGACTGATTTTTCCTTCTTAATTACAAAACTACTATATTAATCCAAAATTGGGCCACAATACACTACTTCATTTTTTGTATGCACATTATTTTATTGTCTACCTATTTATCTTTTTGCCTTAACATGAAACTTCTTGAAAACCTCATGTGCTTGATATTTAGTTTCCAAAGAAATGGACCAGACATTTATAGAAAGATCATTGATGAAGGTAAAAAAATTAGTAACACTTATGATCAACTTAGAGATCATCATTCAAACATCATAGTGAATAAAATCTAAAACAAATTATTTTATAGATGGTAAATAACCACAAAATGATACTATGTTTTTTCTATGATGCAATCCAATTATGTATACACATGGGTACCTATAATTCCAAGTAAGGTATCATTCTGAGAGATACTTCTTATTCCTCTCTAACTAAGGTGATAAATCCAACTATTCCAAACTTTTACAACATCATATTTTCTAGATTCATTGATTTCTCCTCAACACAGTCTGAAATCTGTCAGATAAATAGAAGTATCCTTATTTCCTTTCTCAATTACCATGTGACTGTTGTTAGGATTCCATTTCATATCACTGAAGAAACTAACATATCCATCACCATCAAGAATTCTAGTGGATATAATATTTAGGTGAATATAAAGAACATTCCTCAAATCCATCAACAACAACATGCATCCAATATTAGTTTCCATAAAAATATTACAAATAGTAGTGATTTTGGATGCACTATCATTTCCAATATTCATATGTTTAAAACTATTTAAAATGTAAGATGAGAATGCATATCTTCTATTGGTGACATGGTTTGAGTCTCTTGAATCATTCCATCATGATGAGACTTGGCTTTCAATACCAAACATATTATCTTAAGGAATAATAAACATATCTTCATTGAAAAATGCAACTTCATTATTTTAGGTCTTACCTTCTTGATTCCCCTATTCTTCCTTCACCCTCCTATAGTCCATGATGGAGTGTTTAGGATTTCTATAGTGGTGGAACTTCATGTCATACGTCCATCATGATTTTTATATCTACCACTTCTATATACATTTTTCATAAGGTTCCCTATCTATACTTCTTCTCTACAATTTTTTCTTCCCTTTACATTCAATGATAAGAGTTTCTAATTCAACTACACATCCATCATCCTTCCTTCAAGAATCTTCATTCAGTAATCTATAATTCACCATTTTTTTAGTGAGAGTTATATATGGAGAAAAATTGATAACTTAAACAACAATTTTCCCCAAATTTTTGGTATAGAACACAACATCAACAATTCTTGAAAGTCATCATCAAGTATCATTTTAATGGTATTTAGTTGATCGATATTACCATGAAACATGGACATTTGCTCTGATATATTGGTCTTGTATTTGTAAATCTAGTCAAAAAGTTGGAATATTAGGTTTTATTTGTTCTGAATGGTTTTCCTCACACACAGACACACACAGATATATATATATATATATATATATATATCCAATTCTCTCTATAGGATGAATGAATCATGTTTATTGAAAAAAATATATAAGATACTCTTGTCGACCTAATATATAATTTTGATAGCACACATCCTGTTCAGAACGACCCACTCTGTATCGAATGGAGGGATACTGGTTGACGTCTTCTCATTGTCTTGACTGCTTGTTAATGATTCCACCACTTTCATAACAATAGAATTAGTGGTCTCTACTATAGGTTTCAAAAAATATTTAATATAGAAGAGATACTATCTTTTTTTCCATATGGAATAATTTAAAGCAATGAGTTTAATCATATTATCTCTATTTATTCCATTTGTACATTGATAATATCAAAAATCTCACTATATGGATTCATTTAGAGTGGTTTAAATAATAAGAAACAACTCCTAGATCACTAAAAATATATATTGATTGGATATAATATAGTAAAAATAGTTTCAGTGGTCAAGATTGACCGATGAGGTGGAAATGACGTGGCTCACCAGAACAATAACGAAAAACCAATTGAAATGTCAAAATGGGAATTTATAGTATTTTATACTTAGAAAAAGGAGTATTGTAGAACCAATAATTTTAATGAATATTTTACCACCACTATAGACTTTGTTTCAAATTCATTTTTTTGTTATTTGTGCCGTTGGAGTCATCTTGAAAAGCTCATAATGGAGTTGGAATCAAAATTACTTCCAAAAAAATTTAATTTTCTACTTATTGGAAACCCCTTCTATACTTTCAATGTTTTTGCATTGATACCTATGACACCACTTTATTGGGACATCAAAAGTTCCATATGACCAAATAAATAGAAAAAAGAAGGAAAATGAAGAACACTAGGATTTAATGTGGTTCTACAAGTTTTAATTTATCCATGGGAGAAGGGGGAGGTTCTATTACAATCTCCATATGAAACAACATAGTATATAATCATTATAATTCATGGGATTCTATCCCATTTTATAGATAAAGGAATCAATGATGTGAAGGGTTGGTTGGGGGTGGTTCTTCAACCCTTGAAAAATCTATATTTGTTAGATACTTTAATGTTGTAAGCTTCTATGTTGGGTGTCACTTGGGTTGGTTATTTCTCGAGAAAACCCATCTTAATGAAGGATGACTCCCAATAATCTATCCTAAAATTAGGAGTAGACCCCATAGGTTTTTTCTAATTTCTCAATATGGATTCAGTTTAACTCCTTTGTGAATACATCATCCTTCTGGTCAACCTCAGTTCTATATTTTATAGTTTCATAAAATTAATTGATAGACAAATATGGTTTTTTCAATATATGAAATATAGGTCTTCAAACTCCAGCCTCAGTTTCATTTTCCCAACTCTTTTTTTTCATCGATTTTGGATTTAGTAGTATTATTCTAGTTTAGTTTGAGTCTCGGGATACCAAAATCTTGAATGATCATATTTCTCCCTTGATTTCAACATTGATCGAGTATTCAGTTTGATTCATCATCAGAAACCCAACCTCATATTATGTTCAGACCAGAAAACCATTGATGCATCCTCACATCACTAAACTTGACTTTTCCTAGTTCAATCTTTTATTTCAAATAAAATGTCTCGATCTTCTTCATCCTTAATATTCCACAACAATCTTCGGCTTCCACTTCGATTATTGAAGTCTTACTATTCATTTATCCAAGAAGTTTTTTGGTCATGGTTTCATCCAAATCCATAGATCGACTATCATTATCAAAATACAATCGGTTTAGTTTCATATATATCCCATGGTCAGATTATTCAAAATCTGACCTGAAATGTGGTCTAAGTAAAACCCCTTAATTTTCATCCTTGTTCAATTTATTTCCTTGAGGAAAAGATTTTGGTTTGAAATTTATCATACGATCAATATGTTTTTCATGAATTGTTGACAGATTCTAGGTTCACAATCTCTTGTGTTGATTTTTCCCTATCTACCTATTCCACAGTCAATTAGTTTGGGGTATGACCAATTCATTCCTTTTCCAAATTACTATAGAACTCTCAAACATCATCCAACTTTAATTTAAAACTCACATTTGTTTTTATAATTAACTGGATTTCAACACACTTGGCACGATATCTTGAATTTCTCTTACAATCACTTGACCACTTTGTGTTATTTTCGGAAAGGCACGGTAGATAGAAAGAAGTGGTATAATTATTTTCATTATACTCATTTAGTTGCTTCAAGACTATGTAATATATTTTCTAAATTCACACATTATCCTTCACAGGGATGAAAATAAATTAATATTAATTGATACAGGTTTTTAAAATTCATATTACGATAAAAAAATATATAGCATAAATTAATATTAAAAATAAATTATATCAAATAAATTTTGGACTTGAAATTTTAATTTTAATTATAATATTAATATAATAGTTCCCAAAAATAAAAAATAAACTAAACTATTATAAGTAATTATTTATTTAAATTTTTATTTTAATGACATGAATTAAAATAAAATAAAATTATTACCTAAATTCTCTATAACATAAAAATAATATAGAAAATATATACACAATCAAAGTAAAACCAAAATAAATAAAAATACAGAAAACCATTAAAAAAATATTATGAAATGATGCTCAGTGAAATTTATGAGAAGACCACGTACAAAAAATCAAATCAATTAATGCACAAAAAATATCATTTTCAAATAATTTTTAACAAAATTACAATTTCGACCATAATTTGTTAATTAATTAATAATATTTCATTTTAAAAAAAATTCACCTAAAAACACATTAATGCACTATAATTGATGAAGAAATCATGCATAAAATATAACCTCATCAATGATGCAATCAAATAGTTTTTTTTTCATTAAAAACATCAATTTTTCTTATATAAATTAGAGGGTTAGTGGATGGTATAGTATTGTTTATAATATTTTATGTAGATGATATACTGATTATCATAAATGATATTCTGATACATCACACTTTGAAGATATGATTCGATAGATTATTCTTAATGAAATCAACGAGTGAAGTTTCCCACATAATGGGTATGTTGATCTTGAGAAATAAGTTGAAGATGATTCTTGGATTGAGTTAGGAAACCTATATTAGTAAATTATTAAAGTGGTTTAGAATTGAAAACTCTAAATTGTGGTCTTTACCAGTTTTGCATGGAAAGAATCTTATGAAGATTCCATACCCCTCTAAATAGTATAGGTGATGAATATACAATCTCTGTGAGAGTCATGAGATTTTTTTAAAGAACATTATTATATACTTGAGATAGTATTATGACATATCCATGGTTATTAGAAGAGAAAATTAACTCCGTGTAAAAGGGAACACATGTGCAAGTTTTCAATCTAAAAAATATAACATGTATAGAAACCCAAAATTTTCTTACATAATTATTTAATCTTTTTAGATGAATATTCAATACATAACATTACGATCAATTCCATAACCCTAAAGGTCTAGTGTCTTTGGATAATAGATTCATAAAAATATTATTTTGATATATTCTTCAATATGTATAATAATGATCATCTCACTTTGTACCCTTCTTGACATACCCTAGTTAAAACCTATCATCATAACCTGGGGAAAGGAAACATAATAATGTGTGATCTTAGATTCTTAGTAATGGTAGACATGAGAGATATAAATCGATGATCATAAGTAAGGATAAAATAAGCCTAAAGTTATGAGTTCAATATTATTACATACGAAGCTCATACCTAGTCATGCATAGATCATTACCATGAGATATGTCATAAAACGTTAGCATTTCAAAATATATAAATAAAAAGTGTGATAAATATTCCAAAATCAAACATGAACCCTGAGTTTTAATCTAATATATAAAAACATATAATATAAGGTGTGTCACCATTATATGTATAAAAACCATTTCATATGTCATGTTTAACTACTAAGTCCATCAAATCACAGAGGATTAGGTATTGACACCTCTTTCCCATATCATAACAGATAAGATATCATTTTTGTTTTCCCGTTATGGATCAGGAATCCCTACCAGTTTCTCATAGTTAATCTGACAACCTTAAAAGTTTCCTATATTTATCTCATCAGATATAAATCTTTACCCAATGAACAAGATGGATATATAAATCCAATCTTACCGATCCCATAATTAAAACCAAGCATATGTTTTCCATAAATTCTCAAAACAATCTACCTATCATTATTTCATAACTCTTGGAGTGGAATGAGTTTCATCGACATTTCATCGTAACATAACCTATGGAATATAATTGAGTTTAATAAATACCTCATTGTAATAATAATAAACCACATATATAAAGAATATGTATTTTATCATTGGATCATATCCTCAATAAAACATAAGTATTATAAAAGTACTTTATCATATATGAAATATAACTTTAAAAGAGAAAAGTAATATTTCTTAATAAAAACACAGTTTTCATTTTGAAATCAATTATTTAAAATCCAAAAAATTCAAAAAACTAAGGAAGAGATTTTATTTTTAAATAACCATGGAAAAATGTAAATTAATCTTCAAAAAATTGGGTTGTCATGATGGTGGAAATTTTTTATCTTTTTGTATATGTTAAAAAATAGTCTACACACATTTTTGTTTGAAAAAGATTAAATATCTCATTGGGAAAATTTCAGGAAGATTCATTTGAAACATTTTAATAAAAAATAATACATTGGTAAAAGTGAATTTAATCAATCATAGATTAATATTAAAACATTTTAGATAAAATATTGACATGGAAACAAGGAATCTTGACCAAAGTGAAAATATAGTCTATTTTCCTAAAAAATAAACTCCCAATAATTTTAAGTACCAATGAGAAAAAAATGGTACTATTAGTTGAAAATTCCATGAATAACCAAAGTAGGTAAAAATTAAAGGGATTTGTCAAATAAAGATCATATAATTTCTTTAATATAAATTAATGCATAAACCATATTGATTAAAATGTGAATGAAACATAAATCCCTTACCTGAAATCTCATCTTTCTTCATACACATTTGAGATTACAATAAAATAAATATATATTTATTAAATAAACATACCCATATCCATCATATCATATATGAATTAAATAAAACATTTTATTGACTATTTAATAGTAATTTGTTATTAAAATCACTTTTTTGGGTGACAACTGCTTCATTTTTTATGCATGTTTTGGTTTGAATGTTCCTTTCCTTATACTTTGATCAAACTTCCATAATATCCATAATTTTATTCATGATATTAATATCATATATTTCAATTATATATATATATGTATATATTTATTCATCCATAAAATATTGAGAAAAAATGAATCACACCATTCAGGAAGACAGTAGGTTGTAGAAATGCATGAACATTGTGTTCACCTTTTAAAAGAATGAATAAAAGAAATTTAAATAATAATTGACCATTTTAGAATAATTATTATATATTATATATCATATATTTCCATTAAATTTGTCCATATTTCCATCCATTTAAAACAAAAGTGCAAAATGAATCGCAATGCTTTGTGGTTGTTTTAGTCCACACGTATGCACGAGCGATAATATCATTTTACAATGGATGAGAAATGGTGGATAATTATAATTTCATCATCCTAATAACAATTAATTATATTTTATATACATAATTAATTATTTTATAATTAATACTATATATTCATTGGAGGTATAATTTTAAATATAATTAAAAATTCTTGGTTAATAGTTATACATCTTCGTTAAGAAACCTTCTATGGATTACCACCTAAGACTTGAAAAGTTGGTCATTTGGACAGATGAGAATATCAAGGATATGGTGGAGGAAGTTGTTATGATATTATATTAGGTATCATCCATTATATAATTTATAATTTTTTTTAATAATTATGAAAATTATATTCTCTTTTATAAGTGAGGGGAGGGGTACTCTTAGAATTACATAACGTATTAAATCAATATAAATTAAATTTATAGTTCACATGGATCCAAATTGATATATTCAGAATATAGGATGTCAATAAGTTGAAATAATATCATATATTAATATTTACACATGTTTATGTGATTTTATAAACATTATCTCTTAGTTTTAACCCCTTGTTAATCCTGTTGACAATGACCACAATATTAATGTTTTTTCAAGTTAATATTATAAAATGATACCCTAAAAAAATATGGGACCTATAACTGGTCCATGGTTAATGTTTTAAACCATATCCCTTTTAATTGGATGAATATATTATTTTTATGAATTGTATAGAAATTAATAAATGATTATCTATTATAAATTATCATTAATGTTATTTTTAGAACTATTCATTTATTTTGACTCTAAGGTAATCTTGATTTTTATATAATTTTAATATAAAAATTTAACACATCTACAACAAATTTAATTTATCTAATTAATTCTTGTAACATAATAAGTCATCAAATTTATATAACTTTTATTATTTTTAATATCATTTATTTTATTTTTCTATTAAATGAACAGATACTATATTGGTATTGTGTAATAATTTATGGTAATTACTTCATCAGTAAAGGCTAAAAATAAATTAAAACGATAAAAAAATAGTTCATTTTTCAAATCAGAATTTTTAAATTCAATTACTCTCATTTTATCTATATTAAAAAAATTGATGATATTAAAGTCAAGTGATTGATATTTTATAGTCTGGTGTGAAATTTTGGCCACTATCATTTGGCCCAAATTTATACAAATGAATTTATATAAACCAATTCAACAATCTACCACTTGGATTCTGATCTTCTATGCTATCATGATTCAATACTACTAACACAAAAAAATTACTCAATTTGAGTTACTCCCCTTCTTCACTCACTAATGGGTTGTTTCAATCAAATCTTCAATTTCAAGAATAAAATTAAGGAAATTATAGATTATTTCCCATATCTGATCCCATAGTGTTCCCCAATATTCTACCTCTCACACTATGTTAATCAATAGACAATAACATTGTCATGGTATTGCCTCAACTTCTCTATCACCTCATCTTCATCAACTTGTCTTCCAGATTATTCTATCTATGCATCTTCTGCAATGTCCAGAATCGATCCTATATAAATCCTATAATAAAATTGTAATTCAACTAATGTACTTTCTCCAAGAATGAAACACTTTTTTATTTTAAAGATTTATATCACTCTAATAAACACAATGAAATGAATTTTTCTATCACTTTTTATCTAGATCCTCAAAAATATTCTTCAGAAAAACCATATCCTTCTTGGATTCTATAACATTAATGTATTCTACTCCTATGGTGGATAAATCCACCACCATTTTGAAATTAGATATTTGTCTCACTATGGTTATCCATAGAAAAACACATAACCTATGTTAGTCCTCCTACAAATCATATCGCCTCCAAGGTTAGCATCCATACACCCCTATAATGATTTACGTTTCCCAAAGCATAGAGACACTTCTTTTCTCCCGTTTAAATACCTCAGTATCCACTTCACAACATCCCAATGTTTCTTTCAATGGTTATATATGTACCTTCTCAATACTCCCACTACGTGAGCAATACCATATTGGGTATAAACCATGGCGTACATCAATCTACCAACAACCGATGTATATAGAAAATATTCCATATACTCAGACACTTATTATATCTTAAGTGATTTATCCATTATATGTTTTTAACAGATTTATAGAGGAATATAAATTGACTATATTTCATCAAACTAAATATTTATTAAACCTTTACAATGATGTTATCCTATGATATCATCAATGTCACAATAATGTAGTCTCTCTTGATCCTTATCCCTAAAATCTAGCTTGCTTCTCCAAGCTCTTTCATATCAAACTCCTCACCTAGCTTCCCATTTATCTCATAAATCTTATTTATACAAGATTTTATAATAATAATTTTATCAACATATAGATGAATTTCTATAATAAATCATGATCATTTGGTTGGGGGAGTGAACCAGTGAAAACATTTCTTTTTATAAGAATTTTTCAGGACTTATTCTTGAGAAAACAGTTTGAACCTATGAAAAATCATTAGATTTGGGATACAGTCAAAGATAAATATCAACCTCATAAATCATATAAAAAATATATTTATTGTGTATCACACACTATTTATAAGTTTCGGTACAAATAAATACACCTTTTCATGTTGGTAGACCCCCCAACATGGACTCCATTACTATCTTCTTCCTAGAATAGAAAGACATAAGTAACAAATAGTTTTACAAACTTGTAAAAAACTATTATACTATAGTTCTTTATACCCCCAACTATTTATTTTGTATCCTATTTCTCTACAGCTGGTTATGAACCCTAGAAAAGAAGCCACTTCATCAGTTGGTATACCCCCATGTATAACTTCATTTTTCTAATTTTATGATTCACATGAGATTGTTTTTTCACTACATTTACAAGTAAGTTTCGTAAATATCACCTGTGTTAAATCTTCATTCACTTCAAAAATTATGTTATGATTTTTTTATTCTTTAAACTTCCTCCAGATCTTTGAAAAATAATAATATACCTAATAAAAATATTTCATGAATATGTATCATGAAAAATTACATAGAAAAATTTAGTTTGATCTTCCTCCGTTCGGTAACCTATATCTCATGGTCTTCTCCCTAATTATCCCGATCTAGTTCTATTTCTTATCTTCCTACTTCAACTAGGTAAAAAAAGAAATCATAAAGCTAAAAATTATCCAAAAAATATATTTTTTCTAAGGAAAATCTATTTGATGGATCTCTCTCTGATAGATCTTGCACTGATGGATCTCTATCTAATGTAACTCACTTCAATAGATCTTGTTCTGATGGATCTATTTATGATTAAACTCACATCGATGGATCTTACTCTGATGGGTCATTGTTGGATGGAACATGCTCGAATGGATATCCACTTCAAACAAGAAGTAAAATCTGGTTGGGATCTCATTATATCAGAAATATTTCAGAGCTTCATCTATCCATACATGTGAATAGCGATCATATATGAATGTAATTTACCCTATATTTATAGGCATCCAATATTTGTATAGGTGGGAACAACAATTTTTCTTCCCACTCAATGAAATTTATAAATCCTAATTTTAAATATATTTGAATATTCATTTTGACCAATCTAACTCTTATCAATATTTATGGATCCTTTTTGAATCTTCTTGAATCTTCCCAAAACATAAACCTTCTTCGAATTTACAAACTATTCTCCAGTCTGACTATTTGAGTCTAATATTTTTTTGGTGGATCTAATTATTCTTTCTACCATAAATTCAATTTTATAGAAATCCTTATAGAAAATGTGTCTCGTGATCTTTCTCATGAAAATATCATTTATTGGATTAGTTTATCATAATTTCGTAACTTTGAACTTTGTATCCTTTTATCTAGAACAAATTAAAAAGAATAACACAAAGATATGAAATCCCAGTCTAATTCTCTAAGTTAAAAAAGATGGATTAAAACTTATTTGAAACAAATAAATATTATATTACCATTCAACATTTCAATCTGGTATCCATTTCATTATTTCTGTCTTTTGGTTTTTCTAGATTCTAAATGATATCTGATTACAAACTCTTCACATTTTAATCATTTCACAAATTCTTCATCAATGTCGCTACTTCCTTTTTTTTCATAAACCAAGATAAATTCCTTTTCTTATAAAAAAATCTCAATTAAATCTCATAACATGCATCCTATAATCCATGTTTGATGATCTTAATTCTCTAGGAATACATCGATAACATTAATCTGATAAACTATGACTGATAAGATCACATCAATATCTGCATCTGATCTGATCTTGTTAGAAGAACAACCTCAGATGAATTTCTACTTATTGAAATGACAGCAATGGTCTTATTATGGTGATGCATAAGATTAATAACTTTATAATTTAAAATTTTATTTCTCTCTTCTCATTAAAAATTCGTCTCATATCATGAGACTTCTTCATGATATAGTTATATTTAATGACTAAAAACACATCATCATATTCTCTTTAATCATAACCTTTGTATATGTTTGATCCTTTGGTGTTCAGTAGGGTTTTACAAAAACTATTTAACCATTTATTTAATTTTCAACTATCAAATTTCTATATATTGGCATGTTGACAAAAAATACAACTAAAACACAACATAGACATTATAATACCCCCATTTGTGTTTTTTTCAATACCCACAAAAATATTCAACCATATAAATAGTCAATATGTATACTAAAATTTTATTCCAATAATGGTTTTCATTTTTATAGTCCCCCCACTTTTCTTCTCCTCCTTATTAATAATCAAGTTCAAAGGGCCCACCCATGAATCATAAAATTTTCTTATAATGAACAATAGTATCACATGAGTTTCTTAACAAAGATCCTTTAACAAATAATCTATAAGTTTATGTTGGTGAACCCGGTGTAGAAAACAAGAATGTATAATCATGGTGATCAATGTTTTCTATAACAAGACTTCTCATGTAATAAATTTTTTATGTTCCTTTCCACATTTGCATATCTGGGGATATTGGGGAAAATTTGATAGGATAAAAATTACATTCTCCCATCTCAAAAAACATATAAAAAGTTAAAGTTCATAAAAAACATTCCCAAAATCTCATCCTTCTTATCTTAGTAAATTTTTTTCGATAGAAGTGTAAGATATTCCCAACTCAACTTCTTAACTTAAACTCCTTAAATTCCCATCATGTTTGTAAAAATATAAAAATATTTTGGAAATAAGAAGAAACCCAGGTATCTTCTAAGAAGAAATGTTTAAACTGAGAATATTCTCTCGGTCTTTAATTTTTCTTCATTTTCATAGATTTTTTATTAGATGTGTTTTCTTACTTTTATTTATCATACTCAGATAATGTTTTCAAATCTTCCTCGACTTTTGTAACATCGTTCTTAAAATGAGTTTGTAACATTTTATTCATGTTTTCATATAGTGATGTAAAATAGTCATAAAAGTTTTATTAACAATACCTTATTTCTCACATCTTTTTTACATTTTCTTGAATTATCAAATCACCATTTGTTTACAACATTTTATCAAATTTTTTATCATCTTCAAAAATAAACTTTTTCTTCTTTTATTTAGCTGATTTTTATGCTTGTTGTAACTTTCTAGCAATGGGAACATGTTCTATCCAAATAACTAAGCACATATTCTTTTCCTTATCATAACTTTTTCTTTGTTCAACTTTCCTAAAGTACTCAAATTTAATCATTTGTTCTTTTTTTTGAGGATTCAACAATCTTAACCATATGAATTTCGTTTTCATTTTCTATAAATATCATACAAAAATTTGATCTTATTTTTTATCATAACTCCCATGTGATTCATATATATTTCTTAGTTAAGACATGTTATGACAACATTAATACTATCTATGTATAAGAATTCCAAAACACCAATAGAATCCTCTAAATCTTTATCTTTCTGACTAATAATAAATCTATATTACACTTTTGTGTTTTTATTTCTTTATAAATCAAAGGGAACATTTCTTAGAGAACACTTTCCTCAATAATTCCACTATTTCTTAGTGAAACATGTTTTCTAAAAAGTATTACCTTTAATACCTATTGAGTTAATAGAAACATATATACATTATGATTGTTTATGAAAATAATCAACCTTCTTCTGTAAGCCCATATTTTCACTATATTTAGAATTTTTATATTTAATATCAAATTCCTTGGAGAAGTCTAATATCATCATTTTTATCTCACTTTATGTTGTAAGAAACATTAATTGTGTTTCTAATAGCTTTTTATTATTCTCAACCAAAATATATTTTAAAAAATTTACCATATTCTCAAAAGAATCTATCTTCAACATGCTCCATTTACTTTCTTAAACAAGTGAAGTTTTTAAAATGTATAAATTATCATCACTAGTTGATTTTTCTTAATAACTTCTTAGTCACCATTCAAGCTCACCAATCCTTATTTTCTTATTTATAATCAAATTATGGTGTGTTACTTCTCTCTTGATCCAATCACCATTCTGAAAATTTATATCTTCAACATAATTCATCAACCTTCATTATATATTTCATTAGTTGAGTGTTTGGATCAATTTCTTTTTACAAATTTTCTTTAAGAATCCACTCAAATTCTATTATATCTTCATAATCATCATCACTATTTGATAAAATAATTCAATTTATAACTCGAGAAAGGATGTTTACATGATTGTATGATTTGTCACTGGATGAGGAATCATTCTTCTTTATTTTACTTGGATATTTTATCCTCTTCTTATCATGAAGAAATTTTTCTTTATGTTTCTTCCAATTTTTTCGATTATTTATTATCATATTCTTTGGCCTCAAACTATAAAACATTCTTCCAAAGATTTTTTTTCCAAAATTTCATTTCCATTCATAATTTAAACATTTAAGAGAAGTTTTTTTACTTTCCCCTTCTAATTACTCTGGTTATATATTTTATAAAAAATAATAAAAATTGTGTTGAAATATTCTACTTTTTCCACTACCTATGAATTACTCAATTCTTATAAAACTCATTTCTCTTTGTTATTTACCATTAAAAAATATTTAACGACAATTTTTTCTCAACAATTTTATTGAATACTGTGGATTTTTTCATTTTATATTTTACTAGAATATTTCAAATTTCATCCAAGGATAAATCTTCAGGATCTTATAAAGATGAAAATTTGACATCAAATCTATCTATAATGTTTCTCATCAGTTTATGAAGAATAATAGTATATCCCACCTTCTCAAAAAAAACTGTTAATGTTGCTCACAATCACATTTTCTATTTTAAATGAATCTTAAATTCTTTTTCATCATCTGCTTTTATATCATGAAATCAAATTCTCTAGATTAATAACTTATTTTCTGTAACTTTATTATTTCTTTCATAAGTACTTCTCAACTAATCCCACATTTTCTTTTCAATTGGAAACCACAAAATATTTATATAAATTTTTGTTATAATATCCATGGAAATTGAATTTTCAAACTTTCTATTATCTTCTGAACATCACTTTTTAGCAGCTATCATACAAACTTAATTAATGGTAAGAACCCTACTATTGTTGCATACCTATATTAATGTCTGAGAGATAGAAAATATGGTAACATCTTATTATTCCAAATGTGATAGTTTTTTTCATAATAAATAGGAACACACATATTATTAATTGAATTTATATTCTCTATTCTCTAAGATAGATCATTCATAGGGAATTTGGATTTGATAAAAATTGGAGTCCCTTAATGGATCGAGATCACTGAGTGGGGGGGGGGGGGTGATTACGTTGTCAAATTTATTTTTATAAGAATTTTCTTATCTTATTCTTGAGAAAACATTCTAAACCTATGAAAAACTTATAGTGTTACAATCCACAAAATTATAAATATCAACCTCACCAATCATATTCAAAAATAATAAATCTACAGTATCACTCAATTTTTCCAAGGTTCGATAAAAATACCTACTCCTTTTCATAATGGTTAGTCCCTAAAAAATTAATCATTTACTAACTTCTTTATGGAATACTATATAACATGAAAAAATATTTCTACAACCCATTATATATTTTTTATCTATAAATGATTTTACCCCCAACTATACATTTTATATCCTATTTATTTACATGTAGTTATAAAACCGATCTAAAAACTGTCTTCAGCAACTGGTTATACCTCCAAGATACAAGATTCTTTCTTTTAATTTTATTATCCACTTCATCATGTTATTAACATCCTTCATAAGTAAGATGAATCAACTTCACCTATATACAATCTTCATGAACTTCAAAGATTATATTAAATTTTTTTCGGTCTTTAAACTACATCTAGAACATTGAAAAATCAAAATATAATCAAAAACATATTTCTAGAATCTTTTTTTAGAAAAATTTCATAGAAAACTTTATCTTGATATACCTCTATTTATTAACCTCTATCTAATGGTTTTAATCTAATTGGCTATGTCTGGTTATTATTCTTCTATTATTGGTTCAACTAAGTATAAAATCAATAGGAAACTCAAAAATCATCCAAATTATTGAACTCTATCTGATTGAACTCTGTATGAGGGGTCTTACTCTCATTGATCTTACTCCGATGAATCTCTATTTCATGTAACTCACATAGATGGTTCTCACTCTGTTGGATCTCTATTCGATGGATCTTTCTCTAATGGACCGTCATCTGACAGAACTCACCACAATGGATCTTTCTATGGTGGATCTCTACTTCATCCTGAAATAAAACTCTTGTTGGGATCTAAATTTATCACAAAAGATTTATAGGTTTAGATTTCCACACATGTGAATAGTGATCAAGAACAAATGTAGTTTTCCATTTATTTTTGGGCATCCCTTAATGCTAAATAAGGGGAAAAATAATCTTCTTCCCACTCAAATAAATTAAAAAATATGAATTTCTCAGATATTTCAATCATTATTTTTACTCATTCAACTCTTCTCAATATTTATAGATCCTACTCGAATCTTCCAGAATCTTCTAAATTTTTTTTCCTTCTGTGAAATTATAATTCTCTAGTTTGATCATTTGAATCTGGTTTTTCTTTATTTGGTGACACGAATAGTTCATTCTACCTCAAATCTAGTATGATGGAATTTCTTATAGATAATGAGTCTGATGTACTTTCTCATGAAAATATTTTTCTTATAGATTATTATATCATAACCTCACAACTTTTAGCTCTACATAATTTTCTATTATCCTAATTGAAAAAAAATGATATAACAGAACAGTACAATGATATAAATAAATAGAATATGGTTGAATACATTATTGAAACCTCTAAACATTATGGAACCATTCAACATTCCATTCCAATATCCAATTCATTGTTTCTTACATTTTGTTTTATAGAGTCTCAACAACACCCGATTATATACTCTTCACATTTTATGATTTTTGAAACTTCTTCATATGAGAATCGATTACCTTTGTTTTCTCACAAACACATCATAATTTATTTCTCATAAGAACATTGAAATTCAATCTCATAAAATACATCCTATGATCCATGTATGATGATCAACATTCACAAGTTAGACACTAACGACATGCATATAATGAAATATGGTCAACAATCTCACATCGATATCAACATATGATTTGGTACTATCTGAAGTAGTACCTTTGATGAAATTCATCCAACTGATCTGACATTAATGATTAGTGTTAGGTTCTATATCTGATCAAGAACATTGGACTTTAGAAAATTTCCATTATCTTTTCTCCTTCAAACATTCACTCATATTATAAAACTTATTCATGATATGGCGATATTGAATGATAATCAAGGAATCATTATATATATTTTTGATCAAAACATGTGTCTATGTCTGGTCTTTCTAAGTATGATTGGTTTTTCTAAAATCAATTTATCCATTAATCCATATTTACTACTTCCAACTTTCTACATATAGACCCATTGACAAAAAATACAACCAAACACAACTTCGGCCTTAAAATATAATCAATATAATGCTTCTATGACCAAAATACTTAAAGTAACAACACTGAATCCTACCATGGTATTTTTATGTATTCCTACTCAAGAATGAATTAAAATTTTCATTCTACCACTGAGGTGACTTATTGAATCTATATAATCTATTTTTGATTTTACACACCAAATATTACTTTCATTACTCAACATATCCCTCTAGCTATTTCATATACAATTATTTATCAATATCTATATGAAGTAAAGTGGTATTGATATCAGTCAAAATATGGTGTAAGTATTTTGATGCAAAAATACTATTATCCATCCAAATGGTGGAATGTTTCACTACCAATGAAAATATTTTAGTGTAATTAACACATTACATATGTTGAAATCCATTCAGCCCAGCCATTACCCATACCTCATTTTTCTCTCGTATTCTTTGTTGACCTAGTATACCCATATTTTAATATTTCTTTATTTTTTTTATGGAATAGATGTTAGCTCCCAAGTATTATTCTAATGTAATAAAGAAATATAATCTTTCATAGAAAACTTCCACTTTCTCAAATCCTTCAACTACTATGCCTCTTAAAAAAATATCTCCATAACTAATGAATAATAAATATTGGAAGGATGATTAATGAAACAAAAAATGCGTTCTCACCCATTTTGATCACCACATCTCCAAATGAGGAGTAGGATCCATTAGTGTCAGTGTCACATGCATAGGTACAACTTCATGCTCCAATTACTCATAGTGCCTTGATTCATTGTTCCCACATTCATCTTCAGTATCATGATTATTATTTTAAATGAAAAAATTACTAAATATCATATTCTATATTCTGATGAACCTTTTCTTCTTATCATCCCCGAATTAATAACCAAACTCATCAACACCATACCCAATAAAGAACCACGTCTTGGACATAGAATCAATCTTTCCCATACATCGGTATCTATATGTACATATTCTAAAGAACTAATGACTCTTAAATAAGATATTATTTTATAATTTACTGACTATATCTCCTCCAATATAAACCTTACTGGAATGTGGGTTTTTCCCCACGGTTACATACCAACGGTTCTATCAAACCGTTGGTAAATGATAAAAATAGAGTTTTTCCCAACGGTTTCTTAGAACCGTTGGGGTAGATTGGTTTTGGGGAGTTTTTCCCAACGGTTCTAGGGAACCGTTGGGATAGGCCTAGTTTTGAGGAGTTTTTCCCAACGGTTCCTTAGAACCGTTGGGGTAGGCCTTCTTTTGGGGAGTTTTTCCCAACGGTTCTAAGGAACCGTTGGGAAAAATCTTGTTTTGGGAGTGTTTCCCAACGGTTCTATGGAACCGTTGGGATAGGCCTTGTTTCGGGGAGATATGCCAACGGTTTTAAAAAACCGTTGGCAAAGGTTTTCCCCAAATCACCAGCAGCCCGTTCTCTCCCCCATTCGCGTTACAGAGCCCTAACGGGAGCAGCAGCAGGCGATTTTGGAGTACTGCCGGCCGGACCTTGAAGCTCTTCTTCAGGTTATTCTTCTTCTTTATCTCAAAAGGTATTCAAATGTTTGGATAGTATTGAAACTTATTTTTATTTTTCCCTTCAGTTTAGACGATTTTGGAGCTACTACCGGCGCCTAAGGGTGAGTTTTCTTGAAAATTCCTTTTTGGATTTTACCCTTTGAACATGGGATGTCATTTGTGAAAGGTTATATAAATTGAATTGATTGTTCGATTTATGAATTGAATTGTAAATTAAATTAATTAAGGGTATTTTATGGTTTTCATTCCCCTTTAACACTTATATTTTATTTTACCATGTTAGATATATTATAACTAATGCATGTGATATCTTTATAGTCTTGTTAGGAGTGTTATATTAAAAATTCCCATGTGAGTGCTTGAATTTTATTTGATTGAGTCGCCATTTTGAGGTGAGTTGTATTAAATACCTTTGTTTTTGACCTTGGTATGTTTAATGAATTGTTTAAATGAAATGAAATTCATTAAATGATTAATAGTAAATAGTGATACATGGATTCTATTAGGATGTCAGGTATATAATCTTGTTTCTATTAACTTATATGCTTTATGTGATAAATGGATTCACAGTGGAATTCCACGGATAGACTCATTTCTTTGAATATTGATTAAGCCATTGGTGATACATGGATCCAAGGGAGGGATTCCATAGATAGACTTATTGAATGTAGAATTATATTCCAATTGATACATGGATTCTTATGATAATTTCATAGATAGACTTATTGAATGTAGAATTATATTCCTATGATATGCGTCTTGTGTGGTGGTGGTGTGGTTTATGTGTTTTATGGTAGTAGTGAAGTGTGTGATTATGTAGTTAATGTGAACCCATAGGTTGAGTATTTTGTGCTATCTATATATCATGTATTTTTATGTTATTTCTACACATTCCCAACCAGAGTTGGATAAACTTACCAACGATCAGAGGTTTTGAGTTATGGGTATTTTTTCTAATATCTAGGATGGTGGTTATGGAGTCGTTGAGAAAATAATAATATTGGATTATTACTCTCATGGACGAGTCACAATGATGAAATGCCATTGGTTTGATTCGATGACGAGACATGGCACATTTATTGATGATTGTGGATTTCGAGTAATTAATATGACCCGCACTCTTGCAACTGAAGAACCATATGTGTTGGCATCAATGGCTAAACAAGTTTTTTATGTCAAAGATCAACTTCAACCAGAATTTGGTGTCGTAGTTGAAGTAATTCCAAGACATATTTTTGATGATGCTGATGATGGAATTGACACTGTCCCTATTGCCATTGGAACCAATCCATTTATTTCTTTTGATGACTCCAATAGCTCAATTGTCAGAGTTGATTGTGAACCTGAAGTTGTGGTTGGAAATATATAGAATCATTCATCCATGTTCTCAATTATTTTGGTTTACCTCGAGTTGGGTTGTTAAGGTTGGTTGCTGTTTTATTTGAATTGCATTTTCTAATTTGGAATTGAACTGTATTCAAACCAAATCAAACAATATTTCTAACTTGGTGAACATTACAACTTGTATGTTTTATTAAATTCATTCAAGCTCTTCTAAAACAATTGATAGCTAAATTACCAATGAATCCCCTCATTCCCTCATATATTTAGTTTTTTGGTTTACACATTAATTTTCTTTTTCTAATTAATTACATATTTGTTTTCCAATGCAGGAAATGAAGCCAATTGAAGAGAGACGAAGAAAAAAAATGGCGGAGAATAATCGTCGGATGGAGGAGATGGGCATTCCACCATTAGTGCCTACAATGAGTACTTTATTTCAAATATATATATATATATTTACAGAATAAATAATGTCATGTGATTAATTTTTTTTGTAAACTTTTTTGTAGGATCCACCATTACGTCGACAGTTATTCGACGAGGAGCCTAGTACTGGTCCTAGTACTCAGGCCGGTGGTACGAGGAGGGTTCGTACCAGAGGTGGACATAGAGCTGCGCGTGCCCGACTAGACCCTGCCCCTCCCACTGACATTTCAGCCTTCCCACATTCTGATCCCGGTGTGTCGTTAGGGACACACGAGATATTTAGACCTCCCATGTTTTCGCTACCTTCTGCATCTTCTGCCCCATCATTTTCACATCCCATGATGATTCCCACTCCCCAGTCAGCATCAGGTCATACAGTTGTTCCATCTTCTTTTCCTTCTACTTCTGTCTCTCCGAGCTTTTATATTCCATCGTCTTCGACTCCTGTTCCACCAGAGGGTGTTCCATCAGGTTCTGTGGATCCGGCGCCACTCATTGATCAGACTAGCACAGGTATATTTATAAAACCTTATCAAATTTTTATAGTAATATTTATTTTCATTATAACATGTTTTGATAAAATATTTGTTTTTCTTTCATGACAGATACATCTACTGACAGGAGGCGGGGGCGGGGCCGTACACGCATGCGTTCGGTGTGGAACCGTCGCACACAGGTTATGGTGGAATATAATGAATACAATCAGATGGTTGAGAAAACAGGGCAGCAATGTCGGAGTTTTATGGCGACGCTTGCCAAATACTCCGACATCATTCCCGTCAGCCCGCTGTCGTGGAGACATTTGCCACATGAGGTCAAAGATAGAGCTTGGGCAGAGATATGGGTAAAAAAATCTGTTGTATTTAATGCCATGAATTTTTTTTGTATTTATATAAATTAATATTTTCATTTCAGCTTCGATTTAATTTTCCTGATGGTGAGGGTGCACGACTGGAACGTCTAAAGAATTTAGGCGAGCTTTGGAGAGCCTACAAGCATGAGCTGTATATTGGCTGGCGTGCTAGAGTTGGCACTGAGTTAGAGGCGGTACCAGTCGTGGATGATTGTCCTATAGAGCAGTATCGTCAGATGATTACTCATTGGACGAGTACCCAGTTTAAGGTATGAATTACATTTGAGGTATTTAAATAATAACTTTCAAGTTTTGCATTAATATTATCCTTTGCATTATCGAATTTTATTTAGGAATCATCTGGAAAAAACAAAAAAAACATTGATGCAAAAAAATACCTCCATACACTAGGACGCACGACGATGCCGGATCATGAGAGGCAGCAGGTATGACAATTGTTTATAAGTTTTCTTTACGACTTACATTTTCTTTTGTTTCCTCAATTAGTCAATTATTTTCTGAAGTCTTTATATAAATTTTGTTTTCAATGTCATTGTAGAGGCAAGTACAAAATATTGAAGGACGTGTGCCTCGAGCAAAACTGTTTTGCTCGAGTAGACGAAAAAAGGATGGACGTGCTGTCAACGAAGCGACTCAGCAGCAGATTGTAAGTTTTAATCTGTTGATTTTATATTTTAATATCTATTTCGTAACTTAATATTATATTTATATTTGTAACAGGATGCTTTAGAGGCCCTCGATGCCCAAGAAGCAGACAATTTTGGGCCATCTGATCACTTACATCAGGTGTTGGGAGAGGATCATTCTGGCAGAGTATGCTGCCGACCTAGGATAGCCCCAACGAGGTATTGGCCTGCCTCAGGTACGAGTTGTAGTGCCACCGAGCTGCAGCAAGTTAGGGCACAGGCAGAACAGGCTGAGAAAAGGGCCACAGAGACGGCAGAACAGTCTGCTAGGGCAAACAGTGCATTTATGAAATTTATTGAAGTTCTTCATCCAACACTTCCAGCAGAGGCCAGCCCAGCGATTGATGAATACATGTCGTCGATACATTCTATATATGGTGCACCAGGTGGCAGTTCCAGTGGTGGTCAGGCCGATGTCCAGCTTGAAGATGATGATGGCGAGCAGTCTGATGCGGAAGAGGAGGGAGATGAGGAGGGCGAGGAGGAGGGCGAAGGCGAGGAGGAAGGCACTGTGGAGGGTGAGGACGATGAGGAGGACGATGACGAGGGCGATGATGATGATGATGATGGAGATGGTGATGCTGATGTGGGACATATTGATCCGTTACATTTTTTACTTGAGATTTGATGTTTAATCTATTCTAGTTGTTGGTTTTATCTAGACTCGTAGTATAGTATTGGAGTTGAGTTATTTTTATATATTGTCTGTTTTTATGGATGTTGTTGTCTTTTAGTGGTTGTGTGTTTGAGAACTCCCTGGACAACCCCCCTCATTCTTGGACCCTGGACAACCCCCCCTCCCCCTTGGACCCCGAACACCCCCCAAACACCCCCCGGACAGCCCCACGGACAGCCCCCTGGACAGCCCCCTGGACAGCCCCCCGTACAGCCCCCAACCCTCCACCCTGGACCCCGGATAGCCCCCCGGACAGCCCCCCGGACAACCCCCCCACCCTCCCCCTTAGACCCCGGACAACCCCCCAAACACCCCCGGACAACCCCCTGAACAACCCCGGACAACCCCCTGAACAACCACCGGACAGCCCCCTAAACAACCCCGGACAGACCCCGCACAGCCCCCCACCCTCCTCCTTGGTCCCCGGACAGCCCCCCGGACACCCACCGGACAGCCCCCCCGGACAGCCCCCTGGACAGCCCCCCGTACAGCCCCCAACCCTCCACCCTGGACCCCGGATAGCCCCCCGGACAGCCCCCCGGACAACCCCCCCACTCCCCCCCCCTTGGACCCCGGACAACCCCCCCCCCCTTGGACCCCGGAAAACCCCCCAAACACCCCCCGGACAGCCCCCTGAACACCCCCGGACAACCCCCTGAACAACCCCCTGACAGCCCCCTGAACAACCCCGGACAACCCCCTGAACAACTCCCAAACACCCCCCGGACAGACCCCGCACAGCCCCCCCACCCTCCTCCTTGGTCCCCGGACAGCCCCCCGGACACCCACCGGACAGCCCCCCCGGACAGCCCCCCGGACAGCCCCTCCACCTTCCTTAATTTCATTAGCTCTGAAATGTTTCATAGCACGATCAACTAAAATCTAATCCATACTAAATATGATATAAAAATATTCTATATGAATTTCCATAAGATTTTAAGTGAAAACAAAAAGTGACATACGCAAAACTGACCAAACGCATTCGAAATGTGTTGATGCTTTAGGACAACGATCCATGGGTCATATGTGACGTGTACGAGTCATCCCCGCCTCAATTCGAGGCGCGGTGTGGTCGGAACAACTCAAAGTGTATGTCTTTTGTTTCAAAAGGACATCATTTTAAGTGAAAACCATCAACTGGCATACGGAAAACTGGCCAAACGCATTCGGATTGTGTTGATACTTTAAGACAACGATCCATGGGTCATTTGAGACGTATACGAGTCAACCCCGCCTCAATCCGAGGTCGTCCGCTATGAATTTGACCGTTGGACGCCCGTTTTGGCCGTTTATGACACCATAACTGCGTTGTCGGTCACCGCGGGCACACGACAAGTCCGATTGACGTGCCGTCTGCTCGACCACTTCATAAATCACTCACCCGTATTTTTCGTCTGATTTCAGGCGATTCCGACATCGTTCGACCCGTTTGGACCCCCCTCACGCGCGTTTACGAAGCGCGCGCATCACTTAAAACACGAATATTGAGTCGTACCGTGCAAACCGCATGTCCGATTGACGTGCCGTCTGCGCGTACACGTCACGAATAATAGTTAGAATGTTTCACGGTGGTTTCGGGTGAATCCGTGGTCGTCCGCTATGAATTTGACCGTTGGACGCCCGTTTTGGCCGTTTATGACACCATAACTGCGTTGTCGGTCACCGCGGGCACACGGCACGTCCGATTGACGTGCCGTCTGCTCGACCACTTCATAAATCACTCACCCGTATTTGTCGTCTGATTTCAGGCCATTCCGACATCGTTCGGCCCGTTTGGACCCCCCTCACGCGCGTTTACGAAGCGCGCGCATCACTTAAAACAAGAATATTGAGCCGTACCGGGAAAACCGCACGTCCGATTGACATGCCGTCTGCGCGTACACGGCACAAATAATAATTAGAATGTTTCACGGTGGTTTCGGGTGAATCCGTGGTCGTCCTCTATGAATTTGACCGTTGGACGCCCGTTTTGGCCGTTTATGACACCATAACTGCGTTGTCGGTCACCGCGGGCACACGGCACGTCCGATTGACGTGCCGTCTGCGCGTACACGTCACGGATAATAATTAGAATGTTTCACGGTGGTTTCAGCTCAATCCGAGGTCGTACGCTATGAATTTGATCGTTGGACGCCCGTTTTGGCCGTTTATGACACCATAACTGCGTTGTCGGTCACCGCGGGCACACGACAAGTCCGATTGACGTGCCGTCTGCTCGACCACTTCAGAAATCACTCACCCGTATTTGTCGTCTGATTTCAGGCGATTCCGACATCGTTCGGCCCATTTGGACCCCCTCACGCGCGTTTACGAAGCGCGCGCATCACTTAAAACACGAATATTGAGTCGTACCGTGCAAACCGCATGTCCGATTGACGTGCCGTCTGCGCGTACACATCACGAATAATAATTAGAATGTTTCACGGTGGTTTCGGGTGAATCCGTGGTCGTCCGCTATGAATTTGACCGTTGGACGCCCGTTTTGGCCGTTTATGACACCATAACTGCGTTGTCGGTCACCGCGGGCACACGGCACGTCCGATTGACGTGCTGTCTGCTCGACCACTTCATAAATCACTCACCCGTATTTGTAGTCTGATTTCAGGCCATTCCGACATCGTTCGGCCCGTTTGGACCCCCCTCACGCGCGTTTCGAAGCGTGCGCATCACTTAAAACACGAATATTGAGCCGTACCGGGCAAACCGCACGTCCGATTGACGTGCCGTCTGCGCGTACACGTCAAAAATAATAATTAGAATGTTGCACGGTGGTTTCGGGTGAATCTCTGGTCGTCCGCTATGAATTTGACCGTTTAACGCCCGTTTTGGCCGTTTATGACACCCGAACTGCGTTCTCGGTCACCGCGGGCACAGGTCATGTCCGATTGATGTGCCGTCTGCTCGACCACTTCAGAAATCACTCACCCGTATTTGTCGTCTGATTTCAGGCCATTCCGACATCGTTCGGCCCGTTTGGACCCCCCTCACGCGCGTTTACGAAGCGCGCGCATCACTTAAAACAAGAATATTGAGCCGTACCGGGCAAACCGCACGTCCGATTGACGTGCCGTCTGCGCGTACACGTCACAAATAATAATTATAATGTTTCACGGTGGTTTCGGGTGAATCCATGGTCGTCCTCTATGAATTTGACCGTTGGACGCCCGTTTTGGCCGTTTATGACACCATAACTGCGTTGTCGGTCACCGCGGGCACACGGCACGTCCGATTGACGTGCCGTCTGCGCGTACACGTCACTGATAATAATTAGAATGTTTCACGGTGGTTTCAGCTCAATCCGAGGTCGTACGCTATGAATTTGACCGTTGGACGCCCGTTTTGGCCGTTTATGACACCATAACTGCGTTGTCGGTCACCGCGGGCACACGACAAGTCCGATTGACGTGCCGTCTGCTCGACCACTTCATAAATCACTCACCCGTATTTGTCGTCTGATTTCAGGCCACTTCATAAATCACTCCCCCTCACGCGCGTTTCGAAGCGTGCGCATCACTTAAAACACGAATATTGAGCCGTACCGGGCAAACCGCACGTCCGATTGACGTGCCGTCTGCGCGTACACGTCACAAATAATAATTAGAATGTTGAACGGTGGTTTCGGGTGAATATCTGGTCGTCCGCTATGAATTTGACCGTTTAACGCCCGTTTTGGCCGTTTATGACACCCGAACTGCGTTCTCGGTCACCGCGGGCACAGGTCATGTCCGAATGAAGTGTCGTCTGCTCGACCACTTCAGAAATCACTCACCCGTATTTTTCGTCTGATTTCAGGCCATTCTGACATCGTTCGGCCCGTTTGGACCCCCCTCACGCGCGTTTACGAAGCGCGCGCATCACTTAAAACAAGAATATTGAGCCGTACCGGGCAAACCGCACGTCCGATTGACGTGCCGTCTACGCGTACACGTCACAAATAATAATTATAATGTTTCACGGTGGTTTCGCGTGAATCCGTGGTCGTCCGCTATGAATTTGACCGTTGGACGCCCGTTTTGGCCGTTTATGACACCATAACTGCGTTGTCGGTCACCGCGGGCACACGGCACGTCCGATTGACGTGCCGTCTGCGCGTACACGTCACGGATAATAATTGGAATGTTTCACGGTGGTTTCAGCTCAATCCGAGGTCGTACGCTATGAATTTGACCGTTGGACGCCCGTTTTGGCCGTTTATGACACCATAACTGCGTTGTCGGTGACCGCGGGCACACGACAAGTCCGATTGACGTGCCGTCTGCTCGAACACTTCATAAATCACTCACCCGTATTTTTCGTCTGATTTCAGGCGATTCCGACATCGTTCGGCCCGTTTGGACCCCCCTCACGCGCGTTTACGAAGCGCGCGCATTACTTAAAACACGAATATTGAGCCGTACCGTGCAAACCGCATGTCCGATTGACGTGCCGTCTGCGCGTACACGTCACGAATAATAATTAGAATGTTTCACGGTGGTTTCGGGTGAATCCGTGGTCGTCTGCTATGAATTTGACCGTTGGACGCCCGTTTTGGCCGTTTATGACACCATAACTGCGTTGTCGGTCACCGCGGGCACACGGCACGTCCGATTGACGTGCCGTCTGCTCAACCACTTCATAAATCACTCACCCGTATTTGTCGTCTGATTTCAGGCCATTCCGACATCGTTCGGCCCGTTTGGACCCCCCTCACGCGCGTTTCGAAGCGTGCGCATCACTTAAAACACGAATATTGAGCTGTACCGGGCAAACCGCACGTCCGATTGACGTGCCGTCTGCGCGTACACGTCACAAATAATAATTAGAATGTTGCACGGTGGTTTCGGGTGAATCTCTGGTCGTCCGCTATGAATTTGACCGTTTAACGCCCGTTTTGGCCGTTTATGACACCCGAACTGCGTTCTCGGCCACCGCGGGCACAGGTCATGTCCGATTGATGTGCCGTCTGCTCGACCACTTCAGAAATCACTCACCCGTATTTGTCGTCTGATTTCAGGCCATTCCAACATCGTTCGGCCCGTTTGGACCCCCCTCACGCGCATTTACGAAGCGCGCGCATCACTTAAAACAAGAATATTGAGCCGTACCGGGCAAACCGCACGTCCGATTGACATGCCGTCTGCGCGTGCACGTCACGAATAATAATTTGAATGTTTCTCGGTGGTTTCAGCTCAATACGAGGTCGTCCGCTATGAATTTGACCGTTGGAAGCCCGTTTTGGCCGTTTATGACACCAGAACTGCGTTGTCGGTCACCGCGGGCACACGGCACGTCCGATTGACGTGCCGTCTGCGCGTACACGTCACGAATAATAATTAGAATGTTGCACGGTGGTTTCATCTCAATCCGGAGACGCGGTGTGGCCGGCACCACTCAAAGTGTCCGTCTTTTGTTTCAAAAGGACGTCATTTTAAGTGAAAAGCATCAACTGGCATACGGAAAACCGACCAAACGCATTCCGAATCTGTTGATAATTTATCCCAACAATCCATGGGTCATATGTGACATGTACGATCAACCCGGGATGAATCCGAGTCGCGGTGTGGCCGGGATAAGTCTAAGTGGCTCTCTTTTGTTTAAAATGAACACCATTTTAAGTACATACGGAAAAACGAGCAAACGGATTTGGTTTCCATTGAAACTTTAGGAGAACGATACATGGGTCATATGTGACATGTACGAATCAACCCCGCCACAATCGGAGACGCGGTGTGGCCAACACCACTCAAAGTGTCGGTCTTTTGTTTCAAAAAGACGTCATTTTAAGTGAAAATCATCAAGTGACATACGAAAAACCGACCAAAGGCATTCGGACTGTGTCGATACTTTAGCACAAGGATCCATGGGTCGTATGTGATGTGTACGAGTCAATCCCGGATCAATCCGAGGACCGGTGTGGCCGACACCGTTCTAACTGTGTATCTTTTGTTTAAAATGGACATGATTATAAGTGAAATAAACAACTGGCATACGCAAAACCGACCAAACGCATTCCAAATCTGTTGATAATTTATCACAATGATCCATCAGTCATATGTGACATGTACGAGCCCACTCGGGCTCAATCCGAGTCGCGGTGTGGCCGGGATCAGTCTAAGTGGATCTCTTTTGATTAAAATGGACATCATTTTAAGTACATACGGAAAACCGACCAAACGCATTCGGTTTCTGTTGAAACTTTAGGAGAACGATCCATGGGTCATATGTGAGGTGTACGAGTCATCCCCGACTCAATCCGAGGCGTGGTGTGGCCAACACCGCTCTAACTGTGTCTGTTTTGTTTAAAATGGGTAGTATTATAAGTGAAAAGAACTGGCATACGCAAAACCGACCAAACGCATTCGGTTTCCATTGAAACTTTAGGATAACGATCCATGGTTCATATGTGACGTGTACCAATCATCCCCGTCTCAATCGGATTCCACATATAATTGTCATCTAAATTTTAAATTGAATTATATATGAATTATGTATGTTTATGAATTGTAAATTAATTATGGATGTGTATAGTTTCAGGATCCATTATATGTTAAATGTGTATGAATTTGTTCGTAATTGTATATGTATGTTTTAGTTTATTACAGGTACAATAGTTGGATCGAAAATGAGGTGAGAATGAGGCCTGATGAGATGAGAGGTGGCTGATGTACAGAGGGCTGTGCAAATTGCAGGCTGCTGCAATTTGCAGCCTAGGGTATGCCAACGGTTTTAAAACGTTGGCATAGAATCTTAAAAATATGTTTTTACCAACGGTTTAGAACCGTTGGGAAAGAGTTCATCAAAACTATTGGTTTTTCCCAACGGTTTTCAAAACCGTTGGGAAAAACAGTGTTCTGAGTTTTGCCAACGGTTGTCAACCGTTGGGAATGTTTTTTAGTATTTTTCTCCACCTATAACAACGGTTCAATGTAAACCGTTGGGAAAAGTTTTTCCCAACGGCTTACTTGCCTACGGTTGGCAGAACCGTTGGTATAACATATACCAACGGTTCCCAGGCCTTTCCCAATGGTTCTAAACCGTTGGGAAATCCTCTATTTCCAGTAGTGAAATTCTCCCATTAGTACATATAGACTTTAATTGATAATATAAGTTTTCATATGTATATCCTCTTGCTCGAGTGATTTGGGTAACCCTATGTGTAGTATCATACTCCTAGAATTTTCATTAAATTTATTATTAATTCTCTCGTCCATATAATTCTATTTTTGTGTACCTGGAGTTGTCTTCTCTCACTAAATTCTAATATCAACACAAAATTCCATGAACTCCTTGATTTCATACTCATATCTATTGTTTGACCTCTAGAATTTCATCCATGATCCTGAAACATAATTAACCATGTATTCTACTTCTAAAACACCTCAAATATTAGTGTTCCCTAGGTACATCCTCACAAACATTAGTGTTTTACCACCTTTTCCAAAGTATACTTTCTTCTACTTTCCAATGATACAATCATCACATAATCCAACATCTACTAATATTATCTCTAGTAGAATTCCTTTTGTTTCCATCACCCTTATCCTATTATCACTCATATAGACGAGCCTATAGTTCTATTTTTGTGAATCCTCAATAGAATATATTGTTACGAGTATGTCTATTATATTCTATACCATACTATATAAGTTTACATTATTCACTCATTGAGCAATGACCATAACTTCCTTTGTAATATTTCATGATCATCCAATGAATGTGGTTATAAAAGATAAATCATAATCTTAAGTAAATGGTATAATATTTATTCTCAGTGCATGGATATACCTTACATTCTACACAACAACCAAAATCCAACTGTTGGTTTTAATCTATTCATCTCTCTTCACCATAATCTTCAAGATTTCATCATAAAAAAAATGTTCCTTGCCAAAACTTATAGGGCGATAATTTTTTTAGAAATCTTTCTTTGATGTGGAATGGAAAGATAACCCTGAATCCAAATTCCACGACTCCATATGTCTATCCATTCTAAACAGAAACACATCATCAACTCCTTCTTCTACCATGTTTATTGCATTATTTTTGGGTGCCTTTCATTTTTATCTGTAATCCTTCTTGATGGGTCATTTATTTCCAAAAGTTTGTAAATTTGGTATATGACCTTGGACTTATCTTAGCTATTTTATATTGATTTATACCATCCAATGTAATTATCTTTCTACAAAAACCCACCACTTCTATCCATGTTCATAGGAAAACTAATGAATATTCTCAATTCACTTCATTGAATATCCTCATTGAAGATCAAGTTTCACGCATCCTTCTAAACCAACAATTATTCCCAAAATAACTACTCATGACTATTAGATTCCCACCTGTTAGGTAATGAAGACTGTAAAACAAGAGCACATACCTCTTTATCCACTGTAATTACCACCATTAACAATAGACATGTAATGATCTTGAATTATTTGACATAATAAACAACAGTCATCCATTTAATCATCTTTATATTAAATAATGACAACATTTGGTTCAATTGACTTGATGTGTAAGGATTCTCATACATATTCATGATATATTTCATCTACCTATCTAGAATCTCTTCTTTTTTTTTGTTAAACAAAATGTTTTTCTTTCAAATGTAAGTTACAAAAATCCTATAGCATTTCAATTATGTATCTCTCATTATTTCTTATCCACATCTATTGTTTTTTCAAATATAAGAGGAAACTACAACATCTTCTAATAAAGATAGTCTTCTATATACAATATCCAGTAACAAAATTTAAACCCATCAATGAAATAGATCTTCAACTTGACTTATTACATAGTAATAATTCAATTAAATAAAATCTAACTTGATCTTTGTAATTCAACCTTTTGTACAAGTTATTCCAGAAATGTTTGGAGTCATAATGATAGAATGGTTTGTAAATTATGAAAATAAAGAAGAAAATAAATTATATGAACAAGAAATAGAAACTTTTATGGTTTATAAAAAAACTTACATCCAAGGAGATAAATAATTTCACTATATTACAAAAGTAAGAATATAGTGAAATTCCCATATTAGTCAAACCATATCTTGAAGGATTCATTAATTCAATGCATAAAATTTTAACCTATATTACTATAGTTCCACCAACTGCAATGTAAGTACACTATTCTATAGTGATAAGTGGACGACTATCTATAGAGCTATAGTTCTCTATTAGTATCATCATTAAACACTACTATAGTGACTATAACATGTTTGAACTACTATAGTCTCATTTCGTATAATGATATAGTAAGACTACACTAGTTATATTTCCTTATCAGTGACAATGGTAAACTTTATTGTAGTCTGTTTTAGTTTCTAAAATGTCCCTAAAACATTGCATTAGGGGCCATCAGTCCCTAAACCCCTAAGTAGGGTTCAATGGAACATGAAACCCCTAGAAGCCCCATCATAGGATTTTCAGTCTGGTTTGTAGTCTATGTCACTAGAATTCATCCCAAATTCTCCAAAATGAATCAATATACATCATTTCAAAACAATGTTAGTGAGATACCTAGCATGGAAATCACTATACTTTGATACCCTAAATTATCTTTTTAAAAAGTGAACATACAAAATATATGGTCGGTTGTTTATATTATTAATTATTTCATCAGTTTGATCATAGCCAATATTGGATTTTTTCACATGTATGATGAGTTAAATACACATGTAAATTGATTGAATTAGACTGAGAAAAGTCATGTTCAACCTTAGCTGAGTCACATATTTTTTTTGTCTGCATAGATATGAGGTATTTTATGTACTTATATGTAAGATGTATAACTTGTAATGTATTCATTGACCTATTTTATCTTTTTTAGAGACACAAGAAAATTTGAGTGTAACTATAATACATTGACATGTCCCATGTAAAATGGTCACTCGATGTCACCGACAAAGTGATTATATTGGTATTCATACAATATATATGTTACAAATTATGGTGGAAGTGTTCATATAGAGATAAGAGTATGTTTGATGGAGATCACATCATACCCTTAGTAACTTGAGTATCAATTATACTTTGTTATGGGACACTCTTTGTTAATATATACGAAATAGGGATTTTATGTTTTCTTGAATGCTACTAAGGATTTTACGGTCACATAATCAGGACTTTGTATAAGGATTTAGTTTTTGAAAAAGTGTTTGTTCCAAAATGAATACGGATTACTAAAACAATATCCATAAGCGTTTGTATTGATTTATAATGATTTGTTATGTTTTTCATAAATACCTTATGGGATTTTAGTTCAAGTGGTAGATTATTATAAATGAGCTAAAATGGGATGGAAAATACCTCCACGTAATTGTCTCAATTGTGGTTCATATAGGTGATACAATTGATGGAAATAAAGGTTCTTGTGACTATCATTGTGCATGCATGGGATGAATACACTACCACATCACACCATCATAGTTTCTTAGTTATTAATCAAGGATTTAGATTCATTTATGGAACGTACATTATATTTTTAGGATCTTGATTAATTAAACTCCAATGGTAAGTAATCTATGATCCAAATAGTCATCACTCAATGGATGATGCTCTCAATTAAATAAAGATCATCTAGAATTGCCTCTAAAATGGAAGAGTTCCCATCATTAGTGTGTTCTATTTTGTTCCTAATCACATTACATGATATTCAACATTATCTTGCCACATGTTTGTTTATTATAATTATAAAAATAAGGAATTATAACACTTCTTTAAGAATCAAGATCCTCAAGTTATACACTAGGATCCAAAGGTCGTTGTGTCCCCTTGGAATCTGGAAACCATTATTTACTTCTTTAGAGATAGTTAAGAAATAAACTCCATTGAAAAAAGAATATAGATATTGATAATATTTGTGAATTTTAATTATACTCTATTTTCATTCTAATTTCATGTTTGATACCTTATATATATATCCTTTTGTGTTTGGGGTTTATTTTACTCCCTATGATAATATGGTCATTAATGATAACCCATTAAGATCTTACACTATTGTCCACTTCTTGGTTGAAATATATGGCATGTTTTCTTAAATATGGATGTAATCTTATCACACCTATAACAAAGTTTACTATTCTTGTAGAGGATAAATTTTATTCAATTTATAAAAATCATTACATTAGAATTTATTTTCTATAAATAGATTCCATGAAAAGTGTATTAAATAAATTTCATATATACTGATACTCAATATAACTTTTGAGGAGTAAAAATTTGTGAATTTTTTTATATGGTTTGATGAATAATGTTTTGATTCTATATTTTTATTAGGCTTAATCCTTGATATTTATCTTATAGGTTCATGGATTTATAATACTAAGGCATCTCATATTTATGTTTATCACATCCTTATAAAGAATTATAAATAGTTGGATTCATAATTTGTATCAGATGTTTTTGTTGATATAATTTGGACCTACAAATATGTTCTTTTATTTATTTTATATGAGTATATATAACAATATTTGGTCTCTAATATTTCATACATAATAGTGTTAAGGGAAAATAGAAGGAAATTGTAAATGTTTACGGTGATTGGGATGACTCTTATATTTTGTTTCCATAATATATATCTATAATTAGTCAAGAATAATATTTTATTCCACCTAGACATGAGTTAACATGTGCATAAAGATAAATTTTTTAATCCTTCTCATGTTTAATTTCATTAGTTTTTATATAATTCTTTCTATGTGTTGCCACATTCTATTTCTACAAATAGTATATATAGATTTATGAAACATTTCTGTAAAAAAATTACATTGATGTATTATTGATTATGGAATCCTAGGATGGTATCCATTCACCCATGCTCCTTGACCAGGAAATAGAAGGGGAGGAAAAATATGAATCTTGTAGTTGTGTTTTATCTTATATCAGTAACCATTTCACCCATATTCGAGGTATATATTTGATATCTTATCATTGTAGAGTGATCAATGAGGTAATAAATATTGATCGTGTTACACAAAGACCCTCAAATTTATATCATCAATATTAAATTAGAGTTATTTCTAGAAATGTGAGAAATAATTTTAAGGATGAATATATGATGAAGTTTATCACCAAGATTGGTATGTAATACTTTATTTATTTATTATTAAGTTAATGGAATGATAATTTTATTTTTATATGATTTATTGATTTTTTATAGAATATGAACTCGATCAGTGAATGTATGGGTGGTGATTAGAAGTAATTGAAAGTGATAATATGGATGTTTATGACTACATTATACAAATTACAAAAATTAAATGAACATTGGAATATGATTGGGGGAATATGTACAGACAAATGACTACAAATATTTTTTGTTGTATCAATAGTGTCTTCAAGGGGCTAAAAATGTTACCAATAACTATCATAGTTTAAGATATATTTTACCTTTGTTTGAATTACTATTTTTAAATAAGATGATAGATGATGGATATGATTTTGTAGGGGTTTTGGAAAGGAAAACAATTTCATCATGGGATTGACAAGAATATTAAAGAATCCATCTCTATTTATGTGTGATTATTCAACTAATAAGAAAGTCTATTCGAAGTATCAAAAATTATATACCCCTTCATAAGTAGTGGTGGTAGATTATTGGTGGTATTACCTAACTAGTGATATTTTGACTATGTGAAATTTTAAGAATTGTGGTTTCCATTCACACACATAATTGTGGAATGTTCCTCAGAGAACATCTCATAGGAATCATTTATTGATCAAGTGTATCTACTTGAACCCATTACTAATGAATATAGTTTATTTTGGATTTCTATTAGGTAGTTTTTAAATTTACTAATACCTAAATAATATCCTATGTTGATACCTAGCACCGGTAGGCTGCAGAAATGAGGCAAGCATAAATCCAGTAGATTTGGAATAAGATGGGGTAGCCTCAAGAACAAGGGAATAATTTGATATGTAACATGTATCAAATCTAGGAACATAATAAGAATAAATTTCATAAAATTCCTAGAATGATTTTTCATTCCCAATGATAGTGATGTATTTCTATTACAAAATGTAATGTCTTGGGTAATCAAAATTGTAATTTAGTTCAAACCTCATGTCATCCTTTTGGGTGTTTTCTTAAATGTTACAGGTTTTCAAAAAAAATTAATGCCTTGGGATATATATATATATATTATATTAAAATGTAGGTAAATAATTATCTTTTGTATATATTTAGTAATGATATACATAATGGAAAAAAAGTCCAGTCATATATATTATGTTCAAATGAAATAAGTTGTATATTAGTGTATTCAAAAATTAAATAATATTAGGTATAAGAAATATATTACATATGGGTGGAAATTTATTATGTATTGAATTTTCACTAAGGGAAATATCATATTTATGAAAAATATATTATATATTAATGGAGGATATTACATATGGGATTTTTATAAAGGATAATATATTTTGTATTGAAAATATTTATTACATGTAAATAATTATATTTCAGTAGGGGAAAAGGTCTCTTCTTCAATTATTAGTACTTATTTTATAATTAACAGAATGGTTTTATAATATAATATACCAACCATACCATTTTAATTATAATTTTCACTTATATAAAAGTTATTTCATTTTTTACATAGATATAGAGGATTTTACTCTACTCATAGAGTACTATATGCAAGTTCCATGTGAGGTGATACTTGGGTGTGAAGTTTGATGAGTTTGAGTGTATTTGGTTCACTATTTATATCTTATTACAACTCCAACTAATATGATCCCATACCTATGACATGTTGGTTTTAACAACATTGATATATCATACTTAAAATTTATTGATCATCATCCCACTGATTATAGTTAGTCATACATGTGTTGGTTTCATTTTTTCCCAATATTTCAATAAGTGTTTGTAGAAAATTATGCTTGCGAATTTGGATATAATAGGTGTTTATGAGTTTATATAAATATTTTAACCTCATGTGAAGTTTTTTTATTTTTAAAGCACTAGAAAAAAAATATATTCATGATTCTATCCAGGTTCAAAAAAAGTTGATTTTTAAAAAATGTGTGTTTTATAGACTGGTGTAACTGGACAGACCAATATAATGTTAGAATAATGGAGTTGCAGCTGTATTAGGTTCATTATATTAAGTGATGAAGTTAAATATAATGTTCAGATATAGAACTATGAAGTTATAATGAACAACAAAACATATGATGATTTGGAAATAGAGTGGGTGAACAAAGTTTGAGATAAAGATGAATTGTATTAGAAAAATTATACCATAGAAAGAGAGTTGATGATCACAAAATAAAGTTTTATTAGACATACTCTTGTAAAATAACTGGAATGATAAAATAACTAATTTCATTAGAGGGTGTATCATCATTACATTAGAATGAATAGAAGATGAAGATTTATCATAAGTTCATCAGATGAAGAAACATTTTAAGATGTTCCAATTTATCAAACATCAAAATCATGGGAGGAGAATCAGATGAAGAATGTCTGAACTTACTAGACCAAATGATTTGAAGAAGAAGAAAAGATAGAAAAGTGTTTAAGAAAGTTATGAATGGATACTATCTTGTCAATATTATCTGAAAAATATGAGAGTCTTCACACCATAAAAATACTTGAGTAAATTTACATAAACTATATAAAGTCAGTAATTATGATAATATTGATCCAATAATTCAATTTTCGTTGATTTATAGAAGATTTGAGGAGGATTTAATTTTTTTTCGTATATTAAGATTTGAGGAATCTTATTTTAATAATGTTGGATCTAATTTCTTCATAATCTTTAAATCTAGTCAATGTATGTTTCAGATAATTGCTAGTTTTAAATTTAGACATGGGATTCATCCTTAGAATGTGGAGTATATTATCTTATAAAAAAGGATAGTTCATTTAGATTAAATTATGTTTCTTTTTATGTTTATAAAGAGTATAATTAATATTTTTGTCTAGAGAACATCAAGAGTAGCAGATAAATAATTCTACATGGTTGAATATGTATATAATCTAAGGGAAGATAACTAAAAAAAGATACACTAGATATAGAAGTACCAGATAGATGGAGCATCGGATGAATAAGTTGTACTGAAATAAGGTTCATTAGAGAGATTACATTGGACCGAGGAGCACGACACAAAGGTCTATTGGATAAAGAACACCAGACCAAGGAAAATTATATACAACATAACAGACGAAGTATTTCAAGAAAGAAATTTCTCGAGGATGATTTTAGGAAAATGTTTCAGGAATATTTAGATGTTAGTAGATCATGGTTTTTCAAGATCATGAGGATGTTTTATGGCCAAAAGTATTTATAGAGATTTTTTGAAGATATTAATGAATTTATAAATAGGTAAAAGATATGTTTTTACTTACATAGATAGAATATCCGAGAAGAATACATTTCTACATTAGATTAATGATGAATAAAGAGGAGCTTGTATCTATGGGGTATAAGCAGCTATTAAAGAGGCTAGTGGATGGGGGGTATAACTATTCATAATGGTTGAGGAGAAAAGAAAGGTATTTGGGGGGGGGATACCTAACTATGGTTGAAGAATTGGTTATAGGGGGTGCAAACATGGTCAATTAAAATATTGATTACTATGGTTATAACATGTTTCTACCTTTTCCTTTGCAATTCTAATGATTATTGTGAAGAAATATTTTTGGGGGGGTATAAAAAACATGGAAATGATTAGGTTCCACATTGAGTCTGAACCAACTTAATATCATGTTTTGATTTATATTTATTGTTATTTATACATGGTGAGGTTGTGAAAAATTGTTTAGTGGATTGGAAAATATAAAATGTTTTAGAGTTTTATTTTTAAGTTGAATTCAAAAAATAAAGAGATCATTGATTCACCACCTCCCCCTATCAGTGATCTCACACTAATCTAGGAACATTAATTGGTATCAAATGGAATGTTTCTTCTAAATGATCCATCTCTCTACTGATTATGGAATTTCCAAGATAAATAAACTGTAGGGGTGTTCCAGTATTCGATGAAAAAAACTATCAATGTTATAGGAATGTGATGTTACCTTATATTTTATCATTTGGAATATAAGTAGAGACGATGCTACATTAGGATTGGCACCCATTAATAAGATTGTTATGACGTGTTCTAATAAGAGAAATATATAATTTTATGGAAAATCGCAAAAATCCATTTTGATGGACCTATCTAAGAAGGTTTAGAAAAATTAGGGACTTACAACTACTAGAAAGATTTGGTATAAGTTGAGAAGAAATAATGAAGTAAATATTGATGTCATGTAGTCTATGTTAAAAATATGTAAAAATTGGTTTGAAGATATCAATATTCACTATGATGAAAATATTGATTATTACATTTTAATGGAAAATGAAATTGTTAAAACTATCATAGGTTTTTTTGAGAAACTAGAATATTATACTATTGTTATGAAAATAATGTGAGCATTTCTAGATATGTTTGATTATAGGGTCTCACATCTATAAGATCTATATGATCTATCTTTAAATGAACATCAAGGTATTCTATAACATATTAAATGATAAAATAAAAAGTTCTTAAGTACAAGTATAAAGAAATATATATTTTGAAGCTATGATAAAATGTAAGTTATGTTATATTGAAGTAGAAGAAAAATCATGTGATTTAGACGCTGAGTATGATAAAGTGGACTTACAAAAACATCTATCTTCATTATAAGATATAAAAAAGGAAATTATGAAGGAAAAGTTAAACAATATCTTATGTAGTGAAACTGTAATGATAGTTTCTATTTTACATGTAGTTTTCCTAAGAAGAATATAAATTATTATATTTTGAAAAATAGATAAAATGTATAAAAAACAATATTAAAATAATAAAAGTTTACCATAAAAGAATAAAAATATTTTGAGTAGAAGAGAGTAGAATTAATCAACATTTTGTAATAAATCTGACAAGGAATTCATCTTTTTATCTCATGTTGAAAATAAGTGTGCATCATCAAGTAGTGATGATTATAAATAAAATAAAATGAAACTAGAATTTATTCTAAAATAAAACATGGAATAAACTCTTGAAAATTATCCCAAATCTAGAAGGATAAGAAAATGTTGAATAAGGAAACAAGGGAGGTAACTTTTAAGAATGGTGAGCATATCAGAAATGAAATGAAACAACATAATGAGATTAGAGCTTGTAAAGTAAAAGTGGAAGATTTATAAATAAGATAAAAGTTAATTAAGAAACATCATTTATACAAGATAAGATAAATAGGGAAAATTTCATTTTTTTTAGAAAAGTAAGAAGAATAGATTGAAGATGGTAGAATTTGAGAATATTGAAATATATATTGAGTAAATATTGGATGTGAAAGAGAATGATTTTTCTACGACATGATCAATGTTTCTTATAAAATAATGTGGATTAAAGAATGTTATAAAGGACTACAAAAATGCAGTTTATATTAATATTGATTCTTTTAATATTGGTGAAAATAATGATCCATAGACATATGTTGATTTCTTCCCCAAGAAATATCAATATATATATGCCTTTAATGATAATACAGGATCAAAAGATAAGATTGTATCAATTATAACTGAGAAGATTAGTGAGTAATAATATTCTTCAATGGATGGGTGGAATAAACAAAGAATATTTACCCCTAGACAAAGACTCCCATGGTTTTTAAGTGGAAATAAAAAAACTTCATTGAATAACTACCATGAGTAAGAAAGTTCAAGATTTATAGGTCACTTTTAGACTTGTGGAGTTTTGGGGAATAAATTCTACTCTTAAAAGTATAATTTATCTCTAATAAGAAATATTTTTGAATCAATGGGGAGCTATTATAAGTAGATAAAAGAAAATAATTTTGGAGGAATCATGAAGGGTAAAATAAATCCCATCAGGTGAAGAATGTTAAACATTCAAGTGAGGTATGTGGGAAAACTAATAAAGTTATTCAAGGAAAGAATAAAATTATAGTAATTTAGAATGATTAAATAGTCTTGGAAAAGAATACAGGTGAAGCTCAAAATCAAGATAAAGGAAATGGTAAGATATATAATTTATATGATTATAATATAGTTTATGACAAGTTTTTATAGATTTTGGTTTTAATATTTAAAAGAAATGTAAGAGGTGTGAGAAAGTTGGGCATGGTACTAAATACTATATGAATATCTTAATATCCCAAGATGAAATCATGAAAAAAAGATGATAAAGACTCAAGGGAGTGAACATATTTCAAAAACTAAAGAGAAGACTGTAGTCTCATCTCGAGACTCCACATAGGGTAATAAATCCATTAAAAAATCTATGAATAATAATCACAATGAAGAAATAAGATATCATTCTATGTTTAAAAAGAAGAATAAGAAGCCTAGAAAAATAGAAGACACTTAATCAAAATGTTATTTATAAAGATCATTGAGGTTCCTCCCCATTCCAATCATTATTGTTTATTTTATCTAATATATAGGGAATTGAATGAGAAGAAGTAGAGGTCCATAAAATATGAAGATGAGATAGGACTAACAAACATCCCTTGGTTATATATGAATTGATATTTGAGGAGGACTAATGATTATTGAGAATATTCATATTTATGTGGAGTTTTGTGTTTTTCACTTGAACTATTTTAATGTGATTATTGAGGAGAATGAAAGAATGATAGAAGAAGATCATGAAGATCCTAAGTGATGAGCTTAACCAAAAATACCCTTGAGGTTTGAATCTCTTTTCCTATGATTCGATTAATTGCAATTATAGCCAAATTTTGAATAAATCACAGAAGACAAAGGTTTGTCAAGAGAAGGATTTAAGGGTATTTTTTCATTCTCTAGTGCTTTGAGTGGAAGTTTCATTTTCCCAGAAAATCATGTTGCACAATGAATCATTAGAAAAGGGTCTACTACCCACGCATTAGCATCATGTGGGGAAAATTCAGAATGGCGAGATCTTTTTATGAAATATTTCATCTCCTTTATTTATTTATCTAAAGGAATGCAACCTTGGCATGTTTCTTATATTGTTTCAAAACTTTCTATTATTTTAGGTTTTCAAGATTTCAAGTTTGTCTCTTTAGGGAAATGTTTTTTTCATTTTATTTTCACATTTTTTGAGTTAATGGGTAGGGAATAAATTTATGGATCTGCGAATTTAAGGTTAGGAACTCTTACAATCCATGAATAGAACAAAAATTTCAACCTTCATGATTTTAAGGATTCTTTCTCTTATGATTGGATTAATTTATCTTGTATAAATTGAGTTCTGTAGAATTCTGAAATACTATATAACATCACCTCAAAGATTGGGATTCCCATTCAGATAGACTTAGCTATTGAAAAATTTAGTTTTGGTCACTTTTCTATAATACTAGTTGAGGTTGAATTATATTATTCCTTGATTGACAATGTTTTCTTTTCCACTCCCCATGATGAAATCAATCTTAGATATGTTTATGAAAAAAATTCCATTATACTTTGATACTTGTTGCATCATTGGACACTCATGATCCAATTGTTGAGAAAGCATTATCTATGATAGATGCTAATTGAAAGGAAATGAGTAGATACACTGCAGGAGGAAAGAAAGTAACATGACCTTGCAAGATATTGTTGTTCAAACTGATGACCATTTTAGAAATGAAGATCCTCATAACTCTCGCACTATGATCTTAGCCTCTAGGGATGTACTGACTGAGCAGATGGCATAAGGATTAACCGGGATGGAGGCTGATCAGCTACCTAGGATGGAAAATTTTCAAGACCACATAATGGATGCTTTCAAACATCAACTGAATGACAATACCTTTGATTTGTACGCAGATTTGGTAGAAAAGACTGTTCCAGATGGTGTGGGCCTTTCCATAAAGGAGGCTCTAATTGGGGGCTTACGAGATGTACAAAGTGTATATAAATCATATGATAGTCAATTTGAGACATAGGTTTCAACACAGACTGAGGCTGATAATAGGCCTAGACATGAACATCTTTTGGTTTCATGCCGCAAAGGTAAGACCTAGTTAGAGGCTTCTACTTTAATGATGAAAAAAAGGAGAGAAAAGTAAATCTAATTTCGATAAGGGTATTGAGTACTATTATCAATATAAAGATATTTCAGAATGGAATAAAGGATTTTTGGATGCTCCACATGGCTATCATTCACCATATGACCCCCTATTTGAAACTATAACAGGCTGGACTTGTCTGATTCAATATATGGTCACACATAGTCCTCTCATGCTACATCCAAAATCCAATGGGGGTCTCCATTAGGTGGTCTCTACCTCATTGGTAGCACACGTTCCTATCCTACTGAATTTGGGATCCAATAGGGGTTTCCATTGAGTAACTCCTACCCACATGGATCCACCTCAAAATATAGGATACCCTTTCTATTGTTCCCAATATCTCATGCTCTCCATTTCTACAGGATCCAGACTCCAAAAATAGTCTTTAACATAGGATCTTTTCCCTTGTGGAACATGTTTGAAGATCCCTCCTACCACAAGTTCTCAATAGGAACCCCTATTCAGATTTATAGTTATAGTAGAAAAAATGATGGACAATTTGTTTCTACAGATTCTCAAAGCATAGTGAAAATTACCCCTGATTACCAACATGATTCCTTATATGGGGATGTTTTACCTTCTAGAACCATTTTTCATATCACTCCTACCGTAGGATCTCAACAGGTGTCTCTTGTTCAGATTGATAGTGGAAGTAGAAAAAATGATGGAAAAATTGTTTTTACATGTGCTCAAAGCGTAGTGAAAATTACTCCTGATGGCCATCAACAAATAAGGAATTATGACAAAATCATAAATGATGTTGTGGTTACAATCAAAATATCTCATTCTCAAATCGTAAAGGTACAAATTAATGTAAAATTAAATAATTCATTTCATATTCTTGCTACTTCTAGTAGTGAGAATGATTGTATAAAGCATGATGTTGGATGTGAAACTATGAAGGTGGATGATATGGATGATTCTTCAGATGATATAAAAGTCCCATGTATTCAAGTAAATACTTTTAAAAGGGGCCTACTTCCTCGAGGTAGGGGTGGACACCTTCCATGTCACATATGAGAACACTCTCTAGGATGGGTTAACGGATATTGCTATTATTTCTTAGGGCCCATGGGGATGTTATTTTCTACCCTATGTGTTCCCCATTTTTTATTATCTTAATAAATATGCCTTTGATCCTCAAAACCTTATTAAAAAATGTGTTTTTTGAGATGTGTATTGTATTTACCTTAACAAACTTACTCATATTTCCCCTATATAAAGACGATGGAATAATATTGAGCAAATTATTGCATAAGTTAATTGTTATAGAAATCATTGATCACCTTGATTATACACTCTTCTTTTATACTCTAGGTTCAACCACATAGACATGAAGTTGTTAAATTAAAGGATTTTTTAGGAAATTGGTGTGATACTATTATTCATTAGAGTAATTTTTTTGTAATTATGAGTTAAAAATTATTTGAGATGAATCTTTTGTTTCCCTTTTCATTTGAATTTCAATAATAGTATGAAGTAAAATGCATGATCATATGGTTTTGAAATAATTGGGCACACATATTTACTTGAATGATTTTCAGGGATATTGAAAACAAATACAAATGGGTTATTGGTTGTACTATGTGTGTTGGTTTCATTTGTTGTCAATATGTCAAAATGTTCTTGTTGGAAAATATCAATGATTAGTTTTTTTATGTTTAGAAAAAAATTAAAAAGTTAGAAGACACTATGTTGATCTTTAAAGTACCAAAAATCATGAAGATATTCATGATTATAGTTGTTTTTTTTCAAAGTTTAAATTCATAAAAATGTGAATTTTCTAAATTGTTTTTATTAGACATAAAATACTAATTTTATAATGATTGAGGTGTGATTAAGAAAATTTCAAATTATAGACTAATGAATTTTATCAAACAATTGGATATAGGAGAATTAAGTTTTACTAGATAAAGAAATATCTGATGTTCTTGACAGATAATGGTTGAAAATGTTTTACATGATGTTAGGTTATATTGGATGAAATATACCAAAAGAAGAGAAATTAGGATCACCAAATTAATTTCCATCAAAAATACATTTGAATTATCACTAGATAGAAAATAATATTTGATGACATTAGATAGAGTATCACAATTTATAAGCATGGAACAAAGACTAGGGATGTTTCATAAGTACAACCAGACGAAGAACTATAAATAGGGAAACCTATGATGATGTGTTAGTTTATCAAATGGAGAAAACATGTAAAGATCATAAGATGAATAAATCTGGAAATTACAAGGCAAATTTTACCAGATAAAGAGGATTGGATAGTGAAGTGGTTTGGAAGGTTATGATTGAAGTAAAGCTTGTCAATTTTACCAAATGAAGAAGCATAATAATTCTCTACACTGGTAAGATACCTAAGGTACATTACATAATATTTGTAAACTCAATAATTATGATGATGTTAAGATGTTATTTAAATTTTTGTATATCTAGATGAAATTTGAGGAGTATTTTAAGAGTTTTTTGTTGATTAAAATTGTGGAATATTTTATAAAGATTGTTGACCCCTACTTGATTAGAGGCATCGAAGGTGATCAAACAATGTTTGAGTTAATCTTGGAATTAAAATTGGAACTCATTATTCTTCAATTATTTTTGGGAAAAGTGTGCATATAAAAGGTGGAGATCTCATTAAAAGTAAAATATATAGTTATTTTTTGTTTTTTTAAAATATCATTATTTTTGATGTTTTTTTTGGAACACAATGTGAGTATCCAACCAAGAATTTTACTTTGTTAAATAAGAGGAGAATAAAATAAAATAAATCAATATGTATATCCACCAGAAAAAGAAATATAAGATAAAAAGAGAACATGTTGCAGAAGTATTATTAAAATATGGTGCATCCGATAGAGCACATTTGACTGTGAAGTATTGGATGGAGGTGCATCAAACAGTGTACACCCGACTGTTGAGAATCCCAGATAGTGTAATAGACAAAGTATTACCAAAAAGGATTTTTTAAAGAACATTTCAAAATAAATTCTATAAATATTAAAATTTGAGTAGATTTTGGATTTTAAATATTAATTGGAAGTCTCAAGAATAAATTTTTTTATAGATTTTTGTTAATGATCATGAAGAAGTTGAACACATGTAATGGAAATCCAACTTTCTAGTGGATAAGGAAAATCTGAAGAACATGATCATTCTACACTAGATTAGGGAAGAATAAGGGATATCTTTTATATGTTGAGTATTAATAGTATCTGAAGAATCTTATGGATAGAGGGTATAACTATTCATGAATGAAGGGGTGAAAAGAAGGATAATTGTGGGTACGACTAATAGTGGTAGATGATTTAGTCACCGAAAGGTAGAGCTGGAGTCAACTGGAAGAATGATTACCTGGGGCATAACTAGTTTTTTTCTGGGACATTGTAATATCATTAAAGTTGGTGAATAATCCATGTTTGAAGTATAGCCAACCCAAAAATTAGTAGGTTCTCTCATTGAGTCTGAATGACATAAATATCATTTGATGCTCTATAATTATATCTTTTTCTTACAATGTGAGGTTTGGAGATATCATCGTGTGCCTCAAACATTCTAACATGTTTCAAAGGTTTTGTTCTAAGAAGAATTAATTAATTAAAATGGTCACATATTCACACCCTATACCTCTATATGATCTCACACTAGTATGATCACTTCACTTACCATGTAGATATGTAGAGACCTAAGACACATACTTTCCACTGGCCCAAGGTAGATATGTACATCACACTAGAGGATGTGCAATTTATTCATGGACTTCTTATTCAGTTTCATTCAATTATAAGAACCACACATAGAGAATCTCTTGAACATATACATTGATTAATATGCCAAGATATTGAGTTAGATGAGACTATTATAGATGAAAGTTATCAAACTATGGGATATATTGGAATGCACTTCACACATTTACTTGATGATGTTGGTTAGCTAAACTTTATGAATCATATTATTATATATATCTTAATGCTCATTAAAGATACATTGTGCGCTGATTACTTAAGAATGTACATCCACGTGATGTATTTAGGGTAAAATAATGACTTTGGCTATAATGGGAGATAAATCTGGGAATCTTCATGTTAGGAATACACATACACATCATTATATATTGTATGGAGATCATACTATAGTTATATTATGTGACGTTTCATCCTCTCCTTGATTGTATTGTGGGATCGCGTCACTCATTTATCCACTATTCATTATGGTCTAGAGCTTCCAATATATACAATCGATAATATACTACATAGAATATAGTATAATTGCACATATTTAACATTTGTTTTGATTCTAATATGATGTATATTGTGTGAAATTATTTATTATTTATCACTTTACAAATTATACATTGTAGGTGTAGTTAGGAACACCATTAATTGACACATACCAAGGATGTGATGGTCTAGACTTGTAGGATCGTAACTTATGCATCCCATTTATAAAATTTTATGAGGCATATAACATCATTGATATTTTCCCTTAACCAAGACCAAGATGAGATTAAACAAATAAATCGTGAAAGAAACCATTTTGGCAATAAGTTCAAGCTTATCGATATGATAGACCAAACCATATTAGTCAAACCACCCAAATAAAATCTCTTCATCGCATAGCTTACCCTTAGGGAATTCACTAGTGTGATAAAGGGATATGCATATAGACCCAAAAAGTATGAAATTTTATAATTTTTTAAAAATTAATGTTTGTCATTATCTTTTATTATTAATTAATAATGATTAACTAATATGTTTGACAAAAATTAGTATTTTATACAATGAAATTCAAATGGTATTTTTGGAAAATATATATTTTCCATCAAGAAACTCATAATGAATTCATGAATTTTTGAAATATATGATATTTTAATAAAAATAAATCCTTAAATAATATTTATTGAATATAAATTATAGTATTATTTTTTGAATTCAAATGTAATTTTTTTAATGGTTAGAAAAAATTTATTTTAAAAAACCATTATTTTTCATAAAAAATGGGATTTTAGGTTTAAAAGAGTAAAATATCATATTTAGAGAATTATTTTTATTAAATAAATATTATTTTTCAAATAATAACATCAAAATTATATAATAATTTGTTTCTCATATGTTTCAAGGATAATGTAATTTTGCATAAAAATTAAGTATGGTGTAAATATATGGTTAGTATTATGACATCATAGAAGCCCAAAAGTAATGTAATAAATACTATAGAATTATCCATAGCCAAAATTAAATTTCTCCTTTAAAATAATGTGTTTTTTATGTTAGTTTACTAAATTTATAAACTTTTAATGAATCCTATAATCCTATATAATATGTTATGGTTTTAAAATAAATTCCTTAAAACCTTGACTTCTTTCACATCACCAAAAGTATTATTTTAATGATTTCTTCTCTTGGGATTATATAATAGTTAAATACAACCCTATTTGGAAAATACCATAGCAAAAACAATGATATGGTTTTTGGTTTAGATTAATTTATTATATAGATACCAAAACCTATGATTAGAAATTAATAAATAATTCCCCTAAATTTTTCTCTATAAACCAACACAACATCCCATTACATTTCAGTAAACATCCTTTTAAAAAGAAGTTACTCTAACAATCCCAATCTATGTCCCTACCAATGTTACCACAAGATGTTAAGAATCTTCTATCAAGAATTTATAATAATTCTCTCAATGTAAGGGATCTATTCCTTATCTTCTTTATTAAATCACCTTCTCTATATTATACCTTTTGATTTCCAATTGTTCATCTTGAGATATGCTTTCACATATCCATATTACTATCCGTATGATTTCAAAATTATTATAGACCCCTTTAAATCTCATTTAAACCTTCCATGAATCTTAATGTACCCATTTTATATTCTAGAAATTATCCTTCAATTTTCATGCCAAACATTTCTTAGTGAATACACATCCCCATTTACACTCAAAGGTATTCACCTACATTTATCAAACCTTAATTTATTCTAGAAATGTAATTATGTAACCCACATTCCTTAATCATGGGGTTAAAGTTTATGAAATAGATCATTATTATTTTTGATCTACATGGAAAACTTATGCATATACTGATATAAATGTGATGAGTGGGATCAGAATTATATATCCCTTCAATGATTTGGGTAATGTTTTAGTCTCTTGGGATACCATTTATGGTTCGTGGGTGGTTATATTAATCATATTGTGTTATGTTTTAATGGTTCTTAGCCTAGCATTATGCTTATTATGTCAGGTTTTATGTTTATACCAAATTCCTATATTGCCTAAATGTTATCACTATATTTTATGCTTATATGTTTATGTCAATGATTATCATCCCTTTTATGTCTCAATGATATATGTATTGACTCACATTTATTACTTTCGCAATGTAATGCATTGATTATTCACTTACAAGGATTTATATCTCACCCCTTTCTTATGTACATCACCCGGTTGTCTTGTGCTGTTTTAGAAGATCAATAGATATTAAGGGAATGTTATAGAGATTTAGTTTATATCATTGTATTTTTTTAAAATTGGTTATTAAATAATGTGTATTAAAGATATTTTTTTTCATAGTTGTTATAAAAGGATTGTATAGTTATTTTTTGGGATTAGGACTAATTTTTTTTGTAATAACCCTATGGATAAATCTTTGTATATGGAAACATCCCTTAATTTTGGTAATGTATAGAGTGAATAGTGTCCATAAAACTGTATCTCTTTCTAAATACTACTAGCAGACGTGTCTTTAAAAAAGTACCTATGGGTAATAAACTTGAAAAGTGAATAATGGGCATTGACTCCATCATTACCTGGTGCATGAAAAAAGGGCATTCTGACACACTTGGTTTGACACTCATAGGGGATATGTATTTGAAAGTTCAGAAACTCTTTATGAACAAATTTGAATGAATTAAATGGATAGTTAGGTTAGAAAACCTAATAAAGAAATTACAATGGAAAATATAGATTGAAGACCTGGAGACTCTTAAGTCATGATTTAAAATTAATTTACAAATTATTCCTTATATATTCATGTTATCTATTTTTAGGTGTTTTTTTGTTTAATGTATTATAATTCCTATGTTGGTTTTCTATATAATAAATAACTAGAAAAAAAATAAAATAGTGAAAGGTTCTCTAATTATCCATTTATAAACTTATTATATATTATATTATTATATTTATACACATTTATTATTATATCTCATGATTAGTAAAACTATTCAATAACCAGCTCAAAACATGGGGGTTGATCTGTTTGTAAAAACGGAAAACATTGAAATTATTGAATTCCAAATATATAACTCCACATCATTCAATTTTTGAGGACTAAACCTCCCAAAAAATATTTTATAACAAACTTTAATGGATTTTTTATGGTATATTTGGCATGGATTGGATATTCCCATATAAATTCAATATCAACCATCGGGATAGGGAGTTCACTCTTCACATCCTAATTCATCCTCCCATTCTCTATAAGTGTAAGGTGGAGGATGAATCTTCTTTGGATTATTCATCTCATGTGTGCATATTATTTCCCTATGAATAGAAATATCTATCTAAAATGATTGAAACAAAGGAGTGAATCATTCTTAAAGACATTCCCATTGTGAAGCAGTATACAAATGAATTCCCAAAAGAGTTTACTAGTCTTCCATTTAATCGAGAGGTTGGGTTATCAATTAAATGAATTCCTATATTTCTAATTATATCCAAGACACCCGACAGAATTTCCATTATTGAGTTGGAAGAACTAAAGAATCAGTTAAAAGATAATCCAAATGAAGGTTTCATATGCCCAAGTGCTTCACCAAGGGGTCTGATAGTCCTGTTCATCAAGAATAAGTATACGATTATGTGTTTCTTTATTGATCATCGTTATCTCAATAAAAATAACAATAATGAACATGTTTACTATTAAATGGATAAATGAATTTTTTTATCAAATACATGGAAACTTGTACTTCTCTAACTTATACATTTGGTTTGGATATCACTAATTAATGGTGAGAAGGAAGATACCCCCAAAACTACTTTTCCTTCAAGGTATGATCACTATAAGTTTCTAGTAATTCCATTTTGAACTTCTAATACTCCATAAATCATTATGGAATTGATACATAGAGTCTTTATGGATTTACTGAACATAATTTTGGATTTATTTATAGATTATATTTTCATCTTGTTCAAAAGTAATGAGTAACATTAATAGAATTCAGATTATATACTAATGACATTTTGAATGGAAACGTTATTCATAAAGTATAGTAAATATGAGTTTTAGATGGGGAAAGTAAATTTCCAACGGAATTTTGTCACCAAATATTTTACATATATATATCCTTTAAAAATAGAGATTACTAAAGGATAATCTATACCAACAAATTTGATAGATATCGGTAGTTTTCATGGATTACCAAGGTACTATTTTCAAATTTTGAGAAACCTTTTATGATTTTCAATCTGACTAACCAAGATAACTCGGAAGAGGGTGATGTTTTTCTAGAATGATAAATGTGAATAATGATTTAATGAGTTAAAGAAAAATATAATCAATCACATATGCTTAGATTACCCACTAGTGGGGATGAATTTTTGATATATAGTGACGCATCCAAACTGGATTTGGTTGTGTACTCATGCAAGATGAAAAATTAATATCATATTATTCAATCCAATTAAAAATCCATGAGAAGAAATACCCAATGCATAACCAACAATTGGTTCTAGTGATGTTCATGTTGAAGATTTGGTGACATTACCTCTACTAAGAAAAGTGTTACATATATTTTAGTCATAAAAGCTAAAAATATATTCAAAAAATTATCTTAGTACACTACAATGAATATGGTTTAAAATAATCATGGAGTATGATGGTTGAATCCATTACCATCCTATAAAAGTAAAGAAAGTGAATGATTCTATGCATATAAAGGATCTAGTAACCCTATCTATGATGAGGATTCCAAGAGATCCAATCTTTATGGACATGCAGAGGATGGACATGGGAATAATGAAAGAAAATTCATATCACATTTCTTATATAACTTCTCAACCATCCATTATTGATAGTATCAAGGAGGCCCAGAAGGATGATGAGGTGTTATATAAAATGTTAGAAAATATTATGGAGTTCAAAATTTATAAATATAGAGTTATAGGGTTTAGAACATGTATAATATTCCCATTAATAATAGAGATAAATAAGGAACTTATGAATGTTGTGCATTACTCATCCTTTTATATTCTTCCTATAAAAACTGTAATGTATAGATATATGAAAAAACATTTGGTTGGATAAAATGAAGAGGGACATTGAAATGTTTGTATCATGATTCTTTGTATTTTAAAAAGTTTTGGAGGAATGAAATTAGTCTATGGTTATAAGTAAATAACTTCGCTTACCATTATGAAATGGAAAAAACATAAAAATGTATTTCATCATATGACTTCCCAAGACATATAAAGGAAATAACACCATCTAGGTGGTAGTCGGTCACCTTAAAATATCATCACATTTTATTAATATCAAGTAATCTTTATATTTAAAACAACTCACCCTAATATTTATATGATAAGTGGTAATAATACAAGGATTTCCTCTCTCTATTGTATCTGATCACTATATCAGGTTTACCTCAATGTTCTCAAGAATCCTTCAAAAATAAATGGATACACAATTGAGTTGTAGTGATTCTTATCACCCTCAAAAGGATGATATGTCTGAGATAAACATTCAAACTATAGAGGATATATTGAGATCATCTTTAATTTATTTACAAGGATGTCAGGATCAACAACTTTTCCTATTGGTGTTATAATCCAATAACAGTTTCCATTTCAAAATTTAAATGGAGCCTTAAAAGCCTCTATATGGGAATAGGTGTTAGAATACAACATGGTGGAATTGATTTAGGGAGAGGAAGATTATGGGAACCGATCTTATCCAAAAGAGGATAGAGAAGGTTAAAACCATTAATTTTAATATTAATCCCATTCTATGTTAACATAAAATCTATGAAGAAAACCGTTGATGATAACTAGAATTTTGGGTTGGAGATAAGGTGTTCATTTGCATATCACCTCAAAATAAAGTAATGTGGTTTGGGAAGAAGAAAAATCTTAGTACAATATATTCAAACACCATTGAGATCCTTGATCGCATCATATCTATGACCTATTGAATATCACTCCAACCGAACCTATCCTAAGTACATGATGTGTTCTATGTATCCCCCTTGAGGAAGTACATACAAGACACATCACAGTTACTAAATAAGTTAGTAGTACCATTGGAGAGTGATCCTTCCTATGAGGATTATCTTTTGAACTTCTTATATCTTCATGAAAAATTTCTACAAAAGAAAGGCAACTCACCTTCTCAAAGTGTTCTGGTAGAACCAAAAGTTTGAGTAAGTAACACGGGAACAAGAAGAGATGGAAAAAAAAGTAACCTCATATGTTTTATTGTACGATGGAAATTTTATGGGTGAAATTTTTAAGGGGGGATAATGTAGTGAACCAAGCATCTATAACTTAAATCCCATTTTTAAATGAGTTTATACACTATTTGTAAATTAAATTATTGAAGACACATACACGACTTTGGTTATTTTGTAGCATCATAAGGTATATCATGTTGGATTTAAATGGACATTAAGCTATATAACCATTTATAGTATTGTTTTTATACAGGGATATTATGATATATATATACACAGTTATGAATAATCCAATTCACATACAGTGGAAGCGATGACCTTAGCCGATCAAATCATATCCCATGAAGCCCATTTATCATAGCTTCTAAGGTAGATAACATCACTAGGATTTTCATTTTAAAAATCCTAATATGAGTTTAAATAAATAAAGAAAGAGGGAAACCATTTACAGGGTAATTTCAACCTCATCAAGATCACAACTCAAACCATGTTAAGTCAACCACCCTAAGAAAATATCATCATCACACATCTTACCCATAGATAATCCATTGGTATAATGAAATGCTATGCATCTAGAACCTAATATTATGAATTTGTTTATTTTTATATAAATTAATGATTATATTTATATTTTATTATTACATTATAATGATAAAAGAATAATTTTAATAGAAATTATATTTTAATGTGATGAAAAAAAAATTATATTTTTGGGAAATATATAGTTTTATTCAAGACACCATATTGATGAATTAATTTTTTTTTAAAAAAATAAAATATATTTTAATATAATATTATTATTTGAAAACATTAATAAAATATAGGTGATGACATAGTTTTACGAAGTCAAATGTAAGTTTTATATCTTTCAGAAATCGGGTTTTATAAAAAAGAGTGTTTTTCAATAAATAAGGATTTCTCAATTAAATGTTTAAATTACCATATTTATAAAATAATTTTTATTAAATAATTATTAATTTTTAAATAATAACATTGAAATTATCCAATGGTAAATTTTTTAAAATTTTATGAAACATTTGAATTTCAAGTAAAAATTAAATAACGTATAAATATACGGTTTGTATTATGACATTATAAAATCCAAAAAGTGAAGTAAAGAATAATTTAAAGCTTATAAAATAAAAAAATTTATTTTTCCTATTTAAAATAATGTGTTTTTGATGTTATTTGATTAATTTTATAAACCCTTAATAAATCCTTCAAAACATATATTATATTTTACGGTTTTAAAACCAATTCTTTATAAACACGACTCACATCCAATTCACCAATGGTATTATATTAATTATTTCCTCTATTTTCATAATAACATAATTATATCCACCCCTATTTTGTATAAACCATGGGAAAAACTATGGTATGGATTGTGGTTTGGATAAATTTATAATATAGAGTCCAAGACATAAGATTTGAAATTAATAAAGAACTCCCCACTCTTTTTCTATGTAGTCACACACAAAATCCAATTAATATTCACTAAATTCACTTGAATAATAAATTTTCTATACCTTTACCTCTGCATATACCTCACAATATTTCCATGTGCTCTTAAAAAGCTCATACCAATCTTTTAGAATGTGTCTCTCAAGGTAAGGGATGCTCTCCTTTTCCTCCTAATTCAAGAACAATATTTATATTATGCCTTTTGATTTACAATTTTTAATATTAGGATATGTTTTCACACATAAATATCACAATACTTATTATTTAAAAGTGATGATAAACTCTTTTTACTCTCATTTAATAATTCCATGAATTTTTATGTACCCCCATTATGATGTCAAAATTATCCTGCAGTTTTACATTCTAAACATTTGTGTAGTGATCACACATCCCCATTTCCAATATAAGATATTTTACTATATGTACCTATCCATCATTGACCGGGGACTGCCATGTATATAACACACACTCATTTATATTTGGATTAAAAGTGAAAAAATGAATCCTTATGTTGTATGATCTATGTGGCACACTTATGCATGTACATGATATGAATATGACATGTGGACCTAGAATTATATATCCCTCCAATGAATTGGATACTGTTTTTGTATCATGAGATTCCAAGTATGGTGAATGATACGTTATCCTAAGATCATTATATTAGGTTGAATAGGTGGTTAACATTGACTGGTGCTTATGATTTCATGTTTTATGTAGTTGTCACAATCCTTTTTTGCCTTTATTTTATTGTTGTATATCATTCTTTGATGTTCATGTTTATGAATCTCACCCCTTTTATGTATTTATGATATGACTGTTGACTCACACGTATACTTTCATTATGTTATTATTTTATTATTCCTCTACCGATCATTATATTTCACCCATTTCTTATGTATGTCCACAAGTTATCCTATATAATTTTAGAATATCAATAAAAATAAAGGTATGTTATAGAGTTTTAGCATATGTCATTGAATTTTTGCTGCATGTTATAATTATATATATGTAATTACCCAAAGATACCAGGCCTCATGATCATCTAGGTTTTATTTAGTTTATAATTATATAATATGTCCAAAAATAAAGGGTATTAATGATATGGGTTGTCATTCCATATTCTTTAACACAAGTAGACTTTCTCCTCAATGAACCACATAACATAAAATATTTAAAACCTAAACCCATTTATGTTTTATAAAAATACACATAAAAAACTCTTAATAACAATATTCATAGCTTATAATTATTTTATATTTATCACATATTAGATTATATTTTTGTTATATATATTTTAATAAATATTATATTTATATTTATAAATGTTATTTTCATTGTAAAGTTAATATAAATGTTACATAAATATAACATTAATTAGATATTATTATTTATGTCAGTTATACTTCATTGTTATTAAGTAACATTTATTATTGTTATTTATTACTAATTTATGGAAATTATTACTAACGATTATTTGTTATTAGGAATTATTAATAAGAACACAATTAATAAAATTAATAATGTATTAATTATCATTAATTACTTTTAAAATATTAATAATAATTTTTTATAACCTATTATCCTTTATGTTATGTATATATATAACTTAACCATTGAATAAAAAAATTACAAAATACAAGATTGGATTTCACATATTCTTTAAAAACAAATACCATAATGTTTGAAATACCCTTACACATTTCATTGAGGCCAAATAAGTCATGGTATTCAACACCTTTATGTCCCACTTTCAAATTAATTTAAACCTACCCCAAATTTTAATAAATTCTAAGAAATCTGTAAATGTAACTCTCATGTATATTTAAATTTAGTCATAGATCATTTCATATTTCATCAATAATCGCATAATCTGCAAGTTACTTTTACTATATGGTGCATATGTAAAAATAGATAGATATATGTTCCAATTTCTCTCTTATTAACCTTGGTCTCAATTTATCATGAGTTCTTATCCTTGAATACTAAAAATTATATAATCATTAGTATTTACAACCATTTTACCAATTAAACTCCTCTAAAAATCATTATTAACCATCCATTTCCACTGAATTTATTTATAAGATATCACTAAATCTTCTTGAGCAATCAACTTCAAAAAGACTCGACATTTTATTTTGATGTTGAAAATAAAAACACCTTGTAAACAACTCAAATTTTTTTTAGTATCCACTATGTGGCTAGAAGTATTCTATTTACCTCTTTTAGTGTCTACATTTCTTAAAAATAATACTTAAAAATACATTCTTGCATGAAATATTCCCTTTAACAGAGCTCAAGTCCTTTCATACGTGAAATAAAACCATATTTATCACATCACTATCTATACAAAAGCTCCATCACTAATTTCTATGGTGTCAGGGTTTACAAGATTTGAGCACTAAATTATTTTCAGGTATGATGTGAACCCAAAAAATACAAACCTCATCTAGTAGAAATTGAATAATATGAGGTGAGTCATCTTTGGTAGTTACAAACACTCATATATAGAATTAATTATCTTTTGAGGGTGAATCATGAACTCAAAATTTCAAATCATGAAACTCACAAACACAGTGCATGAAAACCCTCTACAATGAATGAATAATATGATGCCAACATGACATCATTTCAACCTGATACAATGCACACATTTAATTGCGAACAATGTAGTTAAAAAATGATCCCACATCGATGATATTAATGGTATGATGCATGTTTTATTACCCAATACATCTCAACAACACTGTATATATTCCCTTACGGACTCTCCCTCCTTCATGTGTCTCTAAGAACCAACTCATGCCTCTACTACTAGTGTTGATGTTTCATGATTACCTTAAAGGGTGGACAACTACTTCTACCTGATGGATTTTATTTTTTAAAAATTAATAACATTTATGTCTTACAAAATACCAAAATACTCTAATTCATTCAATAAATTATTTAGGCATAACAAATACATCTTCTGAAAATTTTGTGTCTCCATAACTCCATGCAATCAATCCTATAATTCTTTCATCCAATCTCAATATATACTATAAAAAAATAAAACATATAAAAATCATGGTTACACTTATATATCATATTGTTATATATATATATTTTCACATATTAAACTATTTAATTATTCATCAAACAAATTTTTTAATTATTGAAAAATAATTCTATATAATATTATTTTTAAAAATTATTAATAGAATAAATTTAAAAGTATAGTATTTATCATACATATGTGGAGGGGAAAATATAATGAACATACTATGCTTTGATAAGTAAATAAGATAGCAGGACTAGAACATGCGACCTCATTAAGACCCCACAAGGCCAAATACCACGGAATTTCACCCATGGGGCTTAAAAGTATAATACTATTTATTATAAAAAGTAATGTAATTAATTAAAATATATAATTATTTATTAAAATCACTATCTATTATTTTATAGTTTGAAATTAATTCATAATTTATTTTAAAATTTAAAAATTATTCTGACAATAATAGTAACAATAGTAAAATTATAATCAATTTTTAACAATTGGGACAATAATTACTTAAATATCAATAGTTTATTATTAAAAATAATTATAACAATAAATTGTGTTAATTATATAAATTATAATTAGCTATCTAATTTTAACCATCATTTAAATATTTATTATTTTATATATAGATAATTTTTTAAATTAATGTTATAAAACAAATAAATAGAAAATAAAAATAAGATTTGATAAAGGCATCATCTATGATGATAAATATTTGAAAACAATTGTATCAAAATAAAAAGAAATGATGACTTTTTGAAAGCATGTATCTCAAAATAAAATTATCATCAATTTATGAAAATGATAAAATATATATTATTTTTTATAACTAGAATTTTCTTATCAAAATATATAATTAATTATTATTATTATTATTATTATTATTTTATAATTGGTAATTGTTATATTATATTATGAAATAAATTTATTAATAATAAATTATAATAAATCTATAATTTTAAACAATGATGTGTAACCTACTCCCACCCCATTCAAACGAGTTACATTCTATTATTATTATTATTAATAGTATTATTATTATTTTTGTTGTTGTTATTGTTGATGTTATTCAAGAGAAGATCAAAAAATTAGTTAGAAAACCAACTCACGCCCCTCGATTAATTTATTGAAGAAAAATTGAGTTTCAATTATTTCACAAGGCATAAAAAATTACAACAATAGTTAAATAAATGAAAAAAAAGAATGATTTCGTTGTCAAGACACCATGACTATCTCTTGAGCTTCTGAAAATATAAATCAATATCCCTCTAAAAAATGACATGGGTGATATAATAAGATATCTATATTACTAATAGAAGATCAATAATTCATTCATCTTGATCAAAGGCACCCCAAATCTTAATGTCTAAAACTAGAGGCTAGTTGGAACTAGAGGATTTTAGGGATTGTTGTAAGCCTTCATTATAGACAACAACTCATTTCATGATGCAAATAATATTTACATATAGTAATAATATTACTTTTATTAATGTATTTGAGTTAAAAAATTAAATATTTTACAATGCACATCAGAGAGGGAATGAAAATACTATAAATAGCTTCTCATGAAAAAATAGATAAACCCGTAGACATTAAATCCATTATGTAGATGGAGAGTCTAAATCTGAGAATGTGTAAATAATGAGTGTGTGTATAATTTACCCTCATTTACACATTTCACTAGGGAGTTTCTCCATAAAATAACATTATGTGATACCAATCCTTCTTTGTAACCAACAAGTAGTAGTCTTCAATGTAACCAACTAGCATCAACTATTACATTGAAAGGACATAACAGAAATGTATAAATCATCAATGTTTCTACATTATTGAAAAAATATAACATTGATATTAATTTTCATCTTCTTTTATAAATTATCACATCAAATAAAGAAATAATAATATGTACTCTAGTAAGAAATAATTCTTCCAGTAAATAACATCTTTCCGGAATACCTCTACCAAGGCCTCAAACAACATGAATTAGTAGGATGTTAGATCATCCCCAAAAGATGAAAAGCATCAAATCATCATTCAATTTCCATCCTTCACCTGAAAGTAATAAATTAAAATACAGAGAATTTATCGAGGTGTATTTATTAAAAAAATCAAAATTAGGTATTGGATTCTTGTTCTGAGTATGAGTGAGAAAGAACTCATATAAACATGAGAATATTTCAAAATTTATATGAACGGATTTCAATAATATAGTAGGTATTGAAATTACAACCACCAATCAATTAAGGTAGCCTATCATTCCAACATGATAATAATAAAAACACTTCAAAATCATCAATAAAAATGTAGTAAGAATAAAATTCAAAAATTGAGATGAATCCACAAGGCTCGATCAAATTCTAATCAATGAACTCAAACACTTTTTAGGTTCCCAACCACACTACTCCAAAAATAAAGTTACATAATTAAAAGTTTTGATTCTTATCAAATTTATATTTAATTATAAAGAACATTTACACCCTTATATCAACAAAATCATCAATATATATTTCCCCCTATTGATACCTGGTGAAATCCTGAACATTTTATTCAACAACCCAAGAGAAAATTTTTTCTTTCAGATGCACCTTAATAAAATAGTTAGGTGTATGCGTGATGAAATATTTTACATCAAAGGGTGAATAGGAACTCTATTAATCATGGGATGAAGAGGTTATCTTAACTAACAGCTGAGGATGGATGTCCTTGATGTTGATAATAAAGGATATAATTATAATAGTTCTCTCCCATTTTAGAGTAATCCTTATTTTTATGAGTAATATTATGGCGTGGGATGATAAATCCATCAAAGTACACCATTAGTTTCATATTTTTTAACCTCCAAGTATCAATAAATTTCTTCAATTTTACAAGGATGTTAATGTAGATTAGGAGTGGATTCTTTAAAATCACCATGAAAATTCTTAGTATCCTTCAAATTGGGTGGTTAGCTCCTGAGGAAATAGAGTCATTAGGCCTCATTAGCTTCTCCAAAGAGGTGGTTTTAGAATCAATAATGGAATTCATAAATCCAAATAGATCTACATCCTCATATAACATAACATGATTGTGTTTCGATGGAACAAAAAATTCCCTAAATTTTTTTTGATTAGAAGTAGATTTTTCTGAATATGTATACCTAGAAATATCATTCCCACCAAATGAACTACAAACATACTCTCTTAAACCAAAAATTATTTCCCCATAAGATGATGTAGTGATTTGGGTTCATTATAGGGAACCTTTAATCAGATGTGTGAAAAATATTAGATAGAAATGATAGAAATATGAAATATTTTTTTAAAAGATATCCTTTTTAGAATCTCTTATCCCTATTTGGGATTCCAATGACTAAGGGTTAAGGTTTTGCGATATCCACCTTAGTGAATATCCTTGTAATAAAAGATTTACAGAGCTTAGAAGTCGATGAATCTGACTTAATAGGTGTACCAATAAGGTTAGCAATAGAATACAAGGAATCCAACCAGAAGATATAAACAGGTAGTTCTTGAAAGCCAAATGAAACAGAGACAACAGGAAGTTCAATATCCTTTTCAAAAGATGGAGACCATTTAATTATCTTCATACAATATCTATAAAATAAACAATTTCTATGAGACAAATATCTATAGTAATCACATCTAATTTTTAACCCTTTTATCCTCAAACATAGATTGGGGGTGGCATGTAGATGTTGGGATGGTCTTAGAAAATTTAAGGTGTAGTGCCTAAAAATACCTTGTAACCGAATAACCTTTTTCAATTTATTTGGAATCCAAGTGGTAAACACCATAAAATAATTCAACATAGACCCTAAATCAATTCAAGATACGTATTTATCTCTGAATTTATCACAATTGTAATGTATAAGTATCGTGGTAGTAAAAATATTCACCTGAATAGTTCTTTCGAGTCATAAAATTGGGCCTTTGGGCTATAAGTTCTTTAGTCTATCAAATTCCTATAGAGAAAGGGTCTCTAAATCCAACCATGGGACTCCTAGGCATGCATAAAATTCCTATATATCATTAACCAGAAGTAAATGATGCGAGGAATCATGCATCAGGATAAAAAATGGACATAGCCCGGTGTATTAGGAATGATAAAATTGGGATGGAGATATGAAGACACTTCTAGGGTGGGTTTCCTAAAAATAGATATGGTTATTCTAACACCGATAAATCAATAACATTTCTTCAAATGTGGTATGGATCAATGCCCTTAATTTGACTCTCAATATAGTGGAATTAGTCTAATGATGTAGATAAACAAGTTGGAGGTGTATCGAGGCTCCACATAGACATCCTTGGGTGGTCAGATCGAAAGCTATATAGGAGTTATGAAACCTATCAATTATCCTTCCTCCAACATGCCATTTTGGGAATGAAGGCTTCCCTATCAAGGATAATCAATGGTTATAACATGGTTGGACATTTGAAAGGGATCAACAAAACACTTGGGACTCGTACCCTAGATGAAATGACACTAGTAGGGGTTATAGTGTCTATTGAATGGTGTAGAAACATGTTAAAGGATTCTCATGTGGTCATTTAGGCCATATATTTTAAGGGATTGAATGTTCCACATGAACATGGGCCTTTGAGATATAAAAATGTAACAAAATAGGTCTAGTGGGTGCATGTTAATCCTTATGAGGAGGGATAAGGCTTGACCCACTTGCTGTGTATGGGTGTGTGGGTGTTTTTAGTTTATACACCCTTGTATCTATCTATCTATCTATATATATATATATATTATTGTTGTTGATTTTTTTGTCATTATTTTTATTGACATTATTATTATAGTTGGGGTGAGCATCCAAGTGGTTAACACTCTATTATATTGTACAATAGCCCCAAGATAAAATCCAAGTGGGTACTAATTTTAGACATTACATTAGTAATATTTTAGTCGTACTACTATAGTACTGTAGTGGTATTGTATTAGTATAATTATTCACTTGAATTGGGGTTTCGAGTCATAAGTCCTTCATGTTATCGAAGGCTTATGGGTCGTATGGTCATCAGGACATCCATGGGCCTCTCAGCTATATTTTTTGGATTTTGGGTCATCAACCATAGAAAATAGATATAAAGAAGTATGTTCCATGATTATAACATTACACTTCATAGTGGATTAGGAAATGTGGCACATGAATGGTGACTGACATATGCTTCTAGGGTGGGTGACCTCAAATAATTGATGGGTGTGCTGGAACTATTAAACCAATATTACCTCCTCTAGTGTAGGAGGGATGGGTTCTCATCCATGTGACTCTTAGAATTGTAGGATCAGTCTGATGGTGTGTAGAAATAGGTTGGATGTGCAATGGGGATCCACACAAGTATCATTAGGTGGGTGTATCAAAATAGAGATGAGTATACTAACACCTATCATTAAGACTTCCACCGACACACCACTTTGGGATAGATGAGTTCATTTTCAATTTTCATTAAGGGAAGAAGAATGCAACAAATTTTGAAGGGGTGAAAACACTCATGACTAGTACCATTGGTGAAATTACTTAGGCAGGGGGGAAACATAGAAATTGACAAGTGGAATGACATGTTATAGGATTATCAAGCATGATTTTGGCTAATCCTCTTAAGGGGCCTTATAAATAGCCACAGTCAGCTATGTCCTTAGGCCATTAATTATCCTGGGTCTTTACCCATTAATGATTCTTTAAATTGGTCTATCTGGTGATGGTCAATACTTATGGGGAGAGACGAGGCATGACCCAGATAGGGTTCCTAGGTACGTGAGTGTTTCTATTTTTTTAATCACCATTGCCGATGATGATGATGATGATGATGATGATTATTATTATTATTATTATTATTTTGTTGAGTGGTACTCAATGCCCAACTCTACATCCATGTGACTAGGGATTTATTCCTAGCTTCTGCTGGGGGGGGGTGGTAGTGATATAGGTACGTAGTGGCAAATCATGATGACCATGAAAGCTGAAACATTCCTTTTGATGTTATCCTAAGAGTAGAACCAGTTCATCAATGAAACAACATGGAATCTTTAGTCTATATGATATGTTTTCAATCCCATTGGTCCTTTGAGACACTATTTGTAATAAAATGGTTGGTTGGATGGGTTATCCCTTGGGGATATGACCAATCCTTATAGCTTATGTGTATGTGTGTATATTTTTTTCTTTGTATTGTACCCCCAAAAAACATTTCTATTATTATTTTATTATGAATATTACATGATGAAAAATTTGGCACTGATTTAATAGCCATGTTGCTGGAGATGTACCAGAGGGAGGTGTTTCACATGGTGGAGTTTTCTAAATACCTCAAAACTAAGTTGTTAGAGGCCATGGACTCTCTTTAGATCACCACATAACAAAATTAGGCTAACAACCTAGCTAATTATCCACCCACACTCTCCCTAAATGAAAATCTAATTTCTTGGATAGATTGCTTCAGGTTTTTATTTCAAATGTCTTTAATGTTATTATTGTATATCTTTGACACTTTTGTGGTGGGTTATGTTTAATGGCCTGACCTTTATTTAGTTGATTTATATATTTTGGTTTACTGTATATTTTATAAAATTTTTATTTTACATAATTATAATACTAAAAAATATAACCACTCGCATATGTAATCATTGAAAATTTTAATATTTCAAGTTTTATTTAATTTTACCATACATATATTGGAAATATAAGTTTTTTGTTTTAAAAATTCCATTTTATTTAAGTGATTGAAAAATTGATATTTATTTTAAGAATTTAGTAGTGATAAAGAGATCTATGACTAATTAAAGCCAAAGTAATTAGTTGAACCAATTGATCTTTGATAAATTTTTTAAATTTTTTAAAATTTTAAACGAAACCCACTTTTATGGTTAGTGGGAACACTTACATCATCCAAATCAAAATTTTATTTAAATTGAAACCAATTTTATCTTTTTTCGGGGAACCTAACATGAGAATGGAAAATCTGAGAATAATAAAATAAAAAACAACCAACAAATAACCAAACCATGAAGGGAACCACTATAATTGGGAACCATTACATAAACCCAAAGTTTTAAAAAAATCTACCACCAAATACTGGAATCATCTGAACCTATAAACTAGTAAACTCATAAAACTAGACCTTTTAAATAATTGGTCATTCCATGTGATATAGATTTAGTTGATTCCCCCAAGATCTTACACAAATAATTTTAGATAAGTCAAATATAAAATCACATTTTGGTCTTTTATCATAGGCATATCATGTTGAATCTAATCTTTTTATGTGGCCTTCTAGATTTACATTTCCCTTGGTGAATTATACTTTGAAACCAACATAAAAATTACTTGACTATAGAGGACCTAAAATAGATGTATATAAACATATATATATATATATACATACCTTATTTTTGATTTAACTTTGGAGTCATGGTAAATAATCATATGGTTTTGCAATTTGATTATCAAATAGGTAATAAAGTAGATTCAAAGTAACATAACATCATGAACATGAAATAGGTATTAATAATAGATCATTCATGGTATTACTCAATTAGAGACATTGTGGTTGTGCTAAATTTTATGTGTTGAGGTTTTCATGCATTTACATTACTGTTTAATGTTCCTCCATGAATATCTCATGAGAATCATATGTTGATTTAGTATAAAATATAGACACCATCACAACCTATTATAGTTAACTTTGTTTTCTTGTTGGGAGTTTAAAAATTTCTAAAAACCCATAGAATATTCAACATTGATACCTTATGTATGTAGGTTTTGGTAAAGAGTAATACTAGAGTTTAATATAAATAAAAATGATATATAATGGACTCAAGAAAAAGGAATTTTTTGGATATATATCATTTATAATAGGGAAAATGATAATAAAAAGTGATTCCCTAAAATTTGTTTAATGAGTTCTTTTTATCAAAGATAGTGATGTAATACACACACAACATGTGATTTCCAATGAAATTAAAATTTTTAATTGGGTCAAAACCTAGGTCAGCCATCAGGGTTTTTCCAATAAAATTTTATTTTTTCAAAATATTGGATAAATATTAGGATATATATATATATTATATTAGAATAGATGAAAAAAATTATTTGATATATGAATTTTAAAAAAAGTATGCTTGGAGGAAAAAATGATACAACGAATACATTATACATGGATGAAATATGTTACACATTATATTTTTCACAAAGGAAAGACTATTTCATATGAAAAATATTTTATATATGGGGGAATATATATTATGTATTGAATTTTTTCCAAAGAAAAACATCATACAAAGTGATAACATATTACATATCATAGGATGACATTATGTATGGGATTCTATCTATATGAAAACATATTACATTTTGGAAATATACATTATGTATTGGAAATTTTATTATAGTAATAGGAAATAGGGATCTTCTTTAATCCTTAGTACTTATTTTCTAATTAACATAACTGTTATATAATATATTATACTAACCATAATATTGTAAATACATTTTTAACTTACCTAATAATTATGTCATTTTTAATCATAGATATTGAGGATATAACTCTTCTCACTGAACACTGTAGACATGTTTCACATGAGGTGTTAGAAGGATATAATGCTTGATATGACGGAATGTGTAGGGAGCACTAATAATATCACATTACTTCTGCACTTTCTATTATCTCATATTAATGGCACTTTGTTTTTTATTTCATCACTATATCAGATACCACATTTGTTGATCATCATATTCTTACTATCCCCACAATGAGGTGAAAGCCTGAGACCCACATCTTCCATATTCATGAGGGTTTGATGACGATCACTCTACAAGACATGGTGGTTATTCTTTTTTATTCTAATTTAAGGAGTTTTGATTATTGGATGAACCTGTAGAGATTGACCTAAGCTTCTACATTAATTACATGGTCAATAAATTGAATGATACGAGACAACTATAGATGGAAATCATATGTCTATGATATGGAATGATATGGAAATCACACATTTACCAAATGGAACTGATGGGAAGACTATAATGCATCATGCACATAGAAATATCGGGTTACTCATTGAAGGGATTTTTTGTGCTAATCACTCGAATATGTATATCTAAATGATATTTTTTGGTCTACTTGTGGACATTGATTAGGCTATAATATAAAACTATGAATCTACATTCATGGAATACACATATAGATCATTGTTCAATATATATTTATTATATCATAGGGATATTAGGGGCTGCATCACCCTTCATCAGATGTGGTAATGGGAAAACATCCCTCCACCTTCAATGATTGTTATTAATCTAGAGCCTCCCTTGGATGTGCACCATGACGCTCCATGTAGGAATTAGTATGATCACTTATATTTATTGTTTTCAATGGTAATATGAGTTATATTATAATTAATTTATTATTATTTATCATGTTTCATGTTTTATGTTATAGGTAGATTCTATCATATAATTATGTCAGGACACTGAGACCTAATTTGGAAGCATATTATCTCATTCTCGATAGTCTTTTACCTGCTGATGTAAGTATATACATTCTTATGTTTATTAAACAATTTAAAAAATAATATTTTTTTTTGAAATTGGTAAAAAAAATCATTTAATCATTTCCACATAACATTTTAGATTTCATAGAAACCATTTTAGGCTCTCATTAATTAACACCCTATATATTATATCACTATGGTTGAAAATGTTTGGGATATATTTCCTCTTATAAACCTTCTTATTATTGAATCAAACCATCCCAATAGTGTTATTCATCAGTTCATATGTGTTCAACGTATTCCATCAACACTAAGATAGCTACTAGTTCATCATCCCCTGAACCTGATAGGGTGGGAAGATGTCAACTGTACATGAAATCATGCATAATATCTCAATTTTTGTGATAGATATGTGACATTTTTTTATTGAACAGAATCCAAAAATGCATGTCCATATATCACAACTAGTTGAGTATTTCCCATGGTATAGACTGAAATCTATGCTTTCTAATACATGACACTGTATAGGTATCCATGATATGGAATGTCAATAAATTTAAATTATCGTATTTTTTGAGTAATTTTATTAGTTCGGTATGAATTTTTTATGGAATAATTAAGAAAATTATATTATTTTTTTGTTTTATCCTAAGGATGGCATGGTATTTAGTTAGGAAGTGAACCATGCTACAATGTAAGACATGTTACCTTTCCTTAGTGATATACATGAAAGTATATTTGATTATTTACTTAAGAATGAGGATGTGATTTGTCAGAAAACTCCCCCAGCATATGCTAATTCTGTAGAGCCATGATTATAATAACACAGATCATGTCAAGATATATGATAGGATATGCTTGTTCCCATAGAATAAGAATCAAGTCTAGTAGATGAACCACACCCATTAGTTAATGTTTACCAACATGAATTTAATCTATATTTTTTCTCAAGATATGAACAATATTCACCTATTATAGTGTATCCAGACTCATATCATATGTCATTCCCCATTTTTTCATCATTTATGATTGATCCTTCATCAACCAAATGAAATCATTATGAAATGTCTTGTCCTTCAACTTATGTAGTAGGAAAAGGATCAGGTGAACCATTATCACATATTGACATTCTAAAGACATTAGTGGAACCTCTTCCTGATGAATCACATATAGAAGAGTAACATATAATCATGTTTCATGTGACTGATGAAGATCACCTCTAGTTCAGCATACCCCAACAAATCATAGAAGTCGATGGTCTCAAATCAAGAATTTCATTCACACTTCAGACTATGGGACATATCCCCATTAGAGAAATGGATGAAAATTATTTATTATCAATAATTTTATATTCTTTCAATGACTTAAATTATTTTATATTTCACTAACTACTCTATATTATTGATTATCCTCAAATTGTTTTACAAATACTATTCCACTACATAAATGTGAGGAATATATTTCAAGTAAATTCACTTCTAAAGAATATTGAAAATATAATTAAAAGTATTATTTTTTATCTATATATTTTCTTCAGTATGATAATTTTTTATTTAAAGAATATATTTATAAATAATTTTTTTAATATATACAAATAAAAATATTTTATTTATAATTAATGTAATTATTTTTAGGAGAGTTTTTTTAAAAAGTGTTTTGTGCTTTAACACTTGTATCTTTCTTCCCAAAAAAATTGTGGACGTATTCAATGCACCACATAATTGAAATTATTCAAAACCTAAAACAATTTACTTTTTTAAAAACCCCCATGAAAAAAATTATTAATATATATTTATATAGTTTATATTTATGTTATATTTATCTTTAATAACATTATATTTAATTTATATCTACTTTATAAATTTTTATATTTACATTGATCAATGTTATTTTCATTATAATTTTAATATAAATATAACCAAAATATAAAATTGATTTGATATTATTTTTTGGTTTTTATTTTTCTTCATTGTTGTTATGTAATATTTATTATATTTATTTTTTTACTAATTTATCTTAATTGTTATTTACTATTATTTATTATTATAGATTATTAATAATTACTAAATAAATAAATAATTATGTATTAATTATCAATAATTATTTAAACATAATTATTATAATTTATTATAAAATATTTGTTGAAATGTTTAATATATATATATATAAATTAAATGCTCAAAAATTAGTAATTTTTTCTATTTTGTTATCGAACATATGAAGGGATTTCACTCGCTCTTCAAAAAATATATAAAAGTTTGTGAAATACCCTCAATGAATTCATTGAATCCGAAGGAATCAATGAATTCAATTCCTTTAGGACCATCATTAAAAATTAATTTTAATCAAGGATAATTTAAAACAAATCAAGAAGCAAATAAAATAGCTCTTCTACATATGTAAAATCATGCATGGATCTTCACATATTACTTGGTGCGTTGCATAATCATGATTTTTCATTTAGAAAATGGAGCATAGAAAAAAATATATGGAGATCTATTACACATTCTATCATCTTATCCTTGTTATTGATCTCTCGTTATAAATTATATGGTTTCGGGTATTTATAGATGTTTACACCACCTCAATATCCCTAAAAATCATTGTTTGAAATATGTTTCCACTAACATACTTCATAATGAATCATTAACTCTTCTAGAATAATCAACTTCAAAAATCCTCCTCATTGTTTTGCGACACTAAAAATAACAATGTTTTAAGTATGACTCAAAAATCATGTAGTGTCTACAATACAACAGAATGTTCACATTTATCTCCATTGAAATATCCATCAATCACTAAGAGAATACTATCATATTCTTGAATGAATTCCCAAATACTTTCAAAATTTCTCATCTCATATTAGGAATACCGTTAAACAATATTCTTCATTTCACTCTTCATTCATGAGTTTCATCCTTGGTCTATGTGGTGTCAGTGTTCAAATATTCAGATCACTCAACTGTTTCCAATCTTGGCATGAATCAAGAAAACACAAACCCTAGCTAGTCCCAAATGACGAATATGATAAGGGTTATTCATTCTAGTTTTGAACTCTCAAATATAGAATGAATTGTATTTTAAGGGAATATAATGTACTCATTAGAGAATGAAATGAAACTCATAATCATGGTGCATGTAAATGACATGTTAATTTTATCCTGGGAATTTGTTTCCAAAAGAAAATAATTTATTATTAGTTTCCTATTTAATTTTAACATGTTTAAATTAAATATATTATTTTATTCCATTTCATTTTATATATTAAATATTATATGGAAGTATTTATTTTCTCTTATATGGATTTTTTTATTTTAATATTCCATTACAAATATTTTTTTTGGGAATGAAAATGAATGGATGAAACATTAAATTTATTATAGTTATGGTCATTTATAGTTATAAATTCATATGGAAAACAACTATAGTGGACCTTAAATTGAATACATTCAATGTTTTGGTCCTCTATTATCATTCTCCCTATTTAGTTTCTTGATGAGACTATTGGTTTGTTTTTTTGGGATATTATGTATTTCTTCTTTCTCATCCTTTTATTTCCCATTCTTCTCAGGCTATTACAACCATGTGGGATCTCTAAAGTTATTTATTTAGATATATCAATAGATTATGAGTTGGTAAATGTGTGAAATATTTTTTTTTAATAGAGTGTCTTGAACATTTATTTTTGAATTCCTAGGCTTGGGGAATAAGTTGACTAGAGAAACAGTGTTATACCTTGCCAGACATACCAAATTGCTCAATATAAAGAATCAGAGCTTTCCCTAGTGTTATTAACTAATAGAGATATAGTAGATTCCAATCACTAGGAGTGTATTTTTCTTATTTTTTAGACTCCATTATATACATTTGTATAACCCTTGACCTAGGGCTAGTTTGTTAATCTAGTTGGAAGTTATAATTTTCTTTTCTCCATTCTTTTGTGTTTCCTTTGTTACAGTTTTCATGTTCTTTTGTGCAAGAATGTCTGCTCATTTAACCTTGAAATTATTGTTATTTACACTATATATGATTTATTTAAACTCGTATTGTCTTGAATCATGTATTATAATTACATTATATATTTTGTTTTTATTGAGAATCTTTTACAAAAAGTTTCAATATGGAGGTGTTATTGCCATAGTATAGGGATAAATTGATAGTAAACTACATTAAATTGATGCATCCCTTCTTTGATTTTTTTTATTTATATTCATTTTCTCTTATTTAGTGATTCTATTATCATTGAATCTCAATTTTATACAAAAAATCATCATTACATTCATTTTATTCATCCCGTTGTAATTTTCAATGGGTTTTGTTTTCTATTTTGAATGCCAGATAGAACCCAGTTTCAAATTCTGTGGTCCTTGGATATTTCGTTGACACATACCTTACAATACAACCCCTTAAAAATTATTATTATATATTCCAAAATAAACAATAGATTCAATAAAGTATAAAAATAACATTTTAATATCACAAATGATTTTTAATTTTTTTATGATTAAATATGTGAGAACTATTAATTTCGCAATAGTTACAGGATTCCATTTGGGGACCTAAGAAAACCCACACAAGTGAGTCCACTGATGAGAAGATTGTGATGATCTATTTAGATATCTTTCCTAGAATTATGATGAAATCACATAGTTCATTAATATTGTCTTTATATAATAATGTCCCATAGTAGGTTTATTATGATACTCTGACAGTAAGTATTTGGTCCAAGCCTGAAAAAAATTACATCAAAACATCCTTAATTGGTCATCTGCAAAAGATGAAAAAATAAGATATCTTCAAGTTGCATCATGAAATTACCATTATGGAACACCTTAATGAGTCTAAAAAATTATGATTAGATATATACTATATAAATGTTAGTGCTTAAAGGAAAGATAAATCCATTATAATTATCATCTCTTTAGATATTTAATATGAACATCTCATTGATTCTATGATGTATGGAAGATATTCCTTAACCTTAGGGGAAAAGATTATGCTTTATATTCTCATGAGTTGTGTGGGATAGATATTGATAAACACTTAGATAAGGTCCTGAACATGGGGGTTCATTCATTATTTCAAGGGGCAAAGAAAGGTAAAAACAAAATGGTTTGTCATGACCCAACCCAACGATGCTCAAGCCGAAAATAACCAAAGAACGCCTCCATAGACCAGGGGATGGAAACGAGCACCAAAAGGAATAAATAATACGGGAGGTCTTTTCCTAAGTACCTGTATGTGCACAAACAACCATTTCCATGTAGAAGTGAAGAAGAATAAAAGAAAAGACGATGACATATAAAGTAAAACCCATACATGTAAAAACCTCTAGTGAATAAAAGAGTATGAAAAAATATTATGAAAATTAAAGGTATAAAATACACACCAACCATAAATATGTCCCAAACAGAAAAAAATATAAAGTAAATGCTGAGGGAGATCAACTCTAGATCATCAATCCCTGACCACCATACACAGTCAAATTCCCCAGGGTATCCCTATACACCTCTTTAATAACTTCTAAAAGATAATGGGGAAATGATCATATAGGGTTTATTATATACATACCATGTAGGAATCCTCAAAAGATAAAGGGGAATAAATAGGAGACACTATTGGAGAAAACATCACAACCCATAGAAAGAGAGAAAAAAATCCAATAATGATAATACCTATATATGATCATAAAAGAAACCCAAATGAGAGAGAAATTGGATCTCCATATCATATCCCAACCCATGAAAATAGTCTTCCATTAGTACCAAGAGGTCTATCAATGATTTCCATAATCTCACACATCTGTATGAAGAAATTTCTATTTGAATCCACACCTCACCACTGTACTACACAAGCGATGGTATATAATCTCTAGCTAGAGTACCCATGCCCTAGTAAAATAGGAGGGTGCAACTCTATGAATATAGGACCCATATCATTACTTTTTAGGAGGGTTCCAATCAATTGGTAGAGGAATCATACCCTAAATCTATAGGATGATTCCACTTTGATAGCAGAGGAAACATGCCCTTACTCCGTGGGAGGGTTCCACTCTGATGGTAGAGGACCCATGCTCTGACACTACAAGAGGGTTCCACTCTATAGATAGATGACCCCTACCCTAAATTCTAAAAATCATTCCACCCAATATATAAAGGACCCATTCCCTAACTCTATAGTTTGGTGGCACTCTGATGGTAGAAAACCCATGCCCTGAATCTGTAAAAGGGTGCCACTCAGATGATCAATAGAGGACCCATGCCCTATAACTATAGAATAGTTTCACTTTGTAGATAGGTGGAGGACCCATTCCCTATCTTAGAAAGATATCTTCACTCTATAGATAGATGACACATACACTGACTCAATAGAAGGGTGCCACTCGATGGTCGATATAGGACACATGCCTTTCCCCAGTAAGACGGTTCCACTGTAATCTCTTTTAAGATCCTTCCATATCATAAACATCATTGAACATTTCCTAAAGGATCATCATGATCATATCATCTCACATCGTATCTCTAAAATCACAATGAAGGCTACCATCATTTTCTATACAGAAAAATAGTCAGCATAGGCTACTTGCAGTACAAGATCTCAATCCAAAGAAAGGACATAAAAGAGGTATAAATTTACACAAAAGAGGGTAAATGGTGTGTTGGGGACCCAAATGGTGTGTGGTCCCACTTCATTATTTGGTCAATTCCTTCCCAAAAAACACAAATCTTAGGATATAAACCTTAAATGAAATATAAAGGTAATACACTGTATTTATTTTCTACTCAGGGTCGAGTTGTGTTCTCTTGGTCGTGAACATGTATTTTGGATTTTTCCTATATCTTTCAGGCCGTGTTCGTAAATAATGGTTGTGTGACCTATCATACCCATGTATGTGTAGTCTGAGAGAACACACCATGTTTCCATCATCAAGTCACACAACATGTGGGGTTCCAATATAGTTTTTTATATTTGAATCAACTAGAAACCCACGCTTCTACAGTTGGGTTACTACACGGAATGTGTTCATCCTAGTAGATAACATGTAGTCAGTATTTTAACAGAAACTCACATCTAATCTTTGAATCTCGGATCCGTATTCTCTTCCACAAATCACTCTATTTGGACGCCCATATTCAATGGTAATCACCTTCATATGTCCTTTCTGGCCCTTTGATGGTCGGAAGTCGGAATTTCGATTCTCCGTTCGATATCTGCATGTGCATTCACATATTCATTTTTCTCTCATTGCCTCACCTGATACCTAATCCATTGTGGAATCACCGCATCCCACAATATATATTAATACATCCATTATTTTTCAATATGTTAATCGCACATGAATTCACCATGAATTCGGGGGTTCAATCACATTCAAACCTGCCCATAAATGTCGAATCGTGTCCTTATAGGCTAGTAGTGAAGAATGTGAAGAACTATTGGGGAAAAAGTACAAGAAATGTTTTTAAACAATCATTGGACAAGAGTTATTTTCAATTTAGTTATATTAGGTACATTGGGGGTGAGAACTATAGAACAATGATAGTAAACAATTGAATAAACAATTTGATCTGATGTGTGGGGTCATGAGAAGGATGAATTTGAATGAAGGTCAATAAATAACAGTATGACTATGATTAAACATTTTATCATAAGGGTAAAAAACAAAAATTATGCCTCGGTTGTCAAGATTTGATCATTTTTTGGTGAATAATGTGGTTACTAATGATGGAGGAAGATATGTTGCATTTATTGTGCCTAGATTCACCTGGATCAAGAATCTTGTCATCATTAGATCTCAATGCGCCAATGAATGGTGGAAGAACCTCGTTTAAATGATCCTAGTGTTATTAAACTAACCATGAAGATCTTATATAATAAGATATATATATATATATATATATATAAAGGAAATTAGGTTTAAATGAATGAATTGAAATAATTAATTAATTCCCTTAACATACCCACTAATGGACCCCTTATCAGAACATCCCTCACTAACCATCTTTAGGTCACACCTAGGGTAAAAATCACCTAAAAAATTCTTCCATGGTATTGGAGTTCCATTTTGAGAGTCTATTTAGGAGATATTCCTTGTTTTCTAAAAAACCAAGCATGTGTGATATTATATATATTTAACATTTTTATAAAATTAATTCCAAGCTCACTAGGCCTAAAAAAACGCATCATCTTAACAATTGACTTTTGAAATATTCATATATATATATATATTACAATGTCTTACATAAAAGAAATGGTTTCTAAATTATTTCCTCCTTCAATATTTTCATCTTAGAAAAAAAACTAAAAAAAAATTCGAGGTTACAAAGCTTGAATATGGCTCTCTCTCTCTTGAAAGATCTCTCTAGCATGTTCCCATTCTACCACATCACTTGAGACAAAAGAATGGTCCATACACAAAGGATCCTCTTCTACTGATCCTCAATATCCACTAGGTGTTATTTTAAAGTGTAACCATCCTCAATGTCCATCTCACCCCATTCAATAACATGTGTGGGACCATACATGCTTCTCTTCAGCTGTGACATATAGATGATGTCATGCACCCACTCCAACTATGGGGGTATGGAAAGGCTATAGTAAACCTCTATGACCCTCTATAAGATCTCAAATTTCATGATGAACCTTAGGGATTTCTTGCCTTCCCTAAAGAATATCCACAACTATCTTCATGCAGAGAGTCTTAGTAAAACATGGTCTCCCTATTTGAACTCCAAGGGCCTACGATGTTGAGTAGAAAAACATTTATTCCATCTCTGAGCTGTCCTCATCTGCTCATGGATCACTAGGAACTTCTATATCATTTCCTGCACCATCCCTACCCAACAAGTGATTCCTCACTAATCTCAATCTTACCTAAGGGCACGTTTTAGGGTATCCTGTAAAGGGCCTCAAGAGTTACTATGATTATAGTCATGTGGTAGTTATTATTAAAAGAAAACCCTACTAGGGTTATGTGATCCCCCATCTCTAACCAAATTATAACATGAAATCCCTCATTATATCTTCCAGCACCTTGATAGTGCTCTTGGTCTGCCCATTTGTCTGGGGGTGAGATGATATACTAATCTTAATCTCATTCTTGAATTACACATGCAGGCTTCTCCATTACCATGATGTTAATCATTAATTTACATATGGAGAAATTTTTTTAGGGAACACCATGAAGGATGATGATCTCCCATACGTCCTACTTCCCCAAACTCCATACCAAAATCTGATCCCTGATAGCATGGAAGGGTACCGACTTCTTAAGTCAATCAACTATCAACTAGATGGAATTAGGGACTCTCACTATTCATCGAAGCCTCATCATATATTCCATGGATACATTGTCCATTTCCACTCTAAGATCTTAGGGGGATACAACAAACCTATTGGAACATTATGCTCAGCCTTCATCTAATGAAATTTGAGGTACTGAGGATGAACATGACCACACTCTTCCTCATACCAGCCCACCAAAATATCCATTTTAGGTCTATAAACATATTATATAAACTGATATGTACAAGCAAAGGATACATGTGAAACTCACTCACCACATCCTCCTGCATCATGACTGGGACCATCGTACATCCCTGAAAAAAGAATACATGATTTCTTCCTACAAAAAATTTATCTGGTGACTCTCCTAAGGATATCTGGTTATGTAGGACATCAAAATTTATGTCTCTAACTGAGACCCCCACAGACATTAGATAAGATATGGGGAAAACAACATCGACTGAAGAAAAGATATACACTCATCCTCGACCATGGTCAGCTGTAAGGAAGTTAACTGCTCAGATGCCTCCTCCATTAAGTGAGTCTAGGACTTAATGCTAAGAGAATCTAACTATATGTTTTCCTTACCCAGATTATTGACTATCTCAAAATCATAGTACTCTAAGAACTTGAACCAGTTCCTCTTCCTAAGGTTATGGTCTCTCTACATAAAGACATTACTGAGGCTCTAATGGTCAATGTAAACAACATAGCACTCTACTAGAAGATATTTCATCTAGATCCTAAAATAAAATTCTATCTCTATGATGAACTAAACCTATACAATATCTTAAATTGGTATCCAACTGAAATTTTCACATGCCGGAATGGCATTCTAGATCCCCATGAGCCAGTGTCTAGCACTTGGGAAACCAAAAAAAACAGAGGGAAACGACTTTAACTAGATTATACAAGATAACATGACATATATAAACTTGTATATAATGAAACAATAGAAAATAACATGAATATATATATATATCATATCATAAAGAGGCCAATTAATGTGATACATCTGAAAATTTAGTAAAAAAATCTCCAAGCGACAAGTCGAACTACAAAGAGGAAAAATCTAAACAACTATTCCAACAGTATCCATATGATAGCATGGGAAAACATAAACCATCTCACCATATAGCTACGTAAACCCTGCTCATAAAAAACCTTACCACCTCACTCTAGTGCCTTGTCTTTCCTTGCATTAATGAAAATAACCATGTCTTTGCTCTAATGAATGGGTACATAGGGTGTGAGCTGACAGGATCAGTAGGGTCCCACCTTGGTGTTACAAAATAAGTAACTATACAATAATCCAATATTTCTCAAATTTATAAAAAAACAAGGCATGCTATACAGTTTAGAAGTTTTGTTGAAAAAGCATAGAAAACAAATTTAATTTCCACTTTTCCAACATTTCCAAATAATGCAGGTAAATTAGTTGTGAAGAATTTCATATAAATATATCTAAAAATATATATCAAGTAAAACAAAAGCATGCATCACATATCATATCAAATCCATGGTAGTATAACTCAAATATTAAAAGACAAAATAAAATCATATGTAACATCATGCCAATGATCACACTAGGTCTATATAGCAATGACACTCATACATAAACATTGAAAATCAGGCATGCACCATGAATCTAGAGATATACATCGATCCTAAAGAGCATAGGAACACCCACAAAAGTGAAACCCCCAATAGATCAAACAAGTCCCAAGAACTATAGGCCTAGTGATCATACGAATTCCTTATGAGAAAACCTCTCACCATTGTACAAGGCCTATTACTACACCTTCTAGCTATGTACCCAAGGATTCCAAAGTGCTATAATTTCCAAAAATATTTCATAAAAATCCTGAATCAAAAACCATTTCACAATGATTTGACAACCCATTCCATTTACAAAAACTAGGTGAAACCCATATTTTATCAAAAAACCATTTCCCTACACCCAAATAAAATCAGTCAATCATGATAATTCATTTATAAAACAATTTATAGTGAACCAGAGTAGTGCAGTTCTCCAAAAAAAGTTAGAGATGGAACCACCAACCTCAGGACTTGGGTCACACACACCAACAATGGGATCCACCAACATGAAGAATACATCAAAGAAAACCGAGATCCTTGAATCAAACCACACATCACAGAATTGATTCAATTTATCAAAAGTGTTAGAAAATAAGAGGAAAATACTCATAACTGAAGGACACACAGCCACTACAAAACAACCAACAAAGGATCATCACCTAGTACATGATCACACATAAAATCAATAAAGGAATAAAGATATTTACCACCATATATTAATGTATCTAATAAATCAATATAAAGGTTCTCCCACGATCAATGTAAATGAAGAAGTAGAAGGATTACTCATCCGTAGAAATGCATTCCAACCACAACAATTATCAATCACTGAATGAAACAGTCCAAAAGTGTAAGAGGTCTCCATAATTGTTGGAGTGGAGATCTAATTTGAGGGCAACGAGGGATGCTGAAGAATTAATGTACATATCACTTGTACTACGACCTAAAGGCCCTGTATGAAACATTTACTAGGAGTGTAGTCCCTTTTCAACTTTTGTAATCCATGGGGTCCAAATACACATAATCCCCATCATCTTTTTTTCAAAACATGATTTTTAACATTACATGATGTGTAATCATTCATGTCGTGCCCTCAACTCATGACATGAGCCTAGATAACATTACATGCCATATAATACCATTACATGGAGTGTAAATTCCTATCAGATATCAAAAATAAATGATTCTTACATGAAAAAACTAACCACTTAAGGTATTATCTAAACTAGGGGATAACCCTACTAAACCATTACATATTTATACTAAGACTCTATTGATTTATATAAACATACTTCATTGAACATTAGGTCATTTTCTATAAAAAATTCTCTCCATCCTCAGGAGTCCTTATATGCACACAATTAAAGATGGAAAATATGTAAATATAAGAAAATTACCTAAAAGTAGGCAATGATATGTTCCAAAATCCCTACCACAAGACTTTCCAATCTAAAGAATTCATGTAGAAGAATGAATTCTAGTTAATATGTGAGGCTATTTCTTCATTATAATGACTAGCACACCCAAGTATCATGATAATTTAATACATGTCTCTACAACAATCGAACCATGGATTCAAATTCCCCCATAAAACATTCATAGGCTATTCAATGATCTATACTGGTTGCTCTACAATAGAATCTTCTGGCTCTAACTCAATCTCTTCCCATTTTATTATGTGAGAAGAATTATGATGTTATATATTGAGCAGTGATATGTCTAAAACACCATGATTTCATGTCAAATAAACTAGAAATTCTAATAGATGAGAAACACTCCCATGCCACATAAGGACCTCAATTAGTCCGACATATCTCAGAGCTAACTTCCCCAAATTCCCAAGATGATAGTGTCCCAATATTGGAGAAACATTCAAGAAAACCTTATAACCTATATAAAACTTCAAATGACAATGTTTTTGATGAACACAATATTTTTATAATCTTAGAGCTTCAAAGAGATGATGATGAATATATTGATCCTTAATGAAATCTTCTGAACCAAACTTAGTCCAACCAAATAATCTTCACCCACCTCTACCCAGTAAAGAGGTGACCTGCATAGGTGATCATGAAATGTCTCTAAAGGGTCCATTGTGATTGATGAATGATAAATATTTTTATAATAAAACTCAATTAGTCCTCAATGGAAATCCCAAGATCCTCTAAAATCTAAGAAATATGTGTAGATTATATCCTTCAAAATATTAATAGAATTCTCTATTTGACTATCTTTCTGTGGATGATAAATATTACCTCACCTAAATTGAGTCATCATCACCTCCTATAGACTCCCCCGAAATTTTGAAGTAAAACTATGATCACTTTCTAAAAAAATGGTAGAAGAAACCACATGTAATCTCAAAATATCCTACACATATAGAATACTCAGATATTCAACTTTAGTTGTATCTTTGATCAAAATGAAATTAGCTTAATTTTTCAACAATTCTATCACCAACCAAATATATTTTATATTGTAAGGTGTATATGGTAATCAAACCACAAATTCCATGGATACCTTTTCCCATTTATATAATAGAACCATGCGAGACTAGATAAACCACAATGTTTTAGATGCTCTACCTTTATCTATTGAATTGTGTAATAGTGGGACACATAATCAGTAATGACACTCTTCATACCCAACCACTAAAATATTCATCTCATTTCATAATACATCTTCTTATTTTTCAGATGAACAACCCCTTAAGAAATATGAAATTCAAACAAAATCAAGCTCCTTAAAATTATTGGGATGATAAACCAATCCCCAAAACTGAGAATACCATCTGATGAGAGAGACAAACATGAAAGGGTATCCACACCATATAGGGTTTCTTGCATTCTAATGAACTCATAATCCTACTACTAGATCTTATAAATAATTTCAAGGAGATTTAATGAATTATGAACACTAAAACTGATAAAAATTACCCATATAGTTTTATTATTCCATCGATTCGTGAACAAAACATGATGGAAATTTCCTACTTAGAGCCCATTCAATGTAATTCCCCTTTCCTAGGATATTGGTGTTATCAAATTCAAAATTTTTTAGGCATTCTATCCACCACCTTTTTATGTGCTTCATGTTTTCTGAGAAATTTTGTAGCTTAAACTCTTATATTTAGAAAAGACTATGAAAATATCCCCCCAAAAATAATCCCACCGACACTTAAAGACATGAATAATTACAGTGAACTCAAAATCATGAGTGAAGTAATTATTATCATGTGGTCGAAGTTAATGGCAGCTATAAGCTACAAAATTTTAACTCTACATGAGAACAAAACCCAAACAAGTGCAAGAAGAATCATAAAAACCCACATACCTCATACTAGGATTAGGTAAGATCTATGTAAAAGCTGAGGATAGAAGTAATTTTAGCTCATTGAAAGAAGAATGAGACTTTTAACCCCTTATAAATTTTACCCCTTTCCTGGTAAGATAATTCAAAGATGTTGAAGTCTTTGAGAAATCCTTGATGATCCATCAATAATATCTACAAAGGAAAAAAAGATCCAAATATCAAAAAAAAATTACATGGTTCTTCCCATGAATATAAAATATTCACCTTCTTAGGATCAATTGATAATCCATGGTCAAAAATCATGATACAAAATAACATCACTTCTTTGATCAAGAAATTTCATTTCAAAAGCATTTATTACAAATAGTGACCCTTCAAAGATTCCAAAATCAATCCTAAAATGTGCTCATGCTCATGATTAGATCTCAAATAAACCAATATATCATTCAGAAACAAAACCACAAAAGTGTTGAGATACAAATGGAATATATAATTTCTCAAATCCAAGAAATCTACAAGAACCTTAGACAGAACAAATGACATCACAAGATATCCCAAAAGGCCATACCTACTACTAAAAACCATATTTCCTATATCATAATTTTGAACACAAATATGTTTATAAACCGACCAAAGATCAATATTAGAAAACAAATTCCCCCCCTTCAACTGATCAAACAAATCATCTTCATGAGATAAATGATACATATTCTTAATCATTATTTGGTTCAACTTCTAATAGTCCACACACAATCATATTTAACCATCTTCATTATTATAAAAGATAACTTTGTATGCCCAAGGAGAAACACTGGGGTGGACAAAACCATTTGCCAAAAGTTCATCAAAATTAATATTGATCTCTTTCATCTCTACTTGTTATATCTGATAAGAATGTATCAAAATTTGTTTTGTACCTGTCACTAATTCAATTATAAATTCTACCTCTATATCAAGACGAATCCAAGAGAAATAATCTTGGAAAAATAAGAAAAATACCAAAAAATCGTGTAATTATAAAAAATAGAAGAAATTTCATTGGGATAAACTACTAGAATAGAAAACAAACTCATGAGAACTTGGCAAGAAGGTCCTTTATGACTAGACCTCATATCCCACTCTCTCAAAAACACCTGTGAGCTACCATCAGTTGAAATAAATGAGACACATTGATTATAATAACCTACTTCATCATGATGAAAATAAGACAATCTTTATTGATGATGATGTCAAATAGACCAGATCAAGAATAATAAAATCGGATACAAACTCTACATCAGCAAGCGATATTGCACACGAAGGACACTAAAACCCCTACTCTTTACTCTCCAAAAGACATGTCACAAACTCTATAACAAAGTTCATGAGATCCATTTAATTTTTAAGAGAAAAAATATTAGATATAAATGAGTTGGAAGCACCAGTATAAAATTTTAAAATTTCTACTAAGGAAGCAACAAAGATAGTACCTAATATTGTCACTAGATTCGAATCTACTTCCACTAAAAATACATCTACTATGTGATATTTATTCACCCTTGGATCATGTAGTTAAAGGCATGTAGTTTTTTAATTATCAAATTGTGGTGTAATAGCCTTTTGAGTCAATGATCCTTGATTATATAGAGGCGTATACATAGCCTGAATGAAATGGTGAAGATGTCCATAATGTCCAAAACTATTTCACTTCTTTTCTAGTGAATTACAATAATTTCATAAGTTCCCAAACATTCCTCATTGATATTATGTCATATGATCATGAATAGATGAAACTGGACGTGTTGAAGGGGCCTACTTATGAGAACCTCCTCTACCCCTCATGTGATGATCTTTCTACTTTCTATTTTTCCTAGGCATATGACTAAAGCATACACTTGCTGAAAGGGAAGGGTAATAATATCCAACATTTACTGACATTTTCATCTCTTTCATTATAGTCATGTATTACATTATATCCATGTATACTATCTCCACAATGTTTAAAATCATCATTATAAATACCTACGATCAGACATGCAGTTAGAAACCCTGAAAGTACTTATGAGCTATCTATTGATCATTCATTAAAACATATTGTAAAAAACTAAAAAGCTCTACCAACTTATCGGTGTACACCGACACTGAATGATCTCCCTATTACAAAAAAAGGAACTTTTATGAATTCACTGACGACATCCACTCTGTAAAAAAACTACTAAATGAAGAGATTCCTAAAACTTTTACTATCCAATAACATGTGTCTATCTGCATGTACCATGGAATACCACCATCACTTGTTAGGACCATCACCATTCGGCTACCCAAACCCAACTGACAGAAAACCTCACCACCTCATAGCACCACCTTTTCTATCTTTGCACTGAAATATATAGACGGGTTTATGCACTACCAAATGGGTATGCATGGTGTGTGCTAACAAGCTCAATAGTTTCTCACCTAGGTGTTCCATAAAAAAATATCTATATAATAATCCAAGTATGGTGAAAATTAATTAAAACAAGGAATGGTGTTTATTTTAGAAGATTTATATAAATATCATTAACAATTTAATTTCCCCTTTTTCTAGATTTTCAAATAAATTATGTAAATCTCTTTCAAATAATAATATATAAATTTATCAAAAAAATATATAAAATAAAATAAAATCATGAATCATGTATCATATAATATCCATGGTAGTAAAACTCATATAATATAAGAAAAAATAAAAGAACATGTAACATCACTCTAATGATCACACTAGGTTAGAATAGCATGGACACTCATACCTAAATATATAAAATCGTGCATGCATCAAGCCTCTAAACATATGCATAGATCCTAGAGAGAATAATAACACCCCAAAAAGTGAACCACTCAATGAGTCTAACAAGTCCCTAGAACAATAATCCTAGGAAGTAGACAAATGAACCATGATCAAACTCTCAATAGTGGTCGGGTCCTATTAATACACATTCCACCTAATTACCCATGGCTTTCTATGTGATCTATTTTCCAAACCATTTTATCATACCATTTCATCAAAACGATGCCTGAAAACAGTTTCAGCAAACCATTTCATAATTCTTTAAAACCCATTCCATTTAGAGAAACTATGTCAAACCCATATTTTATCAAAAAACCATTTTCAAAAATTTTAATCAACTCATTAAATCATAAAAATTCTGTCAATAAACCATTTATAAAAAATTTGAGTAATTTAGTTCACCAAATATTCTAAAGACAAATCCATATACCTCAAAACTAAGGTCGTACACACCTGCCATGAGATCCACCGACATGAATAACACAACAATAATAATGGAGTCCCTAGAATCAATCCAAACATCAAAAAATTGATAAATTTTCAGAAAAGGGTCACTGAAGAATAGGAAAGAACACATACAACAAGAATGAACACCCACCACACCACAACCAATAATGGATCGACACATCGTATAAGAACAGACAATGGATCTAGAAATGAATCAATTGAATTACCACCACAGACAAACAGATTCAATAATGTAATGCAACAACACTCCCTTGATCAAAGGAAATGAATAATTATCATAACTACTCACCAAGATGAACACATCACAACCATAACAAAAATCAGTAACTAAACGAAATGATCCATAAGGGTTAGAGGTATCCAAAATAAATAGATACATGTTCCTGGTTGATAGAATGGAGGGTTGTGGAAGAATGATGGAAAATATCACTCACACATTCCTCTAATATCCTTTTTAATGACATTTATATAGTGGGTAATCCCTTTACATTCTGTGTAATCCATAAGTTTCAATAATGCAAAAAAACTCATCATCGTTTTATTAAAAACAAATTTTTTAAACATTACTTGGTGTGTAATACTTTATGCAATGTACTCAGTTTAATGCATGATCCTGGTGAAAATTACACATTGGGTACTTCTATTACATAATGAAAAAATTCACAACACATATTAGAAAAAATATATTCATACAATAAAATCCAAACCATATTAGGTATTCTCTAAATTCAGGGAGAACCACACAAATCCATTAATTTTTTATAGTCAAAATCAATTAATTTAAATAAACATACATCCTAGAAATTTAGGCCATTTCTCCAAAATACTTCTCTCCAACCATTAGAGTACCCATACACACCCAATTATGTCGGGAAAATAAGTAAAGAGAATGAAATTACCTAAAATAGATTAACATGATGTTACAAACTCCCCAACATAATACTTTTCTTCCCCAAGAAGTCATGTAAAAGAATGATGTTCGGTAAATATGTGAGGCCACTGCCCCCTAATCAACAAATCGTTCACCCCAATTCTCATTATAATTTTTTTTATAACCATAACACACTAAGCCAAGGAATCAAATTACCACACAAGACCCTCACATAAGATTCAACGATCTCTATTGGTTGCTCCACAATAGATTGATTTGGATATAACTCAATATCTTCCCATTTCAAGAGATGATAAGGATCATGATTCTATTTCCTAAGCTTTGAAATGTATAAAACATCATGAATTCTTATCAAATAAACCAAAAATGCCAATCGATAAGAAACCCACCCTTTCCACTCAGTAACCTAAAATGGCCCATCATATGTCAGATCCAACTTTCATGTTTTCTGATATGACAGTGACCCAATTGAGAAGAAACTTTCCAGAAAAAATGGTCACTTATGGAAATATCTAACGGTTGTTTCCATTGGTCTGTATAAGAATTATTTTAAATATGAGATATAACCATATTCCAATGTATATCTAGAATCCTCACTGATGTCTCTTAATCCAAACTCGATCCCACTATAGAAGCTTCGACCACCACTTCCCAATAAAGAGGTGACCTACACAGAAGACCATACATAGTCTAGAAAGGGTCCATTCTAATAGATGACTAATAACTATTTTTATAAGAACACTCAACCATTCCCAGATGGATTTCCAAATATCCACTAAAATCCAACGCATATGTACAGAGTGTATCCTCTAGGATTTTATTATAATTCCATGTCTTACCATCTATCATTGGATAATAAGTTTCACTCTACCTGACCTGAGTCCCCATCACCTCCTAGATACTCCACCAGAACATGGAATTAGATGTAGAATCTTTATCTAAAACAACACTAGAATGAACACCATGTAACCTCACAATATCATGCATATACTACTTACCATGGTCTTCAACTTTAGGGGATTCACATATTGTAATAAAATGAATCTACTTTTTCAACCGATCAATCACAACTCAGATAACAACCCTCTCTAGAGGATCTCCTGTTAATATTACTACATTTCCCATAAATACTTTGTCTCATTTAAAAACCATCACTAGGAAAGGGTATATAAAACCAAAAGGTTTCTGATTCTTTACCTTTATCTGTCGGCAGGTGTAATTGTGGGACACGTAATCAACAATATCAAACTCTATTCCAAACCACCAGAATCATTATCTCCTACCATTATACATCTTTATAGTGTTCAAATTAATAGACTAATTAGAACAATGACAATTAAACAACACTGGTCACCTCATGTATGTCGGGTGGAAAAACCATTCCCCAAAACAGAGAATCTGAAGAGAGAGACAAACCAAAAAAGGTCTCCCCACAATATAGGGTTTCTCAAATTCCTCTGAACTCATCATCCTACTACTGAATCTACAGAATATACTCAAGAAGATATTATGATATATGAACACTATCCATAACCATTCCTAAAATAACCTCCTAATAATCCTGGGGAAACTATGAAAAAATAACAATATGTTTCCACTATTCTATTTATTCATGAACATCCTATGATGACACCTTTCTACAGAGAGTGTCTGTAATGACACTCCACTTTCCCAGGGTATATGCAATATCAATATAAAAAATCATTAGGTATTCCACAAACTAAATCTATCATTTAATCATTTTCTTGATAGAAAATTGTTATCTCAAACTCTTATAGTTAGAAAATACTGTGAACATCTCCCCAAAAAGATAGTGGCACCAATACTTAGGCACATACATAACTATAGAAAGATCTAAATCATGAGTGGGGCAATTATTCTATTGGGTTCAAAGCTGATGAGAGTTGTAACATATGACATGATTATCCTTCATGATCACACAACCCAAACTAGCACCATAAGAATCAAATAAAACAACAAACCCTTTACCGAGATTAGGTGAGATCAAAACAGTAGATGATGTCACAATTGGTTTCATCTAGTCAAAATATGACTTTCACTTTGTATCCCGTATGAATTTCACCCCTTTCCTGGTAAGAGCATTCAAAGGTGTATCCAATTATGATAAATACTTCATTAACCATCACTAATATCAAGAAAGATCAAGGATGCTCGGAATCTCAAATACATTCACTAGTTCTTCCCATGATAAGACAACATTCAGATTCTAAAGATCAACTAATAAACTATTATAAAAAATCATGTTCCCTAATAAATTCACTTATTGAATCTAGGAATTTAATTTTGAAAATATGTATATATAAATGGGGACTCCTTGGTATTTCCAAATGAAAATTGAAATGGTGGTTTTTCCCATGCTCGGATCATTAATAAGGAAAAATATCATTCATGGACACTATAAAAATATTTTTGAGACACTAATGGATTATCTGATTCATCAAATATTTGAACATTATAGGAGTATTAGTCAGACCCGATGACATCAAATGATATTTGAAATGTCCATACCTTCTCATAAAATCAATATTTTGTATATCATAATCCCCAACTCTATGATGATTATAACCTGATAAAATATCAATCACTGAAATTAAATTTCCCGCTTTAACTAATAAAAAAAATCATCCACACAAGGTAAAGGAATCTTATTCTTAACTGTTACTCGGTTCAAATTTTGATAGAATATGAAACATATGAGTGAATCACAAGAATTATTGGAAAATAGAACTTGGAATGGAAATGGAAAAACACTAGGGTGGAAAAAAATTTAATTGATCATCCAACTAAAAATGGTGCTCTTAGAGCTCTGCTAGTGCCATATGATAAGAAGGTGACAAAATAGGTTCTATACCTAGTGTTAGGTCAATCATAAATTCTAACTCTCTATCTAATATAATACTAGGAAAATAATATTGGAAAATATTATAAAAATTCTGAATAATAGATAGAATATCTATAATAGAATAAATTTCATTGAGCTCAACTTTTAAAGTAGAAAAAAACTCTAGAGATCAAGGCCTGAAGGTCCTACATGACCAGGCCTCAGACCCCACTATCCATAAAACACCCATGGTCTCCAACTGACCAAAATAAATGATACATATTTATGATAACAATAAACCTCAGTAAAATTGAGGAATAAAACAATCTATCTTGATGATAATGGAAAACAGTTCCAGATCAAAAAAAAACTGAGACTAACTCTCCATTAGATATCGATAGCACACAAGGACCCCAAAACCTCTACTCTTTTCTCTTCCCCTGAGGAGTCATTAACTCCACAAAAAATGAAATGAGATCTTTTGTAAGGCTAATAATGTTAATAAAATGGATAGATATAAAATATTGGAATGTAGTGGTATCAAACAAAGTAATCACTATTGAGGATACAAGAAAGACGGTGCCTCTCACTATCATTGGGACAACATCTAGATCTACTAGAGACTCATATACTGGGTGAAGGTTCTTCCCTCCTAGGGCCTATGGATGGATCCTTGTATTTTATGAAGAATATGAATTTTTCATAGTGGCCTTTGGATCGGATGATCATTCACCATATCAAGGAGTAGAGGTTGCCTGATATAAATTTTGTAGATTTCCATAATGTCTAAAAATGATACACATATTTTGAGGTGAAATAAAATAATTTCACGTGTTTATGAACTTTCCACACTGATAAAATGTTAGAGGAACACCACTAGCTTCAATAGGTGGTTCTGAATAGGATTATTACTGAGAACCCCAACACTATTCCTATGATGATCTTTCCACTTTCTATTTTTCCATGGTTAAAAACTTAAGCTTCCATTATGTAGAAGAGAAGGGTCTGTAATTCCAACATTTCATTCTATATTCGTATCATCCATAATAGAACTATCCACTATCTCCATATAGGTCCAATGCTTCAGTATAAATTCTCAATATCTGATATCTAGTTTTAAACCATGAAGGTATTTTTTATCTTACATCTAGTCATTATTCGCAACATCAGGTGCAAAATGTACAATATCCTCCAAATTATTGGTGTACTCTAACACTGATTATTTACTCTGATGCTAAGAGGGGAACTCAAGAAACTTTTCCAACATTAGTATGTCTGGAAAAAACTATTGGAATAAGAGAGTCTTGGAACCCTTCTTGTCTAATACCACATGCCTTTATACATTTATAAATGTAATTCCATTATCACTGGCCATGTCCCTCAATTTTGAATGCTTCATACTTCACATTTATACTCTCAAGTGTATCTAGGATGTTAAAGATCTAATAAATCTTATCATGAATTTATTCCAACTCTTAATTTTCATTCATACCTTTAACAGAAGATGGATTCTCATAAAATAACTCATTTGATTGATCTTTGTCTCCTGCATCACCTAGCTATACCTTAACAACTGAATTGTAAACATGTGGTTCATTTTAATTGATTGCATGAACAATATTCACAATATTCTTGATAAAATTATGACCCATAGGTGGATTCCCCTGATAATAATTAGAATCAACCTCATGTGGGACCCATAGAACACATCTTAGAGGCATACTATTGCACACCAAAATAAATAAAATGATCAGATGATAGAATAATCTTAGTTCAAACTAGAAAAACAATAAGAAAAATTTGAGATTAATATCAATAACTCAAAATGGGTGACACACATCCCAACATCCCATGGTAAATTGAGTATATTATGGAAAAATCATCCTAGGAACTCACTAAAATCTACCTCTCATGTTTTGAAAATGCTATTGCCAGTGTACTGAACATCCAAAGATAAGGACTCTGGAGGAGATACCACATTTGATACCAAACTATGGAAAAAATACCCTAATACTCTCTAAAACTCATACTTAGCCCCACATACTCAAAATGCGACCCCAATCCCCATAAGATGGAGTCTAGTACCTTGGAAACAATAAAAAATAGATGGAAAATTTTATCCAAAACTGAAGTAAATAAGATGACATATATACACATGTATAAAAAGAAATAGTGTTTGAAAACATGAATATTTATATTTCAAAAGTAAAAAAGAAAAACTGAAAAAGGTAGAAAAAAATATCTAAGAGACAAGTCCAACTACAAATGAAAAAAATGATAAATAAATACTCCAACTGTATCCTTGTGATAGATTAGACAAACCCACACCATCTCACATCCATCTACCCAAACCTAGCTAACAGAAAACCTCACTACCTCACTGCAATGCCTTAACTTTACCTGTATCTAAAGACATAACCAGGTCTATGCAACACCTAAGGGTACACAGGGTGTGATCTAACAAGATTAATAGGGTCCCACCTAGGTTTTCCATAACATTTTTCTATATAATAATCTAGTCTTTCTCAACATTTAAGAAAATGAGGTATGATATACAGTTTAGAATTTTTGTAGAAAAATCATGAAAAAACAATTTCATTTCAATATTTTCCACATTTCCAAATAAATAAGGTTAATCATTTTCCAATAATTTAATATACATATATTTAAATAGATATATTAAATCCAACAGAAGAATGTGTCATATTTCATATCAAATACATGGAAGTATAACTAAAGTAGTATAATCTAAAAGAAGAGCACCAATAACACCACACCAAGGATGAAACTAGGTCATGATAGCTTCAGAAATTGTACCTAAACATGGAAAATTGTGTGTGAATCAACCATCCTGACATATTCATTGAGGAAATAGAGTATAAGAACACCCTAAAAAGTGAACCCCACAATAGTTCTAAAAATTCCTTAGAAAAACATGCCTAGGGAGTAAAGGAAATCCCCTTAATCAAACCCGCTAATAGTGGATGAGGCCCCTTACTACACCTTCCACCTAACAAATCAAGGCTTCTATTGTTCTCTATTTTACAAACCATTTCATCATAAAATTTCATCAAAACCATGCATTGAAAACCATTTTATAATATTATTTCACAATGTATTGAAAACCCTTTACATTTACAAAAACTAGTGGAAGACCAAATTTTATCAAAAAAATTCCACACAAACAAATAAAATAATTCAATCTTTCCAACTCTTTTAAAAAAAGTATTTATAAAAAATAGATCAATTCAGTTCACCAACAAAGACTAGAAATGGAACCACATACCTCAAAAATTGGTTCGCACAAGCCCAAAATGTGATCCACAAACAGGAAGGTAAAAAGACAATGTAGAAATTAAAATCAATAAAAAAATCTCATATTTGATTCAATTTCACAAAGGAGTTGATATAGAAGAGAAAACAACACATACCTCAGGAACACACACCCGCCGACCATAACCAATAAAGGATCAACCCCGAGAATAATATCACCCAACAGATATGGAATGTAATTTTGATAATTACCACAAAAGATTGATGGATCTGATAACAAAATGAAAAGGTGATATTTCGATTGAAGTCAAGGAATAAGAAGAAGGATTACTCACATGGATAAGTTCAATGAAATCACAACAACTATCAATCACTGAATGAAATGATCTAGAAGGGTTGGAGGTATCCAAAATATATGGTGTGGAGACCTATATTTAGAGAAAGGATTATATGTATCAATGAATGAATATATCATCTGCAAGGTTCCCTAAATTACATATCTAAAACATTTACATGAAGTTTAATCCCTTTATACAATGTGCAATCCATTCTATCCAAATATGCCAAAAACCCCCACCACCTTTTTATTAAAAACCTCATTTTTTAAGATTACATGGAATGTATTCTTTCACTCTTTATACTGAGCTCAGGTAAAGAGGCTGGATAACATCACACGTCTTGTACTCAAATTACATAGTGTTTAAATTCCTAGTAGACAGCACAAAGAGCATATTCTTACACAAAAACCCAAACCACCTCTAGCATTCTTCAAACTCTAGGAGAACCCCACTAATCTCTTACACATTTATACTCATAATCCATTAATTCAAATAAACATATATCCATGAACATTTGTTAATTCCGCCCCCATCAAATTCTCTCAGAGTCCCAAGATGCAGCAAAATAAATAGGGAGAATAAGTAAAGGGAAGGAATTTACCTGAAAGAAGGTAACATGATGTTACAAATGATGAAAACTTTAGCTCACGAGTAAAATAGTTCTACTTATGGGGTCTCAAATCCCACAAAACATATGTGGTAACTACCTACCTATACAACAATATGTTTCTAATCACAACTCCAAATGCATCTCAATATACTACGTATTCCACACCTTCTTCTGGTAGTCTCAAAACAGAAGCACTCATGAAACTCAACCTCAACTCCTTGTAGGATCTTTATCACTACTCAGTCTAGCTAAACAGATTTCCATTATATGTTAATGAATTCAAAGGGGATTCAATCATAGAACAGTTTTCCACAAACCTTCAACAATATCCTTCCAATACAAGAAAACTCTGCTTGCCTAACATGCTCTTGGGTGACACCAAAGAAATCACTACATCGATTTTCACTAGGTCCAAATATAATCTATGATCATAAATTACATTCCTTATAAGTATAACCTCATGGATCCATGATTGGAACATTGATATCTTACCATAAATTTGGTTCATCCTCAGTAAATATAAGACCATCATCAAGTTCCCTTCATTCTCCTCCTCTATCATATAGTATATCATTTTGTCTTTATTGAAGAAAAACATTGGTCCCTATTTGGATAGAATATCCATTTCCTCAAATCTATAAACACAGTGTGGGATTTCATCCCACCAAAAGTAACACTAGAAACTCATAGTGTCCATACCAACATTGGAACTCTATTTTTAAAATATACTCCTAGTTAACTCTCAATCTGTGTTAACTGGACTTGATATTGATCTTCAAGGACCATCTCATGCCTCACAACAAATCAAAGAGGCCTTCGATCTTCTATAAGGGTCACTTTTTCACCGTCATTTATGGGTTTAGTATATAAAGATCTAAACAAAACTTTAAGATCTTATCCCCCATTTTTACAAACAACACTAGAGACTCTTAGAAGGATACACTAGGTCTGATAAAACTCTTATCATGAAGCTCCACTAACTATAACCACACCTCTAAGAGCTTGTAAGGTTCCATCTGATATTCCAAAGAATATATCAGAGTTGTATCAGGGTGTAAGTCGATAAAAAACTACATATCTCTCTTTTAGGGGTATTTCTAGAATACCCTCATAAAATCCTTTACAACTAAAGTATTATAGATGTTGAAGAGCCTTATAGGGCAAGGGATGTACTCACCGACTCATGAGTGATGTTTTGGAGCCTCCTTCTTATAAAACACCCACATCCTTCAATGAAATAATTCCTTCCAATAATGGATAATTTCATCTCCTCAGTGAAAAGGCATATGAATCATCGTTTGTGGTAATCAATCTAGGATTGGACTGTGGACAACTAATCCATAACCAACATGATGTCATAAGGTCACATCATGGAAAAAAATGAACCATTAAAAAATCTCCCCACTAAGTGATATCACACATTTTTAGCAGGTAAAAGATATTTAAGAAGTGTTCCCCATTAGAAACTCAAGGAAAAGTTTCTGGGATAAAGCCTCAACTAGTATCCCCTACTCTTTCACCATGTGGGAAGATTTGAAGGAACAAATCACACATATTTCCAATAATAACAAATTAAGAGTAGAATAAGCACATATCATATATATAATCATCTAATGAGTTTTTGGGTTATATGTCTATGGAAGAGGGTGTTATAAGGATTACTCATATACAATATCTAGAAGGTTCTAGTTAGCGGGATCTTGGATTAAGAGATATTTAGAGGACCAGACTTGAGCATGTGGTCATGAGGCCTAAGAACTGCACATGGGACTAGGGATGCTCAAAGATTGGTGGTTCTATTCATGTAATGGGTGACGCCAATGAACCTCACATCATACTCATGAACTATCATCCCCCCTTTTGTATCTCTAGAGGATCCTGAATCTAAACTGAGTTCAAGCATGAGGGGTTGCACTCCTCATGAATCAACTTCTGTAAGTAGAACAATGAGAGTGTAAAATCTTCATACATCTGTGTAACTAAGCTCCACCAACACCCAACTACTCTATAGAATGGACTTGAAGCTAGAATGACCAAATGATTAGTTGGTATCTAGATAATTTTGAAAACTTATATCATCAACTCTCTCCAATCCACCACTTCTCAGGGATCTATCTAACCACGACACCTCATTAGATTGTGGATCTATAAGTCACAGAGTGTTCTAATCCTACATACATTGTCAACCTTCTTTACTGGTATAAACTCTTGCTTGATGTGTAGGGAGGATACTAATTGTGCACCTATAAAAGGATCTCACCAGATGGCCCTCTGAATTGAGTCCTCATCTCCAATCGAATTTTTACCACGATCCTTAATTGGTAACGTGGATGGATGGATTTTTGGAGTCTTCCAGAATGTTTAATAAGGATGTACCATGGTCAGATGAGAATATATATGGGGATATGACTCAAAATAGGCCTTTAGAAATAATCAATCCTAAATTATTGATGTACCAATATTCTCTTCAACCAATATCTCAGTATACCAAGATGACAGGTAGGTGTTCAGAGTCTTATTGTATGGATACGTCATCCCTCGCACCGACACCGGGTTCCTAGGTCTCAGAGCCGCACTAATGATACTTTGAAATTATTTCCCTATATCCCAAAAAAATATTTATAAGGGGAAAAATCCAAACACCATCCCAATGAATGAACCATCTTAGAGATCAATATTTCACAACCCATCCTAATGGGGATTTAGATGCAGCTACCCCAAGCCTGCCTCCATAGGCTAGGGGTTGGTGAACAGCGGTGAAAATGATAAAAAATATGGGGGGGAATTTCCTAATAACCTATATGAATATCCACAACCATATTTACCCATAATTTTAGAGGAATAAAATAAAAGATAGTAACATATAGAGTAAAAAACAAGATTGTTACCACCTCTCGGGAATACAAGAGTACAACAATGTAATCTGTAATGTAAAGGGAAAAAATATACGCCCAACCATAAAGATGTCACATCCTGAAAAAAACCAGACAAGTAAATGATGAGAGAGACCATCTCAATATCTCTAATTCCTGAACACCGTAAGCAGTCAAATTAACTAGGATATCCCTATGTTTCTTTGTAATTATGGCCCAACTGCCCACCATCTGCATAAGAAACGACACATGGGGGAAATGAACATCATGGGATGAGTATATACATACCCAGTAGGACTCCCCAAAAGTTGAAGGGGAAATAATATGAGACGCAATAGAAGTATAAAAATAAACCAATAGAAAGGGAGAAATGAAATACAACAACCTGGATACAAATATATTCTCATAAGAGAAACACATTTGAGAAAGGGGATCTCTATATCACTACCTTTTCCAAGAAAAGATTCTACCATCAGTTCCAAGAGGTCCATCAATGATACCCAGCGTCTTGAGTGTATGTCCAAAGAAATATCCATGTTTAGCCACACCACGCCACTATTTCAAATAGTTGAGGGGACATAATCAGTTGTTAGAAGACCTAGGACCTAGTACAATAGGAAGGTTCCAATATGTGAACAAAATACTAATAACCCGACTATGAAAAAGGGTAACACTCAGTATATAGAAGACACATACCCTAATTTCACATGAGGTTTTTACTATGATGGTAGAGGACCCATGCTCTTACTCTACAGGAGGGTGCCACTCTAATGCTAGAGGACATGTGCCCTAACACTATAGTAGGGTTCCACTTAGTAGATAGAGGACCCATACCCTAACCCTGTGGGAGAGTACCAATTAGTAGATAGAAGACCCAAACCCCGAAACTATAGGAAAGTTATAATCTGATTTCATATGACATTTTCCAAGAATTTGTTTGAGGGTTTCACTAAGATGATAGATCGAGGGCCCATGCCCTATCCCAGCTGGTGGGTTCCACTTTCTAGATAAATAGAGGACACATTCCCTATCCCAGGAGGAGGGTTCCACTTAGTATATATAAGACACATACCCCGACACCACAAGAGGGTTACACTCTTTTGGTTTCAGAGGACCCATGCCCTATCTTAGTAAAAGGGTGCCACACTAATCTCTCAAATGGACCTACCTAATTACTATCATCATCAAACGTCACCTAAAGAAGCTTCATGACTAGAACATATCACATCTTATATCCAAAGCCACTCTAAAGTCCAAAATTTCATTTTATGCCGAAAAATATTTAGGATAGGCTACTAATAGGCCACAATCTTTGTCAAAAGGAGATACAAGAGGTATACATATCCCCAAAAAAAGGGTACACTGTGTGTAAGGGATGCACAAAATGTGTGGTACCACTCTATTTTATGGATGTTTCCTTTTTCTGAAAACATATCTATTTCATTTTTTCCTAAACAACATGTAAGGGGACTACAAGACATATCTCCGAAACCCGCAGTATAGCCTTTTTCTCCTGGCCATGCATGTTTCCTTAGGGTTGTGTTTGTGGCCTTGAGGTCATGTCAGGGTACACTGGCCATGTTTCTATCCATTCTTGAGTCTATTTAATCCTATGTTATATGTTGTGATTTTATCACTGAGTCACATGGTGTATGATGTCCCTCATGGTGTGTTATATTTAAATCACCCAAAAACACTAGTTTCTATAGGAGGGTCACTATGCGACATGTGTTCATATCAGTAAATGAAGTGTAGATCAGATGTTAAAATAAACTATGATCTGATCCATGCGTCTCAAATCCATTTTCTCTATTTAAAATCCCACCATTTCACTACCCTTAATCAATGCTTAACACCTCTATCCACTAATTTCAACACTCTGGTGGTAGGAAATTAGAGTTCCAATTCTACATTAGATACCAACACATTCCATCTCATCTCCGTCCATATTCTGCTGCCTCACCAAATTTATGATACATGGTGGAATCACCCACATTCCAAAATCTATCTAAATCCATCCTAGATTCTTTAATCTGTTTATCACACATGAATCCGATGTGAATCTGGGGGTTTAATCACGTTTTAACTAACCCAGTAATATCAAAAAATACCCTCATATTGTAATGATGAAGATCATGAAGCATCATTGGGATAAAATTATAAGAACAAATATGAAACAATAATTGGAAAATTATTATTGGCTAAGGAATTATATTGGGGAAATATTGTGTGATAAATATTTCACAGCGTTGACAATTGAATAAATAATTTAATCTGATGTGAATCCTCACTCAAAGAAAGAATTTAAATTAAGGTCAAAGAATAATAGTATGATCACTCTCAATCATTTAATTATAATAGAGGAAACCATAAATAATGAGTCATACCTCAAGATTTTATCGTTTTTTAGTGAATATGTACTCACCAATGATGGGGGAATATATGTTTTGTTTATTACGACTTTATTTTCTTGAATAAATAAGCTCATCATCATCTGATCTCAACTCGCAAAAGAAGGGTAACGAAACCCCATATCAATGATCCAAGGGTTATGTGAACAAAAATCACGATCCTTTAAAATTGGGTATATATAGAAGAAATTCGTTTTAAATGAATGAATTAAAAAAATTAATTAATACACTTAATGTAATTTCGAACGGTCGCCTTATATGGATGTCTCACACCAACAAACTTTAAGAAATTACTATAGTAAACCTCATATTACAAATTTATATGTGGTCTCATATGTTTTGTTTTGAGACTTTATTTAGGATATATTTTATTTATTCTAAAAAACCATGTGTGAATCATATAAAATATATTTAATATTTTTATAACATTATGTCTAGTCACACCGAGCCTTGGAATAATGTGTCATATCATTTATTGGATCCGAATATATTTCTAGATATATTTAAAACTCTTACATGGAAAAAATTGCATTTTTATAAGGGTGGAATTAATAGTATATAATCTATGGAATCTCGGCCTAAATACAATCCGATAGAGCTTACCTTAAATTATTATGGGAAACTAGGGAATGTTAAGCAAAAAATAACCTAAACCAAAATATGGGGAATATTTTAAAGTTTATGGTGACCATTTATTCTTTTTTGACCAAGTATATGAGAGTATTGAGGTGTTCTGTAGGTCCTAGGATTCTTTTCTTATTGAGTTGGTTTTAGAATTGGGATGTTCCATTCATATGTGCCTAGATTGGAATTTGTTTCATGGAAGGATGAGTGAGATGAGGGATAGGTTTATTTAGGTAAAAAATATATTATTTGTCATAAGTATAGGATATGTTATGTCTGACTTCTCAGACCATTCTATTGTCACCTTATTGGATGGGAGTTGGGTCCTAGATTTATATAGAAATATGATCTCATTAGGTTTTTGGATCAAATAGGCTTCAAATTTAAATCTAATACTGGTTGCCTAAGAATATTTGAGTTATATTTCATAGTTCTAAAAGGCTCCTTTATGAATGGGTTATATTTTATTGATTGAAGAACACATTAAAAGTAGTTTGGAAGCACATATCTCCCTAATAATGACAACAATATGATTTGTAATAGGTGGATGTGAAAAGTGAGAGATAAAGGACTAGAGGAATTGGTAAAGAAAGGGAAACTCACTAAATTTACACCATGTAACTTACCCTTCTATAAGGACTAGGTATTCAGTCAGTAGAAAAGATTTAGATTTCATAAATACATCTTTGAAACTGGTTTCCCACTTTAGTATGTTCACCCTGATTGGTAGGGACCTTCTAAGACTACCACCCATGGTAGACTCACTTACATTTTAACATGAAGAACTTAATTTTCAAGGAAAGTATGGGTATATATTTTATGAAATAAATATGATGTCTTTGATTTGTTTAAAACATAGAAAGACTCATTAAAAATTAATATAGGATGAAATTAATGGAATTAATGACTAATTATGGACTTTAATACATGTCTATGGAATTTAACAAGTTTTTTCAAGATGTAAGAATATTGAGGCACTAAACTGTGATTCTTGATCATTAGAATAATTGTGTATATGGGTATATAAATAGAATAATTAATTACTGGGTTCATATCATACTTACATGCTTAGGCATGGCCAAGTCATTTTGGGGAGTGGCTCTTATCACAACGGTTTTTCTAAAAAATTGGTTTCCCTCATCTGTTAATAGTTTTACGACTCTTGTATAATTATGGGGTGGATAGCCTACATACTAGGGATATCATGGAGGTGTTTGGATGAAATACCAATGATCATGTGAAAATTCATTATATTGAGACTAACGATATCAAATGAATTTTCATAGGATGCCCTAAGTGGGTGAAAGACTAAAAAATATTGGTAGACAAACGTGGATATTAAATGAGTTTCATTAGCTGAGATATGGTGTTTTAAGAGATAGTCCAGCCTTCTACTCATGGAAGTGGTGATCCTTCTCATAAGATATATCTTGAGGTTAATCCTCCCAGTGTTAGAGAGTCACTTATTGATACATATTCACATACATCTCAACTACTTATTTCTTAGTCTATGCCAAATTCAAATTTTTATTATGATACAGATTTAGATTATGGAGCTTATAGTGACCATAATGATTTTCATCTCACTAGGGATAGGAATATGAGAGTAATTATACCTCTATATAAGTACAACCATACTGATATACTTTCATTTTCCTTACATATGGATGAGGGTATTGGTAGAGAAGATGCCCAAAGCTACAGATAAGTTGTCAATGACAAAACTCTAAGAAATGGATTGTAGATATGGAAAATTAGATGGCATCCCTAATAATGAAAAATAACTAGTCCATAGTAAATAAACCACCTACTTCTTAGGTGATTGTTTGAAAATGGGTCTATAAAATAAAATAAGAAAACACTATAGGAAATAAAGATAAGTTTAAATCAGGAATTTTGTCCAAAGGATTCATTCAAGAGGAAGGAATTGATTATTTGGAATTTTTTTTATCCTATAGTTATTTATTCTAAAATAATAATTCTCTATTCTTTTGGTTTCTATTTATATTTTTATGATGAACATTTAGATGTGAAAACTATATTCTTACTAAGTGATTAAAATTAAAAATTACACAATAAGTATCTTTCTTTTTTTAGCACAAATTAAAATCTAACCAAATATGTTTTCTTAATAAGCCACTATATGGATTAAAAAAAATTCATGATAATTGTGTATGTATCCTAACTCACTCATGTTGAAAAATGGTTTTATATGTAATCAATTTTATGCATTATCATATTTTAAATCTATTAAAAATAGTATCTTTTATTTAATTATTTATGTTGATGACAAGTTACTCATGTGTAGTGATATGAAATTAATCACCCATTTAAAAATGATATTGAATTCATTTTTTGAAATGTAAGATCTAGGATGTGATAAGAAAATTTTGGGCATGATAATTATTTGGGATAAGAAGCATAAGCTTCTTTATCTATCTTAATTTTTTTATATCCTTAATGTAATTAATATGTATATATTTCACAATTTAAATTCTATTAGTATTCATTTTCTTCAAAATTTTAAATCATAATTTTCTTAGTCACCTTCCATAGTTTCTCATATTGAATATATGAGTAGAAGATATAACATATTATATTATAGTAGGGAGTTCTATGTACGTAATGATTTTTACCAGTCCATGTGTTTCTTTTTCAATCTATATTTTTAGTAGGTTCATAAAAAATTCCTAAAAGCCGCATTGGAATGTACTTAAATTGTTATTAAAGACCCATATCATGTAATTGAAATATTTAACCAGTTGTGGGCCTCTCAAAAACTATGTTTGGGTACATAAAACTGATGAAAACCATCAATGAATCCATATGACTCAAGTGTTTTAGTTTTAAAATCAATTTTTTTAATTTATTGTTACTGTACATTTGGATTCTCAATATTCCCTTCATCTTTCAAAAAATTTAGTATTCCTGAGAAGGTGAAAGTATATAAACATTAGGATTCATTTTTTTAGAGAATTTATTGGGTGTAGAAATGTGTGAGTCAATAAGATACATAGAGATGATAAATTAGTTGATATCTTGACAAAGGATGTTGCCTTGTACAAATTAATTTTTTTATAAGTTCTTAACTTTTTTCCACTTTAATAGAATTTAGTTAAAAGTGAATCTCCCTTTTTTCAATTTTAATTTTCATTAAAAATGGTATAGGTATTTTTTATTTCAATAGGTGACATTATTTCTAAATAAAACTAATTTTTTATTAGTTTTATATTTAAATTTAATATGTTTAAATTAAACATTTTATATTCTACCATTTCATTTTATATCATTCCTATTATGTAGTATCCCTCACATTCTATTATGAGTATTTTTATTATGTTAACTATCCTTCAGGGATATTTGTTTTTATGTGGTAATGTTTGGTTTTTTTTGAGCTATTAGGTGTTTCTTCTTTTTCATCCATTCATTTCTCATTCTTCTAAGGCCATTGAATCCATGTTTGATACCCAAGAATTTTTTTTACGAGCCATCGATAAATCACAAGATGGTCAATATGTATGAACGAGTTTTTTGAAGAGAGTTTTTTGTCGCTATATTTCAAAATCCTAGGATGGCAGATGAAGAGAAATAGAGTAGCAATGATGTGTCCTATCATATATACAAATATACCATCATGAAGAATAATTTATTTCACTAGTTCAATGATTAGGTAGAGATCTTATTACTACCAATATCTAGGAGTCTCTTTACATTATTTTTTCAAAACCAATAAAGAAAAACATAGAACCCTTGACCTAGCATTGGTTGTTAAATATGGTTGGAATTGAGGGTTTCTTTTTATCCATTCCTTGATGATTCCTTTGTAGAAGTATTCATTTTTTAATATCTTGATTATTGGATCATTCCTCTTTGTAATTCATATTCTTATTGATTCATATGAATGATTTAAAACCCTCAGTTATTTAATTTTCTTTTCTAATTATATTTTTTTAGGTTTGAGAATTTTTTATAAAATTCTATAATAGGGATGAGTTCTTTTAATTGAGTTGGGTCAAATTTGTTACAAAACACATTAAAACACGATCCTATATTGAAATTTTCAATGGTATTTCACATGGTTTATTACCCAATATGTTATAACACCATTGTATAAATATTATTATGGACTCTACCAACCCAATGAGTTTCCAAGTACCACCCCGCACCTCTACTCCCAGTGTTGACCCACATTAGCTTTTCCATTAGTGTATCTCCTTATGTGATTGTATAACTTGGATGCTTCCCTTCAAGTATGGTTGACTACTTCAACCTGTTGGCTCTAATATTATGACACATTGAACATTTATTCCATTCCCAAAATAACAACATGCTCCAATACTTTTAAAAAAAATGCATTCATACCAATTTCATCTTCCAAACATGTTATGTCCCTTTAGTAACTCCATTTAATCAATAAAATAATTTCATCAATGAATCTGAACATATATTGTCATCAAATACAATATATAAATGTCATGGTTGTAACATCATATCATATAATTGATTTTATTTTCAAATATTAAAATGAGTAATTGTTCATAGATTGAACATTATAATTATTGAGTTTTAATTATTAATAATTGCTTTCTTAATAATTATTATTGGAATAATATTAAAGGTATAACACTATTTATTAGATAAAGTAAAAATTCTAATTATAATATATAATTATTTTTTAATATTATTTATTAGTGTATATAAATATTAAATTATAGTATAAAATAAATCAATTATTTTTTGTAATAAAACGACAAAAACTAAATATAATAATTTTAATAATAATAATATAATTAATATTTATTTGCAATAATTGTATCACGTATTATTTACATATAGACAGTTTATTATCACAAATAATAATAATAATAATAATAATAAGTATTAATAATATAATTTTTAATTACTAATTATATTTTAACAATCATTTAGTATTAATTATATTATATATATAGTTTTATAATTCAATATTCTAAAATCAATAAATAAAAATATATAAAAATATTTATAAAAGTACCATTAGTGATGATGAATTTGTATGAATAGAGATATAAAAAAATTGATGATGAATTTATGAAACCATTTATCTCTAAATAAAATTATGATCCATTTATAACAATGATAACATAAATTATTTATTATTATTAAAAAAAAATTAATTACAATATATAATTAATTCATATTAATACTTTGTTGACATTGTAACGCCACTATCCCAGTTACCCAGGTTCAGTGCATTAATACATAACATTGGCATGATACAAGGGATCATGTCCCGAAAGACCGATTGGTTTAGAAGCCTGGGAAGCACTAGATACACACATAAGTTTTACATTACATCATGAAATAAAAAAAACATTTTGTCTCCTTTTAACACAATCATCTCTCTTAGACTATCCCTACAGGTAAGTAATAATATACATCTTCGCATCCTAGGAAAAATAAAACATAGAAAGGGGTGAGCTGAGGTGCTCAGTAAAGATGACAATATAGCAAAATCTTTCAGAAATATGCATAAACATTTAAGGCAATGTATAAGACTAAAACACAAGCCTTTTAAACTTAAACATGAGAATTATATGGTAAAGATAAATCAAATAATGCCATTTACTTATTCCCCTAGATATTATACTAGTCAAATAATCACATGTAATATCAATAGCCAATTTCACAATGATCGAATGCATAATGTCGGACATCATAACCACATAGGCAATGCCTCATGCCAAGACTACAAATAATGATTTTTTTAGGACCTTGTTCCAAGACACTAGTTTGTCTCATTAGACATACTGTTGCATCGAGGAGCTATAGCAGGCTCCACCCATCACTTACCAAGTCCAATTCATTCCTCATTTGAAAAGGTTGAAACATAACAAAAAAATTTATAATAAAACTATCATACGAAATGTTAATACCGTAACCATAAACCACTAATGGTATAAAAATAATACATCCACATTAAAACATATCACGAAACCTTTAATGTAATAGGGAAGATTTTATCATAATAAATCAACTTCAAATAAGTGTAAAATCAATCAAAGGATGTTGACATAGATGAAATCAAAACTGTTTGAGAGAAATATCACTTTCTATTTTGAAATCATTTAAAAGTCATGAAATTATAAAAGAAAACATTTATTTTAAAAATATTCTTATAATCTTTCAAGGGAAGATTCTAAGGTGTTATAACGAAGAAATATAGCTACACCCACTGTATAAGTTTAGAAAAACATTCTTTCCTTATTTTGTCGGAAAGGTCATAAAGTACCTTGTTTGGAAAATTACAGAAATATTCTATTAAAAATATTTTATAAGAAGTAAAAAAATGGTATAAATGAAATTAACCCATATTGTAAAAAATAGTAAAAATGTTTTGAAATACATTTTTAAGACACACTGATGTAGATTATAAATAAGTCCTAGAAGATACTTATGTATAAACAACCTCAGATAAATAAAGAGATTGTAGAATTAACCCATACCTTGTACATTAACTTGATTGAGTGAATGTTAAACTCTTGTATAATAGTTAAATAATTCTTATTTAATTATACAATAAGAAAATACATAAATATGATATCATATATGATCTTCTAATATTTCTTTGTTAATAATATTTCAGTAGTATCATTGTTTCGGCTGTTAACTGATTTGTTTTCTTTTATATCCTTGGTTACGTAAGTTATGTTTGATATGGATAGGATGTATTTAATTCATATACATAATAATATTATGTTCTTAAATATTATTTTTAATCATAAAATAAAAATTATTCTTGAACGGTTACGATGGGAGATGAATTTCATCTCTTTTGTGGAGACAGTAATCCATATGTACGCATGAGCGGAAATATCACTTTATTGATGGTGAAATAATTTGTAATTGGATGCCATATCATATATATAGAATCATTAAAATGTTATATTTTTTATTTAAATTATTTATACGCATTATTATACCCATCCAAATAATGTAGTGTTTGAATAACAAACTACACCACGACGTGGGGACGGTTAGTCGTACGTACGCACATATGGTGACTTATCATTCATAGGATGGATTGAATAAGGAATATTCTTGTACCATATTTATAATAACATAATTGTATGTATACGTTACTGGAGTTATTATTTTGGCATGAAAAAAATAATGAAAGAGGAAGTGGAAGAAGAAAATAACTTTGAAAGAGGTGGTTAAATTATTATCTCTTCTTCGGGTGTTTCCATTTGAGTTGATCAACATGTCTCCATAGGTTGTCTTTCTGGTAAAATAATGGACTATAGGTCTAGTTTAGGTAAGTTGGGAGGATATTGGAGTAGGGGTTGGCAAAGAAAAATGGCTTTGGAGATGTGATTTTGAGAGAAGGTGAAATACACTTTTATAAGAGAGGTGTGGGTCACTTTAGGAAAAGCTTGAAATATTATTTTGTTATACAATCATATTTGATTTATAATGGCTCCAAAATAATTTATTTTAAGGATAAGGTGGGGATGGGTCGAAAACATCTCAACCAATATGTTTTAGATTGGTTTAGGTCACTATATTAACCTTATCTTTTAGATTTAACTCTTAGTTAATTTGTTTAACTTTTGCAATGTCTTCTTGTATTATTATAATAAATGGTTAATAAACATACTATAAACATCCAAGAAAACCCCAAGTGGTTTATTATTGATATATATAACCTTATATAAGTCCTTTAGACTAACCTTATATTTTTAGGTATATTATATCAATTAATAATATTGTATTTGTTTTAAAAACTCATTTATGTCAATTTTGACACTCTCTGATATTTTGTATTTGTGAAAGTCATAAAAAATTTATCACTTCAAATAAAAAATAGTCAACCCTAACATGTCATATTAACCTTGAAAATTTGTGGAATTCATAATAAGTCTCAATTTACATTTATTCGGAGATTTATATATCAATTATTTTATTCTTTCATTAATAAGGTAATTACTGCATCATTATTGTGTAATAAATAAATTTATTTGTTTAATTTATAAAATTTATAAATAAAATATAATTATTTAGGAAATATTTTTAGATTTATAATGAATATTTATAGTCTAATTTATCTTATGTTTAACACTATATTAAAAATGGTTTTGTTATTAAACATTGAATTTAACACTTTTAACTCTTCTTTAAATAAAATATAATAAATGTCCTAATATAATCCAAGTGGACCAAATAGGATCATATATTATTCGTAAGGTTGATTTTGGTTCAAATAAACTTATCAAATAGAATTAGGAAATGTGTTTGGGTATGTATAATATCATTTTTACCTTTAATTACCCTATTTAGTTTTAACCATGGTAAATAAAAGTCAAAAGTTAATGTTCACCAAATATTATACTCATATTATTGAATCACATTTTACTTACTAATATCAACTGTGTCTCTCATATTTTTGAAATTCAATTCACAGAATCGTTAAAATTGCATTTTATGTAAATTTGCGAATGTGCCTAGTTGGTGGGTAAAAGACGGTAAAAAGTTCAATAAAATTTTATTTATCTAAACTTATTATAAAATGAATCCAATGAATTAAATTGAACTTATATAGGTATTACATATCTATTTTTCCTAATATAAATTTAAATAAAATAACTAATTGTTTAAATAAATAGTCGTTTTTAAACAATAATGTAGTGTTTTTCACTATTCATGGAAAATTGAATGTTTCCAGCAAAATATTAAAAAATCACCATAATTTAATTTTGATATTATTAATCCAAAAATGAATATCATTTTGAAAAATAAAATTTATAAAATTTTAAAAAGTGTGTATTACTATTCATAATGGCTAGTTTGATCGGTCGCGGTGTGTTAGAACTCCAAGTTGTGTACAAAGCAAGCTATTGCATTATTCAAAGGGAAACATACTGTGGTAGCTTGGGGTATTACACTCTTCCCTCCTTCAAATTATTTTATCCTTGAAATTTTATAAATACAACTACATTTATAGATTCATTTTGTTCATCATCATAAGTTCCTCGGGTTCCCACATTGCCCATTCAATCTTATGGTTTCTCCATAGAACATTCACCAGACGAGTCATCCGGTTTCTCAAAACTTGTTATCTGGTATCAAGAATTCTGAAAGGCTCTTCGTAATAAGCTAATCTGGTTCCAATTCTAATTATTCATAGGTCAGGACATGCATTGGGTCAGGCATGTATTCTCTCAACTGTGATACGTGGAACACATCATGATCTTTGGAAAGGATTTGAGTAATTTCCCAATGGCAAGCTACAACTCCAATTCTCTCTATAATTTCAAAAGGTCTGATGTACCTGGGACTTAATTTACACTTCTAACTAAATCGTATAACACCCTTCCATGAAGATACCCTGAAGAAAACATTATCACCTAATTGAAATTACAAATCCTTCCTTCAGCTATCGGCATAGCTCTTTTGCCTAGTTTGAGCTACATTGATGTGGGTTTGGATAATCTTCACTTTTTCTATTGTTTCCTCAACAAGTTCTAGTCCAATAAGTTTTCTTTCACCAACATCATCCAAAAAATTTGGTGTGTGACATCTCTTTCCATATAATGCTAAATATGGTTCCATATGAATACTTGAAAGGAAGCTATTATTTTAGGAAAATTATACTAGTGGTAAATATTGATCCCATCATTCACAGCTTTAATTTTCTTTTGTAACTCCTCATCATCATACTGAGAAATTTTTATCCTTTTTGTTGGGTCGGAAAAAAGACGGGGAAAGATGGAAAGAGGGGGGGTGAATTGCCTTTTAAAAAATTGAATGACAAATTAAAAATCAAAGTAAAGATGCAGCGGAAATAAAGAAGGCAATCACACAAGAAATTGATAACGGAGTTCGGCCAAAACCCGGCCTACGTCTCCGCTCCCAGCTCAACCGTTGAGAGATTCCTACCGCTTGATTTTCAATGGTTTTAGCAAGAAACCCACTAGGCTTTGAGGTAGCACTAGGACCTATTACAGCTTGATTTTTGTGGTTTAGCAAGAACCCACTTGCTTTCAATGGAATAGCAAGAACCCACTAGCCTTTTTAACGGGTGAAGGCTAGCTCACCGAAAACTCAAGCCTTTTAAAAGGAAAGGCTTGACTAACCTCTTCACACCTTAATGGTGGTGTGAGAACCCAAAAGAAAGGGGGATGAGAAAGAGTTTGGGGTTTGTAGGCACAAACCCAATTTTAAGCTCAAAATGAATAAACAAGAAAAACCGTATTGGAGGAAGACTTGGTCGCCAATTGGATGATGAAGTTGATGTAGCGTGCTCTCCCAAGCTTCTTGAGGTGCTCCTTGGATTGGAAATTGGATTGGAGCACTTGAGAATCCTTGAAGGTGGAGCACCGGAGGTTCGCCAAATGTGCAACAATATGTCCGGGCGCTTGGTATATGATCCGATTAGGTTCCGGGGCTTCCTTGGCCTTTATTTATAGGCATGGAACCCATTGGGGGCCTTCGGAGCCGTTGGAGAAGTCCTCGGAGCCGTTGGAGGCCAAAAGAAGGTTGACTGGTCAAAGCCAACGGCTAGTTTGACTGGGCTACCGGCTGGCCGGTGCCTTGCAAAATGGAAGAGTCTTGGTCCAGGCTCCACCGGCTGACCGGTGGAGGAGCCACCGGCTGGCCGGTGGCAAGACAGTAGCCATCACTGTTGTGGCTGGATGCCACCGGCTGGCCGGTGGTCAAGCCACCGGCTGACCGGTGGAGCCTGGCAGTGGGCAATGCCTCTGCAAGGTCCACCGGCTGGCCGGTGCCATCACACCGGTTGGCCGGTGGACTGAATTTCAGTCCACTTGATGTCCATTCTTGGGCCAATCCTTTGGCAATCTCTTGCCTATCATCCACAACACTTAAAACACAATATTAGACAAATAATAAGGTGATTGTGATCATGAAAATCAAACAACGAGGGGAACGAGAGGTACAACAATCTCCCCCTATTTTGATGATCACAATCACCAAAACAAATAAAGTAGAAAACTGAAATTGAAAGGGAATGCTAAGCACGATGAAAAGGATTCTCCCCCAATCAATCAAGATATTTCTCCCCCTTTGTGATTATCAAAATAGAATGGGGCATAAAACTTGATTGAGGGAAACTTTGAAAAACAAAAAGAGATTTTAAATCAATTGAAATTTTTGAAATTGAAATGAGAATTTGAATAACAGTTTGAATTGAAAGTTTTAAATCAAAAATTGAATAACAGTTTGAATTGAAAGTTTTGAATCAAAAACCAATTGAATTTTGAAATTTGAAACCAAGAGTTGAAATTGAAAGTTTGAATCGAAAAATTTTGAAATTGAAAAGGGCTTAAAATGAAATTGAAAGTTTGAATTGAAATAAAAAGCTTAAACAAACCTAACTCCCCCTAAATAAAAACAAAAAGTCACCGGGGAGAGGGATTTTGAAAAGAGACAATTTTAGGCCCGGAGAGACTCGCTAAGAGGGATTTTGAAAAGAGACAATTTTAGGCCCGGAGAGACTCGCTAAGAGGGATTTTTCAATCCAAACTTGTCTCATGGCGGGTCTTCTCCTATAAAACTCGTCCGAATAGAAAATAGACTTGGGTTGGCCGTACCGGGCGTTTTTGCAATCACACTCATAAATGAGGTGCCCGGGTTTCTTACAATAATTACAAAATTTGTATTGGGAGCTCCCCCTTACAAAAATAGTGGGTGCATGGGAGGAGGAAGCTTGGTTGGAATATCCTAGCCCTTGGGTGGTTCTTGAAATTCGTTGGGAACCAAGAAATTTTGAAAGATTTTGTTCCCCTTGGGTGAATTTGGCTAGGGATTCCCTTAGGTCTTTGATGGTTGATTCCATAGAATCAACATTTGGAAAATTTTGAATTTTGAGGGTCAACTCTTCCTTCTCTTTGAGAAGTTGTTCTTTTTCGGAAGAGAGTTTTTTTAAATTCTTTTTTAAAGCAACAAATTTGGAAGAAAGTTCGTGAAAACCTTCCTCCAATCGATCTCTAGCGTATTGGAGATCCTCATAAGAAAGATGATTTAAAGAATTTGAATTTGAAGAACATGAGGAAGAGGAATCGGAAGAAGTAACCTCATGGAATGCCATTAGGCATTTTGTACCTTGGTCGCTCGAGGAGGAGGAGGAGGATGATGAGGAGGTGTCACTCCATGTCGCCTTGAGGACCTTTTTCTTTCCTTTTTCCTTTGGCGTGGCTCGTTTTTTGTTGAGTGGGCAATCGGGCTTGTAATGCCCTTTTTGGCCACACCCATAGCATTTCACCTTGGGCTCAGATTTTTCGGTGGGTTCTTGCTTTCGGTGCTTGCGGGATTTCTTCTTCTTGTGCTTCTTCATAAACTTGTGCATTTGGCGGGAGAGATTCTCCATTTCCGAGTCGCCGCTTGAAGATGAAGGAGATGAGGAAGATGAGGATGAGGAGGAGCTTACTTCTTTTTGAACCTTGAGGGCAATGTTCTTTGGTGTCTTGATTGGTGTGCCCTCCTTTTGAGCTTGCCTCCTCATCGTGATCTCATAAGTCATGAGAGATCCAATGAGCTCCTCTACCGGCATATTTTTGACGTCCTTAGCTTCTTGGATCGCCGTCACCTTTGGTGCCCATGAGCTTGGAAGGACCCATAGAATCTTCTTGACCATTGCTTCAGCTGAAACATCATCACCAAGGGACTTTCTCCCATTGCACATGTCAGTAAATCGTGTAAACATTTCAGAAATTGATTCATTTGGGTGCATGGAAAAAGACTCAAAATCCTGACGGTACATGTCCAATCGAGTATCCTTTACTTTGTTGGTCCCCTCATGGGTAACCTCCAAAAGTTTCCAGATTTCATGTGCGGAGGTGCATGTGGAAAATCAATTGAACTCGTTTCGGTCAAGGCCGCAATGAAGAGCATTCATGGCTTTGCCATCAAGCTCAAAATTTCTAATGTCGGCTTGGGTCCATTTGGATTCGTCGGGGGTAGACAAAGTGTAACCTTGCATGACAATTTTATAAATGGGATATCCTATGCTTCTAAGAAAGGTAGTCATGCGGGTTTTCCAATAATTATAGTCGGTCCCATCAAAAAATGGAGCCCGACCCAAAGAGTAGCCCTCGGGGGCGAAAGAGGTGGATGCCATCACAAAAAAAGATCTTAAATTTGAAACCGGGTTAGGGTATTACTCAAAGTTCCCTTTGATACCAATTGTTGGGTCGGAAAAAAGACGGGGAAAGATGGCAAGAGGGGGGGTGAATTTCCTTTTAAAAAATTGAATGACAAATTAAAAATCAAAGTAAAGATGCAGCGGAAATAAAGAAGGCAATCACACAAGAAATTGATAACGGAGTTCGGCCAAAACCCGGCCTACGTCTCCGCTCCCAACTCAACCATTGAGATATTCCTACCGCTTTCTTTTCAATGGTTTTAGCAAGAAACCCACTAGGCTTTGAGGTAGCACTAGGACCTATTACAGCTTGCTTTTTGTGGTTTAGCAAGAACCCACTTGCTTTCAATGGAATAGCAAGAACCCACTAGCCTTTTTAACGGGTGAAGGCTAGCTCACCGAAAACTCAAGCCTTTTAAAAGGAAAGGCTTGACTAACCTCTTCACACCTTAATGGTGGTGTGAGAACCCAAAAGAAAGGGGGATGAGAAAGAGTTTGGGGTTTGTAGGCACAAACCCAATTTTAAGCTCAAAATGAATAAACAAGAAAAACCATATTGGAGGAAGACTTGGGCGCCAATTGGATGATGAAGTTGATGTAGCGTGCTCTCCCAAGCTTCTTGAGGTGCTCCTTGGATTGGAAATTGGATTGGAGCACTTGAGGATCCTTGAAGGTGGAGCGCCGGAGGTTCACCAAATGTGCAACAATATGTCCGGGCGCTTGGTATATGATCCGATTAGGTTCCGGGGCTTCCTTGGCCTTTATTTATAGGCATGGAACCCATTGGGGGCCTTCGGAGCCGTTGGAGAAGTCCTCGGAGCCGTTGGAGGCCAAAAGAAGGTTGACTGGTCAAAGCCAACGGCTAGTTTGACTGGGCTACCGGCTGGCCGGTGCAGGGCCACCGGCTGGCCGGTGCCTTGAAAAATGGAAGAGTCTTGGTCCAGGCTCCACCGGCTGACCGGTGGAGGAGCCATCGGCTGGCCGGTGGCAAGACAGTAGCCATCACTGTTGGGGCTGGATGCCACCGGCTGGCCAGTGGTCAAGCCACCGGCTGACCGGTGGAGCCTGGCAGTGGGCAATGCCTCTGCCAGGTCCACGGGCTGGCCGGTGCCATCACACCGGTTGGCCGGTGGACTGAATTTCAGTCCACTTGATGTCCATTCTTGGGCCAATCCTTTGGCAATCTCTTGCCTATCATCCACAACACTTAAAACACAATATTAGACAAATAATAAGGTGATTGTGATCATGAAAATCAAACAACGAGGGGAACGAGAGGTACAACACTTTTTTGTAAAGATGGTTTAACATCCATTTGAAAAAGTACTGATGTTTCACCTTTCATTATTATTCCCTTATCCATTTTTACTAGATCTATGAACATAGGATACCTTACAACTCTCATCTTGTTGAAAAATCCATGATCTTTTCTACTCAAAGCATCTTCCACCATATTTTCCTTCCTCAAGTAGTAGTGTATAGTGAAATCATAATCCTTGACTAGTTAAATCGATCGTCTTTGCCTCATGTTGAGTTCTTTTTGTGAGAAAATATACTTGAAACTCTTGTGATCAGTATAAATATCACATTTTTCACCATATAGATAGTGTCTCCATATCTTCAAAGCAAAGATTACAACTGCTAACTGAAGATCATGAGTGGTATAGTTTTGTTCATGATTTTTTAGCTATCGTGATGCATAGGAAATAACTCTATCATTTTGCATAAGGACACAACCAAGTCCTTTCTTTGAAGCATCACTATAAATAAATAACCCATCATTCCTAGATGTAGGGTCAAGATAGAAGCATTGACGAATCTTCTTTTCAGTTCATTAAAACATTCTTCACACTCTTTTTTCCAAACAAATTTATCCCCATTACGTGTGATCTTGGGTAATGGGTTAGCCAATTGAGAGAAATTCTGGACGAAATGCTGATAATAACCTGCTAAACCAATAAAAATGCGTACCTCGTTTATACTCGTCAGTGCCGACCATTCTTTTATTTCTCTTGTCTTAGAAGTATCAACAAAGATTACATCCTTAGAGACAATATGGAAAAGAAAAAAATTTCATAAAGCTAGAATTCACGCTTGGAAAACATCCCATATAATTCATTTCTTCTATTGGTTTTTAGAATAGTGCCCAATTGATTTTTATGATCTTCATAGCTTTTAGAATAAAACTAGATATCACCAATAAAGAAAACTAAAAATTAATCAATATATTCCTTGAAAACTCTATTCATCAGATCCATGAAAACAGAGGGTGTATTAGTCCATCCAAAATGCATTACTATAAACTCGTAATGTCGGTACCTAGTTTGAAATGTTGTTTTCGGAATGTGTTTCTTCTTCACACAGAACTAATGATATCCAAATTAAAGGTTAATCTTTGAAAAATATTTAGCTCTATGAATTTGGTCGATTAAATCATCAATGCGAGGTAGGGTAAACTTGTTCTTTATTGTTATATCGTTGATCTCTCTATAGTCCATACACAACCTCATAGATCCATATTTTTTCTTAACAAAAAGAAAAGGGGATACCCAAGGAGAAACACTAGGGTGAATAAATCCTTTATTACTCAACACTTCTAGTTGTTTCTTTAGTTCCACTAATTCCAATGTGGCTATTATATAAGGGGTCTTCGATATGGGCCTTGAACCAAGAATTATATCAATGGAAAACTCAATTTCTTGTTCTGGTGGATGTCCAGGTAAATCTTCTAGAAACACATCAACCTATTCTTGCACAAAAGGTACATACTCTATTTGAACATTCTTTTTCCCACCCATAGTTATTTCATTCTCTTCCTCCCTAATAATTGAATTTAATAGAGCTACCAAGGGTGGATCTAGATAAGAATATAGTGGTGATGTTTCTTCTCTAAAGATAAGGTACTCTTTATCATCATCAAAAATTGTAATCTCCTTCTTCTTAAAATAAATTTTTACATCACGGTATGAATTCCAATCCATACAGAGGATTATATCAAATTCAATCATCTGTATGACTATGAGATCAGTAGATAAAGAACATTTATATGCCCTAATGGGAACTAATTCACAAAACATTATTGCAATGATACTTTCCTTATGAGTTTTGACAGACAACTCCCTTGTTAAATAAAATTGGAAATATCTAATTTTCATATAAAACTTGGAAAGTATTAAATAATGCGATGATCCAGAATCAAATAAAGCATTTTCTAAACATGAGGAAACCATTAAATTACCTACCACCACGTCTTGTCGAGCTTTAACCTCAGTAGTAGTGATCATATAAGCTTGGCCTTACTCCCTTGGCCTTTTATAAGGTATGTTTCTTTTGAACTTAGGACATTCATTTTCATAATGGTCCATTTATCTAAAATTGTAGCATTCTACATTAACATCCTCTTCTTTTCCTTGCAATCACAAGCTTGGGTGCCTTTCTTCCCATACTTATAACAGACTCCCATTCCCTTCAGGAATGTTACAGGGTTTTTCTTCCCACATTTACCGCAGGATGAATATTCATCATTTCTCTTATTCCCCTTATTTCCATTTCCATAGTGTTCATCAGATCTCTTCTTCTCTTGATTTAGTTTAATGTCGTAAGACTTAGAGAATTACTTTTCTGTCTTGATAGCACATGAGATAATATCTTTGTATGATGAGAAGGATTGGAAGACTAATGCTCGATAGAGAAATGGTTTTAACTCATCTAAGAATCGATAAATCTTACTCCTTGGGTTACGTATATAATCTACAACATGCCTTTCTAACCTTGTAAAGTTAGCCTCATACTTTTTTACATTCTCATCCTCCTTTTTCTTCAGACTCAGAAATTCCCTTTCCATATCCGCTCGATGGTCATGAAGAATGTATTTTTCTAAGAAAATCTCTTTAAACTCCCTCCATTCCATATTTGATACTTCTTCATCTTCCTTTGTTTTATGAATTAATGACCACTACTGATCTGCACCTCCCGTGAGGTGATAAAATACCATGATAACTTTAACCCTTTTGCTACTCTCCAAAGCATGAAATATTTTATCTAAGGAACTTATCAATTTCTCAACTACAAATGCATTTGTAGTCCCATTGGATGTTGGTGGTTTTTTCCTCACGAACTAGTCAAACATTGATCCTCTGTGTTATGGATCAGGGTGCTCCATACGGGTAAGGTTATTATTCATAACCTGAGTGAGTTGTCTCAGTAAGGTTATAAGATGATCTGCACCAGTTGCATCACCATCTCCTCTATAATTATCTTGAGTAAGAGGAGAATCCCTAAATGGATTACATGCGTTGATACAGTTTCCATTCTTTCAACTAGGTGCCATTTTTAAACAATGGCATACACTACATTAGTTTATGAATCAAAATACATAATTCCAAACTTGTAGAACACTTAAAATAAATTGAAAGGTTTATGGATATAATCCATTATCATAAAAATGATTTTTTAAGGAGGTATATACTCATAAATCCTTCATAATTGTTTGTAAATAAAATGTGAATTATCCAAATCATATCCCCTAGGAGTGTCGTAACCAAGAGTGCAACAAGGTCCGTTGTCATGTACTAGGATACCCTGGGTCCAGCCTGAAACTCCTTGTCAGAGTTTTCCCTCTTAGGCACACTTGTTCCAGAGCCGCCTGTACCTTCTCATATACAGACATAGATTTATTTCTCGGAAAACTAACAAAATCACTTCATTAGAAAAATTCTGGGAAGTTATTCTATACTAATCCTCAAAGTATATCTTAGGGTAATGTTCTCTAATCAGAGTTTTTTTCTAAATCTAGCTTCCTTGTTTTGTACTAAGCTTCCACTGATACCAACTGTAACTCCACAACCATAGTTACTAAGAGTCGGTGCATTAATACAAAACATTGGTATGATACATGGGATCATGTCCTGAAAGAAAGATCAGTTTAGTAGCCTTAGAAGTACTAGATATATACATAAGTTTTACATTACATCATGAAATTAAAAAACAACATTTTGTCTCCTTTTAACACAATCATCTCCTTAAGACTATCCCTGCAGTTTTTTTATAATATACTTCTTCGCATCCTGGGAAAAATAAAACATAGAAAGGGGTTAGCTTAGGTGCTTAGTAAGGATAACAATATAGCGGAAACTTTCATAAATAAGCATAAACATTTAAGGAAATTTATAAGACTAAAACACAATCCAATTAAACATAAACATGAGCAGAATATGGAAAAGATAAATAAAAAAATTCCATTTACATATTCACATGGATATTCTACTAGTTTAATAAGCACATGTAATATCAATAGACAATTTCATAATGATTGAATACATAATGACGGACATCATAACCATATAGTCATGGCCTCATGCCAAGACTAAAAATAAATATTTTTTCAAGCCCTTATGCTAAGACACTGTTTGTCTCATGAGACCTACTGATTAATCAGGGATCTATAGTGGGCTCCACCCGTCACTTACTAAGTCCAATACATTCCTTATATGAAAAGGTAGAAACATAACATAAACATTCGTATTAAAACTAGCATACTAAATGTTAACACATTAACCATAAACCATGAATGGTATAAAAATAACACATCCAAATTCAAAAATATCACAAAACCTTCAATATAATATGGAAGATTGTATCCTAATAAATCAACTTCAAACAAGTGTAAAATCCATCAAAGGATGTTGACATAGATGAAATCAAAACGGTTTAAGAGAAATATATCATTCTATTTTGAAATCATTTAAAAGTCATGTAATTATAAAAGGAAAAAATTATTTTGAAAATATTCTTATAATCTTTTAAGGGAAGCCTCTAAGGTGTTATAACGGCGAAAAATAGCTACACCCACCTTATAAGTTCAGAAAAACAGTCTTACCTTATTTCGTCAGAAAGGACATAAATTACCTTAGTTAAAAAACGATAGAAAGATTCCATTAAAAATATTTTATAAAAAGTAAAACAAGGGTATAAATGTCTTTAACCCACATTTTAGGAAATTGTAAAAATGTTTTGAAATAAATTTTTAAGAAACACAAATGTGGATTATAAAGAAGTCCTAGTAGATACTTATGTATAAACAACCTCATATAAATAAAGAGATTGTAGAATTAACCCTTACCTTATACATTACCATGATCGAGTGTATGTTAACCTCTTGTATAATAGTTAAATAATTCTTATTTAATTATACAATAAGAAAATACATAAATATGATATCATATATGATCTTCTAATATTTCTTTTTTAATAATATTTCAGTAGTATCATTGTTTCAGATGTTAACTGATCTGTTTTCCTTTATATGCTTGGTTACGTAAGTTATTTTTTATATGGTTAGGATGTATTTGATTCATATGCAGAATGATACTAAGTTCTTAAAAATTATTTTCAATCATAAAATGAAAATAATTCTTGAATGGTTATGATGGGAAAAGAATTTCATCGTGTTCATGGAGAAAATAATCCATATGTACGCACGAGCGGCAATATCATTTTATTGAAGGTTAAATAATATGTAATTGTATGGTATATCATATATATAGAATCATTAATATGTTATATTTATTATATAAATTAGTTATACTCATTATTATACCCATCCAAATAATGTAGTGTTTGAATAATGAACTACACAACGACGTGGGGACGGTAAGTCGTACATACGCATGCATGGTGACTTTTCATTCATAGGATGGATAGAATAATGAATATTCTTATACCATATTTATAATAACATCACAGTATGTATATGTTACTAGAGTTATTATTATGTCATAAATAAATTTAATTATTTAATGTTCAAAAATTATAAATAAAATACTATTTTTTAGGAAATTTTTTTTCTTTTAATGAATATTTGTAGGATAATTTCTATTATGTGTAATCTTATATTAAAAATTGTTTAGTTATTAAACTTTGAATTTAACACTTTTAACTCTTCTTTAAATAAAATTTAATAAATGTCTAATCTAATCCAAGTGGACCAAATATGATCATATTTTATTCCTTAGGTTGATTTTAGACAAAATACACTTATCAAATATAATTAGGACATGTGTTATGGTAAGTATAATATCATTTTTACCTTTAATTACCCTATTTACTTTTAACTGTGGTAAATAAAAGTCAAAAGTTACGATTCAGCAAAAATTATTTTCATCTTATTGAACCACATTTTACTTACTTATATCAACCATGTGTCTCGGTTTTTTTAAATTCAATTCACAGAAATGGTAAAATTATGTTATATGTAAATTTGCCAATGTGCATAGTATGTGGCTAAAAGATAGTAAAAAGTTGAATAAAAGTTTATATATCTAAAATTATTATAAAACGACTCCAATGTATTACGTTAAACTTATATAGGTATTATGTATGTATTTTTACCTAATATAAATTTAAATAAAATAACTAAATATTTAAAAAAATAGATGGTTTTAAACAATAACGTAGTGTTTTTAACTATTCATCAAAAATTGAATGTTTTCAGAAAAACACCAAAAATTCACCCTAAGATAATTTTTGTATTCAGAATCCAAAAATGAAGTCCATTTTGAATAATAAAATTTTTAAAATTTCAAAAAGTGGGTATTTCTATTCATAACTGCTAGTTTGAATGGTCGTGGTGTGTTAAAACTCCAATTTGCGTACAATACAAGCTATTGCATTATTCAAAGGGAAACATACTGTGGAAGCATGGGGTGTTATAGAAATTTGTAAATATTAAATTATATTTTGAAATAAATTAAAGCCCATGAAATTAAAATAATGTCCAGATTTGAAATTGGGACAAACACCCTACCCTCACAACACTCAAACGACTAGCATTTCATAATAATAATTAAAATTTTAATAATAAGAATAAAAATTATAATAATAATATATACATCTTCATTAGACCCTACAATAACCTGGTTTTTTATGAGTTATGGATGCTTTTCTTTTTATTCTAATTCTTTTTTTGACCTATTATATATTCGGAATGAGGTCAAATATGTTTCGAGGGTGTATGAGGCATGATTAAAGCTCGGAATCCCAACCTGTGGAAGAAAGAACTGGGTCACATGGTTAGTAGAAACTTTTCTTCCCATCCTGCATGGTTTCTCCTAACCATACAAGGCATTACAAATAGAAAAGTAGGTGACATGTTTTTTCCTAACCATGCACCTAGGACCACACACCTGTGCCAAAACATTGTAGTTTTTACAGAGTCACTTAGCACAGTTAGTGCAAATTTTTACAAACCGTGCAACCAAACATTGTGGGTTCACTCTTAAGTCAGCAAGGTGTGCATTTTGGAAGCACAATTTGGATAACCTTGCATCAAAAACATGTTTCCCATAATTCATTTGTAAAATGTGCATTTTCCCTTAAATTCACTAAAAATTAAACCCCTTCTCTTATTTCATTTTTTAGTTATAGAGGCCCCCCTTTTACATGATAGATCTCCCACCTTATCATAACCTAGGTTCTTATATAGATTCATCATCCAAGACCAGAATCAAGAACCATTGGTCTCATTATAATTCTCTAAGTAATCACTCCAATCCTTAGTTTCATTTAATAGTTTGTTTTCCCCTTGAAAATGTTATTTGGATGCAGTATCATCGACCACATTTCCAGGGTGTTGATCCTTCTTTTATTTTTCAACCAATCTATGTCAATATAACTGAGGATACTAGATGAAAATAATGATACAGGAATAAGGTAGGTGGTCTATGTATTATCCTTAAAATTCATGTCTTTTATAAATTTTCATTTTTTGCATGCCGGTTTCAGCAAGAATCTCCCCTAAAAATAATATGCCATAAGTATAATCATTGTGCTCGTATTCTAGAGCCCCTTTTAAATACATTCTTCGGGCCATTGTAGGCTGTAACCTCAATGTCATCTACCAAAATTAGGGTGATTTTCTTTTTACTTCTTTAAAAACCATATTAAATAATTGAGACACCATTGGGGTCTGTTTTCATGACCTTGCTGATGGAATGTCATTTTTAAATATAATGATTTATGAATTAACATTGTCTAGAACATGTATATTTTATACCGTTATAAAACAACCCTTATTTGGTAAGTGTTTAAATTTAATAAATGAATCTTACATTGTTTAATGGAATGTATATTTATATATATCTCTTTGCCAAGTGAAAGGTAATTGAATGGTAATTGGTTTCATATCCATATTCACTTTGTCATGATTATTGAAGGGGGACAGAATGAACCAAGTAAAGAATTAAGTATTTAAATACATAAATGGTTTCATTTCCTTGATATAACATGTCATGTTGATGAAAGATAGGGTAATAGAAATAATTATTGATAAAAAAGACATTCATATTACAAGGGAAAAATTGAATAATGAATTATGTATAACGTTCCTATTATATAAGGACCTTTTTAACTTTATAGGAATTTTTAGAGTTTTTTCATCCTTGGATTCCAATAGTAATTCCTTGAGCACTCAGAGGATTCCATTCTGATTCATCGGGAGAACTTCTAAGGAAAATACCCACCTTAAATCATGGTCTTTTTCTACTAGTGGAAACCTGACATGATACCATAGGATTCATTCACTTTCTTTTATAATATTAAGATTCTTTAGATACACTCCTTGGATCCAATGCAATGTCTTCGAACACAAGGCACCACAAAATCACCCCATCAGGCCCATTAATGCTTAGCCAACATTTACTTTGTTTGAGGTTCTTAGACTTAGTTAGAATATTTTATAGTGGAATGACTTGGGTGTTTCCCCCATGGATTACACTCAGACCTCTTTATTTCTAGACTTGATGAGTTACTACTTTGAGTTGGTTAAACCCTATGGTCACAGATGCCTTGGATGTAGCTTGGAAGCTCTTATTATTATTATGATCTCATTCTATGTTTCATACACCATCACATGGATTATCTATATAAACCAAATGTAAACAAAATAATTGAATGATATCATGTTTAAAGACATTTCTAGCTGATAATGAAGCAGGTATGAGTTATCATTTTCACTTTACATTACATTTATATATGCCTTCACATTGCTCAGTTTATGTTCATAGACTGGATTATATAGATTCCGTTAGTGGTGTCCTATTAAGATTTATCTCACACCCTATCTAGGACACCTTTGGTGCCTGGGTAGAATATATGATCATAAGTATTGACAAGGGAAAGCATCTCACCATGGAAATATAACTTTCTTGTTTTCTTAGGAACGATCTTGGTAGAAAATGACTATGTAGGAGCTCAAGATGCTTGGATAGTTTTTGTTATTTTTTTCTTATGTATAGCATGGAATATAATGATTGACTTCTTCAGTGTATCCCTATTTTCATAACTTGTAAAGACCTGACATTACATTATCATCTTTTGTATACTTTATTATTCTACTTTTTGAGTTGATTAATATTAATGAATGGTTATTCTTAATTCCATTTCCAAATTTTTTGTATAAATTGTATTTATTTCTCTATTATTATATATATTTTATATTATGTTATATATGATGCGATCCACTCTAACATTAAGAGATAGTACCCCCACAAATACACCCTAGGATCTAGCTACTAGTTAGCAACCTCTCAGATATAGGGAGGTGTGCCTCAGGCCATGTGGTCCACCATCTTAGATCAACATTGAATGTAACCTGGTTCAGGAAATCACAAATTAGTATCAGAGTATCTTTTCATTTATTTTTTCTCATTTTTTGGGAATATATGTTGTATATTTGGAACATGTTGGAACTTGGTCATAAGTAAAACCTGATAATAGCTAACTCATTTTTGGGGTAAATACCATGTTTCATCAGAAGTGAAAGTTTTTGTTCTACTTTTCACTTATTAAAATTGATATATTTTAACCATTGGGTGATGAATATGAATTTTGGTATTTGATATTATAATTTTATATTTAACATTGTCCTAGTAAAAGAAGTATAATCATTACCTACATCATTAGAGGCACCTATAATTCACATTTCATGCCTATTCCATGGTATATATATACATTTCACTGCTTTCATTTCATGTGTTACATATGATTGTTATGTGATCCATGGTTTTCATATATTATTATGCTACCAACATATTATGTAGGGTAAGGGGATTGGTTATTAAAATTTCTAGAATCAATATAAATAGTGTTTTCCTGTATAGGTTGTTGGTAGAATCTTAAATAGCTAGTTTATACCCACGTCAACTTTGTACCTGGAGTTACATGATCTAAGATTTGGATATCATTGAGAGAATACCATTTTTAATTAATGATATTGATGTGCCCTTGTGATTTGGAATGGGTAATTAATCAAATATGACCATCATATATTACTTGTTACATTCTAAGAACGAATGTAATAGTGATAATTAAAATTAGATGGGTTTCAATTTCAGTTATAAAGTGTATGGGAATTTATTAATTGGGAATTAATATCTATTTAATCAAACATTGATATATGTATATAATAAAAAAAAATTAAATATAAATCTTAGTTTACAAAAATAAATGGTTTCCAATAAATTAATAAGCAAAGGGCTATTGACTCTTCACCTAATAGAACCCATGGTAATAAAACTTGAATACTTACCAATACAATGGATTTTTAATCAAGTCGTTGGGATAATATCTTTGGTAGTGGACCCTTATTCATCAAATATAATTTTACTAGTTATTCTATCCATTACAAACTATGTTCTAGGGTTCTTACTTGGTATTTTTAGAGTTATGATAGAATTATGTCCTTGCTTCATGTGCCGAGAAGGTGGCATCAATATCACTCTAGAGATAATGGGTACTAATCCTCCAGTCATATTGCATGGAGTTCCACTTGAGGCACCTCCTTCTATATTTGAATTGGAAACTGATGCTCATCTTAAAGGGAGTTTTATATATTTGATGTAGTCAATCTAGGGTGATCCAGAATGTGAAACTCCGATGGATGATCTAAATCATGAGTTCAAGAAATATCATCCTCCCATATTTTTGGGGAATGGAAGCCCACATGATGATGATTCCTGGATGGAGACAATTATTTCAATTTTCAAGCATTAGGAGATTCATCCAAAGGGGAGGATCTAGATTTACACATCTAATTTTTGATTCATCCAAGTACTGGTGGGATGTGATTACTCAGGTTGTTTATCATTAGGGCATGGTTTGGGCAGACTTCTGGACTCCCTTCTATGATTAATCTTTCTCAAATACACTAAGAGCTGACTGGGCTAAAGACTTCATGAACCTAGAGAAAGTTGCTATGTCTATTATAAACTATTCAGTGTGCTTCACTGAGTTGTAATTATTTTCACCATTTCTAGTTGGTGATGTTCTTTATCTAGTGATACGTTTCAATGTTGGGCTCAAGTATGTCATACTCTTGTAGGTTAATGTCTTTTTCCTATCTACATTATTTGGGAACGTTAATTAGGATCTTATCATTGAGTATAACCTGAGAGAAGATGGTAGTACTGGGAAAAAAGAATTAGTTCTAAGACAGTACAATAGTTCTTCTGATATTAGGAAGTGTAGTATTGATGTTTTTCATCTGAGTAGTGGTGTATAGAGTGTCTTCATTGACATATATATTATATATCACCATTGTGGATGGTAGGGGCATCTGAAGCCTCGGTGTGGTAGAGACCCTCTTGAGTGTCAAACTTGTGGCAATATAGGCCATATTCAGTTATGATTTTGAACATTTCTACCTGTTTCATGTGGAAGAGGATCCACAATAGATTCAACTTCATAGGTAGGATCATTTTCACCACATTTGGAAGGGAATTGGAGTTGCACTTGATGGGAAGGCTGAGGAGGAGGTCGTATCCATGGTAGATAGACTTCTGATTTTTAGCACCAACGAAGAAAACTTTCTCAGGGTAGTCCAACTATAGCACAGGGTTATAGATCATGTCAGTTGCATACCTTATAGCTGATACCTAATGATCAGAGTGCAGGTTCATCTACAGTGCGAGGTACTATTCTGTTAGCCTCCACTATCGTATATTCTTTATTTGATAAGGGTTCTTCTCACTCTTTAATCTATTTATCAGTCATGGAATGTGTTAGGCTATAAATTCAATACTTCTGGGGGGAGATGATTGTGGGAACATAGTTTAGAGTGTATTCAGAGTAAATATGTGAATTTAGGGACTACCCCCTTGAGGTAGGTAATTATCCCATCTTATAGGGCCTCTTCTAACTTAAGATGACATGTTTCAATGTCATTATTAGAGTAGATTGGTTGCTTCTATGTCATAACTATATGGATTGTTATCATCAAAAGGTATCATTTACATCATGAAAGTATGGATGTTATCATCACAGGGGTGAGTGGAATGCTCAGGAATGTGGATCTAGACTATAGAATCATGAGCTTTGTAGATTAACCACCTAGATTACAAGTTTCTTCTTGAAGGATCATGGAATAAATCAGAAAGATTTTCCTACCATAGTAGATAATTTTAGGGATGGATTTATAGATAATTTTTATAAATTACTTCCTAAGAGAGGGGTAGATTTTATGATTGATCTTGTTCAAGAAGTAACACTGGTATCTATTCTATCATACATGATGGAATACACTGAGCTCTCGAAGATCAATAGATAGTTAGAGGATTTAGAATCAAAGGGTTTTATTGAACGTAGAAAATCACCATTTGGTTCACCTATTCTATTTTCCATGAAATTATAAGGAACCCATAGTCTATGGTTGGATTACCAATGGTTGAAATAGATTATGGTTAACAATTGGTATCCATTTCCTCAAATAGATGATTGCTTTGACCAGTTCCATAGAGCTAGGGTATTCCCAAAGATTGTTTTGAGATTGGTCTATCATCAGGTGTGAGACAGGAATTTAGATATACCACATACAAATTTATAAATATATTATGGTTTTTTTGAGTATCTTGTTATGTCATTTAGTCTTATGAATGTTCCCTCTATTTTCATGTTTTTGATTAATAGGGTTTTATACCCCTATCTAGATTCTTTTTTCATGGTGTTTGGACTAAATCTTAGTGTAATATCATACATTAGGTGACCATGTTAAACATCTTGTGATCATTTTGAATACAGTGATAGAACATCAACTATATACTAAGATAGCTAAGTTCCACTTTTAAATTGACAAAGATCAATTTTTGTGTAATATTGTATTAGGAAAAGAAGTATCAAATGACTTAGATAAGGTGTGTGTTGTGGTTTCCTAGGAGCATCCACAGAATGTGTTTGAGATACAGAGTTTCATATAGATGAATGGATATTATAAGTGTTTCACAAAGAAACTATCATAGCTTGATGCACCGGTTACTGATTTTTCAAAGAAGGTTGTGAATTTCCTGTGGTTTGAAGCATGTAGGAAGACCTTTCATGAGCTGAAAGAGAGCATTACTTTGGCACTGATACTAATTCTTCTAGATACTAGAAAAGGATATATAGTTTTCTATTATGGATAAAGCATTAGTATGGGTGTATTACTAATGAAAGAAAAAGTATGTATTACATAAAGGTCTCTACAATTGAGATCTCAAGATCATAATTACCCAATCCACAACCTTAAACTATCAAAATTTTTTCTTGCTTTTCATTTTTTGAGACACTATCTGATGTGTGATTTGTTCTTGGGGTATACAGACTTTAGGACCCTCAAATATATATTTATTCTACATGAATTTAATTTTATAAAATGAATATGGGTTAAATACCTTCAGTACTTTGACATTGATATTTCTTATATGCTTCGAAAGTGTAATGCGGTAACTGATACACTAATCTGAAAAACAAAATAACAAGTCATAAAAGAAGCTAGTGAAGAATGAAAATTGTTGGACCTCCTTTTTATGTTGTAACTATTGCTTCAAGATAGTCACATGAACTATTTTCAAATAGCCTTTGAAGGTGCCTATTCACTTCTTAATAGGGTGAAGAGTAGGTAGTTTTCATATCCTTAGGGGGTATGTTCTCTAAGATATTATTTCAAGTGAGGACTTGCATCTAGATTGGTCTATTGATGGAGACGACATCCTATATATCCATGGGCATGTATACATTCCAAAATACATGAGAGAAGAACTAATATGAGTGTCCCATGATTTTTAGTTGGAAGTTCATCCCAGAATCTCCAAGATATATTGAGATATGTGACTCTAGTATTGGTGGAATTGTATGAAACATCATGTAGAGGGTTTTAGCACTAGTTTTTTCACTTATCAATAGGTGAAGCTGGAGAACCAATGGCCTATTGGATTGTTACAGCCATTACCAGTCTTGGAATTGAAATGGAATTATTTCTTAAAGGATTTTTAGTCATCTTATTAAGGTCTCTATGGGGTATAAATATGGTTTTTATAGTCATGGATCGACTGACTAAAGATTCCCAATTCCATTCTATCTAGGAGACTTTCCTATTTGATGAGTTGTAAAAATTGTATGTCTATTAGATCATATGGATACATAGGTTCCCTTGTATTATCAATTTAAATAGGAATGACCATTTCACATCAAGCTTCTATCAAGGGTTACAGAATGATATAGGTACATAAGAACTTCAGAGAACAGATTTTTACCTTCAAATGGATGACTAGTCATAATAGATGATACAACTATTGAAGGAGATTATTTGAGAATGCTTAATTAATATTGCCGGTCCTTAGGGGAATCATATCCCTCTCTTTGAGTTCACCAATAACAATATAATTCACATTATGATTTATATTTCAATGTACGGTACCTTTTAAGGAAGGTTATGTCCCTCAACATTTGGTTATCTAGAGGTATGAGAGGTAGCACTACTGGGTACTCATATTGTGTAGGAGACTTCAAAGTAGGTGCAGTTAATTAGAATGTGTATGTATACCATGTAGTCTAGAAAAAAATTATATGTCGATCATCATTGAGTACCTTTGGAGTTCATGGTTTGGGATCATGTATTATTGCAGGCATCACCCAGACATGGGAATAGATGGATATAGAGGGCATGAAAAATTTTAACTTATTATTTTAGGTTTTTGGGGTCCTAAATAGTGTCATGTCCAAATAATATCAGCTATTAGTACCTTATAGGTATCGTTCCAAGCATGATGTCTTCTATGTCTCACAGTTTCACTATTATCATGCCGAACTGTCTTCTGTTTTTGATCCCAAGAAGGTTCAGATGGATGCTTATTCATCATTTGAGAAGTATCCCATATGCATCATTGACCTGATCATAATGGATATCTAAATCTAGCTTGTCCTTTTAGTATGGGTGCTATAGAAGCATGGCCATGTAGAAGATGAGACTTTGGAGTGGGAGACTGATGTATGTGCTCGGTGGCTGAAGTTGTTCTCATAATAAATTTTTTCAGCACTGGAAGGGTAACTAAAGGATGAGTTCCTTGGAATACTATGAGAAAATTTGTTTCTATTACATATGGATCCTTAAAATTTTATTTTACTTTTTTGGGACTAATTATAGTTTCCTAATGAGGTCACGATTGTTTTGGGGGTGTTTGGGGCTTGTTTGGAATTTGAACCCTAGATGGTGCAAGAAATTACTAGGTCTTATGTTTAGTAGAAATTGTTCCTCTCATCCCACATGGTTTCTCCTAACCATACGGTGTGTTTTAAATAGAAAATTAGGGTTCATAGTTTTTTTTAACCATGCATACATGGCATAACGCTCGTGCTAAAACACTACTGTTTTTAGCATAGGCATATTGCATGGTTGGGGTATGGTTACTCAAACCATGTGGCCAAACCACTAGGGTTTCTACTTGAGGTAGTGGGGTTCACATGGTTGGTGAACAATTTGTCCAACTGTCTGACTAAATCAAGCAAACTACAATATCTCGGCAAAATGAACATTTTGACCGTAAATTCTTGAAAACATAAACCACTTATCTTATTTCTTATTTCCAATGGAAGAGGCTCCAATCCATCACATTGGACCTCCCACCTTTTCATAACATAGGCTCTATGATTACTTTTCCATCCAATCATGAAACCAAGATTTGTTGGTCTCATTGGATTCCCCCTGGTAATCTATTTAATCCTTAGGCCTTGTTCATTTTTTTATTCCCCTCGATCATACCATTTTGATAGAGGAATATATGCCCTATTTTCATGAAATTGATCTGTTATTATGTTTTCTTTCGATCCAGGACAAACTAAGGGTTTACATGAGACGAAATGAGTTCTATAGGAATAAGGTAGGTGTCATTTTACTTTTCTCAAATTTTTCAGCATTTATAAATTTCCATCATTGGTCCCACACCGACTTTATCATATGTTTCACCTAAAATTCATATGCCTTAATTATAATCATTGTGCTCTTATTATATATCCCCTTTTTAATATGTTCTTCCTTCCTTTAGAGGATGTGAGATCACCTTCTTTAACCTCAACTAGTGTGTGTTCATTTTTATTCCATTATGACTCTTGTAACATATTCGAAACAATGTCGGGGTGTGTTGTGTTGACCCTTATAATGGTTAGTTATTTTATATTAAAATTAGTTACTAACTTACATTCTCTAGAATATATATGTTGTATACCATTATCACTTGACCCTTATAAAGAAATTGTTTCAATTTAATGAATGAATCATATATGTTTTTAATAGAAATTATATTTAGGTATATCAGTAGGCCTTGTTAAATGTAATTGAATGGTAATTGGTTTCATATCCATATTCACATTTTCATGATTATTTAAAGGTAACATAATGAACCTAAAAAATTATTAATTAATTAAATTGAAAAATGGTTTCATGTCCTTGATATACCTTTTCCCACTAATGAAAGTTAGTAGAATGGATCTAATGACTGATTAAAAATAATGTGTATTATATGAACAAAAATGAATAATGAATTATGTGTAAAGTTCCTATTGAATATGGACGTTTTTACCTTTATAAAAATGAATATAATGAGATAACCTTGGATTCTCAAGATAATTCATTAAGCCCTTAGATGACTCCATTCAAATTCATGGATGTGGTTTCCAAGGGAGTTACCACCTTTGTACATGTTCCTTTATCTACTAGTGGATGAACAACATGACACCATACGAACCCTTCACTATCTTTTTAGACATTTGGATTCCATTGATACACACCTTGGATCTAGTTTAATGTCTTCAGATATGTGATTCCATGGATTCACCTCATTGAGAGTAGTCATGCTTAGAATGTGTTTACCCTATATGAGACCATTGGACTTGGTCAGAATCTTTTATAGTGGAATGCCTTGGGTGTTTTTCGTTGGATTACAATCAAAACCCTATATTTCTAGACTTCAGGAGCTAATTCTCTGATTTGGCCAACTCCTAATGGAATGGATGATTTGGTTATACATTGGATCCTCCATTATTATTATTAAAATCTATTGTATTGTTGATTAAACCATCACATAAATTATCTATATAAACTGAACATAAATGAAATAAATAAATGATCTCATGTTCGGAGACACTTCCTACTACAACTAATTGGGGGTTTCCTAATTGTATTTATCTCACAGGAAGCTATTGGTACCTGGAAAGATTATATGATCCCATGTATGTAAATGGAGAAGCATCCCACCAGGAAAACCTGGCTTTATTGTTTTCTTAGGATAGATCATTGTAGTAGATGACCAAGTAGTAGATTGAGATGCTTGGATATTTTTTTCTTTCATTTATATAGCATGTACTGTAGTAATTGTCTGCTAAAATGTATCCGTGATGTCCCAATTTGTAGAGACATGACATTACATCAACATATTTTTTATACAGTATTGTTCAACTTTTGAGTTGATTATTTTTTATATATGTTTATAATTACATCTGATTTCATTTTTTTGTTATTATATTTCTTCCTCTATATTTACTCATCTATTATGTATTTTTATATCTTATATGATATACTCTAACAAAAGAGAATGGTCTCCCCAAAGACACACCCTTGGCTCACACTAATATTCAATAGCCTCTAGTGTACGAGGAGGAACTCTTGAGGCCATGTATCCCGCCAGATTGGAGTACTTTAGAGTGGCACCTGGGATAAGGCGTCACAGACCCAATATTTTATATATTATTATTGAAAATTTAGAACCACTAGAATGTTATTATAGATGGACTAGGATAAGGTGATGAACCTAGTGGGGTTTCCTAATTCCCTAAAAACTAAGGTGGTATAGGCCATTGATGCTCTAAGGAACTTGAAAATGTAGCAACAGGAAAACGTTTTTAATGGGTTTTTGTTGTTGTTGTCTCAATTTGATGATACTAAGGTAGATCTTGTATAACGTTCTAATCATTTTTAATTGTTCTATATACCCTTTATTTTATTTGGATTACTATATTTATATTTAATAAAACTGAAAAGTGAAATTTTTTCACATATATATAATCATTTGAGATTTTAATATTTTATTTTTTAATTAATTTCATCACATATATTGGATTCCAATTTTACAAATTTTATTTTCTTTTAATGCATGTAAAAGTGATATTATTATAAGTAATTCTATAGTGATTGGGAATAGTGACTAAGTGAAGCCAAAATATCTAGGAGAAGTAATTTTTAAATAGTTTATTTTTAATTTTTTAAATAAAACAACTTTTATGGTATGTGGGTACTTGAGTTCAAACTAGAAACCACCACATACTAACATCTTTGAAACCTATACCTCGATAAACACCTAATTTTGAAACATTCCCTAGGGAATTATTGGTCTTCCTTATGCTATAATTATCACAACCCCCTCCAATTCTCTCAATTATAATTACAGATATATCACATCTAATATCACTTATTTTTTATTGCATTACACGAATCTCACTTATTTGTTCTTTCATTATGGACATCTCATAATGAATATCATCTATTTTTATGACATATATGGTTTATCCTCCCCCCCAGAGATATATCATTTAGAAAATATACATAAAAAGGTCAGAACACATATATGACCTTAAATTTATCCATATCAAGTAATATATATACACACACACCCACCTTAATTACAGGTAACCATTGAACATGTGGTGAAGAGAATAATCCTTCAAACTAGGATCTATACCCTTCCATTCAATATGATTTTTGTTGATTCATCTTCAGTATTAGACTATCAATTTCATTTTCTAAATAACCAACATTAACTTGATATTGGGAGATATCCTCACGGTTAGAATTTGTATTCTGAGATTTTGTATATTATTATATATTTTAAAACAAAAAAATCATTAAATATTAAATTATGTTTTACTACTACTTCATCAAGAGTTTTATTTTTTTTATAATAAATATAACCATCACAACTCTAAATTCATTTATATTCAATTATAACCTTTATAAGTGTTAACCAAAAAAATGACAAAAGGGCATTTGGTTCGAAATATATTGGACTTGGAAGAAGGAATATGAAGAGATGGTCCATGCATAATTGATGGATGAAAAGACTTCAGGTTAGAAAAAAATTAACAATGTGGCCTCTAATTTGAAGATGTTGAATGATAAAAAGTTTAGCCATCTCAATCTCCAACGTGATGATATTGAATGTTGAATGGGATTCAATCCCACCGCTCCTCAAATGGTGTTCTCTCTTTAACTTCAACACTTTAAGTAGATCTTGATGAAAATCTTATAATTAATGTTTGAGTATGCACGAGACTCATATTAAAGAATTCAAATATAACCCTCATTACATTCATCAAAAGTCTTTTGTGTTGTACCACAATAATTTCATTTGTTTTTTCATGACTTTGGAAGGTAAATCAAAATATAATGGGAAGGAATACCATGATATTATTCTTCATTTCTTTTAGTATTTATATTCATCTAGGGATACCCCTATCTTGACATATATTTATTCCTTCATTACACTATTAATTATGGAGACCATGAATTTCTATCTTGATCATGATATCAAATATGATGAAGTTATTTTTCCCATCACAAAAATTCATTCTACAAAGGCATCATTCCTGAATTACTTCCATGATTTATTTTTCAAACAATATTGGAATATCATTGGACCAAATATTTATAATCTCATGAGAGACAATTAGATGAGAAGGTAAAATTTTAGCTCCATCAATTAAAACCTTATTACCCTAATTACTAAGTTCAATAATCATTATTTGGATTCATTATTCTAGCCTATAAGTATTTTCAATGTCACTTATAATGTTCCCTTGAAAATTTGGATTGAAAGCTTTCATAGTATGCTCCCATAAATTATTTATAAGAATCAATGTGTATTTTTCCTATGATTATTATTTATTATAATTATATTAGCACACACGAAATTTTTTATGCCTTCAAAACCAATTCCATAGACAAAAAAGGGATTGTGGAATGGAAACATGAAATGAATAAATCCTATGATAGAGTGGAGTGTTCTTCCCCCAAATTTTTTAGAATTAAAATAGGGTTTTTCACTAAATGGATCAAACTGATCTTGAAATGTGTTACTTCAATCTATATTCTACATTCCGATAAATGGGGCCTCACTTTTTTCCCTAGCTAAGGGACTCTATCAGGGGGGTCCTTTTCCCTTGATTTTTTTAATATGACAACTGATCTTTTTTCCAATATTATTTTTATGATAGTCATGGACCAACTGGTGAACATGGTGATGGTCTGTAGTCAAGGTCCACCCATTTCACATCTTTTTTTACTGAATACATTTTACTCTTCCTAAGGGGAACCATGGGGGAACTTGGTTCTATTTTAAAACTTATCCACAAGTATGATAGAGATTCTATGAGGTCAATTAATATTTCGGAATTAGAATTTTTCTAACTCGGGTGTTCCCCTGACTATAAAGGATAACCTCCATAAAGTGTCTTATCCATGTGGTTGAGAAGCTTCATAAAAAACTTGGGGTCCCTAATATTTTTAGGCACTCATGGAAAGAAGTTTTATCTGGCATTTTTTATAGGGTTACAAAAACATTTAGGGCTGAACATGAAAAAGGGTTTCTAATGTGGGGAATGAAATCCTCATTAAAGATGAATCATAGTTAATCCCATATTATGTTAATTATATCCGTTTTAGAACTCCATGATTTTATTATTGAACAACATCACTCCTGAGTGAAAAGATTTTTGTGGGGCTCTAATAATTGGAAAAAATACACTGGATGGAAAAGACCAAATTCTTCCACCTTAGAGAATGTGGGGTGTGGGGTTTGGAGGATTATGTCACTTTAATGATGCATTCATTTCAAATTAGGATTGTCAGCTCTTAGAGAATCCTACTTATTTTTGAACCTAGGACCTTCATGAAAAATAATTTCTATATTTGGATTTCTATGGATAGTTTTTTGGTCCCTGCCCCTCATTTTTCGGAGAAGCCTATGGGGGTATCATGAGATATTGAATCAGGGAATATACAAGAGTATAGGGGATGGAATAAATGTAAAGATTTTTATATGGCTCCATGGAAACTTCTATTTTAATTTCTAGTTTGGAGAATACAAGGGTGATGGCATTATTAAAGAATGATGGAAATGTATAGTTTATTTAAAATATTGACTCTTGGTTCAATGATGGGGAAAAATATCATCTTATGTATTTTTTTGTGCAATTAAATTGGGATAAGAACCTATCTATAAGAGAAAATGTTGCCCTTGTATTTATATTATCAAGCCTGGTTATAAAGTTGTCAATGGAATCACTAAACCTAGATGCTGCAAAACTCTGGAAAATACTTTGATTCCTTCTGATCCCTCCCATGTCACAATATTAATGGTGTAAATAATTTTCTTGAATTTTACCTTACAAATAATTCCCCATGTTTCTATCTGACTTAGAAAATCTGATACTCCCACTCTACATGGCATCATTGGAATCATTCATGCATGATATTTTAGATTTATTGAGCTCTAAAGAGGTATTACATGCATGTAATGCTGATTTTTATTTCCTCTTTGAGTGGATAACTGGTTTCTTTACCCTGTTGGTGAAATAGTATTGATATCTCTATATATAGTCAGTGTGTACTCTTTGTACCATGGAATGGATGATTTGGGTTATAATAAATGATTTAATTTTTAATCACATGGTTAGACTGAGTCTCTTTTAGGTTAGTCATGTTGTCTCATGGTTGGATACCTAGAAACACAATGATATGAATCATGACAACATATGTGATTGATCATGCTTAGTCTTTTGATATATCCCTTGATTGGAATTTTGAAAATTAATTTTGATGCTACTGTCTCAGGTGGAGTGTCTTTTGGTATAGGGTTGGTCATTTGAGACACTACTATTTCAATTATCAAAGATTTCAAAAAAAAATCCTTTTATGGTAACTAGTCTCTACTAATTACAGATTCCCAGACCATTATTATTAGTATGGAATTTTCTATTTACAAGGGATGGAGTTCAACCATCATGGAATAAAATTTTCTTACTATTCTCAGCATCATCCCATCATTGTAACAATTTTGTTATATAAAAATATTATTTAATTATTATTTATTATTATTTTTTTACATTTTTCAGCCCTACATTGAGCTCTCATAAAAACATATTTTATCATCATTAAAAATTTAGTTTAGAAAAATAAAACTTTTGTTAGTGTTTTTTAGCAATAGTAGAACTTTAAATTTAATATTGCAAATAAAGTTCTAATGAAAGCGGTTTTTCTCGGCTCTTATATTTTTAGCACTGATAAAATTATTTTTTATCCACAATTTTTAGTAAAAATTGATAAATCCCTTTGAAAATTCTAAAATAAACCCTAATAGACCGCTTCTACCTTATTGCATTCAATCTCTCAAAAAACCAATCTTATTTAGCAGTTAAAGTTTATTTGGAAAAATCTAACCACAAAACCATAGTTATTAAATTATGAAGTTTCTTTTTAGGATTATTGGTTTATATTTCATGTGTTTATAATGATTCTTTTAGTTTTTTCTTCCCCTATTCACCAGAAGCAACTGAACTCGTTTATTTTGAATAAATTGGACCTCTTAGCCGAATATATGATATTTTGAACTTGTATATAAGGATTCACAGATGATATTTTATGTTTTTTGTTTATCTTCACATGGACATTTGTAATGGTGGTTCCCCTAAAAGTTTATCTATAATTATTTTTTTTCATTTTTATAACATATTTTTTTGGATTTACTTTACCCTTTTAGGGTACATACCATTTTGGTTCTCCAATCTTGATTGATATTCTTTTTTTTGGGTTTTTATTCATCTTTATATATATAAATATATAATATACATTGGGTTTTCATGTAACATTATTAAAATAATTATTATTGGATATTAATTGAAAATTTAAATGGGGTTAAGTGGAATAAAGATTTTTTTTATTGATTATATGGAGAATTCCTAGATTGGATAATTTTTATATAAGAAATAAATGTTCATAATTTTATAAATAAGTTTATGCCTTATAAATATTAATGGGTTCAAGATTATTTATTGGGTTATGGATTGGGACAAACTAGTCACTATATTTGAAATGTGAATGGTTGAAGAGTATGATTATTTTTTATATTCACATGACGTTAGATATGATGATTCCTTATATTTATATATATGTGTGTGTGTGTTTCATGTGTTTTTATTTGTATAATTATAAAATTATATATATTTTTTATGTGTATTTGAGTATTAATATATATATGCATGTATATGTGTGTGTGTGTATTTATATATTTATATGTTAAAATTAGTTTATATTATATTAATTTTGATAATATTCCATGAAAAAATAATCTCATTATATCATCACCTTGTGGAGGAAGTTTTATACTCTACACTAAGCATACAATCTTCACCAAGAGGAAATACATATTTTTTCCAAAATATAGGAACTGTTATATCATCACATATGTGTGTGGATAAAAAATTAAACAATAAAGTGGAGTTTTATGGTACAATGTTAACTTCAATGATGATTTTAGTGTGTATAAATATTTATTTCTAATAAAAAAAAATTAATTCATTGAAATGTCAAAAAAATATCTAATAACTGTGTAAAAAAAATCTTGGAAATGATATTGTGTTAGTTTAACCAAATTGAGGGATTGAATGACTCAGTGATTAGTTTTCCAACTATTTAAGGGAGTTTCGTATTGAATCATAATCCACTCATTGGAAAATACCATAATACAATGGTTTATTCAATGTATTTTTTTATAAAAATGGTTCATCCAATGATGGCTTAAGATCAAGCTTCGTAAATTAATTTTCAATTATGCTCTAGAAATAATGGCATTCACAGTTAGCCAAATTTGATGCCTGAAAACAAAAAATACACCATATGAGATGTAGACTTGAAATAATCCTAATTTTTCACAATTATTTTATCTTTAGAGTGTACTAAAAATTTTCATATCATTGAGTAGTTATTTATTATGTTAAATATCAAATATACTAAATCAAATAGTACAGATAAGAAAAAAAAGATGACTATCAATCATATTACAAAATTGTATGAGGATGGATTTAAATAATTTATCAAATTTTCAAAATATCATGCATGTAACCCTTATAAAATAATTATTTCTATGTTTACATTACTATTACTAAGGAATAATTAGTCTATAAGATTTGGAAGAACACATGAACTATCATGGAATAGATTAAAGTTATAATTTTTGGACTAAACATATGGAAATCCTGAATGTAATTATTTTCTAGGAAAGCACATTGATTTATGGATCATCTAATATGATTACATGTGTAAATTATTATGATTATGATAGTATTGGGGAAATGAAATTGACTATTAAATATGAACTTCACAATTGTCCAAAGTAGTTTTAGAATATAATTTTTTTTGTAAAGGCACCATTATATGATCATTATTCTAAATAAACAATATTTTCAACTAAAATGAAGCAATATAAGGTAAAATCTGGAAATATATTGAGTGAAACCATCTTTAATGAACTAATTTCTATCTTTAATGATATGATATAAGAAGATAATAAGACACATTGTCGAAAATATAACCCTAAATGAATTCTACATTCAATGGGTATGAACTATGAAAAATACATGCCTGCCAAAATAATAATATATTATTTCTCAAGGAGTATGAATCACTTAAAAAATTAAAAAAGTGTGGTGTGTATCATTATAATATAGATTAATCAAGTCCTTAAAAATTTGAAATATACTTTCCAATCATTCCAAGGGTTAGGTGCCTATATAAAAGTGAGGATACTTCAAGAAAATTAACATGGAACACATATATAAGAATTAAATAAGAGAAACTTAAAAACCTAGAAAACTCTCCACAGTAGAAGAAAATTGGTCTTGAGTTTCCAGAATTTAGAAATTATCTGAGAATCCTTCGTCAATCCCTATCTACAAATGGGGGGAATCCTTTAGGTTTAAAAAGTAGAACTCAAAGTACACTACCAATTATATTGGAAAATTATAACTTTTATATAGTGGTAATGATTAAAGTGAATGTACATTATGTTTTCTATAGTTATATTAGTACCAAAACATCTGCTTAATTATATTGATTCTTTTTTTCTCCATTTATCAAAGATATAAAATTAATGGGGGATTCTTGTGTAAAGTTGTATGATACTTATAGAAAAAATTATTTCATGTTAATATCCATATTGTATGTTATAATAAAGAAATTTCATGCTTAGGGAAATTTTTTAATGATACAGCATTAAAAGAACTCAAGGTTGTCCCATTTGTGAACAAGTTACAAACTCATTTAGGTTGAAAAAATCATCAATGACTATATCTATTGGAAATCTAAAATTTATACCATGATGCTATAAATAATAATATTGGATGACATAATTCAATGGGAATTAAAAAGAAGGTACAATAGTGTCTCCACTAATAGGTGATCATCTATTTTATAATGTAAAGGATATGTGATCATGTCATTGTAACATTACAAAATTTACCTAAAAAACAAAGGATGGATTTATGGATAGGATGTATATAATTAAAATGGGGATATAGGAGGATTTTTCACTAATGAAGGGTTAAAGGTAGAATTTTTTTTCAATGGATACTTAAGAATATTTTGAAGAAATAGATATATTAGTTTTTCAACTTCTTAAATTATGTAATAGCTTTGTAAGTATTTTTATTAAATATCATGAATATTTTGTGAATGACTGATTTAAATTCAATGGAATTGAATTCACTTGACTATCATGTTTTGATATGAGATCTAATGCATTTATTATTGTATTTTATTTTTTATAAAAATTTACATTATAAATTATCCTTGTTTTTTCTTTTCCAAATCTTCTATGTTGTAAAGTGGTAAAACAGCTGAAATTATAAAAATATATAAAAGGAAGTTACTATCATATTATGTGAATTAGAGATGTTCTTCCCACATTCATTCTTTGATATGATGGTTCACTTGATGGTTCACTTCATTATAGAGATCAATATGTGTGGCCCTATACATTATAGATGGATGTACCCCATTTAATGGTCTATGATTAATTTAAAAGGGCAGGCCAAAAATATATATTGGCTATAAGGTTTTATTTTAGACAGATATATTGTTATAAAATCCATTGAATTTTGTAACAACTAACTATTTCATGTGGAGAGAATTAGTATTCCAAGATCTCTTCATAATGGAAAAATTTTTAGGGAATTAATATATAGAATATATTTGGTCAAAATTTTTATTTCTGAGAGGAAGTAGGATCAGCATTACATTTCAGATCATAGATTAGACTTATCACTATATGTTGAAACCCACAATGTAATTTTTATGTATTTTAATTCATAAAGGAATGATATATAGTTTTCAAATAAGCATAATAAACAGTTTATAGAAAGGTTTAAAGACCATATTTTTATGGAGTCAACTAAAAATTTTAATTCAATTTATGAATGACTTTGATGGCATCCAGAGGACCAATTATGAATGTATTAACTTATAATTGTTATATAATTAATGTTTATATGTTCTATACAATTGAAAATTATGAACACAGTACCATGAAAAATTGTGTAGTAACACTTGTGGAAGAAGTGAACTGTGTATATGGTAAAAATGACATAAATCCAATTTTTTAGAATATGTCATATTTTTTCATCATTAAAACAATATGGGAGTTTTATTACACAATATTCCTAGTGTCTATTTTTCAATTCTAGTTTCTGGATAATAGGATTGTAGTTAAATTTGATTAGTTTGGATCCATTAAAATAGAGTTTAGAAATGAATATAACATGGATGAAGCATTCATAATGGAATCTATGGTAGTACAAGTATTTTATGTCCTAAATACTAGAAACAGAAAGTGGTCAATTATTCTGTTATCAAACAAAACTACTACAAGGTCATATATTAATTCAACTAAGGATAACCCTTTCAATGGGATTTCACAATCATTTCATAGAAGAAACAATGTAGAAGTTATATTTAATATCATAGTAGACCACAATGAGTAGATTTGGATACTCAATACAGATTTCAAATACTTTCAACAATTAAATAAAAAAATACAGTTCAATAATTAGGATAATTTTATTTTTAACATACATTGTCTTACTTCATTGTATTATTTGCTCAAATAATCATTTATATAATCTAAATTAAAATTTTTAACACTTTTATAGATAATGAATTATCCACAGGCATATTCTCCAAATATTGAGGGAAAAATGGTTTCTTAACAAGATGATACTCCCAATCCAAAGAAAAAAATAGGTTTCTCACCATGCTAATGCAGCGAATCTTGAATTAAAACATATTGAAAATTTTGATATTAAGAAAATGGGAAAAGGTGAACATTGTATGTCTGGGAAAAAAATAAAATCATCATAGAATGATATTATTAACAAAAATTATGATGGTGAGAAGAAGGTGCATTAAGTTCATGGTTTGATAAAATGAACAAGACCATCATGTTATCCCCAATAAGTTTATTTTCATTAGTTTTATTAGAGTCACCACAAAACTTCACATGCTAATTTATTTAGATATATGTAAAAATGTTGTAAATGTTATTAAGGAGATAATTTGTGAAGAGAATAGGGAAATATTATGATATTTTATCTCTATATTACTAAAAAAAATATAATTAAACATATACGTCCTCTTCATTATCACTTTAAGAGTACATAGGTACTAGATGACAGCTGGATAAAATTTGTATTAATGGTTATCAAGAAGGGATCATATATACCTTCATATAATTCATACAAAAAATCATTTTAGGGATGTTGAAATAATGTAAAATTGCACCCAACATAAATATATGCACACATGATAAACCATGAATCATGGAATACATTTACTGGCCATTTTGTAGAGGCATCATGTCAAGGACATTATGGTTGGTAATTATTTAGATTGAAATATATATATAAGTTACCCTGATTAAGAATTGTTTATTTTTTAAATATAAATTTACTGTTAAAAATAAGAAGTGTGAATCAAAACCAATTTTACCCTAAAATAATTAAAATGTTAGGAACACTTAACTTGAAAAAATGGTATGTATTTTAAATCTATATTAATACTTTTATATAGAATGAAACCAAAACAGTATTATGTTTTTTTATTTATATATAGATTGAATAATTAAGATCCAAAACCACATTTATCTCATTCCATGTGTTATATAATGAGGCTCGTGTAAATAACGATATAATACTAGAAAATAAAAACACACAAAGAGTTTAGGAATAATGTTTAATTATGAAATAATATTTTTTTCATATTTAAATTAGTATTATTTAATAATGAATACTTATTTTCGTATGTTTTTTCTCATTTAGACACATTTTTCATCAATTTTACGAGATGAATGAATACATTCAGTGGCCATGAATTAGTAGGATCAATATGGCCATGTTTGTGGTGTGATTTTTGGAGTGATACCTCAAACATATTTTGAGGAAATAAATATATGAGGGGATAAAGATAAGAAAATAGATGAGATAAATGAATTAATAAATGTTATAGAATAAAAAAATAATTGGGAGTATTATTTTTAAGAGAATGTTATGATAAAGGATTAAAGAGAATACGCAACATAACTACAGCCACAACATGAAGACCATACCCCCAACATTGAGGTGATCCATTCCCCTCAAAGGTCTACCTTAGTAGATGTAATTTATTTTTTCATAACTTTTTCGAAAAAATTTGAATCAAGATGACACTTATACCTTTCCTATGCTAATATGAAATATGGTGAAATTGATTATGATTTATATCTGTCGACAACCACCCATCACCATGGTGCAAAGTTTAAAATTTATATTATCCATGGAGATATTCTACAAGAAAACATATTCTAAAAGGTCATGTGAGAGAGTGGATTTTTTTATCTCGTGATCTATGTTCCATGATATCTATTCCCTATAATGATTTATGTTTTCACATAGTCAAATTTTTTATTGGTAAATTCATAGATTGGTCACTTGATCATGTAAAAAGCACATGTCGACAAAGAGGTATATCCATTACAATTTATATTTTTTGAAAAAACCTTTAATAATTAATAAAAAATGTTTGATACTTAGGAATGTTATTATAGATTGAGAAAATGAAGGGGAAATGAATGTTCAAATCAAAATAATACTAAGGATCATCCAATAAATCAAAAAAAAAAAATTAATGTGTGTCAATACCCTGCTAGTTCAACTGATGAATTTATTAACATTACATGTTCATGGAGATAAAAGATTCCAATATCATAATAAATCCACTATTTGAGTTAGATAATAAATGTATGCATAGGCATTTTTCAAATTTCTCAGTGTTAAAAGTGTAGATAAAATCCTCAAAAATGTATGGTGGGAAGTCCCAGTTAGAAATATATAAATGAGGCACATTTCCATAACACGTTTATCCAATATCTGATCTACTATTTCAATTTTAGTTAAATTCTATTCATATTTTTTGAAATTATATATATCAAGAATATTTAAAGGTAAAAATATACGAACTAAAATTTGGACTCATTTGTCCTCACATCACTTCAACACAATAAGGTAATGTGAATAAAAGGAATCTTTAAAAAACGTGGACCAAATGACTGTAAATTTAAAAAAAAACTTATTGAAGTAAGGATCTTTTTAAAACCCATAAGGTAAGGTAGAACTCTACAATCTAATCATATCAAATAAATTCTCATTTCTTTTATTATTTATTCCATTTTTATGGATCATTGGTTCCTCATCACAATCAATTTGGATACTCCAAGTATTTAATTTTTTTTGGGTTCATTATATTGATTTAAAAATAGTCAAACATACATGAACACTTTTATAAATTTTAAATACACCACATTCAATATTTTAGAAATAAAAAAAGTTATACTATAAATGTATCTTTTATGAAAAAGTTTTTATGATAGTTTGGTGTTTAAATATCATCAAAATCATTGTATAAGGATGGTTAATGACCACAAAAAGCCTATTTAATTATATAATTAGATGTGTATTAGGGTATATAAATTAATATTTCACTATCAAAACATATATCAAAACGAATTAATTATTTTTTTGATTTTATTGTAGTATCATTATGAAACTAATGGAAATTATTATGGTTTTTTATGTTTGAATGTTTTTGAATGATATCATATTCCTTTTACAAACTATCACGCATTAATAGTTTTTTTATGATAATTAAAATTTAATATAAAATAATTATTTATAATTTATTTATATATATTTTTATAGTACAATCGGGACCATATAATGTTCATGTATTGAAAAGAAGAAATATATTTGTTTATAAATGAATGAAAAAAATACATTGTGTTAGAATATATATAAACATTATAAATAGGTGAATTCAGAAAACCTTTTTTGTTACTTTTATCATAATTGTATTTACATATTTTTTAGTTAATTTTATTATCATTTTTAACTATAATTTAGTTGATTTTTACAGATGGAGCGACTCGTATGGCTGGAATATCATGTTTTCAGTTTAAAATGAAATTTTACATAAAAACAAGATTCAATGACTGAAAACCAATAAAAAATGGAACTTATTCATAATTAAGTATTATGATACTTAATTAATTTTTGAGATGTATGATCTAAACACACATCAATAAGACACACAGTGTGACCGACATTAATCAAAGTCCATGTTTCTAGATTAAAAATGATATTTTAATTATAAACATGTCTTAATTGATGAAAACTAATAAAATAATGTTTTATTATCGTGATACTTTAGGAAAATGATCCATAATCTATTTTTTATATGTAGGAATCAACCAATAGTCAATTTGATACACATTGTGTCCCATATGACTCAACATGTGTGTTTTTTAATTAAAATCAGCATTTCAGTTCAAAAGATTCATAACAAAATAAAATTTGAAAAAATTCATTTATATTGTTTTGATAATTATTAAAAATAATCTTAAAGATATTTTTGATATGTTGGAATAATCGTCACCTCAATTTATTATAGTGTGTGACTAATATGACTTGAATTATGAGCTTTCACTTTAAAATTGACGTTTTAGTTAAAATTTTGTGTCTCTCATTAAAAAACAATTTATGCTCTTAATAAATTAGGAAAAACTCCATAAGTTATTTATGATGTTAATGTTTCAATAACATGTTAATTTGATACATTATGGGGTTTTTAAGACTCAATTTGTGTGTTTCCATTTTAAAATGACTTTTAGTTAAGAGTGTGCATCACTCACTAAAATCCAAAAAAACTCCCCTGGATTGTCCTGATACTTTATGATAATGATCTATATGGTATTCTTATGTATATGAATTAGATTTGAATTAATCTTAAAAATAGTGTGACTAATGTCTCAAAGTGTATGTTTTTAGTTTAAAAATACCATCTTAATTTTAAAATGCAATTTTAGTTAAAAATGTTTTTCACTCTCTAAAATAAAATAAAATACATAGAAATAATATTTTCACAATAGTAAAATTATATATATGTAATTTTTTATATGTTTCAATAAACCACACATAAATCTGAAAAATAGTGTGGATGGTATAACTAAAAGTGTGTTTTTATTTAAAATTGACATATTAATTCAAAGTATGGATGACATACTCACAAATGAGAAAAAACATTTATATTATTTTGATACATTATGAAAATGATCCATGATTAATTTATGAAATTTAAGAATTATCCTCACCTAAATTTGATATATGGTGTGACTGGTATGACATGAACTATTTCATTCATGTTTAAAAATGGATTTTTTGATAAAAACGTGTGTCACTCAATAAAAATTTTGAAAACAAACTCACACAACCTTAGTACTCAAAGAAAATGATCCATAATTCATTTGTGATATGAATGTATTAGTAGCATACCAATATGATACACATTGTGACCTGTATTACTCAATGTAAGTGTTTTCTGTTTAAATTTATATTATAGTTAAAAAATGTTTCACTCATTGAAAAACAAGAAATTATACTTTTATTATATGGAAAAACTTGTCATTATTAAAAATTAATTCATGATTTATTACAAAATAGTACACATTATACAACCCATTAGATAAATTATTCTTGTGTACTGATCTAATATGGTTAATTACATAATAACTTATAAAATGGGGCATATCAGCATTATCAATTTTTTTTAACATGCTCATAATATTGCTTCATTTTTAAAACTACAAGGGATGACCTGTGTAGGTACATAATAAATGGGTGAGATATAAATCACAGTAAGGTGATAAACAAATAATAACATGAAGAAGTTATTACATGGTAGAAAATAGTATTTTCAATGTGACATAAAAGGGGTGATAATCATACACATGAACAATCTGACATGATATAGCATAAAAACATAAAAGAATATGGTATTGAGGAAACAACTTTAATCATGACCTAATAAGAATAATTTGAGTTTTGAAAAAAATAAATCATAACATATTATTCTTAGGATAACCTCACTTTCACCATACATGGAATCTCATGAGACTAAAACATTACCCAATGCATTGGAGCACAATCTAGTGGCACTCATCATAATCATTTCATGTACATGCATAAATGTTCCACATAGTTCATATAATATAAGAACATATTTCTTCATGATTAATTACATGATCAAGGAGTTTTGAATAAATAAATTTAATTACATAATAAAATAAATATAGGTATGGATAAGTTAATACCCTTGAGTGAAAATAGTGACGGTATTCCGAAAAAAATGCTTATAATAAAAAAATCACTGTGAAATTTTGACTTCAAAATAGCTATTCATAAAGGATTATAAATTTTTTAATGCTATAAAATGGGTATTTCATCATTTTGAGATAAAATGGATTGTAATATGGATACGTAAAAACATATACTAACATTATGAATCAGAAATTAAAGGCATAAAAATAATGAATATGCTTGAATAAAGTGGAGAGGGATACAATCCCTTTCCGGGAGAGGGTGATTCCAAAAATCTAGGATGAGCTTCTTGAGAGATTAGGAGAACATTAAGAAGAATTTAGAGTGTGTATGGTAGATTAAATAAATGTTCCAATACTTTTTAGTGAAGATTAATGAGATCTTGGGTTTTCTTATATAGGAAAAGAGAGGAGTGTTTACTATTATTTACTAAACATAGGTTTTGGACTCTATAAAATAAAGTAATCCAAAACAAAATCCATCCCACTTTTCCAATGGTTTTTTAAAAATAAGTGTGGTTTTATTTTTTTTAATTCCATGGTATGATCGTAATAAATTTTTTCCCTTGACTATGTGGAAGTGAGTCATGTTTATAAATAATTGACTTTAAAGACCATAAAATATAATATAGGTTTTGGAGGATTCATATAGGCTTTATAAAATTATTCAAATAGCCACAAAAACAAAACATTATAAATATTTAACAAATATTCATTCATGTAAACCCTTTATATCATTTATTACATCACATTTGTGTCATTATGATTTCATAATAAACATTGTATATTTATACTATATTTCATTTTTACATGAAAGTTTGACTATCTCAAATTTTTTTGAAAAATTCAACATTTGATAACATTTATGTGAAGATTAAAAAAATAATATTTATTTTATAAAATAATTATGAATTTTTGAATTTTCACTTTTAAAATAAGAATCAAAATTTATTAAGAAATGTTGGGTTTTTTGACAATAAAAGTATTCAAACCCTTATAAAAATTACATTTGCGTTCTGGAAAATTATATTATCATTTATATTTAAAAAATATATTTAGTTATATTATTTAATTTAATTATCATTTATTTTTAAAATTAATGAATCCATCCAAAAGGAGTGTCTTAATGGAAATTTCATATTACGCTGAAATATAGTTTATTTGTTATCATATCAAAAATAAAAATTATTTATAAAGTAATAGTGGGAAGAAGTAAATATAATAATTATTCTTTTGAAAAAAAAAATTATATCTATATTACTATGGTATTGATTAATATACCTTTATTACACCAGAAAACACCTTAAATGTAAGGTACACAATAGTGAGATTTTCATGGGGTGGCCTGGCATACATTGTTTAGGTCGTGATCTTGGTAAGATTGAACTTCTCATATAAATAGTTTCACTCATGATTAAGTGGTTCAATCTCTGCATGGGAATAGTCAAGGAAAAATCCTTGTGATTCTCTATCCCTTGGAATATTTGATACATGGGATTTTTAGGGGATGATCCTGCTAATTAAGGCCATTGTTTTTTTCTTTGTCGATTGGATTTATCATAACCCTATATTTATACTAATCATATGGTCTCTATTCAAAATATATATTATCAATATTTATGATGCTTAAAGTACTATTAATACTTATAATAGATAACAAAACCTAGGAAGTTCATGTGTTTTCTATAACAATAATAGTTAATATAATTCAGTCACAAATGTATGTTTTATTTATGAAAGTTCATGTAATTACAATCTCCTCCCTTTAGAAAGTTCACTGTTGAAATTTTCATTTCACACACTAAAATAGATGATGGTAATTTGGTTTCATCACCTCCTTAGGTTTCCATGTAACTTTTTTAGGCTTGTGGTTTCTCTATGGCGCATTGACTAGGGGAATTTTCTTATTTCATAAAACCTTTTCTCTGCAATCTAAGATCTTAAAAAACCTCTATTCATATGAAAGATCTTTTTCCAATGGTATGACATTTCTATTTAGCAAATGTGAGGGGTCTAGGAATTACATCCTCAATAGGGATATGTGGAACAAATTATGTACTTGAGATAGGTTAGGTGGGAGTGTTATTCGATAGGCCACCACTGTAATATGATTAATGATTTCCAATGTACTGATGTAGCTTGGACTAAGCTTTCCATTCTTCTCAAGTCTCATGAATGTCATCAAGGGTGATATTTATAAGAATAATATATCTCAAAACTAAAACTCTATATCTCATTTATGTTATTTATTATAGATATTTTTTTGACTCTGAGAAGACCTGGTGTGATTCTGAATGGTCATGACCTTTTTCACCATTTCCTTGACCATTTCAGAACCCATAAGATTGAGTTCACAAACTTTATCCTAGCATGCAGGTGTTCTACACCTATTCCTATAAATAAAATCATGGGATCCATTTGGATTCTTGAGTGGAAACTATTATTATATTATAACTTAACAAGAGGAATATGTTGATCACATCATACTTTGAAGTCCTCTAATCATTCCCTCAATATGTCCTCTAATGTCAAGATATTCTACTCAGATTGGCCATAAGTTTGAGGGTGATAAGTCATGGTGAAGTTCAACTTAGTATTTAGAAAATATTTTAGATTATTTAGAACTTATAAGTAAATATTTGGACATGATCAGATATAATTAAGAGTCGTGTTTCATGTAGCCTCACCACTTCTCTAATGTATATCCATTCATTGCTGATCGAGTGGTATGTCCTCTCGGTTTACAGTGAAATGGGAAGCCTTTGTAAGATGATCCACCATAACCCATGTAGCATTATTTTATCTTGATGTATTCGAAAGACCAATTAAAAATTTCATGGTTATTTTTTTTAATTTTATATATGTATGGGTAATGGTTACATAATCCCCTTTTATTTCATCCTTTTATCCTTCACTTGATGACATACAAGACATCATGATGTATATTTCATGATCTCTTTCATCATATTGTCTGAAAAATAATGTTCTTAGAGATCTCAATACATCATCATTCTCCCTGGATGGATTGATAAGGCCATTCTATGTGAATAATCCAATAGATCATTATTTAACTAATGATTTAATGGTATACATAGTCATTACATAAATCTTAAAACTCATCCTTCATTAATATTGAACTATGAGGATTTCCATTTTATTATGGCTTTCAACTTATTTTGAATTTCTACATCATCTCTTTGAGTATACATTAGCATATCTCAAAGGGGTGGTTGAGAAATTATTTGTGAAAGAATTAATGATGTTCCCTCCTTTAATATTCCCATGTTCATTCATTTCAATTATATGAATATTTGATCGTTATAAATTATCATCATGGATAACCTTTCAATATCCTTTCTACTAAGAGTGTCAGCCACTATATTTTCATTCCCATGATGGTATTGGATTGAGTAGTTAGAGTCTTTAATCATCTCAAACCATCTTCACTGGATCATATACAGAACATTATATATAAAAATATATTTGAGGCTCTTATGATTTGTATATATTTTATACTTCTCTCTGAAAAGTTAATGCCTCCAAATTTTTAATGTGAGGATTACTGTGGTGAAATTCAGATCATGTTTTGGTTAATTATATTCATGAACATTAAATTTCCATGAGGAATAGGCTCTCACTTTTTCATTCTACATTAGTACATAGCCCAATCCCATCTTTGTATCATCAATTTATACTATGATAAGTTCTCACTTTGTGGGTAGAATAAGTATATGTGCAGTGATAAACCTCTTTTTAAACTCCTTGAATCTCTCTACATAGTCATTATTCTAAAAAAACTTGACTCCCTTCTGAGTTAAATTGCTTATAGGATTTGAAAATCATAAAATATTTCTCAAAAATTGATGATAATCTCCAACTAAGCCAAGGAAACTATGGATTTATATCATAGATGTTGGCATCAACCATACATTAATTTCCACTATCATTGAAGGGCCTGCTAATATCCCATTAAATTTGATGGTATGACCCATGAATGATACTTCCTTCAAATAGAAATCACATTTGTTGTAATTTTAATAAATATTTTCTTTTTGTAATGTCTTTAGCATAATTCTCAAATTCTCCCCATGCCACTACATTTGTTTACAGTATATTATAATACCATCTATAAATAAATTGAAAATTTATAAAGGTAATCAAAAAAGACACCATTCATCATGTCAATAAATATTTCTAAAGAAGTAGGGATTCAAAAAGTAATTACATGAACTCAAAGTGCTTGTACATTGTACAGAAAGAGGTCTTCAGGATATCCTCTTTCTTTACCCTTACATGATGATACCATAACCAAAGATCCACCTTGTATAATTATTGGGCTCCATGTAGTTCATATAAAAAGTCATTAATATATAGTAGAGGATACTTATTCTTTATTGTGAACTTTTTGACATTTTGAAAATCAATTAAAAGGAACTTTGACCCATCCACCATGATGAACAGAACTAGTGCACCCCACAGTGAAGCACTTGGGAATATAATCCCTTTATCCAGATTCTATTGTAGTTATTTATTCATCTCCTCAAGTCCCACAATATCTATTCTAAATGGGGTATTGGATATTGGAATGTCTCAAGGTATAAGCTCGAATAAAAATTTAACCTCTCAATATGATGTTTCTAGATGTCCCCCTATGTATATTTGTTCAAGAGCCACATCCACATACAGTACCCATACATGGATGTATTTTCTTGAAAAAAAACATAATATATACTTTACAAATATTTTGGTATGTTTTTATGTTTATTATTATCGGTAAGGCTTTTTCTATAGTTTCCCAATGCTAATCCAAAAAAATAACTAAACTTTCCTTTGATTCCAACTATGAAAACCATGCCTTTTTTACACATTAATTCATTATTTCTTACATAATGTCACACATAATACATTCCAGAAGATTGATAAGTCAAGTTTCTTTAGGTAATTAGGTACATTACATAATAAAATTAAAAATGGGGGTATATTAGATTTATTGAATAAATCATTAACATGATCATAATATTCCTTCATTCAAAAGAATCTATGGGATAACCTAGGGATATACATAAGAATGGGGTGATATATAAAGCTGTGTAAGGGGATAAAAAATGCATTATAAGAAAAGTGTATTAAATCTTAGACATTATTCATTTCAAGGGGACATAAAATTGGTGAGAATCATAAACATGAACAATGAGGCATGATATATCCTGAGAATATAATGGAAACTCTGGAATGTAGAAACAACATTAAAAATGAAATCATAAGAATAAGTCAAGGATAACCACTAATACATCATAAAAATATTTCTTAGAATAAAATCAAAAGAACCCTACATGGTATCTCATGAGACAAAAACATTACGCAATGCATTAGAATGTTATATGGGCTCACCCATAAAAATCATATCATGTACATGCATAAGTGTGCCACATAAATCATACAATATAAGATAAAATTTCTTCACATTTCATTCCATTAACATGTGTTTTATAATAAATACATTTAATTACCCAATAAAATATGTATATGTATATCTAGGTGAATACCATTGAGTGAAAATAGTGATTGTATCACTACTGGAATTCTACTCTTTACCAACGGTTCAGAACCGTTAGTAAAGGCCTCGAAACCGTTGGTATATTATATACCAAAGGTTTTCTAAACCGTATCCAAGTAAGTCATTCGTATAGCCTTATACCAATGGTTCTATGTAAACAGTTGGTATATGTGTTAAATGAAGAGATATACCAACAGTTTCACAAACCATTGGTATATGTTATATATCGAAAGGATATACAAACGGTTTTTAAAACCATTTGTATATGTGTTAAATGAAGTGATATACCAACAGTTTCACAATCCATTGGTATATGTTACATATCTAAAGGATATACCAATGGTGATTAAAACCGTTGGTAGACATATGATGTATTATCTAGCAGCAACAGCCAGAATCCATAGCAGAAACAGCCAATAGCCACCTCCAACCTACTCCCTATACCTGTAAGAACACATACATCCAAAATCCAAAAGGCTATGTGGAATATTTAAAATTCATCCAGAATTCAGAAATTCGGAAATTTAAATTCCATTCCTCACTCAAACCACAACACGAGAAAAATCCTGAATCCAATACATCCATAATCCAATACATCCCGAATTGAAATGAAATAACACCCACACCACCAATACAAAATTAAAATCCAACACATCTAGAATCCAATACATGCAACATTATTCAAAATTTAGAATTCATTACCAATACATCCAGAATCCAATACATCCGGAATTCAGAAATTTAGAATTGAAAAGCAATAACACCCATAATAGTATTCAAAATTTAGAATTCACTCCTCACTCAAACCACAACACCAATACACACAAGAGAAAAAACCTACATGTTATAGGAAGCACATGGGATGTTTACTCATGGTCATGGGATGACTATCTTAAAACCAACAGAAAAACATGGGTAGAGTGGAAAAGGATCATGATACCCATAAGATAGAAAATGGTAGTGGTTATGTGATTAAACCTAGGATGAGTAATAGGAAGCGCATGGGATGTTTATATTCCTCTAATGACTATGTATCCATGAATAAATGGTTCCTGATGTCTTTGTAGAAAACATTTGCCAATCTCGACATATGAGATGGGTTAACAGAATAGCCTACATGTTTTTCATAGACTATTCAATTGGAATAAGGGGGTATGTGTCTAATCGTAATTTTGTCTCCTGGGTGTGATGTTAGATGAATATTCATTTTGGGTAGTGGGTATGAATATTCAATTATGTCTTTGGTATTGGGTTCCCAAAGGGACTTTGGTTTGGTCCTAAAACCCAATATTTGAGGATGGGATTGGCATATTAAATGTCATGTGTTTTATAATAGGGGTAAGAGTTCCCCACATGAGAAGTGGATTGTGTGAGGCTGGACCAGGGATACTTGTGCTAATGTATCAACAAAATCTAAATACGTTTGGTCAGTTTTCCATATGCAAGTTGTTATTTTCACTTAAAATCTTGTCCTTTTCAAATAAAAGTGAGAAATTTTGAGTGGTGTCGGCCACACAGTGCCTCGTATTGAGGCGGGGTTGACTCGTACATGTCACAAATGACACATGGATCGTTTTCCTAAAGTATCAACAGAATCCAAATGCGTTTGGTCAGTTTTCCGTATGTCAGTTGTTGTTTTCACTTAAAATGTTGTCTATTTCAAATAAAAGTGAGAATCTTTGAGTGGTACCAGCCACACCATCCCTTAGATTGAGATGGGGTTGACTCGTACATGTCAAAATGACCCATGGATCCTTGTGCTAAAGTATCAACACAATCATAATACGTTTGGTCGGTTTTTTTAATGTCTCTTGTTTTTACTTAAAATAATGTCCATTTTAAACAAAAGAGAAAAAATTTGAGTAATACTGGCCACACCGTTCCACGGAATGATGATTAGCTGACTCGTACACATCAAAAATAACCCATGGATCATTTTCTTTAAGTATCAATAGAATCTGAATGTGTTTGGTCAGTTTTTCGTATGCAAGTTGTTTTTTTCACTTAAAATCTTGTCCATTTCAAATAAATGATAGATAGATTGAGTGGTAATGACCACAGCATCCCTCAGATTGAGATGGGGTTTACTCGTACACATCAAAAATGATCCATGGATCCTTGTTCTAAATTATCAACACAATCAGAATATTTTTGGTTATTTTTCCGAATGTCTGTTGTTTTTACTTAAAACCGTGTCCATTTTAAACAAAAGAGAGACAATTTGAGTGATACCGGCCACACCATGCCTCGGATTGAAGCAGGGTTGACTCATAAATTTTAAAAATGATCCATGGATCGTTTTCCTGAAGTATCAATACAATCAGAAATCATTTGGTCGGTTTTCCGTATGCAAGTTGTTGTTTTTACTTAAAATCCTGTCCATTTCAGAAAAAAGTGATACTGTTTGGGTGGTATCGTCCACACCATGCCTCAAATTGAGGAACGATTGACTCATACATGTCACAAATGACCCATGGATCATTTTTCTAAAGTACTAATAGAATTCGACTGCATTTGGTTGGTTTTCCATATGTAAGTTTTTGTTTTCACTTAAAATTTTGTCCATTTCAAATAAATGTGTGACACTTTGAGGGGTATGGGCCACACCGTGCCCCAGATTGAGGCGGGGTTGACTCGTACACATCACAAATAGCCCATGAATCATTTTCCTGAAGTATCAATACAATCAGAAAGCGTTTGGTCAGTTTTCTGTATGCAAGTTGTTGTTTTCACTTAAAATATTGTCCATTTCAAATAAAAGTGAGATAGTTTGAGTGGTGTTGACCACACCATGACTCGGATTGAGGCAAGGTTGACTCATACACGTCAAAAATGACCCATGGATTTTTGTTTTAAAATATCAATGGAATCTGAATGTGTTTTGTCATTTTTTCGTATGAAAGTTTTTGTTTTCACTTAAAATCTTGTTCATTTCAAAGAAATTTAAGACAGTTTGAGTGGTAATGGCCTCACCATCCCTCGGATTGAGACGGGTTTGACTCATAAATGTCAAAAATGACCCATGGATCCTTGTACTAAAGTATCAACATAATAAAAATACAATTGGTTGGTTTTCCGAATGTTTGTTGTTTTTACTTAAAACAGAGCCCATTTTAAACCAAAGAGAGACACTTTATGTGATAACGACCACACCATGCCTCAGATTGAGGTGAGATTGACTCTTACACACCATAAATGACCCATGGATCATTTTACTGAAGTATCTATAAAATAAGAAAGTGATTGGTTCGTTTTCCGTATGCAAGTTGTTGTTTTCACTTAAAATCATGTCCATTTCAAATAAAAGTGAGACAGTTTGAGTGGTACCGGCCGCACCATGCCTTGGATTCAGGCAGGGTTAGCACATTCATGTCACAAATAACCCATGGATCATTGTCCAAAAGTATCAATAGAATATGAATTTGTTTGGTTGGTTTTCCGTATGAAAGTTGTTGTTTTCACTTAAAATCTTATCCATTTCAAATAAATGTTAGATAGTTTGAGTGGTATCGGCCACACCATTCCTCAGATTTAGGTGGGGTTGACTCGTACACATCACAAATGACCCATGGATTTCTTTCTTGAAGTATCAATTCAATCAGAAAGCATTTGGTTGGTTTTCCATATGCAAGTTGTTGTTTTCACATAGAATCATGTCCATTTCAAATAAAGGCGAGACACTTTGAGTGGTACCGACCACATCATGCCTCATATTGAGGCGGGGTTGACTCATAAATGTCATAAATGACCCATGGATCGTTTACCTAAATTATCAATACAATCCAAATGTGTTTGGTCAGTTTTTTGTATGCTAGTTTTTCTTTTCACTTAAAATCCTTTCTATTTCAAATAAATGTGAGACAGTTTGAGTGGTACCGGCCACAACGTGGCTCGGATTGAGGTGGGGTTGACTCATTAACGTCACAAATGATTTGTGGATTGTTGTACAAAATTATAAATAGAATCTGAATGCATTTGGTTTGTTTTCCATATGCAAGTTATTGTTTTCACTTAAAATTTTGTAGATTTCAAATAAATGTGAGACACATTGAGTGGTACCGGCCACACCGTGCCTCGGATTGAGGCAGGGTTGACTCGTACACATCAAAAATGACCCATGGATCTTTTTCCGGAAGTATCAATACAATTATAAAGTGTTTGGTCATTTTTCCGTATTCAAGTTTTTGTTTTCACTTAAAATCCAATCCATTTCAAATAAAAGTCAGACAGTTTGAGTGGTACCAGCCACACCGTGCATCGGATTGAGGCGGGGTTGACTCGTACACATCACAAATGACCCATGGATTGTTGTCCTAAAGTATCAATAGAATCCTAATGTGTTTAGTTGGTTTCCATATGCAAGTTGTTGTTTTCACTTAAATTCATATCAATTATAAATTAATGTGAGACATTTTGAGTGGTATCGGCTACACCGTGTCTCTTATTGAGGAGAGGTTGACTCTTACATGTCACAAATGACCCATGGATTGTTTTCCTAGAGTATCAACATAATATAAATGCGTTTGGTTGGTTTTCTATATGCCAGTTGTTGTTTTCACTTAAAATGTTATCCAATTCAAATAAAAATGAGACACTTTAAGTGGTACCGGCCACACCGTGCCCCGAATTGAGATGGGGTTGAATCGTACACGTCAAAAATGACTCATGGATCCTTGTGATAAAGTATCAATACAATCAGAAATCATTTGGTTGGTTTTCTGAATGTATCTTGTTTTTACATAAAATCCTCTCTTTGCTTCCTCTTTTTGATTATGGTTTTCACTCTTCTCCCATCTTCTTATGAATCTCTAAAACCCTATTTTCCATTGGGATTTAGGTTAAATCTTTAAGAGAGCTTAGATTGGGATCTGAGATGCCGAATTAAGAGAGTTATTGTCTTCGGAATCAAGTTATTTGGTCGGTGCTTGGTACTGAAGGAATTGTAATGGAATGTTAATTAGATTGGGATTTAGGGAGAATCTTGAAAAGACCTTAGATTGGGCTTAGTGACCTTTTGATGTAGTGATTGGTGTGATGATGTCGGTGATACAAAATTGTGTGAGGTACCAAGTGGAGGATGAGGATATATGTGGCGGGGGTAATGCATGGTAGGAGGAGGGTGGGGGTTTTCCACGGTCCAGGAAGGAGGGGGTTGTTCGGGGTCCATGAAGGAGGGTGGGGTCTGTCCGGGGGCTGTCTGGGGGGGATGTCCGAGGGGCTATCCGGGAGCTGTCCGGGGGTTATCCGGGGTCCAGGGAGGAGGGTTGGGGGGCTGTCCGGGGTCCAGGAAAGAGGGTGGGGGGGCTGTCTGAGGGGCTGTCCGGAGGGGCTGTCTAGGGGGTTGTCCGGGATCCAGGGAAGAGGGTGGGGTTTGTCCAAGGGGGATGTCTGGGAGGATGTCTGGGGTCTAGGGAGGAAGGTGGGGGGGCTATCTGGGGTCCAGGGAGGAGGGTGGGTGGGGGGGATTTCCGGGGGCTGTCCACTAAAAAATTACAATTTCATTAAAATAGGGGGATTTCACGGAAAAATCATTAAATCATGTTTTAAAATTTATAGACAAAAAAATAAAGATAATGTGACCTACCTAATCACACATATATTCAGGCACAACTAATCAACAAACATCAAAGGTCAGTAATATCAGTAAAAAATTCAATGGCTAAATCTGTCCCTCATCACCATCACTATCATCACCAGTCTATTAAAAGCATTGAACAATGATTCAAGCAGATTCATACGTGGTGAAACAGTTGTCAAAATTAAGGAAAATTTTAATTTCTTTAGCTCAGGTCGATGATGCAGGTTTCAATACATGTTTGGAAGAACAATACAAACCATCACGTTCATTACCTGGTAAATTGTTAAAGAGTGGTCTTAGAGTCATACAAATTTTATACAAATCACAGTTGAAGCATTGAAATGTTCACCAAGTTAGAAATGTTGGTTTCGTAGGTTTAAATACTGTTCAATTCCATATTAAAAAATGCAATTCAAATAAAAATTCCAACCAATAAACATTGAAAATACACATAATGGTCAAATCAGATACAACATATTTGTAACCAATATTAAATCAATTTGAATAGTATCAACCTTAACAACCCTACTTGAGGTAAACCAAAATAATTGAGAACATGGATGGATGATTTTATATATTATCGACCACAACTTTAGGTTCAAAATTAACTCTTACAATTATGCTATTAGAGTTATCAAAAGAAATAAATGGATTTCTTCTAATGGAAGTATGAACAGTGTCAATCCCATCATCACCATCATCAAAAATATGTTTTGGAATTAATTCAACTATGACACCAAATTCAGGTCGATGTTGGTCTTTAACATAAAAAACATGTTTAGTCATTGCTACCAATACATATGATTCTTCAATATCAAGAGTGAAAGTTATATTAATTACTTGAAATCCACAATTGTTAATAAACGTGCTCTGTCTCATCATCAAATCAAACCAATGGAATTTCATCATCGTGACTCATCTATGAGAGTAATAATCCAATATTACTATTTTTTCAACGACTCCATAATAACCCACATTTTTTAATCACAGTCTACTATCTGATGCACTGGCATAACAATCTGTTGTGGTAGTAACCATAATACCATCATGTTGTGTTCTCAGGTTCTTTTCTCGTTCAATGACAATAAATTTGTACCCATTTATAACAATTGATATATAGTCACGAACCACAGTATTAGAACCAAAAGCTGAAGCTCTTATTTACTCAGAGATAGAGTCAGTAGGAAAACTCAATACTTGTCATATAAATGAATATTAAACTTAATTAAATATTGATTTAATTATTTTAAATAGTAATATATTTACCTTCAATTTTAACCAAGCAGAATACTCTTTTCTATGTAAAGACTCCCTCCTTCTCAAAGATAATGAACGATGCGTTCTATTTATCATTGTTTTATGTTCCCTCTAGATTAAAAATATGAATATATTAATAGATATGTATGTAAGATATACATATTCAATTTAGTTACCTGGTGTAGTCATCAAACAAATCATAGTTGAACAAAATTGTGTGATGTGCCATTTCCCTCTCTTCAAGGATTAATGTATTCAATGTATATGATCCAGGAATTCCTCATGTTTGAGTAAGTGATGGAAAACTAGGTTCAATTTGCTCAAACTATTCTTCTTTATTTCTCATTGGTCTGTTCATTCTTGTAGTAAGATCAGACAAATACATTCAGCAGAAATCTATACATTCTTGAGGAAAGTAACCGTTCACGATAGAACATTCAGGATGATTCCTATTTTGGACATAAGCCTTTAATGTGTACATATTTCTTTCAGTTGGATACATCCAACGAAAAGAAACAAGTCCTCCAAGAATTATTTTAGTGGGAATATGGACAGTCAGATGCCGCATGCATGTGAAAAATGATGGAGGAAATATTTTCTCCAACTCACAAAAAATAATGGGGCATCTGTCAACATTTTTTTCAAGAAACACTTGGACAAAATCTTTGCACAAAGATCTCTAAACATATGGAACAACCGAATAATAGTCACCCTTACATTATTGCACAAAAGATGACGGATTGCTATTGGAATCAACTCATGCAGAAGAACGTAATAATCATGAGTCTTCAATGATTTTAGCTTTAAATATCTTCTATTAACCCTTTTAGATACATTTCTTGAATATCCATCAAGAACATTAATAGTCTCTAATACTTCAAGAATTTTTTTCAAAGGTTTCATCACATAAGAAGCACATGGAGCTTTCCATTTAGTTTCACTGATACACACAGGATGAAATTATGGTCTGATGCCCAAATCCACCATGTTACACCAAGACCATAAATCATCTTTTGTCTTTCCCTTAACATTTAGAAGTATCGAAAGAAACATTTCACATATATTCTTTTCAATGTGCATTATATATATGAAATGATGTAACCAATTGGTTTACCAATAAGGAAAATCAAAAAAGATACTAATCTTCCTCCAATTGTAACAGGTTTCAGTGGAATCATTCTGTCTCTTTCCAGATTTCATTTGACCCTTCCCGAATGAAAAACAGAAATCGTTCATTTCATTAAGCTCATTAGTTCCAGACATACGCTGAGGTGGATCATCAGTCTTTATGGTATTATCAAATCTTTGACAATTATTTCTATATAGATGGTCCATTGGCAAGAATCGACGATGTCCCATAAAACTGAAACTACAGCGATGTTTCAATCTTCTCGATTGTGTATTCTTCATTCAATAGGAAATGATAGTTTTCCCTTCATGCTCCATCTAGACATCATTTCATAGGCTGGAAAATCATTGATCGTCCACATAAGTGCAACACACGTCAGAAATATATCTTTCGAATATGCATTGTATGTTCACACACCCACATCCCAAAGAAGTTTCAACTCTTTTATTAAAGGTTTCATGTATACATCAATATCAATGTCGGGATCAGAAGGGCCAGATATGAGTATACTCATTAAAGTGAAAGGTTTTTTCATACACAACCATGGTGGAAGATTATAAATGGGAATAAAAACTAGCCATGTGCTGTGCGAAGTAAGAATCTGCCCAAAAGGATTAAAACCATTGCATGAAAGACCCATCCTCACATTATGTATGTCAGTTGCAAAATCAGGATATCAAGTTACAAATCTCTGCCATGAAAATCCATCTGCAAGGTGAACCAACTCATCATTATTATTCTTTCTCTCGGTATCATTCCATCTCATCTTTATTGATATTTCATTAGACATAAAAATATTATGGAGTCTACGGATCAATAAAAAGTGCCATATTACTTTCTGTGGCACATGAAATGGTGTTCTATCAGATTTTGACTTCCAGTGGGATGTTCCACATTATATACGATCATTTTTTTCAGCGGTTTCCTCCTAGAATAAACTACAATCTTTCGAGCAAGCATGAATTTTGTTTCTTGAAAATCCATGTTCCTCAAATAACTTCCATTCCATATTGTGGTTTTAAGAAATATCTGCATCATCTGGAAGTAAATCCTTCACGAAGGTAAGAATGTAATCGATTGCTATATTAGAAATCCCATACATAGTTTTCCAATGAAACAATTAGATTAAAAATTCTAGCCTTTTCATTTTATCTCATTGTTGATATACCGGAGTCATGGCGGCATCATTAAATCTTTTCACCCTGACAACATCATCGTTTTCATTAGACGCATCATGTGTGCTCATATCGAAGTCTTCTTGGGCCGGAATCCTTTCTTTTTCTTGATGATGAATAAATGGAAACCGGTCATATAACAAATTCTCCACTCCAGTCTTCTCATTTGGAACATCAGCAATTTGAGATTTCATTTTCTCCCCATTGTGATACAACACATAGTATTTTTCTTGAAAACCATATTTGGTAATGTGGTATTTGACATCTTCACGGCTCAACCCAGTTCTGCAAACACAAATGGAACATGGGCAGTGTATGCGACAACTATCTAAAGCATTAAGAAATGCAAAATCTAAAAATCTCTCCCAATTGTTTTGAAAATTTCTTGAGATCTTATCGGTTTCATACATCAAACTTCTATCAATTCTATAAAAAAAATAATTGTTATATGTTATTTTGTTAAAAGGAATTCAATAAGATTGAAGTTTCATCAAAAATATATTTAAGTAAACAAGAATTTCCCAATTGATATGAAACCATATCTGACACACGACTATATATGAGAATCATAATATAAAAGACAACAAAATACTATATTTATAACAAAATATCTTTGAATAACAATACATGAGTGTACAAGATCATGTACACTTGTGGAGGAGAATTATTCAGGAGTTGATTAAATTTTAGATTGAAGAAATTTTATATTTTAGTAGATAATTTGAGGGATCACAAACATTGCCCAAGGGGGAGGGAGTGTCCAGGGGGTGTGGGGTGTACAAGGGGTGGCAGGGCCGTCCAGGGGGGTCAGAGCTGTCTAGGGGTGGGGGTTGTCTAGGGGGGTTGGGGTGTCCAGGTGGGTGGGCTATCCACGGGGGTAGTCAGGCTATCCAGGGGGGTAGGGGGAGTCCAGGGGGTTGGTGGGCTATCTAAGGGGGTGAGCAGGGTGTCCAAGGGGTGGGTGGGGTTGTCCGATGGGGGTGCGTGGTGTCCAGGGGGTGGGCGGTTTTCCCATGGGGTGGCGGGGCTGTCCAGGGGGGTTTGGGTTGTCCAGTGGGGTAGGTGGGCTGTCCAGGGGGGTAGTCCACGGGTGGTGGTCGGGTTGTCCATAGGGGTGGTGGGGCTATCTAGTGGGGTCGGGGTGTCAAGGGGATGGGGGGGCTTTAAATGGGGGTGGGGCCATCCGGGTTGATGGGGGTGTCCGCGAGTGGTGGGCGGGTGTCCGGGGGTGGGGTGGGTGGGCTGTCAACAAGGGTTGGGGGGGAGGGGTTGTCCAAGGGGGTACAGACAGTCCCGGGGGGGGGGGGGGTGGGGGGGGGGGGGGGTGGGGGGGGGGGTTCACAACGGTGGCGGGGCTGCCTAGGGGGGTCGAAGGTGTCTAGGGGGTGGGGGGATTTTTAGGGGGTGGGGGTTGTCCAGTGGGTACGAGGTTTCTAGGGGTGGTGGGGCTGTCTAAGGGTGTACGGGGTGTCCAGGGGGTGGGAGGGCTATCCCTAGGGGTGGGGGAATTCCACGGGGGTGGGGGTGTCCAGGGGGTGTGCAGGGCTCTGTAGGGGGTACAGGGTGGGTGGGTGGGATGTCCACAGCGGTGGCGGGGTTGACCAGGGGGGTTGGCTGGCTATTCACAGGGGGGGCTGTCCAGGGGGTACGGGGTGTCCAGGGGGTCGGCGGGCTGTCCATGAAGGTGGAAGGGCTGTCCAGGGGGTCGGGGGGGTCTAAGGTGTGGGGGGATCTCTAGGAGTGGGGGCTGTCCAGGGGGTACAAGGTGTCCTGGACAGCCCACCCCCACCTGGACAACCCACCCCCCACTTATCAAAAAACCTAAAACAAACCCTTTACCCCCTGCACTAAACAAACCCAACTAAACAGACCATTTACGATGTATGAAGTGTATAACAGAAAAACATAAAACAAACAAATGGTTCGGTACTCCAATAGCAATAACTATAATTTAACTAAAATCAAAACATCAAACATAAAATAAAAATAGAAATAACACTAAAACTAAGATAAAACTTACTAATTTGAAGTGTAGAAATAAAAAATTTGTTTGATTGAAGAAGGATCTTCGGTTGGAAGGTATTTTTCAGTCGAGAATACATCAAGAAGAGGTCTGGATTAGGTTAGTAATCATACCTACTAGAAGTTGGAGTGCTGGGTATTTGGGGGGAAATATTCCCAAGTCCAGAGCACCCCATGGGTGGATAAAGTTTAGGCTTCTATGGTAATATGTTTTTCATGGATCATAAAGAGGATTAATTTCCTAAAGTATAGACAGAAACAATTATTTTTAAATTTGAGATTAATAATAAAGTATGTCAATGATACTATACACATCATAAAGAACACAAAATAGTTATAATTTTAAGGGATAGTTTATAAACCATATTCAATATACTCACATACATCTACCAATCAAGTATTAGTCATTGATTCAATATCAAATAGTGTAAATCATAAAATTTCCCAAAATCCCTAGAAATAGTGAAAATGACGTGATATTTCTAGATATTGAAATAAATGGAGAAATTTGAGGAAGAGGGATTATATGTATGTATTTGGGAAGAGGTTTAAGGAGTCTAACCTGGATGGGGGAGTTGCAGCCAATCAGATGGAAGACCTCAGGTTAGGGTTCACCTACGCGCGGAGGCTTCTGGAAATCTTGGGAAATGAGTTATGTGATGAGATTCTGTGTAGTCCAGTGTATTTGGGGATACATTTACCAACTATATTTAAAAACCATTAGAAAATCATGGCATTTACCAATGGTTTTTACAAACCGTTGGTAAAGGGTGAAAATATTGTAGATTTTCCAACGGTTTCTTTAAACTGTTGGGAAATCCTTCATGAAACGAACCTTTTCCAATGGATTGTACAAACCAATGGTAAAAGACCGCTATACCAACAGTTTTGCAGAACCGTTGGTATAAAATTGTTGGGAAAACCCAACTTCCCAGTAGTGTATGCACAACACAAAGATTATGAGTGAAAAAAATTGCACAGAAATTTCGGTTACATAACAGAATTACATAAAGGTTAATAAAATGGTTTAATGAGAGATAAAGAGTTATATAATCATTTGGAAATAATATGGATAGTAATAGTTAATAATAAAAACACATTCTAACATTAGGAATTGGAAATTAAGGGCATAAAAATAATAATATTCTTGAATAAAGAGGAGAATGAGAGGATCCCTTACCATGAGAGGTTGATTCCAAAAACATAAGAGGATATTTTTGAGAGATTGAGGGAACCTTGGGAGAACTAGAGAATATTTAAGGAAGATTAATTACCCACTTCAATGTTTTTTAGTGAATACGAATGGGATATTGGATGTTTTTACGTAGGAAAAATAGGGGAGTTCTTTATTATTTCCCAAAATTTATTTTTGGAATCTATATAATAAACTAATAAAAAACAAAAACCATAGCACGGGTTTTCACATGTTTTATGATTAATTGGTGTGTTTTTATTTTTTTTATATGGGAAAGGGATTAAAGTAATTTAATATTCCTTTTGGTGATGTCGAAGTGAGTCATGTTTAAAAATAATTGATTTACAAACCGAAAAATATAATGATGGTTTTGGAGGAATCATAAAGCATTTATTAAATTAATAATATAACCTAAAACACATTATCTTAAATGGGAAACATATATTTGGTCTTGGAAACATTTTATATATTACATTACATTATTTTGGTGTCATTTTGATGTCATAATACAAACCATATATTTATACAGTATTTAATTTTTACCCAAAAATTTGAGTCTCATAAATTTATTAAAAATTAATTTAATTATAATTTTGATGTGGTGATTAAATAAATAATATTTATTTTATCAATTTTTTTCTAATTTTTAAAATTTTCACTTTAATAACAAGAATTAATATTTATTTAGAAAGGTTGGGATTTTTGAAAAATAAAAGTTTTCAAACCCTTATAAAAATTACATCTAGCTTCATAAAACTTATATTATCATTTTTATTTAATAAAAATTATTTAATTTTTTTATTTTATTAAATTATAATTTATTTTTAAAATTCATTAATTCATAAAAAATGAAGTTCCTAATTGAAACCGCATGTTACACAATAATATAGCTTCTTTTTTATCACATCAAAATAAAAATCATTTACAAAGTAACAACTATAAGAAGTATATATAATAATTATTATATTGAAAATAATATATATATATATATATATATTACTAGGGTCTCAAAACATATAGCTTTATTACACTAGAAAATTCCCAGAGGGTATGTTGTGTGATTGGGAGATTTTCATGGGGTGGTTCACTGTACATGGTTTCGGTTTTGATATCAAAGAGCATGAACTTCTCTTGTAAACAGTTTTTCTCATGTTTAGTTGTTGGATCTCATCTAGGGATTGTTCAAGGGAAAATATCATTGATTATATCTCCCTCAAAAGCTCTGATAATTTTTCATCAAATGGTATGATCCTTTTAGTTAAGGCCATTTCTTCTTTTGTGTGTGTCAATTTGTTTTATTATTACCCTATATTTATACTAATCATATGATTACTGTTAAAATACTATATTATCAATGGTTATGATTCATAATGGTCTTCAAATTCTGATATGATATAATAAAAACAATCAAGTTCATTTTTTATATAACTATAATAAAGAATTTGATCCAATCATATAGAAAAATATTGTTTATAAAATTTTGGGTCATTACATATTATATTTATATTTTAAGAAACTTTTCTATAAATCATTTGTGATGTGTAGGAATTATCTGAACGAAAATTTGATACACGGTGTGTTTATCTTGACTTCAAGTTCATTTTTTATTTAAAAATGAAATTTTCATTCAAAATATTCCTCACACACTCAAAACTATGTAAAATAATTCGAATTGACTTAATAAATTATTAAAATTCTTCATAAATCATTTATTTCATTTAGGACTCAACCAAACATTAATCCAATGCATAGTGATCCAAATATGACTCAAAGTGTGTGATTTTTTATTATCATTTTAGTTCAAAATCCATGTGACGTAATCAAAACTGAGCAAACAAATTTTTATTATTATGATACTATTGGATAGTGACCCATAATAAATTTTTTATATATAGTAATTATACACACAATAATCCCATATAATGTGTTACTAGTATGACTCGAAATGAGTGTTTTGGTTTAAAAGTGATATTTTTTAGAAACATGTTTCACTCACTGAAAATGAAGAAAATACACTCATATGATCATGAAGCTTTATGAAAATGATACATACATCATTTTTTTATAAAAATTAGTCAAAAAACAATTTGATACATGTTGTGATTGGAATGAATCGAAGTGTGTGTTTTCTATATAAAATTACATTTTATTTAAGAACTCATGTCACTCATTGAAAATCAAGAAAACAAACTAATATTGTCTTAACACTTTAGAATAATGATCCATATGTCATTTTTGAAAAGTGGGAATCGGCCACACATCAATCTAGTACATTCTATGAACAATATGACTCTATTTATGTGTTTCAAGTTTAAAAATAAATTTCTAGTTAAAACATGTTTCACTCACTGAAAATCACAAAAACACAATCGTATTGTCTTGATACATTAGTACAATGATCCATATATCATTTCTGATGTGCATGAATCAACTATATATCAATATAACACATGGTGTGGCTGGTATAAATCAAAGTGTGTGTTTTTATATATAATTGAAATTTTATTTTCAAAAATGCAGTACATACACAAAACCAAGAAAATACATTTAGTTTACATTAATATATTATGGAAATTATCCATAAGTAATTTTGGACATGAATAAATCTATTGCACCTTCATCTGATACATCATGGAAAAGGTACGACTCAAAATGTCTGTTTTATGTTTAAAAGTGACATTTTATTTAAAACATATCTCACTCACTAAAAACAATGAATAATCACTCCCATGGTCTTTATAAATTGGGAAAATTATCAATACATCATTTTTAAATTCTAGGAATCAGTTAGACATCAATATAATACATGATTTGACTGGTAAGAATCAAAGTGTTTGTGTTTATTTATGAATGAAATTTTAGTTTAAAACATTTTTCACTAACTAAAAACAAAACAAAAACACTTGGATTGTGTTCATATTTTAGGGAAAATATACCTAAATCATTTCTAGTGTTTAAGAATTAATTCAATGTCAATCTGACTCATATTTTGGTCAGTATTACTCAAATTTCATGTTTTTATTGAAAATTTTCCTTTTCTTTCAAAACGCACCTCACGTACTAAAAACAAGTTCTCGTATTGCCTTTAATATTTTGGATGGTGATCCATAAATAAATTTTAATCTGTAGGAGTCAACTAAATATTAATATAATAGATGGTGTGCCTGATATGACTCGATGTGTATGTTTTATGTTTAACAGTGATATTTTATTGATGAATTTTATAATATTTATGTTTAATTTATTTATTTGCAGTATTACAAATATAATAACATTCATTATAAAGGCACACTATTTTTTCAATCCGAGGACGTTTGTTCAGGTAATGGTATAATTATTAAGATATTTTGAGAGGGATTCAGAGTATAAATACAATAAAACATTAATGTTTTTGAATTTGTGAATATTTCTAAAAAATTTCACATTCCAATGTTTGAAATTTTTATAAGAATTGTGTAGTGTGTTTTGTATTATGATGTAAATTTTATTAAAATTAAATTATATATTGTTTTCTTAATTGTGATATAACTTCAAAAGTTTGTTATTGAATCATGGAGTTTATCTGCACTATAAATAGTGCAGATAATATCCCAATTTATCAATGCTAAAGAAACCTTGATAAAGGGACCCTTTTATCAGAACTACAAAAAGCACTGGTAAAGGGCCCCCTTTATTAGTGCTAAAAAAGTATTTATAAAAGACCTACTTGATCAACTCTTTTATTAGGACTAATGAAGGGTTCTTCTATCTACACTATTTTATAACTAATAGAATTTTTTAATTTTTAATGGTGCTTACAATATCGGTACTTTTTAATAATTTATGACGGATATTTATAGCACTGGTAAAGCCCATTTTGGAAGTAATGTTTAATGAAAATTAAAATTATAATTAATATATTTATATATCTATAAATAGAAATTTTTTACTTACTTAATCAATGTTATCATATAATTAGTATAACAAATAAAATTATATACATGATTAGTATATAATAATTTATAGTAATTTATACTTAAGAAAAATCCTATATTTATGAACATGTTTTGCGCCAACATTATCCCTTTTCAACCCACTTTTCCATTACATCAAATCATTTCTTATACATTTTTTCCAACTAATGATGGAACCCTGTTCAACGATCTCTTTTCAAGCATCTATAATCATTCCATGAACCCTATTCTTCTTTGATCATTCCACTAAATATCAACCTATGTTCATTGATTCTTCACACAAAAACCCAAATTAATTATCACTATCCAATCAAATCCATTATATTTTCAATTCATCAAAGTGAATTGGAATCCTATGTAATTTTCCTTATCAAGTCCAGAACATCTATATTTTGATTTTTCCGAGTCACCTTTTTCATCCACACTCTCATTCGTTTCTTCAAGACTGTCAACAAAATTATCTATAATATCTTGTTCAATACTTCTATTGTTTATGGGAAAATAAATTTTTAATTTACACAGATTAAAAAAAATGTTATAGTAAATTCTGAGGTTATAATTTGATGGAAAATTAAATTTATTATACATTTTTGGAATCTATTATAAATATGTATATATAAAATTTAAAAATATTATTATTATTTTTATTATTCAACCCTTATAAAAAATTATTTTTATATAAAAAATTATAATGATATATTAAAAAAAGATTAATAAATAATAATAATAATGTTAATAAAATTGTTATATGTATAATAAAAATTTTTACATGTGTTTATTTTATTTATATCAAAAAGTTCATAATAATAAATGTAACTATAAAACATTATTATAATAACTATTTTAACCAGGAGTATATACCTAGGATTTATTTTAATATATGGTGAGATTTATTGACATAATTATTGTATATATATACTATTTATATATAAAAAATTATAAATCATAAAAAAACGAAAAATTAAAAAATTATTATAATAATTGTAATAGCAAAGAATTTATACGTTGGATTTGTTATAATATATGGTTAGATACATTAAAGTATTTATTAGATTTACTGTATGGAGTTATATATAAATATAGATTATTTATTAAAAAAATAATAATTATAATAAATGGTACATTAAACTTTTACTATAATAATTATTATAACTAGATGTTTATTTGTTGGATTTTCTATAATATATAGAAATATTTACTAAATGATTTTTTTTCTATATATTTTACTCAAATCATAAATGATATTAAAAATTATAAAAATAAAATTATAACATTAATATAATAATTTTCACAACAAAACATTTATATGTAGGATTTGTTACAATATATGGTGAGATTCCCTGACAGGGTTATTGTATTGATTGCATAGATTTATTAAAGAGACACAATATGTTGTTATTTTGGAAAAGGTGATTGTAATTGTTTAAAAATTAGAAATATGAAATTTTTTCATACTAAAATTGACTAAGCCTGATATCCTCTTTGCACAATGTGGAATAGTTACTTCGGGTGAAGCATTGGGATGATTAAAATCACTTTGTAGGGTGTTACAAGTGGACCACTAGAGAAGGGCCACCCCAATGTTATTTAACACTAGATTAGTGGAGTGTGAAAGCTTATAAAGAATCATCATCACAAAGATACATTCATTGTAAAAATTGATTCATTGTGTGAATTGTTCATCTAATTGAAAATTTAGACTCATGAAATACCATATTGAATCAGTGTCATGGGGATCACTTTCTCCCCCCACCACTTCATCCATTAACATTCATGTAGATGTTTTATAGAGCTTGATCTATTCATACCCTACCCATGAATGTGATGTAGTCCATTATCTGATATCCTGATAAACTTGTGATATACTCAAGAAGATTAAGCTATGAAAATGATGTAAAATTTTAAGGGATCCAATATCGAGGAAAATAAGATTTATATCAAGTTCATAGAATTTTTTTCATGCATGAATCTATGAAAAATACTAACTGTAAAAGTATGTGGAAATATCCAAGGTTGTCGAGAACATATGCATATGAGTTTCAATGTTTAATAGAGATGTTTCAGATGTTGTTTCCTATGATATGATGATGTTTCAACAGGGGGAGAGTAAAAAATAATTCTTGTAGTGGATCCAATATGATTTCCTAAGTAGATATGAGTTGTTTTTTATCATTAACATCCATGTCCAAAACAAATATGGTGGCTTCACAAATTTGATAGATAGATTAGGTTGAATGAGTCACTAAAAAGTATGTTTTTTTGAAATGTATGGTTACCTATAATTCTAGGAGGCACTATGTACCATGACCAAACCCACTGGGGCCCACCTAGCCTATGGTAACCTAAATGTGACACCACAATCACACATCAAATAGTATAGAGTAAGGAGAACAGTGCTGAGTAGGTATATTACCTACATGAGTGTCCTTATTCTAAGGAATATGTAAACAAACAAACATCTCTAACTACCCATACAATATAGAATGGTAAAACACAATTGATACCAAGAATTAATGAATAAATCTATATCACATATCTAAGTATGACACAAGTTCCACAAAGCATAAATGGACAAATACAATCCCAAAAAACTATAAAAAAGTCAAAAAAGCTAGGAAATAGGGACTATTATCATATGAAACACCTAGTATGAACCATGTTCTAGAAATCCCAAGTATGCCCATCCAACATCCGGTACACCAATGACTCCATTAAAATAAATTTCATCTACAAAAGGCATGATATGTGGGGGCCGAGCCTGTTCATGGGTGAGTATATACATACCAGGTACAAAACCCCAAAATCACCAAACATATATCATCAATATAGTAGTCATCACATCATCATAATGGAATGTCAATCATAATATGATACATGACAATAATAACAACCCAAATATACTCATGATAAGAACTAAGTCTAAAGGTATGTCTTCAACCATATATCTATCCTAGGATTCTCTTTGAGGATTGAACATAATATTTTTCAATGAGAACTCACTCAAAATATTTAATAAAAAAGATGGAGCTAATATTTGAGGAAATGCTTGTTGTGCCTCTCCATGAAGAAGTACACACTAGAACATTGAATATACCAATACCCTAATAGGGGATCTATCCAAGGGTCTGTTGGGGATTCTAGAACCTATCCAAATAACTTGAAAGGTAGGGGATAAAAAATCCCAGTACATAGGTCATGTGATTCCTAACCCTACCTTGGAAGGAACATAATGATAGACACTCACACCCCAAGCCACATATAGGTACTCATGAAAGTTTCAGAGAATAATACTATAAAGGGGATCGCTCTTTATACCCAGGACATGATAATCCCATGAGATAATATTCCAAAAATAAAGATTACGAGGGCCATAAAACCCCCAAGAGGAATTTCATGGTTATTATAGGGTATACAAGATGTGTCTTGGATACATTGGGTCTCCCAGTGTACTCTAACTTATGTCATATACATCAGATCATTCCTATGTACTTGTTTATTCCCATGTATATGGCCTTGTCATATTATCCTGGTTGTATCTAAGTATTGGGTCATGTCCGTATACACTGGTCAAGCATGGGTACCTGGACATGTTTGGGTACTCTTTCCATGTCTGAGTACCGGTTCCTACCTGTGTACTCTGGTTGTGCCATTGCACCTGACTGTGTATTGGATCATGAACCCCAAGGGTACATGGGAGTCACCAATCATGGGTCACACAAAATGTTCTAGGTCCGACACAATGTGTGATATTTTGTTTTTATGATACCCTAGTCGCTAAAGATAGGGAACTACATTTATTGTGTTCTTTGGACTACAATCCATGTTTGTTGAGATATTCCATAATATGTCGATTTCCATGTGGTTCTGATCATTTGAACTCCTTCTTAGTTCTAACCCCAAATCTAACTCATGAAATAGGTATTTATGTTGAACGAACATCGGTGGAAAGTTTTTAACCACCCCTTTCACTTAAGAAATTTCTATCATCATGCCACATCACCAGAATGCCCAAAAACCATGAAACAAGAGCTCTTGATTTTATCTCAAACTTATTTTATCATCACACATAAAGAACATGATATAAATCATGAACCTAAACCCATGTTTTCAATCTATTTTACTAAATAGCGATATTTTAATGATCATTTATAGGTTATTTATCGAACCACCAACCAAAAGGTACACTAGCAAAGAATGCACAAAGAAAAGAAAGATAAAAGAACCAAAAAAGCATGAGAAATTATCCTTGACCATTATTTAGGTTTTCCCCAATCCATTGAAATGAATTGTAAAACATTTGGAATAATCAGTTTTTAATCAAAATAATATCCATTCATAATTCTATGAAGATAAATCAATACTTTAAAATCTATGGTCAACTCATGAATAAATTTGTTAAAAGAAATTATCCACATTAGGCAATGGATAAACAATTTGGGGATTAAATCCATAAAAAACAACACCCTAAATTTAATTTGGATTGATCTCTAATGAATAAATATTTTGCAATTATATCATTGGTGGGATCCATAAACTTTTTAGGCACCCCGATCATCATCCCCCAATCTTTTGTTGTACATCCAATAATACTCTTCGCAATAGATCCTCCACAAATCCATATGGAAATGAGGAAAATACATGATATTTTCTATATGTAGAATCAAATAGAGTGGGGATTAGGTCATATTGAATAAATAACTAATAAATTAATAAATTTATTTATTTAATTTTCATTCACCCATGGCTTCACATTAATGAAATAGATGTGGCTTCCAATGATTATGTCACACCTAGTGTAAATAACTCATTTCAAATTTAGTTATGGTCTCTTATTTCAAATCTAATACATCATTTGGGATATATTCCATTATCTCAATAAACTATAGGCACATTATATAATATTTTTAATATTTTAATTATATCAATACTAACCCTTTTCATGCCCTAGAATACCACACTGACTAATCACCTCACCTTGAAAATATTCTTTAGAATATTGAAATGTTTTATAAGGAAAACAATGTCATAACATTACCCCCCCATGTATTTTTTTCTTGAAAAGTAAAAACCTACTCAAACTACTATTGGTACTGAGATCACATGTTGTTTTCCCATTCATAGATGCACTCTTTAAGAATCCCATTTTTTCACCTAACATGAACTAAGAGAATATCTCAACTAATAATGATATTATCATTCCAAATAATCAATCTCTAATAGGTACTCTATGATGGTACCTCCATCTTCTATGAATAGTGTATCATCCCAAACCAATTTTCACTAAAAAAACTACTTAGGGATGGTTGGCCACTAGGCATTAGAAATTCCTCCCCATAGGTCAAAGGCTTGTGAATAGAAATAAGGGTATGATTATGTGATAATGGGGAAAATATAATCTTAGGTGGTGATATTTTAATGGTCCCTACATATAGACACACACACACATATATATGGTAGAAGACCAAAAATCCTAGGAACTAACAAATACAACTCATTAGAAGCATAGTAAAATAAAATCAGTAATAAATATTCCCCAAGGGATGGCCATTTATAGAATATGACAAAAAATCATAGATGTTTATAAAAAATGATAGGAAATCAAGGTCTCTCATAGAAGACCATATAAGTATATACATAAAAAATAATGAACAAACTGAAGGGAAAATCCAGCTGATTCAGAGGAACCACCATGGTCTATTTCCATCCATCCCATGTCAAAGGTATAACTCTAATCACAAAGGCCTATCTCCCGATCCTAATCCCTTACCTAATCTTGGATACATAATTTATATACACATCCCAAAAGGCCCATGTTGGGTTTGAGAATGAACTTAGTAGACCACCACCAATTGGTTCCCATCTTACATATATAATTATGTAGGTTAATAAAAAATTAAATAAAATGAAATTTTCACACACATTTTATAATTAAACCACTTACATTATGATCAATATCAAAAAGAAATAATCTATATACTTTAGAAATCATCAGTATATGTATGAACATGTGCCCCCAAATATATATATATATATATATATATATATATATGAAATACCATACAAGTCTTTATATATATATATGGAGTGGTGAGGATCCATGGATTAATTCCCAAGGAATCCCCTAAAGCATGTCAAATTTGGTGAAACCTCAGGTTCCACCTATAAATTATGTCATAGTTACCTTATTCAATCAATAAAATATTGGTGTCCCAATGGAATTCCCATCAAGTAATTTGTCCCTTAAAACTCTACTAAAAAATTCACTATCATCTCAATGGATCAATGTATTTAGGCATAACGATATATATCCTCTAATAAATAACAACCATCAGCTCAACAACTAATGTGAAAAGGTACAAAAACATATATCCTCCAATAAATCAAAAATACCAGCTTAACAATTGTGGTTATGTGGAGTGATGATATCCTTCTTCCAATAATCTCAGCCCATTGACCTCAAGTACAATGACAATCCTCATCTCCCCAACCAACAGTCATAACACCATCATTCAATGGTCTATCACCAACAAAATGGATTTCTATGCTGGGAACCTTCAATACAGTTGATGATCCACACCATCAACTAAGCTTCAAAAACTATAAAGGAATTCACCCATAATGAGTGGTCAAAAACACCTCCAATAAGTTTTATATGGGTGCACATGACTCAAATGGCATGTTGGCCAACAATGGTGAGCGAAAATCCCCAAATAATACCTAATCCGCATCATCTAGAACCTCATGCCCCTATAACCCTATCACTATATCATGATGTTAAACACCATATCAAGTCTCACATGTCATGACCACATATAATTGACCTCGTCTCCCCATGATCGATGCACATGCCACCTCAACCCAATGATTAACTTCACCCCATGTAACTCGAGACACACCCTCAACCAAATGACCATCTAACATTAATATAGGTTATCAACATCACCTTTATCCTTAGGACAATCCTATCACACTCCCACATAACCAATCATATAAAATCATATTTTATTTAATTAAAAACACCCAATCGACCTAACCTTCTTATTCTGATTGAAGCCCCTTACCTGGATTAGAAAATATAATGGTTATTGGGTATTCTTAATGGTATCACACAATATCAATTTAACAATTTAAAATCAAATATTTATTTATTAAGGCTCTCTCAGGGACTACCCACATGAGAGTATATAGAACGCACCCCAAAAAACCAATAAAAATAAAGAGAAATCTAATAACTGCCTTCCTTATAATTTTAGGTGCCCGCTCATCTGATATCAACCTCTAACTTGAGACGAAATTACTAAAAATAACATTTTTCATTAACGCCTTGAAAATAGGGTGAAAGAGATCATGCATATTTAGAACATTGTTTAGAGATATTGAAGAGAAAAAACAATAAATAGGACTAAAGACCTTACTAATGCACAATGAGGCCAATGAATCAAGAATCAGAGAATGGATGATGGATTAGGATCGGTGCCTAATGGGGGATGAGAATAGAGAAACACCCATGTGCTGCATGTGAAATGAAGGAGGATGTGAGGAGAAAACTAAAATTTTAAGGGAGGTAAATTTTTTAATTTTTCAAAAATAAATGAACCACATTATTTGGCCACATAGTTTGGCTAACCATGTGCCAACCCTATGGTGCTCACTATCCAAGCTCCACACTCAAACATGCTAGGTGGACAATTTTTCAAACATTGTGTAGAAAGTGTGCCTTCACATTTCTAAAAAACTGAAGTGGTTATAGAATTCCATGATCCGCAATCTAAATGAGTAGATAAACCATGATCAATGCAACTGGTGGGCCGCACAGTTACATCTGGGATGTCACACATTTTGATCATACCATGTGCCTCTATCCATGTTTTCCTAAAACTGAGTTTCTTGGGATGGTTCACCCAAAACTCATGAAAATCGCTGAGGAACATGATGATCATTAAAACTCATCTAAAAAGGCCTTGGGTTAAAAAAAATATCAAAATTAAATTCAAAATATCAAGGGGAATTTTGGAACGCTCACAAAACACAGAAATTAATACATGTGGATGAATTTCGAGTAACTAAAAAATATAGGATGTAACAATGTTCCCAATGTAAAATAGCCCATCCCTAAGATATAAATCTTTACAAAGTTATGGTACCAAACATACCCATATCATAAACATTTCCCCAGTCTATCCTCATTATTAATTCCTTGATCTGCTCCCCTCAAGATGCTCCACACCATAGGAGTTACTTACCCTGTCACTTACAACCCAAAAACATTCTCTGCTGGTTCACTGACCATCCTTGGACTAAAAATTACTCCCATGATGCATCATTATTCTTGAACCTCATTAGGTTCTCAAATTACAATGATGTCATACCTAACACCCGTCATGTCCCATTTCTCATCAGATCCCATAAGTATATGCATCATATAGGAAGCTCATCAAAACCCACACCTCATTAGATTTCCATAGATCTTTTATCTTAAAATATTCACAAATTAATCCTACAATATTGTTATATATATATATATATGAATTCACAAAAAAATCTTGATGCCTCTGCACCTCATACAAAACTGGCATCACATCGATCCCTACAATACATCCTTGTGCCAACACACATTATATATAACCCACATCGCATTGATACCCAGATTCCTATGCACCTCATATATATATATATAGAATTAATCATAACTAATTCCAACATACTAACAAGTTCTTGGTTAGTACAAAAAATACACATTAACCTATTACTTCAAAACATTCCATGCCAAAACATAAGAAAACTCATTCACACCAATGGTGTACCTTTAACTATAATCATCTCCATAGCATACTTTACACCTAGAAGATCAACCACATGCACAAGCTACCAGCCACTATCCCCACTACAGTGTCTCTCCATCTCTTCCATGAACTTCGTATGTAGTTGAATCCTAGATACTAGCTCCTAGTATAGATCCAAAACCCACCTCAGATCCATGTTTTTTATCTGGTCCCTAGATCCCAGTTGTTTGAGAAGGTTTCTTACCAAACCTCACTACTGGGATTTAAGGTATTTGAAATTGGCTAGTTGCAATGAGATCCTATTATAAATGAGCATTTGGGATGGGGTGCTGTCACAAATATCTCATTGTAGAAAATGACATTACTATTAGTTTTTTTACGATGGGCTTGTCACAAATAGCTCTCTGATTATATAAATTATATATATACAAACATGTTCTGATGGGCTCATCACAAGTACTTTTTATATTGGGCCCATTTTCCCATCGTAAAAAGTTATCCATTTATATATGCTATATATATCAAAACCTTTTTCAATGGGTCCGTCGCAAAAATGTATTTGGGACGGTCCCTTTTTCTTGTTGCAAATACTTACTTAAAAAATATATATGAACTATTTGCGATGGGGTCCCATCGCAAAAGGTCCTGTCACAAATACTGAATAAAATAAAAAATATATATTTAATAAAATTATGATAAATTAATGAAAAAATAATATTAATATTAATAAAATAATAAAAAAATTAAAAAATATTAAAATTCACAATATTCTCAAAATAATTCTAAAAAAATCATAAAATATCACTATTATTATTGTCAGTAAAATAAAAAACATTAAAAAATATAATACTAATAATAAATAATAAAATATTAATAAAATTAGAAAAATTAAATTATGCAATATTCGCGCCATCATAAAAGATAGAAACTGAAAATAGTTCATATTAAAAATATCTGGAATTCAAATGTTTTTAACATAACAAAAAAATCACTGGGGGGATACTCTTTTAGAGAAGGTGGAGGAGATGGAAAAGATGGTGGAGAAAACTCCATCCCTAAACTACGAGTCAAGAAGCCCATGTACTCCATCTACTAGTGTTGCTACTGCTTCCATCAACACATCTCCTCCTCTTGTTGCTACTACTACTGCCATCGATGCATATCCTCCTCGTACTACTGCTGTTGTTGACACATCTCTTCCTGCTGCTTCTGCAAACTCTCTATAAGCTCACTCTGAGCTCGCAGCTGCTCCTGATACTGTGAGCCAAAATATGACGTCTCTCCATGAGCTCCTCTCACATTTGAAACTGACATTGCAGTAGCACCATAATCATCCCCAGGAGTCAAATGAGAGTTTATACCAACTAATCAGCCCTTCTTGAAGGCATACTGGGTCATCTGTATCCATGTCGCCTCATCAAAATGGTGGGAACTAGTCTGATTAGTCATCTCGGCCTGACTCTCAGCCTTTTCTTGAGAGGTTTTAGGATCACATGACTCCTTCAATTCCAATTTGAAATTAAATTTGTGAAAATATTATATGTAGTTAATTTTCAAAATAAAAAAGAAATTATACTGACCATAATCTGATGTTGGTGATCACCTTTAATCTCTTCGGTTGTTAGATCATTGTACATCCTCCAATAAACATCGTACTCTGTAATATTGTACTTCTTGACTACCTATATGAATATAAAATAAACTTTTTATATTTTAGGTTATATAAAATATTTATAAAAGATACTTACCAGATGCTCTATATGCGTACTGAATGTATGGCTACCAGCTCAATGCATTACCTCCTATCTCCCCTGGTTCTGTCAGCCCAATAATGATCTCCTCTGAAATCCACCACCCAACCAGTGTGAAAATAATCCATCATAAATTTGAGACGAAATGTACTCTGGCCGGTTGGATCTACACGACTAATTAAATAATGTCACTCGTTCTTTCTTTATGGTCATCCTTCTCAAATTGTGCAAAAATTGATAGAAATGGTCACGCATAGACACCTACCATTCTTCATGGATAGCATCACGCATGCTATCATTAATGGGATACCATAAACCATACAAATAATTTATAATATCATGTTATTAATGAAATAAATTTCAAAATAAATATTATTTATTTACATACCATCCAATGACTGAACATTCTGAGCTTCACATCAATGGGAATCTATTCCCATGTGATCCAGGGATGAGAAAAATAATTACGCAAGATAGTTCTCCCCTATCCAATAACTATATGTGCAAAAACTGTGAAAAAAGAATAAATAATCAAACAATTAATATGTAAATAAATTAATGAAAGCTAACTAAAATACATAGGTTGCCATAACTCTACGTGCATGGATCGAAGCCAAGACGTGGACATCACTCGGGGATAGGATCAGGAATCCTCAGTCGCGTAAGACTGCGCCCCCTCTGTGTACCCCCTGAACCGCCAGTAGGATGAGGGTCAGATGATCCCAAATCCTCCTCATCCAAAGGTAGGTCACCCTCCTACAACTAAAAAAATAGATCATCATCCATCTAAAACACAAAATTATTGTTGTTAGAAAATATTTTAAAATAACTATTATATATAGATATATATTAGTTATGATTATAACCTGCATTTAACTATGTTAATGTACACATTCATCATCATCTTCTCATCTGATGATTTAAATTTCTTCATATTCCTTTGCGTTATCTTCAACATCCATATGAGTTTCAGTTTTATCATCTCTTTCCATTTCAAATTCATTTAAAACATCATTAACATCATTGTCACCATCGACCCTTATTTGTGGGGTGTTCTCATCGATATTCATGTCTCTTTGTGAAAAACGATTGCTTTTGAGTAGTCTCTTGAAAATTTTCAATTTCATTCACTTCAGCAGGACCACATTCACTTTGAGTAAACTGATTTTCTTGATATTTCATTTTTATTATGCTCCACCAATCAGTCAGGTCTCTTGAAGTAGCACAATACATTGTGTAATAAATTTGATGTTCCTGTTGATCTAGTAAAAATGGTTCATTTACTACAAGAAAACTTTTATATTTAATATCGACAATTCCATGAGTTGGATGAACATGAAAGCCTCTCTCAGTATCCAACCACTGACATTTAAACAACATTGTGTAATTTTGTCATAGATAAAACTGTTCAAAAATTTCATCCAGCATGTTGTAAAATTCATCTTTAGTTTTTCTATGATGAGATTCTCTCAAGAAAACTCCACTTTTCATTATTTTTTTTGATTCCCCATATGGACATGTATGAAATCAAAAACTATTCACCACATATGAATTATAAGATTTAACCATTTTGGATGGTGGGTTACTCAATATACAGAGTCGCTTTTAAATTTTATCATCATGTTGAGACACATAAATTTTTTTAATACAATTATCAATATAATACACAATAAACTGAATTGATATGTTAAACCATAAGTAATTTATGTTTCCAGTTTTTGAAACCATTGAGAAGATTTTTTTACCAGCATTCTTCAAGTGAAGCTGCTATAATATGTGGAAGCTGTTTCTTGATATGATTATCATATAACCTAAAAATAAAATAAGTTTACTTACAGTAACATAAAGTATATAATAAGTGATAAAATCACTCACAACACAAATGATGTCATTTCTTCAGAGTTGAGAAGAACATTTGTATGAGCTCTATGATGTTCATTATCTGAAATACATAATTCATGAACTCCAATGAAGCTACGATTTGGCTAATTAAAAACTGATAATTTATTTTCCATTTCAACATCAAAATTCCCCTCATTCCATCCCATGCGGTTTTATTTTTAGTGATATTCAGATTCAAAATAATGAGAGTAGAAAAAATAAATTTCCTCTTGCAAATAAGATTTAGAAATTAAGCCTTCAACTGATGCTTTGTTACATACTTTTTTCATCAATTTCTTCATGAATCTCTCAAATGAGTACATCCATAAAAACTATATCAGACCTTTACATTTTTCTTCTTGTGGAAAATCTAATATCAGATGTTCTATTGATTCAATGAAATCCGGTGGGAATATTTTTTCCAGTTTACATACAATTAAAACAAAATCTTCTTCAAATTTTTCGTAGTACATCACAATCTGTTTTCACCACAAAAATGTCTCGGAAAAATCTGATATGTCTGTTATAGAATCCCAAATCATTGAATTCAACAAATCTTTTAATTTAATTGGCATAAGTATTTCCATTATAACATGACAATCATAACTTTGTAATCCGATAATATGACCATTCATAACACATCTGCCCAAATTTGAAGCATATCCATCTGGAAGTCTCAAATATTCAATACACTGACAAAATAATAAGATAATCTCTTTGGATAGTGTATAAGCTACTTTTGGCTTCCTTAACCTCTGTGATCTGACAATTTCAATCATTTCAAATTCTGGTCGCCTGCAAATTTGGGAAAGATCTAATCGTGCATTTACATTATCATTGGTCTTAACTGGTGTATCCAAAACTATATAAAATAAATTATCAAAAAATTTCTTCTCAATATTCATGACATCCAATATGTGGTGGACCCACAAATCCGACCAATATGGAAGATCTCAAAAAATTCTCTGTTTTATCCAATTGTGTTCTTTCCCAAAGCCATAAATTTTCTGTTAGTTTATTATTGGTCCAAACGTGATTGGAGTTAATGAAAATAAATCAGATTTTTTTACTTCGTACCTGAGATCATTTTTTAAGTTCATCCCTTTCAATTTATCCTTTTCTGAAGTGATATTTGTTCCTCCGAAAAGGATGATCAGTTGGAAGAAATCTACAATGACAGTGAAAATAGAATGTTTTTTCCATTGACGAGCATAAATGGTTTTTTGTCTCCCATATGGTAAGTAAATGATTTTTGACCATGTGTACGCTAGCCAGATAACATGTCATATGTCGGGAAGTCACTAATTGTCTACATTAATGTAGCTTTTAGTAGGAAATTTTTTTTCGCAACAACATAATATGTACTCACACCATTACTTCACAATGAATTTAACTCATCAATCAATGGTTTCAAATAAATATCAATATTATTTTTTGGATGTCCTGGGATTAATAAGGTCCAATAGATATAAGGCTCCTTCATCAAAATCCATGTATGTAAGTTGTATGGAGTTATAAAGAAAGGCCGTCATGAATACTGACTACTATAAGAACCAAATAGACAAAAATCATCACTAGAAAGACCCAATATCATGTTCCAGACTTCTAAAGGAAAAGATAGATTCACTCAGTCAAAATGTTTCCATGAATAGCCATCAGATGGATTATTCGATATTTTACCAGTTGAAATCATGGTTTTGTGTCATTACATCATTGTCGTTGTGTTATGAGACATAAATAAACATTTCAAACATGGTGTAAATGGGAAATATCTCAACTGCTTTATAGGAAATCAATCCAGACTACCCTGGTTGAGCTTGTTTATACCTCGCTTGTCCACATGTGGGACAACTATTCAATGACTCATTTTCACAAGAATAAAAGATGCAATCATTTTCACATTCATTAATCTTCTGATAACTAAGGCCTAGATTACTAACTGGCCTCTTGATCTTATAGTAATTTGTAGGTAACACATTTTCTTCAGATAACAATGTCTTTACCAAAGAAAATATCTGATCAAAAAAGTTGTTTGACATTCCATTATCTAATTTAATAGCCATAAATTTTGCAACTACTTCTAATTTTCTTATCTTGCAACCAGGATATAATGAATCCTCAGCAGACCTCAACAACTCATAAAATTCAGATGTTGCAAACTTGAGAGTAAAATCAATATCATTCTGAGTTTCAGTTTGTAGAATAGATGGACCAGTAACATCATCTACTAAATTTTGAAACTATGATAGATCTAGAATCAAATTATTAGTATCTTTTATAGAATTGTGTTCACTGTGTAGATACGAAAAAACATAATATGGTTGCAAACCAAAATTCAAGAGATGTACCCCAACGTTGTCGAATGTGTCAAACATTTTCAGAGCACATTTTTCACAAGGACACTTAATTGTTCCTTCTAATTTTTTTTTGGTTTTAATGATGAAAATTATAAGAAAGATTAAACACTACCAATATATACAAGATTTAAACTAGAATTGTTTGGATTTCTATACTGATTTATCCAATTGTGATGGTCTAATAATGACTATTGTTGAATCTTTGTTCCATATTTTTATAAAAAATATAAACTATTTACTATTTTTGAATAATTTGAAATAAAGAAATTACTGTCCAAAAAAAGAGGAAAAATAATTACAACTACTTATTACTAGTTTCCACTAATTACGGGTGACACAATTTCCAGTGGATTGACATCTTCTTTGTTGTTTGAAGACTCATTTACTTGCAACTTTCTCACACTAAAATCACAATGAGGAATCTACTCAAAGGTACAGATATCCTTTCCCATGCATACGAGAATGCATAAGCGTGCCTCCAACAAGATTCTTTATTGTGATTTCAGTGTGAGAAAGATGAAAGTAAATGATCTGTTAAAAAAAAGAGCTCTCCCCCTTGTCGATTAATTGTCTTCTTCCAACTGTCACCACCTGAAAACATTATGAAAAATATGGTCCTAAGAATTCACATCAAATCTTGTCCATATGAGATTTGATATGAATATGCAGAAGCATAGTTTTTATATTGTTTTGAGTCAATGAGAGTTAAAATGGGAGGAGTCATCAAGAAAAAGGAATGTTGCCAATCCACTAGAAATTGTATTATATTCTTACAATTTATTCCAATTTATTCTAATTTATTCTTAATTATTTCTAATCTTTCCCTAATTATTTCTAATCTTTCATTAATTATTGCTAATATTTTCTTAATTACTACTACTCTTTTCTTAATTATTCCTACTCATTCCTAATAATTCGAAATCATTTTTAATCATTTATATTCATTCTTAATCATTCTTATTCATTCCTAATCATTCATATACATTCTTATTCAATCATATTCATTCCTATTAATTCATATTCATTCTTAATCATTCCTAATCATTCATATTTATTCCAATTTATTCCTAATTATTCATATTTATTATTATTTATTCTTATTTATTCCTATTTATTCTTATTTATTCTTATTTATTCCTATTTATTCCTATATATTCCTATATATTCCTATTTATTCCAATTTATTCTTATTTATTCTGAATTATCACTATTTATTAATATTTATTACTCTTTATTAATATTTGTTACGATGTATTACTATTTATTACAAATTATAACTCCCCCAATGGCCCGAAGACCTTTATTTTTTTATTGATTTTGATAATACACCTTTCAAAGGGTGAGGTGGAACCCTTACAATGCCCGAAGGTGTAATTATTACATGGTCCATAGGCCTTAGGTGAATTCATTGTCCGTAGGCTTCAAATATTACATACAACCCAAACTACCTACTTGGAACTGATCCTCCCCAGCATCTTCATCGTGAAATCAGCTCTCCACCTTCGTATGGTTGTTTGGCTAGGCATTCCCATGCATGCACCGGCTTGTCCTGATGACAGGTTCCATACCCTCTCATTCTTGCAATCCGTTTAGCTTCTGTTATGGCGAAATCTCTTTGCTCATCCTCTTTGTAGAGCTTGTACCTTGTAGGTTGTCTGGTTTGCATCTACACTTAAGGTGGCCCGAAGGCCTTGAGGTGGCCCAAAGGCCTTACTAACACGAAGGCCTGGGTGGCCCGAAGGCCTTACAAGACTTAGGGGCCAAATCGGTGGCCCGAAGACCCAAACGGGGGCATATTCCCAGCTGTTACAGTGCCAAACAATGCCTGCTACAGTTCCCACTGTAGTACCTACTACAGTATTGCATAGTTCCTGCTACAAATACTGCTACAGTACCCCCGGAAATTCTGCCTCCTCCTGGATTTGATCCCTGGTCATTTGGATGCACTTACGAAGTCCTTACCAACCAGGCGAAGGCTCATGTGCCCTAATTAAAATTAATTATTATAATTTATAACTAATTATTACTAATTATTACTAATTATTACTAATTATTAATATTTATTACTAATTATTACGATTTATTAGGAATTATTACTATTTATTACTATTCATTACTAATTATTACTATTTATTACTATTTATTACTATTTATTAATATTTATTGATATTTATTACTATTTATTCCAATTAATTACTATTAATTACTATTTATTATAATTTATTACTATTTATTAGTAATTATTACTAATTATCACTATTTATTACTATTCCTTACAATTTATTACTATTCATTGCTAGTTATTACTATTTATTACTATTCATTGCTATTTATTACTATTTATTACTATTTATAACTATTTATTACTAATTACTCCTAATTACTACTAATTATTACAATTTTATTACAAATTATTACTATATATTACTAATAATTACAAATTATTACTAATCACTACTAATTATTACTAATTATTACTAATTGTTACTAATTATTACTATTTATTAATATTTAGTCTTATTTATTCCTATGTATTCCTCTTTATTCCTATCTATTCCTATCTATTCTTATTTATTCCTATTTATTTTTATTTATTCTTAATTATTCTGATTTATTCCTATTTATTACTAATTATTACTATTTATTACTATTTATTAATAATTATTACTATTTATTACTAATTATTACTAATTATTACTTATTATTACAATTTATTACTATTTATTACTATTTATTACAATTTATTACGTTTTATTACTATTTATTACTATTTGTTACTCTTTATTACTCTTTATTACTCTTTATTACTATTTATTACTGTTTATTACTATTTATTACTGTTTATTACAATCCATTACAATTTATTACTATTTATTACTATTTATTAGTATTTATTATTATTTTTTACTAATTATTAGTATTTATTAGTATTTATTACTAATTATTACTATTTATTGGTATTTATTACTATTTTTACTAATTATTACTATTTTCCAAATTATTACTAATTGCCACTAATTATTACTAATAATCATTAATTGTTATTAATTGCTGCAAATTACCGCTACTAATTTCTAATTACCACTAATTATTTATATTCCTTACTAATTATCTTTAATAATTCCTAGTTACTACTAATTATTAATAATTGGTACTAATAATTTAAATTTAATATTACAAATAAATACTAACGACAAAACAATCTAAATCTAATTTAATTACAACTAATTAACAAAAATCAAAATTATTATAAATAAATAAAATAAATATTAAATTAAATAAAACATAAAAACCTTTAAACGTGATCTCTTATAGATAGAGACGACTTCAAAAACTTCTTCGTAAAAAAATTAACTAAGAGAAATTTTTACTCTAAAATTAGAGTTTAGAGAGAGAGAGAGAGAGAAATTATGAATTGAGAGATAGAATGAAAAAAAATGATGGGGGGTATATATAGGTTAGATTAGTTGTGACGGTGGCATTTGCGATGGGACTCCCATCGTAAATACCTTCAACCGCATTAATTACTGTTGGCGGTTAAAAGGGTGTTTGTGACAGGACCCATCACAAATAGGGGCCTCCCGACACACTATTTTCGACGAGGCAACATCCCGTCACAAATAGTATTTACCACCGTCGGTTATTTACGATGGGTCCCATCACAAATAGGGAATGCTGAAGAACTATTTAAAATGGAGAAATTATCCATCGTAAATAGTATTTTACCGACTTAGGGTATTTGCGACAGGGGATGCCTCCTCGTCCCAAATACCCTTCCTGCGGTTTGGCGCGCAAACCGTGCCTAAATTTTTGCGACGGGTCGATGCCCCCATTGCAAATAACCTCTTCGATGGACTATTTTCGATGGGATTTATTCCCATCACAAATAACCAATCACAAAAGGCCATTTTTTCATGTAGTGCCTCTCCAGTTGGACCATCTGGTCATATGCTTGACAATCCTTCAAAACCTAACCCCGTGGGTCTGAATGTGCCCCAACTGTCCAAACTACAAGCATGCTACTGAAGACCCACTCCTTGGCAGTCTACCTTAATCTCCCGCCTGAATACTTTGTTGAGACTCCTCAAAACCCTCTTTGTGATACCTAAAGTATAACCACTCAACTCACCAAACTCAATCACTTGGGTCGTATAATACTGGCCCGTCAAGTTCCCCTTAACTATCAGCACCCAATTCATCACCTCAGAAAAATATTTTTAGTCTAAAGATATTCACCTACACCCTAATGGCAAGCCACAAACCATTTTCAAAATGACGCACCCTGAGAATTTTATTTCCCACTATAATAGGTGAAAATTGGGCAAATCTATAAAATTTTACGTATAATCCATGATAGAATTATCTCCCTACTGGAGGTTCAGGAAATCAAAATCTCTAACCAACCTTAACTTCTATGGGTATTAGTGATCGAAGAACATGGCCTCAAAATACTTCCAATATATTCTCCCATGTTTTCCCTCCTGAACATGTTTGTCCCACCATCGCTTTTTCAATCCTTTGAGCATGCAAGTTTCCAGCTCCACCTTAAGGCATGGGGGTGTCTCACGCTGATCAAGAATAGTCTACACTGACTCTATCAAGTTCTCTAATACCTACATTCCACCATCATATTGAAATAAAGGTGGCGTCTAAGACTGTAACTTCCATGTTTGATATTCCATAGATGGCTTCGTACCCTATCTTCCTTAGTCGATACCCTATATAACTTTTACCATGCTCCCCTTCAGCTACTCATCAGGCCATAGCCCAAATCATTCAATCTATTTTGGCTACCCTTCGTGTACTGGAACCTTTAACAATAGATTAGTATCATATCGACCCTCAGGGGTCTCATCCTGACCCTCAAGAGTCTCATCTTATCTTTCTCCATGCGACATTATATCTCCACCCCCCCCCCAATGAAGCTACATTGGAAGCCGCCTGGCTGGAATCATACTAATTACCAATCGTGGCGGTCAACCAGCCATAAATGTATATATATCATAGATAACTAAATCTCTAATAGGTAGTGCATCTCACCACCCTGACACTCCACTACCACACCAATGTAACATGACATCCGGCCTCATGGCCCCTTACATACCCATATCTGAGTCAAGTATAATGTATAATCTAGCCTTACATCCCCCTACTGACCCCATCAGAGTTAGGCATCACATATAATCTTGCCTTATAGCCCCATTCCTATCCTTAATATGTCCAGAAATCATATATCATATATCATCGATCTAGGATAGCTGAGTAGAATGAAACTAAAGAGGCTGTGTTGGAAGATGTTGTTTAATTTTATTGAAACTTTAACAGCCTCACCCCTTTTACCATTCATGCTTTCCCTCATTATTTTCAGGCTCATATATCATATATAAGTCTCACTAGGAACCACATACCTAGGATGGATAAGTATAATAACACCAAAGTGGCTGCAAAATAAAATAGTGTTTAGCATCCTTGTTATAACATTAAAAGGACCAACACCACTTATTATATTCTAGGTTCCAAGAATTTATTTATAGGAACATACATACAAATCATGTTACCTAATGTTCCAAAAATGATGCATAAAAAATATAAGGTTTTCATTCCACGAATAGGGTCAAAACTTCATAATAAATAAACATATTACCCAAGTACACCACTCTAGGTGGAAATAAAATCAACTATAAAATTACACAAGAGAATATAAATCTCCCACCCCTAGAAACTTTGTCTCCCCCCCCAAACATGGGCTATAGGAACCCAAGCACGATCTCTATTCCCAATTTCCACTACATACTTGTCTCTATTCTACCATATCCAAAATAGTAATACCATTAAAATGAAAAAAATCTTATGATATCATTTTTTGTATCCCGACTAGATTTCCACTCAAAAGGTGCTCTAGGATGGTTTTCCACTGGTCATTATTCTTGCCTCTACATATTCTAAAGGTGGACGACTAGTAGTGAGGGTATTATTAGGTTAAATTTTAGTGACTATTCCCTCATGTAGTTATAGTAATAATGGTACTTGCATATATATATATATAGTATCAGAAGAAGACCATAAATTAGTGGATGCAACAAATTCAACTCTGTGTAATCAAAATAAAATAGTATTAGTCACAAATATTCCTAAATGAATATCCATTTTTAGAATAAGAAAAGAAGTCACAGTAATAAATATTAAAACATAGGCAATTGAGGTCATATGTGGCAAACCCTATAAGTACATTCATATAAAGAATGAAAAACTCAAAGTAAACTCCAACTTATATAGAGGAACCACCATGGTCCACTTCCATCCACCACATGCCAAAATTAAAACTCTAATCACTAAGTTCCTGCACTCAAGCCAGATCCCTTACTCAATATTAGAGACCTAATGTATACATGCATCCTAAAGGTCTCATGTAGTGTTTGATAATAACATCAATAGGTCTCCACCAACATGTTCATTTCTTGCATCCATAATTATGTACGTGTATGAACAATATAGATAAAAGTAAATGTTTACAGACATTTCATTATTAAACTACTTTCATTGTGCTCAAAATACACAAGGAAGTATCTACCTTCTTCATCCCTAATCTGTATAAGTCTAAAAATGTGCCCCCCAAATATATATATATGGAATACCATATAGGTATATATATATATATATGTATCCAATATCAAGGATCCATGTCATAGTTCCCATGGGGTCATGAGAAGTAAGTCAACTCTGTTGAACCCTCAGGTTCCACCCATAAATTATGTCACTAAATCCTAATCCAATCAATAAAATACCTTTTTTAATATAACTCAAATCATGTACATGTTCCCTCAGACATCTACTTAGAAAATAACCCACATCTCAACAACTCGACATCCTAAGGCACAATGATATCTTTCATCCAATGAATAATCATCATTGGATCAGCAACCGACATCCCAAGGTACAAAAATATCCATCCTCTAATAAATAATAGTTTTTAGCTCAACATATGGGGTTTGGAGGTATATAAATATCCATCCTCAAATAATCGTGTTCCATTAGCCTCATTCATATGAATGAGCCTCAGCTCCCAACTGATGGTCTCTACAAGATCACTTGATGGTCCATCACCATCCACGTGGATTTCTATAGTTATAACTTCCAATATAGTCGATGGCCAACACCATCACCTAAGAAAAAATAACTATGAATCCCTCCACCCATAATGAGTGGTCAAAAAAACCTCAAGTGATTCATATCAGTGTGAAAATGATTCCAACAGTGTGTCATCCAACAACAGTGAGTGAAAATAATCAAAAAGTACCTAAGTCACATCATATTTCAACTCAATCCCCATCGACCAAGTTGCTGAATTCGGATGTAAAAACCATATCAAGATGCATGGGCCATGACCTCACCCTAAATGCCTTTTCATCTCAGACCCAATGACCATGTTTCCTCAACCTGGTGATCAAATTCTTCCCATGTAACTAAGGCCACACCATCATTCTGAAGACTACTTCGCCTCATTCCAAGTCAACATCACCTGTATTCTCAGGAAAATATTGTCACACTACTACTAAACCAATAACACAATATCACATTAAACTTCATTAAAAACACCCAACCTGGATAACCTTCCTAGGTAATTTGAATATCCTTAGACGACATAACAATTATGAATGAGTTAGGGAATTCTTAACTACATCGAAAAACATCAATTTAATAATTTTAGAATAAAAATGTATTTATTAGGTGTATCTCAAATACTTACCACATATTTTTATATAGAACCCACCCAAAAACACTAATAATATTAATGATAAATCTAGTCACATCTAACTTATACTTCTAGGCACTCGAACCTATGATATTGACCTCTAACTGAAGCTGAAATGAGGGAAAATAACATTTTATACAAATACACTAAAATTAGGGACAAAGATCTAACATAAATTTATCACTCCATATGTAGAGATAAAATATAAAGGGAGGAAAGAGGGCCGACTCCCTTGCTGATGCACTTCCAATGAGACTAATGGATCAAGAATCAGAGCTCCGATGTTGGAGTTGGATCATTGGATAAGGGAGGATAAGAATGGAGGAATCCCTATGCATTTCATGTGAAATGTGGGAGAAAGGGAGGATAAACACATAAATATAAGTGAGGATATTTTTTTACATTTTCTCCCAAATAAATTACTATAATATTTTGGCCACACAGTTTGGCTAATAGTGCATTGATCACTGTCCAATCACCACACTCGCATGGGATAGGTGCAGGATTTTCCAAACCATGCGTAGACCATGTGATTACCCTCTTTTAAAAACTATTTAGGTACTGCACAAATGTGAACCACCACATTCACAATTTTACAGATTGTTCTTAGTGAAACTGGTGGTCCATATAGTTACTCTTAGGAGGCCTTACTAATTGATCAAACCATGAACCTCTATATGTGGCTCCTTAAATAAAATTATCCAAGGTATAATGCACCTAAAACTCTCCAAAAAATCCAAGGAAATTTCTAGTCCTTAAACCCATTATAAAAATAAAACCTTGCATTTATCAAACACCACAAATTAGGTATCTATGAACAAGAGGAATGTTTTCACACTCACCAAACTCAAAAATTCAAACAAGGTGAAGAATTTTAACTCCCAAAATAACCCAGTAAGTTACATCTTGATTAACCTAGTTGATAACATGTGATGGTTCATGAACATACATCCTTATATATGACACATTTAAGACATCATGTCCCTAGTCTAACTTTTGTGATAGGTCTAAGCATTATACCATCTCACCCACCATATGTTGTATGTAGAAGGGTTAAATGAATTTCAAAGATAACTTGTCACCCCAACCAAATATATGTAATACTCAATGGGGTGAGAATTCTGAACACATGGAATCCCTCATCAAACTCCAAAGGACTTTTTCATCCTTCCTCATAAGTATCCTAATGGATCCGGGTAGTCTTCATATGTTTCTAGATTTTATTCACATTCTTTGTTGATGCTTTCAATAACTCTGATCCCATGAGTTAAAGCTCTTTCAGATAAATCCAATATTGTGGTAAACTATATGGTGTCATGTTTTTGTCCTCAAATGGTTCTATAATAATTGATGGGTGGTTACTTTTGTTATACAAAAACTCCACCAAGGGTAGTTGATCCTCCCATCTATGGCCAATGTCTAACATGAAATACCAAAGCATGTCCTCAATTACCTGAATGGTTCAATTAGTATAGACATACTTATAGGGTTGGAACATTAGGATCAACATAATTTTGTTTACAATGTCCTATTTCGATATTATCTATAATCATGATGTGAATGGAGCATCATGATCTAAAACGATCATTGGGGGAACACCATGACATTGGATTATTTTCAATATTTAACGGTATCACATTTTAACTACTGAACTTCAGTCTTGAATGGTTATCTTGAATGGTTAGGAATTGGTCTGACATGGTGAGCCAGTCTATAATCACCAAGATTTAATCATTTCCTATAGTCTATCATGGAATTCTAATCATGAATTATATCGATATACCATCAAAAATCCACTTTGACACCTCAAGGGGTTGAGCTAATCCCTCTTGAACACTATTCTTTTCCTTCACCTGATGACATGTGAGGCATCAAGAGACAAATTCTTCTATACACTTCTTAATTCCTGACCACCAAAACAAAAATTGGAGTTCCTGGTACATATTCTCCATATCTTCATGTACTTCTAAGGGGGAAGTATGACACTTCCAAAAAACCTCCTCTCACACTATCCATCATTCTCTTAGTATAGGGCTTGAAGATTATAGAGAATTATATAAGTATCCTTCTATTTGTGAGGGTTTAAGAGTTCACTAGACACATATGAAAGAAAAAAAAAACATTACAGAATTGACTACATTTTTTTAAAATGCCTTCATATAAAAGGTTCTCTTTATCACTCACCTACTTAGAAGGAAGATTAGGAAGTGAAGATTCTATCATATAAGATTTCCATTCTTAGTGCAGAACAACCTGATGCAATCTGGACGACTCCTGGAAGTTACTACCAATAAGGAGTTAAAATTTCACTAATAATGACCATAGTGATACTTTGGATAATGAAAATCCCATTTTATACAATTTTAAAAGAGTGTACTATTATTAATTTAATTGATTATAAATTCTGTAAGAAATAATAAATTAATTGATTTTATTAAATCTATAACTATTTTATCAAGTCCCAATAGCCCTCACCATTGAACATGGAATGTCGGGTTGCTAGTAAATTATAATGGAAAGTATCCATGTGATCCTACACATAACCCCAATGATGGTTGGTCAAACAACTTAAAGGTATTTATGTTTTTAGGTCTTTTCCAACTATGGGCTTACAACTCCTTGATTCATTAAGTGGATTCTCAAATCCTGAAATTAGGACTTGGATCTCCCCAACATTTTCCCCCAAGATACATAAATTCTAATGAGGGATACTTATATTTATGTAAGATGGTTAAGTCAACCCATAACCATTATAAGAACTCCACATTAAATGTAAGTTTCCAAATAAGGGTTGGTCAAAAAAATAGTTCTAAGACTTTCATTCCTATTCAAGTAATGGAATTCCAAGTCTAAATTAATATTTATTTATAAAATTTTGTTTCATTATGCATAAATTTTATCTTATTTTATATTTTACATGAGTTGTTAATATTAAGTGGATATTACATAATTAGTTAACCAAGTTAGATTAAACATTTATGTATAATTAATTTAGTTAAATTCCATATTTATACACTAATTTGTTTATTTATATGAGCACAATATTGCATCAAAAAATTATATAATGCATATATATAAATAAATAAACATTCAAATCATGATCTTATATAATGATTGATTTACTAGTAGATAATAAATAAACCTATGACCAAGGGGAATAACTCCTTATTCCTATCTTGGAATGAGTTGTAGCATTCCACCTATTCTTCTATGTATCACCTAGGTTGGAATCTTTATGGTTCTATCTTGAACCAAATCCATGCACCTTGGGAAACTCAATTAATTACAAGTATCTATGACTCACACACTGGTGAGGGGAATAAAAGGACTAGTTAACATGGGATTACATAAAAACTCATAGGCTTGCAGGTCCTACAAAATAATAGAGGGAGGGTTGAATTATTGGCCATAAAATTTAATTTAATATTGAATAATTTCAAACCCATGTAATTAATTAAATTAAAATAGCCACCAAATACACTACTCTTGGTCAAGATCCAGAATAGTCATACATGCAATACATACACAAAAGTAAATTGATAAACATCATATATTATTTGTTATTTATTATTAATTTAAACACAATTTCATTAATTAATTAATCTAATAAATTAATTATCTTTTATCTTAATGACAATACCAATTCATTGGGGGATACCCAACTTAATAGAATTCATGGAAAATAAATGTAACGACCAATTATTTTAGATTTTTATAATAATTTGACTAAGCCTTTATTATTCCTTTATACCATTATTAAATTTTCAAACACAATAGGTACCAATCAATAAAATAAGGTTTTTACAGATGAAATTATGAATATACTGTAATTTAATTATGTCATTATTTGGTAGACTAAATGAAATATACTATCAATCCATACATTTTTTATCTCACTTTATGTGTACTATGGTTATAATCATTGGGATTCAATGAGTATCTCAGCTAGAATGCACACCATGTATATACTAGTGACACACTACTTTTCATGATTTCCATGTGTCTACACAACCATTTGAAGCACTCGGCATGTATTTTGGACATGGGAATTAATGAACAACATGGCATGTACAAGCCAGATACATGTCATGTATGTCATTACAACTCTAGGACCTCGGTTTCACATGATTTAATCATGTTTATAAGCACATGGTAGGTGTGAATTTCACCTCTAAACTATAAAGACTATACAATGTGTATGCTAGCTAATAGTCATGTAATCATAGATGTCATGTTCCAAGTATGCCTAATAAACACATGGTGTCAAATAAACACACCATGTGTAATTATTTCCTAGAGCATCATGTATCCCATGACACAACCAGTTGTACTTCACTTGGGTACACAACATGTACTTTGTCTACACGTAGGCCAGTCCCATGTTTTTTTCTAGATTCCTATACCCTTCATAATGAAAACTCCAGTCATTCATCATCCCTTCTTAGACCTTTAAGAAAATGAAACACTAAACAAACATGATTAATATGTCGAAAACATGTTAATTAAATTTTATCAAAGAACTAATAATATGAAGTGAAAATATAACCAATATTCAAATAGATCAACAATAATGTAAATAATTATAAATTTAAAATGCGACCGCTCTTGTTTGTTCTGGGTGCAATAGAAGTTCCATTCAGTGAGTAGAAAATTAAAATTTATTTTAATCTATAGTTTATTGGAACCCCGATAGAGGACTTTTCACATTAGCTTTATAATTAATTACTAATATTTGAATAAATTATTACCTTGACTTAGGATCTATTCATTTTTTATGATGTTTATCTTCTTAAAACCCTTTTAGATTTTCCTCATTGCACTATAAGGACCCAATGATATAATCCCTCTAGATACAATCCTAACATTCTACTTTGATCTTCAAGAAACACCAATCGATTTCTGGGTTCTAGGGTAGTGAATTTATAACACCCCAAGCTTCCACGGTATGTTTCGCTTTGGTTAATGTAGTAGTTTTCATTGTACGCAACTTGGAGTTTTAACACACCACAACCAATCAAACTAGTTGTTATGAATAGTAATAACCAATTTTTGAAATTCTATAAATTTTATTTTTCAAAATGAACTTCATTTTTGAATTTGGAATATTGAAATTAGCTTAGGGTAAATTTTTTGTATTTTTCTGAAAACTTTCAATTCTTTATAAATATAGTGAAAAACATTGTGTTATTGTTTAAAACCGACTTTTTATTTAAATAATTATTTATTTTATTTAAATTTATTTTCAGCCAAAATAGATACATAATAACAATATTAGGTTAATGTAATTCACTTGAGTCATTTTTGTAATAAAATTAGATGTATAAAATTTTAATGAACTTGTTACCATCTTTTACCCACCTCATAGGAGCATTTGAAAATTTGCATAAAACATAATTTTACCACTTTTTTGAATTGAATTTTTAAAAATCCTAGAGACACAGTTTATATCAGTAAGTAAAATGTGGTTTAATAAGATGAAAATAAATTTTGTGAATAGTAACTTTTAACTTTTATTTACCACGGTTAAAAGTAAAGAGGGTAATTAAATGTAAAAATAATATTATTACTACCCTAACACATGTCCTAATTCTATTAGATAATTGTAATAATACAAAAAACAACCTTAGGAATACAATATTATCCTTTAGGTCAAATTGGATTAGATTAAGATGTTTTGTATTATTTTATTTAATGTAGAGTTAAAAGTGTTAAATTCAAATTTTAATAACTTAACCATTTTAAATATAGGTTTACGAAAAAGATAAATTTGAATTTAACTATTAATTAGAAATATAAAATGATTTCCTACATAATGGTATTTTATTTATAATTTTTTGACATTAAATAATTCAATTTAGTTATGACACAATGATGATGCAATAATTACCTTATTAATGAAAGATTAAAATAATTGATATTATAAATATCCAAATATATATAATTTGAGACTTTTGATGAATTACACTAATTTTACAGGTCAATAAAACATGTTATAGTTAGTTAAATGATTTTTTTGGAGTAATCATGTTGTTATAACTTTAACAAAAACAAAATACAAAATAGTGTCAAAATTGACATAAAAGTGTTTTTAAAACAAATACTGTATTATAAATTGATACTATATTCATAAAAATCTAAGGTTCAGCCAAAGTACTTAGATAAGGTTATATATATCAACAATGAACCACTTGGGGTTCTCTTAAAAGTTTATAATAAGTTTATTAACCATATAATATAAAAATAAAAAGAGACATGGTAAATGTAAAACTATTTAACTAAGAGTTAAATCTAAAAGATAAGGTTATTATGTTGAACTAAACCTACCTAGAACCTATTTTTTGAGAGTTTTTTGACCCATACCAACCTTATTCTCTAAATAAATTATTTTTTATCCATTAGAAACCGAAAACTATTTAATTATAAAATAATATTTCAATCTTTTCCTAAGGTTCCCCTAACCCCTCTTTTAAAAGAGAACTTCCACCTCTCTCAAATTCACACATTCAATGCCATTGGGCTCGGACAACCCCTACCCAAATACCCTCGCAAATATCAACACTTAATCCTATAGGACTTAATTTGGTCATTTCTCCAACTTAAGGATCCATTTTGATCAAATCAAAAGGAAGAACCTGAAGAAGAGGTAAATATTTCATCACCTCTTTCAAGTTCTTTTCTTCTTCCACTTCATATTTCTTTGTTCTTTCCATTCTAAAATAATAAATCTAGTATCTTATTTATACTGGGGTGTTATTATAAAAATGGTACAACAATATTCATTATTTTAACCATCATATGATGACAAAGTCAACATACGTGGGTACGTACGGCTTACCGTCTCCACGTCGTGGTGTAGTTGTTATTCAATAAATTATTTTCAGATGATTATAATAATGATGTATAATTGATTTAGATAATTAATATAACATGTTAATGAATATGTATATATGATAAACCATATATTTATATACGATTTTAATATCAAAATAATGATATCGTCACTCGTGTGTACTACGGATTACCGTCTCCATGAACACAATGATATTCATTTCCCCATCATAACCATTCAAGAATAATTTTCATTTGGTGATTAAAAATAATTTTTAAAAACATAATATCATTCTGGATATGAATCAAATACATCCTATCCATAACAAACATGACTTATGTAACAAAACAAATAATGGAAAACTAATCAGTTAACACGTAAAACAACAATAATAAAGAAATTTTATGAACAAAGCAATATTAGAAGATCATATAAGATATCATATTTATGTATATGGTTATTGTATAATTTAATAACAAGGATGTATCTATTATACAGTAGTTTAACCTACCCTCGACCAAGGAAAAGTACAAGGTAAGGGTTAAATTTTACAATCTCTTTATTATCCGAGGTTGTTTATATGTGCGTATCTACTGGGACTTATTTATCATCCACATCCATGTTTCTTGAAAATGTATTTCAAAACATTTTTAATATTTCATATAATATGGGTTAAATTCATTTATACCATTTTTTTACTTTTTATAAATTTTTTTGAAAGGAATCTTTCTGTCATGTTCCAAGCAAGGTACATTATGACCTTTTTCGACGAATTAAGGTAAAAATGTCTTTTTTTAACTTATACGGTGGGTGAAACTATTTTCACCATTATAAAATCGTCTAAGCTTCCCGTAAAATAGTATAATAATATTTTAAAAATAAATGTTTTATTTAATAATTATGTGACATTTAAATGATTTGAAAAAAATAAAGATATATTTCTCTCAAATAGTTTTAATTTCATCTATGTCTACATCCTTTGATGGATTTTACACTTGTTTGAAGTTGATTAATTAAGATACAAATCATCCATATTATATTTAAGGTTTAGTGATATGTTTGACTATGGATGTGTTATTTTTATACCATTCATGGTTTATGGTTTATGTATTAACATTTCATATGCCAGTTTTAATACGAATGTTTATGATATGTTTCAAGATTTACATATGAGGAATGCATTGGACATATTAAGTGATGGGTGGAGCCCACTATAGCTCCTCGATGCATCAATAGATATCATGAGAAAAACTAGTGTCTTGGAACAAGGCCTTGACAAAATATTATTTGTAGTATTGGAATAAGGCCTTGACTATGTGGTTATGAAATCTGGAATTATGCATTCCATCATTATGAAAGTGGCTATTGATATTGCATATGATTATTCGACTAGTAGAATATCCATGTGAATAAGTAAATGGAATTATTTGATTTATATTTTCCATATTATAGAGAATTTTAAGTTTAAAAGGATTATGTTTTAGTCTTATACGTTGCCTTAAATGTTTATGCTTATTTACAAAAGTTTCTGCTATATTATTATCTTTACTGAGCATCTAAGCTCACCCCTTTCTGTGTTTTATATCTCCAAGGATGCAAAGAAGTATATTATTACTTACCTACAGGGATACTATAAGGTATATGATTGTGGCCAATGGAGACAATGTTTTTGTTGTTTTTCATTTTATAATGTAATGTAAAACTTATGAATTTATCTAGTACTTCCAAGGCTACTAAACTGACCAGTCTTTTGAGATTTGATCCTTTGTGATCATAACAATGTTATTTAATAATGCACTGACTCTAGGTAACTGTGGTCGGGCCATTACAGTTGGTATCAGAGGAAGTTTGTTACAAACCTTGGAAGATAGATTTAGAAAAACTCTTATTAGGGAACATTACCCTATGATATTCTTTGAGAATTAGTATAGAAGAAATTCTAATTTTTTTTGGTAATAGAGAGGTTTTGAGTATTTTCCATGCAATACATCCTTGTCTGGATACAATCATGTAGAGGTGGCTCTGGAATAGATGTACCTTGGAGTGAAAACTCCGACAAGGAGTTTCGGGCTTGACCTAGGATATCCCCGTACATGACAACGGGCCTTGTTGCACTCTTGGTTACGACACTCCCAGTGTATATGGTTTGGATAATTCTCATTTTATTTACAAACCATTATCAAGGATTTAGGAGTATATACTTCCTAAAAGAAATACATTTTTATGATTATGGATTATATCCATAAATTTCTCAATTTATGTTAAGTGTTTTACAAGATTGGAATTATGTCTTGTGATTCATATACTAATCTAGTGTATGCCATTGTTTTGAAATAGCTCTTAGTGGAAGGAATGGAAACTATATCAATGCACGTAATCTATGTAGGGATTTCCCTCCTACTCAAGATAATTATAGTGGAGATGGTGATGCAACTGGTGATTATCAGCCTATCACCATACTGATACAACTCACTCAGGTTATGAATAATAATCTTACTCGTATGGAGCACCCTAAGCCACAATGAAAATGATCAATGTTTGACTGTTTCTTGAGGAAACAAACACCAACATTCAGTGGGACTATAAATCCATTTGTAGCTGAGAAATGGATAAGTTCCTTAGAGAAAATATTCCATGCTTTGGGGAGTAGAAAAAGGTAAAAAGTTGTCATGCCAGTTTATTGCCTCCCTGGAGATGCTGATCAATGGTGGCCATTGATTAAAAACACCAAGGAAGATGTAGAAGTATCAAATATGGAATAGAGGGAGTTTAAGGAGCTTTTCATAGAAAAATAATTTCTTTGTGAACATCAAGAGGATATGGAAAGATAATTTTTGAGTCTAAGGAAAAAGAAGGATGAGAATGTCGCAAAGTATGAGGCTAACTTTAAAAGAATAGGAAGGCATGAAGAAGATTATATACGTAACCCAGGGGGTAAGATTGATCAATTCTCTAATGAGTTAAAAACATTTCTCTATTTAGCATTAGTCTCGCAATCATTCTCATCTTACCATGATATTGTCTCATGTGCTATCAAGACAGAAAAAGAATTATCTAAGTCTTACGACTTTAAATAAAAGAAAGAGAAGAAGAGATCTTCAGAACCATTTGGAAATGGAAATAAGGGGAAGAAGGGAAAAGTTGAATATCCATCCTACAGTAAATGTGGGAAGAAACACCCCGGTACTTGCCTGAAAGGAATGTGAGTCTATAACAACTGTGGTGAAAAAATCCACCAAGATCGTGATTGCATGGGGAAAAAAGAGGCTGTCAATGTTGAATGCTATAGTTGTAAAGAAATGGGGCATTATGCAAATGAAAGTCCTAAACATCAAGGAAAATTAACTCATAAAAGGACAAGGGATCAAGGTTAAGCTTATGTGATCACTATTACAGAGATTGAATCTCAAAAGACATGGTGGAAGGTAATTTAATGGTTTCCTGAATTTTAGCCAATGCTTTATTTGATTATGGATCATCGCATTGTTTCATATCATCCCAGTTTTCTAGGAAAATTATATATTTCCAATTTGATTTCACAAGGGAGTTGTCAGGAAAAAATTATAAGGGAAGTATCATTACAAAAATGTTTTGTGAATCAGTTCCCATTAAGGAATATAAACATTATTTATCTCTTGATCTCATCATCATACTCATGATGGAATTTGATATTGTCCTCAGTATGGATTGTATTTCCAACCATGATGCAAAAATTTATTATAAGAAGAAGGTTACAATTTTCGATGATGATAAGGATTACATTATCTTTAGATTAGAAACATCACCATCTGATTCTTATCTAAATCCACCCCAGTATCTCTACTTAATTCAATTATTGGGGAGTAAGAGAATGAAATAAATGTGGGTGAGGAAAGGAATGGTAAAATATAGGATGTATCAATTGTGAAATAATATGTTGATGTGTTTCTAGAGGATTTACCGAAACATCCTCTAGAATGATAAATTGAGTTTTCCATTGATTTAATTCCTGGTTCAAGGCCCATATCGAATACCCCTTATAGAATGGCCACTGTGGAATTAGTGGAACTAAAGAAAAAACTAGAGAAATTGAGTAATAAGTGATTTATTCACCCTAGTGTTTCTCCATGGGGAGCCCCTGTTCTTTTTGTTAAGAAGAAAGATGTATCTATGAGGTTGTGCATTGACTACAGGGAGATCAATGTTATAAAAATAAAGAATAAGTATCTCCTACCTCGCATTGATGATTTATTTGATCAACTTCATGGAGCTCAATATTTTTCAAAGATTAACTTTTGATCTGGATATCATTAGTTGTGTGTAAAGAAGGAAGACATTCCGAAGATAACATTTTGAACCAGCTACGGGCGTTACGATTTTACACTAATGCCTTTTGGGCTGACTAATACCCTCTATTTTCATGGATATAATAAATAGAGTTTTCAAGGAATATCTTGATGACTTTTTTGTGTTATTTGTTGATTATATCTTCACTACTGGAAATGAAAGGTATACCAACAGTTGAAAACCGTTGGTATAGGCTGTAAAACCATTGGTATAAATTATACCAACTGTTTTACAAACTGTAGGCAAGTAAGCCGTAACAATAAAAATATACCAACGATTTCAAAGAAACTATTGGTATATGTGAATAAATATACACTATACCATGGGTTTTATGTAAACTGTTGGTATAGAGGTGAGATATCCCAATGGATATAAACTGTTGGGATAAACTTTATCTAGACCTTTACCAACGGTTCCTAAGAACCATTGGTAAATGTCTCAAGTATTCACACCTCTAACAACGGTTACAAAATGTTGGTAAAAGGTTTTTACTAACGGTTCTCTTAGAACTGTTGGTAAATAGTCCATACAGAACCTATACCAATGGTTCAAAACCATTGGCATAGGTTTAGTTGTACAATTCACACAGCATTCTGCTGCTCTGTGTGTTGCTATGTGAATTGTATAGTAGTAAATGGAGAATCATAAAATAAGGATACATAATACAATAATCAATTATGAATACAATACATTAAAAACCGAATATGTAATTATTTGTGATACAGAATTAAGAATAGATAAAAAATTGCATTTTGTATAACACATACACGATTGAGTTTAGAAATTAGAAGCTAATAACCCAAAATAAAGAAATGAATAAATTAATTCAACCAAACACAAATACAATGTCCCATGGTTTGGGGTAGGTGTCCTTGAACTTAGTGATGATGATGATGGGTGTGTATCAATGAGCTTGTGTGACTTAGGGAATATAGTTGTCCTTGGCATATTAAATGTCATGTGTTTTCGAATAGGGATAGGAGTTCATCACATGAGAAGTGGATTGTGTGAGGTTGGACCATGGATCGTGTCATAAAGTATCAACATTATCTGAATACATTTGGTTAGTTTTCTGTATGCCAGTTATTTTTACTTAAAATGATGTCCATTTTAAACAAAAGAGAGACAGTTAGAGTGATACAGGGCACACCGTACCTCAGATTGAGGCGGGTTTGACTCATACACGTCACATATGACCCATGGATCGTTTTCCTAAAGTATCAACACAATCCGAATGAGTTTGGTTGGTTTTCCGTATTCCAATTGTTGTTTTCACTTAAAATTTCATCCATTTCAAATAAAAGTGAGACACTTTGAGTGGTACCATCCACATCGAGCCTCAGATTGAGGCTTGAATGACTCGTACACATCATAAATGACCCATGGTTCATTGCGCTAAAGTATCAACACAGTACGAATACGTTTAGTTGATTTTCCTTATTTCAGTTGTTTTTACTTAAAACAGTGTCCATTTTAAACAAAAGAGAGTCACTTAGAGTGCTACTGGCCACACCATGCCTTGGATTGAGGCAGTGTTTACTTTTACACGTCAAAAATGACCCATGGATTATTGTCCAAATGTATCAATATAATCAGAATGGGTTTGGTTGGTATTCCATATGCTAGTTGTTGTTTTCATTTAAAATGATGATCATTTCGAATAAAGGTGAGACACATTGAGTGGTACCAGGAACACTGCACCTCAGATTGAGGCGTGGTTGACTCGTACACATCACAAATGACCCAAGTTTTGTTGTCCTAAAGTATCAACAGAATTCAAATGCATTTGGTCTATTTTCGGTATTCTAGTTGTTGTTTTCATTTAAAATGTTGATCATTTCAAATAAAGGTGTGACAGTTTGAGTTGTACCGGGCACACCGCGCCTCGGATTGAGGCAGGGTTGACTCTTACACATCACAAATGACTCATGGATTTTTTCCCTGAAGTACCAAAAGAATCCGAATATGTTTGGTGAGTTTTCCATATGCAAGTTGTTTTTACTTAAAATGATGTCCATTTTAAACAAAAGAGAGACACTTAGAGTGATACTGGCCAAATCATGCCTCAGATTGAGGCGGGGTTGACTCGAACATGTCACATATGACTAATTGATCACTTTACTAAAGTATCAATACAATCCAAATGTGTTTGGTCGGTTTTTCGTATGCCAGTTGTTGTTTTCACTTAAAATGATGTCCATTTTAAACAAAATAGAGACATTTAGAGTGGTACCTGCCACACCGTGCCTCGGATTGATGCAGGGTTGACTCTTACACCTCAAAAATGTCCCATGGATCATTGTACTATAGTATCAACACAATCCGAATGCTTTTGGTTAGTTTTCCGTATGTCAGTTGTTTTTTTCACTTAAAATGTTGTTCATTTCAAATAAAGGTGAGACACTTTGAGCGGTACCGGCCACACCGCGCCTCAGATTGATGTGGGGTTGACTCCTACATGTCAAAAATGTCCCATGGATTGTTGTGCTAAAGTATCAACACAATCCAAATATGTTTGGTCATTTTTATATATGTTAGTTATTTTTACTTAAAAGGGTGTCCATTTTAAAAGAAAGAGAGACACTTTGAGTGATACCAGCCACACCATGCCTCGGATTGAGGCGAGTTTGACTCGTACATGTCATATATGACTCATGTATCATTTTCCTAAAGTATCAACACAATCCGAATGCATTTGGTCAGTTTTTCATATGCCAATTGTTGTTTTCACTTAAAATGATGTCCATTTTAAACAAAAGAGAGACACTTAGAGTGGTATCGGCCACACCGTGACTCGGATTGAGGCAGCGTTGACTCGTACACATAAAAAATGTCCCATGGATCATTGTACTAAATTATCAACACAATCCGAATGTGTTTTCTCAAAGTATACCAGCGGTTTAAAATCGATGGTATTGTGTATTCCCAAAACTATGGCATAGAAACCCCTCCAGTAGCCCCTCCAGTATACATCTGCATAAAAAATAGCACAAAAAACACATACAAATAGACATAAAACAGCATAAAAACACCAACAATAGCACAAAAAAACACATAAAACCATAAAACCCTTCCAACCATGTCATGTACTACAATTCTCTATTTCAATCTTCATATGACAATAATCTTCCAGTACAGTTCAATAACATTTTCAATAACTCAAAGAGTATTTACACCCATTTCAATCTTCATATGACAAACACTCTTCCAGTAGTAATTCACCTCACCCCTTCACAACCCCCCCCCCCCCCAACTAGCACAACCCCCCACCTCCCCATCAAATTCTATTAGATATAATAGTATGATAAATACTTATTAGAGTTGAATAAGAGTTTGAAATTGTCTCAAATCCAATTTTTTTTTCTGATCCTAGATTTGGGTATGTAATGATTTGTGATGAATTTTTCATTGAACTTTTATTTTTTTAATATATGGTGAAAATGTATTTTTTTAGGAGTCTCGTCACTTATAACCCCATGAGTAAAACTATCCAACACATGAAAATGATTTTTCGACTATCGTTGATGAGTGTAAATTTCAGATACACCACCTCTTTGATTAGAGACATATTATATATACAATCAAAATGTCATAGTAACATAATTTATTCTAACGTGAACTAAATCGTTTTCAGATGTGTTGGATAAAATACATGAAGATGTTCAAATTTGATATGGAATATGTTATTTGTAAAGGAAATGTCAGTTTTGATGCACTAAGAAGAAAGATGAAGGAGGTAGGGGTGTCAATGTCATATATTGGCTGAATGGTAATGGCTTTATTGGTAGACTCTATAGTGGTAATAACATAATATTCTTGGATATTGGTTTTTATATACATAGTAATCATGTCAAAATTGGTTCAATAAGTGGATGTTGAACATGTGTCTAATCCAGAGTGTGTCGTGATGCATATGATGTTGACAAAAAATAGTCCCCTTCCAGGATGGGTTATAGTCATACATAATATACTACTTGTTAATGTAAGGGAGACACTTCTTTATTCCATGATTAAAATAATTGATGAGACCCTCTCATGCTTAATAGTGAGAATAAAATTGACGACACATAATATTCTCAAAAAAATTGGATCCAACTCAATCATGCCCCAAATACCCTCTTTAACTTAACCATCCTACCATAGGACTTTGACAAGTGGTAGCATGTTCCCTCGCTACACTTTCTTGAAGTTGTGAAATAAAACCCCTCAATTTTTAAAATTTTTAGGTTTTTGAGGATCATAATAAGAACTTTTAACAATGAAATAACACCCAATGATGATTTATCCTCAAACAAAAGAAACATTTATAGAAAATGAAAAACATCTGAAAATGGATTTTACCTGGGAGTGGTTTTCTTCTTCCTAAAGCTAAAGAGAATGTTTGATGATGCATGCTATGAAAATAAATTTGAAAATGGGGTATGGAAACTGACCCATGGTTCCATGGTCATTACAAAAGGAGTAATGTATGGGACTCTTTACATGATTTAAAATTCAGGTAGAACTGAAATGATCATAAGTTAAACTTGTGATGGTCTAGATGAATGAAACTTTATCTTTATTTTCCTTAGTGAGAATAATATTAATGTTCTCAAGGCTATGAACACTAAATGGAACAAGTATGGTGTGATCTGTTTATCAGTGTAGGATTCCACCACATCATGCCTCGGATTGAGGTGGGGTTGACTCGTACACATAAAAAATGACCAATGTATCGTTGTCCTAAAGTATCAACACAATACAAATATGTTTGGTTAGTTTTCTGTTTGTCAGTTGTTGTTTTCACATAAAATGTTGTTCATTTTAAAAAAAAGTGAGAGACTTAGAGTGATATCGACCACACCATGCCACTAATAGAGATGGGGTTGACTCGTACAGATCACAAATGACACATGTATCGTTTTCCTAAAGTATCGATGCAATCTAAAAGAGTTTGGTCAGTTTTCTGTACACAAGTTGTTGTTTTCACTTAAAATCATGTTTATTTCAAATAAAAGAGAGACACTTTGAGGGATATCGGTCACACAGTGCCTCTGATTGAGGTGGGGTTGACTCGTACACATCACAAATGACCCATGGATCGTTGTGCTAATGTATCAACACAATCTTAATGCATTTGACTAGTTTTCTGTATTCTAGTTGTTGTTTTCACATAAAATGATGTCCATTTCAAACAAAAGTGAGACACTTTTAGTGATACTAGTAACACCGTGCCTCGAATTGAGGTGGGGTTTACTCGTACCTATCACAACTGATCCATGGATCTTTTTGCAAAAGTTTCAACACAATCTGAATGTGTTTGGTTGGTTTTCTGTATGCTAATTGTTTTTTTAACTTAAAATCATGTCCATTTTAAATAAAAGTGAGTCACTTCTGGCCACACCGTGCATCGGATTAATATGGGGTTCACTCATACACATCAAAAATGACCCATGGATCATTTTCCTAAATTATCAACACAATCTAAATGTGTTTTATTGGTTTTCTATATGAAAGTTGTTTTCACATAAAACGTTGTCCATTTGAAATAAAAGAGAGACACTTTGAGTGATACCGGTCACACTATGCCTTAGATTGAGGTGGGGTAGACTAGTACACGTCATAGATGACCCATGGATCGTTGTGATAAAGTATCAACACATTCTGAATGTGGTTGGTCTGTTTTCCATATTCCATTTGTTGTTTTCACATAAAATGTTGTCCATTTCAAACAAAAGTGAGACACTTTGAGTGATACTGGTCACACTGTGCCTCAAATTGGGGTAGGGTTGACACGTACATGTCACAAATGATCCATGGATGATTGTGCTAAAGTATCAACACAATCCGAATGCGTTCAGTCAATTTTTCGTATGCCAATTATTGTTTTCACATAAAATCTTGTTCATTTCAAATAAAAGTGAGACACATTGAGTGGTACCGGCCACACCGTGCATTTGATTGAGGTGGGGTTGACTCTTACACATCATAAATGTCCCACGGATCGTTGTTTTAAATTATCAACAAAATCCAAATGCGTTTGATCGGTTTTCCATATGTCAGTTTATTTTCACTTAAATTATTGTCCATTTCAAATAAAAGTGAGACATTTTAAGTGGCCACACCGTGCATCAGATTGAGGTGGGTTTGACTTTTAAACATCAATAATGTTGTTCGGGGTACCCAATATTTCTTGGGATGTGGCACAATTTCACTGAACTTTGTGCCAACCATTAACCACATATTTTTTGGTAAAAATACTACATTTTCACTAAAAACACTATAGTAAATACATGGGAAAAATAAAATAACAAAAAGAATATAAAAATTACCACATAATTAAATAATGGATGTGACACTTGGCCAACCATGAACCCACTTGGACACCCCCTCCCCACTTGGACAACCCCCCACCCCATCTCCCACCCCACTTACACACTCCCCCTTCCCACCCTGAAAATATAAAATTGAAATTAAAAATACCTTAAATATGATTTTTTTCCTTCAAAAAAATGCAAATATTATGTATATACTCCAAATGCTAAAAAGGATGACATATTTTTTGCAATTCCGATGTTTTTAACGACCTTCAGAGATGAATAAAATCAAGTTTCCATGTGTAATAAGACTCTTCAAAGTGTTCTAAAATTAAATAGGTGAGTTTAGAAAAGAAAATTCAAGTGAAAAAAGTAATATTTTTATGGAGGATTTTGGAATTTCTAATTAAATAGGTCCAACTCATATAGAAGATAAATATTTCAGAATATCATATAACCAACACATAATTATAAATGAGGATATTCATCAATGTTGTGTTAAACGAGCATAATTGAATTTGAAATCCAACAAGGGAGGTATCGGGAGAACACCCTAATGAATTAAGAATTCATAAGGAAATATATTAATGATACTGATATGAATCACCATTTATATATTTACATTGGTTTTATTGATGGATAATGATCGTGTTTTTCATGTGTGGTTGACCTCAAAACACCGAATGGGGTTCCACTCTATATTTCTGAGAATATATTATCCAAATCTATGAAGCTTCCACCTGTAAACATGACAAATTTCTATCACTGCCTACCGGAATTTCATGAAATTTAAGGGATATGGGTTTTGTAAAAAGCCTATGCATTATAGGGATGTTCATGAATGATGGTTTTTTGTCTATATGTGTATGAAATTAAGTAATGAGGATGGGTTATTCCATTTAACCAATGTTATAATGTATTTTTAGGATGAGTTCTTGCATTTAACCAGTGTTCTAGTTTATGTTTAGGTGTGGTGAGTTGGAAACTAGGTTAGGCATGACATTAGAAAATGGGTTCTTCCATTTAACCACGTAGTCTAGGATTTCAGGGATGAAAGTGTTTTGGGTGAGCTAATTATTACCCACTCTATAGTATGGCCAACACATCATATGGGCATACCCATGAAATAAAGGCATGTTTAAATGGGATGTTTTCAACACCCTATTTAGCCAAACATACTTTTCACCATAAGGGATTGGCCATGTATATTTACATGGATATCCAATCCATGTACTCTGTGTACATTCCCAGGACACTAGATTATCTTAGACACCATATGAACCCGTATACAGACCATGTAAACCCTTATACCATATAGTCATTATTAAAACCATTAAAACAACTTATTAATCAACATAATTTGTCAAAGATAATCAAATTGAACATAAATCAACAATACTATTTGATATATCAAGTAAAATGAAGGCATACTTTCTTACATCCTGAATGACCACCCTCAACCATGATTAATGTCTACAGAGCTCTCCTTTCTTCCAGATCAAAAGAGAAAAAAAATAGTTGCAAAACAACACCAAGGTATAAAATATAGTTTCTGAACAAAAAAACCAAGGTATCACTTACATATTTGAAGTGTAGAATAAAACATTTCCTTGGTTGAAGATGGATCGATCAGTGGAAGAACTTTGGAAGGCTGGGGAAGAGGGAGATTCAATTTAGGGCACCAATCGAGTGGTGGGGGACCAGAAATTGAGCAGAGGGGGAACTGGATGCCTGGTCTGCATTTAGGGGAAAACTTTCCCAAATGTTTTTAAAAACCGTTGGGAATGTATGTATAGTAAGGTCTATACCAACGGTTTTTATAAACTATTGGTAAAATGAGGAAAAATGTGAGGCCAATACCAACGGTTCACACAAACCTTTGGTAAAAAGCCAATAACCGTTGGTAAAAGTGCATATACTAAGGCCTATACCAACAGTTTTGCAAACCATTGGTAAAAATCATTACAAAATCTTCAATGCCAACGGTTTTAAGAAAACCATTGGTATACATAGCCATTCCCAATGGTTCATCTAAACCATTGGGATATAAGCATTGGTAAAAGTGGGATTTCCAGTAATGCTTCGTATACTACAAAAGCTATGAAGATCATGAAAATCACTTGGGAATTATCTTAAAGACTCTTAGATGAAATGAATTATATGGGATGTTTAGCAAGAGTGAATTCTGGCTTAAGGAGATTTCTTTTCTTGGATATATTGTCTCTAAGGATGGAATAACTGTTGATCCTTCTAAGACAAAGGCAATCTAAGAATGGCTAGCACTGACAAGTTTAACTGAGGTACACAACTTTATTGGTTTAGCAGGTTATTGTCGACGTTTCGTCAAGGATTATTCCTGATTGGATAACCCATTAACCAATCTCACATGTAAAGCGGTTAAATTTTTTTGGAAAAAAGAGTGTAAAGAATGTTTTTAGGAACTAAAGAATATTTTAGTCAATGATATTATATTGACGCTTCCATCTAGGAATGATGGGTTAGTTATTTATAGTGATTCTTCAAAGAAAGGACTTGGTTGTGTACTTATACAGAATGATAGAGATATTACCTATGCATCATGGCACCTAAAAATTCATGAACAAAACCATCCCACTCATGATATTGAGTTAGCAGCTTTAATATTTTCTTTGATGATTTGAATACACTATCTCTATGGTAAAAAATGTGAGATATATATCGATCACAAGAGTTTGTAGTATATTTTCTCACAGAAATAACTCAACATGAGGTGAAGAAGATGGCTTGAACTACTCAAAGACTATGATTTCACTATACACTACCACCCAGGGAAGGCAAAAAAGGTGGAAGATTCTTTGAGAAGAAGAAATCATGGAGTTTTGAAAAAGATGAGAGTTGAAAGGGATCCTATGTTCATGGATCTTATAATGATGGATATGAGAATAATCATGGAAGGTGAAACATCAATAATTTTTCAAATGGTTGTCAAACCATCTTTATTAGAATGGATTAAATGTTCCCAAGCTGATGATGAGGAGTTTCGAAAGAATATTAAAGATGTGAATGACGGGAGATTGAGTGACTTTGTATATGAAGTTGGAATTTTATAATTTGGTAAGAGACTTTGTGTTCTCGATATACCTGATCTAAAAACGGAATTGTTGGAGGATGCCCATAGCTCCATTTTCTTTATACACCCTGCTAGCACCATGATGTATAGATATTCGAAAGAACATTTTTGGTGGGACAACATGAAGAGGGAGATTATTGAATATGGGTCAAGATGTATTGTTTGTCAATAAGTGAAAGCTGGAAGACAACATCCTAGAGGAGTCTTGCAACCTCTTACCATACCTGAGTAGAAATGGGATAATATTATGATGGAATTTATCATGGGGCTACCAAAGAATCCAAGAAGGATTGACACAATATGGGTCATTGTTGATCGTCTTACCAATTCAACACATTTTCTTTCTATAAGAGAAGATTTACCACTTGTACATTTAGCAAGACTATATATTAATGTTGTTTTAAGAATACATAGAGTACCCTTATTGATTGTTTCTGATCGTGATCCCCATTTTACATCATGATCTAGGAAAATTCTTTAGAAGGCCCTAGATACTGAACTTCATTTGAGCACTAACTACCACTCTCAAACTAACGGAAAATAAGAAAGAACTATTCAACCTTAGCGGACTTGTTGAGATCCTTCTCACTTGACTTTCAAGGTATTTGGGATCCATATTTACGTCTGGTAGATTTTTCCTATAACAATAGCTTCCATTTAAGTATTGAAATTCCACCATATGAAGCGTTATATGGGAAGAGATGTCACACACCAACTAATTGGGATGATGTTGGCGAAAGAAAACTTGTAGGCCCAGAACATGTTTAGGAAACAATGGAAAAGGTGAAGATTATCCAAACCCACATCAAAGCAACTCAAATTAGGAAAAAGAGATATGCCGATAATCGAAGGAAGGATTTGGAATTTTAATTAGGTGATCATGTTTTCTTGAAGGTATCTTCATAGAAGGGTGTTATAAATTTTAGTAAGAAGGGTAAATTATGTTCTAGGAACATCAGACCTTTCAAAATTATAGAATGAATTGGAGTGGTAGCTTATCATTTGGTAATGTCACGAAGTCTCTCCAAAGAACATGGTGTGTTCCACGTATCACTGTTGAAAAAATACATGCCTGATCCAACACATGTACTCACCTATGAGAAAATTGAACTGGGACCTGATCTGTCTTATTTAGAAGATCCTACCATGATTATTGATACAAGAGAACAAGTGTTGAGAAACTGGATGACTCATCTGTTAAATGATATATGGAGAAATAATAAGATGGAAGAGGCAACGTAGGAACCCAAGGATCATATGATGAAGAACCACCCGAATCATTTTATGCAGTAATATTCTAGAAATTTCAATGACAAAATTATTTGAAGGAGGGGAGAATGTATCACCCCAATCTTCCACAGTACGTTACCCTTTGGATAATGTAGTAGCCTGTGTTGTACACAACTTGGAGTTTTAACACACCACGACAAATCAAACTAGTTGTTACGAATAGTAATACCCGCTTTTTGAAATTTTATAAATTTTATTTTTCAAAATGGGCTTCATTTTTGAATTCGGAATATCAAAATTAGATTAGGGTTATCTTTTGGTATTTTTCTGAAAACTTTCAATTTTTGATGAATAGTGAAAAACACTGCGTTATTGTTTAAAACTGAGTTTTTATTTAAATAATTATTTATTTTATTTTAATTTATTTTAATTAAAAATGGATATATAATACCAATATTTGTTCAGTGTCAGTCCTTAGAATCATTTTTATAATAAAACTAGATGTATAAAATTTTATTGAATTTTTTATCGTCTTTTACCTACCTCCTAGGAGCATTTGCAAATTTGTATAAAAATTATATTTACCACTTATTTGAATTGAATTTCAAAAATCTAAGGGACAAGGTTGATATCAGTAAGTAGAATGTGGTTCAATAAGATGAAAATAATTTTTAGTGAATAGTAACTTTTAATTTTATATCCCATGGTTAAAAGTAAATTGGGTAATTAAATGTAAAAATGATATTATTATTACCCTAACACATGTAATAATTCTATTGGATAAATTTAATTCGACTAAAAACGTCCATAGTAAAAAAATATGATCCTTTAGGTCTTCTTGGATTAGATTAGGACATTTATTATTATTTTATTTAAAGAAGAGTTAAAAGTGTTAAATTCAAAGTTTAATAACTAAACCATTTTTAATATAGGGATATACATAAAATAAATTTATATATAAATATTCATTAGAAATATAATAATATTTCCAACATAATGGTATTTTATTTATAATTTTTAAATATAAAATAATTAAATTTAATTATGACACAATGATGATGTAGTAATTACCATATTAATGAAATATTAAAATAATTGATAGTATAAATATAAAAATAAATCAAATTTGAGACTTTTTATGAATTCCACTAATTTTCTAGGTTAATATTATGTGTTAGGGTTAATTAAATGAATTTAGTTCGAAGTAAGAATGTTGTAATGACTTTAACAAAAACAAAATACCAAATATTGTCAAAATTGAAATAAAAGAGTTTTTAAAACAAATACTATATTATTAATTGATATTAGATTCTTAAAAATCTACGGTTTAGAAAAAGGACTTAGATAAAGTTATATATATAAATAATTAACCACTTGGGGTTCTCTTGGATGTTTCTAGTATGTTTATTAACCATATAATATAAAAATACCAAGAGACATGGTAAATGTTAACCTATTTAACTAAGAGTTAAATATAAAAGATATGGTTAATATGGTGAACTAAACCTATCTAAAACAGATTTTTTGAGAGTTTTTCGACCCATCCTAACCTTATACTCTAAATAAATAATTTTGGATCCATTAGAAACCGAAAAATATTTTATTATAAAATAACATTTCAATATTTTTTTAAGGTGCCCCTCACCCCTCTTATAAAAGGGCACTTCCCCTTCCCTAAAATTTACACCTTCAAAGCCATTTTTCTTGTCCAACCCCTGCCCAAATACCCTAAAAAATATACTCCCTTCATCCCAGGGTACATCCTTTGGTTAGAAAACCAACCTATGGAGCCATTTTTATTAAATCAAAAGGAAGAACCTGAAAAAGATGTAAATATTTCATCACCTCTTTCAAGTTCTTTTCTAATTCCACTTCCACTTTCTTTGTTGTTTCCATTCTAAAATAATAAATCCCATATCTTATATATATGGTGATTTTATAATAAAAATGGTACAATCATATTAATTATTTTATCCATCATATGATGACAAAGTCATCATACGTGCGTACGTACGGCTTACCATCTCCACGTCATAGTGTTGTTGTTATTCAATATATTATTTTTGGATGGGTATAAAAATGATTTATAATTGATTTAAATAACAAATATATTACATGTTAATGATTCTGTATATATTATATACCATCTATTTACATACTATTTTATTATCAAAAGAATGACATTGATGTTCATGCGTACGTATGGAATATCGTCTCCACGAACCCGATGAGATTCATTTACTCATCTTAACCATTCAAGAATAATTTTCCGTTGATTATTAAAAATAATGTTTAAGAACTTAATATAATTATGTATATGAATAAAATATATCTTATCCATAACAAACATGGCTTATGTAACAAAACATATTAAGGAAAACAAATTAGTAAACACCTGAAACGACGATAATACTAAAATATTATTAACAATGCAATATTAAAAGATCATATATGATATCATATTTATGTATATGGTTCTTTCATAATTTAATAACAATTATTTAACTGTTATAAAGGAGGTTAAACTTCCATTGATCAAGTAAAAGTAAAATTTAAGGGTTAAATTTCACAACCTATTTATTATCCTAGGTTCTTTATACATGCGTATCTACTGGGACTTCTTTATCATCCACATCAATGTTTCTAGAAAATGTATATCAATTTTTTTTAATATTTTATATAATATCGGTTAAAGTCATTTATACCCTTGGTTTACTTTTTTTAAAATGTTTTGAAAGGAATCATTCTGTTATTTTCCAAACAAGGTACTTTATGGCCTTGTTTGTAAAATTAACGTAAGAATGTCTTTTTTAACTTATACAGCGGGTGCAGCTATTTTTCTACATTATAACATCATTGAAGCTTACCTTACAATATTATAAGAATATCATCAAAATAAATGTCTCCTTTTATAAATATGTGACTTTTAAATGATTTCAAAAAAACAAAGAGGTATTTCTCTCAAATAGTTTTGATTTCATCTATGTCAACATCCTTTGATGGATTTTACGCTTGTTTGAAGTTGATTCATTATGATAAAAATCATCCATATTGTGTTGAATGTTTTGTGATATGTTGTACTATTGATGTGTTATTTTTATAAAATTCATGTTTTATGGTTAAAGTATTAACATTTCGTATGCTAGTTTTAACACGAATTTTTGTGTTATGTTTCATCCTTTTAATATGAGGAATGCATTGGACTTTGTAAGTGATGGGTGGAGCCCGCTATGGCTCCTCGATGCATCATTATGTCTCATGAGACAAACTAGTGACTTGGAACAAGGCCATGACAAAATTTTATTTTTAGCATTGGCACAAGGTCTTGACAATGTGGTTATAATGTCCGGCATTATGTATTCTATCATTATGAAAGTGGTTATTGATATTTCATGTGATTATTCGACTAGTAGAATATCCATGTGAATAAGTAAATAGAATTATTTGATTTATATTTTCCATATTATTCATATGTTTATGTTTTAAAAACTTATGTTTTAGTCTTATACATTTCCATAAATTTTTATACTTTTTTACGAAAGTTTCTGCTATATTATTATCCTTACTGAGCATATGACCTCACCCCTTTCTATGTTTTATTTCTCCCAGGATGCGGAGAAGTTTATTATGACTAACCTGAATGGATAGTCTAAGGGATATGATTGTGGCCCATGGGGAAAATTTTGTTGTTGTTTTTCATTTTATAATTTAATGTAAAACTTATAAATGTATCTAGTATATCCAAGGTTTCTAAAATGATCGGTCTTTCCGGATTTGATCCTTTGTGATCATACCAATGTTATGTAATAATGCATCATCTCTGGGTAACTAGTGTCAGGGTGTTACAGAATTGATTGTCATGCATTTTTCTTGTTGGTGACTCATCCTTTGATCTTGAAGGAATCTTTCTTGAGTTTCTTGATAGGTGGAGAGATGGAGAAGTCAGTAGATGATTTCATTATGTAGGCCGATTATCTATTCATACTACCAAAAAAATAGACATATCCATCAATTTATAGAGATATATTCTAGGTTATGAAATATTATTTAATTACATGTTGGCCTTTAAAATAATATTATATTATTAAAAAACTCCATTACATGTGATAATAATAATATGTTTATTACTATTCTATGGCATGCCAGAACACACAAAATCATAAATAAAATTTAGTGGATTGAAAAATAAAATTTATCAATGGATGCGGTCTTGTCCTTCTCATCCTCCTCGACATTTATTGAATACCTAAATAAATATTTAATTATAAATTTTTATTAATCATTAAATATTTATGAAAAATAATACATGAATAAAATTATTCCAAGATCTTAAAAAAATATCTATTGTATTAAATTCAAATTATAATTTAATTGAGATCAATAAAAGAACTTAGTGTGTGACCCTCTAGAATTCATTCTCATTGGAATTTGCTGGGAATGCCTAAAGTCTATGATTATTGTCTTGAAATGGGTAAAGTCACCTAGGAGAATGAAATTAATAATCCAAAAATAACAACCACATATGAACACTCACTGTGTAATATATTCCCTTTTTCAAAATATCTCATTAAGCAGTTTTCACATTTGTGTAACCAACCTATAAGCTCAAAACCTCTTTCTTTGACTCTATGAAATAAACACGTAAATACACCATGGTAATGAAATTTAATATCATGAATGTATTCCAATCAAAGGGATGAGATATCATCTTCTATAAATATATAAGGGGAAAACTCTTTCTTTTAATTATTCATTAATAATATTCCATTCATAATATACCCAACATACCATACGTCCCATAAAAAAATGGTGTAATAATTTTCATCAGTAGATCAAAGTGAATGGGTCATGACATGAATAAATGATAATATTAAATTCTAAGGACTGAGACACACACTTCTGAATAGAAATATCCAATGACAACAAATCATGTGGAATTTAAAATGGAGGGTTTGTTCTCATAATAACTCGTCTTGGAGAGAACTAAGTGAGAACGTCATGAGAATGATCCCCACCGACTTATTAGTACCCACACCTGAATTTCATGTTTTATGTGTCCCATTATAGTACATTATCCTACTGGAGAACAATATTTATGAATTTCATCACAGAACATAAAATTTATCATCATAATAGGGAACTTCTATGACCTTATAAATGTGATGAATACTCTAGAATATTATTAAATTAAATAAATATATAATAATGAAAAATATGTAATATGGTATTTTAATATTCAAATAATTAAATATACATCTAATCAAAGTGAAAAAAGTTATTCATTGGACACCAACTCTAACAGATACATCATTGTCCAAATAATCCAAGAATCATGTAGTAGATTAAAAAAATGTGTAAAAAAGATCTCATAGAAACAAATCAAGAATAAATATATATTTGGAGAAGAAAGTATTTGAATAAAATAAAAACATACAAAGAGTCTAATATGACATAATGTTTTTTATTATTGAATTATTACCTATAAAATAATATTTTATCAAGATTTTAAATGGATTATTATATGTTTTCAAGGGAATGGGATATCAAAATTATCAATATCGCAGTAAATAAAATTTCATGAAATATAGGTATGAAAATAATCAATATGAAAGTATCTATGATGTGATAATTTTATGGGAGAAGAGGACATAAAATGAATTATTTTCTATAACCCCGATGTCTTAAAGAAAAAAAATAATGATTTTTGTTTCAATTTCATAATTAAGAAATCCTAATACAATGTATTTCTTAACAAGAGATGATTTTTATGTAATAAACATGTCCATATAACAAGTAATTATAATAGGAAAGAAAATTAATGTGTTATTGGGAATACCTTCATTCCTATGACAAACAAAAAAAGACTTTTAATTGAAATAAAGTCAATTATAGTGAAAAAAAGATTCACTACTTTAGAAGATAAAAAAAATAGATCAATGAAAATTTAATCATGCACTCATAATTTTGTGCACACATCAAACCTCATGGAAAGAAATAATAAAAATTTTCTGGATAAATAAGGAAGTATTTCCATTAATGAGGTGGATAGATGAACGTTTCAAGAAAAACTACCAAGGAAAATCATTTTTAATGTGACTTCAATGAAAATATAAGTTGATATAGACAAATAATTCCTAAGGGATTGAAAATACCATACCATAAGTAAAGCGATGAAGGTTTTTGAAGGATTCCTTTTTTTATGAAGGAATAATGACGGAAATTAATATAAAAATACATATTTTAATGGAACATGTACTAATGTGTTTATTCACACTACTAAGATGGAATCCATTCCCATGAAAATGGAGGAATTTAAATCTAACACATATTTTATAATATATAAAAATTTAATTACCAAAACAAATAATAGAAAGGATATGAAGAAATAGTAAATCACTTTGTTGGTTTATCAAGACCACCCACAATCCTCAAAATGAGGATGTTAGAGGTACCCCTCTCCCTGATATTAGAATTTTTATAATTTCTATTAAAAATGTTAAATGGATATGGTATAAATATGATCCTTGTAGTTGTATTTGATGAAAATAAAAAAATATGTGGTGAATATATAATGTGTTTGTTAAAACGAAAAATGGAGAGAATTTCTTAAGAACATGATTCTATGTTAAAGAAGTGTCAAAGATTATTTGATATTTCAGGTGGAATCAAACTAATATTCAAGAGAAAAATATGACCTCAGACTATTTCCCATGTGGTATCTAATTAAAATAAGTAGAATAACAAGAAGGCAACTCTTAAAGAGAAACAATAAAATTCATGTATAACATATTTATTTATAAGTGCACTAAAAATTGTGGTGTTAGATGATTGTTTTTTGGATACCAATATTTTTTTAGAATAAATTTTCATTAACATAAACTTTTTTCCCATGATTATGAAATAACTAAATATATAGTGTCATTATTTTAAGGCATTCAGGGGAAGTTGTTAAAGAGTTCTGAAAGGCTTCGTAAACTTATCTAAAAAACGTTTTCATAAAAATATGTAAATATCATGAATATAATGTTATATAATTTAATCAAACATATGGTATTCATTACATAATTTATGATTTATTGATTATAAATTTATGTTATGGTGTGATTGTGATTAAGATCATGGTATGTGTTGAGAATTGTAAAATGTCAAATTGCTAGCATATATTGAAAAAGGTGAGTGACATGGACAACATGAGTTTGTTGAATTAAACCCTTATTTCAAACACTTATATTTGGATCAATAGGTTTAGAGGATTTTTCATGGACACTATTCAAAGTGATAAATTCACTCACTAAATATCATTATTTCAAATTTTGGTTATGTAGGAGAAAGTGCCTTTTATATTTAAAGGTTCTAAAATGGAGGATGTAAACTGGTGGAATAAAATAGGTAAGAAATAATTTTATAATAAAGGGTGAGAATAATATCATCATATATAGATTTTTGAATTAGGGGGTGAGTAGAATTTACCTTTATTTATTTGATTCTCATTGAGAATTTGGTGTAAGAAAAATATTAAAAAGGGCAAGAAAAGGGTGAACTAGAGAAAACCTATGGGGCTGAGAAATTAATGGTGAAATTTTGATGCAAAGAAACCATTTAATTTTCCTAAAAAATATATAGAAAAATGGTATACACCTAAAACCCATATTTAATTTTAGATATTTTTATTTATAATGAAAATAATGTTTTTATGAAGTATTGTTAAAAAATCCAAGTGGGGAATTATTTCAGCCATGATTTTATATGTTAGACTTGTTGTAAATATATGTTGAGATACATTAAAAGAATTATTTTATTAATTTAATAGATTTGTTAAGAAGAAATAATAGTTTTGGAAGATGTATTTTTTAAGAAAGAATAATTTAATGAACGATTTATTATATTTTTCTTTTTTGGAAAAGGTATAAATATTATAAGTGTTAAAAAAATTAGAGACAACTATGTGTAGTAAGAAAAAGCATTTAGAAACACTTAAAGGGAAATAACCATTATCTATAGTCACATAGAGAAAGATGTAAGAATTTTGGTAGGTCCATGAGTTGGTTGAAATGTGGAAACGATGTGTGGAATGATGTATATAAAGGATCAAAACAACTATGTGGGATGATACAAGTGGAACAATGGAGTAGGGAGGTCCTAGTGGGTTTACACTGGCATACCTAGATTTTTATTTTTTGGCATATTTTATTCATTTATTTATGTTTATATTTATCCTTGAGTTTTGGAATAGAATTTCATGAATTTTAATTTTTTTAGGTTTTTAATATGGATAAGAGTTTGAATTCATGGTTATTTCTAACCATGTGACATCCATGTATGTAACCATTATTGTTTAGTAGATCGGTTTTGCATGGTTAGTCTAACATGTGGCCCAATTGTGTGTCTCCTCGGTGTTACTTGTAAAGGTTTCATGGTTAGCTTATGGTTTTTGTAAATTATTCAATAAACCCATATACATTAGCCAACTCATTAAAAGAATTATTTCTTTTTTAACCTTACAAAATAAAACCCCTAAGGGATCTTTCTACCCATTCACATGAGTAGGATCAAGGGAGTATAGAGAATCTCTACTCTTTTCTCCCCACTTAATTTTGAATTCCATCCCCTAAATCTCTTAGTTATTCCCCTAAAGTAAGGCCTCATCCTCCTCTCCTTATCCATATTATCTTGTCTTTTATCCTATTATTTCATTATTTTTCTTCAACTAATCATTGGGGGTGATATTTGGTTAAATATTTCATAGGTTTTGATGTTCAAGCATGTTTTTTGTTCATTGGTCCCTATTCCTTCCATGATTGGTTGATTAACATCATCTTCTCAATGACTGAGGTATGTTTTCCCAAGTTTTACCTTTTTCTTAGAATTCCATAGGTTCTTGATATTTCTAAATATTTTTTCTCGATAATATTTTATATTTTATATATATTTATGAATGTACTTGGTGGGTTTTTTCAAGAGATTAATATTTTCATAATGCTTTCTAAATTTAAATTGGGTTTTTATGGAAAATTCAATTGGTTTCATGTGTTTATGGGTTGTGATGTCATATCCATTAGAATTTAACAAGAATTATAATTTTTCTTATGTAATTGACTTGGTTTTATGTGTTTATGTTTTTATAATTGTTTGGTAGTGTTTTGATTTAATACTCTTCATTATTATTGGATTTAATGGGTTCAAAAGAAATTTAACTCTTTGTTTAAAAATAAATTCAGAAATATTTTATTTATAAATGGTTTTAATTATGGGGTTATCAAATTAAAGATCTATTGTTTGATGAAATTACTCCTTTTAAATATTAAATATAATTCTCATGAAAAAATTCATATTGAAATGTTTTCAAAAGTTTTTTTGGAAATTATAAAAAACATATTTTGAAGTCATGGATTAGTTGGATCTATTCATGTTCAAAGGCTATCCTTATATTATTTATATGTTATTGGGTACATTAGTGACCCAAATGCAATATTTTTTTGATGATTTTGATATATGTATTTTGAGGGCCTATCTTAAGGGGTTGTCAAGAGGTGGGGGAGGTTTATTGAATCACTATTGTTACCTAACCTCTCATCACTAATTCATGGTGATCTTAGGAATATTAATGAGGGATTGATATATGGTTACTATGTTTCCCTTATTATATAGATAGATCCTATTTAGAAATGAACTGGAATAGGCCTTTCTGAAATTCAACTATGCATGCTCGTTTAGAGCATATAGTTAGATATAGACGTAGGAATGCATCGATATGCCAATAGATAGTTCCAAATCAAGTATTTCTATATTCACCTTATAGAATGAATATGAATTTACCAAAATTCATAAAATTTTATTGATTTACTCTTTTACTCTTTATTTATTATTATCTATTACTAATACTACTAAAATGATTCTATAATTATTTTTATTCAATTTACTATACTGATTATAGTTTTAATTAATTTGAGTTCAATTTATTTCTTAGATATAAATGAATTATTTATAGGGTTTTTCAAAGGATAATTTAAAAATAAATTATTTTGGAATGATTTTGAATTATGGGTATATAAAATTGATCTTGGTATCAATATAAGTTTTATAAAAGTAAAATGAGTTATTTTATGAAAAAGAGTGAAAAATATTTTATAAATTGAAATATTTAAAACTAAAGTTTATGGATTGTTATGAGAAGGGTAACTATAGTGAGTCTTTGGTTGTATCTTACTTGGATATCAAGATCACACCCAACCTATTCTGAAATGTATCTATGGACCGAATATATTTTTTTGCTACATGTTCATTATATCTCTCTAGAATTGAGTTTGTATTTGTGGATGGATTATGATGTGGTATTCACATGCAGATCATGTAAGGTATTCAGTATTTCCTTAAACGTTATTTATTGTTGTTTTTAGCATGATCATCCTTAATTTTATTCTAGATCATGCATCAACTTTATTTATTATATCTTAATATGTTTATATATATGATTTTTATTTATTCATTATTTGGTTATTTCTTTATTTAGAAACTTCTTATTTTTCTATGTGAGGATCTCTGATGTGGGAAGGGATGATGATATACTTCTATGTGAAAGCCTAATTTCGTTTCATTTTTATTTTGTTATCACCCTCTCTGTATCATGGTTATTTCACGACCAAAAACACTCACCAATATTTTTAAAGGGGTCTTTTATGCTATTTTAATTTCAATTTAATAAAATTTGATGCATTCCTGATAAATACTTTCACTAATTTTAAAAAGTCCTAGTTATATTTTAAATTATATTATATTGTCATAATTTATGTTTAGTGGGATTTAAAGGATGTTGTAATATCTATAGAAGGCCTTGGAAGGAAGTGGTGGTTCTACTTCTTGAAGCTGAATATAGCATGAAACATTAGAACCCATTATAGAGATACTGAATAGCTAGTGGCATGAGAAAAGGATTTCCAAGAAACCATAACTCCAATAGAAATCTAGTGATTGATTTCAAATATTAGTATGTTATAGGTAGTCGACTGACTACCCATTGGAGGCTACCAGGTATCCAGTGGTGGAAATACTGCTAGACTGGGGCTGAATTTCTGATGGTCAAAAAGATCTCACTGGGATCTTAATGACTTGTTATGAATATAAACTAACTCTTAACCCTATAATTCTACAATTAGAGGTATAGGGAATCTTGTATTTTTATCCAACTCAATAACCAATGTTTTCGAACAAATATCATCTTGAATTAAGATGATGAATCTCTAGTGTTATTAAATCCCCTCTATCAGTAATCCAACATTCTTTTAGAAATCTCAAAGGATATCACCATTTTCACCTTATATTTCTATGAAGTTGTATCTATCCTGTAATATAGATGTGCAACACAAATTGTAATGGATTTTTGCCAAGAAAATCATCCCTTATCAACCAAATTTCAAGATTTGGTTCTTGGGTTTCCATTAAAAACAAGGAAATTTGGTTATTGGGTTTCTGTTAAAAAAATGTAATTCATTTATTGGGTTTTTATTAAAAACATGGTATGGTATTAAGAGGACATGTATATCTATTTTAGGGGGGGCACATAGGCTTCACATTGTTTTCTATTTCTTAACTTATTATAAAATTGTGTTTATTCTCTCATTTATCTTTTTTCTTTACATCATTTCATCATAGATATGTATAATGATTATAAATTTGATATGTAATCTATTTTTTCTTAATATATTAACTATAATTAATATTAACATTATTAATATGAATAAAATGTATATTTTTATAATTTCATTTTATCAAAATTGTTTTATTTTTAATTTACTAAATTATTTTATTAATTTATTTTTTTATATAAACTCACCCCTCTTTCCATTATTTCCCAAAAAATTAATAAAAGTATATCTCTATATTTATTTCAAAAACATTAGTTTTTAATAAATTATTTTAATTTTCAAAACTCTAATCATTTTCAATGATTATTCTTTTATGATGGTATCATTTCATCATGCTCCTATTTTTAATGAAGTGGATTACTTCTATTGGAAAATAAAATTCTAACTTTTCTTAGTAAGATTAGATATCTTGTTTAGAAAAGTTTTATGCGTGAATATATTCATACTAAATAAAAAATAAATAAATTCACTCCTGAGGATATTATTGATTTTGAATGTAATGTATAATATATGAGTGCTCTTCATTGTTTAATTGAGTGAAATTAATTTAATTTAATATGAACTTATAAAATAGCTCATAAAATATGAAAATTATTAGAATTAACATAGGAAGTAATAAAAAAAGTTATAGACATTATATTTTTTTATCTATTGGAAAGATATTGAAATTTTTTCTATTAATACTATGTAATCAATTAAAAGTATTTTTATGATACTTACTATCATTTTAAATTGTAAAAAGTCTCTCCATCATGATTTTTATTTAGAAACTCTCATGAATAATCTTTTTTTGGATTTACCAAGATATTGAGCTTCGAAAGTGATGGATATCATAGAATAAAAGGAAATAAATAATATGGTGCTTTTGGAACTCATTGGATCACTCATGACATATGAAATAACCATGAATCACCCTTTTGTGAATGAATTAGTAGATGTAATTCAAACCAAGAATAACCTATCATTAAAAGAAATTAAAGATTATCATCTTTTAAGAATTGTCACCCCTGAAGAAATGGAAATTTATCAAATTTTAAAAAAATTTATAAAAATTTATAAAAAAGAAACAACCTTGACATTGTAAAAACTATGAATAAATTGATGTATGAAATGTTACCTTCTATGAATGAAATAAAAAGGTTCATATTAGATTTGAATTTTTGATCTAAAAAATAATATAAAAGACAAGTTAAAAGGTATGAAAGATATTAATGTTTCAACTTGGAGTGTTTTATCTTATTCCAGAAACTCATGTCCTTAATACCTCATGGAACATCTTGAGGAATATAATGGGGTTAGTTATCCTATTTCTCTCTCTCCTTCCCAATACTATTCTTCTTAAACTTCTTCTTATTCAAGTCCCCTAATTTATAAATTCCTAAAATATAATCATGGTCAACCTGAAAATGGTTTTAATAAAATTTATTTTTATAAAGTGATCTAAACAAAAAAATATAAACGATTTCTCTATGATTAATGAAAAATTGTGGATGAAAAGGATCTTATTTTAAGAGAAAAATACGATTTGATTTTGAAATTAAAAAATCTACCAATTGTTAAATTTTTTAAATATAAAATCAAATATCACAAAATACATCTTTAAAAAATTAACCTGAGGTAAAAGAAATCTAAACTTTAACCTTGGTTATTGATGTTTTGAAAGAAATATTAATTATTTTAGTTATTCAAAAATATAAAATCTTATAAAAATACTAATTTTTTGAAAGGAATTTCTCAAAATAAACTTTTCAATTATTTTTTAAATTTTAAGCATTTGACTTATGAGTGATATTGTAAAAATAATAGACATAGAATACCTAAAAAATCCACATTTTATCTCATTTAAAACATCATAATTAACAAATTTGGGTTCCTGAATCATAATTAGGAAATATTAGTGGACCCAATATTGTTACTCCCTAAGTGTAAAAATATTCACATTATTTTTATTTTTTCTCAATAATATGGAATTGAGATTAATAGATCTATCATATGGTGGATTCTTAATAAATGTGGCCGAAGATTCTGAAATAATTGATCAACCCTTACCTTCTTGAGGACATTTTTTAATGTTCTAATTGAGGGGGTCCTGAATCTATCCTTTTTAGAGAAATTTGGAAACCAAAATTGATCCATATAAGAATTTTTCTTCAATATTTTAATTTTAATTATTTATTAAACTTATTTAAACATCTCCACTCTCTATCACTCTCTGTCATGTCAATGTTTTATACAATAAGGGTAAAGAAAGTTCTATTTTTAAATTGTTATTGTATCTTCTTAAAAATTATTTTTTAAAATATTTTGAACATAATTAAATATTGAGATTCACTCTTATATTCAATTTTCAATTTAATATATGCGATCTTATGTGTTTTTATCATCGGTTTATACCATGTTCTTTAATATATCTATTCATTGTCTTTTTCTTACTTTCATTTTAGTATTCTCTTTTCCATTAGTAGCCTCCTTTTATAATTTCACAAATGGGGAGATTCTTTTACATCAAAGAGTGATGGAATGTTTTATTGATTCAAAAGGGAAGAAATGTTATATTTCAATAAGGTGAGATTTTTCTTGGTTTTTGGGGAGAATGTTTTAAGACTTTATCATGTTGAATATATTTTAAGTTAAAATCCAAAGCTTGTTGAATATATATTTTTTATATCTTAAGAATATTGAATTAATGTTTTTCTAATGGTATAATCTTAATATATATTTTTATGTTAAGTGTTTTTTATCAGCAAAAAGGGGGAGGTTTTTTTACCACTATCTATCTCATGGTGTTTTCATGGTCACAAAAAATCACTAATGATTATAATGGGTTCTTTTAAGTGATTTCAATTTCTTTTTAATAAACTCTAAAGCATACATGATAAATAAATTGAGGTATTTTTATAAGTATTAAAGATATTTTAAATCTCTTATCTATTCATAATGTATTTTTTAGCCCATTAAATTAAGTTAAAAGATCCATAGAAGGTAATGGATTGAACTGGTGGTGCCACTTCTTGAAGATGAATCTAGTAGTAAGCACCGACTACCTGATGTAGTTCTAATGTATAAATGGTGGCATGAATAAAGAATTCCCCAATAACTAGAAATCCAATGACAGGCTGGTGAGTGATTTAAAATAGAATAATGGTCCATGTAGTCCACTAGCTCCCCAATGGAGACTACCAGATATTTGGTGGCATCGGGACTGCTAGTCTGGGCTCCCTTTATAATGGTCAAAGAAAATTATATTTAGTTTTTAAATACTTAGATAGATCCTCGACAACACCATCATCCTAGAATTATATAAATTGAGGCCAATAGAGGCTTGTATCTCCATCCCACATAATCACTAAAGGTGTGTGAAAACTCTCCTCTTAAAACAAGATACTAATTCTTTATCATTCCTTAGGCCCTTATCTGAGAGTGGAAACTTTATTTTTCAAATATAAAAAATTCTAACATTTTTTCTCTTTGCATCTCTCTAAAATTGTATCCATCATTCAACAATAATAGAAGACTAGATTTATAAAATAATTTCACCAAGAAAATCATCTCTTCTCATCCCACTTTCTATATTTGGTTCTTGTATTTATCATAAAAAGGGAAAGAATTAATATAGAATAACTCTATAATTAAGGGGTAGATACATAGGGGAACCTTGTGTGTTATTACTTAACTCCATATAAAATTGTTCTCATCCTACCATTTGTTTATTCCTTGAATAATTTCTTCATTGATACACATAATGTGCATAAATTTGATATGTACTATTTGTGTTGTTTTTAATAATTTATTTAAATTTAGTATTAACTTTTTAATACAAATAAAATTTATCTCTTTATTGTTTTATCATATAATAATCTTTTTATTTTTAATTTATCGTTTTATTTTATGGCTTCACCCCTCCCTCTTGAAATTTGACATTGGCCAACATATTAGGAGAAATAATTCCTACTGTATTAATTTTAATTAAGTAGCACTTCTTTCTAGCTTAAGGGTATTGGGAATTCCCCTTAGGTTGTTCCATAGTCTATTCTATGTTTCTAGTGGATGGATAACCTAGGATTTTTTATGGCATGCATGTTGTCTTGGTGAACTACAACATTGTATAAACCAGTGCCCTACCAAAGGAATATTAAATGTGGGACTTAATTTAATGCATTCATTATTCATTCATGTTGACCTCACCTGTTTTGATAATCTCAATTATGTTTCGATATGCTTTGATAATCCCAAATAATGTTTATCTTTATAATAATTTTTCGTTCAATCTATGATATCATATTATTAAAATATCAAAATGATCATTGGAATTTGTTAATAAATGTTTATCTATGTTTATACATGCTTTGAAATAATTCTAACTCAATCTGGATATAATTTTCAAAGAACAGATAAGTGTTAAGCTTGTGAGTCCCTAAGACAGACAGCTATCGATAAGGCTAAAGCACACCGATACAGAAGTCTACTGATATGGATAAGGTCACTGATATGCATAACAGCTACCGATAGAAGAAGAGATACCTATATAATAAGTCTACCAGTATACACAAGTCGACTGATATAGACCTACCGATAGAGTAAGTCCACTAGTATGCATAAGTCCACCGGTATACACAAGAGGTACCGATACAGACAGACAAATATTCACTGATATGAATTCCACCAATACAAATACACAGTCCACCGATACAGACAGATACCGACAGACAGCTATGGATACAAGTCTGCTGATACAGGTAGATGACAACCACTACACAACTACCGATATGAAGTCTACTGATATACAGAGAGACCCATCGATACAACCAGGCTACCTATATAGAAGAGTTTCCAATACAGTGTTATTGTCACTGATACATAGAGATACTGTTATAAAGAGTAACCACTACCGACTCAAGACCTACGGACTCAAGTCCATCGATACAATATCATTAATACTAAGATCTACCTATGGAGACTAGTCATCACATCTCTAAACCCTACTTATATTTTTTTTATTTAGTTGTGGTCATATTTGATGTTTTTAATTCAACTACTATTAATTAATGATAGTTGTTGGTATTTCAGAAACCGTACCTAGTACCTATAAAAAGGTAATCATTCCCATTGACGGAGCAGAAAGCTATATAAGAAAACCTTGAACTACTAAAGAAGTAGAGGTGTTCGAGAGATCAGTTTTTATGAACATACGAAAAAAAATTACACGCAAAGAAGGAGGAAGGATACATACTGACTCTGTAGAACCTGAACATTCAAGGGGAAAATATGTTCAACAATTTTATATACACCCTAGCTGTTTAGGCTGATCAACCTAGACGTGGAAGTCAAACACAAAAACGACACTCTGTTTTTCTTGACTAAAACTAGAGAAGGACTCAAAGCTTCATCTGCATCTATTCAAGGATTCCAGATCTTCACTCACAACACATAGAGCATTCTAAACTCATCTCTATTTGTTTATCTCTATTGTGTTTCATTTTCCTACATATTGAGTAGTGTGTGTTCTATATTTTAAGCACCCACTGTCTCATGTGCTGAACTAGAGGATTTATAAATCCTCACTCAATCCATCCATTATACTCTTATATCCCACTGTGGATATTGGTAGAGGTCAATTTTGACCTGGATAGCCTTTGTGTTATGGTTTTTTTCACAAAGAACAGTGGTACGGGTATTAGCACCTGGACAGTCTTTGTACTATTGTTTACCCCGATCTAGGGTGTCGATAAAAGTTTTTATAAAACTGTTTGGGAGGACTAAGTCTCAGCTTGAGACTGAACCTCTTGGTTAAAACTATTGTGCTTGTTTATTTTGTTTTAAACTATATTGAATATTACGCTGCTAAGTACTTTAAATATAAATCTACTTTAAAGTAACTCTGATAGTTAAGCTAGCAAGTTTTTATAACTATAGATAGCCAGTAAATTAGTTTCAAAAGCTAACTTAATCTTCCGATTAAGTTTACAGAGAAATAATCAATCATTGAAAAATTAATTGAAACCTTTCATGCTTTATAAATTCACTATAGTTTAGCTTATTATTCAATTTGGGTGATTTTAATAGAAATATTTTTAACATAAATTTTTAATTGGAACTCAATTCACCCACCTCTTGAGTATCCACTCCGACTAACAATTAATTTAAATTTATTTACCCATTTTTTTGCTCATGTTATATGTATTATAAATATAATAGTGGTAACCCTATAAAATGGGGTGGGGTGGGGTGAATTGAAGTAAAATGATTGACTAAATTATTCCTTCCTCTTTATTTGTATTCTTTTATATAGTAGAAATTGTTATTGATAATTTAAATGATTTTACATATAAAAGCCTATAGAAAGTAATAAATCCATATAGTTAGGGTAGATTAAAAAAAATTATCCCATAGTACAAGTTCACAAAACTGTTTTGATTCTCATGGTAAAATTCTTGAAAATTAAAATATCTACACCACAATAATCCCTTGTCCATGTAGGGCTAGATATACTAGCTACAATACACCCTCTCTTTATGTATGAGTTAAAAATTTACTGCCTCCCACCATGGAACCACATGACCATATTTGATATTGGACAGGCCATGGATATGATTATGACTCTTTCAAAAAAATCATCATTGTATCAAGTTAGATACTCACAAGAGTGATATTCCTCTATTGATATTTATTCTGTCCAAGAAGAAGTAAATTTTCCACATATAGTATAGTGGTTCTATATCCAAAGAGGGATTTAAAATATATAATGATTATCCTTGGTGGTCTCATACTACCTCGTACCCATCTATAACATTACTGAATGCAGAACCATCTATGTTTAGTTGTTACCAAAAAGAGATTGTTTCCAAAAAAACCCACATACTTCTAAAAATAATCATCCTACGATACTCCATGTGAAGAATTTCAGTCCATAGTTTTTTATGAAAGCTGACCAGGAAATCAGATTTAATATCACACATTTGGCCCAAAAAAGTTAAGGCAGTAATGAAGTGCACTATACAATGATATATTAACAATGTTGTGGAGAACTTCATTACACCCAATCCAAATATAAATGAATTCTACAATAATTATACAAATAGGTATGATATTTTCATATTTATTATTTTTATATAGTATCCATCAATGCAGTTGTGGATCAAAAGAATCCATCCTAATATGGAAATCCATGATACTGCTAAATAATGTTCATATCCTATTCATCCATATTCCTTTGGTAAATAAATGTTCTGTAGATTCTACTAATGAATATATTCAACACCAACATTTAAAGGAAAGAGAAATACCTATCATTTGTATCACAACATAACATGAAGGGGCATTTCTTCTGACCTAAAAAATGATAAATTACATTTTAGTGGAAATATTCTTATTCTATATATTCTCCCCCACCCAACCTTAGGTCTCATGCTCGTGTCATACAACTGAAAATAAGACAACATGAATTTACCATTTGAACTCTATAAATAAGTGAGTTGATCATGAGAAATTTTCAAAACAATTTATTTTTTATTGATAATTAATATTCATCATGAATTGTATCCAGAATGGCCATATAAACCATCAACTCTCTAATAGTGATGTTAGGAACAAAACACCCTATAAAATGATGTTTTTCTCCAACCCACTGCCCTTTCATAATGATTCATCTCTATTTCTCACCACCCATATTTTCAACTCAATAATGAATAGAATGATAGATATTGATTTATTCCAAAATTATAGAACATAAAACAACTTTTTATATTAACACCTCACAAAAAATAATTTGTTTAGTCCAAATCTTTTTTCACATAAGGTTGTGCCTTCAAAATAATCCCATGTCAATTTGGATTGAATATCAATCATATTTTCTTCTGATATAAGAAAATTGATACCTCCCTCATCTACTAGAAGCATTCAGATTCTCCAACCATCCGAATAAAACAAATAATTTTCCCCAAAATCCCATAAGAAGGTATAAATCATATTCTCTAATTTCTGTAGGACCACATTAGAAACTGCCACTAATGATAGAATGTAGATCATCATATATGATGACACAGTCTTTATTAGGGTTTTATTTCCACTAAATGAAAAGAATTTAATTTTCCAATTTTTAATTCTATGATACAATTTAGGTAAAATTCCTTTAAAACAATAAATCCTCAGATGGATAGGAATTATTAGAGCTGTAATGTATTAAAAATTAAATCATCTCTTCTTGATGATGGATCATCTCACTAGAATACCCATCCTTCGAATAAACATTTTATCAAATACCAAAAAACACTTTTATCATGGTTAATAGTTTAAATGATTCATATTCAATATATCCTAAGAAACACCATTAATATATCCATATATTTGTTTTTTTAATTGACGAATACCATAACATTATTCACAAATAAAAGGTGAGAAATACCTTGTGACCAATATTTATCAAAAAAATACACCCATACCCCCCTCTTCTATACAATCATTGAAGTTTCTACTAATGGAATTATGAGAAGTAATGATAAAAAAATTAGATATAATGAATTCCCTTGATGAATTCCTTAGAAAATTTAAAAATACAAATTATTCTACCCATAATTAAAAATGGATATCCATAGAAAATAAAAATACTAAAATATAATATCAAAGAAAGTATACTGAATCCCCATTCCATTTTTCAAATTCTTTCTCCAGGTCAATTTTAACCATCTCATTTCGTTCCAAGTCTTTTTGATCTCGCTCTATTATTATTTATTATTATATACCAACTACTTCTTTAATATATCTCTTATTGATAATTCCATGTTGTTCATCGAAAATAATATAATAAAGGAGAGGAAGTAACATATTTTTCACCATAGTAGAAATGATATTATATAAAAAATTATAGAGGATGACTATTTGAAATTATTATAATATATATAGATGATAAATCATGGAAATAATACCTAGAGTAGTGTATTTTATGGACATTAGATGAATCCTCGACTGAATGTTCCCCACAACAATGAATGACCCCCCTTAATGATTTCCTATGAAAATATTTAAAACTATACTGCAAACCATGATGTATATGAGAACTTTCAACAACCATAACCTTGATATCTTCATAGACCGATTTTTATTCCACGTGGAAAAAAATAAATGGATTATATCACTCTTGGACTCTGGTATATAGATTGGATACACAATTGAGATTCACGTAAAGGTGCAGTGAGTGCACCTATAATGTTCCTAATAATAATGGAACCAAGATAATCAATATATGATTAAACTATTCTATCCTTATTTTAAAATTTACGTCTACCTGTTATTTTTTTTCTTTAATACATTCCTGGATGTGAGAAATATTGTGATTTCTATCCAGTATCCATAATAACTTGAAATACTCTATGGCCTCAACCTCCTCCTTTAACAGTCCTGAGTTAATTCGTTCTTTCTTCTTGGTAAATTATTTAAATACCTATAGGTTTTATTCCAATGTCATTAATATAACTAGATATTTAATGACCTCAGATAAGGATTAAATTGAACCAACATCCTCTATATGATCTACATGAGACCAAAAAATCATATTTCATAAATTTTTCAATTTCCCTCGGAGGGACGACATTGGTTGGATACCTGTATTTTTATTACCTGTATTACTAATCACATAAAGAAAACCTTCCACTATGGTATATTTCATAGTATATCTAAATCTTTAGAACCAGTAAAATGAGTCCCTCTACATGAATATCGGTATGGAGTGATCTGACAAGCCGTGGGGAAAATGTAGAACCTCCATACCACCAAATTAATTCATACCATGCCTGTTATAAATAAATTTTTCTAATAAAATCCACATACTTCATCAGGTTTTTTATTATTACTCCATTTGAAATCCTCACCCATAAATCCTATGTACATTGGTTAGTTACAATCTATGAATTCATTAAACTCATCTATAGATATACTTGAATGTCCAGTCCCACCATTTTTCATAATGAATAGATATTGTATTAAAATCCACTCCTTTAATAGAGGATAGCATTATGGGGTCAAAATAATATATATAATTCTTGAGATGAGACCTTTCAATCATGTCATAATGACTGTACACAGTAGTAGAAAAGAATTTTTTATCCATTCATCACACCTAAATCCTGATAAACTGGTTTATAGAAAATTCAAATTTTAGTGTAGATGGTTCCCAAAAAAGTGTATGAATGTGATGATTGGAATAAGAATATAAGAAGTTAAAAACACTAGCTTAATATAAAAACCATTAATGTCACCCTATTTATGTTTATGTCCTAATAACATGAGAATTTTACAATCATAAGCACTCACATGCCTCTTGATATAATCATATTTGGTGAGACCCCTAATCCCTAAAGTATTCCATAGGAAGATATAAAGTGTTGTAATATATTATAAATGTCATATTTTAATTATGAAAAATCATGTGTCATTTATTATTAATGATTTATGTAATTTATGCTAGTAAATTAATTTATGGATAGAATATAAAGATTAGATGATTCTTAATCTTAATATATGAGTAATCAAACTATGAAAGAAAAATAGAACATGTTTAACTAACCAAAAAAATAGTCCAAACAGCTACATGAAGTATTCAAGTGAGCACATACAAACTTCTTCCTACCTCAATGGGAATTTTGAAATGTTTTCAAAAAATCATAATAAAGATTCAACTGACCACAATAAGGATTCAACTGGCTAGATGAAGACTTTAAATGATTTCATAAAGTCTTTAATAAAATGGATGACAGAATAATTTAATCACATGTTGAAATCATGTTACCATAAGATGGATGTTTAAAACTACCAAAAAATAAAGTCACTAAAAGACTACTTGATCCACCAATAGATTGATATCCTATCACTTTGTCATTGTAAAGATGTAGACTCTCCGTGTCTAATTAAAATAGTATGAAATTATTAAAATATAATTTCTAAATTTTAGAGTAGTTAATTATATTAAATGTTTTTATGAGTTCCATATTAGATAAATCATTTCTAGGATTTATTTATGACTATTTTCCAATAGGTAATTTGAAAAATATTTTCATTAAACAGATGACCTGCATGTGGAAAAGATTATTTTCATTCAATATAATTGATTAATTTTATAACTACTTTACTCTTTTCATCAATGATAATCTGGTATTATGCATCAAAAATTAATATCAAATCAAATAATCTTAATAATTGAATTAAATAGTCTTTTCTTGAGATTAAAACCTTACTGATTAACCTAACAGGATAAGAGATTTGTTACACCAATCATCACAATACCATTTCTTCCTATTTATATCTTTATATTTCTGTTGTGCCTGTATTATTTCATTTATCTATTATAAAATTCCCCTATTCTATATCTAAGAGTACTTGATTCACATTTATTTCCTTATTTACACTTTTCTACCATATCGATTATGGAAGAGGATTTTTTGTAAGCTTCGATTATTGGGTGAGGAATTGTATTTGTATAGCCCAATCTAGGTTTTGGATCTGCAAGTCTATTTAGGTTTTGGATATATTTTTTTGTTAATAAATATGTTGCAAGTGTGTGACTGAATAGTGGAGAGGAATATGTTCTAGCTTGGAACTGAAGCTCTTGATTTTGTTTCACTGTGTGTTTTTCTTTCATTGATCTCTAATTTTTTAAACACTTTTTCATTATTACATATTTTATTTTTTAATTTTATAAACTATTTTTTTCGAATAATATCTCTAATGATCAACTTTTATTTGTTATATATATTATTTATTTTAAGTAAAATATTTTGGATAGTTAAAATGGGTCTAAATTATTTTATCCAGATTTTGCTAAGTCCTTTAAGAATCTATTTAAAAATATAAAATTATTTATAAAATATGTATTTAATAACATATATGTTTTAATTTTGGGGTATTTTAATTTTTTAGAGTAATATTAATTTGGAAGCTCAATTCACCCCCATCATAAGTTGTCCAATGGGCCAAATAATTGATATAATACTGAGTTTTATCTGATATTATATGTTTTATTGTGATCATGTTCTAATAATAAGATATTAGTATCCATTTTTATACTATTATTTTGGATTCAAGGCCTTGAACTCATGTTACTAATTGACCTCCTTTATTTAATGATCAAAACTTTTCACAAAGAAAAATAAAAATGAATATTTATCTATGATTCATGGGATTTGATATTTTGGGTGTAATTGATGTCAAATATGAAAAATCCCAATACTAATATGAAACACTTGGATTCTATAACTAATGATTTCTATGATTTTAATTTAAAATCCATAAATACATAATTCCATGATTTTTAAGAAGATAATGTAATAGGAAATCATCTTGTTATACCATGTATCATATTTAGAATACTTTATATGATTCCTATCAAGGAAATTCTAATGTTAAAAAATTATATTAAATATATATACTATTAAATTTTAATCATATAAAATGAAACTCAAAGAGACAATTTATGATATTTATTTTATATTTAATGACATAATTAATGTGTGAAGTCTCTTGGAAAACATATAGATAATAAGAAACAAGTGTTGATATTTCTTATAATTTTACCTAAAATATTGATAAATATTGTTTTTTAAATTAGGTAACCATGTGATATTAGAAAACTATCATTCAAAGAGTTTATTGAGAAATTGATGATGTATGAAGAATAACTAAAGGATGAAAATGTAAATGCTAGACTAAATATAAAATTATTTCATTTAAGACAACTGATTCGAAAGAAAATGAATTGATTAAAAATTATTTAGATGGTAGTGAAGAAATTTATGAGAGTGATGATGAAATGGACCATCTATTATAAATAATTAAGAATAAAAAGAAAATATTTTTTATAAGTAAAACTATTGATATAAATTTGAAGATAAAAGAATTTGAAGAAGAAATGAAAAAGAGATGACTCATCCAATGACATTACATGCTATGAATAAAAGGGATAGGATATATAAAAGTTAATTATCTAGTGATGAAGTATGAAAATAAATGTGATGAAAGAGAAAGTATATCAAAGAAATAAATTAATGATACTAAGAGTGATTCATAGGATAGCTCTAGTGATTCTACCTGGTGAAAAATACGAATTATTCTTTATGACCATGACTCTGAGGTATACAATTCCAAACCCAAATGTTATAATATTCATTATATAAAAGAAAATACATTTTATAATTATTGGAAAACATCCACTAAGATGGTACTTTTGGGTTGATTGTGTTTTTTAACCAGGATTGACATTTTAAAAATATTAGTTTGTCAAAGGATGAATGAAGGGTCAGCAAAAATGTTCTAAAGTATCATGCATAGTGTGAATGTCTGAAGTAGTCACTTGAAAGGATCACGATTTCACATGAAGTGCTGACTGATCATGCTTAAGAGTCATATGAATCACAACATAATTGTGAGATGATATCACAAAGAGATCATGTGTAACATTTGAATACACCACATGATTGTCAAGAGATCTCATGAAAAGATCATGAGAAGAACCTAAATAGACCACATGATTGTCAAAGGATCTCATAGAGATATCATGTGAAGAATATGAAGACATCACATAAATTTTAGAAGATATCACATAGAGATCATGATAAGTACTTGAAGAAATCAAATGATTGTTAGAGGAAATTTTTAAGAGATCAATATAATTATTTAAATGTATTATAAAATTTTCTAGGGATCTCTTGAATAACATGAAGACAAAGAGACTGAAAATAATAAACAGACCTCACGGTCGATCGAAATCATGAGAGTGGATAATTGTCAATTGATCATGTGATGGGTTCACATAAATCACTATAAGAAAATATTTTTGACTACATTATTATTGTGGGATATTTTCATGGGATCACACATGGCATGTTTTATTGTCATTAGAACTCACGATGGGATCACTTGAACTGTTGGAAGATAATGTCAGTAAACACCACATTATTGTCAATGGATCTCACGAAGGGATAACATGTAGAATATAATATTTTTTTAGATCTCAATATAGGATCATGGAAAAAGACATGATTTTATTTGGATCCCATAATGGGATCATGCGATGCGATGGAGGAAAATTTAACTGACCATCACATGATTTTCAATTGATCTTGAAAAGTGAGTATGCAAACAATGTAAATCCTATTGTTGAGTTGGTAGAATAGAATGATAAACATGATTTTAATAGTTAAGGTGGTGGTTTTATTCTTATAAATACCCCCTTAATCATTTATTATTAAGTTTACCATTTTTTCTTAAAGTGGTTGGTCCAAAAAAAGTATTCTATGTAACCGAGAAAAGGTCTCATGAAGGATTATTTTGTAGAAATCTCAAGAAGATATATTTCACCAGAATCATGTGATTTATATGAATATAAGAAGGTATCATTAAGGTATCTTGAAAAGGTAGATATGAGATGATTGTTTTATGAATATGTTAAAAATTTAGTGTCACATGATCCACATAACCAAAACAATGTTTCACACTTTATACACTAAACTTGAGTTCATATAAGAAGGCCTTATAGAGGAATATCTTAGAGGGATCGTGTAGTGATATATTGTAGAGGAATATGATGGATTATTCCCATGGAGAGGTATCATAGATTGATCTCATTGAGGTATCTTATGGATAATTCTCATGGAGAGGACTTTTAAAGGGATATCTTGGAGGAGTCTCATGTAGGAGTCTCATGGAGGAATCTCATTGTGGATTCTCATGGAGAGATCATGAAGAGGAGTCTCATGGAGGTGTCTTGTGATGGGGTCTTATGAAATGGTTACATGTCATGGTTTCATGAAATTAGATACACGCTAATTTTACCTTATAAATGATATCATTTTCATATTTGAATTCTAATGATTAATAAAAATATGAAGAAGAAAAAGAATAAAAGGAAAAAGGTTTTGAAACACTAAACAATATTTCTTGGAGTTTGTTCACTGCTACATCCATGGAACTGAAAGGAATATGTTGTATAATTTTAGGAATTTAAAAAAGTGACTTGGAGTGTCCATGATACCTTATGAACATTTTATTCTCAAGGGGATGTTCACACCAAGGTCGTGAAGGAGCACATGAAGTTTAAAGTATCCTCTTATATATTCAAATGAAATCTTAATAATAGAATATATTGTTCTTTGTTCAGTGCACAAATTGTTTTTTATAATAATGTAGTGAGTATAAGAGGTATGTATGAGGGAGTTAATCCCAGAGAGACAATCTATCTACCCAAAACATTGTATGATATGTGACCATAAGATTGAGTGACCTATCCTAAACCAAAATAAGTGTGATTTAGTGTTTTTTATCCATTGTCACATTGCCTTGGTATTCTCTTTGGATATAGCCAAGTGAGGTTGAAACATGTTAAAATATTTGTGTCCTTATGCTTTATTTATTGATTTACTTACTATGTGTCATCATTAGGTAAAGTTGGAAAGGATAAGATCAACATAAATACTAAATAGAAAAATAAGTGACCCTTATAACAATGATATCAAGATCCAGTGAGCCAGGAAAATTTTTGAAAATAATATCCTTAACTTTCTTCATCCCACTCCTTTTTGGGTGTCTAAGATAAATTTGGGCCTAACACTATTGAATGGTTTTTAATACAACTCTATAATGGAAGAAACACAAATGAACTTAAATATAGGCATACTAATTTAAAAAATATACATACACTATCAGTCAATATTTATTATTATTTATCTATATAAAAAATTAAATTTTTTAAAGTGAATAGTGAGTTAAAATTATAAAATGATCAACTAAATAATAATTTATAATAGTTTAAAAATGGAACCACTAATATAAACATGATTTTGAGAAACCATAAACTTTTCAAATTCAATACTGTCATTAGTTATATTTATGGACATAAAAGGAAGAAGTATAAAAAATATTTTGTTCATAGTTCTAAGAGTAAGACCCTAATTTGTAAGGAAACTTCTAGTTATAAAATTTTCACTTATTATCATGAACCTAAGAATAAATATCATTCAATGTTTGTTAATTCGATTATTGAACAACCAATGAAACTAATGTGAAACCTAAAAATCTTTATTTACTAACCTCTTTAGAACCATGGAAATCTTGGTACCAAAATCGTTTCTTGTTTAATTTTTTTTGGTAGAGTGCTTAATGGGATATAGTAAAAGATTATAAAATTGGGAAAGTGGATGTTCCATACATATGAGTAGACACTAATCAAGCTTTAAGAATTTAGTTAATATAGATGGTGTAAAGGTCTCGTTCAGTGACAATGAAAAAGGAATAATTATTAGATTTTCATAAATTGGTAAGTATGGAACTATTCATATTTATAAAGTATTATCTAAAAATGTTTTAATGTATAACCTTCTTATTATTTCGCAATTATATTATTATGGTTATAATAATGAATTAGAAAATAATTCTTGAAATAATTTTGATTCTCTTCATTATTTTTTCTTAACTTCTTTAAGAAAAAGATAATATTTCTATTGTTGATTTATGTTCTTTATTCTCTCAAAATGTTTCTCTATTAAGTGCCTTTATGGAGGATCTTGGTTGTGGAATATGATACTATGTCACTAAAGTATAAAAAAATTTAAAATATAAGTTATAAAATATTATTCAAGGATCCACCTAAGAATGATTTCCTTAAATTCAAAGTTTGTAATCCTTTTCAAAAAGGAATGTCTCACAAGATTTCTTTCCAACCAAATAATTTGGTTTCAACCTATTGACCCCTAAACTAGATCACAAGGATATATTATGTCTTTTTTGAGTACCTAGACTATGTGGTGATAATTATTCAAATGACCGTGTGGTTGACTAACTAGGAATCCCATGGGTACTATTCTTATCTCACAAATGTGAAACTTGTTCTTATTTTTTAATGTTTGTTTGATATGTTGTGAATATTAGTGGTAATACCATTAAATAAATGAAAAAATTATCATGTTTTAGAATTACAGAATTAATACATTAATACTCAATGTTCACAACATGTCTATAGACCATATTTTTCTTCACCAAGAACTCCATAAAAATACGATTATTTAAAGGGGAGACAAAACATTCTAAGAGATTTCCCAAATTATGATTAATGAGTAATATGTACCTATTTAATTATAATATAATGTTGCGAATACATATTGTCATATTATTAGTATAATTTTAATTAATCATAACTTTAATATGACTCTTTATGAATTATGAGATGAAAGAAAACCTATTGTAAATTATCATTGATTTTTTGGATATAAAATCATTAATATAAACACAAAGGAGAATATAGTAATGTTTTCTCCTATGATTGGTGAATGAATTTATTTGGGTTACTCAACCTTCATTAAAGCATATAGATACATTAATAAAATAACCAAGGTTATTGAATAATCTGTGCATTTTAATTTTGATGACATAAATCCACAGGATCCAAAACCTGTTGTATAAAACATTTAGGATCAAATTTAAAATTTAAATATCAATAATACCAGTAAGGAAGATAAATTGTGGGTGATTTAAATAATATCCCAACAGAGTCAAATTTTAAATACCTGGCTATAAGGAAGACATGGAAGAACCAAGTTCTTTAATCCAAAAAAATTAAAATCCATAAATATCGTCATTTAGATGTTATTGTAGGTGATATATGTAGAGGAACTCAATCCCAATATTCTCTCAGAAGAAGGTTTGTAAATCAAGCATTCTTATCTCAGTTTAAACCCAATATAATTAATTAATAAATTAGTGATGAGAATCGGGTGATAGGTATGTAGTAGGAGTTGAATCTGTTGGAATGAAGCAATGTATGAGAACTAGTTTAAATACCTCATGAATAAATGGATGATGGCACAAAGTGGGTATACAGAACAAGGTTTATGAGTCTAGAATAATAGACAGAAACAATGATAGGCCAGCTTCACAATGTTATAGTCAATAAGCAGGATTTGATTATAAAGAATCAATTCATCCAGTAGCTATAATTCTGTCTATTATAAAACTGATTTCATATGAATCACATCATAATTTCATATTATATAAAATGGATATTAATTTTGTCTTCTTGAATTATTAAATTTTTGAGTATGTTTTTGTTAAAAACTATATATTTAAAAACACTCATTTTTCAAATTATATTTTTAAACATTCTTATAGTATTTTTAGTTTAACAAATTCTCATTGATCTTGTAATGATTGGCCAAAAAATTCTTATTTTAATTTTTTTAAATGAATAGTTGATCCTACTTTATTTATAAAAATAATTTCAATAGATGTTCTAATAGTTCAAATATATATTGATGATATTATTTTTTGGTTCATCCAAAAAACTCCTTGTGTATTGAATTTTCTGAAATGATGAAATAAGAGATTGAAATGAGTTTAATGGATGAGTTAAAATTCATCCTTGGTTTTAAGGTTTTTCAAAATAAATATAGAATTTTGTTAAATCAATGTAAATATAAGAATTATATTTTAAAATTTTTTGGTTAGGATAGAACCAAATATAGTGATAATACTTTGATTATCAGATGTAAACTAGATTGAGATAAAACAAGAAATTTTTTTGACCAGGTCACTTATAGAGGTATGAAAGAGATACTTGATTGTTAGCTGATATGATATTTTGATTAGTGTTTGTATGTGTGATCTTTTTCTATAAAATAAAAAGTAATATCTATTATGTTCTATTAAATGGATTTTAAAATAACTCAAGAATATAAATAATTTTATAAATTTTTATTCTAGAGGCTATATATTTGAATTATATAGTTATTCTGGTGTTGATTTTTATTGTTTGTAAGTTATATAGAAAAATAACCTCAGGAATATTCCATTTTTTTGGGAAATTCTATTTTTTCTTAGTATAGAAAAAATTATAACTATGTTACATTATCTAATATTGAAGCTATATATAATTCTTTTTTCATTTTTCATGTCAATATTCTATAGATTAAACAAAAAATAGTAGATATGGATATAAATTTTGATATGCCCCAATAAATTATGAAAACACCAGTTCTATCAATATATCTACGAATTATGTTCCACGTTATAGTTGTAAACATAATCATATAATAAAATACTTTTTGAGAAATAATTTTCAAAAGGGAAATATCACTCTTGAGTTCATTGGCACTAAACATCATATTGTTGATATATTTACAAATCCATTCAATATAGAGAGATTAAATTATATTAAAGTTGAATTAATAATGATTACTTATTCTTAATCCTATTATTTATATTTATACCATTTATATTTTATTAATTTAATTATTATCATTTAATTAACTATCTCAAGGATTAATTAATTAATAACTATGATATATTACTTAACATTCCAATTTATTAGGATTACCCTTTATTTATGTCTATTTTTTTTGTTTTTCTATTCTAGTCACAATTGATTGAAAGTCAGTTCCAATGGTCACTTAAATAACCATGATAAGTTTTTCACATAGTTAGTTAATATATTGTGAACACTCCCATCTACTTCAAGGTAATATATATGGTATGTCAATTAGATCATACTTACTTAAGATACTGAAAACCTTGTATTATTGTTATACAACCTTCGGTGTCTATTTGAGCTTTAAAATAGTATAATTATTTTATCATTATTTTGTTAGTTTTTAATTTTATTAATTTTTTATTGTTCCATAAATTACTAAATAATCCTAAATCTGAATTTGAATCAACACATTTTTAAACCTAATTTTTTTTATTTCTAATCCACTCTATTCTATTAAAACCATACCCCATCCTTCAAATTGTTAAATCATAGTGAAAGGTGGTCATAATAAAATATTAGTTTGAATAAGAAAATCCTACTGATTTTCCACCATTAAATATATAAAATGGTAGTAAATCTAGCTTGATAATTTAATTCTAACCTCACAAACCACATTTTTCATATCAACCAGTGTTTAGAAAAAAAAAGAAGTCTATGCATAGAGGTTAGGATCAAAAATGTATTTAGTTTGGAAATCAATTCAGAAACATGCATGTTTTTAGTGGTTTAACTTAAATGTTAATCCATTTAGTACTTGGTTAGTCAAATATTTTAATTTGAATATTGAGTTTGAAAAGGGTGAGTCAATTGATTATGTAACGCCCCGACCCCAGCTACCCAGAGTCGGTGCATTACTTCGTAACATTGGCATGATCACAAAAGATCAAGTCTCGAAAGACCGATTAGTTTAGTAGCCTTGGAAACACTAGATACATTTGTAAACGTTACATTACATCATAAAGTAAACCAAAACAACAACAACATATTGTCTTCATATCCCCTCAGACTATCCCTGCAGGTCATTCATAATATACTTCTTCAAATCCTGGAAAACATTAAAACATTGAAAGGGGTGAGCTCAGATGCTTAGTAAGGATAACAATATTGTGGAAGCTTTCATAAATAAACATTAACATTTAAGGCAATGTATAACTAAAAAAAAGCCTTTTAAACTTGAACTTCAACATAATATGGCAAAAGTAAAATGAGATAATGCCATTCACTTCTTCACATGGATATTCTACTGGCCGAATAATCACATGCAATATCAATAACCACTTTCATAATGAGGGAATGTATAATGACGGACATTCTGAAACATTTTGTCAAGGCCTCGGCCAAGACATCTAAAATGATTAAGGCCTCGGCCAAAACCATAAATCAAATTGGGAAAGGCCTCGGCCAATTCCACGTCTAGTTGTCTCATGAGACCTACCGATGCATCGAGGAGCTATAGCGGGCTCCACCCGTCACATATTAAGTCCAATACATTCCTCATATGAATAGGTTTAAACATATCATAAACCATAACATAATCGTATCACATAAAACATGCATAAAGGAAACATAACATTTCCACATTTCAATCACAAGATATCAATACAACACATTGATATAATAAAAACGCTTTCAAAACCATTTTCAATACCAAAATAAAATAAAAGTATAACATGGTATTTATTTTTCATTAAAAAGGTATGGCTTGAAGAGGAAGCCGAAACTCAAATAGTGGTCACGGCGGCGGAGAATTCATTGTCACCGCATACGTACGACCAAAACATTCCATTTTGTCGTTTAGTAAACGCTTCGTATAAAAAGATTCCTTTTGAAAAAACGTAAAAGTCAAAGGGGTTTATACACCATATAAAATAAATTCGTGTATAAAACAAAGTATGCCTCAATGAAAAGAGATTAAGACGAAGTCCATAAAAATATCATTTTTAAAATGAAATAGATCTGTTATGTGTATTCACTATAGGTACACATAAATAAAGTAAAAAAATACAGAATAAGACATAATAATATCATGACATAATTTGAAAGTAGGAGATTAACCCAAAGAATGGAAATTGGGTTAAGAAATTCCCTTACAAAGAGCATTTTTAAAATAAAATAGATCTATTATGTGTATTCACTACAAGTACACATAAATAATGTACAAATACAGGATATGACATAATAATATCATGACATAATTTGAAAGTAGGAGATTAACCCAAAGAATGGAAATTGGGTTAAGAAGTTCCCTTACCTCGTGTCTGACTTGACTCAACCGTTCTTTAACCTCCTGAATAATAAACTAGAGTTAATATATACCTTATTAAGAACCATTTTTAATTTCATTATCCTTATTATATCACTTATTACAATGATATGAACATTATGTAATTATTTAAGTTAATAACGGTCGTTTTGTCGATCTTTGGTACTTGAGTCAACAATAAGCTTCTTATAATTACAAGTTGTTTATGTGGTGAAATATCCATTATATCCAGAATTATATTCATGATTTATATGTCATATATATCTTATATATCCAGTATATACATTCATTTATAATATTACATAACATTTAGAGGTAAGAAATGAAATGCACCGTTCATGGAGACGGTAAGCCGAACGTACGCATGAACGCTACTTTCATTTCAATTTCATATTTAATGGAACTAAATCATAATGATATAAATGTATAATATAATTCCAGTATAATATAGTGTATAATACCATTTACTCCATCCTTTATACATCCCACATATGGCATTAACGATTCAAATCACTTTGAGGGGGCGGTAGTCCGCACTTCCTAAAATGAAATTATCGCGTTTTACCCATAATGGAAATCATAAAGTAAGCCATAAATGAGAAATACATAAGCATAAGTAAAACATAAACACATTATATATCATATATAAATATAGTGACATCTTAATGGCCACCTTTGAAGGTGTTATATGAGTGTTGAACAATCATCGTTTCGTGAGGCAGAAATTCTCCATCCACAGAAACCGTATGTTCTTTAACCATTAGATGTAGGTGTGTGTAAGTGTAGCTCGAATCCTTCTTATAAAAACATCCTAGTATATTGAGGTTACTGGTGTTGTTACAAAAGAAATGAATAAAAAGAGTTTAGGGGGTTGGAGAAGAAAAATAAAACAAAACAACATTAGAAAATACATTACCTCAAAATCGGGTAACTCTTTTTGATTTGAGCCAAAGGCTTCCTTGGGAAGAGTTCTGCCCAAAGTGAGGATTATAGGAGTAAGAGGGGGAAGTTGGGAGAGTATTTGGGCAGAGGTTGGCCAAGCCAAATGGCTTGAAAGTGTAAATGAGGTGGGAGAGGTGGGGGCCTTTTATAAGTGGAGAGGAGGGGCACTTTTGGAAAGATTGAAATGTTACATTATTTCACAATGCTTTTCGGATTCTAAAGGTCCCACACTTATATAATTCGAGGCTAAGGTGATAAGGGTTCGAAATCTCCTCATCCAATTGGCTTTGGACAAGTGTAAGCCTTGGATTTTGCATTATCTTCCCATTTTATTTAAATCGTTAAATAATGAGGTCATCACTACATCATCATGATGTCATAAATAATTTAATTTATTTAATGTCTACAAATTATAAAAAAAAATACTATGATGTAGGAAATCTTTTTAGCTTTCTAATTAATATTTATAATCAAAATGTGGACTTGTGTAACCCCACTTAAAAACTGTTTTAGTAAAACAACTCATGTTTGTGTCAATTTAATTTCAACATTAAATAAATATATATTAATGTCATTTTCCAACTAAAGTGGATCCATGGGGTCCCCAAGTTGACCCATGGGTTTTCTTGGTCGGCCATGACTCATCCAATAGGAGTAGGACAAGTGTCAAGCTCATATCATATTAATAAAACATTGTTTTTACCTTAAACTACACTAATTACCTCTAATCGCGATTAAGAACTTAAAAGTTACTATTCACCAAAAAATTATTTTGATCTCATTGAACCACATTTTACTTCTTAATGACAACCATGTATGTCGGATTTTTGAAAATCAAATCACAGAAGTGGTAATATTTCATTTAAACGAAAAATCAGTTATTTAACTACCACTTAGTGGTTTCACTATTCATCAAAAATTGAAGTTTTTCAGAATAAGGCCAAAATTTCACCCTAAGCTATAATTGATATTACGAATTCAAAAATGATGTCTATTTTACAAAATTCCAAACATATTAGTTGCATTAATTAATTTTATAATTAATTCCCGCTGTCACAACAAATAGCGTGTTTTTAAGAAACAATTTATATCAAAAGATTGGCAATTGTTTATGTCCAATTTCAATGTTAAATTAATTCTAATGACCACCATTGGATAAAATGGTAAAAATATATTCTAATTATACTCTAAAACCCCTCAATAGTATAATTTATCACTATGATTTATTTTGATTAAAAAAGTTGTTTTAAGTATTTTTCACTATTCATAAAAATTTTGAAGTTCTTAGAAAATTACAAAAAATTCAACATAGGCTAATTTCAATATTAGGAATACAAAAATGAAGTCCATTTTGAAATATAAAATTTATATAATTTTAAAAAGTGGTTATTACTATTCAAAACGGCTACTTTGATTTGTCGCGATGTTTTAGAACTCGAAGTTGCGTACAATGCAAGCTATTGTATTATTGAATGAGAAGCGTATCGTGGAAGCTCGGGGTGTTACATTCTCCCCTCCTTCAATAAATTGCGTCCTCGCAATTTGATATTTTTCTTTAAAAATAAGAGGTTGAAAATAGAAAATACCTTTGTGGAAAACCCACATCGGAAATAAGGTTAATAAAATTTAGCCTTAATAAGAGGGAAAATGGAAATAAGAAAGTCACCACCAAATTATGATCTCGATAAGGAGAACATTGGTGGCAATTAAAGACATATAATTGGAGGAAAAACGTAAATATTTGTAGGGAGTGATTGAGGTCATCAATCACAATCAACTGTCAAATTGAGGGCCTCAAAGCCTTCAATCTATGTTGATTTAAAATATCATCAGTTCAACAAGACATAAGGTATTAGGATAACACATTTTTTTGTTTTAATATCCCTTTACTAAAGTTTAAGAATTAATTTATTCATTGAATAAGAGATAGATATATATATATTTATGCTTGACAATTAGTGTTTCAACCTTCAACTCATCTTTCACTCAAAAAGATAATAGAACTCAAAAATATTATTATTATCCTAATTGTATAAGGTTCCAAATGTTAACACATACCATTTAGATTAGTAAAATTATATTGTAATAACCAGGGAATTCCTGTAGGCTAGTGGTAGGAAATAAAGGCCTGTCGCACTATGATTGTGGGTTCGATTCCTCCAGCTTTGTCCGACGCGACGGGTTATGCCCCACCCTGCAGGTTGTCCTATAGTATCATAATATTCCAAAAATAATCTTCATAAATTTTTTAGCCTTAAACAATACTATCCAAAGTTTAACTTAATCCATTCCAACCTTAATAGTTATCCAAAATACCTCCGTCCAGACTTTCTCTAAAAGGTCTCTAAATTCCAAAATCAATTTATCAGATTCCCAAAACAAAGAAAAGTTTCTCTTATTGTCACATACTAAAAATATGATTACCTTAATCATATTAAAACTTTACTGAAATCAAAAAGTACTGCAGTACAATCCATATATATATATTACATTATTCTTATAACCAGAATATAATCCTTGAGTCCAAAAGCACCAATACATTAGTTATTCTGCTTCAACTGTAGTAACAGCATAAGATTGTCCTTGATCCCTTGGCCTTTTCTGAGGTAAGTTTCCCTGACGCTTAGGACATTCATTTGCATAATGACCCATTTCTCTACAATTGTTGCATTCAACTTTGACAGCCTCTTTCTTTCCCTTGCAATCACGAGCCTGGTGACCCTTTTTTCCACATTTATAACAAACTCCCATTCCTTTTAGGCAAGTACCAGGGTGATTCTTCCCACAATTATCACATAATGGAAAATCCTTCTTTCCCTTTTTCCCTTTATCTGTCTCTTGTTCCACCGTTCTCTTCTTCTCTTGCTTTACTTTGTTGTCATAAGACTTAGAGAATTCCTTTTCTGTCTTGATAGCACACGAGACAATATCTTCGTATGATGAAAAGGATTGTGATACCAAAGCTCGACGGAGAAATGGTTTTAACCCATCAAAGAAACGATCAATCTTACTCCTTGGGTTACGTATGTAATCTGCAGCATACCTTGCTAACCTTGTAAAGTTAGCCTCATACTTTGCGACATTCTCATCCTCCTTCTGCCTCAGACTCAGAAATTGCCTTTCCATATCTGCTCGATGGTCACGAGGAAAGTATTTTTCTAAGAAAAGCTCTTTGAACTCCCTCCATTCCATATTCGATACGTCATCATCTTCCTTTGTGTTTCGAATCAGCGACCACCACTGATCGGCATCTCCAGTGAGGCGGTAAACTGCCATGACAACCTTCTCCCTTTCACTACTCCCCAAAGCCTGAAATATTTTCTCTAGGGAATTTATCCATTGCTCGGCTACTAAGGTATTTGTACTCCCATTAGAGGTTGGTGGTTGTTGCCTCATGAAACGATCTAGCATTGATCCTCCACGTTGCGGATCAGGGTGCTCCATACGAGTAAGGTTATTATTCATAACCTGAGTGAGTTGTCCCAGTATGGTAACAAGTTGATCAGCACCAGTTGTATCTCCACATCCACAATAATTATCTTGATCAGGAGGGCAATCCCTACACGGAGTTCGTGCATTGATACGGTTTCCATTCCTTCCACTAGGCGCCATTTCTAAACAATGGCATAAAATAGATTAGTTTATGAATCAAAATACATAATTCCATACTTATAAAACACTTAACATAAATTGAACTATTTATGGATATAATCCATAATCATAAAAAGAAATGTTTTCTTTGAGAAAGTATATACTCATAACCCTTCATAGTGGTTTGTAAATAAAATGAGAATTATCTTAAGCATATCCCCCGGGAGTGTCGTAACCAAGAGTGCAGCAAGGCCCGTTGTCGTGCACCAGTTCCCGTTCGAGTCTAGCTCAAAGCGGTGTTTTCGGGTTTTACCCCTAGGTACATCTGTGCCAGAGCCGCCTCTACCTGCTCGTATCCAGACAGGGATGTATTGCTCGGAAAAGTCATAACATCTCTATAATACCAAAATTCTAGGAAGTTCTTCTATACTAATCCTCAAAGTCTATCTTTGGGCTATGTGCTATAATCAGAGTTTATCTAAATCTAGCTTCCAAGGTTAGTACTAAACTGCCTCTGATACCAACTGTAACGCCCCGACCCCAGCTACCCAGAGTCGGTGCATTACTTCATAACATTGGCATGATCACAAAAGATCAAGTCTCGAAAGACCGATTAGTTTAGTAGCTTTGGAAACACTAGATACATTTGTAAACGTTACATTACATCATAAAGTAAACCAAAACAACAACAACATATTGTCTTCATATCCCCTCAGACTATCCCTGCAGGTCATTCATAATATACTTCTTCAAATCCTGGAAAACATTAAAACATTGAAAGGGGTGAGCTCAGATGCTCAGTAAGGATAACAATATTGCGGAAGCTTTCATAAATAAACATTAACATTTAAGGCACTGTATAACTAAAACAAAAGCCTTTTAAACTTGAACTTCAACATAATATGGCAAAAGTAAAATGAGATAATGCCATTCACTTCTTCACATGGATATTCTACTGGCCGAATAATCACATGCAGTATCAATAACCACTTTCATAATGAGGGAATGTATAATGCCGGACATTCTGAAACATTTTGTCAAGGCCTCGGCCAAGACATCTAAAATGATTAAGGCCTCGGCCAAAACCATAAATCAAATTGGGAAAGGCCTCGGCCAATTCCACGTCTAGTTGTCTCATGAGACCTACCGATGCATCGAGGAGCTATAGCGGGCTCCACCCGTCACATATTAAGTCCAATACATTCCTCATATGAATAGGTTTAAACATATCATAAACCATAACATAATCGTATCACATAAAACATGCATAAAGGAAACATAACATTTCCACATTTCAATCACAAGATATCAATACAACACGTTGATATAATAAAAACGCTTTCAAAACCATTTTCAATACCAAAATAAAATAAAAGTATAACATGGTATTTATTTTTCATTAAAAAAGGTATGGCTTGAAGAGGAAGCCGAAACTCAAATAGTGGTCACGGCGGCAGAGAAGTCATTGTCTCCGCATACGTACGACCAAAACATTCCATTTTGTCTTTTAGTAAACGCTTCGTATAAAAAGATTCCTTTTGAATAAACGTAAAAGTCAAAGTGGTTTATACACCATATAAAATAAATTCGTGTATAAAACAAAGTATGCCTCAATGAAAAGAGATTAAGACGAAGTCCATAAAAAGATCATTTTTAAAATGAAATAGATCGGTTATGTGTATTCACTATAGGTACACATAAATAAAGTAAAAAAATACAGAATAAGACATAATAATATCATGACATAATTTGAAAGTAGGAGATTAACCCAAAGAATGGAAATTGGGTTAAGAAATTCCCTTACAAAGAGCATTTTTAAAATAAAATAGATCTATTATGTGTATTCACTACAAGTACACATAAATAATGTACAAATACAGGATATGACATAATAATATCATGACATAATTTGAAAGTAGGAGATTAACCCAAAGAATGGAAATTGGGTTAAGAAGTTCCCTTACCTCGTGTCTGACTTGACTCAACCGTTCTTTAACCTCCTGAATAATAAACTAGAGTTAATATATACCTTATTAAGAACCATTTTTAATTTCATTATCTTTATTATATCACTTATTACAATGATATGAACATTATGTAATTATTTAAGTTAATAACGGTCGTTTTGTCGATCTTTGGTACTTGAGTCAACAATAAGCTTCTTATAATTACAAGTTGTTTATGTGGTGAAATATCCATTATATCCAGAATTATATTCATGATTTATATGTCATATATATCTTATATATCCAGTATATACATTCATTTATAATATTACATAACATTTAGAGGTAAGAAATGAAATGCACCGTTCATGGAGACGGTAAGCCGTACGTACGCATGAACGCTACTTTCATTTCAATTTCATATTTAATGGAACTAAATCATAATGATATAAATGTATAATATAATTCCAGTATAATATAGTGTATAATACCATTTACTCCATCCTTTATACATCCCACATATGGCATTAACGATTCAAATCACTTTGAGGGGGCGGTAGTCCGCACTTCCTAAAATGAAATTATCGCGTTTTACCCAAAATGGAAATCATAAAGTAAGCCATAAATGAGAAATACATAAGCATAAGTAAAACATAAACACATTATATATCATATATAAATATAGTGACATCTTAATGGCCACCTTTGAAGGTGTTATATGAGTGTTGAACAATCATCGTTTCGTGAGGCAGAAATTCTCCATCCACAGAAACCGTATGTTCTTTAACCATTAGATGTAGGTGTGTGTAAGTGTAGCTCTAATACTTCTTATAAAAACATCCTAGTATATTGAGGATACTGGTGTTGTTACAAAAGAAATGAATAAAAAGAGTTTAGGGGGTTGGAGAAGAAAAATAAAACAAAACAACATTAGAAAATACATTACCTCAAAATCGGGTAACTCTTTTTGATTTGAGCCAAAGGCTTCCTTGGGAAGAGTTCTTCCCAAAGTGAGGATTCTAGGAGTAAGAGGGGGAAGTTGGGAGAGTATTTGGGCAGAGGTTGGCCGAGCCAAATGGCTTGAAAGTGTAAATGAGGTGGGAGAGGTGGGGGCCTTTTATAAGTGGAGAGGAGGGGCACTTTTGGAAAGATTGAAATGTTACATTATTTCACAATGCTTTTCGGATTCTAAAGGTCCCACACTTATATAATTCGAGTCTAAGGTGATAAGGGTTCGAAAGCTCCTCATCCAATTGGCTTTGGACAAGTTTAAGCCTTGGATTTTGCATTATCTTCCCATTTTATTTAAATCGTTAAATAATGAGGTCATCACTACATCATCATGATGTCATAAATAATTTAATTTATTTAATGTCTAAAAATTATAAAAAAAATACTATGATGTAGGAAATCTTTTTAGATTTCTAATGAATATTTATAATCAAAATTTGGACTTGTGTAACCCCACTTAAAAACTGTTTTAGTAAAACAACTCATGTTTGTGTCAATTTAATTTCAACATTAAATAAATATATATTAATGTCATTTTCCAACTAAAGTGGCTCCATGGGGTCCCCAAGTTGACCCATGGGTTGTCTTGGTCGGCCATGACTCATCCAATATGAGTAGGACAAGTGTCAAGCTCATATCATATTAATAAAACATTGTTTTTACCTTAAACTACACTAATTACCTCTAATCGCGATTAAGAACTTAAAAGTTACTATTCACCAAAAAATTATTTTGATCTCATTGAACCACATTTTACTTCTTAATGACAACCATGTATGTCGGATTTTTGAAAATCAAATCACAGAAGTGGTAATATTTCATTTAAACGAAAAATCAGTTATTTAACTACCACTTAGTGGTTTCACTATTCATCAAAAATTGAAGTTTTTCAGAATAAGGCCAAAATTTCACCCTAAGCTATAATTGATATTACGAATTCAAAAATGATGTCTATTTTACAAAATTCCAAACATATTAGTTTCATTAATTAATTTTATAATTAATTCCTGCTGTCACAACAAATAGCGTGTTTTTAAGAAACAATTTATATCAAAAGATTGGCAATTGTTTATGTCCAATTTCAATGTTAAATTAATTCTAATGACCACCATTGGATAAAATGGTAAAAATATATTCTAATTATACTCTAAAACCCCTCAATAGTATAATTTATCACTATGAATTATTTTGATTAAAAAAGTTGTTTTAAGTATTTTTCACTATTCATAAAAATTTTGAAGTTCTCAGAAAATTACAAAAAATTCAACATAGGCTAATTTCAATATTAGGAATACAAAAATGAAGTCCATTTTGAAATATAAAATTTATATAATTTTAAAAAGTGGTTATTACTATTCATAACGGCTACTTTGATTTGTCGCGATGTTTTAGAACTCGAAGTTGCGTACAATGCAAGCTATTGTATTATTGAATGAGAAGCGTATCGTGGAAGCTCGGGGTGTTACAGATTATATTCACACTAATGTAAATTATTAGAATGTGATATCTTCCTCTAAAATACTGGCCAAGAGTTTAATACGGTGTATAAGGGAAAGTAGGAGAATTATTTGAGTTTAAATCCTATTAATCATTCACATTTTGACATTGAATGTGATCTTGGAGATATAACAGAAAATAGAACACTCAAAAGCCCAAATTCCATCAAAATAGATGTTGAGTACAAACTATTGGTGAAGTTCATTCAACACTTAATTTTTACCAAGAAAGGGTAATTTATCATGACCTATTTTTTCAATATCTATTAGAAATTGAGTTTAGATAATATTTTCAAGATAAATAATGAAACACATTGAAGATTTATGTAAACCCTCATTAATATTTACTTATCATATCCTATGTTTATTGTATCATCAATAGTGTTTTGAGGACTAGTTCCTTAAGGTGAGAAAAAAAATAGTTTTACCTTCTTGATTTTTCCTTAATCATAAGATTTTTAAGTAAATGAGAGTAAAATAGAACCCATGGAAGAAATTATAGATAAACAACTATGGAATGTTTTATGAAAAACTCAATCCTGTTTAGAATCCTTTGATACCAATATACAAATATAATCTTAGTCTAGAACGAGATGAAATTATTGAATTATATTCTAATAATAATATGGGTAATGATTTTAATGAGGAGTAAATTGAAGCATATAAGGATAACATGATTGTTTATCATTTACCAAGATATCAATATATATCTTCTTGAACCTCCTAATTATCTATTATCTTTACCTTCATAAAAAGATAAGTTTAATGATGATGATCTAGATGATACTAAATTATATGTGATTTCTATTGTTGAAGCTTGAATTTATGAGGATAGTGATTTTTATGGAATTGAATGTAATTAAGTTAGTACTAAATAAGCATCTAATCTAAGTCATGTGATTAGTAGTACTCTAAGGGAAAGTGAAAGGGAAGAAACACTTGAGGTGGAGTAATATGCATCAAATGACTATGTTGATCATGGGGGAAGTCCACCAGGGCATGGTGGACTTACCATATCAACTATTCAAAGTGATTATAAATGATCCTTAATTTATCAAATTGGTTTTTGAAAAAGGACTGGGAGATATCCTTACAAATCATTAATCCCTCTTTATAATCTAACATTATTTATATAATAGGTTCTTGATGAGATGTTTTCTTTTGAGCTTACAGAAGATGTTGAGGATTATACTAATAGTGGGGAGACAATAACTATTGGATCTACTCACACCTAAAATTTTGAACATATTGAGGGAAAATATATTAGTGAAAAATAGGTTGATAATTTTAGACTAGATCTTATTCTCAATGATTATGATTTTGATGGTAGGAAATCTACTCCTATGAATTTTTTCCACTACCACCTACTATGTCTTCCACCACTTTTGTAACTAATGAATATTTTATTGAATTCAAATTATATTTGTTGAATTTTTCTATGTAAATATTTCTAAGTTTGGGATTTTCTGTTGAATCTGTTAAAGAAGAATGGATTTCAAAAACATTATCCCTTGTTATTTAACAACTTTTACGAATGATTTTTTTTCAAAATGATATAATGAATAATTATATTGTTCATTTAAGATTCCAAGCAATAGAACTACAAAAAGATCTATTGTGCACTATTCTTAAACCGAATCAATGGTTTTTTAATGGTCTTTCTTAAACATAATCCTCTACAAAGAATACTTTTATTGCATCTCATAATCCTCCATCGAACATTTCCATATACAAGAATCCGATAAAATTGATTATCACTTTTGAAATGAATATTGTTTTTCATGAAAATTCTAAGACCCAAGAGATGGCTCGTGATAATTTCTAGACCCATACTACTAATACACATGAACTATTTCAATGATATGTGTATAATATAGTATATGATACAAAAGTTATCAAAAGGGGTATTTATTATTATCTATGTAGGATTTTCACAAAATCTGATTTGAAGAAAATTTTTATATTCTTATCCATGTATCATCAGATGCCTCCATTGTTTCAACATTTTAAGGATTAATTTGATAAATTTATTATGTTATTACAAATTTTATAATATTTTATGAAGCATAAAGGAGATTATTTTTAGAGAATAGAATATGGATCTTGATTTGTGAGTTATATTACTTAGATCATGAAACCATACCTTTATGCTACCAACTATATTATTCCTTCCACTCCAGCTATTCCATTGACAACTAAGACTACCTCTACTCATTTTTCTTCATCTGGAATTTTTGAATTAACCCATTATAAGCTCTTAAAAACCTATGACCAGTAGAAAATAAAATGTTTATTCAAGAACCTACTCCTACTCCAACCTCTACACCTTATCCACATCCTTATACAACCAATGATAAACAATTAGATTACAAATCCTTTTGGGAACCTATGTTTGATTAAAATTATAGTGACAAATAGAGGTATTTTATTTCCTTATACCATTTTCAATCCAATGAAATCGTTCTTATTCATTAATTTTTCAATACCAAATTCATTATATATTCATGTTTTTATGTTTCTTTACTATATCATCTAATGTATTTATTATTTCTACTTAAACATCCCTAAAAACATATTAAATTCTTCCTAATAATCCAAAAAGTGGTAGTATAATATAGCAGTTATAATTATTTTATATTTAATGATTTAAATCTTTATTTTTCTCTATTTTTCATCAATATTTAATCTTCCAGGATTTATGAGCATCAAAATGGGGGATATTGTTGTCTTTTTCAAGAAATTCATTATTTTAGTGCACAAAAAACATGGTTCTTTTGTCATTAAAGATTTCTGTATTTTATGATAGTAAAATAATATGGTAAAAATAAAACAAAAAACATAGTATTGAACTAACCATAATGATAAATAAAACATTTAAGGACAACTAACCATGTTGAACAACTGAAATAACACATCCACCAACCTGCATGAATTGTTTAGGTGACCACTGAAGACTTCAAACTACTGCAATAAAAATTTCAAATATTATTCAATTGACAATAAGAAGGATTAAAATGATTATAATATGTATTCATACAAACCTATGAAGAATTAAATTGATTATATGAAGACTTTAACTAACAACTTTAAGGAATATCCTGAGTATTTCAAGTAATCAAATGACCATAAGAATGAATTTTTAACCTACCAAAGAATCAGTCAAAACAAGACTACATAACCAACTAAATGTTAGATATTAGGTGACTGAGTCTGAATACAAAGTTAGACTAACAATTCATAATTAAAAAATTTATAAATTATTTAATTTGAAGAGATGCATTATGGATTAGTTAATGAGAGTAATAAAATTTAATACTACAAATTAGATCATTCAACGTGATGATTTCATTATGATATTTTTCAATTACTAATTTGAGGAGGATTTTATTAAAGAGGAAATACTTATCATAGAAAATAATTTTTTATATTTTATATCTATCTATCTATATGAATAATTGAATACCTACTTCTATGATACTATGGGTTTCTTCATCTCACTAAAATATCCGATCAAATTTTCTAATGTACATCTTCAAATAAAAATTTCATGACATTTGAATCAAACTAATTAACCAAATCTGATTAGAAATAAAACTATATTGATCATGAATATATCTTTTCTCCCTCTTTTTATCATTAATTTTTATGTGTGCATGTATTATCTTGTATATCTATTTGAAAACACTCCTTCTCAATAATGATGCATAATTATTCTCTTTTATTTCTTTTATACACTTATTATACCATGGTTATGGTGTAAGAGGATTGGTTGTAATCCGGGACTACCAGATGTGTATATGTATTTGTAAAAACTAATCTAATTTATAGATATTCTACTAGATTTTTGTTAGGGATCTTTTTATTTATTAAAAAAAATTCTTATTAGTGGGTGATTTTCATGTGGAGAGGAATAAGTTAAATAATTGAAATGAACCTATTTTTTTGTTCAATTGTTTTGTTTTTCAGTATTTTGTCACTGTGTTTTTCACTTAATTCCCTTTATTACAACCTTTCTTCTATTTTTAACTGATTATTATACAAACAATGTTTTAAAAATGGATATCTATGATTAATATCATTTATATGTGATATATATTATTTTGGGTGAGTAAAATATTTTTGAGCTAAATGTATTCTAAAATATTTTTACTAGGATTTGGTAAAGACTTAGAGAATTTATTTCAAAACATAAAATTAATTATGAAATCATTATTTGTATCAATAATTGTTTTAATTTGATGGGATTTCAAAAAAAATTAATAGAAATATTATTTTAAAATCTCACTTCACCCCCATACATTGAACAGTACACCAAGCCAAACAGAAACTATAATTATTTATTGAAGAAAAGATCTTTGGTAGCTTCACCATATTCTATGTATGAAGGTACAAATAGGTCATTTTTTAAAGAATAATACTATGACCATGAACTTGTGATGATATACTATGATCCCATTTCATGATCTAGTCTATGCGTTCTACAATTCAAGTTCATCCTTCCCTTAATTTACCAACATAGATTAATTTCTTGGTCTTTCATCAAAAAATAAATGGTGTTATATGAAAACATTATCATTGGAGAATGAGCTAAATCAACTTGCCTCCCTTTCTTCTCACTTTTATTAGAAATATATTCTATCATAAATTATATAATAAATGGTTTAGAAGGTGTTATTGAGTTTGGAATGTCTGGTATATTTAATATAGATCTAATTAGATCCACTTCTTTTATTTTCATTATGACTGGTTCCATAGAATTCCAAGAGGGAGTTTCTAAGAGGAATCCTTTTCTGGAAGTTCCATAGTCATTAACATATAGGCCAAACCCATTGATGATTATCCCTTATCTTTTAGTCTAATCATTCATGGACAAAAAATAACTACTACTCAATAATTAATAGATAGAAGAGGATATGAATCACATTTCTGTGAAGAGGTGACCTGTTAAAACCTTGAATCCTTCTCAAAATCATATCCCAAGCCTTGCTAATACGTTGCATGGACCAATCACATGGAATGATATGGTTTCATTCCACATGAATTGGAAAGAATAAAACATTTTTAACCACTATATCCTAGAATATGACTATCAATACAATATCCAACATGTAGTTTTTTTTATCTTATATAGTAATTAATTGTCTCATAAAAAAATTTATGGCAAAAATAACAATATTTTATTTTTACATCATAGTAAAAAAGTGAGAAATAAAATAGAAAACAATGTATTTACATTTATTGCAACAGCTAAGACTAGTACCATAAAATAATTGATGATATAGGGATTCACCATAGAATTATGCTCTAGTGGCACATACATTAAAAATAATAACATGTACACGAGGTTCATTGTTATTATAAAGAAGAAAAAAATAGTTATAATAATTATGTAAAGTATTAGAGAATGATGTGCGTGAATAAATTTTAAATAAATTATATTTAAGATGAAATATAATCATTAGAATATGACCATCATAATAGTAATGTAACAATTATCCAAGTATACTATAAAATGCATAATATAACTAACTTCACACATATAAATTTGCATGAACAAAATAGTATACAAAACTTTTTCTTAGTTTTTGGCACCAAATGTACGATTTTAAAAAATGTAACTATTTTAAATAATAATTATATTTTTATGGATATAAAATTATTTCATAAAAAGTAATTTAAATTTAGAATCATTATGTCAAAAAAATAATTGTGATTATTTCAAAATTTTCATAGACAATCAAAATTTTCTACTAAATAGTATAACAGAGATTAAATACTCCATGATCATTATGGTATCATTATAATGTAATAATGATGAAATATTTTTAATAATTTAATCACAATAAAATCATTTTTTTAATATTATGTATTTTAATGTATTAATTTAATTTTACAAACCTATAACATTCAATCTAAAGTGTAAATTATAAATTTGGATTTAAAAATAAAATTTTGTGGAAACATTTTATTTCCTTAAAAATTGTAATATTAAACAATGAATCTCAGTTCCTAAAACATTAAAATTTCTGAAAACCATGTCTTATGTGTCAAAAACATGAATAAAACCCTTGGGAAACCCAATGGTATTTTATTGTCAACAATATAAATTTCCATGGTCCGTGATTATAAATTTAAAAAAAATCACCTCATTTTCCATAAATACCCAATCATTCTCCTCTTACCCTTCACTCCATGACTTTTGGTATTTGATATCCTATGATTTACTATATGAAGAATCCCTCCAAGTAGATTCTAATGTTCTAAGGATATCCTCTCCATCTTTGTGAATTTATCTAACAATGTAAGGGTTCATAATCTCTTATCCTCCATTATTTTTAATAAGTTAATATTAATTATTATACGAATAAAAAAATTTATTATCACAGATTGTTATACATTATTTATTATTTTATCAAAAATATATCAAAATTATCTCTCATTATATTTAAATAATAATTCATTACTATGTTAAAATGTTTATGTATCCATAAATTATCCAAAATTATGTAAGAGTATAGTGTGTGTGGTTTTCCTAGAATTTAAATTCATATCAAAATAATGGAAGTTGGAGAGGGACATTTCATATATACACCTAGTGGTAATCAACCTGAAAAGGATAGATGATTATAAAATCATGATGTATGATGAGTGGGCCTAACACTATAAACCAAGCTAGAAACTCTTGGTGGATAAACTTTTTTAGGATTCAAATTTAATATATAAATTGTATTGAATGATTTGATTATATTTCTATAGATATTTTTCAAAAATTTATTTTTTTACCTACAATTTCAAATAAATTCTTTTTACATTATAAATTAATTGAAAACCCTATTTTTTATCAGCACCTGATAATTGAAAATGTATATTATTTATTTAATAAGGGTACTTATTTGACCATTGTCAATCCCTTTTTATTCATTATATGAATCTTAGAATTTAACTTTAAAATATTTATTAATTCATTTCATATGTGGTTTTTTGATAATCTAGGTAACCCTTTATCCTATATAGAAATATCTTGTAAGACAAGTTTCATTAATCTGTTTTGTTAAGTATTTTTATATTAATACATTATTCCATTTATACAATTCATCATTTAGTGTGTGATGGAATACATTGGGATTTTTTGGGGCAAGTTGGGACCAAAAGTATATATCCCTTCAGTGCATTTGTAAGTCCCATTAGACAACTAAGATTTGGTAATTGATGAATCCTTACCCTTTATGTATGATGTTTTGGAATAATGACTCAATTGTATGTTTAGGATTTCTAAGATTATATATTCTATTCATTTAGATCGCTCTGATATTTTTTATGCTTATACACTCATTTATTCATTCCAAGGATATATTATTCTCTCTATTTCACTAATTATGACATTATTCATAATATTTATTCCATCGATATTATTTATTCTATACATTTTTTATGATAGCTTATATTGTATGATATTATATATTGAGTATATGATATCACCCCGTTATATTTTTTCTTTTTCCCCAATAAACCATGAAGATTAATAAATAATATATATGGATTTTCTGAGAATAATAATAATTTTTTATAGTTTAACTCATGTTTTTAATGTAATGTAGGTATCATTGATGTATCTAGTTCCTGACACATCTAAACAATCTGATCCTATGAATTTTTTCTCTATGAATTCTATATCATTATAATAAAATTACCACTATTATTGGGTTACTAGAATCAAGGTATTATTTTTGGTATCATAGCATGTTTAGTAAAAATCTTATAATATTTTTTAGAATAACATAGATACAGAAAATCTATCTATGAAAAACCCTCAACATATTCTAGAAATATTTTATAAATTACATGACATGCATAAGAATTATACTATCATTCAAAATTCATTGTATTATATATGTACTAAATAAGTATAAACCATATTTTCAAAATGGATCCTAATTAAATGAATATAAAATGTGTTCACACCCATAGTTTGTATAGGTATTTCCTTTCAGATAAAGTCAATGGGTTGAGTATTGTAATGGAGAAAATTATGACTATTTTAGGTAAGTTTACTGAGTTTATGACTAGTAAAATTATATGTATAGAATAACCTATTTCTCCTCAACATGGTGTAACAATTTTAGATCACTTCACACGTCAGCAACCATTATATTTCTATGGAACCACAAATCCATTAGAGTTAAAGTAATTGATGAAGTGTGTAGAGAATAAATTTCATGATTTGGGATATATAGAGAAACTGAATGTCATTATAGACATATATTGTTTAAAGAAGATTCATATGAGTGGTGTTATTTAATTCAATACACCACGAAGTAGGTAGATTTAGTAACAAATGATTGGAAATCATATAGAAATGAAATTATTTTGTTATCTATATATTAATATGCATAGAGTTTAATTATTTAAAAACATTATGGTAATACTAATGGTTGAATTTGATATAATACTTGTGATGTATTTTCCCTAAAATTATAATGTAATAGTTGGTTTCATTATAATTATAATACAATCTATGAGTATAGAATATAGTCCATTGTTTTTATAAGAGAAACTCCATTGCTATATTCTTGTTTGGATACATCTCCTATGGATCATCTTAATGAAATTCTATGAGAAAATTAATTAATTAATGACAATGATATCCTATTAATATAGGATGTGTCTACATTTAGGGATTAGATAAATGCATTTCCTAAGTAACAACCGGGATATTCACCAAATCATGAAGTAGAGTTCCCTATTGACCTTGTTCCTAACAAAAAAAACTATATTTAATCCTCTCAATATAGTAGATCCAATGGAATTAGTGAAATTAAATAAATGAATCAAATATATATGTGATAATAGATTCATACACCCTAGTGTTTCACATTGGAGAGAACCAATTATATTTTTGAAGAAGAATGGTGTGTCTATGAGGCTATGTATTGACTATAGGAAAGTCAATTCCATTACTGTTGTTAACAAGTATGATTTACCTCAAATTGATGCTTTGTTTCATCAAATTCAAGGTTCTCAATATTTCTCAAATATTTATTTTCATTATGGTTCTATTCAATTAAAAGTTAAGAATGATGATATACCGATGATTTCTTTCCACATAAGGTATGATCATTATCTATTCATAATAATGCATTTTGAGTTTAAAAATGAATAATCGATGTTAATGGATCAAATTAGTGAAGTATTGAAGGATTAGAATCATGAATATTTTATGGTTTATTACGATATAATTTTATACTCAAAGAGTTAGGAATATCTTTAAGGTCATTTACACATTTTACTCAAGACTCCAATAGAGAAAGAGTTGTATGGGAAATTTAGTAAGTGAAAATTTTAGAATCAATAGGTTTCTTTCTTAGCCATATTTTTCCATTGATTAAATATCAATTTTCCTCGTAAAAAAATTATGTAAAATAATATGCAAAACCAATGAATATATTTGAGACATATAGGTTTCTTTTCTTATCTAGTTACTATCAGTGATTTGTTATAAAAGTTTTCCTAATCAGAAAATTTGTTAACCAAGTTTACATTAAAAGGTGTTAAATTCACATGGTCTATGGTGTGTGAAGAAATCATAAAGGTATTAAAGAAAATATTTATCAATTCACTATTATTGACATTACCTTTTATAAAGGAAGGATTATTTATATATAGTGATGCATTAAATAAACTACTAGGGTGTGTCTTTATTTATAATGAAAGAGTAGTTCTTTATGGATTAAATAAATTGATAGTACATGTGAAAAACTATCCAACCCACAATCTTGAGTTTCCAGTAATGATATTTTCATTGAAAATATGGATTTGATATCTTTATATGAAGATTTGTGACCTATATACTGATAAAAAGGTTTAAATTATATATTCATCTTGAATGAGAACATCATGAGATGTTTGAGATGGATATAAATGAACAAGGAAATTTATTTCTCGATACACTAACACCTTGGAAAGGAAATCATGGTTTTATATACATTATGTAATAATTATCATTGAGTTCTATCCATTTTTAGGATAAAGGGGAATCCAATTTTCATGGATTTAGAAAATTTGTACATGAAAATTATTAAGGAATGGGAAACATCACTTAGTTTCCAATTGATTTTCCAAATACATTTATAAGTGAATAAAAATTTGTCTCAATAAGATGAAAAGGGTTTATCAAGGAAGATTATATCCATGAGATATGGGATACTTAAGGACATTATTTATGATGATGGTGTGTTGACATTTGGAAAAAATCAATGTGTACCATCAAAACCAAAATCGGTGAGAGATGAATCCCATAGCTCTAGAATCCCTATAAACACTAGTACCGCCACAATATATTGAGATATAAGTGATAACTTGTGGTTGGATAACATGAAGTGATTATGAACTATCTATCGAGATGCTTGATATTCTAGTAAGAAAATAGTAAGAGTAAACTTCAAAAGGGTGTCATGAAACCTCTTCCTATATCAATGTGGAAGTTTTAAAATATCACAATAGAAATTTTCATAGTAATTCCTAAGACATATAATTTTAATGATGTTTTATGGGTCATTGCAGAACAACTTATCATGTCTTTACATTTATGGGAAATAAGGGAGGATCGAACCCTTTAACATCTTATACACCTCTATATCAGTAAATTTTTAGACATTATTGTGAACCTTAATTTATTTCAACTAATCATGACCCTCATTTAACAGAAATTTTTTTTAGGAGTTTTAAAAATGCTTTGAAAACTGATATTTATTGGAGTGCTTCTTATTGTTCTCAAGTTGGTGGATAATCTGAATATACTATCCAAAAAAATAAAGAACATGTTAAATTTATATACAATTTATTTAAATGGATCATGGGACCAATTATTTATTTTATGGACTTTTCATACAATAATAACATTCATTCAAGCATTCAAAAGTTACTATACAAGAACTTATATGGAAAAAATATTTCTTGCTCCCTCTTATTGGGATAAGATTTGGGAAATTTTGAAATTTGGTTTACACCTCATTTAGAAAACAACTCAGAATGTGTAATCTCTCTAGGGTCATAACAATACAAATAATATTAGATATAAAATCTACACTGATATTTGGAATATGTACTTGGAATTTTAATTTCGTGTCATTTATTCTTGAAAGTACTACCATGGAAGAGAGTTATAATATTTTGTAAGAAAGGGAAACTAATAGTGAAGAATATTGGGCCTTTCAAAATTTTAGAAAGAATTGGAGTTGGGGATGAATATTTGTTTTTGCCACCCAACATATCTAAAGTGGATGAATTCTTCTATGTACCTATGTTAAGGAAGTACACATCAGACCATGCACTTGTACTAACCCTTGGTGGAATTAGGTTTGAGCATGATTTTTACTACAACAAAGAGCCTATATAGATTCATCCCAAGTGATACTTTTGTTACAAAATTAGAAATCATGATGGGTAAAAGTTCTTCAAATGAATCCCATGTTTTAAGAAGTAAAATAGAATCATAATTAATCAATGAGGATGGTGCACCCTCACTTTATCCTAGATTTTTATAGGTAAAAAATTCAAGGATGAAATTATTTAACAGGGTAGAATGTAATAACTGAAGTTCCTATATAGTAAATAATCATGACATCAAATAAAATTTGGTACAACGTACATTTTATTATTTCCTCAACATAGTTAAAATCTTAGAAATCAATAGAAATATATGTTATTACACTTATTAAAATGAATAAGGCTAGTACTATAGTAAATTAATTTATAAAATGTTGGTTCCTATTTATTTTTGATTTACAAATTTACCATTTTATTAAAATAACAACCCACTCAATGTTACTAGAGTTTAGGTTTTACATGAAACTAGATTTATATTATATTTTTTACCAACAAAAAATTTCCTCCCCAGTCCTAAGTTTCATACAATCTGGGAGTGGCTAGTACAAAATCATTTTCATGAAAATATGAGGGGAAAAGGGGTGAAATGTCTACAAGGTAGCTTCATTTGATCATAGGAAATGGAAATGTATGTTACCAATAAATCAAAGAATCAACATGCTTTAGAAAGTAAGTAGAATCATAAGAAATAAAATACACATAGAAGCAGTAAAATAATCCCACCTCTGGTGAAAGTATAGGGATCGTCTGAATAAAAAGAACGTTTATAGATTGAGGACCTAGGTACTTCATGACCCTAGAAAGTCAAAATAATAATATGATTACAGATATATACATAGGTTCATTGAGTCATGGATGTCAATCATGGATAGTGAAGAGAAGCCCCAAGCCAAAATAACTGATCTTTTAAATTAAAAAATAGAAGGGTGGTCTTACCCAAACATGGATAAGAGGGTTTGTGAATGAGTTCTAGTAGTGATCAGGAACTAAAACATTAATATAACCAATATTAGAGAACATTTTGTAGTCATTTAGGGTTTAATAGATACCTTTGTTATAAGACCCTATAGATCACTATATTGAAAGGTAAAATAAACTAATGGACATGGGATGGATAATAATTCATTAAATGAAGGTCGTTGTCCGAGAGACACTATATCCAGCATCTATGAAGTTTCATCCTTCAAGGAGGCCAGTGAAATGATCAAAGGAAACCCATTAAGTGGGAAATTTGGAAAGACAGTGTGTAGTGTGTGATGCACATTCTTCGATAAAGAATCCATTTTCACCTAGTTTTATTCTAGAATAATATAATCATTGTAATATAAAATATTTCCTAATAAAAGTTTAAATATATTAAAAATTCAATATTCAGATAAATCCACAATTTATCTGTCTATAAAAGAATAAGTATAATAAAAAATCAGTTTGTTAGTTTTTTCATTGATAATTCTCAACAGACATAAAAAAAGTTGAAATAAAAAGTATATCATAGATTAAAAATAATACATAGAGTGTTGAATAGAAATTTAAATCCCCTTAAATAGAATATTATTACTAAACCAAACTTTTAAACTAAAGTGTATGGTGGATCATTTAAACCAGATCCAAGGTATCTATATTCCTATTCCTAGAATCCCTTGACAAAATCTATCATTAATTCCTAGAATTCCATCATGAAACATTATATCTTCATATTAATAAAATCCTTGGATCCATCTTCCTTTAATAATAATCCCATAATCCAAATAATCAATAGTATATAGATTCATACACAAGAAGCTCTATCTTCTTCCCTGAAATCCATCAATCTTAATTAATGTGACACATAGTAATTAAAACATAAAAACATAAATAATTTATAAAAACTTCCTCACTAAAAAATACTCTAAGTTATGAACACTAAATAAAATTTATTCAAAAGAACTCTCAAAAAGAATATATTGTTAGCTTTAAAATTATCTAAAACTATTCAAAAAATCATGTAATTTCTTCTGTCAAAATTTTATTCACCTCCAGTTTTAATTCCCTTTCATACATGTGTTTTAACTAACAGTAGTTTTTGAATAAATATTTTTTCAGTTTTATTAACAATATCATTAGAAGATTCTTCATAATCTTACAATAAATGTAGAAATTCTTGTCATCTTATAATGAATTCAAAATAACACCTCTAAAATACTCCATCTTCTAATTGATATAATATGACTTGAAACACATATCAATAGAAATTCACATTCCATTAAAATTAATATAATTATTTTTATTGAATTTTCATTCTATAAAACAAGCATAAATAAAATATAAGCATCAAGTTATTTAATATTCATCTATATAGTATATTGTGATTTTTAAAACAAAGAGTGAAAAGGATTCTTTGATTCGATAATAATGCCTTTTTTTAAATCATAAGAAACATAATAATGTTAAATATTTATAAATTATTCTTGTAAGATTTGATAAAATACATTCCTTTTAATTTAAATAACAACAAAATAATTAAGTTTATTTTATTATAACTCTTAAAAATAGGATAAACTTTACAAAATTATCCCTCTTTTTTAAAACATATTCAATAAAATTTCTTATATCTTTTTAACTTTATATCACTTCGTGAGATAGAAGAAAAATATTTCAATTTATCATTAACTACTCCCCCATTATGATTTTCCAAAAAGAATAAAATAATAGAAATAAAATCCCCCATTTGTTTCTTTACATAATATTATATCCCCCGTTATTAATCAAAAGGTACATAGGTATTAATAAAATAAAATAATATGATTTTAAAGAGATTGAACCTTCTATAAGTTATATAATGATACCAACATATGACACTATTCATTAAATGATTATTTCAGAAGATGTTCATGTTGTAACTTCTTATATTTCATAGAAATAAATTCATATTCTTCTTAACAACCCATAAAAAATTAAAGAAAAAAATTAAAATCTATGATATTTTGTTTAATGAAATTTGTAAAAAGATAATGATAAAAAGTTTTTATGTAAATTTCAAACAAAATTCTAAAACATCAATACAAAAAAAATTAATGAAATTTAAATAATTGTGTGCCCCCTTTATTAACGAGTTTTTCAATATCATTATATTTTTTAAACAATAATTGAATTAAACAGCATCCAATATTGATCAATCATAACATTAGTTTAATGTAATTAAACCGACCAGAATTTAAATATTTTGAAAAAATATCAACATTATGATATTCTATTCTAATAAATTATTGAATAATATCCCCATTTTCATTTTATCAAAAATAAAATGGTTTCTTTTAACCATTATATATTCACAGGAGTTATGTTTAGGCTTCTTAACAAAAAAAATAGCATTGATGCTATAACAAAGAATTAGAGTTAGTGTAAAACTCAATAAAAAATCTATGAGTGCATGCCGCATAAAAAATGTGAATGAAAAAAAATTCAGGTGCTACCTAATCAGATTTAGTAATGGAGAGTGAAACTGAGTGTTTCTTCATTATCAAAAATGAAATTAAAGCTTCTATTAAAAATGACATGTTATGTAAACAAATTATGATTAGATTCGAGTAAGAGTCAGATCTCTTTCAGGCTTGGGATAGGGCGCCTTTCATATTCAAAGGAAATCGTTTTATGCTTCTGCGCTACTCTTTTAATCTACATATGAACTGGGATTCACCTTCCATTATTGTTTGGGTAAGTTTTTCTAAACTACCTTTACCATTTCAAAATCCTTCTTTTATACATTTATTGGGTAACATGGTAGGCAGATAATTATGTTCTGATTGTCACACAGAGGCGGTTTTCCATCCGGTAAACCCTCGGGTATGTGTTCAAATGGATGCATCGTGCGTACCTTTTGATTATAATTTGATTACGATCAGGGAGGAGTATAGATGCAAACAGAGGGTTGTCTATGAAAGTTTGACGGATTTTTGTACTTTTTTCAAGTGATTTAGACATTCGATTAATTTTTGCCGAGTGAGGGGGCCTGTTATAGTGGGAAGGATGCTAGGATGAGCACTGAGTATGATACAAGGAACAATAAACTGGGGAAAGATCTGAGGGTGGGTCTGGATTGGCCGATGAAGGGGTTAGTTGAAGGAGGGAGGGGTTCTTAGCTGAATGCTTCAGCTAGGGAGGATCTCACCTCTGGATCTCATGTTATTGATTTTGAGGAAGGTAAAATTGTTGGAAATACCAACTTTGGGATGGATCTGGATAAGGAGAGGGTTGTTCGGCCTGCTAATGTTGCGGATCCAGAATAGGTTGAAAACGATCAGAGCAGCAGTTTTGTGGAGGTGGTTAACAGAGCCAAACTGTAGGAGGCTAAAGGTCTGGACCCTCTGGATAAACCATTTATGGCTTTTCATAACAGGTTTGATGTCCTTACAGAGCGTATTTTGGCTGAGGGTCTGGAGGAGGAGGTCCTTACAAGGGGTGAGGGTGATGTTGTGATTATCTAGGATAGGCAGGTGGATCACTTGGGGCAGGAAATGTTTGTTGGACCTGTGGAAGAGAATGTTGAGCAGGTTTTTTCTGTGAAATTTGTTGGGGGGGATAAGACTTCTGAGGCCCTTCTATTCTAGGGTATGTAGAAGGAGACAGATGTGATGGATGGGGAGGAATTTCCCCTGGAGGAGGGGCGACAACCCTTTATGAAAAGTAAACCTTCAGATCAAAGGCTAGGTGACTTTCCAGGATGTCATGAGGCTGGGCTGAAGGAACAGTCCGTGGTGGAAAAAGAGGGCTCTAGGGGAGGAAAGGAGAACTAGAGTACCCCTGACGACCATTCATTTAGTGATATTGTTCAAAACGGGAATCAGAAGGGGTATCTAGGTGATAGACCTTTATTTGAAACCTCAACAAGGAGGCCAAGGAAATACTAATAATATCTCTCATGTCCAATACAGACAAGGTCTTCTTCCAAAAGGAATAGAAATGCGGTTCTTGCTGTCAAAAAAGGCAGTGGGGTTAAGAAGGAATCATCAGTTATGACTAATCTAGACCTGCTTAGTAATCGGGTTCAAAGTGAATTTTTTTGGAGAAATCCATAATGGGAGTCGGCTACTAGAGAAGACGAATACTATATGGGACACGGGGATGACTACAGCTACTATGATGTATAAATATGTGTTGTTTTGTGTTGTTTGTTGTTTTGGTTCTCTTCAACTCAATTGGCGTTGTATATTGGGCACCGGACACCCTTAAGCCAGCTTTTATAAAAAAATGATTGGCCCCCCATTCTCTTAATGATTTCTTAAGGCCATAAAGTTCGTTGGTGAGTATAAAGACATGTTTTTAAAATTTAATATCTCTAAAACAGGTGTTTTTTATATATATACATCCTCATGAAAATATAAATTAATAAAATCACTATTAATATACATTTGAAAGAGAAGAAAATTTTAGATGTGCTATAATTGATAGTAAAATCTGGATAGACTCTTATCTAGAAATAAAATATTCACTCAGTAATATTTGAGTCATTTTATATTGAATATAATTTCCACATTTTTATTAACTATTTTTATGATGTGTTCTTATTGTAAGAATATTTTGGGTAATAACTTCCAAATTACAAGAAGTTTTAAAATTTGAATTTACAACCACATCACCATGATAACTCCAAATATTAATTAATTGTAGGATTTGTTCAATAATAATTGAATCATGAATTTTTCTAAAACAATTAACTACTTTGTATTTTCATAAAATATATTAATTCCAATTATATCTAGTGGATTCGTCAGATAACACATAAACATAGTGTTTTCCCTTAATAATTCAAATTTTTGTATGACCAAAAAAATACATTTTCACTGATTATAAGTATTTTCTTATTTCAATGTCACTTTTATGTTTAAAACAAAACTTATGTGGATTTCCAAATATAAAATGATGAAAAACTATGGTATAATAAAACATTAGTTTAGGTACATTCCAAATATATACTTCCTTATAAAGGTTACATAAGTCCTAAAAATTAAAGCGTCCTTACATTTTTTTCATTGCTATGAAAAATTTTGTTTCACATAAACAAACTATATTAATGGTGAATTCAATCTTTTAGGTTAAGTGTGTAAAAATTATTATGTCTATTAGTAGAATGGATAAAAGTACATTCCATACTTTTAATAGAATATTTCTCATTTCAGTAGTTTAAAAGGTTACCCTAATTGCATAATTGGAGCATGTTTATAATTTTGTGTCTAAGTCATATGACACACAAAACATTATAAATTAATATTTTTTCAAGATAAGAAACTTCAACATTTTTAATGATTTAACACTATGAAAGTTTATTTAAAAATTAAAATGTACCCATTTAAATATAATCATGTTTTGAAAGTTATATTTTTATCCATTCATATGTCATGAACAACCACTATCCATGCACCATTTTTTCTAGATGTTGTCACTCAACCAATTTTCCTTAAAATAGTAAACCTAATCTCTTTTGTACCCAAACATAGGGTATTGGTATGTAAGAAAATAAAATTTTTTGAACCTATATTCCTCTTACGTTAATATGATGATGATTTTTTTTCTTAAAACGTAATTTATTTCTGAAAAGAAAAATATTAAACTTGTTTAAAGGAGAAATTTTTCTCTAGTGATCTTTACTTAGACATTTATTTCAAAAGGGTTTATTTTTAAGAGAAAAATATTTTTATTAAAGATTTGATTTATCAAAAGTAGATTCTATTCAATTTTAATTTTAAAAAGGAATTATTTTTTTATATATTTTAGCAATATTTTATTTTTCAAAAATAAAATCGGGTAAAATTTTGTTCAAAATACTAACTTCACGTGTAAATTTAATAAGCAAAATTATAATAATGAGGAATTGAACAAGAATTAGAGTGTAAAGATCCTGAACCTAGTTTCCCATAGATAATGACTTATTTTATTTCATTAGAATATAAATAAGGTAGTCGTATCCCAAAGGAATGAATAGTTTAGTATCATTGGAAAACTAGATGCATATTGAATAGTTTTATTATAACTTGAAATAAAATACAACATATCAACTTCTTTTGAATCACACATAAACTCTTAGATTATCCCTTTGAGTCATTCATAATATATAACTTCATATCCTGGAAAAAATAAAAGATAAGAAATTTTTGAGATCTAATTCTTACCAAGGGTAAGTAATAAAATGGAAGCATAAGTAATAAGGCATGGTGAATAAATAAAAGAACTTATTCCATTAAAACAGAAACATGGGCATAATATGGATGGAATAAAAGTTAAATAAAAAATGCCATGACAAAACATGACCATAGATACTCTACTAGACAAATAATCACATGGACTACCAATTTTTAGTTCCATAATGAGGAAATTCATAGTACCGAACATCATAATCAGATCATCAAGGCCTTATCCAAGACAACATACATAATGGGTAAAAACCAAGGCTATTTTGTCTCATAAGACCTACTGATGCATCGAGGTTCTATATAGGGCCCCACACATCACTTACTATGTCCAATGAATTCATAATATATAATGGGTGGAAAATAATCAACATATAGATTTATATTTTAACTAACATATGAAATGTAAATAACTGTCCCTAAACAGTAAACATAAACACTGACATTTCAGAGAAATATAGTGAATGATATCAAGACAGCACATCCAAAATCAAACTAATCATAAAACATTAAATAAAATATTTTAGATGATATCATACAATATTGATCCCAATTAAACATAATAATCAACAAGATTGTTTAAATAGATGAAAATAATCTAAAAAATATTCGAGTAACACTTGAGAGAAATACTCTTTTACTTTGAAAAGGAGAGTTATTTTGGAAAAAATTTTGAATAAAACCAAAAGTGAAATAAGGTATATTTTAATAATAAAATGAGTTATTTTATAAAAACATAGGTTTATTAAAACAGATTATAGAATGTTCTTGAAAATAGGTAAGAATTTGAGAAGTTCCCTTGAATTAAGTCGTTTATCGTGAAGAATTTGAGAAAGATACTTTTAAAACATGTACCTCCCCATAAAATAAATAAGGTTTATGATTGTTAAAAATATATATAACATTAACACATAATTTATGAAGTGTACATAATAATAATAAATAATTTAATTGGGTTAAAAATATAGAAATAGTAACCTGAACAAAATTGGAGGTTTAAGTATAAAACCCCTACCTTATGTCTGGATGTGTTATACACTTGACCTTAACATCCTAAATAATCAAAATAAATCCATTAATTAATTAATTAATAACAATATATTAATATATTTTATTCCTTATAAATTTATTAAGTTCATTTATTTTCTTATTTATAAGTTTTAAAATTTAATTTTGTCATTTCAAAGTCTTTATTTCCTTGATTTCATGATTGGTTTGCTTGATTATAAGTAATTGGGTTCTTGAAAAATTGGTATAATTCCATATAATTTTAATTTAATGCTATTAATGAAAAACTAGTTTTTTAATTGGTTTTATGTATTATTGTTTCTATAAATTAGGATGAATCATTAGATAACATATTAATTATAATCGTTTAACTAAATTTTAGCCGTTTTTTATCATAATGAAGTAGTTTTATTCTTTTATTTAATATCATTTATATAAAATGGTTCTAGAACCTTAAATAATATGTAATAAATATTATAAAACTGGGTTCATCTATAAAAATGGTTTCATTACCATCCTTGAAGGATAAATTAAATATTGAATGTTCATCGTCCATGAAGATCATAAATCGGCATCACCCCCCCCCCCCCCCGACGATGTTATCATTTTTAAAATAAAAGAGAGATAGTAAGAAGATTGATGATGTATCATACATTAAAATGATATTATTCCATTATATATTTGATACAGGATTTATCAGGATCATTTTGAAAGAGGAAGTGAGGAGATAATAATAAAAATAATAATTTGAAATGAAATTAAATAAAATAGGGAGAGGATTTAAAACTTGAATTAACCTCCTTGAGAACATCCTTAGTGGAAGAGATTTTGGAATTTTGGCAATACCAAGAGTTCCTAAACGTGGGGAGAGGCTTTGTAAGAGTATTTGGGATAAACATTGACATGATTCAAGGCTTATAGAAGTGAATAGAAGAGGGGTTATGGTTGTTTTATAGTGGAGGAGAGGGGAAATTTCTCATTATTTTATTCATTATTTTATTATTTTTCCCTATATAAACAATAATGTTGATTATTGTGACTAAATATTGTAATAAGTTCATCTGAGTTTGAATCAATAGTTTTTACATCATCTATGACTCAAGGAATAGTGTATCAAGATTACAATATTTTATACTGTAAATTACCGTATTTTAATATTCACTTAAAATTCATTTATTTTATAAAAATCCAAAAACATCACCCTCACCATTTTTTGGCATGTAGAATTCAAAAATGATCTCCATTTTATGAAAATATTTTCTAAATATGAGAAATTTAATTTTTAAATAAATTCATTTTTTACTTGAAAAATAGATATTTAAATTTAAAAGTGATTTTATAAGACTTTAGAAAATTAACTAAGGTCTCATAAATTAATGTCAAAATAATAGGACAAAAAAATATTTATTTATGAAACCATTTTTAAAAAAAAATTATTTTAAATAATTTTATTAATTATTAAATTGTAAATAGATATTTATGACTTATAACAATACCAACACTTAAATATTAATTTTTTAAATATTCACTTACTTTTATTATGATATAATTATATCATACATTCAAATATGATAAGCCTAAATTCTATTTATACTTTCATGGGAGAGGATACTACACATTAGGGCAATTTACTATTCATAGGGGTCCTGAAGGAAAGTTACTATTTCATGGGTATGAGTTTCTTAACGACTAGAAATGCCTCTTATTTATTTTATTCGTCATTTATGAAGATTGTATTGTGTTGTCTATGTTTTTTATATTATTCATACAATATAAAATAAAAATAAGAAGGGAAATTTCATTCATTGAATTTTGGGTCATCACAGTCTCCCCTCCAACAAAAATTTCATCCTTGAAATTTCTGAAAATGTCACAACACAAAAATATGTGGGTTGTTCTTCTAATGTTTGGATCATCCTTTTTGAATTCCCATCAGTTTTAGGCTGAAAATAAGTACATACATGAACATCATTATCCAAATATTTTTGTATAATTTTCCAAAATTATTATGAAAATCATGGATGAATTTCAGAAACAATTGAGATTAGTTCTTCATGATGTCCTACGACTTCATTAATATAGATCAGGGAAAGGTTCTCTAGTTGAAAATCCTTCCTTGTAGCGAGGAAATGTGCAGATTTGCTATATTGATCAACTACCACCCATATTACATTATTCCACCTTAGAGTTCATGGTAATCCAGTGAAAAAATACATAGTGATTTCATCACATTTTCATGTAATAATAGGAAAAGGTTGCAAGGCACCTATAGAATGTTTTCGTTCAACCTTCACCTGTTGATAGACTAAACATCTTGATACATAATCAACAATTTCCCAATTCATATTATCTCACCAGAAATATACCTTCAGATATCTATACATTTAGTTATACCAGGGTGTATAAAGAAATTCAAGATATGAAAATCATCCAGTAACTCCCTTTTTTACATCGGTATAGAGGGAACACATAGACTCCTCCTAAATTTCAGATTTCCATCCTCACACATGATGTCTGGAAACATCCGATCATTCACAACATTAATTTTCATTTTAATATTCTCATCATCACACTATGAAATTTTAATTATTTCCAATAAATATGGATGTGAATACATTGGAAAAAGTAAGGATGTTTCCCCTTCCTTGATAATTCCCATATATATATTTTCTGGATCCATCTACACAGAATCCATTTCAATCCTCATTTTGTTTATAACTCCATGATATTTTCTGGTCAATGTATCAGCTACCTTATATTCTGTCCATGGTTTATAGTGTATTGAACAATCAGAATCCCTGATTAGTTCAATCCATTTCATTTTACTCCAATTTAGTTCTTTTGTTGAGAAGATATATTTTAAACTCTTATGATATGTATATATCATACATATTTCAACATATTGATAGTGTCTCTATGTCTTCAAAGAAAATATTATTGATTCTAACTCGATATCATGAGTTGGATAGTTCTATTCATGAGTTTTTAACTACCTTGATGCATAATAATTAACTCTATCATTCTGTATAAGGACACAAGCATGTGCTTTCATTGATGCATCACTATAAATCACAAATCAACCAGTTCCCGATGATACAGTAATGATTGGATAATTCACTATTCTTTTCTTCAATTCTTAAAAACATTCTTCACATTATGTAATCCACATGAACTTAACCCATGTGCATTTAATCTTTGTTAATGGGTTAGCTATTTAAGAGAGGTTCAAAATGAAACACTGATAATAACCAGATAAACCAATAAAACTATGTATCTAGATTATGTTCTTTGCTATAGGCCATTCCTGAACTACCTTTTCCATTACCAGATCAAAAAAATTACATCCTTAAGGATAATTTTTCCATGAAATGAAACTATTTGAATCCAGAATTCACAGTTGATAAACATCCCATATAACTGATTTCTTCTAAGATTTTTCAGAATAATTCGCATGTTATTATTAGGATTTTTGTATCATTTAGAGTATACTAAGATATCATTAACAAATACTACAAAAATTTCATCAATATATTCCTTTAAAACATTATTCATCAGATCCATAAAAATAGAGGGTTCATTAGTTAGTAAAAAAGGCAATAATGTAAACTTTTAATGCCCATACCTAGTTCCAAATACTATCTTTGGAATATCTTCCTTACCCACATGAAACTGATGATATCCTAATTAAATCTGAATCCTTAAAATATATTAGGCTCTGAGAATTTGATAAAATAAATCTTCAATCCTAGGAAGAGTGTATTTTTCCTATATCATAATAGCATTGATATCCATGTAGTCAATGCACAGTCTCATAGATCCATCTTTATTCTCAACAAAAAGTATAGGTGCTCCCCCTAGAGAAAAACTAGGTAAAATAAACCCCTTACCACTCAACTCCACTAGTTGTTTCTTCAGTTCCATAAATTCCACTTTGTTCATTCTATAAGGTGTCTTTGATAGAGGCCTTTCACAATAATTAAATCAATTGAAAACTCAATTTCCCGCACCTGAGTATATCTAGGTAAATACTTTTGAAATACATCAATGAATTATTGAACAATATGTACATCCTATTTGAACATTTATTTCCTCACCCAAAGATAATGTGTTCTCTTCCTCCATAAGAATTGAATTTAGTAGTTCCACTGGGGGTGGATCTAGATAAGAATCGTATGGATATGTTTCTTTTCTAACAATAAGGGACACTACATCATTATCAAAAATTGTAACTTCCTTCTTCTTGCAGTATATCTTCACATAATAATTTAAAATCCAATTAATACCATGTATTATATCAAAATCAACCATGGTTATGAGGATAAGGTCGTAAACTCATTCATGTTTATGAGTCACAAAGGGGATTGATCCACACATCTTTATTACAATGATACTTCCCTTAAGAGTTTTCATTAACAAATCCTTTATTAAATCAAAAGTAAAATGGGTAATTTTCTTGGTAAGATATGGAGATATAAAAGAATATAATGACACTGAATAAAAAAATCATTGGCAATATTTGAGTAAATGATTAGAGTACATTCCACCATATCATTAAGAACTTCAACCTCAATAGTTGTGATCGCATAAGCTTGTCTTTTCTCCTGTGGACTTATTTGGGTAATGTTTCTTTAAAGATTAGGAAAATCATTTTCATAACGTCCCATATGTTTTCAATTGTAGTATTGAACATTGGTACCTTATTTTTTTCCCTTATAATCACAGGCTTAGTGGCCTTTTCCTCTACACTTGAAACAAACACTCATACCCTTCATGAAAGTGTTGGAGTGTTTATTACCATAATTATCACATGATGGAAAATGAACACTTCCTTCCTTCTATTTTTCCTAATTTTTTTTATAGTGTTCATCGTCCCTCTTCTTCTCTTACATTCCATTACGGTCATAAAACATAGGGAATTATTTTTCTGTCATGATTTCACATGAGACTATAACTTTGTATGATGTGAATATTTGAGAAATTAGTTCCCTTTGGAGGATTGGTTTTAAACCATAAAAGAATTAATCAATATTTATCCTCAGATTATGTATGTAGTCTGTAAAATTCCATTGTAGGCTTTTAAATTTGCCTTCATACTTGGAAATATTATCAGTATCCTTCTACCTCCAATTCAAGAATTATCTTTCCATATCCTCTCATTATTTGATGAAAAATATTTTTCTAGAAAAAATTTATTAAAATAACTCTATGCCATATTTTCAATATCTTACTCCACCTTTTTGTTTTGAATTAGTGACCAACACTTATCTACATATCTAGTTAGACGATAAACTACAATGACTGCCTTCTCCCGTTTCTTACTTCCAAAAGTGAGATATATCTTATCTAGGGAACATATCCACTACTCAGATACAAATGCGTTTATAGTCCCATTTTATGATTTATGTTTTTTTTCATAAAGAGTTATAACATTTCTCTCCTATGTTGTGGTTCAGGATGCTCTATATAGGTTAGTGTATTGTTCATAACCTAAGTCAATAGTCCCAGTATAGTTATATATTGCTCAGCACCAGTCATAGCTCTAGAACCAACATCATTATCATTCATTAGAGTTAAATCCCTACATGGGATACACACGTTCATGTGGTTTCCATTTCTTACACTATACACCATTTCTATGTAATGGCATAAACTAAATTAGGCTATTAATCTTAATGTATAATGTTGAAATAGTAAAATACTTAACATAAATTTAAATCATATGCATGTATAATATAATAGTAATAATCATGGTTTCATTGGGTACATATTTACAATTATATCCATAATAATAGTTTGAAAAGAAAATGTGACTTATTCTAAGAATATCCACTAGGAGTGTCAAACCAGGTGCATAGTAAGGCCTATTTTCATGTACCGGGTTACCCCAAACCAGGATCAGTACACCTTGTTGAATTTGTTACTCCTAGTTAAATTTGTGTCAGAACCATGTTCACTTTTAGTATCCATACATGGATGTATTTTCTAGGAAGATCCACATAATCTATACCTTAACAAAATTCTAGGGAGTTCTGGTATGCTTTTAATCAAAGTCAATCTTAGGATTTTGTTCCCAAATCTACATTTTCTAAATCTAGTTTCCAAGGATTCAACTGCAAATCCTATGATACCAACTGTAAATACCCTGACCCTAGTTTCCCAGAGTCAATTCCTTCTTTTATTACATTTGAATATAATCATTTAAGTCGTATCCAGAAGGAACGAATATTTTGGTAGCATTGTAAAACTAGAAACATACATAATAGTTTTATTATAACATGAAATTTAACACAAAATATTAATTTCTTTTGAATCACCCCTAAACTCCTAAATTATCTCTATAAGTCATTCAAAATATACTTATTCGCATCCTAAGAAAAATAAAATATAATAAAGGGGTGATCTAATATGCTCAGTAAGGTTAATTAATACAGAATAAGTATAATTAATAAGGAATAGTGAATAAATAAAAGTATGCAAGAAATTAAAACACAAACTTGGGCATAATATGGCAGGAATAAAAGATGAATAAATAATTCCCTAACAAAACATAACAAAGGAAACTCTACTAGTTGAATAATAAAATGGAATAAAATTTACTAGTTTCGTAATGAGGTAATGAATAATTCCGGACATCATAATCATATCGTCAAGGCCTCGGCCAAGACACCATACATAATGGGTAAAAACTCATCCTTGTTTGTGTCATGATACATACCCATGCATAAAGGGCTATACCAATCCCCACCCATAAATTACTAAGTCCAATTCATTCCTAATATTAAATGGTAGAAACATAATAAACATATACATTCATATTGAAACTAATATATGAAATGTAAACTACTTTCCCCAAATAGTAAACATAAACACTAACCATTTTGAGTAATATAGTAAATGGTATCAAGATAGATCATACAAAATCAAAATAATCAAAGACCATTAAATAAAATATCATAGATGGTATCAACAAATATTAATCCTAATTAAACATAATAATCAACAAGAGTGTTTAAATAGAGGAAAATACTCTTATAAAATCATCAAGTAATACTTGAGAGAAATGATATTTTACTTTGCAAAGAAGTGTTATTTTGGAAAAATATTTGTATAGGAAAAGAAGTAAACTATGGTAGGTTTTTCATAATAAAATGAGTTATTTTTTAAAAAATAGATGGCTTAAAATAGATTATATAGTGAACATGAATATAGGTAGGAATTTGAGATGTTCCCTTTAATCGGGTTGTTTCCCATATGAATTTAAGAAATATCCTTTTAAAACATGTAAATCCCCATAAAATAAAGAATTATTCTGATTGGAACATATATAAATAATATTAAAACCTAATTTAATAGGATTAAATAAGAATAATTAATAATTTCATTTAGGTAAAGAGAAAGAAAGAGGTACCCAAAAGATTGGAGGCTTAGGTAGAAAACCCTTACCTTATGTCTGAATGTGTTCTGTACATGACCTTAACATCCTTTATTATCAAATTAAATCCAATAATTAATTAATTTATAACATTATCTACATATATTTTATTAACTGTAGATTTATTATGTTCATTTGTTTTCTTACTGATAGGTTATAAGATTGAATTTTGTTGTTTCAGAGTGTTTGTTTCCTTGATTTCAAGATTGGTTCACTTGATTATAAGTAATCGAGTTCATGTAAAATGGGTTTCATTCTATAGAATTTGAATTTCATGTAATTAATAAACAAAAAAGTTTAAATTGTGTTATGTATTATTTTTCCATAAATTTGGATGAATCATTCGATGACATATTATTGAAAATCATTTAACTTAATTTTAGAGGTTTTTCGATCACCATGAATTAGTTTTGTTCTATTATTTAATATCGGGAATATAAAATGGTTCAAGAACCATAAATAAGATATAATAAATATTTTATAATTTTGTCCAACCATAATAATTTTTCCATTGCCATCTTTGAAGGAGAAATTATATAATGAATGTTCGTCATCCATGAAAGTTGTAAATCAACACCTCCCAGACGATGATTTCGTTTTTAAAATAAAATAGAGTAAGGAGATTGATGATGGATCATCCATTAACATGATATAATAACAGTATATAGATGATACTGGATTTATCATGATCTTTTGGATGGAGGAGGTGAGGATATAATAATAAAATAAACTAATCTAAAATGAAATTAAGTGGAATGGGAAGAGGATTTACCTCTTAAATTAACCTCCTTGAGAACCTCCTTAAGGGAAGGATTTTGGTATTTTGGAAATCCAAATAGATCCTAGACGTGGGGAGAGGCTAGGTAAGATGATTTAGGAAGAACATTAATAAGCTTTAAGGCTTATAGGTGTGAAGAGTATAGGGGGTGGGGTCATTTTAATAGTGGAGGGGGGGTAATTTCTCATTATTTTATTCATTATTTTATTATTTTCCCAAGACAACCAATAGTGTTGAATATTATGACTAAATATAGTAATAAGTGCATTTGATTTAGAACCAAGGGTTCTTACATCATCCATGACTCAAGGAATAGTGTATTTAGCATTTAATGTATTTATACTATAAATTGCCACATTGTACTTTTCACTAAAAATTCATGTATTTTAGAAAAATACCAAAAATTATCCATACCCATTTCTAGAAATTTCAAATTCAAAAAATCTCTCTGTTTTATTAAAATAATTTTCTGAATAAGAGAAATTTAATTTTTAAATTAAATCATTATTTACTTGAAAAATAGATATTTAAATTTAAAACTAATTTTATAACACTTTTGAAAATTAACTAAGGTATAATAAAATTGTCCTAAAATAATAAGACATCAAAATATTAATTTATGAATCCATTTTATGAAAATTAGTTTTCTTTGAAATAATTTTATTAATTATAAAATTTTAAATCAATATTTTTGACTTATAAAAATACCAACACTTAAAAATTAATTATTAAAATATTCACTTACTTTTATTATGATATAATTATATCATACTTTCACTAATGAGATGAAAAAATTTTATTTATACATTCATGGGTGAGGATACTATTCATTAGTCCAATTCACTTTTCATAAGGGTCATATTAATATTCCTAAGGGCATGTTACTATTTCATCGGTATAGGTTGTTTAACGTCTATAAATACCTCTTATTTCATTTATGCTTCATTTATAAAGATATTACTGTGTTCTCTATGTTGTTTTATATGATTAATACTAAATAAAGTAAATATAGGAATGAGAATTTCATTGATTTAATATTGGGTCATTACATGGATTTAGATTCTAATTCTACAAATATTATTTATATTTTGGAATTACGTGTTGAAATTATTTTATAAAATTATATATGATTTATTTTAGTATAATCACAAATATTTTTCAAATTATTATTTTAATTTTTCATAAGATAAATATATCTACCTATTTCATCACATGTGGGAAGATCCTTCTCGTCTCTTAAAAAACTAAAATTTTCATCTTTCGATAGTATTGGATAATCATCACGCAATGTAAAAAATACATTTTCGATATATGTTTAAATTTGAAAGGGATTAAACATTTAACATATCCATGTTAAATTTAAAATTTTTTTGAATGTTTGATTAGAAACCAATAATCATCTCTATTTCACAAACTCTATATTTTGATGAACTATCAGAATAAGTATCACTTCCAGAAGCACTCCATGCATCTATATCCATCAAAATATTATTTCTTTGACTTTTATAACACTTCTTATAATTTCCATCTTTTCTTAATATCATAAAATTCATTCTATTATATCAATCGTTCTTATGTTAAAAAAAGATAACATTATAATAATTTTATTCTCAATTATACATATTTTATAATTCTATTGAGTATAATGAAAGTTTATATTTCCAATATTTCTTTTCATCCTATTTGAAAGTTGAGAAAGTTCAATCTCCTTATCTTTTAAAATTATATGATATAATGATACTTATATTTTTTAAAACTTTTTATTTATAAGAATTATCATGAGATTTCATGTCATTATAAATAGGATTATTAGAAGTGGATGTAAAGGCCAATCCATTATTCCAGTTCTTATTTTCATCATTTCTATTAAATCTAATTTTATTTTTATTTAGAGTACTAATAGAATCATTAAGACATATCTCATTCAAAATTTTAATATCATAAATAGTAATTCACTTATATTCCCTCTCCTTCAAAATAATATTAATAATATTTTAAATAACATAATCATTCATTGATTTCATTTCACTAAATGATTGTAAGTAGTTTATAATAGTAAAAAATTTATATTTTTGGGTTATTGTTTCACTGGTAAAAAAATTAAAATCTTGGTAATCGACATAAATATTTGCTTTGTAAGTTTCAATAACATTGGATTTATCAAAATTAGTAATTTCATTTTTATTCAAAATATCTTTAGTAGTTTCACAATAATTAATATGACCATAGATATTGTGAGTTATTGAATATAACAAAGTTTTTATTAATTTAAGATATACTTGATACTTAACTTCTTTCCTCATGAGTAAGAAAAAGACCAATTTTTTAGAACATTATAGTTAACTTTCATCATTAGAAAATTATTTGCACATGTGTTTATTGTGAAGGTATTAATTCAATCTTTCATGTATTCATAATTTAATCTATTAAAAATTAGTGGCGCCCTAGGATGTATATTTTCCAATATTTTAATCATAAATTCTACCATTATAAAGATATGAAATATATTTCCTCTATGATACAGTTATAATTACGGAAATTGAGATGGAATTCAGAAAAAAAAAACAATGAAAAAATCATTAAATCCTTGAACCTAGTAGAGATAGGTACTAATAACAAGTGTTTTCCAAGATATATATCAGAGAAAGAAAAGGTAATTAAACCTACTATGCTGGGTTAAATGTGTTAGAAAATTCTCAACATACACATTTTTTATTTCTCAATGTTTAAGTTTATTGGTAAATCAATTTATTTATAAAATCACAATTTATAAAAGTATAAAAGGATTAGTACAAATGAAATTTATTTTATTAGTTTTTTGGTCTCTCGCAATATTTTCTAACTTAATAACATAGAATAAATAAAAATAAAAATATATATTATTGTTTATTTTGATTTTAAAAAACAAATATAAATATTTCTAGGGGTATGCCTCCTTGAACAACAAATGGATACAAAGAACAAAGATATAGGTGAGTACCTAGTCAAAATTCTTAATGAAAAATTGGTAAGAGTGGATAAAGAATTGATAATAGAAGTGGTATTCATGAATTAATATCTATTTTTCACAGGAAAATGGATTAAATAACTTGAATGTTCTATAGTATCTTTCGAATAATAAATCAAAAAATCGGTGTAGCTACTCAAAAGGGAGTATAAAAAATAAAATATATATCAGATGAATAAAATCAGTTCAACATGAAGTGTTTCTATTTGAATATTCAGATGGGATATTTTTATTTTATAATTATAGAAAATAATAATATTCAATGTTGATTTTTGAGTTATAAATAAAAAAAGAGTAGAATTTGGAAACCTAATGTCCAACTATTATTTGAAAATATAATATGAGTATTTATAGGTCAACATCAAAAGTAACCAAAATCCATGAATTGGATTAGAAAAAAGAAGATAAGAGGAGCTTACAAAGATTAATCAAGGGTAATATATTATATTTAGTATAATGTATTTGAATCAAATTAGATCATAAAAAGAGAGGAATATGATATCATATGTTTTTATTACAGAATAATTATCCATACAATAATCCATTTTTAGATGATATATCATTGATTATAGGTTGTAAATGGACAGGGATATCAAAATTAGAAAAACCATAAGAAAGGAAGTTTCATGAAAAATTTAGATCAAATATTAGCTAAAACACAACTCATGATATCCATCTATGTTGGCAGATGATACTGGTGTAGTACCATGATAAATAGTTGGTGTTGGTCAAGAACCAATTATGATCACTCAACCATTCTTCATACCATATATAGTATCTTGTAACCAAAATGACTCACCAAAACCTGACTCTCATGAGACCACACCCTCAATATCTATCTATCTAGCATTTGAGAAGTCAAAAAATCATATATATCATTAAATTGTAATTATAAATTCAAAAGGAAAAAAAATAAATTAAGTTATTTGTCAAAAAAAAAAGAAATAATAACCACAATCCAAAACCATGTCCCACCATAAATATCTCATTTAGTACAATTAGTGTATATCCTCTTATAGATACCAAACTCTATAATTATGGAATCAATAGACGATAGAGTTAATATAACATGTATGTTTTATATTAAAAGTAAACATAAATTAATAATATTTATTACTTAATAGATATCAATTATTTATACTAAATTTATGACTCTCAGCTCTCTGTGTGGACTATACCCCCCACCCCCACCCCCTGATTCTATAAACCACATGAGAAAATCCTTTGGAAATTCTCATTAATCTAGTAGGATCACAATCCATCCCAAGTCTAGGAAAGGATGTACTAAGGTAGATGATACATTCAGGACTCATGGAAAATTGTATCTAAATCTCTCTTTCCAGGACTCTAATGTTTCTAGGGAACAACAGATGTGTGTTGGTTGGTTCCCAACAATGGAAATTCATAAATTTACTCATATTTATCCTCATAATTAAATATATCAAAACCTCAGATTCAATGGGATCGGATAAACACATATGATTTATAATTAATTTTTATCAGGATTAATAATTAATTCTAATTGGAATTTATTCCTTGATGTCAATTATGGTTGAATCCTCTAATCATATTATCATTTTTTCTGATAAATCAAGTGTAGATTCTGATTGGTGGTGATCCACATGTGCTCAATGAACCGTTGAACACCATAATTAGACTCTATTAATGCCATCATGGATGATTCTTGTTCCATTTATCGTTCACTACTGATCACATTAGAATTCCAATAAGGTCAATTTGAATCTTTAGGATCTATTGTGACTAGAGAAGTTAGAGGAGGGTTAGAATCACACACCATTCATGGTAATTCCACTATAAGGTTGATTGGATTATCAGAGATAATTTACAAGGATACCTATAGACAAATGATATTATTTAGTGTTTATAAAGATATGGTAGAGAATACAATTTCACAAAGGCCCTTAATGATTATCTTAATACCCAATGAACCCATATCTAAAGATCATAATTTTTATTATTATTTTCTTAACAGTAACATGAGTTGTGGATAAGAAAATATAATTCCACTAAATAAATAAATATTTATCCAAATAATATTAATATTTCATTTCTTACCATACTCAAATAATCTATCCGCTTGTCCTTCTCAATATTTACCAACTCGGCATAAGGAAAATTTACGTAATAAATAAATATCACTTATTTTTTCATTGATAAAAAATCTATATTACTCTAGTAAATTTATATTTTTGAAATATTCAAAAGACTAAACAAATAAATATTTATTACTCTATGAATAATCCTAAAATAAATAAATATTATATATTCACATAAGAAAGAAATAACCTTCCACTTATTGCTCTTTTGTAGAATATTTTTTATTTTCAAAGGATATTTTAATGAACCCATAGATAATGAACTAGTACTTGGATTTTTAACCTTGTATTTTATTTTGGTTACCATAAGAGTTGAGGAATAATTTTCCATCAATTACTTATCTACCTAGTGATTCATAGGTAAAGGAATCATGAGTAATATATTGTTGATCTTATACATGGATAATCTACCTGGAGAAGATTATAATTTGAGATTAATAGAAAATTTATTATCTAAATGGAAACCCAACTTTTCTAATTGATCAATTTACTCTATAATTTTGAGGTTATGATCAATAGTGAAGTTCCCTTCTTCTAATTTACTTTGGTATGGAGTAGTTAATGTCTCGTTTATATTGAGCCTCTATTTCTCCTTCTTAAGAGAATATATATGAGATTCCATTGTCTAATAATCCATATATTTATGTTATATGAGTATATTCTAATACGTAGTAGATATAATTATGGAATAAGTTTATGATGAAAACCCTATGAATCTCTTATTATTATCCTTTTCAACCCCACTCACTTACAAAGGACATAGATTAGGTATAGGTTATTCTATTACATAATTCAAACCATCCAGTAGTAATACAATATATGAATGGCTATTCCGCTCTTATAATTTTTTAATAAATAGTAAAATGGATTTGTCAAATAATTTTCATAATGTACTCATGGTTTCAATTCATATTTAATACATAAAAATAAGAATTTGAAAAAAAAAATAATAGATTATCAATTGATATTTTGTTAAAAACTGAATAACCCTCCCCAATGGTTTTAGAATAATCAATATCAAGTATATTCTAGTCAAAGGGATCTATTTTCCATTCTCATAGTAGAGACATGTGCCTGAGGTTCTATTTAAAAAAATATATGGGAATAATTTTCCAACTTCTAGCTGAAATCTCTATTATCTACATAGTGACCTCAATGATTCTAATGTCCTATATTTTAATATCCTTAAAACTTTCCCATAAGTTAAACTAATTATATTATGGTTAATCAACCCTTAATCCGAACAATGTTAATTTTACCTAAAACATAATAATAATATTCCCTCGTAATTAACAAAGAACCTGACATGGGCCAGTCAAGCTCATTGAATGATGGTTCAATCATAACATAAGTAGTATAAATATTTTCAAACATTATATATGATTGATGAATTTTTAATATTATTCATAAATATTATGGTTTTATTTATTTACATAATTGTTAATGTTTAGTGCATTTTACATAACTGATTAACATTATCTATATACAACTTTTTACGCATAATCCAGTAATTTCATTTCCATCTCATATGCATGTTAATTCATTTATTAGGAAATACAAACATCCCCAAGAATAGATAATTAAATATTAAACATGATAGCAATAAAATAAATATGAAATTATCAAGAGATTTTCTAAATGTAATTTTATCTATATGATGATAAACTAACACTTGGCCCTTTGAGAATAACACTATAAACCATAACTTCATTTGTGCTTTATAATTCCACATTTATTACTATTTATATCCTATAAATTATTTCATATCATCTCCAAAAATGAGCTACCTTCACTCACATGGGAGATCAATCTGTTATATAAGAATTACTCACACATAGGTGATAGGAACCAAAGAATGGTTGATGGAGTTTACATAAAAGAATCTATAAGCACACATGCCGCACATAACATGAAATGGTGATGAGAGGCTTGAAATCATTTAAATTTAATAAAATTATAAAAAACCATTAAATGGTCCATCCACAGACATAGGTATATCTGCATTCATGATCATACACATATGTAACAAATATACATTTTTACACTAGCTATTATTAATTTCAGTTCATTCATTAATAAGATAATTTTTTTATCAAATTAATTCAATTATTTATCTGATTAATTAATTAATTCATTTATCTTAATGTCCATCAAAATATTACATGAGATTATCATCAATTATAATTTAAATAAATTAAATAATTTAATTTAAATTAAAGTTAATTCATTATAGTGGGTGTACTAGGTGGAAACTTGGAATGTACTTATATGAACATTCTAGAATGATCCTTATCATCTATTATATATTCTGGTGACATATTAGTTAGACAAAAAATAAAATAATTTCATCACCTATACTGGTAATAAATAATACATGGAAACATGATAATTACATTAGAGTAATTTTTAATGCATCTAAAATACATAGTGTGAGAGTATTAATCAAGGAAATTAATTATAAAATAAAACCTATCTCATAGAATTTTCTATCAATAAATGAAACACAGACATGAAATGATGATTTTTAAATAAATAATTAATTAATTTAAAACTTTTACTCATAAAAAAAGTAGTATATATGGTATGTACCAATGAGATACATGCCATAAGAATATCTATTTCCATGTTTACGATAAACCCTTAGGGATTTAACGTATACACCTTGTATAATCCTATGAGTTATATGGTGTGAAAAATACCTTTACACCTTATGGAATCATAATATCCAACCACCATTCCATAGATTTTGTAATGAATACATAACATGTATTCACTATGTAGTTTCTAAAACCGTGTGGAGTACATGGTGTGTACGTATGTTACATGATATGTAGTCTAACAAGTCATGTGTTGGGTTGTACATGGAAATACATGGTATCTATTAAATGCATGCTATGTGTAATTAGTACATGACAACCTAGAAATAACCTGACTCATCTTGGTGTAGTTAACATGTATACCATGCATGTACCACTTGGTGACATGTCATGTAGTCATATATTATCCAGCTAGAAACCTTAGAACCTTCATATTGTATATTTCATCATTCATCATTTTTCTTCATCTATTCCTAATGTTATTAATGTTAACAAACACATAAAATATAATTTTGTATTAAATAATGAATAAACTAGAAATGAGACAGTGACAACAAATATATAAATTTTTCAATGCTCAATTTGTAATTATAAATTGATATTTGATTCTTATGATACAACTTTATGTTCATGAGAAGAATCAAAAAAAATGTTAGGTGGTTCCCAAAAATGTTAATTCATCATGGCCCATATATTTATACTTAGAATTAAATGAATTTAACCCTTGGAATCCACATAACTAGATGAACACATATAATTTTAAATTATTTTATATCAATATTTTTCCTCTCATTGGAATTATTTCTTAATTTTTTATTATCGTTGACTCCTCTTGTTGAATCATAATTTCATTTGAGGAATCAAGGTCGCATTACCTCTATCTGTGTTGCATTTGTGCTCCCTTGTCCATTTAAGGTCATTATAGAACTCTCCATGTTCATTAACAGATGCACCTGACACCTTTTGTTATTTAGTGTTGGTCACATCAGAATATTAAATAGGTCAGTTGGATTATTAAGGTTCTCTCTAGACTAAAGAAGGTGGATGAGTATTGTTATCAAATACCATTATTGTAATTCTTGATAATTCTTCTCTAGGATTGAGAGAATTCTCCAAAGAGCATTTTTCACTATGTGGAGTGTAACATCCCACCCCATCCCATTGGCTTGAGAGGGAGGAGGGAAGATCCATGGCCATAGGAAACATTCCCAATATGCCAGAGGCTGCCAATAAATGAAGAGGGCTTCAAGACAATTGGGGAGTGATTCGACCTTATTTTCAAACCTACCAACCACATAACTCCAAACCAACCACATTACATGTTTCATTCCAACAAAATACACCCAAACAGTGCCTTACCAAAGGAAAACTAAACTATTTCATAAAAACTACCATAAACCAACAACAAACATCAAAAGCCAATATCAGAGTATCAAAGTAGAAGAATCAACAAAAATACACAAATTAAACCACAACACACTCCATGGATCCACACCAAACTCCATGTTCCAAGCACCACAAAACTGCCCAAGCATCAAGACGAACCACTAGCGAAATGAGATGCCTTACTCTTACCTGTGTCCTGAAAAACATCATTTGCAAAATCACCAAAGTTGCAAAGCAAGGGGTCAGTACAAATACTCAATAGGTTTTCCCTAAATTACTTCCCTACACATTCCCCTAGGGTATAACCATTAGCATTTTATTATAAATAGTTTATATAAAACATCAAATAGTGCAACAATTAATAACAAGCCAAAACATACCCTTATTAAGAAATTTTTCACCAAAAACCATATCATACAAGGAAAATCAAAAAAAACATGCCATACAACATTTCACATCACATGTTAGAACCATAATTCACACCTTACATAACACACACAAAAAACATAAATATAGAGTTCCACATACCCAAACCATCAACCAAACAATGTGGAACTTCCCCTCCAGACCCATTTACTTCTTTTCTAATCAAGTGGTACTTCCCACCCACTAATCCTTGATGGTGGATCTTGTGTCCACTATCTATACCCTTTTTATAGTGGCACTACCTTCCCACTTCTCATCATTTCCACACAAGCATAAAATGGTCAAGCCAAAAAACAAGCTCATAGCACACCAAATCCACAACATTATGAAAACAATCAATTCAAAAACAGAAAATCCCTTAGGACATTATCCAAGAAATAATAAATTTCAATAAAAAAACTCCTTTTATTGAAAACCATTTTTTACAACAATTTTCATAATCTAATACAATAAAATGATTTTAAAATTGATATTTTAAAATATAACAAAAAATAACATTTCCTCACAATAACCCAAATTACCCAAAATCCATAAATCATCCCAAAATGGATTTCATAAAAATATTCACACATCATAATCACAATATATTTCAATAAAAAACAATTTACTGGAAGTAAATTTTCTTGTTCTATAAAATTAGAGTTGAGAGAGACTCCACCTAGCTTAGGGTTTCGATGAAATTGACGCCCCACACAACCACACACTGAATACGAATGAATACCCCCACCAAATCGCTCTCAATATATTTTCCTAACATCCACAGGACCTAATATATTCATATTAGGAATGAAAAACCATAGATCTACATGTGAAAGATATAGATCTATAAAAATGAGAGATATAAAGAGAGATAAGAGTATATCTAGAGAAAACAAAAAAACACCAAGAGAGGAGACTTACTAGAGAAGAATAGCCTCAATTGCACCAAGAAAACTGTTATATTTTCTTCCAAAGTGAGTGAGAGAGATCCTAAAAAAATTTATGACCATGAATATAGAGTGGGGTAAATATGTGAGAATAAATGAGAGAGTTAGGACAAATCCCAAGTGATACTGTATAAAAAACATTTTTTAATTCCGCGCACGATTAGCTTTCACAGTTAAGAAAATCATGTGCTATCCATACACATGCTACTTCCTAGAAGACACATCACAAAGCCTCTATAAGGACCCATCCTTAAACCTCACTTAATATTGAATTAAATGAATAATTCACATTGAGGATCTTTTCAGGTTTAGATTTTTAGAGATTTATATTATAACTATTACATCTCATAAGAATACACAGAAGACACATCTACAAAGTTTCCTTTTTTTACAAAACATGAACTCCTAAAAAATGAGTCATGTCTAGTTACATGTTTAAAACAGCATGAATTTTCCTTGATCCCATCCTTGACCCAATTCTAAATTATAACCTGTGAAAAAACATTTCAAAAAAACTTGGGGTGAGCATAAAAATCTCAGTAATGGATACACAAAAAAAAGAAAACTGTTAGTTTTTTAAAACATCAAGTAAACCATGAATACTTTATCAAAGTAATACTTTTCACCTTTAATAAGTAGTAAATACTCATCACTGGATAAAAGATCATTACTTACCCTTTTGTAACCAAAATATTACCATAAACCCCATATAAAGAACACATAACATATAAAGGTAACTTTGTACATAACATACTTAAATGGAATAACCATACGGTCGACTTCCACACATATCACTAAATGGAATAGCCATATGGACGACTTCCATACCCAATGAATTAGAGGTTATAACGTAACCACCCATCCTGGTATTCATGGCACCACCATTCATTTGGTTTATCACGTAACCACCCGTCAAATGTCCAAGTACCATTATAAAATCATAACAAATAAAACAATTATAAAGGAAAAAAACATTTCCACATTTCAAGAACAATATATCACTCAAATATTTTGACACAACAAATCCATTATAAAAACTATTTTAAATACCAAAATACATAAAAGAGTATATGGTATTTATTTACTATTAAAAATATTAAGGCTTGTTGAGAAAGCCAAAGATCAAATAATACTCGCGGCGGCGGAAAGGTCGTTGTCACCGCGTACGTTAAAAAAGAACATACCTTTTGTCATTTAGTAAAATGCTTTGTATATAAAAGATTCTTTTTGAATAAAATTAGAAGTCAAAGGGGTTTATACAATGTATAAAAGAAAGTCTTGTATTAGAACAAAATATGCCTCAATGAAAGAAGATTGAGACGAAGTCCCATACCTCGTGTCCAACTTGAATCGATCGCTCTTTAATCTGCTAAATAATAAACAAGTGTTAATTTATACTTTCTTAAGAACATTTTTCAAGCTTATTATTCCTTTTATATCACTTATTGCCATGTTATAAACATTATGTAATCATTTACGTTAATAAAGTTCGTTTTGTCGATATTTGGTTCTTAAGTCAAAAATGGACTTCTAACAATTACATGTTGTTCATTTGGTCAAAGGTTCATTATATACAGAATTATATTCAATATTTTTATATCATATATATCATATATATTCATCATACACATGTATTTATAATATTATATAACATTTAGAGGTAAGAAATGAAATGCACCGTTCATGGAGACGGTAAGCCGTACGTACGCATGAACACTACTTTCATTTCTATTTCGCATTTAATGGAATGAAATCATAATGATATAGAGGTATATTATAATTCCAGTATAATATCATATTTAATACCATTAACTCCATACTTTATACATCCCACATAAGGTATTAACAAATCAAATTACTTTGAGGGGGCGGTAGTCCGCACTTCCGAAAATGAAGATATCGCGTTTACCCATAATGGAAACCATAAGGTATTCCATAAATGAAAAATACAGAAGCATATGGAAAACATAAACATAATATATATCATATATAAATACAGTGACATCATAATGGCCACCATGAAAGGTGTTAGAAGAATATTGAACAATCATCGTTTCGTGAGGCCGAAATTCGCCATCCACAGAAACAGTATGTTCTTTAACCATTAGATGTAGGTGTGTGTGAGTGTAGCTAGAATTATTTTAATAAAAACATCCTAGTATATTTATGATATTGTTTTTGTTACAAAATAAATGAATAAAAAGAGTTTAGTGGGTTGGAGAAGCAAAATAAAACAAAAGAACACTAGAAGAGACTTTACTTTTAAAATCGGATAACACTTTTTGATTTGAGCCAAAGGCTTCCTTGAGAAGACTTATGCCCAAAGTGAGGATTCTAGGAGTAAGAGAGGAATGTGGAGAGATAAAAGGAGCAGGGTTTGGCCGAGCAAAAGGCTTGAGAGGTTTGAATAAGGTGGTAGAGGTGGGGGCCTTTTATAAGAGGAGAGGAGGGGCACTCTTGGAATGTAATGAAATGTTATGTTATTATGAAATGATTTTTGGATTTTACAGGTCCCAAAATAATATATATAGAGTATAAGGTGAAAAGGGTTCAAAATTGACTCATCCAATAGGTTTTGGACAAGTTTATGTCTTATATTTTACCTTATCCTCTCATTTTATTTAAATCATTCATTAATGAGCTAATCGTTGCATCATCACGGTGTCATAAATAAATTTATTTATTTAATGTATAAAAATTATAAAAAAACTATCCTGATGTAGGAAATCTTTTTATATTTCTAATGAATATTTATAGTCAAAATATAACTTTTATAACCCCATGTAAAAATTGTTTTAGTAAAATAATACATGTTTGTGACATTTTTATTTTTTACTTTAAATAGAATGTATTAATGTCATTATCTTTCCCAAGTGGCCCCATGGGGTCCCACAAATCGACCCATTGATTGTAATGGTCTTCCATGACTCAATCAATAAGGTTAGGAAATGTGTCAAGATATTTTTATATTTTTATAATATCATTTTTATCTTAAATTACACTAATTACCTCTAATTGCAGTTAACAAAACTCAAAAGCTACTTTTCACCAAAAAATATTGTAATCCCATTGAACCACATTTTATTTACTAATGAAAACCATGTATTTAGGATTTTCATAATTCAATACACATAAGTGGTAAACTTTCATTTAAACAAAAAATCAGTTTGCTTAACTACCACTTAGTGGTTTCACTATTCATGAAAAATTGATGTTTTTCAGAAAAATAGAAACAATTCACCCTAAGCTATATTCGATATTCCGAATTCAAAAATGATGTATATTTTACCTAATTCAAACCATATAATTAGCATTAATTAATTTAATAATTAATTCCTGTTGTCAAAACAAATAGCGTGTTTTTAATAAATAATATATATCAAAAGATTGACATTTTTTATGTCCAATTTCAATGTAAAATTAACTCCAATGTCCACAATTGGATTAAATGGTAAAAATATATTATAATTACTCTTTAAAACCATTTAAAAAGATAACTTAACCATATAAATGAATTAGATTAAAAGGCGGTTTTCAATTAAAGAGCAGCATTTTTCACTATTCACTAAAAAAAAGAACTTTGCCGGAAAAGTACAAAAAATTAACACAAAGTAAATTTTGATGTCCCAATTCTAAATAATGATTTTTTTTTGTCCAATAGAATTTATAAGAGTGACCAAAACTATATTTAAAGAGGTTTCTTCATCAAAAGGTGATAAATCAACCTTTTAGTGAATATTATAGTATTTATGCTTAAAATTGAATTCTTTTCTTATTTTGAGCCTTTATCTTTTATTGGATAAATGTAAAAACATTTAACAAACATATATAATCATATTTTATTTATTTATATTCATTCCCTCCAATACAACAGCTACGTGTTAACTATCATTTGAAATAATATTATTATATTATTAGTGTAGAATGGAAGATTTCAAAGAAACTCGTTGTTGCGTATCGGGTACGCTATCGAACATAGAAACCCCTTTAAAGTAAAATTAATATTTAATTCGCAAATATTAATAAATATGAAAATGTTTTATTCTTTAATCCCATGGGATGTTATAGCCTCCTTACACAATTAGACAAACCATGTGAAAACTATGCGAAGGATACCTATCTCATGTTTCATGATTTCCCCTAACCGTTCTCAAAACGTGGTCCTTTGAAAATCCTCCAAAACATTATTAAAACCCTTCCAAACTCTCCCAAAAATCTACCAAACTCAATCCAGCCACTTTATATGAGAAAGACATAAATAATGGTTAAATACCTCAAACTAGTGGTGCTATATTCTCCTCACCATTGGAATTTTAATCCACAAAAAGTAGATAACAATTTTTTTCTGAAAGAGCTCAGGCCATCTCTTTCTCACGCTCCCAAGTCTACTCTTGAATCTGACCATGCTTCCACAAAACCCGAAATATACCGATTTTTTTACCATGAAATACATTATATTGCATATCCACAATCTGTACTAGCATGTGCACCAACAAAGCATCAGTCTCTTGCTAAGCTTGATCCCATAGAATGACATGGTGAGGATCCAGCTAATACTTTTTCAACTGTGAAACATGAAATGGATTGTGAACCGCACTAAAATATGGTAGTAAATCAAACTGATAAGCCACCTCTAGAACCCAATCATGTATTTCAAAAGTCCAAATATTACTTTGAGATAACTTTCCCTACTTTCCAAACCAACAATTTCCAAGCCTAGGAGAGATTCTAAAGAACTCATGATCACCCACCTCGAACAACAACGGTCATCGAAAATGGTCCGCATAAGATTTATGAAAACTCTAATCCATCTCCATTCTCTTCATAATCAATTTAATCTTATCTTTAGTCTCCTAAACAAGGCTAAGTGAAACCATCGAAGTCTCACCTATTTCCACCCAAAAAAGTGGGGAATGGCATGGATGTCCATACAATGCTTCAAACAGATCCATCTATATTGAGGCCTGATAACTACTATTATACAAGAACTCCAGGAACATCAATTTCCCCTCTCATGAGCCACCAAAATTCATCACAAAATCCCTTAACATGTCTTCCAATGTTTGTATAATCCTCTCGGATTTCCCATCTGTCTCAGGAAGGAATGTTTTACTCATCGTCAACAAAGTCCCAAGTAATTATTGCAAGGATTTCAAAAAATGAGATGTGATCCTTGAATCTCTATCTGATACAATTGAAACCGGAACCCCATACCAATTTACCAATTCATGGATGTAGATTTTGGATAGATCCTCCACCATATGAGATTCATGAGTAGGGATGAAATGTGACGACTTTGTGAGACAATCCACTATCACTCAAATTTCATCGTGTTTTATAACCATTCTTAGGAGACCTGTAGTAAAATCCACCACTATTTGTTCCCATTTCCATATTAAGATAGTTAATGATTGTAACATATCATCTAGTAGCTGATTCCCTACCTTGACTTTTTAATAAATCAAGTATCTCAAAACAAACTCTACCACTTTTTTTTATACAAGCCCACCAAAACTACGCTTTCAAAATATTATACATTTTCTGTATTACTGGATGGACAACCCATCACGAATGATGTTATGCCCTATGAATTTCATCCTAAGAAGACCCAAATACTATCATTTTATTATAAAACAAAAAATTTAATTCCTATTTAGTTCCCAGCCCTCAATGGTGTCACCACCATTGAGTTTTTGCCTCACTGCCAAATACTCTGAATTTGACATCTACACCTCTTTAACCAAGAAAACTAAGTTAGGAACCAATGAAACAAGAAATGAAATTGCTCTATAACCCTAATCCTAACATTGCAACCACATGTCAGCTATGACCAACATCAACTACCACTGATCTAATGTCGGTTTCACAACCTGAGAATATGACTTCATACCTGATGCATCTACCACCAAATTTCCCTTACCCGGTTTGTACATCACATAGACATCGAACATCAGTAGATACTCCATCCATATCCTTTACCTCAAGTTCAAATATATTAATGAGAAAATATTCTTTAAACTATTATGATTGATAAACACCATGAATTTATTACCAAAGAGATAATGATGCCACATTTTCAAAGCATGAACCACGCTCACCAACTCCAAATCATGTGTTGGTTAGTTCTTCTCATGAAACCATAACTACTGTGAGCTATATGAAACCACATGATCCCCTTTCATGAGGAAACACCCCAACCATGATCCTGATGTGTCATAATTCTCCACATACCCTTTCCCTGGTTCTAGAAAAAATCAATATTGGTGATGATATAAGATGATCCTTAAGCTCTTCAAAACATTTATGACACTACTTATTCCATTAAAATTGATCATTATTCAATGTCAAATCTGTCATCAGTGAGGCCAATTGTGAGAAATCATGAACAAAACATCGATAATAGCCAATTAGACCAAGGAATATTCATATCATGAAAACATTCTTTGGTGGTGGCCATGAAATAACAACATCTATCTTTTTCAGATCAACTGAAACACCTATTTCAGAAATAACATGGACATGGAAACAAACATATTGTATACAAATGACACACTTCAACAATTTGGAATAAAACCAATGTTATATCAAAATCCACAACACTACTATCAGGTGTTGCTCATACTCCTCCATTTTCCTAGAATACACTAATATATCATCAACCAATACCAATAAGAAGGAATCTAGAAATATCTAAAATATAAAATTCATAAATTCTATAAACACCTCTGGTGCATTCATCATAAAAAAGGGAAAAACCACAAACACATAATAGCCATATCTACATATGAATGTTTTGTAATATCGTCCTTTTTCACTCACAATTAATGATATCCCAACCACAAGTCAATCTTGGAGAACAAATCAGCTTCACTCAATTGGTATGAAAAATAATAAATGTTTGGAAGTGGATATAAATTCATTAGTGTAGCTTGATTTAGCATATAATAATCAAAACCCAACCATAAGTTTCCATGTTCCTTTTTAACAAACAAAATCAGCGCTTCCCATAGAGACATGCTAGGCCGGATTAACCCTTTATTTCCAAATTTCTATAACTCCACTTTCAATTACCATAATTTGTTTGATGCAATATGGAAAGAAAGAAGTGAGAAACGACTAGTTCTTGGAAGGATATCAATCGTAAACTTCACTTCTCTCACAGGTGGAGACCTTGAGAATTAATCAGGAAAAACATCCTGAAACTAATCGAAAACCACTGGAAAAATGCATCATGAAAATATTTCCATTAATGATAATGAAAATTCTACTAATTGATATGATGATCGGTTCCAACAAACCATTTTCACCCAATTTATCATTCTTATCCCCTTTGAAGTGATGCCTGACACCATTATCCACCGTAAATATAATTGTTCATGCATAACAGTCGATGCGGTCCTTATACATTGTCAAACAATCCATTCTCAGTATTATATCATAAGAATCCAACTCAAGCACTGATAAATCCAACATCAAATCAACCTCATCCAAAACTATACAACATGCTCTATACAAGAAGGATTAACACCCTCTTTGACCTAGAGGAGTTTGATATTTTAAAACTGAAGGCATCATTTCAATAATTAAACCTAGAAAATCATTGATTATATAAGAAATAAAAGAATTTGAAGCACCCATATCAAAAAATACTTGCATCAATGTAAAATTTAATAGAACTATACCTTGCACTGTATATAGTCCTGACTAATCATCCATCACCACTTTCTTAGCTCCAAAAAACTGGCATTGGCCACACTCTTCTCTATATTTTCCTGCTGAGGAGTCATGGTGAAATTAGATTCACCATGACTAAATTTACTCTACCAATGATATCTATACTGCTTCCCCCAACTAGTCGAGGAAAATGACCCCTGAGACCCTTGAGGAGTGTCATAGACACTCGACCTCAGAGTATTCCAACAATAACGTTGAATATCCCTCATCTGCTTACATTTTTGATATTCTCTAGGTTGTGAAGTAAAATCCCTCTTTAAGTGCCCCATAGAACCACACTAAAAATCTCTCAGCTTACTTTGAGTCTATGGAGGAAGATTCATTGATCCTGCCATCAAGTTTTGAATCGTACTCCCCTAGAAATAAGTGTGCCTCTTCTTCTTGAAACTTGCACTAGAGTTCCCATTATTCCTTGTGTGTACCAACATAAATTACCTACCTATAGAGCCAAATATATATCATTCATTCACCACATCTCTTTTCACCATTTTTGTGTAATCATCTTTTCATAGCACTGCTATCTTAAAACAAATGTCTTTCTATAAACTAGCCTCAATGATATATTCCTTCAACTTTTACTACCTGCCACCTTAGGTGAAAACAACACTAATTTCATAAACATAGCCACATATTCCATTACTGAGAGGTTCTCTTACTTTAGCCTAAATAAATATTTTGTACGATGAATTATGATTGTTTTCGGGTAGAATTGTTCATTAAACAATTCCTCGAAACCCTTACATGTCATAACATGGTCCGTTCCAGCTTTGACCACCAACTCCCACCACTGAAGGGAAATATCTTCCAAAATGTATGTGGATAGATTCACCTTCAACTATACTGGTGTTCCCATGAATTCAAATGTCTTGATCATTCTATTCAACCATGTTTCTACCCTTTCCGGCTCCAAATCACCCCTAATGATGGGTAGATTCTGCTTTTAAAACTGACATGAATGACCCACATTCCATGGTTTATATTATTTTTTCCCACATTCCATAGATTGGAAATATTTAACTATACTCTAAATTAAATTCTTGTTCACCTGAGGCATAAGTGCAACCACATTCTTAGCAGCCTCCTCTAGTTGGTCTCTATGATTCCTACCGAGTTCCATTTCTATCAATAGAAAAACAAGTATAAGTCTCACTCCCATAACAAGAAAGTCTCACAATTTTTAAATTCAACTACATTGAGACTATCACAACTAGGATTTCCACAAGTTCACCTTTCCCATGTTGCACCATTTTTGAAAAATTCACCATGTTTTAAAAATTCACCCATTTTCAAAATACCACCACTATCCATGTTTCAAATATTACCATTTAAAACCCAATTCATATTTTTAAAAATTTACACATTTATATCCCACCATAAATCATTATATCCCAATGAAATATGTATCCAGGTGGGAAGTAATTTCTACCATGCCTTCCATGCTCATCTCATTCTCTACACCAATGAAAATGAGATTTTTAGTGCCTATAAGTGTCCCCAAAACACATATGTACCCAACTCCTTCGTAACATGAATTTCTGCATAAAAAGCATTAGGTATGTCCTTTTATGATATACAATTAATGTTCCAAAAATCCTATGCATTTCTACCATCCCAACTCATGGAATAACCAAGAACGAATTCCAACACCAAGACCGACAATCAACTCCAAGAAGCCAACCAAGCTTTGATGTCATGGACCGAACAAACTGATATCACATGTAACATCCATCCCCATCTCATCCATTTGAGAGGGCATAAGAATGCTACGTGTACTTATGTGACATTCCTAAGGCACCAAAAGATGGAAATAAATTCCAAGGGATTCAGGAAAAATTGGAGAAACATTTTCCCATTGAAGTAATCTATCCAACCACATAAGCCAAAACCAAACACACTACATGATGCATGTCAACAAAGTATACCCAAACAATGCCTTACCAAAAGACAACCAAACTATTTCATAAAAAATCCCATTAACTAACAACCAAAATCAAAACCCAATATTATAGTACCAAAGAGGAAGACTCAATAGAAAAACCAATGTAAATCATGACATGATCCATGGCTCCACACAAAGATCCATTCTCCAAGCACCATATGACCACCCAAGCATCAAGAAAAACCACTAGTGAAATGTGATGCCTTACTCTTAACATTGTCCTAGAAAACAAAATTTGTAAAATCACCAAAGTTCTAAAGTAGGGGTTATATAAAAATAATCCGTAAATTTTCCCCAAATCACTTCCCTACACATGCCACTAGGTTAGAACAATTAGCTCATTTATATAAACAATTTATATAAAATGTCAAATAGTGAAACTATTACCAACAAGACAAAACATACCCTTACCAAGACATTTTTTCACCCAAAACCATATCATTCAAGCTAAATACAAACAAAAATGTCATAAAACAATTTACATCACATTTTAGCACCACAATTTACACCTGGCATAATACACACATAAAGAATAACAATAGAGTTCCTCATACCCAAACTAGTAACCAAACATGGTGGAACTTCTCATCCAAACCTATTTACCTCATTTCCAGTCAAGTGGTAGTTCCCACCCACTTACCCTTGATGTTGCATCTTCAATCCACTATCCATCCTACTTTTATAGTGGTACTCCCCAGCCACTTATAATCATTTCCACAAAACCATAAAATGATCGAGCCAACAAACAAGCACATAACACACCAAAGCCACAACATTATGAAAATAATCAATTACAAACAAAAAAATATCTTTGTACATTATCCAGGCCATAAGACATTTCCATAAAAAACAACTTTTACTGAAAACCATTTTTTTCAACCATTTTCATAAACCAATCCTAGAAAATGATTTTAAAATCATCATTTTAAAATCTAACAATAAAGAACATTTCAATCGAATAACACAAATTTTCCAAAATCCATAAATCATAACAAAATGGATTTCCAACAAGCTTCTCACATCATGATCAAAACTTATTTCAATAAAAACCATTTTAATGAAAGAAAAACTTTTAGTTCAAGCAATGTGGTGTTGATAGAGAAGACTCCTACCTTAGGCTTTTAGTGAAATCGACCCACCGCACAACCGTACACCAAATTTAGATTAAAACCCCACCAAATCACTCACAATATGTTTTCCTAACATCCAAAATCCCAAAACTCATAATATTAGGTAATAACAACCCCAGATCTACATGCGATATATGTTTTCCAAGAAAAATGAGAGAGAGGGAGAGGTGTAGATCTAGAGAAAGCCACAAAATGCAAAGAGAGGATCCTTATTAAAGATTAATCACCTCAACCACACTAAGAAAACCATTAATCACCTCAACCGCACTAAGAAAATCATTATATTTTTTATGTGGGATGCGGGATTTTCACCCGGGAGAAATTCTCAGCCATCCAGGCGATCTCGCTGCAGATCTCGGCCGCCCGATGCATCCGCAGAGCCCTATTCTAATCCTAGCCGTTGATGCTCATTTGATCGCCGCATCCAACGGCCTAGAGTCCGTCTTCAACCTCGAGCACAGCCACTGACACCCGCGAGCTCTGTTGAAACCAGAGGCCTCCCCGACGACAAAATTCGAGTTCGCGGCCATCTCCGATCAAGCCGAAGAGTCCATTGGGATCGTCTCGACGCACTGAACCTATCCATGCTTAAAAGTGGGCTTGCATGCAATGAGAGGAGAATTAGAAGTTCGGTCGAAGCAACCAAATGTGTGAGGCCATTCGGTGTTGATGCTTTTCATGGATTGGGTTTATAAAAGGCCATGCACACGTTCAACAAAGCATGCACGAAGAGAAAAATAACAGAGGAGGGAACCCGCGTGAAACAAGAGAGAAAGTTCAAGATTTGCAAAATCTTGAAAACTTGATAAATTCATGGATTCAAAGATATAACTCCATGGATGTAAAGCACCGCCTCTGCCAATAAAAATGATGTCGTGCCCTTGAGGCTGGCTTGCTGAAGTTTTCTTGAAGATCCGAAGTCCCGCGGAGCCCTCTGCCTCGCGAAGTATTGTTCCGCGCATCACATGCGCGACGAAGCCCCGCACACACTTGCACGGTGAAAGTCCCTTACGCGCCTCACTTGTGCGACAGGAATCCCCTGGGCCGCAGTATCTTGCACGCCCATAGTTGAGGATTACACGGCAGTGGATGCCCCTTGCACCCTGCGCGCCCCGCGGGGCTCATGCACCTTGCGCGACTGCCCCTTGCACTAAGGACTTGCGCGGCTGTTGAGAGTGGCCACACACCCTTTCGCGACTCCTTTGAGTTTTCCTTGTGTGTGCTTAGTGGAGTGAAGGCCATAGCCTTTGGTGGTTGTGCAAAATAACAAGTGAAGGACGTTGCCTTATGTGGGTGCACATTTTGAAGAACAAGAACACCCTACGACCATTTAAGTGTGTGCCAAGTGCTAAGAAGACCAAACTTTGTGTGTGAAGTGAAAAAGGCCGAGAGGAAGTGTGTACAAGTGGAATAGGCCGTAGCCAAGTGTGTGAAAGTAAAGAAGGCCAACGACCACACCTAGTTGTGTGAAAAGTGGAGAACCTTGTGTATGCAAATTGAAGAACACACCTTGAGTGTGTGTGTGCAAACAAGAAACAAGTTGGCCGAACCTATGTGTGTGCACAATGTGGTGTGAACACACTTAGAAGAAGTAGAAGACTCACACAAAGTATAACACACATTTATGTGTGTAATCAAAAGGAACTAAATGTGTGAAGTACAAGCGAGAAGGTGTGTTCTAAAAGTGTTACACCCTTTGTGGGTTTACTGCACCAAGAAGGAAGAGAAGGAGAGTGAATGCTTGCATGCATGCACGTGCACACGTGAACAAGCTCAAATCAGTGAGTGTGCATTCTGAGTTTTCCAAGACCAGGAGATCTTGAAGATACTGAGAAGGCCATGCAGTCAGTGCATGAAGATGAAGAGTTTCCATGCACCTAGTGCATGAAGATGAAGTGAAGTGAGACTGGACCAGACTGAAGTTAAAGACATCAGCGGTCTGAGTATTCAGTTGTTGGAGAGAAGCCGGGTCATCCTTAGAAGAAGGTGATAAAGCCCGAGCAAGATGAGAAGACCTGATCAACTCAAGTGATCAGAGGTACAGATCAAGTCCAGCAGCCTTAATCCCGGGCTTCTGAGGATACTTGAAGAGCTTAAAGTGAAGAAGAGCTACTCGTGCGACTCGAGCAGCCAGGAGAAGCCCCCTGTGAGACTCAGGGTGGAAGAAGTCTTCAGTGGGATTCTGGAGCAGGCTAGTGGGACTCTAGTGACATTGTGGGACGCAGTATAAAGACCCTCCTATGGGACTCAGGAGAGATACAGTGGGATGTTGTATCGACCATTGTAATACTAACAGATTATAATGGGAGAAACCATGTTGGGGTGTATAACCAACATGGAAAGGACGTAGGACTTTGGTGCCGAACCTTGTAAATCCTTGTGTCTTGTGCCTTTACTATTACTGCATATTCGAGGAAAGGTTGAGAGATACAAGAAGAGTGGATCGAGGCTTTAACCAGCCATAGAAGTTTAATTGATAAAGAATCAATTAGTAAAAAGTTTTAAAGGGTCACTGATTCACCCCCTCCCCCTCTCAGTGATTCACACTGATCTGGGAACTTCAATTGGTATGAGAGGGTGGTTGCCTCTAAAATATCCAAAGGAGTCTTTATCAAGTGCAAATTTGAGGAAGTTAGTGAATAACCTCAAATGGAGATATCTGCCAAGACTCAGAAAAATAGAATGAAGAAACAGGAAAAGAAGATGAAGAAGAAGGCTACTACAATCAGAGAAACTCCTTCGATGGAAAGAAATGTGAAATTCGCATCAGATAACAATTCCTTTTATCATTCTTCTGATGAAGCCTGTCCTAGCTGTGATAATGTTGGAAGAATCAATGATCTTCTGAATGCAATCAAATATCTTCATAAGACTGTCCCCAAGGAAGTAGCAATGTGTATTACTACAGGCATCCTTGATCTTCAGGAAGAAAAATTACAGCTAGAAGAATAAGCCAATGCTATGGAAGATCAGCTGGCTAAAAGGGTTGGCATATCCAACACTCTCAGAAAGCTGGTGACAGCCAAAGATGAAACAGTTCCCCTTTGAAATGAAAGATATGAAGATACCTATGAAGAATTTAAAAGGAGCCTTTCTGAGAAAGAATTCTTTGAAATGATAGTCAAAGATGTTTTCCATGCACTGGAGAAGAGGCACAGAGTCTCAATGATTGTCAGAGATGCTCAGATAGAAGACAAAGTAAAAAGGGTGAAAGAGCTGGACAATTCATTGCTTGAAATGAAGAAAGTGCATGATGACCAGATGAAACAGCTAGAAGAGAAATGGGAAGGTAGGCTAAGATTCGTTGAGGATGAGAAGAACTCCCTCAACATGAAGTGCTTAGAACTGGAGGTGATATTGAAAAATCAGCAATCACCTAAAGTCTAATCCTCCCAGTCAGCTGGAAGAAGACATGTTGCTACTCAATTATGCTTTGAGAAGGATGATTCCAAAAGAAGGACATCCTCTAAGAAAAGTGCAACTACTTCTAAAAAGAAAGTACCATACATCCCATCTTGTACTAAAGCTTCTAACTGTGTTTCCACAAAAAGTTCAGGATGGAAGAGTAACTCCAATCAAGTATGGATGAAGAAGATGTAGAAGCAGAGCTCTCCTGAAACAACATAACAGTTCAAGAAAAGTACCCAGCAATCAGAAGGACTAAAGAGGTCAAGATTTGTGGTTCAGTGTTGGTGTTGTAACAGGAATAGGCACTGTGCAAAAGATTGTTGGTACAATCCACCGAATGTCAAAGCACAAAGGAAGCTCATGCCAAGGGGGAGCAAGACAGAAGGAAAGAAGCAGCATCCATAGGTCCAGAGACATCTGTTTACTGCTAACAGATTTGGATTTCTTGACAAAATCTGGGATGGTTGCAAAAGTGGTCTTAAAATTGATACATGTCAATCTCCAAATGTATCCAAAGCTGGAAAGAAGAGAAGATCACTGAACCCTGGCTAAGAAAGAATCCTTGGGAAGCAAGCATAAGAAAGTGGAAGATGCTCCCAAGAAGATTGTGAAAAGGGAAGAGAATTCCTTGGAGTCTAAATCCAAGAAGGGTGATGCATCCAGGAGGACCACCAAGAAACAATGCTTCTACTGCGGAAAGAAAGGACACACCATGGATCTTTGTGAACAAGCCATGGAGTTGAATAGAAGCGAACTGAACTCAAAAGGACAATCAATCCAGAAGAAGAAGAAGGGATTGATTGAAAACAAGTTTCCTAAAAAAGGTAGCATGACAGCATCTAAAGAACCATGTGGAACTTCCAGAACTGAGGCCACTCTTCCAAATGATTTACTAGTCATATGGCCAAATCAGTTGCAACTTGCCAGAGAACTACAAAGAGCTAAAGATGAAGCACTGGAAAATGCTAAGTAGAAAAGGAAAAAAGAATATTTCACATGAAGATGGGTTGAGATCCACACAAGCACAAACATCAATGAAGATCAAATGTGCAAGTGTGAAGAATGGTGAAAATGGGACATCTCGGTTGAGAGAATCTTCTCAACCTTGTTGTTCACATTGATGAACCAAGGAGGTTCCATCTTATTCCCTTATACATTGGTATTTACATGTGCTAACATTGTAGGGAATTGAAGATGATGATCATTCTCAGCTGGAGGATGGTTTGGACTGAATGGAGTGCACCCCTTGAGGGGGAGCCAATCTGAAGAAGATGGTATTCTGAGATTTAATTCCATCTTGTGAAGGATGAAAGGGGGAGCTTTATCTTTGCACCGAACATTCTAATGAGTTTTGTGAAGTATGTGCAGGATTTAGAAATTCATTGTTATATCTGAAAAATTTCAAACCCCTTGAAGCATGATCTCACATGTACAGTGAATGTTGGACAGCATTGAGTTCCTTGGTTATATCACTCTTGTTTTCTACACCGGGTTAGCCCAAGTAGACTTATAGTTGATTCACTAAAGGTTCTTTGCTAAAGAGAACATGTGGAATCATCCCTCTCTCAGTGTTTTTCAAGAAAATACTTTTCAAAGGGAGGAAGATATTTTTGAAATTGAACCACACCACACCTTTGCATTTGATTGCCAATAAGGGGGAGAAAATATTGGCACACATATTGACCCATTCATATGTGATGAAGGAGTGTATTGACAACAAATACAAAGGGGGAGATTGAAGTGCACTATGTTGCATTTGTTGTCAATGAGGCATGATGTTGTCTTAGAATGAATGGATGTCAAGGATTGTCAAGATGTGAATGCCAAAGGTTGTGATGGTGTTGGTGAGGAATGGAGAATGGCCATGGTACTAAGAGGCATGTCACTTAGGAGATTCACTAAGTGGCATAGGAGATGTGGTTGAAACATTCTCTAGTGATATCAGATGATTTTTGAACTGATCTTTAAGTTCGAAGAACTTGTATCAACTGGATACAAAGTCACAACAATGTTTGAAGACCATGCATTGTTAAGACAATGCATGAGGAGATGCAAGGAGATCCATCCACAATGTGTAAGTGGATGAAGTGAGCTGAAGAAGACCATGTACTAATTCTTAGTACATGACAATGTGAATGTGATCCAACTTGACCTCTAATTGGATCATTGAATAATATTGAAGATTTAATTGATTCAGGAGATCGGTTGAAGAATGAACCTTCCTAAGTAATGAATACATGTTGAGGAGGATTGAAGAATTCAAGTGAAGAAGAAATGTAGAAGAAGGATGTCTTAGAGAAGTGGCATGTGGCATATTATACATGGGCACTTTGTTTTTAACAATGTGTTTATTTTATCCCTTTGCCAAAAATTATGCCAGCCAAGGCCAGCCCACGGGTTCAACCCCAAGGCACATGTGGGCCTAAGGCGCCACGCCCATGGGGGATCCCATGGAGCAAGGACAAGGCGGCATGGAGGCCGTGTATAAGCCCCTGAGGGCATGCGGTGGTGAAGCCTGTGCACCCGAGTGTGCAGAGTGGGCGCTAGGAGCGCGCCCGAAGAGGCGTGAGTGGGTGCAGAGCGCGCCCGCAGAAGACCCGGTGCGGTGCGGCACTGAGAGGAGGGAGAAGAGACAATTGGGCTGAGTGCGGCAGCGATACTTTGATAAGGCGTGGAAAAACAGGCCTTTGTTTCGATGTGGGTTGAGGGATTTTCACCCGGGAGAAAATCTCAGTCGTCCAGGCGATCTCGCGGCAGATCTCGGCCGCCCGATGCATCCACGGAGCCCTGTTCTAATCCTGGCCATTGATGCTCATTTGATCACCGCATCCAACGGCCCAGCGTCCGTCTTCAACCTCGAGCATAGCCGTTGCCACCCGCGAGCTCCGTTCGAACCAGAGGCCTCCCCGATGACAAAATTCGAGTTCCCGGCCATCTCCGATCTAGCCGAAGAGTCCATTGGGATCGTCTCGACGCACTGAACCTATCCATGCTTAAAAGTGGGCTTGCATGCAACGAGAGGAGAATTTGAAGTTCGGCCGAAGCAACTGAAGGTGGGAGGCCATTCGGTGTTGATGCTTTGCATGGATTGGGTTTAAAAAAGGCCATGCACACGTTCAACGAAGCATGCATGAAGAGAAAAATAACAGAAGAGGGAACCCGCGTGAAACAGAAGAGAAAGTTCAAGATTTGCAAAATCTTGAAAACCTGATAAATTTGGGGATTCAAAGATATAACTCCACGGATGTAAAGCACTGCCTCTGCCTATAAAAATGAGGTCGAGCCCTTGAGGCTAGCTTGCTGAAAATTTCTTGAAGATTCGAAGTCCCGCGGAGCCCTCTGCCTCGCGAAGTATTGTTCCACGCATCACTTGTGCGACGAAGCCCTGCGCACACTTGTGCGGTGAAGGTCCCCTGCGCACCTCACGTGCGCGACAGGAAGCCCCTGGGCCGCAGCATCTTGTGTGCCCACGATTGAGGCTTGCACGGCAGCGGCTTCCCCTTGCACCCTGCGCGCCCCGCGGTGCTCATGCACCTTGCGCAACTGCCCCTTGCACTAAGGACATGCGCGGCTGTTGAGAGTGGCCACACCCCCTTGTGCGACTCCTTTGAGTTTGCCTTGTGTGTGCTTTGTGGAGTGAAGGCCGTAGCCTTTGGTGGTTGTGCAAAATAACAAGTGAAGGTCGTTGCCTTATGTGGGTGCACATTTTGAAGAACAAGAACACCCTATGGCCATTTAAGTGTGTGCCAAGTGCTAAGAAGACCACACATTGTGTGTGAAGTGAAAAAGGCCGAGAGGAAGTGTGTGCAAGTGGAATAGGCCGTAGCCAATTCTGTGTAAGTGAATAAGGCCGAAGACCACACCTAGTTGTGTGAAAAGTGGAGAACCTTGTGTATGCAAATTGAAGAACACACCTTGAGTGTGTGTGTGAAAAAAAGAAACAAGTTGGCCGAACCTATGTGTGTGCACTAAGTGGTGTGAACACACTTAGAAGAAGTAGAAGACTCACAATGTATAACACACATTTATTTGTGTAATCAAAAGGAACTAAACGTGTGAAGTACAAGCGAGAAGGTGTGTGCTAAAAGTGTTACACCCTTTGTGGATTTACTGCACCAAGAAGGAAGTGAAGGAGAGTGCATGCTTGAATGCATGCACGTGCACACGTGAACAAGCTCAAATCAGTGAGTGTGCATTCTGAGTTGTCCAAGACCATGAGATCTTGAAGATATTGAGAAGTCCATGCAGTCAGTGCATGAAGATGAAGAGTTGCCATGCACCTAGTGCATGAAAATGAAGTGAAGTGAGACTGGACCAGACTGAAGTTAAAGACATCAGCCGTCTGAGTATTCAGTAGTTGGAGAGAAGTCGGGTCATCCTTAGAAGAAGGTGATAAAGCCCGAGCATGACGAGAAGACCTAATCAACTCATGTGATCAGAGGTATAGAGCAAGGCCAACAGCCTTTATCCCAGGCTGCTGAGGATACTTGAAGAGATTAAAGTGAAGAAGAGCTACTCATGCGACTCGAGTAGCCAGGAGAAGCCCCCTGTGAGACTCAGGGTGGAATAAGTCTTCAGTGGGATTCTGGAGCAGGCCAGTGGGACTCTGGTAACACTATGGGATGCAGTATAAAGACCCTTCTGTGGGACTCAGGAGAGATACAGTGGGATGTTGTATCAACCATTGTAATACTAACAGATTATAGTGGGAGAAACCATGTTGGGGTGTATAACCAACATGGCAAGGACGTAGGCCTTTGGTGCCGAACCTTGTAAATCCTTTTGTCTTGTGCCTTTACTGTTACTACATATTCGAGGAATGGTTGAGAGATACAAGAAGAGTGGATCGAGGATTTAACCAGCCATAGAGGTTTAATTGATTAAGAATCAATTAGTAAAAATTTTTAAAGGATCACTGATTCACACCCTCCCCCTCTCAGTGATTCACACTGATCTGGGCACTTCACATGTTTCACTATTTCTTAGGTTTGTTTCACATTTTCCCCTAAACATGCTCTAACCATGCTTCTCTAAAAATCCTCTAAAACGATATTAAAACCCTTTAAAACACTCTCAATCTCTACCACATTCCACCCAACCACTTTATATACAAAAACATCATAAATAAGGGTTATATACCTTAAACAGAGGGTGCTATATAGAGTCTCTCTTATAATCATTTTGACTAGCTATAGACAAATGACATTATTGAGTATTTATAGAGATAGGGGAAAAATATAATTACAGAAAGTCCCTTAATGATTCTCTTAATCCTTATAAAACCAAATAAATAATAATAATCATAATTATTATTATTATTATTATTTTCATCACATGAATATAAATCATGAAAAATAATTATTATTTCCTTTAATAAATTAATATTCATCCAAAGAATATTAATATACAATTTCACCCTAGACCCAAATACTCAGTTCACCTATGACTGGGGATAAAATCATAGATTCCACCCTTGGGGTAGATTTCTAGTTCATTTATGGAAAATTATGTATGGGGTGATTTAGAAAGGGGAGAAACCTGAGGCACACAGTGATGAAGGTGGTGATGCAGAATAGCACAAGGGCAGGGTTCTTTTGGGATAGGAAAAAGGGGAATTCAGGAAATAAAATGATGTTCTTTCTGTCTTAAAAAAATTAATGGGATAGCTATCAAATGGTCAACTTTTAGAGGGGTGTGTGATCAGTCTTTAATATCATATGGGTTTCTATGTTATTTATTTCTAGTAAACTTCAAGACCTTAAATAAATATCACAACACCATTTTTCAAAAAATAATTAAATTTAATATTTAAAAACCCAAAAACAAATATTATTTAAATATTTGTGTAATAAAATAAATAAATTTTATTTACATTTTGAATAAACCTAAAACAAGTAAATATTATAAATTAATGTAATAAATAATTACCTATCTTTATTTAATTTTCAAATCACATATATTTTCTTGACTAAATGGTGACGGAATAATTGTAATCAACAAATAACCTGAATAAATATTACTCATAATAACATTAGAATAATATTCTATTGTAATATTTAAATTCATATATAATTTAATCGATATTCGGGATATTCATCGTTTATGACTCTAAATACCCCTTTCTCAGTGGATTTAGGTGAAACATGCCTAAAGTCTAACGTTAGAATCTAGAAACTTTCTGAGGCACCAATAAACAAAACCGTTAATATTAAAATGTGATTACATCCCCCAATGAACACATAACATTTAATATAATACATTTTTTATGATATCTAGTTTGATCTTGTTGCATTACATGTTTCATCAACATATATGATTAAAATCTCTTTATTTGAATTTCTAGAAACAAAACAACCAATATAAACCTCCATATACATGGATTTAATCATATAGTTTAAACACCATAAAGGGATAAAGATATCAATTTCCACTAACATGGGTGGGGGAAAATAATTTCTCACATTATTCATTAATACCTTATTTTTATTTTTATTTTTTTACTCTTAAATTGTCCCTTTCATTCATTCAACATTTCATTTTTATTAGAAAGGAAAACAACCCACGTCAAATAGGACATGGGAAATACACAAACATTTGAAGGCGGTATAAAATTGTGGAGGCCAAGCTAGTCTCCCCTAATTAAGCTCCCCCCTTCCAGTTCCATTTGAAGAGAACTAGACAAACAAATAACATTGGTACCTTGATCCGCCACCGTCAAAGATGCTAAGTAGTCTGCTACTTTGTTACCTTCTCACCATGTGTGGGAAAACTATGTTTTGTTGATGTCGAGATTGCCTCAACATTTTTTTGATAATATAAGAAATCGACCAAGGAGGATAGATCATTCCACTCATCGAGTCTTGGATAATCATTGAGTCAGTTTCAATATGATATAGACATAAGTTCCTCTAAGCACACAAAGTTATCCCTGTATACATCACCTCAGCTTCAGCCTGGATGGAACTTCCCATCCCATAAAAAGAAGTACATGTAAGAATAATACTTCGACATATGTCCTGCATAACACCTCCACCTTGGATAATTCCTCCAACGCATGAGCCATCAAAATTATGCTTGAGACCCATACTTGGACGAATCCAAAAAACCCAATTACCGCTTCTCATTATTAAGATGTCTGATGCCTTCTCATTAATTATGATGTACCCAACATATCCTATATGCTGATAAGCATAGGTAATTACAATTTTAATCGATACATCAATGTACATGATAGCTAATATATATTAATAATAATATTACAGTTGAAGGACCATTAAAAAATTCCTATATTGTAATATCCAATGACACGTGTAACATGTGAAATTCTTATTGGATAGCCTTTTCTTATAATCCACATGTCTTAGAGATTATCAAGGGTGAACACCCTTAGAAGGTGTCTCAATTTCTTCTGAGTATCCTAACCAAGATGAACAATATTATCAATGTCCCATTAGAATATATCATATGTATATAGAACATTGGTTTAAGGTATATTTTCATAGAATATAAATCATTTAATCAAAGTAGGTAACTGTTATGTACATTATATGTGGCACGTATCCTGGGATATAATTACATTCATTATTACAAAAATTAATACTCAAGATATGATAGGAAATATATATATATATATATATATATATATATTTATATATTCAGGACTATGAATACTCTAATAATATAAAATAGTAGGTTCTAAGGAAATAACTCCAATGGGATCTCTTTTTATGTTTGTATAAAATTAATGAAAACACTCACACATACAAATATATCATTCCTCTAATATAGATTCTCTCGTGATATCATCGATAAGAGACTATAAACCCTATAAATAATCGATAGTATATTGTTATTATAGAAAAATGATTAAAATAAAACATATTATTTTTATATACATTCCAATAATCTAACATAGAGTATTGAACATTGATGGGAAACTAATTGCACGATACCGAAGACCAACAAAAATAGTTTTGTAGAATCACAACTACCTTCCCAAAAACTATATATGAAAAACCATTCATATATGATTAAATAATCAAATAATTAATTTAAAAATATATTAAAATTAAATTTAATATATAATTTAACATAAATCCATAAGATTGGATCAAAATGAAGAGATTCACACCACTAAGGATTAAGGGTTGGAATCATCAATCGACCTAGGCCATGATAGTTTTTTTATAAAACCAACTAAATTCGCACTTTAGATTACTTGTTATATTCCAAGAAGCGAATATTAAATTTTTATTATAAAATATTGATTATATTTTTGTACAACTTTAATTTGATAATGTTCTAAAGTATCTTTCACGTCATAATAGTTCATAGAAATTCCCTACTACATTGAGAACCATAGGGTGATATTATGAAATCTCTTAAGTATTATTCTTATGGTTAAGATGACATACTATGAATGAAAACATAGTATGTGGAATTTCAGGTGAGAGAACTTATAAGAATACTATATTTATTCCCATAAAGTTCATACTTTGTAATCTCCTAGACGAGATATTATGAAGAAAGGTCGACCTATAGAAATTTCACATGTTTTCTTACCCTTGGGATTATTATATAAGAGTATGTGTAAGGATGATTTGACTTTAATATTATGATTAATAATGTTAGGAATCATGTACTTTTATATATTGATGAACATTATGACACCATGTGATCATGGTAAAGTTGGATTTGTTTGGTACATCATGAAAAAGTGTGGTATTAATGAATAGGTTCAGGAAGGATTTGTCTCTTCCATTAATATAGAAGTTTATATCTCAACTCTTTTATTAGAATAGAATAGTCAAACTAAATTACATGTCCTTGGTGTTGTGGACATGTTCTTTCTAGAAATTCAATGAAAGATGTATACAGAACATAGGCTGATGAAACAAGAATGAAACTTACATGGTGATATATCAAGATTAAAGGATTATATTATATGGTAAATGTTCATATGTGGTTTCCATCATTGAAACATTATCTTCTTTTTCTTGCGTTCCCTTCCCTACTGCTAGATAATAATAATAGATATTTGGACCCCCACCTAATTTCAATAAGGAATAATCCTAATGGGTCTCACACTAAGTGTTTCCATTAATCTCAATCAAATATTATTTATATTTAATAGTTATAATAAATATTATTCTTTAGAAAATGAACTAATTTTCATTCTAGATTTATCAATTACTTATATTAAATAAATATTTATTTGCAAGGTAAATATATTATTCTATGAATATATAATATTTATTTATTTACTTAATGAATTAATTATATTAAATTAAATTTTTATTCTAGTATTAAATAAATGACTGAGGAGTATAGGTAGACTGATATGAGTTCTAATGATAAATATTAATTTTTAAGATAATAAAATAATATTTATTAGGGTATGGGTTAATGTGTTTCAGGTGAAACTATATTTTTGCAATATTATTAACAGGTTTGAGGTCTTAAATTTTTTTAATTTATTATTAAGGGACTATGTCAAATTAATTAATATTTAACATTAACTATAAGTCTATATTATATGACTATGCTTATTCTGAAGAGGTTAACCATTGTGAACAACTATTAATCACTCGATAATTCTCACCCAATGAATCATCGAGTGTTTTCTCTCAATAACAATAGAATATATTCTTATTCCAACATACTCTCAAGAACTTGAAACCATTAATGATTATGTAAGATTGAATAAATAACTACATCAATCAATTGAGTGATGTAAGATGATTGATATCACTATGCTAGAACCAAGACCATTATTGGTGATGCTTCAAGATCAAAGTGGCATGTGTGGATCACTGATAGAGGGAACCTAAACTTGGTCCTCTAATTACTATAATAGTAAAACCAAAAAATCATTGAATGATACAGATATTATTTAAATAAATATATCATTACTGAGTAATTTCTTCTTGCCCAATTATTTTGATAATAAATTTAATGTGAAAATTTCACCATGGTTTTGGAATATCTTCCAAGTTTTAAGTGGAAAATTTCATTGGAAACGACCTATATATTTTGTAATTTTTGAGTTACCCGTTGAATATGATAATAAAAAAGTTAGACTGGGTTCCAATAGGCATATATTCTATGCTTAGAACCTTCAAGTTATTTTAGGGAAATAAACTCTCAAATTAAAAATATTTATTAGCTGTTTATTGTTTATAAATTTTAAATTAATATTCATTTTAATTAATTAATTCTTGTTATACAAAAATCAAGATCTATCATTATTCATTTTTTATCACTCACATAACCAAGATAGGTTAATTATTGAGTTAATAAGGTTTCCTTATGACTTTTCCATACCATCGTGATTGGGGATATTGTTGAGTCATTAAGGTTTGTTTATGACTTTACCATTCCTCATGTTTTGAAAATCACAAACACCTTATTTAAATGAAAAATGTTTTACTTTCATAAGGAAAATTTTCCTTCCCCAAGGAAATTTATCCTTACAATTTTCTTCATTGTTCATTTTATCTCTAAGTATAATATACGGTTTCATATCTAAAAAAACTATGAATTTATTAACACTTAGATATAAAGAATTATGTTTTTAGGATCTGAATTCAGACTCCGAACTCTCTGAATTCCGACTCCAAACTCTTATAAGTTCAGACTACGAGTTCTCTGAATTCAGATTCTAAATTCTAAGAATTAAGACTCCAAACTCTTTTTAGTTATGACTCCGAGTTCTCTGAATTTAGACTCTGAACTCTTATTTGTTTAGATTATGAATTCTCTAAATTCAGACTTTGAACTTTTATGAGTTCTGACACTGAGTTTTCTGAATTCATACTCCCAACTCTTATGAGTTCTGACTCTGAGTTCTCTGAATTCAGGCTCCATACTTATATGAGTTTAGACTCTGAACTCTTATCAGTTTGGATTCTGAATCCTCTAAATTCAGACTTCTAACTTTGAATGTTTATACTTCTAATTATTATGAATTCAGACCTTGAACTTTCTAATATCAGACTTTGAATTCTTATGAATCCAGACTCCAAATTCTACAGAATTCAAACTCTAAATTTCCTTGAAATTTAGACTCCGAATTTCTCTAGAATTCATGTTCTAAATTCTTCTAAAGACAGAATCCAAATATCATTTTATTATAGATACTGAATGTGTTTTTAGATAGACTCCTAATTTTTATTTTTTCCTTACACTCTGAATATTTGATTTTGGTTATGTAACCATATTTTTGCTTACACTTGTTTTTGTTATAAAATGATGTCATGCATTCAATTACCAACTTACCGTTGTTTGAGTGACACGTGTTTAGGTCCCTCTGAAATTTAGGGAAAAATATGATTGTTGGAGGAGGGAGCCGACCGTTGGAGTTGTGCCTATAAATAAGAGCTCATTTGAAAGATCTCATAACTGTTCTTTGAATCCAAAGATTACATGTTGTTGAAGTGATTTCTATAGAGAGACTTTCATGCTTAGTGCGTACCCTACTTCTTGGTCAGAATTGCTTCGTGTGACTCCGAATGTTGTTGAGTACATTCGAGGGCTTCCAAGGATAGAAAGACAGAGGTTTTGACTACCTTAAAGCTCAAGGACTTCCTTGATGAGAAAGATAGAGGTGCAGACTACCTTGAAGTTAAGGGCTTGCGGGGATAGCAAGACAGACTCCAATCTTCATATCGAGGACTTACCCTGGTGTGGGTAAGATAGACTTTCTTGAAATTATAAATCAAGGGACCTTTATTCAAGGTTGTTGGGTACCCTTCTCTTTGGGTGTAAATACTTACTACTTGTTATTTGTTTGTTTCATGTTTTCTGCAGCATTTTAATTGCTGAGGAAAGTATTACTATCTTATACATCCTTATACTTGTATACTCTATTTTAGTAAGATTCTATACACTTTAAGGTAGAATATTTATCTTTTTAAACTTTTGTAAAGTTTCATTTCCAAAACCATCTTTCCGAATTCGCTTTCTCGGAATCATATTTCCAGAATCAAGCAAGTTTGTAGAACTAGTGGTTTTGTGAATTTACCTTGTTTAAATTTGTTAAACATCACCATCCTTAAAAGTTCCAAAAGAATTTTTTAAAGTATACAATTCAGCCCCCCCCTCTTGTATTTTGATCATTATTGGATACTTCATTCAGTATCTATATCATTTCTATCCTACATTTAGTATTATGGGGGAATATCATTCTCTATACCATCTCAACAATTGGTATCATAGGAAGTCTCTAAAATACTTATATTCAAATATTAGTTTTCCTTGCTCAAGTTTTTCATTTATCTATTTTTTCCTTACTGAGGAATATTTTTCCTTGATTACATAACCTTACTATTAATATGTTTGTGTGGAGATAGTTTTCTTTAAGATTGCAGGAATCAATGTTGGTTCCATAGAAAACCTAAATCCTAATAGACCACCTATTTTTTATGGGAATGATTACGAATACTGGAGATATCACTTGAATACTTTCATTATCAATACTGAAGTAGATAATTTTGTTATACTAACTAGAGGATATAAAATCCATGAAAAGGAAGTTGGTACTTTTACCAATCAAGAAAAGCATGGATATCGACTGAATTATAAGGTATGCAATATATTGCTTTGTTCTATGACTAGAAATATATATAGCCAAATTTTTTCTTATGGAGAAGAAAATTGTATTTCAAAGAAACTTGAAGTTACTCACTTTAGAACATCCAATGTTATTGAAACTAGAAGATTCATGCTCGGAGTTGAATATCCTGGTTTCTAATTTTCTTATGAAGAACCCATATGTAACGTGTAATAGAGATTTATGACTATTGTTAATAGTTTACAATCTATGGGTGAGAAAGGATTATATGACGAAGCTCTTGTGGAAAAAATCATAGACATCATGCCCAATGATTGGGAATCCAAAGAACAAATATAGATGAGAATAGAAAGGTTACTCAAATTACACTTGATGAAATTTTTGGAACTCTTCTTCAACATGAGAATAGAATGAAGAGAGATGCTGATAATGTAAAGAAGAAGAATGGGAATGGATGTGTTGATTTTACAACAACATAAAATCACATGAAAGCCAAGACTCCTTAGAGAGTTACAAGATCAAAATCTAAGAATATTGTTATTCAATCCAAATCTAGTGGAAGTGAATCTTCAGAAAATGAGTTAGCCAATATTTCTCGAAAGATGAACAAGATTGTTTGATAGAAGAACTTTCAATCGAGATACAAGAAGAAAGAAAGGAAAGATAATAAAGATTCAGAAGTCATATGTTATGAATGCAAAAGAGCTAGACATATAAGACCAGATTGTCCTATGCTAAAGAGAAAAGAAATAAAGGAAAATCATTCTAAGAGGAATAGAAAGAAGTACTACAATGCCAATGCACAGAATGTTTTGAAAGTTAATGACACCTGGAGTGCTAGTGGTGGAGACTCTTAAGATGAATCATCAGATTATGAATCTTATGGACAGAAGAATATTGGTCTAATAGCTTGAGTACCTATAGAAAATCATTACTTAATGTCAAGGTACACAATGCTGAATTTATGACCAATTTTTATTTAAATGAAAATTATTGTAATGATAATATTATGAGTCTTTAGATGGAGATCTTATTCTGATGAGGATAATACTTTACCTACCTCTGAAAAAGTTTCTAGGTTTTCTAAGCTTCTTGAGAATGAGAATTATAAAGTCAACAAAAATCTTGATAAGGAAAATTATAGGGTTTCTATACTTACTAAGGAAATATCATATCTTTCTAAGGATCTTGATAAGAAACCCCTTGATTTTGAAAGTACTTCAAAAAACCTTGAGGATGTAAATTCTGAGAAGGATAAACTTTCTAAGGATCTAGAAAATGTAATTTCTAAGAAAAATGTTTTTGATCCTAACTCTAATTCTAAAACAAATGTTTTTGAAGACAAGAACTTAGTTATTAGAATGAAGTCTGAAGTATTTTCCTTCAGGAAGTGTTTTTCAAACTTTACATTTGGTAAAGAAAATTATGATAAAATTTATTCTCAAATCCATCCTCTTAAGAATAATTCTAGATTTGGTTATACTAGTTCTAAACTGATTTTTAGTACAAATTATTTTGTTTCTCAAAGTGATCCTTTCTGCACTAAGTGTCAGTGTGGTGTGAACTGGGCAGAAGGTTGTTTCTTAAACAAAACCCAGTCTCTAGGATTTCAAAAAGTTTATTTTTCTAAGAAAATTTGGGTGTCGAAGATTATTCTTTCTTAAATTTCCGGATCTAAGAAAGTTTGGGTTCCAAAAGTCTAAAACATTTATTTTCCAGAAAATAGTGAAGGTACAAACTGCAATACTTGGTACAAGTATAGTGGATGTTACCGGCATATGACTGGTAACAAAAACTACTTTGAAAATATTATCAAGACGAAAGGAGGAAAAGTAAATTTATAAGATAATGCTCATGGAGAAATTATTAGTATAGGTAACATTGTTCTTCTTGTAAAAACTTTGATTTCAAATGTTTTATTTGTTAAGGATCTTAAGCACAACCTCATTAACATATTTCAATTATGTGATGAAGGTTACCTTCAGAATTTTAGGAATGACAAGTGCTTAGTACAAAATTCCAAGGAAGAGTTTATTCTTTCTGTCCATAGGCAAGAGAATGTATATACACTAAACATAGAAGACCTTAGGAGCTAAGACTTACCTTGCCTTAGTGAAATGGAAGATCATTCTTGGTTATGGAATAGAATATTAGGATACTGTAACCTTAGGAACCTATGAAAACTCCCTAATAAAAGACTTGTTAAGGATCTAACAGAGCTTATATTTGATTCTTTAAATGTTTGTGATTCTTTTCAATATGACAAGCAACATAAATCAAGTTTTAAATCAGTCAGTGAAGTCTCAACTACTGATGCATTACAGTTAGTGCACATGTATTGTAACACCCTGAGATTTTATGAGAAATATTTTGTTTTTATGAATTATTTTATATGCAAAGGAATCTTTCACTACACACAACACTATTTTGGCTTGCGTTACACGCTAGAGCAACCTTCCTTGATAGCTTGCGTTGTATGCAATACCGAGTTTCACTAAACAACGATATGTTATTAATATATTATACAAACTAGCCGTTATGAATAGTAATACCCACTTTTTGAAACTTTATAAATTTTATCTTTCAAAATGAACTTCATTCTTGGATTCAAAATATCAAAATTAGCCTAGTGTGAATTTTTGTTATTTTTCTAAAAACTATCAATTTTTGATGAATAGTGAAAACACTTGGTTACTATTTAAAAACCAACTTTTTATTTAAATAATTATTTATTTTATTTAAATTTATTTTAGGTCAAAATAGATACATAATACCTATATAAGTTCAATGTAATTCATTGGAGTCATTTTATAATAATTTAAGATATATAAAAATTTTATTAAACTTTTCATCGTCTTTGACCCACTTCCTAGGAGAATTTACAAATTTACATAAAACATAATTTTACCGCTTCTGTGAGTGAAATTTCAAAATTCTAAGAGACACAGTTGATATCAATAAGTAAAATGTGGTTCAATGAGATGAAAATAATTTTTGGTGAATAGTAACTTCGGCTTTTATTTACCACTGTTAAAAGTAAATAGGGTAATTAAGGGTAAAAATGATATTATTATTACCCTAACACATGTCCTAATTCTATTTGATAAGTGTAATTCGACCAAAAACAACCTTAGGAATATAATATTATCATTTAGGTCCACTTGGATTAGATTATGACAATTATTATTATTTAATTCAAAGAAGAGTTAAAATAGTTAAAATCAAAGTTAAATAACTAAAACATTTTTAATATAGGGTTATACATAAGATAAATTCGACTATAAATATTCATTAGAAAGCTAAAAATATTTTCTACATAATGGTATTTTATTTATAATTTTTAGACCTTAATTAATTAAATTTATGACACAATGATGATGCAGTAATTGCCTTATTAATGAAATATTAACATAATTGATGTTATAAATACCCAAATAAATGTAATTTGATACTTTTTATTAATTCCACTAATTTTCTAGGTTAATATGACATATTAGTATTAATTAAATTAACTTTTTTTAACTAATCATGCTATTATGAGTTTCAGAAAAATCAATTACCAAATAGTGTCAAAATTGACATAAAATAGTTTTTAAAACAAATATTATATTATTAATTGATATTCCATTCCTAAAAATCTAAGGTTCAGAAAAATTACTCAGATAAGGTTATATATATTAATAATGAACCACTTGGGGTTTGTTTGGCTTTTTATCGTACGTTTATTAACCATATAGTGTAAGAAAACAAGAAGACACGGTAAAAGTTAAATTATTTAACTTAGAGTTAAATCTAAATGATAAGGTTACAATATTAGCCTAAAAATTTCTAAAACCTATTTGTTGAGAGAATTTAGACTCATCCCCACTTTACGTTAGAAATAAATCAATTTGGAGCTATTATAAACCGAATATGACTTTATTATATAATAATATTTTATGTTTTTCCTATGGTGCCCCCTCTCCTCCCTTATAAAAGGGAACCTCCTCCCTCTTCTCTTTACACAATTTTAAGTCATAAAGCTCGAAAAAACCCTGACCATTTTCCTTCTCAACTTCCCTAAAAACATTATAGAGGTTCTGGTCTCCTCAAAAGACCAACTCTAGTGCCTTAAGTGGAAACTTAAAAGAGGTGCGTCGAAGAAGAGGTAATCTCTTCTACCGATTCTTTAAAGTTTCTTTCTTCTTCAACTTCTTCTTCTTTAGTTGTTTCATTATAATGTAATAACATCAGTATCAATAATATACTTATATGTTATTATAAATATTAAACAACCACATTTCACCTTCTATCCATCCTATGGAAAATGAAATCATCACCCGTGCGTACGTAAGGAATACCGTCTCCACGCGATGGTGTAATATGTTTTCCACCACCACCTTTCATGGATGGGTATAATGGTGTAAATAATAACTATATATGATTATTATAACATGATACTAATTCTGAGACATTCCATCATCCACTCTAATACCATTCAATAATTATGGGAACAATATCATCGCTCGTGCGTACGTACGGCCTACCGTCTCTATGATGTGATGTGACTCGTTCTACATGATCTTCATTGAATAATGATTATATAAATGAATTGAATGAATAAATATGATATATATTACACTAATACCATTCTATAAATGAGGTATCTATAACCTAAAAAATAGGAATAAGAATTTATTCGACAAAACATGCATTAGAACATAAAGCAATGAACACCCGAATAACAAGTAGCAAGGAAGTATTACTAATAATAAAATAATAATATGACCATATATGATATAATAAAAATGAATATGATTCTGTAATAAGTCAATGACATTATTTAAATCATTATACAGGATGATCGGATACGTATGAAGCATATCGGACCTAAGGTAAGGGAAAATCTCACAATCTCATTTTTATACGAGATTGTTTATACTTCAGAATTTACTGGGGCATATTTATCATCTACATCCATGTTTCCTCAAAATGTAATATTATTTCTATCCTAATAAAATTTTTTAAATCCAATTTTAACTATTGGTGAATTTTTAGTAAAATATATGAAAGGAATCTTTTGTCGTTTTTAGTACGAGATACTTTTTGACTTTTCCAGCTAAAGTACGAGAAGAATGTTTTTTTAACTTATACGACATGAATGGATATTTTTGATTTTATAGAACATTATTTCCCTAAAGCATCCTTTACAGGTTTTCGAGTTTATTTTTAATTAACATTATTTTGTTTAAAATTATATGACATGTTAAGAAAGGAAAAATGTTTTTGAAGTAGAAAGGATATTTTCCTCAAGAATGGAGTTCAAATGTTTTATCAAAATTATTTTCCATCTAAGACAATATATGGTTATGTTTTGATCCCTATTATTACATTAATTTGATTATGTTATGACGGAATTATTTTCATGAAGTTCTTTATCTTATATGGATTGTTTTATGATGAGATAATGTTTAAGAATCCCATTTTTATTTCATGGGTTATGCTATGATGTATGATTTATGTTTTTGTGGAACATATAAGAATGGTTCCATTATGAGATGGGTGGGACCTATATCTCCCTCCAATGTATTGGGTAAAGATTTATCTCTCATGAGATAGACATGGCTGGAATGACAAGTTAAAACTGGTTCGGTGATACAGGACTACAATGAGAAGTGAAATCGGTTCAGAAATGGACTTTGTCTGTTACGATAGTCTTGGAAATGAGTCTTGACTAATAAGAAATGATTTTCTATGATTATGTGTGTATGCTACAAAGTTTCATGTTTTATGTTATGATTATTGGGATTGCATTTTCACTACAATTATTTATCCCATGTTATGATATTATGATCTCTTTTACAGGTTAAGATTTTCAAAATGTTATGTTCTTATGAATATGATATGATTTATATTTCTTTTGTTTACCCTTTCTGAGCATTTGAGCTCACCCTTTTGTATGTTTTCTTTTCCCCAGGTCCGGAAGAAGGGTATTATGTAGGATATTCCAAAAGGGACTCTAGATATGATGAAATAAATGGGAGACAATGTAGATGCTTTATGAACCAGTTGTTTATGTTTCCCAATTTATAAATACATTATACCTATATGATCCTATCATGGTTTTGTTATATGTTGTAATAAGTATGCTTCAATTATGAAGTAATAACAATGTATGTAAATTAAGGGTCATTATATGGATCTTTTCGGACCAACACAAACTAGAAGCATTGGAGGAAAGTATTAAGTATTTTTCTTTGTTGATGATTACACTAGATTTACATGGGTCTATTTTCTAGAAATGAAATCTAAAACCTTTTCTTATTTCAAAAGTTTTAGAGCCCAAGTTAAAAATTAGAAAAACCTTCCTTTGATAACTATTCATAGTGATCATGGAGGCGAATTTCAAAATTATGATTTTGAAACTTTTTCTAGTAGAAAAGGCATTACTCATAACTTCTCAACACCTAGAACACCTCATCAAAATGGTGTTGTTGAAAGAAAAAATAGAATTCATCAAGAGATAACAAGAACTATGTTGACTGAGTATTCTATATCCAAACATTTTTGGGCTGAAGCCATAAGTAGTACTTGTTATACTATAAATAGAGTTTTGATTATACCTTTTCTTAAAAAAACGCCTTATGAGTTATTGAATGGTAGAAAATCTAGACTTTCCTACTTCAAGGTTCTTAGTTGCAGGGTATTCATTCTGAATACTAAAGATAATCTAGAAAAATTCACACCAAAATCTATTGAGGGAATTTTCTTAGGCTACTCCAAAACATCTAATGCTTATAGAGTTTTCAATAAAAACACTTGTACTATTGAAGAGACGGTACATGTCAAATTTGATTAAATTGATCCCTTTGTTTTTAGACAACTTCATCCTACATCTTTAGATGTGTTTTCAAGAACTGATTATCAACCTTTGTTAGAAGATCGTTCTTATAATGAAAATGTCCAAGAAAATTTTTCTAAAGCATTTACCCTAGAAGACTTCCTACCTTATGTTGATGAACAGGTTTTACAAAACCAAAATCAGTTGTTTCTAGAGAATAATCCCAGTGATAGTATCATTGGTGATGTGAATCAACCTGTAAGAACTAGAAGTTCCTTAAGGAATGAAGTAGAACATCTATCATTCTTATACCAATTAGAACAAAAACACACTGATGAAGCTTTAGGTGATGATGATTGGATAAAAGCTATGTAAGATGAGATAAATCAATTCGAAAGGAATAAAGTCTGGACCTTGGTTGGAAGGCCTAACGAAACCTCTGTTATTAGAGTAAAATGGGTCTTCAAAAATAAATGTGATGAAAATGGAATTATTGTATGAAATAAAGCTAGATTGGTTACTAAAGGCTATAATCAACAAGAAGGAATATACTATAAAGAAACCTATGCTCCAGTATCTAGACTTGAATCTATTCATATTCTACTTGCTATTGCAGCATTCTTTAATTTCAAACTTTTTCAAATGGATGTAAAATGTGCTTTCCTTAATGGTTTTGTACAAGAAAAGTTTTTGTTGAACAACCTCCTGGTTTTGGAGATAAAAAACATCCTGAACATGTTTTTAAACTTACCAAAGTTTTTTATGGACATAAGAAAGCCCCTCGAGCTTGGTATGATAGACTTACATGATTTTTGCTTCAAAATAATTATGTTAAGGGAAATGCAGATCCAACAGTTTTTATAAATAAACATAAGAAAAAAATTTGATTGTTAAAATTTATGTTGATGACATTATATTAGGTTCAACACAGCAATATTTAACAGATTACTTTGTGCATCTAATGAAATCTGAATTTGAAATGAGTATGATGGGTGAGTTAACATTTTCCATTGGTTTTCAAATTTCGCAAAAACCAGAAGGAATTTATATATACCAACATAAGTATAATAAAAATCTTCTTAAAAAGTATGGATATGACAACACTAAAAGTATAACTACTCCCATTGGTACCTCAAATTCACTTGATTTAGATGATGCTGGGAAACCAGTAGATCAAACATCTTTTAGAGGTATGATAGGAAGTCTACTTCACTTGACAGCTAGTCGTCCAGAATTAATTTTTCCAGTATGATTATGTGAAAGATATCAATCCAATCCTAAAGAATCTAATTTAAATGCAGTGAAAATAATTTTTCACCACTTAAAGAGAACCATGGATCTTGGACTCTTTTGTGCTTCTAAAAATGATTTTGTTTTGAAGAGCTTTTCAGATGCTGACATTGGTGGATGTAGAATGGATAGAAAAAGTACATCCGGAACGTGTCATTTCTTAGAAGATTCATTTGTTTCTTGGTCATGAAAGAAGGAGCACTGGGTAGCAATTTCCACTGCTGAAGCAGAATATGTAGCAGTTAGAAGTTGTTGTGCTCAAGTGTTGTGGATGCAACACACACTCACAGACTATGGTATGTGTTTTACCAAAACAAAAAATTTGTGTGATAATACTAGTGCCATTTATTTATGAAAAAACCTTTCACATCACTCTCGTAGAAAACACATAGATATTAGACATCACATTCTTAGAGATCACACACAAAAAAGTGATTGCATTCTTCAATTTATCTGAACACAAGATCAACTTGCTGATATTTTTACAAAATCTTTACCCTTTAATAAATTTGAATACATTAAACAGAAGTTAGGAATGATAACTATAAGGTAATCATCCATATTAACTTTCTGTTGAAATCAATTTCTTTATAGTAATAAACTCTTTTTCATAGGGGGAGTACATTTGCTTGTTAGTTAGTTTTAAAAATATATTTTCATTTTCTAAATTTTTGTAATGAAGATTTTCTAAATTTTTGTAATGATGATTTTCTATATTTTCATAATGAAGATTTTCTAAATTTTCGTAATGAAGATTTGCTAAATTTTCTTAATGAATATTTTCTAAATTTTCATAATGAAGATTTTCTAAATTTTCGTAATGAAGATTTTCTAAATTTTCGTATTGAAGATTTTCTAAATTTTTATAATGAATATTTTCTAAATTTTCGTAATGATGATTTTCTAAATTTTTGTAAGGAATACTTTCTAAAATTTTCGTAGATAAGTTTTAAAAAAAATCAAATTTTTCAAAATCTAATGTTCTTCGAGAAGAATTTTCCCCATTACAAATAATCTTCCTAGAAATCCGAAAGGTATGTTTCTTTTCTTGAATTTTTTTTATCATTTTTCTTTTCTTATTGGTATTTTCATTTGTTTTTTTAAATTTCGGATTCTCTCTTCCTTAAATCGGAATTTTTTTCTTAAAAACCTCAAAATATCAGATTCTACCAAGTTTTCCTTTTAGCTATCAGTTCAACCATCAGATCTGATCAAAAGGAATTTCAGACATTGGATTCAGAATGAAAGCTAAAACGTCGCTTCTGACACCTATATAAAGGACACCCCGATGGTTGTCCCACATCAAAACTCAAGCTATCACATGTTGAGGTTCTTCCATTATAAAAAATCTCATTCCGAACATCTTAAATCTTGCTCAAATCCAAATGTCAGTCAAAGTGTCTTCTCAGAAATACATGTCAACTTTTAAGCCAGTCTCGGAGTGGCAAGTTTATAGAGAAAGGCTGGTTCATCCAAACTTCTTCCCAAAGTATGATTCTATAATCACAAATAACATCAAGATAAATGGATGGGAGGTTTTTTTCATATCAAAAACCAGGAGCTCAAGACCTAGTGTATCTGGATTTTCTAATAGAATTTTATGAAATTGTATGTTTTTTCATGTAAGAAGGCAGAGATAAGTTCTCCTTAAAAAGTTATGGGAAGACTTATGCTCTCTCATACACCAAGGCTGCAAATTTTATTGAGTTATTTATGAAGGAGAAGCTGAATTTTGTTCTCATAAGTTGCAGGATGTTTAAGTAATCTTTGTTAAGGTGAAATATATAGAGTTCCTCAGTCTTACAGATACTAAGACTCCGAAAATTGTTCACCTCACTAGAAATTTTCAGATTCTCGAATTATGGGTTCATGGATTTATAATTATGAGAAAAGGGGACAGAGACACATTGAAGAAGAGTGATATATATATTTTTTATTTTCTAGTGAACCTGAGAATGATCAATTTGGTTAAGCATATTCTGATTACGATCGAGAATATAAAGAATGGAAATTTGAAGATCCAGATCATTATGTATCTAGCCATTCTTTCAAAGATGATTGTTTGGTGCTTGGAATCTTTCAAAATTCCTTGTAGTTTGAAACCATATAATTTCAAAGTCATGCTGGTTAGTGATTAAACATTGAGAATAATGAATGTTGGATTTTCCAAAGATTCCAGAGAATTTTATGACTTTCCAGAAGAAGAAGATGAAGTCGTTCTGAAGAAACAGGAAGTGGCTGAACCATCTAAATAGGCTGGAAGGAAGAGGAAATTAATGGAAGTATAAGAGGAAGGAACAACTCTATTGGCCAAATAAGTTCAGTCATCACCCTAAAAGCTGAAAAAGAAAAAATCCTATCCTGAGGAGGTAGTAGATAAGTGGAGGGAAGACAAGAAGAACAGAAAAGAAAGGGAGCCCATGTTTGAACGAGACCCTACTGAAGAAAAATCTCCAAAGGAAAAGACAGCTGAGTATCTAGAAAAGGAAGAGAAAGAAAAGAAACAAAAGAAGAAAATGGCTGAAGTGGAGATTGTGTAATCCCTTTTGAGGGATACTAATAAAGCCTTCTAAAAAATCATGGTACCAGAATCCTTCCTGGTAGAAGCTTTACCTGAAACTCTAGGGAAGAAATTTCTGACTCCGGAAAAATTCAAAGAAGTAAAAGAATTAGAAGAAGTTTAAGAAGAAGTAGAAAGCAGTGGTGACACCGCAGAGTTGATTAAGCAAGTTGATGATTTTCATGAGAAAGAAAGTCCATCCGAGAAGCTCTCAATCTAAACTTCTGAAGTAAAATCTTAAAAGCTAGCTACAGCAGGGAAAGATGAAAAAGGATAAGATGAAAAAATTGAAGAATAAGTGGACATGATGTATGAAGAAGAATGTCTTAATCATCATTTTATTCACTCTAAAGATGTTGAAGCATGAGCTAAGAAGGAACATCTAGATGAAGATAAAATTATTCAGTTGTCTAATAGTGAATAGGAATCTCTGGTGAGGAATCCATTCCAAGAACTGATAAGGGTAAACATGTGGTTGTTGATACACCTAGTAGAGTTTTTATGAAGAAGAAGGAAGCTGGTGGATCTTCAAAGAGGAAACTTGTTGAGTTTGAGAAATAAACCTCACCAAGCAAAGTTTCAGATTCAGATCATCATCCCTTGGAAATGATTTCATTGTTTTATCACTGAAGAAGCTTGTTGGTACCATTCTTATTTTTCCAATCATTGACTCGAGATGTTAGATGCTTCAACACACTTTGAACCAAAAATCGGGTTTTGTATCCATGGTAATGGATTGGTATTTCAATCTTGAGGCTGACTTCAAGAATTTTTTCATTAACTACGAAGCCCATAAAAGATCATGCAGGATGATGACTAGTTGGTCAAGAAAACCCATTAAAGAAATGAGAAATATTGATGAGTTCTAGGATAGTGTCAAGGAGGCTTTTGAGATCGAAGATGGTAAGATCAAGGATCTCACAAGAAGTTTTGAACAGAAACTTACTATGGAACATAATTCTCGCATTCAAGAGGTAAAAGATCTGAATGGGAAGTTGTATTTAGTTTCCCAAAGCTGAAAGAGATAAAGAGATCTCAGGTTTGAGATTGAAGAGAATCTAGTAAAGTAGGAAGATTCCTTGAAGGCTTAGGCTGAAATTCTTAAGGCTCAGGAAGATAAGATCAAAGCCTTAGAAAAGAAATTAGAGGATCGGGATCAGATTCTTAAGTGAGTAAAGGAAGACCACAAGTATTTCATGAAGTTGATGACAATAGTGATGAAGTTGGTGCCCAAGGAAAAGGATGGATAACCTTTTTTCAATCCTATTTTTTGCTGTATTTTCTTTCCTTGTATAAATTTTTCCTATCATAATTAAATGTTTGGTTGCTTGTTTTTTTTGGATGTTTTGTACTAATCTTTCAGGTACCATAATTTCTTTTCCATTTCCTCAAATTCATTTTTGAAAATCACAAAGGAGGAGAAAGGAAAAAAAATAATACTAGGTAAAGAATAAATATCCCTAAGTAAGGGGGGTTTATCTAAGGGGGAGTTTTCATCATGAAGATTTTCGTATGAAATAAAATGTTAATTATCATTCCGAAAATCTAGAATATGATCCTTAGAGTTCTAAAGACTAAGGGGGTGTTAGTAATATTAATCTTTTCCCATGTGATAAGGGATATAAGTTTGATTTTCAAAGTCTAGAAAAATATTGTCTAAGTCCTTATATTATTTTTCATAAGGATGTTTGTGCTTTCGAAAAAGGGTGAGATTGTTGATTCAATAAGGTTTCCTTATGACCTTTCCATTCCTTCATGATTGGGGAGATTGTTGAGTCAATAAGGTTTTTTTATGAATTTACCATTACTCATGTTTTGAAAATCACAAACACCTTATCTTAAAGGAAAATGTTTTATTTTCATAAGGAAAATTTTCTTTCCCCAAGGAAATTTATCCTTACCATGTGTTTCATTGTTCATTTTACCTCTAAGTATAAAATATGGTTTCATATCTAAAAACCTCTGAATCTTATAATACTTAGATATAAATCATTCTATTTTTAGGATCCGATTTCAGACTTCGAACTCTCTAAATTCAGAATCCGAACTCTTATGAGTTTAGACTATGAGTTCTCTAAATTCAAATTCTGAATTCTTTAAATTCAGACTTCAAACTCTTATGAGTTCTGACACCAAGTTCTCAGAATTTAGACTCCAAACACTTATGAGTTCAGGTTCCAAATTCTCTAAATTTAGACTCTGAACTCTTATGCGTTCTGACTCTGAGTTTTCCAAATTCAGACTCCCAACACATATGAGTTCTGACTCTTAGTTCTCAGAATTCAGACTCCAAACTCTTATGAGTTCTGACTTCGAGTTCTCTAAATTCAGACACTGAACTCTTATGAGTTCAGATTCTGAATCCTCTAAATTTAGACACTGAACTTTGTTGGTTCAGACTCTGAATTCTTATGAATTCAAACTTCAAACATTCTATGATCAGACTCTGAATTCTTATGAATTTAGACTCAGAATTCTACTAGATTCAGACTCTGAATTTCCATGAAATTTAGACTCCGGATTTCTATAGAATTCATGTTCCAAATTATTCTAAAGACAGAATCTGAATATCCTTGTATTATAGATACTGAATGTGGTTTTGGTTACACTCTGAACTTTCATTTTTCCTTACACTCTGAATATTTGATTTTGTTTATGTAACCATATTTTTTCTTACACTTCTTTTTTTATAAAACAATGTCGCGCATTCAGTTACTAACTAACTGTTGTTTGGGTGACATGTATACAGGTCCCTTCGAAATTCAAGGAAAAACATGATCATTGTAGGAGGGAGCTGACCGTTGGATGTGTTCCTATAAATAAGAGCTCATTTGAAATATCTCACAACTGTTATATGAATCTATAGATTACATGTTGTTGAAGTGATTTCTAGAGAGAGACTTTCGTGATTAGTGCATACTGAACTTCATGTTCAGAATTGCTTCGTGCGACTCCGAATGTTGCTGAATATATTCAAGGGTTTCTGAGGATATGAAGAAAGAGGTGCCGACTACCATAAACCTCGAGGACTTCATTGCTGAGGAAGTCAGAGGTGCCAACTACCTTGATGTTGAGGGCTTGCAGGGATAGCAAGACAGACTCCAATCTTCATATCGAGGGATTACCCTAGTGTGGGTAAGACAAACTTTCTTGAAAGTATAAATCAAGGGACTTTTATCCAAGGTTGTTGGATACCCTTCTCTTTGGGATAAAAGAATTACTACTTGTTAATTGTTTGTTTCAATTTTTCTGCTTCATTTTGATTGTTGAGGAAAGTATAACTATCTTATACTTACATATACTTGTATACTCTATTTTAGTGAGATTCTATACACTTTAAGGTAGAATCTTTATCTTTGTAAACTTTTGTTAAGTTTCATTTCTAGAACCATCTTTCAGATTCACTTTCCCAAAATCATATTTCCGGAATCTATCAAGTTTGTAGAACTAGAGGTTTTGTGAATTTACATTGTTTAACTTTGTTAATCATCACCATATTTAAAAGTTCCAAAGGATTTTTGAAAGTATACAATTCACCCCCCCCCCTCTTATATTTTGAGCATCATTGGATACTTCATTCAGTATCTATATCATTTAGATCCTACATTTGGTATTATAGGAGAATATCATTCTTCATACCATCTCAACATTAATAATAAATGATGTAACAATCTAAATTTGTTGAGAAATATGTACATATTAGACATGACTACATGACTTGTAGTTGGACTACATATCGTGTACCTATATTAAATTCACCCGAATGTCCCGTGATTCAATTAGCATACATTATATGTTAAATGGGGTATTTATTACACTATATGTTGAATGCATAATTTTACACACAACATGCTACACTACATTCCCTGTAATTGGGTTACACCTCATATAGTTCATTCATTTTCACTATAGAAAATACATGGTCAAAGGTGCACCATGAATTTAATACATGACACATCAGACCAAAACACACAATAAATATGAGGTCATATGGAATTCACCCTCGCAACACATCATGTTCCTTGATAATGTCCATGATAGAAATTCACTCTCACCCCGAGACATGTGTCATGAGCATGGGAAAAATTGGTTGCACACCATGTATTCTAGCACATGATGTGTAACCAATAAAAGTATTCATGGATGCAAAAATTAATAAATTATTCAATTTATCTATGAAATTATGTGTTCCATCTATCATTTATTGGTAGTAAATTCCATTTAATAATTATTAATTAATTTTGTGTAATTTTTTGAACTACAAGACATGTATAGTTGTCACACACCATGTGCCTCACTTGCGTTAAAGAAGGTACACAATATATAGTAAATGGGTGTTTTGTGTGCCTATTTATTGATATTAAACATTATATAACTTCATAATATGTTTGTACATTATTTTTTATGGGAGTACATTATACATGATAAGAACCATTCATGGTAGTTCAAATAGGTACATCGACATTTTCCTTCTAGTAAAATCCATGTAATAATTTTTATTATTTAAATAAATTTATTTATTATAAAATCATAGTATATGGGAATATTGAGAAAAATATGGACATATAAATAAGATAAAATAAATTAATTTATTAATCAAATAATTAATTAGATTAATCTGGTGATTTTTTATTGCAATTAAGAATGAAATAAAATGAATGATAACTAGTTATTTTAAATACACAGTCATTACATGTGTTTGGCGGGTCGTGATTTTATATTATACCAATATATGTATTCGTTTTTTTAATTTAGTGTTTATTTTTTGGGTTTTTCAAGTACTTATTAATAAATTAACATTAACGGATTGTGTTTCATCCCTCAGTCTTTTATTATGTAGGACCTTCATATCAAAAGATGATTTATATAATATCCCCTAAACTAATTTTTTAGTTACCATCACCTCGGTGTATATATAAAAAATATTTAATTGAATGATTCACTAAGACGCATGGAGTCAGAACAAGGTATATTTGAGGTATCGTGGTCAAATAAACCCAGGTAATGGATAAAAAGATATGTGGAATGTTGAAAATCATTCCCAAATCGATATAAGAAATTTTACCCGAGGGTCATAGAATGATTTATTTTCCACTCAATAAATTTTCCATTAAATAATCCCATGATTAACAGATTTATTTATTTATTTTATTTTTGTCTTATGAATGATTTAATTTATGGATTCCAGACCCTGATCAGATAAATAATGGATTAATATGAAATGATCGAATTAAAATAAATATATTATGTGTAAATGTTTTATCAAAACATGTTTAATGACTTATGTAAAATATACATAATATTAAATATATATATATAAGGATAAAATAATAAAATTTACCATTAATAAATAAATACGCCAAAATTAAATACCGTGATAGAAAGTCCTTCTATCACATTAGTTTTTAATAGAACCATAGATCAAAGCACTTGACTAGAAAAATTTGGGGTACTTTTAATTAAGGAGGACTTTTAAATAAGGTTTTGACTTGACATGACTTGGATATACCAAGGTTTTCTACCAAATCAAGGCTTGGATTAACTTATAGGTAAGTGTTGAGAAAATATAAGCAAGGATTTCAAGATTAGGGAGTTCAATCAATGAATCTAGGAGATTTAAGACTAAAGTTGGCAAGACTACATACTTCAATACATTTAAATTACATGTCAGACAAGATTTTGGGTTATGAGAATGTTAATATGGATCTTTGAAATCAAAATATCTATGTGATTATAAATTTTAAGACCAATGGTGTGGTCAATTGGGACCGGATAAAATAGAGTGATACATATAATTAAATTTATTTTGTCTCCCATGTTTTTAATAAAATAAAGTGCTAATAATATTCTCTAAATTGTTATATATTTAAATGAAAAGTTCATTGATGATAAAATTTTCTCTATGATTCATCTTGTATAAAGACAATATCCTTACTAGTGAAAAATTATTAGAATGATAAAGAATATTATGCATTGTAAGAAACTAGGAATCATATTTATATATATTGGAGCCCTCTTTTCCTAATGATCCTTTGAAAGAGGCTAGTAAGGAGGAAAGAAACCTCTTATAGATGTATGTACTTGATGTGTAAGATTTATAATTCCATATTTCTTCATTTATGTATAGTGATAATCAAAAGTTATATAAAGGAAATAATTTGTATAACATGTTATCCCATCATCATGATTTTATATTTGGATTTGGGTAGATTGATGAGATGTGAGATCTCTAAATAACTTTTACATGAAATCTTGGAAAATGTCTATTGGTGAGACCTCATGTTGTCAAAATGAATGGATACATCAAGCTTCAGTACATCTTGGGTTTTATTCTACACAAGGGGTTTTCAATGAATCTAATTTATATCTCACTTCCTCAAGGATTCTATAACATTATTATGAATTATAATGTTAAATATGTTGATAGGTATCTCCTATAACACTTAACCTAAATTTACTATAATGATATGGATTTTGAGATTGAAAATCATCTATAATTATGGTGAAAATGAAGAAAATTCAAGGATAAGAGATCCAAGAATGATTCCAATTAAAAAAATTGAAAATCTCTTCCAAGATGAGGATGATCACAGGGGATGTGAGGGATCTGGATTCCATCAGTTTTAGATGTTCCAAAAAGGGACAATAGAAGAAAATCTACTTAGTGATTAAGAACCAAGAGGATGATTTATATATATTCCTTATCAATTGCAACTTATAAATTTCTAAAAAAATTGGTATTGGATAACAATTGTAGTTATCACATTTTTGTTCAAATGTAAGATCCTAGTTTGTTTTGAAAGGTTGTGCATAGAGAGACAGATTTTTGGAAGAAATTGGTTTTACCTATTATTGTTGACTACCACCACACATTGCTAACAACAATGATCTTGGTTCTAGAAAAAATTTATTATCTATCCAAAATAAATAAAATTATATCCATTATAAATATAATATTGTTTTATTTTTAAAATTGAAAATGAAAATTTATTATTTCACAAATAAAACATTTTTTATGGTAAATAAAATTCATATAATGGTTATTTTTTATTAAATTATAAGGTCCAAGTGTTGGAAATAGATAATGTAATTAATTATCAAGACAAATTCCACACCCTACTCGGTCATAACCACTTATGTCATTGATTGGGAAATTGTTTGATAAGTTATATCTAGATGGTTATTTACATTAATTCAAACTAAAACCAATTTTCATTTTTCAAGTGTCTTTACAAGGTAAAATGAAAAAAGTTCTATTCAGTAGAAAAATTAAAAGAGACATAGATCTTCTAGTGTTGGTTCAAATTGGATTATTATGACCAGTTTAGTTGATGAAATGGGTGGGATCTCAAACATAATAACTTTTACTAAAAATATATGTTGATAAGGATGTGTATTCTTAATTAGGTATAAGTTGGAAAAAAATTAAATTCAAGGAATTCAAGATAGAATTTAAGAGGAGTATGAAATTTTTTTAAGAAACACTACTTAGACTGTGGTGAAAAATATCTTAGTCATGAATTAATTGATTACTTATGGTTGTTTTTAATTCTATCCTAACTCACTCTTCAATAAACTAACTAGTGTAATTATGTGGATTAAAAGAGTAATTTCACAATGTTGGACAAAGTGATATAAATGATGAGACATGTAAATATTCCACTATATTATTTGGGATATGAATTATTGGATTAGTATACTCTCTAATAGAGTATAAACTAAAGATGAAAATTGTATACTATATTATATATGGTGCTAAAAGAAACTCGTTTTTCACACCTACATTATTGGGGTTGTGAAACATTTGTTAAGGCCTCCTCATGTAACAAAAATTCACCCTGAGGGATGAAGTGTGTATTTATAAGAAACCTTATGGAGACTAGAGGGTATTACCTATATGACCCCCATAAAAAATTTAATTTTTTCTAGACAATACATATAATGTGAGAGGGATCGCATTTCCAAAAGAGATTGTGGGAGTGAGGTTAACCTTGATGAGTTCAGGGAATTTGATTAACAGAATTTAGTAGAGAAATAGATTCCATAAATCCCTATAGAAGAACTTGTTCCAAATACACAAGTACAATTTAAAATTAAAAGAGGTGTTATATAACATAGAAGATAAATTTTTCTCCTCACTGAGGATAGTGGATCATTATTATTTGATACTAATGAACTTTTAACCTATAATGTAGTAGTAAGTGACACTGATGTTGTCAAATGGGAAGGATCCCTAAATTTTTAAATGTATTCCATTTAATAAAATGAAGTTTATGTTTTTAAATATCCTCTAGAAGATTTATTACCTTTTTGAATAAAACTGGTATTCAGTAAGAAACTAGACATGGATGATCAAGTTAGTGAATATATGGAATGAATTCTTACAAAAGGGTCCAAAAACAAAAAGGAATTAAATATGAGAAAACGTTTTTTCTAGTCACCATGATTAAATCCAATAGAATTTTAATTTTCATAGCAATACACAATGACTATGAGATTTGGTATAAGGATATAATTTTCCTTAATATGATTCTTTAGGTAGATGTCTATATCATAAAACCCAATGATTTATGACTCCGTTAAATTTCAATGAAGTATACAAGTTGAAAAGATCCATTTATGTGTTAAATAAAGTATCCAGGTCATGAAAAATTCGTTTTTTTAAATCTATAATGTAATTTGGATTCATTAATAATGAGTATGATCCTTTTTTTATAAGAGTTTTAGTGGGAGTGTGGCTATTTTTCTAATATTTTTTGTTCAATAAATATTACTTGTTGGAATTTAGATACTAATATTAAAGATGATTATGATGTTGTTAAAAACATGTGTCTCTATAATGAAATTAGGCAAGAGAATATTTATTTTTTGGATCAATATCCTTTGTGATATATACAAGAGACTTATACAACTATGTCAAGGTAAATACATTGGAAAATACATAAAAGATTTAGTATGGAACATTTCATGAGGGGATTCCTTCCCATGCCATGTGGCATCTATATTTCAATTAAAATGTGTCCTCGGACACATGAGGAGAGATAGAGAATGTAATGGATACCTTACACATCAGTAATTGGGTTAGTTATATTTGTTATATTGTGTATTAGTCTAGATGTAACATATGCCTTTAGTGTTGTAGGAAGGTATTAGTAAGATCTATGATACCTATATTGGATGGTATTCAAGACTATACTTAATTATATAAGGAAAATGTAGTATATATACCTGATATATGGTAAAGATGCAGACCTAGCCTTTAGGGGATATGAAGATTCAACATTCTAGATAGATCATAATGATCTGATTCTATAGTCAGGATATATCTTCACTATTAATTAAGGATTTATGACCAAGAATAGCACAATAAATGTTATAATTGTTGATTCTGTAATAGTTTCATAGTATATTGTAGCTTTTGAGGTTGTTAAATAAGTTTTCCATATTTTCAAATACATTTAAGGGATGGATGTGGTTCATAACTACTTAAGACCCTATCATGATATACTATGATAATACTACAACAATGCCTCTTACAAAACAACTATGGTCACATCAGTGAAAAAAATCTTATACATTGAAATTATCATCTCTTGAGGTGTTTTTATTAGAGTCATAATGTCGCATTGATCATTATTTCAATGAAATTCCATATGGTGGACTTCTTGACATAGGCTTTATCTTATTATATGCATGAGAATTATATGAGAGATAGTAGAATTAAAATCATTGTTTTTTGGATCCAATTGACGTGAATATTTGTTAGATTTGTTGTCCTAAAACCAACAAAATTTATACTTTAGATTAACTGTTATATACAAAAAAAGTGAATATTAAATTTTACTCATCAAATATTTATCATTATTTCATAGAAATCTAATGTGATAATATAGTAAAGTATATGTCATATAAAAATAATTATTATTATGTCTCTCTTATGATGTGAACTTTGAGGTTCTATGAAGATATCTCTTAAATTCATGTCATACATTCAATATGACATTATATGATATGGAATAAAGTATTCCCATGGATAGGTGTGGGTACTCGTAGGTGGATGATACCTCATCTCATGATGTTTTAACATTATAATCTCTATAGCGGAAATTATTGAAGATAAACACACCTATAAAAATTTTATGTTCTCTTATATCATTTTAATTCTTATATATGAGCATGTGTAATGATCCTTTGACCTTCATATTTTTATTAATTCATATCATGACTCGGTTAATTTTATGAATTGATAAAAATTATGATTCCAGGTATTAATAGTAAATATGGATAAGTAGGGAACATCAAGAATAGTATATTATTAATGAATAACATAAAGAAGTATTTTTATTTTCCATCTTTGTGGAAATTGATAGCTTGGACCTTTGATTGGAATGGAACTATCTAACAAAATTCCATGTCCATGGTGTTATAAACATGTTCATTCTAGAAAGTCAAAGAAAGACACATAAGACACATAGGTTGATTAAATGATAATAAAACATTAGTGACGAGATATCGACATTAAGGGATTATATTACATGATAAGTGTTTGTATGTATTTTTCACTGTTACGACATTAGAATCTTTCACTTTAGAAAATTAACACGTTTTAAAAAAATAATCGTCGACATTTGGATGACTAACCTAAAATTGGTGAGAAAGAATCCTAGAGGGTTCCACACCAAGTGTTTCCATTTATCTCATTTAAAGATTATTTATAATTATTAGTAGGAAAAAATATTATTCTCTAGAACAATAATTAATATTTTTTATAATTTTATTGATCATATATAATAAATAAATATTTATTCTCAAGGAAATCATTTAATTATCCATATATATAATATTTATTTAAATATTAAGTGCATGAATAAAATTTACTGAAATATTTATTTGGTTATTTAATAAATTTCTAAGAAGGATGAGTGGTCTGAGATGAGGTCTAATGAAAAATATTAATTTATAATAATTTATAATAATATTTATTAGTGCATAAGTTATATAACACAATAATAATATATGAATAATTTTATTATTATAATTAATGTGGTCTTATAAGGGTTTAATATATTATTAAGAGATTATGTTCAATTAATTAATATTTAAACTTAAAACGATGTCTATAAATAGATTATAATGTCTATTATGATGAGTTAAATTATTGAACACAAATATTCCTCCTATAACATCCTCACATTATTTTGATTAATGGGAAATTTTGAGTTTATAAAATTTACATTGTTATTTTGTTCCTCTCTAATATGGTTGAATAAGTGGAAAATGTTTGGTAGCTAAGGGTATGGGAGTTTGTGGTTAGAGATATGAGGAAGGATTTGGCCTTTGGGTGGCTGGAAAAAAGTCCCCAACTTGCTGGTGGAGTTCTAGTAGGTCTGTAGAATTATGAAAACTACATTGGCCAACCGGCAGGGTGACACCAGTCAACCAGTGGTTCTACTAAAACCAATGTTGTTCTTCTAGGGATGTTGACCAACCATTGGAATGTGATTCCCACCATCTCAATAGTATGACCAATCCAGAGGTGTATTAAATTCACCCCATGGGATTTATTTTCAAGTTTTTCACCTAAATTAATTTCCAATTCAGACCCTGTGGAGCTAATCTGAATTTCAAACCTCTCCCATTATAACATGACTCTCTCATTCTTCTCACCTTGTATATATATTTATTGAAAAATATTATAGAACTAGAATGTTGAGTTTTTTATATCTAATCCAAATTATTATTTCTTCTCATGATATGAGCATAAATCTATAATGGATTTATGTTTTTCATCATGAACTAATGATGAATGATCCCTTTCATTATAGATTGGGGATGGATCTATAATATTGAAAAAATTTATTAATTAAATCAATATCAACCATCGCCAATAGTTGTTCTTTTTGTAAGATTTAATGAATCATCTATTTAGACATATTCATGATGAAGGATTAGTGATAGAACCATAATCCATTGGTAATTCATTGGTAGATTTGTGTAGGATTAGATGTCTCAATTACAATACCCTTCAATCAAATCTATAACTCTTACGCTCTAAGGTAATTTATGGGTAAGTCTTTATAGATATATCTATATAGCACCTTTTTATCCTTGAATATCATATTAGATATCATTTATATTAATTGATTATTGATGGATCAATCTTTTTTTAATATACTTTTGGTTCTATTCTATTATCGATAGAAAATTATTGATTTTCTCTTCAATCGAATATGGATTCAATGAATTGGTATCCTATCCATTGAAATATATCAAAATTGGAACGATTGATGTAATCTTTGAGGTATATGATTCTACAATCACCTTCATGACATGGAATTTCATTGAGTTACCATTCTTAACCTCATTTGGACAATAAAGAGCATCATTTAGGCATCCTTGAGGTGTGACCTCGTCCTCCATGGATTTACAATGTGGTTTATTAATTAAATATTCACTATAATTGGATTTTCGCATCAATAACATTGAGGTAGGAAGTTTATTACCTTGTAGAGGCCATGTTTATGATAATAAGAGTGATATTATTTTTGTGTTGTTATGAGGAGGAAATATTTAGTTTGATCACATGTGTGCATGTTTTTTAAATTAATTTTTATGCATTTTATGATATGTTGGGAATTTATATGATATTATTGTTTACATGTGTTATAATTGGTATTTGTTGTATTTTTTTTAATATACTTTTTACCAAAGTGATAGGTGGACCCATCGTGACTCAGTGGCCCTTGAAGGTGATCATGTCAAGATGTTGTATATAAAATGATGGATGGACCTAGATAGACTAAAGAGCATTATAGCCTTTTATGGACTAACATAGGGGAATGATGGTCTATGTGGTCTATCCTTTGAGGTGACAATGGTGTGTGATATTCTGTGTCACATAACTGGAGAGATAGTAACAGCGAATGATATCTTAATGTGGTCTGACCTATATTCCTAGGGAGTGTATGACCACAGAGACCCTTCTTTTTTATACTTTACTATTACATCATTCAACATAAAATAATTACATGACAAGAATACAAAGGTTTAGTATATTGTAAAAAATAGAACCATACATAACATTTACAAAATAAAAAATAAAAAAAAAATTAATTCCTTCTTATCTAGCTTCTTATTGGCCCTTAAATTCTCCTTAGTACATGTAGTCACCTGAGGATATACATAAAAAGGTATGAGATAAAAGCCCAGTGAGGATATAGATAAAACAATTAGACAATATAAAATGGGTTGAGAATTATCATTAGAATCATAACATATTAATAAGATCATAATCATGAGAGGAAGCCTTAATAAAAGGAATGTAATGTTGAAATTCGTAAAAATGAAACATTATGTCTTAGTGATAAACTACCACACATAGTGGTGAACAAAAATATAATAATTTTAAAAATTATTTTAATTTAACTCATTATATTCATCACATTAACCAATTAATTGGAGTTCTATATTATTCTGGGAGAAACCACCAAATAATAACATTTACATTACACTATATAGTTCTGATCTCACCCATCACATCATAACATTAACATTATCATGCATGCCACATAGAATGTATATAAATCATTGACATAAAATAACCCCTATAAAGGAATGGATTTAATTTAATAAATCATAAATTAATAATCTTTGGGTTCCCAAAAAATATTGAATTTCATTATTGATATACGAATCATCAACCATAGGTGAAGAAAAAATAATCTCGAGAAGTAAAAGGTGTGTTTTCTGAAAGAATAGTTCTTTTAGAAAACATTATATTTGGCATAAACTAAATTAAAAAACATTTATACCCTATAAAATGTAATATAATGGTTAATAAATGATATTTATTGGATATCCATATTGAAAATGGGGTAAAAGAGGGAAACCCCAAAGAAAGAGAGTGGGGTTTAAGAATTCCCCTTACCTTGTGTCTGAAAGCTTCCTTCACATTAATATCTTGTATAATCACATTAGATACATTAATTAAAATATCCATAACCTTTTATACATAAATTTTATTTATTATAGTTTTATTAAGTTCATTTATTGGTTTTTTGATGAGTTATGGAGTTTAATTTCACCATTCAAGGGTATTTATTTTCTTAGTTTTAATGATGGGTTCATTTCTATACATGAATTGAAGTTCATGTAAAATGTGGATAAATATATACAATTTTATTATATTTAATTAATGATATTATATAATTATAAAATATCTAATAATTAATTTTGTTATATGGCTTGAGGAAAAATCATTAGATAAAAGTTTATGATGGTTATTTTTGGTTAATTTTGGAAGTTTTTCGATCACAAAAAACTTGTTTTGTTTTATTATTTTGTATTATGTATATATGTTAGTTATATAACATAAATAGTGTTACAAAATAAGTATAAAAATATTTTTTCAACCATTTAATGTTTTTATTAACATCATTTAAGGTGTTAAAAGAAAATGAAAGTGCATCATGCATGATGTGAGAAAATTGACATATCTCAGGCGATGATTTCATTTTTAAAATAAAAAATATTGAGGAAATATTTTAATGATGAATATTACATTAAAATGATATAATTCATGTATATCAAAAATATTGGAGTTATAATTCCATTTTAATGAAGCTAGGTTATGGGATAATAAGAAATGAAATGAAATTTAAAAGAAAATTAAAAGAAAAAGAGAGAGAATTTACCTCTTGAATTTATCCTCCTTGAGAACCTCCTTAGAGAAAGGTTTTGGTCACTTGATTGTACCAAGATATCCTAGAAATGGGTAAGGTACTAGGTATTATTATGGGGAAGAATATATGAATGGATCAAATCTTGATAGGTGTGAGGATAAGAGGGGTTGAGGGTGGTATTTATAGTGAAGAAGAGGGGTGTTTTCTCAATATTATATTCTTTAATTTATTATTTTGGCTCGAGACTATGAATAGTTTGAGAATTATAACTAAATATATTAAAATGATTAATTATTTTCTGAGAGTTTGGTCTTACATAATCCTTAAATCATTTATGACTCCATAATTCAAGTATTTAGCATTTATCATAAATTATCATATTTTACTATTCATAAAAAAATTCAAGTATTTTAGAAAAAACACAAAAAAATAACCCTAACCATTTTTCGATGTATAGAATTAAAAAATGAACACACTTTATAAAAATAATTTTCTAAATATGTGTAATTTTATTTTTAATCAAAATCATCATTTACTTGGAAAATACAGATTTTAAAATTATAACTGATTTTATAACGCTTTGAAAATTTACTGAAGGTCTCATAAAATTATCTTAAAATAATAATACATAAAAATAATAATTTATAAACACATTTTATTAAAATAAATTTTCTTTTAATTTATTCAATTAATCATAACATTGTAATTATATATTTATGACTTATAAAAATACCAACACTTAATTAATAATTTTTTGAAATATTTACTTATTTATGTTATGATATAATTATATCATATTTTCACTTATAAGATTCCTAAATTTTATTTATAATTTAATGGGTGAGGTAACTATTCATTTGGCCAGTTTACTATTCATAAAGGTTGTATTACTATTCCCAAGGTCAAATTACTATTTCATCGGTATCGGTTGCTTAACATCTAGAAATGCATATTATTTCGTTAATTAATAATTTATTAAGATTTTATGATGGTCCATAAGTGATTATAGATGGTTTAAAATATATGAATGTACTATATGAAGGGAGAAATTCTATTGATAAAAGTTTAGGTCGTTACATTTTTCCCCCCTTTTGAAATTTTTCCCTTGAAATTTTGTTTTAAATAATCATCTGAGGGTACTTCTCCTTCATCACCTTCTTCGGTTCCCATGTTGCTTCTTCGTACTTATAGTTCCTCAACAACACTTTTACATGGTGGGATATATTGTTGTGTAGAACCTTATCTCTCTAGTTCAAAACCTTTACTGGATGCTCCTCCTAAGAGAGATCATCTTCCAGGTGTACCACCTATGAGTTCAGTACATGTGAGGGATCTGGTATGTAATTCCTAAAGAGTGATACATATAACACTTCATGAACATTATTTAAACTCAGTGGGATTACAAGACGATAGGTCATGGATCTTATGTAGTTAATAATATCAAAGTAGAAAATATACCTTGGTCTTTGGTTCCCTTTTTTCCAAACTACGTGACTCTCTTCCATGGTGATATTAGAAGGAAGACTTTATCTTCAATGCCAAACTCCAAGACACATGGAAAATTGTTTGCATAAATCTTTTTATGACTCTGAGCAGCACTGATATGTTTCTAGATGACTCCAAACTTCTTTTTATCTCCAGTATTAGATCAGGTCTAAGTAGATCTTTGTCCCTAACATCATTCCAATTGGTTGGAGTTCTATATTTCTTTACATATAGAGCTTCATATGGAGCCATATGAATACTCGAGTAGAAGCTATTGTTGTATGAGAACTCAACCACTACAAGATGCTTGTCCCATTCACCTTTGATTTCTAAAGAGCAGGCTCTTAGCATATCTTCGAGAATATGAATATTACTTTCATATTGACCATCCGTTTAGGGGTGATAGGTCATGCTGAAATTTGATTCAATACTAAAATAATGTTGAAGACTTCTCTAGAATTTAGATGTGAACATGAGATCAAAATCACAGGAAATCAATAGTATAACTCCATGAAATGTCACCACATCTTTCACATATAACTTTTCAAGTTGTCCAAGGGAGAGATCATATTGAATGGTGATAAAGTGGGCAGTATTGGTCAGACATTCCACCACAAGCCAGATTACATTATTTCATTTGGATTTCTTCAAGAGACCCATGATGATGTCCATGGTGACATTCTCCCATTTACACATGGGTATAGGTGATGGTTGCATCATCCCTTTGGACTTATTTCACTATACATTAACTTGATTCCATATCATGCACATTGCGATATAATTATCAATTTCCTTCTTCATGATGTCCCATTATATGTTTTCTCGGAGATCATGGTACATTTTGGAACTCCTAGAATGGATAAAAAAAATTGATTTATGTGAATTTTCAAATATCTCCTTCATTATCCCAGGTGATGAAGGCACACAGAGCCTCATACCAAACCAAATGACATCATCATCATTGATATATAACTCTTGCATCTTCCCTTCCTTTACTTCATTCACCTTCTTTTGTAACTCTAGATCATCCCTTTGGCCCTTCTTAATTTTCTCTTAGATAGATGGTTAGGAAATTAGTTAGGAAAGTTTAGATTTATTCTTTGATGTTAGGATTTCTAAATACATCATGTGTATATTAATGAATATAGGGTCTTTCTCAATATGCAACATGGATAGAGTATAAGGTTATTTTCTACTAAGATCATCGCCTACATTGTTTTCCTTTCTAGGATGATTGTAAATAGAGAAATAGTAGTCGTTGACTTTCTCTAACTATATCCTTTGACGCATGTTGAGCTCCTTTTGTGTGAATATATACATTATGCTCTTATGATCAGTATATATGTCACACTTCATTCCATAGAGGTAGTTCAACAAGATTTTCTAGGAAAAAATCAAAGCCTCTAGCTCTAGATCATGCATTATGAAGTTCTTCTCAGGGATATTAAACTATCTGAGTTGTAGGATATCACCTTATCATTTTACATGAGTACAAAACCTAATCCTTTAAAGCATCATTGTATATCACAAAACTTTCTCCAATTTTTTCTAATGTGAGTATTGGTGTAGTGTTCCACCTCTTATTTAGCTCTATAAATATTTCTTCACATTATTCCATATAGAAATACTTTAACCATTTCCTTATTAACATAGTTAGTGGGATTTAAAATCATGATAAATTTCTCACAAAACAATAGTGGTACCCTTCTATTCAAATAAAACTAAATCTTTCTGTGACATAGAAGGTCTGGGACATTTCAAAATTTCCTTTTTTAAGGATCTATAGAATTTACCTCACTTCTGATCCCATGTCGCATGAATGTGACTTGCTTCATACAAAATTCACACTTTTTAAACATGGTGTACAAATTCTCATTCCTTAATTTCACCAACACAAGCCTTATATGTTCTTCATGTTCCTCATTTATCTTTTCGTATATGAGAATATCATTTATAAACACTACCACAACTTTTTTGAGGTAATTTCTAATGATTATATTCATCAAGTCCATGAATAATACAAAAGAATTATTATGTTCAAAGGGAATAAACAAAAAATCATACCTCCCATACCTTATACAGAAGGCAGTCTTATGAATATATTTCTTATTCACCTTTAGCTAATGATATCCAGAACAATGATCCACCTTGGAGAAGTATGTACTCCTTGTAGTTGACCAAACAAGTCATCAATCCTTGGAAGATGTTAAAATATCTTTATAGTTAACTTATTGAGTTCCCAATAATTGATACATAGCTGCATTAATCCATCATTATTTTTGAAAAAGAGAACTGGCACACCCCAAGGAGATGCACTAGAGCATATGAACCCTTTGTCCAAATGCTCCAGCAGCTTCTTCTTTAACTTTCAAAGTTCTATAGGATTCATCCTATAGGGACACATTGAGATAGGAGTAGATCCAAGTATGAGATATATATTGAGAACTCTACCCCACGATCTGGGGGATGTTTGGGTAACTCTTCCGCAAATATATCATTCTATTCCCTCATGAGGGACATTTCCCCTAGATTGATACCTTCCTTTGTCTCAACCATTTGAGATAGGTATACTTCTTTATAGGGAATCAACACCCACACCATTGATGGATTTTCAAAAGGGTATTAATTATCTTCCTTGAATTGTTATAGGATCATGGTATGGATTGGAATATGAAAAGTTATTTTCTTTTCCAAATAGATTATATGTTCTCTATATAAATAGAGCCAATACATCCCCTATATAGCTTCAAATTCCACTAATGGAAGTATTGTGAGATTCACTAGAAGAATATTGCAATATATTCTAATAGGAGAAGAGTCCAACACATGAGATAAAATTTTTTCACCACTAGGTGTTTTATAGATATCTCTAATTCAAGGTTTCAGTGATTCGATTCAATAGTTCTAGTAAACTTTCTAGATATAAAAGAATGCGTAGAACTAGAATAAAATAATACTTTTTCTATTCTTGAGTGAATAGTAAGTGAACCTTGTACAAATTCATTTTCTTACTCAAATTTATAAGTAATGATGGCATAATACTTCCCTTTATCCTTTTTCATTGGTGGTTGATGATGCTGGTTACCCTTGAGGACTCGAGATTTATTGTATTGCCTTTGGTATTGCCCATCCTCCCTACAGTTGTAGCATTGGACCACGAGTGGTTCCCTCATTTCCTCTACAACATTATCCTACTTCCTCATTTCATTTCAACATTCATGTGCATGGTGGAATTCTATCCCCAATTGAATAATTTCTCTATCCCTTTGAGGAAGTTCCCATGATTCTCCTGACCACATTTTTTACATGTGGGTGGTTGAGTTTTCTTTCCAACATTCTCATTAGATCCACTGGCTTGAAACTCCATGTTTTGTTTCTTATTAGTAAATCCATGGGACCATTCTATAAAATCCATCTACACTTTTTGATCATATAGAACAACTTCTTCATTACATTTATAGTATCAAATTCCTAGAGCCTTTTGATGGTGTGGTTTTAATCCACTAAATAATATGTCAATTTTTTAATCATTATTCATAACAAAACCCATAGCAAACCTTGAATTCCTTGTGAAATTTTATTCATAGGCCATGACAGATTCACCTTCCTTTTTCTTCAACTCTATGAATTATCTATCCATGTTTCTTTGAAGATTTCTAGGGAAATAGCTGTTAAGATACATTATCTTAAAGTCATCCTACTGCATCTCTTCAATTTTTTCATTCGGCTTGGTGTTCTTAATCAAAGACCACCATTGATCAGCCTCCCCTTCTAAATAGTAAATGGATAGAGTCACCTTCTCCATCTTAGAATAGTGAATAACAGAAAAGACATTCTCTATTGAGTTGACCCACTATTCAACAATGAGTGGAACAGAAAATCCATTAAACATTGGTGGTCATTTATGTATAAAGAACTTGATAGTTATTTTCTCCCTCTTATGTGAGGGTAGATATTCCACATTATTCAGGTAATTGTTCATAACCTAAGACAACATGGTAAGAATAACTATGAAATTTTTACTCCACCTCCCAAAGAATTGGGGTTGTTGTTTGGGCTATTGATGTATTGTCCCTTGCATGGGTTGTTGGCCTAGTTTCTCCTAGTTCCCACCATTTTCTAAAATAGAAATGTTTAGAAAAAGACATAATTAATCAAGTCTTGAATAATTATTTTATTTCATTTTGAAATTATTTCTAAAGGCATATATTGTGGGATCCCAACATTTGTAATTTCACCTTGGGTACTTACATATAATTGTCTCATACTATGGGTTTTCACTAAGGTTCTCTAATCTTAATTCCTAAATTAACTAAATCGTGCTCTGATGCCAACTATTGATACCCTTCTTTTTATTACATTACTATTAAATCATTCAACATAAAATCATTAAATTAACAGGAAGAAAAGGATTACTATCATAGAAAAACTATGACCATACATAAAATTTACGAAATAAAACATAAATATTTATTTAATTCATTCTTCTCTAGATTCTTATTGTCCCTTTAATTCTCATTAGTACAAGTAGCCACCTGAGGGTATACATAAAAAAGTGGTGAGTTAAAATCCTTGTTAGGGGATTGATATGAACTTTAAACAATATAAAATGGGGTGATAATAATAATTATAATCATAACATAGGCTTAGGATAATAATCATGACAGGAATAATTAAGAAATGCATGGAATGTGGCAACTCAAAAAAAAACATTATGTCTTAGTGGTAAACTACCACATATAGTTGTGATCAAAGATAACATCATGTTCACACATATTTGAATTTAAATCATGAGATTCATCACATTACCCAATTCATTTGAGAACTATGTAATTTTGGGTGCACCCATCACATCATAACATTTACATTATGCTATAAAATTCTAGGCGCACCCAGCAAGACATAATATTAACATTATCATGCTTGCCACATAGAACACATAAAAATCATGGACATAAAATTAAGCCTGAAAAGGAATGGGTCTAATTTCATAAATCATTCATTCAAAAAAATTGTGTTCCCAAATAAATGATGTAATAACATATTATATATAATAATCATCAACCTTGGGTGAAGAAGAAACAATCTGTGAAGTAAAAGGTGTGTTTTGTGAAAGAATAAATCTTTTGGAAAAGATTGTGTTTGACATAAACTCAAGTAGAAAACATTTATTTCTAATAAAATGTAAGATAATTATGAATTAATGATATTTAATTGATATCCATATTGAAAATGGGGTGAAAGAGGGAAAACCGAATGAAATAGAGTTGGGATCGAGAATTCCCTCTACCTTGTGTCGGAATGCTTCTTTCACTTTAATATCTTGTATAATATCATTATATTCATTAATTAATAAATAAATAACCTTTAATATATAAATTTTATTCATTATGGTTATATTAAGTTCATTTATGTTCTTTTTTTATGAGTTATAGTGTTTAATTTCATCATTTGAGAGTGTTCGTATTATTAGTTTTCATAATCGGTTCATTTCTACACATGAGTGGAAGTTCATGTAAAATGTGGAAATATATATATAATTTTTATTATATTTTTTAATGATCATAAAAAAATTAAAATGATCTTATAAATATATTTTTTATATGGAATGAGGATGAATCATTAGATAAAAGTCAATGATGATCATTTTAGGCTTATTTTGGCGGTTTTCCGACTACAATGAAATCGTTTTGTTTTTTCATCTAGTATTATGTATATATATTAGTTAGAAAACTTAATTAGGGATAAAAAATACACTTTAAAATATTTTATCAACAATTTAATGGTTTTATTAGAATCTATTAAGGTGTTAATGTAAAATAAAAGTGCATCGTCCACGATGTTGGTAAATTGACACATCTCGGGCGATGATTTCATTTTTAAAATAACAGAGAAAGGGAGAAGGGATTTCAATTATGAATCATCCATTGACATGATATAATTCCAGTATATAAATCATATTGGAGTTATTATTCAATTTGGATGAATGCTTGTGAGGGTATAATTTTAAAAGAAATGAAATTTAAAGGAAATAAAAAAGAAATAGAGAGAGGATTTACCTCTTGAATTTATCCTCCTTGAGAACCTACTTAGGGAAAGGTTTTGGTCATTTGATGAGTATAACAGCTATTGAACGTGGTTTAAGGACTACATAATATTATTGGTCAGATTATAGGAAAGGATCAAATCTTGAGAACAGTTAGGAGAATAGGGGGTGAGTGGTGGTATTTATAGTAGAGGAGACAGGTGTTTTATCAATATTATGTTCATTAATTTATTTATTTTTTCAAGACTACGAATAATTTGTGCCTTGTGAAAAAATATATTAAAATAATGTAGGATATATTTCTATTTTGGTCTTACATCATTCTTACATCATCCATAACTCTATAATTCATGTATTTAGAATTTATTATAAATTATCATATTTTAATATTCATAAAAAACCATGTACTTTAGAAAAATCCCAAAAATTTACCATAACCATTTCTCAACATTTATAATTCAAAAAAGAACTCCATTTTATGAAAATTATTTTATAAATTCGAGAAATTTGATTTTAAATTAATATCATCATTCACATGGAAAATGCAGATTTTAAAATTATAACTGATTTTATAATGCTTTGAAAATTTACTAAAGGACACATAAAATTATATTAAAATAATAATAAATAAAAAAAATTAATTTATAAACACATTTTATGAAAATTAAATTTTCATTTAGATTATTAAATTAATCAAAAAATTATAATTAAATATTTATGGCTTATAAAAATACCAACACTAAATTAATAATTTTTAAAATATTTACTTACTTATAATATGATATAATTGAATCATATTTTCACTTATAAGATGCCTAAAATTTATTTATACTTTAATGTGTGAGGATACTATTCTTTTTTCTGGTTTACAATTGATAAGGATCATATTACTATTCCAATGGTCAAATAACTATTTTATCAGTATTGGATCTTTAAAATCTGTAAATACTTCTTATATTGTAAATTGTTCATTCATAAAGCTTTTATTATGGTCCATAAGTTATTATAAGTTATTTATACTATATGAAATTACTATAAGAAGGATGAAATTTCATTGATAAAAGTTTGGGATGTTATAATGATTATTCAGTAACATTGAAGATGCCTCATATGTTTGTGACTTTTCCAAAAGTACATAGATGTTATACATTTTGAAGCTAATATAGATATGGTTTTGGTTCATTGGAATGGATATCACATAGACACTTGGGGTGGTTTTTTACTTATGTTAACAATTATTTCTTATCTTGATTGACACTCGTTTGCATGTTCCTTCTTGATAAAGACACACTAGCGGCATCCTATTGATTTTTATTAGTAACACCTCAGATGAGAATCTTGATAGAGGTGTAGAATTTAGGTATAAGGGTCTAATAAATTGAAAGTAACCCATTGAAGATGGTGACATAGGGATCATGGAGTTGGGAGTGGTGTCAGGTCATACTCGAAATGATTCCACAATATTTTTTTATTTTTCTACCAGGATTCTATATTGTAGTTTGGCTCACCTATTTAGGATTCCGATTTATTTATTTTCATAATTAAGAAGTCATATACATTGTTTCCAAATTATTATGATGATTTTTATATTTTAATATATTATATTATGTTTGTTCTATATAGATATGGTATGATATCGAGGGTATAGGCTCCCCACTGATGGCATTCGGGCCCTTATTGCTAATCGGCAGTATCTTGCATATAAAGAGGCATGCATGACATCTTGTGGAACTCTATCTCAAATTTGGTGCTTCGGGATGGGGAATTACAAAATGGTATAGAAGCATAGTTTTCTTTATTACATTTTGACTAACCTGGGATATTGTAAAAAGGAGATAGACTTGGTAGGGGAGTTTCCATGTGTATGTAACAGACCTCTATATTACCATTTATGAGATTTCTATTTCCATTTTATGAGATTTTGAGAGCATTCATGCATCATCAATAGGGATGCTGAATCACATGCCAAATATATACTTTTTGTTTTGTTTCATATTAGTAATTTTATTTAATGCCATGAATTATGCCACATGTTTGGGATAGACTTGTACTATATTATGGGAAATAACTATTTTGTATTTTTTTTTGTCATATATCTATTAGTATTAATTATTTGAACCTAAAAATGTCGTTCTAATATATATATATATATAACTATAAATAATGTACATGGATAGATAAACTATTTTAGTTCTAGGATGAATATACCTTGTGTTAATGGTAGACTCTTTTTGAAGATTTTCATGATCCCTTATAATGATTATGATTTCTCTTAAAAGTTCTTAATTTTTATTTTATGTTATAGAAACTTTTGCCTCAGGTATTTTTGATTGGAATTCCTAGTGGAGCTAGCTATAATGTTCCCATGAGGTAGGACATTTTTATCCTACCACTGGTTGTGTAAGAGAATGATCTTGTACCCACCCCAGTGGTTAAGGTGGAATGACCACATCATCTAATAGTCTGCTTCCTCATGTATGTCCAAGGTAGGGTAATTAACCATACTTTAGTCGACTATGATCGAGAGTTTAAGATCCTACATCCTCCATATTTTCTAAGAATTTGTAGCCCTCATGATACAAATAACTAGATACAAATCATTGAGAGGATATTCAAATTAGTAGAGACCCCAAAGGATAAAAAACATAATATTGCGACCTTTATGCTTCAGTGATCTTTTGGATGCTGGTGGGAAGTTATGTTTTAAGCTGGAAGGTGTGATGGTCTCACATGTGTTGAATTTAAAGACATTTTATTTTAGTATTTATTACTATGTACGATTAAGCTTGACCAATCAATAGAGTTCTTAGAGAATCGTTATGGGAGGATGATGTTTTCTTCATATTCAACACATTTAAAGAACATTTTACACTTTTTTCCTCTCTTAGTTTGGGATAAACCAAAAAATACAAGATGTTCAAGATTTGGCTTCAAGTAGAGTTGATATTCTAGGATAGAAACTTTTATGTGATGATTTATGATCATATTATGTACAAGGATCTAATGATTGAGAAGGGTCTAAAGGAGGATAGATCTATTGGTATTCTCTCACCCATAAGTGGACATCCTCGTTATACATCCTCTAGAAGGAAGACAATGGTGGATAATCAACATAAGATTCATGGAAGACATATATAACATAGAATAGGCTCTTCAAAACCTTATGTGGGGTATGGAAGTCCTAAGTGCAATGACTATAAAAATTGGGGATATTATCATAATTCATACCCAAAAAACATAGATCATGTGTCATAGGTGTATTGGGATGGGGATTATATCGTATTTATTCTCAATGGAATCATAGATGAGGTCTCACAGAGGTTCAATTTAGACACAGTCATTGAGTCATGGTACATTTAAGGGCCCTCAGTAGTATACTTATATAAAGCTAACTCAGGTGATTCATGCATATCATGGTCTTGGTGATGGAGCTATGGTATATCGATTTTATATAGTAGATTAGACTCTAGAATATAGTGGTGTGAGGACATCTACTATATGAGGTATATTCTTAGTAACTTCTATATTATCTGCTACAATTTTTAAAATTGGTGTTTCCCACTCTATCATATATGAAATATTTCTTGCTGGACATATCATACCATTCAAGTTTTCATCCAAGTTACATTACCTTAATACACTGTTGGGCATGAAAGTGGACCATCTACATTGATTCCAAAAGTTTCCTTTATTTTTTCAATTATGGGCATCTACGTGACAACATGATTTTGGAGATGATGTAATTTGATTTGATTCTTGTCATGGACTAGATGACCATCTTCTGATCTATTATTTATTACTATCAGGGATGGGTATTGTTTATATCACCCAAGGGATAGATGTTCTTGATGACCTGTGAATGGGAATTTTGTGTAGGTATAGTAGACCCAAACATGGGTTACCTTGAGATGATGATGGAAAAAATTATGGGATTGGATCTCTCAGTAGGATCATTAGTGCCCCCTAATCTTTTCCATTAATTGTGGATCTCTATTAGGAAATAATTCTAGATAACATCACCTAACATCCCCTTGATAGAGGACTTGATTTTGAGATTGAACTCATGCAAGGTGCATAACCAATTTTAAAACCCCCTTATCGTTTTGCATCAACTAAGTTGAATGTACTCAAGGAAAAACATGATGAAATATAATAAAACGGATTCAGCAGGATGATTAATTCACTATGGGGTGTAAAAATATTGTTTTCCTATAAAGAAGATAATAGTATTTTACTCTTCGTTACTTAAAAAATTGAACAATACTAAGAAGAGTAATAAGAATCCATTTTTTAAAACTGAGGATATCTTGGATAAATTATGAGAATCCTAGTGGTTATACATGATTTACCCCAGATTAGTCTATCCCTAGTTGTGTGTTGGAGAGGAGGACGTCCAAATGATGGTTTTTTGGATAAGGTATGGGATATATGAATACGTGGTGATTCTGTTTAGACTGATGAATGCTATAGATGTTTCCATGGCTCTGATGACCAAGATATTCCATATAGAACATGACTTGTTCATCTTAATATTTTTTTATAACATCTTTCTCTACTCATTTTCCCTATAGTAACATTCCATTCATCTTGAGATATTTCTTAATATACTATGAGCACATCAACTTTATACCATGATGTCAAAGATTAAATTTAATATTCATCAGGTATATTTATTGGGTTATGTTTTTTCTGAATAGTTTATCTATAGACCCATAGAAAGTGGAGTAGATAATGTACTAGACATTTCCTTGATATGTGTTACAAATCAGGATTATTATAGGTTATTCTGAATACTACTAATTTTTATCGAGGAATTCTCCCATTTATCAGAAACCATGCATAAACTTATGAATAAAAGAGTAAAACTCTAGTGTTCAAACCTGTGTGAATAAAAATTTCATGATCTGAAGAGGAGGTTAACTAAAGCTTTGATATTGATTATACCTAATCCAGGGATTGGATATTCCACTTACTACAGTTCATCAAGCTTTGGATTGGGGTGACACTTTTATATAGTGGATGGGTAGTGGTATATGTGTCGTGTCATTGGTTATAGATTTCTCCAAAATAATGGAATAAATGAAAACATTACCTGGCTGGTTGATCTCCCCGCTGATTTACTTCCTATTCATGATAAAGAATTTAATATGATTCCATCTTTTAGACTCATGTAACCTATTTATTTTTATAATAATTGTTCATTGGTCTTTTTACAGGTCACAACATTCTTCAAAAAAATCATATGGGTCACATCAGTTGTGGACCCATGAGAAGAAATATCTAAATCAAGGATTTGTGATAGAGGGCATGTTCAACACCTTGATGTGTCAAAAACACTAACTCTTTGATGACAAGTTTATCGTCTACATGAACTACAAGTGTTGCTGATATATTATCACATAGTGGTACCTCAATTTGAGGGTTATTACATTGGTATTGTATTAAAATATGTTCAATTTGATATTGACTATCCACTGGTAAAGGTAACATCATTATTGATTCTCTTATCAGTAAGACTCGGGTTGGGTAGGATCTTAACGAACAACCTAAGTAGGAAAAGTAGTGCCTGATGAGCATATTGAATTATTACATGATGGATTGTTATAAGGGATAAGAATAGATGTCATATTACCCATTAGTGATCACTTATACTGTAGTAATATAGGTGAAGCCAGTTTAGTAATCTGACCTTGAGTGTGTGGTGATGCAGAAATGGATAACATGGAGTGATCTGATACTTTGATGGTCATTGGAAGATAGTGATGTAATATCTGTACAAGGGATAATTGAAGTCTTTACATGTATCTGGGAAGAGTTGATGTGATAATTCAATAACAATAAGTTAGAGGTGTATTCTTGATTGATAAATATGTACCATGACTTCAAGTGATAGCTCTAGTGACCTAGGATAAAGAGGTTCATTATTGGATTTGTTTCTTGATGTCATATCAGTTGGTGGATAAAGCCTAAGAACTAGCATCTCAATGGTTTACTCCAGCCACATATTGTGCCCTTGTATAAGTGGTAGGAAGTCACAATGCACATTTTTATGGGGTTTCCCAAAACCCTAGGGATTTGATATGTTGTGTAGGTGATTATTGGTTGGATAAATAAATTGTTTCCTTTCTTTATTATCTATGGTATTCACTCAGTATACAAGATGAGAATTTTTTGTGTCTATGACATCATAATCTTACATATAATTCCCTTTCACATTGTATCGGACATAGATTCGCATTTTATAAAACTTGTTTATCATGTATTGTAGAATTTCTTAGGTAATTAGCTGAGATTTATCATAAGGTACCATCCCCAAATAGATAGATGGTCAGAGTGGATTATCTATATATTGTAGGATATGATTCAATATTGAATCCAATAATTTAGTGTAGAATGGTATGATCATGTATCCTTTTTTGAATTCATGTACAAAAACAGTTACTGGGATCAAATTCAAAAGTAACCTTATGATGCTCTTTATGTGAGTTCATGTCATTCAGCACTATGTTATCATAAGGATGGTGAGGTAGTGTTTGTAGGAATTAATTTTATTTAGGAGGCCTCTAAGGGAGTGCAGATTAATTGAAAGAGGATTCTCACCACATAAAATGGGAAGATATATTATGGTTACTCTAGGAGGAGGCCTATCGATTTTTTTTGGTGATAGAGTTTTCTTGGGAGAGACTCCTTGGTTAGAACATTAATGTTTGAGGAAGTAAGGATGGATATAATTGTATTTTTTAGAGCCTTCAAGGTCATCAATCATGTTGGGTTATTGGTATACTATCTATAACCTTCTTCACATTACCATGGTATGAATTATGTGTTTCATGTGTCCCAGATACAGAGGTACATTCCCAATATTGCACATATCATATAATGTGAGGATGTTGAGTTGGATCCCAATGCATCATACATGGAGTGACTAGTGCTAATTATTAATCGGAGCATGAAATTTCATTGGGGGGAGAGGGTAGCACTAGTCTAGATTCAATGGAATCATGGATGGATCTAGGATGAGACTAGGGAGTGAGAGGCTAATGGTTGGGCTCGAAGGCCTGATTCATTTTAGAAGAACCATTGAATTTAATTCTCAGGGATGAGAAATCATTAGAGGGAGAGAATTATAACATCTAAATTTTATTTCAATGTAAGAGATATTTTATGTTTATAAAAATATCATTGAACATTTTTTATTCTTTGATATGGGTGGTTAAATGGATGGTTTTTTTATAGCTAAAGGATAGGGAGTTGGTGGTTGGAGATTTGAAGAAGGGTTCAGCCTTATGGTGTATAGATAATAAGATTCAACTGGCTAGTGGAATTCTAGTAGATCTAAAAAAAATCAGGCCACACCAGCCAGTCGGTCGTGATGGAAAAACCCAAGTAGTTCTACCAGGCCCACTTACCATCCAGTGGCCAATCATCGATTAGTCAGTGGTACTACCTTCCATCCTGTAAGGCCCACTAGATCCTCAGTATACCTGGTTTGGAAGTGTGTTTAATTCAACCTATACATTTTATTTTCATATATTTTTCTACCAAAGTTAATATCTAGGTCTGACCACTATGTAACTGATATGAATTTTAGACCTCTTCCTTGTTAACTAGACTCTCCCATTCTTCTCCCCTACCTCTTCAAAGCTTGACCGATCTAATGGTACTATAATAGTGATTTTTTCGTAGATATAACCAAAATCATTACTTCTTATAATAAGATTATAATGGATATATAATGGATCTATGTTTTCTATTATGATGTGATGACTAATTCTCTATTTCTTTATACATCGATGATGAATCTAGTTTTTTGAAAATACTTCTTGATCAAATAGAGATATGTCATCGATAATGTGAATTCATCAGGTATGTCTTTATAAATCAACTTCCTAAACCATTTATGGATGGAATATTGATGATATAACCTTAATCTGTTAAAGATTCATTAGTAGATTGGTGGACGGTTTACTGTTTAAATTAAAATACAATCTGGGAAGAGCTATAAGTCTGAAGAATAATGGATGATTCCTAGTAAGTATTTAGAGATTGATCATCATGAGCCCTTATTATCTTTGAATATATTCTTGGATCTCTTTTAATTTTTTATAATTTCGATGGATTGATATTCATTTTATAGACCTAAGGTTCTCTTCTACTATCAAATAAAAATTCATGATATATTATTTGATCAACAGCAAGTCTGATGAATTAGAATATACTCCTTCGGTATATCTCATTAATGGATTCATTGAAAGACATTGTAGGATATGTTATTCTAGAACGTAGAACCCTAGTATTTTAAATGAAACCCATTACGTTCAATAGTGTATACGACTCACATAACCAAGCTTAAACGAACCACAAAATATTATTATTTAAATTGGATTATTATAACCTAGTTCCTGAATTGGTGGGTATAGATAGGAATAATAACTTTTTGAAATAAATATATGTATATATATATATATATTAACTACTAAATATAAATTTTTTTATTAATACTTAAGAAATAATCAATCATTTTTTTGTAAAGTTATATAATTAATGAAAAATATGTTTCCATCAAACAGGTTTTTTATTTATTTTTATGAGAAAATATTATATTTAATTTTTGAACCATTTTAAAAATTTATCTGATAAAATGAAATTAATTTTTGGAATCAACATGTCAAAATTATATTTGAGGGAATTTATTATAATTTTCTAAAATGATTTTTTTTCTATGAGTAGTAAAAACAGATTTATAATAAAAACATTTTTATCTATCAAGAATTTAATTTTTTTATTTTATTTTAAAATTTTGTCAATGTAAAATTATTTATATCATATTATTAATTATCCAATTATGTTTATTTTAATAAATTTTATTGTTTAAATTGGTTTAAAAAAATTATACGTGAAATTGATTTTTTTTAAACTCTTTTTTATTGAGTTCTATATTTTTATCTTAAATTAATTTTTTCTAATTCTATAAAATGAATATTGAATAATTGATTCCATATTTTTAATTACCAGTTCCAAATTTTTAAAATATTTTACTTTTATTTTTTCTCAATATGTGTTGAAACCATAATAAATATTTGTCACTACGGTGAGGGTAAAATGACTAAAATATAGTTAAAACGTTAGGATAAGGATTTAAAATTTATTTAAAACACTTATTTATCATATTGAATGAGTTTAGTTTGTTCCTTTCCCCTTGTAACTCTAATATATGGCCACATGGTGTAGTATTTCTTTGATTATGCCCTTTTTATTAATTTTATTAAAAGATTTAGTAAAAAAATGCCACACACTTGACATTAATATCTATAACATTTTATTTTAATGGTAAAAAGAGGTTATATTAGGTCATAAATGTTTATTTGATAGAAAAATTAACTATACATTTAATATTAATTTATTTTTTATTTATTGAATAATTTCCCTAAATTCATACTCTTTTTTGACATCGTACGTATTAAATTAATCAAAAAATAAAATAAACTATTTTAAAAATATTAAAAGTAATACAATTTGGATTAAATATCATGTTCCAAATAAAATTTAGATAAACATAAAATATTAATTATGTGTGAATAGTTTTCATTCTAATTATATTTCTATCATGCTGTGTTCAAATTTCAATTTTTTTAAAACTATAAAAAATGACATTAATAAAAACCTATGAAAAATAATATTTAATTAAAATATTTAAAAATCATAAAAATATTGAAATATGATAAATAAGATGGTAAATTGTGGAATTTATCTTGCATTTTTTGTCATTTAACCAACTTTTACACTATATTAAAAATTATAACCCTTAAAGAGTGAAAAAGACGTTACCGCTATTAAGGGTAAAATATGCTAACTACAGAGTTAAACTGAGAGATGTGATTTAAAACACCACATAAAAATGTAAAAATTTTATTTTTTTAATGGAATTTAAACCACATACTTCATTGTCTTTAAATATATGTCCATTTAGATGCATTTTTCTTGAGAATATTTTTTTATAATTTTATATTTTACAAAACATAAAGAGTTCCCCTCCACTCATTTATAAAAGGGAACCCACATTTATATTGATTACACCACATTGAGAAATTTATCCAGACAAACCCTTGAAAATTATCTTATAAAATTTCCTATACACTAATTATTAGTGATGGACTTATTAAAATATCATTTTAAAGATCCTTAAGAATAGATCTAAAGGAGGCCTACAAAAGAATAGGTAATCCTCTAACCTGGCCCCTTCCCATTTGTTTCATCTTATACCTCCTCTAAATATATGATATTATACAAAAAAAATTCAATATCCTCAATATAATAAAAATTTATTATGATAATTGAACCACATTTATTCACCCTTTTTTTCATCAAATGGGAACTGAAAGTTTTTATTGTGTGTATGTACAACTTACCGTTTCCATATAGAAGTATGATTAATTTTCCATCTCCATAATTAAATTATGGTTATTATAGTTATTTTAGTGCTTATATGTTATATATATGAAATAATAATTCTTCTAAAATTGTAATACCATATCCACCTACCTACCTTCCAGTCTTTTGGAAAACTATAATGTTGTTGTTGTGTACGTTTGGACTACCACCTCCACAAAGAAATGTGATTTTTCTCCATTTAAAATTTACATGGATGTTAATAATTATATATTTTATTAATATATATGATATATATTATATAATAATAATTTTTAGAGGCTAATTATTATTTAGTTTTCTTTAATTCTATCCATCGAAAAGTAAAAGCATCATTCATGCGTATGTATGACCTACCAACACAATGAATAGAGTAATTCAATTTTTAATATCTATATTTTATGTATAATATATATATATATAATGAATATATATGATAATTATTTCATGGTTAAAATTCTGGAGATGATGGAACCATGTTTAAATTAAAAGGAACAGAACTACTAAACTGCATTTATCATGAAAATGAAATAGTTAACACTTGGAAATGATGATTTTAATAAGGATTTATTAATAAATGGGAGTTGAAATGTTATAAATGGATCATATATTATATTATATATATCTAAATTATTATATATTATAATTATAATAAATTTAAATTTATTATATAGTTAGTTTGAGAACCTTCAATGCATATTGAACATGAGGTAAGGGTCTATCATCTCAAATTATCTTCATTGGGACATATGTTATGATGTGATCCTATATTATTTTTTGAGGTGTTTATATAGAGACATTGACATGATATATAATTAATATACATATTTTTATTTTATTTTTATTTTCTTTTGAAGTTATTCTTTCATGGATTTTATGATTCAAAAGTTACCAAATTGGTAATGGTTTATCATCTCACTTTTTATTTATGTGAGAAAAATTCCATATTCACCACTTTTATGTTTTCTATGGTGTATATACTACCCATAAATGTATTTTATGACTATTTCCATGAAAATTATTTGGATATAAAAAAACACATTTAAAGTTCTCTCTTTCATGAGTTTTTGATTAAAAAGTTACTAAAGTGGTATGTTATTCCTGTTATAATCTCCTTGTTTATCAGGATTATTTATGATTAAGTTTAAGATTATGAAATATTAAGATATATATATCAAGGATCTCATGAATTTTCATCTAATATAATTATTTTTTAATTATACATTATTTCCTTTCATTTTCTTAACTTTAATTACTCAGGATACAGGAAGAACATTTTTAAGGAAAATCAAATTTTTTCTCTCTCCAGTTGAATATCCTTCTCCTTTTAATTCTATGTTTTCTAAAAATGATATAAAGAAAATTTTTACTACTATAAAATTAGTATTTAAATCCATTTTACACATTTTTTAGTTTTTTTAAAAATGGTTTAAAAGGAGTATTCTTTTCTTTTTCCGAATGAGTTACTTTTGAATTTTTACTAAAAATGTGATTGGAATTTTTGTTTCAACATATATGGATTAAAAAAATCCTATCATCATGATATATAATTGATTTGAAGATTTTTTTACTTTTTTATATGGTTATTTTGGATGAGAATTTTTCCTTCATATTTTGAAAATATTTTGATTTTAAATAATTGGTTTCAAAATGAAATAGGTATTTTTCTGAAGAAATATTCAATGTGCTCTTTTAATGTAATTTCCTTCTATGATGATTTTTTTTGTTTTTTATGTTTAATTTTTTATTTTATTCTATGATATCATTCTTATTATTTATATATATATTTTTATTAGGATGTTGATATTTAAAAAAACCAATTTTCTTTTTTATCGGTTAAGTTATAATTAAATATTAAACAATTTTATAATATTTTGGTGTACACATAAATGGATTATGATTATGTGTTAGGTGGGTACATTATAGATCTCCAATGAATTTGATAAATATGAATAACTATTGAGATAAATAAGTTAGCTATGATCATGATTTTAAGTTCACAATTTCATGATTCGACATAGTTTTCATGTCTATAAGATTATGCATGGATTTGGGTCTTATGCACATAAATTTATGTGTAGAACTAGTTTTCTTGTCCATAAGATTATTTTTTGACACGGTTTTCATGTATATAACTTTATGTGTGGGCCTATATTTTATATCTATAATATTATGCATTAACCTTGTTTTATATCCATTAATTTATGTGAGTTCTTGATTTTAAGTCCTAAACATAATGTGTGAACCTGTTTCTATTTATAAATCCTCACAATGTTATAAGATTATGTTTTTTCATATTATTTTTTCAAAGTTATACTCTTATAGATCATGTTTTTTATTCCTTTATGATTCATTTCTTTTGAACATCCAATAACTATTCCATAACATAGTAATATAATCTATGATATATAGGGTGTGGTTTTAAAATGTTAATTGTAAGACCCCATGATTTTATGTACCCTTTTTCACAAAAGAATTAGTTTTCATTAATTTATTAAATTTAACTAAGTAAAACATTCCTTTCACATGGATCCAACATGGCATGTTCTACACGAAACACTGACTTGGAGTACATAACACGAAATACTGAATTTTTATGAAACATCATTTTATGGTTATAATTATTTAAATGAGATAGTTATAACTTAGAAATTAAACATAGTAATATTAATTGTAATAAATACTTTTTAAATATTTTTTATAAAATTTTTATATAAATATAACATATTGATAATGAAAAAATAATCTTTGGTAAAGTCTTTATATGTTTAAAAGTCTTATTTTTTCAAAATGAACTGCTTTTCATCTCATTTTGATATAAAATTAAATGAATTTTAGAAAAATTTAGAAACTGAATGTGATAAAATATAATTTATTTTTTAATTAATAATCTTAAAATTATCTTACTGTGAATATTTGGTATTTTTCAGAGAATCGTTATTTTTTGATGAATAGTGAGAAAATAGTGAAGTTTAATTCAAAACTATTTTTTAATCTAATTTATTTATATATTTAAATTATATTATAAATTGGTTTTAAATTTTACTTATACAAATTTTTTATCTATTAGTCCAATTTAGGTCACTTTAACAAATTTCACATTGAAATTAAATATAAAAAACATAACAAACGTTTGATCATTTTTACTTTAAAAACCAGCAGTGTTGTCATGTCTACAGGATTACATTTAAATAAATTTCTAAAAATTATTTTTTTTCATTTATAAAATTTGATTCCATATTTTAAATAATAAAAATTTCTAATTTCTAATAAGGTAAAATTAGTTTTTGACAAAAAATATTTGTGAATGTAGTTAAAATTAATTAGAGTTATTAATGTAAAATTAAGCTTATAAGGGAATAAATCATAAAGTTAAGGGACTAAATGTCCTAGAAACAATTCCAACACCTATTTTAAGAACATATTTCACCCTTAAAAATACTATTATTGGGTTTTTTATATGAATTTTGTTAGGTAAAAACAAGGTTACACCAAACTTTTTTTCAAATATGAAAATTATGTCCTCTCCATTCCCTATAAAAGGCCACCACATATAGCCATTTACATTTCTAAACCCACCTAGGTTCGGCTAATATCTATCAAATACATAACCCAACATCCCTCCCTTAATCTTTAATGAATCCATTTGGTTAGAAAATCTTCTAAAGAAGTCGTTTGGTGAAAACCAAAAGGAGTTACCCAATTAGGAGGTAACCCCCCCTCAAACTTCTTTTATTTTCTTTAGTCACTCATTCAATTCATCATATTTCAAGATTATTTCATAACAAAAGTATCCTAAATATATTTATATGTTTTATACTAAGTTTTTGACCTACACTAATGCACACTTCAATCTAATGGGTAACGAACATATTGATTATGTGTACAGTGAACTACCAACTCACGAAATAATGATTGTTCATTTTCCTTTACCACCTCTCCTGGTGGGAATTAGGATGGATAATCTATGTATATATGATATATATGATATAAATATATTCCTTTAAACTATATTAATTCTTTTAAAACACATGTCATTATACATTATATTTTTTCTAAATACAATAATTTCATTTGAGCATGTAACGTCCCCGACCCGGAAGCCACCAAACCTGTGCTCCGAGCCGGGTGGTTACATGACCTTAAGCGTGTCTCCCCATACGCCAAAGGCTGCCGACTAGTAGTACTGGTCCATGTAGTCTAGTGGGAAGACTATTCCCCCTCTTTATCAGAGTAATCCACAACAGAAATAAACCAATAGCGGAAACAATAACCAATGAACAAGGAACATGCATCACAACCATTTTAAACAATATAATAAGTTATGTCGTACTACAACTGCAAAAGTGAACAAAATCCCAAAATAATGGCAATGACCAAATTCCCCAAAATGGCCCCGACTCCAATTCCGGGTCCTCCACCAAGTTCTACCCATTTCCACTCACTATCTAGCAAGGACCTTTTCCCTTCTTCTGACTTGCAAACATAATGTCTTCTCAGGTACCCAACGACGGCCTGAGCAGGGTGTGAGTACAACTTAGTAGGCCACCACCAACGGTGTCTAAAAAATATCCAGTATGAATAGGTAGTGCATTCATAATGAGTATGAATGATAATTTACAAGTACTTAATTAATGTGCCATTAAAAAGTTCAGAGTCAAAGCCATTTCCATTTCCATTACCATTTTCATTACACACCCATTATTGCCATTTAGCATTTCATCACATTTCCATGGGTCAATAAAATACATTATGTTACATGTGTCTAAGGCCAACAATCACATGAAAGAGGTTAAACTCATCATTATCCTATCTCACTAGGACTACCCCCTCATAGCAACCATAACCTCACCTCAAAGCCTCAGTCTGGGTGGATGCAACCATTAGAAGAATAGACCCTCAGTCCCCTTTCCTAACCCGTGCATTTAGGGTGGATTTTAGAACCTCAGTCTTCACTCGACCTATGGGTGTAGATCCTCATGTCATACCCCACTCCACGAAGCGATGTGCACATGCTTATATAAATAAGTAACCATCAACCATCCAAACCATTACCCTTCAGCAAACACCATTCACAACAGCCCACATGGGAAGCCACATCATGCCTTAACCCATTAACACATTACCATTTCACATTATTTAACCATTTATGCAATTCCCATGCGTTATGCCTATCTCACTAAGCATTGAACATCAAAACCATAACCTATCCTGTTATGGTCTTAAATCAGTTTACACATTAACTCACTTAACCCGTTCATCATTCCATGAATCGACCATTCATTCCATTTCAAATAACCCCTAGGTTATTGCCAAGTCTTGGAGCATCACCTAACTTCTATTGCAAGTTCAACCAATCATGTCAATATGTTTATCAAGGGCTCTATAATTTATTTCAACAATGTCACTTTTTCAATAACAATCCCTAGACCTGGGAAAAGTCGGCACATCCAATTGATGGCCCCCAATTAGGTCAAGTCAACCCCAACACATCCCACAGGAATCTTGAAGGTTCCCATTTACCATTTTAAACACCATTATTACCAAACATGCCATGGTTATTCAAAACATAACCAAAGGAAAGCAAGAACACAACTAAACATGCACAAATATCCAAATAACTTTGGGATAACACTTGTAGACCACCTACCTCAAAACCGCGGTTGAACGCACTCTCAATCGAGTCCTTAGACCTCGATTTAACCAACCATTGGAGCATCAATCTAAAACTAGCCCAAAAGTTAGGGTTTTAGAGATTCGGAACGAGAGGGAGAGAAGATACAAACCCTAAACCAAAAAGAGAAGCAAGGATGGGATTAGCCTTACTCGGAGCTTCTATCAGCAACTAATAGCACCAAAAACGCCTTAGAATCGAAGGAGATCATTCTCTTGAAGCCTTTGGGTGATTTGGTTCATGCCTATGGTGGAGAGGGAGATAATTAGAGGAAATATCAAGTGGGGTTTAAAAACCTGGAGTGGAAAACTTGTAATTTTTTCCAACATTAAGTGGCTGCACGGTTTTTCCACACGGTTTGGAAAACCGTGTGCAAACCATGTGCATGCCACTATCCGAAGGAGGAGGTGTTGCATGATTTATCTGCACGGTTTGGAAAAACATGTGAAAACCGTGTGCATGCATCTGTCCAGAGGAGGAAGGGTCGCATGGTTTAGCCTGGGTAGGCCGCACGGTTTACCGGGTCATGCGTAGGCCGTGCACCCTGGCCTGTCTTTCCCAGATTTCCTTTCTTCCTTGCCCCAAGACCCCTGGGACACCCCCAAAGCCTCCCACACTTTCAAAAACATTTTTAAGCACAAAAACAAAGGGATCCACCCAAAACACAATAAAATATACCTTTTCAAAAACCGAGATCTTACAACCTCCCCACCATATAACGGCTCGTCCTCAAGCCGAGTTTCCAAGCCTCATTACTCCACCGAAGAGAAGAGTTCGGGCCATTGAGCCTGCATATCCAATTCCCGCTCCCAAGTCTCTTTCTGAAACTTCCCATTCTGCCATAGTACCCGTACTAATGGCATAACCTTACCTCGCAAGACCTTTTCACTATGATCCACCACACGGACCAGATGCTCCTCAAAGGACTCATCAGCCTCAACCTCCACGTCCTAAACATCAACCACGTGAGATGGGTCGGGGTGATACCGTCGAAGCTGCGACACATGAAAAAAATCATGCATCCTACCATACGGTTTTGGAAGATCCAATCGGTTAGCCACTGGTTCGATCCTCTCCACAATCTCAAAAGTTCCCACATACCTGGGTGCCAGCTTACCCTGCTTTCGTATCTGACGGTGACCCAACCTTGGCGACACCCGAAGAAACACTTTATCACCCACCCCAAACTCAAGAGGTCTACGCCACTGATCTGCATATGGCTTCTGCCTACTTTGAGTCATAGCCATTCGCTTCCTGATCAACTTAACTCTCTATGAAGTCTCCTGCACAAGACTTGGTCCCAACAACTCGGATTCACCGGCCCCAGGACAACACAACGGAGATCTACATGGCCTCCCGTAAAGTGCATCAAATGGTGCCTTCTGAATCATAGTCTGAAAACTATTGTTTTAGGAAAACTCAACCAATGATAGGTGTCTTTCCCATGAACCACCAAAGTCCAAGACACAGGCTCTCAACATGTCTTCCATCACTTGGATCGTACGTTCCGACTGCTCGTCCGTCTGCGGGTGGAAAGTCGTACTCAAAAACACCTGCGTACCAAGTGATTTCTGCAATCCTTTCCAGAAACATGATGTGAAACGTGGATCTCGATCCAAAACTATGATCTGCAGAACACCATGAAACCGCAATATTTCTCAAACATACAGATCACCCAACTAGTCGACTGTAATGGTCTCCTGAATCGGTAAGAAATGAGCCACTTTAGTTAACTGATCCACAACCACCCAGATTGCATCATTCTTCTATGGAGTCCTCATAATACCCAAAACAAAATCCAGCATCACATCATCCCACTTCCATTCCAAAATGGGCAATGGATGCAACAAACCGCCTGGGCGTTGATGCTCGGCCTTCACCTGTTGACAGGTAAGACACCGTGCTACAAAGACCGCAACTTCATTCTTCATTCCAGGCCACCAAAAATGCCTTTAGAGATCACGATATATCTTGGTCAAACCAGGATGCACTGCCCATTTTGATGCATGGAACTCACGCATCAACTCTTTCCACACACACTTTGGCACAACCACGTGATCACAAACATGAGAAACACCGTCCACACCGACGGCCCAGCCAGAAGGTAGCTTCCCACCTTTAAGCTTTTCCTTCATGATTAAACACTAAGGATAATCAAGCTGAACTTCCATAATTTGACTCAAAAGTGTCGACTCCACCACTATGGAAGCAAGAGTGACCTAGCCACTCTCCTCCTACACCTCCATGTGCACTTCTTCAAACAAGGCCATCACCTTCCACTCGGTGATGGACTCCTAAACCATCCGATTCTGAACCTTCCTGCTCAGAGCATCAGCAACATTATTTCCCTTTCCCGGTTTGTACACCAACTCAATGTCAAAATACAGGATATATTCAACCCATATTCACTGCCGAAGATTCAGATCCCACTGTGAGAAGATGTACTTTAAACTCTTATGATCGGTAAACACGGTAAACTGTTATCCCAACAGATAGTACCTCCAGCACTTCAAGGAGTACACTATTGCAGCCAACTAAAGGTCATGAGAGGGATAATTCCGCTCATGGGGTCTCAACTGCCTTGACTCGTAAGCCACCACCCGCTCATCTTTCATCAACATAGCCCCATGTCTGATTCCGGACGCATCACCAAACACGATGTACTTCTTACTCGGCTCAGGTAAGATCAAGATAGGTGTGGTCGTCAACCGCTTCTTGAACTCTTGAAAGGCATTCTCGCAAGCCTTAGACCACTCGAACCTGATTCCTTTCTTGGTCAAGCCTGAAAGTGGTGTTTCCAATCAAGAGAAATCTTGAATGAACCTTCAGTAATACCCGACCAAACCCAGAAAAATCCAAACATCGAAAACACTCTTGGGTTGCTCCCAAGATACAACTACCTGCACATTCTCTGGATCCACTGACACACCTGCCTCTGAGATGATGTGACCTAGAAAATGTACCTCACCAATCCAGAATTGACACTTGGATAGCTTGGTGTATAGCCGGTCCTCTCTTAGCGTACCCAAGACGATGTCAAGATGTTGGGCATGATCGTCGTGAGTCTTCGAGTACACTAAGATATCATCGGCAAAGACGACCACAAACTGATCTAGATAGGGATGAAAGATCAGGTTCATCAAAGCCATAAACACCGTCGGTGCATTAGTCATGCCGAAAGGCATTACCACAAACTCAAACAACCCGTACCGACTACGGAAAGCTGTTTGCGGTACATCGGAAGACCTCACCCTTAACTGGTGATATCCTGACCTCAAATAAATCTTAAAAAACACCGATGAACCCCACAACTGATCAAACAGGTCATCAATTCTAGTAAGAGGGTACTGATTCTTTACTGTCATCTGATTCAACTTTCGATAGTCAACACATAGCCTCAACAACCAATCAACCTTCTTTGAAAAAAGCACAAGAGATACCCAAGGAGACGTACTAGGATAGATAAACCCCTTAAAAACCAACTCCTCAAGCTAAACCTTCAGTTCCTGGAGTTCTTCTGGTGCCATTCGGTATGGCAGAATAGAAACTGGCTCCACTCCCGGCAGCAACTCGATCGTGAACTCGACATCACTCTCGGGTGGTAACCCAAAGAAATCCTTAGAAAACACATCCTGAAACCGATCCACCACAAGAGGAAAATTAGACTATTCTCCTCTTTAATTTTCATCAAGCATGAGACATGCCCTTGGAGCTGTGAGTCCATTCATCTGTTGACAAAATGGCCTTGCATGCCCTACTCGAACATCCCATTACCACGGTGAACATAAGCGTCACCCTCAAGCGACATGAACAATACTCGGCAACAATAATATTATATATGTTCTTGATATAACATAAACCAATCAATTCCCAATATTAGGTCAAACCCTAACATCTCGAGAATGAACAAATCCAATAGAAAACGATACCCACCAACTTCCAAGGCACACCCCTTGCATTGCTAGATATCCTCAACCCGCACCCCCAACAGAGTGTCAATTTACATAACTCTACACACCCTCTTTACAGGTAAACCTAGCGCTACCACAAGGTGAGCAGAGACCAAAGAGTGTGTGGCACATGTGTCAAACAATGCACTAGAAAAAGTAGAAGCTACAAGGACCGTACCTCGAACAGTTGACGGTCCGGCCTCGCCATCACTAGGCACAAACTGAACTTCCTAAAGCTGACTTGCCCCCTACCCAGGGCTCCAACCTGAACTCCATGTGCTACACTACCCTGCTGGCACGAGCGATCTTTCCCTGGAGTTCCACGTCCACCACCCCTGCCAGTACGGCCTGTGGAGCTCCAGCTGCCTGCCTGATACGGGGCAACCGATCCTCTTCCCGTTGCCCCGGTCTACCGCACTGATAGAAGAACACCTTATTTCCAATCTGAGAGGATGACCCTCCCTTCTATCCACTTATCACACTTCCTCCATGATGTGAGCTCGCATGGCGTCGCTTCCGGCCTTCGTTAGTCGCACCGTTCATCTGTCCTGCTAACACCACAAGCCCACTACCTGAAACTCCCTTCAGGTTTCCTTCTGAGATCAGTGCCTATTATACTACCTCTGTGAACCTCTTCAAGTGGAAGATGTTTACTTGAGACCTGATCTCATGTCTCAGCCCATCCTAGAAATGCCTTGATACTACTTCCTCATCCCCTGCTAACACTGGGACAAAGAGCCTCAAATCAGTGAAGCGACTAGCATAGTCCATCACTGATAGTGATCCCTAAGTCAAGCTCATAAACTCTACAGCCCACTCCTGTCTCAAAGTCTCTGGGCAGAAATGCTCCAGAAACGTTTCCTGAAAAACATTCCACGACATTTTCTCTGCCTGCTCGATTTGAGCCTGAATGTCCCACCAATGCCTCGCCTGGCCTCGCAACATATAAGCGGCCAGCTTCACCCTCTTTTCGATAGGGGCCTCTTCATGATCCAATATCATCTGGACAGAATCTAACAAGAATTCCTCTTCCTCTGGCACACCCTCTTCGGTGAAAGTCAGAGGGTGCTGCAGCTGGAACTCCATGGTCAGCTCAAACATACTCGAAGAAACCTGCCCTGGGTCCCTGTCCATCATCTGCATAAGGCGAGCCAAGTTCTCTCAGAACTGGTCTTCTTTATCTTCATTGATCACCACATTTTCTTGCTTCTCTATAGGTGGAGTGTTCTCAGCAACATCCTCTCGTTGCCCAATGTGTAATCGACGTTGTGGTGGCATTTCTCTATAATGCCAATCAAGTGATTTTAGAACGCATACCGTAACTTCCATAACTCCATCAAAAGCTCTTTACTAGATACAACAACCCACTTTTCATAAACTAACCCAACAACATTTTCAAATTGTTTTAAACCCTATTACTCTATTTAAACATCATTTACACACTAGCTTTATTTCATTCTTCTTATTATTTCTTGGTTTTATAAAATGCATGATGCACCCTACTTTCCTGCCTCACACACCCACCCCGTGGGTGTGTCTAATACAATGCATGTCAATTATCTCCCTAGGTGACTATAATGATGCCTGAATGCCAATCCTTGTGTCGTTAAGGCCAAGAGCCAAATATCATAAAATAGTAACATCAAATCATGTGTGCATCACCCAACGGTGAAATATCATCAACTGTAACAACACACAACCAAGAACAAAATTTCCCACCCAGGGTGAATTGGGTTTTCCCTCGTACATGGGTTAGATACTCCCAAGCACGAGTTCATTACCAAGGCCCGACACATCTTAACCCTTAGCTACCAACCCCAAATAACAAGACCATAGAGAAGGAGAAGAAGGACCTCCTCTGATACCACTTTGTAACGTCCCCGACCTGAAATCCACTAAACTGGTGCTTCGAGCCGGGCGGTTACATGACATTAAGCGCGCCTCCCCTTATGCCAAAGGCTGATGACTAGTAGCGGGGGTCCATGTAGTCAAGTGGGGAGACAATACCCCCTCTTTATAATAGTAAGCCACAACAAAAATAAACCAATAGCGGAAACACTAACCAATAAACAAGGAACATGCACCACAACCATTTTCAACAATATAATATGTTATGTCCTACTACAAGTGCAAAAGTGAACAAAGGCCCAAAATAATGGCAATGGCCAAAATCCCCAAAATGGTCCCAACTCCAAGTCTGGGTCCTCCACCAAGTGCTACCCATGTCCACTCACTATCTAGAAAAGACCTTTTCCCTTCCCCTGACCTGAAAACATGAAGTCTGCTCGGGTACCCAACGGCGGCCCGAGCAGGGTGTGAGTACCACTCAGTAGGCCACCACCAACGGTGTCTTTAAAATATCCTGTAAGAACAGGTAGTGCATGCATAAAGAGTGTGAATGATAATTTCCAAGTACTTAATTAAGGTGCCATTAACAAGTTCAGAGTCAAAGCCATTTACATTTTCATTATACACCCATTATTGACATTTACCATTTCATCACATTTCCATGGTTCAATCATGTACATTATGTTACATGGGTCTAAGGCCAAAAATCACATGCAAGAGGTTAAACTCATCGTTAGCCTATCTCAGTAGGACTAACCCCTCATAGCAACTATAACCTCACCTCGAAGCCTCAGTCTGGGTGGATGCAACCATTAGAAGAATAGACCCTTAGTCCCCTTTCCTAACCCGTGCATTTAGGGTGGAGTTTAGAACCACAGTCTTCACTCAACCTGTGGGCATAGATCCTCATGTCATACCCCACTCTATGAAGCCATGTGCACATGCTTATATATATATGTAACCATCAACCATCCAAACCATTTCCCTTTGGAAAACAATATTCACAACAACCCACATGGGAAACCACATCATGCCTTAACCCATTAACACATTACCATTTCACATCATTTAACCATTTACCCAATTCCCATGTGTTATGCCTATCTCACTAAGCGTTGAACATCAAACCAATAACTTATCCCATTATGTTCTTAAATGAGTTTACACATTAACCCACATAACCCATTCATCATTCCATCAATCGACCATTCATTCCATTTCAAATAACCCCTAGGTTATTGCCTAGTCCAGATTCATCACCTAAATTCTATTCCAATTTCAACCAATCATGTCAACATGTTTATCAAGGGCTCTACAATTTATTACAACAACGTCACTTGTTCAATGACAATCCCTAGACCTGGGAAAAGTCGGCACATCCCATGGATGGCCCCCAATTAGGTCATATGTTTCCCAAACACATCCCATAGGGATCGTGAGGGTTCCCATTTACAATTTTAAACACCATTATTACCAAACATTTCAAGGTTATTCAAAAAATAACCATAGGAAATCAAGAACACAACTAAACATGCACAAATATCCAAATAACTATGGGATATCACTTGTAGACCACCTACCTCGAAACCGTGGTTGAACGCACTCTCAATCGAGCCCTTAGACCTCGATCCAACCAACCTTTAGAGCTTCAACATAAAACTCACCAAAACGTTAGGATTTTAGATCTTCGGAATGAGAGGGAGGGAAGATACAACCCCTAAACCAAAAATAGAAGCAAGGATGGGATTAGCCTTACCCGGAGCTTTGATCTACAACCAACGGCACCAAAAACACCTTAGAATCAAAGGAGATCGGTCTCTTGGAGCCTCTGGGCAATTTTCTTTGTGCCTAGGGTGGAGAGGGAGAGAATGAGAGGAAATCTCGATTGGGGTTTAAAAGCCAGGAGTGGAAAACTTGTAATTTTTTACAATATTAAGTGGTTGTACGGTTTGTCTGCCCGGTTTGGAAAACCGTGCACAAACCATCTGCATGCCACTGTCCATAGGAGGAGTTGTCGCACGATTTATCTGCATGGTTTAGAAAACCGTGTGCAAACTGTGTGCATGCTTCTGTCTATATGAGGAAGGGTCGCACAGTTTAGCCTGGGTAGGCCGCACGGTTTACCTGGATGTGCGCAGGCCGTGCACCCTGGCCTGTCTTGCCCAGATTTTCTTTCTTCCATGCCCCGAGCCCCCTGGGACACCCCCAAAGCCTCTCACACTTTCAGGAAACATTTTTAATCCCCAAAACAAAGGTATCAACCCAAAACACAACAAAATATACCTTTCCAAAAATCGGGATCTTACAGAGAAAGTTTGGACTACCGCCCCCTCAAAGTGATGTGATTTGTTCACACACTGCATGGAATATATTAAGTATGGGTTTAGTAAACAAATATGATATATATAATAATAAAAATTCTACTATAATAATGATATATATACATATATATATATATATATAACATTTACATTCTTCCCTTCAATAAAAAAATTAAACGCAAATAACATTCATGCGTACATACAACCTACCATCTTCATAAAAGGTGTATTCCATTTTATACTTCAATATTAAATGTATTATTATAATACACATATAATTAATATACATTATATTTATATCATGTTCTACATTATGGAAATCATTATATAAGTATAAGGACCAACGATATAAAAAATTAAGACAGATGCGATGAACAAGGATGATATTATCCAAAGTGAAACCTTAACATATAGTTGTTAACATGTGTTAATATAAATAAACAAAACAATATGGTATTAGATATTTGAGTATGTTTATATTTAATAAATATATATTTATTATACAGAAGTTTTGAATTATTGCAATGAGAGGCAATACTCATGGAAAGTGGATTTCTAGTATCACTTTTATTTATGTGATACTTATGCCATATTCACCACTCATATCAAATGTGTTGTGATTATATTTTCCATGAATGTATTATTTGATTTTTATACTTATTTTTATGGGTATTGACATATCCATTTGATTATTCCTCTTTCATTAGGTTTATGTTTCCAGATTTACCAAATCAGAAAAGTATATTTGTCTGAATTTTCTTTCTCTGAGACACATTCCAGGAACTTCAAGAACCATGTATTTAAAAATGTTTTCAAAGATGATATCTTAAGATCATTTAGAAAAAATGGGTTTTAAAATTTTTTTATTCTTTTCATGTTTACTTTAAATGTTTTCAATGTAATTTCAAATAAATGGTTTTGAAAACATTTTTAAGATTCATTTATAAATTTTAAAAGAAAATAGTTTTGAAAACATTTTTAAATGCTAATTATATATTTTCATAGAAAATTTTTCAAAAAGGGTTTTAATGATATATTTATGTGATTTCATTTTTATTTTCTAGAAAATGAATTTCAAAAGGTTTTATTTTTTAAAGATCCTTTTCAAAGAAGAGAATATATTTTTCTAAATAAATGTTTTCAAAATATCATTCTAAGTTATTTTCCACCTAAGATGAAATAATTTGAGTTTACTCATACCTTTAAAGGAAATGATCCAATGGTTACATTCATATTCTTTCTATAATGGTTTATGTATTTATGGAATGATTCTTATGAAACCTAGTTCTCTTAAACAGTTTATATGCTTTTGAAACCCACTTTTTTCACAAGTTATGCTTTGATAAGATTATCATGAAACTTACCTCTTTTCCATAGGTTATATTGTTATAAAAATTATTGTTACCCATTTAATTTCATTGGATTATGATAGGATGTTTATAAACCCCATATCATTTTATGGGTCATAATACGATGAATGTTTTATTATCTTGTGGTACATGTATGAATGATTTTATTATGAGATGGGTGGGACATATATATACCTCCAATGAATTGGGTAATGATTTATATATCATGATATAGTGTTGTGAATCAACTACAATGACTTTATCCAATATAGGAATATGGGGAAACCTGATCCCTTTTAAGGAAAGGAATGCGACTAGGGATGGTGGTGTGTCCAGCCTAGTTGGTGTAGTCACCATGAAGTTGGAAGATTGGGAAACCCAAACAACTATGGGAAGATGGAGAAACATTATCCTTTATAAGGAAATAACTATGATTGGGGATGGTTTTTTGTCCCACCCAGTAGTCTTTGTTCTCATTATGTTCCTTGATAGGTTACAGAAATGAGTTTTGACTTAGAGGGAATGATATCACATATTTATGTTTTCCACAGTTCCATGTAGTATTCATATGATATGATTTCATGAATTATGTTCTTTATTTTCTTATTATTCATGTCTTTTTAACTTCTAAGATTTATTCCAGTATTTTTGTTTCTAATCTTATTATATTCAGGTTATGATCTTCTAATGTTATGACCATGTTCACATACCCCTGTGTTCATGTTTATGCTTACATGTGTCCCTTGTTACCCTTACTATAAATCTGAGCTCACCCCTTTTTAAGTGTCCTTTCCCAGGTTATGAATATATGTATTGTATTTTCTATGTCTAAAAAAGATGTTATTCATAAAGTACATAGTGGTAGATTATGTATCCCACTTATGTATCATTGTTCAAGTTTCCATGTTTAGAAAGACACTATACTAGTAAAGTCTTTGGGAATCTGTTTGTATAACATTTTAAGTATTACACAAAATTTATGAAATGTTAATGTATGAAAGATGTTATAGTTGATATCATAGAAAAGTTTTAGTTTACCTTTTTATGTTAGGATAATAAAACCTTAGTGTCAACCCTATGGACATGTCTAAGGATAAGTATAAGGATAAGAAAAAGTGTAGGAAAATGTCTTGGAATTTTGGTAAAGGATTGAGTGAGTGGTTTCCTATAAATGAATACTTTTTTTTTGAATAATACAAGTGGATATGGCTTTGGAATAGATTTAACTAAGAGTAACAACTCCAACAAGGTGTGTTGGTCCTCACTCAGTATAACTTGGTACACAAAAATGGGCCTTGTTGCACACCTGGTTTGACACACCTAAGGGATATGACTTGGGAATTCACAAAACTCTTCACGAACCATCATAAAGGATTTAGATATAAGTTGTATATGAATAAACTAGGATAACATAAGGTGTCCTAGATTAAAGTAGGTTTCATAATTTATAAATCCTATAGGTGATTTTTCATGATTATGTGGTTACCCACTGTAATGATGTCTCATGTTTCTTTTGAATTTTGAAATTGTGGATTGGGTGTGGTTTCCCAGTTGTGGTATTTTTTGTGTTTTTTGAATTGGTTTCCAGTAATTTGTGAGGTTCCCACTAATATAAAAAGTGGTTTTATTTAGAAAATGAAAAAAAAGATTTGGAGGTGGAACCACATTAATGGAGATTGTGATGGACAAAGCAACGATTATTCTCCTAATCATCAGAATATTATCGTATATGGAATAAAAAAATCATTACCATGATCACACATCTTTTTTAATCTATAAATATTTCTGATCTTCTAAATGACCAATGAGGGATTAATGTTATGTTGAGTCCTTCATGAGGCAATTTCTAAATTCTTTTAGTGGGTTTTCTGATCCACATGTTGACAAAAACTAGATCAGTACCACTAAAAATTTATTTTCCATTATCTAGTGTTTAGATCATGAGAAATTAATTCAAGTTGTTTATTGGTTAGAATTTGAAGCAGACCAATGGTGGATTATAATCAATAATACAAGAAATCAAGATGAAATTAAATACATTGATTAGGATGAGTTCAAGAAAATATTATTTAATTAGTACTTTCCTCATGCTCTTCGTGCAAAGATTGAAAAGGAGTTCATTGAGTTCAAGAAAAAGAATGATGAATCTTTTGGTACCTAGGAGGAAAATTTCATAAGACGTTTAATGTATGCTACTGAAATTATCATCCAACCCAAAAGTAAATTTTATTGGTTCTATAGTGGCATAATGCCGAGTCTCAAAAGGTTGTTGGCCATAAAATAAATTAGTTTCTATGAAGAAGTTTCCCAATGATGAAACTAGAGAAAAATATGTATAGAATGCACCTCCAATACTATAGTGATTCAATTTTATGAGGAATGGGAATTATGAAAAAAAGTGCCCAAACTCTAGGTCTAATTATGATGATTGACATCTGCAACCTCTTAAACCAAGGTACGAGAATAAATCTCATGTGATCATTATTTCTAGATGAGGGGTGAAATAACAACATGGTGAAAGGTACACTTACTAACCACTCTAGAATTTCTAAAGTATTATTTGATTCTAGATATACCCACTCTTTCATATCTATATAATTTTCTTTGGGTATTAGGATTCCACCAAAATGATTAGATATGGAATTAGTAGTGAAAATACCTAATGGAATGATTAGTTCTTATCAATTATATGATTCCTCTTGATTTGATATTTGTTGGAATGTGCTTCCTGCAAATCTTTTTATTCTTCCTTTGGTTGAATTTGATGTCCTCTTAGGTATTGATTGACTTTATATACATAAATTTAAGATTGGTTTTCATTGAAGGGAGGTTATTTTTGAAATTTATAACCATCCTATGATCATACATCAATGTGATAATAAGTATGAACTTCATGTGGAGATTTCTTCTAGTGTATGGTTCTTGATTCCTATTCAGAAAGTCTGTTTTCTCAAATTGTTGGGGAGAAAATCGACATTGATGATATGCCTATTCTTCAGGAATTTTTGGATTTCTTTTTAAAAGAGTTTCCTAGCATTCCACCAAAACAATAATTTGAGTTCTCAATTGAAATCATAACTAGTGACACACTCATTTCAAAGACTCCATATAGAATATCCCCAATTGAGTTATAGGAATTGAAGAATCAGCTATAAGAAAACCTTGATAAGGGATTCATTTGGTCAAGTGTGTCACCTCAGAGTTCACCTTTTATTTTTTTTTTGAAAAATAAATATGAATCAATGTGACTATACATTGATTATTGAGAGTTGAACAATATCAAAATCTAGAACAAGTATCTTATTTCCCATTTTGATGACTTGTTTGATCAACTATATCGAGTTCTATACTTTTCAAAGTTTGAAATTATTTATATAAATCTTTAATTGAGGGTCAATAAGGAGGATATACCCAAGACATAATTCCATACAAGGTATGGAAACTATGAATAAATATTAATTTCTTTTTCTCTTATAAATTCCTGCTTTATCTTCGTAGACTTAATGAATAGGGCCATTGGGGATTAACTCAATCAGTTTGTGGTAGTATTTATAGATGATATTATTATTTATTCAAAGAGACATGAAGAGCATGAAGACCACTTTAAAATTATACTAAAGTCCCTAATGAAGTATAACATATATGAAAAATTTTAAAAAGTGTGATTTTTTATGCATAATGTTACATTTTTGGGTCATATAATCTTAATAGATGGTATAGAAGTAGATCCATGACTGATGGAGGCTATTGAATGCTGGACTATACCAACCATGGTGACTGAGATCCATAGTATTCTTGGTTTAGCTGGATATTATCAATGATTTATGGAGAATATTTCTCGAATACCTAATCCTCTGGCCAAGTTAACGTGGAATGGTTCTAAGTTCCTCTGGAAGATGAATGTGAGAAACTTTTTAGGGAACTAAAGAGAAGGTTGGTCGGGGAAACTGTTCTTACATTATTCCCTATTGTGAATAATGGTTTTTAATCTTTAATGATGAATCCATGAAGAGATTTGGATGTGTTATTATGTATAATAACATGGTTATCACTTATGCCTCATGAATGTTTATGATTATTGAGAAAAATTACCCGACTCATGATTTGGATTTTGAAGCGATGAATTTTATATTAAATATTTGGAGGCACTATCCTTATAGAGAAAAGTGTGATATATATATAAAGATTATAAAATTATGAAATATATATTTACATATAAGGAGTTCAATATTCTTTAGATAAGATGGTTATAGTTAATAAAGGATTATCACTTTTCAATAAATTATAACCCTATGAAAGTGAAAAAGGGGAGATGCTTTGATTCAAAAGGATCATGTTATCTTATCCATGATGAAAATCACAAAAGGTCCAATATTTCTATATTTGTAAAGTATCGAGCTATAGACCATGATATAAAGGGGAAATATTATCTTTCTAAAATGAATATTCATCCCTTTATCCATGTAAAGATTAAGGAGGCATTGAATAAATATATATAGTTGCAATAGAAAGATATAAATGTTCTTGAGTTTAACATTGATCAGAACGGAATCATAAGGTTCTGCAACCATTTATGTTTTCCATACATAACGGAATTGATGAAGGGATTATTCGAGGAACCTAATAGTTCTTCATTATCTATTCTTCATAGAAGTAAGAATATGTATATTGATTTGAAAGAAGACTTCTGGTGGGATGTCATGAAGAGATATATCACATAGTTTCTATCTCAGTGCTTGTTATTTCAGAATATTAAGGATGAAAGGAAACTCTCTGAAGGTGTATTGCATCTATTACCCACACTAAAATGGAAATGGGAAAATACCACTATGTATTTCTTTCATTAGACTACCCAAAAAATCTAAAGGGTATAAAGCTATAGGGGTGGTAGCTGTTCTCCATAAAAATTTAGTACACCTCATTTCTTTCAAAGAAGTCATCTCACTGGATAATATTTTCAAGATTTACATTAAGGAAGTGGTAAGTATTCATAGAGTACCACATTCTATTATATCGGATTGGTATCTAAGGGTTAACTCTATTTTCTAGAGAATTATTTAGTAATCACTTCATATGAAATTGATTTTTAGCACTTCTTATCATCCTTAGATGGATGTTCAGCCTAAAAGAGTAATTCAAAACCTAGAGGAAATGTTGAGATCTTGTTCTATAGATTTCAATGGTGGTTGGGAGAAACACCTTCCTTCAGTTGTTTTTTCTTACAAAAATATATTTCACTAAAGATTTAATATGGAACCTTATGAAGCCCTATATGGGAATAAATTTAGACCTCCAACCTGCTAGGATGAAGTTGGATAAAGAACAATATTGGGAGCTAATATTAATGATGAAATGGTAGAGAAGGCTAGAGTTATTCAACATCATATCAAGGAAGATCAAAGTCAGTAGAAAAGTTTTGTGGATAACCAACAATCATATCAATAATTTGAAGTTTGTGAAATGTTTTTTCTATAAATCTCATCCTCAAAGAAGGTTATGAGATTCAAGGTTAACGGGAAACTAGGACCTAGGAATATTGACCCATTTGAAATTAATGACGGCATCGAGATGGTAGTCTATCACTTGGAACATCTTAAAAATCTCTCTCAATTCCATGATGTGTTCCATGTATCACCCCTGAGGAAGTAAATACTAGAACCCTCACATGTACTATACTCATAGGTCATACTGTTAGAGCAGTATCTTTCTTATGAGGAATAACCAGTTGAAATTCTAGAACGTACAGACAAATTTATAAGAAACATGTGCACTCACCTGGTCAAAGTATTGTGGAGAAATCACTCATTAGATGAAGATATTTGGAAACTTGAGGATATGATGAAGTAGATGTGTCCTTATTTTTTGTACCATAATGAAAAATTTTGAGGGATAAATTCATTTTAAGGGGGGTAGAATATAACATCATGAGTTTTATGGAACTTTTTTTTCAAATGAATTAATTTTCATTGATATAATAAATTTTCCTAAGTAAAAAATTCCTTTCACATGTAACTGAATTGGCTTGTGCTACATGCAACACTAATTTGGTGCATGTAACATACAACACATATTTTCTATGAAATATCATTATGTTGTTATAATTATTTAAATGAGATAGTTATAACCAAGATGTTAAACATAGCAATTTGAATAGTAATAACTAATTTTAAAATATTTTTTATAATATTTTTATATTAATAAAAAATATTGATAATGAAAGATATAATTTTTGGAAAAGTTTTATATATTTAGTAATACAATTTTCTCAAATAAACTACTTGTCATACCCTTATATGAAAAAAAATAAAATAAATATTAGGTACATTTAGTAATTTAATTTGATAAAATAAACTTAATTTTTGAATTTATAATTTCAAAATTATCTTAGGCTGAATTTTTGTTATTTTTCTGAGAAACTTCATTTTTTGAGGAATAATGAAAATACTGAATTTTAATTCAAAACTCATTTTTCAACATATTTATTTTTATAGTTAAATTATATTTTAATTATATTTTAAATTTTAATTAGAAAAAAAAAGTTATTATTTATTCCAATTTAATTTAATAGAATATATTTCACTTTGAAATTGGATATAATAGACTTAGCAAACTTTTGATCATTTTTACTTTAAAAACTCACAGTATCGAGAGTCTGTGGGATTAATTTTTAAATAATTTATTCAACTTATATGTTTGAAATTTAGAAAAATGGATTATATATTTTTAATAATAATAAATTATAGTTTATAATAGTTTCATCTTTGTTTTTTAACAATAATATTGGGGAATGAAGTTAAAATTAATTATAGTTATAAAGGTAAAATCAAGTTTAACAATTGAAGAAATATTATATTTAAGGGACTAAATGACGAAGAAATTTTTCCAAAAACCATTTTATGGAAATAGCCTATAAATAAGCCTTCTATTATTTATTTATTTTAGGGATTTTTAAGGAATAAACGTGGGTATACATAACTTTTTTTCAAAAATACCCATTATGTACCAACACTTCCTTATAAAAGACCATCACCTCTACTAGTTCTTCACACCCCTCAAACCTCTTAGGTTCGGCCAAGATCTAACCAATAAATGTTCAAAAATCCCTTAATTACTCCTTGAATCCTCCATTTGAGCATAACACCTTTCGATTAATCCCTTTGGTGAAAACCAAAAAGAGTTACCTAATAAAGAGGTGACGCCCTCCCTCAAGCTCCTTTATTTTATTTTCATTCTGCACTCTATAAATTCTCCTTATTCCAAGATTATATAAAAAACTATTCTAAATATATTTATATTTTTTCATTTAAGGTTTTGAAATAAACTTATATTAAATTCTATCTAATAGGTAACAAACATACTATTTATGTGTACGATGAACTACCACCTCACAAAATGATGATTGTTCATTTTCCACTACCATCTCTCATAGTGAGAATTATGATGGAAAATATTTTTATATGTGATATATATTATGAATTTAATATTATGAAATTATTTTACAACACATATCTTTATTCTTTCCAATTTTGTGTAAACATGATAATTCTTTTTTGAGGAAATGTGGACTACCACCCCCTCAAAGCGATGTGATTCATTCACACACTACATGGAATTTATTAAGGATGGGTTTAGTAAAATTATATAATATATCTAATATAATAATTATAATGGAATATATATATCCACATAAATATACAAATATTTCTCGTAAATTCATCCTTTCAAAAAGAAAATTAAATAGAAACAGCATCTATGCGTACGTACGACCTACCGTCTCCATGAAAAGTATATTCCATTTCATAATTATATATTATATTGATTATTATAATAAAAATATGATTAATATAAATTATTTTTTTATCATGGTTTAAATTATTTAAATCATTAAATTTTTATAATTACAAAACATATAACAGATTAAGACACATGTAAAGAATAAAGAGGATTTTACCCGTAGTGAAATCTTAACATAGAATTGTTAATAATAAGGTACTATAAAGCCATAATAAAACCATATATGGTATTATATATAATAATATTTTTCAATATATTAAACATATATTTATTATATATTATTTTTGAACAAGTACGATGAGATTCAAGACACAATGTATGGGGATTTCTAGTCACAGTTTTATTTCTGTGAGATTTACATGTTATTCACCACTCATTTATTTTGTGTGTTGATTGTACTTACCATGAATATATTCTATGGTTGTTATCATTAATTTTATAGGTATCTAAATAAACATTTTATGATCTCTATTTCATGAGGTTTTGGTTTCAAGAGTTATAAAACAAGAAATGTATTTTTTTTCTCAATTTTCTTGATTTGAGGCACATGCCATGAACTTCAAGAAGCATGTTTTCAAAAAAATAAAAGATGATATCTTAATATATTTTTAAAGGAAAATGATTTTAATTTTTTAATGGTTTTCAATCTCCCTTTAAAAATTTTCAATGTATTTTCAATGGTATGTATTTCATAACATTTTCAAGATTTTTTATATGTTTTCAAGGAAAATGGGTTTCAATGTGTTTTCAAGCACTCTTTATATATTTTTAAATAAAAAAATTTCCAAAATGTTTACAAATATTTATTTATAAGTTTTCATATTTATTTTCAAGAAATTTTTTATCTAATTGTTTTATGTTTTAAAGAGCCTTATTCAAAGAAGAAAGGATATTTTCCACAAGAAATGATTTCAAAATATTTTCCCAAGTAATTTTCTATCTAAGATGGCATATGTTAATTTTAATCATTCCCTTATAGGAAAATATCCAATGGTTTAATTCATATTATTTATTGAATAGTTTAGGTTTTTATGGAATTATTCTTGTGACATATGTTTCTCTTCCACAGGTTATATGATTTTGAAACCAGCTTCTATTCACAAGTTATTCTTTGATGAAATTATTATGAAAACTTTATATTTTCCATAGGTTAGGATATGATTAATTGTTATTTGTTGTCCATTTAATTTCATCGGATTATATTAGGATATTTATAAAACCTATCCCTTTTTATAGGACATTCTATCATGGATGTTTTAATATCATGTGGAATATGTGTGAATGATTTTATTATGAGATGGGTAAGACCTATATATCTATATAATGTGTAGGGTAAAAATTTATATCGCATGAGTTAATGATGTGAATCAATTAAATGGTCTTGATCTATAATGGGAAGATGGGGAAACTCGATCCATTATAAAGGACCACGACTGAGGATGGTTGTGTGCCACTCCGAGTAGGTGTAGTAACCATGATACTGGAAGATGTAGAAACACAATCCACTATGGGAATATAGGGAAACATGATCCCTTACAAGTAAATTAATGTAACTAGGTATAGTGGTGTTTCCCACCCATTAGGTTTTATTCCTATTAAATACCTCAAAAAGTTCAAGCAACACGTCGTGATTTTTAAGGAATGATTTCACATGTTTATGTATGCCACAATTCCAGGTTGCATTTCTATGATATTCTTTAATGTCTTATGTTCTTTATTTTATTATGAATAATAACTTGTGAACTTTTAATTTGTATGCCATGATTCATGTTTTTAATCATATGATATGAAGGCTATTATATTCTAATGTTATGATCAAGTTCACATACCCCTATTCTCATGTTTATGATTACATGTCTCCCTTGTTTACCATTATTGAGCATCTGAGCTCGCCACTTTTTATGTTTCCTTTCCAAGGTTATGCAGATATGTAATAAGTATGTTCAATCTAATAAGGGTGTTATTCATGAAGAACCTAGTGTTAGATAATGTAGCTCACTTATGTACTAGTGTTTATGTTTCCATTTTTTCAAAGGCAATAGACTAGAACAATCTTTGGGCATCTTTTTGTATACAATTTTAAGTATTCCACAAATGTTATGTAATGTTAATGTATGTAAAAGAGGGTTGTTATACTAAAATAATTTTCTCATACATGTATGCTCATGTTATGATTAAGTTATCATTGATATCTCTTTTATTTATCCTAACATAGCATGTGAGCTCACCTATTCTTTTTTTTAGTTCCTCGGGTTATGAAAAGAGGTTTTATGTTGGGTATTTCAAAGAATGTTGCTTTTCGGATGATATTTATGGTATATTTTGAAGTTATTTCAAGAAATAATAAGATATTTTATCTAAATTGCAATGACACTAAACATTTATGGTCTTCAGGCATGTATTTGTAAAATATGTTGGACATTAATCAATTAAAAAGTAATATATATGTATGAAAATCTTGGGTTTATATAGTTTTTATCAGAGTGAGGTTTACTAAATCATTGGAGATTTGGATTGGAGAACTTTTGTGATAACACAAAGGATATGTCTATGTATAGGATATCATCCAAATATTTTTTAAAAGAAAATATAATGTGGTTTTCCTGGAAATAAATCTCTATCTAGATACTAAAATTAGAAGTAGTTTTTGTATATATTCATCTAGATGTAATAACCCTAAAAAAGAATAGGTTGGGTATATCTCAGCAATCATTCTAGTTCATAGTGAATGATCATGTACTATGCACCTGGTTTGAAACTCCTGTGGGATATGCTTTGGTTAATTCATGTTTTCTTTATGAACAATTATAGAAAATGTTAAACCAAAGGTGCTATGGATTTAAAATTAGGGGTTAAAATTTATACATCATGTGAATGATTTTTCATGATATATGATTTATTAATTTGTCTATTTTTTCTCAGACTATACTTTTTTTCAATTGTTGGAAACCAAAGGAATCATGTGAAAAATTAATGTGTTTTCCAGTAAAATTAACTTCCTCAGGAGAAACCAAATGGATTAGGATATGGGATGAAATATTTTGTAACTATGATCACTCAACCCTATCATGATGTGAGAACTAACATTGATCATGTTATACATTATAATTCACGAAGGAGGGAGAAACATTCCATTAAATATTTTATGTGGCAATAGTCGCCCTCTTTATATGGGTCTTTTGATCCACTGGTTTTTTAGTAATGTATAAAAATAGAGACTTAATTACTTTATCTTAAACATAAGGATGATAATTCATTGGTAATAATAAGAAATATTTTCAAGAATTGTAAGGTATGAATTTATGTTAGAAACCATGAAATAAAAATTGATCGATTATTTAGTGCTTTGAAACCATGTCTTTAAAAGGAATTATTAATAAGGGACTTGGAAATATATAGAGAAATAATTTTATGTGAACTCCATGTGGAAACCCTCATGGTTTTAGTGATAATAAAATGAAGGTGGAGTTTAAAATAAGATCTATTTGTATGTTACATGGACGAAAGATATATTTTAAACATCCAATATTTAAAAAATGTGAGAATGAGAACTTAGGTGAATGACTAAAATGAATATGAAAATGTTTCAAGTGTGTGAAGTTGTCCACTGAGAAAAATAATATTAACTGATGTGAAGAGTCTAATAAATGAATTAAATAGAGAAAGATCTCAACAGAAAACACAACTCACACTTAAGTGCTATTGATGTAGGGATTTTTCATATAATTTGAATCGATACCCTAATCAAAGGGATAATGTGAATAATAATCCAAAAACCTCTAAAGTAAAAAGGAAAAAATGAAAATCTTATACAATCACAAAAGGTAAGGTGAATCATGATAATTAGAGTGCACTTATACTCTAATACAATGTTAGGGATTCCATGTTGAAGTTTTTATGAATGAGGTATATGGAAATCATATTGTTCCTCCTTCAGTAAAATTTTATGTGCTACTGAACATTGATTAAATCTCTCTACATATATTCCATAATAATTTATCTAGTGAGGAAATCATATTTGATATTCTGAATCAACCTTTAATCATTTATTAGTATAAATATGAACCCAAAATTATAATTAATGTCTTTTTGACTAATATAGGATCTTATTTAAGGAATAAAGAGTGAATTATATATGGAATGATGTATAATTTAATTGTAACTTTATTTTAATAAATTATTAGTATAGTCTGGAGAATATATGATCACGGAATATAAATATTTGTATGAGACTTTATAAGTGATTAAAATTATTTCAATTTAATTATTAAGTTGATCATAAAAGGATATGAGATCAAACAATTCTAATATTTGGGTTTTAATAATCAACATAAATATCATGAAGTTTCTATAAGTATAACTATTTATGGGATTGATTAAATTAATCTTTGGGTGTTATTGATGATATTTTAGATACTAATGTATTATAATTTTCTATATTGGATAACTTATACCATACATTTTGGTTTTGTAAAATATTTGTATAAAAATAATAATTTTCCCTCTTTCATGGATATTATAATTAATTAGAAGTTAATATTTGTACTTTGGGAATGAAACAATTCAACATGAATATTCATTTCCTGGGATAATAAATGAATTTGAAATTGATCAAATCACAACCAAAGGATGAAATTGTACTTATGATATATAAATAAATAAAGTAAGTATATTTTCTCACATACTTGATCATTATTTTAAAATAATCCACTAACTTTTTGAAAAGGATCATTAAATAAAATATTGATCTTTTCCTTCATTTCTAATGAATATATGGCCTTTTCACCCATCCATGATTTATGGTTTTGTAGTTATTATCTTTCTCTTGTACATGTTATTAATCACCAGTCCATATCCATATTTTCAATTCCCACTAATGTTATCCTATTTTATACCATATTTTTGAATTATTACATATGATGTTAGTATTTCCTTTTATTGGATTTTAAGAGTATGTTTTATTAACCCTTTTTATGATGTGGGTTTTCCACAATGAATTTTCAAATTTCAAATCCTTGACTGTTGAGCACAAGTTCAAATTTTAAAAAAAAATTAAATGGTGCTAAATTTAACACCATAATATTTTAAACTAAGAACATTATTTTTGATAGCTTTTAAGATATAAAACACCGAATTTAAATGAACCACAAAATAATATTATTTAAATATGATCATTATAACCAAGTCGTTGATTTGGTGGGTATGAATAAGAATATACACATTATGAATTATATATGTATTTGTAAATAAAATACTCAATAAATTTTTTTTGATTAATTCTTAGCTAATAAGAATTTATTTTTATTGTAAATTCATATGGTGCTTCCAAAATATGCTTCCTTGAAACATGAATTTTATTGCTTTTTATGATAAAATATTATATTTACTTTTTGACACTTTTAGAATTTTTATTTTATAAAATTAAATTAAATTTTTAAATAAATATTTCAAAATTATCTTAGATTAAATTTTCAATAATTTTCTGAAGATATTGATTTCACAAAGATCAGTAAAAAAATATTCATTTTTAATGAAAACTGAATTTTTTTCAGGAATTTATAAAGTTACATTATGTATGAAAATGGGTTCAATGTTAAATTAGATATATAATATTATAACTAATTCAATATAGTTCATTGGAATCTATTAAGTTTATTTGGTGCAAAAAAAATTATACATAAAAAGGAATTTTTCTAAAAAAAATATTTTTCATTGTGTTCTACATATTAATCACTAATTTATTTGTGAAAGTTATAGAAATTTAATATTGAAAATGCATTCCATGTTTTTAATTAGGGTGTAAAAAATTGGTAAATATTTTCCTTTTATCATTGTGCTATATGAGTAGTAGCTGTTGTAAATTTTGTCACCTCGGTAACTGTAAAATAGGTAAAATATGATTAAAAAATTTGGATAAGGCCTTAAAATATCCCTAAAATATGAATTTATCATATTTATGGGTTAATATATGTTTTTTCCATCTATTTCTATAATATATGACCACTTTCCTTCATATTTCTTTGATTATGACTTTTATATTAATTTTCATAAAAGATAAAGTAAAAAATGTCACACTTTTCATCTTAATGTATCTAATATTTTATCATAAGAGTAAAATTAGGTTTTTTTAGGTTCTAAATTTTTATTCTTTTAAAAAATTAATTGTAATTTTCCACAATAATTTATGTGAACAGTGTCAGAAATGACATTAATAATATTCTACAAAAAATGATATTTTATTAAATTATTTAAAAAAACATAAAAATATTGAAATAGGATAATTAGGATGATAATTGGTCTAAATTATCATCCATTTTCCATTTATGACTCAGTTATTACATTATAATTAAAATTACAACCCTTTAAGAGTAGAAAAGATGTAAAAGTGGTTATGGTTAAATAGGTTAACTATGGGGTCAAACCAAAGGATAAGGATTAAAAACCAATTAAAGCTATAAAAATTTATCTAATAATGGTATTTTAGAAACATCCTATAATTTATTTGAATATATATCCATTTGTAATCATTTCTCTTGAGAATTAATTTATTAATTTATAATTTTGTATGAAAGCCACAATGTTTCCCTCTATTAACATATAAAAGGGCATCCCTATTTTCTATTATTAACACCAATTTGATCTGTATATCTTGAAAAAAACCTAAAAAAACTATTCTTGAATTATGTATCCACTAATTAGATGTATTTTCCTTCTTAAAAGACCATTCCAAGGGTCCTTTAGATGATATCTAAAGGGGGCCTATCAAAGATGACGTAACTGTCTTACCTAACCTCTTTCAATTTATTTCTTCATATACCTTATATAAATCTATGATATTTATCATAAAATAATTATTTATATATCCTAAATATAATTAAATTTTATTATGATTATGAAACCACATTTATTCATGCTCTATTAAATCAAATTGGATGTGAATTTATTTCTCATGCGTACATATGGCTTACCGTCTCAATGTAGCAATCCAATTCAATTTCTATTACCATATTTTATGGATGGTTATTATGATGGATTTAATTTTATTATATGATATTAATTAAATAATTTTTATTCTTGAATTTTATTATTGTATCTATATAATTACATTCTAATTCGTTGGAAAATGATAATGTCGCTCATGCATGCATGTTGACTACCACCTCCACAGAGCGATGCAATTTGATTTTCATTTTCGATTTACATGGATAATAATAAATATATTATTAATGAATATATATGTTACTTAGGAAACATTATTTATTTTGGAAATGTTAATTGTTATTTACCTTTATTTTAATAATTCTTTCAAAAAGTAAAACAACGTTCATGCATATGTATGACCTACCATCTCCATGAATGGTGTAATTCATTTTTATATACCTATATTTTATGGATTACTATATATTTATATACATAAAGCATATATATTATTTTTATATATGTACTATTATTAAGTATTTGGTGGAAGCATGATCAGAGTATGAGGACTGGAACTACCGTAAATACATTCTAATGAATAAAGGAAACAATAAACACCCAAAAACGATGATTTTAATAAGGAATTGTAAATAAATTTATATCAAAATCTTATAAGTGGGAGGTATATGACATTATAATTGTGTAAATTATTATCTTATATATGTATAATAAATTTAAATTTATTATATATGAGGTTATAGAACCTTTAAAACGATCCAGAATTGGGGTAATGATATTTCAACTCAAACTGTCTACTCTGGGATATATAATATAATATGAAACTATATTATTTTATGAGTTATTTATAAAAAACCTTTGAAATAATATATCATGAACATATATTTATTTTAATTATAATTTAATTTTTATTTGAATTCATTTTTTCAAGAGGATTATTATTGAAAGGATACAAAAGTTATAAGGGTTTTTCATCTATCTTTTATTTTTGTAAGACACATTTAATATATACCATTTGTATCTTTTATATGGTGTATATAATTCCATTGAATTTATTTTATAATTATTATCATGAAAATTACATGTATTTAAATAGCCATATATGGTTATAAATTTCTTAAGTTTTTTATTCAAATGTTACTTAAGTGGTAATGATTTTTTCTACAAGCTTATTGTTTATAATAATTGTTTATGATGAAGTTTATGATGATAAAGATTCATGAAATATCTATAAATATTTTCAATATTTTCAGTTCCCACTAGTTATTTCTTGAGTATAAATGTTTTTGATTCATTTTATTCACTTTAAGTACTCAAGATAATGATGAACATTTTTACAGAAAACTGAATATTTCTCTCTTCGGTCCAAAATCATTTTTATTAAATGTACATGATTTCTAAAAATGTTTGAAATAATTATTTTAATATTCTATAATTACTCTTTAAATTCATTCTTTTCCCATATTTTACTTTTTAAAAAATTGATTAAAATGAATCATCTTATCGCTTTCTAAATGAAGTAATTTTGAGTTTTTACTAAAAATGTGAGTTGAATATTTGATTTAATGTATATGGAATAAATGGAATTTCCCACTATCATGATTGATCAATGATTTTATTCTTATTTTAAAAGTTTTTAAGGCTATTTTTGATTAAAAAAATTTCTTTAATATTTTTGAAATATTTTGATTTTAAAAATGAGGTTTTAAAATGAAAAGGGTATTTTCCTCAAGAAATACCTCAAGTACTATTTTAAAAAAAATTATATATGATGGAATCATTTTATGTTATTTATATTTAATTTTGGATATGATTTTTTTATTTCATTTTAATTATTTCTCTATGTTTTTTATTATGTGGCTCAAGATATTTTTTCCTAAACCATTTTCTTTTCCATGGGTTATGTTATGATGAAATCTTAAAAGTTTTTATGACCTTATTGAGTACATGTGAATTATGATAATGTGTCGGTTGGGCTTGTTATATCCCTCCAATGCATTGGGTAAATATGGATAACCCATGAGATAAATTTTTTATTCCTAATCCTGATTTCATATTCACAATTTTATATGTGGACCTAGTTTTTATTCCCATAAGATTATGTGTAGACCAGGGTTTCATGTCCATAAGTTTATGCATGGACATGGTTTTCATATCCATAAGATTATGGACAATCATGGGTTTAATATCCCTAAGATTATGCATGTACATGGGTTTCATGTCAATAATTCTATGTATAAACCTGGATATCATGTCTATTAGACTATGATAGACCTGGTTTCATGACCATTAGTTTACGCAAGGCCTAATTTCATGTCCTTAACTTAATGAGTAAAACTATTCCTATTTATACAAGTTCAAAATGTTATTAGATTTTTCTTCTACATTTCTATGTCTATGTTATTCTCTCATGGATCATGTTCATTGGCTCAATTATTATTCATTCCAATATTTATTCTATGACTCAATATTATGATCCATGATATGTAAGGTGTGGTTTTCAAATGTTAAAATGTTGTTTTGATACCCTTATGCTCGTTTATGCTTAACTAATCATTAATATCTCCCTTATTTACCAAAACTAAGCATTTTAGATCACCCTTTCTTATGTTTACATTCCCTATCTTACAAGGAATGGTTTTTAGAGGTGTATTTCTATGAAGAGTACTCTATGGGAAGATCATTGTGCTAGATATTAAATATCATTTAAGAAATAAGAGAATTGTTTCTCTAGTATCCAAAGACACTAAACCATTAATGATTTATGCCATGTATTTGTAAAATTTAATGGATATTCATCTTTTAAGATGTAATATCTAGGAAAAAAATATTGGGTCACTATTTAGGATCACCTTCATGACATGTAAATTCCTTGAGTCTCTGTTCTAAAACTATTTTTTGAAAAATGGGAAGCCTTGTTATGATTCCATGATGTGTAAACTAATTCTATTTGAGTTTTTAATGAGGTTATATCTTTGATACTTGAGAAACATTAAATTAATTCATCAAAAACTTTTATGTGGGATGTTCGTTACTATATATAGTCCATATTTATGATGGCTAGAATTATATAATATTTTGTCTGTTTTATGATTATATCATTTTGAGTTTGATTAAATATTTGTGTATTTTGGATATTGTTTTCTAATAATGTTTTTTTATATTGTGACTCTATATGATATGATTATTTCCATGTGTCGACATTGTATTTGGTGTATTGTTGTTCTTCGCATGGTACCAAAGTGATAGTAGGAACTGTAGTGACTCGGTGGGCATTGAGGGTAGCATGACTAGACGTTCAATATGACATCATGACTGGATAGAGATTGATGATGGGTAATGATGGCCTAGTTTGGCCAAACATGGGGGCATGATGGCCAATTTGATTTGACCCCACAGGCGATAATGAGAAATGATGGTTGTGACCTAACTTGGTAGATGGAAATGGGGAATGATGGCCTATTATGGTCTGACCTATTAGCCTAGTTCATGTATGTCTATTGAGAATCTTTGAGGCTGGATCCTACATTTTTGACATTTCCACAATTACACAAAAGCTTTTTGGCATGGATCCAAAGTAGGTACATCTGGGGTTTGTGTCATCTTGGTTAGTGCATGGATTTTTGGTGTCGTTGTTTTCCAATGCTCACATTTATTTGTTATCATTACTTACACTCATATGAATGTCCACCCCTATTAAAGATACATTTATGGTTATTTACAAAGTTTTATTACTCACACCTTGCATGGGAATGTCTATGTGTGTGCAAACAACATGTTAAGGGATCTAGAAAATGGAAAGGGTCCCATTCAAGATAGTTGATATGAGGATGATGGTGGTGGGAGTGCTACTAGGATGTACTCATGAGGATTCCATAGATTAATTTATTTATTTATCTTCCAAAATTATATACTCTAGTTTTGATCACGACTTTTGGTGTTTGATTTATTTATTTTCTTGATTGGTGTTCTATCAACGCAGTTTCCACATGATTACTCTGATTATTATATTTTATTAGATTATGTTATTTTTATTGTGTATGGAGATGAAATGATACAGATTGTATAGTCTCCCCCTTGATGATATTTAGACCCTCATTTGTCAGAAAAAACCTCTTTCATATGAGGATGTGTGGATGAGGCTTTATGGATCTCTGTCTTAGACCTAGTGGTTCAATTTAGGGCCTTACACCTCCCTAGTGAGTTCTCACCTAATGAATCCTCTAGGGTTTTATATAAATATTGAGAGAATCTATTCTTCTTTCTCTATCCTATCAAGAATGAGAGTCCAATAATTATTCTTCATGACTAAGGAATCAATTTAGAAATCAATGTACTCATTCAAGATGATCAATACCTATATTCTAGCACTCATAGTATCATCATCGATGCTTCTATATCAAAGGAGCATGTGTGTATCACTTCTAGAGAGATTCTTCCCTTACATCCTCCAAGTGTAATGATAGTGAAACCGAACAAGGTCTATTTTATCAATATCCATTTTAAAGAAATATCTCAAGACTAATGAATTTATTCTTTCCACCATAAATTAATTATAAATTTTACAATAAACAATCCTTAGGGTTATAGAATCTTCATAATGTTTCATCATAAAAAATTCATAATTCCAAGAATCAATGATTTGTACATTGTGATTTATCTATTTATACAACAAAATTTTATTTGGACCGAGATCTAATTGGTTCTTTTACTATGCCTAGAAACATCATTCCATGACCCATCATAGTCGATGATATAGTGGAATTATCCTATAGGTTAATGATGAATCATGGGTCTCATCACCAAGAACCATAACATTAGTGAGGTTGTAATACAACTCATCATAATCATCTTCATCCATATGAAATAAAAAAATAATGTTACCTGCAAATAATTATTAATTAAAACATAAAATATGAAAAACTAAAAAATATTTATTGGAAACATATAATTTATATTAATTGTGATAATAACTAAAATATAATACACTATTTTTCATCAATATCTTTATATTTGTTGGTTTGAATGTTATTTTCCTCATTCATAGAATCCTTAATTTACATTTGTGATTTAATTTAATTATATCTCATTATTTAAAATTCCTTGGTTACATAATCCATATGATTAGAAACATCAGCCATTAACTACATGGTCTCATCATTGATATCAATAAAAATTAAATATTTTACACAACCACATAAAAACATTCATTTCCTATAAATTAGTTGTCAAGAGACTTCATTTTCATTAAACACCAAAATTTATTTAAATATATTAAATTAGCATAGTAAATTGGATATTAAATTTTATGTTCTTGATATGCCAATATAAATGGTTAAATTACTATAATATTACTTATCATGGACTCAATGCTATGAATAATCGTGTGACCCTTTCATTGTATGAAACCAATGAAATTTAAAAATTATTATGCAATTTTTTCATAGATTGAAAAACTCAATTATTTCATTCAACATGCCAAAAGATTCAACTTCACTTTATTTAGGATGGGTTCCTTTAAAATATATACCATTATTCAATGATTTATTTTTTGTTAGGTCGGACAGGGTAATGACAGATAGTCTAGAGGGGGGTGAATAGACCAGATTAAAATTTTTAAATCAAATAAATTAATTATCAAAGTTAATTATTAAGGTTAATTAGCAGCGGAAAAAGTAGATCACACAGGGATGTTTTTTATAGTAGTTCGGTCCAAAGTGGGCATACTCTACTCTAATACCTCTCTACTCGACAAGAGATACGTGTGCACTAAAAATGATTTTTAAAGGGGAATCATAACCCAATTATAAAATCCTTTTCTAGTGGATGGATAACCATGACACTGCCTTTTGTGTGGGGAGTCACAACCCTTACAACCTGACTTTAGATACTGTGAGCCACAACCCAAATAGTATTGGCTTTATATACAGGGAATCAAAACCCTAAAATCCTGACTTTAGAATCCTGGAGTCACAACACAAAGAAAAAGAATAATAAATAATGCTTTTGTGGGAAAAAGAATAAATAGAAAAAAAAATAATGTGCGTGTCAGAGATGGGAAGTAGTGTTACAGACTCAGAACCAGATGAAAGAGAAGATAAAAATTAAAGCACATGTACTAGTTCTTGAGGATTAGATCATCACGTCTCGTCAATGCAATTGTAGTCGAAGTAGAATTAATTCAGCGCTTGAGAGAACGAGCAGGTGGTGATGCTGAGTGTCATAGGACGTTGCATATGCACACCAGGTTGAAAGTTCACAGCACTTTCTCTTTTTATTGTGTTGTACTTTTTTTCTACAAGAGAGAATGATATATATAGAGAATAAAAATATATAGCAGGTGTAGTAGCTCCGCTTCCTTAGGATTTTAAAAATTAAATAAGTTAAGAGTTCCCATAAATATCTCAATGAAAATAGAATAATTGTTGCTTTTTTATTCCCGTAGCATAAATATCTATTAAAGGAATTCAAAATATTTTGAATAAGTCTTCCAATAAAATCTTTAGAATAATAAAAGCATTGAATGATTCAAAACAGAATATAAAATCCATTTAAAATGATTTAAACGTGGTCAAAATAGTTCCTGAAAACTAGCAGCAGATTCTGAAATTAAAATCAAACATTTGAATTAAAACAATCTTGAAACGTCCAAATTTATTTGTAAAAGACGTTGAAAAACATTATTAATTTTCCTCTATAAATATAGCACCAAAAATATTAAAAACTCTTTGATTACGATCCATATATTTAATGATAATTTTTCACAGAAAAATGTTAAAAAATAATCCATATATTTGCAGAAAATCAATTTTTTTTAAAAAAAATTGCACGGAATAAACAGTAACTTCAGAATGAACAGTAACTTCGGAGTGAATAGTAACTTCGGAGTGAACAGTAACTTCTGAGTGGATAGAAACTTTGGAGTGAACAGTAAATTCCGAGTGAACAGTAACTTCCGAGTGAACAGAAATGTATGGTTTCCAAACCTTACCTTGTGAAATGAACAATAACGTAACGTAGGTTATGAATACTAACGTAACGTAGGGTATGAATTGTAACGTAATGTAGGGTATGAATAGTAACGTAACATAGGGTATGAATAGTAACGTAACGTAGGGTATGAATAGTAACATAACGTAGGGTATGAACAATATACCATACTTTTGTGAGGAAAAAATGAACCATACTTTTGTGAGATAAAAAAATTATCCATACTTTTATAAGATAAAAATAAACCATACTTTTGTAAGATAAAAATGAACCATACTTTTATAAGATAAAAATGAACCATACTTTCGTAAGATAAAAATGAACAATAATTTTGTAAGATAGAAATGAACCATAATGTTTTGAGATAAAAATGAACCATACTTTTGTAAGATAAAAATGAACCAAACTTTTGTGAGAAAAAAATGAACCATACTTTTGTAAGAAATCTGAATAGAATGTTTTTACAAACTTCAATGGCTTTTTAACGAATCTTAACAGAAGATTCAGACTTTGGTCAAAAATAATGATTTTTAGAAAAATATATTATGTTTCCAACAAAAAAATAACCAATTAAAATTGACATCTACAGATCCTATAATCATTAAAAAATATAATCAAAACAATTCTCAAATAACTGCTACTACAAAACAGCATAGCATAACATCATGTAATTAAAAGTCCATTCAAAAGATATTTTTATACTTTCATGTAAACTAATGAAATCAAGATAAACATTTTATCTTTCCATATAATCAAGTTTCATATAAATTGGATAACCATAAAAGTTTTAGTAAAATAAGTACAAAAAGGTTTTAAAAAAAGTTAAATGTAGAGTTTCTAAAACCATAGTAGCAAATTCATTGAATTTTTTGAGAAATTGATAAGAATTTTCAAACTCCCTCATTAACTAATAAATTATAGATAAATATCTTATTTTTGTAATGCGATGGGAATCACAAAAATCCAAATAACATAAATTAATATATCATCAAAATATAGAGGAAAGGTAATCAAACAAAATCACAGGAAATAAAATTAAAGGAAATATGCACATGTACAAACAATCTCCCCCGTTTTGGTTTGATTACAAAACCAAATTATTACTCCCTAAACCATTTCTCCAAAACTTCTCCCCATTTTTTTAAATAAACAAAAAGTGAAAACTTGCTCCCCCTAACCAAATGCAACAAATAAAATTTAAAATTCCAACATACCATGAGAAAATTTAATTTTCTCAAACTGAGCATAGTCTAAAGGCTTTGTAAAAATATCTACAAGATGATTTTTAGAAGGGATAAATTATAAAACAATATCACCCTTATTCACATGATCTCGAATAAAATGAAATTTAAGATCAATATGTTTTGTTCTAGAATGTTTTAAGGGGTTTTTAGAAATAGAAATTGTTGATGTATTATTACAATAAATAGGTAGTTTATCAAGATAAACACCAAAATCACATAAAGTTTTCTTAATCCATAAACATTGAGCACAAATACTAGTAGCAGAGATATACTCAGCTTCTACAGTAGATAAAGCAACAGATAACTGTTTCTTAGATGACAAGGATATTAAACATTTTCCCAAAAAATGATGAATACCTGATGTGCTTTTTTGGTCAATTCTACAGCCTCCAAATTCAGAATCAGAATAAGATGTTAAATCAAAACAGTTATATTTTGGATAAAATAAACCAGAATCAATAGTTCCTTTAACATATCTAATTATTCTTTTTATAGATTTAATATGACTTTCTTTTAGATCATCTTGAAATATAGCACATAAATAAACACTAAAAATGATATTAGGTCTAGATGTAATTAAATAAAGAAAGTTACCAATCATGCCTCTATAAACTGTAAAACCAACTGATTTACCAGATACATCACTATTTAATTTACAATTAGTACCCACAAGAGTTTTCATGGATTTAGAGGAATCAAAACCAAATCGTTTAACTATATCCTTAGCATACTTAGACTGATTAAGAAAAATTCCATCTTTCCTTTGAAAAATTTGAAGTCCAAGAAAGAGCATTAATTCTCCCATTAAACTCATGTCAAATTCAGAAGACATCAATAAATAAAAATCATTACAAATTATTTCACTAGATGATCCAAAAACGACATCATCAACATAGATCTGAAAAATTAAAGTATCATCAAAAGATCCTTTAATAAAAATAGTGGTATCAACATTGCCTTTCTTGAAACCATTTTTTAATAAAAATAAAGAAATCTTTCATACCAAGAATGAGGTACTTGTTTGAGACAGTATAAAGCTTTAGATAATTTAAAAACATGGTTGAGAAACTTTTCATTTTCAAAACCAGGGGGTTGAGAAACATAAACTTCTTCAATAATAAAACCATTTAAGAAAGTTCTTTTTACATCCATTTGATATAATTTAAAACCTTGAAAACATGAAAAATATAACAAAATTCTAATTGCCTATAACTTGTAAACTGGTGAAAATGAATCTTCAAAGTCTATACCTTCTTCTTGAGAGTATCCTTGAGCAACAAGTTTGGCTTTGTTTTTGACAATCTGTCCAGATTCATCCAGCTTGTTTCTAAAGATCCACTTAGTTCCAATTACATACTTATCTTCAAGAAATTCTACTAAAGTACAAACATTATATCTAACAAACTGATTTAATTCCTCTTGCATAGCAAAAATCCAGTTCATACATTTTAATGAATCATTAATGTTAACAGGAACAAAATCAGAAATAAAATCATAATTGGCACAATAATTTGAAATAGAATTTCTGGTTTTGACACTAGAATCAACATTGCCAATTACATTTTCAATAGGATGATATTTGTGAATCTTCCATGATCTTGGATCAGGTTAAGAAGAATTATTCTCTCCCTCAATTAATTCATTATTATCTTGAGTAATATCTTCACCAAAATTAAAATCTCTAAACTCATCATCAATAACATTAGAATCAGAATTTATTTTAACATTATTTTCATCAAACATAACATGAACAGACTCTTCAATAACCATCGTTCTTTTATTATAAACTTTATAAGCTTTACTATTATTAGAATAACCAAGAAAAACACCTTCATCACTTTTAGCATCAAATTATCTAAATTATCTTTTGAATTTAAAATAAAAACTTTGCATCCAAAAACTCTAAAATAACTAAATTTTGGTTTTTTATTTTTGAATAATTCATAAGCAGTTTTCTTTAGCAAACGTCTAATAAGAATTCTATTTGAAATATAATATGCAGCAAAAATAGTCTCATCCCAAAAATATCTAAGCAGATTATATTCACTTAACATAGTTCGAGCCATTTCAATAAGAATACTATTTTTTCGTTCTACAACCCCATTTTGTTGTGGTGTTCTAGGAGCAGAGAAATTATGAAAATATCCATTCTTTTCACAGAATTTTTCAAAATCTAAATTATGAAATTCACCTCTTTTATCACTACGCATAGAAATAATCATAAAACCTTTTTCATATTGAACTAATTTAGAGAAAGTGGTGAATTTAGATAAGGTATCATTTTTATGAGCTAGAAAATATACCCAAGTAAATCTATTATAATCATCAATAATAACTAAAGTATATTTCTTTCCACTAATGCTAGAAATTTGAGTTGTACCAAATAAATCAATATGTACCAACTGTAAAGGCTTAATAGTACTTATCTGATTGATAGGTCTAAATGAAATTTTGTTTCGCTTCCCTTTCATGCAGGCATCACAAACATGAAGTTGATCATTATTCAAAGAAGGAATTTGTAAAACAATCTCATGCTTTGAGAGCTTATGCAACAATCTAAAATTAACATGTCCTAATTTTCAGTGTCAAAGGATGTTTTCATTCTGTATAGCATTCAAACACTTTACATGTTGAACAATTAGTTCAGAAAAATCAATATAATAAATATTATCTTTTCGATTGGCATAAAATAATAAAGAATCATCATTAAAAACTAAACATTTATCATTTTGAAATTTAACTTCCATTCCATCATCACATAATTTTGATATACTAATTAAATTATGTTTTAAACCTTCAACATATAAAACTTTAGAAATAAATATTGAATTTGAAATACCAAATTTACCAAAAACTTTTACTTTTCCTTTAGAATTGTATCCAAAAGTAACAGTGCCTCCATCCCATGTGTTGTATGAGGTAAAATTTGATGGGTATCCAGTAATATGCCTAGATAATCCATTGTCCATGTACTATATGTCGTTCTTGAGACATCCAAGGCATTTTTCCTAAAAAAATCAATTAATCGACAATTTTGGTACCCAAGCTACTTTGGTTCCAATAGGATTAGTAATAAAGATTTTAGGCACCCATAAAGAATTTAAACATATATTGTAAGGTACTCTTGATTATAAGGATTTTGAAATATTAGTTTTTGTAAATCCCAAAGATTTTTTAAATCTAAGTGAGTTTTCATTGGCATAGTGACCATTCATGCCACATTTAAAACAATTAACAGTTAAAGTACAACCATTTTTACTTTTAACAAAATAGGTTTTATACATTTGAGGTAATCTTTTATCATAACCAAAACCATATTTATTTTTATCAGTTTTAGTCAAAGACATCATCGCATGATATTTTTCACGACCTTGAATAAAAGCAGATAATTTTTTTTAAGACATTCAACTTCTTTTTTTAATTTCTCATTCAAATATTGATCAATTTTAAAATTATCATAGACTGTTGAATGAGTAGTAGAAGTAGTGTTTGTTAACTTTTTATTTTCATGAAAATTTAATTTTTTTTAGAAATAAGTTTTTCATTATCTTCTTTATGTTTATTATATAAATCAGCAGCATTGAAAATATCTTTTCTTAATCTTTCAATTTCTTTATTTAATTCAAAAACATTGGGGTTTTCAGATTCATATTCAGAATTAGAACATTCAGAATAATAACTAGAATTACAAACCTTATCCAGTGATGGCATGAAACACAAGTTAGCAGATTCTTTGTTATTTTCAGATTGTTCCCTAGAATCATATTCTTCAGTACAACTCCAGCTGGTTATCAATGCCTTTTTATCCTTCTTTTTGTATTTTTCTTTATTCTTTAGTTTAGGGAAATCGGGATTGATATGAAATTTCTTCCTGCACTCATAACATGTTACATATTAAGCATTGTAATTTGTATCACCTTTCTTATCTCCCTTATATTTTTCTTTTTGAGGATTTCTACTAAACTGGTTTTTGAAACATTTCTTTTTCATTCTTTTGTAGACTTCAGTTACAATCTAAGACATGTCTTCCTTTTCAATATCCTGTAGATCAAAATCAGAAGAATTATTAGACATAACATTTATAGACTTTAAAGCTATACCTTTTCTTTTTGTTTTCTCCTCATCAGCTATGTTCTTCAATTCGAGTTCATATTGGAGTAGTGATCCAATCAATTCATCAAGTGTGTAATCTTTGAAGTTCTTTCTTTCATCAATGGAAACCTTTTTTGCATGCCATTTCTTTGGTAATGCTCGTAGAAATCTTTCAACAAGTATAGGATTTTCTAGAGATTCTCGAAGTGAATTCATTTCATTCACAATTCTTTTGAATCTATAGAACATTTGGTTTATAGTTTCATCTTCACCCATCTTGAAGTCTTTGTACTCAGCACGAAGCATTCCATGCTTGGTTTGGATCAATTTGTCAGAGCCAAGGTGAGTAACTTGAAAAATCTTCCAAATCTCATGAGTTGTCTTACATGCAGACACATGACTAAAAACACTTATGTTAATATCACAATATAAAATATTAATGACTTTTTAATTTAAGACATATATAGTAGCATCAATTCCTGTAAGAGTATCTGGATCAGCTTTAGGTAGTGTGTATTGTTTTGACATGATTGACCAGTGCTCAATTCTCAACTGTTTGAGGTATGCCTCCATTCGGGATCTCCAGTATCCATAATCATTGCCATAAAAATGTGGTGGCTACTGAGGAATTCAAGCATCATTCGAGTTTAATCCTTCCATCTTATGAGATCTTTATCCTTATACTATGAGGTCTAGTAATAGGTTAGTATAGTAAAATATAAAAGCAGACTCGAAAAACAATAGGTTGGATAAATTCCTTAAAGAATAACCAATGGTGTGGATATTTGGTGTAAAGAAATATAAAGATAGAGAAAAACTATTCTTAAGAAGGTTTCCCTCTGATACCAATTGTTAGGTCAGACAGGGTAATGGAAGATGGTCTAGAGGGGGTGAATAGACCAGATTAAAAAATTTAAATCAAATTAATAAATTATCAAAGTTAATTATTAAGGTTAATTAGTAGCAAAAAAAGTAAAGAACACAAGAAATTTTTTTATAGTTGTTCGTTCCAAATTGGGCCTACTCTATTCTTATATCACTCTACTTGTCAAGAGATACGTATGCACTAAAAATGATTTTTAAAGGGGAATCATAACCCAATTACAAAATCCTTTTCTAGTGGAGGGATAACCACGACACTGACTTTTGCGTGGGGAGTCACAACCCTTACAACCTGACTTTAGATGCTGGGAGTCACAACCCAAATACTCTTGACTTTAGATACAGGGAGTCACAACCCTAAGATATTGACTTCAGAATCTTGGATTCACAACCCGAAGAAAAAGAATAACAAATAATGATTTTGTGTGAAAAAGAATAAACATAAAAATAAAAAAATAAAGTGCATGTGAGAGATGGGATGTAGTGTTATAGACTCAGAACCAGATGAAAGAGAATATAAAAATTAAAGCACAAGTACTGGTTCTTGAGGTTTAGATCAGCATGTCTCGTTAATGAAATTGTAGTCGAAGCAGAATTAATTCAATGCTTGATAGAATGAGTAGGTGGTGAAGGAGAGTGTCACAGGACATTGCAAATACACAGCAGGTTCAAATTTCAAAGCACATTCTCTTTTTATTGTGTTGTACTTTTTTTTCAAGAGAGAATGATATATATAGAGAAAATATATATATAGTAGGTGCAGCAGCTCTGCCTCCTTAGGATATTCAAAATTAATTAAGTTAAGAGCTTTCATAAATATCCCCAGGAAAATAGTATCACTGTTGCCCGTTTATTCTCGTAGAATAAATATCCATTAAAGGAATTCAGAATATTTTGAATAAGTCTTCCAATAAAATCATCAGAATAATAAAAGCATTGAATGATTCAAAATAGAATTTTAAATCCATTTAAAATGATTTAAACGTGGTCAAAATAGTTCCTGAAAACTAGCAGTGGATTTTGAAATTAAATTCAAACATTTGAATTTAAACAATCTTGAAACGTCCAAATTTATTTGTAAAAGACATTGAAAAAAATTATTAATTTTCCTCTCTAAATATAGCACCAAAAATATTAAAAACTCTTTGATTACGATCCTTATATTTAATGATTAGTTTTTACAAAAAAATGTTAAAAATAATCCATATATTTGCATAAAATTAATTTTTTTAAAAAAATTGCACAGAATGAACAGTAACTTCGGAATGAACAGTAACTTCAGAGTGAATAGTAACTTCGGAGTGAACAGTAACATCGGAGTGAACAGTAACAACAGAGTGAATGGTAACTTCGGAGTGAACAGAAACATATGGTTGCCAAACCTTACCTTGTGAAATGAACTATAACGTAACGTAGGGTATGAATAAAAATGTAACGTAGGGTATGAATAGTAACGTAACATAGGGTATGAATAGTAATGTAACGTAGTGTATGAAAAGTAAGCCATTATTTTTTGAGACAAAAATGAACCATACTTTTGTGAGATAAAAAATGAATCATACTTTTGTAAGATAAAAATGAACCATACTTTTGTAAGATAAAAATGAACCATAATTTCATAAGATAAAAATGAACCATACTTTAATAAGATAAAAATGAACCATACTTTTGTAAGATAAAAATAAACCATACTTTTGTGAGATAAAAATGAACCATACTTTTGAAAGATAAAAATGAACCATGCTTGTGTGAGAAAAAAATAAACCACACTTTTGCAAGAAATCTGGAGAGAATGTTTTGACAAAATTCAACGAATTTTTAAGGGCTCTTAACATAAGATTAAGACTTTGGTCAAAACTAATGATTTGTATAAAAACGTATTATCTTTCCAACAAAAATATAACCAATTAAAACCGACATCTACAGATCCTAAAATCATTAAAAAAACGAAATCAAAACAATTCTAGAAAAACTGCTACTACAAAACATCATAGCAGAACTTCATGTACTTAAAAGTCCATTCAAAAGATATTTATAGACTTTGATGTAAACTAATGAAATCAAGATAAACATTTTATCTTTCTAGTGAATTAAGTTTCATGTAAATCAAAAACCATATAATTTGTAGTAAAATAAATACAGAAATGTTTTAAAAAAGGTGAAATATAGAGTTTCTAAAACAATAGTAGAAAATTCATTGAATTTTTTGAGAAATAGATAAGCATTTTCAAACTCACTCATTAACTAATAATGTATAGATAAATATCATATCTTTCCAATGTGATAAGAATCACTAAAAACCAAATAACATAAATTAAGATATCATCAAAATATAGAGGAAAAGTAATCAAACAAAATCACATGAAATCAAATTAAAAGAAATATGCACATGCACAAACATTTTTATCCACCATATATGTGTGTATGAAATCAAAATCCATTAACCACATATGTATTATAAGATTTTTATAATTTAGATAGTGGTTTTATTAGTTCACATAATAAACTATCTATTTTTTTCTATTTTGTAAAACCTAAAAAAGAAAAATAACAGATAAAATAACTAATTTACTCACTATGATTGATCGAAAACAATTTATCATACAAGTCTTTTAAACCTGTAAGGAAGACTAAATTTTTTATTTTCTTCAGGTGTAGTTGGCATAATTGCTGGAAATTTTTTGACATAGTTATCATATAATATACATATTAATATATTATAATTTAATATTTATTAATTATTAGAAAATAATTGGTAATAATTTAATTTATTTCAAAAGTAGTGGCAGTCGAGTATTGGAGGAATTACTTGACCATAGACAGTATGATTTTGGGAAATTTCAAGCATTGAGGTTTCTATCTATGCATGTAAATGTGGAATGTCCCTTAATGAAAATCTCATGGGAATCATATATTAATTTAAGAAATCTAACAAATACTATTTTTAACTATTATAGTTCAATGTGGGTGTATATTGGGTAGTTTCCAAATTTCCCAATTCCCAATTAAGACCCTATATTGATATCTTACAATGATAGGTTACGACAAAGAAATAGACTGAAGTCCATCAGAATTCATAATGAGAAGAATATTCCTTAAGATCAAAGTCAATGCTTGGTATGGAATATCTATCATAGGAAAATCATATTATGTAGTGATGAGATAACATTATGTAATGAGTTCTCCTTTTCAGTGTTAATGATTTTTTGTAGGCACAACATGTAGTGTCCAAGGTAATTAAAAATGTGAATTGGGTTGGACATCAAGTTATCCTTTTGGATATTTTCTTATTTGTTTTAGGTTTCTGAAAAACTGTCTAAGTATAGGGATATATATATATATATAAACATATATTACATGTTAAAATGGAGGGAAAATTAAATTACATATAAATTTAAAAAAATTATGCTTGAATGAAAAAAGGGTTGATTCTTATATATTATGCATGGAGGAAATATTTTATGTATTATATTTTTCACTAATAAAATTATATTATATATGTATAATATATTACATATGGGGGAAAATATAATACATATTGATTTTTAACCAATGTAAATATCATTTGTACTAATAATATATTACATATCGGCGGAAGATATTACATATGGGGTTCTGCCTGAGGATAATATGTTATGTATTGAAAATATATGCTATATCATGGGTATTATATTATAAGTGATAGAAATAGGATTATTCTTTGATTATTGGTACTTATTTGATAATTAACATAACTTTAATATCTTATGTTCTACTATCCATAACATTATAATTACATGTTCAACTTATATAATAAATATGACATTCTTATGCATAGAGATTGAGGATGTTACTATATTTACTGAGAAGTACAAACATCTTTTATGTGAGGTTCTAGTGGGGTGTGAAGTGTGATGAGTAAGAGTGTGTATGGTATACCACTATCCTTAATTTTTTCCTCCATATATTATAATACCATATTTAAGGCATGTTGGTTTGTACAACAATGTTATATCAGAATTCACATTTTTTTATCATCGTCTTATCACTTCTCCAATATAGATATAGTGACCTAAGACTCACACATTCCACATTCCTGAGTAGGAGATAGCCATCACCTTTAAGGATGTGGGATTTATTCTTGGAATTCTTATTCATGGTTTTGTAGTTATAGGACCAACCCATAGATTCTAGATTGATCTTTTACATCAATTACATGGTCGATACATTAAGGGAGATAAGACAAATATAGACAACAATCAACTATATATTGGATTCCATGGAATGCACTTTATATATTTACCTAATGATGCAGATGACCAGAATATCATGCATTGTGTGCATCAGTATATCTTGTTTCTCATTGGAGGGATATGGTTCACTAAAAAATCAAGAATATATCTCCACATGATGTATTTTGGGCTAGTTGAGGTCTTCGATTAGGCTAGGAGATATAGTTGTAAATATTCATGATTTTTGTACAAATATAGATTATTATGTAGTATATTCCAATTAGATCATAGTGATATCAAGGGATGTGTCATCCTATTTCAAATGTGGGTATGGGAGAACATCCCTCATTTAGACGATATTATTTTTAATCTAAATCTTCCCATAGATATTATTCAAAATATTCCATGTAGATAATGTTATTACCACGCATCATTACTATTTTTTATGTTAATATGAGTTATATTTTATTATATTTCATATTATGTATCACTTTTATATAGTACATTATAGGTGGAGTGAGGAAAAACATTATGCCAAGATGTTGGGAAATAATTGGGATCATATTATATCATGTTGGATATTCTTATACCTAATGATTTAATTAAATATATTCATATTTTGAGCATTCAATTAAAAAATATAAAAATATTATAACAATTGTAATTTAATATTTTGAGTACTATCATCTGTCATTTTAGATTTAATGGATATCGTATTTAGGTCACTTTGGCTAGCTTCTTAGATAAAAAACTATTGGGATTGACAATATTAGGGATGTAGTTCTTCACATACACATTCATTTTATTGAGTTGAACTATCCTAATAGGGGAATGAATCAGTTTTTTAAGTGTTTAATGTATTCTATCAGCATAAATATAACTACCATCACTTTATTACCTAATGCTGACAGGGAGGAAAATTGTTAACTAGTGGCTGCATCATGTATATTTTATCTATATTTTGGAAGGATTTTCAATATTTCATATTGAGGTCACACCAAAAATGAGTCTCCATATATCACAACATCTTGAGTATTAACATGGTATATATATAAATCTATAATATATATTATATGACACATTAGAGGTATACATTATCTGGTAACTAAATAATATTACATTATCTTATTTGTTGCATAATTTTTTTAGTATATATTTCATTTTTTACATTATATTCGATTACATCATATTATGTAGATGCCAATCCTAAGGAGGGAATTTTATTCAGTTATCCTGTGTACCTTATTGCTTTTCAGGATATGATACATTTTCTTGGATATATACATGATAATAAATACAATCATCCACTTGAGGGAGAGGGTGTTTCTTCTCAAGAACAGCCTATAGAAGATGCTGATATTGACGATCTACAAAAATCACAATGTTGACTGTGTTGAGAATTACATGAGACCACACATGTTCCACTAGAAGAATAAGCATCTCAAATAGATTAGCATCATCCATTTATTTATTTTTTTCTAGTAGCCATATTACCCACTTCTTTTATTATGATATCTATAGTATTCACCAGGTGTGGTGGATCTGAGCTCATACCAAACAACATCTCTCATTCCTTCATCATTTTTGACTAATCATTCCTTGTGATAGTGTATTTTTTAGGGCATATCCCTTTATTTCACTTACATAGTGGATAAGAATTATGTGAACCATTATCAAATCTCAGTATCTTGGAGGCAGTAGAGGCACCTCCTCCAGATAAATATCATATTGAGGAGAAATATACAGTTGAGTTTCCTATAAATGAGGAAGATCCCCTTCAAGTTAATAATGCTCCACCACATCATAGAGGTCAAAAGACTTAATACAAGGATATCATTCATAGTCCTATCTGTGAGATATACCCAAACATAGAAAAAATAAAAATTAATTAAACTAAATAATTTAATATGATTTATGTGACATAAATTATTTATTATTTCATTTAATTCTATATATTAATGATAATTTAAAAATTATTCTAAAAAATAATTAAATAATTAAATGTAATAAATATATTTCAAGTAAATTCACATATTACAGAATTTTGACATTATATTTAATATTATTAATTTTTATCTAAATATTTTCTTTAATACAATAAATTTTTATTGAAATCGTTCATCTATAATGAATTTTTTTAATATATGTAAATAAAATTATTTATTTATAATTACTATATTTAAGTGTTAGATTATCTAACACATGTTTCTTTACTTCATCCAAAAATGTGTTGAATCCCTTAACTGACCACAAAATGTAAAATATTTAACACCTAAACCCATTTGTGTTCATTGAAAAATAACTTGAAAAAAACTCATAACAGTTATATGTATCTCATATTTGTGTAATATTTATATTATATAAAATTATAGTTATAAAATATCTATGTTGATAAATATTATTTTTTTATTTATAAATTTTATTTTCATTATAATGTTAATGTAAATATAACGTAAGTATGACATTAATTTGATATTAATATTTAGTTCCAGTTATTATTTTTTATTATTAAGTAAACTTTTTTATTTTCATTTATTAGTAATGGTTGTTAATTATTTATAATTATCATTTATTGTTATTAATTATTATTAAATACTAAGTAACTAAAATTTATAATGTTTTAATTATAATTACTTATTTATAAATTAATATTTATAATTTTTTATAACATATTATTTTTCATAGAATATATATATATATATATATATATATATTAAAAACTAAAAAATAATTTTTTTTAACAAAATGCATGAGGGGATTTCACAAAATTTTTAGAAAGTTATATAACAATGTGAAAAATTCCATCTTGATTTTTTTTTTGAAATCAAAATGTTTCAAGGGATTCAATGCCTTTAGGACCCACTTTTAAAATTTATTTTTACATAATCCATATATTTTAAAAAATCATAAACCTGTATAAAAAATATAAGTATCATGAATATGAAAAGTTATGCATAGATCTTCACATATTGCATCATGTGTTGCATTATCTTTCTGATGCTTTCAATAGATGGAGCTTATGGAAAAACATAGAGAGATTACACTTTCTCTCTTCTCTAACATGGTCTTGATCTCTCATTAGCTATTGTATGTGATTACTAAAAATTATACAATCATCGGAAATTGTTGATATTTTTCACCACCTTAGTGCCATTAAAAATCATGATAAACCATCAATTTTCACTAACTTACTTCACATAATCTCATTCACTCTTCTCGAGCAATCGTCTTCACAAAGACTCTTCATTCATTTGTGATTCCAAAATTACAAAAGTTCACAAACAAATCAACAATCATGTAATATTCACTACATAGTTGGAGGTTCCCTCTTATACCCTTCATGATGTTAATATATCATAGATATAATATAGTTGAGTGATCACATAAAATAAAAACTCATTTCAATATCACAGAGCATTGTATCAAACAATAATCAGGACCACCTTCATTACATCACTCTTACTTCATGATCATCATCACTACCCAATGTCATGTCTATTTTCACAAGTTTATATCACTCAAATGTTTTCAGGAATGAAGTGACTCTACTTCTAGTCATTTATCCTGGTGTGGTATATTTATCATGTTTTCACACTTCCCTTCATGGGTGCCTGGATACTCCAATATGATATCTCTGTATCTTTTAGAAAATATCAACATCCACCTATACTTTCAATAAAATCTTCATGCCTAAAAATACATATTATAAACATCTTATATCTCTTAAATAACTCCATTTAATCAATTTAATAATTCAATAAATTAATCTAAATGTATAAAAATCCTTAAACCTAATTAAATAGGGTCATCCATATAGATTAAAATTCACAAATTAGCTCTATTGACCACCAGTATTATTTTTTTGATTTTCATAATAACCACTTCAAAGGGTAGTGGGGACCCATACAACCGATTAACCAAATGCAAAACAACCAAATTACAATGATCAAAACATAATAATTCATTCAATGAATATCAACATATATTGTTAATAAATCCAACATATAAAATTCATAGTTGAAATAATATATCAAATTATGTTATTTTATTTAAAATATTAAAGGTATAATTATTCATAGTATAGGAATTATAATTATTGGGAAATAATTATATATACTTTTTATATAATATATATAATTACACATGTTATAGAAGGGAACGAAACATAGAAGAAATCATCATGTGGACTTCACCCTAAGACTATTTCCCAAAACCCCACCCACCCTGGCCACCCATCCATCAGTGAGGGGTTACTAAATAATATAATTATTATTATATGTAAATATTATATTATAGTAAAAATTAAATTCATATTTTTTGTTACAAAAATAAAATTATTAATTTTAATAATAGTAATAATAATATTACATTTTTTGTCAAAATATAACAATTGTAGCACACATTATTTACATATAAATAAATTATTATTAAAATTAATAATTAAAATAACAACTAGTTTTAATAATATTAATTATAATTATTTTTTTAGTTGTATCCATAATTTAATATTAACTATTATATATATATATATATATAATCTTATAAATAAATATTATAAAATAAATAAATGAAAAATAAAAACACTTCATAATGGCGTCACTTATGATGACGGCTTTGTGAAAACTATTATTTCTAAATAAAATTATTTTTAATTTTTAAAATTGATAACATATATTAATCTTTATATTTTGAAAAAATTAATTACAATATATAATTAATTATTATTTTACTTTTTTTGGTATTGATAAATATTAATTTATATTATGGATTATATTCACACACACAGTTATAAGAAATCCCGAATTTGATATAGGGATGTGCACCCTTCCTCCATCCCACTCATACTAGTGAAATGTAATAATATAAATAAAAATAATTATTATAATAATAATAATAGTAGTAGTAATAATAATCAAAAATTCTTGGAACGGAGCATGTTGAGCTCTAAAAATTATTATTAAGAAAAGTAAAATGGTGATGATGTTACAAGGGGTGTTGAAATGATAGGGTTTGAGTTTCACCCCTAGAATCTAAATCCACCATAGGTGAATAGGTTGTTGGGATCACAAAGGACGACATTGAACTAGCATCAACAAGAGATTACTCAGATAGTGCATTCACTACTTTCTTCTATTCTATGCATGAAAGTGTCACATTCAAATGTATTTCATCAGTAGCTTAGAGAAATTTTAACTAGTGAGGAAGGACCCCAGTTTATATATATTTTTCTTTATTTTTTTCTTGGACAGTAAAATTTGAGTCAAATTCAACCCAAAGGGACTTCCATCCAAAATGTACTGTACTTTTTTTTTGCATGAATCATCTATTATATCTATTCCTCATGATAAAATCCCATGAATATATATTTATGGAAACATACTTTGATAAAGCTTCATTGTATCCAAAAAAAACCCTCAACAGCTTTCGGGACTTTGTGCACCTACCAAAACACCAAAAAAATCAATTTTACCCAGGTTAAAATCAATGGAATCCACCAAATCGACTCCAAAACAATATCTTGATTTGACACTCATGGTTCAATAAGCATTTGTAGAATAGTTAAATCAAAAATATCATTTCCCATTATGTCTGTATGAATTTTAGAGGCCACCTAGACATCTCTGTCTAACACGGTGTTTCCCACATTGAGGGAGGGACGCTATTTGTCAAATGTTGATACATTCCTTATCATCTAGATTAATGAAACAACCATTTTTGGAGATGTACTAAGAAGAGGTATTTTATATGGTGGGTTTACATAAATCTCCCAAAACCGAGGTGGTGGAGGCCATGGATAATCTAAGGAATTTTACTTAGTGGAAGTATTAAAATAGAAAGGCTGGTCAGTTTGACTCACTCTCCCTAAATGGGAACCTGATTTCACGGATTTTATTCTTTTAGTTTTTGATTCAAATGGTTCTTATATTGTGATTATCTCAATTGGACACTTCTATAGTGGGTTTTTTTAAGGTCTGATCATTATTTAATTTTTTATTTGTTTTGGATAACCCTATATTTTATATATGTTTTATTTTACTCAATAATAAAAAAGGTATAACCATTTATGTATATAATCATTTGATAGCATAATATTTCATATATAATTTAATTTAATTTAATAATTTAGATTTTGATAAGGTGGTACTAGAGTTATACCACCACTAATAAAAATCTGATAAGCTATGGGTTTAACCCTTGATAACCCCCAATTTATGGGATTTTTCAATAGTGAACTACATTAAGAACTATAGTTGGTCACTGTATAAGACAAGTACTGTAGAGAGTAATATAATAGCCACAGTTACTATAATTGGAACTATAGCTGGACATTGTATTATAGTACTTAATTACCAAATGTGGGCACTACAATAGGTATTATAGCAGCCATGAAACTATTTAATGGACATACAGTTGGGCCTAGAAAACATGGATTCCAATATATATGGAATTAGGTATATAAAAATGTAATAAAATATTTCTAATGGGTGATTTTCATTCCTTATGGGGAGGGATGAGTTTTAACCCACTAGGTCGCTAGGGTGTGTGATTTTCGTGTATTTTTTAATCCCCTGTATGAAATTAAATTATTTCTATCATATATATATTAGATAGTTTGGTTTCTGTTTTTACAAATGTTATTTTATTTTCATGTTTGAAAATGTGATATTCATTTTAGAAAATTAATGGTGATAAAGAGAACTATAAATATGTGAATCCAAAATATTTAATTGAACTAATTTTTCACTGATCATTTTTTTTAAAAGTTAAAAAACCACTTTTAGTGTTAGTGGGAACCATTAAATCCTATAAATAAAAAAATAAAGAGAAACCCATTTTATATGTTTAGTGGGTACCTCACATGATTCATAAAAATATAAAAATAAAATAATCTGGGAGAAAGTGTAAAAAAACCCATAATGAACAATTTAATTGAATTTTGGAACCACACTATCCCATAGTTCAAACAATAGAACCACCAAATCCTTGAATTTTATGAACTTATACCTTGGTATCTACATGAAAACAACATATGTATGTGGTTCGTTGTCATTGGGATCAACTTATAGTCAATACCCATAAAATTTATCTCCAATCAATGTGAATATATCTAGTCTACTCTCAATTATTTTTCATTTACATATCAAATTTGACCTCATCTATTTTTTTCACCACCTATATTTTCACTCCTCCAATAGATATATCTTTTGGAATATATATATATAATTTTTTTACCATAGAAGACCTAAAATAAATTCATATCAATTAATATAAATATTTATATAAATACGTTAATTGTGGATGATCATTAAAGTCAAGGTGAAGAATATTCCACTTTCTGAGTGTGATTATTCAATTGAGGAGCAAGTTGATTCAATGTAATAGAAAGCCTTGACCCCAGCACATGTTTCAATAGATAATAATCAGTGGTATCACTAGACTAGATACATTGTAAATTCAAAAAAAATTACGATTTGTTGTTTCTATGAATTCACTTTATTATGGCATGTTCCTTGGTGAACATATGGTAGGAATCATATGTTGATATAGTGTACCAGTTGGACAACAGTTCTAACTACTATAGTGCATTGTGGATTCCTATTGAATAGTTTCAACATTACCCTATACCATAAGAATAACTTACATTGATTCATAACATTCATAGGTTGTGGAATAAGGCAGACTCATGTTTTGTTGAATTCAGAATGTGTTGGAATAACCTCAAAAATGAGGTCAATATTTGAGATAAAACATCTATCAAGTGTATGTTCATAATAACAAGTTATTTCCCAACATTCGTCGAATGGTTTCTCGCTCTTATTGATAGTGACATATTACGTACATAACATGTATAGTCTTGGGTATTTAAAATTGTAATTTTTTATGAAACCTAGGTTTTCCTTTTGGGAATATTCTTAAATATTTATTTTTAAAAAAAATTGGATAACACTTGAGAAATATATAAATATATATTATATATTGTAATAGAAGAAAACATATATATTATATATGGATGTAAAAATGTTATGATTGAAGGAAAAAATTTCATGTTTTATATATTATGCATGGATGAAATATGTTACGTATATCGGTTTTTATAAAGTTAAGAATAGTACATATGCAAAATATATTACTCATGGCTTAGAATATATTATAAATTTAATTTTCACCAAGGGAAATATAATACACACTAAATATTTATGACATATTAGAGGGAGACATTACTTCTAGGGTTTTATTGATGGATAATATATTACATATTGTAAATATATATATTATGTATTAGGTATTCAATTTTATTAATTAGTAAGTATGGTTCTTTTTCAATCCATGGTAATTATTTAATAATTAATATAATTTTTATAGTCAAAAATATATTAACCATAACCTTGTAATTAAAATTTTCACTTACATAATAGTTATTTAATTCTATGTGTTGAGATGGAGAATGTTGCTTTACTCATAGAGCAGTATGGACCTGATTCATATGAAGTGATAGTAGGGGTGGTGTTCAATGGTTCAAAGTATATAGGGAACACCACTATCCTCACATTGTACACTCACCTTCTATTATCTTAAGAAAAGAATGTGTTATATTTTATGGTATCACTATATCATATTTAACATTTATTCATCATAATCTCTTGAATTTCCTCATTGTGAAATGAAGACCTAAAACTTACACTTTCCAATTTCCCAAGGGAGATATGACCATATCCATATAGAATATTTCATTTATGATTGGTATTCCTATTTATGATGTTTCAATTATAAAACCCACACATTGAGATTGTCATGGGATTGTACAATGATTACTAGGCCTAGGCATTAAGGGTGATTAGATAGTTAGAAATCACGGTATACTATTTATAAGGTGGATTAACATGAAATTCATATATATACCTGATGACATTGATGATAAGACTTTCATGTGTCACATTGATGGATATATATTATATATCATTAGAGGGATATTTTTTGCTGATCATTTGAGATTGTATGTCCACGTGATGTATTTGGGGCTACATAAGGTCTTTGATCAGACTGGGGAGATAAAGTTTAGTATATGTTCACTTATTTTATAGATATAGTTTATTATACATTGTATTTTGATCATTTCATAGTAATATTATGGTATGTTTCTTTAACTTTTATATTTGTTCATAGAAGTTCATCCCTCTATTATCCCTTCTTATTATTGGTCCAGATATTCTTAGTGATGTGCTCCATGATTCTCTGCATGTACATTGGTATAATCAATCATCATTAATATATTTTGATTCTAATATGAGTTATATTCTAATGAATTGATTATTATTTATCAATTTACATATTTTACATTATAGGTGGAGTTTGTCACACCATTATGTTATGAAAAAAACATAACTTTGTAGCATATAATCTCATCTTGGAAAGTCTTTTACCCACTAATGTATGTATATAAATTCTTGTGTTGAATAATCTATTTCAAAATGTAATATATTTTAGAAATTATTATCAAAAACTTTTAACATCTGTCATCTATGATTTCAAATTTCATGGTAGTCATATTGGGGTTTCTTTTACTAGATTCCTATATACTACAGTGCTAGGATTGATGAAGTTGGGTAAATAGTGCATCTCATTCACATTCATATTATTTGGTTGCAATGTCTTTATAGAGTTATAGATATATTTAGATGTGTTCAATGTATTCCATATACACTGAGATAGGTACCAACTCTTCATTCCTCAATGTTTACAACAAGGCGGGATTCCAACTGCAGGCGGAATCATGTAAAGTATATCATTATCTTGCATAGACATGAAACATTTAACATTAAAGGAAAGCCTATTATGTGACTCCATATATCATGGAATCATGATTATTCACCATGATATAGAATAAACTCTATACTGTATCGTATATGACATGTTAAAGAAATTCTGGATTTGTTAAGTCGACAAAAATATGCTATCTTGTTTGTTTTAGAATTTTTTTTGTTCAGTTTTAAATTTTTACAACATAATTGAGTACATAATATTGTCTATATATATGATCCATAAAATGTTATAGTATTCAATCAAGAAATATATCATACTCTAATGCATGACATGTTACCTTTTTGTGGTGATATACTTGATAGTATATTCAATTATACACCTACGATAGAGGATATTACTACACATGAACTTCCTCCAATAGATTTTTATGTTTATGAGTTGTGATGATGATAATGTAGACCATGTTGAGATGCACATGAGTGTTCACCAATTCTACTTGATGAAGAAGCACGTATAGAAGATGAACCTTAGATAGTTTTTTTGTGTGTAACAATAGGAATGGGGTCCAATTATTTTATATGTATATCTATAGTATTCTTTCAATGTAGTGGATTAGAGATCATATGAGACATCATTCGCCAATTCAACAATATTTATGAATGATACTTCATGGACCTAGTATATTTACTATAGAACTCTAGGTCCTTTCATATACACAGTGGGATAAGGATCATGTTAACCATTATCACATATCGATATCCCTAAGGCATTAGTGTCACCTTATCTTGATGAGTTGCAGACACATGAGAAATGAACAGTTGTGTTTCTTATGCATGAGGTAGATCATCCTCTAGTTCACCATACTCCACCACATCATAGAGTTTGGTAGTCTCTATACAGGCATCTCATACACACTCTAGACTATGGGAGATTCCCCCATCCAATACATGAATGAAAATTACTTGTTCTCAATAATCTTATATTATTTTTTAAATTAGATTATTTGAGATATCATTCACTAATATTTATTAATAATAATGTTTAAATTATTCAACAATCATTATACAACCAATTGAATGTATGTTAAATTTTTAATGTAAATACACATACAAGGAATATTGAAATTAAAATTATCATCACTAATGTTTATCAATATAATATTCTTAATACTGTAATTTTTTATTCAAACAATTTTTTTATGCCTAGTGGATCATACAAGTACTCTAACAGGAGTGAATTAATGTACACATGTTTTACAAAATTCATTACTTTACATTTAACCAATTTTTAAATTCAAAAATTTTACCTTATTAGTTTGAATTGATATTGTTCGTTCTAAAGAACCATCACACCATATGAAAGTTAAGGGAAGTACAAAACAAGGTAATTTTACATGATTTGACCCCAATGTAGGTGACTCTATCCTTAATGTTTTCAATTCAAGTATGATACACATATTATTCTATTATTATATTGAAATAAATTATAATGGGTTCGGAAAGTTCAGCATACACTTCTTAATACTAAAGGTTGACATGAGTAAAGTATAAAATATCTCCTGAAACTTCTATCAGATATATCATGAAATTCCTAGACATAAGTGATTTAGTGGTAGTCTCCTAATGAGTAATTAATACTAAATCCCACCAGTTAAATTTATCTCCTAAAAATATTCAAAATAATTCTCATAACTATTTCATTATGCTCTCTCCCTCCAGTTCATCAATGAATCCTTATGAAATGCAATTTAACTACTTTTTCTTTTAGATACAGTGTGTACTTTGGCATCATTCATCTTCAAATTTTTACACTCTAATATTCTACAATATCATAATTTTAAGCCATTATATCCTTCATTATTGGTCTTTTACTTCCACTATATTTAATCAATAACATTTCGAGTATGTTTTCTCAGAACTCCTATGAATAAGTAGATGATATCATTTATACTTTAACTCACTTAATTATCATAATGATGAAAAAAATATCTTCAAGATTTTATATTTTTTTCCTTGATTATATGAATTAATGAAAGATTAAACATTAAATTCAACTAACTCAATATAATAATAAAATATTATTTTTTGATTCTTCTAAATTAATTCATAGACTAAAGATAACAATGAAATTTCAATAGGTTTTATGTACTCCATGCACAGTATTTCCTCCAAATTTAGCTCACTATAATATCTTTTCCACTATGTTTTCTAAAAAAACTTAGTTCACTACACTATAAACATAATCAGATGAAATGTAAATATTTGGAATACATTATATTACCATTAGGTAATATATTTTTCATGTTTCTATTAACTCTTCTTTACTAAACTACAAACACCTCAAGCATGAAAAAATAATTTTGAGTCATAATTTTTCTTCTTCTTTTAAATTCTTCATGCTAAGGAATAATTTTTATTCATGCATCTAAATTCATTAATGTTAAATCATGTATTTTATTTTCACTTAATCATTAAAATAAGAGATCATGCATGGAAAACCCATCATTTTTGGGTTATTTACTGTACTGGGAACTAAACTTCTTGAAGACTAAATGTCATGCATGGATCCTCACATTAATATATATTCACTTAAAAGATCATTCATGTAAGTGTAAAAAAATAAAGCATATCACATGAAGTTATCTTATATAATCCAACAAAAATATAGTTCATTATCTCTATAAAATTCCATATTTTTTTCAAGTTCCCTCTGATACTTTTAATTTTCTTTATGTTATTTAGAATATAGTAGGTTAACGATATTTATAGATGATTAACATTATGTTATCTCAACAAAGAATCATAGAGATATCCCTATTTTTACATACTTACTATAAAATTCTTTCATACATCATAAATCCTTCACAAATTTTTCCAATACACTAATTTTGGAAAAAAGACATCAGTTGTTCACAAACAAAACTCAATTTGATTTTCTTCAAAACCTCAGTTTTGTAAGTTAAAATTAAATCATGTCTCTATATAAACCTTATACATAAACATTAGTATAAACATGATTCAAGACCTTTATAATTGAAATCAAGTCCATGTAGTATGAATTCACTTATTTTATCCTTTTAACATCATACATTTAAACCATACTACCTCATACTAGTTTATCATATTCAATAGGAACTCTTTTTCTTACCATCACATGAACATACACTCATAGGTTGAATCATATTTTAACTAGTGATAAAATATAAAACATATCAAGCTTACAAGGTAGTCTACATCACCAAAATATCTAGATCTCATTAGATTAATCTTGGCTTCATAGTTGACTTCATGTTATGTAAACACCCAATACACAGAATCCCTATGTTGGGAGGATGAATATGACACACACATAACTTGAATGTTGATATTTTCATAAGTTAGTAAGTTTTAATGATGGATGAACAGTTATACATAAATGATGATTCATGTTTTGAATAGTAATAGGGATGAGAACTTATTAATATTCCACTACACGATCTATATTAGATGAACAGTCTTGAATAGAGTTGGTTCACTCCAACAACCTCTCGTGATGAAAAACACATGAGAGTCTAAGCACCACCCTGTCACTTTTTCATAGACCCATGTGCCTTCTATACATGTGCGCTATTGAATATTCACTTTTTCACCAATGTGATTCCCTATGGAAATATACATTAGATATCAACCAAGTAATTTGTAAAATGTTTCTCAAGTGTATGGCTTGGGTTGGCATCATATTAATTCTAACACTTAGAAAAACTATTCCTTATTCAAAATTATGAAAACTAAATGCCATAACCAAATAAAGTAAATGGATTATACCACCACGACATTATATTACCTTCAAATAAAATTCTCAATATCAAAAAAAAATTGGAATTCACCAATCTCAGCTACATTGATCTTAATCAAAATTATAATTATTCAATACAAATCATCTATAATGTTCTCACATTGACTTGGCTAGATTTCACTCAAATAAACATCACCTCTTCTCATTAGTAAGATCATTAATAATCCTCTTTCTTAATGTCACGCATAATTTTCTATTCATAAATGACACTAGTGGACATACTATTTATTATGAAAAGTTATATATTCATCACATCTAAATGTCACTTTAATTAAATCGATAACTATTTATCTTCTTATTATTGATGCATATCAACTTATTTATATGATAATGAAAACCCATTGATAAATTTATCATTCCTTATTCATAGACTTTATTCCACCAAATATATTGACATAAAATACAACACGTATCTTTAACATTCATCAACAATTTTCTTGGGTCCTTCAATATCCCACTTTGGATTTGTTGTCAATATCAGTTCACTATATTTCGTCAATTTTATTCTCCCCCTTTTTTATAATAAATAAAAAGCTATATGAATAAATGAACATTTTATTCATCATCTTCATTCACAATATACACCATTTGGTAGAAATAAAAAAATTAACTTCTTAAGAGATTGATATGATCGCTTTTTATTCAAGAAATAATCCATCAATTAATTAAATCTTTGTCTACAAGGGATAAATGTGAATATAAAAAATAGTGATCAATCCTAAAAAATGTTTCACATTAATTTTACATCATGTTATACCAACCCTGAAACATTTTTTAGGGGTTCTTTAAAAAAATAAATTAATATCCAACATCCATATCAACAAAGAGATTGAAAACATTAAATCATAAGAATATCACACCCCTTTTAAAAACATTTTTCATTTTTTCCATCAGATAATTTATTTCTCCCCTTAAATTTTGGAAATAATTTTTAACATAGAGTTAATATATTTACTTAGCCTTTATTTTTAATGAGAACCTTTAATTTATATAAGTTCACTAACTAGAATCACTAAATACAACCCTTGTGAGTACTTAGATATTGATGAGATACAAATATATATATATAGATTTCAATTAGCTATTCTTTTTAAATCCATTTCTCTAGAGGGGTAAGATTCATCCATATTTTTCTTCATGATTATCTTTAATCAATAGTATAAGTTTTTGATATCAACTATAGTGTTTCAAGGAGGTAACATTACACCAATTAAAATAAATTAATTCATAATAGATATCATTTTAAATACTATATAAATGTTCTCTATATTTATTTCATCAGTTCTCCCCAGAATATATGATTCACCATCAATTCCCTATATAAAAAAATAAACACAAAATATATATGGGAATAAGGTGGTTCTTCAATGAAATTCAATTAGATCAGTGGGGATTATATTTATTTCTCAACCAAAAAACTCCTTTCAATTTACCCTATATATATGAAAACACTTCATGCTAAATCCTTATTGGGCATTCTAGTTTTTAGAAATCAAAGGATGTGTGGAATTCTTGATCTATAAAACTATAATTTTTGATTGAATAAGCTTATTTTCCTTGATAAGAAATAAAATTTAATTCTTCTATGATTTAATCATATTATTATCCTATTCAAATAGTTCGAGGCATAAAAATAATGATTCTTTAGATACATTCTCATTCTTCGTTGTTTGTGTATATTAGAACTTCACAATAACATTTTTAGCATAAGATGAAATAGGTTCAGTCCATTTTTTTTTAAAACTTATGAACACATAGCCATTTCATTCATTTTTCATATTTATACAATGTCATTTTACACCTTCCATATAGAAATTTATAAATCTTAGGGTTATCATTTTTATATAACCTCTCTACAAATTTATGTTATTCATCTTGGATTTATTCTTACAAACAAATCTTTTTACATAAGTCCAATATTGATTCTATTTTTAGATTTAGTTTTATTCCATAGACACTAATATTCATGGAAAATTTGAAAAGGTCCATGATTGGGACTCTTCAACTATAGTAAAACATCTTTTATTTAATGGGGAAAACATTACATCAATCTTATTAGGTGTAGTTATCTTAATAAATTCCAGAAATTATTTTGTTGCTTATACCCCAAGGAAGACTTGTCCACTTTCTTATTTGCATATGTTTTTGTTGTGGTATCTTTTTCATATAAAAATATGTATATTTCATGGTTGGTATATACCACACTCATCAAAACTATGACCACATCTGTCTCAATAATCACAAAACTCTTCAAAACACAAAAAAAATTAATATATTTGTCTTCTATGTATTATGACTTAGTTCAGCTGTATTTCTCTACAAATTATATCTATTCCCCCTAAATTATGTCCTTATATAATTATTATACATTAGCAAATTTTTTCTACAGTAAATGGAATGATTTAAAAAATTCTAATAAAAGAGACAATATCCAATAAATATTGATTCATTCTTCCATAACACAATTTTTGTTGCAATCACATTTTTTTATGAATAACATTGTACTTTCTGCATTGAATGAGAATTCAGACACCTATTCACATCCACAATTGATTATATTGTGGGTTTTCATCAGTCTTCTTCACCCATACATAACCATTATTTAATTTTAATTCTACACTTTGTAAAAATAAATTTTTTAAGATAGGGGATTAACTTCTTCAATAAGCCTATAGTATATTTATCCTTGTATAATCTCACACTCTTATTATCACTACTTTTTTAGAAATAAGATTCATGTCAAAATTATTCACAAAGGAATGTCTTTTTCAGCATATTGGGAAGTCCCATCTTGTATCTCATCCAAAATTATTAGTTTTTGTTCTATTTCATGAAAAATTATATTGATGGAAATCATCACAACATCAATTAATTTACATATTTCTTCCCACAAACTTTTTATCTTCTAAACCTGGTAATTATAAAACTTAATCATTTATTATCAAGAATTCTCAAGCACTTATACACTTATATATTTTATTACTAAATATGAACTCATCATATTTATATTAGCATTATGAGGTTCTTCAATTTCATGAATTATTTCTATTAGTGCATCTTAAATCACTAATTTCTCAGAAACATTTCTTTACAACTCATCTTCAACTTGGGAGACATTTCCATTACAATTTAATACAATTTATCTTTTAGATTCAATATGTTTTGAGAGATTTTTTCATCATTTGAATTTCTTGGCCAAATATTTCCCATATATTTAGTAACCTCTTATAGCTATGATTTATCATCATGTAGCCCCATGATCTATGAAATTGTATAATTGATTACCATGATATAAAATTTATTCAAATAATATAAGAATTTTGAGTAGAGTTATTAAATTGATTCAATAGTGTCATCCTCACCATACTCTCTATAGTATGAACATGCTTCTTCAATCAAATCATTTTTAGTAGATTTAACAAATACAATAACACTTTTATTACCATAGGGTTTTGGGGTATTATATTTCTTATTTAAACTCTTTATCAACTTCCTTGACTCTTTCTTATGTATTTTGATTAAGGATTTTGTAGAAACATCCATGTTGGGATTGATATAGTTGTGGAGTAAATTTTGTCCCTGGGGAAACTCTGACTACTTTTCAAATTCAAATTTCCACTTCATATTTGTCTGATACAAACAACAGGGATAGTAAATCAGATCTAATAAGAGGTATAAACTTATAATATAATGCCAATTGGGATGCCTATTGGATCATGTATGTAACCTTATGGGGGTTGAATCAATTTACAAAAAATTTATTGGATTATTTTCTTTTACTTTTCCCCCTTTTAAATTTTATCCTAGAGACAGTACTATAATTCATGATTTTATCAGTGAAAGAAATAGATTTTACCAGTGATAAAAAAGTATTGATGTTGTTATCACCTTTAGAAGTTAGTGAACTTTATCATCACTAAAAATACTAATAAAAGATTGATTCTTCAATGCTAAAAAAATAAGTGATAAAGGGGAAACTATATCGGTGCATATTTTAGTGCTGATCAGGGGGGCTTGACTAATACATTTCTAAACACTAATGAAGGGCCCTTTTATCAGTCCTTTTTTAGCATTGATCAATGTTCTTTTATCAATACCATTTTTTTCTAATAGAATCATAGTAATATTATTGTGATTCTCAAATTTAGAACTCACTATAATAAAAAAATATTAAATTTAATTTCAAATAAATTCACATCCCAAAAAATTAAAATTACAAATAAGTAAATTTTACAAAAAATAAATTAATTACAATTACATGGGTATAATTAATTTATTATAAACATTATATTTTCAAACAATAATAAAAAATATATTTCAATGTCTTTTATACACCCTTCTAAAAGAACCCATAGAGATACCCATTGTAGAACACATAACTCCAACTCGAACAAAAGAAGTGTGTGCCTATAATAAAAATAGTGTGTATGATAGTAATACTATAGATAAATAAATGAAAAAAATATGATACAATAATGCATTAATAAAAATAAATAAAAATTGATAAAATGAATTATAAATGACAGAACATAAATAATAATAATAACAAAATGCATTAATAAAACATATTGCAATGTAATATCAACAAAATATGAGTCTGTTTCTTGGTTTTGAGTGATTGAACCATATTTTGAACCAACATGTCATTTTTAAAATAAAAACACTTACATCCAGTCATAAAGGTTACACCATGTTTTGGATTGATGTGAATTTATTTTTCAAACATCACAAATTTCTTATGGATCATTATCCAAATGTATCATGACAATTAGAGAGTGTTTTCTCAGTTTTTAGTTCATGATGGATGTTTTGATCCTAAATATTAATTTAAATTGAAGACACACACCTTGAGTTATACTAGGAACAACATGTGTCAAATTTATGTGAAGCTGATTCCAACATGTCAAAATGACTTAAGGATACTTTTCCTCAACTATCAAGACAATCTAAGTGAATTTTTCTAGTTTTTAGTGACTGATTCATGTTACAAACTAAAATGATACTTTTAAACAAAAAACAAACACTTTGAGTCATATTAGGAACACCATGTGTCAGATTGATGTGTGGTAAATTCATATACACCAAAAATGATTAACGAATCATTTTACTAAAGTATCAAAAGAATCCCAATGTGTTTGCTCAGTTTAGATTATATGACAAATTTCATGAACTAAAATGTCAATTTTAAATAAAGAAATGCACTTTTTATCATGTTCTATACACCATGTGTCTTCTTGACATGTGGTTGATTCCTAAATGTCAAAATTAATTTATGGATCATTTATCTAACATTTCAAGACAATATGAGTATATTTTACCAGTTTTGAGTGAGTGGTGTTTGTTTTGAATTAAATTTTTAATTTTAAATAAAAACACACACTTTGAATCATGTTGGGAACACCATATATTGGATGAACCTATAGTTTATTCATTCACATTAAAAATTACGTATGGATCATTACACTAAAGTATCCAGAAAATTAAAGTATGTTTTCTCATATTTGAGTATGTAACACATGATTTGAACTAAAATGTTATTTTTAAATAAAACCATGTACATTTTTCTATATCAGTCTCACCATATGTGGGATTGAAGTGAGGTTTATTATTAGACATAACAAATGAAATATATATCATTTTACTATAGTATAATGACTATCGGATTGTTTTTACCAAGTTTTGAGTGAGTGGAGTATATTTTTTTAAAACATTATTTTTAAATTAAGAGAATAAACTTTCTGACATATCAAATACACTTTGTGTTACATTGATGTATGGATGCTTCCTACACATAAAAATTATCCATGAACCATTTTAATATAGTTTTGAGATTATGCATTCTCATTTTTGAGTATATTAAGCGTATTATGAACTAAAATTTGAATTGTAAATAAAAACATGTACTTTAAATCATAATAGGAACATTGTGTGTTAGACATACATGTGGCTGATTCCTACACATCAAAATTTATTTATTGATTTATTTTCTCATTTTTTAATATAATATAAGTGCATTTGATTATTTTTGAGCATGTATTTCATGTTTTGAAATAAAATGTCATTTTTAAACTGAAATCACATAATTTTAGTCATATCATCCTCAACATGTGCTATATGGATGTTTGGTTGATTCTTACACATCAAAAATGATTTATGGATCATTTTCCTAATGTATAAAGGATATATGATTGTTATTTTTTTTGTGTATGTAAGATCTTTTTTAAACTAAAATATCATTTTTAAATTGAAATCACATACTTTAAGTCATGCTGAAGACACCATGAGTTAAATTAATGTTTTAGTTAATTTATATATGTCAAAAATTACTTATGGATCATTTTTTTAAAGTATCAATATTGTTTGTGCGTCTTTTCTAGGTTTTAAGTGTGTGATGTATGTTTTTAAATTAAATTTGTCATTTAAAAAAAAGAAACCCTTTGTGTCATATCTTTCACATTGTATGTCATGTTAATGTGTTTCAAAATCATACACGTCACAAAAGACATTTGGATCATTTTTTGAAAAGTATCAAGAAAATATTAGTGTGTTTGCTTAGTGATGTGGTTGTTTATAACAAGTCTTAGCCACATCCTTTTTAAAATTTTATTAACATTTTAATATCAAAATTTTTTATTTCGTAAAATAATTAATAGTTTTTGAGAATTTTTTCATAATTTGTAAAATAATCATTTTTTGTGTAAATTATGCATATTAGTGATTAATTTTTTCATTTTTAAAAACATTTAAATTAATAAATTAATTATTTTTTAGCAGTCACATTTTTTATTTTTATTTTTTTATTATTTATTCTTTTTATTCTTTTATTTTTTATTTCATTTATTTTGTAAATAATCAGTTTAATTAATTAACTATGTTGTAAATAAATTAATTTTCACTTTTGTTTTTGATTTTCTAACAATAAAAGTAATTCTAATAATTTAATTTAATTATTTAATTATTTTTTGTTTATTTATTTCATTAATTATTTTAATTAATTATTCAATGAATTAATAAAATAAAATTACTTAAAATATGTTCTTATTTAATTCATATGTATAAAATAAATTCTGCAATTAATTAATTGTTTATTAATTTTATTGTGTTTAAAAAATGTTATATGAATTATAATTTTAGTATTTTATTTCGTAATTTAGTTTATTTTGTTTTTGTTTAATTTATTTGATTGATTTTTTTAAACATAATTCATTGTTGTTGACATTATTCTGTGTAGGTACCACCACCACCATTTCACCCAAGGCTAACTCAAGTTATTGTTCTCCCCCTCTCTTCCATTTTTTCACCCAGTGGTACCACTCTTCTTTCCCACCGTCGTTGTTCATCCCCTACCACAATTTCCATGCCTCATTAAGCACAACATCTCTCATAATTCCAATAATGATGATACGTCCCATCATTCCACATCTCATGTTTCACCGATGACTTCATACTACTCCTCCTTCCACTGGTTCCTCCCATTTCCTCTATGTCTCATCGTTCCACCACTACGCACCCCTGTCTCCATCCTCCTTCAACCCCATAAACTCACTGTCGCACATCACCAAAAAATAGTTACATCAAGAAACACCACTATAGCACAAAGACAAGAATCAAATAGCATTGTGGACCAAATTCATTGATAGATGACCCTCAAATTAAGAGTTTTTTTTCTACATTTTCTGAAGAAAAAAATGACATAGGTTAAAAAAAATTAAAAATACACTACAAAGGCGGCATCACCGATGCCGCATTTTCTCCTCAATATATCCTTTGTCCCTGATCGATGACATAGGAAAGGTGGCGGGGGGGATGCCGCCTTTTGCCTCTGGGTAAGGCCAAAGGCAGCACCGCCTATGCCACCTTTGCCCTTACCCAAAGGTGAAAGGTGGCATCAGTGATGCCACCTTGGCATCAACTCCCCATAAAAGGGAAGCCTCCCCCCCCCCCCACTTCTCCTTACTCAATTCTTGCCTTCATCTCTCCTAAATTCTCTTTGTCTCTCTCTAAAAAACTCATTTTTGTGCAGGTTTTTGCGAAGCGTCATTTAGAGGTATTTTTATTTATTTAATTTATTGTTTTTTATTTATTTAATTGAATTATTTTTAGTTTTAAATATTTAATTGTTTAAGTAGTTAAGGTAGATCTTAATATTTTTTTTATTAGGTTCTTTTATTAGTTATATATAGTTTGAAATAATTATTGTTAGTAGTATAGATTAAGTATAGATTAAGCATAGATTAACTTTAGATTAAGTAAATTTTGGTAGTATAAAGATTATGTGGTTATCTATAAAATCAAATCCCTATCTGGAAACAAACAAATGGATGTTGCTCTGGTACAGATGTACCTAGGGGTAAAACCCAAAAACACTGCTTTGAGCTAGACTTGAATGGGAACCGGTGCATGACAATAGGCCTTGCTGCACTTCTGGTTTGACACTCCTGGGGGATATGCTTAAGATGATTCATATTTTCTTTATAAACTACTAAAATATCTAAGAAAAAAGAAATTAAATTATTATATTTATCAATGGTAAAATGATAATTATGATGTTATAGAATTAAATAAGGAAAAAAGAATTAATGAATGAAAGTTATTATTAGTAATTAAATATGTTTACATAGTTTAATTAGTTATATATAGTTTATAAATAATATTTATTATTAGTAATGACTAATTATAGACTAATTAATGGTAAATTAGGATTAAAAATGAAAACATATGATTAGTTGATTATAAATTACTAATGAATATAATATGATTAAAGATTAAAGAATAAATAATTAAAGAATAACTTAATACAGATTAACTAGTGATTAAAGAATGAGTCATTAGTTAAAAAAGTTATTATTAGTAATTAAAGATGTTATGTATTAAGTATTTAATTAGTTATATATAGTTTAGAAATAATACTTACTATTAGTAATGATTAATTATATATTAATTAATGATAAATTAGGATGAAAAATGAATACATATGATTAGATAATTATAATTAATTATTAATATTTATTACAGTATCATAATTTTGATGAAAGAAACATTTTTGACATAGTGAGTCATGTTTGCCTGTGTGTATTGCTATGGGGAGGTTATTCAAACTGAGCAAGGAGCTTCTTATAATACACAACCAATAACTGTGGTTAGTACAACTAATTGTGTAACCATAAGTGACCTTCAAGAGAGAATTCGAGGTTCCAAAAATTTGGGACTCGATCAAGAGATCAAGTCATGAGTTATAGACATTTGCAATTCCTAGCAACATTATAGCATCTAGCTTGTCCATTGGTTGCTGATGCACAGTGGGTCTAAGCAATTAATTTATTTTCTCAACGGTCAGATAGTACCATGATAGAGTTATACATTTATCTTGCTATTGTACAACAACAACATTTAGGTGTATGAATACATATAATTACAACAGTGGTTGAAGTTAGTGCACCCCATGAAATTGAGCCTATTCCAAATGATGTTGTAGAAGAGGACAACCCAGCTAGTCTCCCAGATATACATGTCAATCTGAATTCTGATGAGCAGTTTCGTAATGTTGGATCAAATGATGACAATAGTGCCAATGAGGAGGGATCAGCTGAAGTTAGGAAAAAGTTTTTGAGAAATGAACTAGTTTTACATCAACCTCAACCTACAATAAATCATTCATCACTCCTTTCATCTAGGTCAGAAGCAATGACTCATGTTCCTAAATTCGATAATAATGTTCTCACACCTGCAACTGAGTTCCCTGGAGTTATATCATATTGGTTTAGTGAGATGGATAAAACCTTATATATTCGAAGGAATTTTCCAAGTAAAGATGAATTAAAAATCATGCTCAAGAGATTTCAAATTGAAAGGAACTGTAGCTATATAGTTCATGAATCATGTCATAGTAAATATTTCATACGGTTTGAGAAGTATGGGGATGATTTTAGATTTTTCTTAAGGGAGATTCCAGACATTACATTTGGAGGTTGGAGAATCTCGAGGATTGAGGTGGCTCATACATGCGTTCAGCCAAGCCTCACACAAGATCATATCTTATTGGATGCAGAATTTGTGTCATCTATTGTTGTTGAGATGATTAGGACATGTAAAGATGTTCCAATAGCCCTTATGCAAGAGAGGATTCAACAGACATTTGGTTATAAGATTTCCTATAATAAGGCATGGATGGAGAAACAGAAGGCAATTGTGAATGTCTATGGGAATTTGGGATGACCCATATCGGGTGTTTCCACAATTGAGAGACATAATGAGGCATCATAACAAATTTTTTTCATCTGGATGCAATCGAACATGTGTCTCATGATAACCAACTTGATCCATCTCTTGTTCAATTTCATTGGTCGTTCTGGGAATTCTTTCCTAGTATCTCCGTATTTTGTTTCAGCAAACAGTTTATTCAGATTGATGGAACATTTCTGTATGAAAAATACAAGGGCGTATTGTTGATTGAGGCAACCCAAGATGGAAACTTTTCACCTCTTTCTCTTTCCTTTTCCATTGTAGAGAATAAAAACTATGAATCATGGAGTTGGTTTCTGGAATATATCAGCAACCATTTCACCAACATTTTGGGTGTTTGTTTGATATTTGATCACCATCGAGAAATTAATGAGGAAATAAATGTGGATCCTGATACATGAAGATACCCAAATGCACATCATTGGTACTATATTAGACACATTGCTATCAATGTTCATAAAAAATCCCACAATGAACCGATGAAGAAGGCAATCACGAGGATTGGTATGTATTTTATTCCTTATTTTTTTCTATTTCAACATAAAGATAAAATCAATTTATGTGAAATATTATCTATTCTATGTAGCATATGAATCAGACCAATGATGTTTTGAAGAACGTTTTGAACAAATCCGCCAGGCTAATCAAGAAGTTTATGATTATATGACGCAGATTCCAAAAGTGAAATTGAAATTGGCATATGAAGAGAGAAAGAGGTACGGTCACATGACGACAAACATTGTGAAGTGCATCAATGGTGTCTTCAAAGGGCTTCGCAAGCTACATATAACCACCCTAGTTAAAAATACATTATATCAATGCGTGAAGTAATTTTTTGATAGACAAAAACTAGCATCAGATGGAATACATTAGGGACTATAACACAGAATACACTTTCAATGAGAGATTGAAAAGAATAATGAAGAAGCTTCTGGTTATCACGTCTACCATTTTCGATGAGAAGACTCGTGATTTGAATTTCAAGAGAGTTTAGACCCCATCACTAATCGCATCGGTGAACAAATGGTTGTATTACTGGAAACAAGAAAATTTCAATGTCGAAACATTCAGGCCTTATGGTTTCTAGGCACACACGTCATCGCAACATGTGCCTCTGTGAACATATCATTGGAAGCATATGTTGATCTAGTGTACGATATGGATACCATTGCTAACTGTTTTGCGGCACCATGGACACCTATTGGGGAGTATCATTATTTCCCAATGCTCGAAGGCTAGCTGATAGTGATACCTGGTTTGAATTGGTTACGTCATCATGGGAGACTGAAGGCTAGTAGGATGCGTAATGAGATGGACTGACCTCAAGAACAAGGGAAGAGTTTGCAATGAATGATATGTCATAAAAAAGGTCATAACCAGAAAAGATTCCATAACATTGTTGGGTCGATTTCATAGTCTCATCCAAAATTATGTATTCTCTTCATAGTAACATTCTCATATTGTAAAGTAAATGTCTTTATCTCTTCAAGACCCAATATTTTAGATAATATAACTTATTTCATAAAAATATTCTTGATTTCAAGAAATAACTTTCTCCTTATTACTTAAATAAAAACTTAGATAATAGTATTTATTTCATAAATCCAAAATAGGAACACTTAACCCATACTGTAAAGTAAATGTTGTTATCTCTTTTATTTTTCTCATTTTTCTAAACCCCAAAACCCAAAAGCATAACACTTAACCTAGAAACATGTTTCCTAAACATTAATATGAAAATTTGAAACCCTTAACACTCAAACCTAAACCCCAACACAAAAACATCTTCCATTTCCCATGGTTTTTGGTAAAATTATGTGTGATATTTTAATAAACAATTCTATAATAAAATAATAGTATAATAATGATTAGAATAAGTTATTCAATACATATAATTAGATAAATTCATAAAACACCATTAGTAGTTGACAAGGTTTATCTTAATCCAATAAATAATTAGTTAATCATAAAGATCCTCCCAAATATATCTAACCAAATTCAAGATCTAATATTTTATATAATATAACTTATTTCATAAAAACATTATTGATTTCAATAAATAACCTTCTCCTTATTCCTTAAATAAAATCTTAGATAATAATATTTATTTCATAAATCCAAAAGCAAAACACTTAACCCATATTGTAAAGTAAATAATGTTATCTCTTCTATTTTTATCGGTTTTATAAACCCCAAAACCCAAAATAATAACACATAACTCAGAAACATGTTTCTCAAACCTTAATATCATAATTCAAAACCCTAAACCCTCAAACCTAAACCCAAACCAAAACAATTCTTCCATTTTCCATAGTTTTTGGTTAAATTATGTGTGATATTTTATTAAACTATTCTATAAAAAATAATAGTATCATAACAAATATCATAAGCTATTCAATACCGATAATTAGGTAAATTTCTAAAACATAATTAGTAGTTTACATGGTTTATCTTAATCCAATCTATAATTAGTTAATCATAATGCTCCTACAAAATATGGATAACCAAATTCAAGACCCAATATTTTAGATAATATAACTTATTTCATAAAAACATTCTTGATTTCAAGAAATAAATTTCTCTTTATTCCTTAAATAAAATTTAGATAATAGAATTTATTTCATAAATCCAAAATCAGAACACTTAACCCATATTGTAAAGTAAATGTTTTTATCTCTTCTATTTTTCTCAGTTTTCTGAACCCCAAAACCCAAAATCATAACACTTAACCCAGAAACATGTTATTTAATCCTTAATATCAAAATTTGAAACCCAAAACACTATAACCAAATCCCAAACCCAAAACAAATTCCCTTTTCCATGGTTTTTGGTTAACTTATGTGTGATATTTTAATAAACTATTCTATAATGAAATAACAGTATCATAATGATTAGCATAAGTTATTAAATACAGATAATTAGATAAATTCCTAAAACATCATTAGTATTTGACATGGTTTATCTTAATCCAATACATAATTATTTAATCATAAATCTCCTCTGAAATATGTCTAACCAAATTCAAGACCCAATATTTTAGATAATATAACTTATTCCAAAAAAACATTTCTGATTTCAAGAAATAACTCTCTCCATATTCCTTAAATAAAATCATAGATAATAGAATTTATTTCATAAATCCAAAAGTAGAACACTTAACCCATATTGTAAAGTAAATGTTTTTATCTCTTCTATTTTTCTCAGTTTTCTAAACCCCAAAAATCAAAATCATAACACTTAACCCAGAAACAGGTTTCCTAAACCTTAATATCAAAATTTGAAACCCTAAAACCTCAAACCTAAACCCCAACCCAAAAACATCTTCCCTTCGCCATGGTTTTTGGTTAAATTATGTGTCTTATTTTAATAAACTATTCTATAACAAAATAATAGTATCAAAATGATTAACATAAGTTATTCAATAAAGATAATTAGATGAATTCCTAAAATAGCATTAGAAGTTGACATTGTTTATCTTAATCCAATCCAAAATTAGTTAATCATAAAGCTCCCCCAAATTTGTCTAAACAAATTCAAGACCCAATATTTTTGATAATATAACATATTTCATAAAAACATTCTTGATTTCAATAAATAACTTTCTCCTTATTCCTTAAATAAAATCTTAGATAATAGAATTTATTTCATAAATCCAAAAGAAGAACACTTAACCCATATTGTCAAGTAAATATTTTTATCTCTTATATTTTTCTCAGTTTTCTAAACCCCAAAACCCAAAAGCATAACACTTTATCCAGAAACATGTTTCCTAAACCTTAATATCAAAATTCGAAACCCTAAACCCTCAAAACTAAACCCCAACCCAAAAAAATATTCCCTTTTCCATGGTTTTTGATTAAATTATGTGTGATATTTTAATAAACTATTCAATAATTAAATAATAGTATAATAATGATTAGAATAAGTTATTCAATATAGATATTTAGAAAAATTCCTCAAACATCATTAGTATTTGACATGGTTTCTCTTAATTCAACCCATAATTAGTTAATCATAAATATCTTGTAAAATATTTCTAACCAAATTAAAGACCCAATATTTTAGATAATATAACTTACCTCATAAAAACATTCTTGATTTCAAGAAATAACACTCTCCTTATTCCTTAAATAAAATATTAGATAATAGAATTTGTTTCGTAAATCCAAAAGTAGAACACTTAACCCATATTGTAAAGTAAATGTTTTTATCTCTTCTATTTTTCTCAGTTTTCTAAACCCCAAAACCCAAAATCATAACACTTAACCCAGAAACATGTTTCCTAAAACTTAATATCAAACTTTGAAACCCTAAACCCTCAAACCTAAACCCTAACCCAAAAACATCTTCCCTTCATCATGGTTTTTGGTTAAATTTTGTGTGATATTTTGATAAACTATTCTATAATGAAATAATATTATCATAATGATTAGCATAAGTCATTCAATATAGATAATTGGATAAATTCCTAAAACATCATTAGTAGTTGGCATGGTTTATCTTAATCCAATCCATAATTAGTTAATCAAAAAGCTCCTCCAAAATATGTCTAACCAAATTCAAGACCCAATATTTTAGATAATATAAAATATTTCATAAAAACATTCTTGATATCAAGAAATAACTTTCTTCTTATTCTTTTAATAAAATCTTAGATAATAGAATTTTTTTTCATAAATCCAAAAGCAGAACACTTAACCCATATAGTAAATTAAATGTTGTTATCTCTTATATTTTTCTCTGTTTTCAAAACTCCAAAACCCAAAAGCATAAAACTTAACCTAGAAACATGTTTCCTAAACCATAATATAAAAATTTAAATCCCTAAACCCTTAAACCTAAACCCCAACCCAAAAACATCTTCCCTTTCCCATGGTTTTTGGTTAAATTATGTGTGATATTTTAATAAATTACTCTTTAATGAAATAAAAATATAATAACGATTAGAATAAGTTTTTCAATACAGATAATTAGATAAATTTCTAAAACATCATTAGTTGTTGACATGGTTTATCTTAATCCAATCCATAATTAGTTAATCATAAATCTCCTCCCAAATATGTCAAACCAAATTCAAGACCCAATATTTTAGATAATATAAATTATTTCATAAAAACATTCTTGATTTCAAGATATAAATTTCTTCTTATTCCTTAAATAAAATCTTATAAAATAGAATTTAATTCAAAAATCCAAAAGAAGAACACTTAACCCATATTTTAAAGTAAATGTTGTTATCTCCTCTATTTTTCTTAGTTTTCTAAACCCCAAAACAAAAGGAATAACAATTAACCTAGAAACATGTTTCCTAATCCTTAGTATCAAAATTCCAAACCCTAAACCCTCAAACCTTAACCCTAACCCAAAAAAAACTTCCCTTTTCCATGGTTTTGGGTAAAATTATGTGTGATATTTTAATAAGCTATTTTAAAATGAAATAATTATATAATAATGAATAGCATAAGTTATTCAATACAAATATTAGATAAATTCTTAAAATAACATTAGTTGTTGACATGGTTTATCTTAATCCAATCCATAATTAGTTAATCAAAAATCTCCTATAAAATATGTAGAACCAAATTCAAGACCCAATTTTTATATAATATAACTTATTTCATAAAAACATTCTTGATTTCAAGAAATAACATTCTCTTTATTCCATAAATAAAATCTTAGATAATAGAATTTATTTCATAAATCCAAAAGAATATCACTTAACCCATATTGTAAAGTAAATGCTTTTATCTCTCCTATTTTCCTCAGTTTTCTAAACCCCAAAACCCAAAAGCATAACATTTAAACTAGAAACATGTTTCCTAAACCTTAATATAAAAATTTGAAACCCTAAACCCCCAAACCTAAACCCCGACCGAAAAACATCTTCCTTTTTCCATGGTTTTTGGTTAAATTATGTGTGATATTTTAATAAACTATTGTATAATGACATAATAGTATCGTAATGATTAGCATAAGTTATTCAATACAGATAATTAGATAAATTTCTAAAATATCATTAGTAGTTGACAAGGTTTATCTTAATCCAATCCGTAATTAGTTAATCATAAATCTCCTCTAAAATATGTCTAACCAAATTCAAGACCCAATATTTTAGATAATATAACATATATCATAAAAACATTCTTGATTTCAAGAAATGACATTGACCATATTCCTTAAATAAAATCTTAGATAATAGAATTTATTTCATAAATTCAAAAGCAGAACACTTAAACCATATTTTAATGTAATTTTTTTTATCTCTCCTATTTTTCTCGATTTTCTAAACCCCAAAACCCAAAATCCAAACACTTAACCCAAAAATATGTTTCCTAAACCTTAATACCAAAATTTAAAACCCTAAACCCTCAAACCTAAACCACAACCCAAAAACATCTTCCCTTTTCCATGGTTTTATGTTAAATTATGTGTGTTCTTCAAAAAAAATATGTTAAATTATGTGTGATATTTTAATAAACTATTCTATAAAGAAATAATAGTATCATAACGATTAGAATGAGTTATTAAATATAGATACTTAGATAAACTCCTAAAACTTCTTTAATAGTTGAAATGGTTTATCTTAATCCAATCTAGAATTAGTTAATCATAAAGCTCCTCCAAAATATGTCTAAAAAAATTCAAGACCCAATATTTTAGATAATATAACTTATTTCATAAAAACATTCTAGATCTCAAGACATAAATTTCTATTTATTCCATAAATAAAATCACATATAATAGAATTTGTTTCAAAAATCCACAAGCAGAACACTTAAACCATATTGTAAAGTAAATGTTTGTATCTTTTCTATTTTTCTCATTTTTCTAAACCCCAAAACCGAAAATCATAACACTTAACCCAAAAACATGTTTCCTAAACCTTAATATCAAAATTAGAAACCCAAACCCATCAAACCTAAACACCAATCCAAAAACATCTTCCCTTTTCCAAGGTTTTTGGTTAAATTATGTGGGATATTTTAATAAACTATTCAATAACAAAATAATAGTATCATAATGATTAACATAAGTTATTCAATACAAATAATTAGATAAATTCTTCAAAAATCATTTGTAATTGACATGGTTTATCTTAATCTAATCAATAATTAGTTAATCATAAAGCTCCTCAAAAATATGTCTAACCAAATTCAAGACCCGATATTTTAGATTATATAACTTATTTCATAAAAACATTCTTGATTTAAAGAAATAACATTCTCCGTATTCCTTAAATAAAATATTAGATAATATAATTTATTTCATAAATCCAAAAGTAAAACACTTAACCAATATTGTAAAGTAAATGTTTTTATCTCTTCTATTTTTCTCGATTTTCTAAACCCCAAAACCCAATTACATAAAACTTAACAGAGAAACATGTTTCTTAAACCTTAATATCATAATTCAAAACCCTGAACACTCGAACCTAAACCCCAACCCAAATACATCTTCCACTTTCTATGGTTTTTTGTTAAATTATGTGTGATATTTTAAAAAAACTATTCTATAATGAAATAATACTATCATAATGATTAGCATAAGTTATTCAATATAGATAATTAGATAAATTCCTAAAACATCATTAGTAGTTGACATGGTTTATCTTAATCCAATCCATAATTATTTAATCATAAAGCTCCTCCAAAATGTGTGTAACCAAATTCAAGACCCAATATATTAGATAATATAAATTATTTCATAAAAACATTCTTTATTTCATGAAATAACTTTCCCCTTATACCTGAAATAAAATCTTAGATAATAGAATTTTTTACATAAATCCAAAAGTAGAACACTTAACCCATATTATAAAGTAAATGTATTTATCTCTTCTATTTTTCTCAATTTTCTAAACCCCAAAACCCAAAATCATAATAATTAACCCCGAAACAAATTTCATAAACCTTAATATCATAATTTGAAACCCTAATCCATCAAACCTAAACCCCAATCCAAAAACATCTTCACTTTTCCATGGTTTTTGATTAAATTATGTGTGATATTTTAATAAACCATTCTATAATGAAATAATTGTATCATAGCGATTAACATAAGTTATTCAATATTTGTAATTATACAAATTCCTAAAACATCATTAGTAGTTGACATGGTTTATCTTAATACAATCCTTAACTAGTTAATCATAAAGATCCTCCAAAATATGTCTAACCAAATTCAAGACCCAATATTTTAGATAATATAACTTATTTAATAAAAATATTCTTGATTTCAAGAAATAACTTTCTCTTTATTTCTTAAATAAAATTGTAGATAATAGAATTTATTTCAAAAATCCAAAATCAGAACACTTAACCCATATTGTAATGTAAATGTATTTATCTCTTCTATTTTTTTAGTTTTCTAAACCCCAAAACGCAAAAGCATAACACTTAACCCAAAAACATGATTCATAAAACTTAATATCCAAATTCAAAACCATAAACCCTCAAACTTAAACCCCAACCCAAAAAATATTCCCTTTTTCATGGTTTTTGGTTAAATTATGTGTGATATTTTAATAAACTATTCTATAATGAAATAACATTATCATAACGATTAACATAAGTTATTCAATACAGATAATTAGATAAATTCCTAAAATATTGTTAGTAGTTGACATGGTTTATATTAATCCAATACATAATTAGTTAATAATAAATCTCCTCCAAAATATGTCTAACAATATTCAAGTCCCAATATTTTAGATAATATAACTTATTTCACAAAAACATTCTTGATTTCTAGAAATAACTTTCTCCTTATTCCTTAAATAAAATATTAGATGATATAATTTATTTCATAAATCCAAAAGTAGGACACTTAACCCATATTGTAAAGTAAATGTTTTTATCTATTCTATTTTTCTCAGTTTTCTAAACCCCAAAACCCAAAATCATAACACTTAACCAAGAAACATGTTTCTTAAACCTTAATATCATAATTCGAAACCCTCAAACCTAAACCCCAAAACAAAATCATCTTCCCTTTACCATAGTTTTTGGGTAAATTATGTGTGATATTTTAATAACTATTTTATGACAAAATAATAGTATCATAATGATTGGTATAAGTTATTCAATAAATATAATTAGATAAATTCCTAAAACATCCTCAGTATTTGATATGGTTTTTCTTAATCCAATCCATAATTAGTTAATCACAAATATCCTCTAAAATATGTCTAACCAAATTCAAGACCAAATATTTTAGATAATATAACTTATTTCATAAAAACATTATTGATTTCAAGAAATAACTTTATTCTTATTCCTTAAATAAAATCATACATAATAGAATTTATTTCATAAATCCAAAATCATAACATTTAACACATATTGTAAAGTAAATGTTTTTATCTCTTCTATTTTTCTCGGTTTTCTAAACCCTAGAACCCAAAAATCATAACACTTAACCCCAAAACTTGTATCCTAAACCTTAATATCATAATTCGAAACCCTAAACCCTCAAACATAAACCCCAACCCAAAAACATCTTCCCCTTGCCATGGTTTTCGGTTAAATAATGTGTGATATTTTAATAAACTATTCTATAAATAAATAATAGTATCATAATAATTATCATAAGTTATTCAATACAGATAATTAGATAAATTCCTAAAACATCATTAGTAGTTGACATCGTTTTTCTTAATCTAATCCATAGTAAATCATAAAGCTCCTCCAAAATATGTCTAACCAAATTCAAGATCCAATATTTTAGTTAATATAAATTATTTCATAAAAACATTCTTGATTTTAAGAAATAATTTTCTCCTTATTAAGTAAATACAATCTTATATAATAAACTTTATTTCATAAATCCAAAATAATAACACTTAACCCATATTGTAAAGTAAATGTTTTTATCTCTACTATTTTTCTCAGTTTTCTAAACCCCAAAACCCAAAATCATAACACTTAACCCAAAAACATGTTTCCTGAACCTTAATATAAAAATAAAAACCCTAAACCCTCAAACCTAATCCCCAACCACAAAACATCTTCCCTTTTCCATGGTTTTTTGTTAAATTATGTGAGATATTTTAATAAACTATTCTATAAAGAAATAATAGTATCATAATGATTAGCATAAGTTATTCAATACATACAATTAGATAAATTTCTAAAACATCATTAGTAGTTGACAAGGTTTATCTTAATCCAATCCATAATTATTTAATCACAAAGATTCTCTAAAATATGTTTAACCAAAATCAAGACCCAATATTTTAGATTATATAACTATTTTCATAAAAACATTCTTGATTTCAAGAAATAACTTTCTCTTTATTCCTTAAATAAAATCTTAGATAATACAATTTCTTTCATAAAACCAAAAGAAGAACACTTAACCCATATTGTAAACTAAATGTTTTTATCACTTTTATTTTTCTCGGTTTTCTAAACCCCAAAACCCAAAATCATAACCCTTAACCTGGAAACATGTTTACTAAACCTTAATAACAAAATTTGAAACCCTAAACCCTCAATCCTAAACCCCAACCCAAAAACATCTACTTGGTTTTTAGTTAAATTATGTGTGATATTTTAATAAACTATTCTATAACGAAATAATAGTATCATAACAATTAGCATAAGTTATTCAATACAGATAATTATATAAATTCCTAAAACATCATTAGTTGTTGACATGGTTTATCTTAATCCAATACATAATTATTTAATCATAAATCTCCTCCAAAATATGACTAACAAATTTCATGACCCAATATTTTAGATAATATAACTTATTTCATAAAAAAATTCTTGATTTCCACAAATAACTTTCTTCTTATTCCTTAAATAAAATCATAGATAATAGAATTTATTTCATAAATCCAAAAGTAGAACACTTAACACATATTTTCAAGTAAATGTTTTTATCTCTTCTATTTTTCTCGGTTTTCTAAACCCCAAAAGCATAAAACTTAATCCAGAAACTTGTTTTCTAAACCTTAATATCAAAATTTGAAACCCTAAACCCACAAACCTAAACCCCAACGCAAACCAATCTCTCTTTACCATGGTTTTTAGTTAAATTATGTGTAATATTTTAATAAACTATTCTTTAACAAAATAATAGTATCATAACGATTAGCATAAGATATTCAATACAGATAATTAGATAAATTCATCCAACATCATTAGTAGTTGACAAGGTTTATCTTAATCCAATCCATAATTAGTTAATCATAAATCTCCTCCAAAATATGTCTAACAAAATTCAAGACCCAATATTTTAGATAATATAACTTATTTCATAAAAACATTCTTGATTTCAAGAAATAACTTTATCCTTATTCCTTAAATAGAATATTAGATAATATAATTTATTTTATAAATCCAAAAGTAGAACACTTAACCGATATTGTAACATTACTGTTTTTATCTCTTCTATTTTTCTTGGTTTTCTAAACCCCAAAACCCAAAAGCATAACACTTAACCCAGAAACATGTTTCCTAAACCTTAATATCATAATTCAAAACCCTAAACCCTCAAACCTAAACCCCAACCGAAAAAAATCTTCCATTTTCCATGGTTTTTGGTTAAATTATGTGTGATATTTTAATAAACTATTCTATAACGAAATTATAGTATCATAACGGTTAGAATAAGTTATTCAATATAGATAATTAGATATATTATTAAAACATAATTTGTAGTTAATATGGTTTGTCTTAATCCAATCTATAATTAGTTAATCATAAATCTCTTCCAAAATATGTCTATCCAAATTCAAGACCCAATATTTTAGATAATATAATTTATTTCATAAAAAAAATTCTTGATTTCATGAAATAACATTCTCTTTATTCCTTAAATAAAATCTTAGATAATATAATTTATTTCATAAATACAAAAGTATAACACATAATTAATATTTTAAATTAAATGTTTTTATCTCATCTATTTTTCTCGGTTTTCTAAACCCCAAACCCCAAAAGCATAACACTTAACACTGAAACATGTATCCTGAACCTTAATATCATAATTCGAAACTCTAAACCCTCAAACATAATCCCCAACCCTAAAAACATCTTCCCTTTTCCATGGTTTTTTGTTAAATTATGTGTGATATTTTAATAAACTATTCTATAATAAAATAATTGTATCATAACGATTAGCATAAGTTATTCAGTACAAATAATTATATAAATTTCTAAAACATCATTAGTAGTTGACATGGTTTGTCTTAATCAAATCCATAATTAGTTAATCATAAATCTCCTCCAAAATATGTCTAACCAAATTCAAGACCCAATATTTTAGATAATTAAACTTATTTCATAAAAACATTCTTGATTTCAAGAAATTACTTTCTTCTTATTCCTTAAATTAAATCTTAGATAATATAATTTATTTCATAAATCCAAATATAGAACACTTAACCCATATTGTAAAGTAAATGTTTTTATCTCTTCTATTTTTCTCGGTTTTCTAAACCCCAAAACCCAAAAGCATACCACTAAACCCAGAAACATGTTTCCTAAACCTTAATATCATAATTCGATACCCTAAACCCTCAAACCTAAACCCCAACCCAAAAACATCATCCCTTTTCCATGGTTTTTGATTAAATTATGTGTGATATTTTAATAAACTATTCCATAATGAAATAATAGTATCATAATGATTAGAATAAGTTATTCAATATAGATAATTAGATAAATTTCTAAAACATCATTAGTAGTTGACATATTTATCTTAATTCAATCCATAATTAGTTAATCATAAAGATCCTCCAAAATATGTCGAACCAAATTCAAGACCCAATATTTTAGATAATTTAACTTATTTCATAAAAACATTCTTGATTTCAAGAAATAACTTTCTCCTTATTCCATAAATAAAATCTTAGATAATATAATTAATTTAATAAATACAAAAGAAGAACACTTAACCCATATTGTAAAGTAAATGTTTTTACCTCTTCTATTTTTCTCGGTTTTTTAAAGCCCAAAACCCAAAATCATAACACATAACCCCGAAACATGTTTCCTAAACCTTAATATCATAATTCAAAACCATAAACCCTTAAAAATAAACCCCAACCCAATAATCATAAACCTAAAATTCATAACATTATGCTAACCATAACATTATATTTTCATTTTAAACATACGACTCATTTCATTTGTTTATATGCAGATGGATTATACCATACTACTTACTCAGTATCCTACCCATATTTCATAGGTCGTGTTAGAGGGTTATCCATATTGATTGATCAAGGTGCGTCGAGCGCACCATTTTCATCACAGGGAGCCTCCACATGCCATTAGACCATACTCGCACCGTGTTGGCTTCTATGGGCTTGCCGTATCAGATTTCACATTTGTAGATCATTACCTACTTGTTTCCCTCGTTGAGAGGTGGAGACCAGAGACACACACATTTCTCCTGCTTCAGGGAGAGAATACCATTACCCTCGAGGATGTGGCAATGCTTCTCGATCATCCGATCCAGGAGAGACCCATTATTGGACTCACTCGTGTAGCTTGGTCAGACGTTGCTTAGCGTTTGTTAGGCGTTGATATTTTGTCTGACCATAGGGATATAGATAGAGTGTCCATATCTATGCCTTGGTTGGAGTCACAGATTCCACATTTACAGGATGATGATGAAGAGGTGACTATCATACGTTACGCCCGTGCATATATATTATGGCTCATTGGTGGGACCATGTGTACTGATCACTCGGGGATACACATGCACATGATGTATCTACCCCTACTAGAGGACTTTGATCGAGCTGGGATGTACAACTAGGGATCATCCTTCTTGGCATACACGTACAGAGCATTATGCAGGCTATCCAACAGGGACTGCACAGGTCTCGGGGGGTGCATCATCCTTATTCAGATTTGGGCATGGGAGCACATCCCAGCATTCTACCTTAACCTTTCTTGTCTGCCGGTCGAGATGGAGTTGATGAATGACACTCCACATGGATGCTGGTATGATCAGTCATTTCTATTGGTTTCTGATTCTACTATGAGTTATTGACTATAATTTCTCATTATTTGTCACTATCGTTGATGTATTTTATAGGTGGTATTAGTCACACAATTTTGACAGGGTTTTGAAACAGTATTTGGGCGTATATCGGCTATAGCTGGACTATCTCATACCAGATCAAGTATATATATACAATCTATCAATGTCTAACATATTTAATAATATCATCAATTTTCGTTTTTAGTTAACTTCTTTTTTGAAAAAATAACTTGTCATTTCAGATTTCATGGCTTCCATACTGAAGTATTATGTACATGTTGCCAGTATACTATACTGTTGGTCTTGAGGATGCTATGGTTTTAGTGCCCCTCATTCACTTCCATATTATTGAGTGGTTGCAGCCTGACAGATTCATGCACCAGTTTTTTCGTACTCAGCTGATTCCATTACCATCGAGACAGATAGACTGACTTCCTGGGATAAAGCTGACAGGGAGGCAGGATGATGATTGGTCCCAAGTACATGCCAGCTTTATCAACTACTGGCATAGATGTGCAGAGTTTTGTATTCATGGTGTTCCTACGAATCGATTCTCTCTTTCGGGGTAGGTTTAGTATGCGCCATGGTATAGACTGAAGTCTATACTCTATCTTACCCAACCCAAAATAGAGATGCAGAGGATGGTAAGTCAATAAATTTCCGTTAGTTTGTTTATTGAACTATTTTCTAATTTAATTTGAATCTATTTGTAGGCAAGTCACACAAATAAGCTTTTTCAAATGAGTGATTAATAGGAGAAGGGGGTCTTTAGCTGGGTAGTCATCCATGCTACAACGCTGAAGGTGTGGACATCTTTTGGTGTGCTTTCTGAGAGCATCTTCACACATCCAGCTTGGAGAGAGGAAGTTCCTACCCCATAGGAGCATCCTAAAACTACTGTTGGTGCTGAGGATCCATGGCCACAATGACGTAGATAGCGTCATGCTGCATGTGAGGCCTCACCTCTTCCACAGGCATAGGTCGGCCCTCTTTTAGTCCAAGATCAGCCGATTCAGTATGTGCCTCAGGTGGCATGGGATCCGTCTTTCCGGAGAGGATATACATAGTTCTCTGCATCTTGGGATCTAGATCCTTGACATCCTTGGGATCCATTATAGCCTTGGATTCTAGATCCATCATCGTCATCTTGGGGTATAGCTCCATCACAATCTTGGTTCCCCACTGTGATGGAGGTAGGTCTTTTACCACCCTAGTGGGACAAGGATCCAGAGGGCAGTACGAGATGTAGTTGACAACTCCTACCATTGACACACATATGGAGGATGCACCAGTCGACGTTCCAGTGCCCGAGGATTAGCCTTCTCCAAGTCCTCAAACTCCACTGCGCACTCGACGCGGACGTCCTATTCACATACCACCATGTGGTGTGGAATCTCCTTACCACAGACATAGACATTGATTGTACATTTTTGTTTACATGTTTTATGTCTATTGAAATAAAAATTCTAATATTACTATTATATCTTCTTATATGTTTATCCAGTATTTCTATCTTCATTTATATTTTATGCCCAATTTATATTTGACAGCTTTCAAAGTCAACTACTTGAAACAAATAAATAATTAGTAAATTTTAAGTAAATAACATTAAAATATTAAAAATATATATAGAATAAAAACAATGTAAATAAAATTTAAAATATAGCCTAATCATCTAAAAAAAATTTAAAAATAAAGAGTTTCATAAATAAAAATGAATAAATTATAATGAAAGGAACATAAGAAATGTAACTCAGAAGTGATAGAGAAAGGAATGAATGTCGAGGAGGATCCGAAGCCAGCTACATTACTTTGAAACCATATAAAATATAAATGATAAGACCCATATAAATAAAAATTAAAAATTAAAATACTAGTTATATGTTTATGAATTTTTTAATATTTCATTCATATCGGTCTTATAGTTTATATTATATAGGCCAACAAAGTCACGTACTTGAAACATTTTTAAGTTTCAAGTAGGTGGATTAGAAAGCATATAAATAATTTTTCACCATGATTTTTTAAGAAATTATTTTTATTTTGGACTACTAGTTATATGTTTAAGAAAGTTTTCAAAACAAATTCATTTCAGTCTTATAGTTTATATTATATAGGCCATCAAAATAATGTACTTGAAACATTTTTAAGTTTTAAGTAGGTTAATTAGAAAGCTTATAAATAAATTTTCACCCGGATTTTTTAACAAATTATTTTAATTTTGACTACTAATTATATGTTTAAGAAATTTTTAAAATATCATTCATATCGGTCATATAGTTTATATTATATAGGCAAGTAAAGTCACGTACTTGAAACATTTTTAAGTTTCAAGTAAGTGTATTAGAAATATTATAAATAATTTCTCACCAAGATTTTTTAAAAATTTATTTTTAATTTGGACTACTTGTTATATGTTTAGGCAATGTTTAAAATTTCATTCATATCTGTCTTATAGTTTATATTATATAGGCCAGAAAAGTCACATACTTGAAACATTTTTATGATTCAAGTAGGTGGATTAGAAAGATTATAAATAATTCTTCACAAACATTTTTTAAAAATTTATTTTTATTTTGGAATACTTATTATATGTTTAATCAATGTTTAAAATTTCATGCATATATGTCTTACATTTTATATTATATAGGTTAGAAAAGTCACATACTTGAAAAAAAGATAAATTATGTTGAAACATTAAGTTTTATTTAAATATATATATATAACCATACAACATAATAATAAAACATTAAAATTTTTAATATATAAAAAACATAATTGAAATATAAAAAAATTAGTGTTTTAGGAAAAAGTTGGCATCGCAGATTCTGCTTCGAAGCGGTGTTTTTTTAAAAAACATAACCTAGGACATTTTAAAAAAATCAGAAAGAGTTTAAAAAACTCCTCAAAATAAACACCCAGTATTTTTGAATTTGAAGAGAACAATTGCAAAGTAGATCTAAAACCGAGGACCCAAAATGAACACCGAACAAACCTATTCTACCTCTCCACCTCACTTAATTCTGCTGACCATCGTCGTGACCCAGGCCACCATGCCTCCACTATCCATGAACCCGCACCACCGCTGCAAGTTGCGCCTTCCACCGCCATTCGGCCTAGATCTCTCTCACTGCGACCCCTCTCCCCATCGTGAGCCGCCACTGCATCCCATCCTTGCACCTCCCCTCACTAGAATAGACCCTCTTCATGCGACCATTGTCGACCTTCTTCGATCTCCCTTACCGTCATTGCTTCTCCTCCGTACCTCTCTACGTTGGTGCACTTTCATCCCCTTGCTACCCAAAACCCTATCCCCCTCTTCATTTCTTCTATTTTTTTTATAATATATTATACAATACATAACATGTAATACAAAATATAACATATTAATATAATATTAATAACATATTCAATAAGTAATATAAAAATTTTAATATAATTATTTACATACTAAATTTTTTTATTTTAAAAAAATTAATTTATAATAAATTTTTTTCATATTTTTAATTATCTTATATATATATAATAGTAATATAAATATATATATATATACACACATTAATAATAATAAAAGTATATTAATAGTTTAGTATTATGTTTTTATTTAATTATACTTGTATATATTTTATATGGTAATCCTTTAATTCTTTTATTATGAATAATTATTTTACCCAAAATTATAAATATTAAATTTATTATTTCATTTATTTTTTATGTATTTCAATATATTTACATATTTTATGTAATAAATTTAATACTTATAATTAATATTTTTATTATTTATTTAGTTTTATTTTTATACTTGTTATTAATTAATTTTTTTCTTTTCTCTTTTTATTCATTATAATTATTTATAATATACTTCATAGTAATAATACATAGTTTAAATTTCTATATATAATTCCAACTCTTTTTAATTCTCTATTTTTTGGGTTTCAGAGTAAGATATTTTGCTCATGGCATGCATTTTTTTTTGAGTCTTTTACAAGGACATGATTCAAAGGTGGTTGAGGAGGAAATAGTAAGGTGAAAACACCACGTGGAAGCTGGGGAAGTGATTTTCATGATTCAAGAGACTTCCACAAGGTGACGAGTGGATCTCAATTAGAGAAAACACCATTTGGAGATTGAAAAAGAACATTAGATGGGCAGACCAACTTATACACAACACTTCATCATCTATTCTCCACATTAACGACTCTAGTCTCATCACCACTTCCACTTCCATTCACCACTTCTATCCATCCACAACACTCATCCATACAACCTCACTTCCAAAACTCCAGACGATCAGCAGATCGGAGAATCATCCACCATTTTCTCATCTTGATTCCCATGGTGGAATATTGAGAACACTTTAGCATATCATTCACCATCGAGCAGTAGTGCATCGAGTTGTAGATTCTGAAGATCATGCAGGGAGATGAATATTTTCTCATTGCTTTGTTTTGTGAATTTTTCTTCGATAAAAATTGATTTATGTTTAATTTGTTGTTATGATGAATTCAATCACTATGCTCATTTAAATTTCTTCAGGGAGGGATAAGCTGAGCTAGATAGATCTGTTTCTTTCTTGTTCATGCACTTTTTTTTCTCTAACCGTATAGTCTTTCTCTCTCAAATATGATATGGATATTAAATGTTCTTTAAAACATCAAGAATCATTGATAAAATCTCTTGATTGCATCTAAATCCAATCTAAGGATTCTTCTAAGAATAGAATTGGCCTCCATAAGGGAGAGACACACTAAGTTCAACATAAAATTTAAACTTAGTGATTTCTAATTTGTTTCAACTGGTGATGGTAACATTACTGTAGTTGATAAACTATAGCAGTCAAACAATCACAAGTTAACCAAATGAAAAATCTGGCTAACTACCTTATATCTGATCCAGATAATTTTTCTCTAGTGAATGAACAATGGAAAACAATATTGATGTCGTTTAGTGGACTTCTCCCTACTCATCAATTGATTGCTTCACTAATTTTCTTCTTTCATTCCTTCTCATTCACTTACCTTCACTTCCTCTCATACATCCTTTCATTTACTTCACATTTTCTCAACCGTCATCCACAGTTTTTTGTTTTTGTGTGTTTTTTTAAGTTTTTTTGTTGATCATTAAGCACAAGAATAGTCCTCCAGTTGGTTTGACCCTATCTCACCACTATACTAAGTAGAAAGTAGCTATTATAAATTTTAATTTTTCGTCTATGCCCAATGACTCACAACACTCAAATTTTGGCACTATTTTTGGGGAGGCAATGAACAATCTTAAAATACAACAAAAATCACATAAAAAACAACAAAAAAATTAAAAAAACATAAAAAATAAAAAAAAATCTGAAAATAAATTATTTGAATAACCTGTTACATGAAAACTTGGTCAAAGTCTGAAAATGTAGTACCTGGTAATCCAGAAATTGAAAATCACCCAAACGAATTGAAAAAGAAAAATGAGAAAATAAAAATGGAAGACCACATAGAAGTTGAAAACCAAAACATGCACCAACCTGAAGATGTGGACCCACTTGGAAATGAAATACCTGAGAGACACACTTAAGAGAGTTTCTTTTTCCTTCGGTGTCTAGAAACCCGCCCTGAATTAGGATATCACCTATGTCTAGAAATTATAAAATCAAGAAATATATGTTGAGTCAGATTCCAAAATTCAATGGGATGAATAGTGAATATTCTCTTAACTTCATTGGTGCCTTCTATTGTAGTGTCCATCAGCTACCATTGGCAGGTCTAACTAAGGAAGTGTTGAAACTAAGAGTTTTCCCCTTCTACCACAATGGAAATTCTAGGAATTAGTTTCAACAGTTATAGGATAAGATATTTGTCACCTGGTATCATGTGTAGAATGCCTTTACCATGAAATTCTATCCTATGAGGTTGACATCTGAGATTAGGCACAAGATCATTGTCTTTCTTCATGATGAGGGTGAGCTATTTCATGATGTTTGGGACAAGTTTAGGGGACTTCTTAGGAAATTTAAAAACCACTAGCATACACTCTAATTCCTCATAGATACTTTCTACAATATACTTAACCCTTACCACCAAAGTGTGGTGGATCAGTCTGCTAGAGGAGATTTTAGTGATAGGAAAAATGAGAAGCTTAAACAAATTTTCAACACATTAGCTCAAAACTCCCAGCACAAAGGGCCTAGGAGAAAAAACATTGTTTTGAGGGAACCCACCACTTCTCCTCTAGCTGAATCCCGAGATTCTATGTTCTTTATTGGGAATCCCCATAACACCCTTAGGGATTAGTTCCACCACTGTGGCATATATGTCCATTCATAGACTTGTTGTCCAAACATTGACATGCCTGTCCAGCCTCATGAGAATGTCAGCATTGGTAGCTATGGTCCTCAAATTTAGACTAGGGAAGAACCATATTGAAACATGTACAATCAGGGGCATATGAACCACCCAATCCTTTCTTTAAGGAAGTAAGGAGTCATTTAACATGCTTCCCCTCCTGGATTCCATCAACCCCCTAAGTAGAAATTCCAACCCCAACCCCAACCCCAACCTTAGGTGGAATCATCGAATTCCAATGATGAGGTTAGGGATATGATTTATCAATTGATAATCTAGTTTGATGAGAAAAAAACCAAAAATGATTTTGATAAAGTTCAAATTGATTCAAGAATGATAAATATAGAAATTCAAATGGGGAAGTTTGCTAGGGATTCTAGTAATAGAGAAAAGGGTAGCCTACTCAACACCACTAAATCCATTACTAGGGAAAATGAAATAGGATTGGCCACCAGAAGTAATCTCCAAACCAACCAAGAGCCTAGTAAAGAACCCCGTAATTCTCAAAATGAAAATCTAGATTATTCTGTAAATCTGAATCTATAAAACTTGACAACAACACTAGAAATCCCTTGATTCCAGTTGTTCCAATTGAAAAACCATGGTAAAATTACTTTAAAAAAAATATAATAAATGGAATCAGAAATTTTTAGAATAACCTATTGGGATGCCCCAAATTGTGAGAAACTTTCCCCTTTCATCCCTTTTCCAGAGATAATTAAAAAACAACTCATGATTCTAAACTGCTTAAATTTTGCAGCATTTTTAAAAATATTAACATTGATATCCCATTCTTGGAATCCACAATTCAAACCCCATCATATCTAAAATCACTCATGAGAATTTGTTTAAAAAAATAATTTGGAATAATTTTCCACCTATAATCTAACCTAGGAGTGTAGTGTTGTGTTAAAAAATAGGATACCTCCTAAACTTTAAGATCCAGGAAACTTTGTCATCCCCTATACCTTTGGGGATATAGGTGGTAAGTTCAAATATTTTGTGACCATAGTTCTAGAATCAATATTATTCCTATATAACTCTTTCATCACTTGAGATTATGAGTTCCCTAACCCACCACTTTTGTTTTACAGCTTGCTGAGAGGTCCATTACTCATCCAATGGGTAGGGCTGATGAATTGTTAGTAGGAGTAGTCAAACTCTTTCTTCCTAGTGACTGTTATTATTGATATGGAGTGTAACCAGGAGGTTCCTATCATTCTTACTGAAAAATAATACAATAATATTATTACTATTTTAAATGGTATTTAAAGCCTAGACATTAGAATAGAAGGAATGAATAGTATCAACTAAATTTCAAAATTTGGTTTACACATGTTTAAATTAGGATTCACTGATTAACAAATTTATTAGAAATGAAAATAAAAACCAATTGAATATAATGGATGTTTTTTATGAAAAACTATTTAAAAGAGAATAATTGTGTTTTTATATCACTCTTTATAGACTTTTATTTAATGAAAAATATGTGATATATATTAAATGTAATGTTTTAAATTAATCTAATTTGTTTTCCAGATATTATATGAGAATAAATTTATTTTTTCGGATATAAGAAGTATTTTTCTAAAAATGCAGTTTTAACGCCATTTGATGGAGAAACCTTTTTAAATCTAGTTTTTGACACCTTTATATGTTTTATTTGATAAAATAAACTTCTTATTTATAATAGGAACATCAAAATTTACTTTGGATGAAATTTTGGTATTTTTCTGCTAAAGTTCATTTTTTAATGAATAGCGAAAATACTACATTTTAATTCAAAACTACCTTTTAAACTAATTTATTTATATAGTTATATTGTACTTTTAATAGGTTTTAAAGTGTAATTGGATTATATTTTTATCATTTAATTTAATTTTGTTCATTGTAAGTAATTTCACTTTTAAATTAGACATAAACACATGTCAATCATTTGGTAGTTTTTACTTCTTAAAAACACGCTTTTTGGTTTTAACAACGACAATTAATTTTAAATTAATTTATGCAACTTATGTATTTGGAATTTGGAAAAATGGATTCCATATTTTTAATTATGAGTTCCAAATTGTGTAAATAGATAACGTTTATTTTTAGACATTATAAATAGAAACTTCATTAAATATTTTATTTACCATGATTAAAGTGTAAATCTGAAAAATAAGGGAAACAAATAATATTATACTAATATTAAATTACCTTAAAATATTTCATAACCCTATTTGATGAGATATTTCCAACCATGGTCATCCTTGGGTCTATCTTAGGACCACATGGAGCCGCTTTTGTGAGTGAAAATGACATTTAATTACTTTTAATTTAAAGTTATGGAAAATATAACCTAAACATATATCTTTTAGTAAAACAATTTTTATATGGGGTTATATAAGTTATCTATTCGACTATAAATAGTATTTAGAAAGATAAAAAAATATTTATATAATGGTATTTTGTTTATAATTTTTATACATCATATAAATAAATATATTTATGACACAATGATGATGTAATGAATACCTTATTAATGAAATATTTAAATAAATGAGATTATAAATTTTAAAAAAAAATTATTTTAATAATTTTTATGACATCCAAAAATTTTAGGTATGATTATGACTTTTTATCTTTTAATTTATGAAGTTTTTTTAAATAATCATGTTGTTATGGATTTTTAAAAAGCCATGATATGAATAGTATAAAAATTCACATAAAAGAGTTTTTAAAAAAAACTATTTTATTAAATGATATAATAGTCCTTAAAATATAATATTCAGCCAAATGACTTAGATAATGTTTTACATGTCATTAATTAACAACTTTAGGTTCTATTGGCATTTTATAATAACTATATTTACCATATAGTAGGAATATACAAGATAACATGGTAAGATTCAAATAAGTTAACTAAGGGATAAATCTAAATGATAAGGTTAAATTATAAACCAAAACTTGTCTAAAACCTATTAGTTGAGAGTATTTCAAACAAACATAATCTTATATTCAAATTAAATGAGTCTTAGACATTTTGGAATCAAAATTAAATTTATAATAAAATAATCTTTTAAGATATTCCTAAAGTGCCCCTCTTCCCTCTTATAAAAGGGAATAACCTCTAACCCCTTACTCACACCTCTCATGCCCCTTGTCTGATCCAAAATCTTCTCCAATAAGTTCTCAACATCCCTCTCTTCGTCTTATAAGACTTACCTTAGGCAGAAGGAAATTCAAGGAATCCTTTTGGCTCAAATCAAAGGGAGGTGCCCGTTTTAAGAGGTAGTGTCTTCTCTAATGTTCCTTTCCAATATTATACTTCTTCACTCCTTATTTTTCTAAGAGTTAGTGTCCTAAAACCAACTAGTTTTACTTTAATTATATGGATATTTAATTTATTATTACATATTGTTAATTGTTCTTCATTACTTTGATGTAATAATGTCCTAGAGTATTTGTTACATTGATAAGGTCATTACAGTTCCCCACTATGATGAGAAACTAGAAATGATATAATAATATTATTAAATATAGTTCTGTAGTTAGATGACATACTATGATGGGACACCTAGCATGCAGACCATCAGGTGTGGGTACTCGTAAGCTGATGAGACTTCCTCTCATGAAGTTTGCACTTGGTAATCTCCAAGATAATATATTATGAGAACAGACTCGCTAATAGGAATTCCTCATGTTTTGGTGTCATAGGATATTTCTATATGAAATCATGTGTAATGATCTTTAGACTTTAAGATTATCATTATACGTGTCACGACTTACGCACTTTGATTTACTAAGGAAAACGGTCATTCAAACAGTTGGCGAGAAGTAGGGTACATTGGGTGTGTCACGAGTGGCATGTTATTAATGGATAAGTCGAGGAATGATTTTTACCTTCAATTTATGGAAGTTGATATGTTGGCCCTTTGATTGATATAGAACTATTGCATAAAATTCCATGGCCATGGTGTAATGATGAGTTTATTTCAGGTAGTTAAAGAAGGACGTATCAAGCATAAATGTTGATGACACAATCATGAAACCTTCTTGATGATATATTGAGACAAATGGATTATATTACACAGTGATTGTTTGTATGTGGATGTTGTTATTGTGATTTCATGTCCTTTCTCTTGATTTCATTGACCTGTTGCTAGACAATACTCTTGGACTTTAGGCAATCCTTCCTAATGCCAATGAGAAAGAATCCTAGACGGTCACACACTAAGTGTTTTTGGTTGTCACGGTTAGATTTTATTTAAATTTAATTAATGAAATAAATATTATTATCAAGACCATGGAATGATTTTATTCAAGTTAGAATGATCACATAAATTAAATAAAATATATTTATTTATTTTATTTAACATTTAATAAATATTTATTTACTAGTTTGTAAGTAAAATTTTTATTTAAGAGAATAAATTATTTATTTATTTATTTGAGTGTTCAATAAATGGAAGTGGAGTTCGAGTAGAAAAAGGTCAGTCTGGTAGTAATATAATTATTTGTAAGATAGTAAATAATTATTTAACTAGTTGGAATAAATTAAAATAAAGCTGATATTATTTTGGGATGCGGAAGTTTATTTATAATTCTGTTTTGTGCAATTTAGCACACCATAAATAATGACGCGGTATTATTATTATATGAATTGGTTTTCTCTAAGTTCATGAATGTATTTAATTGTTTCTATGTAATTAAATAGTTTAACTGGATTCCCATGTATATAAATAGACAAGTATGCCTATTGTATCACACACCACACCACACGCCTGGTGAATTGAGAATTGTTGTGTCAAACAATTTCTACTTCGAATCCTATTCTCTCCCCACTCAAGAATGAGAGATTTTATTCAAGACTGAATAGAAATCAATCAATAACCACCGACACAAGACACTCACTTCGTCGTGCTACCACTTAGAGAATGAGTTGTGTCGATCGGAGGCCATCGGAGCACATGTGGATCACCACTAGAGGGATTCTAGTTTGGATCCTTACAAGCACAACGATATAATCTAGAAGGGTAATTCCAGATGATCAAGATCATCAACGAAGAAAATACCAAAGATCTAGGTATTATTTTATTTATAAAATTAATTAAATTAATTATAAACATGATGTACAAGATCTTATCTAAAGGTTTCGGGCTTCTTTCTTATTTATCTATATCTTTGATTATATTCCATGGAGATTGTCGTTCATCATTGTATTGATCACAGAATGACCATTGATCATGGTAAAAATCAAAGTTGGGTTCTGTCCCAACCATGCTTCCACTGCGCTCGGAATTTTCAATTGGTATCAAAGGGGTTACATCATAGTTTATAATTATTTAAATATTTCGTTGATGACTTACACATTTAATAATTTAGTTGTTTCAATTCAAGTTAATCATTCTGAAAATCTAAATCTTGAGATCTATTCCTCCTCTTTTATTTCTTGTTCACCTTACAGAAACAATCTTTTCTTTTAATTTTAATAAAAATAAAATAGAGAATCACATCCATAGGTTCCAAAGCTTCCTGGTCGTACAACACCAGAACCAATGGCGTGTATTCGGAAGTACACACAATGTAGTCATGATTCAATGCATCGGATTAGTCCCCCAAACCAAGCCATCTATTGAAGTATTTCTAAGTCATAAATGACTCCGTGTGTTGACTAGGAATAGGTGGCATGTGGTTTATAGATTACATGTCATGTGGCACAATGGACACGGCGTGTATTCCCTTTAGGTTAGGGTTGGACCGTGTACCCCATACATAGCTTGCTTGGATGGAGACCATGTAACAGTGAACTACATGACGTGTGGCCTACTGGACATGCCATCTACTCCGAAGATTTCTGAAGTACACACACATGTCATTTCCCCAGGTGTGTACTTCAGATAGATGGTGAAAAATAGTACAGGTCATGTAGTCAGAACTTCACATCATGTATTCTTCCAAATTATGTATATTTATTAAAATTTATTATTATATTATACAAACCCTTGAGACGTGTACCATCGTTATGGAGAAAGATGAGGCACAACACATGATAGGTGATTTATATATATGTGTTTAATTTATCATCTACATAATGTTCATTTCTACTCATTGGTTATATATGAATAGGAATTCCCCAGGTTTCCTCCAAGGTACAAGTTACATACAAAGATAATTTTAAATAAATTTATTTGTTTAAAATTATGATGGATGAGAATCTCAAGGAAATTCAGAAAAGGGTTTAAGATAAAATTATTGATTAATTAAAGATGATAATTAATTGATTCGAGTGTGATTTATCTTAAACAAGAATGATTAAATAATTGATTTCTAGTTTTATTTATGCATAAATATCATTGCATGTATGGATGATCATGAGATAGACCAAGAGCTTTGTATATGGATGGTTTCTTTTAATTTATTTATTTGAATTAAATTTGTTGGCCTGTGAGCCTTCTCCTCATTAATATATAGTGCATGTGTGCCCAAGGATTCTTTTATGTAAAACCCCCTTTTACCCATCACCCACATGTGAGTTAAAAAAACAAATATGTAATGGATGGAACTCCAAATCTAGTGGAGGTGGTTCAATCGGGAGCCGAGACGAAACCAATCCTAAGAGATACAAAGGTGGTCAGGTGGAAGCTATAAACACAAACCCAAAAGGTTCAAGGTGTTTCTCCCCTATTTCAGGGTTATTTTATCAACCGCTACATAAACTAGCCATTATAAAAGCTCATGATCATGCCATTTAATTTATTTTATTTCTGTCAGTTTCATGGTTTATCATTATGGATATGTTATCACGATCACATAATTAATGAATTAAAAAATCATGCAAGATAGAACTAAAATAAACCAGTCTTATGCGTAAATATTATCAAGACATAGTTAATAACGTAAGTAAGTTACACTAAATATTAACAAGAATGTGATAATAATCAATTCATGCATAAGAGATAAAAATCCCTCAAATAAAATATTAAGTCATAACAAGCCATCTGTTACTTGATTAATGGAAAATCTCAATAAAACTATGTGTTTGACCAACCCTTGTTGGGACACTTACATTTATATAGGAATCCCTTATGAAAGGTTTTGGGTTGACTTAACCATTTTATATCAAGAAGAGTAGCCCTTTCTATACTTGGTGTAATATTGGAGGCAAGATTTGAGAAAATCCAAAGTCATGATTTCCGGATTGCGGAGTCCACTCAATAGATCAAGGAGCTGAAATCTCGCAGTTGGCAAAGACCTACCTACCTAAATACCTTCTAATAACTTGACCAACCCTTTTGGGGTTATGCGAAGGGGAATATAGATCCTTGCCACTAGATTGTCATGGAAATTGTACATTCTGAGTTCAATAGTGATGGCCATTAGGACTTGATAAAATAGTGGGAGACTTAATAAAATTTATTATTTCTCATGAAATGTGATCAAGAAAGTACTAATTATCTTCTCTTTTAATTGTAGAATAAAAATGAAAATCTTGTAAACCACACTATCCCTACGATCAATTCTATATAAAGACAACATCCTCACCCGCAGTAACTTTTAGGAATGGTTTAGGCACCTTTGAGTTATCCTAAGCCATGAACGGAAGCCTTATGTGTTGCAGTCAGCATTACCTAATCTGCCTACCAAAGAGGCGAGTGATGAGGATTTCCTGATCTATGAGAAACATATGACTGACGCGGTAGATGTTCAATGTTTTATGTTATCATCAATGTCTATTGATCTCATTATCACACATGAAAACATGGATGCTTATATCATTATCGAGCACCTTTGTGGTCTTTACCAGTAGAAAGAAAGACATGAAAGGTTTGAGATCTCTAAGTCACTCTTTCAGTGTAAGTTTGGAGAATGTGCCCCAACTAGGCCTCATGTAGTCATGATCAATGGCTACATTGAGCACTTAGAGGTTCTAGGGTTTAAACTCCCTGAATAACTGGTCACTGATCTCATTCTTGCATCACTCCCTTAGAGCTTCGCTAAATTTTTTGTCTATTTCAATATGAACAACATTGAGAAGCCTCTATCGGATCTTCTTATCCTCATTTTCCAATTGGACAAAGATATGAAGCACAAAAATCTTTTTTTTTCTTATGGTTAATAAGAGGAAAAGTGAAGGAAAAGAGCTTTAATCCCAAATCTTCTTCACGACCTTCCAAGAAAATGAAGATCAATAGGGAGGAAAGGGAACAGGAGGTTGTTTGTTTTGCATGTGGAAAGAAGGGCCATTGGAAGAAGAACTGCACCCAGCCTAAGAAGCAAGGGGAAGCTTCAAGTGTGTTTGTTATTGAATTAAATCTATCTGTTTCTATAAATTGGTATTAGATACAGCTTGTGGTGCTCACATATGTATCCAAATATAGGAACCAAGTATATTCAAGAAGATTTATCGAGGGGAGGTAGATCTACGAGAAGCCAACGGAGATAGACTTGTTGTTGTAGCTATTGGGGACTACCACCTCACATTGCCAACTGGGATGATCTTGGTGTTAAAGGGTTGTTTTTATGTGCCTTCCATAACCAAAAACATAATTTTTGTATCCAAACTAGATATAGATGGATTTTTTTTCATGTTTGGAAATGAATGTTGCTTCTTTTATAAAGATAACATTTGTTTTGGTAGGGAACATTTATACAATGGCCTTTTGTGTTGTATTACACAAACCAAGTAATAGAAATCTATGACAAAGATACTTCACATGACTCATACCACATCCAACTTTAGCATCACTAACCAGGTCATGTAAATGAGAAACGCTTGACCAAGTTACATCAAGATGGATATTTAGATTCTTTTGAACTAAAACCACTTGGTGTATGTCGTGCATGTTTACAAGGCAAAATGACCAAATCCCCATTTGGTGGGAAAGGTGAAAGGGCTAAAGATATTCTTGAATTGGTTCATACCGATGTGTGTGGACCATTTCCAATTTAAGAAAGGGGTGGGTACTCATAATTCATAACTATTACTGATTATTTTAGCAGATATAGATATATCTACTTATTGAGGTATAAGTCATATTACTTTGATAAGTTCAAGGAATACAAGAATAAAGTTGAGAACCATCTTGGTAAGAAGATTAAGAAACTCTGCTCAGATCGAGGTGGAGAATATCTTAATCAGGACTTCATTGATTACTTACGAGATTTTGTGATCCTATCCCAACTAAATCCTCCTTAAACACCTCAATGGAATGGTGTAAGTGAAAGGTGGAACTGCACTGTGTTGGACATGGTGATATCAATGATGAGTCATGAAAGTCTTCCATTATCATTTTTGGGGTATGTGATACAAACAGCGGCACACATACTAAACCAAGTACCAACTAAATAAATAAATTGTATTTCATACGAGTTATGGAGTGGAAGAAATGCTATGTTATCGAATTTACATGTGTGGGGTAGTGAAGCGTTTTTTAAGGCCTCTTCAGGTAAAAAACTTTCACCTTGAGGCACAAAGTGTTCCTTTATAGGATACCCCAAGGAAATAATGGGATATTACTTATACAACCCCTCAGAAAAAAAATTATAGTGGAAAGACATGCCATATTCCTTGAGTGGGCGAACATCTCCAAAAGAGATAGTGAGAGAAAGATAGACTTCGATGAAGTCGAGGCTCAAGGTACAAATAGTTGGTACAGGAATAGATTCCTTAAAGCCTCATGGAAGAAGAATCTATTCTAGAAACACAAGTATTGAATAGGAGAACAAGAGAGGTTAGATAACCGAAAGGGTATGGTTTTCTAGTTACCAAGGATGGTGACTCATTATTAATAGATAATAATGATCCTCTAACCTACAAGGAAGTAGTAAGTGGAACCGACGTTGCCAAGTGGCGGGAAGCCATGAATTATGAAATGGATTCCATATATCAAAACCAATTATGGATTTTGGAAGATCCTCCAGTTGATGTAAAGTCTGTTGGTTGAAAATGGTTATTAAAGAAAAAACTGGACATGGAAGGACAAGGTAGTACCTATAAGGCACGACTGGTTGCAAAAGGTTTTAAACAGCATCAAGGAATTGACTACGATGAAACCTTCTCACCAGTTGCAATGCTAAAATCCATCAGAATTCTACTTGACATTGTGGCTTACCATGACTATGAGATTTGGAAAATGGATGTCAAAACAGCATTCCTTAATGATAAACTTCAGGAAGATGTCAACATGACACAACCTAAAGGGTTTGTGACTCCAAAGGATGCCAATAAGGTATGAAAGTTGCAGAATTCCATTTATGGATTAAAGAAATCATCCAGGTCATGGAACATTCATTTTGATGAATCCATAAAAGAATTTGGTTTTATCAAGAAAGAATGTGAGCCTTGTGTCTACAAACGGTTCAGTGGGAGTGCAATCATTTTCCTAATAATATATGTTTCTGACATATTACTTATTGTAAATGAGATACCAGTCATACAGTCTGTTATGGAATGGTTGAATCAATGCTTCTCCATGAAAGACTTGGGTGAGGCAGCATATATTCTTTGGATAAAGATCCATTGTGATAGATCTAAGAGATTGTTGGGCCTAAGTCAGAGTACATACATTGATAAGATACTAAAGAGATTCAGTATGGAACAATCCAAGAGGGGATTGTTGCCAACGTCACATGGCATTCATCTTTCCAAGAAAATGTTTCCTTAGACACATGAGGAAAGAATGATAATTTCAAGGACTCCATACACATCATCAATTGGATCAGTCATGTATGCCATGCTATGTACTAGGCTAGATTTCACCTACATATTGATGGTGGTAGGTAGATATCAAGCTGTCCCCAGTGACCGCCATTGGATGGTAATCAAGACTACCCTAAAGTATCTAAGGCGTACTAAGGATATGGTTCTGTTTTATGGAGAAGATGAGGAACTAGTCATCATTGGATATGCAGATTCTAGTTTCTAGACTGATCAAGATGGCATGAAGTTGCAAATGGGATACATCTTCACTTTGAATGGAGGTGCAGTGAGCTGTAAGAGCTCAAAGTAGAGTGTGGATGTAGATTCTATAGTAGAGTCCAAGTATATCACAGATTGTAAGGCAGCTAAAAAGAATTTTGGATGTGAAGCTTCATCCAGAAGATCGATGTGATACCTAGCAGTAAATATCCCATCACACTGTGCTATGATAATACTACAGTAGTGGCTCTCATAAAAGATCCAAGGTCACATCAGCAGATGAATCACATACATCAAAAGTGTCATATCTTGAGGTATTTTTCTCATAGAGGTGAAGTTGCAGTGAGTATTATTTCCACGGAAGACAACGTGGAAGACCCCTTGACTAAAGCGTTGACTTAGCAGAAACATAATCATCATGTGAGGTCTAGCAGACTGAAAGTATTAGGCAGCTGGCTCTAGTCCAAGTGGGAGTTTTTAATAGTTGGTATCCTAGAACCAACTGGTTTTACTTTGACTACATGGATATTTAATGTATTATTACATATTGTTCATTGTTCTACATGACTATGATGTAATAATGTCCTAGATTATTTTTTACATTGATAAGGTCATGGCAGTTCCCAACTATGATGAGAACCTTGAAATGTTATAATAATATTCTTAAATATAGTTATGTGTTTGGATGACATACTATGATGGGACACATAGCATGTGGACCGTCAGGTGTGAGTACTCATAAGCAGATGAGACTTCCTCTCATGAAGTTTTCACTTGGTAATCTCTAAGATAAAATATTATGAGAATAGACCCGCTAGTAGGAATTCTGCATGTTTTGGTTTCATCAGATATTTCTATCTTTGAGTGTGTGTAATGATCCTTAAACTTTAATATTATCATTAATACATGTCATGACTTACGTACTTTGATTTACAGATGAAAACTGTCATGCAAGCAGTTGGTGGGAAGTAGGGTATGTTGGGTGCGTTGGGTGCGTCACGAGTGGCATGTTATTAATGGATAAGTCGAGAAAGGATTTCTTTCCTTCCATTTATAGAAATTGAAATCTCATCCCTTTGATTTAAATAGAACCATCGTGTGAAATTTCATGGCCATGGTGTAATGATGAGTTTATTTCATGTTTTCAAAGAATGGTGTATCAAGCATAAAAGTTGATCACACAAGCATTGAACCTTTTTGATGAGATATTTTGACAAAGGGATTATATTACACAGTGAGCATTCATATGTGGATGTCGTTGTTGTGACTTTAGGTTCTTTCTCTTGGGTGCCTTGACCTCTTTCTAGATAGTACTCTTGGACTTTATCCAAGCCTGCCAAATGCCAATGAGAAAGAATCCTTGAGGGTCACACACTAAGTGTTTTTGGTGGTCTTGGTTAAATTCAATTAGAATTTAATTAATGAATTAAATATTATTCTCAAGACCATGGAATAATTTTATTCATGATAAAATGATCGCATAAATTAAATAAAATATATTTATTTATTTTATTAAATAATTAATAAATATTTATTTACTAGTTTGTAAATAAAATATTTATTTAAGAGAATTATTTATTTATTTATTTATTCGAGTGTTCAATTAATAAAAGTGGAGTTTGAGTGGACCAAGGTCAGTCTGGTAGTAAAATAATTATTTTCAAGACGGTAAATAATTATATTAATTAGTTGGAAAAAATTAAAATAACGTTGCTATTATTTTGTACTGAGGAATTTTATTTATAATTCCGTTTTGCAGAATTTGGCGCACCATAAATAATGACGTGGTATTATTATTAAATGCATGGGTTTTCTCTAAGTTCATGAATGTATTTAATTATTGCTATGAAATTAAATATTGTAACTAAAATTCCATGTATATAAATAGACAAGTATGTCTATTGTACCACACACTACACCACACTCCTGGTGAATTGAGAATTCTTGAGCCAAACGATTTCTCTATCGAATCCTCTTCTCTCCCCTCTCATGAATGAGAGATGTTCTTCAAGACCGAAGAACAAGTGATCAAGAAGGACCGACACAAGACACTCGCTTCACCGCACTACCACCCAGAGAACGAGCAGTGTCGATCAGAGGCCATTAGAGCATGTGTGGATCACCGTTGGAGGGATTCTAGTTTGCATCTTTACAAGCACAACGAGATAATCTAAAAGGTTCATTTTGGATGATCAACATCATCAACGAAGAAAATACTGATGATCTGGGTATTATTTTATTTAAGAAATTAATTAAATTAATTATAAACATGATGTGAAAGATCCTCTCTAAAGGTTTTGGGCATCTTTCTTCTTTATCTAAATATTTGATTATATTATGTGGAGACTGGAGTTCATCATCGTATTGATCCCAGAATAATCATTGATCATGGTAAAAAATCAAACTTGGGTTCCGTCCCAACCACTCTTCCGCTGTGCCTGGAACCTTTAAGTGGTATCAGAGGAGTTACATCATAGTTTATAATTATTTAAATATTTTTTTGATGACATGAGCATTTAATAATTTAGTTGTTTTGATTCAAGTTAATCATTCTGAAAATCTTATTCTTGAGATCAATTCCTCCACTTTCGTTTCTCATTCACCTTATAGAAATGTTATTTTCTTTTAATTTTGATTAAAATAAAATAGAGGATCTCATCTGGAGGTGCCAAAGCTTCCTCGCCCTACAACACCAGAACACATGGAATGTATTCATAAGTACATTCCATGTATTCCAGATTCAATGCATCGAACTGGTCCTCCAAACCAAGTTGTGTGTTGGAGTCTTTATAAGTCTTAAATGACTCCTTATGTTGCCCAGGAATAGGTGGCACGCGGTTTCTGGATTACACATCGTGTGGCCAAATGGACACGGTGTGTAGTCCCTTCAGGTTAAGGTTAGACCATGTACCCCATACACGGCTTGCCCAGCTGGAGACTGTGTAACGAGGAACTACAAGGCATGTGTCCCACTGGACATGCCATTTACTCTGAAGATTTTTGAAATACACTCACATGTCATTTCCTTGGGCGTGTACTTCAAATAGACAGTGAAAATAGTACACATCGTGTAGTTGGAACTAAACGTCATATACTCATCAAAATTACGTAGATTTATTAAAATTTATTATTATATTATACAAACCCTTGAGACGTGTACCATCGTGCAGGCATAATTCTGAGGCACAACACATGATAGGTGTTTTATATATGTGTGTTTAATTCAACATCTATGTAATGTTCATTTCTACTCATTGGGTAGTTATGAATAGGAATTCCCCAGGTTTCATTCAAGGTACAAGTTACGTACAAAGATAATTTTAAATGAATTTATTTGTTTAAAATTATTATAGATGAGAATCTCAAGTAAATTTGGAAAAGGGTTTAAGATAAAAGGATTTATTAATTAAAGATGATAATTAATTTATATGGGTGTGATTTATCTTAAACAAGAACGATTAAAATGTTGATTTCTAGTTTTATTTATGTGTAAATATCGTTGCATGTTTGGATGATTATGAGATAGACCAAGACCATAGTATGTGTATGGTTTCTTTTAATTAATTTATTTTAATTAAATGTGTTGACTTGTGAGCCTTATCCTCATTAATATGTAGGGCATGCGTGCGCAAGGTTTCTTTTATGTAAAACCCCCTTTTACCCCTCACCTACATGTGAGTTACAAAAAGGCATATGTAATGGATGGAACTCCCAAGCTAGTGGAGGTAGTTCAAGATGGAGCCGAGATGAAACCAATCCCAGGAAATATAGAGGCGGATAGGTGGACGCTATAAACACAAACCCAAAAGTTTCAAGGTGTTTCTCCCCTAGGTTAGGGTTAGTTTATCAACCGGTAGATAAACTAACCATTATAAAATCTCATTATCATACCATTTACTTTATTTTATTTCTTTTAGTTGCATGGTTTATCATTATGGATGTGTTGTCATAGTTACATAATTAATGAATTAAACAAGCATGCAAGATGGAACTAAAATAAACCAAACTTATGCGTAAATATTATCAAGACATGGTTAATCACTTAAGTAAGTTCCACTTAATATTAATAAGCATGTGATAATAATCAATTCACTCATAAGAGATAAAAATACCTCAAATAAAATATTAAGTCGGAACAAACCTTTCATTGCTTGATTAATGGAATACTCAACAAAACTATGTGTTTGACCAACCCTTGTTGGGACACTTACTTCTATACAGGAATACCTTATGAAAGGTTTCAGGTTTACTTAACCATATTACATCAAGAGGAGTATCCCTTTCTAGACTTGTTGAAATTTTGGAGGCAAGAGTTTAGGAAATCCAAAGTCATGATTTCGGGATTGGGGAGTCCACTTAACAGATCAAGGAGCTGCAAGCCCGCAGTTGGCAAAGACCTGCCTACCTAAATACCTTCTAATAGCTTGACCAACCCTTGTTGGGGTTATGCGAAGAGGAATATGGATCCTTTCCACTAGAATTTCATGGAAACTGGACATTTTGAGTTCAATGGTGAGGGACATTGGGACTTGATAAAATAGTGGGGACTTAATAAAATTTATTATTTCTCATAAAATGTGATCAAGAAAGTACTAATGATCTTCTATTTTAATTGCAGAATAAAAATGACAAGCTCATCAACCACACTATCTGTGTGATCAATTCTGGAGAAAGACAACATCCTCACTGGTAGTAACTTCCAGGTTTGGTTTAGATGCCTTCAGGTTATCCTATGCCATGAACAGAAGTATTATGTGTCGGAGTCAGCATTACCTGATCCACCTACCAAAGAGGCGAGTGATGAGGATTTCATGATCTATGAGAAACACATAAATGATGTGGTCAACATTCAATGTTTGATGTTATCATCAATGTCTAGTGAGCTCATGATCTCTCATGAAAACATGGATGCTTATATCATTATCGAGCACCTTCGTGCTCTTTACCAGAAGAGAGAAAGACATGAAAGGTTGGAGATGTCTAAGGAACTCTTTCAGAGTAATCTGGTAGATGGTTCCCCAGCTGGACCTCATGTAGTCAAGTTCATTGGCTACATTGAGCACCCAGAGGTTCTAGGGTTTAAACTCCCTGAAGAACTGGGCAGCGATCTTCTTCTCGCACCACTCCCTCAAAGCTTCTCTAACTTTCTTATCAAATTCAATATGAAAAACATTGAAAAGTCTCTATCTGATCTTCTTATCCTCATTCTCCAAGTGAATAAATTTATGAATCGTGAAAAGCCTTTTGTCCTTATGGTGAATAAGAGGAAAGGGAAGGTGAAGAGCTTTAATCCCAAAGCTTCTTCACAGCCTTCCAAGAAAAGGAATATCAAAGGGGAGGCAAGGGAATAGGAGGCTTTTTGTTTCTCATGTAGAAAGAAGGGCCACTGGAAGAAGAACTACACCCAGCCTAAGAAGCAAGGGGAAGCTTTAGGTGCATTTTTTATCGAATGAAATCTATCTATTTCTAAGAATTGGGTATTAAATACTACTTTTGGTGCTCACATATGTATACAAATACAATAACCATGAAGATTTAGGAATATTGATCGAGAGGGGGTAGATCTATGAGTAGAAAATGGAGCTAGACTTGTTGTCGTAGTTTTCGGGGACTACCACCTCACATTTCCTACCGAGATGATCTTGGTGTTAAAGGGTTGTTTTTATGTGCCTTCTATAACCAAAAACATAATTTCTATATCCAGACTAGATATAGATGGATTTTTTTTCATGTTTGGAAGTGAATGTTGGTTCTTTTATAAAGATAGCATTTGTTTTGGTAGGGCACATTTATAGAACGGTCTTTATGTGTTGGATTACATAAACCAAGTAGTGGAAATCGATGACAAATATACTTCACATGACTCATACCACACCCAACTTTGGCATCACTGGCTAGGTCATGTAAATGAAAAATTCATGACAAAGTTACATCAAGATGGATATTTAGATTATTTTGAACTAAAACCACTTGGCGTATTCCATGTATGTTTATAAGGAAAAATGACCAAAACCCCATTTGGTGGGAAAGGTGAAAGGGCTAAAGAGCTTATTGAATTGGTTCATACTGTTGTGTGTGAACCATTTACAATTTAATAAAGGGGTGGGTACTCATACTTCATAACTTTTAATGATGATTTTAGTAGATATGGATATATCTACTTAATGAGGTATAAGTCGGATTCCATTGATAAGTTCAAGGAATGCAAGAATGAAGTTGAGAACCAACTTGGTAAGAAGATTAAGAATCTCTACTCAGACTGAGGTGGGGAATATCTTAATCAGGACTTCATTGATTACTTACTTGAATTTGGGATCCTATCCCAACTCACTCATCCTTACACACCTCAATGGAATGGTGTAATCAAAAGTAGGAACCGAACCTTGTTGGACATGGTGAGATCAATGATGAGTCATGCAAGTCTTCCATTATCCTTTTGGGGGTATGTGTTATAAACAGTAGCACACATACTAAACCAAGTACCAAATAAATTGATAAATGGTATTCCATATGTGTTCTGGTGTGGAAGAAAAGCCATGATATCAAATTTACATGTGTGGGGTAGTGATAAGTTTGTTAAGGCCTCTTCAAGTAACAAACTCACACCTTGAGGCACAAAGTTTACCTTTATAGGCCACCCTAAGGAAATAAGGGAATATTACCTATACAGCCCCTCAGAAAAAAAAAAGTTATAGTGGTAAGACATTCCATATTCCTTGAGAGGGATCACGTCTCCAAATGAGATAGTGGGAGAAAGATAGACTTCAATGAATTCAAGGCTTAAGGTACACGAGAGTTGGTACAGGAATAGATTCCACAAACCCCCATGGAAGAAGAATATGTTCTAGAGACACAAGTACAGTGTAGGATTACAAGAGAGGTTAGAGAACTAGAACGGTATGATTTTTTAGTTACCGAGGATGGGGAGTCAATATTATATGATAATAATGATACTCTAACCTACATGGAAGTAGTATGTGGAACAAACATTGCCAAGTGGCAAGATGCCATAAATTCTGAAATGGATTCCATGTATCAAAACCAAGTCTGCATTTTGGTAGATCCTCCAGTTGATGTAAAGAATGTTGCTTGAAAATGGGTATTCAAGAAGAAACTATACATGGAAGGACAATATAGTACCTATAAGTCAAGACTGGTTGTAAAAGGTTTTAAATAGCATCAAGGAGTTGTCTACGATGAAACCTTCTCACCAGTTGCAATGCTGAAATCTATTAGAATTCTAATTGCCATTGTGGCTTACCATGACTATTATATTTGGAAAATGGATGTCAAAACAACATTCCTTAATGAGAACCTTTAATAAGATGTCTACATGACACAACCTGAAGGGTTTTTGACTCCAAAGGATGCCAATAAGGTATGCAAGTTATATAAATCCATTTATGGATTAAAGCAAGAATCTAGGTCATTATACATTTGTTTTGATGAATCCATAAAGTAATTTGGTTTTATGAAGAATGAATTTGAGACTTGTATCTATAAATGGTTTAGTGGGAGTCCAGTCATTTTTCTAATAGTATATGTTGATAACATATTACTTATTGGAAACGAGATACCAGACTTACAGTCTGTTATGGCATTGTTGAATCAATTCTTATCCATGAAATTCTTGGGAAAGTCAGCATATATCCTTTGGATCAAGATCCATCGTGATAGATCCAAGAGATTTCTGGGCCTAAGTCAATGTACATACATTTATAAGATATGAAAGAGATTCAGTATGGAACAATCCAAGAGGGGATTGTTTCCAACGTCACATGGCATTCATCTTTCCAAGAAAATGTGTCTTAAGACACATAAGGAAAGAAAGGTAATGGAAAGGACTCCATACGCATCAACGATTCGATCAGTCATGTATGACATGCTATGTACTAGGTTGGATGTCGCCTATGCATTTAGTGTGGTGGGAAAATATCAAGCTGACCCAGGTGACCGTCATTGGATGGTAGTCAATACTATCCTAATGTATCTGGGGCATACTAAGGATATGTTCCTAGTTTATGAAGAAGATGAGGAACTAGACATTAGAGGATATGCATATTCTAGTTTCCAGACTAATCAAGATGACATGAAGTGACAAACGGGATACATCTTCACGTTGAATGGAGGTGCAGTGAGCTGGAAGAGCTCAAAGCAGAGTGTGGTTGCCAATTCTAAAGCAAATTCTGAGTATATCGCAGCTTCTCAGGAATCTAAAGAAGTAGTTTGGGTGTGAAGCTTTGTTTATTAACTAGATGTGATACCTAGAAGTAAAGATCCCATCACACTATACTGTGATAATACTGCAATGTTGTCTGTCACAAAAGAGCCAAGGTCACATCAGCGGACGAAGTACACACTTCGGAAGTATCATCTCTTGAGGGATTTTTCTCATAGAGTTGAAGTTGCAATGAGCAGTATTTCCATGGAAGATAACATGGTGGACCCCTTGACTAAAGCCTTGACTTTGTAGAAACATTATCATAATGTGAGGTCTAGCATACTGAAAGTCATGGGCAGTTTTCTCTTGTCCAAGTGAGAGTTTGTAAGAGTTGGTGTCCTAGAACCAACTAGTTTTTCTTTGATTACATGGATATTTAATGTATTATTACATATTGTTCATTTTTATTCATGACTATGATGTAATATTTTCCTAGAGTATTTGTTACATTGATAAGGTCATGGCAGTTCCCCGATATGATGAGAACCTTGAAATTCTATAAAAATATTCTTAAATATAGTTCTATGATAGAATGACATACTATGATGGGAAACATAGCATGCAGACTGTCAGGTGTGAGTAGTCATAAGTATATGAGACTTTTTCTCATGATGTTTGCACTTGGTAATATTCAATATAGGAGATTATGAGAACAGACCCGCTAGTAGGAATTCCACATGTTTTGGTGTCATCAGATATTTCAATCTCTGAGTGTGTGTAATGATCCTTAGACATTAAAAATATCATAAATATGTGTCATGACTTACACACTTTGATTTACTGACGAAAACCATCAAGCAGACAGTTGGCGTGAAGTATGGCACGTTGGATGCGTCACGAGTGGCATGTTATTAATGGATAAGTTGAGGAAGGATTTTTCCCTTCCATTTATGGAAGTTGATATATCGGCCCATTGATTCAAATAGAAACTTCATGCAAAATTCCATGTCCATGGTGTAACAATGAGTTTATTTTATGTAGTCAAAGAATGACATATCATGCATAAAATTTGATGACACAATCATGAAACCTGCTTGATGAGATATTGTGAAAAAGTGATTATATTACACTGTGAGCATTCGTATGTGGTTGTCATTGTTGGGACTACATTCTTTATCTAGGGTTCCTTGACCCGTTTCTAGACAGTATTCTTGGACTTTAGGCAAGCCCACCTAATGCTAATGAGAAATAATCCTATAGGGTCACACACTAAGCATTGTGGTCTCGGTTAAATTATATTTGAATTTAATTAATGAAATAAATATTATTCTCAAGACCGTGGAATAATTTTATTCAAGTTAAAATGATCGCATAAATTAAATAAAATATATTTATTTATTTTATTGAAAATTTAATAAATATTTATTTACTAGTTTGTAAATAAAATATTTATTTAAGAGAATAATTTATTTATTTATTTATTCAAGTGTTCAATAAATGGAAGTAAAGTTTGAGTAGACCAAGGACATTCCGATGGTAAAATAATTATTTGCAAGATGATAAATAATTATTTAACTAGTTGGAACAAATTAAAATAACATTGCTATTATTTTGTGATGTGGAATTTTATTTATAATTTCGTTTTGCGAAATTTGGCACACCATAAATAATGATGTGGTATTATAATTAAATGCATGGGTTTTCTCTAAGTTCATGAATGGATTTTTATTATTGATATGAAATTAAATATTATAACTGAAATTCCATGTATATAAATAGAAAAGTACACCTATTGTTCCACGCAACACACCACATGCCTGGTGAATTGAGAATTGTTGAGCCAAACAATTTCTCTCTCGATTCCTCTTTTATCCCCTCTCAAGAACGAGAGACGTTCTTCAAGACTGAATAACAAGCGATCAAGAACGACCGACATATGACACTCGCTTTGCCACACTAGCACCCGAAGAATGAGCGGTGTTGATCAGAGGACATCAGAGCATGTGTGGATCACTGCTAGAGGAATTCTAGTTTGGATCCTTACAAGCGCAACAATATAATCTGGAAGGGTCATTCTGGATGATCAACATCGTCAACAAAGAAAATACCAAAGATCCAGGTATTATTTTATTTATGAAATTAATTAAATTAATTATAAACATGATGTGCAAGATCCTCTCTAAAGGTTTCAGACCAATTTATTCTTTATCTAAATCTTTGATTATATTCCATGGAGATTGACATTCATCATAGTATTGATCCCAGAATAATAATTAATCATGGTAAAAATCAATGTTGGGTTCTGTCCCAACCACCCTTCCACTATGCCCGGAACCTTCAATTTTATTTTTATTATTTGATTACATAACAACACCAGTATACTAAACATAATAGGAGGTTGTTATGAGAAGCATTAAAACTACACTTACACACACCTCCATTTATGGAATTTAGAATATACTGTTTCTGTGGATGGCGAACTATTGTCTCACAAAATGATGATAGTTAAATTATCTCCTACCACCTCTCATGGTGGCCATTATGATGGAACTATATTTATATGATATATATTGTGTATATATTGTCTTTATTCTTCTGTAATTTTTATTTACAATATACCTTTATGCTTTTCATGAAGTGTAAACACGATAATTTCATTTGAGGATGCTCGGACTACCGCCCCCTCAAAATGATATGACTTGTTGATTCCATACATGAAATGTATAAATGATGGAGTTAATGAACTTATGTAACATATATAAAATATGATATTATACTGAAATTATAATATAACTTTGTATTACTAAGTTTTTATTCCATTAAATATGAAATAGAAATGAACGTAGTGTTCATGAGTGCGTAAGGTTTACCATCTCCAGGAACGATGCATTTCATTTCTTATCTCAAAATGTTATAGAATACTATAAATACATATATAATAGATATATATGATATATATATATATATGAATAATATTCTGGAGATATTGGAATATTGACCACATGGGAAAATTTTAATTATAACAAGACCATTTTCGACTCAGGTACCCAATATCGATAAAATGACCGATATTAACTTAAAAAATTATGTAATTTTTATAATGTGTTAATAAGTGATATAAAAGGAATAATAAACTTGAAAAGGGTTCTGAAGCAAGTTTAAATGAACTTATGTTTTTTATTCAAGAAATTAAAGAACGAACGAGTCAAGTCGGACATGAGGTAAGGGACTTCATCTCAATCTTCTTTCATTAGGGAATGTTTTGATAATATACACATCCTTTTTTTACATGGTGTGTAATAAACCCCTTTTAATTTTTCTTTCATTCAAAGAGAATATATTTTCTATAAATCATTTTACTAAATGAAAAAAGAAATATTTTTTAACGTATGCGGTGACAACGACCATTCCACGGCTGTGAGTATTATTTTATATTTGGCTTCCATAATAAGCCATGATGTTTTTAAATAAGAAATAAATACCATATACCCTTTTTACGTATTTTGGTATTAAAAATGGTTTTGAAAGTGGATTTACTATTTCAATATCTTGAAATTATTCTGTGTGATTTCAAATGAAATGTTATGATTGAAAAGTTGATATTTTCAATCTTTTATGTGAGATGATTATATAATGGTACTTGGAAATTTGAAACGTGGTTACGTGAGAAACCAAATGATGGGTGGTTCCATGATTATCCAAGGACGGGTGGTTACGTTATAACCTTTAATGCATTGGGAATAGAATTCGGCCGTATGGTTATTCCATTTAGTGATATGTATGGAAGTTGACCATATGGTTATTCCATTTAAGTATGTTTATGTACCATGTTACCCTTATATGCTATAAATTTTTTTCTATGGGATTTATGCTAATCTCTTGGATAAAAAATGGGTAAGTAATGAGCTTATATTTAGTGAATTGTTTTTGCTACTTCTTTAAGGTGGAAAGTATTACATTATGATAAATTATTCTTGGTTTAAATTTTGTTTTGAAAAACTAAAATTTTTTCTTCTTTATGTATCCCTTCCTGATACTTTTATGTTCATCCTATGTTTTGAAATGTTTTTCACATGACTTAAAGATGAATAGAGTCAATGATGGGATCAAGGAAATTTCATGTTGTCTAAAATATGGAACTAAACATGTTTCTTTTTTTAAGAGTTTTTGTTTTATGAAAAAAATGGATAGTGAGTAGAAGTGTCTACTTGTTATATTCAAGTTGTTATGTATAAGTTATGTCCGAATTATCTAAAGCTATAAACCACAAAATTTCCTCAATGTGAATTATTAACTTAATTCAATGTCACGACCCATCCCCCGGGGCATGTACCGTGACTTCCCTAAGCCCGCCTTCCATAGGCCAGGGGCTGGTGACTAGCACAGGAAAGGCATACCCCTAAATCGAGAAGGCATTGCCTTTATAACCTGTAAACTCACACAACCAAGAACACATAAAGATACAAACACAAAGTAAACTGTATAGTAAAAAGAGTGTGTACAGTAAGTAAAGGGGCCAGTATACAAGCCCAACTAGAAAGTACAAGTAAAACTAAAAAACAGCTCATGTGAACACCCGCCAAGTATCCAACCTGAAGGGTAGGTACAGCTCTCGAATGGCCATCTCTTCGGATTGTCTTGTCTAATTTCCACCTCCGAGCATCTTTCAGTCCTGGTACCCTTGACCTCGATCAGCATTGTACATCATCTACACAAGACACAGCAAGGTGCGGGTGAAGCCCATGCTGGGGTGAGTATAACGATACTCAGTAGGGACCCTGAATCCCTCTTAGATCTCCTGGAGTTACACAAAAGAAAAATCACAACACATGAAGAAACATACATCAACATTACTTAGGTATATGCCCATACATATACTTAAGTTATCAAGATATACTCTTATCACACAAGAGGAAAGAATACCACAAAGGTAACACTACAAAGGTAGAAGTACCACACAGGTAACACCATGAAGGTAGAAGTACCACACATGTAACACCACGAAGGTAGAAGTACCACACAGGTAACATGAAGAAGGTATAAGTACCACAAAGGTAACACAACAATATCAACACTATGAAGGTAACACCACGAAGGTAGAAGTACCACACAAGTAACACCACGAAGGTAACACAACGAAGGTAGAAGTACCAAATAGGTAACACATCTAAGGTAACACCATGAAGGTAGAAGACTCAGCTCACACTAGGTATAAATTAAGTACAGAAGTATAGATGATTAGTCGTAAGGCTAGAACATCTTATTCTTATAAGCAGCATTGCTTCTAACCCACATAGGATCAATAAGTAACTAACCCCCACTAACCCAAACAGGATCGGTATGTGATGACCCACATAGTATCGCTGAGTTCTGACCCACACAGGATCAGTATGCGCAGACCCACATAGGATCACTTAGCGCTGACCCACACAGGATCGATGTTCTTTCTTCACGATACAGCTATCCACAGGATTCCTTACACCCGGTGCGCTCATGTTCCATAGAATATTCCTCTCGAGATATCGGTCGTACCTCAACCACCAATAATCTCCACAAATAAAGTAACCCAAAGGACCACCATGTCGTAAGGGTTCCAACGCGATAGACGGTGCGTCTATCAGACGCCCGGTCTGTGAGTTATTAGTGTTCCCGTTCCAAGGGCCTGGTTGGATTCGGGTTCGATCCAACATGGCTATACTCAAACTTTATCCAAAACTCAAGTGGATTATACCAAAATGAAGTTCTTGATCCAAGGATTCCAGTTCCACAGACGGTTCATCAAACAGACGCCTGTTTTTCAAGATATGGCCATAAAGGCGCATCTGGGTCCAGATAGGCCCGGGTCCGGTCCGAACCGGCCCAACCTGGCCTTGGCCGACCCGACCTGGTCTGGGTCCGGCCTAGTTCGCCTGGGCCATGGCGGGCCCGTCATCCAGGTCCGTGGTCCAGCCCGGCCCGTGAAGGGGGAGGCCCGGCCAGGTTCAATGGGTGCGGCCCAACTCGCGTTGGGTGCGGCCCGACTTGCGTTGGGTGCGGCTCACTCAGCCGGGTGGTCTGCCATGGGGGGGTCCACCATAGCCAACACCCGGGGGGGAAGATCCCCCTAGTATCCTGAACGGTCCAATGGACCATTCGGCTGAGTGGCATACGAGACCTACCGGAGCGGGTCCTGCTTGGTGCAACGTGGTCGGCCGGTGTGGTCGGCCCTCCTTCCAGCGGCGTGGCCGCGCGCCACTCCCCCACCGCGGTCGGCCAAGTTCTGACCGCCCTTTGGTCTCCTTCGTGGACGAAAGGTCATAGTATCCAGCTCTGGTAGCGTGGATGCACGTTGTAGCTTCGCCACGCGGCTGGCCAACGTGTCGTCCGCCCTCCGGGTGCGCCTCCAGCTCGAACCGCAGTCGGCTGAGTGTTGGCCGCCCTTCGGGTACACCGCCATGGCTCGACAGTCGCGGCCTCTTCCTCTATCGGCAGTGCAGACACCCACTGCCCTTCTTCCATGTGGTCGGTCAGTGTGGCGACCACCGCCTTCTTCCGCATGCTATCGCAGCTTCGTTCCAATCCCGAAAAAGTATGACATCCTCATATTCATGATCCACATGTCGAGGTCTTCGCGTCCTTATAACGCGCTCAAAGAAACTTTGAGTTTCTAGAATTCTTAATTATTTTGCATTGAAGAAAGCGTGAAGAACGAAAGAGAATGGTTAAGGTATAAGTGAGGAACTATGGCCATGTTTGTTTTTCCATAGTCATTGTGAATCAAGAATATGAAGAATCAACAAAATAGATTTAATCATACTTCAAATTAAAACCCCTACCTCGATCGTATGTTGGAGGTGTCGCGAGGGGGAAGATGTTGATGGTGATGTCGACGTTCGTCACTCCCACAAGACACTTCTGATCTGGGCTCGAGCATCATCTACGTTAGAGGTTCATTCTTCATTATAGGTTCCATGTTTCCTCCACCAAGAGTTCTCCCACAAAATCTTTTGCCAACGATCTCCGCCACGAGAGGTGAGGAGCCAAATTTTAATTGAGTTAAGTTAATTAATTAATTTAATGTTGGCACACTTAATTGGGTGAATTCTATGGGTTAACTCACATTAAATAGGGAGTTCAAGGGTCAGGTGGTCCCCACCAATAAATTCAAATGGGAGGTTTCAATAAAATAAAATAAAAGTTGTTTGTTTTATTTTTTTGTTTTTTTAACTCTCCCACGAAAATCCAGAAAACTAACTTCGACCCTCGACCTACTGCGGTCGAGGTGAAGGTCTCCTTAAGCGTATATCGGGGCTGCAAGTTCAACGGTGTCCTCAGATTTAAATTCTGAGGATCAGTTCAGAAGTTACAAAATACCGCTAATGTGTTTATTGAACGCACTTGAAAAAAAGTTCAGATATTCATTCTAGGCACACTAAACCTCATAATCATATGCTGTCAATTTTCACAGACTCTTAAAAATTTCATATAATTAAAAAAATACCTGGAAAAATATGGATCTTAAAATTCTCCCCACCTCAGGGCATTGCATCCCCGAATGCCACAACACAAACTAGGGAAACAAGTGGGGGTACTGCGCACAAATCTAAGCCTCCCACTCTCATGTGCTCTCTTGGAGTTTCCTGTGCTGCCAATGAACGCGCACCAGAGGTATCAACTTCCCATGAAGGACTCTCTCCTGTTGATCCTCAATATCTACTGGAACCTCTAAAAACATCACTCCAGCGTTGATTTCCAGATCGTCATGGTTGATGACGTACGAAGGATCATGTACGTACCTCCTCAGCTTGGATACATGGAAAATGTCGTGCACCCTATGCAACTGAGGTGGAAGAGCTAAGCGGTATGCCACCTCGCCAACTCTGTTGAGGACCTGAAAGGGTCCGATGAACCTCGGAGATAACTTGTCACCCTGGCCAAATCTTTTCAAACATCATCGGGGTGAAACCTATAGAAAGACATGGTCACCATCCTCAAACTTCAGAGGTCTCTATCTCCTATTAGCATAAGACTTTTGTCTGCTCTGTGCAGTCTTCATCCGCTCATAGATGATCTGCACCTTCTCTGTGGTAGCCCGTAGAATCTCTTGTCCCAGGAGTGTTGACTCCCCTGGGTCATTCCAGCAAAAAGGTGGTCTGTAAGGTCAACCATACAATATCTTGAATGGTTCCATACCGATAGTGGAGTGATAATTGTTGTTGTATGTGAACTCCACCAAGGGAAGGTGATCCTCCCAACTACAGCTAAAATCAAGGACGCAAGCACGCAGCATATCCTCAAGGGTCTAAATGGTCCGCTTTGTCTGACCATCAGTATGAGGATGGAAGGTGGTGCTCAACCATAATTGTGTCTTGAACTCCTCCTACAAACCCTTCCATAACTGGGAAGTAAAATTTGCATCACGATCTGATACAATCGTAGATGACACCCCATGAAGTCGTACAATCTCATGTACGTGGAGGTGTCCCAAGCCCTCTACTGATCCCTGCTCTCTAATAGGTATGAATTGGGATGACTTGGTGAGTCGGTTTATGATCACCTAGATGGATTCATGTACCTTAGACATGCGTGGAAGTCCTGTCACAAAGTCCATGGAAATTCCATCCCACTTCCACTCTGGCACCTCTAGTGGTTAAACTAAGCCTGCTGGAACTTGGTGCTCTTCCATCACTTGCAGACAAGTGAGGCACCTTGAGACAAAATTTTCCATTGCTTTCTTTATTCCCGGCCACCTGTGTTGACACCAAAGATTCTGGCACATCTTCACTACTTCTGGATGTACCGCTAGAGGGGGCGTATAGAACTCCCTCAACACTTCCTCCCGCAGCATCACAGGTACCATAGTACATTTTCTAAAGAGGATGACATGCTCCCCACCTTCAAAAAATCTATCAAGTTTCTGTTTTGTGGATATCTAATCACATCGAGCCTCGTAGTTAGTGTCACCAAGATGTGCCTCCCTAACATGCTGAAGGAGTGGGGGAGTGACTGTGAGAGACTGAAGATAAGCTGCTCCATCTCATTCCACGTAGGATATCCACAAAGCGGCTAGCTGCTCTATTTCCTCACTCAGCAACTGTATACCAAATCTTCTTCTGAGAGCATCAGCTACTATGTTCCCCTTCCCAGGAGTATAGACTATGTCGAAGTCATAGTCCTGGAGGAACTCAATCCAACACTATTTTCTCATATTCAGGTCCTTCTAAGAGAAGATATACCTGGGACTCTTGTGATCAGAGTAGACTGTAAAACGTTCACCCATCAAATAATGTTGCCACATCATCAAGGCGAAGACCACCACTGCTAATTCCAGGTCATGGGTAGCGTAGTTCTACTCATGTTGTCTTAGCTATCGAGAACCATATGTGATCACTGCTCTCTCCTGCATCAGGAAACATCCGAGCCTGATCCTTGATGCACCGCAATAGACGACGTACCCAACGCCCTCCTTCGGTAACCTCAAGATGGGGTCACTCGTCAATCTATTCCTTAGCTCCTAGAAACTCTGTTGGAATATCTACGACCACACAAAGGGATTCCCCTTATTTGTTATTAATGATAAGGGTGCCACAACTCTGGAAAAGTTAGGCACAAACCTCCGTCAGTAACCGGACAATCCTAAGAAACTCCAGACCTCTGTCACACTCCTAGGTGGCTCCCAAGCAAGCACGGCCTCAATCTTCACTGGATCCTCTGCAACTCCAGCCTCCAAGATAACGTTTCCTAGGAAGTGAACCTCTCGGATCTAGAACTGACACTTTGAGAGCTTACCATAATGTTGGAGCTCTATGAGTGTGTCCAGAACCATTTGCAGATGATAAACATGCTCCTCCTCTATGGCTGAGTATATTAGGATGTCATCGATGAAGACTACTAAAAATAGATCGAGGTATGGCTGAATGATACTATTCATGAGTCCCATGAACACTTATAGGGCATTGGTCATGCCAAATGGCATAACCAAGAACTCATAATGGCCATATCTACATCTGAAATTCATCTTTTTCACATCCTCATCTTGTACCCTAAGGTGGTGATAGCTTGACCTGAGGTTTATCTTTGAAAACCATCATGATCCCTTCAGCTGATCGAAGAGATCATCAATCCTCGGTAGTAGGTACTTGTTCATCATGGTCACCTGTTTTAGGTGTCCTTAGTCCACATAGAGTCTCAAAATCCCATCCACCTTCTTGGCGAACAAAATCAGGGCTACCCAAGGAGAAACACTGGACCTAATGAACCCCTTGCTATGAAAGTCCCCCAGCTATACTCGCATCTCTCGAAGCTCCGCGGGAGCCATCCGATACACTGGAATAGATATCGGTGACATCCTGGGGTACAAGTCGATGTAGAAGTCCACCTCTCTGTGAGGAGGTAGACTCAGAACGTCATCAGGGAAAACATCAGTGTACTGGTCCACCACTGCAGGATTGCTCGGACTCTCAACATCAACTACTCCGAGGGTAAGGCTAGAAAACTGATGTGTAATCGGCTTCACCCTCCTCCAGGTAATTCCATCCTGCACTGCAAAGGTTCCATTTATTCCGGTGAAGGAAAACCTTATCTTGTCTGTGCGGACACACCGCACTCTGCGCCTAAAATAGTCGATCTTAGCATGGACTGTGGATAACCATTCCATACCCAAGATGATGCCGTAAGGCCTCGATGGTGCTACTAGAAGATCCTTGCTGAAGCTATTTCCACCTAGAGTAAGCTCACACTACCGGAACCAGTGTGTAATCGTCGAATTTTCTCCTGTAGGAGTCTCTAGCCGTAAGGATTGGGCCAACGACTCCACTGGAATCTCCGAGCTCCGAAAGATGGTTGTGGCAATAAATGAGTGACCAGAACCTATGTCTATAAGTACTACAGCTAAGGTGGAGTAGACACAGATCATATCTCGAATCATTTCTGGAGTACCATGGTCATAGGCCTTAGCTTCCTGAAGCTGAGCTCATCCTTGTCCACCTGCTCCATGTGGTCGGGGTGGACCACCTGGAGGTGGTGTTAGTAGAACCTTGAATTGTCGCCCACCGCTTTCTACATAGCCTCCTCCTCTGCCACATCTGTCTGCTACCTGCGGACCTCCTCGATCAAATATTCGCCTCTTCCCAGGCAGTCCTTCGACTGTCTTCAGGTCATCCATACGGCGGTTCGGGTAGTCGCGAGCCATGTGACCCTGCCTACCGCATGAGTAACACTGCCTACTCCTCACCGGTCCTCCTATGTCTCGAGATCCCCACACAACCGACCCCATATCATGTGGTCTTACTTCTATAGGTTTGGTCCTCTTGGACCTCAGCATCATCTGTATGCTACTAGCTACTGATGACTCTGCTACGTGTCGTCCGGTGGTGGGTCTCGCTGCCGGTGACTACTCAGTAAGGAAGCTCTCCACTAAGAGTGCTCTCTCTAACACCTCCTCCTGAGTTGGGATGCTAAGAGAAATCATCGAAACTCTAATCTCTTGTCTGAGCCCCTACTCAAAGGTCCAGGCCCTGAAGAAAGGGTCTCACACCATATCAGTAGAGTAGCGTGAGAGGTCGGTGAACCTCGCTGAATACTAAGCCATGGTCATGCTACCCTGATACAAGTGGAGAAGCTCTTATATACGCATAGAGCATAAATTCTCTAGGATGAACTCTACCCTGAAAAGGCTCTTGAAGTCTGCCCAGATGATAGTGACCTCATCATGAACCTGGAGCAACAAGTTCCAACATCTTCCCACTACTGCCTGAAAAAGACTAGCGGCAAGGATCACCATAAGATCAACTGGTGTCCCTACCAGTTGAAAAACTCTAACCACAGCCTCCAGCCAGTCCTCAGCTGCCTATGGATCCATCTCGCCCAAGAAACTCAGGGGCCTATGGTTATGAAACTCATGCAATGTGATCAAAAATCATGCACCCTCTACTAGTCGAGTTGGTGGCATTGGCTGCCCAATGGGTAGTGGTGTTCCTGGTACACCACCTGGTGGTACAACTTCCATAAGGGGGCCCTACACCGATCCTCGTCACTCGGTGGGTTATCATCACGTACTCTACCTAAAACTATGGCTGGCTGTCTATGTGGAGGCATCCTGAAAGAAACAGGTGCACCACGGTCAATAAGTTATACCTAATGATCTGACTCAAAAGTGATCAAAAAGAAAATGTTTCAAAAACACACAGTCAATCAGTGTTTTCATGTACTGAGTAGGAAATCAAAAGTCAGGGTCCGGGTGTATGGATACATCGGCCACCGCACCAACACTAGATTCCCCAAACTAAAAACCAAACTCATAACACTTAACACTATTGACACACAGAAAAGATCAGAGTCCTAGTTCTTTGATAGAATCGAACTCCTCTGATAAAAATTTGTCATGACCCATCCCCTAGGGCCCATGTTGTGACTACTCCAAGCCCACCTTCCATAGGCCATGGGATGGCGACTGGCACTGGAAAGACATATCCCTAAACCGAGAAGGCATTTCCATTATAATCGGTAAACTTACACAACCAAGCACATAGCAAAATACGAACACAAAGTAAAATGTATAGTAAAAAAGAGTGTGTACAGTAAGTAAAGGGGCCAGTATACAAGCCCAACTGGAAAGTAAAAGTAAAACTAAAAAACAGCTCCGGTGAACACCCTCCAAGGATCCTACCTGAAGGGTAGGTATAGCTCTCGAACGATCATCTTTGCGGATTGTCTCATCTAATTTCCACCTCTGAGCAGCCTCTAGTCCTGGTACTCTCAACCTCGAAGAGCATTGTCTATTTTTTGCACAATACATAGAAAGGTGTGGGAAAAGCCCATGCAGGGGTGAGTATAACGATGCTCAGTAGGGACCCAATGACCCTCGTAGGTCTCCTAGAGTTCCACAAAGGAAAAACCACAAAGCACGAAGCAACAGACCTCAAAAATACTTAGTTATATGCCTATACATATACCTAATTTATCAATATATACTCTTCTCACACAGGAGGAAATAATACCACAAAGTTAACACCACAAAGGTAGAAGTACTACATAGGTAACACCACGAAGGTAGAAGTACCACACAGGTAACACCACGAAGGTAGAAGTACCACACAGGTAACACCACGAAGGTAGAAGGGCCACATAGGTAACACCACAAAATCAACACCAAAAATGTAACACCATGAAGGTTGAAGTACCAGACATGTAACACCACGAAGGTAACACCACGAAGGTAGAAGTACCACACAGGTAACACCTCAAAGGTAAAACCCTGAAGGTAGAGGACTCATCTCACACCAAGTATAACTTACATAAGTACAGATGATTAGTCGTAAGGCTAGATCATCTTATTCTGTTGAGTAACACTACTTCTGACCCACATATGATCAATAGGTAACTAACCCCCACTGACTCACACAGGATTGGTATGTGCTGACCCACATAGGATCACTGAGCGCTGACCCACATAGGATCTGACCCACACAGGATCTGACCCTCATTCAATCGGTATGCGCTGACCCACACAGGATTGTTGAGCACTGACCCACACAGGATCGATGTTCTTTCTTCACGATATAGCCAGCCATAGGTTTCCTCGCACCCGGTGCACTTGAATTCTATAGAATCTACCTCTAGAGATATCGGTCTTACCTAGAATTCTACTAAACTCCATAAAGGAGTAACCCAAAGTACCGTCATGTCATAAGGGTTCCAACACGACAGACAGTGCGTCTATCGGATACCCGGTCTGTGAGTTATTAGCATTTCTATTTTGAGGGCCTGGTTGTATTCGGGTTCGATGCAACCCAGCCATACTCCAAATTTATCTAAAACTCAAGTAGAGTATACCAAAAGTACCATATCGATCCAAGGATTCTGGTGCCGCAAACGGTTCATCAAATGGATTCCTGGTTCCCATGATATGGTCACAAAGGTGTATCTGGGTCCAGATGGGCCCGGGTCAGGTCCCATCAGCCCGACCTAGCCTTGGCCGACATGACCTTGTCCAGGTCCATCCTGGACCATGAAGGGGGCATCCCAGACCAGTTCGCTAGGTGTGGTCCGGCCAAAATTGGACACGACTCACTGCGGCGCGGCTCGCTAGGCTGTGTGGTTCACCGTGGCGGGGTCCGCCCTAGCCGAAACCCAGGGGGGAGCCCCCCCGGTATCCCGAATGGTCCAATGGACCGTTCTGCTGGGTGTCATGAGGGACCAGCCAGAGGGGGTCTTTATTGGTGCGACGCGGTCAGACGATGTGGTTGTCCCTCTTTCCAGCGGTGCGGTCGCACGCCACTCCCCCACTACGGTCAGCCGAGTGTCGGCCACCCTTCGGTCTCCGCCACGACCGAGTAGTTGCGGTCTCTAGCTCTGGGGTGCTGATGTGTACCACCACTTCGCCACACGGCTATCCAGCATGTCGGCCACCCTCTAGGTGCGTCTCCCACTCGAACCACGGTCGACCGGGTATCGTCTGCCCTTCGGGTTCACCTCTGCTGCTCGACAGCCATGGCCTCCTCCTCTACCGGATACGCGGACGCACGCCGCCCTTCTTCCACATGGGTGTCCGGTGTGTCGGCTGCCACCTTCTTCCAGCGTGCTTAATTATTTGGCATCGAAGAACACACAAAGAACGTATGAAGAATGAAAGAGAAGGGTCAAGGTATATGTGTGGTACGATGGCCTTGTTTGTTTGGCCATCCTCATTGTGAATCAAGAATATAAAGAATCAACAAAATATATTTAATCATACTTCAAATTAAAACACCTACCTAGATCGTCTATTGGAGGTTTTTTGAGGGGGAAGATGTTGATGGTGACATCGACATTTTTCGCTCCCGCAAGATGCTTCTGATCCAAACTCGAGCATCGTCCATGTCGGAGGTTCTGTCTTCCTTAAAGGTTCCAAGTTTCTTCCATCAAGAGTTCTCCAGCAAAAAGCATTTTCCAATGATCTTCCCCACAAGAGGTGAGGATCCAACTTTTAATTGAGTTAATTTAATTAATTCAATTAATGTTGGCACACTTTACTGGGAGAATTCTAAGGGTTAACTCACATTAAAGAAGGAGTTCAAGGGTCGGGTGGTCCCCACCACTAAATTCAAATGGGAGGTTTCAATCAAATAAAATAAAGTTGTCTATTTTATTTTATTATTTTTTAACTCTGCCACGAAAATCTGGAAAACTAACTTCCAACCTCGACCTACTGCGGTTGAGGTGATGTTCTCCTTAAGCGAATATTGGTGCTACGAGTTCAATGGTGTCCTCGAATTTCAATTCCGAGCACCGGTTAAAAAGTTACAAAACGCTGCTAATGCGTTTACTGAACGCACCCAAAAAAAAGTTTAGCAATTTATTCTAGGCACACCGAGCCTCAGAATCACGCGCCGTAAATTTTTACAGACTCGTAAAATTTCTGTATAATTAAAAAAACATGGAAAAATTCAGGTCTTTACATTCAATATTATGTAATTTTTAAGGATGGGGCCTTATAGTTGGTATCAGAGGTCAGTTTAGATAACTTTAGAGGTTAGGGTGTTATTTAAGCATAAGTGACATAACCATAATGGTTAGCATGTTTGAAAGAGTAATAGTTATTTTAGATAACTTGAATGAGTTTAATATAACATGAAAAATTATATCTTAGTATTTACCCTCTTCATAAGATATTATAAGATGATTTTACTGATATACTCACACTGACCTTTTTGGTTTTAGTAAATGGATGGATCTAGTAGGCACAAAAGTAACAATGGATGTGAAAAAAACTGTGAAGCTTTTATGAATAAGTGACCGAATGAAATGGGAGATGCAATGATAACTCTTGTGGTTATTCTCAATCAACTATTTGAAGTCATGATTGACCACCTGAACCTTGGTGATCTTTATAAGGCATCGTATATGCAAGAAAAAAATCTCTGCAAAAGTTCAGGTAATAATCATAAAGGTAATTATATTTAAAAACATATGTGTCTAGGATGTGGAAAGAAACACCTAGGAAAATGCTTAATAGGGATGGGAAGATTCTATAGATATGGTAATGAAGGTCAAAAAGCAATAACCAACCATGGAAAAAGGAAGCGTCCATTTGACTCGGGGAAAAGGAAAAAAGTTCTTTCCGAGGGATCAATTGAATGTTTTAAAAGTGGTGTGCATGGTAATTATACAAATAGATGTCCTACGAAGAAGGTTTGGTAATGGGATCAGTAGAAACTTATAAATATATTTTTACCAATATCTAATGTCATTCTAATTGAGTATGAGAAAACTGACAATGACCAATGAAGGGTATGGATTATTTCTTAGTTGATGTTTTAACATTATTGAATCTTAGGATATGATTCATGATTTTGTTTGTAGGAAAGAAGTATTACAGAATAATTTGGTAAAGAATGGTTGATGGGTCATGAAGAATTTTGAATGAGTAAGAAGTCTACATATAAGGGATTCAAGAGTTATGGTAGATTTTAGGATGATGAAGTGCTTAAAAGTATTAAGGATTTTTTAGATAATCGGATTACTTTGGAAGACTTTTTATAGTATGTGTAACCATGAAGTTTGATATGAGAAAATTTTATTTAAGAAATAATTATATTTTCTTGTGTGGACTTAATGGATAACCTTAGGGTTTCATATGATATTTTGTTTTTTTTTTTTGAGATAAATGGTTATTACACTTTGGGATGCAAAATGAAATATATTAGATAACCTTTGAGGATAAAATAGGTTATGGTTATTTTTGAGGAAATTATCTTATTTTTGAGAATGTTATAAGAATGATATGGTTTTAGAAAAAGGACAACCCACAGGATGGGTGACAACCTATCGCGTCTGGTAAGGCCATGAGAATCGAATCCACAACCGAAGGGCGATAAGGGTGCATCTCCTACCACTGGCCTACGTGAAGTCCCTGGTTAGTATGACTTATTCTTTTTATTTAAATGATTTTATTGATCAACAATAAGTTGATTTGGGATCTTATGGATATCCTTAGTAAAGGAAAATGATTTAGTGATTAAGTAATAAAGGTTATTTTAGAAGATGTTTTCTCTTTTGGGAACACTATATGCCTAAGGAAAATAGAATACTTTGAGATTTTAATTGAGGATTAGTGGTGGAATTTTATTTTGGAGAAATCTTTTTTTTATTGTAGACATATATATATTTGGGTTATTTATGGAAATGATTAATTTATCATAGAGAATATGTGATTAGGTTAATTACTTTTTAGTATGAAACTTTAAGAGCAGCCGATGTTATTTGGAGATAAATGTTAAAATTTTTGTGGAAGACTATGTGATCAAATCCTTCTGAATTTTGGGTTTCGAACATAGTTTGGATTATTTTGAATAATTTTAAGGAAAATTTTTTATTGAATGGACTTTTTTGAGCTTTGGTTATTATTTTTCCAATTTTGTAGATTAATAGTAGTATCAGTACCACAAAACGGGGCAAGGCCAAGGCCACCCTTTATCAGTGCTAAAGAAAAAGAGCTGATAAAGGGGGGGTACCTTTATCAGCGCTAAAAAAGAGCTGATAAAAGTACCTCTTTATCAGTGCTTTTTTTAGCACTGATAAAGGTACCCCCTTTAACAGCGCTTTTTTTAGTAGCGCCGATAAAGGAGGGTCTTTATCAGTGCTTTTTTTAAGCGCGGATAAAGGGTCTACTTCCAAAAAAATCATTAAAAATATTTATTAATATTTAAATATATAGATATAGTTATATTGATATAAATATAATATATATTTTTTAAAAATAATTTTAAATATATATTAGATAAATATAAATATATAGTTACACTTAATATATAAGATATTTAGTGAAAATGGATTATAAAAGAATTAAAAAAAATATTTTTAATTAATAAATTTATAATTATTATGGAGTAATAGTCATTTAATAACAATTTGAAGACTAAAAAAATAAAAATTAAAATTAAAAAAAGATCCAAAATATGTTGAAAACGCAACTCGAACTTCAAACGGTCATAACTCTTGATCTGGGTGTCTGTTTGAGCTCTACCATATATCAAATCGAAGCTTGCGACGACCTCTACACCCTTATAACTAAGGAAATCTCGGTTAAAGTTTTTTGGAGGCCAAAAAAGGCCCAAAAGACCTCCAAAACTGTGTTTTTAGTCGGAATACCTTGATTTTCAACATTTTGTGGATATTCAGCCTCGTTTAAGGGGGTATTATTGGCTTTTTTTGGTAGGGACTGAATTTATTCCAAGGTATTACATTCATATTGATATTGTGTCTTTAAAATTTTATCATTTTTTATATTTCACTGCTATTTATAATCAAATATATAACAATATATACATATTTTTTATATATTCACACATAAAAATTTAATTATAAATATAAATAATAAAATATATTTACATAAAAAATATATTAGATTTATCTAAATAATAACTAATATCCATTTTATTTAAACTAACAATATATACATATTTATATACCTATATATTAATCTAACTATATATATATATTAATATATCTATATATATATATATAACTATAAATATATATATTAATATCACTATAAATATATATATTAATATAACAATATATATATATTAATATAACTATATATTACTATATGAATAAATATAACTAAATATATATATAAGTAAATAGATATGTAATTAACTAGAGAACAAATCAATATGGGAGAGTGGTACAGGATTTAGGCGCGCAAGGGGGGGTCTCAAGATCAAATCATGGTGGAGGCAAGGGTGTGCGCATGGAGGTGGATTTGGGGGGCTAGCACTGATAAAGAGGGTGGGTGTAGCACTGATATAGGGTGGAGGGGTGTGTGTGCGGGCATTGGAGGGGCTGGAAAGCGCTGTTAAAAGGGGAGATCAAGCGCTATAAAAGCCCCCCAATTGACATGATTTTTTAAAAAAAAATTAAATTTTTTTAATTTTTTTAAATTTTTTTTAATTTTTTTTAATTTTTTTTACTTTTATCAGTGCTAAAAAGAAATAGCAGATAAAGGGCCCTTTTATCAGCACTCTCTTTTTAGCGCCGATAAAAGACACCTTTTATCAGCGCTTTTTTTAGCGCTGATAAAAGGGTCTTTATCTGCGTTTTTTGGAGCGCTGATAAAAGGAACCCCCCCCCCCCCTCTCTATGTCGGCTTTAACAGCATTTTTATAGCACTGTTAAAGGCCATTTTTAGCGTTGATAAAATCGGTATTTGTAGTAGTGTATTTATTCTTATAAAAGATTATCCTTTTGGGGATTATCTGATCTTGTACTAACCATTTTGGTTTTGGTTAATGTCTAAAGACATGAAAAATATATGGTTTATCTGTTTTAGATCATTTTATTCTCTAGAAGTTTATTCTAGCACTTCAAGTGTGACTAAGTCATCTTGAATACTCATCGTTTGGAGAAAAAATAATTTTTTGGTAGAAACTTATTAAAGGATGAAACTCTACTTAAATGTAAGTATATTTTCTTATGTTCTTAGTCAATCTCATAAATAAATTCTCTAACATTATGAAAGAGAACATAAAATAAAAAAATTTGTCCTTTTACTTTTCCTACTGGTGAATCAAAGAATGTTTAACCTATCACAAGTTTTTGGTTTTCTAGTAGTTAACTTTTTCCTGATCAAGTTTTCTATCACTCTCCATGAGAACATGGTGGTCAATTTTCTCTTACATATCCATGATTTCATGGAATCCTAGTATGTGTTATCTCAGGTGACATTTATAATTTTCTTTATTTCTTTTAAAATGATAGTTTTATTGACTTGTTTTTCAATGTGGGGCTTTCAATGAAGTTAATGAACCCAATTTTAAAATTGCAAGGATGCAATTTCCAAAAGGGGGGAAGGATGTAACGACCCAAGTGTTTATAGAATAATACTTTTTTATTTCTATTAATAATTATGAATAATATATTAATTTTAAGTTAAAGGGGACTCTTTTTATGATAGTGTACTCGACACGCAACAACGAGCTTCTCCGAAATCTTACATTGCACACAACATTGAGTTATACCGAAAAATAATACAATAATATTATTACTATTTCAAATCGTAGTTAACGCCTAGCCATTGGAATGGAGCTAATGAATAGTATCAACTAAATTTTTAAATAGGGTTTACACATGTTTAAATGATGATTCATTGATTAAAAAATTTATTAGAAATGGAAATAAAAACCAATTGAATATAATGGATGTGTTTTTATTAAAACCTATTTAAAAGAGAATAATTGTGTTTTCATATCACTCTTTATGGATTTTTATTTAATGAAAAATATATGATATATATTCAATTTAATGTTTTAAATTAATCTTCTATGTTTTCTAGATATTATATATTAATAAATTCATTTTTTTCAGATAAAAGAAGTATTTTTCTAAAAATGCAGTTTTACCGCATTTTGATGAAGAACTCTTTTTAAATATAGTTTTGACACCTTTATATATTTTATTTGACAAAATAAACTTTTTATTTAGAAGAAAAACATCTAAATTTACTTTTGATTAAATTTTGGTATTTTTTTGCAAAAGTTCATTTTTTTAATGAATAGTGAAAAATACTGCTTTTAATTCAAAACTGCCTTTTAATCTAATTTATTTATATATTTAGATTGTAATTTTAATTAGTTTTAAAATGAAATTGGATTATATTTTTATCATTTAATTCAATTATGGTCATTGGAAGTAATTTCACTTTGAAATTGGACATAATCACATGTTAATCATTGGGTAGTTTTTACTTCTTAAAAACACAATTTTTGGTTTCGACAACGAGAACAAATTTTAAATTAATTTATGAAACTTATGTGTTTTTAATTTGGAAAATTGGATTCCATATTTTTAATCATGTGGTACAAATTTTTTAAATAGGTAAATTTTATTTTTATACATTATGAATAGTAACTTCAGTAAATATTTTATTTACCATGATTAAAGTGTAAATCCGGTAAATAATGGAAACAAATAATATTATAATAATATTAAATTACCATAAAACATGTCATAACCCTATTTTATGAGATATTTCTGACCATGAGCATCTTTGGGTCGATTTTAGGACCTCATGGAGCTGCTTTTGTGTGAAAATGACATTTAATTGCTTTTAATTTAAAGTTAAGGAAAATACAACCTAAAAATATACCTTTAGTAAAAAAAATTATATGGGGTTGTATAAGTTATCTTTTCAACTATAAATATTCATTATAAAGATAAAAATATTTCCTACATCATGTTATTTTAATTATAATTTTTATACATCATATAAATAAATATATTTATGACATAATGATGAGGTAGTGATTAACTTATTAATGAAAGATTTAAATAAATGAGATTATAAATATTAAAATAAATTTATTTTGAAACTTTTTATGCCATAAACGAATTATAAGGATGCTTATTACTTGCTATATTTTAATTTATGAAGTTTTTTTGAAAGAATCATGTTTTTGTGAATTTTTAAAAAGTCATGATATGAATAGTATAAAAATTGGTATAATGAGTTTTTAAAACAAATACTATTTTATTAAATGATATAATAGTTATAAAATTTTAATATTTATCCAAATGACTTATATAATGTTTTAAATGTCATTAATGAATCACTTGAGGTTCTATTGGTATTTTATTGTAACTATATTAACCATCTAGTATGTATATACAAGAAGACATGGTAAGAGTCAAATAAGTTAACTATGGGTTAAAGCTAGATGATAAGGTTAAATTTGAAACCCAAACTTGTCCAAAACCTGTTAGTTGAGAGGTTTTAGAACAATTATCATATTATCTTATAATTAAATGAGTTTTGGACCTTTTGGAATCGAAATTCAATTTATAATAAAATAATCTTTCAAGATATTCCTAAAGTGACCCTCCTCCCTCTTATAAAAGGGCATCACCTATACCCCCTTACTCACACCTCTCAAGCCCCTTGGATCATCCAAAATCTTCTCCAATAAGTTCCCAACATCCCTATATTCCCCCTATAATCCCTAATTTAGGCATAATGCAATTCAAGAAATCCTTTTGGCTCAAATCAAAGGGATTTACCCATTTTAAGAGGTAGTGTCTTCTCTAATGTTCCTTTCCAATATTCTACTTATTCACTCCCTATTCTATTATTATTATTTTATTACATAACAACAATAGTATCCTCAATATACTAGGATTTTTTTATTATAAAGATTAAAACTACACTTACACACACCTCCATCTAAAAAATTTAGAACATACTGTTTCTGTGGACGGTGAAGTACTGCCTCACGAAACGATGATTGTTAAATTATCTTCTACTACCTCTCATGTTGGACATTATGATGGAACTGAATTTATATGATATATATTATTTTTATATTTTATTTATTTTTCTGTAATTTTTATTTACAACATACCTTTTTGTTTTTCATGAGGTTTAAACAAGATAATTTCATCTGAGGAAGCGCGGACTACCGCCCCTTCAAAGTGATATGACTTATTCATGACATACATAGAATGTTTAAAGGATGGAATTAATTAACTTATGTAACATATATAAAATATGCTATTATACTGGGATTATAATATACCTTTGTATCATTAAGTTTTCATTCCATTAAATATGAAATATACATGAATGTAACATTCATGCGTACGTACGGCTTACCGTCTCCATGAATGGTGCATTTCATTTCTTATCTCCAAATGTTATGAAATATAATAAATACATATATAATGGATATATATCATATATATATGAATAATATTATATATATAATGGTATTTTGACCACATGGAAAAATTGTAATTATAATAAGATCGTTTTCGACTCAAGTGCCCAATATCGACAAAACGACCGATATTAACTTAAATAATTATGTAATTTTTATAACATCGTAATAAGTGATATAAAATGAATAATAAACATGAAAAGGGTTATGAATTAAGTATAAATTAACTTAAGTTTATAATTCAGGAAATTAAAGAACGAACGATTCAAGTCGAACACAAGGTAAGGGACTTCATCTCATTCTCCTTTTATTGGGGCATGTTTTGATAATACACACCTCTTTCTTTTACACGGTGTATAATAAACCCCTTTGAATTTTACTTTCATTCAAAGGTAATATTTTTTCTACAAATAATTTTACTAAATGACAAAAGGAGTGTTTTTTAACATATGCGGTGACAATGAACTTTCTGCCGCCACGAGCATTATTTGATATTTGGATTCCTTAACAACTCATGATGTTTTTAATTGGAAAATAAATACCATATACCATTTTTACATATTTTTTGTATTGAAAATGGTTTTGAAAGTGGATTTACTATTTCAATATCTTGAAATTATTCTTTGTGATTGCAAATAAAATTTTATGATTGAAAAGTTGATATGTGTAATATTTTATGTGTGGTGATTATATAATGGTACTTGGACATTTGATGGGTGGTTATGTGATAAACCAAATAACATGTAGTTCTGTGATAAATCAAGGATGGGTGGTTACGTTATAACCCTCAATGCATTGGGTATGAAAGTTGTCCATATGGCTATTCCATTTAGTGATATGTGATGAATTTGACCGTATGGTTATTCCATTTAAGTATATTTATGTCCCAAGTTACCTTTATATTCTATAAATTGTTTTCTATGAGATTTATGGTAATATTTTGGTTAAAAAAAGGATAATCAATGAGCTAATATTCAATGAAGTTTTTTTGCTACATCTTTAAGGTGAGAAGTGTTATTTTATGATAAAGTATTCATTGTTTACATTTTTTTTGAAAAAATAACAGCTTTTCTTCTTTATGTATCTCTTATTGTGATTTTTATGCTCATCCAAAGTTTTGAAATGTTTTTCAAAGGATATAATGATGAATAGGGTCAAGGATGGGATCAAGAAAAAGACATGCTATCTAAAACATGGAACTAGATATGTTTCATTTTTTAAGAGTTATTTTTTTATGAAAAAAATGGATAGTGAGTAAAAGTGTCTACTTATATTATTCAAGTTTTTATGTATAAGTTATGACCTAATTCTCTAATTCTCTAAACCTTAAAAGATCCTCAATGTGAATTATTAACATAATTCAAGGTTATGTAATGTTTAAGTTAGGGGCCTTACAACCCTAGCCTAAGTGTCTTCTCCCAAGTGAGTCACCAAGAATTATTGAACTCAAACCCCTCCCTACACATCTCATATATTCATTTAGAGGGAAGAGTTCCACCTTGCTTGTGATAATCTCATCTAAGATGAAGTATTGTCAAGAGGAAAACTTGCTGAGGGTTTTAAAGAAGTATAAGCCTATCATGGGTTGGTCAATTTATAATATTAAGGGGATAAATCCAGCCTTATTCATGCACAAAATTACCATGGAACATGCGTGTAAACCTGGAGTGGAATTCCCATAGATACTAAACCCAAACATGAAGGAAGTTGTTAGGGAAGATGTGATCAAGCTGCTTGATACTGGGATAATTTTTACCATTTCTGACAGCCCCTCGGTAAGTCATGTCCCGTTATCCCTAAGAAAAGTGGAGTGATAGTGGTCACTAATGAGAAAAATGATAAAATCCAAACAAGGGAAGTTCATAAATGGATAGTTTGTATAGATTATAGAAAGATCAATGCTTTCATAAGAAAGGACCACTTTCCCATGCCATTTTTTGGATCAAATGTTGGAGAGGTTAGAAGGCAATGAATATTTCTGTTTTCTTGATGGTTATTCTGCTTACAACCAGATTTCCATTTCACATGAGGATTAAGAAAAAACCACCTTCACTTGTCCATTTGGGACATTCGCCTACCGGCCTATGCCCTTTTTTTGTAGGCTCTCCTACCAATTTTCAGAGATTCATGATATCAATTTTCATAGATATGATTGAATATATTATTGAGGTCCTCAGGGATGATTTTTTTGTTGTGCGAAGTGATTTTGAGAATTGTCTAAAAAATCTGGAACATGTGCTAGAGAGATTCCAAGAGGCCAATGTGGTCTTAAACTGGGAAAAGTGCCAATTCATGGCTACTGAGGGAATTTTTTGGGGTCATAATGTATCTGATTGGGTGATGGAGGTCGATAATGACAAGGTTGAGGTTATTGAAAATTTTCCCCCACCTGAGAATTTTAATGTAATTAGGAGTTTTTTTGGGTCATGTTGGGTTTTACCAGATGTTCATTAAGGAATTTTCAAAGATTATTAGACACTTTTTCTCCCTACTAGTTAAGAACACATCATTTTTTTATGAGAAATGCATGGAATCCATTAATTTTCTTAAGAAGAAGCTGACAACCTGACATGTGATCACTGCCCCTAACTAGAAGCTCCCTTTTAAGGTAATGTGTGATGTTAGTGATTTAGTTGTAGGAGTTGTTTTGGGGCAGATGAATGATAGGAAGGTACATGTCATTTATTATGCTAGCAAGTTGCTGGATGATTCCCAGAAGAAATATTCTAGCACTGAGAAGGAGTTGGTTGTTGTGATGTTTTCCTTGGAACTGTTTAGGCAATACTTGATTCGGTCTTTATCTATCATTTCATTGATCATGAAACCCTTAAGTACTAACTGGCTAAGAAGGATTCAAAACCTGGATTGATGAGGTGGACCTTGTAGTTACAGGAGTTAGATTTGGTCATTAACGATTATAAAGGAGCTGAGAATATATTGGTAGATCACTTGTCTAGATTTCCAAACACCCAAAGTGGGGAGCCAAGAGAGATTAACACTTCATTCCCTGATGAACAATTGTTTGCTGCTTCTGTGCAGTAGTCTACTAGGTTTGAAGTCTATGCCAACTATTTGGAAGTAGGTGTCACGCCTAAGGACCTCTCACAAAACCAATGAAATATGTTCATCTCTGAATAAAAATATTATTTTTGGGATGAACCTCTTCTCTTTCGGAGGTTTGTTGATGGGATTTTGAGGAGATGTATGGCTTAAGAGGAAATGTTTCCCATACTTGAGAGTTTCAATTCATCTCATTGGGGTGGTCACCATGGAGGAGAGAAGATTGATCAGAAGGTTCTACAATCTGGTTTCTACTGGCCCACATTGTTCAAAGATACTAGGAGTCTGGTCATAGGATGTGAGAAATGTCAGATGTTGGGTAATGTGGGAAGAACGTATGAGATGCCTCAAAAAGGAATTTGGGAGGTTGAAATTTTTTATGTCTGGGGCTTGGACTTCATGGGACCATTCCCATTCTCTTATGGGAATGAATACATTTTGGTTGTTGTGTACTATGTGTCCAAATGGGTTAAGGCAATGGCTCTTCCCAACAATTATGCTGCTAGTGTGTATAACTTTATTAAGAAAAATATCTTTTCTAGGATTGGTGTGCCTAAATATTTCATCACCGACAATGGTATTCACTTCAAGACAGTTTCTAGCTCTAGGAAGAAATGGTCAGTGAAGATGGATGATGCTCTTTGGTCCTATAGAACAACATACAAGACTCCTATAGGGATGTCACCATATAGGCTGCTTCTTGGAAAATCAGGTCATCTGCCAGTTGAGTTGCAGCAAAAATTCTATTGGGCAGTAATGGCCATAAACATTGATTTCATGTCTGTTGGTAAGAGGAGGTTGTTAGAGATAAGTGAGCTGGAGGAGATAAGGATGGAGTCTTATGAGAATGCTCAGATTTAAAAGGACATCAAAAAAGCCTTTCATGGCTTAATAATTTTGAATAGGAACTTCAAGGATGGTGAGAGGGTCTGGATGTTCAATTATAGATTGAATTTTTTTCCTCAAAATTTGATGACCAAGTGGTCAGGACCCTTTACCATTGTAAGAGTTCTGGTTAATGGATTTATTGAGCTGATGGGAGAGAGGAATGGGCCATTTTTTGTCAATGGTAAAAGGATCAAACATTTCTATGAAGGGAAGTCAAAGGGCTTAGCTTCCATATCTCTACTGGAAGAATGAGTTGTCTCAAGCCTAACTAAGGACTATAAACTTAGTGTTTCATGGGAACTAACCCATGGTTGTTAGGCTATTTTATTTTTAATTCTGTTTTCCAATAAAAATTACTCTTGTTGTTGATTCTCGAGTATGTTTTCCTGTTTTTATAATGCTGCCACATGTCCTTCTACTACTTGAGAGAAAGAACTATTTCTGCTAGAAACTCAGTAAAGGAAAAACAAGGGAGAAGCCCACTGCTTTATATGGAAAACAATTCTTTCACTCATCCCTTGGTTTGATTTTTCATGAGCTTAAAATTCTGGATTCTTATTTCCACATTCTGAACTTTCAAGAAATGAAAAAGTGCATTATAGTGGAGCTATAAAAGAGGATCTGTTGAATGAACATTAAATGTCAAAGATCCATTATTTTAGGGAAGTATTCCTCTATTTTTGGGTTTATTTTTTTGCTCAATTTTTACTTGATTGATGCATGATATTAACTGTGGGGGATTCCACTGATTGATTGTGAAATTATGTGAATTGTCTTCTACATGGATGCTTAGATACTTTAATACTAGTGAGTTGCAAACTTATGATGAACTGAATTGCGGAACTTGCTTTCACCCACTACACTCATTTCAATTCAACTACTTCTATGTTTTCATCACTTGACAATCTGCTATTGTTTATATCACATGTTATGTTGCTGCTGTGAAATTCTTGTAAGAAAATCATCATCACCATTTTTTTTCTTCTGTATATGTTTTTGTTTCTTTTTTGTTTCTTTTTGGTGTGACAAATAATTCTTTTTGAACCTTCATGTTACCCCTCAAAAATTGTTTCAGAATGTTGAATATTGTCTCCCACTATAGAATTCATCATTGGGGACAATGTTGGGTTTTAAGTGTGGGGGACAGGGGTCATTCTAGCATCACTTGAAATTCCCCCTTCTTGAAGTTTGTTTAAAGTAAAAAACAAGTGTCATAATTTTTCAAAAAAAATCAAAAAAAAATCATTCATATTCTTTCATCACTTGAGACTCATTTGAGCTTTAATTGGCACTTCAATTTTGTCTTGTCTACTGGATGACTGCTTTCTGGATGTTGAGAGTTGCACTTAACCAGAAATGATTGAGCATGAGTGATTGCTGAGGGGAATTGTTCATTGTCTCTGTGGAATTTTTATTTAGGAACTGAGGAAGGGAGTGTGACAGTATTGTTGTTGAGGAATGAGGATCATGACTTCGGGTAACTAGACATGTTCACTAGTAACTAAGGGGCTCACCTTTTTATAAAACAAAATTTTCAATCACTTTGGAAGTCAACTAAAATGATTATTATTTAAGTCTCTTGTAACTGGAGTGAAAATGGGAAAATGAGATCCCACGGTGAGTCTCTAAGAGAAGGTGCATTGGGTGTGTTTATGTGAATAAATAATAGACATTTCCAATTAAAAAAACAAGTGCTTTCCACAGTGCCTTGCACATGGAATATAGATGGGTAAAAGTAAAATAAAGTATCCTCGTCAAAAATGAACTCATTAAGGTGAGGGGAATTTTGAACCCAGATGAAGAAGCGAGCAATTGATTTAGTTAAAATTCATTTGAGTTGAATCAATAAAGTGATGAAATAAATGAAATTTAATTTTTATATCCTCGGATAAGCTGAGAATCGAAGGTGCCTTTGATTATGTTTTTAATTCCACTTGATTTAACCGGTCATCACTCCTTGAATTAGAAATTGAATTGGAAATTGAAGTGGGAAAATTAATGATTTCATAGAGGAGGCATGACATGCTTTAAAGTTTATAACTTTGTGAGACCCTTGATTTCTAGTAAGTTCTTAAAATTGGGCCGGACTACCTTTTTGATAACTTTCGAAAAGCCTGACCTGCTGTCAAATTATGTACCTCTGATTTTAATGTCCAAACATGATTCATTTTTGAGTCTACTAACAAATCATCCATTCAATTTTTCAAAGTTCATAATCATGCATTTGTTTGTGGACAAACAATGTTTTAAGTGCGATGGAGTTTGATGTGACTATTTTTCATTAGTCTTTTCAACATCCTTTTTTATATTTTTATTGATGTTTTAATATCAAAATGTTGTATTTTATTAAATAATTAACTATTGTTGTGCTTTTGTTCATAATTTGTAAAATAATCTTTTTTTGTGTAAATCATGCATATTAGTGATTAATTTTTTCATTTTCAATAATTTTTAAATTATTTAATTCATTATGTTTTAATAGTCACATTTTTTATTCTTTTATTTTTATTCTTTATTCTTTTTATTATTTCATTTTTTATTTCATTTATTTGTAAATAATCAGTTTAATTAATTAACTCTGTTGTATATAAATAAATTATCGCTTTTGTTTTTTGATTTTCTAACAATAAAATTAATTTTAATAATTTAATTTAATTTTTTATTTTTTTAGTTTCTTTATTTGATTAATTCTTTTAATTAATTAATCATTGAATTAATAAAAGCAACTTACTTCAAATATGTTTTTATTTAATTTATATGTATAAAATACGTTCTAAAATTAATTCATTGTTTATTATTTTTATTGTGTTTAAAAAAATTATTGTATGAATTATAATTTTTGTAGTTTATTCAGTAATTTAATTTATTTTGTTTTGGTTTAATTTATTTGATTGATTATTATTTTTGTAACATTATTCATTATTGTTGACATTTTTATGTGAAGGTGCCACCGCCACCGTTTCAGCCAACGATGAATCAAGTCACCATTCTCCCCCCCTGCCATTCTTTTGGGCGAGTGGTGCCACCGTTTCAATCAACGAGACCTGTCTCACCGTTCCAAGAACCGTGAGACATCTCACCGTTGTCCCTCGCACCGTTCCAATAACGGTGAGACGTCCCACCATTCCACAACTCCTGCCTCACTGCTCCCCATCGCGAGCCGCCGCTGCAGTCCGTCCTCGAACCTCCCCTCGCCGGAACAGACCCTCTCCACGTGACCGCTGTCGACCTGCGCCGAGCTCCCGTGTCGCCTCGTCTTCTCCTCCGCACCTCTCTGCGGCGCCTCCCTTTATTCCCCTTGCTACCGAAAACCCTATCCCCCTCTTCACTTCTTAATTTTTTTTTAATAATATATTATACTATATTTAACCTGTAATATAAAATATAACCTATAAATATAATAATAATAACTTATTTAATTTGTAATATAACTAATATAATATAAATATTTACATAATAAATTTAATTATTTTAATAAAATTTTAATTTCTAATAACTTTTTTTCCTATATATAATTATCTAATATATATATATATATATATATATATATATTAATATTAATAGTAAAAGTATATTAATGGTTTATTATTGAGTTTGTATTTAATTGTACTTGTATATATTTAATATAGTAATCTTTTAATTCATTTATTATGAATAATTATTTTGCACTTAATTATAAATATTACGTTTATTATTTCATTTGCTATTTATGTATATAAATATATGTACATATTTTAAGTAATAAATTTAATACGTATAATATGTATCTTCATTATTTATTTAGTGGTATTTTTATACTTTCTATAAATTAATTTTTTTTCTTTTCTCTTTTTATTCATTCCAATTATTTATAATATGCTATATAGTAATAACACGTAGTTTAAATTTTTATATTTAATTCTAACTCTTGAATTTTTTGTTGTTTCTATTTAAGGGGAAGAGATCTGGCTCGTGACATGCATTTTTTTGAGTTTGTTAAAAGGACAGGAATCAATGATGGTTGAGGAGGAAATAACATGGTGAAAACACCACGTAGAGGCTGGTGAAGTGATTCGCATGATTCTAGAGACTTCCACAGGGCAATGAGCGGAGCTCGATGGGGATGCAACCATTTGGAGATAAAGAAAGAACAATAGACGAGCAGACAGACTTGCACATAGCATTTCATCACCAATCCTCCACATTGACGACTCCAGTCTCATCACCACATCCACTTCCATACACTACTTCCCCCCATCCATGACACTCATCCATCCAACCTCACTTCCATACTTTTAGACGTTCAACAGAGCAGCATCCACCATTTGCTCATCTCGGTTCCTAGGGTGGGAGATCGAGAACACTTCAGCATCTCATTCACCATCGAGCAGTAGTGCATAGAGTTAGAGATTCAGAATATCAAGCAGGGAGATGATTATTTTTCTCATTGCTCTATTTTGTGAATTTTTCTTCGATATGGATAGCATTGTGTTTTATATTGAAATTATGATGAATTCAATCACTATGCTCTACTAAATTCCTTCGGGGGGGGGGGGGATAAGCTGTGCCAGAAAGATCTGCTTATTTCATGTTCACACACTTTTTGTTCTCTAACTGGATAGTATTTCTCTCTCACATATGATCTGGACAGTAACATTTTTTTAAAAACATCAAGAATCATTGATAAATGATATTGATTGCATCTATATTCAATATGTTTTCAATCTTAGGATTATGCTAAAATGAAAATCACGCTCCATGAGAGAGAGAGACACCGAGTTCTATCGACAATTTGAACTCAGTGATTTCTGAATTTTTCAACTGGTGATTGTAAGATTACTACATTTGATCAGTTGTAGTAGTCAAACAATCACAAGTTGACCAGATGACAAATTTGGCCAACTACCTTAAATCAGATCCACATAATTTATCTCTAGTGCATGAATAAGGGAAAACAATATTGAAGTTGGCCGGTGGACTTCCCCTACTCATCTATTGATTGTTTTCCCTACTTGTCTGCCTGCTTGTCTGCTCATTCACTTACCTTCACTTCCTCACACACATCCCTTCATTCACGTCACATTTTCACAACCTTCATCCACAATAGTTTGTTTTTGTTTGTTTTTTTATTTTGTCTAATTTTTTGTTGATCCCTAAGAGCTACAACAGTTCTCCCCATGGTGCAACCCTGTCTTACCACTATACTAGGTAGTATGTAGAAATTATAAATTTTATTTTTTGTCCTGTGCCTAACGACGCACATCAGTCACTCAATTTTTAATGAGTGAAGCATGTTTTTAACTGAAATGTCCCTTTTAAACTGAAAAGACGCACTTTTTTGTCCTACTGGGAACACCATGCATTAGATTGACATGTAGTTGATTCATACACATCACAATTAAAATGTTTTTATATCAATAAAACATTATTTTGTCTTGAAAACATGTTATTAAAAGGTCATAGACATAAAATATTATTCAACGTATCACTAGTAAACATAAATAAATCAAATAAAGAATAAAAAACACTATAGATAGATCAAAGAGTACATGAGTTCATTATCCTTTTTGAATCCTTAATTGGAAATTGATTTTTACCTAAGCATTTTTGCCTATGAAGAGTACAAAAGGCTTCCATACGAAGATCAAAGTCCTTTTGAAGACTAAAATAATTTCCCCTTTAGAATCCCACGTCATGAAAACGTTAATATCAAAGATTAGAAATAAAGTGTGATTATGAAAGAGAAATGAATTTAGTCTATAAGGACTCTAAGCTTTGTATAGATGCCTTTTGGGCTCTTTATAGTCATAAAGTGCTTGTAGAATGTCCTTAGGCAATTTATGACATTTGTTCCAACATTTTAAAAATCAATCAACAGTTGTAGTCCTACATATGCTTTGACGCTCCTTTTTGTCATAGAGTCTAAACGACTGAAAAAAGGGAATACCTTAGTATAAAGTGATTCATCCTTTGAAGAAACATCAAAAATTGACAAAGGCATGAACACGGATTTGCTTCAGCATGGGCCGCACAGGTTTCATCCCGGTCACGTAGGTGTACCTATGCGCCACATATTCGGCACGCAGGTGACCTGCGCGCCCTATTGAGTTTCGCCCGGGGTCTTCACCAGCATATAAATACCCATTGTGAGCCCCCCATTCAAGAGGAGGAAAAATTCCAGAAACTCAGATTTGAGCTCACGGTGCCCTAGTCTCTTCTCGAAGCTTTCGAACACTTCTAAGGTAATTTCTTACCTAGAACGGAAGATCTAAAGAGGGGGAACAAGGCCAAAGTGTTGAAATTCATCAACACCTGCACACCTAGGTGTCTAAACCCTTAAGGGAATTGAAGACACCTGCGCGCCGCCTTATCCCTTCAACAGAACCTACGCGCCACTCTTCTAGAAGACCCTAGGGACAATACTAAGGACTTGAGCCAAGTCTCGCCGAAGTATTACCCCATGGGATGTCCGTCGCGCAAGTACCTATGTGTGGCGCAGGTATACCCGCGCGACCAGTACCTGCGCGCCCACACAGGTCCTGTGCACCTACTTCTTTTTGGGTGCCCCTCCTCTCTATTCACCCCTTTTATTCAACTCCACCTCTCCTCTTCAGGATTTAGCCTTCATAACTGTAAAGACCCGTAAATTTTGAGGGAAATTTTTTTCATAAATACTATGGGTTTTTACGAGTGCAAAGTTTCTGACGGCACCTGATTCCGAGGCCCGGTGTGCCCAGAATCAATTTCTGAACTTTAGCTCGGGTACGTTCAGTGAACTAACGAGCAGGTTTTTCTATCTTTTGAACCGTTGCTCAGAATCGAAATCTGAGGGCACCGATGAACTCGCAACGCCGGTTATTGCTTAAGGGGACCTTCACTGCAGTTGCGTTTGCGCAAGTGAAGAATTTAAATTTTGTGAAATATATAAAATTTGTGTAACAAATTTTATTTTTATTTCGGAGTTGGTTAAAACTCCCCATGGGAGGTTGAGGTGGGGGCCACCACACCATAACCTCTCATGAGAGGTTAAGGTGGTGGGGCCCACCCCCTCATAACCTCCCTCGGGATGATTAACTAGGTGGGGCCCGCACGAGCCCCACCCTTTTTCAAACCTTCAAAACCCCCTCATTTAATTCCTTAACTCCTCTTTTTTATTTTAAAATTTCAAAACATAAACCTATCAATTAATTTTCATATCACACGTGTAATTAATTGAGTAGGTTAAGTTTTGTTTAATTTTTGAATTTTGAAATGGTTGGAAAAAATAATAAAATAAGGCCTTAGCCTCATTTTATTTGTTGTTGCGGGAAGCATTGCGCTGTGATTTCCTCACCTCCTCCTCCTTCGCCGAAGAACGCGAAGAACGTGAAGAACGCGAAGAACGCGCCAACCCCCGACGAAGAAGGCTCGACCTCTCTCCATCAGACCTTCTCTTTCCGACGTGGGAGTCTCCATCGGATCTTCTCCTCCCTCTTCGTCGTCAACGGACCGACAAACAAGTTCGGGAGCGGAATCGGGTAGCGAGCGATAGCAGTTTCGGCTTTCCACGAGACGGACGAGCGCCGACGTCCCTCTTCGCCGTCGCCATCCTCTCGACGTCGTACCACGATGAACCTCAGACGACAACGCCCACTTCCAATCAACTTATACCCGAGGTAGGGGTTTTGACTATTTTAAGTTATGTGATTCTTTCCTTCGATCTTGAAAGATTAAATCTGTCGGGCCTTGATCCAATTTTTATTTATTTTAAAAATTGTGAAAGTTTATCATTTGCGATTGGCCGACTGCTATCAATTTAACAGAAGGGGATCAGACCGCACGAACACGGCCGATACCCCTCCCCTTTTTTTTATTTCCTTGGTGTTGTTTAGCGAAGACGGTGTGGTACCGTCATGCCACGCATGAAAGAAAGGAAACGTGACCGGTGCGGGCCGTGACGAAGAAACGCGACGCCGTCGCGCCGTGCCGAGGAATGCGAATGAGGCCGCGGCGTAAGGGCGCGGTGTCGTCATGCCGCGTCGGACGGATTCGTAGCCATCTTGAAAGTGGCGGCCGGAAAAACCAGCAGCCGTAGAACTCGAAGGAGGCGGCCGGAACACCGACCGCTGGCACCAGAAGGTGTGGGACCGCGGGGTCCCACGGAGAGAATCCATCCGGCCCCACGCTGGCCGGCCGTTTCAAGGGAAAAGCCGGGGTTTTACACCCCCCGTTGGAACACGTGGCGCGGCCCCTTAAAGGGGCAACCGTTACATTAAAGGTGGGGCTTAGCCCCTCCCTTGGGCGCAAGCGCGGCGCGCTGGCCGCGCCGGCCGTGCCACCGGCCGGGCCGGGCCACTGGGCTGGGCTGCCACCCGGGCCGGGTCGACCCGGTTCGGACTGGCCCAGGTGGTGCTGGGCTGGGCCGGGCCGAGCCCAGATCCCCCGTTTTCGGACGTTTCTGTTCAAAAGACCATAATTTGGGCTACGGAACTCTGAATGACGAACCGTCAGTTGTGATGCGATCTTTGGATCGAGACGGTCGTTTCGGTATACTATACTCAAGGTTTTGGAGAAATCTGTGTTCGTCCGGGTTGGTTCGTACACGAAACCAACCAGGCCTTCGGAGCGGAAACACTTATATCTTGAGCTCCGGATATCCGATTGACGTGCCGTCGACTTTGTTGGTTTCCTCTAAGTGAGACAGACCTTTTGGCTTACTCCACTCGAGTTTTGGACACATTTGGAGTATGGACGGGTTGGTTTTGACTTAAAAACCAACCGGGCCCCTGGAACGAAAAAGCCAATATCTCTCTGACCGGACGTCCGATTGACGCGCTGTCAGTTGCGTTGAGTTCCTGTTGTTGTGGAGGAACTTTGCGATACATCAACTCCGGTTACGTGATAGGTGATGTATCTACCCCTTGGATCGTGGAGCGGATCCTCCCGGAACGAGCGTGCTGTGTGCGGGAACCCTCGAGCTGGCTGCGACTGCATCGACTTCTGTACTAGAATCCCCCATGGGATCGACGACGACTACTGGTTCTGTGTGGACCAGTGCCGAGCGCGGTTCTGTGTGGACCAGTGCCAAGCATGGTTCTGTGTGGACCAGCGCCCAGCGCGGTTCTGTGTGGACCAGCGCCCATCGCAGTTCTGTGTGCACCAGCGCCCAGCGCGGTTCTGTGTGGACCAGCGCCCACCGCGGTTCTGTGTGGACCAGCGCCCACTGCGGTTATGTGTAGACCAGCGACCACCGCGGTTCTATGTGGACCAGCGCCCAGTGACTCTGTGTGGGTCCAACATCTTAGATGATCCAGTGGCTACAACTGATCATCTAATCGCTCTACTTTTGTAGCATACCTGTGTGAGCTGAGTCTTGAATTTCGGTCCTTATCTTTGATAAGTTGACTTGATACCCTATGGTTTTTGTTGTGCCGTTCTGTGTGGATGAGGTTTTTCTTGTGCTCGTGGGCGGAGTTGGAAATGATGACTTAGGTATATGTATGGGCATATACCTAGGTAGTGTTGGTTGTTACTTCATGATTGTTATCTTTCCATTGTGATTATCCCTTATGGATCCTGGGAGACCCTTGGGAGTCTCGGGGTCCCTACTGAGTAGCGTATACTCACCCCTGCATGGGCTATGACCGCACTTCGTTGTGTTGGATGCAGAAGACAGAAAGTGTTGACCGAGGTGGGAGCATGGAGCAGGACGATACCTGGAGGTAGATCACTGGACGAGACGTGTACGGTACCTGGAGATCGACCACTGGACAAGACGTACTTAGAGCGGACGGCTGGAGCCGACGAGTAGAGGAGGATATCTGTACCCACCCTTCAGGTGGGATTCCCGAAGGACGGCTCGGACCAGCTGTTTACTTTTCTATTGCTGTACCTTCCTTTCAGTTGTACTTGTTTCCAGTTTGGGTTTGTATTCTGGCCCATTTACTTTTCGCACTTACTTGTACTCTTGGTTTGTTTAGTCTTTACTTCCGTTGCTTACTCTGTGGTTTGTTCTTACTTAAAGGCAATGCCTTCCCTTTTTACGGGTTTACGCCTTGGTGCTAGTCCCCAGCCCTTGGCCTATGGGAGGCGGGCTTGGGGTTAGTTACGACACGGGCCCCGGGGGTCGGGTCGTGACAAATTGGTATCAGAGAAGTTCGGTTCTACTGCAGAACTCCGGACTCTGATCTTTCTCTATGTCAAGCAATAGTGTTAAGGGTATTGAGTGTGGATATTAGTCCAGGGAGTCTAGTGTTGGTGCGGCGACCGATATATCCATACACCAGGACTCTGACTTCTGATTTCTGACTCAATGCACGAAAACATCGATTGCGTGTGTGTTTCAAAGTTTTCTTTGTGATTACTTTGTGTCAGCTCACTAGGTATACTGTATTGATCGTGGCGCACCTGTTTCTTTTCAGGATGGCCCCACGACGACAGCTATCTAGGGTTCCGACCTTTGAGCCTGACGACAGCCCACCGAGCGACGAGGCCTCGGTGCAGGGCGCTTTTCCAGCGGGGGCACCAGCGGTACCACTTCCCGCTGAGCCACCGATGCTACCGGCCCCATCCGATGGGAGTGCACGATGTCTTGGTGCACTTCATGAGTTTCAGCGCCCGAGACCGCCCAGGTTCCGCGGGGAGACGTACCCTCAGGCAGCCGAGGACTGGATGGAGGCTGTGGTTCGAGTTTTCAGGCTAGTAGGGACACCAGCTGACTTCATGGTGATCCTTGCAGCCAGTCTCCTGCACGCGGCAGCAGGTAGATGGTGGAGCCTCATGCTACAGGTACACGATGAGGCATTCCTTCTTTGGTCGGACTTCGAGAGCCTTTTCCGCTCAGAGTTCATTCCAACCACCCTCCGTGCGGTGCACATCCAGGATCTACTACAGCTGCGGCAGGGCAGCCTGTCGGTGGCCCAGTACGCAGAAAGGTTTACTGATCTCTCATGTTACTCGACAGACATGGTGTGGGAACCATTCTTCTGGGCCCAGAACTTCGAGTAGGGGCTAAGGCATGAGATCAGAGCTGCGGTGATCTCCCACAGCATACCGACGTAGGCGGGAGTACTGGAGCGAGCCCTTCTTGTAGAGTGTTTTCTTGCTGAGCCTACGCCAGTAGAGAGGCCTACCACAGGGCAACATGTAGCTGAGTCTTCTGCAGCTGGCAGTCGACGGATGACTCAGGGGTCCAAGCGGACCCGACCTTCAGGCAAACGACCTCAGAACACCGGCTCAGCGGTGCAGGGCACACGACGTAGAGCCAGTCATTCGGGGATCAGACAGTTCTTTGCATGCGGCGGGCAGGGCCACATGGCTCGTGATTTCCCGACCCGCCATGTAGAGGAGCAGAAGACGGTTGAGGGACCACCCAGGCAGAGGCAGAGGTTCAACCGTGGCGGTCCGCAGGGAGCAGGCGGATGAGGCAGAGGAGCTGGCCGAGCAGTAGGTGGTGGGCGACGCTTTGAGGCACTGCCACCACCACCACCGGGAGGTCCGCCCCGACCACAGGGAGCTAGCGGACAGAGACGGGCTCAGCTTCAGGCAGCGGAGGACTACGACCACGGCACACCAGAGATGATTCTAGGTACTATCTGTGTCTACTCCACCCTTGCTGCAGTACTTATAGACACAAGTACGAGTTATTCTTTCATTGCCACTGCCTTTGTTCGGAGCTCAGATATTTCGATAGAGTTGTTGGCTCGATCCTTATGGCTAGAGACTCCTACGGGAGCAGACTCGATGATTACGCACTGGTGCTAGCAGTGTGAGCTTACTCTAGGAGGTGAGAGCTTCGGCTAGGATCTTCTTGTAGCGGCGTCGAGGCCTTACGACGTCATCTTGGGCATGGATTGGTTATCCACAGTTCATGCTCAGATCGACTGTATTAGGCACAAGGTGCGATGTGTTCACACAGATGGGAGCAGGTTCACCTTCACCGAAGAGAGGGGAGCCTTTGCAGCATAGGATGGACTCACGCAAAGGAGAGGATAGCCGATCACTCATCAGTTGGCTAGCCTCATCCTAGGAGCAGTTGACGTGCAGAGTCTGAGATTTCATGTTGTGGTGGATCAGTATGTAGACGTTTTTCCTGACGATGTTCCAGGACTACCTCCTCGTACAGAGGTAGACTTCTACATCGACCTGTACCCAAGGACAACCCCAATTTCTACACCAGTATATCGGATGGCACCTGCTGAGCTTCGTGAGCTTCGGGTACAGTTGGAGGACTTGCAGGGCAAGGGGTTCATATGACCTAGTGTTTCACCCTGGGCTTCACCGATTTTGTTCGCCAAGAAGGCGGACGAGAGCTTGCGACTGTGTGTCGATTATCGTCGCCTGAACCAGGTGACTGTGAGAAACAATTATCCGCTTCCGAGGATTGACGACCTCTTTGATCAGCTCAAGGGAGCTGGGTGGTTCTCGAAGATAGACCTCAGGTCAGGCTATCATTAGCTCAGAGTTTGAGACGAGGATGTGCAGAAGACGACCTTCAGGTGTCAGTATGGCCACTATGAGTTCTTGGTTATACCTTTCGGCGTAACCAACACTCCAGAAGTGTTCATGAGTCTCATGAACAAGATCTTCCAGCCTTACCTCGATCGATTTGTCGTAGTCTTCATCGACGACATCTTGATCTACTCGACTACAGAGGAGGAGCACGCCTACCACTTGCGGGTTGTACTGGACACACTCCGAGAGCACTAGCTTTATGGTAAGCTCTCGAAGTTTCAGTTTTGGTTACGAGAGGTCCACTTTTTGGGGCACGTCATTTCTTAGTCGGGAGTTGCGGTGGATCCTGCGAAGATCAAGGCAGTGCTAGCTTGGGAGCCACCCAGGAGCGTGACGGAGGTGCAGAGTTTCCTTGGTTTGGATGGATATTACCGAAGGTTCGTGCCAGACTTCTCCAGAGTGGCGGCACCACTTACAGCTTTGATGAAGAAGGTAAAACCCTTCATGTGGTCTGATAGGTGTCAACAGAGCTTTCAGAAGCTGAGGCAGAGATTGACCAGCGCACCTATCTTGAGGCTTCCTGTGGAGGGAGTTGGGTACGTAGTCTACTGCGATGCATCAAGGACCGGACTCAGATGTGTCCTGATGCACGATCAGGTAGTTATCACCTATGGATCACGACATCTGAGGACTCACGAGAAGAATTACGCTACCCATGACCTGGAGTTGGCAGTAGTGGTCTTCGCTCTGAAGACGTGGCAGAACTATCTGATGGGCGAGCGCTTTACAGTCTTTTCAGACCACCAGAGTCTCAGGTACATCTTCTTGCAGAAGGACCTAAACCTGATACAATGACGTTGGATCGAGTTCCTCCAGGATTATGACTTTTAGATAGTCTATACTCCTGGGAAGGGGAACGTAGTAGCCGATGCTCTCAGCAGGAGGACGTGCATCTAGCTACTTGAGGAGGCGACGGAGCAGCTAGCCACTTTACAGATATCCTTCGTGGATAGAGACGGAGCATCCTTTCTTCAGTCACTCACAATCACTCCTCCAATACTTCAGCGGATCAGGGAGGCATAGTTCGGGGACGTTGAATGTGAGACGCGGAGTGTATAGATTTACACTGGACAGGCACCTAATGGATTTTCTGTAGGAGGATAGCATGTCATCCTTTTCAGAGGACGTACCATGGTACCAGTTGAACTACAGGAGGAGGTGCTGAGAGAGTTTCATACTTCACCTCTGGAAGTACATCCAGGGGTAGCGAAGATATACCAGGATCTCAGACGACAACACTAGTGACTGAGTATGAAAAAGGTTGTGGCGGAGTTTGTTTCTCGATGCCTCACCTGCCAGCAGGTGAAGGCAGAGCACCAGGTACCAGCAGGTTTGGTACAGCCCTTAGAGGTCCCGGAGTGGAAGTGGGACGGGATATCTATGGATTTCGTGACTGGACTTCCACGTACTTCCAGAGGACACGACTCCATTTGGGTGATTGTCGACCAACTCACCAAGTCGGCTCACTTCTTACCCATCAGAGAGCAGGGCTTAGTGGAGATCTTGGGGAGCCTCTACGTCCAGGAGATCATACGACTTCATGGTGTGCAATCATCTATCGTCTCCGATCGAGATGCTCATTTTACTTTCCGGCTTTGGAAGGGGCTGTAGGAGGCTTTCGTGACGCGGCTACATCTGAGCACCGCCTTTCACCCTAAAACGGATGGTCAGACGGAGAGGACCATTCAGACTCTTGAGGACATGCTCCGTGCATGTGTCCTCGACTTTGGTCGCAGCTGGGAGGACCACTTACCCTTGGTGGAGTTTGCGTACAACAACAGTTACTACTCCACCATCAGGATGACACCTTACGAGGCATTGTACGACCGACCCTGCAGATCACCTCTATGCTGGACAGACCCCGGGGAGTTAGCACTTGTGGGACCAGAGATGGTCCAGGCCATGATAGAGAAGGTCCAGGTCATCCAGGAGCAGATGAGGACAGCTCAGAGCCGACAGAAGTCTTATGCGGATAGGAGGCGGAGACCGCTAGAGTTCGAGGATGGTGACCACGTTTTCTTACGGGTCTCACCACAGTGTGGATTACAGAGATTTGGCTGGGGCGACAAGATATCTCCAAGCTACATCAGACCTTTTTAGATACTCAACAGGATAGGCAAGGTGGCTTACCACCTGGCTTTACCGCCTCAGTTGCACAGGGTGCACGACGTCTTCCACGTATCTCAGCTGAGGAGATACGTGAATGACCCGTCGCATATCATCGACCATGAGGAGCTAGACGTTGACGATGGGGTGACTTTTGTAGAGGTCCCAGTAGAGATCGAGGATTGACAGGAGAAGGTCCTACGTGGGCGGTTGATTCCTCTTGTGTGCATCAGGGGGCAGCACGAGAACCTCTAAGAGATCACTTGGGAGTGGGAGGCTCAGATGCGTGCTCAGTACCCCCATTTGTTCCCCTAGTTTTTGATGTATCTTTATGGGGACGTAAAACCCTGAGGTGGGAGTAATGTAAAGACCCATAACTTTCGAGGAATTTTTTTTTCTTAAATACTATGGGTATTTACAAGTGCGCAGTTTCTGACGGCACCTGATTCCGAGGCCCGGTGTGCCCAAAATCAATTTCTGAACTTTAGATCGGGTACGTTCAGTGAACGAACAAGCGGGTTTTTCTATCTTTTGAAGCGATGCTCAGAATCGAAATCCGAGGGAATCGATTAACTCGCAACACCGGTTATTGCTTAAGGGGACCTTCACCGCAGTTGCATTTGTGCAAGTGAAGAATTTAAATTTTGTGAAATATATAAAAATTGTGTAACAAATTTTATTTTTATTTCAGAGTTGGTTAAAACAACCCATGGGAGGTTGAGGTGGGGGCCACCACACCATAACCTCTCATGAGAGGTTAAGGTGGTGGGGCCCACCCCTGCATAACCTCCCTCGGGAGGATTAACTAGGTGGGGCCCGCACGAGTCCCACCCTTTTTCAAACCTTCAAAACCCCCTCATTTAATTCCTTAACTCCTCTTTTTTTTAAATGTCAAAACTTAAACCTATCAATTAATTTTCATATCACTCGTGTAATTAATTGAGTAGGTTATGTTTTGTTTAATTTTTGAATTTTGAAATGGTTGGCAAAAATAATAAAATAAGGCCTTAGCCTCATTTTATTTGTTGTTGCGGGAAGCGTTACGCTGTGATTTCCTCACCTCCTCCTCCTTCGCCGAAGAACGCGAAGAACGTGAAGAATGCGCCAACCCCCGACGAAGAAGGCTCACCTCTCTCCATCAGACCTTCTCTTTCCGACACAGGAGTCTCCATCAGATCTTCTCCTCCCTCTTCTTCATCAACGGACCGACAAACAAGTTCGGGAGCAGAATCGGGTAGCGAGCGATAGTAGTTTTGCCTTTCCACGAGACGAACGAGCACCGACATCCCCCTTCGCCGTCACCATCCTCTCGACGTCGTACCGCGACGAACCTCGGACGACGCCGCCCACTTCCGATCAACTTATACCCGAGGTAGGGGTTTTTACTATTTTAAGTTATGTGATTCTTTCCTTCGATCTTGAAAGATTAAATCTGCCGGGCCTTGATCCAATTTTTATTTATTTTAAAAATTGTGAAGGTTTATTGTTTGTGATTGGCCGACTGCTATCAATTTAACAGAAGGGGATCGAACCGCATGAACACGGCCGATACCCCTCCCCTTTTTTTATTTTCATGGCATTGTTTAGCGAAGACGGTGTGGTACCGTCGTGCCACGCATGAAAGAAAGGAAACGTGACCGGTGCGGGCTGCGACGAAGAAACGCGGCGCCGTCGCACCGCGCCGAGGAATGGGAACGAGGCCGCGGCTGGAGTTGGGCCGCGGCAGAAGGGCGCGGCGTCGTCACGCCGCGCCAGACGGATTTGCAGCCATATTGGAAGTGGCGGCCAGAAAAACCGGCCACCGGAGAACTCGAAGGAGGCGGCCGGAACACCGGCCGCCGGCGCTGGAAGGCACGGGACCGCGGGGTCCCGTGGCGAGAACCTGGCGGGCCCCGCGCTGGCCGACCGTTTCAACGGAAAAGCCGGGGGGTTACACCTCCTGGTGGTACACGTGGCGCGTCCCCTTAATGGGGTCGCCATTACATTAAAGGAAGGGCTTAGCCCCTCCCTTGGATGCAAGCGCGGTGCGCTGGCCGCGCCGCCGGTCGGGCCGGGCCGTCGGGCCGGGCCGGGCAGTCGGGCCGGGTCGCCACCTGGGTTGGGTCGACCCGGTTCGGACCGGCCCATGGGGTGCTGGGCCGGGCCGGGCCGAGCCCAGACGCCCCGTTTTCGGACATTTCTGTTCAAACGCCCATATCTTGGGATACAGAACTCCGAATGACGAACCGTCAGTTGCGATACGATCCTTGGATTGAGACGGTCGTTTCAGTATACTGTAATCAAGGTTTTGAAGAACTTTGGGTTCGGCCAGGTTGGTTCATACACGAAACCAACTGGGCCTTCGGAGCGGAAACACTTATATCTTGAGCTCCGGACGTCCGATTGACGTGTCGTCGACTTTGTTGGTTTCCTCTAAGTGATACGGACCTTTTGGATTACTCCACTCAAGGTTTATACGTAGTTAGAGTATGGACATGTTGGTTTTGACTTAAAAACCAACCGGACCCCTGGAACGAAAAAGCCAATATCTCTCTGATCGGGCGTCCGATTTACGCGCCGTCAGTTGCGTTGAGTTCCTATTGTTGTGGCGGAACTTTGAGATACATCAACTCTGGTCTACGTGATAGTTGATGTATCGAACCCCTTGTCTTGTGGAGCGGATCCTCCCGGAACGAGCATGCTGTGTGCAGGAACCCTTGAGCTGGCTGTGACTGCATCAACTTCTGTACTGGAATCCCCCGTGGGATCGACGACGACTACCGGTTCTGTGTGGACCAGTGCCGAGCGCAGTTCTATGTGGACCAGCGCCCAGCGTGGTTCTGTGTGGACCAGCGCCCAGCGCGATTCTGTGTGGACCAGCGCCCAGCGCGGTTCTGTGTGGACCAGCGCCCACCGCGGTTCTGTGTGGACCAGTGCCCAGCGCGGTTCTGTGTGGACCATCGCCCAGTGACTCTGTGTGGCTTCAACAGATTTGATGATCCCGTGGCTACAACTGATCATCTAATCGCTCTACTTTTGTAGCATACCTGTTTGAGCTGATTCTTGACTTTCGGTCCTTATCTTCGATAAGTTGACTTGATACCCTGTGGTTTTTTTTGTGCCGTTCTGTGTGGACGAGGTTGTTCTTGAGCTCGTGGGCGGAGCTGGAAATGATGACTTAGGTATATGTATGGGCATATACCTAAGTAGTGTTGGTTGTTACTTCATGATTGTTATCTTTCCATTGTGATTATCCCTTGTGGATCCTGGGAGACCCTTGGGAGTCTCGGGGTCCCTACTGAGTAGCGTATACTCACCCCTGCACGGGCTATGCCCGCACTTCGTTGTGTTGGATGCAGATGACAGACAACGTTGACCGAGGTGGGAGCATCTAGCAGGACGATACCTAGAGGTAGATTACTGGATGAGACGTGTACGGTACCTGGAGATCGACCACTAGACAAGACGTACTTGGAGCGGATGGCTGGAGCCGAGGAGCAGAGGAGGATATCTGTACCCACCCTTCAGGTGGGATTCCCAGAGGATGGCTCGGACCAGCTGTTTACTTTTCCATTGCTGTACCTTCCCTTCAGTTGTACTTGTTTCCAGTTTGGGTTTGTATTCTGGCCCATTTAATTTCCACACTTACTTGTACTCTTGGTTTGTTTAGTCTTTACTTCTGTTGCTTACTCTGTGGTTTGTTCTTACTTAAAGGCAATGCCTTCCCTTTTTACGGGTTTACGCCTTGGTGCTAGTCGCCAGCCCCTGGCCTATGGGAGGCGGTCTTGGGGTTAGTTATGACATGGGCCTCGGGGGTTGGGTCATGACAATAACCCTCTTCAAGCCATTTATGGCAAGATTTCTTGATTGGATTCTTTATTAGAAAGGAATTCTGTGGAACATCTCTCAAAACCTAGTGATTTATATATCTTTATCTCACTAATGTTAGAGATTTCATTCATTCAACCTCATCCTTTAAGATGAGAGGATCTATAACCTGGGCCTCCTTTTTAAGAGTAAGCCCCAGTCCAAGTTCACTTTGTTGGTCGGAGTGGATACTCAAGAGGGGGGTGAATTGAGTTCCAATTAAAATTTCTGTTAAAAAATATTTCTCTTAAAATACCCTATTGAAAAACAAGTTAAACTATAGTGAATTTATACAGAGTGTAAATGTTAAATTAGTTTCTCAAAGATTGATTAGGTCTCAGTTAATTTAATCAGAAGATTAAAAATTAACTTTTGAAACTAACTTACTAGTTCACAATAAGTATAAATACTTGCTAATTTAACTATCAAAGTAACTTTAAAACAAATTGTATTTCAAAGTAATTAGCAGTGGAATAGAAAATATATATATGATATACTTTAGAATTAAACTAAGATGCACAACTGATATAACCAAGAGGTTCACTCTCATGCCGAGACTTAGTCCTCTCAAACAATTTATATAAATTTGATCCACACCCTGGATCAGGGTAAACAACAGTGAAAAGACTATCCAGGTAATAAGACCTCTGCCACAGTTCTTCGTGGGAAAACAACACAACAACACACAGGCTGTCCAGGTCTTACTTGACCTCTACCACTATCCACAGTGGAATACAAGGGAGTTATAAAGTTTTTGTGAGGATTTTGAAATCCTCCAACTTTAGCTCAGGAGACAGTGTGTATATAAAATGTACAGAGCACACACACTGATCGAAATGTAAATAAAATAATCACTAAGAGAGTAGATATGAGTTTTAGAAATCTCTAGTGATTTGAAGTGCAGCTCTGGACTCTTTAGATTAATCAGGAATGCTTCTGAGTCCTTCTCTGGTTTTTTTCTGAAAAAGAGAGGGTCGTTTTCTTCAAGTTCAGTTTGATCAGCTTGAGTGTATAAATATCTCATTGTAGTTCTTCACTCCTTGAAAAAGATGCATCTTGTGTTCTCCTCTAGAATGAATGGCTTCATGTATGTCCAGTGCTCTTCGAGTATGAATGTATCTTTGGTCGTTTTTTGTGTGAATACACCACTTCCAGTGCTATTCAGCCCTTGCTTTTTCACACCCTTCACGCGTCTGCTTGTGTTCTTTCTGTTACTTGTTTTTCTAGGCTTTTTTCTTTCCTTTTATAGCTTTCAACTCTGACAAAAAATAATGATTACCTTTACATGGGTACTAGGTACGGTTCCCTGACATTCCATAAAACGTCATTAAATCGCATTAATTTCATTAAAAACATCAAACATAACCGTTGCATAATAAATAAATAATATTAACAAGAGTATAGAGTTTGACTGGTCCGTCTTTTATTAGTAGCCTTCTGTTGGTAGTGGTGGACTTTGTGTAGTAGTGACCTTCTATCGGTAGCTCTTTGATCATGTATTGGTACCTCCTTGTATCGGTAGTTGTTACTTCGTGTATCAATAGCTCTTTGTACCGGTGACTCCTTCTATCAGTAGCTCATTTTGTATCGGTAGCTTCATAGTGGTAGTCTTACTTATATTGGTAGACTTAATCTATCAGTAACTCTGGTGTAACGGTAGCTTGTATCAGTAGACTTTCAGTCTGTGCATATCAGTAGCTCCGTTCTGTACTAGTGAAGTGTATACCGGTAGACTTATGCATACCAGAAGACTTGTTCTATCGGTAGCTGTCTGTATCGGTGGACTTACATATATCGGTAGCTCTGTGTATCGATAACCTAAGCTTATCAATGACTATGTCTATCGGCAGACTAAGTACTGGTAGATCTGTATCAGTAGCTATAAGCATATTAGTGACTTAATACTTATCTGTTTTGTGAAAAACATATCCGATTGAGTTAGAATTAATGAAAAACTCATATAAACATAGATAAAAATTGATTATCATATTTCAAAGATTATTTTAATATTATTATCAAATAGAATGTCACAAATTGAACAAATTAGAATATAGATAAACATTAAGTGGGATTATCAAATTATGTGAAAGCATAATTGGGATTATCAAAACATGTGAGGTCAACAATCTCCCCCCTTTGATAATCACAACTTATGATATTATATTCCCAAAATAAATAGTAATGTATCTAAGGATATAGCATTAAATTCAATGGTATCAAAGGTATTCCCATATATGTTTCCCTTAGATAATATTCTCCCCCTTTGTGACAATCAAAAAGGGGGAAACAATAAAGAGATAAGGAACAATATGGGAAAGACAAGAAAGCCATTTATATTTCATGTTTCAAAAAGGTACAGGGAAATAAAACAAAATAAAAGGGATTCCTATCAAATGTCTTAGCCACCTATTCAATCCTCATCCTCAATGTGAGATTTTCCCTTGGGATTAGTAGAGGATTTAGGCTGTATAGACGTAGGTGAAGGCTTAGAAACACCGAAGATGATCATAGGAGGCCGATCTACTGAAACTGTTCCTTGATTGTACTGAGTAGTCCTCTGAGTGATCATAGAAGTAAGGCTTCTGATGGCTTGGGCTGGAGTCATTTGAGCAGGAGAAGTAGTAGAGGCAGAGGCAGGTAAAGATGGAGGTACAATCACTGGCCTAGCATCGACATGCAAAAAATTCAACAAAAGATTTCTGAAATCCATAATGATTCCTCATCCTCTCTCCATAGTAGATATGAAATCATCTTTGTTCTCCATGAATTTGTCCAAGGTGGGAGTCATTTCCCTTAGCTTGCTGACTTTCTCTCTGATGGCTTGATTGACAGGAGGCAACTTCATATTTTTTAACATGATCTTGAAGTGGTTGTTGAGTTGATGCTTGGTATACACCCTTTGGAAATAATAGTCTACCTTATATTTCACTTCTTTCTGAGAGGCAGAAGCTTCTCTCATATAGTCCTACACAATCTTCATTATTTCTATAGTGGTATCTCTAGTCGAGGTCACCACTTTGCTCAGATCGTATGAGTCCACAGAGCCACTGGGTGATGTCGAACCAAGCTCCTCCTTCATCACAGCTCTAATCTGATTCAAATCCACTGAAGGTCTGGAAGCAACAGAACCAATAGAGAAAGTTACTATTTTCATGAAGTTTTTGGTCAAACCACTAATAATATTTTTCACGTGGGAATCCTGGGTGCTGACATGATCTTTCATGGAGGTTTTAAATCCTTCAAACACTGATACCATCTGGCTCACAACAATTTTGACATAAGCTAAATCTTTATCTGCTCAGGGATTAGAACTCATATAAGATTCTAAAGAGATAACAGATTTCTTTAGAGTTTCAACATCCTCTTCTAGTCTAGATACTTGAGTCTGGCAAGCTGTAATTTCTTCTACTATTTCTTTTACAAAGGTTGACATATTACAACCAAGAGAGAGTTCAAAAGATTTTTCCAAATTTCTTATCTCTTTAACAAAGAAACTCATTAACTCAGCAATAGAAGCACTCAAAGACTCCTTCATTTTAACTTTTAAGGATTCTAAGTCATCCCTTGTGATCATATCGGCAGGTGCAACCATGACAGGTGCTCTTTCAGATACTATACTGGCCACTGAGTCATTCATAATCGATTGAATTGATGATGCCAGTGAGGCTTCCATTTTCCTTATTTATTCCACAAAACTAATTTTGAGATCAGCCTTGAGCTTATCCAGATCATGCATTCTAACCACATCTTCAGGCAACAACTCAGTCTGAATATCATAATTGATTTTTGGTCTATTGAGGGATGCCTCATTATCAGAATCTGGATAATTCAAACCACAAACCACAAAACCTGGATCTTCTTCCCAATCCTCAATTTCAACAGCTACTGAAACATTTCCAAACCTGGTTGGGTGCTCCCCCTCAATTGGTGCATTCTATTGTATAATAACAACAGTCTCAGTTGGTCTTTCTTCATCAGAAGAATCTTCTACAGTCAACTCCATCTCTGCAATAGCAAGAGGCTCCTCTGGATTAGGCACATGTCCTTCCATCTCACCCACTACATCCTTAATAGGTACAACTGATCTTCCAATTAATTAAATCAAAATTAAGCAGACATAATCAGAGGCTTCAGATTCATTCTCTCTTTCTTCTTTATTCTCAGGGCCAGGCTAGTCTTCCCCGTCAGCAGGAGATTCTTCTTCTAATAAATTTTCCTTTCCTGGAGATATAATTTCAGCAACAGGACTTAGGGGAAAGTCCGGATCCCTTCCATAAGCCATAAAAGTCTCCTCTTCATCAGTCTCATCACTATACTCAGGTTCTTCTTCATCAGGTCCTAGACCTGGCCCTCACATCCTTAAGCCTTGAAGGATGATCCACAGGATTGAACTTATCATACACCTTCTTATCATCATTAACCCACTCTCCCTTTCATGGATACCCATTTATCTTTATGTATTTGCAAATAATACTTGTGATACCAAAATTATTCCTTACTTCCACTGTCTAATCATGAGACCCAGCCACTCTTTTTTACTTTGATCATCACTAAGATCAACTTGGTAAAGAATAATGCATTGGTTTTTGACTTAGGTCTGATCATATCCTCTATCTGAATCATTTGCAATCTGCACAGATTCACTTTCACACAATGTCTTAAAAGATGTAACAAATAGATATCCTGATATCTTAAATTAGAAAATTCTCCTCTCCTTGGAATTAAAACATGCTGAACAAACTTGAACAACAATCTTTTCTCTCCATCCATTTCAACAGCCACCACCTATCTTTGCTTGTGATTTCCCGTGAGCTTTTCTAAGGAAGTCTCATAGTTAAATATATATCTTGTAGGTGGTATTGCTTTCGAGAAATATCCAGACACACCTTCATGTGGAATCTCCAGGCATTCAGCCCATTTAATAGATGAAAAAGATATCTCCTTTCCATTCACAAACGAAATCATTCGGTTCTCATCTTCTGATTTCTCAAAATACACAAAATCATAGAACTATTTCACCAAATTTGGATAGTAGGGGCCATTGTTGTTTGAAAATCATTCTACCCACTTCTGATCTTACAGCACCTCGAGAACTAACGATCTACTGGACAACAACCATTCCACGCATAACTCTTTTTCAATCACAATAACTCTATTTTGTAAATGCGGGTTCACTAGTCGCCTTCCCAACCTTGTTCTACTAACAATACCACTTTCTTCTGGCTTAGTCTTCTACTTCTTCTCATTTTTCTCTTCAAAGTCATCTCTGATAGTAGGCATTTTGGTTTTTTCCATCTCTGGTTTGAGGAACTCAGGGTTTTCGAGAAATCTGGGAGCTAAGGCTTGAGGGTAAAGGGTTTGAGGTTCGATGGATTGAGAGGTAACTAGGAATTTGTTTTATCATTTAGGAATCATAAAACAAATAATTAAAATAAAATAAATAAGGTACAAATGATACAGATTCTGGTGGCAGACAGAAGTTTAAAACAACACATACTTATCGGTAGGGTATATCGGTGAGAATTCCTATCAGTGAGGTTTATTGGTGAGGCATCACATCAGTGAGGTTTATCGGTGAGGTATCACATTGGTGAGGTTTATCGGTGAGGATTCACATCGGTGAGGTTTATTGGTGAGGTATCTACCAGTCAAGGTTAAACATTCCTAACTCATGTCTAATGTAACCTAATCTATCCGAACTTAAAGGTTTGGTGAAAATGTCAAATAATTGATGTTCAATACCTATAAATTCAAGATTAATATCACATTTTTGGTAATGATCTCTCAAGAAATGGTGCCTTAAATCAATATTTTTGGTCCTAGAGTGAGATACAGGGTTCTTTGAAATATTAATCACACTAGTGTTATCACAGTTAATTAAAACATGCTTAAAATTGTATCCATAGTCCAAAAGAGTGTGTTTCATCCACAGAATTTGTACACAGCAACTACCAGCAGCTATATACTCTACTTAGGCGGTATACAAAGCTACATAATTCTGTTTCTTACTAAACCAAGATACTAAGGATTTTCCCAATAAATGACATGTTCCATATGTTCTTTTTCTATCCAACTTGCAACCAGAAAAGTCAGCATCTGAATAACTCATTAATTCAAAAGATTGTCCTTTTAGGTAAAACAAACCTAAATTTACAGTGTGTTTAAGATACTTAAAAATTCTTTTAACAGCAAGTAAATGAGACTCTTTTGGATTATCTTTAAATCTTGCACACATATACACACTAAACATAATATCTGGTCGACTAGTAGTAAGGTAAAGTAAGCTTCCAATCATACCTCTCTAATTGGTTTGATCTACTGGTTTCCCAGTTTCATCTGCATCCAATTTATAGACAATACTCATAGGAATATCAATTTCCTTAATACTATCTAATCCAAAACGTTTTAAAATATCCTTTGTATATTTACATTGATTCAAAATAATACCATTTTCATTTTGAAAAAACTTGAAATCCAAGAAAATATTTGAGTTCTCCCATTAAACTCATTTCAAATTCATTTTTCATACTCTTTGAAATACCAGTACATAATGAATGTTTAGAAGATCCAAAAATAATATCATCAACATAGATTTATATTATCAAAACATCTTTAGAAATTCTTTTAATAAAAAGAGTTGGATCAACAATCCCTTTAGTAAAACCATTTGAAATCAGAAAATTACTAAGTCTATCATACCAAGCTCTTGGAGCTTGTTTCAGACCATATAAAGCTTTAGATAATTTGAAAACATGATTTGGAAAATGAGGATTAGTAAATCCAGGTGGTTGTTCAACAAAAACATCTTCAATTATAAAACCATTTAGAAAAGCACTCTTAACATTCATTTGATATAACTTGAAATTCAGATGAGTAGCATAGGAAAGTAAGATCCCAATGGCTTCTAATCTAGCTACAGGGGAAAAGGTTTCCTCATAGTCTATACCTTTCTCTTGATTATACCCTTGTGCAACTAGCCTTGCTTTGTTTCTAACTATATTTCCAGACTCATCAACTTTGTTTCTAAAAACCCATTTAGTGCCTATTGTTAAAGTGTCCTTAGGTATGTCAGATATTTTCCCAGACTTTGTTTCTTTCAAATTGATTTAACTCTTCTTGCATAGCCATTACCCAAAATTCATCATTGATTGCATCATTGATATTTTTAGGTTCTAGCTGTGAAAGAAAGGCTTGATGTTCAACCTGATTTCTAAGAGAAGCTCTAGTCTCTATCCCTCTACAATGATTACTAACAACAACATCCAAAGGATGATTCTTTAGAATCCCAGTTGATCTAGAAAAGGTAGGACTAGAAATTTTAGGCTCTTCTCTTAGTTCGGGCTCTACAGAAGCGGATTATGAAATATGTCCTGAACTGGATGTCTTTACAGTTGGTTCTTTAGTTTTATCTCTAAGGTCCAGAACAGACAGATCTTCTTCAAGATTTTCAAGAGAAGACTTAGGTTCATGTGGATCAGTTTCATCAAACTTGATGTGAACAGATTCTTCCACACACTTGGTTTTCTTATTAAAGACTTTATAAGCATTTCCAGTTAAAGAATAACCAAGAAAAATTGCTTCATCACTTTTAGAAAAAAATTTGTCAATATTATCTTTTTTTTGAGAATAAAAACTTTTCATCCAAAAACTCTAGAGTAATTAACCTTAGGTTTTATATTATTCCATAACTCATAAGGGGTCTTCTTAAGAACAGGTCTAATCAAGACTCTATTTATGATATAACAAGCTATATTTACAACTTCAGCCCAAAATTAAATAGTCAGGTCATACTCATTAAGCATGGTTCTTGCAATTTTTTGAAGGGTTCTATTCGTTCTTTCTACTACACCATTCTGTTGAGGTGTTCTAGGGGAAGAAAAGTTGTGACTATAGCCATTGTGTGAGCAATAAGACTCAAAATCATGATTTTCAAACTCACGGCCAAGATCACTTCTTAGGGTCTTAATCTTACGTCCACTAAGGTTCTCTACAGACTTGGAGTATTTAATAAAATTAGAACAGGCTTCACTTTTTTGATCTAAGAAATATACCCAAGTATATCTATAAAAGTCATCTACTAAGACATAGACATAGTGCTTCCCATTTAAACTAGAAACTCTAGAAGGTCCAAACAAGTCCATGTGAACCAAATCGATAGGTTGAGAAGTTGAAACTTCTTTCTTTGATTTAAAAGAAACATTATGTTGCTTTCCCTTTTGGAAAGGATTGAAAACTTTGTCTGATGGGAAATCAAGTTTGGGTAGGTCTCTAACTAAGTTCTTTCTAGTCAATTTTCTAAGTGAATGGATATTGCAGTGTCCTAATCTTCTGTGCCAAAGCCAAGACTCTTTATGAAAAGAATTTAAACAAGAAACATTTTGTTTAGCTAAAGAATTCAAATCAACAACATAAACATTTTCATTTCTCAAGAAAGAAAATACTAAAACATTTTTAGAATTAAAAACATTACAAGAATAATTTTCAAACTTAACATTAAATCCATCATCACATAACAGAGAAATACTTAACAAGTTGTATTTCAATCCATCAACAAATAAAACTTTAGAAATTAAATTTGGGTTAGTGTTACCAATCTGGCTTAGGCCAATGATTTTCCCTTTAGAATTATCACCAAAGGTAACATGGCCTCCATAAACTTTGATTAAACTTTTTAAGTATGAGTAATCTCCAGTCATATGCCTTGAACATCCACTGTTCAAGTACCATATCTTCTTGTGAGAACTTTTCAAGCAATTATCCTACAAAACAGGTCTAAATAGAAAATGATTTTGGTACCCAGATCTTCTTGGGTCCAGACAGGTTAGCAATCAAAGATTTAGGTACCCATATTTATCTTATGGGTCTCATATAATTAATATATTTAGCATATTTTGATAGATAAACTCTATTTGATCTATAACTATGTGAGTAAATAGTTGAAGCATATGAATTTCCAGAACCAGAACTAGCATAATTTTGTCTAGATTTAGGAATAAATCTATTTTTGGTAAACTCTCTCTGTCCAGGTTGGTATCCCAAACCACTAGTATACTTTGGTTCCACTTGTTTACCTAGAATATGAGTTAGATTGTTCTTTCCATTTGTAAAATTTTCTAAGTCATTTCTCAGTTGCTCATTAGATATTTTTAGTTCAATATTTTCCTTTAGCAATTGAGCATTCTTTTCATTTTCAATCTCAAGGGAAGATTTAACAGTGCTAGATAAAGAATGCTATTTCGTTATGGTTTTGTACTTGTCCTTCAATTCATTACATGTCTCTTCTAGAATATTAAAATATTCAAATAACTCTTCACTAGACATATTTTTAGATTGAATCAGAATCAGAATCAACTCCAGAATAGTATGAATTTAAAGTAGGAGGTTCTAATGTTACCTCATATGTGTTTGTCATAAAACATATATTAGCACGATGAGAATCTTCATCCTTAGAAGAATCAGAATCACTTGAAGTGTCTTCTGAAGCACTCCAGGTATCTTTCATTGCTTTCTTATACCTGCTGTCCTTATAGTCATGTTTCTTCTTGAACTTCAATTTTGGACAGTCAGCTTTAATATGTCCTTTTCTCTTGCATTCATAGCAGACAACTTCATCACTCTTATCGACTTTCTTCCAGTCCTTTTTCCAATGACCTTTGTTATTATATTTACCTTTGTTGTTTGATTTTCTGAAGAATTTCTTCTTCCTATAGAACTTCTTAAATCTCTTGGCTATCTGAGCCATCTCAGCATCACTGTCAGAGTCTAAAATTTAACTTGTTGAGATTTCAGTTTGTATGTGAACTTTCTCCTTGTCTTTATTCCTCAAGGAAGTAGACTTAAAATCCACTGACATTCTTTTTGGTTCATCATCATCTTCTTTTTTTACTTTAATCTCTTCCTCATATATCATAAGCATACCTATCAATTCTTTAACAGGCAGTGTGCTGATGTCGCATGATTCTCTAATGGAAACAGATGTGCCTCTCCATCTTTCTGGCAGACATCTTAATATTCTCATGATTTGTTCTTTTGCAGGAATAGCTTTACCAAGAGAGCTCATGGTGTTGACAATCTCATTGAACCTGAGATACATGTCAGAAATGGGTTCATTAGGCTTCATTTTAAAATTATCATATTTAATAGTATAAGTATTCAGCCTCATTTCTTTAGAATTGGTTGTCCCCTCATGGGAAATAGCCAAAGTGTCCCATATTTCATAAGAAATTTTACAAGCAGATATGCGATTGAATTCTTCACCTCCTAAAGCACAATACAAAGCATTCATAGCTTTACAACTATTATTGTAAGCTGTTTTAGTAGGTTCATCCCAAGTAGTTCTTTTAGATTTTGGAATCTTATATTGAGTCTCTATAGCAGTCTAGATATCAAATCCCATACTCTCTAAATGAATTTTCATTTTAAGCTTCCATTGGGCATAATTTGTACCATTAAAGAAAGGTGGCTGTTTGGTAGTAGCACCTTCTAATCTATTGTCCATAACTAGATTTTAGAAAATATATTTAAAGAGATAAAATTTAGAACTAACAGAAATTTAAGATCTTTAAAGATGCAACTAAAATCATAGTTGAAAAAACAGAGTGTTTGAAAACCTTTAATAAACAACTTCCCTCTGATACCAAATGTTAGTCGGAGTGGATACTCAAGAGGGGGGTGAATTGAGTTCCTATTAAAATTTATGTTAAAAAATATTTCTCTTAAAATACCCCTATTTAAAAACAAGTTAAACTATAGTGAATTTATACAGTGTAAATGTTCAATTAGTTTCTCAAAGATTGATTATGTCTCAGTTAATTTAATCAGAAGATTAAAAATTAACTTTTGAAACTAACTTACTAGTTCAAAATAAGTATAAACACTTAAGTAATTAGCAGCGAAATAGAAAAAATATATATGATATACTTTAGACTTAAACTAAGATGCACAGCAGATATAACCAAGAGGTTCACTCTCATGTCGAGACTTAGTCCTCTCAAACAATTTATATAAATTTGATCCACACCCTGGATCAGGGTAAACAACATTGAAAAGACTATCCAGGTAATAAGACCTCTACCACAGTTCTTCATGGGAAAACAACACAACAACACACAGGATGTCCAGGTCTTACTTGACCTCTACCACTATCCATAGTGGGATACAAGGGAGTTATAAAGTTTTTGGGAGGAATTAGAAATCCTCCAGATTTAGCTCAAGAGACAGTGTGTATATAAAATGTACAGAGCACACACACTAATCGAATGTAAATAAAATAATCACTAAGAGAGTAGATATGATTTTTAGAAATCTCTAGTGATTTGAAGTGCAGCTCTGGAATCTTTAGATTAATCAGAAATGCTTTTGAGTCCTTCTTTGGTTTTTGTCAGAAAAACAGAGGGTCGTTTTCTTCAAGTTCAGTTTGATCAAATTGAGTGTATAAAGAGATCGTTGTAGTTCTTCACTCCTTGACAAAGATGAACCCTATGTTCTCCTCTAGAATGAATGGCTTCATGTATGTCCAATGATCTTTGAGTATGAATGTAGATTTGGTCGTTTTTGTGTGAATATACCACTTCCAGTGCTATTCATCCCTTGCTTTTTCACACCCTTCATGTGTATGCTTGTGTTCTTTCTGTTACTTGTTTTTCTAGGTCTTTTTCTTTCCTTTTATAGATTTCAGCTTCAGCAAATGGGAATGATTACCTTTACGTGGGTACTAGGTACGGTTCCCTAACATGCCAAAAAATGTCATTAAATAGCATTAATTGCATTAAAAACATCAAACATAACCGTTTCATAATAAATAAATAATATTGACAAGAGTATAGATTTGGACTGGTCCGTCTTTTATTAGTAGCCTTCTGTTGGTAGCAGTGTACATTATATAGCAGTGACCTTCTATCGAAAGCTCTTTGATCATGTATCGGTAGCTCCATGTATCAGTAGCTGTTACTACAAGTATCAATAGATCTTTGTACCAGTGACTCCTTCTATCGGTAGCTTTGCTTCTATCGGTAGCTCATTTTGTATCGGTAGCTTCATAGCAGTAGACTTACTTATATCAGTAGACTTACACTACTGGAATTCTTGTTAATTGCGATGGCCTATTTGCGATGGGATTTCATCGCAAATAGGCTTTAGCGAAGGGGCTCCATCGCAAATAGCCCGTTGCAGAAAACATTGTCGCCAATACAATTATTTGTGACAGGAATGTTTCCTGTCTCAAATAAGCTTCCGATTATATGTATTATATATACATAAACTATTTGCGATGGGCCCATCGCCAATAGTTTTTGCGACAGTCTATTGTCCCATCACAAAATATATATATATATATATATAACTTTCTGTGACAGGCTCATCGCAACATATTATTTGCGACAGGACTACCTACTCATTGCAAATATAGTTTTAAAAATATTTAGTTAGCCTATTTGCGACGGGGTCCCATCTCAAAAGGTCCCGTCGCAAATAATAAATTAATTTAAAAAAAATAAAATTTAATAATATTACGATTAATGAAAAAATAATATTACTATTATTAAAACAATAAAAAAATAAAAAATATTAACATTCTCAATATTCACAAAAAAATATTAAAAAAATAAAAAAATATTTAAAATTAAATTATGTAATATTTGCACCGATATAAAAGACAAAAAAGACTCTATATGCTCAGTCTAAGCTCGCAAATGCTCCTGATACTGTGAGCCAGAAGATGATGCCTCTCCATGAGCTCCTCTCGAGCTGGACGACGACATTGCAACACTAGGAGTCAAATGAAAGCTGATGCCTACTACTCTGCCCTTCTCAAAGCCATATTGAGTCGCCTGCATCCATGTCGCCTCATCGAAATGGTGAGCACTGGTCTGTCCAGCCGTCTTGTCCGGACCCTCAGCCTTTTGTCTGACAGCTCATTTAATTGCATCTTTCTCACACTTATTATTGCTAATTATTGTTAATTATTCTTAATTATTCCTAATTATTCCTAATTATTACAAATTATTACAAATTATTACTAATAGTTACCAATTATTACAATTTATTACTAATTATTACTATTTATTACTAATTTAGCGATACTTAGTAATACATTGCAAATGGAAAACTGCTTGAATAATGAAAGGAAATTTGGTAATCATCATTGTGGAGATGATTACAAATTTTTCCTTCATTATCCAAGAATATTTCATTTACTAATTATTATTAATAAAAAAATTATATTATCAATATTTACAAAAAAACAATATTAATATTATTAAAATATTAAAATATTTATAAAATATTAAAATTATCAATATTCACAACAGACATTGTTCTATTCTTAACATGTTCAAATCTCAAAGGGTCGTCAATTGTCAAGTCATGCACAATAAAAATTTTCTGTCAGTTATGCCCAATGTAAACTCTATAATTTACTTGCATGGTTGATCACCTCGCAAGTAGTGTTGCAATAGGATGACCAAAGTAATGAAGTTCTCATCTCTAAGAATCATCTCACATGACACTTTACATATATCATTCTTCCTTAAAAATTTTAGGGGATATCATTATTTTCCCTTAAATTTTAAAGGAATAATGGTCTTTGTAAAGGTTCATGTGAGATAATTCTTATAGATAAGAAGGGAATGACTTGGTTTGTCCGATTGAAACACTACCTGCGAGATGATCAACCATGCAAGAACAATTATAAAGTTTACATTGGACATGGCTGACATAAACTTTTTATTGTGCATGACCTGACAATTGGCGACTCTTTGAGATTTGAACATGATAAGAATAGAGCAAAACCTGTTGTGAATATTGATAATTTTAATATTTTATTATTATTTTTTATTTTAATAATATTGATATTGTTTTTTCATAAATATTGATAATATAATTTTTTTATTCCTGATTATTCCTGGTTATTACTAATTATTCCTCATTATTCCTTATTATTCCTCATTATTCCTCAATATTCCTCATTATTCCTCATTATGACTCATTATGACTCATTATGACTCATTATGACTCATTATGACTCATTATTCTTTATTACGACTCATTATTCCTCATTATTCTTCATTATGACTCATTATGACTCATTATGACTAATTATCTCTAATTATCTCTAATTATCTATAATTATATCTATTTATCTCTAATTATATCTATTTATGCCTAATTATAGCTATTTATGCCAAATTATATCTAGTTATGCCTAATTATATCTAGTTATGCCTAATTATATCTAGTTATTCCTAATTATACCTAGTTATTCCTAATTATATCTAGTTATTCCTAATTATATCTTGTTATTCCTAATTATATCTAGTTATTCCTAATTATATCTAGTTATTCCTAATTATATCTAGTTATTCCTAATTATATCTAGTTATTCCTAATTATATCTATTTATTCCTAATTATATCTAGTTATTCCTAATTATATCTAGTTATTCCTAATTATATCTATTTATTCTTAATTATATCTATTTATTCCAAATTATATCTATTTATTCCAAATTATATCTATTTATTCCTAATTATATCTATTTTTTTCTAATTATATCTATTTATTACTAATTATATCTATTTATTCCTAATTATATCTATTTATTCCTAATTATATCTATTTATTTCTAATTATATATATTTATTTCTAATTATATCTTTTTATTTCTAATTATATCTATTTATTCCTAATTATATCTAGTTATTCCTATTTATATCTATTTATTCATAATTATATGTACTTATTGCTAATTATAATTATTTGTTGCTAATTATAACTATTTATTACTAATTATATATATTTATTCCTAATTATATCTAATTAATATTAATTATAACTAATTATTTATAATTATAACTAACAATATCAATTTATTAGTAAGACTAAATATAAATAAAAATCAAATGAAATATAATTAAATTAGAACTAATAAACAACAATTAAAATTAACATAAAAAATAAAATAAATATAGAAAAAATAAAATATAAATACCTTAAACTTTGATATTCTGATGATATTGACGCCCTCCGATTGCTCTTGTATAAAAACTTCAACTAAAAGAAAATTTCTCTTTGAAACTGAAAAATGAAGAGAGAGAGAGAGTGAGATCTGAATGATTTGGGGAAAAACGGATGGGGGTATATATAGGTTAGATTAGTTGCGACGGGATTATTAGCGACGGACTTCCCATCACAAATAGTGGTATTTACGACGGGGCCCGTCGCAATTACTCTCGCCCGCATTAATTACAGTCGGCGGTTAAAAGGTTATTTGCGACGGTTCCCATCGCAAATAGTACATGCCGACAGTCTTTTTGCGATGGGACGGCATCCCGTCGCAAATAACCCTGCGCGGTTTGGCGCGCAGTTCGGGTCAAACTATTTGCGACGGGAGACATCACCCTGTCGCAAATACTTTTCATGCGGTTTGGCGCGCAACTCGTACCAAACTATTTGCGACGAGAGATGAAACCCCGTCGCAAATAATTGGTTATTTGTGATGGGGAAAGTTGCCCGTCGCAAATAGCTTCCTAGATGGGTTATTTGCGACGATATTTATTCCCGTCGCAAATAACCTGTCGCAAAAAGTGATTTTTCCCATAGTGTTACTCTATCGGTAACTCTGGTGTAACGGTAGCTTGTATCAGTAGACTTTTAGTCTGTGCATATTGGTATCTCCGTTCTGTACAAGTGAAGTGTATATCGGTAGACTTATGCATACTAGAAGACTTGTTCTATCGGTAGCTTCTATCGGTAGCTGTCTGTATCAGTGGACTTACATATATCGGTAGCTATGCATATCAGTGACCTAAGCTTATCAGTGTCTATGTCTATCGGTAGACTAAGTACTGGTAGATCTGTATCAGTAGCTATAAGAATATCAGTGACTTAATACTTATCTGTTTTATGTAAAACATATCAGATTGAGTTAGAATTAATGCAAAACTCATATAATTATAGATAAACATTGATTATCATATTTCAAAGATTATTTTAATTTGATTATCAAATAAAATGTCACAGATTGAACGAATTAGAATATAGATAATCATTAAGTGGGATTATCAAAGTATGTGAAAGCATAATTGGGATTATAAAAACCGGTGAGGTCAACACACTTAATTTGGGCATTCTCCTTAGAAGTAAGCCCCAAGTCCCCTATTCATGGGCATCCTCCTTAGGAGTAAGCCCCAAGTTCCCAAATTCTAAATTCCTTTAACTTGGGCCTCCTTCTCAATAGTAAGACCCAGTCATAATTTCTCTTAACCATTCTTAATTTCTTTTGATGTGAACTTTATTATTAGGAATAAAACCCAATCATAAGACCCCTCTAATTTGGGCATCCTTCTCAGGATTAAGTCCTAAGTTAAGTATCCAAATTTCCATAAAGCACATATACCTTTATGGACGTTGTTCTTGGGTATCTTCCCTGAAGTAAATCCCAAACCTAATCTTCATCTATATGGGCAGTCACACATACATAAGCCCCACATTATTTCTTATGATTTCATCTTTTGTGGAACAATTTTCATGTTTTACCAATACCTCTTGTTTCTCACACCGAGCATGACTCACGTGAGCTTAGAGTGTAAAAGTAATTTTGACATCTTTCTTTACGCCATCAATCATGCATAAACCTCATATTTCCTCACTCAAACTATGTGGGTTTTGATTATTTTTTCTTAACAGGGATACGTAGGTAGCCCATTTGTGGGTACGATCCCAACTCTAAAGTAATACATGTTCTTCTGAATAACAATAAACTTTAAGTGCCCCACTGAGTGGCTTTAAAACTAGTATGGTCATCATAATGACCAAGAGACTTTTATATAATTTATTGAAGGATATCATTGACTAAGAATCTATAACAAATACAGATGATTCTTTATCGATGAAGAACCTTGAATACATATAAAAAGATTATCCAAATTTCCTACATATCAATCATTAATTGAAAGTTCTAAAGGAAAGCTCATTCTTATACTTGGTAATTTAATAAGGATTCATGAACATAACTCAAATCTATAAATAGAGTCCCAGAGTAGACAATAATTCCCCCTAAAAAGGTGTGATGAGTCCGACCTCCCATCCTCTCGACCAATGCAAATTCTTAAGCCTCATCGGTCCCCAACTAATGAGCACCTACCTTTGGAAAGTAGGTCCAAATGGATATAGAATCATTGGATGTTTCCGGTTCTATGAACAAACACGTTAGAAACCAATTGGAAAGTTTGAACCTTAAACAAACGAGGTCATCCCCATTTCCAGAAGAAACAAAAAATGGTGAACCCAATGTGAATCCTTAACCAAGTTAAAAATGATGTTTTACCTATTTGTCAGACCCCTATTTAAACTCAATGAGAGGGCCAACAAAGCAATCAATAACATATGTTCTCATCCAAAAGATGTAGTGGTAGAATTTATCTTGATTATGTATGTTATATAAAAAAGGCACTCTTTTCCAAGATCTTCTAGGTTACACAAATGGCTTCTCTTAAGTTCACACATGTGAATACCTCTACTATGAATACCTCTACTGCTACTCATGCTGGATCGTCATCTGCTCTGAGGACAACATCACCTACTCAGCATCTTCAACGCTGGGTATCAAATGCACTGGTTAAGGAGCACCGTCAACACAGTACTATCCCTACTCTGGAGGCCGCTCGACAAGCCCTCCATGTTAATAATCCAGCTTGGTTGTCAGGAAAACGATGACCATCGATCAAGAAGCAGGTGGTTCCAACCACCATTTCAACCATTTCAGGTCTTTATACCCAGAACACAATCACCAGTCCCTCCCATATTCTGGGGAGGTGAATGAGTAGGTCCCTCAGGGCCTTAATTCAATGAGACATAAGTCCTTACCAAGGGCTCCCATCAACAATCGCCGCCAGACTCATGTGGAAGTGCGTCCTTAACATGATGAGGGTGTCGTCTCCAGGAATTTGGATCAGGTTCCTCGAACCCAAGCAGGCAAGACGAACCACCCGAGGCAACGACAGGTCAAAAGTGAGCAGGTTCTTATCTCTGCCATTTCCAGAGGAGTCCACCAACCTAACTTGGTGGAAAGCAACGAGCGGGCACACACACTCGTCCGTTTTAATTCTGCTACCCAGCAGACTCGTCTGGAAGCAACACGCCATTCCCGCCAGGCAATTCCGACGAAGTATTATAGGCAGGAACATACACTTGTTTATAAATCATCATCTAGTCTGTAGGCTTGTCTGACTACCTACGATGAAACCCACCAACCCAATGTTTTGACAACTGGTAAACAGGAACATACACCTTCTTACCCTCAACAATTCTGCCAGCAGCCTCATCTGCTAGTATTGAAGGAAGTTAATCATCCACGTTCTGTGGAGTGCAATTAGTAGGCACATACACCTTCTAGTATTGATCAATCCTACCAAAAGTCTCATTTGGTAGCACCCAGAGAAGTTGATTGGAAATCCCCAATGACATACAGGAGGCCGACTCAACTCTATGCCCCCACACATGAGTACTGTCAGGACTCAGTGACAAGAAAAGGAGAACAGGAGAAGGAATACACACCAACTCCAAGCACAGAATGGATGTATATTCCTGTTCCGGCAGCTGAAGTCACCAAGAATATTCTAACAATGGTGAAAGAGCAGAAGCAAATCCCTAATCATATTCTGGATGCCTGCCAGAATATTATAACAGTTTCAACAACATCACAGGGAAGGAGTCATAAATCTATCCCTATCAGTGGAGTGACACATCAACATATCACTCCAGAACAGACACACACCTCTGTTCCAGTCCAAGTGGGTTGTGGGGCGTACTCCCCCATATCATACGGACAACCAAGTCAGGCACATACACCTGATTTGAGTGGAGATAAGCAGTCTAACCTGATCATTTCTCTTGAGAAGACACATACACCTGCCCATAATAACCATTTTCATCAACAAGTGGTTCTCAAAGTGATTAGGAAGGCATCTAAGAAGAAGACCTTCCCAGCACAGTCAAGAAATCAAGAGCCAATTTGTAATAAGTCCTTGCTCGATGATGGAGTTCTTGAAGCCCTTAGACAATTATCTGTTGGAATTCAAGATTCTAATCTCTCATTTACCAATAGTGGGAACATTAATTCTGAAGGTCTTCATCAGACACTTCCTCATGAAGGCTTTCTTCATGATAGTTTAATCAATCTCAAAGTTTCATCTTCAGATGAGAGCCACAGTAACCCTCTGCGTGGCCAAAAGATCAAAGAGAAAGAGGTTTTATCTTTTTTTATAACTCACCATGGTGGTCCTGCCCATGATGGTGAATTTAGCTGTGAAAGTCGTCTTCGCAGTAGTAATTCACATTGCCTGAAAAATTCTTCAGAGCATAATGCAGGGACGAGAAATCCCTCTTATCTTGAGGCACTTATAAATATGAAGCCAGTCATGTCTTATGCTTTAAAATTAGCGAGTGAAATACTTTCTCAATCAGAAGATAGCCCGGAATGTAGATCATTCTTTGAACCACCCCTGGGTCATTCATCTTCTAGTTTTCTCAATGAGTTCTCTACCAATATTGTTGAATCTGTTCAAGCAACAAGGAAGAACCAGCTCTGGTCTAATCAGGTAGAAGAGTCTTCATCAAATGATAAGGATGAAGTACTGAAAATGAGAAAACAACTGGCGAATGGTGAAGTACCAGTCATGTTCTGGCCTTTGGCTAACTCTCAGTATGACATTCCAGAGATGTTGATAGAAGATGGAATTCATGATATTCATCTCAACATATGGAAAACACTTTGTCAGTTGGAAAAGAAAATATTATTTTATAATTAATATTAAAATCAAGTCAAGATAATAGAAGGGTTACAATGACAAATTGACTTGGCATCTCTCTCAGTTTCTCGATATCCGAAGGCTGAAAAGCTACAAAGATCCCTTTAGCATTCATGCCTTGAAGCACTAAGAAGATTGTGATAGTTAATTACCAATGCCCCATATGGTATTCATATCAGAGGATGGGGTGTTCATGGAGCACTACATTTCACTATGCTCTCCAGTTCGCAAAGCCCGCTGAAAATGGTCTCTTGCAATGTTATTGCCCATGGCCAGCCACAATCAATTGGCTTTGTTTGTAATCAAAGGCTTAACCAAGAACATGCCTCAACTAGTTCTTCTCAAAATCAAGCATACAAAGAACAAGTTGTTGAATTACTCCTGCATCAAGCTAATGAGAATATTGAATAGGCCTCTAGTTTAGAAAATGCACATCATCAAGTGACAGAAGTGTCAGAAATCATCCAACAGTCTTTTGAACCAGGTGATTTGAGTGGATGTCGGTTGATGCATCTAGCTAATTTCCGGACTAAGGTCCGCAAGATCAAGAGAGATTTTAAGAAAGTCTCAGATATAGCATCTCAAGAACCACCCCATCTTGCCAGACTGGGGACTCTTTTAGTCCAACCCTCATAATCAACAAATAGGATTCGAGGAGTTGAGCAGGAGCAACAGGAACAGCCCCAGTCCACTAGACAGGGGAATTTTTCAAATCCTCAATTCCTCCCTCAGAGAAATTCGGTCTTCTCTCGATTAGGGAAGAAGACACAAGAGGAAGGAAGAGCCGAATTATTAGGAGATTCTCTCCAAATTACGGTTTGTCAAGAAGTTCCTGAGGGATTGAATCAACAGAAGGCAATGTCTCATGAAGGCCATGGAAAAAGACAATTTCACAGAAATGTTGATAGAAGGGATAAAATGCATTATGCATCAATTAATGTCATCAATTCCATTGTTGATGATCTCCCAGATGAGGCTCACACAGGGGGATCAGATGAGGAAGTTCCTACTCGAGAAGTTGTACACAAAGGCATAAATGAAGAAGGTGTGCGTACACGAAATCAAAGGCTTACCCAAAATCTGGGTGTTTCTTCAAGTAACCCACTTCCCCCTATCTGAAAGGCTTCCAACAAGGGGAAAGGAAAGAATCAGGTTACATTCCACCCTTCCTCTGAAGAAGGCTAATCGCTCTCACTAGAGCAAAGATTTTCAAAATAGGAGAAAGAAATGAAGGAATTGAGGAGGTTGAATACAGAACTACTTCAGGGTAGTCTTCCTCCTAAGCGTGCTGGAGTCAGTCAGCCAAGGAAATTTGTTGCAATTATTGAGATGGATCAAGAATATCCTCCTTTATCAGTACACCCTCACAGGTCTAATCCTACTGGTCAGGTGCAACAACAACAGGTGGTGTTATCATCAGTTGCAGTAATGACCACCATACTTGTCCAAGCTCCATTCAGTGCTCCTGCTCATGTCCAAGATTATATGGATGTTTCTCAAAAGTTAATAACTACAATTGAGTCAGTAACAACTCGGTTGGAGGCTATGGAGGGAAAGTGTGAACAATTTCAGCCAGAAAAGAGAGCTTACCATGAATGGGTTGATGCAATTCCTCCCCCATCAAATTTTTCAAGTACCAAATTCCCAATCTTTAATGGTTTGGAAGACCCAAAGTAAAACTTAACATATTTTGTTTCTTGTTGTGATCCCATGATGAGAACTTGTTAGCAACAAGAGGCAGTTAAGATTAGGTGTTTTTTACAGTCATTACAAGGACCTGCTTTTGTTTGGTACACAAGCTTGCAATCCTTGTCAATTCCTGGGTGGGAAGATCTCCGTCAACAATTTCTTCTTTAGTTCAGCTCAACTTTGCCAAAGACAATAGTTTGTGATCTTAAAAATTGTAAGCAAAGGGGGAATGAAAGAGTTTCATATTTCATTGCTCACTGGAAGGGATAAACATATTTTCTAAGCTTAGCACCCCCTCAAGAGGAATTATTGTCAATCTGTGTGGAAAATTTGTGTGATGAATTGTGCACGTCGTTGATCCCAATTAAAATACACAGGAGGGTTTAGAGACCTTACTTTGATCGCTCAGTAGATTGAAGACTCTATCATAAAGACTAAAGATAAAACTCGTAAGCTCCAAGAAGGAGAATGAGTAGAGCAGAGTGAAGGACCTCGGGACACCCTGAGAGGGGAGGGGTGAATAAGAGTGACAACTTTTTCTTTTAATGTGATAGATCTTGTTCCCAAGTTGGTAGGAACTTCTTGAACCTATATGATGTATATGATCAGAAAGAAAACATTCACATGTACAGAGAAGAGACAACACTTTTTACTTGGCTCAACACTAAGGGCTACGTCCAAGGAGCATATGCCGACAGATTGTCGGTCGTACCAAATTCCACTAATATTCACTAGTTGTGGATTAAAAAGGTTCGGGCATAGTCACTCTGTTCCAGGATCACTTCCTTTACAATAGTTCAGGGATAGCTCACTGCATCCCTCGGGTCACTCCCGTTGACTCCCCCTGGCTCACTGCACTTGGTGAAGTCACACTCAGTTTATAGACATGAAGGTCTCTTCATCATTGCAAAAGAATGCATCATCAGCTGTAGATAGATGCTCTGTTGAAGTTCAATCTTCACTCGTAGATGAATCTCCCTTTGCACCGAAGGTATCGGGCAAACATCCAGCTTCCACGCGGCCCGAAAAACCGGTCGGGGACTCAGCCTTACTTGTCACGCTAGTCCACTTGGGTGTGCAAGTATCACCGTGCAAGTCATAACGGGCATGCAAGTCTACCTTAGACACTTGCGAGACACAACCTTCTTCTTCTCACAACCTATGTGACTCAATTCCCTTTACACCCAATCCAACATTGGCACACAACTCCAAAACAGCGCACAACTTCTAACTCCAACACGCAAGTCCCACTTGCGCGACACACCAGCACTCGCGCGACCACCACACCTGCACAACGGGAGCCCTGATTTCTCAAAGTGTTGATCTTCAGTGTGGAATGAGGAGGGGTGGTCCAGTATTTATAGGCAATTGGTCATACTTGCGCGACGGCACGCAAGTCCTCCTTCGGCGCGCAAGATCCGGCGCACAAGTCCCTCTGCCTTAGCCTATGCCTTAGCCCCTGCCACACAACACTTGCGCGACACACCAATACTTGCGTGACCAAACCAATACTTGCGCAACCCACCTTCCATTGCCATATTTTGATCTTTTGTTTTGGAAAAACCATAGCCGTGTAAGTTCTGAAACATCCATGGCACCGGCGCACATGTCCCTTCACGTCGCGCAAGTCACTTGCGCGACCAAACCAATACTTGCGCGATCCTTGTCCTTTTGCCATATTTTGATGTCCTGATCTCCAAAAACATATGGCGCGCAAGTTTATGATCCATTTAGTGCACGACGTGCAAGTACCTTTTCCAAAAACCACTTTTCTTCATTTGGCGATTTTCAGGCCCAAAAATTTGGAAAACACTAAGAAACGACGCCACCTTCAATACTGTTTTCTGCTTGAACTGTATGATCACTCTACTGATGCACATTCTTAACTTCCACTGAGGATTGACAACAAACACAAAACAGTCTCCAAAACATGCAAAGATGAGCATGGTTCCAACAATCTTCCCCTTTAGGTTTGTTGGCAATCAAAAAATAAATTCAATAGATCTCCTTCCATATGCAAACCAAAACACGCAAGAGTCAACTCAGACGACACTCTAAGTCTACGTGAGCAATGACCGGTGTAGAAAACAAGAGTGGAAACATGAATTGAGTTCCCGTGTTTTAAAAGTGTCAATGACTCCCTTTGTCCACGGTATTCCTTCTCATCCTACAGAAGCATTGCATGCCTGAAACTCCTGATCATGTCCAAAATTATTCCTTTCTCCCCCATTGACAATAAACCCAAAGACGAGTGATTTGTTTATTTCTTAGCTCAAACCTTACTCCCCCTAGATTGTATCTCCCCTGCAAACCTGCATCACTTACCAAAGACAGATAATAATGGTTATCATGACCAGGGAGAGGGGTAATGCTGAACCTCTTTATGCGCTGGGAGAAGGCTGAACACTGAGGTTCAACCGATGCTTCTCAATCACAGCCGCAGACAGTGGCTTAGTCAGGATATCAGCCACTTGCTCATAAGTTCCCACATGATCCATTCAAATCATTCCTTGTTCAACTTTTTTCTTTGATAAAATGATATCGGATTTCAATATGTTTTGTACAAGAATGCTGAACAGGATTCTTCTTAAGATCAATTGCGCTCTTGTTATCATAGTATATCACCATTGGCTACTTTACCTCAGCACCAATATCTGTTAATTGTTGCTTGATCCATAGAAGTTGAGTGCATGCCTTTGTAGAAGATATATAATCAGTTTCATCAGTACTAAGAGAAGTAATCTCTTGTTTCTTTCTCAACCAACCAACACATTTCTGCCCGATATAGAAGGCACCACCACTGGTGTACTTTCTGTCTACTACATCACCTGCCCAGTCAGCATCAGAAAACACTGATAATTCATTGTACCCACCTGCATCAAAAAATAACCCGAAGTTATGTGTTCCTTGAATGTACCTCATTATTCTTTTGACTACCTCCATATGTTCCTCCTTTGGATTACTCTGAAAGTGGGCCGAAAGACATGTGGAAAATACAATATCTGGTCGTGTCACTATCAGGTACAGTAGGCTCCCAATGATCCTCCTGTACATGGTGGGATCAACAGAGGCCCCATCCTCATGCTTTCCAAGTTTAGTTCCAACTACCATTAGAGTGGACATTGGTTTGGAGACTTGCATATTAAACTTCTTCAGCAGCTCACATGTGTATTTTTCCTGAGAAATGAAGGTGTAATCCTTCTTTTTAATCACCTGTAGCCCCAATAAATATGTGGGCTCCCCAATCATAGACATTTCGAATTCCGATTTCATGTGATTAGAAAATTCGTCCACTGATTTTTGCCTTCTGCCACCAAAGATAATATCATCGACGTAGACTATAACCATGAATTGATCTTTCAGATAATTCTTCACATATAGATTATGGTCTACTCCTCCTTTTTAAATTCCAGCTTCTTAAGATAAGAGTCCAGCCGGGAGTACCATGCCCGTGGTGCCTGCTTCAAACCATATAGAGCTTTCTTCAATTTTCAGACCTTTGTCTCATCAGTACCAAGAACAAAACCCACCGGTTATTCAATGTAGACTTCTTCTTTGAGAACACCATTCAAGAATGTTGTCTTGACATCCATTTGATATACTTTATATCCTCTTTGGAGTTACATGGAAAGGAAAAGTCTGATTGACTCCAGTCTCGCTATTGGAGAAAAGGTTTCTTCAACATCAACACCTCCAATCTGGGAATATCCCTTACATACCAGATGAGCCTTGTTTCTAATAACACTTCCATGCTCATCAAACTTGTTTTTGAAGATCCATTTCGTACCAATCACATTGTGACCTTTAGGTCTCTGAACAAGATCCCATGTCTGATTCTTGTAAATCTGATCTAACTCTTCATTCATGTATTTCACCCAAGATTCATCCTTTGTAGCTTCTTCGAATGAGGATGGATCCAAAACTGATAGAAATTCCAACTGTGAGTTATTCCTCATCATCCTTGTTTGCGTGGGTGTACTCCTATCCCCAATTATGTTGGACGGATCAATCTAGGCTCTCCAATTTCTTTTTCGAGGTTCAGTTGCATTCTCTTCAGCCACAATCTCTTCTTCAGATTCTTCTTCTGAGTCAACATCATGATGCGACTGTTGAGTGTGTTGAACAACTTTATCCATTTCTATATTTTTATTTTCTCCACGTTCATTTTCTTCCTCACTTTCTATCACATCTGTATATGATGTCATTGAAGCATTAGTGGTTTTCTCTTCAATGATCTTAACATCACTTCTTTCCACAATCCTTACTAAATGCTTGTTGAAGCATTTTTAGGATTTACTATTCATTGAGTAACCAAGAAAAATTCCTTCATCTGCATTGTCTCCATACTTCCCTTGATTTCTTTCTTTGTTTTTGATGAAGCATTTACTCCCAAAGACACGAAAGTATTTTAAATATGGCTTCCTTCCATGCCATAATTCATATGGTGTCTTTGTCTCACCCATATAAAGTCCTGTTTGATTCTAAATATATACTGCAGCTTGAACAACCTCTTTCCAGTAATGTCGCGGAATATGACTCTCAATCAGCATAGTCCGTGCCATGTTGTTCACCTGTCGATTCCTTCGTTCAACAACTCCATTTTGTTGTGGAGTTATCACAGTAGCTACCTCATGCTGTATCCCATGCTTCTCCAGATAATTTTCAAATTCAATGGACGTGTATTCTCCCCCATTGTCATATTGCAACACTTTGATTGTTTGTCCAGTATCATTCTCGGCGATTCGCTGATATGTTTTCATGCAGTCAAGGACTTGTCGTTTCCTGTGAATGACCATCACACATGCCATTCTGCTATAATCATCTCTGAAAAGAACAAAGTACCATTCTCTATTAGTTCCAACAAAATTTATCGGGCCGCATACATCTGTATGAATCAGATCAAGAAGGTGTGATTCCCTTTTCTTCTTTGGCCGATATGAACTGCAGACCAGCTTTCCAAGAATGCAAGCATCACAAGACTTTTCACGCTCACGCTTCAAGTTGGGAATGTCCATGACAATTCTCAATTTTGATATTTTCTCCATGTCTTGTTGATTGATGTGTCCTAGTCTCCGATGCCACAAGTTGTTTTCTTCTTCAACAGTCATGTAACAGACATTTTCTTCACTATCAACCTGATACAAGTTGCCTTCTGTTCTGCATCCCTTCATAAGAGAACTGCATGTCTTTCCCTTGATGGTGCAGACTTTCTGATTAAAAGTAACTATAAGTCCTGAGTCACAAAGTTGACTCACGCTGAGTAGATTATGACATAAACCATCTACGTAAAGGACTTCAGTCTTCTTTAATTATCTATTCGCTAATTCAGTACTTGCACTCCCTTTGATTTTCAGAGCTCCATCATTACCAAATCGTACTGTACCATCAACCTTCCTTTTGATATCCGTTAACAGGCCGGCATTACCTGTCATATGAGATGAACAAACGCTATCCAGAATCCAGGTACTATTGTTCTTTGTAGCTTTGAGGGATACCTCTATGAGGTTGGATTTCTCAATCTTCTTCCTTTCCTTCCATGAGACATTGGATTGAGTATAGTGGACTGTTGGCCTTTCATTCACTTCTTCTGCGTATCCAGGTTCTTCATAATCGAAGTCTTCTTTTAGAGGAGAAAACCTGTTTGAAAGAGAAACACTATCTTGCTGACGTGACTTGACTTGTCTTGAACTTTGGTATGAGGTGTCCATGTCCCTTATCTGCCTGCAATTAGCAGCCTTATGACCAAAGTTAGAGCAACGAAAACAATATCCATAGAAACTGTTTCTTCTATAAGAATTGGAATATGAAATTGTTCTCCTTTGTTGGACTCCTATATCTTCTCTATTCAGATAGCTTCTTGCCACTTCGCAATATGACATGGTATGGCCTAGATAGCCACATAACTGGCACTTCATGAGAGGAAATGTCTTCTCACTTGAATTTCTCCTCATACCTTCTTCTGTGGTAGAATAGTTATACTGCCTGTCATTTCTGAATGATTGAGGAAAAGTTTCAGGTATCCTTTTGGTTTGGATTGAGGGTTCCTTTTTTCAGCACTTTAGGCAGCGTTTCAACATGTTCAAATTTCATCTTATCTTTCTTTTGGAACTTTTCACTTCCAGAAGTTGATGTCTCAGCTTCACAGCCAATTACACTCTTTCCCATGTAAGAGGGTCTTTGATCACTCAAGATTTTTCCAACCCCATCTAAACCGCACTTGGCTCTTGCCAATAATTCTTCATCTGAGAATCTTCCGAACTGTATTTTCTTCATTGATTCATTTGGAAATGATTCAGCATCATGTTTACTCCTAAGAGTAACAACTTCCTCCTCAAGACCCTCATCAGTCTTGGATTTTTCTTCTAGTCTGAAGGTGAGGTCATTGATAACCTTTTCATGCTCTTCAATTCTCAGTTTCAGATCAACAACATCATCATTGCTTTCAATTATTTTAGATTGTACCTTCAAAAATTCTTCCAGTCATTCAATTTCAGCTTCAAGTTGATCAATGTATTCAGTTTATTCTTCTATAATTGTTTTCCACTTATTGAAACTCTTACATTTAGTCTTATGTTTACTAACAGCATCCTTAAGTTGCATCTCAGGCTCTTCACAAGTTTTCAACTGTTTTTCTCCACTAGTATTTTCTGACTTTTCAACAGTTTCCATCATGGAAGCATGGTTCCCAGTCTTGAATTCTGGTTCTTCTTCATCACAGAACTCATTATCATCTTCTTCCTCTTCATAGACAAAACTCTTCTATTGCATTTTCTTTCCAGATTTGAAGTCTCCCTTTTTGAAAAACCTTCTTCGTGGATTCTCGAAGCTTTCATATTCACTATCTTCATCATTGATCTTTCTTAGGCACTGAGAGGCAATGTTCCCAACTTTTCTGCAATGAAAACATGCGAGAGGTAACTTCTCTTTGAATTTTCATTTTCCCTTCTGGAACTTATTTGCAATGAGAGACAGAATTTATTTTTCTTCATCATCATCACCACTACTATCTTTTGAAATTTTTAGTTTATCCATGGCCTTAAATTCCATTTCCTTACTCACATGAGTCGTAGCATCTTCTGGTTTGATTCTCATTTCATATGCTACCAAGCTTCTTAGGAGGTAATCCAGATAAAGTTTTCAAAGATCTCTTTCCTCAAGGGATGACAACTTTGCATTGTACAGCGGTGGAAGTCTTCTCAGAATTTTCTTCACAATGTCAACATCTTGGATTTCTTCTCCTAGGCCGTGAATTGCTCTAACTACTTCAGTGATTCGATTAAAGGAGTCTGAATTTTCATCAGGATGCATCTTCAAATCATCAAACCTATTGTGTAGCACTTGTAGTTTCGCCTCCTTCACCTTGCTATCTCCTTCATAAATATTCTCAAGTTTATCCCACATGAACTTTGCTAAGGTGAAATTCATCACCTTTAGGTAGATCTGATCAGAAAGGGATGCGGTGAGTGCATTTTGTGCTTTAGCATCTGCGTCAAAAAGTTTCCTGTTTGCGTCAGTCATAGCCAGCCCTGTTGCATCAGAGACATGTATTCCTTGCATAGTAGAAAAAAGAACTTCCATTCCAAGAGATCTTAGATGAGATCTCATTCTGTTCTTTCAGATCTGGAAATTACTTCCATCAAAGTGAGGGACTCCCCTGACATTTGCTGCATTCACCATGATGACAAAGGACAGATTCAACACCAGCAACCTTTACCCTCTGATACCACTTGAAGGACCCCAGGGCACCCTGAGAGGGGAGGGGTGAATCAGGGTGATAACTTTTTCTTTTAATGTGATAGATCTTGTTCCCATGTTGGTAGGAACTTGTTGAACCTGTATGATGTATATGATCAGAAAGAAAACATTCACATGCACAGAGAAGACACAACACTTTTTACTTGGTTCACCACTAAGGGCTACGTCCAAGGAGCATACACCGATAGGTTGTCGGTCGTACCAAATTCCACTAATATTCACTAGTTGTGGATTACAAAGGTTCGGTCACAATCACTATGTCCCAAGATCACTGCCTTTACAATAGTTCAGGGATAGCTCACTGCATCCCTCGAGTCACTCCCGTTGACTCCCCCTGGCTCACTGCACTTGGTTAAGTCACACACAATTTATAGACGTGAAGGTCACTTCATCATTGCAAAAGAATGCATCATCACCTGTAGATAGATGCTCTGTTGAAGTTCAATCTTCACCCGTAGATGAATCTCCCTTTTCACCGAAGGTATCGGGAAAACTTCCAGCTTCCACGTGGCCCGAAAAACAGGCCGGGGACTTAGCCTTACTTGTCACGCAAGTCCACTTGGGCGCGCAAGTATCACCGCTCAAGTCACAACGGGTGCGCAAGTCTACCTCAGACACTTGCGTGACACAACCTTCTTCTGCTCACAACCTGTGCGACTCAATTCCCTTTACGCCCAATCCAACATTGGCACGCAACTGCAAAACGGCGCGCAACTTCTAACTCTGGCGCACAAGTCCCACTTGCACGACACACCACCACTCGCGCGACCACCACACTTGCGCGACAGGAGACCTGATTTCTCAAAGTGTTGAACTCTGGTGTGGAATGAGGAGGGGTGGTTCAGTATTTATAGGCAATTGGTCACACTTGCGCGACGGCACGCAAGTCCTCCTTCGACGCGCAAAATCCGGCGTGCAAGTCCCTCTACCTTAGCCTCTGCCGCGCAACACTTGCACGACACACCAATACTTGCGCGACCAAACTAATACTTGCGCGACTCACCTTCCTTTTCCATATTTTGATATTCTGATTTGAAAAAACCATAGGCGTGCAAGTTCTAAAACATCCATGTCACCGGCGTGCAAGTCCCTTCATGTCACGCAAGTCACTTATGCGACCAAACCAATACTTGCGCGATCCTTGTCCTTTTTCAATATTTTGATGTCCTGATCTCCAAAAACATATGGCGCGCAAGTTTCTGATCCATCTAGTGTACGGTGTGCAAGTCCCTTTTCCAAAAACCACTTTTCTTCATTTGGCGATTTTCAGGCCCAAAAATTTGGAAAACACTGGGAAATGACGCCACCTTCAATACTATTTTCTGCTTGAACTGTATGACCACTCTGCTGATGCACATTCTGAACTTCCACTATGGATTGAAAACAAACACAAAACAGTCTCCAAAACATGCAAAGATGACCATGGTTCCAACACATAGACTGAAACAATCATGCTTAAACAAGCACCTATACCTGCTTCTACTTCAAAACATTCATTTTCCCGAAGGGATCCACCTTCTGAGCACCAGCAACAAAGACTGTTTCGCCTAGATGATCAAAGAGATCAAAGATGAAAATAATTTGATGAGTTGAAGAACAAAGTTTACTCTTTCCAAAATGAACAAGTTCCTAGTTACTTCATTTTTTGCTTTGGAGAATAATTTGGTTCAGTTTTCAAAGCCTAAGAGGCCAAACAAAGAAAAAGATGAAGACCGTCCCAATTATTTCCCATTTAATCAGATGTTGGGGCATCCCATCCAGGAGTGTTTTGTTTTTAAAGCCCTTATGTAGAAAATGGTGGACTCGGGACAGGTAAAACTGAAGGGTTCTTCAGCTTAGGTAGCATGTGTGACTACTACAAATCTGGAGGAAGGATGCGAGTGGCAAGAAGTCAAAAACAAAAATACGCAGAAATTTGATGATTGTATGGTCAGAAAAATGATCAACCGAACTCATGTCATTTTTGCGAATGCAATTGAAGAAACCAATTGTGACTTCTGCTATGAATTCCACAGTGAAACCTCCATCAAAAGAAAAATCCTCAAAAGGGCAGCAAAACTCAGGGAAAGAAGAATAATAATAAGAAGATGGGTATGTGTCAAAACCCAAGTTTTCTTTGACTCTGGCAGATTTCATGCCATCTACTTCAAAGGTACGGGCATAACCCCACCAAACGGCACAGTCTAAATTGGATATTCCGACAGAGTCTTCATCGGATGAAGAGTTGATTTTCGGTTCTGTTAATATGATTCACATAATAGATCCTTATGCCAGTAACAGTTTTGATTTCAATGAGCCTGAATTCTCTGTATCAAACTGAGGAATTAGAGGGATTTCTAGAGGTTTGGGATTCAGAGGAAGATATGGATATCCTAGAAGCAACTATTCCAATTCTACCCCTTCTATAACAGTGTATGCAATAGAAACTTGTGGCAGAGCCCTTCAGCGGGCTCAACAGGAACACGACAATTCTTCCCTGCAAGGCAAATTCTGTCCTCACACAATTGTTTTAGAGGATCGGTTGGAGGTCACACCTTTTTCTTCTCAGCAAGAAAATAGACCTAGTCAGTATAATTTTCTAAAGCCAGAAGTATTTCCAACTCCTATCCCGATACAAGATGCATCTACTTTCAAAGCATCAACTTCTAAGGCACCTGCGAAACCACATGTTCCTGTTGGGAAACACAAACCTTTGGATAAAAAGTATGATGTATTGGAACACCTGGACCAAGTACTGGCCAATTTATCAATTCTGGATGCACTAAATTTATCAAAGGATCTTCGGTAGGCACTCAACGAGGCATTGTCAAGTCCTCAGAAGTTTGAAACTGAAATTGCTACAGCTGAAGTCTACCATGTAGAGAATAATCCTGGAGAATTCCATGCAGTGATATCTTTTACTGATGAAGATGAAGATGATGTTGTACATGGTCATCTTAAAACTTTGTATTTATCTGACAAGGTCAATGATGTAGACATCCTAAGAGATTTCATTGATAATGGTTCAGGAGTCAACCTCATCCCCATTTGTACACTTCATCGATTGAGACTCACTGAATCTGATTTATCTTCTTCTACTTTGATGTTGCAAGGGTATGATAAAAATGAGCAAGAACCTCTGGGCAAGATCACACTCAGAACCAAGTTTGGAGACCCTGTATCTAATTCAGATTTCATGGTGGTTCGTCATGACACAGCTTTCAACATCTTGCTTGGAAGACCCTGGCTACATCAACATGTGGCTATCCCTTCATCATACCATCAATGACTCAAATATTGTTTCAATGGTCAAATTGGAACATTGTATGGTGATAAAGCCCCATTCAAGACATGTGAATCTCAATACTTTGAGGTAGAATTCTATCACATGAAGGGAGAGGAAAAATCCACAACAAGGGAGGTTACCAAAGTTAATGCTCCATTTGGTTTGGAAAAGATTCCAGTAAACCCATCGACACATGTGAGTACAGATTATGTGTTGCCTATCATTCAAATTGATAGGATAAACCCAAATCAAAATAATCTTTTGGAAACTTCCATAATGTCAATTACGACAATCAAGCCAGACAGCATGGGAGAATTGGTGATTCACCACGCAATGATGAAAACCCAAATGGAGATGTCTTCATTTCGTCTGCTGAAATCCAGCAAGTCTATACATCGCCAATCAGGCCAGAAGAAGTTATAGCAACATTAGAGGTGAATGATTATGTTGATTCCCAATCCATCATCTCCTCTTTATTACCCAAGGAATACCCTTCATCATCAATAGGATCAGAAATGAAATCTTCTTCTTCAAGATGTTCAAATTTTAACATTTCTTCTGATCATGGAAATTCTGCTTCATCATCTACTATGCATGTAGAAACAGAAGAAATAATACATGTTGAAGAAGAAGAGGAAGATCTTAGGGATGCTCCTCTAGAATTTGAAGAGGGTATCTCTACCACCATGGATGAACTCAGAGAAATAAATCTGGGTACAAAAGAATATCTACGTCCCACTTTAATTAGTGTGGCCCTGACTCTTGAAGAGCAAGAGATGTATATTTCATTCTTAAGGAAAAATCCAGATGTATTTTATTGGAACTGTACAGAGATTCCAAGGCTTGATCCTGATGTTTCTACTCATCATTTGGGTTTGCCAGAAGAACATCGAGGATTTAAGCATGCCACAAGAAGAACACACCCAACTTATGCTTCCAAAATTAAAGCTAAAGTGGATAAGATTATCAAAGCTAACTTTGTCAGAGAAGTTCAATATCCCAATTGGTTGGATAATATTGTCCCTGTGAAGAATAATGGTTAAATTAGAGTTTGAATTGATTTCAGAGATCTTAATCGGCATTGTCCTAAGGATGATTTTATAGTTCCGATTACAGAACTCTTAATTGATGCAATAGCTGGCTATGGAGCACTTTCCTTCAAGGATGGATATTCCAGGTATAATCAAATCTAAATGTATCCAGAAGATGAATAATCTACAGCCTTCAGAGCCCCTTAGGGTGTGTTTTTCTATTGGGTAATGCCCTTTGGCCTAAAGAATGTGGGCGCAACATATCAGCGTGCCATGCACCGTATCTTCAAACCCTTTTTAGAGAAATTTGTTGAATGTCATGTGGATGATTTGGTGGTTAAATCCAAACAATGTTCTAATCACTTGGCTAATTTGGAAGTCATATTCCACAAACTTTGACAACATAATTTGAAGATGAACCCCTTAAAATGTGCTTTTGGGGTAACCTTAGGAAAATTTCCCTGCTTTATTGTATGCCATCATGGTATCAATGTCGATCCTGAGAAAACAAAGTCAATCCTTGGTATGTCACCTCCTCAAAATTTGAAATAATTGAGAGGACTTCAAGGATACTTAGCCTATATTCGGCATTTCATCGCCAATTTGGCAGGCAAAAGTTTACCCTTCACCAAATTGATGAAGAAGGGAGTCACTTACCAGTGGACTGAAGAATGTCAAGAATCATTCGATATTCTCAAGAAATACCTCTTGAGTCCACCAGTACTAATGCCACCTATTTAAGGAAGACCACTTATCCTCTATGTGACATCTTTGGAGCAATCATTGGGTGCCTTTCTTTCCCAGATGAATGATGCTGGGATTGAAAACAACCTTTACTATCTTAGTTGTACTATGCATGAAGCAGAAACCCGATATTCAAGTATTGAAAAGTGTTGGTTAGCATTAATATTTGTAGTTCAGAAGTTGAGACACTACATGCAACATCATGAGGTCCAATTGGTATCTCGCAATAACCCGCTCAAATTCATCCTTAGTCGTCCAATGCTTATAGGACGCCTGGCAAGGTGGGATGTTATTTTGTAGCAATTGGATATCCAGTACGTGTCTCAAAAGGCAATAAAGGGCCAAGCTCTGGCTGATTTCCTTGCTAAACACCCTTCAGTAGAAGATACATCTTTAGATATTGAACTTCCTAATGAGGAAGTCTTCTCTATTCAAGATAGTACTCAAGAATGGGAAATGTATTTTGATGGTGCTTCCAGAATTCCAACAGGGAAAAAAATGGAAGATCCTAAATTCAACAAAGTTGGGTTAGGAATTCTTCTTATTTCACCAAAAAAGATGGTGTTACCCTATTCCTTATTATTGTGGGAATGCGGTACCAATAATGAAGCAGAATACCATGATCTCATTGCAGGCTTGGAGTTGGCACTTTAGGCACAAGTGAATCACTTAAAGGTGAAAGGTGATTCAGACCTGGTAATCAAACAAGTCAATGGGGATTATACCATCAGAAAACAAGAGTTAATCACTTTGTATGATTATGTTAGAGAGTTAATGGAGGAATTTCCTATGGAACTGACATTTTCTTATGTCCCGCGATCGCAAAATGCTCAAGATGATGCACTGGATAATATAGCCACAGCTCTAGCAGATCCAAATCGGGACGAGACAATCATCAGCATTTCCCATTGTCGTACAATTTTACCTTATTCTCAAACCAGAACAGATGGAATCAATGAAATTAGTCTCATTCCTGAGCCATATGGTCATACTACAGGATGGATGACACCTATCAGGGAATACCTTCAAAATGGAACACTTTCACCTGATAAAGCCGGAAAAGAACAAATCCAGCGATGTGTGGTCAATTTTACTCTTTATGACAGCCCAAATCACCTAGAGAAAATTCTCTAAAAGCGTGGTTTTGATGGAATTCTCTTTAGATGCATTGATGGTGAAGAGACAATGGATGTCATGAAAGAAGTACATACAGGAGTCTGTGGTTCCCACCAGTCTGGACATATAATGTCTGATCAAATTCAAAGGCTTGGATAATTTTGGCCTTCAATGATTTAAGATTGTGTTGATTTCATGAAGAAGTGTCATTCATTCCAAGTATATTCCAACTTCATTCATTAGCTCCCAGAGTTTCTTCATACAGCTAAATACTCATGGCCATTTTCCACATGGGGAATGGATGTGGTGGAAATTTACCCTTCAGCTACAACCAAGCAGTTTAAGTATATTCTTACTACTACTGACTTCTTTTCCAAATGGGTAGAGGCAATAACTCTCAAAGAAGATAGTTCTAAAAGCATTGTTAGCTTCATCAAGACTAACATCCTTACCAGATTTGGTGTCGCTCATACCATATTGACGAACAATGGCACCAACTTCTATTCATTCGAGGTAAAGAAGTTGTATCAAGAATACAACATCAAATCCAACCATTCATCTCGGTATCATGCAGTGGCCAATGGCCATATAGAAGCCTTCAACAAGACTCTTTCAAATAGCATGAGATTTCAACAAAAAAGTTCATCTTCATTCATTAATTTAGAGAGAATTAGTATTGGTTCTCATAACTCCAAAGATACAAGGAAAGAAACCTCCCAAGCTTGTACCAAAGTGGGAAGGACCTTACTCAATACATAAGGTCTACTACAATGGAGCTTATTATTTAATCTCAATGGATGGAGAACTCATTACTACTCCAACCAATGCTAGATTTATAAAGAGGTATTTTGTATAATCATAAATACATCAGTTATAGTCCATGCATATGACCTTAAACTATTTTCACTTTCGTCCTACATGACATTAAACTGTGAAAAAGTTCCTAATACATCCAACATGATGTTAAACTGTATGGTGCATGCATATGACCTTAAACTATTCACACTTAAATCCAACATGACATTAAACTGTGTGCCCTTCACCGTCCTAGCTACATGATGCTAAACTGTACGACTATCCATCGTCCAACATGACATTAAACTATATTGTTCCCTTTTTGTCCAGCATGATGTTAAACTGTATTGTTCTTACTGCATGACATTAAACTGCATAGTCCCCAAAGTCCTTACTACAAGACTTTAAACTGCAGAGTCCCCTATATGTCCTACATGACATTAAACTGTGCATTGTTAAGGTTGTTGCTACCTCTTGTTTCTCACACCCAGTATGACTCACGTGAGCTTAGAGAAAACTTCAACCATAACATCCTCTCTGGGCCGCTAATCATGCGTAAGTCCCAACACCTTTTTTTAGATCGTTGTCCTCAAAAAAAAATGATCACTAATTCATTCTTTAATTGAACTACGCAGACTTTGATCCTTGCCTTCTAGGCTGGGTACGTAGGCAACCTCCCGAGGTTCAACCTCAAAACCAATATATTCACATTGGTTCATCTTTGTCCTTGCTATATGATGTTAAACTGTACAATGTTTTTACCCTGTATGACAATAAACTACAACATTCTTTGACCCCCTCAACTGAGAGGGAATCATTATTTACATTGATCTCCAATCATGTTATATTCCAAAGACTACATGCATACATGGAAATGCCCGAACCTTTTATCTTGGGTCAAACCATCATTGCACTAAATTCCCCGTTCACCCTTCACTCGTATGAACCAAATCCGTACAGAGGGTATTTCTAGAACTATGTGGGCTTGATTCCCATCCTTATGGGATACGTAGGAACATTCGAGTGTCCCTTGAATCCAGCCCCAAGTCTTTGGTCCTAACCCTAAATTCCACTTTCAATCCCTTGGATGAAAAGTCCCCTGTGAAAATTTGAATGTGATATGAAAACCCTGGTCTTCATTCACATCAGGTTTATAAAACACACATTGTGTATTTCTTATAATGGTCCGTGTTCTATGACCCTAAACTAAGATCTTCTACACTCTCGTCCCACATGACGTTAAACTATATTTTAAGAACTATGTATGGCTTGATTCCCATCCTTATGGGATACGTAGTGAAGTCCAGCATCTCAATTCAGGACCCATCCACAACATGATTATGGTTAGCATTGGTCTGTGTATCTTTACATACATTGGACAATACCCATTTTTTATGTGTCATAATCCTAGCCTTAAATATTTTTATATATTCATAACCCTTTTCTTATCTTTTGGTCACAAAATGTTTGATACCTAAGAGTTCTTTTGCCTGACTATGCAGCATGTGCCCTTAGGCAGCCTTGCATAAGTAGTCTACATAAAGGACCTGTCAGCCAAAAGATGCTATTATTTGACTATGCATCCAATGCCCTTAGGCGACCCTACATAATTCAACCCCCTAACGGGTTTGTTAAATTGTGGTAACTTCATTCTTGGGAGGAAAACCTCTTTTTCCCATATTTGTCTTAACGAAAATATGTAGGGATCCAAAAAATAGCCATCCTTAACATATTTGTCCCATACTCCTTTTCATGATCTGAAAGTATTCAAGTCTATGGTTTTTTTATTTTTCTTCCCTACATTTGGGTCAGACCTTCGTAGAAGTGACATTCATCTAATTCTTAGACAACCTTGATTGGAAATATCCTCTCCATATTCAAGTACCTCTCTTTATACAACAAACTCTATGCTTTGGAAAATTTTAATCTTCATAAACTTTCACAGGCTTTTTAGTAGTAGAAAAGTAAATGTCTGAGAGTTCTTTTGCCTGACTATGCAGCACGTGCCCTTAGGCAGCCTTGCATAAGTAGTCTACATAACAGACCTGTCATCCAAAAGATGCTATTATTTGACTATGTAGCCAACGCCCTTAAGCGGCCCTGTATAATTCAACCCCTAAAGGGTTTGTTAAATAGTAGCAACTTCATTCTTGGGAAATACTTCTTCTAATGTCTTTTAGACATTTTTCATATCATTCTTCAGATTTAAAATTTCATAAGTCATAGTTTACATGTTTTACCCCATACTTGAATATGGTAATATGTTTCCAGATAAATTATCAAGGAATTGAGTCAATTTTAATCCATTCAGTCAAAGCTATTTCGACCTTAAACATTAGCATTTTTATGTTCGATGTGCATGAATTTAAAATTCCCACAAAAGACAAGGGAACTCTAAATAAAAGTCAAGTCCCAGCTCACTAAACATACATTTCGTATGATTTAGGTAATATTGATCAATTAAAAGATTCAAAGTTTGTAGGGTTATCTTTATAATCCTATCAAAAATCAAACTATGCTTTCTAGGCCCATTGGCTTAGGTAAAAATCTAAAGCAGGTAGCAAAAGAATGCAGGCACAAATGATTAAAGATGAAAGTGTTTTTTCAGTTGATGCACAAGAGTTAGAAGGACATCCACAGACTGAAGTCTCTTCTTCTTTCAAAGAATTACAAAAGGCTGTCAACATAAATCTTTATTTGATTTACGACATACTAAGCTTCATCAGCATCCACTTAAAGCTCATGCACTAGACCAACTTCACTCTTTTCATCTTGATGGAGTGCTTTCTTGGCATCTGCGGTGGCTTTCATACCATTCATTTGAGATCCCTCTAGTGAATTATTAAGTTGGTCAAGTTCCCCTGTAACAACATCTATCTGTTGCTGAAGATGCATATACTGGATGACTTTCTCTTTGATCTTATGCTTCATCTCCTTTAACATGGCTACATAATCAGCCACCTGGGTGCCGCCTTTCCTTGGTTTTCTTCTTTACATCAGAGTCACATCTTCCTTTCTATCAGATCCAACTCTTAGGGGGGACTTTTGTTGATTCTCCTTTTCATCACAGAATCTAAATGACTGAAAAAAGGGAATTCCTTAGCATAAAGTGATCCATCCTTTGAAGAAACATCAAAAATTTACAAAGGCATGAACAAGGATTTGCTTTAGCATGGGCCGCACAGGTTTCATCATGGTCATGGAGGTGTACCTGTGCGCCACATATTAGGCGCGCAGGTGACCTGTGCACCCTATTTGAGTTTCGCCTGGGGTCTTCACCAGCCTATAAATACCCCCTGTGGGCCCCCCGTTCAGGAGGAGGAAAAATTCCAGAAACATAGATTTGATCTCCCAGCGCCCTAGTCTCTTCTCGAAGCTTCCAAAAACTTCTAAGGTAATTTTTTACCTAGAACGAAAGATCTAAAGAGGGGGAATAAGGCCTAAGTGTTGAAATTCATCAACACCTGTGCACCTAGGTGTCTAAACCATTAAGGGAAATGAAGACACCTACACGCCCCCTTATCCCTTCAATAGAACCTACATGCCACTCTTCTGGTATCCCCTAGGGATAATACTAAGGGCTTGAGCCAAGTCTCGCCGAATTATTACCCCATGGGCTGACCGTCGCACAAGTACATATGTGCCGCACAGGTATACTTGCGCGACCAGTACCTACACGCCCACGCAGGACCTGCACGCCTACTTCTTTTTGGGTGCCCCTATTGTCTATTCACCTCTTTTATTCAACTCCACCTCTCCTCTTCAAGATTTAGCCTTTATAACCCTCTTCAATCCATTTATGGCATGATTTCTTGGTTGGCTTCCTTATCTGAAAGGAATTCTGTGGAACATCTCTCAAAACCTAGTGATTTATATATCTTTATGTCACTAAGGTTAGAGATTTCATTCATTCAACCTCATCCTTGAAGATGATAGGATCTATAACCTGGGCCTCCTTTTTAAGAGTAAGCCCCAGTACAAGTTCACTTAATTTGGGCATCCTCCTTAGGAGTAAGCCCCACGCCGGGCATCCTCTTTATGAGTAAGCCCCATGTTCCCAAATTCTAAATTCCGTTAACCTGGGCCTCCTTCTCAGGGATAAGCCCCAGTTCTCAAGTCCCTTTAACCTGGGCCTCCTTCTCAGGAGTAAGCCCCAATCATAATTTCTCTTAACCAGTCTTAATTTCTTTTGATTTGAACTTCCTCCTCGAGAATAAAACCCAATCATAAGACTCCTCTAATTTGGGAATCCTTCTTAGGATTATGTCCTAAGTTAAGTATCCAAATTTCCATAAAGCACCTATACCTTTATGGACCTTGTTCCTGGGTTTCTTCCCTGAAGTAAATCCCAAACCTAATATTCATCTATCTAGGCAGTCACACATACATATGCCTCACATTATTTATTATGATTGAATCTTTCATGGCACAATTGTTAGGTTTTACCAATACCTCTTAATTCTTACACTGAGCATGCCTCACGTGAGCAAAGAGTGTAAAAGTAATTATGAAATCTTTCTTTGCACCATCAATCATGCATAAACCTCATATTTATTCACTCGAACTACGTGGGTTCTGATTCCTTTTTCTAAACAAGGATACGTAGGTAGCCCATATGCGGGTACGATCCCAACTCTGAAATAATCCATGTCCTTCTGAATAACAATAAACTTAAAGTGCCCCACTGAGTGGCTTTAAAATCAGTATGGTCATCATAATGACCAAGATACTTTTATATAATGTATTGAAGGATACCATTGAATAAGAATATCTAACAAATACAGATGATTCACTATCGATGAAGAACCTCAAATACATATAAAAATATTCTCTAAATTTCTTACATATCAATCATTGATTTCAAGTTCTAAAAAAAGAACATTCTTATACTTGGTAATTTAATATGGATTCACGAACATAACTCAAATCTATATAGAGGGTATCGGAGTAGACAATAATTCCCCCAAAAAGGTGTGATGAGTCCGACCTCCCATCCTCTCGACCAATGAAAATTCTTAAGCCTCATTGGTCCCCAACTAATGAGAACCTACCTTTGGAAAGTAGGTCCAAATGGATATAGAATCCTTGGATGTTTCCAGTTCTACAAACAAACCCTTTAGAAACCGATTGGAATGTTTGAACCTTAAACCAACAAGGTCATCCCCATTTCCAGAGGAAACAATATGCAATTGATAAACAAACTCTTCATGAGATCTGTGATGTCACGACCCGTCCCCCGGGGCCCGTGTCGTAACTACCCCAAGCCCGCCTCCCATAGGCCAGGGGCTGGCGACTAGCACCAAAGGCGTAAAAACAGAAATATGGGAAGGCATTGCCTTTAAGTAAGAAACAAACACCACAGATTAAGCAAGCAGAAGTATATACTAAGTAAACTGAGTGTACAAGTAAGTTCGGAAAAGAAAATGGGCCAGTATACAAACCGAAACTAAAAGTAAAGTACAACTGTAAAGAGAATACATCAACAGAAAAGTAAAGCAGCAAGTCCAAGCCATCCTCTGGGAATCCCACTTGAAGGGTGGGTACAGATAGTCTTCTAAGCTCCTCGGCTCCAGTCGTCCATTCCGAGCATGTCTCATCCAGTGATCTACCTCCAGGTACCGTCCTGCTCCACGAGCTCCTACCTCGGTCAACGCTGTCCGTCGTCTTCATCCAACACAACGAAGTGCGGGCATAGCCCGTGTATGGGTGAGTATACACTACTCAGTAAGGACCTCGAGACCCCCAAAGGTCTTCCAGAATCCACAAAGGATAGATAAAAATAACGAAGTAACAACGAACACTACTTAGGTATATGCCCATACATATACCTAAGTCATCAATTCTAGCTCTGCTCCAACACACGAGCCCAAGTATAACCTAGTACACACAGGAAAGCACATCATAATCCATACAGGATATCAAGACAATCACATCAAAGATAATGATTGGAAGTCAAGACTCAGCTAACACTGGTATGCCACAATAGAGGAAGTGATTAGATGATCAGTTGTAGCCACTGGATCATCTAAGCTATTGGACCCACACAGGATCGATAGGTACTAACCCCCGCAATGACCCACACAGGATCTGACCCACACATGATCGGTATGCGCTGACTCACACAGGATCGCTGAGCGCTGACACACACAGGATCTGACCCACACAGAATCGGTATGCGCTGACCCACACAGGATCGCTGAGCGCTGACCCACACAGGATCTGACCCACACAGGATCGATAGTCGTCGTCGTCGTCGAACCCACGGAGGATTCCAGTAGTCAATGTAGTCGCATACATCTCTAGGGTTTCCGCACACAACTTGCTCGTTCCGGGAGGGTCCGCTCCACGAGCTAAGGAGTCAATACATCAATTATCACGTAGACCAGAGTTGATTTATCACAATGTTCCATCACGACATTAGGAACACAATGTGACTGACGGCGCGCTAATCGGACGCCCGATCTGAGAGTTATTGGCTTTTTTGTTCCAGGGGCCCGGTTGATTTTTAAGTCAAAACCAACCTGAACATACTCCAACTACGTCCAAAACTTGAGCATAGTAATCCAAAAGGTCCGTCTCACTAAGAGGAAACCAACAGAGTTGACGACATGTCAATCGGACGTCTGGAACTCAAGATATGTGTGTTTCTGCTCCGAGGCCCCGGTTGGTTGCGGGTTCAAACCAACCCTGCCAAACCCAAAATTTTTCCGGAACCCTGAGTATAATATATTGAAATGACCGTCTAGACTCAAGGATCGCTATGCAACTGACGGTGCGTCAAACAGAGGTCCTTAGCCCATGATATGGGCAAAAGACAAAAAACTGTCCGAAGTGGGGGGTCTGGGCCCGGCCGGGCGCGGCCCGACCCGGTCTGCGCGACCCGCCCCGGTCCAGCCGGGGGGGCGCGCTGGCTCGGCCAGCGGCCGAGCAGGGAGGGGGCGCGACATCCCCACCCCTCGCGCTTCGCGGACGCGGTGCGATGCCGCGTCCTTTCTGTCGTCGCGGACGCGGCTGACTGCCGCGTCCCACCTCGATCCCGCGCGGCCGCGTGATCCAGCGCCGGCCGCCGCCGCGGCTTCAGCCACGACGGATGTCTGCCGGTGGCGCGCCGGGCGCCGCCGCCTCTGGGCGGCCAGCCGGTGCCGGCCGCCGCGCCAGTGCCTCGCGCTGCCGGTGATCTCCGCAGGCCACTGGAGCCGCTCCGGTGGTCCATGTTTGCTCCTGTCTGTGCCTGTGGCCATCCAGGGACTCTCTCTTCACTGCGGCGGTCTTCAAACGCCACTGCGGTCCAGTTTCAACATCGGCCATCGTCCTCTGCATCAAGAACAGATGAACGGTGGGTTCAGACTTGTTCGAAGGCCCTCAACCACCGCGTTAGAGGTTTTAAACAAAAACCAAACATTCGTTTAATGTACTGTGGGTATAAAACTCATAAACAAATAAGTTAAATCAAGAACCCTCACAAAAAAGGTTAAACGCCATGCCGTGGTAAAAAAAACTCATAATAAATAAACAATTCCCCTTACCTCAACAAAAGATGATGATCATCGATGTCGCGGGGAAGAGGTTCGTAAGCATCGATGGAGTACGCCGAGGAGGAAGCGACGTCACGAGAGAAGAAAGGGCGGCGCGTCGTCGCTCTTCGATGATCCGGCGTTCTTTGTTGAGGGAGATGTCGTTCTTTTTCAGAGGGCGACGTTCTTCCAAAAACTCAATAGTTTGAAGGAGAATCCCCTTTTCGATCCACGCAAGCTTCCGCCCTCTTTTATATAAAATAATAGGCTCACCTATTATTTTAATTAAGCATTCAAGGAAACTCCCAATAATTAAATCTCCACATTTAATTAAACGTGCTGATAATTAATCGACGGAAGGGAGAAGGAAGTTTTCCATTATTTAACGTGTCGTCAAACAATTAAATTAGGGAAACCTGGGGTGGACTTGCAATTAAAATGGGGGGGGGGGGGTGTAGAAAGTTACAAAATTAATGGGGTGAAATCGTGTGGGCCCCACATCACTAATTCCCATGCGAGATTCCACCACTTAAGTGAAATAATTTGAGGCACAAATTATTTCACCTAAAAACTCAACCCACAATTTTTAACAACTCAACACGAGCAAACGCAACTCCAGAAAAGGACTTCCTAAGCAATTACCGGTGATGTGGTTTCAACGGTGCCCTCAGATTTTGATTCCGAGCACCGGTTCAAAAGTTAGAAAAACCCGCTCGCTCGTTCACTGAACTTACCCGAGCTAAACCTTAGAAATTTATTTCGGGCACATCCGGCCTCAGAATCAGGTGCCGTCAGAGACTGCGCACTCATAAAATTCCAAAGAATTTAAGAAAAAAAATTTCCTTGAAATTTACGGGTCTTTACATTATTCCCACCTCAGGGATTTACATCCCCATAAAGATACATCACAAACTAGGGAAACAAATGGGGGTACTGAGCATGCATCTGAGCCTCCCACTCCCAAGTGCTCTCTTGGAGGTTCCCGTGCTTCCACCTGATGCGCACAAGAGGAATCGACCGTCCACGTAGGACCCGCTCCTGTCGATCCTCGATCTCCACTAGGACCTCCACAAAAGTCGCCCCATCGTCAAGGTCTAGCTCCCCATGGTTGATGATATGTTTCGGGTCATGCATGTATCTCCTCAGATGAGATATGTGAAAGACGTCGTGCACCCTATGCAACTGAGGTGGTAGAGCCAGGCGGTAAGCCACCTCGTCTATCCTACTGAGAATCTGAAAAGGTCTGATGAAGCGCGGAGAAAGCTTGCATCCCTGGCCAAATCTCCATAATCCACACCGATATGAGACCCATAAGAAAACATGGTCACCATCCTCAAACTCTAGTGGTCTCCACCTCCTGTCAGTATAAGAATTATGTCGGCTTTGGGCTGTCCTCATCCTTTCCTAGATGACCTGGACCTTCTTTGTCCTGGCCTGGACCATCTCTGGTCCCACTAGTGCTGACTCCCCGGGGTCTGTCCAGCACAAAGGTGATCTGTATGGTTGGCCGTACAATGCCTCGTATGGTGCCATCCCGATAGTGGAGTGGTAGCTGTTATTGTACACAAACTCCACCAAGGGTTGGTGGTCCTCCCAGTTATGACCCAAGTCGAGGACACATACAGGGAGCATGTCCTCGAGAGTCTGAATGGTCCTCTCTGTCTGACCATCCATCTGAGGGTGAAAGGCGGTGCTCAGACGTAGCTGCGTCCCTAAAGCCTACTGCAGCCCCTTCTAAAGTTGGGAAGTAAAACGAGCATCTCGATTAGAGACGATACATGACGACACACCATGAAGCTGTACGATATTCTAAATGTAGAGGCAGCCCAAGCTCTCCACTGAGCCCTACTCTCTGATGGGTAAGAAGTGAGCCCACTTGGTGAGTCGGTTGACAATCACTCAAATGGAATCGTGTCCTCTGAAAGTACGTGGAATTCCATTCATGAAATCCATAGATATCCCGTACCACATCCACTCCGGGACCTCCAAGAGTTGTACCAAGCCTGCTGGTACCTGGTGCTCCACCTTCACCTGCTGACAGGTGAGGCATCCAGAAACAAACTCCACCACAACCTTCTTCATACCCGACCACCAGTACTGTCGCCTGAGATCCTGGTACATCTTCCTTACCCCTGGATGTACCGCTAAAGGTGAAGTGTGAAAATCTCTTAGCACCTCCTCCTGTAGTGTAGCTGGTACCATGGTACATCCTCTGAAAAGAATGACGTGCTCCCCTCCTACAGAAAATCCATCAGGTGCCTGTCCAGTGGAAATCTGTGCATGCCGCATCTCACAGTCAACGTCTCCACGCTGTGCCTCCCTGACCCCCTGAAGTAGTGGAGGAGTGACTGTGAGAGACTGAAGAAAGGATGATCCGTCTCTACCCATGAAGGATATCTACAAAGCGACTAGCTGCTCTGTCACCTCTCCAAGTTGCTGGATGCCCGTCCTCCTGCTGAGAGCATCGGCTACTACGTTCCCCTTCCCAGGAGTATAGACTATCTCAAAGTCATAATCCTGGAGGAAATCGAGCCATCTATGCTGTCTCAGGTTCAGGTCCTTTTGCGATAAGATGTACCTGAGACTCTGGTGGTCAGAAAAAACTGTAAAGCACTCGCCCATAAGATAGTGCCACCATGTCTTCAGAGTGAAGACCACTGCTGCTAACTCTAGGTCATGGGTAGCATAGTTCTGCTCGTGTGGCCTCAACTATCGTGATATATAGGCGATCACTTCCCTCTCTTGCATCAGGAAACACCCGAGTCTGGTCCCTGATGCATCGTAGTAGACCACGTCCCCAACTCCCTCCTCCGGTAGCCTCAAGATTGGTGCGCTGGTCAATCTCTGTCTCAGTTTCTGGAAGCTCTGCTGACTACTATCTGACCACACGAAGGGTTTCCCCTTCTTCGTCAAAGCTAAAAGTGGTGCTTCCACTCTGGAGAAGTCTGGCACGAATCTCCAGTAATACCCAACCAGTCCTAGGAAACTCCGCACCTCCGTCACGCTCCTGGGTGGCTCCCAAGCTAGCACCGCCTCGATCTTCGCAGGATCCACCGCAAATCCCACCTTAGAAATGACGTGCCCCAAGAAGTGGACCTCACGTAACCAAGACTGACACTTCGAGAGTTTACCATAAAGCTGGTGCTCTCAGAGTGTGTCCAGTACAACCCGCAAGTGGTAGGCGTGCTCCTCCTCAGTAGTCGAGTAGACCAAAATGCCGTCGATGAAGACTACGACAAATCGATCGAGGTAAGGATGGAAGATTCTGTTCATGAGGCTCATGAACACAGCTGGAGCGTTGGTTACGCCGAAAGGAATAACCAAGAACTCATAGTGGCTATACCGACATTTGAAGTCCGTCTTCTGCACATCCTCGTCTTGAACTCTGAGATGATGATAGCCTGAACTGAGGTCAATCTTCGAGAACCACCGTGCTCCCTTGAGCTGATCGAAGAGGTCGTCAATCCTCGGAAGCAGATACTTGTTTCTCACGGTCACCTGGTTCAGGTGACGATAATCGACACACAGTCGCAAGCTCCCGTCCGCCTTCTTGGCAAAAAAAATCGGTGAATCCCAGGGTGAAACGCTGGGTCGAATGAATCCCTTGCCCTGCAAGTCCTCCAACAATACCCGTAGCTCACGAAGTTCCGCAGGTGCCATACGATATGCTGGAGTAGATATCAGGGCTGTGCCAGAGTACAGGTCGATGTAGAAGTCTACGTATATGCGAGGAGGTAGTCCTGAAACGTCGTCAGGGAAAACATCCGCATACTGATCCACCACAACAGGAAAACTTGGACTCCGCATGTCAACTGATCCTAGGATGAGGCTAGCCAACTGATGAGTGATCGGCTGTCCTCTCCTCTACATGAGTCCGTCCTGCGCTGCAAAGGCTCCCTTCTCGCCGATGAAGGTGAACCTTCTCCCATCGGTGCGAACACATCGTACCTTGCGCCTAATACAGTCAATCTGAGCATGAACTGTGGATTACCAATCCATGCCCAAGATGATGTCATAAGGCCTCAAAACCGCTACAAGAAGATCCCAGCTGAATCTCTCACCTCTAAGAGTAAGCTCACACTACCGGAACCAGTGCGTAATCATCGCGTATGATCCCGTAGGAGTCTCTATCCATAAGGATCGAGCCAACGGCTCCGTCGGAATCTCTGAGCTCCGAACAAGGGCAGCGGCAATGAAAGAATGAATCGCTCCTGTGTCTATAAGTACTGCAGCAAGGGTGGAGTAGACATAGATAGTACCTCAAATCATCTCTGGTGCGCCATGGTCGTAGGCCTCCACTGCCTGAAGCTGAGCCTGCCTCTGTCCGCCAGCTCCCTGTGGTCGGGGTGGGCCTCCTGGTGGTGGTGGTGGTAGAGCCTCAAATCATCATCCACCACTCGCTACTCGGCTAGCTCCTCTGCCTCGTCCATCTGCTCCCTACGGACTGCCACGGTTGAACCTCTGCCTCTACCTGGGTGGTCCCTCAACTGTCTGCTGCTCCTCTGCATGGCAGGTCGGGCAGTCACGAGCCATGTGGCCCTGCCCACCAGAGGCTTAGCACTGTCTACCCCCCATATGACTGGCTCTGCGCCGTGTGCCCTGCACCTCTGAGCCAGTGTCCTGAGGTTGTCTGCCTGATGGTCGGGTCCGCCTGGACCCCTATGACGTCCGTCGACTACCAACTGCAGAAGACTTAGCTACATGTCTCCCTGTGGTAGGTCTCGCTGCTGGTGTAGGCTCAACAAGAAATCTCTCTACGATAAGGGCTCGCTCCAGTACTCTCGCTTGCGTCGATAAGCTGAGGGAGATCACCGAAGCTCTGATCTCATGTCTCAGTCCCTGCTCGAAGGTCCAGGCCCGGAAGAATTGGTCCCGTACCATGTCTGTAGAGTAGCATTAGAGATCAGTAAACCTCGCTGAGTACTAGGCTACCGTCATGCTGCCCTGTCGCAGCTGTAGCAGCTCCTGAATGCACACCACACAGAGGGTGGATGGAACAAACTCCGAGTGGAAGAGGCTCTCGAATTCTGTACAAAGAAGGGACACCTCGTCGTGTACCTGGAGCATGAGGCTCCACCATCTCCCCGCTACCGCGTGCAGGAGACTCGCTGCAAGGATCACCATGAGGTCAGCCGGTGTCCCTACTAGCTTGAAAACTCGAACTACTACCTCCAGCAAATCCTCAGCTGCCTAAGGGTCCGTCTCCCCGTGGAACCTGGGCGGTCTCTGATGCTGAAATTCGTGAAGTGCACTAAGGTGTCGTGCACTCTCAGCGGCCGGGGCTGGTGGCATCGGTGGATCGACAGGTAGTGGCACCGCCGGTGCCCCCGCTGTAAAAGGGACCTGCACCGAGGCCTCGTCGCTCGGTGGGCTGTCGTCTCGCACAAAGCTCGAAACCCTCGCTAGCTGCTGTCATGGGGCCATCCTGAAAAGAAACAGGTGCGCCACGGTTAATACAGTATACCTGGTGAGCTGACAAAAAGTAATTACAAAGAAAATTTTTGAAACACACATGCAATCAATGTTTTCGTGCATTGAGTCGGAAATCAGAAGTCAGGGCCCTGGTGTATGGATACGTCAGTCACTTCACCAACACTAGACTCCCTGGACTAATAACCACACTCAAATACCCTTAACACTATTTCTTTACATAGAGAAAGATCAGAGTCCTGAGTTCTGCGGTAGAACCGAGCTCCTCTGATACCAATTTGTCCCGACCCGTCCCCCGGGGCCCGTGTCGTAACTACCCCAAGCCCGCCTCCCATAGGCCAGGGGCTGGCGACTAGCACCAAAGGCGTAAAAACCGAAATATGGGAAGGCATTTCCTTTAAGTAAGAAACAAACACCACAGAGTAAGCAAGTAGAAGTATATACTAAGTAAACTGAGTGTACAATTAAGTGCGGAAAATCAAATGGGCCAGTATACAAACCCAAACTAAAAGTAAAGTACAACTGGAAAGAGATTACAACAACAGAAAAGTAAAGCAGCAAGTCCGAGCTGTCCTCTGGGAATCCCACCTGAAGGGTGAATACAGATTGTCTCCTCAGCTCCTCAGCTCCAGTCGTCCTTTCCGAGCACATCTCATCCAGTGATCTACCTCCAGGTACCATCCTGCTCCATGAGCACCTACCTCGGTCAATGCTGTCCGTCGTCTGCATCCAACACAACGAAGTGTGGGCATAGCCCGTGCAGGGGTGAGTATACTCTACTCAGTAAGGATCCCGAGACCCCTAAAGGTCTCCCAGAATCCACAAATGATAGATAACAATCACGAAGTAACAACTAACACTACTTAGGTATATCCCCATACATATACCTAAGTCATCAATTCTAGCTCTACTCCAACACACGAGCCCAAGTACAACCCAGTCCACAGAGGAAAGCACATCGTAATCCATACAGGATATCAAGACAATCACATCAAAGACAGTAATTGGAAGTCAAGACTCAACTCACACAGGTATGCCACAATAGAGGAAGTGATTAGATGATCAGTTGTAGCCACTGGATCATCTAAGCTGTTGGAACCACACAAGATCGATAGGTACTAACCCCCGTAATGACCCACACAGGATCTGACCCACATAGGATCGATAGGTACTAACCCCCGCAATGACCCACACATGATCTGACCCACACAGGATCGGTATGTGCTGACCCACAGAGGATCGCTGAGCACTGACCCACACAGGATCTGACCCACACAAGATCGGTATGTGCTGACCCACATAGGATCGCTCAGCACTGACCCACACAGGATCTGACCCACGCAAGATCGATAGTCATCGTCGTCGTCAAACCCACAGAGGATTCCAGTAGTCGATGCAGTCGCAGCCAGCTCTAGGGTTTCCGCACACAACTTGCTCGTTTCAGGAGGGTACGCTCCACGAGTTAAGGATTCGATACATCAATTGTCACATAGACTAGAGTTGTTGTATCGCAAAGTTCCGTCACGACATTAGGAACACAACACGACTGACGGCGTGGACGCCCGGTCTGAGAGTTATTGACTTTTTCGTTCTAGGGGCCCAGTTGGTTTTTAAGTCAAAACCAACCCGACCATACTCCAAATACGTCCAAACCTCGAGCGGAGTAAGCCAAAATGTCCGTCTCACTAAGAGGAAACCAACAGAGTTGACGGCACATCAATCGGACTTCCGGAACTCAAGATATGTGCGTTTCCGCTCCAAGGGCCCGGTTGGTTGAGAGTTTGAACCAACCCGGACATACCCAATGTTTTTTTGAAACCCTAAGTATAATATACCGAAACTACCTTCTCGACTCAAGGATCGCTACGCAACTGACGGTGCGTCAAACGGATGTCCATAGCCCAAGATATGGGTAAAAGACCGAAAACTATCTGAAGTGCGGGGTCTGGGCTTGGTCCAGCCCGGCCCAACCCCCCATGGGTCGGCCCGAACCGGGTCAACCCGAACTGGGTCTAGCTCGGCCTGGTCTACGCGACCCGCCCCGGTCCAGCCGGTGGGGCGCGCTGGCTCGACCAGCGTCCGAATAGGGAGGGGGCGCGACTTCCCCGCCCCTCGCGCTCCGCGGATGAGGCGCGATGCCACGTCCTTTCTATCGCCGCGAATGCGGCTGACTGCCGCGTCGCACCTCGATCCCGCGTGGCCGCGATATCCAGCGCCTGCCGCCGCCTCCGGGTGGCCGGCCAGTGCGGGCAGCCGCCGCGCCGACGCCCTGCGCTGCCGGTGATCTCCGCGGGCCACTGGAGCTGCTCCGGTGGTTGGTTTTTTCTCCTGTCTGCGCCTATGGCCATCCCGAGACTCACTCTTCAGTGCGATGGTCTTCAAACGCCGCTGCGGTTCAGTTTCAATGTCGGACATCGTTCCGTGCATCAAGAACAGATGAACAGTGGGTTCAGACTTGTTCAAAGGTCCGCACCCACTGCGTTAGAGGTTTTAAACCAAAACCAAACATTCCTTTAATGTACTGAGGGTATAAAACTCATAAACAAATAAGTTAAATCAATAACCCTCACAAAAAAGGTTAAATGCCGTGCCGTGGTAAAAAAAAACTCATAAGAAATAAACAATTCCTCTTACCTCAACAAAAGATGACGATCGTCGATGTCGCGGGGAAGAGGTTCGTAGGCGTCGACGGAGTGCTTCGAGGAGGAAGCGGCGTCACGAGAGAAGAAAGGGCGGCACGTCGTCGCACTTCGATGATCCGACGTTCTTCATCGAGGGAGACACCATTCTTCATCGGAGGGCGGCGTTCTTCCAAAAAATCAAGAGTTTGAAGGAGAATCCTCTTTTCACACCACACAAGCTTCCGCCCTCTTTTTAATAAAATAATAGGCTCACCTATTATTTTAATTACGCACGCAAGGAAACTCACAATAATTAATTTGCCACATTTAATTAAACGTGCTGATAATTAATCGAATGAAGGGAGAAGGAAGTTTCCCATTATTTAACTTGTCGTCAAACAATTAAATTAGGGAAACCCAGGGTTGACTTGCAATTAAAATGGGGGGGAGTGGAAAGTTACAAAATTAATGGGGTGGGCTCGTGTGGGCCCCACCTCACTAATTCCCATGCAAGATTCCACCACTTAATTGAAATAATTTGAGGCACAAATTATTTCACCTAAAAACTCAACCCACAATTTTTAACAACTCAACACGAGAAAACACAACTCCAGAAAAGGTCTTCTTAAGAAATTACCGGCGCTACAGTTTCAACGGTGCCCTCCAATTTCGATTTCGAGCACAAGTTCAAAAGTTAGAAAAACCCACTCGCTCCTTCACTTAACGTACCCGAGCTAAAGCTCAGAAATTTAGTTTGGGCACATCGGGCCTCGGAATCAGGTGCCGTCAGAGATTGCGCACTCGTAAAATCCCAAAGAATTTATGAAAAAAAATTTTCCTTCAAATTTAAAGGTCTTTACATGTGAGATACAAAATAATCCAAACAGGAGAGTAAATCACCCATTCATTATGTCTTCATATATTCTAACAACTTTTATTTTCCCACTCAATTATAAACAAATATACTTCCTTTTTTGAATACATAGACTCAAGAAAGTACTGGTAATACTAGAAAAAATAAAATTTATTAATATCTAACAAATATTTAAAATTAAATTGTAATTATCTTCATAAATACATCTTTTGGGATTTTATTTTGTTTTGTGTCTTTCATAAATTTAAAACTATAATAACCACAATCACTTCCATTAATGTTTTTGAGACACTATATAAACATTTGAAAAAATATGTAATATGTATTTAGATATGGTTTGATAGTGAAATATTACTATATATACCCTAATACTTATCCAGTTATAATAATATGGAGGCTTATCATGTTCATAGGTCGTCCTAATACCATGATCTTGATAATATTTACACACTTCCCTATCATTATTTTTTTGTTAAAATATAAAATAATACAAATTATTTAAATTTATTTTTATAATTTTGAATGTGGTGTATTACCAATTGATAAAGGGTATCATGTCTAGTTAAATTTTTGGATATTTATGCATTGGATACAAAAAATAAATCTTTTGATTATCCCAATTTATTTCCATGAGCACCAAATTCTTCTAAAAAAGAAAAAGAAATAATTTTTTATTGTAATGAATGTATATTTTATTGGATTATATTACATAGTTTTACGAATATATTATGGGTATTAAGAATATTTTATCATCTATAATTTTCATTCAAAATGTTTTCGCCAATCCATCTACTATCATTGGAATTTATTTTTCATCCAATGATTCTTTTTTATATAAGTGATGTGGGAGAAATGAGTCCAACTTTTATATCACAAGGTTTTTCCTTTATAGAGTACTAATATATAATCCTTTTAAAACAGAATATTATTTAACTATAATTTAAATTTTTAGGCAAATTTGGATATTTTTTAAGAGAATTCACCCATGCATACATTCACAACAAAGTACCATTCACTTATGTAATCTTATATTTGTATGATTTTTTATAAAATTAAATATTTTTTATATTATTAAATTTAAATTTTGTATCTTCATGAACTTTTAATGTTAGTAAATGTGGTAGATAGATTATAATTCTATAGGTACAGATAGAAGGTATTTTCAGCTTACTGGTAGATCCGATAAATTGTTATTATTTAACCTTTTTCTTTCCCTTTTTTTACTATTTTTAATAACATTCTGTTGTTTAGACCATTTTTCATTACTTGATAATGATTTTAAATAAAAAATAAATTGGAAATTACATGCCTCTTTGTCATCATGTATCTTTATAATGCAAGACATTCATGCTACAAAAGTTACAATAACATGTTCAATTGTGAAGACATCTAGATCAACAAGGGAAAAAATTAGCTCAGTTGTTTGTTCATGAGCTACATAAATCCCTACTAACACATAATCTTCAAGAAATTATTTTTTTAGTATAACGTTTGATTTTTTACATTATACCCTCACAATAATATGATGTGAGGGTGCTGATAAATAAAAATCACAACCAATTTCACTAAGAAAAATACAATTAAAAGAAAGTTATCAATAGTTTATTGATTCACATTTAGATGAAAATGAAATAAAAAAAATTATTACCTTGGGTAAGGTATTTTTTTTTGAGGGAAATGGATATCCTCAAAACTAGGGGTAGATCCTCATGTAATGTTCATCAAGTTTTGTTCCGTCTTCTGGACATTTTCAAATTAACTCTTCTATCAAAATAAACTGCTAGAGAACATTTTTTATATACAGAATACATAAATGAATGTATTTTTTAAATTTTATAATCACCAACCACTTTAATATTGTTTTCTTAAATTATTTTTGAGGTTGCACTATAAAACTCACACTTATAAGGTAATCATATTGTTCTTTCCACTTCAAGGCTACTGAAAGTAGTCATTAATATGATACTACTAATGATAATTATTGTTTCTAAACTAGATAAAAAAATATATGAAAATAATTATTCATTTTTATTTAATACTAAAATAATGTATTAAAAAAATTATTATGACATACTTATACATGATTATTAAATTTTTTTTCTGCGTTTTCATCTATTAATTTTCCAACATTATTTACATGATTCTCCTTCCATAGCACATGACATGGGATGTAAGTCATTTTATATTTTGATTTATCAATCAACATATTAACATAGGATTATAATTATGTTATTATTTCATGTCACATAAATTTATTACAATATATTTAAGATATACAACATTTTTCAAATGATGTATACCCATTCCTTGATTTATGGTAGGATAAGTTGGTTTTAATACATGCACTTGTTTTGATAACTCAGTTAATACTTTATAAACAAATAATTATTAATTAAATTAATTAATACATTTAATGTTAAGTAAAATATTATCAATTGAAATATACCTAAAATGAAGCACCCTCATGATGACTAGTGAATGCATTTCATGTTTATTTTATTATCATATGTTCATATATGCGGTGGGTTTTGTTTTACTTTACCTTGAGATAATGCTTCATAATAATTGTCTTGAAGGCTCTATGATCCTTTCAAGTCAACATTAATTTAAATTTTATTAGATAGTAATATATTATAAATGTACATTGTAAGGGATAAGGAAGAAAAAATTAACATTTCAATATTTTATTTTTTTCGTAAAATAGGGAAGGTATATCATAATGTTACCCTAATCTATTCCAAAATTAGTACCTTCATCAAAGGAAAAATATTAATAAACTAATATAAATCAATTAGAATATTCATTCCATTGGTGACCCCAATGTTTCTAATGAAAATGGACATGTCAGGGTCTACAAGATTTCTATGTGAATTCTATCCAATCTTAAAATATATTCCTTTGCTTATTTGCTTGGTATTTCTGGTCAGTGTTGTTGAACTATGATGATCATGGACTATTCAAGCCACATGATTATAACCTTCTAATATTTCATTGATTATAATATTTTCAATATGTTCCTCCTTGATTTGGAAGCTTCATCATGTGGGGGTTACATTATCAATAGAAGTGATTCGATATTTAATTTTGATTTTGTAAATATACTAGTCAATACATAATAATATAAAGAAATTAATTATATATTAAAGACTTAACCTATTCATTTAACTCTATTTTTTATTTAAAGATTTAATATATTTGGAACGTCTAACAAATATACAAATCCTCTCATTATGGTCCTCTCTAACATACAAGGCCTCTCATTTATTAAGACCACCGTGAAATGATTATAATTTCCAAATAAAAGTTTATCCTCAAATGAAAAAATATATGACCCGAAAATGGTGTTAGTTGGTAATATAATAATTATACACATTCTTTTTATAAGATTTGAGACATAAAATACTTATACTACCTATTATTCCATTATAAAAAGTGTATATGTGTACCCTCCCTAGATAAAATCCAATTTCAGCGATCAAAATTCATCGATTTTAACTAAATTTTTATTATCAACCTATTTTCATTGAAAAATAGGTAATTATAATGTTTTATAATATAACACCCATATTATTTCAAATATTCCAAGGTTTTACATATTCACAATAACTAAATTTATGTCCTTGGTACCTGATACATGCATCACCTCCGCTATATGTGTAACTACACTATTTTTCATGGTACTTAATTCATCTAATTCCATTGTATAGAATGTATAACTATTAATTACATAACCATTATATGATAATACATTCATACTTGGTCCCCTATCTAGTCATTGATGTTGTTCATAAATTATTTGGATTTATATATTTCTCTTGACAAATATGGCCTCAAAATCATCCTATAGAATATCGATTATGTGTATTTTGTATCCATATTTCATACAGTGAAGGATTCAAATAACTATTAACTACATGTTGGGTTTCAATATATGGTGAAACCTAAAAACTGTTTTATAAAATTTAAAGGCCATTCAACTTTGTCTCTATAATGAAAATTAGTAGAAAATAAATTTTAATAATTCCTCTACCTATAAGGTGACCACTGTTAAGTGATTTTGGGAGACTAATGTTATCAAAATTAGGCTACTAGTTGGTTTAATGGATTACTCAAAAATATATCACTCTATAATAGAACCTTATAGACAACTTTTATTTTTAATATACCCCTTCAAAATCATCATATATCATTCAATGGGATATATCCATCTATAACATATATAACCACATAGACATGTCTCTCTAACCAAGTGAACCATGATATAAAATAATGATGGTGGGTAAAAAATCTCTAATTCACTTAATATGATATAATTTTCATTACATATAGTTAGAAACTATTATAGGTCTATAAAATTACTGCATATATCATTAAAAAAGAAATAAATCTTATTTAATGTGTATTGTATATTTTTAAGAAGAATGTAATATAATTCTACAAGCATTAAGTCATTAATCAAAGCATGATAGTAATGTGATTATTGGACCTTTTACTTCAAATCATTCATTGAAATGATGTAATTGATATTTTATAAGGACCAATCTAGAACCTTCACATTATTCAAGAGGTTATAAATCTGATATCACTTTTTTTTAAAGAGTGTAAGCTATTAGATGAAGAATAGTATTACTTTAACCCATCAATGGAACCAAATATTACCTTATTCCAATGCAAATCAAGTCCCATATATCCTTAAAAACATCTTTCCTTTCTAACTGAATTTATAAATTTTCCAATGAAACTATCACGAAATATTTTACATGTGGATGACATCAAGAAAAGGTCATAGGTACAAAAAATTCTAGAATGATAAATTTTTAAAAAAGTGATCTATTTTTCAAACCTATTTTGTATGGTTTTACAAAAATAGTCTACCAAAAATGGTGACAATATCCTTTACGTTATCAAACTATTGATCACTTATTGGTGGAATAATTTTTTTTACCTTATTCTGAATTCCCATTGAATGATGTCATCAAGGATCGGTGTTTATGTAATTGAGATAAAAAATTATAATACCCTAGAATTTTTCTTCAAGGAATATTTCAACCTAGACGGGTGTATACCTTGTTCACAAATGGTACACCCTAGAAATCCTTTAATGATATATCTTGGTAAATTTATATAACAAATAAATAAATTTTTCATCCACTAAAACATGGATCTCAACATGAAATTTTCATTAATATAAGCATAATATAGCATAACACCAGATTTCCACATTAATTCTACCACATCAATAAATGGATCCAATTAAAAATAAAAATCATTATTCAATTTGTTTTAGTCATAATATAATTATAGATAACATAATTTATATTCACTTCATGAATAACCACTATAGAACGTTATAATTTACCATAATAATAGGTTGAATAATATGAGTTATACTTTGTACAATCAAAAAATCATTCCATATACCAAATAAAGAAAGTTGATTTTTTTTGACTTGTTTCTAACTTTAGGATACTCATCATCAATTTTATTCATGTAAGGAGAGTCTTATGGTCGATGAAGATTATTATCTTTATATTTTGTATATATTCTCCAAAACTCCACCTTTTTAAAAAAGGCAACTTTTAGGCTTAAGTGGGAACCAAAAATCCAAATTCAAAAAATAATATAGAATAAAAATATTCAATTAAAAATTAAAACTATAACCACCCATCAATAGATCATTGAGGGGACATACTTTTATAAATTTAAAATCAAAATGGATGTCAAACAAAAACCAAAATCTAGAAATGAACTGACAATACACAAATGCATATTAGGAATCTTGAGTCTGATTGTCATGCCTCAAACCATAAACCCATGTGAAGATAATATCCACCTCCTGAGGTCATCACCATCCACTTCCTCGCCGATGGATCCACCATCACTAATAGAACCACAAGGTTGCATATGAACTACCAATGCAACATTGGAATATTCCATAACCAAAATGAACTATACACTTACAGAAAACCCATCGTAGAAATAGAGACAAAAGGAAAAATACATGACAAAAAGCCTTACTGGGAACAACCCAAAAATATCACCAAATGGAAAATTTTCTTCATCAACCATCTTGATGATTCTTAAGAAACAATGATTTGGGGGATCCACCATCGACCGATTTCACCATCACCAACCAAAAACCACCAAAGGCACCAACACACTTGACCAGGATGTGGTCAAGTGCAGAGCATTACACAATAGGAGAAGACCAAATGTGACCAAGGGAAATGAGTAAATGAACAAGGAAACACCAAAACACCTCTTTTGAAAAGACCAATTATTGAATGAATGGACCCCACAAGATCTGTCACCCCACCCTTAATAGCTAGATAAATGAACTTACTAAATCACATGGTCCCTGACTAGTCAAGAGAGAAAAACCAATACCTCTATGGGTCAAAAGGGCCACCACCAAGACAATATAGGACCATCAAGGATTCCAAAAGAGAAGACCCATATTTAAATCCACAACATGAAGAGTAATGGTAAGTGAAGCACAATATATAAGGTAAGAAAACCCCTTGAAAAACTAATGACGAGGAAGAAGAATAAGGTGTCATCAAGAATGAGCATGAGGGTTGAAACCCTAGAGGAGAGGCACCTCAAGAGAACTAGGAGAGAATCAACTCATTGGAATTATTATATCTTCATTACATGTCAATTAATGTGTATTATCCTCACTTAAATATAGGTGACTAAACCATGAAATGTTTCTAAAGTGATATAAATTTTTTAAAGGAATTGATTCACCATTCTTGTATGATAACGCACCACACATAAGAGATTTTTAAGTGATTCATGGTCCTTTAAAAGAAATATGTAGTCATTTTGAGAGTCATGTATTCTTTCAAAGATCATATACATTATACAGAGAATTCATTTAGTGTCATATGTTTGATAAGGATGTTCTTTATCTTATAGTATAATCCCATTCAAGAGAAAAATTAGTTCTATAAAACCAGTTTCACTCCATATGCTTCCAGGTTTCAAATTATATAGCTTTCATACCGATGAAAGTGCATCATATTTAGTAAAACAAGCATACAATAGTACCTTTTCACAACACTTTATTTTTTCAAAAAGATTTAACCAATCATGAAGTTCATATTTAACTAAAATTTTCATTTCCTCAATAAGAAATCTATCATTATTTACACTTGTGATCATATCCTCGATGCAATATTCATTTTCCTTCATGCTCATAATCATATAAGATGATCTATAAACAACCCTGTGATCCCAACCACTAGAAATATTCATTTTATTTTTACTTTTGGTATAAAATTTATAAAATAAATCAAATATGTAACATATAAAATCATTATCCAACTCCACTAGACTAATTTGTCTTGAATAACAATCTAAACATGGAAAACATATTTTAGAAGGGTTATATACCCTCTATTTATTAAACATGATGAACTCTTTAACCATGTCATCATACTCTTTTAGAATAAGATTAGCATCTTTTCATTTTCAATTATCATCCCTACTATTATATTAAATAATATTAATATTTTAAAAAAATATACACACATAGAATATATGATCTTAGAAAATTTAAAGAACAAGAATAATATGAAAAAATGTATAATAAAACTTTTTTATTATTCCAAGAACTCACAAATCACAAATCATTTTATTTTTTGGAATAGATTCATCATGGGATAATATCAACTTCATATAAATATCAATGTTCGTAATAACCCTATGTATTCTTATTACTGGTTTGGTATTAGGGTATATATATAATAAGAATTCACTATCAAAACAAATACTAAAAAAATTATATAATTTCCCCAATGTTTCTACAGTGTTTAAAAAAAAATAATCACATCGATTATTGTTTTTTTAATTTATGAATGATATCATATTTTATAAAAAAACTTGCATCCCCAAAGTTAAATTTTAAAAATTTACCTTTTTAACTCATCATCGAGATGTGTGATTGATTGGTTCATTTAATGTTTTGAAATTTTTTTATCTATTAATTTTTTATATAATTCCAATAATTAAACAAGTAATGTTTTTGGAAATAATAATATTGCATCCATGGGTTTTTGAATTAAATAGTTAAACAAACACATTTTGAAATTGAAATTAGAAATTAGACCATAAATTTGATTTTGTGAAAAAAATAATTACTCTTTCCATATTTAAAAGTTAAGAGAGAGGATTCATAATGAGATAAATCTTTAAAAAAATTATTAATGAAGAAGAATATTTATCAATAAGCATGAAAGATATATTTGTCTTCAAATAAATGAAGATATTTATAAAAAATTATAATTTAGAGCATAAAAATTGAAGAATAAATATATAGTATATCAATAATTATAGAATATATAATCGATTGAGAGAGTATTTTTTATAAGATATTGACTACAAAAAATTTGGTAAAAAATGATATTTTTTTATCCATTGATAGTTCATTCCAAAATTAAAAAAAAGAGGATTAGTCTTATTGATTTTTTTTTCACTTCTTATGCTGTGAAAATGGATTGAAATTCTACTACCCTTATCTTAATGGTAACATTTTAGATTTGTATGATTGTATTTATTTATTTTAATTGGAAGTGAATAAATATTGTGAGTGAAGGCCTATAACTTTTACACTATGTTGGGAGATATATTAGTAAATGAAAAAAATGATTTTATAATTATTAAAATAAAAATAAAATAAAATAAATGATTTTGATTTAGCTTAATTTTGTTTCGATACAACGTTCAATAAAATAAATGAAATTATTTTCATTTCTCTCTATCTTGTTTGGGGAAAATTGTTAAAAGATTATAAATAAATTTTTTTGTTGTTGTAAATGACAAAAATAAACTTTATTAAAATAATAATTTTTATTATGTTTTTCCTAGAAATTAAATTAACAAAATTATTTTAAATTATCCTTTCTATTTTTTATATCACAAAACTCATATTTATGCTTAACATTAATTAATATATTAATATAATTTTTTTTTAAAAAGAATTATTTATAGATAAAATTTTATATTTATTTATATAATTTACATAACCATTATAAATATTTAGTTTATATGAATTATTTTTTACATTAATACATGATTTCCATTAAAAATTCACTTTTAAAACATTTAAATTCAATAATTATAAAAAATATTAAATATACAAGATAGAAAATTAAAAAAAATTATTTACTTAAAAACATATAATCATAATTATAATTATTAGTCATTTCATATATTTTACATATATATAAATATATATATAATTAAATCCAAATCCATAAAATACTCATAACAAAACAAATTAAATTATAAAAGGTGGAAACTAACCTTTATTAAAAAGGTATTTTTATTACTTTATCCACATATTTTAAAATAACAATATTATTTCAAATTAACCTTTTTATTTTTAAATAAATATTTCAGTCAATATAATGTTTCACAAAACTAATATGATCTACAACCTATGCATTCGAATGATATTGCCAATGAGTTATGCATTACATAAAAAAATATAAAAAAAATTAATATATGGATTATTGTGTATTTTATTGATCAATACAAAAGATTTTTAGTTTTAAAAAATAAATAATAATTTTCAATATAATTATTATCTTTATTTATTTTAAATGAATTGAATTTATGTAGCTCTAGGTCATATTGTCCATAGAGAGGTGGGGTGAATCAGCAGTTTGTATTTTACAAATTCTTTCTTTTGAATTAAACCTCTTTAACATGTTAAGATTATCGATCCACTCTATGATATATCATAGTTTCATTTCATATGAAAAATAATAAGAGAGAGCACACCACATGGTATTTATAGGGTTTTCCATAATGTCCCATTCCTTGCCATGTTATTTATCCCCCCCCAACAAGGATTCTCCACTATAATATTATTATCAATTACAATAGTCCAAACAGAGTAACATTGTATCTCTCCTAAATCCACATAGGAGGGTTTTTATACTGCATCCTACCATGTTACCAAAATCCACACTAGCCTGCTCTAGAATCCGTACTAGAGACTTCTACCCCCAAATCACACAAGACACTTCTCCTACTCTCAGCTCTAACAGAGAGATATCCTCTTTTCTTACCAGATTGATCGAATGTAGGATTATGTTTTGGTCCTACTCCATAAGATCGATGAATCAAACTTTCTCATTACCTCCTCAAGTACTTCAAAATTAATGGTCTCAAGAATCCATCCATATTTGGCTCATTCTGGATTCTACTCAATCAGTGAATTCCCAAACACAAAAGTTTCTTCTTCCTCAAAAGGCTTCTAGATTCAAACTATTTCTCTTATATACAAGAATGTATTAGGATATCTAAAATATATTACAATTTTTTACATTTTTCATCACCTATATAAATATATTTATACAGAAAAAATTCTAATGGGACCCAAATAATCACATGATTCAAAATCGATTATTTCAATCCTTACTTAAATGTCTTTAGGAATAAACACATTTATTCCTCATTGAAATAAAAGTACTCAATAGTTATTAGGTATTATATATCTCATTTTGAATACCCCATAAACATTAGGTATTTATTTCATTCTTATTTGAAATACATGAATGAACTGTTGGATATTTCATTCATGTAGCGCATCTCAAATACCCGAGGGATTACGGTATTAACTTATTCTTATCGAATGAAAAATTCACCCATGGTTCACCCTATTGACGTAATCATTTTCACGAGGAAGGTAAATTTTACATTTATAAACCCCAATATATAGCACAATGGATAACATCAAGGTCACTCTCAAGGAAGCAGTGTCGAGTGCACATGTGGTTTTTTTCCAATTTTTTGGGATTTTTATATTTTCACAATAGTAAATAAAAAACATAAGAAAACTCTAATCAGTGTTAAAAAACCCAGTCGAGAGTGACTAAATAGAAGACGTGAAGGAAAATAATACACAGAACAAAACCACAAAGAACAAGAAAAGAAGGTAGACACATAAGGAATAAGTGAGTGAGAACAAGGCCAAGACCCAGTTAATCCACACCTAATCCATATCCTAGATCTACTGATGAAATCAGTCAAAAAATATCCATTCAGTCAATGTACGACCAATGAATCGGATCACACACCTTTATTTCCCAAAAAAGAAAGCACTCATGTTTAGAATTTCTTACAACGCACAAGTACTCTCCCAAATAGAAGACATCTCCACATTAAATCACTCTATCCATGAATTTCTTCCTGACTGAACGGATCGTCAATGGATCAAGAAACCATGCAGTCCCACATAACTGCTCGATTGAGCAAATTAAGAGATATGGGGGAAAGGATGAGGGTAAATCAAGAAGGAAACTGATCTAGTGCAAGAATGCACTCACGCACACTCAAATTCGCCTTCACGATCTCCCGAGAATGAATAAATGAAAAATATGATTATGATGAAGCTCAAAATCTCTAGGTTGTCTCGAGTTTCGTCACTATCAAATAATGAACAGAGGAAAAATGAACAACACTTAACTAACATGACACAATAACAAAATTAAATTCACCAAACATGCACGATAATATTTAAAAAATGAAAAGAAAATGAAAACAGTAAAACAAAAAATAGGAAGATGGAAATGGAGGAGCAGGTTACCTATCTCTGATGTCGAAGACAGTTCCTGTCCATGATGAATGGTGTGAATGGATATGGAGTTTGGTTCGGTGAATTGCAGAGTGTTCCCCTCCCCCAGTGTAGAAGAGTCACATCTTCTCTTATTTGGCAACGAAAAAGAAACTCAATCATGAAAGTAACTAACAAGCATTAAACCATTCACATGGCATTTATTGGTGTGTGTGTCGTCATCCTTCTAGTGAACTTCAAGTCTTCTAGTGAACTTCAAGTGAAAGAAGCTGACCACTTACAATAACTTTCAAATCCTTTCATGCTTTTCCCACATAGTTCCCACGAGCTTCTTCTATTATCACCGCCTCTCCGAGTGTCTCCCCGTACACAGAACAAAAAAATGCACATGAGTCAGATAAAAATAAAATGAAACAATTATGTAATTACATATATACTATATATTAATATCACTACTTAAAATAAATAAAAGTACTTATAAATATCTATATATTATGATACCTAATATTATTATTACTAATATATGTAAATATATATTATAAATATTAAAACCACTTAATAATTATATTTGATTTACTATTATTATTATATATAATAGGATATTAATTACATTATATATATTATATTATATAATATATAATATATATTATATATAGTAGATATATATATTCTAATAAAAATAAAAAATTAAATAAAACCAACGGAAGATAGTATTAGGGGAGGGGTGGGTTCGTGCGCAGGAGTGAAGTAGGAGGGGTTTTTTTTATATACATTTTTTGAATTTTTTTTTTGAAAATACATCTAGGTTAAAAAAAATTATTTTTTTACCCCCCAAAGGCGGCACCTGGTGTGCCGCCTTTGGGGAATTTTCCGCCCAGGGAAAGGCGGCACATGGTGTGCCGCCTTTGCCCAAAAAATAACCACAAAGGCGGCACACCAGGTTCCGCCTTTGGTTAATTTTTTTAAAAAATTTTTTTTTTATTTTTTTTGTTTTGTTTTGTTTTATATATATATATATATATATAACAAAACTTTTCAGCAGAATTTTTCTGCTATTTATTATCCAGCGGTTCTGCCATTACAGCAGTCTGGATTCTGACTGATACCCTCACCCAGGACTCCCTTTTATAAGGGGGTTTTCCCTGAAAACAATACTGCATTTCCGATGAGGGATTCTGGTTCTCCTTTTCCTGCACAGTACATTCTGCGTTTCCGATGTGTGATTCTGTTTCAAGTACGCGACTTCGAAAGACTATAAAAGATAAACTATAAGACCAATACAAATAAAACTTTAAACACTGATTAAACATATAAGAAATAGTTGAAAACAAAAATAATTTCATAAAAAATGTTGATAAAGATTAATTTATAAGCTTTCAAAACCACCCACTTGAAACTTAAACATATTTCAAGTACGCGACTTTGAAAGCTTATAAAAGATAAATTATAAGACCAATACAAATGAAACTTTAAACATTGATTAAACATATAATAAATAGTTTAAAACAAAAATAATTTCATAAAAAATGTTCACCAAAAACAATTTATAAGCTTTCAAAACCATCAACATGAAACTTAAAAATGTTTCAAGTTTCCAACTTTGAAAGACTGTAAAACATAAAGTATAAGACCAATAGAAATGAAACATTAAACATTGATTAAACATATAAGAAATAGTTGAAAACAACAAAAACATCCTAAAAAATGTCCATAAAAATTAATTTATAATCTTTCAAAACATTCTACTTGAAACTTAAAAATGTTTCAAGTACACGAATTTGAAAGACTATAAAACATAAACTATAAGACCAATATAAATGAAGCTTTAAACATTGATTAAATATATAAGAAATTAATAAATTTTTTAATTTTAAATTAGTCCTTCTAACTTTGTCGTAGCATTCAGATGCATTCCAACAATGAAAACCTCAACCAGCTTATGTGCTTTACACACAATAGAAACATCTTTGCAATTTTGTCATGCCCCTGAGTATAAATCAACCTCAAAATCTCTAGATAATTTTTCTTGGTAAGGTGAGATGAGAAGGGAGGTATTATACCATCAGGAAGAGAGATTCTAGAAATGTGCAATGCTATGACAAACCTTTAAATGAAATGTGTCAGTTCCCCACTAGATGTGCATGTTCCTTCAAAATTTTCAGGCTGGAGATAATCCACCTTAAGTTTCACATAGCCTTATGTCTTCCATGTATTAATGTAAAACACTTCAACCAATTTGTTTACTTTATGGGGAAGTAAAACCTCATTCCTTTGAATATGCACATTACCATGAACATATAAAATCATCATTTTGCAAGAAAAACTACTAATCTCATGTTCACTGAAATACCCCTTAACGTAAGAATGATACAAATAGTGTAAGTACCCAATAGCAAGATTCCAATCCATTTTGATTGGGCTATGTGGAATCATTGGTGTTTTCATCTGATTAATAATTTAAAAGGTTTCAAAACCACCTTTTTGAAACTCAAAAATGTTTCAAGTAACTGACTTTGAAAGCCCATAAAATATAAACCATAAGATCTATTGAAATGAAACTTAAAACATGGATTAAACATATAATAAGTAATTGAAAATAAAAACCATTTCTTAAAAATTGCTGATGAAATACAATTATAAGCTTTCAAAAATACTTCTTTCAACTCAAAAATATTTCAGATATGAGACTTTGAAAGCCTATAAAATATAAACTTAAGGACTCATATAAATGAAACTTATAACATAGATTAAACATATAAGAAGTAGTAGAAAAGTAATTAGTTAATTCTAGTGAGGGGGAAAACTGTTAGACCCTGGAATTGAAGGATAATGGGGATGACAAGGAAACATCAACCCCCACGCCCACCCCTTCCACCCATTCAACCAACTTCGGTAACTCCTATAGAAGTAGCTTTTCAAAAAAAATGAAATGTCACCCCACCACAGCTTCCTACATCCATATTAACCCCCCAATTCAGTTTCATTAAATGTGGACAACCCCCATTTTTACCAAAGTCAATGATGCACTATTAAACCATCACTTTTTAACCCCCGCCTCAATAATACAAAATGCTTTGAGGGATGAGAAATGATTCGGTGCATTTTAGAACATTGAAATGCGTCGAATCATTTCTCATCCCTCAAAGCATTTTGTATTTTTGAGGTGGGGGTTGAAAGTGGTGGTTTAATAGTGCATCATTCACTTTGGTAAAAATGGGGGCTGTCCACATTTAATGAAACTGAATTGCGGGGTTAATATGGATGTAGGACGATGTAGTGGGGTGACATTTCATTTTTTTTGAAAAGCTACTTCTATAGGAGTTACCGAAGTTGGTTGAATGGGTGGAAGGGGTGGGCGTGGGGGTTGATGTTTCCTTGTCATCCCCATTATCCTTCAATTCCAGGGTCTAACAGTTTTCCCCCTCACCAGAATTAACTAATTACTTTTCTACTACTTCTTATATGTTTAATCTATGTTCTAAGTTTCATTTATATGAGTCATTAAGTTTATATTTTATAGGCTTTCAAAGTCTCATATCTGAAATATTTTTGAGTTGAAAGAAGTATTTTTGAAAGCTTATAATTGTATTTCATCAGCAATTTTTAAGAAATGGTTTTTATTTTCAATTACTTATTATATGTTTAATCCATGTTTTAAGTTTCATTTCAATAGATCTTATGGTTTATATTTTATGGGCTTTCAAAGTCACTTACTTGAAACATTTTTGAGTTTTAGAAAGGTGGTTTTGAAACCTTTTAAATTATTAATCAGATGAAAACACCAATGATTCCACATAGCCCAGTCAAAATGGATTGGAATCTTGCTATTGGGTACTTACACTATTTGTATCATTCTTACGTTAAGGGGTATTTCAGTGAACATGAGATTAGTAGTTTTTCTTGCAAAATGATGATTTTATATGTTCATGGTAATGTGCATATTCAAAGGAATGAGGTTTTACTTCTCCATAAAGTAAAAAAATTGGTTGAAGTGTTTGACATTAATACATGGAAGACATAAGGCTATGTGAAACTTAAGGTGGATTATCTCCAGCCTGAAAATTTTGAAGGAACATGCACATCTAGTGGGGAACTGACACATTTCATCTAAAGGTTTGTCATAGCATTGTACATTTCTAGAATCTCTCTTCCTAATGGTATAATACCTCCCTTCTCATCTCACCTTACATGAAGAAGTAATGTCAGTGTCTATGGTGAGGCTCTATCCCACAAGGTGGTGTGCGAATGGTACGTCTATATCGAGAGCGACGTGTTCCATGCTGGGATGGAGTATGATGACCTGGAGAGGGATGATATTCGGGCACTGGAACATCAATCACGGGATCCTCTGTTATAGTCTGCATGGAAGGAGGTGTCGGAGGGATGTCATCATGTGCACGAGATCCTTCTCCCACTACGTAAGTAGAAGGGGTTGTCATCATACCCTCGGGAAACCATATAGGCTGTGAAGGATCTGGTATGAAAGATGGCGGCATGGGAGATGACCCCTGATAAATCCTTGGAAAATAAATATCTGGCGAATACTATGGATATCCGGTCAAAAAAGATGGATCCCATGCTGCATCCTGCTGCACAAACCCAGACGGGTCAGGCTGGACTGATAGAGCACCGACCTGTGCCTCTGGAACAGGTGAGGGCTCACGTGCAGCAGGACGCGGTCTCCGTCGCCGTTGTCGTCGCTGGGGAATAGCACCAGCTGCTGCTGCAGGTTCCTGAGTAGGACCCTCATCTCCTGGGATAGGAGCATCATGTTCCTGAGCAGGAACATCATGTCTCTGGGGTCTAGGATGGATGATACTTTCATGAATAGATCGACAAATCGGCATCGTCTCCTCCAAAGCAGCATAGATCACAGATAAACTAGCAACCTCCTCCTCCTCTGGATCAGTCATGCGACATAGTCGTCGTAGTCTGGTATGCTGTACATAGATTCAAAATGAATTATAAAATAGCATAATAAATATATTATGTGAAATTTATTAACTTACCAGATCCTGAATCCCTCTCCCGTACTGAGTCAGATACAATATAGACTTCATTCTATACCATGGCTCATACTCTACCTGATCTGATAGGTAGAATCGCATCGTACGTACACCTGTGATACGATGCTCTGCTCGATTGTCCCAGATGGCGACATATTGGGCATGTCGTCGTCGCCAATCGACATGTTGTCTCCCCGTGAGCTTCAAGCCATGAAGCACTGGTAACTGTCGTGGTGCAGGTGGAATCAGCTGAACACAGAAAAACTGACGCATAACTCTATCGGGCTGGTGCCACTCAATAATATGAAAGTGAATAAGTGGCACTACAGCCATAACCTCATGAAGTCCAGCAGTACAGTATGTAGGTAAGTCCTGAACCAGACTCCAGTATGGCATCCAATGAATCTGTAATGACATGTGACATTTCATCAGAGAAATTTGTTAACAAAAAACAAAAATGATGATATATACTTACGTTGTCAGGTAGTAAATTGTCCAACATGAGACGATATGCAGCCAAATTGTGGGTTGGAGCATCGATGAAACGATGTGCCTGACTCCACCTATCAAATACAACATTGAAAGTGATAAATAATCATAAATTAAATATAATAAATCATAATACAATCAGAAACAAATAAATATGACAGATCATACCATCGTCCACGTGGAGCGTCCTGTAGCACATCTATAGGAAGCCTCTGACCAACAGTAACAGGGGCGAGGACAGGGATGTGCTCCCATGCCCACAACTGTATAAGGACGACACATCCTCCGAGATCTGTGGGATCTGAGCGGCATGTCGTACATAATGCTCTATAAGTGTAGGCTAAACATGCAGATCCCCAACTGTATCTCCCGATCTGATCAAAGTCCTCCAGTAAACTAAGATACATCATGTGCACATGCACACCCGAGTGATCTAAACACAATGTACCTCCAATAAGTCGTAAGATATATGCCCGAGCATAACACATGATGGTCTGCTCATCAGCATCAGCAGGTAAATGTGCAAACTGCAAAGCAAGCCAAGGCATAGATATGGACCCACCATCTGTAGCAGTATGATCAGCCAAAATATCGACACCTAATAATCTCTGTGCCAGCTCAGCCCAATCCCCGATGGTGGGTCCAATAACTGCATCTCCCTGAATAGGAAGACAGAGTAACACTGCCACATCCTCTAAGGTGATATTCATCTCTCCCTATGGCAAGTGGAATGTGTGAGTCTCTGGTCTCCATCTCTCGACCAAGGTAGAAAGAAGGGGATGATCAGTGTTAGTGAAATCAAAAACGGCAATGCCGTAGAAGCCAGCACGACGTAAGTATGGTATAATAGTAGCTGGAGGTGCCATGTGTCAAAAATGGTGTTCTCGCCGCACCCTAATCCGTCGAACATCCCGACCCTCTATTACATCACGAGAAACATGCCTATGCTGCTCGGTGAGGAGTGGAGTATCGTCCATCTGGAAGCCAGAAAAGGAAATTAGTATTCACTATAAAATATAAATATAATGTTAAACTTAATAGAATTTAATGATTGGTATAATGAACAATATGTGATGTTTTTTTTAGAAAACATTAAGGGAATGCCGTCATATTTTGGAGAACATTTATCTATCGTGTCTTTATATATGTTTTTACCATGAAAATTATGTTTTTTAAGATATGGTGTCATACATTTATATATATAAACATTTTATCCAGGTTATGTATGATTTATGAAGATCCTTTATGATAAATGTTTTAATAATTTTTTGTCTTCGATGATAAATAACCTTTTTTTAATAATGTTTTTGTTCTCTAAGATTACATTCAGATTAATGGATTTAAAAGTATTGAATACAGAGGTTCGTTATTGGAAGGAGAGAAGTTGCTTATTGGAAATGTGAAACAATTCTTAAAAAGTTCATCTCTGATATTAACAACATATAACTGACTACATGAAAAGATCATGTTGGATACAACACATCATTGTGGCTGAGTGTGTGAACTCGATCCAGCAATGTTAGGACATCGTTTCCGGTTATGCCCTTCTTGATGACATAGAAGACATCTCAACCTTTTCCCTTGTTCTTGAGGCCAATCCATCTCATTTCGTATCCTGTTGGTCTTAGGTCTTCCCCATGGTCGTAATCTACTGATGTCAGGAATCAGTATGGGCTGGTCTTCAGGCATTGGGAAATATCGAAACTCCCCAACAGGCGTCCATGGCGCAACATAACAGTTAGAAATGGCCTCCAATCGGTATACTGGATCAACATAAGCTTCCCATGATACGTTCACAGATGCACATGCTGCGATGGCATGTGCGCATGGAAACCTTAATGCTTGAAACTTTCCACACTGACATTGTTTTGCTTCTAGAAGTACCACTAATTTTTCACCGCTGTTACCTGTAATGGGGTTACAATACTCTTGAACTTCAAATGCCGAGTCTTCCCAACGGAATAGACACATTCGATAACTGGAAGCTTCTTCAATGTTTTTTTCAATATCTCGTTGAATGTTTTTTCCAAATCTTAACCCCTGTTGAATCCCATCTGAGGCCAGTTTTTGTCTATCAACGAAGTACTTGACACAACGATAAAATGTCTCCTGAACTAGGGCAGCAATTGGTAGCTTGCGAAGCCCTTTGAAGATGCCATTTATACACTCCACAATGTTTGTGGTCATGTGTCCATACCTCTTCCCCCCGTCATAGGCCAGTGTCCATTTCTCTTTTGGAATCTTCATCATATAATCATACACTTCTTGGTTAGCCTTGCGGATTTCTTCATAACGCGCCTCAAACCTTCATTGATCTGGCTCATATGCTACATAAATATGATCACAGGTCATAGAAAATATATTTTTATTTACATTAAAATAGTAAACATAAATGACAACATTGCTTACCAAGCCTCGTGATTGCATTCTTCATAGCCTCATTATGGATGGTTTTGCGCACGTTACTAGAAATGTGTCTGATGTAGTATCGATGATGTGCATTTGGGGGCCTCCATGAATCAGGATCCGCATTGATTGCCTCATTGATTGCCCTATGTCGATCAGATATCAAACATACACCTCGAATGCGTGTGAAATGGTTGCTGATTCATGCCAAAAACCAGCTCCAAGATTCATAGGTTTCCTTCTCCACTATTGCAAATGCAAGTGGAAGTGGTGAACGGTTCCCATCTTGGGTTGCCGCAATCAACAATATGCCCTTATACTTTCCAGATAGAAATGTTCCATCAATTTGTATGAAATGTTTACTGAAACGAAATGTGGAAATACAAGGGAGGAATGCCCAGAATAACCGATGAAATTGAACACGAGATTGATCCAATCGATTATCTTCAAACACATGTTCCTTCGTATTTATATGGTAGAAAACTTGGTTGTTGTGGCTCAGCATTGATAATAATTGCGGCAACACCCGATACGAGTCATCCCAATCACCATAGACCTTCACAATTGCCTTCTGTTTCGCTATCCATGCCTTGTTATAAGAAATCTTATAACCAAAAGTTTGAAGAATCCTCTCTTGCACAAGGGCTATAGGAACATCTTGACAGGTCCTAATCATCTCAACGATAACAGTTGACACAAATTTGGCATCCAAAGCAGTGTGATCTTGTGTTAAGTTTGGCTGAACACAAGAATGAGCTGCCTCAATCTTTGAAATTCTCCATCTACCAAATGCAATGTCTGGAATCGCCCTCAACCAGAATCTACAGTCTTCATCAAATTTATCACACCATATAACGTATTTTTTTCGACATGATTCCTCAACTACATATCTACAATGCCTCTCAATATGAAATCTTTTTAAGAAGCTCTTCAACGCATCCTTACTTGGAAAATCCCTTCCATTATATAATGTTTTGTCCAACTCACTAAACCTGTCCACTATAACTCCAGGAAACTCTGTTGCAGGTTTCAGAACATTGTTGTCAAATTCAGGTACACGTTCCATTGCTTCGGACCAAGATTAAAAGGGTGGTGGATGATTTAATGTTGGTCGAGAATGTTCTTAAACTACTCTACTTCGAGAAACTACTACCTTATCTTCTCCAGCTCCCTCCCCATCTCCAGCTCCCTCCCCATCATCATTGTCTTCTCCGTATGTTCCATCATTATTAAATTCCTCATCTGAAGAATGATTTATATGTAAATCTGGCAGATCATCTAAGTTGTCCTCCTCCACAACAGGGCGAACATCCTCAATTTCTTGGGATGAAGCTTCTTCAACAACTATTTGTGCATGTCTACGACTTCGAACATTTTGATGTTTTTGTACATTAGAAACATCAACATATAACTCCATCATTGCACCATCAGACCGTTGGGAAAATAAAGTTCCCTCTTGGACCCAGTGCTCATCAGCAGCCAATGGACAAGCAAGATGCCATAACGTGTCAGGGAATTGCAAATTTCTATAACTAATAGACTTTATCTCTTGATGAGGACCGAGATTTAAGCAACCACGAATTCTATCTTGAAGATCAGTTATGGTAACACAATCAGATGTGTTAACCATAGTTGTTGGCTGTATACTATAAGAAGCTCCTTGCTCGGTTTGAATAACCTTTCCATAGCAGTAAACACAAGAAAACATGTCTCTCTACATGAAAAATGTTTACTGATCACTGAATATGTCAATAATGTTTTGTTACGTGTTAAATAAAATTTTTTATCTTCTTAAAGGTATTTTAGTACTTCATGAAGTAAATATCAATCATCTAAAACATATCCCCCGGGAGTGTCAAACCAGGAGTGCAGCAAGGCCAGTTGTCATGTACCAGGATACCCCGGGTCAGGCCCGAAACTCCTTGTCGGGGATTTCACCCCTAGGTACAGCTGTGCCAGAGCCACATCCACTTGTAGTATCCAGACAGGGATTTAATTGCTTAGATAACGACATAAACTTTCATGACACCAAAATTTTAAAACCTTCCTAAATTAAGCCACTAATGTTTTGTAGAACAATTTTTTAACTTTCCTAAAGATATGTTCAATGATCTCTAAAAAATAAGATTCATTACAGTGCTGTTTAATCACTACTTAAGTGTCAGTCACTACTTAAGTGCTGGTTAATCACTACTTAAGTGCTGGTTAATCACTACTTAAGTGCTGGTTAATCACTACTTAAGTGCTGGCTAATCAGTTAGGAGTTGGTCATTCACCACTTAATCATCCCTTAATCTTTACTTAATGACCCCTTAGTCATCCGTTAATCGTTAGTTAATGACCCCTTAATCGTTAGTTAATGAACCCTTAATCATCCCCTAATCATCCCTAGTTAATCACCCCTTATTCACCCATTAATCATTAGTTAATCACCCCTTAAACATTCCTTAATTACCCCTTAATCATCCCCTAATCATTCCTTAATCGTTAGTTAATCACCCCTTAAACATTCCTTAATTACCCCTTAATCATCATGTAAACATTCCTTAATTACCTCTTAACCATCCCCTAATCATTCCTTAATCATTAGTTAATGACCCCTTAATCACCCCTTAATCGTTAGTTAATCACCCCTTAATCGTTACTTAATCACCCCTAAAACATTCCTTAATTACCCCTTAATCACCCCTTAATCACTCCTTAATCATTAGTTAATGACCCCTTAATCACCCCTTAATCACTCCTTAATTACCCCTTAATCATTAGTTAATCACCCCTTAAACATTCCTTTATTACCCCTTAATCACCCCTTAAACATTCCTTAATTACCCCTTAATCATCACTTAATCATTCCTTAATTACCCCTTAATCATCTCCTTAACCCCTTAATCACTCCTTAATTACCCCTTCATTCCTTAATTACCCCTTCATTCCTTAATTACCCCTTAATTAGTTAATGACCCCTTAATCACCCCCTTAATCGTTAGTTAATCACCCCTTAAACATTCCTTAATTACCCCTTAACCGTCCCCTAATCATTCCTTAATCATTAGTTAATGACAACTTAATCACCCCATAATCGTTATTTAATCACCCCTTAATTGTTACTTAATCGCCCCTAAAACATTCCTTAATTACCCCTTAATCACCCCTTAATCACTCCTTAATTACCCCTTAATCATCACTTAATCATTCCTTAATTACCCCTTAATCATTAGTTAATCACCCCTTAATCACTCCTTAATTACCCCTTAATCATCAATTAATCATTCCTTAATTACCTTAATGACCCCTTAATCATCCCTTAATCATCACTTAATCACCCCTTAAACATTCCTTAATTAATCATCCATGGTTAATTACCCCTTTACTCATGACTTAATTATTCCTTAATCATCATCTAATTAGTCTATGATTATCTCTAAAATATTAATAAATTATTATTATCCCTAATTATCATTCATTAATGATATTATATTATACATACTTTAATCTAACATTAAATAATTTATCCCTCATCATCATTCATTAATAATATTAAATTACATATACCTTAATCTAACATTAAATATTAACTAATTAAAACATTAATAATATAACTATTTATTTCTTTTCTTTAAATAACTACTACTACATACTTAAATATTTAAAATTAGCTAATTAAAATTAAATAAATAAATAACTTTAAAATAAAAAAAATACCTCTAAATGAAGCTTGACACAAAAATCTTGTACTCTTTGCGTCTCCGGAAGCACCATGAAGGAAAACTCAACTTAGAGAGAGGAGCTCTCAAAATTTTAGAGAGAAGAGGGATTTGTGAGTGAGGAAGGGTGGGTGGGGCGGCTCCCTTTTATAGGGATATTTTTGGCGAAGGCGGCAACTGGGAAGCCGCCTTCGGCCATTTAAAACACGAAAGGCGGCTCTTCCGAAGCCGCCTTTCGCAGAAACAATATCGAAAGGCGGACACTAGTGTGCCGCCTTTCGTTTCCCCAATGGTGCAAGGCGGTTCCTGGAGAACCGCCTTTGGCCCGGCGGAAACCGAACCGAAGGCGGCACACCATGTGCCGCCTTTAGGATGTAAAAAAAAAATATTTTAAACCTCGATGTATTTTTAATTTTTTTTTTGAAAAAATGTAAAAAAAAAATAAAGGAGGTGGGTTTGCGACGCAGGTAGGGGAAGGTGGTAGGGAAACGATGGACCACAATGAGGTATGGTGAGGGTGGGAGGTAGAAGTGGAGGTCGGAAAGGGGGAAACCGGATTGGGAAGGTGCAATATCAGGTGTCTGGTAGTGGTCAGGGCTTCGTGAGGGCTTCAAAGTGGCAGTCGAGGAGCTTTTATTCAAGGGGTTGGCACAACGACTCAGCTGGAGAGTGGTCACAACAAGATAAAGTAGAGATGCTGGAGGCTGGTACGGTCTACGACCGAGAATTAAACATGAGCGCTGGTTTGGGTACCAAGCTGCTGAGAGAACGATGAGACAGAGGAAGGTTGGCTAACATATGCAGCTGGCAACAGAGAGATGTCTCACCATTGGAAGTGTGATGGTGAGACAGACCAGCAGTGACTCGAGTCACCACTGGTGTAACGGTGTCTCGAGTGTGGAGCAGGGTGAAGGGAACCATGTCCCCATTCCTCAAACAAGGAGAAACAAAAATAAAATAAAATAAACAATTAAATTAATCAAAATAAATTAATAAATTAATAAAAATAAAACTAAAATAAATTAACTGACTAACCTACTAAATAAAGAAAAAAAATTTAGAACAGTTTAACAACAAAAATTAATTACAATTTATTGAAATACATAAAACAATGTCTTCATATTTAATTTTAAACACAAAAATCAAAAAAATCAAAAAGTCGGTAAGTCAAGTTATTTATAAACTTAATTGATTAAAGAATAAATAATATTAAATAATTAAATAAAAAAAAGTATTATAATGATTAAGGAATTTAATTATTTAATGAATTAATGAATTAACTAATGAAGTTAATGAATTAGAATAAAAGAATTAAATGAATAGAATTACATTGTTAAAACTAATTAAATTATTTAAAGAACTACAAACTATAGTGAATTATTTACAATTGAGTTAATTAAATATTTAATCAAATCAATAAATTAATAAAATAATTATTTGAAAAAACAAATGAGATGAAAAATAAATGAAAGAATAAAATTAATTAAGAAATATAATTTACTTAAAAACAAAAGTATAAAAATTTAAAATAAAAACAAAAAAAATTATTTAATTTGAAAACTATTAAAAACAATAAAAATAAACACTAAAAAAGATGATTTCAACACCAAGAACACATTTTTTACAATTCTATACAAAGTAGACAACAATTGATAAATATTACACAAAATACAATAGTTTAATAATAAAAATAGTGGAAAAAGTCAAAAGTGATGTGGTAAAAAGAAATGAAAACATAGACACATCAAACTCCCACACAATTAAATCTTTGTTTGTCCTAAAACAAATGCATGATCTAGTCTTTTTTTTAAACCAAACAAAATAACTTTCTAGTGAACTCAAAAAGTGCACGACTGGACATTTACAAATAGAGGAGCAGAACTGGACTGGCTTGTCATAGAATGCTCAAAATATTGTGATCCTTCCTAGTTTCAACCAGCTAATAGAAATCAAAAGAAATAAATATTCTTCCACTTTTAAAGATTTTGTGCCTCCTATACGAAGTCATCTACTGTTCTACTTTAATTCGAGTTCACGTTCTAATTCAAAGAGTGATGACATGTTATATAAAAGTGGAATTAAAATCTTAACCAAAGGCACCCTAAATATTCATGTTATCCTAGGTTCTAGAAGTGTTTATTTTTTTTGAATCACTTCACTGATACCTGTCAAATGATCTTTAATGAAGTCAATTTCTCCCTTCTTCATCTGGGTTCAAAATTCCCCTCCCCTTAATGAGTTCATTTTCGATAAGGGCACATTATTCTAAATTTTCCCAGCCATATTCCATGGGAAAGGCACTATTAAAAGCACTTGTTTTTTTTTTCAAATTTGAAATGGATTTTATTTATTCACAGAAAAGAACCCAATGCACCTTGTCTCAGAGACTCACCATGGGATCCCATTTGACTATTTTACTCTAGTTACAAAGAACATTACTAATTATTATTTGAGTAGGATCAATTAGGTGATTGTTTTTTTAATATGATTCCCCTATGATGTAGTTAAAATATCAAGTTTCTTAAAGTCATGATCCCAATTCCACATGAATCTATCATATCTCAATCCTTAACTTAGTTCCTAAATATAATTTCCATAAAGACAGACTGCTACTTCACTCACCAATCATTCATCCCCAATAGTTTCAGACTCAATGATACCCTCAACAATCATCGTGTTGGTATCCACTAGGAAATACACAAATGATGCACAAAATGGAATCCAGATGAAACTCAAGCAGTGAATGAAAAATAGAAAAATATTGAAGACATTTTGAAAACAATTTGAGAAATATTTTACCATTTTTTTGAAAAAATATTAGGGTAGAATTTGATGTGGGGAAATAAACCCTCTCCCCCACAATTTGAACTCAACAATATCTTTATTATTGACTCTCAAGGTGAGAGACAATATAGTTAAAACAGAATGTAAATTCTGAAAAAAATGAGGATGGGTAGCAATGATGTTCAAAAATTGTTTTCCATACAAAAAGAAAAAGAAAAGAAAAGCACAAACAAACATATATAGAAAAATCCAACCCCACCAGCCATAACCAGAAACATGTTCTGTTCTATTCCAAAAATGTTCATTCTTTCAATATTTATAAGCAAGAAAAATATTTTATCAATGTATTCCAAATTGTAGCATGATTAAAAATGATGTACAATAGTATCAAAATGAATGTGAAAATTAATGTAAACAATGGTGTAAGTAAATTTCAAAATGTAGCTCAAAATAATTTTCAACACACTAGATTTCAGTATGCTAGCACCTGACAAGAGCATAAATTCACACAAAAACAGGGGAAGTCCCCCACACCTAATTCACAACAGTAGAAAATATGAATGAAAATTGAAACAAAGTGAAGAATTAAAAATAGTACTTCCCTGAAGTGGAAGATCTTTATTCATTATTTAAAATTTATCCCTTTGATTATTTTGTGTAAGAAATCTGGGTGCTTTAGTTTGGAACCAACATGATGAAATAATTTAACATTAGTCTTTAAGATTTTATGTTAAAAAAAATGCATCCACATAATATGAGTTAGGGAGTTTTATCCTTTGATATCTAGTGTACTTTTCCCATCAATCTTGAATGATAGTGACGTGGAACTGATCGCCTTATTTTTTACCTAAATGAAAACAACACTAAAATTAAAAAAAGCATGAAAAAAGAAACTAAAGAATGAAATGAAAAGGGATAATCTTGGGATAACCACATAGGGGGTGCTGTATTTTGACAATCCACAGCTGGATAGTCAGTGGATCAACCCCATTCTAAAGAGGGATTGGGCTTTTTTGCTTAAGAAACACCAGATGTGATTCCATACAACTTCAATCACTTGTATGTTATGGATTACCCCTTGTCTATCTTTCAATAATTCACCCTACTTATTAGTGTAATACCGCGTGTGGAGTGGTCGAGGGGAAAACAAGATATAGGGGTACTATCCCCCTTCTTCATATAATGGTTGAGTGTGAACAGGTTGTGATATTGAGACTCTAAGATGGAACTTTTCTTATGGTTTATTCCAATAAATTATTTTATCTTAATCAACAAAGACTTTGTCATTATCCACTACTAATCCTATACATAGCTCAAATAGTTCCTCATCAATAGCTCCCAAACTAGAAACTTTATCCCAAATTGTGAGTACAATTAGATCTTCAGTTGTAACCTCAAATTCATCTCTCTATAGGAATTCAAAAAAGTGGACTGATTCATTAATACCTATAGTGGGAGAAACATAATTAATACCATCTTCAATAAAATAAAAAAACAGAATCTTCAAAAATAGTGTCAAATCCCTTGAATAGTGCATTATGTTCTTCTCCAATGGTATACAGAGTTCCTGGGAGTATGTCTATGGAATGAGTGAGGTAGTCACCCTCCTCCATCCTCTCTTCAAACCGTATGACTTCTGATGTGGTGTAATCCAAGGCAAAGACAAGGGTGTCATGTGCTTGATCATCCTTTGAAAGCAGGGGGAAATCATTAGACAATTCAGTGAAAAAAATCATCAAATGAAATACAGGAAATAAAATTATCTCCCTGTATGTGTCTAGATTCTTCTATGTCATCACGTTCCTTCTCCTTCCAACTCTTTAAAATAGATTTGGGTTGCAGCTCATGACAATCCAGAAGAAAACCTGAGGGTTCTTGAGGCTCAAAAATAGGCAGCTCCAGCTTCTTGCCTCTCCTTCTGTTTATACTTTCCTTTCTTCTCAGTTGCTTACCAGAAGGTGGAACATCAATATCCAATTGGGGAACTATCATGATCCGATCCTCTGGATCCATGTAATAATGTTCTAATAAGTCCTTGATTCTATTTGCAGCCAACATATCTTTCTTGTTGGGCTGCTTCCCCCTTGACCCCTCATAATTTTATTGAATTGATGTGCATATTACTGTTTAGTCTCATGTATCACAACCTCTGTAGCTTATTAGGGGTCTCCTGTTGGTCAGATTTGTAGTCAAAACTAAAATAAGTCAAAATCCTTGTACAATTCATTCACATGTGAGAAATCAAACAATCCATCATCCACAAAATAAAACATGTTATCGTTTTTTTTATTTTTTTATTTTTTTGTAAATTTTTAAAGAAAAATGAAAAAAAAACATAGGAAAATATTGCTTCCCTGGCAATGACACCAAAATTTAATGTCATCCTTATCATGAGGGCGATCAAATTTATATTTATAAAACTCATGATACATCACATTGGCCAACATCAAGTCTGCTCTAATGGAAGCAGTGTTGAGTGCACAAGTGGTTTTTTTCCAAAAATCATTTTGTATTTTTATATTTTGAAAAAAATAAAGAAACAACCTGTGAAAACACTAATTAGTGCTGAAAAAAACAATGGAGAGTTACTAAAAAGAAGTAGAGAAAGAAAATAAGACACATAATAAACCTAAAAGAACAAGAAAATAAAGCAGTCATGGAAGTTAGAAGTTAGTGAGAACAAGTCCAACCAATTAATCAACCCTCCACTCCGTGTAAGGACCCGACCCTAGTTGCTCGAAGTCGATGAATTATTTGATTACATTGGAATACAAACAAGGAATAAGCATCACAAAGGACCAATTAGTTTAGCATTATTGGAAAAAAGATACATAAATAAATTCAACTTTACATTAAGAAAATAATTACAACAGTAATTTATTCCATTAGAAACATCCATGCCTCCTAGATTATGCTTGAAAGTCATTCATAATTTACTTCTTCATATCCTAGGAAAAATGAAACATAAGAAAGGGGTGAGCTCAAACTCTCAGTAAGAGTAAGAAATATAGCGGAAGATAGCATAAACATAAGACATGGTGCATAATTAAAAACACATGCCTTTAACAATAAACTTGAACACATTATGGCAGGAATATGAGCTGAGAAAATAATTCCATAATAAAACATAATCATGGGTATTATACTAGTCGAATAACCACATGAACTTTCAATTAATAGATTCATAACAAGGGAAGTGCATATTCCGGACATTCTGAAACATTTTTTAAGGCCTCGACCAAGACTTCTAATGATTAAGGCCTCAGCCAAAATCCACATAACACATTGGGAAAGGCCTCGGCCAATTCCACGTCTTTTTGTCTCATGAGACCTACCGATGCATCTAGGGGCTATATCGGACCCCACCCATCACATAATAAGTCCAATTCATTTCTCATACGATTGGGGATCAACATAAACAACATATACATTCATATTGAAACTATCATATGAAATGTAACTAACTTTCCCTAATCATTAAACAAAAAACACTAACCATTCCGAGTAATATGGTGAATGTTTTTAGGATAGATCATCAACAATATATTTAGTCATAAACCATTAAATAGAATATGGTAAATAACTTATTAAAATATTAAACCCAATAATACCATGGAATCAACAAGAGTGTTGAATTAGATGAAAACACTCTTATAAAATCATTAAGCAATTCTTGAGATAAATACTCTTTTATTTTGAAAAGAAGAGTTCTTTTGGAAAAATATTTGTATAAAACCATAAGTGAGGTAAGATAGTATTTTATTAATAAAATGAGTGATTTTATAAAGATAATGGTTTCCAAAAATAGGTTAAATAGTGCCCTAGAAAATAGGTAAGAATTTGAGAAATTCCCTTGAATCGGGCTTGTATTTTGGAAACAATTTTGGATGTTCATTTTAAAACATGTAACTATCCATAAAATAAGGGTTCTGGTTTGTAAACATATATATAATAATCACACAGAATATATGATCAGTACATAACAATACATATGAATTTTATTGAGGTAATCACACAATGAAAGTAACCAGAATGAAAATGGAAGTTCGGGTGAAAAAAACCCTTACCTTAACTCCAAACGTGTTCTGCTCTTGAATATAAGATCCTAGAATATGAAATTATACTTATTAATAACTTATTTAATAACCTATTAGACATGTATTTAGTTTATCATAATTCTGTTTAGTTCATTTATACCTATATTTCTAAGTTATTATATTTAATTTCATTGTTCTGGGGTGTTCGTTTTCTTTATTTTCATAATTGGTTCACTTGTTTTTAAGTAATAGAGTTAATGTGGAATGGTTATAAATATCCAGGATTGAAATTATATATTATTTATGAACATAAATAATTTATAATGGTCATTTTTATCATTTGATTACATGGAATGAGGATGAATCATTAGATGACAACCACTTTAATTATTCGGCGTCATTTGGGTTATTATGAACTAGTTTTGTCATATAACATAATTATGTGTACATATTTTGGTTCAAGAATATTAATTATTTTATAATACATATATTATATTCTGGTTCAACCATAAATATTGTTTCATGACCAGTGATGAAGAAGAAATTGAAGAACGAAACTTCGTCATCCATGAAGGCTATAAATTGGAAACTCATGGACGTTGATTTGGTTTATAAAAATAAAAAGGGAGAGATTAAGAATATTTATGATTGTTCTTATATTCACATGATATAATTCTAGTATATAGATGATACTGGAGTTATCATGATCATTTTGACAGAGGAGGTGGGGAGAGGATAGAAAAAGAAGATAAATTGAAATGAAACCAAATGAAAAAGAAGGGTGATTTACCTCTTGAAATAACCTCATTGAGAATATCTTTAAGGGAAGAGGTTTTGGTCTTTTGGAAAGACCAAAAGCTTCTTGGAAATGGGGAGAGATTAGGGAAGGTTAACTGGGAAGAACATTGAGGAGCTTCAAGGCTTAGAGGAGTGAAGAGAATAGGGAGTAGTGAGGGGTTTTTTTAGTGGGGGAGAGGAGTAAATTTTGAATATTTAATTCATTATTTTATTATTTCCCTCAAGACAACCAATAGTGTTGTTTCATGTGACCCCTAATTAGACAACCAATTGTGTTCTTATTGTGAAATTGTAGTCTTTGAGTAGCTTGATCCATCTTCTTTGTCTCATGTTGAGTTCTTTCTGTGAGAATATTATTATAAACTCTTATAATCTGTATATATCTTACATTTCTCGCCATAGAGGAAATGTCTCCAAATCTTCAGAGAAATGATTACCACTGCTAACTCAATATATTGAGTTGGATAGTTTTTTTCATGAATTTTTAGCTGCCTAGATGCATAGGCAATCAGTCGATCATTCTGCATAAGGACACAACCAAGTCCTTTCTTTGATGCATCACTATAGATTACAAACTCATCATTCCCCAATGGTAGGGTCAGGATCGGAGCATTCCCTAACCTCCTCTTCAATTCTTCAAAACACTCTTCACATTTCTTAGTCCATACGAGCATAACCCCTTTTCATGTGAGATTGGTCATTGGGTTGGCTAAATGGGTGAAGTTCTGAACGAAACGCCGATAATAACCTGCTAAACCAATAATACTACGTACCTCAGTTACGTTCATTGGAGTAGGCCATTCTTGCAAAACCTTTGTCTTAAAAGGATCTAAAGATATACCATCCTTTGATACAATGTGGCCCAAAAAAGAAACTGATTGGAGCCAGAACTCACACTTGCTGAACTTCCCATATAATTCATTTATTCTCAAAGTCTTCAGAATGGTGTACAATTGATTTTCAGGATCTTCATAGCTCTTAGAGTAAACCAAGATATCATCGATAAACACCACTAAAAATTCATCAATATATTCCTTGAAGACTCTGTTCATGAGATCCATGAAAATAGATGGTGCATTGGTTAGTCCAAAAGGCATTACTGTAAACTCATAATGCCTGTACCTGGTTCGAAATGCTGTTTTTGGAATGTCTTCCTTTCTCACAAGCAACTGATGATATCCAAATCGAATATCAATCTTCAAAAAATATTGGGCTCCATGAAGTTTATTGAATAAAACAACAATTCATGGTAGAGGATACTTATTCTTTATTGTAATAGCATTGATTTCCTGATAATCAATGCACAACCTCAAAGACCGATCTTTTTTCATAATGAAAAGAACAGGGGATCCCCATGGAGAGACGCTAGGGAGAATAAATCTTTTTTCACTCAATTCATCTATTTTTTTTCTTTAGCTTCACTAAATCCACAATGGCCATTCTATAAGGGGTATTTGATATGGGCATTAAACCAGGAATTATGTCAATGGAAAACTCAATTTCCCGCTCTCAAGGATGTCCAGGTAAATCCTCTGGAAAGACATCAATATATTCTTGCACAACATATACATCTTCTATTTGAACATTCTTTTCCTCACCCATAGTTATTTCATTATCTTCCTCCCTAATAATTGAATTTAGTTGAGCTACTGAGGGTGGGTCTAGATAAGAATCAGGTGGTGACGTTTTTTATCTAAAGATAAGGTACTTATTATTATCATCGAAAATTGTAACCTCCTTCTTCTTACAATAAATTTTCACATCATGGTCTAAAATCCAATCCCTACTGAGGATTATATCAAATTAAATCATGGGTATGGCAATGAGATCAATAGATAAAAAACATTTATATTCCCTAATAAGAACTAATTCACAAAACTTTGTTGCAATTATACTTCCCTTAAAAGTTTTGACTAACAACTCCCTTGTTAAATCAAATTGGAAATATCTAATTTTTATAGCAAACTGGGAAGATATGAAACAACGCAATGATCCAGAATCAAATAAAGAATTGGCTATGTTTGATGAAATTATCAAAGTACCCACCACCACGTCTTTCGGAACTTCAACCTCTGCAGTTTTGATTGCATAAGCTTGTCCTTGATCCCTTGGCCTTTTCTGTTGAATATTTCCTTGACGCTTTGGACAATCATTAGCATAGTGTCCCATCTTCTGAAAATTATAGTATTGAACATCATTGGCTTTCTTATTCCCTTTCCAATCACTAGCAAGATGGTCTTTATGAACACATTTGTATCATACTCCTTTTTCTTTTAACAATGCACCAGGGTGTTTCCTTCCTCAATTGTCACATGGTGGAAATTCCACTCTTCCCTTATTCCCCATTTCCTTGTTTCCTTTCCTAGGGTTTTTAGCAGCCCTCTTATTTTCTTGCTTTCCCTTAAAGTCATAAGACTTAGAGAATTCTTTTTCTGTCTTGATAGAACATGAATCTATATCCTCATATGATGAAAATTGTTGGGAGACCAATGCCCACTGAAGGAATGGATTTAGGCCATCAAAGAATCGATCAATTTTGCTCCTTGGATTTCATATGTAGTCCACAACATGTCTTGCTAACCTAGTGAAGTTAGCTTCGTACTTCAAAACATTCTCATCTTCCTTCTGCCTCAGATTCAATAATTGCCTCTACATATCCACTCTTTGTTCACGAGGAAAATATTTATCTAGGAAGATTTCCTTAATGTCCCTCCACTCCATCTCCTCTATTTATTTCTCATACTTTATATTTTGGATTAATGACCACCACTGATCCGCATATTCTGATGGATGATAGACTGTCATGACAACCTTCTCTCTTTCATTACATCCCAAGGTGAGAAATATCTTCTCAAGGGAACATATCCACTGCTCTGCTACAAAAGGGTTTGTAGTCCCGTTGAATGATGGAGGTTGTTGTCGCATAAAGCGGTCTAACATTTCTCTTCCAAGTGGTGGATCCAGATGCTCCATACGGGTAAGGTTATTATTCATAACCTGAGTAAGTTTTCCTACTATAGGTATTAGTTTCTCAGCACCCATCACAGCACCAGCACCAACATCATTATCTTTCATCGGAGGGAAATCCCTACGCGCGTTCGTGCAGTTTCCATTCTTTCCACTAGGAGCCATTTCTAAATAACGGAATACACTAGATTAGGGTATGTATTATAATTTATAATCTCAATGTAGAAAAATACATAGCATAAATTTACACATAGCTAATATCTTAATCATAAGCATGGTATTTTTGAGGAAAAATTTTCATTTGAATCCTTCTTAATGGATTGTAAAGAAAACATGAATTATCCTATGCATATCCCCCAGGAGTGTCATAAACAAGAGTGCAACAAGACCCATTTTTGTATACCAGGATACCTCGGTTCAAGCCTGAAACTCTTTGTCGAAGCATTCACTCCTAGGTATATCTGTGCCAGAGCCACCTCTACCTGCTCGTATCTAGACAGGGATGTATTGCTTGAAAGATCCACATAATCTATTACTTACCAAAATAACAGGAATTTATTGTATGTTTATCCTTAAAAACTATCTTAAAGACTCTTCCATAATCTATGTTTTCTAAATATAGTCTCCATGTTTTCTACTAAACTTCCTCTGATACCAAATGTAAGGACCAGGCCCCAGTTGCCCGGAGCCAGTGCCTTATTTGATTACATTGGCATACAAACAAGGAATAAGCATCCCGATGGACCAAGTAGTTTAGTATTATTGGAAACAAGATACATAAATAAATTCTAATTTACATCAATAAAGGAAATACAACACTAATTTATTACATTAAAAACATCCATGCCTCCTAGATTATGCTTGAAAGTCATTCATAATTTACTTCTTCATATCCTGAGAAAAATCAAACATAAGAAAGGGGTGAGCTCAAATTCTTAGTAAGAGTAAGCAATACAGTGTAAGATAGCATAAAAATAAGACATGGTGCATAATTGAAAACACATGCCTTTAACAATAAACTTGAACACATTATGGTAGGAATATGACCTGAGAAAATAATGCCATAATAAAACATAATCATGGGTATTATACTAGTCGAATAACTACATGAACTTTCAATTACTAGCTTTATAATGAGGGAAGTTCATATGCCGGACATTATGAAACATTTTTTCAAGGCCTTGGCAAAGACTTATAAGGATTAAGGCCTCAGACAAAATCTACATAACACATTGGGAATGGCCTCGGCCAATTCCATGTCTATTTGTCTCATGAGTCCTACCAATGCATCGAGGGAATATAGTGGGCCCCAACCATCACATAATAAGTCGAATGCATTACTCATATGAGCAGGGATCAACATAAACAACATATATATTCATATTGAAACTATCATATGAAATGTAACTAACTTTCCCCAATCATTAAACATAAAACACTAACTATTCTGAGTAATATGGTGAATGGTTTTAGGATAGATCATCGACAATAGAGTTAGTACTAAACAATTAGATAAAATATGGTAGATGAATCCATAAATGATTAAACCCAATAATACCATGGAATCAAAAAGATTGTTAAATTAGATGAAAACACTCTTATAAAATCATTAAGCAATTCTTTAGATAAATACTCTTTTATTTTGAAAAGAAGAGTTCTTTTGGAAAAATATTTGTATAAAACCAGAAGTGACGTAAGATAGTATTTTTATAATAAAATGAGTGATTTTATAAAGATAAAGGTTTTCAAAAACAGGTTAAAGAGTTCCCTAGAAAATAGGTAAGAATTTGAGAAATTTTCTTGAATCGGGATTGAATTTTGGAAACAATTTTGAAAGTTCCTTCTAAAACGTATAACTATCCATAAAATAGAGAAGGGTTATGGTTTGTAAACATATATATAATACTCAAAAATAATATATTAGGAGTACATAACAATAAATAAGAATTTCATTGAGGTAATCAGAAAATGAAATTAACCCGAATAAAAATGGAAGTTCGGGTGAAAAAAACCCTTACTTTAACTCCAAACGTGTTCTGCTCATGAACATAAGCTCCTGGAATATGAAATTATACTTATTAATAAATTATTTAAGAACATATTAGACATGTATTTAGTTTATCATAATTCTTTTTATTTTATTTATACCCTTATTTCTAAGTTATTATATTGAATTTCGTTGTTCCGGGGTGTTCATTTTCTTTATTTTCATAATCGGTTCACTTGTTTTTAAGTAATGGAGTTCATGTGGAATGGATATAAATATCCAGAATTGGAATTATATATTATTTAAGAACATAAATAATTGATAATGTCCATTTCTATCATTTGGGTACATGGAATGAGGATGAATCATTAGATGACAACCACTTCGATTATTCAGCGGTATTTGAATTATTATGAACTAGTTTTGTCATATAACTTAATTATGTGTACATATTCTGGTTCCTGAAAATTAATTATGTTATAATACATATATTATAGTCTAGTTCAAACATAAATATGGTTTCATGAGCAGTGATGAAGAATAAATTGAAGAACGAAACTTCGTCATCCATGAAGGCTATAAATTGGAACTTCATGGATGTTGATTTCATTTATAAAAATAAAAAGGGAGGGAGTAAGAATATTTATGATGGTTCTTACATTAACATGATATAATTCTAGTATATATATGATACTAAATTTATCCTGATCATTTAGACATATTAGGTGAGGATAGGATAGAAAATGAAGATAAATTGGAATGAAACCAAATGAAAAAGAAGGGCGCTTTACCTCTTGAAATAACCTCCTTGAGAATCTTCTCAAGGGAAGGGGTTTTGGTCTTTTGGAAATACCAAAAGCTTCTTGGACGTGGGGGGAGACTAGGGAAGGGTAATTGGGCAGAACTTTGAGGAGCTTCAAGGCTTAGAGGAGTGAAGTGAAGAGGAAGTGGTGAGGGGTTTTTATAGTGGAGGAGAGGAGTAAATTTTGAATATTTAATTCTTTATTTTTTTATTTCCTCAAGACAACCAATAGTGTTGTTTCATGTGACCCCTAATAGTAATAAGTTTATGTGAGTTCGAACCAAGTGGCCTTACATCACCTATGATGTCATAAATAGTGTATTTAACTGATAATTTGTGTATACGGTATTTTATCATATTTCGCTATTCATCAAAAATTCATGAATTTCAGAAAAATCCCAAAAATTCACCCCTACCATTTTTTGATGTGTAGAATTCAAAAGTGAAATCCATTTTTCAAAAATAATTTTATAAATATTATTAATTTAATTTTTAAATAAATTCATAGTTAATTCGAAAAATAACAATTTTAGAGGTATAATTAGTTTTATGTGACGTTGAAAAATTAATTAAGATTCCATTATCTTATTAGCTTAATAAAATAAAATAATATCATTATTTACTATTCATAAGGGTCATATTACTATTCATATTACTATTCATAAGGGTATGTTACTATTCACCAAAATCAAGTTTGTTCTATCAGACTCCAAATGACTTACTGAACACAACTCTAGATGACAATTTTTTGAAATTCAAAACTTAGAAGAGGCAAAGTTGTGTTTAATGGATAGATTATAAAATTGAATTCTATATTTATTTTCCAAACATTGGGGTGTTACACTTGGTATCCTAGATCTACTAATGAAATTAATCAAGAAATATAAATTCACCCAATATATGCTTGATGAATCAGATCACACACCTCGATTGCCCCAAACTGTGACCACTCATGTGTAGAATCGCTTACAACACATGAGTAATCTCCCAAAGTGAATACATATCCACATTAAATCACTCGAACCATAAATTTCTTCATGAATGAACTGATCATCAATGGATAAAGAAATCACATAGTCTCACCAAACATCTCGGTTGAGGAAATTATGAGAGAATGGGGGAAAGGATGAGGGGAAATCAAGAAGGAAACCGATCCAGTTCAAGAATGCACTCACACAAACCCAATTCTCCTTCAAGATCTCCCTATAATGAATAAAAGTAATAGATTATCGTGATGACGCTCAAAATCTCCAGGTTGTGTTGGGTTTTGTCATGATCATGTAATAAAGAGAAGAAAAAAGAACAACACTTAACTAAAATCACACAAAAAAAATTAGATTCACCAAACATGCACAATCATATCTAAAAAAATAAAAGAAAATGAAAACACTAAAATAGAGAAAAGGAAGATGGAAATGGAGGACCAGGTTCCCCTTCTTCGATGTTAAAAATAGTTCCCATCCAGGATTAATGGCATGAATGGATATGGAGTATGGTTCATTGAATTGTGGGGTGTCCCCTCCCCCCAGTGTAGAGGAGTCTCCTCTTATCTTATTCGGTGATGAAAAAAAGTTGATCACGAAACTAACTAACAAGTAGAAAGCCATCCACATGGCAATCCTTGGTGTGTGCATCACAGGAATTCCAATGAACTTCAAGTGAACGAAGCTTACCCCTTACAAAATTTTTTGATTCCTTTTGTGCTTTTCCCACATAGTTCCCATGAACTGCTTCCATTATCACTACCTCTATGAGTGGACCCCCTTCAAAGAACAACATAAAACAAAAAAAACGCACATGAGTTGGATAAAAAAAGAAACAATTATGTAATTATATATATATACTATATATTAATACCATTAATTTAAGTTAATAAAAATACTTATATATATTATAATACCTAATATTATTATTACTAATATATGTAAATATATATAATATAACTATTAAAACTATTTATTGATTATATTTACATTACTATTATTATTATATATAATATGATATTAATTATATTATATCTATTATATTATATATTTTATATGTTATATTAAAAATGAAAGATTTTATATTATGATAAAAATAAAAATAAAATAAAACAAAAGGAAGAGAGGATTTGGGGAGGGGTGGGTTCAACATAGGAGAGAAACAAGAGGAGGGGGTGGGTTCACGATGTAGGAAAAGGAAGCTAGCATGAAAATGATGGATCATAGTGAGGTTTGTTGGTGGTGGGAGGTAGAACTGGAGGTCGAAAAGGGGGAAAACTAGCTCGGGTAGGTGTGAGATTGGGAGTCCAGTGGTGGTTAGGGGTTTTTAAGGGCTTAAAATCTATTTCTGGTGAGGTTGTATTGAAGGAGGTGGCACAATGTCTCAGAAAGAGAGTGAACACAACAAGCTGAAGTGGTAACACTAAAGGCTGGTGCGGTCTGTGGACAACCATGGAACAGGAGTGGCAGTTTGGGTTCGAAGCCACTGTGTGGCAGTGTGGGTTCAACTAGAAATAGGGGATGTGATTTGGGTTAGGCAAGTTTAGATTAGAAGTGGGGCAAGGTGTGGAGGTGGGGTGATGGGAGAAAGATTGGAGGCATGGTGGTTCATCAAGTGCACTGTGATATAGTGAGGGTTATGTTTCAGGTTTGATTTGCTACTGCTGTTGATTTGCTGATTTGTAGTGTTATGGTTCCTGCATGTGATTTGTATCTTACTGCTGTAGTTGATGGTGTGGTGATGTGGTGGAGGAGGATGGAGGCAGGGGTGCGTAGTGGTAGAACTGTGAGATATAGAGGGAAATGGTGAGAGTGAGTCACTATTTTCAAGAGTGGAACTGTGAGAGGAAACATGTGAAACTATGAGATGTCTCACCGTTGAGAGAACGATGAGATAGAGGAAGGTTGGCTGGAAGATGTGGCTGGAAATGCTGAGATGTCTGGAAATTGGAAGTGTAACAGTGATACAAACCATTAGTGACTCGAGTCATCATTGGTAGAATGGGGTCTCAAGTGTGGAGCGGTGCGAAGGGAACAGTGTAACCGTTCCTAAATCAAGAAGAACCTGCGATGAAACCCGCAACATAAATAAAATAAATTAATCATTTAAATTAGTCAAAATAAATTAATAAATTAATAAAAATATAAATAAAATAAATTAACTAATTAAGCTAAAAAGTAAAACAAACAAATTTAGGACTATTAACAACAAAAATTAATTACCATTTATTCAACTACATAATACAATGTATTCACAATTAATTTTAAAAACAAAATTAAAATATCAAAAGTCAGTTATTCAAGTTAATTATCAACATAATTGATTAAAAAATTAATAAAATTAAAGAATTAAATAAAAAAAAGTTTTATATTGATTAATTAATTGAAAGTTTTAATGAATTAATGAATTACCTAATGAAGTTAAATAATCAAAATAAAATAATTAAATGAATAGAATTAAATTGTTAAAACCAATTAAATTATTTAAATAACTAAAAACTAGAGTGAATTATTTACATTGAGTTAATTACTGAATTAATTAAATTAATGAACTATTAAAATAGTTTTTTTTGAAAAAACAAACAAGATGAAAAATAAATGAAAGAATAAAAATAATAAAGAAATATAATTTAATTAAAAAAAAGAATAAAAATGAAAATGAAAAACAAAAAGTATTATTTAATTTGAAAACTATTCAAAACAACAAAAATAAAAACTAAAAATCATGATTTTAACAAAAACAACATATTTTTAACAATTATGCACAAAGTCGACAATAATTGATAAATATTACACAAAATACATCAGTTTAACAATAAAAATTGAGAAAATAGTCAAATGTGATGTGGAAAAAATAAATGAAAACATATCCACATCACCTATATGCATGTATCTTCTTAAACCTAAAATAACCATGGATTAAGGTTTTCTGTTTCTTTACATGGTATAAAAAATACCGTACCTTTATTTAAATTTCCAAAATTTTCAGGTCTTCATTCTTCATTCGGTCTCTTTATTATGCATACATGAATGAATCAAATTTATTAATGCAGTAAGAAAAAACATGCCTCAACTTAAATTATTGAATGCTTAGTCTCTCTGTTTCTTTACACGATATAAAAAATACCGTTGCTTTTTCAAACGAACATGACAACCTTCATTTCTCCATTTGAAGAAAATTCATGTATGTAAAACATTATGAATATTTAATTTTGATCATACATGTTCTTTAAATCCATATTTTAACTTATCTAAAATTATTTTCCATTAAACATATTGTTAATGGAGGATAACCCCAAAACCACAGCATTAATTCTTATGTGAGTTATCGTTACATATTATCACATGCATGCAATGTGATCTCATGCATCATCATTTTTTATAATCTCAAACTCATCATATACGAATGAATTTCTCTTTCCTCTTATCATCATCACCAGTATCATCTTCTTTAAATAGTGGAATTCAATTTTCATTCATAAAAAGTGAATCTGAATTCTTGATCATTCTCAAGATCATAAGAATCGTTTCTATAACTAGATATGTATAGAATAATGATCATTGAGAACTGCTACGACTTCATTTAATTCTGTAATAAATTGGTGTTGAAGTTCCTCTTCTGTAGGTAGGAGTCGACGGTGCCCCTTCAATCAGATGGTCGATATTGGACTCATTTAATAAATTAGGTTTTAACTATATCAATTTAAAGAGGATGAATAGTAAATGGGTGTGCTTGTCCCATATTGGAATTTATATATGTCTTTTCCATGGAATATAAATAATATCATTTCATCACCTCTCTAAGACGGTGATGGGGGATAGTCACCCGTAACACCCTTCACACACCACCATGTGCCTTGGCCTATCGGTATAACCGACCTACCTCTCTAGGCCTTATACATGATACCATCTATGCCTGCAGACATGCACTCTTGTGGTCCTTATACACTAGATCACTTAATTCCTTTGCTGATGTGTGAGATGATTCCCCCATGTGGTCAATGTCCTCCTCCCACATGTTTGTGGCTGAGTTGGGCCATGTGGATCACATGGTTGGACATATTTTTTTATATAAGACCAAATCATATAGTTAGAATTAATTTATGTATTTAATGAAAATTTAAAATTTCCTCAATTAAAATTTCAAGCCATCTCTCTTCCTCTTCATCCTGCCTCATCTTGAAAAATAATATCTAAAATAGACTTCATAAATTATTTTTTGCAATGAAACATTTACATGGTCTTCTTTCATCTTCTTCATGTTTCAATAATTGTGACATCATTTGACACATGTATTTGTCACTATGATTAGTACCAAAAATCATCACATTTAACATGGAGAATTATCCATTCATGACATACAATGCTATTTCCTAGATCCATAACAATTATTCAAGCTTCTTCACATCATCCATTGGACACCGACCACATATTGACACATCATTTATAATAAATTCAACACTAGGCCCAAAAATATCCCCATTTGTAATTTGTTTTCAATATTTCCTAACATATCTAAAAGAAAATATTTTTTCTCAAAGCTTTACCCCCTTTAAAAATCAAATAAAAATGATAAGTGGGGTTCATCTCATATTTCTTATGAAAACATGTTCATCTCCCTTATATGAAAATTTCCTAGACACTTCTATGAGAGGGATTATCTCACATGTATCTATTAGAAAATGGCCATTAGATAATCAACTCTAAGTTTATGTAGAAAATCTCAGTGTAGAATACATTATGGATAAAACTATGGTTGCACATGTTTTCCATAGATAACCATGCATGTGAATTCATGATAAAAAAACCTCAATTCAAATTTCAGTGGTTGTAAGATATCAATTTTATTAATAAAATTCTAAATCATGTACATGATTAATCAAATACATTAGAATGTATAGGTGAAAATGATAGAGCTCCCACTCTGTCTCATCTTGACACCAATCAAGCACTGCCCCTTAATTGGTAAGATAATACAATTAAGAAAAAGGGATGAAAGTGTTATTGTCATACCTTGAACTTCAGTTTAGAATATGTCCCGTTATTTTTTAGATTCTCAAGGTTTATCCTCATTAAGGGATATAATACTTAATCATCATTAAAATTTATGATATCCATGATGGAAAAGAATTATCATTTAATTACCTGCATATTAGTTTATAACTCATAAAATAATCATAAATAAGAAGGAACCTTCTAGGAATTTAGGAGTAAAATTCAGGATGAGAACATTCTCTCAATCTAAGCCATTTTTTTCTCCCAATCTCATTCATCATTTCATTATTCTTCTTGGTAATATTTTTTAAAAAATATTCTTGTTTTATTCACATACAATGTTAGACATTTTACACTCGTTTTCTTGTCTATTTCTCTTCTCTTCAACTTTTCTCCCCCTAAATGAATCCCTCATGTTTTTTCATGAGTTGGAATATTATTACATCATTCTAATGAATTTTACCCAAACATCCAGCAATAATAAAAATTGAATATGAGTCTTCTTATCTTCATTTGGGGTGTAGTCTGTTAAGGTTTCACAGATTTTGAACCATTTTGGTCTTGAGTGGAACCACCACTCATTTAGAATCTTCTTGGGGGAACATCAATTCATGCATATTTTCTCATCTACCATTGATGTGTTTGATTTATCATCATTTCTCATCATCCATATTTTATAGAGTTTGGTTTAAATCATGTACCTGAACATGAAATAATATTGGAACATAATATGGTTTCTAAGTTATGGGATACCTAATACTTGGAGGATGATTCAATTTTATTTGTGGATGATCTCACAATTCTTCTGAAATCTTGTTCTTCAAAACCAACTTGAGTGGTAGAATCCAGTCTTACTTTAATTTGAGATGTTTCATATTTTGGGAAATTTTTATTCTTAAATCTTACCTCAAAATCTAAATACTTATTATTTAAAGAGTTTATCTCATCCTCAAAATATCTTAGATTGCCTTCTTAAATCTCATTGATCTTATTCATTTTTTCATTTATTCATTTTTATTGACTCTTACAAATAATTTTGAAGATCCTTTATCTTGTTATATTTTCCTTTCAGATGAGAAGTTTTTGTAACCATAGAATCTTTTTTCATTTTTAAAATTCATGTAATTCTTCAAAAGAAATAAAATCTCAATGAAATCATTCTTAGAAACATTTTTTAAAATTATTTCAAATAATTAATATATATTTCCTTACAAAGAGAAATTATTTCACCCTTTAAAATTTCTTGTGAGTGTGTTGTAAATTACATCACTCCTATCTAATTCCTCTTCTATATCATCATTCAAATATTCAAGAAGGATATTTTCATCTTGAAGTTATTTGAAAATTATAACCATAGTACTGACATATTATTTGGGAAATTTCTTCAAATGCTCACTGAGATCAAAATGAATATTACTAAATGATACATCATCATTATAAACTAATAATACTTAATCAGAAGAATCAAAAACAGAATAATTACAACATCTTATACCACATTGATTATGAGTCCGTGATGTCTCTAATATTACTGGAATATTCTTCTTCAGTTTCCTTTCTAGTTTATTCATTTTATTCTTACGATTCTTAGTATAAATATATCTATAATGTAGCTCACTAATTTCTCGAAAATTGGACTTCATAGATACTCACTTGGATCTTTAGGGGGAAGCAAGTCTTTGATACCAATTGTAGATCCCCGGGTCGAATTGACCACTAAGAGGGGGGATCAGTGGTTTACTTTTTACAAAACCTTTTTATGAATTCATCTAATAGAAATTGTTATGGTTATAAAACAAATCAGTGACATATCAAAGTCTAAATTTATATAAAAAACAATTGAGTTAAAAAATAGTATTTACAAGGTTCTTTATAAAAAACTACTCATTTCCATGTTGGTTATCCCAACAAACATGAATTATACACTATAATACAATTATCAATTATAATGGATGATATAGAGTAACACCATAAATATCCTAAATTAACATATGAGGTTATTCATAATTCATCCCACAGTGTTACCAAAATCCAAATTTCCCTACTCTAGAATCCACACTAGAGACTCCTTCTCCTGAATTACATAATAAATTCCTCTTTCTCTCAGCTACAACTTAGTGAATTCTTCATTTATTCAAGGCTTGATCCACTATAGAATAATATTTTGATAATAATCTATGATCTTGTTGAATCAAACTTTATCATGTACCTCCTCATGAACTTTAGAATTACTAGTCTCGAGACTAATTCTAGATTTGGTGCAATCTAGATTCTCTTAAATCTTTGAGTGCTTGGGAAAACAAGTTGATTCTTCCTAAAAAGGATTCCATCTTAAAAATCTTCTCTAGGATACATGAATGAACCTAGGTCACTAAAAGATATTGATTTGGTGTACGTTTTTTCATAACCTTAATTCACATATTTGTACATATCAATTATTCATGGGATCTCAATAATTAAATGATTTAAATCCCTTATTTAAATCACAATTTAATTATGTTTATGAATAAACATATTTATTAATCATTGAAATAAAAATACTCATTGGTTATTTGGTTTTATATTTCTCATATTAAATACCCCATAAATCTTGGGTATTTATTTCATGCTTATTTGGAATACCTAAATAAACTATTGGGTATTCCCTTCATGTTGTTCATCTAAAATACATGAGATATTTGGGTAGTCACTTATTCATATCACATAGAAAAGTCACTTGTGCACCACCCTATATAGATGTATCTTCATATACCTAAAATACCCATGGGTTAAGGTTTCTTCTTTATTCACATAGTATAAATAATATTGTATCATGTTTTAATCACCCAGATGTTTCAGGTCTTCATTCATCATGTGAGCTCTTTATCATGCACATAATGCATGAATCACATTTCTTAATTCGGTGAGAAAAATACTGCAACTCCACTTAAATTCCTGAAATCTTAGGCTCTCTATTTATTCAAACAGTATAAAAAATATCGTAGTCTTCTCAGATGAACATATTAACCTTCATTTCTCTGTTAGAAGAATATTCATGCAAGTAAAACTACATGAATATTGCATTTTGATCATACCTGTCTATTAAATCTAGATTTTACTTCATCTAGAATTTTGTTTCATATCTGGATAATTAATAGAAGATAAGTTGCAAACCTCGATATTCATTCTTTTGTGATTTATGATTTCCCCATTTCTTGTGCAAGGAATGTGATCACATACTTTATCATTTTTATATTCTTAAACTCATCATATTTGAATGGCCACCAATTTATTCATATCATCTATAACTATATAATATTCTTTGACTAGAGTCATTTAGATTTTATTTTTGAAAAATTTAATCTACATGCATGAATCTTCTTGAGCTTACTATTTTCAATTCTAGCATTTGAGACGGACATAATAATTATCATTGAGCATTGGTACACCATCATGGAGTGATGCATGCGATCAGCATACAAGATCTTAATTGAGAGGTATAAGACATTGATTCCCATTTGATTAGATGTTTAAGATATGAGTCATTTTATAGTCCTCATTTTATCCATATCAATTTAATGTATATGAACAATACATATTTACGCATGTACCGCATCAAAATTGTGTTATGTTAGTGCTGCAGTGTAGCAATAACCTTGTGTCATCATAGCTCCAAGATAGAGATGGGTGATCGGCAAACATAAAACCCTTCACACGCCACCATGGGATTTAACCTATCAACATAGACTACCTTCATCTACAGGCCTTATACATTGGTCCATTCACACCTACAGGTCCACACTCTCACGTGCCTTATATATGGGCCCACTCAATACCTCTACCGCCATGCGGGTTATGTTGGTTGATTCCCCCACATTGTAGTGGTCATCCTCCCACATCTATGGGATTGATTTGGAACTTGTGCATCACATGTTTGGACATTATTTTTATATAATAAATCTTAATATGATTAGAAATAATGAAAGTATTAAATGAGATTCCAAGCCTTTCTCAATTAAAATGTAAACCCAACCCTCTTCATCTTCTTCATCCATCATCATACAAAATATTAATTTGCAGGGTCTTCATAAATTCCCCTATGTAATGAAACATTTATATGGTTTTATTTATTCTTAAACATGTTGCAACAAATGTGTCATCCTTTGACACAAGTATTTTCCATTAATATTAGTTCAAAAAATTGTCACATTTATCATAGAGAATCGTCTAGGCATGATATTGAATTCCATTTCATGAATCAATAAAAATCCTCCAATCATCATCACTTAATACTTAACACACCAAACAAATATTGACACATCATTGATAATAAATGCAACATTGGGCCCAAAAATATTCTACATATATAAATAAATTAAATATTTTAAATTAGTTTTTAACCCTTTAAATTTCAATAGTTATTAAAAATATTTATATATAAAATATTAATATCTATATAAAAATTATCAAAATTAATTATAAATTATGTAGAAATTTTAAAAAATGTTTATTATTATTATAAATAATCACAAGCAGGATGATTTGTATAAATATTTCCAAATAATATGGGGTCAAACCACTTTTTATTAAACAAGGGAATCACCACATTTTAAAATGGGGTAAATGGGGTCCCATTAAATGTCTTCAAGGCCCAGTGGTTTGAAATCCAAATACAAGGCCCTAATGGCCCATAAATTGTCAAAAGCACCCAACTTCACCTGACCAAAATTCCTGGAGCTCATGGGCTCTATAACTATCCCTAAGAACCAGACCATGTAGGCCATGGAATATCCTACATGCCCTAATAATTCTCTTCCCTCAATAAGTTTAGTACTCCTGTGCCCATCCGACCTCAAATCCCCCTTCACACTCATATCTACTCTTCCCAGTTGCTCCTGGATCACCCAAACCCTATCCCACTCATGTCTAGACAACCCCTCTAGCACCTCATCACACCCCACATTCACTTATGCCCTTATCGTATCCATGGGTCGTCATCACCGACCTGAGTAGTCATGCATGGGGTTACTACAACATGCCTACTTGAATCAACAACCTAATTCCATTAAGCTATTATCCCACACACATGATCATGAGGGGAAAATTGACCCCCCCAATGGGGATTAAATGATCAAAGTGGGATTTGATCCCAACTTCCACAAGTGTAGTTCCATAGTCTAGTACCACTCAACCATGATGATCTCTAGAATAATGGGATGCATCCCTATTAGGTGACAGTTGACACACATTCCCTTAAACTATAGGGAGTATTATTTGATCACGAAACATACTTTTTTAGTTGGAATTCAACTAAAAAAAATCAATCTTATAACCTCAATTAGTGACCCAGTTAGTGCATCCACAAGACCACAATAAATACTTGTGGATGGTTATTTTTGATTCTCAGAAGGGCCCCCATAAAACCCTATATAACTCACACATTCTCTAGTTAGGAAAGAAATTTTAATTTCCATGTCTATAATTTTAACAGTATCTATTTTGGTGGAACTTGAGACTGGTCTAGTTCCCCATGTAGCAAATTAGAATCGAATCACTGTGTTTTTGGGGTGACGGGAAAACTGCCTTTTTATTGGAAATCAGTTTCTCTCCATTTCCATATCCACCATTTCTCTGTTGTATATCAATATTAGATATATTGGAATTAGGATCAAAATAATATGTTCTTGATGTATCCTTTACAAGTGTGAGTGAATTTTATTTTTAAAAACATTATTCTAAAAGTTTTTTATGATAATTATTTCACAAACCTCATTTAGTAAATATATCGGATTCAGACATGGACCTTAGTTTGATTACCAAAGTATCATAATTAGGATTTTTACAACAATATCAGAGTATAGAGATTGTAATTAGAATAAATATGATTATATCAAAGTGTCTTATATTCACAATAAATCCAATTAATATTTTATATTGTGTTTATCGTATTTGGAATTATTACGATAAAACTAATACTTATAAGCATAATGGAATAAATAACTTTTAAGAAAATAGTAACAAAATAATATCAATGTAACAATGATTTATATCTATTTAAAATGAAAATATATATTTTGACATTATGAATATAGAATCCACAAACCGTGGCTAAATATATCCCTTATTTTATACTTATAAGAAAGTATGTACTTCTTCATCAAGGAATTACTCAATATGAATATCAGATTCTTTGTCTACCTATCCTCGGTAGCTCTCAATCTGATGGATTAGATCTGTACTACTATCCCTATAAGCCCTAAATTTGAATATTGGATTCTACTTCTTACTATCCCCACAATCCATTGATCATAATCAAAATAATCAGATGCCTGATTACAAGGAAAAAGTTCACAAGGAGACAACACTAACAATGTGATTTTAGAACTAAAAAACTCTACGATAATTAAAAAGAGTAAGAACAAGAAGTTTGTGATATGTAATATTTGAATCTCTCTCACAATAAGAAATTGAAAAATAACATCCATCGGATACAAACTCTTTGAATGACCAGATATGTATAGTAATTTCTTCAACAACCATATTTCTTTCCCAAAGGTAATATTCCCTTGAGTTTTTTTGCAATGACTTGGACATCTGTAACTTCAGTGGCTCTTTGGTATTTAATTGTATAACATTGTATTGATTTAAACTATTATAATGTTAAATGTTTTCATTACATTTGAAACAAGTATTTCAAATCTGATAATAAACTTTACAATTTTTATTACTATATACCTTATGAGTATTGATCCAATTTTAATCGGTATGGGTATTAGTTCAATTACTAAGACTTTATGAGTATGAAACAAATGACAGAATGTCATACATCTTGTATGATAAGAGTGAATATGATTTTTATCATATCCATACTCATTAAGATTATCGTAATGAGAAAATATAAGTTGATTTTTTTAATTCATTAGAACATATTCTATGTATGGTAAATGATTTTGTTTTCTACAAGAACATTCTAAAAAACATTGGACATGAATAGTTAGTAATCAAGTATTTAAGAAAGAGTTTGTGATTTAAAAAATTAAAGGAATGTAAAAGTCATAATTATAAATTTTTAATCAACAATATCCCCCTTTTTGGAAAGTACAAACCCAAAACAGAAATGAAAAATTAACTCCTAATGAAAAATATTCATAGTTTAACAAGAAAATACTAACTCCTAATGAGTTTTTAATTATTATGAATATGATATAGAATGAAATTGTATATTATTATATCCTCCCTAGTATTAAATCTCTTTTTAAGAATCATATTCTCCCCCTCATGATAGAAATATTACTTTATAAAGAATTTATCCTTTTTTGTATAAGAATATCCCTAAAATAAGAATATCCCCCCCTTTGTGATTTTAAAAAAGAATGGGAAAAATTATTGAGTTTCTCGAAAATGGTTAGAAGAATAACTATACAGAACAATATGATAAACTACCTAATCATCCAGAAAAAAGAAATAATATTAAACCAATAAAAATTTGAAAATAGAAATTTTTAAGGGGATGAAGAAGTAATTCATTAATAAACATTTTTTTGAAATACAAAGACAATTGCAACAAGAGTTCAAAAGGAAACATATTTTAATCTTTATTCATCAAATACTTCACAATGGTCTTCATATTATTAAAATATTTTCTTTCCTCATTGATATTTGATATTATTTCATCATGAGATTGAGTATTATATTCTTGAATCCAATGTATCTTAGACAATTCACCATTCTAGTTTTTAAAACTAATGATTTACACTTTATAAAATTTGAGTCTTGACAACTCCTTTTGAAAATATTTCATCTTTCTGTTTAACTCTTTCACTTACTTACTCTAGTAGTCAGTTTTATCTTAGAAATATTCAATTAATTTCACCCTTGATTACATATATTTATATAACAAACTGAAATAATATAAGGATTCATTCATAAGATTCTTCATATCATCAATATTCTCACCAGGCAGCTTGACATCACCATCTAATTAAGGAGACCATGAAGATACCACTTTACTACAAAATTACATGAATTTTTTTGAGTTATTAAAAATTCTCATAAAACATTGAAATCAACCTCTAACCGAATAATAATTTCTATTAAAACATTGATTGATTCAATTTTTTCACTTGGATTTTCATGAATCAATTCCACCCTGGCCCCAAGTCTTGGAATGTATGGAATAATTCCTTCAAGTTCTTGTAAATTCCAGATGATATAATCAACTCCCTAAATTATTATCATCTTAATTGAATCCAGTTATTTTTAGATTTTAGGAGGTTAGGGATAACTAGTTCCAAATTCATTTTTTATTCCTTTCAACATTTCATTATTTGAAACCAATTTCTCATCTTTATCTTCAGATTCCTTCCATAATATAATTCAATGATACCTCCTTCATCGGTGTAATATTTGTTTCCTTCTATTTTTAAATTTTAATATTTATCATCTTTCTTAGATAAGGATACAAATTCTTCCTATGATGATGCTTTTTTCTTTTCTGAACATTTGGATTTTTCTTTTTGATCAAACTTTTATGGGAAATCCAATGATTATTCCTCTGATTATCTCAAAGAAAACTTATTAGATATAGATCTTTCATTTTCATATTCATCTTTATTGATATTCTATTGATTCTCATTTTCATCATCCTCATCATCTTATTTCTTATCCTCCTTATATTCATTAAATTATTCTTCTTCTTAAACTAATTCATCAATTTCCTCGCATTCATTTTCTTCTTCAAATCCTTCCCCTACATTGGATAATTTATCTATCCCTGTAGTGACTTCATAAATTTCTTTAAATAATTCCTCATGTAACTAAATTTCTATTAATTTTTCATCCTTTTTAGCTGGTGCCTATTTTGATTCATTTTCTTTAACTAGTGATAATTCTTCATCAACAATATTAGCCTTTCCCTTGTTTGTGATAGAGGTAAGTTTGTCATTAACTAATTCATTTTCTTGAAAAAACTATCTAAAATCCCTATTTAGTGGAGCGGTCTAGGAGGAAGGTTGAATAAGAACCAAATTTAGTGAAACCTATTGCAATATTTTTAACAATATTTCACATAAAAGAGCTTATTTTGACATATTATTCTGCTTCTTATTCTTTCTTTCTTCCTATAAAGTATCAGAATCATGAATTTTTAAGGCCCATGCCTTAGTAAGATCAATTATGATAACTCACTGTCATGACTTATTTTCTTATTTTCTTTTTATCCACTCATGATATAGTTCATTATGAACCCTCTTCTGTTTTTTTCCGGTGAGGATGTATATGCTTTACTTTTATTTTTATGATCTTCTTGCTCATCTTTCTTTTTCTTTGGCTGATCACCCTTACCATATATTTTCTTCTTCTATTGATCACCATGCTCAGCTATCTTTGAGGGTTATACTTCTGATACATTCTCAACAGATAACATTTATTTGTTATCAAAACAAAACCCCATCCTATTCATTATATCATCACTAATGAAAATAATATTCATCTTCACTGGATTTTATTTTTTTTCAATTTTTAAAAGCTTCATGCATCCAATAAATATCTTGGTTATCACAAATTAGAACATAATAATCTTTCATTTAATGTATGTTGTCTTGAAATTTCTAATATTGAGAAAAATGGATACCATAAGATCAATTTTTTCATGTTGACTAAGAAATACAAAATAAAAAAATCTTAGACTTCCAAAGCGTCTTGATATAACTTCTTTGGAATTAAATTACCTTATATACATAGAGAAATAACTATATTATATGGGTTTAGTCGAGATAAATTCTAAACCTTTTCATAATGACCGAATAAAGAATCCTCTGCCTTATTATTTTCAAAAAAACCATGCTGATCTGGTAATTTCTGGGATGGGAAATAAACCCCTCCTTCTAATAGAACTCTAACAAAATATTCATCTTTATTATATAACATCTAATACCCTTTTACATATATTGTAAAATATATTTTTTGATTTATTTCTTATTTATAAAAAATCATTGAAGTATAAAATTCTATAACAACATCAAGATAAAGAAATTCATAGTCCTTATCAGTCTTTTCTACTCATAGAGATTCCCATTCTTGGAATTTTATAACCTTTTTCAATGTAGAATAATAATTTTCATAGAAGGATTTTTTTACTAACCTTTTTCAGAATATGAACCATATGTTTTAATCCTTAGCAGAAGGCATCTTATTTAGAGATGAGACACTAGATTTAGACATAAGAAAATATTTTTGATAGGGAGATTTTGAAGGAAGAAACAATTCATGGTAGAAGATTGAATCAAACAATGTGGGACAAGGAAATTTCAAACTTTATATAGGTGATGGGAGAGATGGTTCATCTTCCTAAACAAAATCCAATGGGTGAGATCAAACCGAATATGACCTGATGGATAAGAATGATTTGAAGGAGTATTTAAATTTTTTTTAACTCTTGAGGTATTTAAAATATTTATCATATTGTCACTAAATAATATTTTTGGAAAATTTTATGAAAAATCATGAGAAAAAAAAATAGTGTTTTTATGAAAATGTAAAAGTATTTCAATAAAAAATATAATCAATTTTAATGAATTAGTAAAAAGTTTTCAAATATAATAAGAATACCTTTCAAAGTAGAAAGTGTCATTAGTATGAATAACATGTTCTTTTTATTTTTTTAAAAACTAATTAGACTGGGATAGTTTTTAAAAAGTAGAATATTATAGTTTTATTACTAAATACAAAAATTATAAAATTAAATTTAAAATAGTTTTTAGATGTAAAAATAAAATCGATATCTCAGAAATAAAATATAATTACGAAATTTTTTCGAATATGAGAATTTTTTAGAAAAACATAAGTACAGTAAATATATAACATTGTTTGATTATGAGGATCATTTTGAAAATATTGTCTCTTAAAATTTTATAATGAAAAATTATTCTAAAACATTGTTATGAATGTTTTTTTAATGAAAACACAAAAATTTGAAAAACTATTTAAAAAAAAAGATCAATCATATGTACTCTCACTATGAAGATGAGTAACATAACGTAAGGAGATGGGTAAACAAGTAGATATAAATGATTACTTTACATTGATCATTCCTATATTCAGTTTAATGTATTCAAATATATCAAATGGAATAGGTTTTGTAAAAATATTATCAAATTGTTCTTGCATTCCATTAAATTGTAAAATGATATCTCATTTAAGTGTGTGATCCATAAGTAATTGATGTTTAATATCTATGTGCTTTTCATGGGAGTGATGTGATGGGTTCTTACATAATGAAATGACACTAGTATTATCGCATAGTATTTGAGATTTATTAAAACTCATGCCATAATCTATGAGTGTGTATTGCATCCACAATACATAATCAAAACAACTTCTAGATTCTACAAATTCTGCTGTAGTAGTGGAAAGTGCTAATTTTTTTATTTATTACTGTAGGGCCCCGAGACACCCTGAGAGGGGAGGGGTGAATCAGTGTGTCAACATTTCTTTTAAATTTGATGGATCTTGTTCCCACATTGGTAGGGACTAGTCAAACCTGTATGATAGATATGGTCAGAAATCAAACATTCACATGCAAAGAGATGACACAACACTTTTTACCTATTTCACCACTAAGGGATACGTCCAAGGAACATACGCCAACAGGTTTTCGGTCATACCTAATTCCACTATTTTTCACGAGTTGTGTATTACAAAGCTTCGGGAACAGTCACACTATCCCAGGCTCACTGCCTTTACAAATGTTTAGGGATAGCCCACTGTGTCCCTCAGGTCACTCCTATTGACTCCCCCTTGCTCACTGACTTTGGTGAAGTCCTAGTCAATTTATAGATGTGAGGGTCTCTTCAATAGATTTTCATTGAACTCTTTGCCTCTGCTTAGCACGAGACTCTACTTGTATCGAAGACCGGTAATTATGCACTTAAAATTACTGAACCACTGAACCAGATAATCAAAAACATGCAAATAGGTTATACTGAAGATTTCGCGCAACAACAACCCTTCGCGCGAAATATCTCACTTTTGCGCAAAATACATAATTTTCACACGGAAAATATTTCACACAACAACCTCTTTTACACACATATTTACACGCATCACCTTTTTCGTGCAGCTTGGGCTTTTCTGGAAAGTTCGGAGTTTTTCACGCAACCTATGATTTTTCGTGCAATCTCTGCATTTTTCACGCAACTCTAGAATTTTCACGCAATGCCTGCGTTTTTCACGCAACTCCCTTTACTTGAACAATTTATGTGCATCAGACCTCAGATCTTCTCTGAGTCTCCAATCGTACAGAATGAGGGGGGTCACCTCTTATTTATAGGCATCTCAGACCCTCGTGCGCAAACCCCCCCATGGCGCAAAAAACCTCTCATTTGGTGCGTAATATTTCGCACAGGTATCGTTTTTCGCGCACGTCTCCAGATTTTTTCGCGCAGCCCATACCTTTGCCATTTTTTGACATTCAGATTCCGAAACACTATTTGTGTGAAAAAACTCAATACTCTATTTCACACACCACACTTTTTTTCACACCCAAATAAAATATTTCGTGCACAAACCTCCTTTTTCGCGCACACTTCCTCTTTGCGTTCACCTCCTTTTACAAACAATCCATGTCTTCATTTTTTGATTTTGAGGCCCAAAAATTTAGAAAACACTAGAAAACAACGCCAACTTCAATACTATTATCTTCTTGAACTGTATGATCACTTTACTGTCACACATTCTAAACTTCCATTGAGGATTGACAACAAACACAAACCACACTCCAATTCATGAATAGAACAACCATGGTTCCAAAAATCTCCCCCTTTGGGTTTGTTGGAAATCAGTAAATAAATTCAATAGAGCACCAGCCATATAAAAACCACAAACGCAAGAATCAACTCAGCCAACACTCTAAGTCTACATGAGCAATGATCGATGTAGAAAACAAGAGAGGAAGCTTGAATTGGGTTCCCGTGTTTTGGAATTCTCAATGACGCCCAAGAAATTCTCTTACAGTGTCACAGACGCATTACATGCATGAATTTCTTCATTTCTCCCCCATTGATAATAAACCCAAAGACCGGTAATTATTCATTGTTCAGCTCAAACCACACTCCCCCTGGATTGTATCTCCCCCACAAACCTGCATCACATCCATAAAAAGATTAAAAACAGTTAACATAACTGGAGAGAGGGGTATTTCGTAACCCCCTTATACACTGGGAGGTGGCTGAACACCGAGGTTCAACTGATGCTTCTCAAACATAGCCGCTGACAGTGGCTTGGTTAGGATATCATCCACTTGCTCATCAGTTCCCATATGATCCATTTTAATCACGCCTTTCTCAACTTTTTCTTAGATAAAGTGATACCTGATATCAATATGTTTTGAATGAGAATGCTGAACATGATTCTTCATAAGATCAATTGTGCTCTTTTTATCAATGTAAATTAGAAATGGTTTCTTCACCTCATCACCAATATCTGTTAGTTGTTGCTTCATCCATAACAGTTGAGTGCATGCCTCTGTAGCGGATATATACTCATCTTCATCAGTACTAAGAGATGTAATTTCTTGTTTCTTACTCAACCAGCCAACACATTTCTGCCCAATATAGATGGCTCCACCACTGGTGGACTTTCTATCCACTACATAACCAGCCCATTGTGCATAAAAAAAGCTGATAATTTACTATCCCTGCCTACAGAAAAGTATAACCCAAAGTTATGAGTTCCTTGAATGTTCCTCATGATTCTTTTTTTACTTCCTCCAAATGTTCCTCCTTTGGATTACTCTGAAAGCGGGCCGCTAGACATGTTGAAATGACAATATCTAGTTGTGTCACTGTTAGGTACAGTAGGCTCCCAATGATCTTCTTATACATGGTGGGATCTACAGAGGTACCATTCTCATGCTTTCCAATTTTGGTTCCAAATGCAATCAGAGTTTACATTTGTTTGGAGAACTTCTTCAGCACCTCTCCTGCGTACTTTTCCTGAGAAATGAAAGTGCAATCCTTATTTTGAATCACCTGCAGCCCCAAGAAATATGTGAGCTCCCAAATAATAGACATTTCAAATTCTAATTTCATGTGATTGGAAAATTCATCCACTGATTTATTTTTGCTGCCACCAAATATAATTTCATCAATGTATACTAGAACCGTGAAATGATATTTTGGATAATTCTTCACATATAGATTGTGATCTACTCATCCTCTTTTGAATTCTAGCTTCTTGATATAAGAGTCCAGCCAAGAATACCATGCTCGTGGTGCCTGCTTCAAACCATATAGATCTTTCTTTAGTTTGTAAACCTTTGTTTCATCAGTACCAAGAAGAAACCCACTGTTTGTTCAATGTAGACTTCTTCTTCGAGTACACCATTTAAAAAGGCTATCTTGACATCCATTTGATGTACTTTATATCCTCTTTGGAGTGCCATGGAATGGAAAATCCTAATTGACTCCAGTCTAGCCAGTGGAGAAATGGTTACTTCAATATCAACACCTTCAATCTGGGAGTATCCTTTACATACCAGTCATGCCTTGTTTCTAATAACACTTCAATGCTCATCAAACTTGTTCTTGAAGATCTATTTTGTACCAATCACATTGTGACCTTCAGGTCTCTAGACAAGATCCCATGTCTAATTCTTGTCAATCTAATATAACTCTTGATTCATGGATTTCACCCATGATTCATCCTTTTCTACTTCTTCAAATGAGGATGGATCCACAACTGACAGAAATGCAGATTGCATGTTATTCCTCATCCTACTTGTTTGTGTGGGTGCACTCCTGTCCCCAATTTTGTTAGATGGATCAATCTCAGCTCTTCAATTTCTCCTGTGAGGTTCAGTTTCATTCTCTCCAGCCAAGGTTTCCTCTTCTGATTCTTCTTCCGAGTTAACATCATGATGTGAATGCTGAGTGTTTTGTCCATCTTCCTCTATTTCTGTATTTATATTTACTCCATGTTAATTTTCTTCCTCACTTTCTGTCACATTAGCATATGAAATGCATGAACATTTGTGGTTTTCTTTTCAATGATCTTAACATCACTGCTTTCCACGATCCTTCCTAATCACTTGTTGAAACACTTGTAGGTTTTTCTATTCATTAAGTATCCAAGGAAAATTCCTTCATTGGCATTGTCACAATATTTCCCTTGATTTCCTTCTTTTTTCCTGATGAATCATTTACTTCCAAAAACAAGAAAGTATGTCATAGAGGGATTCCTTTCATGCCAAAATTCATATGGTGTCTTCGTCTCACCCATATAAGGTCCTGTTCGATTTTCAATATACACTGCAGCTTGAACAACCTCTTTCCAGTAATGTCGTGTAATACGACTCTCAATCAGCATAGTTCGTGCCATGTTGTTCACCTATCGATTCCAACATTCAATAAGTCCATTTTGTTGTAGAGTTCTCATAGCAGCCACCTCATGTTGTATCCCATGTTTCTCTAGGTAATTTTCAAATTCAATGGATGTGTATTCCCCTCCATTGTCAGATCATAACACATTGATTATTCATCCAATATCATTCTCGGTGATTCACCGATATGTTTTCATGCAGTCAAGCACTTGTCATTTCCTGTGAATGACCATTACACATGACATTCTACTGTAATCATATATGAAAAGGATAAAGTACCTTTCTCCATGAGTTCCCACAACATTTATCGGCCCACATACATCTATATGAATTAGATCAAGAAGACGAGATGCCCTTTTCTTCTTTGGCCGATATGAACTGCATACCTGCTTCCCATAAATGCAAGTATCACAAGCATTTTCTTGCTCACGCTTTAGGTTGGGAATGTCCATGAAAATCCTCAGTTTTGATATTTTCTCCATGTCATGTTTATTGATGTGTCCCAATATCTGATGCCACAAATTGTTTTCTTCTTCAACTGTCACGAAACAAACATTTTCCTTACTATTAACCTCATATAAGTTGCCTTCTGTTCTGCATCCCTTCATAAGTGAATTCCCTCTCTTTCCCTTGATAGTGCATCCTTTCTGATTAAAAGTAACTATATGTCCCGAGTCACAGAGTTGACTCACGCTGAGTATATTATGACATAGGCCATCTGTATAAAGGACTTCAGTCTTTTTTAGCTCTCCATTAGCTTATTCAGTACTTCCACTGCCTTTGATTTTTAGAGCTCCATCATTACCAAATCGTACTGTACAATCAACCTTCCTTTTGATATTTGTTAACAGGAAAACATTACCTGTCATATGAGACGAACAACCACTATCCAAAATCTAGGTACTATTGCTTTTTGTATATTTGAGGGCCACCTCTACAAGGTTGGATTTCTCGATCTTCTTCTTTTCTTTCCAAGGGATATTGTATTGAGTATAAGATATTGATGGCCTTATAATTATTTCTTCCACATAATCAGATTCTTCATACCCATAATCTTCTTCTAGAGGAGAAAACCTGTTTGTGAGATCAACACCATCAAGAGGGTGGATAAAGACCTGTCTCTAAGAGTTGTATGAATCTCTCTTATCGAATCACTTCCTGCAATAGATAGCTTTATGGAAAAAGTTAGAATAATGAAAACAATATCCATAAATATATTTATTCTATAAGATGGAGGATATAAAGTCAGTCTCCTTTTTTGATGTCCCAGATCTTCCCCATTCAAGTAGCTCCTTGCCTCTTCGCAATATGACATGGTATGGCCTAGATAGCCACAGAACTGACACTTCATGAGAGGAAATGTCTTCTCACTTTAATTTATCCTCATGAATTCTTCCTTGGGAGAATAGTTGGACTACTAGTCATTTCTTAATGTTTGAGGATAATTTTCTGTTCTTCTTTTAGTTTGGATTGAGGGTTTCTTTTTCAGCACATCTGGAAAAGTTTAAACATTTCCAACTTTTATCTTGTCTTTCTTTTGGCTCTCTTCACTTCCAGCTGTTGATGTCTCAGCTTCACATCCAATTACACTCTTTCTCATGGAATTGGGTCTTTGATAACTCAAGATTTTTATAACCCCATCTAATCCACACTTGGCTCTTGCCAGTAATTCTGCATATGAGAATCTTCCAAAATGAATTTTCTTCTTACCCTAATTTGTGGTTGATTGACATTCAATTTTACTCCTAAGAGTAACAACTTCTTCCTCAAGACCCTCAAATATCTTGGAATTCTCCTCTAGTCTAGATGAAAGGTCATTTATGAAATTTGCTTGTTCTTCAATTCTAAGATTTAGTTCCACAACATCATCTGTGCTTTCAAGGATTGAAGACTGAACTCTCACTAGTTCTTCTAGTTGTTCAATTTCTGATTCAAGATCATCAATATATTCTAATGATTCTTCCACCATTTCCTTCCACTTATTTCATTGCTTAAATTTATTCTCAATATTGGAAAAGGCATCCTTAATTTGAATCTTTGGATCACCATTAGGAGTAATCTAATTATCATTGCTTTTATTGATCGAGGGTTCTGACTTTTCAATAGTAGCCATCCTGGAAGCATGGTTTCCTGTTTTAAATTCTAGTTCTTATTCTTAAAAAAATTCAATATAATAATATTCTTCTTCACAGAAAAAACTCTTATTTTGTATTTTCTTTCCAGATTTGAAGTCTCCCCTTTTGAAAAATCTTTTCCAAGGCTTCTCGATGTCTTCTACTTCGCTCTCATCATCATCAAACTTTCTTTGGAACTGAGAGGCAATGTGCCCAACTCTTCCACAATAAAAACATTTCAGAGGTAGATTAACTTTAAATTTACCTTTTCCCTTCTTCAGTTTATTGATGATGAGAGAAATAATTTCTTTTTCCTCATCATCTTCACCACCACTATCTTTAGAAATTTTTAGTTTGTCCATGGCTTTGAATTCCATTTCCTTACTTACATGAGTCATGGCATCTTAGGGTTTGACTCTCATCTCATATGCCACTAGACTACTTAACAGATCATCCAGAGATAGTTTATATATATCTCTTTCTTCAAGGGCTTACACCTTTACATTGTACATAGGAGGATGTATTCTTAATATTTTCTTTACGATATCAATATCCTTGATTTCCACACCAAGACCTAAAATTTCTCCAACTACATCAGTAATTCGATTGAATAATGAATCTGTATTATCATTAGGATGCATCTTTAGATAATCAAACCTATTTTTTAAGACTTAAAGTTTTTCTTCCTTCACATTGCTATCCCCTTCATAAATGTTTTCAGGTTTATGCCACAAATACTTTGCTGAGGTGCAACTCATCACCTTTAGATATATCTGATCTGAAAGAGTCGCAGTGATAGCATTCTGAGCTTTAGCACCTGCGTCAAAAACATTCCATTCTGTATCCGTCATTGCAAGCCCTGTTGGATCAGTAACATGTATTCCATTCATAGTAGCAAAGAGGACTTCCATTCCAAGGGATCTTAAATGAGATTTCGTTCTGTTCTTCCAAATATAAAAATTAATTCCATCGAAGAGAGGTATTCCCCTAGCATTGAATGCATTCTCCATGACGACAAAGGACAGATCTAACACCAGCAACCTTTATCTTCTGATACCACTTGTAGGGCCCTGGGACACCCTGAAAGGGAAGGGGTGAATCAGGCTGTCAAATTTTCTTTTAAATTTGATGGATCTTGTTCCCACGTTGGTAGGAACTAGTCTAAACTATTTTATGGATATGATCAGAAATCAAACATTCACATGCAAAGAGATGACACAACACTTTTTATTTGGTTCACCACTAAGGTTTACGTCTAAGGAGCATACGATGACAGGTTGTTGGTCATACCTAATTCCACTATTTTTCACGAGTTGTAGATAATAAAGGTTCAGGAATAGTCACTCTATCCCAGGCTCACTGCCTATACAAATGTTTAGGGATATCCCACTACGTCTCTCAGGTCACTCTCGTCGACTCCCCCTGGCTCACTGCCTTTGGTGAAGTCCCAGTCAGTTTATAGACGTGAGGGTATCCTCAATAGATTTGCATTGAAGTCTTTGCCTCTGCTTAGAATGCGACTATGCTTGCATCAAAGACCGGTAATGATGCACTTGAACGCACTGAACCACTGAACCAGATAATCAGAAACACACAAACAGGTTATGCTGAAAATTTCACGCAACACCAACCCTTTGCGCAAAATATCTCACTTTTGCACGAAATACTAAATTTTCACGTAGAAAATATTTCCCGCAACAACCACCTTTACGCGAAGCTTTACGCGTAGCACCTTTTTGGCACAGCTTGGGATTTTCTACAAAGTTCAGAGTTTTTCAGGAAACCTAAGATTTTTTGCGCAATCTCTGCATTTTTCGCACAACTCTAGAATTTTCACGCAATGCCTGTGTTTTTCGTGCAACTCCCTTTACGCAAAAAATTTACATGCATCAGACCTCAGATCTTCTCTCAGTCTCCAATCGTACAAAATGAGGGGCGTCACCTCTTATTTATAGGTGTCTCAGACCCCCGTGCGCAAAACCTTTCATGGCGTGAAAAAACTCTCATTTGGCACGTAATATTTCATGTAGGTACTATTTTTCGTGCACATCTCCAGATTTTTTGCGCAGCCCATGCCTTTGCCATTTTTTATATTCTGATTCCGAAACACTATTTGAGGGAAAAAAAATCAATCCTCTATTTTGCGCACCATGCTGTTATTCATTCCCAACTCAAATATTTCGTGCACAACCCTCATTTTTCACGCACCACTTCTTCTTTGTGAGAACCTCCTTTTACCAACAATCCATGTCTTCATTTTCTGATTTTGAGGCCAAAAAATTTGGCAAACACTGGAAAACAGTGCCACCTTCAATATTGTTGTCTGCTTGAACTGTATGATCACTTTACTGGCACACATTTTGAACTTCCACTGAGGATTGAAAACAAACAAAAACATACTCCAATTCATGCATAGAATGACCATGGTTCCAACAATTACATGACCAAGAAACTAAAGTCTCTCCTAATAAATGAAAAACTTTTTAATTAAAAAACATTTACAGAAGAATAGAAAATTCCTAAATCTATAGATCCCTTAAGATAATGAAAATTTTGTTTTATAGATTTGAGATGTGATTCCTTCAGTTTATCTTGATATCTATCACATAAGAATATAGAAAACATTAATCTTGGTCATCTAGTAGTTAATTATTGAAACATCCTATCATACCTCTAAAATTATTTTGGTCAACTGGTTTCCTATCCTCATAAAGATCTAGAGTATTTGAGGAACCTATTGAATTACTATTACTTTTAGTATTTTCATATTAAGACATTTTAAGAATATATTTAATATACTTATATTGAGATACATATGTTCCTTCTAGTTTTTGAGATATTTTTAAACCATGGAAAAATGTTTACTCACCCATCAAGCTCATCTCAAACTCATATTTGATAATATCCAAAAGGATTATGTTAAATATTTTTGAGTTGATCCAATTATAATTTCATCAACATATATTTTAATAATAATTATATTTTTTAACTTCTTTTATAAAATGGCTGGATCTATAACTCTGTTAACAAAAAATTTTTGGAAAACAAATCATGTTAATATATTATACCAAGCTATAGGGTAATTTTTTGGCCCATATAAAACTTTTGTGAGTTTATAAATGTATTCAGGATGTTTTTATATTAAAGAATAAGGGGTTTTCAACATAAAATTTATTCTAAAAATATTCATTATGAAAAGCACACTCCACATTCATCTGAATTTTTGTGAAATAAACTAATACTGCAAAGGCTAGTAGAATATGAATATATTATAATCTTACTATTGGTGTATGGGATTCTTCATAGTCTATGCCATTTTGTTTATTATAGCCTTTTTTAATAATTCTATCTTTATTTCTAACAATAATTCCATTTTCTTCACATTTGTTTCTGAAAACGCAATTTACTCCAATTAAAGATGTTTCTCTAGGTTGTTCAACTAAATTCCAGACTTTTTTCCCTACAAGTTCATTATGTTCATCTTGAATAGCCTTAATCCAATCCTCATCACCTAAAGCCACAATAGGATAATTATGTTCTAGTTGGGAAAGGTAAGCTAGATTTTCAATTTCATTTTTTATGGAACTTTTAGACCTAAATAGTTGACATAAATCACCAATGATTATATCACCAGGATGATAACTTAGAAACTATTGATTTTATGGGTTTTAATAAGTATTATCTTCAATATATGGTAAAAAATCTTCCTGAGGTGTAACTTCAGAAAATGTTTGCAGAGTTTTATCTATATAAGAAGAAAATTCTAACAAAGGTTGAAAAACAGTTTTTAAAATAACATCAGAAGTTGTTGGTTGGGTTTTTTGGAAACAAAAGGGTAAGTTTCATAAAATTAAAAATTTACCATTTTCACAACAGTAAAATAATTGTTATTAAAAACTCTATAATCCCTATAAGTAATGGAATAACCTAAAAATATTTCTTCATCAGAATTTGGTACAAATTTATTTAAGTTATCTTCCGTATTTAGTATGAATACATTAAAACTGAATACACTAAAGTACGAAAATTTTGGTTTCATATTTTTCCACAATTCATAAGTAGTTTTATTATGAAATGGTCTAATAAAAACTGAATTTATAGTATAATAGGAAGTAATAACAACTTTAGTCCAAAAAATAGCAATTGGGTATTCACTCAACATGGTTCTTGTTATTTCTTGAAGAATTATATTTATTCTTTCAATAACATCATTTTTTTGAGGAGTTTTAAGAGGTGAAAAGTTATGTTCTATAACTTTATTACTACAAAATTTCTCAAAATCAGAATTTATAAATTCTCCACCATGATCACTACGAATATTTAACAAGCGAAGATTTTTCTCATTTTTAACTTCAGATAAAAAATGTTTTGAAATAAAAAAAATCTTCAGATAACATTGTGGGAAAATAAACCCAAGTATATCTAGTTCAGTCATCAACAAAGACATATACATAGTAATTTCCACCAATACATCCAATTTGTGTATGAATAAGTATATCCATGTTCACTAACTATAAAGAATCATAATTTGATACTTCACTAATATATTTAAAACATGACTTATGTTTCTTATAGTATTGATAAGGATCAAACACTTTTGAAGAATGAAACCTATATTCTGGTAGATCCTTAAAAAGACTTTTCATTGTCATCTTTTATAAGTTTCATAGGTGACCATGTTTTAACCTTAAATTTCATGACCAATATTTATCTTCAATTTCACTTAGGTGAGGTAATTACTATATCCTAAGGTCTTATATATTAATTGTGTAAACATTCTCATGATGATTATAAAAAATAATAAATTCATCCTTTGAACTATTTATAATACACTTATCATTTCTAAAGTTCACATAGTAAACTTCATCACATAATTGAATTATGATTATAAGGTTGTGGTTAAAAACATTAACAAAAAAACATTTGAAATTAATGCTTTACTAAGAAGAACACTATTATATATATCGACAATCTCTCCTTGAGAATTATCTTTAAAGTTACTTTTTTTACCATTCATATAGAAGTTATTTTTGATAAAATATTTTTTACCAGTCATATGCCTGGAAAATCCAATATATATGTTCCATGTATTCTTTTTTATGGTACTTTTTTGGTTTTCCTAAATACAAAAGCATTAGACTTTCGATTCCAAAACCTACTTGGGTTTATTAGTGTTAGAAAACAAAATTTTAGGAATCCACATTTTTTATGAAAAATAGGCTTTCTAAAAACCTATGGATGGAACATTATTTAGAGAAAAATTATTTTTCCAATTACCAACACATTAAAATTTAATATAAAAGGGATCATTTTTAAGAACAAAGTCATTGTCATTAGAAATAGGGTTTTTATGAGTATAACCCATTCCAGAACTAGAATCATGTTGACAAATTTGATTTCATATTTAATTAAATTTATCTTTACGATTTGTAAAATTTTACAAAATTTTCATTAAACATGAAATTTTAGATTTTAGTTTTAAAACTAAATTCTTATCTTATTATTAGATGTTTCAGAACTATGTTTATCAAAACTTATTTTTAATGATTTTTTTTAAAATATTAATTTTTCTAACTCTTTTAGAAAAGTAACCTTTTTAGAATTAGCCTTATCTCGATCTTTAGAAAGATTTGATATTAAATTTATCAAAACATTTATATCTTACTTATCTTTATGTTGTTTTATGCTAACATTACTATTTTCATTCTCATGTAATTTAGCAAAACATGAGACTTCATTATAGGAAGGTAATGAATTATCTTATATCGATGAGGATTCTTCATTAGAATATATTGAATCCATATCATTAGGACAAATAGAATTAAGAGACATATTTATAAGGTTCTCAGTGGTTTGTACCTTTTCTATGAGACATTTTTTTACAACAAGTACATTTGTAAAAAAAACTAATTTCCTCTATTAGAAAGATTCATTTTTAGAATTATCTTCGAAAAATTCACCGACACTATTAATCCAGCTATCTACAACCTTAAGAATCTCATTTCCATTATATTTAAAAAAAATTCTGGAATTCCTTTATTAATTTATATCTTTCTATCTTTTATTTTCAGCTATGGACAATTTGGTATGATATATCCATCTTTCTTTCATTCATAACAAGTTACTTCAACCTTCATATAACCTCTTTCATTATTACCTTCCTTGTATTATAATTAAAATATTTCTTACCAACAATTTTATCTATCCTTCTAGGAAGATTATAAAATTTATTTTTATAATGCTCAAAAGAAAAATAATTAGATTAAGTAACAACTTCCTTCTTTCTGAGGATTTAACTACTTTTTATCAGATTGAACTTTATGGGGTAAAGTAGTAATGGAAAAAGAAACTAGTTCTTTTATTTTTATTTTTATCATAATATATTTTTAATATTTTCTCATACTATATAAGGGTTCCAATAATATCATCAAGAGTAAGATTATTGTAATTTCTAGTTTCATCAAAATAATCCCTCTTTGATTCCCATTCATTAGGTATGATGTCAATTTTCTTCTCCACATGAATTTCATCATTTAAACTATTCTCTCCAATAGATTGTAAATTTTTAGTAAATGAAATAAATGTATGATTAATATTTTAAACTAATTTTCTTTGTATAAAATCGAAGGCTCGATAGTCATCTCTTAATATAGCTCTTCTTGTATCTATAACTTTTGAAGTTACCAAATGAGTAATCTCTAAATTTTTCCACATACTATTAAAAGATTCAAAAGATAATATTTTACTATAAATTCTTATAGTCATAGAACAAAGAAAAGTATTTATAACTCCGCAATTCAACTGATATTCATGTTATCCATCATTTTTAAAAGGAGTGACTTATTTATTATAAATTTTATAGTTTATAATAAGAATTTCAAAGTTATAAACCCCAGTGTTGATAACAAAAGTATTCATTCTATCTCTCCAATATTCATAGTCACCACCATCTAAGATTGTTGGTCTGTTTGGATTGAGATTGTCTATTTATCTAACATTAAAGCTTATCATTTTATTAGATAAATCATTCTTTTTCAAAAACATGTTATTACAGAAATGTTTTATAAACTAATAGTTTATAACAAAACTTAACAGACTTCAAATAGTAAAGAATGTAAAATATTATAAATTATTTTAGCAATGAAATCCTTCTCTGATACCAATTTTTGGATATCAATTTTAGATATATTGATATTATAATTGAAATAATATGTTCTTGATAGATCAATTACACAAGGGGGTGGATTTTAATTTTACAAGTTTTAGTTAAAAGTAGTTTAAACTAAACAATTTCACAATGATATTTTAGTAAAAATGTCAGATTCGTACTTGGCCCTCAGCCCAATTAACATAATATCATTATCAAGATGATTTTGATTATATCAAAGTGTATAGACTATAATTAGAGTATATATGATTATATCAGAGTGTCTCAGATTCATAGTAGTCCTAATTAATAGTTCACAATGTGTTTATCATATTTTGAATCATTATGATAAAACCAATACATACAAGTATAGTAGAATATATAACATGAAAGAAACATGAAATATAATAGAAAAAATGTTATAATTACTTACAACTAATTAAAAATGAATAGATATATTTTAATCTTAAATTTAAAGTAGCCAAAAACCTTGTCTAATGGTATGCCAAATTTTATACTCACAATAAATTTTGTCATTTCTCAACAAGGTAAGTCCTAGATATGAATATCAGATTCTCTATCTACCTCGCCTCGGTATCCCTTGATCAGATGGACCAACTCTGTCTTGCAATCCCCACAAGTCCTCGACTATAAGATCTGATTCAGTGTCTTTCTGTCCCCAAAATACCTTGATCACAATCAAAAAAATTAGAGGAATGATTATAACAAAAAATTATGTAAGGATACAACCTTTCCAGGGTTTCCTTAGAACTACAACACTATAATACAATTACAAATATTGGGAACAAGTTGTTTATACGGTGTAATATCCAGGTCTATCACATAATAAGAAATTGAAAAATGAAATCGATCCGCTACATACTCTATGAATGATCAGTTATTTATAGCAATTTCTTCAACGATCATATTACATTCCCAATGGTGATATTTCTCCGAATTTATTACAATTATTTAGACCCCTAAAACATCAACAACCCTTTTTTAATTAATTATCCATTTTTTTATTGATTTACACCATTATAGTGTAAATTGTTTTCCTTTTATTAGAAAAAAAATATTCCTAATATAATAATAAAAAATAAAATTGTTATTATAATATACCTTCTGAGTATCAATGTAATTTTCATCGATATTGGTATCGCTCTGATTACTATGAATTTTTTAGTACAAAAGACTAGATATAAAGTCTTATATATAGTCTAATAAGGGTGAACATGTTTCTTATCAGATCCATTCTCATTACGACAATCATAATGAGAAAATATAAGTTTATTGTCATAATTCATTAGAACTTATTCTAAATATGGTGAAAGAAAATGTTTTCTACAAAAACACTCTAAAAAATTTAGACATGAAATTTTTGAAATCAAGTGTTTACGATAGAGTTTGGGATTTAAAAAACTAAAGGAATGGAAAATCCATAAGTATGAATTTTGACTCAACATTATCTCCATCTAGTTTTACCACAACAAACGTGGGAAGTCACTTCTCATCACCCATTTTTGGATTCATTTCCCCAAAAACCATTTTTTCCAAATATATAGCATTTTTTTGGTGTTATCGAACATGAGATATAGTTTATCAGCATGAAATATAGAGGAACAAACCAAAATCATCTGATAGATGGTCCAAAACATTGAGTAGACAAATAGATATCCAAAAATCATGAGAACAAGAACTAAAACATCCAGAAAAGGATAAGAAAAACAAAAAAACAAAAAAATGTGAATGATGAATTAAAAAGTAGTATCAAATAACATACCATTATTTTTTTGGTTTGATTCGTATGAAATATTTGAAGGATATAGTAGTGAAATTTAGATTCTTCTAGATCATGAATGGTGCAGGCAAGTTTCAATATCTATTATATTTATTTTTAAAGAGGGGATGAGGTTTTATTAATTTTAATAAATTGCATTTGTAAATATGAACTTTATCAGCACTGAGGGGACTTCTTATCTTCAAATTGTAGGATCAAACTCAGAAACTATTTGCACAAAGAACACAAAAGATTATACTGAAAATGAAAGAGGGAATGTATGAAATATTATTGATTTATATTCCAAATTCATCTCTTTAGAAAATGGGTTAGATGTCCCTTTTATAGGCCTTTGGACTCATATTTCTCAGGAAGATGACTCAACATCCATCATAAGACTCGACGTAACGGGGAATATTACAATGCACACTTCCAAAAAAGAAAAATCATGATAAAAAGAAATTTTTTTATTGAAAATCTCTGAATCTTACACAACACACATTACACATAAAAAACAACAGAATTTATATGTATGATTTGACATGATCATCCATGCCGAATATGATATGTGTTTGGATCAACACCTTGAATCCTTTCAATTCATATAGGGCATCAATCATCTTGCAGAATAAACCTAATTTTTTTTGAATCCTTCATCTCCATAAATTATTGAATGGTGCATTGGATCTTCTTTCTAATAATAAAGGCATCTTATTTATGTCCTTTTTATTTCATGAGTTCTTTAAGAATCCAATCTTCTCTCATTGTAAAATATATTAGATGTTCCATTTCTGAAATTGATCTTAATTTACTATATAATCAAATTAAACCCATTAATTAGTTAATTTATAAAATTTTATACATGTAATTGATTTAGAATAATTTTATAAATTTTATTTATGGTGTCTTTTATGATCTATAGTGTTCTATTTCATCAATGCGAGTGCTCGTTTTCTTGGTTTTCATGATTAGTTCACTTGTATAAGAGTATAGAAGTTTATGTGAAATGTAAATAGAAATATAAAATTTATGTTATAAGTTATTAATCAAAATAATGAATTTTAAATGGTTATATAAGTCATCTGTTTTTTTTTGTGTGAGGTTTAATCATTAGATCAAATGCTCGTGATAATTGTTTGGTTTATTTTGGGCTGTTTTTTACTCAAAACAAACTTGTTTTGTTTTATTATTTAAAATCATGTGAATATAATGATACCATAAAATTAAATAGGATATAATAAATATATTATAATTTTTTAACCATAAAAATTGTTTTATTACCAGCCTTGGATGCATTAATGGAAAATGAAAAATTTTCACTCTTAAAGGCGATAAATTAACACCTCACAAATAACGTTTTAATTTGTAGAATAAAAGAGTGAGGATAGGGATTTAATGATGAAATATTACATTATCAAAATAAAATTGTAGTATATTTTAGGTAATATAGTTTACATACCATTTGGATAAGGGTATGTGAGGAGATAATAAGAAAAGAACTTGAATAGAAATTAAAATAAAATGAAAGAGGAATTTACCTCTTGAATTTCTCCTCCTTGAAAACCTCATTAGGGTAAAGGTTTTGATCTTTTGATGATAAAAAGAGATCTTAGACATGGGGTAGGATCTTGGGATGAGTATTGGGCATAATTTTGACAAGGATAAAATCTTGGATGTTGTGAGGTGAAGAGGTGGTGAGGCATGATATTTATAGTGGAGGAGAGTGGTGTTTCCCTTTATTTTAATCATTAGTTTATTATTTTTCCTCAAGATAAGTAATAGTGTTTATTCTTGTGAATAAATATATTTACTAGTGCATGTGAGTCTGAAATAATGGTTCTCACCTCATACTTATATCAACAATGACTAAAAAATTCAAGTATTTAGCATTTATCGAAAATTATCATATTTTACTATTCACCAAATATTCATGTTTTTTAGAAAAATACAAAAAACTCACCCTAAACATGTTTTGACATGTAAAATTAAAAAATGAACACTATTTTATGAAAATAATTATTTATGTATGATAAATTTTATTTTTAATTAAAATCAGCATTTACTCGAAAAATTCATATTTTAAAATAATAACAGATTTTATTAAACTTCGAAAAATTAAATGAGGCCTCATAAAATTATCACAAAATCATAACACAAGAAAATTTTAATTTATTAATTTATTTTATGAAAATAAAATTTCATTTAAATAATTATATTAATTATAAAATTATAATTAAATATTTATAACTTACAAAAATATGAACACTTAAATAATAATTTTCAAAAAATTTATTTATTTATACTATGATATAATTTATATCATACTTTCATTTACTGGATGGCTAAATTTTATTTATATGTTCATTGGTGAGGTTACTATTCTATTGTCTGGTTTACTATTCATAAGGGTCACATTACTATTCCAAATCTTGAGTACTATTCCACTGGTAAATGATACTTAACTTCTAGAAATACCTATTATTTTATTCATTCTTCATTTATAATGTCGGTATTGTATTACTAATGTGATTTTATGTGACTATAATATATGAAATAATAATAAGAAGGGAATTTACATTGAAAATATTTCATTTCATTACATTCTCCCCCCTTATGAATTTTTGACCATGAAATTTTGTTTTACACATTATGGGGAAAACAAGTGAGGGTACTTCTCTTTTATCACTTTCTCTAGTTCCCATGTTACCTATTCATACTTATGGTTATGCAATTGTACTTTGACCAAGTGAGTAGTATTGTTTCATATAACTTTATCTCTATAGTATAAGATCTTCAATATATGCTCCTCATAGGAGAGATCATTCTCCAATTTTACAACCTCCAAATTCAGTACATGTGAAGGATATGGTATGTACATCCACAAGAGGTATACAAGGAATAAATTGTGTACTTGAGACATGGTTGGTGTATGTTCTATTCAACAGACCATGCCTCTAACACAATCAGGGACCATGAAGGGGACTATGTACTTGGTACATAGCTTTCCTTTCTTCCCAAATGTCATGATCCTCTTCTATGGGGATATACGGAGGAATAACATGTATTTAGCCTTACACTCAAGGTCCCATCGACGGTTTAATGCATAACTATTTTTTCAAATTTGGGATAAGTTGATGAGTTTCTGAATGGTTTTCTCCTTTTACATCATTTCTTCATCAATTTTTAGTCTTAGCAGCTTAAATTCACCAACTTCATCCCAACATGCTGGTGTTCTGCATCTTTTCCCATAGAGGGCTTCATATGGAACCATTTGGATGCTCGAGTAGAGACTTTTGTTATAAATGAAATCTACTAGAGGTAGATGTTGGTCCCATCCATCTTTGAAGTATATAGAATATGCTCTCAACATGTCTTCCAGTGCCCGAATAGTCCACTCAGATTTGACATCATTTTGATGATGATAGGAAATAATGAAGTTATGATGAGTGATTAGAGCATGTTGGGGACTTTTCTAGAACATGGAGGTAAATCTCAGATCTCGATCCGATACAATCAATAGTTGTACTCCATGCATCCTAACCACTTCTTTAATCTATATCCATGCAATTTGATCTAGTTATAAGTCCTCTCAAATTGTGATAAAGTGAGCTATCTTTGTATGAAAATCCACAACAACCCATATATTATTGTTTCCTCTGGATGTCCTTGGAATTCCATTGAAAATTTCAATGGTAATGTTCTCCCACTTCCATGTTGGAATGGGTACTGGTTGCATAAACCCCTTAGACTTTTGTCTATCATCCTTAACTTTATGACATACCAGACACTATAATGTATATTTTGTGATTTCATTCTTCATATTATCCCAACAACAGTTCTCTCAGAGATCTCAATACACCTTTGTGTTCCCTTGTTGAATAGAGAAGGTTGAGCTTTATGTGTCATTTAGAATCTCCTTCTTTATCTATGGATTGGATGGTACATATAGTCATGTCCCAAATATTATAACTCCATCCTTATCAATATTGGACTTAGAGGATTTCCCATTTCTGATAGCATCCACCCTTTTTGGAATTTCCACACCAATTCTTTGAGAGTCCTTTATTTTCTCCATAAAGGATGGTTTAGAAATCATTTGAGAAAGGATTTATGATATTCCCTAATGATTCCCATGTCCATCCTTTATAGGTCTATGAATATTGGATCCTTCTCAATTATCATCATTGATAAAGATGTGAGATCCTTTCTACTTAGAGCATCCACTACTTTTTTTCATTACTAGGATGTTAGTGGATTGATCAGTCATAATATTTGATGAGCTATAACCATCATCATTTGTTCATATTAAAATATTTCTGTGTGAATATATATTTAGTACTCTTATGATCAATATATATTTCAAACATCTCCACCTAGAGATAATACTATCATATTTTCAATTCAAAGATCACACCTTCCAACTCCAGATCATGCAGAAGATAGTTTTGTTTAGGAATTTTCAACTACCATTAGGTTCAGGTTATTGATTTATCATTTTTCATCAGTATACATCCTATTATCTTCTCTAAATCATATTTGTACACTACAAAGAGTCCCCCCACTTGTTTGTAGTGTGAGCGCTAGTGCAGTGATAAGCCTTATTTTCAACTCTTTAAAGTAGTCTTCACATTCACTGGTCCATACAAACTATTATCCCTTATGAGTCTTCATGGATAGTGGGTTCGACAATCATGAGAAGTTCTTTACAAATCATTGGAAGTTCCAAGATAGACCAAGGAAACTATGGATCTTTATTACAGATGTTGGCTAAGGCCAATATTCAATTTCATTTTTCATAGAAGGGTCCATATATATACCTTTTATGGTGATTACATGCCACAAGAATGATACTTCCTCCATATATAACTCAAATTTACTTTACATTTCTTAATTTTTCCCTTAAAAAAGTCTTTATAATAGTATTCAAATGCTTCTCATGTTCCTCCTTGCTCTTGGATTTCATAATATCATCGATAAAGACAACCAAATTTTTTTGAGGTAATCTTTAAAGAATCAATTCATTAAATCCATGAAAATTTCTTGACCATTAGTGAGTCCAAAGGGAATCAATATGAAATCATAGTGCCCATACCTCGTTCGAATAGTAGTTTTTGGAATATCTTCCTCTGTCACCTTTAATTGGCAATATCCCAACCGAAGGTCTGAATTAGAGAAATAACTGGCCCCACATAGCTGATCGAACAAGTCATGTATCCATAGAAGAGGATACTTATTATTTATTGTGATTTTTTGAGCTCATGATAATCAATGAAAAGGTTCATTGATCCATCCTTATTATTGAAAAAGAGGACTTGTTCACCGTATAGTGTAGCACTTAGGCATATAAAACCCTTGTCCAGATTCTCCTGTAACTACATTTCAGTTCTTCTATCTCAACGATGTCCATTATATAAGTTGTATTTGATATAGGCAGAGATCCATGAAAATGTTCAATTGAGAAATCAACCTCTCACTTAAGAATAAGACCATACAACTCTTTGGGGAGCACATAAGTGTAATCCCTCACAATGGCCTTGTCTTTGAGCATGATTATATTCTTTGTCTTAATCATTTGAGCTAGATATCCTTTCTCATAAGGAAATGCTATACTGGAAAACTAACCTTTACCAACAGTTTGGAACTGTTGGTATAGGCCTCCAAACCATTGGTATAGCCTATACCAACGGTTTGGTGAACCATTGACAAGTAAGCCGTTTGGATAGGTCTATACCAACTGTTTTGGGAAAATCGTTGGTAAAACCGTTGGTATTGGTAATATGAAAATCTATACGAACGGTTATGGAACCGTTGGTATATGTATTTCAAAAAAAAAACATCCACTGGGATTTGATCCCAGGACCCCTAGTTTATCATTGAACGACATAAACACTAACCTAACATGACTCTTGTGAAAATAATTACATAAATATATATATTTATTCTCAAAATTATTTTAAATTTTGATTTATATAATGTTCTCGATAAGAAGATCGGATAAAAAATCAAAGGATCTATACAAATGGTTGTCAAAACCATTGGTATAGGCCTATACCAACGGTTTTGACAAGCATTGGTATAGATCCTTGTTTCTGGTTTTAATTTTCGGTGGAAGGTTGATATATTGGCCACATTTCCCAACGGTTTGGCCAAACCGTTGGGAAATGGGACCTATACCAATGGTTTTTACAAACCATTGGTATAGAAGCGTTGAGAAAGGTCAGATTTCTAGTAGTGATGATATCCACACAAGATATATTGATTATGAAGGAGATTCATCCTCCTTCTTACACTTGTACAAAATGGGAGGATTCTTGGGGATGTGAAGAGTGATCTCCCTTTCCCAACAATTGATATTAATTTTATATAAAGATAGCCAATCCATGACCAAAATATCATCAAACTCTACCGAACAGAGTATTACAATATTTTCTAGTAGGTTCAGTCCAAAAACATTAACTAAGTAGGAGTTATATACTTTGGATTCAATAATAGACCTATTTTATTTTCTCACAGATAAGTCAACCTCCATATTTGAGGTGGTGATTAAATAGTTCTACTAACTTTTAAATATATGAATGAATATGTAGAAGTAGAATCAAATATTATGTTCACTATACATGAATGAATAACTATCACACCTTTCACCATATCATTTTCAGGATTCACCTTAGTAGTAGTGATAACAAATTTCCTTCCTTTTTTACCTTGGAGGTTGTTTTTGTTGATGTATGCCAACAACCCTTGGCGTAGGGCAATGGGTTGCATAATTCGAAAGTTCATTTCAGTTGAAATATTTCACTACAAGATGAGTGTTGATCTGAACCTTAATTTATTATTCCACATTAGTCAGATTCTTCATATCCCTTGGAAAATTATTAGCCATATTCCTATCTCTTTCACATTTGAAGAATCTCTTGGTTACCTTTAAGTAGTCTCCAAGATGCTTATTCCTACAGTTTTTAGACATGGTATGTTGGGTCTTCTTTTTTAGCATGGGATTTATTTTTCGATCCACCCATATTAAACTCAACTTTTTTATTTTTATCCCCAAGTCCACGAGACCACTCTGAGTCTTCGATCTTCATTTTAGACTTAAGGGAACACCAAAAAATCTCCTCATAGATTTCTAAGTATCTAATTGCCAAATCATTTCCTAGACTCAGCATTAATCTGCAAAATAAGTGATCCATCCTTCTTTATGTGTTCATGAAAAAGCCTAAGGAGTATCATGAAAGCCTTGTGAAGTTTTCTTCATACACCCTGATAGACTCATCATCCTTTTTCTTTAGTTCGAGAAACTCCCTTACCATTTTAAGATGAAGTATTTGTGGAAAATATTTATTGAAAAATATTTTCTTTTAATCCTCCCATTCCATAGAATCAATTTCCTCCATGAAAATTGTGTTCTTGATTAGTGTCCACCACTGATCAGCTTCCCCATCAATAAGATAAACTGACAGAACAATATTCTTTTTTTCTTAGAACCATAGGACATAGATTATCTTTTCAACAGAGCTAATCCATTGTGCTATGATGATAGGATAAAAAGATACACTAAAAATGTCATGACTCGTCCCCTGGGGCCCGAGCCATGACTACCCCAAGACCGCCTTCCATAGGCCAGGGGATAATGACTAGCACCGAAAAGGCATATCCCTATAACAGGAAGGCATTGCCTTTAAACTTGTACAACAGACAGATCTAAACACATCGAGAAGCAACTTTGAAGTAAACTGCTACAGTAAAAAGAGTGAAGAAAGTAAAGGGGCTGGAATACAATCCCAACTGAAAGTACGAGTACAACTGAAAAGTATCAATGCAATTGAAAAGTACACAAACCTCCTGGATCATCCAAAATGAATCCTAACTTATGGGCAGGTATATATTGACATCATAGTAATCCACATCAGCCTGTCTCCTCCACATACTGCCTAGTCCTGGCTCCCTCAAACCTCAGCCTAGTTGCTCATCGTCTGCACACGACACAACAAGGCACGAGCGAAGCCCGTGCAGGGGTGAGTATAACAATACCCAGTAGATACCCCGAGACCCCCAAAGGAATCTCAGAATTCCAAAAAGGAAAACCACAATGCATGATATCTATCATAAAACACAAATAAATAGACATAGTTCAATTAGAGTCTCAGCTCAAACCATGTTTTTAGTGAAGTGTAGAAGTATAGATGATTATTCGCGAAGCTAGATCATATTTTTCTGTCAAGAGGCACTGCTTTTGACCATATATAGTCTGACCCACATAGGATCGATAGGTACTAATCCCTGAAATTATACATAGAGGATCTGACCTGCCCAGAGTTGATAGGTACTAACCCCCACAATGACCCACACAGGATCTAATCTGCCCAGGGTCGGTATATCGCGGAATCATGATAGGCCGATCTAAGGATGGTCCTCGTCGGGTCGTGAGGTTCTGATCCACACAAGACCGATAGGTTCTAATCCATATAGGACCTCTAGGTTCTGATCCACACAGGACTGCTAGGTGCTGATCCATACAGGATCGCTCGGTGCTAACCTTTGTATGATCTGTCTCCTACTTCTGTCTCACTGCCAGCCACTGGATTCCATGCACCCAGTTCGCTCGAGTTCTGTAGAGTCTTCCACTCGAGATATCATTCATACCTTGACTACTAATAAGCTCAACAATGGAGTAACCTAAAGGACCACCGTGTTGTAAGGGTTCCAATGCGATAGACAACATGTTAATCGGACGCTCGGTTTGTGAGTTATAAGTGTTTTAGTTCCGGGGGCCCGGTTGGATTTGGGTTCGATCCACCCCATCCATACTACAACTATCTCAAAAACTCAAGTGGAGTATATCAAAAAGGATCGTCTCGATCCAAGGGTCCCAACACCGTATACGGTTCGTCAAACGAACACCCGGTTCCCATGTTATGGCCCTTTAAATGCTTTTGGGCCCGATTGAGCCTGGGTTTGGTCCGACCCGGTTGGACTGACCTGGTCCGACCTGGTTTGGGCTGGGCCGTGGCAGACTCGGCCTGTTGGGATGACATCTAGCCCAACCCACAAGGGAGAGGCCTGAACCGCATGGGGGGTGATCTGCAAAGGGTGGACCAACCTGTATTGGGAGGCCCGCAAAGCGCGACCCGTAAAGGGGGAGACCCGACTGCGTAGGGCGTGACCTGCATGGGAGGTGGGTTGCTAGGGTGGCGACCTGGCCATGGTGAAGCGCAGATCGGCCTAAGGCAGGGCACGGTCTGGCCTAGCCGGCACAAGGGGTATGACCCCCCAGTCTTCCGAACTCTCAAACAGCCCAGAGGCCATTCGGTTTGTGAAGCGGCAGTGCTGTGAAGCCCATCGGAGGCCAAGGTTCAGCCTTCATTGCGGCTTCAACCATAGCTTCTTGCCCGCCGATGGAGCACTGGTCACACCACCTCTTGCTCATCAACGACATGTTGGTCGCACCTCCCCTTCTATTGTGGCCGACCGAAGCACCGACTACCTCCTCCGTGTGCCGCAGCTGATGATTCGTGACCCTCTACTCACCGGCGACACGCAACGGTGTGCCGAACCTCCTCTATGAAAGGCAGGTGCCGACCACTCTAATTACCTCCATAGCTTTGTGTCGTGACCTCCTCTTGTGGTGTGCGTTGACTGTTGTTCCCAAAGAAGCCGGTCCGTGTCGCCGCACTGGCGGTCTTCCATGGAGGCGTAAGGATAGCAAGATAGTGGAGGGTTCATGCTAGGTTCATTAGCCACTTGGCCTCCACATTAGATAGTAAACATGAGGGGGATTAAGGGTTTAATAATCAATTGAATTAACAAAAAACAAAACCCTACAATGATACCCCGCAACAACCTCCTGCAAAAAAGAATGAATCGAGGATCAACAAGTTAGTCGGTTGGTTTGTGTTCTTCGTGTTATTTAAGAACGAGGAATATTAAATCATTTAAAATGTGTAAACGAATAAAACCCCTACCTTGAAAACCCTTCAGAGAGCATCTGTGCTTGAAGGTGGATTGTGTTCTTCGTTCCCGCAACTGGTTCCCAATGACGCCACTCGTACATCGTCGTTTGGTTCGTGGTTCGGTGTTTCCCGCCACCTCCCACTTGGATCAGCTCTATCCTCTAAGGGTTCGACATCACATTTCTCCTTCATCACTTCATTTCTCAGTGAAGCTATGCCGGTAACTCCCCCAAGCTCCATATATATAGGATAGGGGGAGGGAAAGTAACGACGTGGGGAATTAATGGGGGCTCATAAATTAGGATCCTTCCTAATTTCCTAATACATCGTTACATAGGGTTGGAAGGTCAATCCATTTATTGGATTGACACATCACTGGCCCCACACACCTCTTTACCAATGGCGGATATGAATGAAAGATAAAATAATGAAATTATTTTATTTCATTTCATTAAAAAATGTCATAAAACATACCTTTTTCTCCAGACCTACTACTGTAAAAGTAAAGTCTCCCTTCAGTGAATCCCAGTGCTGCGGATTCAGCAGTGCCCTCAGATTTTTAATCCGAGAAATGATTAAAAAGTTAGAAAACACCACTCCAGTGTTTAGAAAACATACCTGAAGAAAAATTAATAAATTCATTCTGGGCACTCCGGGCCTTGGAATAACATGCCGCAAATTTTTGCCGACTCTTCATAATTTCTTATAATTAAAAAAAATTACACTGAAAATATGGGTCTTTACATTCTCCCAACATTAGGGATTTTTGTCCCCAAAATCCACATCATAGACTAAGAAAACAAATGAAGGCACTGAGAAAAAATCTTAGACTCTCGCTCCCATGTGCTATCATAGAGGTTCCTATGCTGCCAGAGAACGCGCACCAGAGGTATCGACCTCCCATGAAGGACATGCTCCTGTCGATCCTCAATCTTCACTAGAACCTCCGTAAATGTAGCACCATCTTCAAATTCTATCTCTCCGTGGTCGATGATGTGAGATGGGTCATGCACGTATCTTCTCAGCTGAGATACGTGGAAGATGTCGTGTGCCCTCTCCAACTGTGGCAGAAGAGCCAAGAGGTATGCTTCCTCGCCTATCCTCCGAAGTATCATAAATGGTATGATAAACCTCAGTGATAGCTGGTCACCTCTGCCAAATCTCTATAGTCCCTGTTGAGGAGAGACTCACAAGAATATGTGGTCCCCCCTCCAGGAACTCTAAAGGTCTCCATCTTCTATCAGCATAAGACTTCTGTCTACTCTGTGTAGTCTTCATCCACTCCTGGATGATCTGCACCTTCTCAGTGGTAGCCCGTACCAACTTTGGTCCCATAAGTGCTGACTCCCTTGGGTCTGTCCAGTATAGAGGTGATCTGAAGGGTCTACCGTATAGGGCCTTGAATTTTGCCTTACAAATGGTGGAGTGATAACTGTTGTTGTAAGTGAACTCCACCAAAGGAAAGTGATCATCCCAACTACATCCAAAATATAGGATGCATGCACAAAGCATGTCCTCCAGCGTCTGAATGGCCCGCTTCGTCTAACCATCCATATGAGGATGAAAGGCGGTGCTCAAACATAGTTGAGTCCCAAACGCCTACTGTAATCCCTTCCACAACCAAGATGTAAAACATGCTTCATGGTAAGATACGATCGTTGATGGAACCCCATGAAGTCGTACAATCTTCTGTACATAGAGGTGTCCCAATCCCTCTACTGATCCCTACTATCGGATAGGTAGGAAGTGGGACGACTTGGTGAGCCAGTCTACAATCACCAAGATGGAATCATGTCCCCTAGATGTATGTGGAAGCCCTGTCACAAAGTCCATGGAGATCCAATCCCACTTCTACTCTGATAACTCTAGTGGCTGTGCTATGCTTGCTGGAACCTGATGCTCAACCTTTAGATGCTGACAAGTGAGGCATCAAAAAACAAACTCCACTATAGACTTCTTCTTCCCTGTCCAACAGTTTTGACACCGTAGGTCTCGGTACATCTTCGCCACACTAGGATATACCTTCAGAGGGGATGTATGGAACTCCTTCAACACCTTCTCTCATAGTGCTACAGGTACCATTGTATGTCCTATGAAGATGATGACATGATCCCCACCTATAGAAAATCCATCAGGTGTCTGTCCTGAGGATATATGAGCATGTCGAGCCTCAAAGTCAATGTCCACAAGCTATGCCTCCCTGGCTCGCTGAAGGAGCGGGGGAGTGACTGTCATAGTCTAGAGGCATGCTTCTCCATCTCTGTACACAAAGGATATCTAAAATGCAGATAACTGCTATGTTGCCTCACTCAGCAACTGCAGACCAAACCTCATACTGAGTGCATCAACTACCACGTTCCCCTTCCAATGAGTATAGACTATCTCAAAGTCATAGTCCTGGAGGAACTCTCGCCATCGCCGCTATCTCAGGTTTAGTTCCTTCTGAGATAAGATATACTTGAGACTCTTGTGATCAGAGTAGACTATAAAATGTTCACCCATCAAGTAATATCGCCACATCTTTAAGGCGAAGATCACTGCTGCTAACTCCGGGTCATGGGTAGCATAGTTCTTCTCATACTATCTCAGCTGTCATGAGCCATAGGCGATCACTGCTCACTCTTGCATCAGGGCTCACACAAGTCCGGTCCCTGATGCGTCGTACTAGATGACATACCCAACTCCCTCTTCTATTAGCCTCAAGAAGGAGGCACTTGTCAGTCTCTGCCTCAGCTCTTGATAACTCTACTAGAATTTCTTTATCCATATGAAGGGTTGTCCCTTCTTTGTCAACGCTAAAATGGGTTCTGAAACTCTCGAAAAGTCAGGTATGAATCTATGGTAGTATCCATCCAACCCCAGGAAACTCTACACCTCGGTCACACCCTTAGGTGGATTCCAAGAAAGTACAACCTCTATCTTCATTGGATCCACTGCAACTCCAGCCTCCAAGATAACAAGTCCAAAAAAGTGGACCATCATATCTAGAATTGGCACTTCAAGAGCTTACCATAACGCTGGTTCTCTTGGAGTGTCTCCAGAACTATATTCAGATGATAGGCATACTCCTCCTCTGTTACTGAGTATATCAAGATGTCATCAGTGAACACCACCACAAATCGATCGAGGTATGGATGAAATATCCTCTTCATGAGTCCCATGAACATTTATGGGGCAGTGGTCACACCGAATGACATAACTGAGAACTCGTAGTGGCCATACCGACAACTGAATATCGTCTTTTTCACATCCTCATCTCGTATCTTGAGCTGATGATAGCCTGATCTGAGGTCTATCTTCGAAATCCAAGGATCTTCCTTCAGCTCATCAAAATGATCATCAATCCTTGGAAGTGGATACTTGTTCTTAACGGTCACCTGGTTTAGGAGCTGATAGTTCACACAGAGTCTCAAGCTCCCATTTGCCTTCTTGGAAAACAAAATCCGGGATGCCCAAGGTGAAACACTGGGTCTTATGAACCCCATTCCTAACAAGTCCTCCAACTGTACTCGTAACTCACGAAGCTCTACGGGAGCCATCCGATATGCTGGTGTAGATATCGGTGCCATCCCGAGGTAATGGTCGATGTAAATGTCTACCTCTCTACGTGGAGGTAGTCCTAGAACATCATCCGGAAAGACATCGACATACTGGTCCACCACAACAGGATAGCTCAGACTCTCAATATCAACTGGTCTGAGGGTAAGGCTATCCAACTGATGAGTAATAGGCTTCACCCTTCTCTGGTTATGTCCATACTGTGCTGCAATGGTTCCCTTCTCACTGGTGAAGGAAAAACTGGTCCCATCCATGCGGACACACCGTAATTTGCACCTAATACAGTCAATCTGAGCATGGACTGTGGATAACCAGTCCATACCCAAGATGACATCATAAGGCCTCGATGTCGCTACTAGGAGATCCCAGCTGAATCTCTCGCCTCCAAGAGTAAGCTCACACTACTGGTATCAGTGTGTAATCGTCACATCCAATCTTTTAAGAGTCTCTAGCCATAAGGATTGAGCCAATGGCTCCACCAAAATCTACGAGCCCCGAATGAGGGTTGTGGAAATAAAAGAGTAACTGGAACCTGTGTCTATAAGTATTGAATCTAAGGTGGAGTATACATAGATCATACCTATAATCATCTTCAGAGGGCCGTGGTCATAGACCTCAGTTGCCTGGAGATGAGCTTTGTCCCTATCCTCCTTCTCCCTGTGGTCAGGGTGGACCACCTGGTGGTGGTGGCGGTAGAACCTCGTATCGCCGCCCACCACCTGCTGCATGGCCAGATCCTATACCACGTATGCCACCCTGCGTACCTCCTCGATTAAACCTCTGCCTCTGCCTCAGTGGTCTTTCGATCATCTGCTAGTCATCCGTATGGCGGGTTGGGTAGCCGCGAGCCATGTGACCTTGTCCGCCACACGTGTAACACTGCATGTCCCTCTTCTGACTTCCTCTGCCTCGCGAGCCACGCACCTCCAACCCTACATCCCAGGGTCATCCACCAGAAGGTCTGGTCTGCTTGGACCTCTGTGTCATCTGGCTACTGCCTGGTGCAGACGACTCTGCTACCTGACATCTGGTGGTGGCTCTTCCCTGAAAAGTCCCTCGAAGTCCGCCAAGATAAGGGTTGCCTCGTTGTATATCTAGAGCATCATGCTCCACCATTTTCGTACTGCTTCATGAAAAAGACTAGATTCTAGGATCCCCATAAGGTCAGCTGGTGTCCTAACTAAGTGGAAAACTCTGGCTATAGACTCTAGCCAGTCCTCGGCCGCCTTCAGGTCCGTCTCGTCTCAGAACCTCAGAGTTCTCACCTGCTAGAACTCATGCAATGAGCTCAGTCGGTGTGCACCCACTGCTAGTGGGGTTGGTGACAATGGCTGCCCAATGGGTAGTGGTGCTCTTGGTACACTACCCAAAGGTGCTAACACTGTAAGAGGGCCCCGCACTGAGGCCTCATCGCTCGGTGGTCCGTCATCACGTACTCTCTCAGGAATCCTGGATGGCTATCTATGTGGCAGCATCCTGAAATAAGATAGGTGTTCCATGGTCAATAAGTTATACCTGGGGAGCTGACTCAATGAAATAAAAAACAAAACTTTTCAAAACATGCACAATCAGTGTTTTCGTGGTTTGAGTCAGAAATCAGAATTCCAGGTCCTGGTGTATGGATACATCGGCCGCCGCACCAACACTAGATTCCCCATAATGAAAACCATAATCATAACACTTAACACTATAGACACACTAAAAAGATCAGAGTTTTAGTTCTTCAGTAGAACTGACTCCTTTGATACAACATTGTCACGACCCGTCCCCCGAGGCCCATGCAGTGACTACCCCAAGCCTGCCTTCCATAGGCCAGTGGCTGACAACTAGCACTGGAAAGACATATCCCTATAACATGAATGCACTAAATTTAAAACTATAAAACACACAGAGTAGAACGCAATGAGAAAAAACTATGAAGTAATCTACAGTAGTAAAAAGAGTGCTGAATATAAATGGGTTAGAATACAAGCCCAACTGAAAGTATGAGTACAACTGAAAAGTACAAATACTATTGTAATGTACACACAGCTCCTGGATCATCCACCAGGAATCCTACCTAAAGGGTTGGCACAGATCGTTACCACAACGCTCCACGTTAGCCTATCTCCTCCATGTACCGGATGGTCCTGGCTCCCTCAAACCTCATTCTAGTTTCTTGTCTTCTACACAAGACACAACAAGGTGCGGGTGAAGCCTGTGCAGGGGTGAGTATAACAATACCTAGTAGGGACCTCGAGACCCACTAAGGTCCCCCAGAATTCTATAATGGAAAACCAAAAGGCATGATCTCAATCACAAAACACAAAGCAATAGACATAGCTCAATTAGAGTCTTAGCTCAAACCGGGTTTTCAGTGAAGTATAGAAGTACAGTTGTTTAGTTGTGAAGCTAGATCATCTTATTCTGTCAAGAGGCACTACTTCTGACCATAAGAAGTATGAACCAGACAACATTGATAGGTTCTAACCCCCGCAATGATCCACATAGGATCTGACCCTCCCAATGTTGATAGGTACTAACCCCCACAATGACCCACGTAGGATCTGATCTAGCCAGGATCGGTATATCGCTAAACCATGATGGGCCGCTCTAAGGCTGGTCGTCATCGGGTTGTGAGGTGTTGATCCACACAGGACCTCTAGGTGCTGATCCACATAGGGACACTAGGTTCTGATCCACACAGGACTTCTAGGTGTTGATCCGCACACGATCACTTGACACTAACCTCCGTATGATCTATCTTCAACCTCTACCTCACTGCCAGCCACTGGATTCCACACACATAATGCACTCTAATTTCATAGAGTATGCCTGTCAAGATATCAGTCGTACCTAGAACACTACTATGTTCCACAAAGTAGTTATCCAAAGAACCACCATGTCGTAACGGTTCCAATGAGACAGACGGCGCGTCAATCAGACGCTCGGTCTATGAGTTATAAGCGTTTTAGTTCTGAGGGTCTGGTTGGATTTGGGTTTGATCCAACCCATCTATACTCTAACTATCTCCAAAAATCAAGTGGAGTATACCAAAAAGGATCATCTCGATCCAAGGTTCCCATCACCGTAGATGGTTCATCAAATAGACACCTGGTTCCCAAGTTAGGACCTTTTAAATGCTTCTTGGCCTCGGTCCGGTCCGACCCGGTCAGACTGACCTAGCCTGATGGACCGACATCTGGCCTAGCCCACAAGGGGGAGGCCCGTAAGGGTAGCTTGACCGTATAGGGAGGCCTGTAAAGGGAAACCCGCAAAGGGGGCGGCCCGACCGCGTAGGGCGCGACTCACTAGGGCGGCGGCCCACAAGGACGACGACCCAGCTGTGGTGGAGCATAGACCGGCTTGAGGTGGGGCATAGTCTGGCCTAGCTGGCGTGGGGGGTGTGAATCCCCAGTCTCCTGAACTCTCGAATGGCCTGGAGGCTGTTCAGTTTGCGTAGCGGTAGCGCCGCATGGACGCCACTAGGTCGTCGCGGAACCAGCCGAAGGCACAGGTTCAGCCTCCTCTACAGCTTCTTGTCCGCCAGCGGTGCACTAGTTGTGCCGCCTCCTGATCTCTAGCGGTGCATTGGTCCCACCGACCGCCTCCTCCATCCGCCACAGCTGACGAGCCATGACCCTTTGTTCATGGGCATTGTGCGATGGCATGCCATGCCTCCTCCGCGGCCGGCTGGTGCTGGCTGCTCCGATGACTGCCACAGCTTTGTGTCGTTGCCTCCTCTTGCGGCGTGCACCAACACGCTATTCCGAACATAGTCTGTCAGTGTCACCGCGCTGGTGGTCTTCCATAGAGGCGCAATGATATCAAGATAGCGGAGGGTTCGTGCCGAGTTTGTTAGGCCCTCACCCTTTGCGTAAGCTTGTAATCATGTAGAGGATTAAGGGTTTAATAATCAATTGAATTAACAACAATCAAAACCTTACAAAGATACCCCTCAACAACCTCCTACAAAAACAAATGAATCGTAGATTAACCTGTTAGTCGGTTGGTCCGCGTTCTTCATATTATTCAAGAACGGGGAAGAGGAAATCATTTAAAATGCATAAATGAATAAAACCCATACCTCGAAAATCCATTAGAGAGCATCCATGATTGAAGTTGGATCATGTTCTTTATTCCCACAACCGGTTCCCAACGACGCCACTCGTATTTCATCCTTCGGTTCGTGGTTCGGTATCGCCCGTCACCTCCCACAAGGATCAGCTCCATCCTCTACGAGTTGGGCATTGCGGTTCTCCATCAACACTTCGTTTCTTAGAGAAGCTGTGCCGGTACCTCTCCCCAATCTCAATATATATAGGAGAGGGGGAGGGCATGTAATGACGTGGGGAATTAATTGGGGCTCATAAATTATGAACCTTCCTAATTCCCTACTAACTTTGTTACTTAGGGTTGGAAGGTCAAGACATTTATTGTCTTGACACATCGCTGGCCCCACACACCTTTTTTCCATTGGAGTATATGAAAGAAATATAAAATAATAAAATTATTTTATTTCATTTATTTAAAAAAAGTCACAAAACTTAAGTTTTTATATAGAACTACTGTGGTCAAAGTAAAGTCTCCCTTAAGGGAATCCCGACTCTACAGATTCAATGATGCCCACAGATTTTTAATCCAAGAATTGATTCAAAAGATAGAAAATGACGCTCACACATTTACTAAACTTACAAGAAAAAACGTTCATAAATTCATTCTGGGCACTCCAGGCCTCAGAATCATGCACCATCAATTTTTGCAGACTCATAATAATTCCATATAATTAAAAAAAATACATGTAAAATTTGGATCTTTAAAAAACATGGGAGGAATTTTTCACATAAAGTATTCAACCATAAATTTATATCTATTAGGATATAGAGGGAGTTCTATACGATTGATGTTATTATTCATAAAAATATCCAATTGAGTAAGTACTGGAATGAATTATTTTGCAACTATTCCAATCCTATTTGGCATATAATTAGGGAAATCATCACATTTCCTATCACATTGATTTTTTGCACAGGTTCTTCTATTTCCAGCTATTAACTATGAAAAAGAAAGTACAATTAAGTGTCCTAAATACTTAAGTAATAATCTTAATAAAAGGAAGTTTTGAACAAAAAAATATAATCTTGTGATTCTCTAGGTTTCAATATGGGTTATCAATGAGCTGTTTCATAAAATATATTCTTATGGGATGTTTTTTTTGTTCCCTTAATAATGTTTTTTAATGAGATTATGAATTTATCAAAGCATATCCCATGGGAGTGTCAAAATAAGCATGCAGTCAGACTGGTTGTTGTGTACTTGGTTACCCCAAGCCAAGCCTGTAACACCCTGTTGGATTTGTTACTCCTTAGTACATCTGTTCCAAAACAAGTCTACTTATAGTATCTAGACATGGACGAATTTTCTTTATAAAAAAGTTACTCTACACTAACCAAAATTTAGGCATGTTTTCTCATACTTAGTCTTATACCTAAAGATTTTTTTTCTTTATTTATCTAGTCATAATCCCAAAAATAACTTATATTTTCCTCTGATACAAACTATAGATAACCTAACATTTTACACATATTATTACATGATTTTTAACATAATTAATCATCAAATTAAAAGCCTTGGATCATAAAGTCTATAATATTTGGAAGATTACATATATAATTAAACATAATTAATCCAAAATAAAAAAGAATTTTATTTAATCTTCATAACAAGGTACTAATCTCCATTTATCTCTTCCATTTTCATAGGATAACATGGGGAATACATGAACAAAAACTAGAATCTAAAAAGTACAGTAAAGAAGTAATCCTGGGAATAAACATAAAAGATGGTTAAAAGGAAAAAAATGATGAAATAAAAGGCATGAAACATGAATAAACATAAGTAATAATTACATGTATAACATGGGAACATATAATCATGGAATCATTAGAATTTGGAAACAACATATAACATGACATAAAGATGAGCCAAGGATAACTGGCAAGACTATATAACTTGGTAGACAATGTACCAAAATGGAATCAGGTTTACTCCTTGTCCCAACATGAAATATAATGAGACTAAACATTACCCAATACATTGGAACACTATATGGGTGAACCCATCATAACATGTTTATGAATATGTGTTCCATAGGAATAATAAACCTAAGGTTTATCCATGGAATAAAATGGGTATCATAATCATCTCACAAGGCATAACAAATGAGAATATCATAAATGTTTTCGTAAAAGAATGGATTAAATACATACATATACATTCATAAGGGGAAATAGGAATAGATCATGATTATTTATGTCCAATTGAAGTGGCCACATGTTAAATGAGTTTTAATGAAACTTTGAAATGAAACATTTTACTACGGTTTAAGGACAATATTAAAGAGAATTCATAGAAGAAATAACACATTCGTTTTCATAAAACCAGAAATGATCAAATATATATTCTCATGATAAAATTATTTATTTTATAAAACTAATGGTGGATTAAATTATATTTTTAGTGTACTTGGAAGTGGGTAATAAATCAGGAAGTTTCCTTGAATCGGGCTTACTTATCATGATGAATTATAAAGGGAACCTTTTTAAAACACGCATTAAACCATAAAAGATGGATGATATGATCCAAATACATTAATTTAGAACATATAAACATAGTTTAGAATATGTATATAAAAATAAATAAGAATTACAATTAGTTAAATAGGGATAAAGAGTAACCTGAAGGAAAAATGGAGGTTCAAGTAGAATCCTTTACCTGATGTCCGAAACAGTTCATCACTTGATCTCAATATCCTAGATAAACAAAATAAATACATTATTTAATTAATCAATAATCATTTCTACATGTAATTTATTTATTATAATTTTATTATGTTCATTTATTGTCTTTTTAATGAGTTATATTGTTCAATTTCATCATTTGGGAGTGCTCGTTTTCTTAGTTATCATGATCGGTTCTCTTGTATAGGAGTATAGAAGTTTATATATAATGGAAATAAAAATCAATAATTAATGTTATATGTTATTTATTAGCATATATAAAGTTAAATTTTTATATAATTCATTTGGATATTTTTTGTGAGGGTGAATCATTAGAAAATATGTTAGTGATAATCATTTGGATTATTTTGGGTGGTTTTCACTTACAACGAACATGTTTTGTTTTATTATTTATTATAATGTGAACATAATGATTACAAAACATAAAATAGGTGTTATAACATATATTATAATTTTTATTAACCATAAAAATGGTTTTATGATCAACAATGAACTAATTAATGGAAAATTAAAATTTTTAGTCCTTGAAGGCGATAAATTAACACCTCACAAATGACATTTTAAATATTAGAATACTGGAAAGAGGAGAGGGTATTAATGATGGATTATTAAATTATCATAATATAATTACAGTATATGTGATGTACTGTAGTTATCACACCATTTGGATGTATGGATATGAGGAGTCAATAAGAAAGAACTTGAAAATAAATTGAAAGAAAAAGAAAGAGGATTTTACCTCTTTAATTTCTCCTACTTGAAACCCACCTTAGGGAAATGGTTTTAGTATTTTGATGAGAAATATAGATCATGTACTTGGAGTAGAGGGCTTGGGAAGACTATTGGATAGAATTTTTATAAGTCTCAAATCTTGGATGGAGTGAAGTGAAGAGGTGGTATTTATACTGGAGGAGAGGGGTGTTTCTTCATTTTTTAATCATTAGTTTATTATTTTTGTTGAAGATAAAAAATAGTGTTTATTATTTTTAATAAATACATTAAGTTATAAATAATTGTGATTACCTCATTCTTACAATAACGTTTTCTAAAAGATTCATGTATTTATCATTTATTGAAAATTATCATATTTTACTATTCACAAAGAATTCAAGTTTTTTAGTAAAATCTGAAAAAATAACTGTAATTTTTTTTTCAACATGTAAAATTGAAAAATTAACTCCATTTTATGAAAATAATTTTCTAAATATGAGAAATTCAATTTTCAATTAAAATCATCTTTTACCCAAAAATACAAATTCAAAAATTATAACTAATTTTATAACACATTGAAAAAATAAATAAGGTCTCATAAAATTATCTTATAATCATAAGAAACTAAATATTTATTTATTAATAAATTTTATGAAAATATTTTTTTTTTCAATCATTATAGTAATTATAAAATTTAAATTAAATATTTATAACTTACAAAAATACCAACCCATAATTAATAATTTTTTAAATAATTTTTTATTTATATTATGATATAATTTATATCATACAGTCATTTATAGGATGCCTAAATTTTATTTGCACTGTCATAGGTTATGTTACAATTATATTGGCCGATTTACTATTTATAAGGGCCACATTACTATTCCAAATGTTATTTTACTATTCCACTTGTAAATATTCTTTAACTTATAACATATTATTTTATTCATTATTAATTTATAATGTTTTTATTGTGTTATTAATGTGATTTTATTTGATTACACTGTATGAAATAACTTTTAAAAGGTAATTTAAATTGATGGAATTTTGGGTTGATACATATGAGACTCACCGACATAAAAGATGTGCGTGATAAAATCACACAGGTGAGGGATATTGCATCTCAACTTACGAATATCGACGTTGATATATTTGAGTTGTTTCTATAGTGTTATATTATCAAAACTTTTCCTCATCAATATGGGAAATTTAAAATCTCTTATAACAAACATAATGATAAATGGTCAATTAATTAATTAATGGCCATTTGTATTCAAGAGGAAGAAAGGATTGTGGTATAAATGGGAGAAACCAATCTATTGAAAATGCACCAAAATAAATAGATCATAAATTACAAGACAATTAGAAGGGGAAAAGAAAATTTCAACCCCAACCAAATATTAATAGGGAACTATATTGTACTAGTCCGAGCGTCCATTCAAACCGGTTCCCAAGATGAACCACCACTCACCCGAGGGGTGTCCCCGATCCCCCTAGGTTGATGATAAGTTTCAAGTGTATCAAACATAACTACTAGAGATGGTTTAAACATCAATAATCCAAAAAATATACATCATATCACAACTTAAAACCCAACTGCAAGTATCCATGTGTTGTAGGAATTAGAAAAATAAATAAGTATAAAACATCAGCAAACGAATCCAAAAAATTAATGAATAATACATTTCAGATAAAACACCATTTAATACATGATTTAAAATACAGAAACTAAAACTAAAAATGATCATGGCCCCAAAGAGGTAAAAAACCCCAACTTGAGCCAGCTGGTTCTAGGAGTCTGAGGGACCAACCACCATGTCCATCTGACTCTCAAGTCACCACCATGATCCTAACATCAATCTTTTTCCCAAGGAAAGCTACATTGAAGAATACCCAAAAACCAAGAAATAAAGAAACATTCAATAAACATGAAGACAATATACCCACCAACATGGGTTTGTAGGATGTGATCCGAAGCCCATTAGGATAAAACCATGAGTTTATTTGATTCCTTATATAAAATAAACTAATATTTATTGATTGAAAATAATATAAACTAATATTTTTTCATTTTATTTACCTGATATAGGAATAAAAAAAATACAACCTCCACTTTTTAAAATAACATCACTTAAAAAATAGTGAATAATTATTTCCTTCCAAAACAATTCCAATTAAAAATATTATAATATATCTTTAAAACATTTAAATAATTATGTTAAACCATTCATTTCATTTTAAAACACCACTTTTGAAAACAAACACTCAAAGGGTTTAATAATTTACAAAGGAATTTCTAATATAGTCTAGCACTTTGAAAAAAATATCCCTCTTTTCCCATTTAAAATATTCTAACACACCCAACAGAAATTTATGAAATGAATAATGAAAACCTATAATTAAAAAATATCCATAAGAATTCATAAATAATTATATTAAAAAATGGATCAAAATAAGTCAATATCAATAATAAACCACAAGAAGATCAGTACATCAAAGAAAAGTCCATCCAATCAATAAGAAAGACACATTATAATAAATAATAAAAACATATAACATTGGATAAATATAATGAGGAAAAAAAATATGGAATAATTGGTAAAAGAATAGATACACAAGGATGAACCAACTATCATAAGGTTGATGGTCACACATCCCATCAACGAAATCACTCTCCACCTGTCTCATCAGTGAAAACCCCTAGCAAGTTGTTAAATTCAACTAGGGAATACTGTAAAGTGTGTAATATCAACTATAAAAAAAATATACCTTGACATACAAATTTTTATCCTTGTGTCCCTCATGGATTAACTAATAGAGGTGGGACACATTCAAAAAAAAAACTTCATATCACAAAAAAATTCTAACATCACAAAATATAACAATTCCACATCCCATATTCTCCTTAACAAGATCCTCTAAACCCTTAAGAACATCATGAATCAAAATTTAAACATTAATCACATGGATATACATAAACATCACTAATAAGTACAGTGGGGATTAATAAGGGAAAAACCAACCAAACAATCAAACAACAAAACACAAAGTTTCAATTGTCCCTCTCACATATCAATTATAAAATACACAATAGGAAATACATCTACAACAATATTTGAAAGCTAAAAAGATAAAAAAGGAAATTCTCAATCAATATTAATGAATGATCAAAAAAATTAAAGTAAACCACAAACTAATTTGTTAAAAAAATACACACGGATTTTGTGATAATACTATACCTTTAATACCATAATGGGAAACCTGCCTTATAAAACATATTACATATAAAACACTATAATAAATAATTTTTAATAATGAAAACCATTATTGGATTTTTTTTAAATCATTTTTAATGCATAAAATAATAATTTACATCAAATATACATTTATTTATAAAACTGCACACAATATGAAAAATGAAATCTAAAAAATTTTATGAAAAACCATTGATTAACCAAAACTATATAAAATATATTATGTTTATCATGATCAAAAATAATTTTATAAATTAAATCATTCATAGAAATCTTAAATAAAAAACATTAAAATGTAAACCCCTACCTTATGTGGTGGAATCATATCACCTTCAATGAAAACCACATGATTTGGTCTCAAGAGAGGGCTCACAACCCCTATAAGGAAAACCATTAATTTTAGGAAAACCCTATTTATGAATGTTAGCTGAACATGGGAACTAGGTTTAGATAATAATATAACAATGGGAGAAACTACATGAAGAAGGGTAATGGAATAATAACCTTTCCATTAAGGTGAGTAATCACCAAGAATACATCACAAATTCATCATGGGGGCTTGTATAAGGAGGGAGGGGGTTGGGAGAGTCATTTTGGTTTTCTAGTTCAAAGTAGGGAATCAAAGAGACGTAATGATAATTAAAAATGGCTAAAAATACAAAATACCCATTTTGTGTGGGTCACATGGTTTACCAAAACGATTTTCCAAACCATGTGGTAACCATAAAAATTATCGATGCTCAATATTATAGGAGAGTGCACATTTAGGTTGCACTATTTTCAAAACCATGCAAATCTGTAAGGCCTGAAAAATTCCAATGTTTTCAAAATTGTTTCCATAAAAGACCATGAACTCAAGGTAACAACACATACATGTTACAATTAGGTGTCATAATTCTCCCTAACATTCCCCTTTCATCTACTATACAGTTTTTAAAATAATAGGATAATTAGGAATAATAAGAATTATATCATGATAATGAGGGATAAATCACTAAAAAAATTATTAAACCTAAAAAACAAGAACATTGGACTAGAGAAACCCATTCTTTCTGATAACCATTATAGAATGATTTGAATTCACCAACCTATAAAACACTAGGAATCCTATGAAAAAAACTCTTCACTGAAAAAATGTGAAGAGAAATAAAAAAGAAATTAAAATCACCAATCCTATGATCTAATTATAAATCAGGATTTCATAGAAAAAAACATAAACACCAACTATTCTCCTAATATATTAACCACTTCTATTAAGATACCCCCAATCCCAACGTATATCAAAGTAAATATCATAAACACCACATCTGGAATAGATGAGGTCACTAGAGTCAAATGGTATCACATATCAACCAAAGGAATCTAGAAAGACCACTCTATTAGAATGGTGAAACCACACAGAGACCTTTCATAGGTCTCCCAATAATTTAAAATCTCTCCACAATGGTGAAAGATTAGATAGTCACATTCAAAAGGATGTTTATCTCCAAAGAGACACGGTTCCTCTAACAAAAAACCACTAGCTCAAAACACCATAAGAGAATACACCCTCAAGAAAAAAATAAAAGATCACTATACATTATCACCACGAAAACACACTCCATAAAATAAGGGGGACACCTCAGAAATGAACATGCCTCAATATGGAATGGAATGGTTCCAAACTCAGTTCGTGCAACTACATAAAGGGAAACTTAATCCTACCTCACAGAATATCCAATCATGGTGATCCTAAAGAAAATCTAAAATCTATAGCTCTCATAGTCTAACCAAAAATCAACATTATATCCCTTTTACCCTATCCCACACCCAAGGTGTCCCCATGTGATTCATTAAAAAATTTCAACTCATGGTCCACACCAAGCATATAACATATCAAGCATAAAATTTTAATAGGAATAACAATATCAAAAGATATTAAAATGTGACCCAAAATCTATTGAATAAATTATATTTATATAATGGAATATGATACAAAATTAATGGGAAAATTCATTAGAAAAAAAGATTAATTACAAAAGCTGATTCTCCCAAAATAATGCTCAGCTCTAACTCTCCAATGGAAATGAAAGAACAAACTTCTATATAGCTTGGTTTTTCAGACTGTGTGTTAATACCTCTTAACCACCATCTTCAAAAACCATTTATCTTTGTGGCAGACTACTATATACGATGGTTTAATAGACCATGAACCTTAATAATGAAACCTTTTAATTCCCTCAAAATTCACTTAAAAATGTGTGATTTCCTAATACGTCTCATGAAATATCCCTAAATTTCATATTAGTATAAAACCACATCATAATGTCTCAAAAAAAACTAAATATGAATCCCAAACTCAATTTAAAACACCCTACCACCAGTGGAAACTCAAGACTCAACAAAATGAAGCGTTGTATAATACATTCATCATACCGACCACACATGTCCCAATGTTCTTAAATTATTCCTACCAATGACCCCCAAAAAATAATAAGTAGAATCTAAAAAACATATCCCCCTTTCAAGAAACACAGGCTTTAATATAATTTATAACATATCATCCTAGGCCTCCATCCAAATTGAAACATAATCTGATGCTCCACTAATATGAGGGACTTCCCTGATCCCATTAGGCTAATAACAAGCATTAAGGGTGTCATCAATAACCATTGGGGAGAGTTTTACCATCATAAATCAAAACATACACAACTGGTCTCATCTGAAAACCCAGTTTAAGTAATTTGGGTGTTAAAGTATAATAAAAAACAAATAAATAGAAACCATAAACACAGACATCCAAAAATGGTATAATAAAAAATTTCTGATAAATAACCATTTAATACATGATTTAAAATACTAATTGAAAATCTAAAAATAGATCAGGAGGACAAGGAGGCTAAAACACAACATGATCCAACTGATTCGATGATCTAGGATGCCAAAATGAGTCCATTTAATTCTATTTAAAAGTAAACTAAAACTAATAGTTATAAAATAATATAAAAATTTAGGTTTTTATTTAATTTACGTTATATATAGATAAAAAAATATACAACCTATAATTTTTCAAAGAACACAATTTATAAAACATGGTATAAATATGCTTTAAAAAACAATGCCAATTAAAAAACCAATCAACATACTTTAAAACAACAAAATTTTATATAATTAGGTTAAACCATTATATTCTATTTAAGTCACTACTTTTGAAAACACACTCACAAATGGTTTAAAACATTTCTAAGGGTTTTCTTATAAAGACTAGCACTTCAAAAAAACATACCGCTTTTCATTTAAATAATTTAACTTACATAATTCAAATCTATGCAAGGAAAAATGACAAACTATAATGAAAACAAAGTCATATAAAGTCATAAAAAATTATAATAAATAGATGGAGGAAAATTAGTAATATAAAACCCAACCATAAAAATATCAACACATTAATGCAATGTACACCCACGAAAGAAGAAAAACACATGCTAATAAATAATAAAAAGTCAAAAAAATAGGATACATATTATTAAGAAACACCACATGGACTAATGAGAGAAGTACTAGATAGAAAAAGGTGGACCAAATGTCGGTTGGTTAACGGTCTCACATCCAATTAACTGAAATACTCTCAACTAGTCACAAAGATTAAAACCACCTAGCTAGGTATTATATTTAACTAGGGTCTAGTGTCCAGGGCATAGTCTCAACAAAAATATCCAACATCCCTTTACTACCCACTTAGTATCCTAGGCTCCCTCATGGAATAAATAGAGGAGGTGAGACACTTTCAAAATACACATCATCTCATGAAAAACAAAAAATCCCAAGGCTAAGATCAAAATAATATTCTTCCCACCTCTTATTTTCCAATTAAGAAAATCCCCCAAACTCATAATCATATCATGACTCCCAATTCAATCATAAATCACATGGATATACAAAAAACATCACTAACAAGTACAATGTGGCTCAGTAAGGATATAACCAAATAATCAATCAAACATCACTTCAAAATGTTCCAATCAAGCCTTTCACTTATCACTTATAAAATAACCATTTTCATATACCTTTAATGTATTATTTGGATGTTTAAAACAATCCAAGAGATATTACAAATCAAAATAAAAGAATAATAAAAAACAATCAATGTAAACCACTAAGCAATTTGTTAAAAAATTACACAACCCCTTTTAAATCAAACAATACCTTTAAAACCAAAATTGGAAACCCACTTTTTAAAATGTATTTGATTCAATAAAACCATAATAAATCAAATATATTTAAAAAACCATTATTATCATTTTATCAGACATGTGGAATAAAAATAATACCAATTTACATTTAGGTTTCATTTAGTTAAAAAATTACACCAAAATATTTCAAATGAAAACTATGAGAAGGTATTGAAAACCCTTGGAAAACCATACCAAGATGACCTTCATTATAATTATCTAGATAAAAAATGAATTTAGAGAAACAACCATCCATGTAAATCTTAAATAAAAGGAAATGGAATTGAAACACCTACATTATATGGTGGAATTATATCTCTTTTGATGAAAACCACCGAATTAGGTCTCAAGAGGTGGATCACAACCCCTAAATTTGAATACCAAATTTTTTTGAACAACATTAGTAATAGAAGTCATACAACTATTGAAACTATGGTTAGAGATGAATATAAAAAGGGAGAAAACCCCTGAATAATGAGAATGGACACCTAATATTTCAATATAGGTGATTAATCCCAAGGAAACAACAGAAAATATATCATGGAGGGCTCATATAATGATGAAGAATACTATGATATGTGTTTTGGTAGGATTTTTTGAATTGGGGAACAAAATAGAGTAAACCCCAATTAAAATGGGACAAAATGATGATATACCAATTTTTGAGTGGGTAACATGATTTACCTACATATTTTATCAAACCATGTAGTAACCATGAATATTTATACCATTAAAAGGAAAATAAAAGATCACACTTAGGTTTTTTGTTTAGAAAAACTATGAGAAAACTATACAACCTATAAAAATTCTCAATTTTTTACATTTTTCAACCTGAAACACATCAAAATCAAGGGAAAATACATATAATAAATACCCAAAAATAAAAGGTATATTGGGTGTCACAAGTTTCAAGATAACCCACCACTAATAGAAGGGGCATGACCGATCCACCGGAGCCCATCATAGACCGGCTCGGGCACTAATTTTGATGGTGGAACAGATGGTATGTTATTGGAAATCATTTATCTTTTCTATAACGGAAATGGTCATGAAATGAAATTTTGTATAAAATTTCATAAATGGATTGAAAATAATTGTCTTTCAATGTAATTGGTTTGTTATGAATCAAATATGGTTGATATAATTTATAACACATGTTCAATTGGTTATGGTTCTTCAATCTATATTTCGAATACCTTGTTGGGAATGGAAAACCTAATGAAACTTTTTGGGTAGCAATCTTGGTGTATATTCAATAAATAAGATGCAATAACATGTGTAATACATGGGGACACACATTCTAGTGTTATGGATTGGGTTTAGCTTTTTTGGAAAATATATTTTATATTCCAGGTTTCTCCAAAAACTTGATATCGATTTCCAAACTTGTACCATTGGGTTTTACATTCTTTTTTTTTGTAAAACTAATTTTTTCTATATATAAGGAAATGAAATCATTAGATATGGTATATGAAAGGATTATATTTTATCAATTTTTATGAAATGTAAAATGGAAAATTATAATATGCATATTAGTACTCTGATTAAAATAATTGGTAAAACTAAATATTATTCTATGATATAGCACCAAATATTAGGTCATATCTCAAAATAAATTATTCAAAGATTAGTTTAGGATGGGGTAATTAATACTCTTAATTTCATTGGATCAGAAACTTTTATGTATTTTATTAATGGAAATCATCCAATAAATCAAATAAAGGTTCACTGATAAGTTCATATGTATTATAAATCATACATACATATATATATATGTAGCTGAGTCATGGATTCACATAACAATAAATTATTTATTTTATTAATTTGTGATTATTAACAATATATATCTCTATTTACATCATAATTAAAATGAATCAAATAAAACCTTTAAACGTTTTGAGGACAAAGTAGAGAAATAATTTTTTAAACAAATTATTATCCTGATGTAAGATTGAGGTGGATAATATTATGGGAGATACACTGAGGATGGACAATTACCTGGTCTATTTAGAAGGTTTCTTGAATAAATAAAATAGTCCCACAATGCACTATTCCATGTTCACTTGACTGAAATGGTGTGGCTAGAAGAAGAAACCAAAAATTAATGGACATAGTATTAATTATTTTTAGTACTTATAAGTTATCTTTATTATTTTGGACTAAATAAAAAAGTGACATCATACATTTTGAATCATGTCTCAAAAAAGGTTATTTCAAAAAAAAACTCTTCATTTTTTATGGTTTGGAAAGAGAGTTTGTGACATGTGTGCATTTGACAATGTCCATTAGAACTGTGTGTTTATAATCCATTGGAAAATAAGTTAGATACCATTAAAATTATTGGATACTTCATTGTATATTCCTAAAGGTATAATTGATATATTTTTGGGTTTTCATCATTGAATATTAGTATTATGGAATAAAAAATTTCATAATTTATTAAAAATGACCTTATTAAAGGGAGTGGTCTCATCAAAAAAATAATGATGAAAACCATTAGGAAGCTCAACCATTTATCTCAAGTGATATATTGATAATTGTTTATATAAACTCATAATTTATCAATGTATGTTTGAAAAAATATTTTTCTAAAAATGCTTGATAGTCATCCATTAAATCAAATGGTTCAAGAGTAAAAAACTCTTGAACAACCAGTTGAACAGAAATTTTATTATGAAAATGGTAGAAAAACATTTAAAAGAACAACAAGGATGAGAAATTTTCCTTTTTCTAGTGATTATACAGTGTATCTACTAGAATCTAACTACAATATTGGGTCTAAAAATGATTCTAAGACATTATAACATGACAACATTTTTAATGAGTCAGATATATGGTATGATGACATGACTAAAGAGATTAATTCCATGAAGGGTAATGATTCTTGGGACCTTTTTGAGTTTCCACTTGGTAAAAATCCTATTGGATGTAAATAGGTTAAAAAATGAAAAATTCATTAGATAACATTGGGAGATACATGGCCTAACTAGTTGATAAATGGTTTACTCAAATGGAAGGGATTGATTATACTGATATATTTTTTCTAATATCCAAAAAGGATTCCATATTCATTGAATTTTCATTATTATCTCATTTTGACTTGGAATTATAACAAATGGATGTGAAAAATACAAATGTTAATGGTAATCTAAATGAAATGGTTTGCATGAAATAACTTAATGGATTCTTATCTAATAATGGTGATCATTTAGTGTGAAGGATAAAAAGGTCTCTCTAAAGTTTAAAATATTTATCTTTAATGTTTTATTTACAATTTCAGGATGTAATTTATCAAATTTTTTTTTTGAATAAAACATTATTATTCAATGTATATTCCATATGGGTTCTGTGAGTAAATATGTTTCTGTCTTTTATACATAGATGAAATTTTACTTTTCCACTAATGATAAGGGTTTTATATATGAGATTAAATAGATTCTATAAAAAACAATGAAAATGAAATATATTCAAGATACATCATATTTCAATGGATTAATGATTCATTGGAATATTTTGTGATTCATTGTAGTCTTGTCTCAATAAAACTATATTAATACAGTCTTAGAGAGATTTTTTATGATAGACTATGCACTAAGTATATTACCCATCATTAAGGGTGATAAATTCATATTGAATCAAACCCTAAAAATGAATTTTAACTAGAAAAAATTGAATTATTCATGTATGCTTCCACTATTTGATATTTAAAATATGCCAAGGTCTATATAAGGACTGATATTGAATTTGTAGTTGGAATGTTCTGACGATATCTGAGAAGTCCTAGTATATACCATTGGAAGGTTATGATGAAGTTATTAAGATACATTAAGGGGACTAAATACTACCTTATTATTTATAAATGCAATCATAATTTGGAAGTCATTGGATACATAGCTGCACACTTTGATGGGATTGATGATTCATGAAAATTAACTTCTAGGTATGTCTTTACAATGGATGGTGGAGTTATGTCATGGAGAAGAATCAAATAGACATTAATAATGACTTATTATATGAAAGCTATGTTATTTTTTGGGTTTAAGCCACTTACCATGGTGTATGTCTAAGTTGTTTCATTTCAGGACTTAAATTTTGGGATTTTATTTCTAGGTTATTTATTATAGGTTATGAAAATTCAATTGGGGTCTTTATGGATAAGAATAAAAAATGGGAGTGAATGTAAACACATAAAAAATAATTACATCTACATAAGGGAACATGTTAAAGATAAAAAATTGGATATTAAACATATCAACTCTGAATTAATGATTATATATACTTTGACTAATGTAATAAATCTATTTAAATTAAAACATTATGTAATATGTATGGGATTAGTTTCTACATTTTAATTTTTTTGAATAAATAACAATTATTGGTAACTATATATATTTAAATATTTCTCTATTCAATTTATGTTTACATATTCATTACTTTAGAAATATTTTGGTACCGTAGAATGAACCAAGTGTTAATGGTTAATTCATATGGAGAATAAATCATGTTGTAAAGGTTTATTAATATGTCTATTTAAGATAAATAATACATAATGATACATGGAATATATATCTTATTATTTAGAGGAAATACCATTATGATTCATGTATTATGTTTCTTTCTAAATAGAGATATTGAATTCATTCTCATTAATTGGTTTGGACCTGAAGTAATCAATGGATTGTGCAGTCACACTGAGAGGGGGGTGAATCTTGTGTGACTGGTTTTACTAAATTATTTCATTTTATTTTACCCCTTTAAACCTATGTCACATATTAGGATGAATGGATCCTATATAAAATGTAGAAAGTAAATGAACACAAATTATTTTTACAAGGTTTGATACTAAGATCTACTCCTTGCAATCGATTATACCCCCCAACTATAGATTATTCAATGTATATAGGTGATTACAACCAGGGAAATTCCCATAAAAGTTAATATTGAGTCACATAGTGTTCTAATATATAGTTCCACTGATGTTTACAAGTTACCACCTACCCAAGAGATGCATGAGTCCCATAAGGGGATCTTTATACTACATCCCACAGTGTTACCAGAATCTGACCATCTTTTTGTAGAGCCCCACTATAGACTTCTTCTACATAAAATTCCTAATGAATACATCCTTAATTTTGAGTCACATAATATATGATCCTTTGATATAAATTTCTCTATTGATTTTTGAGTGTTATTACACTACCTAAATATGAAATATTTCTCCACAAACAAACCAGATCACCTAATTTTTAGTGTACAACATTCAATGACTTTAAAAAATGAGAAGCAATTTCCTGTTATTTCTCAATCTATATGGATCTTCAAATGAGAAGTAATTTCTCAATTCAATCACTACTCAAATATATGTTTTCTGAAATAGTTCCATACTTTAGTCTCAAATATTACTACACATTATTATTGAATATTCTTTTCTCAAACCTCATGAAAGGAAAATAAAATACACGGTATTATTCAATGTATGTATGTTGTGATACAATAAAAATGTATAATTATCACATTATTTCCCATTGATCATCATGATTGAACATATGTACATGAATGACTCACTATGTATCTTAATGGAGTTTTTTAAAGGGGTTTTACAATTTAAGAAAATAAAAAAGGAATAGGGTTATAGTACTTTAAAAAATGGTTCTAGGGAGGCCTGAACCTCATCCATGCTTTCTAGCCTTGACCAAAGTGGCATAAACACCCTTCACACCTCGTTAAATATATATAATCTTATTTAAAATTTTATATTCATAATAAAATTAAAATTCAGTATGATATTTTTTATATAGTTATTATTAATTTATTAATAATTAGTATATTAAATAATTATAAATTATATTATTTATTATTAATTAATTAAATAATATTGTCTTAGTGAAAGAAGGATGCATTTAGGGTCGGTGGAGAGCACCTTATCATGCGATGGCGATTAGGGTTTCTCATTGGCAGTGTTGCTGGTTCGGGCTGCCGTGGATGATGTATTCCCCATCATGGGTTGCTCTGACTCACAAAAGGCATTAGCCATTGAAGCAATGGTGATTTTTCACCTGTGAAATTTGGATATTCTGGACAAAAGGTGGGATGCACTATCATCTATGATAGTGGCGTGTTCATCAATTTTTGATAAAGCTAATGAGATCCTGAAGGCCGATCTGGGGATGATGTCCTTTGATGGTGGCAATCACCTTAAGGAAGATGAAATGATGAATGTGGAAGTTGTAGTGCTGAAGGGTAATCCTTTTGAAAGCTGATCGACATTCTGGAAATCGGGTTCTCATGATTGTATCCTTTAAAAGGGTAATACAGATCACATTATAAATAATAAATTTGTGATTTATGATAGATTTTAAATCTGTATGTTTTCGGTTATTGTGTGTCTTGTTTTTTTAATGAGTTATAACCTGTGGAAGACAGATGATTTGGTGAATCATATTAATAAGTTATGGGAGTTCTATAAATTCAATTGAATTTTGATGGGAAGAGTCATCTTTTATGTGATCATTGATTCTAATGATCTTAAAAGGAATGCATGGGGGATTCGTGCAATCTTGTTGAAGCCTGGAATGCTACACATTCAAGAATGGGACTATAGGTTTAATATGTTTGAAATCCCGAACTCTAAGACTTAGGTATGGGTTCTTGTTTTGTTACTATGCTAGATTCTCTAGAACCCCACCATTCTATTTGAAATTTCTTCAGTAATCAGTTCCCCCATTAATCATGATAAGGCAACATATGAGGCCCAATTTGGGCACTGTTCCAAATTCTTGGTTGAAATTAATAGGTCAATTACATCCACCAATACATATCACAACATGAGGAAGAAAATTGCAATAAATAATATTTTTGGGGACTTGAACCTATGACCTTCCCTCACCCCCAAACCCTTACCACCCCACCACCAATGGTGGGGATTATGGGTTGAAATTGACTTGGGAATAACTATTATTAGAAAAGTTTTCCTTTCAATTTATGAAGATGACTTTAATCAGAAAATTTTTTATGAACGCGGGCTTATTTTTTTCTCAAAATGTCAGATTATTGGACACACTATTAACAAATGTTACAAGGATTATTTTTTATCTAAATGCTCCCGTAAGGGGTATCTATTAGATAAGTGAAGGTGGTGGAAACATTTTCCTATGTCTCTATATGATTAGAAGGGATCAATACATGCCCCCACCCCATGACTATGTGGTTTTCTTATATTTATGAATTTAGTGCTAGCACTTAGATAATTGATCCCCCACATCAAGATGATTGGAATAGTTCTTGTGAACTAAATCCCCTGGGAGAGAAACATGATGGGAATGATAAAGAGAGGCAGGTTACATGCAACAAAAAATAGTCGGCTTAGGTTGTAGCTGAATAACCAGTGTTTGAACTGGAGAAAATTGATGTTCAAAGGGTTATGAAGAAATAAGTGGAAGAGTAAATGGATCATTCCTTATCTATAAAAGGAAATAAAAATATGGGGACTGATTTATCATCAGAATCACACAAGGCATCTCCTTATTTGGATGATTCTATGGGTAAACCTCCCATAAAGAACATTTCTCCCTTGGAGAGGGATGAACTGGAAGGGGCTTGGAAACAAACTAAGATATGGAAGTGGCATCGCTACCTAAAAAACTATGGCATAGGATGTGGAAGAGATGATTGGGTTGCTACCTGTGGGCGTGGCTGGTGTAAGGAGCTCACTTTGGAGTAGGTTAAAGAAAGGGAAAAGTAATTCGAACTCTTCAACTAGAAGAATTCACAATTAAAATGGGTATCTACTGATGATATCTCTTATCATGTTTTTGGGGGCTATCCTGATTATCCTTATTTGTAGTTTTTTATTTTGGACAAGGGATTTCCCTATGTTTGACCTTGTCCATTCTCTTTTTGATTCCTTGTCCATTATTTTTCAATAAACTTTGTTTGGAGTAGGTTCACCCAGCTCCTAGATAATGTGGTTACTATAATGTTATTAATTAATTAATAGTACTATAACTATTATTTATTGTTTTATAATATAAATATATTAAGATGTATTGAAAAATATATTTACTAGTTAATAATTATGTTATTTTTAATAGATTATTGCATATTATTAATTATTTAGTTTTATAACAAATAAATTAATATTTATTATTAATATTAATAATACTTATAGAATTATTAATTATAAATATTTTTTATTTTTTTGTTGATATAAAATATTAGCAATTTATTAATAATTAATATATTTATTAATTATTAAATTTGTTATTTATTACGAATTAATATTATATTATTATGTTAATAATTAATTAAAAGTATGAAAATTAATATTTATAAACTTTTAATTATAAATATTATTTAAATTATTATTGATAATTTTTTTAATTTATTAATGGTCAATATATTTATTAATTATCAGCTGTATTATTTATTTTTAATTAATAATACAATATTATTTTATTAATATAAATAATTGCACTATAGCTAATATTTATTGTATAATAATATAAATAAAATAATTCGGATTGAAAAAAATATTTACTAGTTAATAATTATAATATTCTTAATATATTTTGTTGTTCTAATTACATATATAATAAATAAAATAATATTTATTATTAATATTATAAGTATTAATAGAATTCAAAATAATAATATTATTATTTAGTAATCAATTTAATATGATTATTTATTATACATAATATGAATAATAATATGAATAAGTATTAATATAAATAAAAAATAGTAATTATTATTATTAATATCAATCTATTTATTAATATTAATGTTTCTTAAATGTTGAAAAATATTTGTAATAATTTTTAATTATATCAATTTATTTTACACACCAAAATATAATATATTACTATGCCTTTAAATAATATACAAGTAATGATTTAAAAAACATATAAAATGCATCAATAAAATCTATGCTGGTGTCCCGGGTGCTTCTCTGTGCCATAGTTGGGTGTATATATAATGTGTCCATGTCGTGTATGTTAATGTCTATTATCTGGTGTACGGAACTCCTGTGTAACATATCTCGCACCTATCTGCACATGATCCCATGTGAGAGGTGGTGGGTCTACAGTCTCCCCACCTATATCGTGCCCTAGATCCAAGGATAGTGGATGCATATTGGAACTCTCCCCAACATGTGAAGAAGATGGTGGTTGTGCAATATATATATGGAGATCAGTGGAAGATAAATTCTGTAATGCAGGTTAGTCAGCCTCTATCTCAATAAAAAAATATGACATACTGATAGACTATGTTCAGTCCTATGCCTATGGCTTATATACAATATGAAATGGAGGAGCATCTAGGTGATCATTATGAAAACCTTTCATTTGTGCTACATATGTATCCATAACAGGATCTCATCACTCTTGGAACAACTATATTAGGCTCATCACCCTCAACATCACCTAAAACATTAGAGAAAATATCATAATAAATCATGTTCATATGAATAAGTAGCTCTACCACTACACTATAAAAATAGGCTTGGTCAAATGAATCACCATATACAAGATCAGATATGGGAATGAGCTTAACAATTTGAGCATTCTACAAATAACTTTTTTTTCCTAGTTAACTGATGTTCATCAAAAAACTATTGAACAGTTTAAGGAAGAATCATTACCAAATCATTATAGCATCATCTATATCAAATAAGATATCTCATTAGAGAGATGTGTTACCTAGGCCCATAGTCCAGCTTATATGATAAATTCATATGTATTGTGTCAACCCCATGTAATCAGAAATCATGTTGTCTATCCAATATCTCAATATATTGTGCATGCTAACACATCCATTTAAACTCTAAACTTCCTTAAACATTGTGGGAAAGAAGTGAATTTTAATGACTATATGGTGTATAAATTTGATGATAGAAGATGAAATCACTCATAACACTATCAGTATGATGCCACTCAAAAATATGAAATTGAATCATAGGTACAATGCATGAGCCAACATCAAGAATCACCGTATAGAATGGTAGAAGAGTATGGTTGATAGCTTCAATAAACAGTATCCATGAAACCTAAAATATTAAAAAAAATGAATAATCAGTAAATAAAGGAATATATGTACTATAGAAAATAATAATCTAACTATATAATTAACAATCAAAAACATCATTTGGAAAAAGAGTGTCCAATATAAGTCAATAGGTGTGGACATCATTTCTAGCTGTATTTGAATATCAATTTTCATAATTCCACATGTAGATAACATTTTTATACTTAAATATCATTATTTAAACTTGTATATTTTATTTTCACATAATAATGAAGAAAAGAGCCATCATCCACATAGGGACTATCATAAAATATCAACTAGAAATGGTGTCCAGGCATGTACAGTTAAGCGATGGATGTTCTCCCATATCCACATCCAAAAAGACTAATGCATCATACAATATATATCTTATCAATGTGACATGTGTTTAATAGGGATATATATATATATATGCATGAAATGCATACACATAGCTATATATTAATATCTATTCCAAGTCCTCTAGTAATGATAAATACATCAATTGGAAAAATTTAGTCAAATGTTCAATGATGATCGTGCCTCCAATATGTATCAAAATATATGCACATGAAATTCTCAACACTGTGATCTCATTCTCATCATTAGCAAGATGGGTGATGTTCTCATCTATCAATGACATGAAAAATCAGATCCCAAAATGGACATGACATCATCCCAAATCTCAATGCCCCGTAGTCTGTGAACATGATCGAACCAATTTGTACCAACTCGGTTCATCACAGTTGTACTGTCGATGGAGAGTCCAAACATAATGAACAAATCCTTGAGTGTAATTGTCATCTATCCCTCTACAAAATTAAATGTACGTGTATCTAGACTCTATCTCTCTATGATTAAAATAATTATTTGATGATCAATTAATGTGAAGTCACATATCACTACATTGTAAAACCCAACACAGTGATGATCAGGGACAATTATAGGAGGTGGTTCAACATGATGGAAATGATGAGATCTCCATACACCAAAAGCAGTAACCATACACCCCTCTATAACTAGTCAGGAAACATGCCTTTCCTGGAATGTTATTAATGGAGGTCCCACTATCTCTACATTTTATATCATCATAACATTTTTAATTTAATTTAATGAAAAATGTATAATATCTTTTTGAAAGCTACAAGAAGAAAAACGAGGTAGATGATTAGAATTCAAAATTAATCATTATAATGAAAAATGATATAAATAAATAGATGTGATTTATTTTCTTGGCATAGTCTATACATTTATTTCTTGGAGGATATCCAATCATATTTAATTTTTTTCTAAATAATTCTATGTATATCGACCATGATAAAAATCTCGCACAGTATAAGGAACCGCGTGATATATTCAAAAGACAGTGTGATTTCAAGGACATATTTAAATTCAATTCATATAATGTATAAACATCTTTTTATTAATTTTCATTGATTTCTTAATATATTAATAGTTAAAATATCACAAAATTCATTTTCATTGAAAAAAGAAATGAAATAAACAAGATATGAAACAAGCCAAAAATGAAACAAGCTAGAAATAAAAGGATCCATTAATGAAAAATTATGCATATAATAATAATGTATACATTCATGATAAAATACATAATCTCTATCAAAAATGATGTGAAGTGGAGCTCTGTCTTGCCACTTGGGGACATCTTTTATGATTCTTCCCTTCTATATGACAAATTTTCTCACATTCATGATTTTATTTTGAGGTATTCCTTTGATGTTTTTTTGAACATATCATGGTTTCTTAGTTTATTTGGGAGTTTTTGTGGTAAAATGGTATTTTTGGACCTGACAGTAGGTGGTGCATGGTTAAGGGAAACTGTGTGACTACCCAGAGAAAAATGCTTACCTTTGAGGGTGGTACTATCTAGGATTTACATCTTACCGCATGGTCATGTTCCATTCCCCATGAAATTATTCCGCCTCATTCCTCTTGGAAAAAGAGGGACACAAAGATTCCACATGGTTTTAAAAAACATGTGGGATACCTTTGTTACTGATCCAGGTTATTAAAAACTAGAAAATAATACTTTTTCTCTATTCATATTTAACCCTAAATCACCCATAATCTAATTATTGTAGGATTTGTAGCCTTAGGAGACCTCTATATACCATCTTGTACCTCTTTTGTATCAATACAATAGTGGTTTTTTCCTTGGATCTTCAAGGATTCATAAAATAAGTCATTTATTTATTGCTTTCTTCTTCTTTCTAGGGTTTTTATTATAACCTTCTTGGGTTATTATTTTCTAATAGGTTTTTTTGACCTAAAGTGGGTTCGATCTTTAGTTATGGGGTGAAATATTCATGTTCATTGTTGAATATCTTCATTATAGTTTTCTTTGGTGGTGTTGTCATAGTTTTCCCTCAGATTCCATAGGTTTCCAAGGTTGAGGTATGTGGTTCCATAATTTTACCTCATTAGTATAAATGCACAGTTAGTGTATTGTACCACTAATAGAAGAAGGTGTGAATCAATGATACTCTTTTTCTTTTATGTTTAAATTATATTGAAACAACCTTCACATCCTATTAGAGATTTCAATTCCATATTGAAAACAAATCCAACACATATCAACAGGAACACAAAGATTTACAAGGTTCAACATTCAATAAGAACAACTATATCCTATGTATGGTTTATAAATGATCCAATAACATACAATTCACTAGAAATAAATCCTTAGATTATAATAATTTGGATATACCCATACATTTGGGTAGCATTATAAAACAATCCCACTAGTGCGTGTTCACCCCCTTAACCCAGATAGGGTAATACAATTGTCATGTAACTACTCATGTAACCTGAGATTATTTTCAATTAAAAAAATGTATTCCATGTAAATACAATTCTATAATTCATTACTGAGATGAATGGTAAGAACCTCTTGGAATTTGTTATAAAAAATCACTCAAATTTTCTGGGGTCTGATTTTCTGAGTCCGATTCTTCCAGGAAAATTCTTCCAGTTTGATTTTCTGATACAGTACAATAGAAATGAATCAGTGCCACTTTAATTCCTGAGTATGATAAAACTCAGTACGATTCTTCCTTAGTCTGACAAACCCAATACAGAAATACCCAGTACGAAAATACTAAAGCCGATTAATCCATCTCGATACGATGATCAGTTGAATACAAATGAAAAACTGAATACAATGATCATTTGAGTACGAAGAATCTTGAATATGATGATCAGTCGAATGCAATGTTATGATATTATCTTTTCTCCGATGTATTCTTCCCCATTTAAATTCCTTCAATAAGAAACCAAATTGTAACACTTTCTCTCACTGAAAAACTCAAAGCTCCTCTCCCACCAGTGATGAATAGTACACCATTTTCACACAAGTACAATGTACCTCTTCTCCTTTTATAGGCGACCTTTGAGGGTTTTAGATAGAAAGCCAAAAAGAAATCCCTCCCACACAAATTCAACCAAAATGAAATTTTCCTTGAAATCTTATAATTCATTTTTTACTTCATCAACTCTTCTCAAAACTTCTCGATTCAACTTCAAACTTCATCTCCTTCTCAATAACTTCATTTGAATTATCAATATGATTTCAATTACACATTAAAATTTCAATTTCTGAGACCAATTTCAATTGTTGAGACTGATTTCAATCGCTAAGACCAGTTTCAATTGCTGAGACCAATTTTAATTGTTGAGACTGATTTCAATTGATGAGATTGATTTTAATTGAATGTTGAATTCCCCCATGATAGAAAATCTAGCTTCCTTTCTTTAGAACCTTTCTTGATCCACATTAAACAAAAATAATATTCTTATCCACTTCTCTGGACCCAGTTGAAACACCACTTCAAAGGATATACAATGTAAATAAACTCTTGACCCACTTTATGGAGACATTTGAAAACAAACCAGAGTACGATCCTTTCTGGATACAATCTTTTCAGAGTATGATCATTTCTGGGTATGATCTTTTCTAGGCATGATCAGTTCTATGTATGAAAAGTTTTTAAACCATCTGATGGAAAACTTGGATTCTATAGTAGACCAGTACTGCCTTTTAAATCAACACAACATTTTTAATCAATACCACCTTTTTAATCTATATCACCTTTTCAATCAATACCTTCTTTCCAATCAATATCACCTTTTTAATAAATACCACCTCTTCAATAAATATGGGTATGATATTTTTGATATTGATCTTTTATTATCTGGTTGATGGAAAAAATGATATAGTAAAATGAAACCACCATTTCAATCAGAACCACTATTATAATCTACACCACTTTCTAAAACAACACATCCCTTTAAAACAACATCTCCTTCTAAAATAGAACCTCCTTTTAAAAGAGCTCCTCCTTTTAAAACAACACCTCTTTTTAAAACAAAACCTTCTTTAAAAAGACACATTCTTTTAAATTGGAACCACCTTTCCTTTCACTCCCCATTTCATCCATCAAACTTGCATTGGGAGTTCTCAATTCAACCTATGATTTATATGAAATAGAAATCATCAAATCATCTTCATAATTAAAACATCCTAGTCACAATGACCATGATTCTACAGAAAAATAAACACTCCTTCCAAATAGCTTCTTCTCATTAAGATGGACTTTCACTATGAGTCTGATTCTTTTCAAAACTAGTGTCCGATTCATTACAAAAAAACTCAATACAATTATTTCCAAAGTAAAAGTGATTTTGAATTCAATTCTTCTTTCCCAGCAAAAGCAATCACCCAAAAAACTTATTTTTTCAAACTTACTTAATTTCTTCAACATACTAATCAATTGACAACAAATAAAACCAAAATACAACTTGGGGATAATGATCTCCCCCTTTCTATTTATTACCAATACCCACTTCAATCACTTAAACTGCATGAAAACAACCATTACATTCTTTCTCACCCTATTTCTTTTATCTCTCACCCTTTATCTTATCTATCCCCCTTATTCACAATCAAATTCAAAAGGTCCACCATGATAATTTTATCTCTTATTGAAAAATAATCTCAATTTCGAGGGGTTTGGACTCTTCTTCAACATAGGCATCACATGATTTTCTTAATAGAGAACCTTTAACTAAACAACTCTATGTCTATGTGGGCAAACTCAGTGTTGAAAAAAAGAGTGATAATGTTGTCCATAACACTACTTTCATGTAATACCCTTTTCAGCCTACTTCCAAAACTCCCATGATTTGGGGAAAACATTGAATTTTTTTTCAGGATAAAAGTAACATGCACCTATCTAAACAAACACATCACAATGTTCAGGTGTATAAAAACATAACTTTTCAAAACCTCATTAATTTATTTTGTAAGAATAGTAAGAGTCTCATCAATTATAGCTACAATATTTCCACTCCTTCAATGTACTATAACTTAGAACATGTACGCAATAAATTTAAGAATAATAAGAAACCTTGATTGTACCATAGAAACAATAATTGGACCGAGATACTTCTCTTAGTATTGGATTCTTCTTTTTCTTGGATTTTTCATTTAATGTTATTTCATCCTTCTATTCAAACTTCTCAGGTTTTGTAACAATTTTTTCATTACCTATAGAATTTTATAATGAGGATGAATACTTTTCTTCATCTTTAGAAATATCATATTTACAACCAATCTGTAACCCTTTTCCCATGCATGTATTTTTTTATGGAATGATTGTTGAAAAATTATTTATATCATGCTTTTATTGCTCATATCCACAATCTATTGATACCTTTTTGTTTTTAAAAGACCATTTCTTCCTTTTTTATTTCACATTATTTTGGGTTTTCTCCAATTTCCTAGACATTTAAATGTGTTATATCCAGATAACTAAGCACTCTTTCTTTCAAAATTAGAAGATATATATTTCTTAACTTCCAAAAAAGCTGGCATTTTTGAATTGTTTAGAAACTATTGGTGTGTCGGAAACAAAACAAGACATCTTTGGAAAGGTGTCCAAGTTGATCACATCTTTCAAAAATATTTTCCAATGGTTGGAACCTATTTTCAATATTTACTGCATTCATCTCATTTTTCTTCAAAACAGCCTTCTCAGACTTTGTTCTTTAAGAAGATTGACTCCCCCTAAAACTTTTACTTTCAAAACCAATGAGATAATATAATTTTTTTTGGTTTAACCAACATATTTTTATAGTGTTTCTAAATTTATCACAATACCATCAATATCCATAGAAGGATTATTTACATATAAAAATTCCATATTATCTATTATTGTGAATATATTTACCAAACACCTTCTTCACAATATTTTCTGATTCCTTAACCTTTCTATTACAAATCAACGTCTTCCTTTTTTTATACTTTCTTGGAACCAAAATTATTCAAAAAAATTTAGAAATTCAGAATGTTTCAAAACATATTTGGACTCAAGGTTCATTGAGACTTATGAATTTTTTTACATTGAACACATACATAACATTCCCATATTTATTTTTCATAGAAACAATTAAATATTTCTTTTTTATCCTTCGAAGGTAACTTTTTTTTGAACATTATCAGGTTTCTAATTTTGGGAACATTCACCTAAATTGGTAATAGAGTATTGTAAAATTATATTTCTCAATTCCATATCATCATTTTTTTGGTTGGAAAACTTTCAACTCTTTTTATTTGGCATTCAAATTCACTTCCAAATGATCATTGTGATTCTTTCCATCTTCAAGATATTTCAATAAATCTCCAATATCTACTAGTGTATTATTCTTCTCTCCTAAAAACCATTCTTGAATTTTTGAGGAGAATTTATCTTCCAACTCATTATTTTTAATTTCATGTCTTTTAATCTTTACAAAGAATTATTTCAAATCTTCTTTAAAATGAATTTCAAGTTGAGTTTCTTATTCATTAGAACTACTAATTTCAAATTATTCATCATTAATTATTGTAATAAAACTATTTTATCTATCCTCCTTAATAGACTTTTCAGATTCATCTTCAATTTGTTCTTCCTTTTTAGAAAAACTACTTTCACCGCTAGAAGAGATTTCCTCAAAAACTATTGAAATAAAAATGTTGTGTTCAACATAATTTTTAACATCCTCACTGTCATATTCCTTAGACAAAAATCTTATCCTCTAGGATTTTGAGAACATGATATCTGTAACACCCCGACCCCAGAAGCCTAGAGTTGGTGCATTATTACGTATAATTGGCCTGATCACAAAAGATCAAGTCTTGAAATACCGATTAGTTTAGTTGCCTTGGAAGTACTAGACACATTCATAAGGTTTACATTTAATCATAAAATGGAAAACTACAACAACATTGTTTCCATAGACAACACTGAGATCCCATAGACTATCCCTACAAATCAGTCATAATATACCTCTTCACATCCTAGGAAAAATAAAACATAGAACGGGGTGACATCAGATGCTCAGTAAGGATAACAATATAGCACAAACTTTCATAAATAATCATAAACATTTAAGGTAATGTATAAGAATAAAACAAAAGCCTTTTAAACTTGAACTTCAGCATAATATGACACAGATAAAATCAAATAATTCCATTTACTATTTTACATGGATATTCTACTAGTCAAATAATCACATGAAATATCAATAGCCACTATCATAATGATGGAATGCATAATGCCAAACTTTCATAACCACATAGTCAAGGCCTTATGCCAAGACTAAAAATAATATTTTGTTAAGGCCTTGTGCCAAGACATTAGTTTGTCTCATGAGACCTACCGATGCATTGAGGAGCTATAGAGGGATCCACCCGTCACTTACTAAGTCCAATGAATTCCTCATATGATAAGGTTTAAACATAAAATAATCATTCATATTAAAACTAGCATATGAAATTTCAATAATTTATCCATAAACCATGAATGGTGTGTGTTGGTCGGAGTGGACACTCAAGAGGGGGGTGAATTGAGTTCCAATTAAAAATTTCTGTTGAAAACTTTAAGATTAAATCCCCCGATTTGAAAAACAGCCCAGTCAATTAAGGCAGTAGAGATATAGGTGACTTATTGTTCAACAGGTTTCTCTAAGGTTGATTAATCCTCAGTAAGGTTAGTTTGATGACTAACTTTACTTTTGAAACAAGTTTACTAAACAAATCTCTTATACACACTAACCAAAATTGACTATCAGAGTATTTGCAAAAACAGATTTCTTGTTTACAAAAAAAAAGTAGCACAGCGGAAAAGGGAAAGCAAAGTAAAGAAAAGAATAACAAGCTATTTCAAACAAGAGGTTCAGTCTTAAGCTAAGACTTAGTCCTCTTCCACTTGGTGATCACCTGCCACCAAGCAATTTTATAAAAAGGATTGATACACAGCCTGTATCGGGCTTTACAACAGTTTTCACAAACTGTCCAGGTTTGACAACCTCTGCCACAGTTATACGTGGGAAAATAAATGACCAAGCCACACCAGGCTTCTTCCACAGTTATACGTGGGAAAACAAATGACCAAGCCACACCAGGCTTCTTCCACAGTTATACATGGGTAACAAATGTAAAAAGGTTTGGGATAGGGATTTTCAGTATCCCTCAGTTTAAGCACAGGAGACAGTGTGTGTAATACTAACACACTGCTCACAAATGTAAAACACTTAAACACAGTAGAGAAAGAGATAGAAAGAAGAAGGTTTAGAGTGCTCTATAGTGTTGGCAGATCAGTTCTGGACTCGTAGGAATGAGTGACTTGAAGCTTTGGTCCTTTTTCTGTAAGTTGACACTAAAACAGAGTGTCGTGATTTCCAGACTTCCAGATGTTCAAGTGATCAGCTTCTTTGAGTTTGAGTGCTTCACATCATGGATTTTAGGAGACGGTTCTTTCAGTCGGTTCACTTGAGACTCTTTTGTTCTTCAGAATGAATGCTCGAGAGTTCTTCTTTTTGTGTATATGCGTATCTCCTTCTCAGTTGTAGATGTTAGACTCTGTGTGTCCTTCCTCTATTCTTGTTCGTGCATGTCATTGTTCTTTTCGTTCCATTCGTTCTAGTTCTTGAATGCTTCTCTCTTCTTTTTATACTCCTCCATATATGCCCTTTTTGTTCACCCGAGGCCGACAAGATAAATAGTCTTGAGTTACACGTGCAATCTTCCTCGTACATTGTATTATTTCTTGATATGTCTGCAAAAATCAATAAATAATGTTAGGTGTATTAATTTTTCTAGACATGACCGTTAGATTAGTATTAATCAAATTGGTAAAGAAAAAAGTAGAAATATAATAATAATAGACTGGTCGAGAATGTATGTCACTGTGGACTTCAACTGTGGTCTTCCAACTGTGGACTTCCTTCTGACTGCTGACTTCAACAAAAGGCTTGCTGTCTGTAGGCTTGCAATGGTAGCTTTTACTCCATGTAACTGTAGCCTCTCTAACTGTAGACTTGTAATATCAAATTTGTAGAACTGTAACCTTTGTCAACTGTAGACCTCGATCATCAGTAGACTTAGTCGACAGAAGCTGTCTAACTGTAACCTTGACTGTAGACTTATGACTGTAGGCTTGTTCGACTGTGAACTTGATCCAACTGTAGACTTGTTCGACTGTGAACTTGAGCAGAGAAAACTTTGAACAGAAGTCTTGTAACTGTGACCTTCGTCTGTGAGCTTTGACAAAAGATAGCGGTAGACTCGTGACTGTAAGCTTGTATTAGTCTTCGACTGTAACCTTGTAACTGTGAACTTATTGCAACGGTAACTTAAGGTGACAGTTAGCTGTAACTGTGACTTTGAAAAGAAAACTCTGAACTGTTTAGAATAAAATACGTTTAAGCATAGAATAATAAGATTAATGCAAGGTTTTAATACATCATAATCAATGTTTAAGCATGATTTGGGATTATCAAAACAGGTGATTCCAACAATCTCCCCCTTTTTGATAATCACAAATTATGTCAGTATGGAATGAAATATAGATGTATCAGATAGAAGTGTGAAAAACACAGTATTAGCAATATGAGCACAAAAAATTAGGTATAATCCTCAAGGATTTCTCCCTCTTTGTATAGGTTCATTTCTCCCCCGAGTTTTCCCTATTTCTCCCTATTTCTCCCCCTTTGTGATTAACAAAAAGAAAGAAAGAGAGAGAGAAAATAAACATTGTATTAATAATGAGTACATTACATGGCCCAAAACATGAATACATGATCCCTATAAAAAAAAACATAAACAGACTCAATCCTCTTCATCTATAGATAAGGGATCTTTTCCTTTGGAGGAAGAAGATGGAGCAGTAGGTGAAAGATCAACAGGCTTAGGAATTGTAACAGGAATGTCTGGAGGGGCAGCAACAGATGCTCCTGAAGGCCTGTAGTGAGTAGATTGCCGAGGTATCAGTGGTCTAAGGCTTCTGAGGGCATCAGCAGGAGACATTACTGAAGAACCACTGGGGTTGGAGACAGGTAGGGCAGGAGGAACTATAACAGGTGTGCAGTCCACATGAAGAAAAGGTAGGAGCAGATTCCTGAAATCCATGATGATGTTTCCTCCTCTGTCCATGGCAGATAAGAAGTCATTTTTGTTTTCCAAGAATTTATCCAAAGCCGGGGTCAACTCTCGTAGCTTGCTAACTTGTTCTTTGAAAGCTTGAGTTACAGGAGGCAGCTTCATAGTTTCTAGCATGAGCTTGAAGTGATGGTTCAACTGATGCTTGGTAAAAATCCGATCAAAGTAATGATCCACTTTACTTTTGATGGCCTCCTGAGAAGAAGTAGCAGCCTGAAGGTGCTCACGAACAAAGCCACTGACTTCTCTTGTAGTAGCAAGGATCTGTAGGTCTGATGTGTCATTTGCACGGGCCTGAGTAAGCTCTTCTCTGAGCAGGATTCTAAACTGCTCAAGGTCTACAGGAGAGCTAGATGAAGGAAGGGACTTGACTGAGAATGCCACTGTCTCCTTGAAAGACTGAGTCAGATTTCCAATCACTTTCTGAATGACAACATCCTGATTTCTAAAGAGTTATTTTACCGATTTCTTGAAAGCCTCAAATACTTCCACAAACTGCTTGACCACTTCTTTGATGTATCGAATCTCACTGACCACTTGTATCTGAGAACTGCTCATGGCAGTTAAAGAAGCAACTGATTGTCTGAGGGCCACTACTGCTCCAGTCCAGCTTTCAATTTGAGTGTGGCACACTTTCATTTCATCCATCACTTCTTTGATTGGACTTCCCACAACACATCCTAGAGATAATTCTAAGGATTGTTCTACATTTTTCAGCTCATCAAAAAGACTGGTTTTCAATTCAGCAACAGACTGTCTGATGGTCTTCTTCATTTCATTCTTTAAGGATTCAAGGTCTTCCTTGGTGGCCAATCTTTCAGTTTCTAACACTGGAGAGCTGTTAGTTAGGATAACTGGATTTCTTGGTGGTTGGTTTTTCTCATCTGAATCCTCATAATTGAGTCCTAACACCATGTATCCTGGATCTGAGGTCCATCCTTCTATATCATACAGTACATAGACTGAACCAAAACGCTCCCCCTCACTTGGAGCTCCTTCCTGAACATTTTCTACTATCTGCTCGACTCTGGGTAACTCTAAGTTCTCTTCTGTAGCTCTAGCAGGTTCCATATTTGCTTCCTCTGTAGGTTCAGCAGTGAGGTTAGCCTCCCTCTCTGTTGAGTCATCAACCACTTCCATGACAACAGTAGTAGCGACCACTCCTGCTTCCTGGTCAGACACTGACTTGTTTGTATACCCTATCAGAGGGCTCATACTAAGTTCTTCTGTTTCTTCACCACGGATCTCCTCTTCATCTTCTGCAACAGTTTCTTGATTTTCATTTGAAGCTCCAGCCTCTTCTGCTTCGACTGTATCATCCTCGTCAGAGGTGTCCTTGACAAAATATTGAGATTCTTCTTCTTCTTCTTCTGTAGACTCAGTCTCACTGTCTCTTAGAACAGGTTCTCTACTAGGTAGTTCTTTTGGAGGGCTTGCTGCTCCAAACGCCACTGTCCTGACAGGACTGTGAGTAGTCTCAGGATCACTCCCTTCATCAATTGGGGTGTTCTCTCTTGCAGAGTCACCAACTACTGCAGTCTGTTCATTATCTGAGTATACAGGTTCAGGCTCATCAGGCTTTAAGCCTGGATCTCTCCTATCTCTCGGTCTAGAGGGATGAGTAGAAGGGCTAAATTTCTCATAGATTCTCTCCTCATCATTCACCCATGATTTTTCCAGGGATTCCAACTGATACTCATGAATTTGCAGATTACTTTCGAGATACATACACTGTTCTTTTCCACTATCAACTCTTCCTGACTTCCAGCTGCACCTTTCACTTTCAACATTACCGAAATGAGTTTAGCATGAAACAAGGCACTTGATTTTGAGCTTTCCTTTATCATGTCCTCCATCTGAGCCATCAGCAACCTAAAAAGGTTGACCTTCCTTCCATGTTTTAATAAGTACATCAAGTAAATATCCTGGTGCTTCAGAGTTGAAAAATCTCCTCTTCTAGGACTCAGTACATGCTGAATAAACTTAAACAGAAGCCTGTCCTCTCCACTCATTTCAGCAGCAATAATCTTTCTTACTGTGCCATTGCCTGTCAGTTCTTCCAGAGCCGTCTCATGATCAAAGATTCCACTATTTGGAGGAGCTTCTCCAGAATAGTAGTTGTAAATACCCTCATGAGGAACTCTTAAACATGCAGCCCATTCAACGGATGAAAAACTGACTTCATTGCCGTTTACTCTGGATACCAGTCTATGCAGATCATCCTCTTCCTCGAACATTAGATATTCATAGAATTCCTTCACCAGCTTCGGGTAGTACGGTCCATTATTGTTTGAGAAGCATTCGGTCCATCCTTGCTCATTAAGCACTTCCAGTACTAATGATCTGCTCGATAAAATCCACTCTTCACTTAGCTCCTTCTCAGCAACTATTTCTCTTTTAGTCAGATGTGGATTAACAGGTCTTATCGAGGCGTTCCCGGTGCCACTGGATTCGACTCGAGTCCTCTTCGGCATTGGTGCATCTTCATTGACAGTCGGGGGTCGCTTTGTTCTGGCCATTGGAACTGAATGAGGTTTCGAGGTTTGGTTGAAGGTTTAGGGTTTAGGGCTTGAGAGAGCAAGGGTCGAGATGAGTGGATTGAGATATGTTCGATGTTCTAGATTTTATCATTTAGGGATTTAGAAATAAAAGTATAAAGAAAAGAAACGGTTCGAATTCCCGCAAAAATAAAATAAGGTTAAACAGCGAAACAGCCTACAGAGAGATGTAACAGTGAGGTACACCGGTGAGGTCTAACTGTGAGGTTTAAACTGTGAGGTTTCAACTGTGAGGTTTCAACTGTGAGGTTTCAACTGCGAGGTTTCAACTGTGAGGTTTAAACTGTGCTATAATTAATCATACCTAACTCATGTTTGATGTAACTTAATCTCTCAGAATTCAAAGGCTTTGTAAAAATATCAGCTAACTGATGTTCAGTGCCAATGAACTCAAGAGTGATATCACCTTTTTGATAATGATCCCTCAGAAAGTGATGTCTCACATCAATATGTTTTGTCCTAGCATGAGATACTGGATTTTTAGAAATGTTAATAGAACTTGTATTGTCACACCTTATAGAGACATGTTTGAATTGATATCCATAGTCTAGTAAAGTGTGTTTCATCCACAGGATTTGTGCACAACAGCTACCAGCAGCTATATACTCAGCTTCGGCAGTAGACAATGCAACAGAATTCTGCTTCTTACTACACCAAGATACTAGTGACTTGCCTAAAATGTGACATGTTCCAGAGGTTCTCTTTCTATCTAACTTGCAGCCAGCAAAATCAGCATCAGAATAACTTAATAAATCAAATTATTGTCCTTTTGGATAAAATAATCCCAAATTGGGAGTATGTTTTAGATATTTGAAAATCCTTTTAACAGCAGTCAAATGAGACTCTTTTGGATTGGCTTGAAACCGAGCACACATGCATACACTGAACATGATGTCAGGTCTACTGGCAGTAAGGTACAGTAGACTACCTATCATACCTCTGTAATTGGTTTGATCCACTGGTTCACCAGTTTCATCACTGTCCAACTTGCAAGTGGTGCTCATAGGTGTGTCACTACCTTTGGTGCCATCCAAATAAAAACGTTTTAGAAGATCTTTAATATATTTACTTTGGTTCAAAATAATACCATTTTTATTTTGAAAGATCTGAAATCCAAGGAAAAATTTGAGTTCTCCCATTAAACTCATTTCAAACTCATTTTGCATTATTTTTGAAAAATCAACACATAAAGAATTTTTAGAAGATACAAAAATAATATCATCCACATAAATTTGTACTATTAAGACATCTTTAGAAATCCATTTAATAAAAAGAGTAGGATCAGCTATCCCTTTAGTAAATCCTTTCGAAATAAGAAAAGAGCTGAGCCTATCATACCAAGCTCTTGGAGCTTGCTTTAAACCATATAAAGCTTTAGATAGTTTAAAAACATGATTAGAAAAATGGGGATTTGTAAAACCAAGAGGTTGTTCCACAAATACATCCTCAATTATATATCCATTTAGAAAAGCACTTTTAACATCCATTTGATATAGTTTGAAATTCAGATGAGCAGCATAAGCAAGTAATATCCTAATGGCCTCTAGTCTAGCCACAGGTGCAAAGGTTTCCTCATAGTCTATTCCTTCTTCCTGACTATACCCTTGTGCAACTAGCCTAGCTTTGTTTCTGATTATATTACCAAACTCATCAACTTTGTTTCTAAACACACATTTAGTGCCTATGGTAAGAGTGTCTTTAGGTCTTTCCACTAATTCCCAAACTTTGTTTCTTTCAAACTGATTTAGTTCTTCTTGCATAGCCATTACCCAGAATTCATCTCTGATAGCATCATTGACATTTTTGGGTTCAAGCTGTGAAAGAAAAGCTTGATGTTCAACCTGATTTCTTAGAGAAGCTCTAGTTTGTGTTCCTCTATCAAGATTACCAACAACAGCATCTAAAGGATGATTCTTTAGAATCCTAGTTGATTTGGTAAAGGTTGAACTAGAGATTTCAGGTTCATTTATAGGTTCGGGTTCCACAGAGGAAGATTCTGGAAAAAGTCCAGAACTGGATGTTTTTATTACAGGTTCTTTAGATTTGTCATTTAGGTCCAGAACAGATAAGTCTTCTTCAACATCTTCAAGAGAAGTTTTAGACTCATGTGGATCAGTCTCATCAAACTTGATGTGAACAGATTCTTCCACACATTTGGTTTTCTTATTGAACACTCTATAGGCTTTACTAGACATAGAGTAACCCAGAAAAATTCCTTCATCACTTTTTGGAGCAAATTTATCAAGATTATCTTTAGTATTCAGAATAAAGACTTTGCAACCAAAAACTCTAAAGTAATTAACCTTAGGCTTCCTATTATTCCACAACTCATAAGGGGTTTTCTTAAGAACCGGTCTAATCAAGACTCTATTAATAACATAGCAGGCTGTATTTACAGCTTCAGCCCAAAAGTAAACAGGCAGGTCATATTCATTAAGCATAGTCCTTGCAATTTCTTGCAGGGTTCGGTTTGTTCTTTCCACTACACCACTCTGTTGAGGTGTCCTAGGAGCAGAAAAATTGTGAGCATAGCCATTGTGTGAGCAGTAAGATTCAAATTCTTGATTCTCAAACTCACGGCCATGATCACTCCTCAAGGTCTTAATCTTAAGTCCACTAAGATTTTCTACAGACTTAGAGTATTTAACAAAGGAAGAGCAGGCTTCACTTTTGTGAGCTAGAAAGTATACCCAAGTATATCTAGAAAAGTCATCTACAAGAACATAAACATAGTGCTTCCCATTTAGACTTGAAATTCTTGATGGTCCAAACAAATCCATGTGAACCAGTTCAAGTGGTTGAGAAGTTGAAACTTCTTTCTTTGGTTTAAAAGAAACTTTGTGTTGTTTTCCCTTTTGACAGGGATTACACACTTTGTCATTTGGGAATTCAAGATTAGGTAGGTCTCTAACTAGGTGTTTATTAGAGAGTTTTCTAAGCGAGTGAATGTTGTAGTGTCCTAATCTCCTATGCCACAGCCAAGACTCTTTATGAAAAGCATTTAAGCAAGTAACATTATGTTTAGCTAAAGTGTTTAAGTCAACAGCATAAACATTTTCATTTCTTAAGGCATAAAATATTAAAGCATTTTTGGAATTATAAACATCACAAGAATTGTTTTCAAACTTGACATTAAAACCATCATCACACAATTGAGAAATGCTAAGTAGGTTGTACTTAAGTCCATCAACAAATAAAACTTTGGAAATTAATACTGAGTCAGTGTTACCAATCTGGCCTAAGCCGATGATTTTTCCTTTTGAGTTATCACCAAAAGTGACATATCCTCCATCAACCTTTATTAAGATTTTGAAGCACGAATAGTCCCCAGACATGTGTCTTGAACATACACTGTCTAAGTACCATACCTTCTTGTAATTGCTTTTCAAACAGATTTCCTACAAAACAGATTAGACAGGAAATGACTTTGGTACCCAGATTTTCTTGGGTCCAGATATGTTAGCAATCAAGGATTTAGGTACCCAGATTTGTTTTATGGGTCCCATACAATTAATAGATGCAACAGATTTAGAGAGATATACTTTATTTGATCTACAACTATTTAAATAACCAGTTGAGGCATACGAATTTCCAAAACTGGAACTAGCAGGATTTTTTCCAGACTTGGGAATAAATCAGGTTTTAGTAAACTGTCTTTGTCCAGGTTGGTATCCCAAGCCAGTAGCATACTTAGGTGCAACTTTCTTTCCTAGCAGTTGGGTTAGAGTATCTTTTCCATTTGTGAATGTTTCTAAGTCCTTTCTAAGTTGTTCATTAGATAGTTTCAGTTCTGTATTCTCCTTTAATAATTGAACATTTTTCTCTTTTTCTACATCAAGTGCAGACTTGACACTTGCAGTAAGAGCATGCTATTTCTTTAAAGACTTATATTTATCCTTTAGTTCATTACACGTTTCTTCCAGCATATTACAGTATTCAATCAATTCATCTTTAGACATATTTTCAGAATCAGAACCAGATTCTGCTTCACCTTCAGAATAATAAGAGTTTAAAGTGGGAGTGTCTAAGGTTACCTCATATGTGTTTGCCATGAAACATATATTAGCACGAGTTCTTTCAGAATCACTGGATTCTGATTCACTTGTGCTGTCTTCTGAAGCACTCCAGGTGGCCTTCATAGCTTTCTTATAATTCTTGTCCTTGTACTCATATTTCTTCTTGAATTTTAACTTAGGACAGTCAGCTTTGATGTGTCCTTTCCTTTTACATTCATAGCAAACTATGTCTTCTTCTTTATCAGTTTTCTTCCAATCTTTCTTCCACTTAACTTGTCTATCATACTTACCCTTGTAGTTTGGTTTTCTGAAGAACTTCTTCTTCCTATAGAACTTCTTGAATCTCCTTGCTATTTGTGCCATCTCGGCATCACTGTCAGAATCTAAGTCTTCACTAGATGATCTTTCAGTTGGTATATGCACTTTCTCCTTGTCTTTGCTCTTTGATTCAGTAGACTTAAAAGCTACAGATTTTCGTTTTGGTTCCTCATCTTCCTCTTTATTTACCTTGAGCTCTTCTTCGTACATCATCAGCTTACCAATTAACTCCTTGACAGGCAAAGTTCCAATATCACAGGATTCTCTAATTGAAACGGATGTGCCTCTCCATCTGTCAGGCAGACATCTCAATAATCTCATGATTTGCTCCTTTGCTGGAACAATCTTTCAGAGTGAGCTCATTGTGTTGACTATCTCATTAAACCTGAGATACATATCAGAAATAGGTTCATCAGCTTTCATCTTAAAGTTATCATATTTGATAGTATAAGTATTTAACCGCATTTCCTTGACATTAGTTGTTCCTTCATGAGAAACAGCTAAGGTGTCCCAGATTTCAAAAGCAGTTTTACATGCAGAAATTCTATTGAATTCCTCATCTCCTAGAGCACAGTAGAGAGCATTCACAACCTTACAATTATTATTGTAAGCTGCCTTAGTAGGTTCATCCCAAGTTATTCTTTCAGTTTCTGGAATCTTTTATTGAGACTCTATAGCAGTCCAAATATCAAAACCCATACTTTCCAAATGAATTTTCATTTTGAGCTTCCATTGGGCATAATTCACACCATTAAAGAAGGGTGGCCTGTTAGTAGCAGCACCTTCTAGTCTATTATCCATAAGGAAATTTTAGAAAATGTTTTAAAGAGATAAAATTTAGAACTAACAGAAATTTAAGATCTTTTAGATAAAACTACAATCATAGTTTAAAAACAGAGAGTTAAAATAAAACTTTGAGCAAGTATAACAGAGATAAACACATCCTCTGATACCAAATGTTGGTCGGAGTGGACACTCAAGAGGGGGGTGAATTGAGTTCCAATTAAAAATTTCTGTTGAAAACTTTAAGATTAAATCCCCCAATTTGAAAAACAGCCCAGTCAATTAAGGCAGTAGAGATATATGTGACTTATTGTTCAACAGGTTTCTCTAAGGTTGATTAATCCTCAGTAAGGTTAGTTTGATGACTAACTTTACTTTTGAAACAAGTTTACTAAACAAATCTCTTATACACACTAACCAAAATTGACTATCAGAGTATTTGCAAAAATAGATTTCTTGTTTACAAAAAAAAAGGAGCACAACGGAAAAGGGAAAGCAAAGTAAAGAAAAGAATAACAAGCTATTTCAAACAAGAGGTTAAGTCTTAAGCTAATACTTAGTCCTCTTCCACTTGGTGATCACCTACCACCAAGCAATTTTATAAAAAGGATTGATACACAGCCTGTATCGGGCTTTACAACAGTTTTCACAAACTGTCCAGGTTTGACAACCTCTGCCACAGTTATACGTCGGAAAACAAATGACCAAGTCACACCAGGATTCTTCCACAGTTATACGTGGGAAAACAAATGACCAAGCCACACCAGGCTTCTTCCACAGTTATACGTGGGTAACAAATGTAAAAAGGTTTGGGATAGGGATTTTCAGTATCCCTCAGTTTAAGCACAGGAGACAGTGTGTGTAATACTAACACACTGCTCACAAATGTAAAACACTTAAACACAGTAGAGCAAGAGATAGAAAGAAGAAGGTTTAGAGTGCTCTATAGTGTTGGCAGATCAGTTCTGGACTCGTAGGAATGAGTGACTTGAAGCTTTGGTCCTTTTTCTATAAGTTGACACTAAAACAGAGTGTCGTGATTTCCAGACTTCCAGATGTTCAAGTGATCAGCTTCTTTGAGTTTGAGTGCTTCACAGCATGGCTTTTAGGAGACGGTTCTTTCAGTCGGTTCACTTGAGACTCTTTTGTTCTTCAGAATGAATGCTCGAGAGTTCTTCTTTTTTTGTATATGCGTATCTCCTTCTCAGTTGTAGATGTTAGACTCTGTGTGTCCTTCCTCTATTCTTGTTCGTGCATGTCACTGTTCTTTTCGTTCCATTCGTTCTAGTTCTTGAATGCTTCTCTCTTCTTTTTATACTCCTCCATATATGCCCTTTTTGTTCACCCGAGGCCGACAAGATAAATAGTCTTGAGTTACACGTGCAATCTTCCTCGTACATTGTATTATTTATTGATATGTCTGCAAATATCAATAAATAATGTTAGGTGTATTAATTTGTCTAGACATGACCGTTAGATTAGTATTAATCAAATTGGTAAAGAAAAAAGTAGAAATATAATAATAATAGACTGGTCGAGAATGTATGTCAGTGTGGACTTCAACTGTGGTCTTCCAACTGTGGACTTCCTTCTGACTGCTGACTTCAACAAAAGGCTTGCTGTCTGTAGGCTTGCAATGGTAGCTTTTACTCCATGTAACTGTAGCCTCTCTAACTGTAGACTTGTAATATCAAATTTGTAGAACTGTAACCTTTGTCAACTGTAGACCTCGATCATCAGTAGACTTAGTCGACAGAAGCTATCTAACTGTAACCTTGACTGTAGACTTATGACTGTAGGCTTGTTCGACTGTGAACTTGATCCAACTGTAGACTTGTTCGACTGTGAACTTGAGCAGAGAAAACTTTGAACAGAAGTCTTGTAACTGTGACCTTCGTCTGTGAGCTTTGACAAAAGATAGCGGTAGACTCGTGACTGTAAGCTTGTATTAGTCTTCGACTGTAACCTTGTAACTGTGAACTTATTGCAACAGTAACTTAAGGTGACAGTTAGCTGTAACTGTGACTTTGAAAAGAAAACTCTGAACTGTTTACAATAAAATACGTTTAAGCATAGAATAATAAGATTAATGCAAGGTTTTAATACATCATAATCAATGTTTAAGCATGATTTGGGATTATCAAAATAGGTGATTCCAACAGTGTGAAAATAACACATCCATAGTCAAATATTTCACAAAACCTTAAATACAATATGGATGTTTTGTTTCATAATAAATCAACTTCAAATAAGCTTAAAATTCATCAAAGAATGTTGACATAGATGAAATCAAAACCTTTTTTAGAAAAATATATCTTTCTATTTTGAAATAATTTAAGAAACATTTTTTCTAAAAATATTCTTATATTATTTTAAGGGAAGCTTCGACGATTTTATAATGGTGAAAAATAGCCTCACCCGCCGTATAAGTTAAAAAAACATTCTTACCTTATTTTTGTCGAAAAGGACATAAAGTACCTTGTTTGGAAAATGATGGAAATATTCCTTTCAAAATATATAAGGTTAAATAATGGTATAAATGACTTTAATAAATTTTCTAGTAAATAGTAAAAATGTTTTGAAATACATTTTAAAGAAGCATGGATGTGGATGATAAAGAGGTCTCAGTAGATAATTACGTATAAACAACCTCAGATAATGAAGAGATTGTGAAATTAACCCTTACCTTGTACTTTTCCTTGTTCAAGGGTAGTTTAACCAACTGTATAATGGTGAAATAACTATTATTAAATTATACTAGAATCATATACATTAATCTAATATCATATACAATCTTTTAATATTGCATTGTTAATAATATTTTAGTATTATCTTCGTTTCGGGTGTTAACTGATTCGTTTTCCTTTATATGATTTGTTATGTAAGTAATGTTTGGTATGGATATGATGTATCTTATTCAGATTCATAATGATATTAAGTATTTAAATAGTATTTTTAATCTACAAATGAAAATTAGTCTTGAATGGATACGATGAGGAATGAATCTCATCTAGTTCGTGGAGACGGTAATCCGTACGTACGCACAAGTGACAATATCATTCTTTTGATATTAAAATAATATATTATTTGATGGTATATCATATATACAGAATCATTATCATGTAATATTTATTATTTATATCAATTAAACATCATTATTATACCCATCCAAATAATAATGTAATGAATAACAATTACACCACGACGTGGAGATGGTAAGCCGTACGTACGCACGTATGGTGACATGTCATTCAAAGGATGGACATAATAATGATTTTTTTGTAACATATTTATAATAACACCACAGTATATAGAAGATACTGAAGTTATTATTTTATAATGGAAACAACAACGAGAGAGGAAGTGGAAGAAGAATGTAACTTCAAAGAGGTGATGAAATATTTACCTCTTCTTCGGTTTCTTCCTTTTGATTTGATCAAAAGTGATCGTTAGGTTGAATTTATGACTAAAGTAAGGCCTCTAGGATTAAGGGAGAATAGTTTAGAGGGTATTTGGGTAGGGGTTGGCTGAGCCAAATGAAATTTAAGGTGTGAATTAGATATAAGGGGGAGTGCCCATTTATAAGAGGGGTGAGGGGCACCTTAGGAAAAGCTAGAAATATTATTTTATAATAAAATTATTTTAGGTTTATAATGGATCCAAAATGAATTTTTTAAAGGATATGGTGGGTATGGGTCTAAAACCACTCAATAAATAGGTTTTATACAGGTTTGAGTCACTATATTAACCTTATCTTTTAGATTTAACTCTTAATTAAATAGTTTGACATTTACCATGTCTCTTTGTAATTTTATATTATATGGTTAATAAAAATACTATAAACTTCCAAGAGAACCTAAAGTGGTTAATTAATGACATATGTAATATTATTTAAGATTTTTGGCCGATCCTTAGAATTTTAGGAATAGAACATCAATTAATAATATAATATTTGTTTTAAAAACTCTTTTATGTCAATTATGAAACTATTTGGTATTTTGTTTTTGCTGAATTCATAACAGTATTTTTACTTCAAAAAAAATTCATCTAACCAACCTTAATAAGTCATATTAACCTATAAAATTAGAGGAATTTATAAAAATTCCCAAATTATATTTATCTGGATATTTATAATATCAATTATTTTAATATTTCATTAATTAGGTAATTACTGCATCATCATTGTGTCATAAATAAATTTATTTATTTAATGTCTAAAAATTATAAATAAAACACCATTATGTATAAAATTGTTTTATATTTATAATGAATATTTATAGTCGAAAATATGACTTATATTACCCCATTATAAAATTGATTTACTAAAATATATTTGTTTATGTTATTTTTGCCTTTTCTTTAAGTTAATTAAAATAAAGTGTCATTATCATTCATAAGTGGCTCCATGGGGTCCCAAAATTGACCCAAGGATTCCCATGGTCAGGCATGACTCATCCAATAAGGTTATGACAAGTTTTAAGGTAATTTTGTAATATTATAATATTCTTTTTACCTTGAATTACCCTATTTACCTTTAACTACGGTAAATAAAAGCCAAAAGTTACTATTCACCAAAAATTATTTTTATCTTATTGAACCACAATTTACTTACTGAGGTTAACTGTATCTCTCGGATTTTTGAATTCAACTCACTCAAGCAGTAAAATTATGTATTATGCAAATTTGCAAATACTCCTGGGAGGTGGGAAACAGACGGTAAAAGGTTCAATAATATTTTTATATATCTAAACTTATTAGAAAATGAATCCAATTAATTATATTTAAATTATATAGGTATTATGTATCTATTATGACCTAAAATAAATTTAAATTAAATAAATAATTATTTAAATAAAAATCCGGTTTTAACCAATAACTTAGTGTTTTTCACTATTCATTAAAAATTGAATGTTTTTAGAAAAATACCAAAATTTCATCCTAAGATAATTTTGATATTCTGAATTCAAAAATTAAGTCTATTTTAACAAATTCAAAACATATAAGTTGCATTTATTAATTTAAAATTAATTCCCATGGTCAAAACCAAAAAGCGTGTTTTTAAGAAATAATAACTAATAAAAGATTGATAGTTGTTTATGTTCGATTTCAAAGTGAAATTATTTCGAATGAATAAAATTGGATTAAATAGTAAAAATATAATCTATTTATACATCCAAACCATTAAAATGTATAATTTAACACTACAAATTATTTTGATTATAAAAGCTATTTTCAGTTAAAATATAGTATTTTTCACTATTCACCCAAATATGAAAGTTATCAGAAAAACACCAAAAATTTATTGAAACTAAATTCTTATGTCCTGATTCTATAGAAGAAGTTTATTTCGTTAAATTGAATATATAAAGGTTTCAAATATAGTATTTAAATGGGTTTTCCATTAAAAGGTAGTAAAATTGCATTTTTTTTAAAATATTACTTTTATCAGAAAAAAATGTTTTTTTATTATGTCTAAAAAACTCATAATATAGATTCTAAAATTATAAAGATTATATAAAGTTCAAAATTTAGTTAATACTATTCATTACCTATTTGAACGGCTAGTTTGGTAAGTCATGGTGCGCTTGAACTCGGTGTTGTGTGTAGTGCAAGTTATTGAATTACATTGAAGAAATAACATACTATGAAATCTTGGGGTGTCACATTCTTCCATTCTTCAATAAATTTCTTCCTTGCAATTTGAAATCTTTTCGTTGAAAATAAAAGGTTAAAAATAGAAAATACCTTTGTGGGAAAACCCACTTCGGAAATTTGGTTAATAAAATTTAGTCTTAATAAGAGGAAAAGGAGAATGAAAAAGTCACCACCAAATTATGATCTTGATTAGGAGAACATTGGTGGAAATTAGAGACACATAATTGGAAGAAAAACGTAAATATTTATAAGGATTGATTGAGGTCATCAGTCACAAATAATTTTAGAATTGAGGGCTTCAAAGCCATCAATCTATGATGATTTAAAATATAATCGGTTCAACAAAACATAAGGTATTAGGATAACACATTTTTAGTTTTAAAGTCCCTTACCTAAAGTATAAGAATTAATCTCTTCATAGAATAATAGAATAAAAAAATATATACTTGACAAGTAGAGTTCCATCCATTAACTAATTTCTATGACAAGATCATCTTTCACTATAAAAGATAATATAACTTAAAAAAATATTCTATTTATCCTATTCGTATAGGTTTCCAAAAAATGAATTTATAATTAATCTACCAGAACATTAAAAAAATACATTATTCAATCCAAGACATCACATGGGCCAGTGGTAGGTGATACACCCGTGTCGCCCTCCAGTTGTGGGTTTAAGTCTCGCGGCCTTGACAGACGCGATGGGTTGCCGTCCGACCTCCGGGTTCTCCTTTATATGGAAATCCAAAAATAATCTCAAACTAGAATTATCCAAAATAATTATGTGCAAGTTCACAATCCAAAATTTATAAGGAAGGTAAACACATTAAAGATCCTTTTTGCCACGTAATAACATGTGAACACTGAGATCCCATAGAATATCCCCACAGGTCAGTCATAATATACTTATTCACATCCTAGGAAAAATAGAACATAGAAAGGGGTGACCTTAGATGCTTAGTAAGGATAATAATATAGTAGAAACTTTCATAAATAAGCATAAACATTTAAGGCAATGTATAGGACTAAAACAAAAGCCTTATAAACTTGAAATTCTACATAATATGGAAAATATAAAATCAAATAATTCCATTTACTTATTCAAATGGATATTATACTAGTTGAATAACCACATGAAATATCAATAACCACTTTCATAATGATGGAATACATAATTCCAAATGTTCATAACCACATAGTCAAGGACTTGTTCCAAGACCAAAAATAAGTTTTGTCAAGGCCTTGTGACAAGACACTAGTTTGTCTCATAAGACCTACCGATGCATTGAGGAGCTATAGATGGCTCCACCCGTCACTTACTAAGTCCAATGCATTCCTCATATGAAAAGGTTTAAGCATAACATAAAAATTCTTATTAGAACTAGCATACTAAATTTCAATACTTTAACCATAAACCATGAATGGTGTAAAAATAAAACATCCACAGTCAAACATATCACAAAACCTTCAATACAATATGTAAGTTTTGTTTCATAATAAATCAACTTCAAATAAGCTTAAAATCCATAAAAGGATGTTGACATAGATGAAATCAAAACCTTTTTTAGATAAATATATCATTCTATTTTAAAATCATTTAATAAAACATTTATTTAGAAAATATTCTTATACGCTTGTAAGGGAAGCTTCGATGATGTTATAACGGCAGAAAATATCCGCACCCGCCGTATAAGTTAAAAAAAACAGTCTTACCTTATTTTTGTCGAAAAGGTCCTAAAGTACCTTGTTTGGAAAAGGACGGAAAGATTCCTTTCAAAACATATAAGGTCAAATAATGGTATACATTACTTTAATAAATTGTCTAGTAAATAGTAAAAATGTTTTTAAATACGTTTTTAAGAAACAAGGATGTGGATGATAAAGAGGTCCTAGTAGATAATTACGTATAAAGAACCTCGGATAATGAAGAGATTGTGAATCTAACCCTTAACTTGTACTTTTCCTTCACTGAGGGTAGGTTAAATTACTGTATAATGGTGAAATAACTTTTATTAAATTATACAATAATCATATACATTAATATGATTTCATATATAATCTTTTAATACTGCATTGTTAATAATATTTTAGTATTATCATCGTTTTGGGTATTAACTGATTCATTTTCCTTTATATGCTTTGTTACGTAAGTAATGTTAATTATGGATATGATGTATATTATTTATATTCATAAATATTATGTTTTTAAACATTATTTTAATCATCAAATGAAAATTAGTCTTGAATGGATACGATGTGGAATGTATCTCATCGCGTTCGTGGAGACGGTAATCCGTACGTACGCACAAGCGACAATATCATTTTTTTGATATTAAAATAATATATAATTGGATGGTATATCATATATACATAATAATTATCATGTTATATTTATTATTTACATCAATTACACATCATTATTATACCCATCCAACTAATAATGTAATGAATAACAATTACACCACGATGTGGAGACTCTAATCTGTACGTACGTACGTATGGTGACATGTCATTCAAAGGATAGATAGAATAATGAATTTGGTTGTACCATATTTACAATAACACCAAAGTATATAAAAGATACAAGAGTAATTATTTTATAATGGAAACAACAAAGAAATAGAAAGTGGAAGAAAAAGGAACTTGAAAGAGGTGATGAAATATTTACCTCTTCTTCGGGTTCTCCCTTTTGATTTGATCAAAAGGGATCATTAGGATGGATTTATGACTAATTGAAGGCCTCTAGGATTAAGGGATGACAATTGAGAGGGTATTTGGTTAGGGGTTTGCCGAGACAAATGGATTTGAAGTTGTGAATTAGAGAGAAGGGGGAGTTCCCTTTTATAAGAGGGGTGAGGGGAACCTTAGGAAAAGCTAGAAATAGTTTTTTATAATAAAACAATTTTTGGTTTTTAATGGCTTAAAAATGAATACTTTAAAGTATAAGGTGGTTATGGGTCTAAAACCACTCAATAAATAGGTTTTAGATAGGTTTGGGTCCCAATATTAACCTTATCTATTAGATTTAACTCTTAATTAAATAGTTTGACATTTACCATGTCTCTTTGTATTTTTAAATTATATGGTTAATAATTATACTATAAACTTCTAATAGAACCTCAAGTGGTTCATTAATGACATATATAATATTATTTAATAATTTTGTCCAAACCTTATATTTTTAGGAATAGAACATCAATTAATAATATAATATTTGTTTGAAAAACTCTTTTATGTCAATTATGACACTATTTGGTATTTTGTTTTTGCTAAATTAATAACAGCATTGTTACTTCAAATAAAATTAATCTAACTAACTTTAATATGAAATATTAAGCTAGAAAATTTTTGGAATTCATAAAAAGTCTGAAATTACATTTATTTGGATATTTATAATATCAATTATTTTAATATTTCATTAATTAGGTAATTACAGCATCATCAATAATTCATAAATAAATTTAATTATTTAGTGTCTAAAAATTATAAATAAAACCCCATTATGTTGGAAATAATTTTAGCTTTCTAATGAATATTTTTAGTCAAAAATATGATTTACATAACCCCTTGAAAAAATGGATTTACTAAAAGATATTTGTTTATGTAATTTTTGCCTTTTCATTAAGTTAATTAAAATAAAGGGTCATTATTATTCATAAGTGGATCCATGGGGTCCCACAATCGTCCCAAGGATTCCCATGGCCAGACATGAATCATCCAATAAGGTAATGACAAGTGTTAAGGTAATTTTGTAATATTATAATATTCTTTTTACCTTGAATTACCCTATTTATCTTTAACCGTTGTAAATAAATGTCAAAAGTTACTATTCACCAAAAATTATTTTCATCTTATTGAAACAATTTTTACTTACTGAGGTTAACCATATGTCTCCGATTTTTGAAATTCAACTCACAGAAGCGGTAAAATTATGTTTTATGCAAATTTGCAAATACTCCTAGGAGGTGGGTAAAAGACGGTTAAAAGTTCAATAAAATTTTTAGATAACTAAAATTATTATAAAATGACTACAAGGAATTATATTGAACTTATATAGGTATTATATATCTATTTTGACCTAAAATAAATTTAAATAAACTAAATAATTATTTAACTAAAAAGTAAGTTTTAACCAATAACTCAGTGTTTTTCACTATTCATTAAGAATTGAAAGTTTTCAGAAAAATACCAAAATTTCATCCTAAGAAAATTTTATTATTCTGAATTCAAAAATTAAGTCTATTTTACTAAATTAAAAACATAGAAGTTTCATTTATTAATTTAAAATTAATTCCCGTTGTCAAAACCAAAAAGCGTGTTTTTAAGAAATAATAACAAAAAAATATTGATAATTGTTGATGTTCAATTTCAAAGTGAAATTATTTATAATGAATAAAATTGGATTAAATAGTAAAAATATAATCTATTTATACCTCCAAACCGTTAAAATGTATAATTTAACGCTATTATTTTGATTAAAAAAGTTATTTTCAGTTAAAATATAGTATTTTTCACTATTCCCCCAAATATTAATGTTATCAGAAAACCCAAAGAATTTATTGAAACTAAATTATTATGTACCAATTCTAAAGAAGAAGTTTATTTTGTAAAATTGAATATATAAAAGTTTCAAATATTGGATTTAAAAGGGGTTTCCATTAAAAGGAGGTAAAATTGCCTTTTTTAAAAAAATACTTCTTTTATTTGAAAAAAATGAATTTGTTTTTCTTCATTATGTCTAAAAAACTTTTAATATAGATTCTAAAATTATAAGAATTATATAAAGTTAAAAATTTATTTAATACTATTAATAACATCTTTTGAATGGCTAGTTTGGTAAGTCACGGTGCGCTTGAACTCGGTGTTGCGTGTAGTGCAAGTTATTGAATTACTTTGAAGAAATAACATAGTATGAACTCATGGGGTGTTACAATATCTTACCTCCAATAATTTTTTTTTTCTTTACTAGACTTTTTCTTCCAAGATATTCTTGGCCTTCATTCTTCTTCTTCACTTTATTCTTTATCACATTCTTCTTCATTACCTCTTTTAGGACAATTGAAAAAAAATTACCAATGGATTCAAATCCAAAACATTTTAAGGGAAGTTTCCCTTTAAACCATCTTATATCTCTTTTAACATTTTTAGAAAACAAGGATAAAATATCATTATGATTTTTACAGACCTCATTTTCGGAGTTATAATCACAAGATTCATCTTCAATCAAAATATTATTTGACAAATAATTATTAATAGACTTAGAAGAAATATCTCTATCGACCATTGATTTCTCTTCATAGATGTCTCTCTTATCATTTCATAAGTGATATGGGTGCTATAAAAATCATCTATGGATAATGTTTCTGGATCTTTGTCTTCCAATAAAGAATCTTTTGCTTCAAATTTTGTTAGGTAATATTCTCAAGATATTTTTAACCACATTAGAATATTTAAACATTTCACAAAGACATATGATAGTACCCACAAGGCCAGTTACCCTAGAAAAGAATCCCCAACAGATTTATTCTCACCCATATTCATATATTTATAATTCAACCTCTAGATTTAGATTCGTTCTTTCTAGAATTTTGTATTTCCTTCTTATATGTTTTCTAATTTTTCTCATATACCTTTGGATGTGGAAACACCTTTCACTCTTTAGAATTCACATTTAGAAAGTGATGATAATATATAATTATTCTTTCTTCCAACTTTCTCAAGATGCTTCTTATTAATATGTGTAATTATAGCTTTATTATCAATGGGTTGAAACCCAACTGTTGCAGCTTCATGAACATCATAACATATAGAAATAATATAATGTAACATTATATACTTTTAGATATAATAATTCCATCAATTAAATATTGGTGTCCCCTTTCTGTTCACACAACTCAGATTATCCATCACAACTTATTCTTCAAATACTTTTGTAAAACATAAGTGAATGGATACTATTCCCTAATACACACGATAAATGCCCATTCAGTGTATTTTATCACTAATAAGGGAAGGGTTGAATCCGTGACACTATTCTTCTTTCATATTTCAATTCAATTGAAACAACCTTCACCTCCTATTGGGGATTTCAATTCCTCACAGAAAACAAATCCCACACACATCCACAGGAACACAAATGTTTACAAGGTTCACTATTCAATAAGAATAGTTATGTCCTTAGTATGGTGTGGAAATGAACCAATACTATACAATACACTATAAATCAATCCTTGGATTACAATGAGTAGGATATACATTTAAAATCATGTATCACTATGAAGCAATCCCACTAGTGCGTGTGGACCCTCCTAGCATAAATATGGTAATACAATTGTTATGTAACAACTCATGTTACCTGAGCATATATTCAATTCCACAAATGTATTCAATTGAAATAAAATTCTAAAAATCTATACCTAGAATAAAGGTAAGAACCTCATGAACATTGTTATGAAAATGTAGTCTGATTTTCCTGGGTCTGATTTTTCTGAGTCTTATTCTTCCAAGACAATTCTTCCAGTTTGATTTTATAATAGTATAAAATATAAATAAATCGGTGACACTTCAATTCTTGAGTATAATAAAACTTAGTAATATTATTCCTTAGTTTGGGAAATCTAATACAGAAATACCCAATATAGAAATCTAGAAGCCGATTAATCCAGTTAGATATGATGATCATCCAAATACAAATGAAAAAAAGAATACGATGATATTCTAAGTATGATGAATCCTGAATATGATGATCAGCCGAATTCAATGTTATGATATTTTCTATTCTCCCATGTCTTCTTACTTGTTAAAATGTCTTCAATAGAAAACACAATGGAATCAAATTCTCTCATTTAAAACTCGGAGCTCCTCTCTCTACTGTGATGAACAATACACCATCTTCACACAAGTACAATGTACATTTTTTCTTTTCTAGGTATCCTTCAAAGGTTTTGGTGGGAAACACAAAAACCATTCCCGCTCACAAAAATTCACAAAAAATTCAATTTCCTATAATATCTCAAAATACATTTTGACTTCTTCAACTCTTCTAAAAAATTATTGATTCTTCTTAAAACATCATATCCTTCTCCGGACATTCATTTGAATTGTTAGTATGATTTCAATAACTGGGTTTGACTCTAATTGTGAAGACCTATTTCAATTACTGAGTTTGATTTCAATTGCTGAGACTGATTTCAATTTCTACGATCGATTTAAATTACTGTGACTGATTTCAATTACTGAAATTGATTTCAATTGAATGCCGAGCTCCCCCTTGAAAACACATCAAACATCATTTCATCATCACTTTTCTTGATCCACTTTAAACATAATGCAACTTCTTATCCCCTTCTCATGACCCAATTGAAATACCACTTCAAAGGATAGAAAAAGTAAATCATCTCTTGACCCACATGATGAAGACATTTGAAAACACACCAGAGTATGACCCTTTCTGAATATGATCATTTCTGAGTACAATCAATTTGGGGTACAATCATTTCTGGGTATGATCATTTTTGGGTATGAAAGTTTTTATATATTTTGATAAAAAACCTAGATACTACAGTAAATCAGTTTAGTCTTTTCAATCAATATCACCTTTTCAATAAATATATCATTTTTCAATCAATATCACATTTTCTAATCAATATCACCTTTTCAATCAATACCACCTTTTTCAATCAACATGGAAAAAATTATCCTAGTGCCGATCTTTTAGTATGTGGTTGATGGAAAACAATATGCTACAGTATATCAACACCACTATTTCAATTGGTACCACTATTTCAATTGGCACCACTATTCTAATCCACACCACTTTTTAAAAAATTACCTCCTTTTTATGCAACACCTCCTTTTAAAACAATACCTCCTTTTAAAACAACATCTACTTTTAAAACAACACCTCCTTTTAAAACATCACCTCCTTTTAAAACATCACCTACTTTTAAATTGGAAGCACCATTCCATTCACTCCCCATTTCTTCCATCAATCTTGCATCAGATGTTCTCAGATAAACTTACCATTTATTTTAAATACAAATTACCAAAGCATTGTTATAATTAAAACATATTAGTAACAATGACCATGATTCTCAAGTAAAACAAAAACTTCTTCCAAACATATTCTTCTCATTATGATGGACTTTTACTGTGATTCCAATTATTTTCAAAAGACGAGTCCAACTCCTTAGAAAACAAATCTCAATATAATTTTTGACAAAGAAAAAGTGATTCATAATTCCATTTTTCTTTCCCAGCAAAACCAATCACACAAAAAACTTCATTTTTCCAACATACTTCTCTTCTTCCACATACTAATCCATTAACAACAAATACAACCAAAAAAAATCTTGGGCCTAACAATTATATGATTTTTCTTTATTTATGGATCTCATAATGTGTTCAATGGATTATTTGTGTTGTTTGAAACAAGTTTTGAAAGGGTTTTGAGATACATATGTGATTAAAATCGTCCTTTTAAAAACGATTGGTTATGTTTCATGTGTGATTCATTATGATGCTTCTTTATTGTCCTTTATACCACGTGTGAATGTTTTGAAATGTTTTTTGAAAGGAAATTGAGGTTAGAATGCATTGAATGTTGGTTTTTCAAAAGAAATGTATTTTTGTTTCAGGTGGGATTATTTTTTGTGCACCTTTAATGGGGATTTTGAATTTTTTAAGTGATGTGAAATGAATTTAAAAAATTAATTTGGTGTGCGTATGGATTTTAATGGGTATTTTCTCATGTAAATGGTTGGGTTTCATGTGTACTATTATAGTTGGGTTTTTAGATGGGGTTTATTGGTTACACAAGTGGTGTGAAATGTATTTCTAAATGGTCTCATTGTGCTTGTGAATTTGAAAGTGATTTTTTGATGTAAAATTGTGGTTTCCTTGTGACATTCGTTCATTGGATCAATCTCGATTGTAAAAATGGTGATTTTATTTTGTGTTCATGCTGAATGGAATCTGTGTGTGAATGTGATGATTTATGTGACATGTGAAATAGAATTTGGGTAGAAAGGGAAACCTTATTATATTGGTTGATGAAATAGAAATAGTACTCTAGTTGATTCAGTGGGGATGAGGCCTAGTGTATTCTAGTAGGATTGATGATACAATACTAACTAAGCAAGCTCTATGATTGAAAACCACTAGACCATGGTATGAGATCCCATCTAGTGGCTTAGTCACATGAATACTATTGGTTTTGGCATATGATTTGGATACCACTAGACCTTGGAAGATGTTCCCCTATAACGGCTTACACACAAGGACACTTTTGGTTTTTTTGGAGGATCTTGATCACCGAGGTACGATGTTCGTATGGTCCAATTTGTGCTAGATACTTATAGGTATTTTCCATTGTTCTCTTTAGTAATAAGATGCTTATGTGATGTGGAGATAAATGTTGGTATTTGGGGATCATTGTGTACATTTTAATTTTAAGAACTTTTATTTTGATAAATGTTTTCCATAAAAGGGTTTTTCTAAAAATGTGATTCCATAATGTGTTTTCTTTTAAATATTTCAAATGTTCTTATGAAAATGTGCATGCTTATTTATCTTCTAATTTTATAGCATGGAATCATTATTGTGGGTGGAATCCTTCTAGGATTTGGATCACATACTACATACACCTTTAGGTGTATATATACTTTATTATGTATGCCCCAGGTAAAGAAAACATGTGTCATGATGTTAATGGTTGATCTAGTTACTAGTGTTCCGCTTATTTCTGGTGTTGATGGCATTGGATTAATGGAGATGACCCTTTTTTCATGGAGATTTTGGGAATGGTTTTTTTGTCCCCTTTCCAATTTGGTACTTTGGTTATGGTTAAAGTTATAAAACATTGAATCTAAAAATTGATGTATCTCCATTGGTTACGATTATCAGTTGTGTAATTATGTATTATCTTTTTGGATGTTTATTATTGATTACTTGGGTGAAATATTTTTTCAAATATGTGTAATTAATACCTGATAACGAGCTTCCAACCATTGGTGATCGGGAACACTATTCGGGTCATGTCTCGGGCCGATTCAAGTGTCAGTTTTATGGAGTCCCATCTTAGTGCATGAAAAAATGGTATCATAGGAAGTTTTTCTATTTTTTTGTCAAGTTATTATAAAATATCCATTAAAGAATGTTTTTAGGATTATTGGGGGAATTTGGTTCTAGATATGAGTCGGGTGTCTTCCCAACACACCTCGTGAAAGATCACAAGCCACCATGGGATGTTGGGAATCAGTTTGTTTTCTACTCCAGTTGATACGTATAAGCTAGAGACTGTATATGGACACCCTGTGATAGTGGAGTGGTTAGGATTGTCTTTTTATTATAAAGTGTTTGGTTTTCTTGATCCATGAGATCATTTTTAACTTGTTAATGTTATTGAAAATTTTCATAGAGTTGTGTTGATAGTGGTATTGATTGTTTTTCCTAGTGGTTATTTATTTTTGTGGTAAGATACCTCCCTGAATAATTCTTGTGAAAGGGGAAGAGGCCAGAGAGAATTATCCCTCACCAATTTATAAGAGTCTAGTGAGTGCTTTGGTTGAAGCTTTCGAAGATTTATTTCATGAATCAGGTTCCAACCTAGCTTAGGTTAGGTATGTTGAACAATGTCCTTGAAAGGATAAAGCTCATGGGTTCCCCATGAGTAATCCAACTTCTTTCTGGGGTAGAAAAGAACCTTAGGAAGTGGAGGAGAGGCCTGTGAATATAGAGAGGATGTTCAAGTTTCTTGATACCACTGAGGTTGTTAGAGTGAAATATAATTCGTTCATGTCAGAAGGTCCCAGTCGAAAGTGGGGGGGGGGGACTTTGTGGTGTAAGATGCAAATCATGAGGAAATGAGTTGGAAGGGTTTCAATGTCATATTCAATGAGTAGTATTGTCCTGAGATTTTGGACTTCACTAAGTCCTGAGAGTTCTTGAATCATTTATAGGGATACCAGACTATGATGGAGTATTCTATCCACTTTTTAGAGGTGATTTGGTTCGCCCTTGAGGAAATTTCCAATGAGTAGCTGAAGTCTCAAAGGTATAAAATGGTTCTACAACTATAAATCTGATCCCTAGTATTATTGTTCAAATTGAAGACATATTCCAAGGTGGTTGACCATTCCATGATGGTAGAAATTGATCGTAGAGGAAATTATGGTTTCTCTGGAGTAGTGTCAGTAGTGGGAAATAGAAGTACATTTGAGAAGAAGAAGAGGATAAATGAGTGGGAGAAGAGGGGTTGTGGTAGTTTAAGTCATTCTCCTGAACTATATTTATTTATGGATTCCGATTCTAGGTCAGTTGTGTGCCATCACTGTGGGAAAGAATGGAACATAAAATCTATGAGTTCATCCCCACCCAAACCCTACCATAAATGTGGAACAATGGAGGCAATTTCAATATTTTTTCATAGTGGTACATTCCTATCCAAGAGGTGATGTAGATGTTGCTTCCAATGGTACATTAGCCCTATTTGAACCATCTAGGACAACATGTTCTTAGTTCGAAGGTCATGTTAATAGGGATGGATCTTATTTTGAGAAGATTCAATTTAGGGCAGAGCCACAGGTCATCGGTCATTTTCAGGGTCAGGATGAGATGTGGAATCTACATTCTGTGGATCAAGCATTGGTGGAATCAGATGCAGGGCCTATGACAGTTCAATATACTATTCTTACAACATCATCATTAGTTGTTGTTATGTTCGATACTGGTTCCTATATTAATTTTATTTATACACATATTTTTAATGCATTAAATTTGATAACTGCGCCTATGATATATGTGATGGAGTTAGTAACGACACTAGGTAAGAAGTGAGATACGAGTTTTAAGTGCTGTTATTGTGCATTTACTGTGTCATGGGTTGATCTGGAATGAGAGTTATTATTTTGAGATATGTAACCCTTGGATGTGATTCTCAGCATGTATTGGATAGTGCATTTTCTAGCATAAATTGATGGTTATCGATGACAATTGAGTTTCATGGATCCCGATAAAAGTACCCATGTTTTTCAAGGGGAGTGGGATTTTTGGTCAGGATGTGCTGGACCCCCACTTTTGAATTTGGGAAATATCATTTGTCAAATATCACCAATCATGTTGGAGGAACATGATTGTAGTCTGAAATATGGATTACTTCCCACGGTGGATGAGTTCCTTGAGTTACTTCCAAAGGATTTCTTGGATCTTCCTCTGATTCTGGATGTGGAGTCCACTATATATTTGGTGATGAAAACATAGTCGATATCATTTCCCTCATATCATTTGTCCCCCACTATGTTTAGATAATTAAAGATATAGTTGGATGATTTTTAATCCAATAGATTAATTTTACTAAGCATACCTCCTTAGTCCACCCAATTAATGTTTTATAGGAAGCATGATAGATCTATACATTTTTTTATTATTGAAAGATAAATAAGTTAAAGATTGTGAATACGTATCCCTTCCCTAGAAATTATGTCCTTTTCCATCAGCTTAAGGGGAAAGGTGGGTCTCCATTATTGATTTTTGTTTCAGGTATCACCAATTTAGAGTTAGAGTGGCAGATGTTTCAAAAAACAGCCTTCAGAAGTAGGTACAACCATTTTGAGTACTTGGTCCTGCCTTTTAGTTTGAAAAATGTTGCAATAGTCTCTATAGAACTCTTGAACAAGGTGTTCAACCAGAATATCGATTCCTATGTCATGGTATTCATGGATGACATCCATGTCTACTTAGAGACTGAAGAAAAAGAATAATCATCACTAGAAGATTTTGTTAAGAACTCCATAGGATCATTATCTATATAAGAAATTTTCCTAGTGTACCTTCCATGTTATGAAGGTGAAGAATCTGAGTAACATTATCTCATAGAATGGGGTTTTTTGGACCCTGAAAATATTAGTCTAGTTATATCATGGGAGAAGCTAAAGAGTGTTTTTGAGATTAGAAGTATTTGGATTAGGTAGGGTATTATAGATGGTTAATAAGTGATTTCTCTTGGCTTTCTTCTCTTATTAATGTGATCACCCAGAAGGGGGTGGTGTTTTAATAGAATTCTGAGTGTCAATCATCCTTTGAGGAGTTTAAGCAACAGTTGACCACTACCCAATTTTTTATCATGCTAGAGTCTATAACTAGATATGAGGTATATTTTTATGCTTCATGTATGGGTCTTGGGTATTTTTTGATACACGAATAGAATGTGGTGGAATATTGTTCATGCCAACCCTGACCGCATGAAAAGAATTACCCATCCCATGACCTGGAGTTTGTGGCAGTGATGCATTTCTTAATGACAAGGAATCATTATATTTTTGGGGAGAAGATTGTGGTTTATTCTTATCATAAAATCTTGGAATATATATTTTACCAGAAATATTGTAATCTAATTTAGTTTCATCAGGTTGAGTAACTTTAGAGGTTTGATTTCGATATCATGTATACCTCAGCCAAAAAAATGTGCTTGCAGAGGACTTAATCAGGAGTGTGTCGATGTAATAATTGAAAGAGTCTAGTGATGAATGGAATCTAATGGTTCTGTTTTCTCATATTAACCTGGATACTAAGGATAATGGTGTAGGTGAATTCTTGGAAAGTGTTTAGCTGACACCATCCCTTCAAGAATTGATTCAACAAGTGTAGCTATGTGAAGAGCTATGTTTGCATTATATAGTTCTCTTATATATCAGAGAGGTGCCTTGTGAATGGTTGGTATCTCTTGAGGGATTTTTTTTCATGGGTAAATTTTTTGTGTCATTTTTATTGTATAATGTGGTGATTCAGGATAGCCACTAGTCTTAGTGGGCAGTTCAACCTGGTTTCACCAAGATGGTCAATAATATGGGTTGTTAGTTCTGGTGGCTAAGAATATGGCAGGATATAACTGACTTTGTATCATTGTGTTATAATTTTCATCATGTTAAAGTAGAGAACAAAAGAACCTCATGTATCTTTTATCCATTAACCATTCCTACTTCAATGTGGGATGATATCTACATGGATTTTATTGTTGGAAAACCTTGTACACCATAGGGATAGAATTCTATTTGGGTGGTAATTGAGATTCTTACTAAATCAACCCATTTAACTCTAATTAGAGAACAATCTAAGGTGGATGAATTGGGCTGATTGTATGCTCAATAAATAGAGAGGCTTCTGGGTGTTCCATTGTTAATTTTTTCAGATCGAGACCCCCCATTTTACATTTCGGTTTTGGGAAGTCCTTGAAAAGGGAATGGGGGAATAGAAAAAGTTGAGTACTATATACCACCCTCAAATGGATAGTCAAACATATTAAGAAAATCATAATTTGGATGAAATTATATAGGGAATGTGTGTTGGAATTCAGAGGCTCATGGGATTTACACTTGTGATTGGTTGATTTTTTGCATAATAGTAGTTTCCAATCATCGATTCAAATGGATCCTTTTTAGGTGATTTATGGTTGACCTTGAAGATCTCATTTATGTTGGGGTGAGGTTTGTGAGACCATGTTATTGGTACGAAGCCTTTTATAGGAATCTTCTAATAAATTCAAGATGATTGAACACCAATTGTTGATAGTGCAGTGTCTCTATAATTCTTATGCTAATCAGAGGCACTGATCATTGGTGTTTTCTATGGGTGAGTGTGTGTTTCTGAAAGTGGTACCTCATTTGGGTCATTGTCATTTGGGTAAGCAAGGGAGGATTATTCCGAGGTATGTCAGACCTTTTGAGATCACCAAGAGAGTGGTTAAAGTGGTATACTAGTTGGTATTTCCCTCCAAGTTGATATCAATTCATGACATGTTCCATATCTCTTAGTTGAAAAAGTATAATGTGGATTGGTCCCATATATTGAACTGATAATAGTTGGAGTTAAAACCTAATTTGTCTATGTTTGAGAGGCTAGTGCAGATTTTGGGTTCTCAAGAGAAGGTGCTTTTTGGGAAGTTCATACCACTAGTTAGAGGTTCTTATAAGCATGGTAGCAATGAGCATGATACATTGTAACATAAGTCTTGGGTTGAAGAGGAATATTCGGTTTTGTTCTCTGATCAAACATCGAGTTGACTTTATAGGGTTGGAAAGCTTTCCTGGTGGGGAAAATTATCACATCCATGATTTTATTTTTAGGTATTTCATTGTCTATTTTGGTCTTATATTGTTTTTTAGTTTCCTTGGTAGATTTTAGTGAAAAATATGATATTTGGACCTGACCACAGGTGGCACATGATTGGAGCATGGTTTGGGGAAACCATTCGCCAACCTAGAGAAAATCATGTGCCGTAGACAATGGCACTATCTAAGACACAAAAATTTTCACATAGTAATGAATCATTCCCTAGGAAACCGTGACACCTCATTCCACTTGGGGAGAGTGGGAAATATGGTCTCCAAATGGTTTGCAAACCATGTGGGATATCAGTGCGACCTACCCACATCATTAAAAATGGGAAAATTACTCTTTTTTCCATCTTCATATTTAACAATAAACCACCCCTAATCCAAGTCTTATGGGATTTTAAACCTTATGATATCTCTTTATACATTCTTGGACCTATTGATCATTAATCCTTGGGTGTTGTTGACCATGTATCTTAAAGTAATCATCAAGTAAGTCATTTCTTCATTGGTTTATCCCTCTTTTTATGGATCTTCTTCAATCCTTATTTGGATCTTGTTTTCCAGTAGTTTTATTGACCTAAATAGGGTAATCTCTTGAGTTAGGGGTTAAATATTGATGTCCATTGTTATATATTTCTTTTATAGGGTTCTTTGGTGGTTCAATTGTGGTTCTCCCCTAGATTCTGGAGTTTTCCAAACATTAGGTAGGTGGTTCCATGATTTTACCATATTAGATGATATTTTATTTCATTCATGGTTTCATAAATGTGTTCTATTTATTATTGGGGTTGTTAAAAACACATTTTGTAATGTTTTTTATACTACTATTTTAGGAAATTTTGTTTTCTAAAAGGCTTTGGTTATGTTTCATGCGTGCTTTATTGTGGTGCTTCTTGATTGTGTTTTATTCCATTTGAAAAAGGTGTAAAATATGTTTTCAAAGGAACTTGAGGTGAGAATGAGTTGAAATTTATTTTTTCTAAAGAATTTTTTTATGTGGGATTCTTTGTTTTTCTTCTTGAATAAGGATTTTTAATTATGCAAGTGATGTAAAATGGATTTTAAAAATGGATTTTCTGTGTAAAAGGATTTGAAAGTGTACTTTCCCATGGAAATAGTTTGATTTCATGTGTACTCTTCTTATTTGGTTTCCAAATGGGTTTCACAGTTTGTTCAATTCATGAAAATTTATTTCCCAATGGTTTTATAGTGCCTGTGAATTTGAAAGTGGGGTTTTCTATGGAAAATTGTGGTTTCCATGTGAGCTATGATCATTAAACCATTTTGGATTGTGAAAATGGTTATTTCTTTGTGTGTTCATGGTCCTTGGAATTTGTGTGTGAATGTGTTGATTTATGTGACATGTGAAATGGAATTTGAGCACAAAGGGAATCATGGGTATCTAGGTAGGTGAACTAGAACTAGTACACTAGGTGATTCGATGGGGTAGTGGCCCGGTATATAGAAGGATTGATTCTAAAACACTAACTAAACATGTGATATGATCAGATACCACTAGACCTTGGGATTGGATCCCCTCTAGTGGATTTTTAATGGGAATATTTTGGGTTTGGGCTTATGATATAGAGACCACTAGTCCTTGTGATATGTTCCCCTCTAGTGGATCATGCTTGAGAACAATGTTGGTTTTGGTTGGAGGATTTTTGTCCCTAATGTACGATGTTCACAATGTCCCACTTGTGCTAGTTTTCTATATGGATTTCCCGTGGTTATCCCTCGTGACATGATGATTATGTGATGTGGTTCTAATTGTTAGTATATAGTGATCTTTATGTCCTTGTCAATTTCTAGCATTCTTTATCTGAGAAATGATTTCCTTAAAAGTGTTTCCCTAAAAATGTATTTCCTTAAAGTTTCTTCTTTGAAATATTTCAAATGTTATTAGGAAAATGTGCATGTGGATTTATCTTCTAATTTTATAACATGAAATCTTTCATTTGGGTGGAATCCTGCCAGGCTTTGGCTCACACCCTACATACAAATTTGGGTGTATGTAGACTTTGTTATGTATAAACTAGGTAATGGAAAGATGTTTTGGGTTGGTGATGGTGGATCCGATAACTGGTCTTCCATTTTTTGTAGTTTTTGTAGGTGGTGGCTTCAGGGTGGTGACCCTTGTGTTTTATAGAGGTTTTTGTGATGTCTTTTTTGTCCTATTTCCATTATGGTACTTTGGTTTTGGTTAAAGTTGTAAAACCTCAAATCTAAAAATTGTTGTATGCCCATTGGTTATGGTTATTAGTTTTGTGATGATGTCTTATTTTGTCAGTTTTTATTATTGATTAATTAGGTAAAATCATTCCCAAAACGTGTGGTTAATACTTGGGAACTTGTTTTCATCATGTGGGGATTAGGAATTCCCTTCAGGATATTTCTCAAGATGAGACATGTGTTGTGTTGGATGACATCCTAGCTTACTTTGTGAAAAATGATTCTTTGTTCATCTTAAGATCAGTCATCACACAATATTCCAAACATGTGTTTTGTGATACTTGTTTTGTTCAACATATTATAAATTTACCAATAAATGTATCTAATAAATAGTAGATATCTACTATATATCCATATATTTATATTACCTTCTTTTAAATATCAATTTATATATATATATATATACATGTATGAATTTTTTGTATTTAATGATGTATTTTAAATAAATTCATAGTATACATTTTCAAATATTATATTCAAATAATATAACACACACACATAGATATATATATATACACATAACTTCTGAAAATAATAATAATAATTTTTTTAAAAAAAATATTTGACAAAAATAATATAACATACGCTTAAATAACCATTAAAATATTGTAAACCTAAGTTACTTTAAATATAATAAAACTAGATAAGTATATATACAAATTTTGACGTATTTAAACATTTAAAAATTTAGTATTTTCAATGTGTATAAATTCATATTTAAGTATATTCAATTTATTTACCGATGTGTGTCGAAGATTATAATTTAAATTTATTTTACTTTAGATATAATATATATTAATATATACATATAAATATATTCAAATATAATTATTCAAAATTTAAATTGAAAATATATAATTTTACTAAAATATTATATTCAAATAATTCAACATATATATACACACAAAAAAATATTTTTCTTTATTTATTAATATTTTAAAATAAGATTATATATATTTTTATAAACAAATAGAGTTTCATAAATAAAAATATTATTATTCAATATATAAATAATGGAAAAATTATTATTAGTATATTTTGATAAATTTAATTAAAAGTGAAAAAATTATTTATATATATATATAATATTATATATTTAAATAAATTTAAATTTTATACATAATATAGCTTTTATTTTTTATAAATAATTATTTATAATATAATTTTTATAAAATATTTAGATAGATTCACTTTATTTTCCCATGTTTGTGGAATATAATAATTTTTAATTATGTTACTTTAAATATACTAATAATAATAGATACATATAAATGTATTCAAAACTTATTATTCACTATTTAAATTACAAATATATATATTTTTAAACTAAAATATTTCATTAAATATATATTATAATATATATATATATAATTAATTTTTGAAAACACAATTTTTAAATTTACTAAATAATTCAATTTAAATTATATTAGGTGCTTTGCAAGAACAATTTCATCAAACACACACACACCCACCTCATGCACATACAAGAAAGACAGACCATAGCCCCCACCCCCAGGGGATAACCAACCCATCAAGCCTTGTTTATTATTAATATGGATGGACTGAAGGCCTAGTGAGCCTGATGTTCAATACATTATGTCCCAAGGGGCCTGTCCTGTCTGCCTACAACCATAGCTGCCACTGCCATCACCCCTGTACATTGACAACATTGCCGCCACCTTGGCTGGAAAGCCCATCATCTTCTCTAACAACATTTCCATTGATAGACGGGATGGACCACCCACCCATCGCTAGATTTGTATATTTTCCCCGCTGAATGTGTACTATGGTTGCTTCCATCCCCATTGGTGACACCAATCCCCGACCGAGAACACCCGCCCATCGCCGATAGAGATCGACTGCCTGCTCTATGCTTGAGTGGAAAATCCACCATGCTACATGCCATGCCACCACCACCTGAAGCGGCCCCATCTACGAAATGTGTACACCACTGACACACACTACCACAAGAAGTCTTCAAATTTGAGTCTACTAGGGATTGAACCCTGGATGATGATGAATTACAGGGTGTCCTTAACCACTTGGAGATGAACCCAACTACATTCAATTCAAATTAAATCATTCAAAAAATAATAATTCATTAAAACATTAAATTATATAAGGAACAATAATTTAAAAAACCATACATGCATCATCGATAGATCCATAAATATTAAATAAATAAATAAATAAATTGAATAAAAACAATTAGATAATTAGAAATTTTAAATAGAAATATTACCTTCTTAAAAGCCAAAGATATATGTTGAGAAAGAAATACAGAAAATCTTTGTAGTGTAAACAAGACCAAAACAATTGAAAATGGATGAGGTGGAACATCTATTTATAGTTTTTTTAAATAAGAGCTATGAACCTCATTAATTCCTCATATTTAATTTTTTTTAAGGAAGCATGACAGTAATCATGCTTCTTTCCTTATGACAATACATCATGAACAAGGTTCACACTTACTTGGTGGAAGAATAAGAATCATGAACCCCATTCACTCTTCTCTATGAAATTTAGAAGTGCGAACACCATTCACTATTCTCTATGAAATTGAGAAGTGTGAACTGTGTTCATGCCTCCCTGAATCCGTTTTTAAAATATGTAAAACCTTACCCTTTTAATTTGTTTTCATAAATCTTAAAACCCATAAAAAATCATGTGTATAAAAATATTCGCATCACCTTATTTTAAAATTTTTAAAACCCACAAAATTTCATGTGAAGAATATATCTCTATTATAAACATCCTCCTCATGAAAGCCACACCCACCAACAAGATTTGTTTTACTCATGAAGTACCTAAAAGGAATCTCACATAGCACATACTCAGCTTCTTTCACACAAGTATATTAGATGAAACTTATGATTTTTTAACTCATTCATGTTTATATTCTTTCATTAATGGATAAAATTTCCTGAATAATTCTCAAGATATTTGCATAACATAATATGCACATCCTTGGAATTCCCTTATTTCTTATTCACATAATAGTATATACTATTACTATTTTTCTTATTCCTCATGAAATAGTGTATATTTTACTCAATAAAACAATAATTAAACCATCATAATATGAATGTGAAGGTCTATAAATACTCAGCATGAATGTATGAAGACCATACGCCAATACAGAGCATTCTTGTTTACTCATTTTCACTCTCGAATATCTCAAAATTATTATTATTTGTGTACTACAATTGAGTTCTTGTTGGGATATTTATAGAAAACACCACCAACACAACTAGACTGCATGAGTCAATATATTCACCACCTAAGCTTATGTGACTACGAAAAAATTTCATCACTGCAAATCATATCTTCCATTTTTAGTTTGACCATCATGGAAAACTCTCACAAATCACATCAAAGAACACCATCTATAATTTTTGAGCTACTTATGATCATATATGATCATTCATATCACCTAACTTGATCTTGGTTCATACATGAGGGGTTCGACATATATATCCTGATGAACTTAAGAACCCTCAATGTAATCAAGGTAGAAGATGAAGGCTGGATTGATTGAATAGTGTCAAATTGTCTGATAAGATAATACAACTTATTTATGTATATATTAAAGGTGGATGAACATTGTTCCACATTAATGTTTCCTACATTGGTAGGCACCTTGGATGAGATATCTATAATAACATACTATTTGACAGAAAAATTTCATTGTAGACATGAGGTTTTGAACCCATATACACTTCACACTCTATTTCATAGGGTCACACTTCTATCCTCTAGCCCAGTAGCCCATTCCACACATGAGATCATTGATTAACACCCCTATAAGCTTGATGTAGACAACCCACATAAATAAATGGATATGGTTTGGATGGCTTGGTTCATTTATTTTACCCCCTATATTAAAATATCATATAATGTTCACAAAATTCACTCCATATCCTCTACAAAATCCAAATCCAAAATACAAACACATCAATACTTCTAGTAACCTTAATCGGATGTTCTAACAATGTGCATTCTCTATTTAATTTCACTCTTTTTGTTGATAGAGTAAATTAGAGTGGGTTCTTGATGTTAGAACACATTATAAATATTAATCCCCTAACACACAATAGATACAAGAGAACATACAACAGTTACATCAACTATCTAATCACATTCTTATAATGTTCTTACAATATGAATTCTCTAACCATATCTTGCACATTTATTCTTATCTTTCAATTTAATTTATTAATTTTGGTCATTAATATTTATTGATTATTTTATGGAAATCAATTTCTCATGCATTAATACTCTTTCTCAACAGAGTAAACTAAAATGGGTTCATGATGGTAGAACTCACTATAAATATTATACCCACTGCACTCAATGGATATAAGAGAACATACAACATCTACATCCACAATTAAATCTTCTTATTTTAATGTTAAAAAATGTAAATTCTCATACAATATATTGTGCATGTATTATTTTCTATGAATTTAATGTATTAAATTTAATCCATAATATTTATTAATTATGTTATTGAAATCAATTTCTCAGGCAGTAATACTCTATTTCTTTGGAGTAAATTAGAGTGAGTTCTTGATGGTGGAACCCACTAGTAATAATAACCCCCATAAACTCATTGAAAACAAGTCAATATACACTATATACATCCACCATCTAATAACCTTCTTATAATGTTTTAATAATGTGAATTCTATAACCATATCATTTACTTGCATTATTATATATGAATTTAATGTTTGAAATTCATTCTGTTATATTTATTGATTATTTGAGGGAAACAAATTTATCATGTCTTAATACTATTTTTTTTACAAATTAATATTTAGTGGGTTCTTGATATTAGAACCCATAATGTATAGTAATCATCCTACACTCGACGGATATAAGGGAAGACACACGATCTACATCCACCATCTATTAATCTTCTTATAATGTGCTAATAATGTGTATTCTCTAACCATTTATTCCACATGAATAATTGTCTATGAATTTAATGTATTAAATTTACTAAATAATATTTATTTATTATTTTTTGGAAATAAATTTCCCATGAATTAATACCCTTTTTTGATGGATTAAATTGGAGTGGTTTCTTGATAATAAAACCCACCATAAATATTAATCTCCCTACACTCTATAAATACAAGGGAACATGCACCATCTACATCCTTCATCTAATCACATTCTTATAATGGTCAAAAAATATAAAATATCTATCCATTTCTTGCACATGTATTATTTTTTTATGAATTGAATTTATTAAATTATTTACAGTTTTTGACTATTTTATTTTAATTAATTTATCATGCATTAATAATATTTTTCAACTGTTTAAATTATAGTAGGTTTTTATAGTAAAACAAAATATAAATATTAACCCCTCTACACATAATGGATTCAAGTAAATAGACACCATCTACATTCAAAATTTAGAGTCTAGAAGGAATATTGATTTTGACTCCACAATTTCATACATTTTTCAATGACTAAATGGAAAATAATTAATTATTTATTATTAAATTAGGTCATAATATTTGATGAATATTTAATAGAAATAATTTTCCCAAATGCTAATAATCATTATCTATAGAGTAAATTGTTATTCGTTCTTTATGGTAAAACCACATATAAATATTAATCTTCATACACTCAGTGGATATAGGAAGACATACAATATTTACACCAATCGTTCAGAGTGTGGAAAGAACATAGATTTTGATTTTCAATTTCCTATGTTTTTCAATGAAATAATGTGCATTATATAAAAATATATTTCACATGTATTTATCAATATAAATAGTGAATAAATGGTCATAATTAAAATTCATTGATGTTTTATCCTCTCAAATTATAGAACTCAAATTCAACTTCAATAAATCACTTGGGTTCTTCATGACCATGTGGGATAATATAATTAATGGTCCAACAATTAGTTTTGAAGGTAATAATTTTTTTCCAAATATATTAAATATAATAAATTATATTCTATGAATTTCATGTATTAAATTAGACCCATAATATAGAATGTATATAATCATTTCATTAGTTTTAAATTAGTTAAAATGATTCTAGAAATAATTTTATTAAAATATCTAGTATATAAACCATAAAATCTATGACTGTTTTTACCCAACATGAACTCATTTACTTGCCATCACTTGATCATACACTTGGTAGTGGACTCGTTTCTAAACTAGTGCTCACATATAACAACTATAGTGCATGAAATGAAACTTTTAACACCATCATCTGATGATCTATTCAGTTCAAACTTGAATTAATCTTTACCACCACACTATCCATAAACATGACATAGAGAAACCCTACATCCCGAGGTTAAAAATCTTGTATGTGTACCTAGATAATCAATGTATTCATATTTACCTATGTTTTAATGTGGGAAGAAGAATGTTCCTTAAATTATGAGCCCCACATCAAGTAATAATATGGACACAAACTTCTTATTAAGCCTCCACATGGTTTCTATTAGCTAGAACAAGTCCAAATTGAGTTTGTTCTATCCTACAACCTCTTATGTTAACCAACATGTGAGAGGCTAAGCACCACCTCTTCAAACTTTCTATGTAACCTACACCTTCATACTTGTGTGCCAATGTGAAGGAATTTTCCACCTATGTTGTCCTTCATGTTTAGATTCCATGGAACATATCTTGGTAATGGAGGTAAATAATTTATTTATTTTTTCTAACGAAATTAAAAATATTCTAGAATTAATTTTATGAAAATTTATAACACAAAAATATTACTACCTTTAAATAGTTTCTCATACTTTGCATGAACTCATTTTCTCACCATAATGTGATCATACACTTGGTAGAGGCCTAATCTTTGAATGAGTTCTCACACCGAAACCCTAGAATTCATGAAAGAAAACATGTAGTTTCATCATCTCTTGATATCATTAGTTCAAGAATCAATTTATAATGTACACCATGACATGTAAGAACTTTACATGCAAAATCCCTATATCATGAGGTTAACGTTGAAAAATTTGTACCTTGAACATCAGTATTTTTAAATGTCTCTATGTTTTAATGTTTTATGTAGAGTGTTTCATAAATGATGAGACCCTCATTGAGTAATAACAGAGATGAAAACTTCTTATTAAGTCCCTATGTCATTTCCACTGTCTATAACAATCACTAATAGAGTAATTTTTCTCATACGACCTCTCGTTTCAACCCAAATGTGTGAGTCTAAGAACCACCTCATCACTCTTGCACTATCCCCAACACCTTCTATAACTGTGTGCCTATGTGGACACATTTTTTTACACCTATGTTATACACCATTGTAGGATTAATTGGATCTAGGCTCAATATTAGGTTGGAATCACTACTACATATTCATCCATAGTCAGTTGTATAAATGGGTATTGTTTGTATGAGAATTCATTGATAGGCTATGCACCCTAAAAATTTCGTGGCCTTTATCAATGCCAAAATAATTTGATGATAAATTTAAAAAAAATTTAAAATTTCATTCCACCCACTCATTTTATTAGTGCTCCCACCCTTATCAATGCTAAATTCCCTTTGCACCCACCCCACAGTCATGTTCGAGCCCACCAACTTTTTATTAGTTCCTTCCACCCCTTTTATCAGCACTTTATATGCTATCTTCTTCCTCTCTCCTGCCTAGATTCAAAACCCATACCTCTGCCTTCAAGAATAATGCCTTCACCACTGAACCATCAAAATTTGATTAATATTTAATGAGAGATATATATACATACATAATTATATTTTATTTATTTATTTATTCATATAGTCAAATAATTATATATATTTATATAATTATTTTTAAATACATTGTTTAATATATTTATATATATTTTATATTTAGATATAAATTTTATACATATTTGAATACATTTTTTCATGTATATATATTTAAATATATGTATATATTTATATATATAGATATATATATATAATTTTATATTTAGATATAAATTGTTTATAATGTATTTATAAATATTTATTATAAATACATTAATGTATTATATTTAATGATATCGATGTATTTATAAAAATAAGTTTATATATGATGAATTTAAAAAATAATGACACACACATACACACACATATAGGAAAATATTTATACACACGCATACACATTTATATTTCAAACATACCCACAAAAATATTAATATATATATATATATATATTTATTTACATATATTAGAATATACAAAAATATATATATATGTTTATTGACACTTACACAAACTTATATACAAACATTACTTGTATAGGTATATATATATTAATACGTTTTTGTATGATAAATAGAACTGGTAATTCATTATTTTTTAAAATATTAATAATAAACATTAATTTCCATATGGTTTAGTTATTTAAATACACATTTTTGTATAAATATGTTTAAATATATTTTTTTGTACAAATGATTTATTATATGTAAATTTATGGAAATATGTATATATATTTTTATAAATAACACTAAAATAAGAAAAATGTTGAAATTTAAACACTATAATATCTGTATGGGTGTAAGGTCAAAAAATAAATTTAGTCACTGCTAAAAAATAATACCCCCACAAATTATTCCAAAATTCCATCAAATGTTCAAAACTTATCATACAAAAAGGACACATTTTTGGAGGCGTTTTAGCCATTTTTGAACTCAAAAAACATTGGCTGAAGGTTTCCCCAAATCCTTTCATTATATATATTTTTAAATGTATCGATTTTATATATGGTAAAGCTCACACAGACACTCGGATCAAAAGTTATTGTCACTTGAAGTTCATGTCATGTTTTCAAATTATCTTAGACCATTCAATAATTTATTAAAATTTTATATCATCTATATGTTATTAAATTAATATTACTCTATAATAATTAGCAAATTATTAATTAATATTAATTTATAATTATTTTATAAGTATGTTTTTACTAAATATATTGCATATTAAGTGTAAATGCATATTTAGTCTTATCTAAATCATATTTAATAAAATATATTATATTGTTATCGGTTTAAATATATCTATATATTAATATACAATTTTTAATGATATATATATATTTTTGAGACATATCTTCTATAAGATAAAAAAAACATTGACAAAGGTGTGCTTTTATCAATACTTTTTTAGCAAAAATAAATATTCTTATTATCAATACTTTTATCTATAGATGAAAAAGGAAATCTATTATCAATATCTTTTTAGCTCTGATAAACGGTAGTATTGATAAAGTCACACATTTTTAGTTATTTTTTTAGCATTGATAAATGGTAGCACTAAATATAGCCTGATCTGTTGTAGAAAATTATTTTTTTCTAACACATAGAAAAATATTTCTTTCTTTAAATAAGAAATCAATTTCCTCAATTTAATAAAGTAAAAGGTTTCCAATTTCTCCTCGTTAAATTATCCACAAATAAAATTCTCAATATCAAATAATTCTTTTGGAATACACCAATATCAAAATCTCGAATCATTATCCAAATAACAGTTCTTCATTCAAAATCATCATGGATGGTCTCACATTAACTTGGATAACTTTTAATAAAATAAACAGAAACTATTCTCATTATCTATCACATCAATAATTTTCATTCTTCATATTGTAAATATTGTTCTATTCCCTAAAAGCACTATCATATTCCTTCATTATTATGAACTAATCTATAATCAACATAAGAAAATATTGATTTATTTAAAGCCGCAACTATTCATCTCCTCATCATTGACATTTATCGATCTCATTCCATGATAATTAATAATCATGGTGGAATTTATCATTACTTATACATTGAATTTATTTCACCTAAAATATTAAAAAAAAAACAAAATACATATCATAAACATTTTCAAATAGGTTATTCACATTTGTTTATAATGAAAATTTTCAATATATGTATATAAAATTATTTTTCTATAATTATAGTAATTATTTTTATGTTATCTTTTTTTAAATAGATAGATGCTTAAAAAATGTAGCTTTTCTTCTATAATAAATATGTTGAGGCCTTCAATGCAGCAAATTACTGAATAAATTTAAAATATAAACCCAATAATGTCTTTTTAATACTCTATAAAAGAAGATCATAAAATATATATATATATAGCTTATATTTATTTTATGTTTATATTATATAACATTATATTTATTTTTTTCTATGTTAATAACTTTTATATTTATAAATATAAATTATATTTTCATCACCATGTTACCATAAATATAACATGAATTTGATATCATTGTTCAGTGTTAACTATTCTTCATTATTGTTATGTAACCTTTATTATTGTTATATAATAAAAATTATTTTTATTATACTACCTATTATTTATTATTTCGAATTATTAATAATGATTTTTTATAACTTATTATTTATCATGGTATATATATAAATTAAAATTTAAAAAAAATAATTTAATGGGAATCTAAATAAAAAATTTAGATTAAATTTTCACATATGTTTCCAGTGAAAATTTCCACTGAAAATTTGTAGTGTAAAATTCCATAGAAAATTTTTAGTTTAAATTTTCACTTAAAATTAAAATGAAAAAAAATTAATACATAAATAAAAAAAATTATTTTTCACACGAAATTTTCATTGAAAATTGTTTCAAGTAACATTAATTGTGAACCTCATCTAAAAAATTTTCATGCTAATTTTCACTAAATTTTTAGTGAAAATTTTCTTATATGCCTTCTACACACTATGTGTGAGTGTCTATATATGTGTGCGCCTTTATCTAATTATAAATTTAAATTGTATGTTATTAGTAAATTTTTAGTTAGAACATACATGTATACATATATAAAAACATATATTATATGTATATACATATATAGTAATAGAAGTATACATTAACAAATCTATATTAGAAATTTGGAATGAAAATTTACATTGCTAATTTTACATCAAAATTTTCCATGGAAATTTTCAATAAATTTATACTGAAAATTTTTACTATAAAATTATAGTGTGTGTGTGTTGATGTATGTATATATATTTATATATATGAAACAAGTCGAAATCAACCAAATATAATGATTATCCATGAATATAAGAAAAATAAGCTAGTCTGGGAAGGTCAGGGACCAAAATAGAACACCCCTAGAGAAAACATGAGACACCAAATGGTGGGATACAAAATTACCTTCTTGTGGGAAAAAATGAAATAATAAAAAACAGGGAATAGAATTTTCCATTTCCATCTAGAAGGAAAAAATATTGAAAAATGATTCCTAGCATGTATAAAGATTTTATCATGATCTAAAAGTTAGACTCCAAAAGGATAGATCTCTACCCCCTCAGTAAGGAAACATTAAGCCCAAAAAATATCATTAGAGCTTCAGAAACCAAAGGGGTCCACCTTTAATCGAAATATCATTGAACAGTAGCCATAAAAAATCTAGAGGCACCCTGAGAAATCTTCTACCACCAACCACCCCATAATTCCTCATATCTCGTCGATGTTGATTTTTAGGACATACACTAGGGAAGGAACCCAATAACATACCTTTCGAGAGGCAAAGTCATGGTCCTCTGATTCTCATCCAAATTTTAAGAGTCCATCAAAAACATGGTAGAATCAATCCAAGACATATCAAGTTTACATACCTGATTGAAAAAATAGTCATTTCTCCAAAACAAAATATTCCCGGACAAAATGTAGATACGTTATACCATTTTAGTTGGTAGATATGAGATAAATTTGTCAAGTAAAATTTTGAGGTCAACTTTATGCTCTATAAAGTTATATTGTTCTAGGTCTTCCATACAACTCTCTCTATGGAACATGAAATAATAGCATGAGAATAGGTCTATATATATTCCTACCAAAGTGAACATGTATGTTCATCCATGATGTGGTGGGAGAGGATGAATTCCTTAAAGGGATGAATTCTCATGTACACCTTCCACCAATAGATGCGAACTTTGGGGGGAGGGGTTTGGGGCTTCTAAAACTTTTCCCATAAAATAGTTGTCCTGGTACATGAAAGGTTTCATTCTAGAATATAACCTAATTTGATTGAAAAACACCCAAATATTCCTTAGACTAGAAGAGATGATTTGGAAGGGATTCAACATTGTAGGTGATACTGAAAATTGAGTCCATACCACTCTCATCGAACTAGGAAGAAAGATTCTTAAATCATGAGTGATTCCCAACCTCATTAAATATGTCTATCAACCTCACAGTCTATATCACTAAAATGGAGGGAGAGGAAGCCTTAGATCCATCATTATCCTATAGTTATGAATCATTCCATAATTTAATTCTCGAACTATTTCCAATTCTCTAAAAGAACTCCTTCTCCATGATATTATGGGAACCCCAAATACTTGTCCATAAAAAGCTTTGTTGAGGACTTAACCATTCTTTATAAAAATAAGAATAAGAAAAATATATACCTTGGATAACTCAAGAACAAAGGTATTAAATATCATTTAGAAGTCTCTATCCCTTCTTGGAAGGTAAGGCATCATTGAGCCAACCAAGATCCCAAAACCGAACCCCCACAGACATTGGGAAGAAAAATCCTTTTTCATAAAACCAAGAATCTAGAAATCTTTCCACAATTAAGGCCACAAAATATTTTTCTATGGTGGGAGTGAATCTCATAAATAATGTGTCCTGAGAGTTTAAAAAGATACATGAAATATGATGGAATGTATTGGGCCACCAATTTAATCAAAACCTCATTTCTAGCCTAAGAAATTTTTTTACAAGATCATCCCTAGATTCACTTTTCCACCCTATCAAAGAAATCAGAAAAGACTTCATTATTTGTAACATCCAAGGTAATTATAGATTAAATTTTTTTATATCTATTAATTTTTATGAATTAGATAGTGGTTTTAACTTAACGAGGATTCTATCTACGATAATGTACTCAACACACAATAATGGGTTTCTCCAAAATATTACGTTACACACAACACTGAGTTATACCAAAAAATAATATTATTAATATTATTATTTTAATATGGTTTTTATATCAGAGACGTTGATTTAGAGTAAATGAATAGTGTTAACTATATTAGTATAATGTGGTTTACACATGTTTATATAAAGGTTCCTTGGTTACAAAATTAACTTGAAATGAAACTAAAAATAAATTGAATATAGAGGATGTATTTATATGATAAATTATTTCAATGTGAATAATTATATTTATAAAATAATCAATTTACTATGTTTGTATCATATTAATGAAATATAAATTCAATATAATGTTTATAATATATTCTATATATTTTCTAGACATTATATAAGAAAAAAAATTCAATTTTAGAGATTAAAGGAGTATTTTTCTTAAAATGAAATTTTACAACCTTTTGATGGAGAACCCATTTTAAATCACACTTTGAAAACTTTTATATTATCTACTTGACAAAATAAAATTATCTTTTAGAATAAATACATAAAAATTTACATTGGTTAATTTTTTTGTTTTATATCTGATAAAATTTATTTATAATGAATAGTGAAACTGATACTTTTTAATTCAAAACTACCTTTTTATTGAATTTATTTATATAGTGAGTTTATCCTTTTAATTTGTTTTAAAGTTTAATTGGATTATTTTTTAATTTTTTAATTCAAATATGGTCATTGGAGTTAATTTCAAGTTAAAATTTGATATAAACACATGTCAATCTTCTGATTGTTTTTACATTTTAAAAAACATGTTTTCTCATTTTGACAATGAGTTTTAATTTTAAATTAATTACTGAACATATATGTTTGGAATTTGTAAAAATAGATTCAATATTTTTAATCATAAGTTCCAAATTATGTTAATATTCCAATTTCAGTTTTGGACATTATGTATAGTAACTTTAGTAAATTTTTTAATTTATCACTGTTAAAGAGTAAATTAGGTAAATAAGGGAAAACAATATAATAATATCATAAAACTACACTAAAACTTTTCATAATCCTATTTTACGGGATATGGGATACCACTAAAACTATTTGGATAAATATTTGGCCTTTTGAAAACTCTTGGGTGTGATTTTGACACTTATAACTTTTAATTTAAAGTAATGGAAAATATGTTATAAACATGTATCTGCTTACTAAAATAATTTTAATATTCGTTTATATAAATAATATATTGGACTATAAGTAGTAATTATAAATAAAAAATATTACCTAAGTCATGGTATTTTATTTATAATTTTTAGACATTAAATAATTTAATTGAATTTTTACACAATGATGATGCAATGATTTCTTTATTAATGAAGGAATCAAATAAATGATATTAAAAATACAAAAATAAATATTTTTTGACATAATTTAGGACATAAAATATTTTTATAGGTTAATAGGGCATGTAATAAGACTATTAAATGGTTTGGTTCAAAGTTATCTCCCTGTTAAGATTTTATTTAAATTTAATAATGTGACTAGTGTCGAAATAAATATTATTGAGATTTTATAAAAATAGTAATCTATTAAAATATTTAAAAATCCAAAAAATATTTAAAAATCACAAAGTTAATATGATATGGTCTAAAAGTTAATTAAGTGTCAAACTATGGGAAATATACTCAGTAAAATTAAAATTAATATCCTCTTAATAATTAAAATGTTATTACAATAATTAATATTAAAAGAGAATAATTAAGGGTAAATAAAAAATATATGGTTCAAAATCAAAGAAATACATGAATAAAAATTATTTTATGGGAGTATTTAGAAATATAATCATATTATATTCTATATATCTCATGTTAGATCAATATGGATTAAAAAAAATTTATATTAATTTAATAATTTAAAACGTTCTAAGGGTGACCCTCCCCTCTCCTATAAAAAGGAACCCTATCTTCTATAATAATCACAATTAAAAAAAATGGGTTCAGCCAATCCATTCCCAATACTATTCTTAAAATCCCTCCTATAATAATAGAATCCTACCTTAGGGAATAAATCCTCCTAAGGAATCCTTTTGGTATAAACCAAAAAAAGTTACCCGATTAAGAGGTAACACCTTCTCTCATGTTTTTTAGATTCATTTCAATTCTTCGCTCCCTATACTCTTCTTATTCTAGTATTAAATTAAAAACAGTATCCTAAATATACTAGTATGTTTTTATGATAATTCTTTGGCCTACATTTACAAAAAACACCATTTAATGGGTAATGAACATATTGTTTTTGTGTACGACGAACTACTGCCTCACGGAACGATGATTATTTAATTTTTCCCTACCACATCTCATGGAGGCCGTTATGATGGAAACAATATTTATATATGATATATATTATATTTATATTCATCCTATTCTTATTTAATTTCTATTTATATTATACCTTTATTCTTTCCATGTTGTGTAAATATGATAATTTCGTTTAGGGAGGTGTGGACTACCTTCCACTAAAAGCGATATGACTTGTTCCCGCTATACATGGAAGGTATAAAGGATAATTATATCAAAACTATGAGAAATATATGACATAAATATAATAATTTAATTATAAAATACATTTATATTATTCTTTTAATATGAAAAATAAATAAAAGTAGCGTTCATGTGTACGTACGACCTAACGTCTACATTAACGGTGCATTTCTTTTATTATCTCTAAATATTATGGATTATTTTAAATACTTATATAATTGGTATATATGATATTTAAATCATGTTTTAGATTCTTTAGATGATGAAATCATGATCTAAATAATTGGAACAATAAATAATAAGTAAAAAACCTTACTCAAGAGACTAAGTGATTAACACTAAAAATAGTGAAGATAATGAATTATTTGTCATAAATGGGTAATAATATATTATAAGAGGATCATATATGATAACATAAATATTAATATTGTTCTAGAAAAGGCTATTATAATTTTTTAAAACCATTATATATGAATTTAAAGGATGTTCACCTGAAAGAGGACTTAAGATAAGGGACTTCATCTCAATCTCCTTTTGTTGAGGAATATTTTGATAATATAAACTACCTTATTTTATACATGGTATAATAATCCTCTTTGACTATAAATTTCATTCTAAGGTTTTTAAAAAGATTCTTTTTTACATGAAGTGTTTTATTAAATGAAAAAAGGAATTTTTTTAACATAAGCGGCAACAACGACTTCTCCTCGGTCGTAAATGTTGTTTGATATTTGGCTTCCTCTATAAGAATTAATGTTTTTAAAAGGAAAATGAAATAAATTATTCCATTTTTGTGTATTTTGGTATTAAAAATAGTTTTAAAATTGTATTGACAACTTCAATATCATTAAATTATTTCTTGTGATCTCAAATGAAATTTTATGAGTGAAATGTTAATATTTTCCATCTTTTATGTGTGATGATTATATAATCGTACTTGGACATTTGAGAGGTGGTTACGTGATAAACCAAAGATAGGTGGTTATGTGATAAACCAATTATGGGTGGTTCCATGATAAACAAAGGATGGGATGTTATGTTATAACCTCTAATTCATTTTGTATGAAAGTCAGACGTATGGTTATTCCATTTGTAAGAGTGACATGTATGGAAGTCGACTACATGGTTATTCTATTTAAGCATAATTATGTACCATGTTATCTTTATTTGTTATATGTCATTTCTATGGTTTTATGGTAATCATTTGGTTAAACAAAGGGTAAGAAATGAGCATATATTAAGTGAAAAGTATTTAATAATTCATAAAGGTGAAAATATTACATTATGATTGTTTACATGTTTTCGCAAGGCTATCTGTTTTCCTTGTTTGTTTATCCATTAATGATATTTTTATGCTCATCCTATGTTTTGAAATGTTTTTCATAAGATTTTAGAGTGAATGGGGACATGGATGGGATCAATGGAATATCTGTGATGACTGAACATGAAAAGAAACCATGTTTTATTATTATAGTATTTGTTTTGAGAAAAAATGGATAGTGGGCAGAAGCGTCTACTTGTAATATTTAAGTTGTTATGTCTGAGTTATGGCCTAATTTTCTAAATCTATAAACATGAAAATATCCTCTATGTTATTGAAAGTTAAATTATTTACTCAATTCAAAATTAAGTAATGTTTATTTTTAGGGCCTTATAGTTGGTATCATAGGCCAGTTTACATAACATTAGAGGTTAGGGTGTTGTTTAAGAATAAGTGACCAGTTTTATATAAACACAATGGTTAGCATATTAGAAAGAGTCATAGTTATTCCAGATAAAATGAATGAGTTTAATATAACATTAATAAGTATATGCTTATGTTTACCCTCCTCCTAAGATAGTATATGATGATTTTATTAACATACTCACACTAACCTTTTTGGTTTTAGTAAATGGATGGATCTAGTAGGCCCCATTGTAACAATGGATGTGAAGGAAAATGTGATGGTTATATGAGTAAACAACTGAATGAAATTGGATATGCAATGCGAAATCTCATGGTTATTCTAAACTAACTACCTAGATATATGATTATCCTCCTAAACCATGGTGATTTTTCTAGGGCACCATATGTGAGAGAAACGAATCCCTATGGAAGTTTAGGTAATAATCATAAATCTTGTATATTAAATGACACATGTGTCAAGGATGTGGAATAAAACACCTAGGAAAATGTTTTAATGGGATGAGAAGATTTTATAGATGTGGTAATGAAGGTCACAAATCAGTAACCTACCAAGAAAAAAGAAAGCATTTAGTTGATTCCAGAAAAAGGAAAAGAAGTTGTTATTAAGATATCAATTGAATGATTTAAATGTGGGGTGTATTTTCATTTATCAAATAGATGTCCTACAAAGAAGTTTCAGGAATGGGATCAGTAGGACCATACAAATATTTTTTAGAAATACATAATGCCATTCTAATTGAATATTAGGAAATTTAAAATTGCATATGAAAGGAATGGATTATTTCTTACCTCATGTTTTGAAATTATTGATTCTTCAAACATGATTCATGTTTTTCTTTTAAGGAAATAAGTATTAAGTAATATTATGGAAAAGAATGGTTATGGTATCATGAAGAACACAAAATTATTACTAAGTCTACATATAAGGGATTCAAGAGTAATGTTAGATCTATGAATGATGAAATGTTTAACAGTATTAATGATCTTCTGATTGTGGGATTACTTTTTAATAATTCTTGTATGTGTAACCCTTACTTGTAAGTATGATATTTTAAGAGTGGTTAATGTCATTTGGAGATAAATGTTATAATATATCTTGGAAGACTATGTAATCAAATCCTTCAGAATTTTGGGTTTGAATATTTGATTAGATTTTTAGAGGAATTTTATAAAGATTTATTTTTTGGAATTTCCTATGTTAAACTTTGGGAATCAACTTTAAATTTTCAAGATTAATTTAGATTTTATCATATAATGGTTTATCCATTTGAGAGATTTATCTTACCTTGTAGTAATTATTCTGGTTTTAGTTAATGTCTAAATATAGGAGAGATTGATAGTTATCCTTTTTTGTATTATGTGATTATCTAGATGTTGATTGTAGTGCTTTAGGTGTGAAACATTAATCTTAAATACACATCATTGAGAGAAAAAATATTTTTTGTGGTGGAAACTGATTATGGGTCCAAACTTTACTTGTCAAGTAAGTATACAACCTCATATTTGTATTCTAATTAGTAAAAGGATTTCTTCTACATTAAGAAAATGGTCTTATAATAAATATGGTTTCTAGTTCCTTTTCCAACTATGAAATAAAAAACCGTTTCACCCATCACAAATTGATAGTTTTTTATTGTTAACTTTTTCTTAAAAATGTTTTCTATCACTCTCCATCAGAACTTGATGGCTAGTTTTCTCTTTTATGATCATGTTTTCTTACATGGAACCCTAGTATTTATTATATAATGTGATCTTACATAACTTTATTTATTTTAAATTGGAGGTTTTATTAAATCTTTTTTGATGTGTGACTTCAATAAAGTAATTTTGTAAAGTGAAACCTTAGTTACCGATCCCAAATTTAAATTTTCAAGGATTAAATTTCCAAAAGGGGGGAAGGATGTAATATCCCAAGTAATTATAGATTAAAAAATTTTCATATCTATTAAAATTTATGAATTATATATTAGTTTTATCTTAACAAGGATGCTATCTATGATAGCATACTTGATAGAAAACAATGGGTTTCACCGAAATCATATGTTGCACACAGAACAGAACTATACAAAAAAGTAATGCATTGTTAATATTATCATTTTAATATGGTAGTTATCACCTAGCTATTGTTTTGGAGGGAATGAAAAGTGTAAACTGAATTTGGAAAATATGGTTTACACATTTTTATATAATTATTCATTGGTTACCAAATTAACTTTAAATGAAACTAAAAACCAATTGAATATAAAGGATGTATTTTTTTGAATAATTATTTCAATGTGAATAATTATGTTTATAAAATAATAAAATCACCCATTTTGGGTTATATCAATGAAATAAAAATTTAATAAAATGTTTATAAATAATCTTATATATTTTCTAAACCTGATGTAAAGAAAAATTCAATTCTACAGATAAAATAATTATTTTTCTAAAAATGAAGTTTTATCACCTTTTGATTATGAACCCATTTAAAATCATGTTTATGACACATTTATATTTTATAATTGACAAAATAAACCTCTCCTTTGTAATTGGTATAAAAAATTTTCTTTGGTTAATTTTTTGGTATTTTGCTGATAAAATTCATTCTTTAATGAATAGTAAAAAATACAGCTTTTTAATTCAAAACTGCCATTTTATTGAATTTATTTATATAGTAAGGTTATTCTATTAGTTGGTTTTAATGTTTAAATGAAATATGTTTTTATAATTTAATCCAATTTTGGTAATTGGAAGTAATTTCACGCTGAAATTTGATATAAACACATGTCAATCTTTTGATGTATTTACTTTTAAAGAAACCCGTTTTGTCATTTTGACAACGGGATTCAACATTAAATTAATTAATGAAACTTATGTGTTTTGGATTTCAAAAAATGGATTCCATATTTAGAATTAGAATTTCTAAATTATATAAATAGGCTCCATTTATTTTTGGATATTATGAATAGTAACATTTACTAAATATTTTTATTTAAAACAGTTCAAGGGCACATCTGGTAAATAAGAGTAAAAATAATATTTTAATAATATACAACTATCATAAAACCTATAATATTCCTATTTTATGAGTTATTGGAGACCAATAAAACCCTTTGGATTCACATTTGTCTTTTGTAAGCCACATGGGTGTGGTTATGACACTTTTCATTTTTAATTCATAGTAAATGAAAATATATTATAAACATGTATCTTCTTACTAAAATAATTTTAATGTGGGTTTATATAAATAACATCTTCCTCTATAAATATTAATTATAAAGATAACAATATTACATAAATCATGGTATTTTAAATTATTATTGTTAGACATTTAATAATTACATTTAATTATGACATAATGATGATGGAGTGATTTCTTTATTAATGAAGGAATAAAATAAATGATATTATATGTATTAAAATAAATATTTTTTTGATATAATTTATGACATACACGATTTTAAATGGTTAATGTGACATTTTATAAGACAATTCAATAGTTTTTATGACATTATATCCCGGTTTAATTTTCAATTAAATTCAATAAATTGAATAGTGTCAAAATTGACATAATTGATATTTAATAAAAATTGAAATTATTAAATTATTTAAAAATCCTAAAAATGTTATAAAATCAAAAAGTGACTATTATATGGTCTGAAAGTTAATTAAGTGTCCAATTATAGAAACTTTACCCCATATAAGTAAAATAAATAACCTCTAAATAATTAAAATGTTATTACCATAATTAATATTAAAAGATAATAATTAAGGGTAAATTGAAAATATAAGGTTTAAAATAATATATATATGTTTAAAAAATATTAGATGAGAGGATTTATAACTATCCTAATCTTAGATTTTAAATATCTCATGTTGGAGACATTTTTATTAAAAAAACAATTTATATTAATTTAATATTTTAATACTTTCTAAGGGTGCCCCTCCCCCTCCTATAAAAAGGTGCCCTCCCTTCTCTAATATTCACACTTCAAGAACCATTTTGTTCATCCAATACTTACCAAAAACGTTCTATAGAATCCCTCCCCTCTTCTTAGAATCCTCTCTTAGGGCAGAAATCCTCCCATGGAGGCCTTTTGGTATAAACCAAAAGAAGTTACCCGATTAAGAGGTAACACCTTCTCTCATGAATTTTAGTTTCATTTCCAGTCATCACACCATATACTATACTTATTATATGATTACATAAAAACACCAGTATCCTAAATATACTAGGATTTTGTTATGATATGTTTTTGACCTACACTTACACACCCTTCCATTAAATGGGTAACGAACATACTATTTCTATGTACGACGAACTACTGCCTCACGAAATGATCATTGTTCAATTTTTCCCTACCACCTTTCATGGTGTCCATTATAATGGAAACTATATTTATATATGATATATATTTTATTTATATTGTATCTATTCTGATGTAATTTTTTTAGAAAATACGTTTATTCATTCCATGTTGTGTAAATATGATAATTTTGTTTGAGGAAGTGTGGACTACCGACCCCTCAAAGTGAAATGACTCATTCCCGCAATAAAAGGAACATATAAAGGATGGTTTTATTAGACCTATGAGACATATATTATATTAATATAATAATTTAATTATAGTATACATTTATATTATTTTTTTAATATGGCAATGAAATGAAAGTAGTATCCATGTGTACATACGACCTACCGTCTCTATGAACGGTGCATTTCATTTCTTATCTCAAAATATTATGGATTATTATAAATTCATATAAAATGGATATAAATGATATTTAAATAATGTTTTACATTCTGAATATGGTGAAACCATGATCTAATTAACAATAAAAATAAAAAATAAGTCAAAACTTACTCAAGAGACAAAGTGATTAGCACCTGAACTAGTAAAGATAATGAAATATTTATGATAAATAGGTAATAAGATATTATAAGAGGATCATATATGAAATAATAAATATTAATATTGTTCTAGAAAAAATCTTGTAACATTTTTTATATCCATTATACATGATGTTAAAGGGTGTTCACATGAAAGGTAACACATAGTAAGGGACTTGATCTCAATCTCCTTTCATTAAGGCATATTTTGATAATATACACTACCTTATATTATACAATGTATAATAAAACACTTTGAATTTAAATTTCATTCATTTTTTTTCAAAACAAATATTTTTTATATGAAGTATTATACGAAATGATTAAAGGAATGTTTTAAATTTAAGCGGTGATAATAACTTCTCGGCTGCCGTAACTGTTATTTGTTATTTGTATTCCTCTATAAGACTTAATATTTTTAAAAGGAAAAAATAAATACCATATTCCATTTTTATGTATTTTGGTATTGAAAATGTATTGACTACTTTAATATCATGAGATGATTTCTTATTATTGAAAATGAAAAGTTATGAGTGAAATGTTGATATTTTAAGTCTTTTATGTGTGATGATTATATAAGGGTACATGGACATTTGATGGGTGGTTAGTTAATAAATAAAGATAAGTGGTTATGTGATAAACCAAATATGGGTGATTCTGTGATAAACCATGGGTGGGTGGTTACGTTATAACCTCCAATTCATTGAGTATAGAAGTTGACCATATAATTATTCTATTTTTAAGAGTGACAAGTATAGAAGTCGACCACATGGTTATTACATTTAATCATGATTATGTACCAAGAAACCTTTATATGTTATATGTGATCACTATGTTTTTATGGTAATCTTTTGGTTTCAAAATGGGTAACCAATGAGAATATATTTAGTGAATAGTATTTACTACTTCATAAAGGTGAAAAGTTTTATTTTATGAAAATGTACTCATGGTTTATATGTTTTCATAGGGCTAGCTGTTTTACTTCATTGTATATCCCTTAATGGAATAATTATGATGACTGAACATATAAAGAAATCATGTTTCATTTTTATATATTTTTTTTGAAAAAAATGGATAGTGAGTAGAAGTATTTACTTGTAATATTTAAGTTGTTATGTATGAGTTATAGCCTAATTATCTAAATCTATAAACTTTAAAATATCATGAATGAGATTGAAATTCAAATTATTGAATTAACTCAAGATTATGTAATGTTTATGGTAGGGTCCTTATATTCTTAGACTAATGAATAATATTTGGTAGGCCATGATAATTTCCATTATTATATACAACATAAATAACAGAGGCCTCATAAAAAGTTGGTATTTTGATCAAAGTGACATCAAAGTTGAAGGAAATTTATGATTTGAACAGATTAACTGATTTTCACGAGTCATTAAAAAAATTACATATGGTTTCTATTCATTCCACATTCCTCCATGGTCACCCTAGAAAATAATAGGCTATCATCCCCCAAAAAATAAATGATAGATGGGGGCCCCATTTAAACACTTTGTCCCTATGGATATAATTATTAGTTATCTCTAGAATATGATTTGGAAAAACATCGGGAACAATAATAAATAGTAATAGTGATAGTGGGTACCCTTACCAAAGACCCCTTATGGGGAAAAAATATAAGAAATTCCTCAATTTATCTGAATATAAAAAAATAGTTGTAACACTTTACATGATTAGATCAAACCAATTCATAAATAAACCTATCTTACACATAACCACATTAAAAAATTACCAATCAACCCTATCATAATTATTAGTTATTTAAATCTTCTAATCCATGATAACAATTTTTTTTCCAATCTTTTATTCATAGAGTGGAAAACATGTTGAAAAAATAGAATTATCTAGACCTAGTATCGTTAGAAAAACATATTTTTTTTCAAATGATGTCAAGGATCTATCCTTGTAGATAGTTGAGAATAATTTTGGAAAAAAATTTAAAAGAAATATTTCATAAACTAATGGGTCTGAAATTTGAGACCAGTGAAGGGTTATTGACCTATGATATAAGAGTTATTAGAGTATCATTGACTTTAATAATATTAATGTCACAATTATACATATTTCTCAATTAACATTTGAAATCAAACCCAAGATTATGCTTGTAATGTCCCAAACCCTACTGGTCCATTATTTTTCCAAATCTTGATATTTGAGGAATCCTGGGGACCATTGATGACTCGTTGAGGAGTTTTCCATATTTTGGGTTGAACTAATGGTGGGAATGATCTGCATCGGTGGAACCAATGGGCATTGGTGCTTTGGCAATGATGCCAGGGGATGGTGCTTTTGTGTTAGTGACTCACCCATCATTGAGTCATTTCCTGTCTCTCTCAGACCTTTCTAGTTTCACTGTAGTAATGTATCTTTTGATGTAAAAGTGTTTTCATACCCCTTTCATAGTGATTTTAGTCCTGTAAAAGATGTTCTAAATCCCCCAAGAGTCTGGTGAACCTTGAATTACCAAAACATGTGGCCTTTTCATCAGTGTCACACCCTTTTTCATATTTTCCAGCCTCCCGTGTTTTCCAGTTTCTCCCCTATTATATGTTTTTCTCTATTTAATGGAAATCTATCAACTCACAGCCATCCACTAGTCTATCTCCACCGTTTCCGAGGGGAATTATAAAATCTCAATTAATCACATTGTGTGAAGCCTCCTAACCATGTGGTTAAGACATGATCCAAATTTTATGTACTTCAAAATGGTATCCTTGATTTTACGATCTGGCCTCTTCTTAAACTAATATATTCTCTTCCTTCTCCGTTTTTGTTTCTCTAATTGTGTCTGAATACTTCCTCAAGATACGAATCATGTGCCCATTCTAGAGACCTTCCCACTTAGCCATGGAGTTTTCTTTTTTGCAAGTCACACCATCCCCAATTCTTGGCGCAAGGAGAAATCTTCGATGTTTGATCATCCAAGTAAGAGTTCTTCTTTCATCTCCCTTTAGTACACATCATGTGGGGTGGGTTTGATAATGTTATATTGGGACATAGATCAAATCAACTTTATCAAGAATAATTAATGGACTTTTAATGAATTAAGCGGTGGGAAAGTTGATGATGTTTCTATGTTATACCTTTTCTTATGTTTTAAATTGTATGGGCTCATGTCCACTGAAAATATGGGCCATTTTTGGTCCTTTCATGAACACTAATGAAGCTCTATTTTTCGGGATAATATTGTGATTGAATAACTATAACATGGGAACTAGATAATCACATAAACTTGGTTGATTAAATGGATTCCCAATGGATAAGAACACTTGGGTGATCACTCCAGTTAACCAAGTAAATAAGGAACTTAATGAATGGTGCTTTCCAAATATGAAAACATACTTTCTCTATTCTGATGTTATACATGGTTGTTTTGTTTAACATTTTTAGGATGGCGTAAAGGGGAAAAAATATCAGGTTGAGAGGTAATTATTTTGTGAATATGAGGCCATGTTGAGTAAGTGGTAAATGTTCTGGACCCCAGTAATCTCGGTATTGGTTTGGTTCTAGTAATTAGAGGGAGCTCACAGATCCCATTTTGATGTTGTTACATATAACAAAACCAAGAGTGAATTCTTAAATTCCTAATTGGAAATTTTCTTTCAGTTGTTGTTTTGCCTTTTGGTTATGCTTGTTAGTTTCCTAATAGTGAAATAATATTTAAACGGAATCACTTGAACATGATAATGAGAACAGGTATGACGAGAAATTATTTCTTTTCAGAAAAGGGTTGTGCTCTGTTTGTGGCTATTGTGTACTTATGCATGTAGGGGTAGCTACAAGAGTGGTTGTGCGAAGGATGTTCATTGGTTTCATGACCATTAGGTTGGGATGTGAGCTTTATTACCAATAATTATAAGATTTAGTTCTTGTGTTGCTTATATGAACCCCACCAATGTTGATAAATTCATGCCATACACCCCCATTTCATGGGGAAGGGTGTTTTACCAACATTCCTATGAGTGTCTTGTTATTATCTTTTTTATGCTTCCTCTCCTAGGTAGCCCATGACTCTACAGGCAGGTTGTGATAACCTGAGGTTCATTATGGTCCAAGACTCTTCAGGCAGGGTGTGTTATGGTGGTTGACCCCGGTGTGTGTGGGTAGGTTTTTTTCCCAAGTGTCTTTGATAGGAGGCCCATGTGTCTTTTGGTGAGGTAGTGATTGTTTTGAAACAGGTGTCTTCAGGTGTTGCGGTGGTTATTGTTACCAGGTGTCTACGGGCATGGTTTTGTTTGGTTGTGGGGGCCTAGGTGTTTATAGGCAGGATAGTTGTGCGGTTGGTATGGACCATGGGGTTGTTGTTGGGGTGGAAGTGGTACTACGGTGGGATCATTGGGGGAGGTCTGATGCATAGGATGTTCAAAATAACCAATGGTAATGCAGTGCAGGGTACCCATATATCGATGTGATATTACTATTAGTTTACCTGGTTTGCGTTATTTGGGGAGTGTACCTTGGTGAGGATTGGTGGATATTTTATCCTTTCTAGGCGTTTTTGTTACCTATATTTTTTCTCATGGGGCATTATAATGCCTCCCCACTTGTGCATGAGATCTTCTTGTTTCCATACTGAGTATACCTGTATACTCACCCTATGTATATAAAACTTCTTTTAGGTATCCAGGAGGACTTTGAGAACCATACCAGACATTACTAGGCCAGGTGTCGGGAATGTTTTTGTGCTGCTGTTCTATATTTTGCTAGTTCCTTTAATAGTTTTCTTATACTTTGAATCACTTTATTTTAACCATGCATGTGGAAAAGAAGTTTTTGGATTTACTTTTACTTTTGGTTTTGGAGTTGTTTGGGATTCACCATCTTATCTACTAATCATATTAAATAAAAAGTGTAATTCCTTCCATATTATGTGAGATTCTATACCCTTGGTTGTAGTCACCACTCAGGGGCCTAATGAAGGAGGGACTCGAGGGTCACTATCTCTCCTTTAACTAGAAGAAGGAAGGGTATGGCAGTTTTTTGTCCCCTCCCTCATCATGGAGAAGGTGGGTCATGATAAAATGGTATCAGAGGTTATGGTTGAGTGATAGGATAGAGTTTGGGGTTAAGAATAGTGAGGATTGAATGTAATGGTAGGGAAATAGTGTTAGAAAATCTTGGTGTGTGAAATAGGCTAGGGAAGACCAGTTAAGACATGGGATTTTAGGGCCCCCATGATCTGATGTAAGGACATTGATACTACCGAATGACCAAGTGAGGCTATATGGATTGCAGGGTAGAGACCCTAGGAATGGTACATGATTCATAATGACTTGGGTTCTTGAGTGTCTTGGGTTTTTTTGGAATTTAAAAAAAAATGTTTAAGAAAAATTTAAAAAGAATCTTCTACACTTCTAGGGATTAGAAATTTTTTGTTTATCTTTCAACTATGGCACCCAAACATCATCTACGAATATTAAGGGAAATCAAGGCCCAACATATTGATCTAGTTGATCAGAGGAGGACTGATCGAGAAGAGGAGGATGACCAGTGGAAAAAGATGCTTCGTGCCTTCCAGCAAAAGGCTCTCAGAAAGTACAAGGGCAACATATCAAACATAGAGACGAAGAGTTGGATCAAGGAGCTGGTTATTACCTTCAGCTTGATTCAAGCTCTGAGAGAGTACTGGGTCCCTCTACTAGTGATCCAGATGCGAGGGGTGGAATTTCAGTTGCGGATGCTTTATATCAGGGAGAAGAAGGAGGCTAAGGTTCCGTGGACCATCTTTGAGAAGGTGTTCTAGGAATAATTCCTTCCATGATGAAGGACGAAAAGAGGCAAGAGCTACTCTCCCTCCAACAATGAAGTATTTCGATAAGGTATTTGAGAATAAAGTTCAAGAATCACATTCATTTCTCTCCAGACCTCTTATCAGATGAGGAGTCATTGGAAAGATGCTTAGAGAAAGCACTCCAACCTCTTCTTCAGTATGTTATCACTCCCTTCACTCTACCGACGTACTAGGAGGTTCAGAAGAAAGATGAAGTGGTGAAGAGGTTGAACACACTAAGAGGTGTTCCATGAGAAGGTATCCAGTTGATTTCATCAAAGGGGAAGGACGTAAGAATCATGACTCCAACATCATGGCCTTCCATGTTTCAGCCGGCAGGGAGCAGGCCTCAGCAGTTCCAGTTCCAATCTCTCAATTCCCACCCTTTCTCTACGGGCCAAGACCGAGATGATTTATTTATGGAAGCTGTGGGAATATTTAGAATCAGTGCCCTATCTGAGTGTAATATAGTGGGGGTGGGATGGATCAATACCCACCTCAGCAGCACCAGTTGTCAGCCAGACCTTTTCAGCAGCAACAGATGGGTCAGTGAGCTCCCACTCCACTGAGGTAAGATGATGCCGAATGAGGATGACCTCAGGGACCTCCTCAGGAACCTTTACCAGTGTGTGGTTAGGGGGGTGGATAAAAATTGAGGGAGAGAGGAGATGTGAATGGGAATTTGCACACTATAGAGGTAGCAGTTTCATCAGGGCCAAAGGTCATTTGAGGTACGATCAGTCTGTTTTGTACTCTTCCATGTGCCTTGTTTGATTTAATAGATTGAAACTCCTTTGTTGCAACCAGTCTATCCCATGAAACGAGTCTAGACATATAGAAACTTTCCATTACCATGGTGTTGATCACACCAGTTGGAGGTTAGACCAACCTGTTTGATGTTTGTTGAGGATGCAGACTAATGCGGGGGCTGCATCAGTCTAGTTGGGATCTCTTTATACTGAAAATGAATCCATATGACGTCATCCTAGGAATTGACTATCTATTTTTCATGCGTGTTTTTATCGACTGATTCTAGAGAAGGGTCGTGTTCTATGATATGGGCATCCAGTATGTAGCTTTTGTCGGCGAGCATGGTTTCCAGGTGGGCAGCCACCATGTGAAGCCCCTTCTTTCCATGTTATCTATGATTTCGGTGGAATCAGAAGAATCATAAATGGTGTAAGTTCTGGGGATTGTCCGTGAGTTTCCGGAAGTCTTCCCCAAATAGGTTTTGACCCTACCCCCTTGATGTGATGTTGTGTTTGGGATAGACTTACAACCAGGTGTCCATCCAATTTTGATGTCTCCCTATCGGATGACGCCTTCTAAGTTGCAAGAGTCACAGATTTATGTTTATGGCCTAGTGAAAGAGGGTATTATCCAAACAAGAGAGTCACCATGGGGTGATCTAGTCTTGTTTTCAAAGAAGGCATATGGTGGTCTGAGGCTGTGAATAAACTACTTAAGACTAAATCAAGTGACGATCAAGAACTGTTACCCCCTCCTGAGGATCGACGACCTTTTTGACTAGTTTAATGGAGTAGGTTGGTTCTCTAAGATTGAACTGTGGTCTAAATATCACCATTTGATGGTGAAGGATGGTGAAATCTCGAAGACTACTTTCAGGTGAAGATATAGAAACTTTGAGTTTGTGGTCATGCCATTCGATGTTATGAATGCACCAACTGTTTTCATGGGACAAATGAACTCTATTTTCCACGAGTATCTAGACCGGTTCAGGGTCATGTTTATTGATGGCACTCTGATCTACTCAAGATCAGAGGAGGATCACGTCGAGCATCTAAGGATAGTTTTTGAGGTCCTCTGACACCACCATCTCTATGAAAAGTTGTCTACGTGAAAGTTCTAGACATGAGAGTTGCACTTACTTGGAAATGTGGTGTCCTAGTATGGAATGAAAGTGGACCCGACGATGGTCAAAGTTGTTTTTTCTAGGGAAGAACCCAAGAACATGGCCGAGGTTCATAGTTTTCTAGGAATGAATGGTTACTACTGAAGGTTCGTACCGAACTTCTCTCAAGTTACAGCATCTTTGACAGCCTTGACCAGAAAAGACCAGGTTTTCCTATGGAGTGAGCAGTGCTAGAAAACCTTCAGTTATCTAAAAGGGAATCTGTTTAGTGCCAGTGTGATGAGATTTCCAAAGTAATGGGTAACATTTGATGTATTATGTGATTCTTCCTGTCTAGGATTGGGGTGTGTGCTGATGCAACAGTAGGGAGGGATCTCTTATGGGTCTAGGATGTTATGACCTCATGAATATAACTATGCCAACCATGACCTAGAAATTGCATCTGTTATGTTCGCGCTGAATCCGTGGCGACATTACCTCATCAGCAAATGTTTCATGGTTGTCACAGATCACAAGATCTCGATGCATGTTTTCTTCAGCGAGACTTGAACCTATGACAATGAAGTTTGTTGGAGTTTCTCTAGGACTATGACTTTGAGATCACCTACACCCCAGGAAAGGAAAACATTGTTACTGATGCCTTGAGCCGGAAGTCATAGAAGGATATGGTTTGGGAGTCAGCATATGCTTGCAAAGCAATGGAGGAGTTGTCTCCTTTATATCTCAGCATGAGAGTGGAGGATGGTAGAGGCTGTATGTTTTAGATGATAGTGTAGTATTAATTGGTATGGAAAGTGGAGGAGTCTCAGTGGAAAGACTCAGAGACTGAAGTGATACATGATCGCGCTGACCAAGGCAAAGCTCTAGAAGGACTGTCGGAGGATGGTTAGAATCAGATGTTGTTCCGTGGGAAGCTGTTTGTCCAAGTGGAAATCCATGAGGTCGTTCTTGTTGATTTCCACAGGTCACCCCTGGGAGTACATATAATTTTCTCCAATATGTAAAGTGGCTTGAGAAGTCAGTTTTGGTGTCCTGGAGTTAAGAAAGATGTGGTAGAGTTTGCGGAAAAGTGCCTTGTTTATCAGTAGGTGAAGGTTGAACACCATGTTCTAAGTGGTATGTTTCATCTCTTAGTCATTATCGAGTGGAAGTGGGTTGATGTATTGATGGATTTCCTCATAGGACTACCCAGGGCTAAGGGAGGCTGTGATTCTATCTAGATAGTGGTGGACTGATTGACAAAATCAGATCACTTCTTAGTGTTTTAAGTGTCGAGTGCAATGGATTCCATAGCGCAAATGTAAGGGGGTATAGTTGTGTGGCTGCATGGAGTTCCCAAAACCATCATTTTGGATCAGGATACACAATTTACTTCATGAGTCTGTAAGGGATTTCAATATTATTTTGGCACCCATCTATTCTTTAGCACTGCTTTCCAACCTCAGATGGATGGAAAGATATAGAGGACCATCCAGACATTAGAAGATATACTATGAGGGGTAGTTCTAGAATTTAGAGGATTGTTGGTATGACACTTTCCTCTGGTAGTGTTTACTTACAAACATAGATATCACTCAACCATTGGAATGAAACCATTTGAATCATTGTATGGGAGGCTGTGTCGTCCAGCCATGTGCTGGAAAGAGGTTGGGGAGATAGGTGTTCTTGGCCAAGAGGTGGTGCAGAGCATGATGAAGAAGGCTTAGCTTGTGCGTGAGAGGATGAAGGTGGATCAAGATCAGAAAAATTAATATGCTGATCATAGGAGAAGACCCTTGTATTTTTTGTTTGGGGACCACATATTCTTAAAGGTCTACCCTCTATATGGATAGTAGAGGTTTGGTAGGGGATTAAGCTTTCTCCACGGTTCATCAGACCCTTCTAGGTGTTGGGACGAGTCAGTGAGGTGGATTATCATATGGTGTTACCACCATGGTTGGAGAGGATCCACAATATATTTCATGTATCTCAGCTCTGACGGTATCTACAAGATGACTCCCACATCCTCAACTGGGGAGAGATGGATATCAAGAATGATGCAACATTTGGGGGGCGACCTGTGGGAATCGAAGATCATAAGGAGAAGGTGCTTTGTGGATGGACATTCCCTTAGTTCATGTGTTTTTGATACATGGTTCCCTTGAGGATAGTACCTTGGAGCAAGAGGCACAGATATGTGCCCAGTACCCAAAGCTGTTCGGAGTTTTGATCTTGTGTTTTCATTGTGAATTTTGGTAATGTAATGCTTGAAATTGTTTGTTATGATATGGGATGTTTCCATTGTTCTCTAAGTGTGTGTGAAATTTCATGACTATGGAGAGGGGAGGACCTGATCTTTAATAAATATGCAATAAGGTGGATGTGATTAAAACCGTGCGGGCAAGTCAATGCTGCCTAAAGCAGATAGTTTCTTGACATGGAGAAAGGGACTCCGTAATACATATGTCTGAATGGTGTGACCTTTCTATGTTTGTATGGTTATTTGATGGAGAGGAGTGGTAGTTATTCTCTATTTTTTCAGAAGATAGATGTCAGTGGGATGTCCGAGGATTTTGAGGTTTTATTTTGAATTTCAAACAACTCTAGGGAAATTTGTCCCTAAAAGGTATCTTATGAGGTGGTTGTTCGGGCCCCTCTCTTTTCATCAGGTTTAGTATTGAATTATCGAGGGAAAGAATAGTTAGAGAGGTATCTGATGTAATGGCTCAGACCCTCATAGTCCATTACATTTCCAAATCCTGATGTATGAGGCATCCTGGGAACCATCAGTGACTCATTGAGGAGTTTTCCAAATTTCAAGTTGAAAGAACGGTGGCACCGATCGACATCGGTGGCACCAGTGGGCATTTGTGCTAGGGAAATGGTGACAGGGCGATGGTGCTAGGGTGTCGATGTCTCACCCATCGGTGAGTAATTTCTAGTCTCTCTTGAACATTATAGTTTCTTTCCAGTAATGTATCTTTTAATGTAAAAGTGTTTTAATACTCATTCAAAGCGATTTATGGACTATAAAATATGTTTTAAATCCACCAAGAGTCAGGTGAACCGTGAATTACCAAAACGTGCTGCATTATCATCATTTTCACACCCTTTTCAGCATTTTCCTGCCTTCTGTGTTTTCTAGTTTTTCCCCTATTACATGGTTTTCCCTGTTTAAAGGAAATCTATCAATTCAAAGCCGTCTGCTGGTCTATATCCATCGTTTCTGAGGAGAATTATCAAATCTTGATTAATCCCAATGTGTAAACCCACCAAGAAATGTAGTCAAGCCACGATCTGAATTTCAATTACTTCAAAATGTTCTCTCTAATTTTAGGATCTGGCCTCTTCTTAAGCCAAAATCCTCTTATCCTTCTTCCTTTTGATTTCACTAAGTGCACATTGAGACTTCATCCCGAGACGAATCATGCGCCCGTGTTGGAGCCCTTCCCGATTAGCCTTGGATTTTTCATTCCTACATGTCCCGCCATCCCCAGTTCTTAGTGAAAGGAGAAAACATTGATCCTTGATCATCCAAGTAGGGTTTTTTCCTTCCTCTTTTTTACTGTGAATTATGCAGGGTGGGTATGATAATGTACCCTTGGGATGTAGATGAAATCAACTTTAACAAAGATAATAAATGGACTTTTAAAGAATAAAAGGCTGGTAAAGTTTATGATGTTTCTATGTTATACCTTTGTTTTTATGTTGTGAATTGTTTGGGCTAGTTTACACTAAAAATTGTGGCCATTGGTGGTCCTTTCTTGCACACTAATGAATCTCTATTTTTATGGATAATCTTGTGATTGACTAACTGAAACATGGGAACTAGTTAATCACAAAAACTTGGTTGATTAAATGGATGAACAATGGATAAGAACCCATGTGTGATCACCCCAGTTAACCATGAAAAGAAGGAACTTAATGAATGGTGTTGGCCAAATCTAAAAACATCCTTGCTATGTTCGGATGTTATGCATGGTTGTTCAGTTTAGCATTTTTGGGATGATGTATAGGAGAATGAAATATCTGGTTGAGAGGTTGTCAGTTTTTGAATCTGTGTCTATTTGGAGCCGATGGAAATTATTATGGACCCTAGTAAGTTGGGTCTTGGTTTGGTTCTTGTACATCGAGGGATCTCACAGATCCCATTTTTATGTTGTTATGTACAAGAGAATTGGGAGTGAATACTTACACAGCTGCTTGGAAATTTTATTTCAGTTGTTGTTTTGGCATGTGTTTTTGGACCAATAGTGAAGGAATATTTAAATGGAATCACTTGAACATGATTACAAGAATGAGTACGATGAGAAATTATTTATTTTTAGAAAAGGGTTGTGCTTTGGTTGTAACTATTGTGTACTTGTGCATGTAGGGGTAGCATCAAGAGTGGTTTTTTGTGGGATGGTCATTGGTTTCAAGACCCTTAGGTTGGGATGCGTTCTTGATTACTTATATGTATAAGATTTAGTTCTTTTGTTTCTTATACGCACCCCACCCATGTTGTTCACTTCATCCTGAACACCCCCATTTCATGGGAGAGGGTGTTTTCCACCACATTCTTATGAGTGGCTGGTTATTAGCTCCTTTTTGATCCTTCTCCCAAGTATCCCAAGTCTGTTTTAGTAGGCTGTGACGACCTTAGGTTCATTACAACCCAAGAATCTTTGGGAAGGGTCTGTTATGGTGGTTAGACGAGGTGTGTGTGGGTAGTTTTGTTTCCCATGTGTCTTCAAGATGAAACACAGGTGTCTTCGGGCAAGGTAGTGGTTGTTCTGGACCAAGTTTCTTTGGGCGTGGTGGTGGTTGTTGTGGCCCAAGTGTCTGCGGGCGTAGTTATATGTGGTTGTGGTGGCCCAGGTGTTTGCGGGCATGATATATGTGTTGTTAGGATGACCTATGGGGTTGTTTTTGGGGTGGTAGTGGGGATATAGTGGGAGATGTGGGGGAGTTTTCATTGTAGGATGTTCTGAATAACCAGTGGGAAAGAGGTGTGAGGTACCCAAATATCAATGTGCTATTACTATTATTTTACCTGGTTTTAATAATTTCGGGAGTGTGCCTTAGTGAGGTTGGGTGGAAAGTTTTTCCTTTCTAGGTGTTTTGGTTACCTCTATTTTTTTTCTCATGGGGAATTAGAATACCTCCCCACTTATGCATGAGATCTTCTGGTTTCTCTACTATGTATATAAAATGGATTTCAGGTTTCCAAGAGGACTTTGAGGACCATTCCAGACCTTACTAGCTCAGATTTTGGGATAGTTGTCATTACTTCTTTTCATTATTTTGGTACATACCTTCACAGTTTTCTTGTACTTTGTATCAATTTATTTTGAACATGCATGTGGAAAAAGAGTTTTGGAATTTAATTTCACTTTTTTTTGGAGTTTTTTGGGATTCACCATCTTATCTCCCTATATTATTAAATAAAAAGGGTAATGACTTCCATATTATGTGAGATTCTATACCATTGGTGCTAGTCTACACTCTAGGGCCTATTAAAGGTGGGACTCAGGGGTCAATATCTCTCCTTAAACTTGAATAAAGAATGGTCAAGCATTTTTCAATCCCTTCCCTCATCCCGGAGAAGGCGAGTCATGACATTGCTAAAAAATTACAATAAAGAGAGAGTTGACGCCATCTACATGAGGAGCATCCATGGAGTGTATTTTATTCATTGATGCCAAGATTTCAACACCTCTAATGAACTTATAAAGGCATTCATTCAAATAGATTGGATGATCCTCTTTCAGAGTGATAAAAGTTTCCCCAACACTGGAACTATCATGGGCTTGGTAATCTAAAATTAGATTGGTAGGGACACCTCTTTCTAGCCTCCTCATCATTAAGGGAAAAACCACCCCCTGAAGGTTTGAAATTCTTTTGAAGATGATCATACTCAAAAAAGTGACTCTAACGATCTATGATTCCCATATAAATCAAATAAATGAGCATCTAGACAAGGATCTGATCAATATAACCTCATCTATAGTCACTACTTTTGGGGGGATTAAGGGGTGGATTCATAAGAATCTTTTGGTAATGGCTAGGCTAATAATGTTGGCACCAAACAAGTGGAAAACCAATATAGGAGGGTCTGAGAACATCAACTTTGGTGTGGGATGGGGGGCAGACTTCGCAATATCCATGGGAGCCTAATTCAAAGAGTAAGTGTTTATGACTGGGTTCTTATCTACCATAATCTAATGCTGATCAATTAAGCTGAAGGAAGTACATGAGAACTAGTGTTCACATTTAGTGTCTCCTATAGACAACCAATAGTTTTTGAGACAAATGTTTGTGGACCTAACATGATCACTTAATCTTTCACAGACACAGAATGATAGATCAACGCTTTTGATAGTTTCACTATGTCATTTTTTTCTCAAACTTTGAAACAAAAGGTAGCCTTATATTTTTTTCCCTCAACCATACACCAAGATTCATAATGAAATTACCAACTCCTTTAACCTCTTTAATGGTGCGGTACTTCTCCAAATGACATAGGAATCCATAGAAGAATCTAAACTATGTAGCTTCTCATACTCAATGAATATGCATGAGTATGAGTTTTCAAAAGTAAGGAAGATCAGTCTCATAAGAAATTGTTCTACCTCCTCCATCAGACTTTCTTAAAAATAATGGACCCAATGGATGTGATCATAGATATCCCATTTAATAAAATGAACAATGCAGATTCCTATATCCTTTAAGATATGTTCATATGTACCACTAAAAGTGATCGCATTCAGACAAATCCTTAAGGGTGGTTTATCAAAGGTGATCTTCTAAATATCTCTTTATTTATTAATATTGTTAAATTAGATCAACTTGTTTTCAAGGAACCATATTCTACCCTATATCATCGTTCATTTATAATCCTCATTAAAAAAATAAAAAATCAGAACCCCTACCTCACTTTCCCTTATTTACACTCCATTATTCAATCTTCATACTAATTAGAGAGTTTTTTTAATGTGATTAAGATAAAAGGATGATGTGAAGGTAGTTTTTCCTCTACAAAGAGATCCATTATTTTTAATAATATGACATTATCACCCATATTAACAAAAATACACAATTTATCCTTTTATGATATTGAAAAATTCCTCCACCGTGAGATCAGATCATTCTCCATGTTAAACGGTGGAAGATAAAGTGTACGATCTGAAAGAAAGACACACTCCCAAGAAGACAGACCCTGGTGGAGTAGGGATCACATATAATAGAATGATAATTTCCTCACTATGAAATAAACTCCATTCCTAGAAAACCCTAGGAAATCTAAACTCGAGGAAGGCCTAGGAATCATTCCCTCATAACTGAGTTACTTTTTTGTGTTCAAGAGTATATTTACTACACAACATTAGCGAGATTAATTTTCATTGAAAATAAAACAAGCATTAATATTCTAATATCAATATACATCATAATATTACATTGTATATTTCTAGATAATTTTTACTTTGTAAATTTCTAGTACATACATATTGGAATTTAACATTGAAAATTTATACCAAAAATTTTAATGACTATTTATAGTATATATTTGAATGAATAAAAACAAGTATGCATATATTTAAATTTAAATTTAAATCTAATTTTCTAGTATAAATTTACACTAGCAATTTTCTATGCATATATACAAACATGAAAATTTTTATATAAAATTCTCGATGAAAATATTCAATGGTTATTTTTTATAAATTTTCATTGTAAATTTGATTTGAAAAGTTTTAATACATATATAAAAATGTACACACAAATTTTTATTGATATTTAAAATTAAAATTCACAATGAAAATTTTTAATGGAAAATACCATAATTCTATTTGAAATTTTCAGTGAAAATTCATTGTGATAATTTTCAGTTATCAATATAAATTTATATGGGAAATTTAATTTTGACTGAAAAAATTAACAATTCAAATGAAAATTTCCAATTAAATTTTTTATTAAAGATGTATAATTATAATTGAAAAATCATACAAAAAAATCAATATAAAAATATACATTTATACTAATATAAACATAAGAATAAAGAGGTGTTATGGATTGGAAACATGATATGAAACAACCTATGATGGAATGAAATGGTCCTTTATCTAGTTTGTGATGAGAAACATATGCTTATCTATAAAATGGATTGAGGTTGTTATGAATTTTTTCTCATACGTATCATTCAATATTCTAATCAATGATGACCTCACAAAGAGTTTTTCTCTTAGTAGGAATCTTTTCTAAGGGGACCTTCACCCTCCATTTCTCTTTATATTAGTTTCTGATATTTTCTCAAATATTATTTCAATGGAATCACATGAAAATATCAGTCAAAGTGTGAATGTGTTTAGTAGATCCGTATCTATTTAACTGCTTTTTTTCCAATGGCAGTTTAATTTTTTCAAGGGCCACTCTAGAAGAATGTGTTAGTATCTATCATATAATACATAGATATGAATTAGAATTTGGGTAGTCTATTAATCTATTAAAATATGAAATCTCTTTCATGTCAGTTGTTCCTTTGAGTAGGAAGAGCATAATTTTTTATGCTTTGGGTATCCTAGTGATCGATAAGAATCAAATATATTTGGGAATCCTCAGCATTTTTAGTCACTCAAATAATATGGTTCTAGCAGTTATCTTGGTTATATTGGAATAAAAGATTTAGGGATAGAAATTTAAAAGCATCTCCAAAGTGGGTGATGAAGATATTATAAATTTTTGGACCAATCAATACCAATATATGTTATGTCCCTTTTTAAGATCCTCATATTTTTCATTGACCAACTTCACTATCACCTAGATAACTTGTGATGGGGTATGAAAAATGGGAGGAAAAAAATTCATTGGATTGCCTAGGATAAGATCTTCCATCTTAATGATTGTGGGGGAATAAGTTTTTGGGATATGAACACTTTAAATACACTCTTCTTGCCATGCAAGGTTAGTAGCTTATTCATCTCCCTAATTTTTTCTGCACTAGGATCCTCAATAGAAAATACTTCCACATTCGTACTATTTCCAAGCATTCTTATGGAATCTCCTCAATTTTATATGGCGAATCGTGTGGGGTTTGCATGAGTTTCTCAATAAGAGGATCTATTGGTGGATTTGATATAAGATAACTGTTAGGGTTTGGAAAGGCCCATGACTAGTTGATAGTGGGGGTTTTAAAGTGATCTACCTTATGATCAATAGTTTGAATGATACAATGGTTTTATCTCTATTTAATGGGATGTGTAATGGTAGGTTCACTGAAAAATTAGACTCTTGATTTGTAGAGAGATATTAAAACATTATCCTCATCATCCCTTTGGTAAGGTACTTGGACCTGGATTGTATGTGATATAGTTATGAAACCTCAGGAACCTACTCCTTTAAATAATGCTATAATATTACTTTGGAAACACTGGCCATGGAGGTTGGTGAGAGGTGGTAGAATCTCTATAAGCTTTTTATTCCACCCATGGTTTGCTTTTTTTGGGGGAAGACATGCACACAAGTTCTCCCATATATGGAGTTACTTATGTTTCTTCATGCGATTGATAACCCAATATAACCTCTCTATATGGATACATCTGAATAATCCATGAATTTTATTTTCAACTACCCTAGGTCCAATGCCATATAGAACTCTTGGAAATAAAATGATGATACATTTTTATTTTTTTCACATGAATTTGCAACACTTTTGAAAAAGTGGGTTTCTTCCATTCTATTAGAGACAACAAATATTTTATTCATAGTGGAATGGATGATCATGGTTAGATATAACAATTTCATTTTTAACAAGTGGGAAATAACTTATTTCGTTTGGGTTGATCAGGCTTTGTCATGGTTGGATATTTTGAACCACAACCAATCATAGAATGATACACCTTCCATGCGTCTCAGTTCAGGTCTTTGCAATCCTTCTCCAATAGAAACCTTAAATAATAATGTGGACATGAACAATTCTAATAGAGGCATTACCACCATTGGTGTGATTTTTTGGGACTTTATGGGATCAATTATTACTCTACAATCCTCATTATCCACTTCCTGAAGTTGACGGATTACAAAATCCCATGTTATTATTTTTGGTTTTGAATTTTATTGTGAAAGAGGATGGAGATATATTATCTTTTAGTTAGATTTATTCCTATATTCATTGAAATATTTTCATAAAATGTGGTCTTCACGAATTTAGCTTCTTGTTCGTGAGGATTTTTTCTCTTCAACACCCATTTATGACATGTTTCTTTTCTTTCTGAAAAAGGGAGGGTAATTGAACTGCTCACCTATTGAAAACACATGGACTTTATAGTATGTAACATGACCAGTTGGATGATTTTATTCCTTGTATTTATTCCCTTATAATCCTTGGTCATTTATCTTTTAATTTAACTCCCTTTTTATAAAAAAAATAAGCATATGCATACATGCATACATAAATTAGAAATATTCACTAGAATTGTATACATGAAATTTCATTGAATGTTTTTAATTAAAAAAAAATAAATACATGTTTGAATTTCCAATGTGGATATATTGACACATAAATAAATAATGTGAATCTATAATGAGAATTTGCATATTTATAGTGTAAATTGCTCCTATAAATTTTTGGTGTAGATTTTCTTATTTACTATTATTATATATTTATTATTGTTATTTTATATTTTTTTATCTTTGATGTTAATTTTTAATACAAATAGTTAATATATATAATTTTACAGTTATGTTTTAGATGGTTTACATTATGATGGGAAGGGTATTCTCAACATATTTTTTAAAATGAAAGGGTTTGATTTTAAAAATCATTTTAGTCCCAAAAAATAGATTTGATGCCAAAAAGTGGAAGATCACCCCACCGTGTACCTAACCCTTAGGTTTGTAGATGAACATGATATGATGTTTCTCCATCCCTTCATAGATCTACAATCATTCCATTAAAACTATTCACCTTTGATTATTTTTGTACTCAGAAATCTAGGTTCGATGATTCTTCACAAAAAAACACTAATTTATTTTCCATATCCAGAAGAAGCTATTAGATTCTCAATTAGTCAGGGTCACTAAAACCACTATTCTATTTTCCTTCATTGGTTGAAGCTATCGTCATTATTATTTTCGTTATTTACCTTCAACATCCCCGCTCTAATTCATTACTCCAAGCAGTTGAATGAAATTATTATTTTTATCTCTTAGTCATTCCCTTTGTTATTAATGGGAAGGGTGATTAAATATTTACACAAATTAAAAAGAAAAGGAAATTAATTTTGTATTTTGAATTTATAGTGTATTAGGAAATTAAATTTTTAGCAAATTTTAGCATCTCTTATATATAAATAAATAAAAATAAATATTTATTATAATAAAAATAATTAAATAATAATTAATTATATAAAAAAATTATAATTATAAAATGAAAACATTATATGTATATATATATTATTTATATAAAAATTTTAATAATAATAGTCATTACTATAGATGATGCCTTTAATATCACTAAAAAAGGGCTTTATTAGTGAAAAAAAGTGGACAATCTAAGCACCATACAAAATGTGCATCCTTTTTCAACACTTCCAAAAGCACTGATAGTGGAACCCATTATTGATGATTTATGTTTTGAACTAATAAACATGGACTTTATTAGCACTTTTTTCTAGCACTGATAAAGGCCTTATGTGATGCTGCACAGCTGTAGCCCTACAACGACCATATAACAACCCTATAACAACAAACACAATTAGAATAAATAAATGAGAATAAAAATATAATGAAAACAATATTGGAATAAAAATAATACATTTCATCATAATTTCAATTCTAAATTTACATACAAAATATTTATAAATAATAAAAAACTATATTCTATATAAAAAAATCAAAATTCTTATATCAGATTTTTTCCTATGATCAACCTCCATAAAAAATATTTTCCCTATGATAATACTAAGGTTTATTATATTAATAGTAAATAAAAAACGAAAAAAATTAATGTTATATAACCCTAATATTATAAATTGTATTTTTAATTACTATATATATATTAATTATATTATCAGTTATACTATTAATCAGGTTATTTAAATTGTAATTTTATATTGAAGGCACACATTTCAAGTTATACCAATAACATCATGTGTCAGATTGATGTGAAATCAATTTCTACATGTAAAAAATAAATTATGAATCATTTTGATAATGTTTGAAAGCAATTTGATCTGGTTTTCCATGTTTTGGAATTTTGGCATGCGTTTTAAACTTAAATAACACTTTATATTGAAAACATGCTCTTCGAGTCATACCCAACACATATTATTTCATATTAACATGTGTTCAATTTCTACTTGTCTTAAATGAATTATTGATTGCTGTAAATTGTTTTAAGAAAAATTCAATCTTGGTTTCTCAGTTTTGTGTATGTGGTGCATGTTTTACAATAAAATTGAACTTTTATATCAAAAACAAACACATTGTGTCATACCGACAACATCATTTATTGAATTGACATGTAGTTAATTCATATAGGTAAAAAATAAATTATGAATTTTGGTCCTTAAGATTGAAAATAATATGATATTGTTTTCTTGGTTTTGTCTAGTGATGCATGTTTTAAACAAAATTAACGCTTTTATATTAAAAACAAAAACCTCTAGTTATACTGGCCATATCATGTGTTGGATTGATATGCGTTCAATTCCTACATGTCCCAAATAAATTATGGACCATTTTCCTACTATTTGAAAACAATTAGAGAACATTTTATTGAATTTGTATAGTGACACATGTTCTAAATGAAAATGACTCTTCTATAATGAAAACACACCCTTTATGTCATATCGGACACTTCATGTTCCAGATTGATGGGAAATCAATTTGTGAATGTCAAAAAAGAATTATGGATCATTTTCTTAAAATTTTTAAAATAATGAGAGCATATTTTCTTGGTTTGGGCTATTTGAAGAACATTTTATGATAAAATTATACTTTACCATTGAAAGCTGCACTTCAAGTCATATTGATCAAATCATCTTTCAGAATGATGTGCTGTTGATTTATACATGTCATAAAGAGATTATAGATCTTTATCATAAATATAGAAAAAAAATCTGAGCTCATTGCATTTTTTCTCTATTTATAACACATTTCAAACTAAAATGAAACTTCTACCTTGAAACCACACACTTTGACTCATGTCGGCCACATTTTGTGCCAGATTGACATATGGTAAATTACTATATGTCAAAAATTAATTAGGGATATTTTTCCTAATGTTTAAAAACAATTGAATATCTTTTTCTAATTTATGGTATGTGTTGAATGATTTAACCTAAAATTAAACTTATATTGAAAACACAAACATCGAGTCATACCAACCTCTAATTGTGTCTAATTTATGTGTTGAGAGTTCTTATATATCACTAATGAATTATAGATCATTTTACTAATTTTGGAAAATCATATGAGCTCCATTGACTGGTTTTGGATTTGTAACATGCATTTTAAAATAAATTTGAACTTATATACTAAAAAGCAATCACTTTGGGTCATACTTCCCACATCATAAGTCAGATTTTATAAGGGAAATTACCATACATAAAAACATTATTGATTATTTTACTAAAGTCTAAATATATTTTGAGATCATTTCATCAGTTTTGGCTATGTGATGTTCCTTTTAAACTATGAATTTCATCTAATGTCACACATCCACGAAGATTTTCCACTCCTGGAGGTGGAAAACTATAGATAAAACCTAGATTAGTAAAAACTACCAAACCATTGCAGAATATTGAATCAGACATCATAACCAATAATTAAATTTAAAAATAATTTATATACTATATCATCAAATTTTTATCATATTTAAATTGGTTATAATTAATTAAATGTTACTTTATCTTGACACCTTTTCTATGGATTGGTTGATAAATATTTGATATACCAACCGAAACCTAGAAAAGCTATCAAAGCCTCAATTATCTCAAATTTCAGTAACCATTAGTCACCTTTCAGTTATGGGGTAAAATCTAGCTTCAAATAGTAATGCCTCTTGTTGAATGCCCTTTAATTACAATATTAATCACAAGAATGTGAGGGGGACTATGATTTTGGGATACATAACATTTTTACACTGACATATAAGTCCTTACAATCCAAGAGATAGGGTGAAACATAGTTCATCAATGAAGAAAATAAAATTAAATTATTAAAAGTTATATAGTTTCATACAAAAAAAGACATGTAATTTAAATCATACATTAGTCAGTGTGTCATCTCAATATCGGTCAATTATTAAAATTAGATAATCAAAATAAAAATGATCATGGATAATTTCTCTCCCACTGTGAGAGTTCTCTCCTAGGAATTCTTAGGGTTTAGTGGTTCTTCAGCGGCAGCCTGCCTCTCAGATCATCGCTCTCTTTGATCCTCCCCATTTGTTCTTTCCCTGTTTATCTTGTTGCGGCATCCACATATCTTGACACTCTATCCCAATCACATTTTGGGCTTTCGAGACTTGGGGTATCCTCTCTTTCTCTTTACTTAGCTTCTCTCTGTTTATTTATTTGGTTTTAAGTCAAATTCCAAGATTCATTCAGTTCGTGACAGACTTCTGATCCTTTGGCGGACTCTGTGTGCTTGAGATCTATGGTTTCTGGTCAATTTATGGCCAATGGATTACAACCAACCCCCAATTGATCATTTCTTTATGGATAGATGAGATAATGGGGTCTTATTTCATAGGTCATATTTTATCTATTTTCTGAGACTGGCTGAGGTGATTTTCATGAAGGGTGGTCATAATGAGATTCTTGTCATTTTCTTCTTCCATAGTTCATAGAGTTATTAAATGTGAAGGGTTTTCATTCGAATCTCAAGGTCATTAGATCTATTGCGGTTTGATGTGATTTGATTGTGTAGTAAGTGTTATTCAAAGTTCGAGGTGTGGTCTGTGAAGGGAGTTGCATGCATGGTTTGTGGTTGTGTGGTTCACGGTGGGGTGGTTTGCGAAGGGTGTACCCAGTGGTTCGTGACATCCTTCTTGAATATGGATGTGGTTCGTGAAAGTGACTTTTGTGTAGGGTTCTTGTTCATGAATACATCCGTTTACCTTGTATTTGGTGGTTCTTGACGTTGTGGTCTGTGTAAGTTTCATGAAGTACTAGAGAATTAAGGATTGTTCTAGTTGCTGAAACTATTTTTCTTGGATCCCAATGCTCATGATCTTGGAGATATGGTATCATCCAATACAGTAGAAAATGATATGGTAAATATATAGAAAAATATCTCACTTACAAACAAAGATAATGAAACAATTATTAAAAATAACAACAGTGATACCTTCCTGGCATGATGCATGTCTCTATTATTAGTTGGGAAATCCATATTAAGAAGACATTTCAACATAGGTGCGCTGAAGAATACATTTTAGTTGATATGGAACATGGATTATGGAGTGGAAATAAGGGAAGTCATAGTAGGACATCTGATCATTGAATTCTTCAATACAAATGACAAATAAAATGTGCTCTAGGGGAGACCATGGTTATTTGAAAACCATCTCTTGATGATGGAAGTATTGAAGATCTTTGAAGATATACTCACTATAAATTTTTCCAATTCCCCCTTTTGACTGTGATTAACTGGTATTCTCTTCAATGGAAGATTAGAATGGGTGATGCAAGAACATGGAATTCATATTTTCAAATTCATTGAAAGCGACCAATCACACCCAATCCACGGGGGACCTTCAGTAAGGATTAGAGTGACAGTTGTTGTTTCCAAACCTCTCATGAGAGGAACCTTCTTGACAGTTTATGGAGTGAAAAATTGGATATCTTTTGAATACAATAAACTATCGAAATTATGTTTTTTTTAGCTGCCTTGGAAATTCTGAAAAATACTGTGTATAAAAAGTGACAAACAATGAAGGTAAATTGGTGATGTTGTACAGTCAATGGTTAAGCGCTGAAAATATGCAAATTCCTTTCATCCATGAAGTAGTAAAACAATTAGATAGATAAAGACTCACTAAGGTTCTCCATTCACAAAAGGCTCCCGTTCATAGTAAAATCATTTTTGTTGGACCTCCTCCAACCCTGGAAAAATTATATAACATAGAGCAATAGTGTGATGCAAATAAACTTTCGCCTAATTATCAGATGGTTGAAACTGAAAACACTGATAAACTATAGATGAAACCCTTAATAACAACAATCATATACATGGTCTCTAGTTCTCCAACCTCTAGGTATTATCCTTAGCTGCTAGTCATCCCCAAACAAATCTGTTTAGACCCCCTATATTGCTTGATTACTCCTATGGGTTGTCACACCTTGAAAGCTATTCAGCTTGGTGAGGCCCTACATCCCACCACTGTGCATGCACCTAAAATGCCACATATGTGGAAGTGAATGGAAATATGTGATTATTGATTTGAATTGATCTCATAAAAAATAACTGGTTCAAAAATATATCTAGAGGAACAATCAGAAAATGAAATGTAACCCAAAAGGTAAAAAGTTACTCAAGAGGGAACCCTACTCGAATTAGAAGTGACGAAGAATAGAATAAACCTGTGCCACCTGGCATAATGATCATTCTAAGATGGAATTTTCTTGAGATTGAAAACCCATGAATGGTTTGGGTGCACCAGTTTCATTCCACTAAAAGTCGCCTAATAAGGTTTTTCTGTCCAAAACCTTGTTGGAAAATAACGACAACAATGGCATTGTGCAAAAAAGTTTCTTTTATGTCTGCTTCCTGGTCCCCCACCAAGGCCATTAGGAGGGGTGTATTTTATTGAAGTATAACATTAACATCAGAATCATCTATGTCATCTCAAATCAGGTGGATTCATAAATTCAAGGTGGACCCTCTCTGCCATGAACATTTTTTTGGTTTTTATGGACGAACATCTAAAAATGAGAAATAGAAATCGTGGGATCTTCTCTACTCACTATGATGAAGAATTTCTAGCCCTGTCCAATTTAGTGGTGACTATAATGAGATTCTATTTCATAATGAACAATGTGGGGGAGTTTTTTGTTCCTCCACTATGATGTCTATCTTTCAGGATTCGATCTCCAGGGTGGACTGGTTTGGACTTGGTTTTTTAGGTAGCCCCTTCTCTCAGTTTCAAGATAATTTAAAAATCTCATGCATTGTTGACCATTTGAATATATTTTTGGGCTCCATAGAATGGAACAACATCTTCAGAATGTTCTATATCTCTCAACTGGAACCAAATTCTTTAGACCACTACCCTATCATCATTGATTTCTCTCATAGAGGTCACAATCTAAGAAATGGGAATATTTTGAGATTCAAAAGATTCTAGGAAAATGATAGTGAATGTGAAGAGATTATCCCCTAATTTTGGAAGGGTGGAAATTCAGATATTTGTTCAAACCTTCAGTAGATGGCCTCTAAGCTAACCTCATGGAGAAATTATAAATTTCTTCAACCCGATAGGCATTGTGACTCAATTGAAAAACTATTAAAATCACTTTTTCACAACCACTAAATGATTCTATTATTTTTATAATTAACATTATCCATGGTGAATTGGATGTGACACTTTGTATTAAAGAGAGATTCAAGGATATGAGTGTGCGCAAAGGTCACATCAAAGAAGGGGACACCAACATGTGTTACTTACCTAGAAGGCTTCTGTCAGACACTAAAAATCAGAATTTCTTTCCACTCGTATCCTGATAGAATATTTGTATCCAATGTTGAAAAAATCCATGAAAATATTTCCGATTATATGCAGAAGATCTATTCTATAGGGGACTCCACTATTACAGCCGATGTGGAAGCATGCACCAAACTGGTGATCACTAGTGTGAAAACCAATAGCTCATAAAAGAGGTTTCAAATGATGAGATCTTATGATATATGAAACACATCTGTTCCACAAAATCTCTGGGACCTGATGAATTACATTCTCTCTTCTTTTTGAAATACATGCACATTATCGGCCTAGACATTTCTACTATTATGGAAGATATCTTGGTGGATAAAATAAATCCGTTCTCTCTCAATGAGACCATTTTAACTCTCATTCTAAAGATTAATATATCGTTATTAGCCTCAAACTTTAGGCCAATTAGCTAATGCAACATTTCTTATAAAATTTTTTCAAGTATTTTAGTCATCTGTTTGCACAGGTGGCTACCTATCATTATCTCTAAAAATCAAAGCTCCTTTGTTGCAAAAAGGCTCATCACAGATAATGCTATGGTGACCCATGAGGTGTTCTATTCAATGAAAACTCACTCAGTGGTGAGAAGTGGAATTATGGATTTTAAATTTGATATGACTAAGGTGTATGATAGAGTGGAATTTCATTTCCTCTGGTTTGTTATGACAAAAATGGGTTTTTGTTCAAAATAGATTGATATGATCATGGACTGTGTTTAATCTATTAATTTTTGGATCAATATTAATGGTGGAATCTCAAAATACTTTCCACCCACCCAGGGCCTTCACTAGGGAAACCCTCTCTCCATGTTTCTCTTCATATTGGTGGTTGATGTTTTCTCCAACCTTATTTCTATGGAAGCTTCCTCTAACTCGATTCATTGAGAAAAGGTGTTCCATTTTAGCTAACCATTTTCCTATATCTTATTCATAGATGACTGACTTATTTTCTCAAGATCCACACATAATTAATTACTTTCTATATGTAATGTGATCCGACATTTTGAGATGACTTCTGGACAAGCGATTAATCAAGAAAAATCAGAAATCTCATTTAGCTCAAGCATGCCATTGAATAAGAGAGCGGAGCTCTATCTCACTATAGAAATTTAGATGGTCGAAAAATATAATAAATACATTGGGATCCCTATGATGGTTGACTGGTAAAAGAAAGAAATCATCTAATTCACTATGGAATGAATATAGAAAAAAATTGAGGGATGGTATCCGATGAGAATTTCTAGAGAGAGAAAAGAAACTCTCATTAAGGATTACCTTCAGTCTATACCATGATATATCATGTTACTATTAAAGCTTCATGGTGAGATTTTTGAATGGATTAAATCACGTATTCCCAATATTTTGTGGGGCCATCGTAACGAGAGGAAACAATTTCACCAAATTTCCTGGAAGTCATTCTGTGCCCCTAATGTAGTGGGTTGTATGGTATTTTGGGACCTCGGCCTATTTAATGATGCGTTACTGGATAATCAGGGATGGTTCCACCTAACTCAACCATTATCACATTGAACATGGATTCCTCAAGAAAAATATTTTCCTTGCTTTGACATCTAGAACTCCTCTTTGGGCCACACCCCAGTTTCTATGGAGAATTATTTGGGGGTACACGACATTTACAAGGCAAATGAATTGGTTAGAGGATTGGGGATGGGAAAAAAGTCAACATTTGGAAGGGTCCTTGGTTTATTGACAATGATAACATGATGGGTACTTACCCATCCTTTCCAGGATCCTAGAATGAAACCATCTTCTTTTTGGTCGATGATTCTGGCTCCGGTTGGTGCTTAGATAAAATTATCTCTTGGTCTAATGAAAGGGATAGAAATATTATTCTCAGCATTCCATATGTGATGGATGTAGGGAAAGACTGTCTTTTTTAGAGATAAGATACTTCAGGATCCTACTCAGTGAGATCAGGTTAAATAATTTCTCTTGATGATCACATTGATGTTATAAGGGGCCATGGAAAACTTTTTGCATTTGGATGTCCCCTAAAGATCCGCTACTTCGGGTGGAAGATTTGTATGGGTGTACTTCCCACATTCTACTTCCTCAAATTCTTCCATATTTTGAATAACCATTTATTCCCCCTTTTCTAGGATGATACAAAACCCCTTTTAAATACCATCATTCATTTTCCAAGGGTCAAGAAGGTTTGGACTGCGTGGGGTTCTTTTAAAGAGCTTATTTTTGAAGTGGTGCATGATCTCCCATCACTGCTGATGATGTGGTCTTTCTCATTAAATGATGATAAGGTAGACTCCCTATTCATTGTGGCTTGGATTTGATGGTTTAGATAGATTTTTTACCCTTTATTCACACCTCAAAACCAAGTGGATTATGGATTTAACATGCAACTTCTTGGATTGATTGGTGGAATCATTACACTAACCAGAATGTGTTCTATGACTCCTGATCAATTGAAGATAGATGGAATTTCCCTCCAGAAGGGGTATTTATGATCAATGTATATGATTATTTATCCAGGTGTGGATTTGTTGAAATTTTATTATTTTTATGTGATCATATTGGCAAGATCCTTGTGACTAGATAGGATTCAGTCCATGCTTTTTGGGAGCCCGCAGTTGCTGAAGCCTATTCTGTCCTCACTGGTTTGACCATTTCAAATGATCTTGGATGGAATTCTATACATATTTAAACTAAATGTTTCTAATTTATAAAATCCATCAAAACAAATGAATTTGTCCTCTAATATTATGGCTTCCTCATAAGGATAATTCATTCTCTCAATAACATCTTTGCAGCTTGTTCGTTCTCCTTCATCAAATGGGAGGGAAACGAAGTAGCTCATCATATATCTTCCTATTGTGCGACTAGAGAAAATCACCTCCGGATTGATTGTTTCTCCCTCATGGATGTTAGAACTTATTTCTCTTGAGCTTCCTGATTAATATAATTTCCTTCATTTGACAAAAAAAATATAATCAGATACAACAAAATGACATGAAATTTCAATCACACATTAGACAGTAATCTCAAGATCAATCATCATACAAGACTGATAACATGTTTTTTGGGATATTTATTATGTTTTATATATTTTAACATTATCTATAACTATATAAGATAAATAATATATATATACACATATATTAATAGAGACACCTTCATTAATATTTTTCAATCATTAAAGTGGAAAACAATATTTAAACCCCGATCAATATATATAATCTCACTATAGATATTGTGATGATTATATAGAAATTAAATTTAATAAAATGTTATATATATTTATAATAAATCATTAAATTTTTAACATGTTTTAATTAGTTATAATTAAACAATTATTACTTGATCTTGAGACTATTTATATGGATTGGTTTTTCTTTATTTTCTAAACCAACCAAAACCAAGGGGGAACTCTTGGAGAACCAATTATATCAGATTTCAGCAACCATTAGTCTCTTTTTAGTTATGATGTAAAAACCCACATTAAAAAAACACCTCTTATTAAACTCCATCTTATTAAAATGTTACTCAAATTTAAGTGAGGGGGTGTATGGGTTTGGGATACATAACATATTTACATGAAAACATAGGTCCTTATATAATTTGAAATATGAGTTACATGAAGGTCTTCAACGAGGAAAATAAAATAAAATTATAACAAATTATATAACCACATACAAAAGACAACGAACTATATCAATCAATCATTTTTTGTTCATCTCAAGATTAGTCATTACATAATACTCTTAACATGTTTTTTGGGATACTTGTTATGTTTTACATATTATAAATTTACATATAACTCTACCTAATAAATAATAAATAACTACATATATATCCTTATATTTGTATTACCTTATTCTAAATATCAACACACACACACACACACACATAAATTTTTTGAATTTAAAGTTGTTTTCTAAATAAATTCCAAATATACATTTTCAAATATTATTTTAAAATATTATAACATATATATAAACACAAGTACTTAAAATATTATTAATAGTAAATTTTGTTAAGTTTAATTTTTAAAAGTAATATAATGTACACATGAAAAATAATTAAAATATTATAATCTTATTTTACTTTTAATATAATAAAATTAGATAAGTATATATATAATTTTTGAAGTAACTAGACTTTCCAAAATTTAAATTTTCAATGTGTATAAATATATATTTTAGTATATTCAATTGATTAACAAATGTCTATTGAATATTTTAATTGAAATTTATTTTACTTTAGAAATAATATATAATAATATATACATATAAATATTTTCAAATGTAATTATTCAAAATTTAAATTGCAAATTTATATACATTTTAAAATATTATATTCAAATAATACAACATATACATACACATTAAAATAGATTTGACAATATTTATTAATATTATAAAATAAGATTATATATATTTTCATAAACAACTATAGCACCCTAAATAAAAATATTATTATTCTATACATAACAGCTAAAAATATTGTTAATAGTATACTTTGTTAAATTTAATTAAAAAAAGTAATATAATTATATATATATATATATATATATCAAATAATATATTATAAATTTAAATAAATGAAAATATGATACATAATATAATAAATATTTTTTATAAATAATTATTTTTAATATAATTATTTTTAAATAATTATCTAGATTAACTTTATTTATGTATGTGAATGGAATATAATAATTTAAAATTATGTTAATTAAATATAACATACACAAATACATGCATATATATAAATTAAAATCTAATTATTCACCATTTAAATTAGAAATATATAGATTTTTGAAAACAATAATACTTCTCTAAATATAAATTATATTTTATAGATAATATTTTAATTTTTCAAACACCGTATTTAAATTACATAAATCATTCAATTTAAATTAAATCATAAAGAAATTCATATAGAAATAAAATCATAAAAATAACAGTAATTTATACATTCATACATCCATACATCCATACATCCATACATCCATACATCCATACATCCATACATCCATACATCCATACATCCATATATCCATACATCCATACATCCATACCAATTAAATAAATAAACCATACAAACAAAATAAATAAAAAAATTTGAATAATAAATTTTTTTAAATAGAAATATTACCTTCTTAATAGCTGTAAATATATTTTGGGAAAGAAATCTAGTAAATCTCCACAAATAAATTTGATCCATAACCACTTAAAATTTAAGGGGGACCTATATTTTTAATTTATTCTCTCCAGGATCTGTAAACATCATTCATGCCACCTTTGTAAAAAATTTGAAGGAAGCATGACTAGGGCTCATGCTTTATATTATTCACCAAGAAATCATGAACAAGGGTCACTCTTCCATGGTGGTAGAAAGAGAAGCATGAACCCCATTCTTGCTTCTCTATGAAATTGAGAAGTGTGAACCCCATTCATGCTTCTCAACAAAATTGAGAAGCGTGAACAATGATCACTCTACCCCAAGATTTTTTTAAAATATATTAAACCATATCACTTTAATTGGTTTTCATAAATTGTCAAAACCTTAAAAAAACCACTTTCATGAAAATAATTACACATAAAATTCACCTATGGTTTTTGAAACCCTCTCAATTTCATGTGACCAATATATCTTAATTTTAAACTTATTCTTCGTAAAACCCACACACACCTACTGTATTTATTTTATTCATGTAGTTCATAACATGAAAATCACATAGCATATACTCAGTTTCGTTCACACAAGTATATCAAGTCACACTTATTCTTATTTCTAAAAAATGAACATGAAACTTACTTCATTCATGGATATAATTTCATGTATAATTCACTATATTTTCACATTAAATAATATGTGATGCCTCTATCTTCCCTTATTTATTCTTTACATAACAGTATATACTAAAACTATTTTTCTTATTCCTCACAAAACAATGTGGATTTTACACTAGATCATGATACTAAAATAGTAATCATATGAATTTTAATGTCTATAAATACTCTACATGACTGCATGAAAACCTTACGTGAATACTGATCATTCTTGTTTACTTGGTTTCACTCTTAGCTCTCTCCAAATTATAGTCAATGACATACTACAATTGTGCCCTCATTTGGGTATTTATAGACAACAAAACCAACATGGATCCACAACCTCAATCAATATATGCACCTCCTCATCTTATGTAACTATAAAAAACATCACCACTACAAAAAATATCTTTTATTTTAAGTTCACACTTCATGGAACAATCTCATGAAACACATCAAGGAACATCATCCAAGATTTTCAAACTACTAATGATCATATATCATCATTCATATCATGTGAGTCGATCTCAGTTCAAACATGAAAGGTTCAGTATACAGATCCCGATGAAAAAAAAATCCTTAACGTACTCAAGGTAGAAGGTAAAGGCTAGCTCGATCAAAAATTTCAGAATAGCCTGATAAAAGGTGCTACATCATTTAGTATGCTTTAAAGAAGGATAAATAGTGTTCCACTTCAATGTGTACCACATTGGTAGGAACATTGGAAGATCCCTTCTTGATAATATTGTATGTGATGGAATGTTTTCTTAGCCAGACCCGGGGTCGGTACCTTGATACACTTCACACTCTATTTCTTAGGGTCACACTTCCCCCATCAGCCCCATTATCCATTTCCACATGTGTTCACATACATGAGTGCCACTGCGAGCTATATGTAGACTACCCACATAATTCCATGGATATGGTTTGGATGACTTGGTTTAGTTTTTTTACTCCATTTATTATAATATCATAGGGATTTCACAAAATTTACTCCATATCCACTCCAAAATCAAAATCCAAAATACGAACACATCAATACTTTTAATCAATTATTTTGATTTTCTAAAACATTTAATTCTCTAATAAATTTTTGTCTTTTTAAAAAATATAGTAAATTAGATGAGGTTCTTGAACAAAGAAGTCATTATAAATATTAATCCCCCAACATTCAACACATTTAAGGAAATATACACCATCTATTCCCATTATTTAATCATCTTTTTCTAATGTTCTAATAATTGAAATTCTCTACCCATCTCTTTCTCATGTATTATTATCTATGAAATTAATGTATTGAATTTGTTCCATAATATATATTTATTATTTGATTGTAAACAATTTCTCAGGAATTATTAATATTTATCAACGAAGTAAATTAGAGTGTGTTCTTGATGGCAGAACCTGCTATACATATTAGTCCCCCCGCACTCAACAGATACATGGGGACATACACCGTATATATCCCCAATATAATCACATTATTCTAATGTTCTAACTATGTTCATTCTCTAACCATATATTGCACATGTATTATTGTCTATGAATTTAATGTATTAAATTCATTCCAAAATATTTATTAATTATTTGATGAAAATCAATTTCTAATGCATTAATACTCATTGAATATGGATTAAATTAGAGTAAGTTCTTGTTGGAAGAACCTAGTATAAATATTAATCCCCATTCACTAAATAGAAACAAAATACTATACACTATCTAGATCCACCATATAATCACCTTCTTCTAATGTTCTAACAAAGTGAATTATCAAAACATCTCTTTCACTTGTATTATTTTCTAGGAATTTAATGTATTAAATTTGGTCCATAATATTTATTGATTATTTTATGGGAAAAAATTTCTCATGTATTAAATAACTATGTCGATGAATTAAAATTGAGTGGGTTCTTGATGGTATAACCAGTAATAAATATAAATCACCCCCTACTCAATGAATACAATGGAACATACACCATCAACATCAACCATCTAATCACCTTTATTTTAATTTTCTAATAATTTCAATTCTTTAGCCTTCTCTTGTACATGTATTATTACCTATTAATTTAATTTATTAAACTTGACCATGAATATTTATTTATTATTTTATGTTTCACGACGGGTCCTAGGGGCCCTTACCGTGACTACCCCAATCCCGCCTCCCATAGGCCAGGGGTTGGCGACTAGCACCAAGTCGTGAATCCCGATAAAAGGGAAGGCATTGCCATTATAAAAAAAACAAACAACACAGAGTACTCAAACTGAAGTAAAAACTAAGTAAATTGAGTACAAAAGTAAGTGCTCAAAAGTAAATGGGCCAGTATACAAACCCAACTAAAAGTGCGGTACAATTGAAAAGTAAAGTAAAACAACTGAAGACAAAGCAGCCACCACGAGGACGTCCTCTAGGAACTCCCACTTTAAGGGTGAGTACAAACAGTCTTATCTGCTCCTCAGGTCAATCCATCCTCTTTGTGTATATCCCACATGAAAGACCACATCCGGGTACCGTACCGCTCCTAAAGCCTCAACCACGATCAGCGATGTCCATCGTCTACAACCAACACAATGTAGTGCGGGCGAAGCCCTTGTAGGGGTGAGTACGATACTCAGTAGGGACCCCAAGACTCCTGAAGGTCTCCAAGAACCCACAAAGGATAAACCAAAAAGGAAAGCTACGAATACAAGTATCAACCAACACTACTTAGGTATATTCCCATACATATACCTAAGTAATCGAATCCAGTTCTACTCCAACTCCCCAGCTCATGAACAACTCAGTCCACACAGGAAAGTATAACTTAATCCACACAAGAAAGAACATCCCAATCCACAAAATAAATCAAGTCAATCATATCGATGATAATGATTGAAAGTCAAGACTCAACTCACATAGGTATACTATTCCTGAAGAGGGGTGTAGATGATTGAAGTAGCCTCTGATCATCTCCTCTGCCGAACCCACATAGGATCCAAGTAAAAATGTTGTCACTGCCGAACCCACCTAAGATCCAAGTATAGTAGCCATCGCTGCTGAACCCTCATAGGATTCAAGTACAGTCATCATCATTGCAGAACCCACGGAGGATCCAAGTACAGTCGTCATCACTGCCAAACCCAGAGAGGATCCAAGTACAGTCGTCCTCGCTGCCGAACTCACGTAGGATCGAAGTACAGTTGTCATCGTCGTCGTAGTCGCAACCAGCTCTAGGGTTCCCGCACACAGCACGCTCGATTCTGGGAGGGTCCGCTCCATGAGCCAAGGTGTCCATACATAAACTTTTACAAAGTACAGAGTTGATGTATCACAATGTTCTATCTTTTCAAAAGGAACTCAACGCGATAGACGACACTTCAATCGGACGCCCGATCTGAGAGTTATTGGCTTTTTCGTCTTAGGGCCCCGGTTGGTTTTTAAGCTAAAACCAACCTAACCGTACTCCAAATACATCCAAACCTCAAGATAAGTAAGCCAAAAGAACCATATCACTAAGAGGAATCGAAAAAAGTTGACGGCACATCAATCAGACGTCCGAAGATTAAGATATAAGCGTTTCCGCTCCGAGGGCCCGATTGGTTTCGTGTTCGAACCAACCCGGATGTACCCAAAGTTCTCCGAAACCTTAAGTGTAATATACTGAAACGACTGTCCCGATACAAGTATCCCAACGCAACAGACGGTGCATCGATCGGAGGTCTGTAATCCATGTTATGGGCGTTTGAACAGATCTGTCCGTAATGTAGGGCGTTTGGGCCCAGTCCGACCAGGCCCAATACCCCATGGGTCGGATCGAACCGGGTCAACCTGACCCGAGTCCAGGTCTGGCCCAGTTGGGCGTGGCCCGGCCCAGCCGGCGCGGCTTAGCTCGGCTTGGGGGTCTGCCTAGCGCGGGCGTCCGGCCCAGCATGGGAGGCCCGACACGGTGCGGGCGGCCCGACCCGGCATGGGCGGTCCGGCATGGTGGGGGCGGTCCGATCCGGAGCGGGCGGCCCGGCGGGGGCGGTCCGACCCGGCGCGGGTGGCCTGGCCAAGCGCGGGCGCCCGAGAGGATGGGGAAGGTGGCGCCGCCCCCTTGGAACAGAATGGCGGACCCAGTGGGGTCGGCCCTGCTTGATTGCTGGGGGTTTTAACCCCTGATTTTCCAGGGTAACGGCCGACCATTATGGCCGACCGATTGACCCAAGTGGGAACTGTGGGGGTCTTACCTCCAGATGTGCCGGCGGCCGGCTCAGCCGGCCACTCCAAAGAACAACCGCGGCCATGGGCCGCGCCTCCTGCCTGTCCAGCACGGCACGACGGTGCCGCACCCCTCCACCGCTACCCGCTCTTGGCCGCGGCCTTCTTCGGCTTCACCAGCGCGGCATGACGGCGCCACACACCTTTTCTGCGGCTCGCTCCGGCCGCGGTTCTTTCGTCCCCACGCGGTTCAATGGCACCGCATCGCCTCCGTTCCAAACCACAATAATGATCAACAACAAAGGGGAGAAGGGTCATCTGTGTTTGTGCGGTCTGACCTCCTCCAGTCATATTGATAACAAGCGGGTAAAAATTAACGAAGTACGTCAATTTAATCTTAAATGTAATATCAACCCCTATATCACAACGATGACAAAAGTCGGCGTCGAGGTTGAGGGTATCGGTGTATGTCCAAGGAGGAGATGACGTCTCACTCCGGCTACAGAGAGGAGAAGGAACGACACGTCAATCTCTTCTTGTGGTGACGACATTCTTCGACGAAGTGTGTTGTTCTTCGCAGAAAGTTGAAGCTCTTCAAAAGAACAAAACAAGAGCTCTCTCCTTTTCTTCGCACAACAAAAGCCAAAACAAAAATAAAATAAGGCTTTGCCTCATTCCAACATTTCAAAACTTCAAAAAAACATAAACTCACTAAATTAATTATTCTTGAATAGACTAATTAATTGGATGTCAAGTTGGCAAAGTTATTGAGGGGTTAGAGGAGTTAAAAGAATTTGAAGGGGTGGGGCTCGTGTGGGCCCCACCTCACTAATATCCTATTAAGAGGTGTTTAGGACCATGTGGGTCCCTCACCAACTCCCACACATGGGATTATACCACTTATAATAGAAATAAAATTTGTAACACAATTTTTATTTCACTTAACACTTAATCCACACTTTTAACAACTCTTTCCAAGAAAACACGACTCCAGAATAAATCTTCTTAAGCAATTATCAGTGCTACGGTTTCATCAGTGCCCCCAAATTTCGATTCCGAGCATCGGTTCAAAAGTTAGAAAAACCCACTCGTTTGTTCACTGAACGTACCTGAGCTAAACTTCAGAATTTGATTCCAGACACACCAGCCCTCGGAATCAGATACTGTAAGAAACTGCGTACTCATAAAATTTTTAATAATTGAAGAAAAAAATTTCCGAAATTTTACGGGTGTTTACATTACTCCCACCTTAGGTCTTTACGTCCCCATAAAGTTACATCACAAACTAGGGGAAAAAATGAGGGTACTGTGCACGCATCTGAGCCTCCCGCTCCCAGGTGCTCTCTTCGAGGTTCCCGTGCTGCCACCTGATGCACACTAGAGGAATCGACCACCCACGTAAGTCCCACTCTTATCGATCCTCTATCTCCACTGGGACCTCCGCAAAAGTCACCCCGTTATCGATGTACAGCTCTCTATGGTCGATGATATGCGTCGGGCAGTGCACGTAACTTCTCAGCTTTGATACACGGAAGACGTCGTGCACCCAGTGCAACTGAGGTGGTAGAGCCATGAGATAAGCCACCTCGCCTATCCTGTTGAGAACCTGGAATGGTTCGATGAAGTGTGGAGATAACTTGACGCCCAAGCCAAAACTCCGTAATCAACGTCGAGGTGAGACCCGTAAGAAAACATGGTCTTCATCCTCGAACTCTAGTGGTCTCCTCCTCTTGTCAGCATAAGACTTCTGTCTGCTATGAGATGTCCTCATCCACTCCTGGATGACCTGAACCTTCCCTGTCATGGCTTGGACCATCTCTGGTCCCACATGTGCTGACTCCCTAGGGTCTGTCCAGCACAGAGGTGATCTGCAAGGTCAGCCGTACAATGCCTCGTATGGTGCCATCCCGATGGTGGAGTGGTAACTGTTGTTGTATGCAAACTCCACCAAGGGTAGGTGATCCTCCCAGATACGACCAAAGTCGAGGACACATGCACAGAGCATGTCCTCGAGATTCTGTATGGTCTTCTCCGTCTGACCATCTGTCTGAGGGTGAAAGGCGGTGCTCAGGCATAGCTACGTCCCAAATTCCCCCTACAACCCCTTCCAAAGTCGGGAAGTAAAGCGAGCATCTCGATCAGAGATGATATATGATGGCACACCATGAATCCGTATGATATCCTAAATGTAGAGGCATCCTAAGCTCTCCATTGAGCCCTTCTCTCTGATGGGTAAGAAGAGGGCCGACTTGGTGATTTGGTCTATAATCACCCAAATAGAGTCGTGTCCTCTGGAAGTATGTGGAAGTCCAGTCACGAAATCCATAGATATCCCATCCCACTTCTACTCTGAGACATCCAAGGGTTGTACCAAGCCTGCTGGTACCTGGTGCTCCACCTTCACCTGCTAGCAGGTGAGGCATCGTGAAATGAACTCTGCCACAACCTTCTTTATACTCGGCCACTAGTGCTATCGTCTGAGATCCTGATACATATTCGCTACTCCTGGATGTCCTGCTAAAGGGTAAGTGTGAAACTCTCTCAGCACCTACTCCTGTAATGCAGCTGGTACCATGGTATGTCCTCTGAAAAGTATGACGTGCTATCCCCCTACAAAAAATCCATTAGGTGCATGTCCCTTGGAAATCTGTGCACGCCACGTCTCACAGTCAACGTCCCCACGCTGTGCCTCTCTAACCCACTAAAGTAGTGGAGGAGTGACTGTGAGGGACAGAAGAAAGGCTACCCCATCTCTATCCATGAAGGATATTTACAAAGCGGCTAACTACTCTGTCACCTCTTCAAGTAGTTGAATACCCGTCCTCCTGCTGAGAGCATTAGCTACTACGTTTCCCTTTCCAGGAGTATAAAATTTCTCATAGTCATAGTCCTGGAGGAACTCGATCCGTCACTGCTGTATCAGGTTCAGGTCCTTCTGTGAGAAGATGTACCTGAGACTCTGGTGGTTAGAGTAGACTGTGAAGTGCTCCCCATCAGATAGTGCATCCATATATTTAGAGTGAAGACCACTGCTGCTAACTCCAGGTCATGGGTAGCATAGTTATACTCATGTTGCCTCAACTGTCATGATCCATAGGTGAGCATTGCCCTATCATCCATTAGGACACACCTGAGTCTGGTCCCTGATGCATCGCAGTAAACTACGTACCCCACTCCCTCCTTCGGTAGCCTCAAGATGGGTGCACTGGTCAATCTCTGTCTCAGCTCTTGGAAGCTCTGCTGGCATCTATCTGAACAAACGAAGGGTTTCCCCTTCTTCGTCATAGAAGAAAGCGGTGCTGCAACTCTGGGGAAGTATGACACAAACTTCAGGTAGTACCCAGCCAGTCCTAGAAAACTCCGCATCTCCGTCATGCTCCTGGGTGGAGTAGGCACAGATAGTATCTCGAATCATCTCAGGTGCACCGTGGCCTTAGGCCTCCACTGCCTGAAGCTGAGCCTGCCTCTGTCCGCCAGCTCCCTGTGGTTGGGGTGGACCTTCTGGTGGTGGTGGTGATAGAGCCACAAAACGTGGTCCACCACCCGCCGCTCGGCCAGCTCCTCTGCCTCGTCAGCCTACTCCCTACCGACTTCCACGGTCGAACCTCTGCCTCTTCCTGGGTGGTCACTGAACCATCAGCTTCTCCTCCGCATGGCGGGTTGGGTAGTCACGAGCCATGTGGCCCTTCCCGCCGCATGCATAACACTGTCTATCTCTCATATGACTTGATCTGATGTGTGCACCCCGCACCTCCGAGCCAGTATCTTGAGGTCGTCCGCCTAAAGGTCTGGTCTGCTTGGACCCATGTGACATCCGTCAACTGCCAGCTGCAGAAGACTCGGATACGTGCCGCCCTACGATAGTTCTCGCTACTGGTGTAGGCTTAGAAATAAAACTCTCTACAAGAAGGGCTCGCTCCAGTACTCTTGCCTGCGTCGGTATGCCGAGGGATATCATCGAAGCCCTGATCTCATGCATCAGTCCCGGATTGAAGGTACAAGCCCCGAAGAATGGTTCTCATACCATGTCCGTGGAGTAGAGCGAGAGATCGGTGAATCTCGCAAAGTACTGGGCTACTATCATGTTGCCCTGTTGCAGCTGTAGTAGCTCTTGAATGCGCACCGCACGGAGGGTGGATGGAAAGAACTCCGAGCGGAAGAGGTCTGTCCAAAGAAGTGATGCCTCGTCGTGCACCTGGAGCATCAGGCTCCACCATCTACCTGCTGCCGCGTGCAGGAGACTTGCCACAAGGATCACCATGAGGCCAGCTGGGGTCCCTAATAATATGAAAACTCGAACAACAGCCTCCCGCCAATCCTCGGCTGCCTGAGGGTCCGTCTCCCCACGGAACCTGGGCGGTCTCTAATGCTAAAACTCATGCAGTGCACTAATGAGATGTGAACTCTTAGCTACTAGGGCTGGTGGCATCGATGGATCAGGGGGTAGAGGTACCGTCGGTGCCTCCGCTGTAATGGGGCCCTGCACCGAGGCCTCGTCGCTCGGTGGGCTTCCATCTTGTACAACGCTCGGAACCCTAGCTAGCTGCCATCGTGGGGCTATCCTGAAAAGAAACATGTGTTCCATGGTCAATACAGTATACCTGGTGAGATGACACAAAGTAATCACAAAGAAAACTTTGAAACACACATGCAATCAATGTTTTTGTGCACTGAGTCGGAAATCAGAAGTCAGGGTCCTACTGTATGGATACGTCGGCCACCGCACAAACACTGGACTCCCTGGACTAATAACCACACTCAATACCTTTAACACTATTTCTTCACATAGAAGAATGATCAAAGTCCCAAGTTCTGTGGTAGAACCAAACTCCTATGATACCAATTTGTCACGACCTGTCCTATGGGCCTGTGCCGTGACTACCCCAAACCCGCCTCCCATAGGCCAGGGGCTGGCGACTAGCACCAATGGTGTGAATCCCGATAAAAGCGAATGAATTTAATTTATAATGAAAAAAAATACCACAGAGTACGCAAACTGAAGTAAACACTAAGTAAGCTGAGTACAAAAGTAAGTGATGAAAAGTAAATGGGCCCGTATACAAACCCAACTAAAAGTACGGTTCAACTAATAATTAAAGTAAAACAACTGAAGACAAAGCAGAAACCACCAGGACTTCCTATAGGAACTCCCACCTGAAGGGTGAGTACAGACAGTCTTGTCGGCTCCTCGGGTCTGGACATCCTCTCCGTGTATGTCCCACCTGATAGACCACCTCCGGGTACCATCCCGCTCCTCATGCCACAACCACGATCAGCGCTGTCCATCGTCTGTAACCAACACAACGTAGTGTGGGTGAAGCCCATACAGGGGTGAGTACGATTCTCAGTAGGGACCCCAAGACTCCCAAAGGTCTCAAATAATCCACAAAGGATAAACCAAAAAGGAAAGCTACGAATACAAGTATCAACAAACACTACTTAGGTATATGCCCATACATATACCTAAGTCATCGAATCCAGTTCTACTCCAACTCCCGAGCTCAAGAACAACCCTATCCGCATAGGAAAGTATAACTCAATCCATATAGGAAAGCACATCCCAATCCACACAGGAAAGCAAGTCAATCATATCGATGATAATGATTGAAAGTCAAGACTCAGCTCACATAGGTATACTATTTCCGAAGAGGGGTGGAGATGATTGATGTAGCCTCTGAATCATATCCTCTGTCGAACCCACGTTTGATCCAAGTACAGATGTCATCGCTGCCGAACCCACGTAGGATCCAAGTACATTAACTATCACTGCCGAACCCACGTAGGATCCAAGTACAGTCGTCATTGCTGCCGAACCCATGTAGGATCCATGTACAGTCGTCATCGCTGCCGAACCCACGGAGGATCCAAGTACAGTCATCATCGCTGCCGAACCCACGTATGATCCAAGTACAGTCGTCATCGTCGTCACAGTCGCAGCCATCTCTAGGGTTCCCGCACATAGCACACTCGATTCCGGGAGGCTCCGATCCACGAGCCAAGGTGTCGATAAATCAACTATCACAAAGTCCAGAGTTGATGTATCAAAAAGTTCCGTCTTGTCAAAAGGAACTCAATGCGATAGACGGCGCGTCAATTGGACGCCCGGTCTGAGTGTTATTGGCCTTTTCGTCCCAGGGGCCCGGTTGGGTTTTAAGCTAAAAACAACCGGACCGTACTCCAGCTACATCCAAACCTCGATCGGAGTAAGCCAAAAGAACCGTCTCACTATGAGGAATCCAACAAAGTCGATGACACGTCAATCGGATGTCCAGAGCTTAAGATATAAGTGTTTCCGCTCCGAGTGCCCGGTTGGTTTCGTGTTCGAACCAACCCGGCCATACCCAAAGTTCTTAGAATTCTTTAGTGTAATATACTGAAACAACCATCTCAATACAAGGATACCAACACAATTGACGGTGCATCGATCAGAGGTCCGTAGCCCATGTTATGAGCGTTTGAATGGATCTGTCCGTAAAGTAGGGGGTTTGGGCCCGGTCCGACTCGGAAAAATACCCCCTAGGTCGGCCCGAACCGGGTCGACCCGACCCGGGTCCGGCCGAGTGGGGCGTGGCCTGGCCTAGATGGCGCGGCTCGGCCCAGCCGGCGTGGCCTAGCCTGAAGCTGGGGTCCGGCCCAGCGCGGGCGGCCCGTCCCGGCGCGGGCGGCCTGCCGCGACGCAGGCGGTCCGGCCCGACGCGGGTGGTCCGACCCGGAGCGGGCGGTCCGTCCCAGCGCGGGCGCCCAAGAGGACGCGGAAGGGGGCACCTCCCCGTTGGAACCGAACGACTGACCTAGTGGGGTCTACCCTGCTTGCTGGCCGGGGGTTTTAACCCCCAATATTCATGGGTAACAGCCGACCATTATGGTCGGCCGATTGATCCAAGCGGGACCCGTGGGGGTCCCACCTCCAGGGATTTCCCGTGGCTGGCTCAGCCGGCCCCTCCCCAGAATCGCCGCCTCCCTGGGCCGCGCCTCCTGCCCATCTGGAACGGCATGACGGCACCGCGCCCCTCCGTCACGGCCCGCCTCGGCCGTGGAACTCCTTAGTGCTCCGGCACGGTGCGATGGCGCTACGCCCCTCCGCCGCAACCCGCTCTTGGCTATGGCATTCTTCGGCTTCACCGGCGCGGTGTGATGACGCCACACACCTTCCCCGTGGCTCACTCCGGCCACGGTTCTCTCATCCCCGCGCGGTGCAAGGGGACCATGTCACCTCCATTCCAAACCACCACAATGATCAACTACAAAGGGGAGGAGGATCAGACGTGTTTGTGCGGTCCGAACATCACCCGTTATATTTATAACAAGCGGCTAAAAATTAACGAAGTACATCAATTTAATCTTGAACGTAAAATCAACCCCTACCACTACTGGAAAATGGAGTTTTCCCAACACTTATATCCCAACGGTTTAGTAAACCATTGGGAATAGCCATCTATACCAACGGTTTCTGATAACCGTTGGTATAGATGGGTATAAGGAAGCTTTTACCAATGGTTCTAAAGATCCATTGGTATATTGGTGTTTTTACCAACGGTTCAATGAGAACCATTGGTAAAAGTGGGGATTCGGTGGCCTTTTACCAACGGTTCTCATTGAACCGTTGGTATAGATTTGGGGTGGAGTTATATACCAACGGTTTTTAAAAACCGTTGGGAAAACTTTCCCCCAAATTGGCAGTAGCCGACCCTCTCCCCCATTCGTGATCCAGAGCCCTAAACGGGAGCCATTCGACGATTTTGGAGGCGATTTTGGAGGCGATTTTGGAGTTGATTCCGGTTCTCTTCCTCCATACCATCCAAAACTAAGGTATTTTCTTAGTTTTTAGTTTAGATTTTGATGTGGGATGCGACCAATTTCTATTCTCATATTCTAGCCAGGCGATTTTGGAGTTGATTCGGGAATGGAATTCTAGATGACGCGTCTTAGTTTGTTTGTTGATTCACATAAGTTTTTATTGGTAAATGTGTCCTTGGAGTAATGTACACATAAATAGGACTCAAATTGAGGTAGTTTTTACAAATCACGTGGGTGGAGGAACCCATATAATATGTATCTTTGGTGCTGATTTTTGACCAGCAATTATGTTTTGGGGTTCTTCTTGTAGAGATCCAGGATGGTGATGGTAAATCTGTTGATAGTGTTGAGACCATAGGTAAGAGGATGATGCTTTCTATTATACATGAGGCCCTTGTATGAGATTTGGGAGGATGGATATATCCATGCCTAGGGACATCAGTTGTTGAGACGATGGTGATTCTTATTATTTAGTCGATAGTTTTTGATGTTCTTCAAGATTTCAAGATTTGAACTGATGGGTAATTCAATGATGTGGTCTGAGGTACTAGGTACTTGTTTTTTGCATGTTTTTTGGATTATGGATACATGATCAACAGAAAGAGGTTCTGGGTAATATATTTATACATGAAACCCTGAGATTCACTTGGTTTCTTTTCTTAATGTGGTTCCTTAGGTGTTATGACATGAATCATCCTCAATGTAGTTATGTATATACACACAATTATTTTACACTATATATATTATTGGGGGAATGTATTCTGAGATTACCTATGATGGATGAAGTCAGTAATCACTTCTTTATAGATGTTGGTAACATGGTAATTTTTTTTATTAAACATGGACAACCCGCGCACCTGGACACCCCGACCCCCCTAGACAGCCCCCACCCTCTGGACACCTCCGACCCCCCGGACGGCCCCACCACCCCCTAGACACCCTGCACCCCCCTAGGAATTAGAAATTTTGAATCTTATTTTCTTATATACACTGTAATTTGATGTATTTCTTAATATGATTCTCATATAGAGTAATGTGTCAGTTATGGTTTTATATAGAGTAAACAATTGTCATTTACGTAAATATTTTTTTGTTTAAACTTCAATATTAATGAATTGCTTTTAAATGACTTCTTGCAATTTTTTTACAGAATGGATAGAAGTTGGATGTACGAAACTGATCGGATTTCAACCGATTTTCAAAATAATTTGAACAACTTTCTAGATTTTTCATTTGACAAGGCTTCAGATAGTGGTCGCATACACTGCCCATGTTTTAATTGTGTTGGAATACCTTGGTTGAGTCGTGAAGCAGTTAGTAATCATATAACCAAATATGGTTTCCAAACAAACTATTATGTGTGGTATCAAAATGGAGAGAAAATGGAATCTCGAAATGTTGATGATCCAAATGATAGGAATGGATTGGAGAGTTTGATATATGATCGGTTTCCATTTATTTGACATCATGAGAAGGAAAGGATGTCCAACCAACAAGATTTCGATACAAGAACACATGATGCGTCCAATGAAAATGATGATGTTGATAGGGTGAAAAAATTGAATGATGCTGCGACGACTCCAGTATATCAGAAATGTGTTAAAATGAAGAAGTTGGAATTTTTAATCCGATTGTTTCATGGGAAAACTATGTATGGGATTTCAAATACTGCAATTGATTACATTCTTACCTTCTTGAAGGACTTACTTCCAGATGATGAAGATATTCCCTCAAAACACTATATGGCATGGAAGTTGGTAGATGAACTTGGATTCTCAAAAAAAAACTTCATGCTTGCCTGAATGATTGCAACATGTTTTGGGAGGAAACTGCTGAAAGAAATGATTGTATCAAATGCGGAACCTCCCGATGGAAGCCAAAAGATTATGGAACACCATCTCGTGTGCCAAAAAAAGTAATGTGGCACTTTCCATTGATCCCCATATTACAGAACCTTTTCATGTCTCATGAAATATCCGTAAAAATGTGATGGCATGACACCGAGAGAAAAAAGAATAATGAAGAGTTGGTTCACCCAGCAGATGGATTTTCATGTTAGAGATTTGATGCTCAATATCCTGAATTTGCAGCAGATGTGCGTAATGGGAGATTGGGTCTTTCATGTGACAGTTTTAATTCATTTGGGCAGATGCTTACTTCGCACAGAACATGGCCGGTTTTCATACACATTTATAACCTTCCCCCTTGGTTGTGTATGAAAAAGCCTTACACTTTCTTGAGTATACTGATATCTGGCCCTTCTGATCCCAGTAATGATATAGATGTATACATGCAACCTTTGATAAAAGAGGTGAAACTTCTTTGGGATGTGGGTGTGCCCACATACGATGCATGTTCGAAAGACATATTTCAGATGCGTGCTGCACTTATGTGGACTATCAATGATTTTCCTGCTTATGCAATGATGTCTGGATGGAGTACAAAAGGAAAATTGTCATGTCCTGTTTGTATGAAGAATACTCGATCGAGAAGACTGAAATATCGTCATAGTTTTAGTTTTATGGGACATAGATGATTCTTGCCAATGAACCATCTATATAGAAACAATCGTCGAAGATTTGACAATACCATGGATAATGATGATCCACCTCAGCGTATGTCTGGAACTGATGTGCTTAATGAATTGACAGATTTCAGTTATTCATTTGGGAAGAGTGTAATGAAATCTAGAAAGAGGAAAAATGTTTCCAATGATACCTGTTACAATTGGAAGAAGAAGAGTATATTATTTGAGTTGTTGTATTGGTCAACCAACTTGTTACGTCATTGCTTAGACGTAATGCACATTGAAAAGAATATATGTGAAATGTTGCTTTCGATTCTTCTAAATGTCAAGGGGAAGACAAAAGATGATTTAAGATCTCGGCGTGACTTGGAAGATTGGGGGATCAAACCAGAATTGCATCCTGTCTGTATCAGTGAAAATAAATGGCAAGTTCCATGTGCTTCTTATATGATGACGCCTGCTGAAAAAAATCAATTTCTGGAAGTGCTAGAGACTATTAAAGTTCCTGATGGCTATTCAAGCAATACATCAAAACGGGTCAATAGAAAAGAGTTGAAGTTGAAATCTTTGAAGACTCATGATTATCACGTCCTTTTGCATGATTTGATTCCAATAGAAATTCGTCATCTCTTGTCCAAAAATGTTAGAGTCTCAGTTATTCGGTTGTGCTATTTGTTTAGAGATCTTTGTGCTAAGAGGTTGTCCAAATCTCTCGTGCAAAAACTGTTGGCTGAGACACCATTAATTTTGTGTGAGTTAGAGAAAATATTCCATCCATCATTTTTTACATGCATGTTGCATCTGACTGTCCATCTTCCGACCGAAATACTTCTTGGAGGACCCGTTGCTTTCTGTTGGATGTATCCAACTGAAAGAAACATGTGCACATTGAAATCATATGTTCGGAACAAGAATTATCCCGAAGGTTCTATCATGAACGGTTACTTGGCTCAAGAATGTATGGATTTCTGCTCAATTTATTTGTCTGATCTTACTATGAGAATAAATAGACCAATGAGAAATGAAGAAGAACAGTATGGGAAAATTGAACCCAGTTTTCCATCACTTCCTCTGACAGGAGGAATTCCGGGATCATATACATTGACAACATTAAGCCTTGAAGAGCGAGAGATGGCACATCGCATAGTGTTGTTCAATTGTGATTTGTTCGATGAGTATATCAAGTAAGTTAATTGTACATGTATCTCTTATCTTATCTCTTGTAATTTTAAATATTTTTTAAACTATTATTATTTTTATCTATAGGGAACATAAAGAATTGATATATAGAAAGCATCGTTCTTTATCTTTGAGAAGGAAGGAGACTTTGCATAGCAAAGGGTTTTCTGCTTGGTTGAAATTGAAGGTAAAAGTATTTCTGTAATAACTAAATAAAAATAATATTTAATTAAGTTTACTATTTGTTTATATTTCAGGTATCGAGTTTGCCTGCAGACTCTGTTTCTGAGGAAATAAGAGCTTTGGATTTTGGTCCTAATACCATGGTTCGTGCTTGTAAATCACTTGTGATCAATGGATACAAATTTATTATCATTGAACGAGAAAGAAACATGAGAACACAACATAATGGTGTTATGCTAACTGCCACAACAGACTGTTATGCCAGTTCATCGGACATTAGACCTCGTTCTAAAAATGTTGCTTATTATGGTGTTTTGGAGAAAATAATAATTTTGGATTATTACTCGCATGGTCGAGTCACGATGATGAAATGTCAATGGTTTGATTCAATGACGAGGCAAGGCACCTTTATTGATGATTTTGGATTTCGAGTTATTGACATGACTCACACTCTTGCCACCGATGAACCTTATGTATTGACATCAATGGTGAAACAAGTTTTTTATGTCAAAGATCATCGTCATCCTAAATTCGGTGTAATTATTGACGTAAATCCCAGACATGTTTTTGATGATGGTGATGATGAAGTTGACACTATCCCTACTGCAATTGGAAGTAATCCGTTTATTACTTATGATGACGCTAATAGCTCAATTGTCAGAGTTGATTGTGAACCCGAACTTGTGGTGGGAAATATATAGAATCATACAGTCGTGTTCTCACCTACATGTTTCACCTACATCATTCAGAGTGTGTATCCTAGTACTTACCTTCAAAATACCATAAATATTCCGTTTCATTATGTTCTTTTTATCAGAATGATTTTTCTATATTTTTTTTGGGTTACACATTAGTTATCTGTTTCTAATTACTTTCCTATTTGTTTTCATTGCAGGAAATGAATCCCATTGAAGAGAGGCGGCAGAAAAAGATGACAGATAATAATCGTCGCATGGTACAGATGGGTGTTCCTCCACTCATCCCTGTTGTGAGTATTTTATTTCAAATATAAATATTTCAATAACTTATAATATCATGTGTTTACTTTTGTGTCAAACTTTTTTTCAGGATCCACCCCCTAGACGACAGATATCTGACGAGGAGCATGATATTGCTCCCAGTAGGAGGGGGGTGGTGTCAGAGTTGGATGATCATCTAGTGGTCCCAGTACTGAGATATTTAGACCTCCGATGTTTACACTTCCATATGGCCAGATGCCTATGTCATCATATTTTGCTTCTGGTTCTTTATCTCCAGGCTATTATATTCCACCTTCTTCGACTCCTGCTGCGACACAGTATGTGGCTAAGGAGCATACATTGAGGGGCACTCCACCTGTACAGGATATTCCTTCAGCTTCTGCACTCATTGATCCAACTACCACAGGTATGTTTATATAACTCTATCAAATTTTTACACCAAAATTTATTTTTATTATAACTTGTATTGATATAATTTTTCTTTAATAACAGATTCATCTACAGATAGGAGGTGGGGGAGGGGGCGTACTCGCTTGCGTGCGGTATGGAACCGCCAAACACAGTTGATGGTTGAATACAATGTTGATGGACAAATGATTGAGAAATCTGGGCAGCAATGTCGGGTTTTTTGGCGACGCTAGCCAAATACTCCAATATTATTCCAGTCAGCCCTCTCTCTTGGAGACATCTTCCACCCGAAGTCAAGGATAACGTGTGGGCACAAATATGGGTGAAAAATATATTAGATTTAATGCAGTATATTTTTGTATTTAAATGAACTAATCAATTTGGTTTCAGCTTCGGTTTAACTTCTCTGATGGCGAAGGTGCACGACCAGCGCGTTTAAAAGAGCTAGGAGAGCTTTGGAGAGCTTATAAGCATGAGCTGTATGTTGGATGGTGTGATAGGGTGGGTACGGAGTTAGATACATTACCCGTCATGGATGACTGCCCGATAGAGCAATATCGCCAAATGATTACCCATTGGGTGACTGCCAAATTTAAGGTATTAATCTCATTTGAGGTATTTAAATGAGAGTTTTCATATTTTGCATTAATATAATCTTATTAATTATCAATCATTATTTAGGAATCTTCTGAAAAAACAAAAAAACATTGATTCAAAGCAATACCTCCACACTTTGGGGCGCACAACTATGTCAGATCATGAGAGGCAGTAGGTACGATATAGTTGTTTATAATTTTTCTTTAGGACTTTCCCTTTTTAGTGGATCCTACATAAATTATGTGATTTATTGAATATTGAATATATTATTATACTTGCACTTTATATTGTTTCAATGTCATTACAGAAGCACAAAATGAATATTGAAGGACGTATCCCTTGAGAAAAATTGTTTTGCTCGAGTAGAAGAAGAAAAGATGGAACTGCGGTAAATGAGTCGACCCAAGAAAAGATTGTCAGTTTTAATTTGTTTATTTCAAAGTTTAATATCTAATTTGAAATTTAATAATCTATTAATATTTTTTACAGGCTGCTTTAGAGGCTCTTGATGCCCAGGAGCCTGACAATTTTGGGCCACACAATCATTTATATCAGGTTTTGGGGGATGAGCACTCTAGTCGAGTACGCTGCCGACCTGGTAAGAATATAGTCCCGACGAGGTATTGGTCCTCTCCAGGTATCCATTCTAGTACCACCGAGTTGGAACAGGTCAAGGAGCATGCAAGACAGTCAGATAAAAGGGTCACAGAGTTGGAAGTACAAGTTCAAACGAGAGACAAAGAATTTATTAAATTGATGAAAGCTTTATCTTCATCACTTCCACCAGAGGCTAGTGCGTCTTGTCAGACATTTATGTCGTCGATGGGTGCATCATCCAATGAACCAGGCGGCAGCTCTAGTGGCAGTCGAGATGATGACATTCCTGGTGATGACGAGGATGCTGACGAGGAAGAGGGCGAGGATGAGGATGAGGACGAGGGCGAGGATGGGGCCGAGGGCGAGGATGATGCCGAGGACGAGGATGAGGCCGACGATGAGCACGGGGACGATGGCGAGGACAACGAAGAGGATAGAGATGTCGGTGATGATGAGGCCGATGATGACAGTGGTGATGGTGATGGTGATCAGGGGCAGATTGATCCATTACATTTTTGAATTCTGTATAACTCTTTATTTTTGAACATGGTTTTCCACTTTGGGGTTTTCCTCTGCTTCATAGGGACGTTGAATTCAGATTCTGTTTTTTACACTTGATTCTTATTGTATGATTAGTCTACTACCTAGACCTTTACTATTCCTTGGTACTGTGATACTCATTTTTCTATTTTTTATTAGTTAGCTTTCTTAGTTATCCATGTATTTCATGTTTATGCATGTGGAAAATGATATGGAAAATGTGCTTTGAAGTAGAAGGCTTTTTTGAGTGAAATTGATATGATATTATCTCTAATGAAATTACAATTCCATGGTTATTTTATTCACACCATGACCAAGTTTAATGAGGTAATGAGATATATACTGGAAGTGGTACCCAAAATCCAAAAATAGAGGATAATAACATACACCACTCAATAATGAAGGCGTGTTTTGTGGATATTTTTTAAAAAAAATTTATTTTCATGAATCTTGTAATTATAGGAAAGTAATGTTTCCAAACTATGTTTGAAGGATGATTGAAATGTGATAAATGAACTCAAACCATCTGAGAATTTTTTTTATCCATTTAAAGAGGTTAATGACTATATTCAATACATAATCAATCATATGTGACATGTATGAGTCAACCCCTCCTCAATCTGAGGCGCGGTGTGGCCGACACCACTCAAAGTGTCTAACTTTTATTTGAAATGGACAGAATTTTAAGTGAAAACAACAGCTGACATACGGAAAATCGACCAAACACCTTCGTATTCTGTTGAAACTTTAGGAAAACGATCCATGGGTCATATGTGATGTGTACGAGTCAACCCCGCCTCAATCCGAGGGCCGGTGTGTCCGGGACCACTCAAAGTGTCTTTCTTTTGTTTAAAATGGATGCGCTTTTATGTAAAAAAACCACATACGAAAAACCAACCAAACACATTCGGATTGTGTTAAAACTATAGGACAACGATCCATGGGTCATTTGTGACATGTATGAGTCAAACCCGCCTCAATCCGAGGAGCGGTGTGGCCGGCACCACTCAAAGTGTCAAACTTTTATTTGAAATGGACAGAATTTTAAGTGAAAACAACAACTGGCTTATGGAAAACCGACCAAATGAATTCAGATTCTGTTGAAACTTTAGGAAAATGATCCATGCGTCATATGTGACGTGTAAGAGTCAACCCCGCCTCAATCCGAGGGCCGGTGTGGCCGGGACTACTCAAAGTGTCTTTCTTTTGTTTAAAATGGATGCGCTTTTACGTAAAAAAAAACCACATACGAAAAACCAACCAAACACATTTGGATTGTGTTGAAACTATAGGACAACGATCCATGGGTCATTTGTGACGTGTACGAGCCAACCCCACCTCAATCAGAGGTGCGGTGTGGCCGGCACCACTCAAAGTGTCTAACTTTTATTTGAAATGGACAGAATTTTAAGTGAAAACAACAACTAGCATACGGAAAACCGACCAAACGCATTCAGATTCTGTTGAAACTTTAGGACAACGATCCATGGGTCATATGTGACGTGTATGAGTCAACCCCGCCTCAATCCGAGGAACGGTGTGGCCGGGACCACTCAAAGTGTCTTTCTTTTGTTTAAAATGGATGCGCTTTTACGTAAAAAAAACCACATACGAAAAACCAACCAAACACATTCGTATTGTGTTGAAACTATAGGACAACGATCCATGGGTCATTTGTGACGTGTATGAGTCAACCCCGCCTCAATCCGAGGCACGGTGTGGCCGAAACCACTCAAAGTGTCTAACTTTTATTTGAAATGGACAGAATTTTAAGTGAAAACAACAACTGGTATACGGAAAACCGACCAAACACATTCAGATTCTGTTGAAACTTTAGTACAACGATCCATGGGTCATATGTGATGTGTACGAATCAACCCCGCCTCAATCCGATGGAAGGTGTGGCCGGGACCACTCAAAGTGTCTTTCTTTTGTTTAAAATGGATGTGGTTTTACGTAAAAAAACCACATACGAAAAACCAACCAAACACATTTGGATTGTGCGGAAACTATAGGAAAACGATCCATGGGTCATTTGTGACGTGTACGAGTCAACCCCGCCTCAATCCGAGGCGCGGTGTGGCCGGCACCACTCAAAGTGTCTAACTTTTATTTGAAATGGACAGAATTTTAAGTGAAAACAACAACTGGCATACGGAAAACTGACCAAACGCATTCAGATTCTGTTGAAACTTTAGGACAACGATCCATGGGTCATATGTGACGTGTACAAGTCAACCTCGCCTCAATCCGAGGGCCGGTGTGGCCGGGAACACTCAAAGTGTCTTTCTTTTGTTTAAAATGGATGTGCTTTTACGTAAAAAAACCACATACGAAAAACCAACCAAACAAATTCAGATTGTGTTGAAACTATAGGACAACGATCCATGGGTCATTTGTGACGTTTATGAGTCAACCCCGCCTCAATCCGAGGCGCGGTGTGGCCGGTACCACTCAAAGTGTCTAACTTTTATATGAAATGGACAGAATTTTAAGTGAAAACAACAACTGGCATACGGAAAACCGACCAAACGCATTCGGATTATGTTGAAACTTTAGGACAACGATCCATGGGTCATATGTGACGTGTACGAGTCAACCCTGCCTCAATCCGAGGGCCGGTGTGGCCAGGACCACTCAAAGTGTCTTTCTTTTGTTTAAAATGGATGCTCTTTTACGTTAAAAAAAACCACATACGAAAAACCAACCAAACACATTCGGATTGTGTTGAAACTATAGGACAACTATCCATGGGTCATTTGTGACATTTAAGAGTCAACCCTGCCTCAATCCGAGGTGTGGTGTGGCCGGCACCACTCAAAGTGTCTAACTTTTATTTGAAATGGACAGAATTTTAAGTGAAAACAACAACTGGCATATAGAAAACTGTCCAAACGCATTCGAATTCTATTGAAACTTTAGTACAATGATCCATGGTTCATATGTGACATGTACGAGTCAACCCCGCTTCAATCCGAGGGCCGGTGTGGCCGGGACCACTCAAAGTGTCTTTCTTTTGTTTAAAATGGATGCACTTTTACGTAAAAAAACCACATACGAAAAAACAACCAAACACATTCGGATTGTGTTAAAACTATAGGAAAACGATCCATGGGTCATTTGTGACGTGTACGAGTCAACCCCACCTCAATCCGAGGTGCGGTGTGGCCGGCACCACTCAAAGTGTCTAACTTTTATTTGAAATGGACAGAATTTTAAGTGAAAACAACAACTGGCATACGGAAAACCGACCAAACGCATTCGGATTCTGTTGAAACTTTAGGAAAACAATCCATGTGTCATATGTGATGTGTACGAGTCAACCCCGCCTCAATCCGTGGGCCGGTGTGGCCAGTAACACTCAAAGCGTCTTTCTTTTGTTTAAAATGGATGCGCTTTTAAGTAAAAAAAACCACATATGGAAAACCGAACAAACACATTCGGATTCTGTTGAAACTTTAGGACAATGATCCATGGGTCATTTTTGATGTGTACGAGTCAACCCCGCCTCAATCTGAGGCGCGGTGTGGCCGACACCACTCAAAGTGTCTAACTTTTCTTTGAAATGGACAACAGTTTCAGTAAAAACAACAACTGCCATATGGAAAAACGACCAAACACTTTTGGATTCTGTTGAAACTTTAGGACAACGACCCATGCATCATATGTGACGTGTACAAGTCAACCCCACCTCAATCTGAGGGCCGGTGTGGCCGACACCAAAAAAAGTGTATTTCTTTTGTTTAAAATGGATATGCTTTTAAGTAAAAACAACTGGCATACGGGAAACCAACCAAACGCATTCAGATTGTGTTCATACTTTAGGAAAACGATGAATGGGTCATTTGTGACGTGTACGAGTCAACTCCGGCTCAATCCGAGGCGCGGTGTGGACGACACCACTCGAAGTATTTATTTTATTTCAAAAGGAAATCATTTTAAGTGAATACAACTGAAATTTAAACTTATCAACGATAGTCGCAAACTCTTTTTCATGAGTTGCGTAGTTTCACTAATGGAGTTATAAGTGACGAGAATCCTAAGAAAATACATTTTCACCATATATTATAAACAATACAAGTTCAATGAAAAATTCACCACAAATCATTACATACCCAAACCTAGGATCAAAAAAATGGGATTTGAGCCAATTTGAAAGTAATATTAACTCTAATAGATATTTATTAAACTATTCTGCCTATTAGAATTTGATGGGGAGGTGTGCTGGTTGGGGGGTTGTGCATGGGTGAGGTGAATTACATTGTTGTCATATGTGGTTTTTTGGGCTATTTTAGGGGTTTTTTATACTGTTTGAAGTATGTGGTTTTTGTGATATTTTTTATGCAGGTGTATAGTGGAGGGTATATTGGAGGGCTTGTGCACTGTTTTTTTATGCAGGTGGATGGGAGGGATATTGGAGGGCTTCTGGGGGGCTGCTGTGCAGCAGCTCTGGAAAAGGATATCCCAATGGTTCAAAACCGTTGGGTAAGGTTTTCCAGAATTCTGGAAAAACCTATACAAACGGTTCATAACCGTTGGTATATCCTTTTCCAGAATTCTGAAAAAGGCTATCCCAACGGTTCTGAACCGTTGGTATAGGTTTTTCCAGAATTCTGGAAAACCTTAAACCAACGGTTCAGAACCGTTGGGATAGCCTTTTTCAGAATTTTGGAAAAGGATATCCCAACGGTTCTGAACCGTTGGGAAAGGCTTTTCCAGAATTCTGGAAAACCTTACACAACGGTTTTGAACCATTGGGAAATCCTTTTCCAGAATTCTGGAAGCCCTATACCAACGGTTTATAAAAAACCATTGGTATAGGGCTTTCCTCACGGCTTACTAGCCAACGGTTTGGAAAACCGTTGGTATACCCTATACCAACGGTTTTACAGCCTATACCAACGGTTTTGAACCATTGGTATAAGATACTTTTCCAGTAGTGTGCCTCACAACGATGAAAAATGTCGGCATCACGGTTGGCGGTGTCGGCATACGTCCAAGGAGGGGATGACGTCTCACTCTGGTTGCAGAGTGGAGAAGGAACGACACGTCGATCTCTTCTTGTGGTGACGACGTTCTTCAACGAAGAGTGTTATTCTTCACGGGAGATTGAAGCTCTTCAAAAGAACAACACAAGAGCTCTCTCCTTTTCTTTGCACAGAAAAAGCCAAAAAATAAAATAAAATAAGACTTTGCCTTATTTTATTTACTTATGCCAACATTTCAAAACTTAAAAAATACTTAAACTCACTAAATTAATTATTCTTGAATAGACTAATTAACTGGATGTCAATTTGGAAAAGTTATTGAGGGGTTAGAGGAGCTAAAATAATTTGAACGGGAGGGGCTCATGTGAGCCCCACCTCCCTAATATCCTATCAAGAGGAGTTTAGGACCATGTGTTTCCCACCCCAACTCCCACACATGGTATTAAACCACTTAAAAGAGAAATAAAATGTGTAACACAATTTTTATTTCACTTAACACTTAAACCACACTTTTAACAACTCTTCCTGAGCAAACGCAACTCCAGAATAAGTCTTATTAAGCAACTACCGGTGTTGCGGTTTCATCGGTGCCCTCAGATTTCGATTCCGAGCACTAGTTAAAAATTTAGAAAAACCCGCTCGTTCGTTCCTTGAACGTACCCGAGCTAAACTTCAGAATTTGATTCCGGAGACACCGAGCCTCAGAATCAGATGCCGTCAGAAACTGCGTACTCGTAAAATTCTCAAGAATTTAAGAAAAAAAATTTCCTTGAATTTTAGAGGACTTTACATTATGGTAATCAATTTCTCATGCATTAATAATCAATTTCAACTGGGTAAATTGTAGAGGGTTATTGATCGTAGAACACACTATAAATATTGATCCCCATACAATCAATAAATACAAGGGAACATACACTATCTATTTATGTCATCTAATCACCCACTTCTAATATCCTACATTGTGAATTCTCTAACCAACTCTTTCTGATTTATTATTTTCTTTCAATTTAATATATTGAATTTAGATCTTATTATTTTTTGATTATTTGTCTGCAATAAATTTAACATGCATTAATACTGTTTGTCGATGGCGTAAATTGGTGTGGATCTTTGATGGTAGAACGCACTATAAATATTGATCCCTCTATACTCAATGGATACAAGTGAACCTACACCATATACATCCACCATGAAAAGTATAAAAGTAATTTTTATTTTGATTTAGCAATTTCCAACATTTTTCAATGACTGGAGGTAAATAATTATTTATTTTATATTACTTTTTTCTGTAATATTTGATGATTATTTGATGGAAATCATTTTCCCATGCATTAATACTCTCTATCGACAGAGTAAATTGGAGTGGGTTTTTGATGGTTGAACCCATTATAAATATTAATCCCCTCCACTCAGTAGATATAGTGGAAAATATGTCATTTAAATCAATTGTGTAGTGTGTAGAAGGAAATCTATTTTTGAATTCTCAATTTCCATTGTTTGGAAATGTAATAATGTGAATTATATAACCACATCCTGCATATATATTCATCATATAAAATAACCCAAAAGGGTCATAATTAAAATTTATTGAATTTTCATACTCTCAACTTATTGGAAACAAATTCATCTTCTATTGATCACATGTGTTTTTCAAGACCAAATGGGAGAAGGTAATAAATTTTCCACCAATTAATTGTGAATGTAGTAATATATGTTCCAAAACTGTAAATATAATAAATTATTGTCTATGAATGTAATGTTTTAAATTCAGGCTGTAATATTTATTATATATAATTATTTATTCTATTTTAAATAAATTAAAATTATTTTGGAATTAATTCTATTAAAATTTCTAATATTTAAACCTTACTACCTATCACTACCTTCTCATACTCAGTATGAACTCATTTACTCACAATAACTTGATCATATGCTCCGTAGTGGCATCATCTTTGAACTGGTGCTCACATATTAACCCTAGAATGAATGAAAGGATGTTTATTGGACCATCGTCTAATGATTATATCAGTTCAAGATTGAATTGATCATGAAAATCATGACAAGTATGTACCTAACGCATCGAAACCCTATATCATGATGTTATAGATGATATATATGTTTCTAGAATGTCTACATATTCAAATTTACCTAATATTTAATGTTGGATAAAGATCATTTATTAAATTATGAGTCCCACATCAAGTAATAATAGGGATAAACCCATCTTATTAATCCTCCACATGGTTTCCACTAGCTAGAAAATGCATGAATAAAGTCTCTTCTCTCCTAGGACCTCTCATGTAAACCCACATTTGAGAGGCTAAGCAGCACCTCTTCACACTTTCTTTGGCCGCCAATCCTTTTATACATGTGAGCCTATGTGAAGGAAATTTTCTTTTTATGTGCTCCTCCATGGTCTACTACTTTGGAGATCATCTTGGTACTAGAGGTATATAATAATTTATTTTATTTTAAAGAAATAAAAAAGATTTTAGAAATAATTTTATGAAATGTTATAATATGTAAAACTTACTACAATGGGATAGTTTTCATACTCGGCATAAACTCATTTTCTCACCGTCATGTGATCATACACTTGTTAGTAGCCTCATCGTTGAACTAGTGATCACATATAAACCCTGTAATGCATGGAAGGTAACTAGAAGAGCCATTATATCATGATCTCATTAATTCAAGCTTGAATTTCTCATAAAAATCAGGATATGTAAGAACTTGACACACAAAATCCCAACATCATGAGGTTAAGGTAGACACATTTATACTATGTAAATCAACATTTTCAAATATCCCTAAATTTAATGAGGGATGTAGAGTGTTTCTTAATTGATGAGTTCTGCATTGAGTTTTCAAAGGGATGAAAACATATTATTATGTCTCTACTTGTTTTCCAGTTTCTAGAATAATTCCAAATAGAGTCAGTGCTCTCCTACAAACTCTCAGATCCACCCACAAGTGATATGATAATAATGACCTCTTCACTATTGCACTGGCCCTTGCACCTTCTATACTCGGGTGCCTATGTGAAGTTGTTTTCCCACAAATGTGATCCTCCATGGTAGGATTCATTGGATCTCATCCCAGTATTAGGTTTGAATCACTACTACATATTTCTCCATAGTTAGTGGTAAAAATAGGGATTGTAATTACTAAAAACAATTGATAGGCTAGGCACCCTAAATAGCATGCTGCCTTTTTTAGTACTAAAATAATGTGATGATAAATTATAAAAAATTAAAAATTTCATTCCACCCACTCTTATCATTGATACCACCCCTATCAATGTTATATGCCTAGTGAACCCACCCCATAGTCATACTCGAGCCCTCCCCTTTATATAAGTTCTTTCCACCCCTTTTATAAGAACTTTATATGACATATTCTATCTTCCTCATGCCTAGATTCAAACCCCTTACCTCTACCTTCAAGCCAAACTCCATCAGCACTACACTATCAATATTTGATTAATGTTTTACAATATATATATTTCTAAATATATAAACATAATTAGTTTTTATTTATATTTTTTTAGAAAGATTAGTTTTTATTTATATATTTATTCATATAATTATATACATGTATATAATTATTTTTAAATACATTGTTTAATATATTTCTATATATTGTATATTTAGATATAAATTTTATAGATATTTATATACATATTTATATATAAATATATTTATATATATGAAATTCACATAAAATTGTATACATCGATATAAATTGTTTATAATTTTTTCAAAAATATTGTTTATAAATAAAATTATATATTATATTTAGTTGCAATGATATATATATATGTTTATATATAACGCATTTACACAATAATGGCATGCTCATACACAAACATACAGGTAGATATTCACACACACATATACATTTATATTTCACACATATACACACATATATTTAGATATATGTATTTATTTACACATATTAGAATACAAACAAAATATATTTTTTTTATTGATACAAAAATATTTATATATAAACATTAATTATATAGGTATATCAATCTATATATATATTAAATCATTTTCATAAGGTAAAGAAAATAAATAATTACATTTTTTAAATAAAATAAATAATATTTATTTATTTCTATATGGTTTATAAATTTATAAATATGTTTTATATAAATATATATAAATATTTTTTTATGTAAAAAATATTTATTATATGTAAATATATGAAAAAATGTAAATATTTTATTATAAATAACACTAATAAAGAAAAATGGTAAATTTTAAACACCAAAAATCCATATGAGTGTAATATATAAGAATAAATTTATTCACCACTAAAAAAACAAGCAGACCCCATCAAACGATGTATAAATTCAATCAAATGTTCAAAAATTATGGTACCGCAAGAAAAAATCAGTTTTGGAGGCTTGATGTGTCTTTTTGACATCATAAAAACAATGACTAAAGGTTTCCAAAATTCATTTAAATATAGATATTTTTACAAGATTATATTTGATATATGGTAAAGCTCAAATGGATACTCAGATCAAAAGTTATGGTCATTTGATTTTCAAGTCATTTTTTCAACTATTTTTAGATTATTCATCAATTTATTGAATTTTTAAATCATATAAATTCTATTAAATGAATAATAATCTATAATTATTAGAAAATTATTTATAAATATTTGTTTTTAATTATTTTATAAGAATTTGTTTCACAAAATATCTTCTATATTAAGTGTAAATGTATATATAGTCTTATCTAAATCACATTTAAAAAAATATAATAAATTTATATCAATATAAATATATTTATATATTAATATACTATTTCTAATGATATATGATTTTTTATGAAATATATATTTTCTTAGCAAAAAAGCCTTCACAAAGTTGAAATTTTATTAATGTTTTTTTTCACATTGACTAATGATCTCTTTATCAGTGCTTTTAGATAGCATTGATAAATACACACTTTTATTATAAAATTTTTAGAAATAATAAATGTTATCACTGAAAAATTCACCCCTTTATTAATGCCTTTTTTAGCACTGATAAATTTTAGCATTGAATATAACCCAATTTGTAATAGAGAATAATATTTTTTCTAACACATAAAAAACATTATCTTTTTTAATATAAAAAAACGATTTTTATCAAATAAAGTACAATGATTCCACTTCTGCCTCCTTCAATTCTCCATAAATAATATTCACAATATAAAATTATGATTTTGCAATGCACCAATCTCAAATTCATCTATAATTATCCTAATGATAATTCATTATTCCAAATTATCAAGGATGGTCACAGTTTGACTTGGATAAATTCTGATCAAATAAATATAACCCCTTCTTATTAGCTAGTGCATTAGTACTCCACTTTCTTCATATTGTTAATAATGTGCTATTCACTAACAACACTGTCATATTCATTCTTTATTATGAAAAACTCTATAATGAAAACAAGAAAATATTTCTTTATTTAAAGCCACAAAAAATCATCTTATTATTAATAAATTCCTCAACCTATTTGCATGATAATTAATAATCATGGAGAAATTTATCATTAATTATGAATTTACTTTATTCCAACTAATATATAGACAACTAATACAACCAACATCATCAACATTCATCAACCTTAGACATGGGTTCTTAACATTTATTTATAATGAAAAGTTTTAATATAAGTAAGTAAAATCATTTTCAATAGTTATAGAAATTTTTATATATTATGTTTTTCTAAATGTGAATGATGCTTTAACAAGTGTAGTTATTCATCCAAAATAAATGCTTTGAAGCCTTCAACACATCAATTAACTAAATATATTTAAAATTTAAACCCAATAATGTTTTTTTAAAACCTCTTGAAAATAACTCTTAGTAATTTAATATATAGCTTATATTTATTTAATATATATCTTATATAACATTATATTTATGTTTTATCTATGTTAACATGTTTATATTTATATTTATAATTTCTATTTTCATTACAATGTTCACTTAAATATGACATCAATTTGATATTATTATTTCATGTCAATTGTTTTTCATTATTGTTAAGTAACCTTTATTTTTTTATTTACCACTAATTATACTTAATTTTACTAAATATTATTTAATATTATGAATTATTAATGGATACCAAATAATTTATATTAATAGTGTATTAAATATCATTACTTCTTTTTTAAATTATTATTAATAATTTTTTATAACTTATAATTTTTTGTTATATATAATATATAATTTAAAAACTAAAAAATAAGTAATTTTCTTTATTTTTTTCAAAATGTGTGAGGTGATTTGACACTATATTTAAAAACATAAAGAGGAATAAGTAAAATTAACTCATGATTTTTTACAAATCCAAAGGAATTGACGGATTTAACACCTTTAGCAACCACTTATAAAATAAATTTTGATATAGAACTAATTGTAAAAATAATAATACTAAAAACCCCTTGAAAAATAAATCTCATGAAAATGTAAAGACATACATAGATCTTTTCATATTTAATTATATTTATCATGATATTTATGTTTATTTTAACACATATATCTTATGAAAAAACAAATTGAGGTATGTTCTACTTTCACACTTATCAACCTTACTCTTGATTTCTCTCAAGTTATTTTTTATATTTATTGTAAAAGATGAAATCATGGTTATTTATATACATTTTCCACCACCTAAGTGCCTCTTAAAATATTGGATAACCATTTGTTTTGACCGAATTACATCGCAACATCATTTTAAATCTATAAAAGATATAAACTTCAAAAATAATCCTCATTATTACGTGACACTAAAAATATACAGTCTTTGCAACTGACTCAACAATCATGCAGTATATGTTATAATGGTAATTTTGATAGGTATGATCCTTTATGTCCCAAAACATATAAATTATAACATATATGAGTTTCTTATCAAAAAAATTAATGAAACACATAAAAACTAACATGTATTAACTACTTATATGTAATTAATCATAATCTTCACCTCTTTTATTTATAAGAGGAGAAATGGTCCTTGTGTCTTTTAGGGTTTGGGTTTTGTCTTCTGATGAAGAAGAGGAAACATGTGGTGGATTTTTTGTAAGTATCTTTTATGGGAATGAGTTATATTTATAGATTTCTTTGATAACCCTAACATATATCAAAAAAAATAGTGAAAGTGGTGGAGCTAGACCAAATTAAATAGGTTTAATAACATTTCCATCAGGGGCTATAAATCAAGCTTTAATTTAAATGAATCTGGACAAAATTATTTATAGACATGTTTCAATTTATCACTATTTTAATCTTGAATGAAAAATTAATAATTTGACCCAATCATGTCTAATATTCGCCCACAAAGAAAAAGTACATAAATAGTCTTATAATCATTCAATAACAATAGGTTATATCTATTAATAATAATCATATTCATATAAATCCACGAATCAATTCTAGTCCACATCTAAAAATAACATTTATAGACTCATTTCATTGTCACAAATTCAGTTCCATCAACCACATCATCCAGAATAACTTTAGATCATAAATAAGATCAAATTTATCCATGTTGTCCCATATAATATTTGTTCTATAATTCTTAATCTTAATAAAAATGTTAAATAGAATAAGAAAACCATAAGAAATTTAGAACATGTCTATCCTAGTATTAGATGATCACAATATCAAGTATCCCAAAACATCATGCTATCTATAAATTGAAGCTACCCAAAAATCCCATGTAATAAACCATCTCATAAAATATTTTGGGAGTAGAAGCTTTCATTATCATACTCATAAGTATAGCACTTGTTCTGATGTTCTATATGGATATCGATTGATTCTGTATTCTTTTATTCCAAACCAGATACTTAATGTAAATATTATTGGATACTCTACTTGAATTATTATTCATAGAATATAAAAATATAGCCTAATTTTTAAATAAAATATTCAATGGATTAAAGATATTACCAATCATCTGAATTCCCAAAATGTAGTTTTTGATCCATATAGCATGACATGTCACTTCCTAACATTCTATACATTTCATCTTTAATAGTTGAAGAAGCTATAAGTGAATGTTTTGTTCTTTTAAATGAAGAGGTAAAAAAATATCTAAAGATATAACCTGAAGTAGGATTTATGGTATCAATACATCTAGCATAATCAGATTTCATATATCTAATTACTTCAAGACAATCTTGATTCTTGCAAAAAAGCATGATATAATTTGTGCCCTATAAATAAGACATGGAAATGGTGACGATATTATAATGATCCATTCCTAGATTAATCTAGTAACATCTATGAATTCTCATAGAATATGAGATAACTAATTGTGTGCAAACTTGAGCATACAAAAGGCTTCCATATAACACGACATATGGAATCTTCTCCATCTTATCAAGCGTCAATTAGATCCTAAGACACCGTGCCAAGATAAAATTTTTACCCTTGAGAATCATTTCAACAGAGGATGAATAAAATTTAATCTTAAATCTCATGAAGATAATTCCAATATTAGCCTTTTTTGATAAACCCAATATTCCATGTGATCAATCTCGAATAATATCTATTTCAATCACATAAGAGTCTTCACTATGATCATTCATGTAAAATTTATTAAATTAAAAATATTTCATATCATTTAATATGAAATAGTAATTACTTTCCATAAGTATTCTATGTAATGCCCCGACCCCAGTTACCAAGAGTCGGTGCATTATTACAGAACATTGGCATGATCACAAGAAAGATCAAATCTCGAAAGACTGATTGGTTTAGTAGCCTTGGAAACACTAGATATATTCATAAGTTTTACATTACATCATTAAAATGAAAACTAAAACAACATAGTCTCCATAGTCCACACTCATATCCCCACTGACTATTCCTACAAGTCAGTCATAATACACTTCTTCACATCCTGGGAAAAATAAAACATTAAAAGGGGTGAGCTCAAATGCTCAGTAAGGATAACAATATAGCGGAAACTTTCATAAGAAAACATAAGAATTTAAGGCAATGTATAACTAAAAAAAAGCCTTATTAAACTTGAACTTCAGCATAATATGGAAAAAGTAAAATAAAATAATTCTGTTTACTTACTCAGAATGATATTCTACTAGTCGAATAATCACATGCAATATCAATAACAACTATCATATTAAGGGAATGTATAATGCCAGACTATCATAACCACATAGTCAAGGCCTTGTGCCAAGACTACAAATAGGATTTTGTCAAGGCCTTATGCCAAGACACTAGTTTGTCTCATGAGACCTACCGATGCATCTAGGAGCTATAACGTGATCCACCTGTCACATATTTTGTCCAATGCATTCCTCAAATGAATAGGTTTTAACATAACATAAACATTCGTATTAAAACTAGCATAGGAAATGTCAGTACTTTATTCATAATCCATGAATGGTATAAAAATAACACATCCAAAGTCAGACATACCACACATCCTTAAATACAATATGGAAGTTTTGTATCATAATGAATCAACTTCAAATAAGCTTAAAATCCATCAAAGGATGTTGACATAGATGAAATCAAAGCTATTTGAGAGAAATATATCTTTTTTTAAAACATTTAAAAGTCACATAATTATAATTTACTTTGAAAATATTCTTATAATCTTTTAAGAGAATCTTTGATGAAGTTATAATGGCAGAAAATAGCCGCACCCGCCGTATAAGTTAAAACATACATTCTTACCTTAAATTTGTCGAAAAGGTCAAAAAGTATCTTGTTTGGAAAACGATGGAAAGATTCCTTTCAAAAACTTATAAGGGTATAAATGAATTTAAACCATTCTCTATTGAATAGAAAATATGTTTTGATAGAAATTTTTAAGAAACATGGATGTGGATGATAACGAGGCCCCAGTAGATAATTACGAATAAACAACCTCGGATAAGGAAGAGATTGTGAAGTAAACCCTTACCTTGTACTTTTCCTTAGAATATGGTATGTTAACCTCCTTTATAATAGTTAAAACATTGTTATCAAATTATAAAATAATCATATACATCAATATGATATCATATATGATCTTTTAACGTTGCTTTATTAATAATATCTTAGTATTATCGTCGTTTCGGGTGATAACAGATTCATTCTCTTTATATGTTTGGTTACATAAGACATGTTTGTAGTGGATAGGTTGTATCTTATTCATATTAAGAATGATATTAAGTCTATAAACATTATATTTAACCATCAAATGAAAATTAGTCTTGAATGGATACGATGGGGAATGAATCTTATCACGTTTGTGGAGACGATATTCCGTAAGTACGCACGAGTGAAAATATCATTCTATTAATATTAAAATAAAATATAATTGTATGGTATATCATATAGAAATAATAATTATCATGTTATATTTATTATTTACATGAATTATACATCATTATTATACCCATATAAATAATAATATATTTAATAACAATTACATCACAACGTGGAGACAGTAAGCCGTATGTACACACGTATCGTGACATGTCATTCAAATGATGGGTAGAATAATGAATATGGTTGTGTCACATTTATAATAACATCACAGTATATAGAATATATTGGAGTTATTATTTTAGAATGGAAATAATAAACAAAGAGGAAGTGGAAGAAGAAAGAAACTTGAAAGAGGGTGGTGAAAACATTACATCTTCTTCGGGTTCTTCCTTTTGATTTGATCAAAAGAACTTTTTAGGATGGCTTTCTGACTAAAGGAGGGATTCTAGGATGAAGGTATAGAATTTGGGAGAGTATTTGGGCAGAGTTTGGCCGAACCAAAAGGCTTGAGAGATGTGAGGAATTGTTTAGAATTTGTCTCCTTTTATAAGGGAGAGGAGGGGCTCTTTAGGAAAGAGTGAAAATATTATTTTATAATATAATGAAATTAGGTTTATAATTGTCCAAAAATCATTGAGGTCGAAGATACGATGACTCATATTCTAAATAAAATCAACCAATAGGAATTGTACCGGTTTTAGATAATATTTTAATCATTATAATCTTATTTATTTAAATGATTTATTATTGAGGTAAACATTGCATCAATATTGTGTCATAAATAATTTAAATTATATGATGTCTAAAAAATAAAAAAAATACTATAATGTAGGAAATCTTTTTATATTTCTAATGAATATTTATAATCTAAAATAAAACATATATAACCCTATGTAAAAATTGTTTTTCTAAAAGATATAAGCTTTTGTCATTTTTGTATTTATTTTAACTTAATTAATATAAAGTGTCCCTACCACCTACAAGTGGATCCATGGGGTCCCAAAATAGACCCAAGGATTCCCATGGTCGGATATATGTCCAAAAATAAGGTTATGAAACGTTTTAGGGTAATTTATTATTATTATAATATTATTTTGTTACCCTTATTTACCGGATTTACCCTTTAACCATGGTAAATAAAATATTTACTGAAGTAATTATTCAAAATGTGTAAAAATAATAGTTACCTATTTACAATATTTGGACATCCTGATTCCAAAAATGGAATCCATTATTCCAAATTCAAAACACAGAAGTGGCAGAAATTAATTTAAAATTAATTCTCGTTGTCAAAACAAAAAGCATGTTTTTACGATATAATAACTATCAAAAGATTGACACTTGTTTATGTCCGGTTTAATTGTGAAATTATGTCCAATGACCAACATTGTATTAAATGGTAAAAATATATTCTAAATATACTTTAAAACCACTTAAATTCATAATTTAACACTATTAATTATTTTGATTAAAAAAGTTGTTTTTAATTAAAATTTAGTAATTTTCACTATTCATCAAAATATTAAAGTCATCCGAAAAGTACCAAAATTTCATCCTAGGATAAATTCAATATTATGAATCCAAAAATTAAGTCCATTTTGAAAGATAAAATTTATAAAATTTTAAAAAGTAGGTATTACTATTCATAACGGCTAGTTCGATTGGTTGTGGTGTGTGTTAGAACTCGAAGTTGCGTACGACACACGCTACTGTATTATTCTAAGGGAAACGTACCATGGAAGCTTGGGGTGTTACATTCTCCCCTCCTTCAAATAATTGCATCCTCACAATTTCTAGGTTATTACTTCAAAAAAAGACTCAGATGATTCTTCATCATAAGTTCCTCGGGTTCCCACGTCGTCTCTTCCATCTTATGGTTTCTCCATATAACTTTTACCAGACGAGTCATCCGGTTTCTCAGCACTTGCTCTCGGGTGTCAAGGATCCTGAAGGGCTCTTCGTAATAAGACAAATCAGGTTCCAATTCCAATTCCTCATAGGACAGTACATGTGTTGGGTCAGGCATGTATTTTATCTACAGTGATACGTGGAAGACATCGTGAACTTTGGAGAGACTTGGCGACATTGCCAAACGGTAAGCTACAGCCCCAATACGATCTAGAATTTCAAAAGGTCCGATGTACCTGGGACTCAATTTACCTTTCTAATAGAAACGTATAACTCCCTTCCATGGAGATACCTTCAAGAAAACATGATCTCCCACCTGAAATTCCAAATCCTTCCTTCAGTTGTCAGCATAGCTCTTCTTCCTACTTTGAGCTGCTTTGATGTGGTTTTGGATTACCTTCACCTTATCCATCGTTTCCTCCACAAGTTCTGGGCCTACAAGTTTTATTTCACCATCTCCATCCCAACAGGTTGGTGTGCGACATCTCTTTCCGTATAATGCTTCATATGGTGCCATTCTAATGCTTGAATGGAAGCTATTGTTATAGGAAAATTCTACCAGAGGTAAATATTGATCCCACATACCCTGAAAGTCAAGTGAGCATGATCTCAACATGTCCTCTAAGGTTTGAATAGTCCGCTCTGATTGTCCATCTATTTGAGGGTGGTACGTAGTGCTCAAACGAAGTTTAGTGTCCAAGGCTTTCTGAAGACTTTTCCAGAATCTTGATGTAAAATGGGGATCACGATCTGAAACAATATATAGGGGTACTCCATGAAGTCTCACAACTTCATTAATATATCATATTTTGAGATGTTCAAGTGGTAAATCTTCTATTATAGAAAGAAAATGTGATGACTTGGTAAGACGATCAACAATGACCCATATTGCGTCATTCCTTCTAGGAGTCTTTGGTAGTCCCTTGACAAAGTCCTTCGTAATATTATCCCATTTCCACTCAAGTATGGTAATAGGTTGCAATACTCCACCAGGCTGTTGCCTTCCGGCTTTTACTTGTTGAAAAACCATACATCTTGACACAAAATTAGCAATCTCTCTCTTCATGTTGTCCCACCAAAAGTGTTCCTTCAAATCTCTTTACATTTTGGTGCTTCCAGGGTGTATAGAGAAATTGGAACTATGAGCATCATCCAATAATTATCTCTTTAAATCAAGTATATTGGGAACACAAAGTCTCCTCCCAAATTTTAAAATTCCATCTTCATACACAAATTCACTCAATCTCCCATCATTCACAACATTAATCTTCTTTTTAAACTCTTCATCATCGGCCTGAGAACGCTTTATCCTTTCTAGTAAAGATGGTTTGACAACTATTTGAAAAAGTTTTGATGTTTCTCCTTCCATGGTGATTCCCATATCTATCTTTACTAGATCCATGAAAATAAGATCCCTTTCCACTCTCATCATGTTCAAAACTCCATGATCCTTTCTACTCAAAGCATCTGCCACCTTATTTTCCTTCCCTGGGTGGTAGTGTATCGTGAAATCATAATCCTTGAGTAGCTCAAGCCATCTCCTTTGCCTCGGGTTGAGTTCTTTCTGTGAGAAAATATACTTCAAACTCTTGTGATCAGTATAAATATCATATTTTTACCATAGAGGTAGTGTCTCCATATCTTCAATGCAAAGATCACAGCTGCTAACTTGAGATGATGAGTAGTATAGTTTTGCTCATGAGTTTTCAGCTATTGTGATGCATAGGCAATAACCCTATCATTCTGCATAAGGACACAACCAAGTCCTTTCTTCAATGCATCACTATAAATAACGAAGCCATCATTCCCTGATGGTAGTGTCAATATAGGAGCATTGACTAATTTTCTCTTTAGTTATTCAAAACATTCTTCACGCTATTTTGTCCAAACAAATTTAACCCCTTTACGTGTGAGCTTTGCTAATGGGTTAGCCAACCTGGCAAAATTCTGGACGAAATGTCGATAATAACCTGGTAAACCAATAAAACTGCATACCTCAGTTATACTCGTCGGTTCTGACCATTCTTGGATTGCTCTTGTCTTAGAAGGATCAACAGAAATTCCATCCTTAGAGACAAGATGGCCAGGAAAAGAAATCTCATGAAGCCAGAATTCACAATTTCTAAACTTCCCATATAATTCATGTCTTCTAAGAGTCTTCAGGATAATGCGTAAGTGATTTTCATGGTCTTCATGGCTTTTGGAGTATACAAAGATATCATTAATAAATACCACTACAATGTCATCAAGATATTCCTTGAAAACTCTGTTCATTAGATCCATGAAAATAGAGGGTGCATTAGTCAATCCAAAAGGAATTACTATAAACTCATAATGCCCGTACCTTGTTCGAAATGCTGTCTTCGGAATGTCTTCCTTCTTCACACACAACTGATGGTATCCAGATCGAAGGTCAATCTTTGAAAAGTATTGGGCTTCATGAAGTTGGTCAAACAAATAATCTATGCGAGGTAGGGGATACTTGTTCTTTATTGTTATATCATTGATCTCCCTATAGTCAATGCACACCCTCATAGATCCATCTTTCTTATTAATAAAAAGAACAGGGGCTCCCCATGGAGAAACACTTGGGTGAATAAATCTCTTATTACTCAATTCCTCTAGTTGTTTCTTTAGTTCAACTAATTCCATAGTGTAAATTCTATAAGGGTTCTTCGATATGGGCCTTGATCCATGAATTAAATCAATGGAAAAATCAACTTCTCATTCTGAGGGATGTCCAGGTAAATCTTCCGGAAACACATCATCATATTCTCTCACAATAGGTACATCCTCTATTTGAATATTCCTTTCCTCTCCCAAAGTAATTTCATTCTCTTCCTCCCCAATAATTGAATTTAGTTGAGCTACTGGGGGTGGATCTAGATAAGAATTAGGTGGCGACAATTCTGCTCTAAAGATAAGGTGTTCCTTATCATCATCATCAAGTATCGTAACCTCCTTCTTCTTACAATAAATCTTCGCATCAGGGTCCGAAAGCCAATCCATACCGAGAATTATATCAAATTCAGTCATGGGTATGACGATGAGATCAACAGATAAAGAACATTTATATGCCCTAATGGGAATGGATCCACATAACTTTGTAGCAATGATACTTCCCTTAGGGATTTTGACTGACAACTCTCTTGTTAAATCAAATTGAAAATATCTAATTTTCTTAGCAAACTGGGAAGATATGAAACAATGCGATGATCTTGAATCAAATAATGCATTTTCTAAACTTAAGGAAACCATTAAATTACCTGTTACCACATCTTTCGGAGATTCTACCTCAGCAGTAGTGATAGAATAATCTTGGGCTTGATCCCTTGTCATCTTCCGAGGTAAGTTCCCCTGATGCTTAGGACATTCATTTGCATAATGTCTCATCTCCCTGCAATTGTAGAACTGAACATCGGTAGCTTCTTTCTTCCCCTTGCAATCACGAGCTTGGTGGCCTTTTTCACCACACTTGTAACAGACTCCCATTCCCTTTAAGCATGTACCGGGGTGTTTCTTCCCACATTTACTGTAGGATGGATATTCAAATTTTCCCTTCTTCCCCTTATTTCCGTTTCCAGATTGATCCGTAGATCTCTTCTTCTCATGCTTTGTTTTAAAGTCATAAGACTTAGAGAATTCCCTTTCCGTCTTGATAGCACGTGAGACAATGTCTTCGTATGAAGAGAAGAATTGCGATACTAAAGCTCGATAGAGAAATGGTCTTAATCCATCAAAGAAACGATCAATATTACTTCATCGGTTATGTATGTAATCAGCTGCATGTCTTGCTAACCTTGTAAAGTTAGCCTCATACTTCACAACATTCTCATCCTTCTTTTTCCTCAGATTGAGAAAATGTCTTTCCATATCTGCTCGATGGTCACGAGGAAAGTATTTTTCTAAGAAAATATCTTTAAACTCCCTCCATTCCATACTTGATAACTCTTCATCTTCCTTTGTATTTTGAATCAATGACCACCATTGATCAGCATCTCCAGTGAGGTGGTAAAGTGCCATTACAACTTTCTCCCTTTTGCTACACCCCAAGGCGTGGAATATTTTATCCAAGGAGTTTATCTATTGTTAAGCTAATAATGGATTTGTACACACATTAAATGTTTGTGGTTGTTTCCCCATGAAACGATCTAGCATTGATCCTCCACATTGCGGATCAGAGTCCTCCATATGAGTAAGATTATTATTCATAATCTGAGTGAGTTGTCCCAGTACAGTAATTAGCTATTCTGCACCAGTTGCATCACTAGATCCACAATAATTATCTTGAGCAGGAGGGAATTCTCTACATGGAGTCTGTGCATTGATACGATTTCCATTTCTTCCACGAGGCCCCATTTCTAAACAATGGCATAAACTAGATTAGTTTATGAATCGAAATACATAATTCCATACTCATAAAACACTTAACATAAATTGTATAGTATATGGATATAATCCATAATCATAAAAAAATGTTTTATTTGAGGATGTATATACTCATAACCCTTCATAATGGGTTGTAAAGAAAATGGGAATTGTCCTAAGCATATCCCCCGAGAGTGTCGTAACCAAGAGTGCAGCAAGGCCCGTTGTCATGTACCAGGATACCCCGGGTCAAGCCAGAAACTCCTTGTCGGAGTTTTCACTCCTAGGTACATCTGTGCCAGAGCCGCCTCTACCTACTCGTATCCAGACAGGGATGTATTGCTCGGAAAACTCACAAAAATCTGTACAATACCAAAATTCCAGGAAGTTCTTCTATACTAATCCTCAAAGTCTATCTTAGAGCTATGCGCTCTAATCAGAGTTTATCTAAATCTAGCTTCCAAGATTAGTACTAAACTTCCTCTGATACCAACTGTAATGCCCCGACCCCAGTTACCCAGAGTCGGTGCATTATTACATAACATTGGCATGATCACAAGAAAGATCAAATCTCGAAAGACCGATTGGTTTAGTAGCCATGGAAACACTAGATATATTCATAAGTTTTACATTACATCATTAAAATGAAAACTACAACAACATAGTCTCCATAGTCCACACTCATATCTCCACTGACTATTCCTGCAAGTCAGTCATAATACACTTCTTCACATCCTGGAAAAAATAAAACATTAAAAGGGGTGAGCTCAAATGCTTAGTAAGGATAACAATATAGCGGAAACTTTCATAAGAAAACATAAGCATTTAAGGCAATGTATAACTAAAACAAAAGCCTTATTAAACTTTAACTTCAGTATAATATGGAAAAAGTAAAATAAAATAACGCCATTTACTTACTCACATGAATATTATACTAGTCGAATAATCACATGCAATATCAATAACCACTTTCATATTAAGGGAATGCATAATGCCAGACTATCATAACCACATAGTCAAGGCCTTGTGCCAAGAATACAAATAGGATTTTGTCAAGGCCTTGTGCCAAGACACTATTTTGTCTCATGAGACCTACTGATGTATCGAGGAGCTATAGTGGGCTCCACCCATCACATATTAAGTCCAATGCATTCCTCATATGAATAGGTTTTAACATAACATAAACATTCGTATTAAAAATAGCATACGAAATGTCAATACTTTCTTCATAATCCATGAATGGTATAAAAATAACACATCCACAGTAAAACATACCACAAATCATTAAATACAATATTGAAGTTTTGTATCATAAAGAATCAACTTCAAATAAGCTTAAAATCCATCAAAGGATGTTGACATAGATGAAATCAATGCTATTTGAGAGAAATATCTATTTTTTTAAATCATTTAAAAGTCATATAATTATAATTTACTTTGAAAATATTCTTATAATATTGTAAGAGAAACTTCGACGAAGTTATAACGGCATAAAATAGCCGTACCCGCCGTATAAGGTAAAAAAACATTCTTACCTTAAATTTGTCGAAAAGGTCAAAAAGTACCCTGTTTGGAAAACGACAGAAAGAATCCTTTCAAAAACGTATAAGGGTATAAATGACTTTAACCCATTCTCTATTTAATAGTAAATATGTTTTGAAGGAGATTTTTAACAAACATGGATGTGGATGATAACGAGGCCCCAATAGATAATTACAGATAAACAACCTCGGATAAGGAAGAGATTGTGAAGTAAACCCTTACCTTGTACTTTTTTTAGAAGATGGTATGTTACACTCCTGTATAATAGTTAAATGTTTTTTATTAAATGATACAATAATCATATACATATATATGATATCATATATGATCTTTTAACATTGCTTTATTAAAAATATCTTAGTATTATCGTCGTTTCGGGTGATAACCAATTCGTTCTCTTTATATGTTTGGTTACTTAAGACATGTTTATAATGGATAGGTTGTATCTTATTTATTTTCAGAATGATATTAAGTTTATAAACATTGCTTTTAACCATCAAATGAAAATTAGTCTTGAATGGATACGATGGGGAATGAATCTAATCGCGTTCGTGGAGACGGTATTCCGTACGTACGCACGAGAAACAATATCATTCTTTTAATATTAAAATAATATATAATTGGATGGTATATCATATAGACATAATAATTATTATGTTATATTTATTATTTAAATGAATTATACATTATTATTATACCCATATAAATAATAATACATTGAATAACAATTACACCACAACATGGAGACGTTAATCCGTACATACGCACGTATGGTGAAATGTCATTCAAATGATGGGTTGAATACTGAATATGGTTATGTCACATTTATAATAACATCACAGTATATAGAAGATACTAGAGTTGTAATTTTAGAATGTAAATAATAAACAAAGAGGAAGTGGAAGAAGAAAGAAACTTGAAAGAGGGCGGTGAAAACGTTACCTCTTCTTCAGGTTCTTCCATTTCATTTGATCAAAAGGACTCCATAGGATGGATTTCTGACTAAAGGAGGGCTTCTAGGTTGAATAGAGAGAAGTCAGGAGAGTATTTGGGTAGAGGTTGGACGACCCAAAATGCTTGAGAGATGTGAGGAATTGATTAGAAGTGGTCTCCTTTTATAAGGGAGAGGAGGGACTCTTTAGGAAAGAGTGAAAATATTATTTTATAATATAATGTTATTCGGTGTATAATGGCCCAAAAATCATTGAGGTCGAATATAATTTGACTCATATTTGAAATAAAATCAACTAATAGGAATTGGACAGGTTTTAGATAATATTTGAATCATTATAATCTTATTTATTTAAATGGTTTATTAATGAGGTAAACATTGCATCATTATTGTGTCATAAATAATTTAAATTATTTGATGTCTAAAAATTATAAAAAAATAATATAATGTAGGAAATCTTTTTATCTTTCTAATTAAAATTTATAATAAAAAATCCAACATATATTACCCTATGTAAAAATTGTTTTTCTAAAAGATATAAGCTTATGTCATTTTTGTATTTATTTTTACTTAATTAATATAAAGTGTCCCTACCACCCACAAGTGGCTCCATGGGGTCCCAAAATAGATCCAAGGATGCCCATGGTCGGATATGTGTCCACCAATAAGGTTAGGAAACGTTTTAGGGTAATTTATTATTATTATAATATTATTTTGTTACCCTTATTTACCGGATTTACCCTTTAACCATGGTAAATAAAATATTTGCTGAAGTAATTATTCAAAATGTGTAAAAATAAGAGTTAACTATTTAAAAAATTTTGACATCCTGATTCTAAATATAGAATCCATTATTCCAAATTCAAACACAGAAGTGGCAGAAATTAATTTAAAATTAATTCCCGTTGTTAAAACAAAAATCGTGTTTTTAAGATATAATAACTTTCAAAAGATTGACATTAGTTTATGTCCGGTTTAATTGTGAAATTACGTTCAATGACCAAAATTGTATTAAATGGTAAAAATATATTCTAAATATACTTTATAACCACTTAAATTCATAATTTATCACTATTAATTATTTTGATTAAAAAATTTGTTTTTAATTAAAATTTAGTGATTTTCACTATTCATCCAAATATAAAAGTTATCCAAAAAGTACCAAAATTTCACCCTAGTCTAAATTCGATATTCTGAATCCAAAAATTAAGCCCATTTTGAAAGATAAAATTTATAAAATTTTAAAGAGTAGGTATTACTATTCATAACGGCTAGTTCGATTGGTTGTGCTGTGTGTTAGAACTCGAAGTTGCGTACAACACACGCTACTATATTATTCTAAGGGAAACGTACCGTGGAAGCTTGAGGTGTCACATTATATATAATTAAATTATTATGAAGGTTTAATTCATCCCATATACCTTGGTAAATATGTACTTTTCAACAAAATTTTCTTTAAAACCAAATTCACCAATTACATCATCAGATTTCAAATACCACTTCTAAGAGGCTTGATTAGAGCCATATATATATATATATATATTTTTAATAATTATGCATACCATACATTTCTTTACCTCAATAATACGTCCTTATAGTTGTCTCATGTAGGTAGCTCATTCAAATCACCATTAAGCAATACAATTTTTAAATCCATTTAAATTAGTTCTAAATTAAAATGAGTTATAAGTTTTATGACAATTCACAATGAATCCTTCTAAAACAGTAGATAGAATGTCTCAATATAATCAATACCTTCCTTTTTAGTGATCCCTTTTTCAACCAAATGATCCTTGTAACCTTCGACCATTCCTTTAGGAACGAATTTGGTTCTAAAAATCCAATTTAATATAAACTTTTTGGATCCTTTTTGCTAGTTAACAAATTCCTGAACATCATTTTCCTTCATTCAGTTCAACTCATCCTTCATGTATTTATTCCATTGAGTTGATTAGTTTTTCATGGTAACATCCTTAATAGATGTAGCATAATATCATATATTGGAATCATATTAATCAAGATATATATAATAATCATGGAATTTTGGTCTTCTAACTCATTCTGACTACCTAATTAGTGGTCCTTGAACAAAAATAAGAGAATGTACACTATTGTGGTTTTCAGCATTATTTGATACCTCATTAATATCTCCATATCCCACAGAAGCGGTAGATTTTTGTAGTCCTCAACTCATAGGAACAAGTAAATGATAATGCCCCTCCTTAAGGATAATAGTGCAAGGTATGTAACTACCATATGTGTAAATATCCTCTAAAAATAAATCATATATAGTATTGATAATTCTAGTGGTACGAGATGGAAGGTAAAATTAATAAAATCTTTTAACGTTTTTGAAAATCCAATGAAATGAAATCTTATATTCTTAGCATCGAGTTTTAAAATATTTGGGTTGTGAATTTAGGTCTTTATTGGATATTCCAATACTTGAAAACCAATAATGAAATAAGAAACTAAAACCAAAACTATAATCATAACACCATGAATAAGATGTCCAACATGAAATCAACTTCACAAAATCCAATAACAACCCATAATGTTATCGGATAAATGGTGACAAAAAACTAGAAAAAGTATTTAAAATTGTTTAGTATTTATTATTTCTTACACCATACATTTTACATTCAAACTCATCCATTTTCAAGTTTAATTTCTCAGCCACATCATCACTTAATTGTTTCTATACCCATTATTCAATCCCTAAAAGTTCATGTGGCCTCTCTTATATTTCTATTCTTATGAAATATATATCATTTGAAACTGATATAAAAAATTATTAGACTATATCACGTAATATATATATATATATATAGACACACAAATTCATCGAATTTAATCATACAAGATGTGGAGAAGAGGTTGATCCTACAACTAGGGGTTTCTTCCCATTCCATCATTGTAGTAGATTTAGATTCACATTGAGAGTATTAATTTAAATTCTTTAGAAAATTAATAAAACCTTCATTGATGGAAATATCTTGTTTATCATCATGTATTCAAAAATTTAAATATTAAAATATCTTTTTAACAATCAACCAACAATAGTAAAAAAATAAATATAATCACCTCTTCAATAATAATTTCTAGTTTTTTCCATGTTCCATTTTAAATTACTATTTCTCATGATGTTGTACCGATACAAACTATTAATATCAATCAACAAAAATAATTTTATCAATTAAAATTTAAACAGAGTTATATTAATAAACATAGTAGGGTTTACTTATAGTTCAACGATCTGAACTCTTTCCAGTAAAGTTCTCATTGTAGTCTACTCTACCCCCATGGATTATGCCTACCTCATCGAAGACCCATAAATGGTTTATTAAAGGAATGTGCCATTTATTCTTATTCTATTTTCACTTCTGAAATCATTCTCTACCCTTCTTGGGGTTGTCCAATCACTGCTGCCACCATAATGGTGTAGACCACCCAGTGCGATTGAACCAATTGTTGTGTCACCATGGATTTTCCAATGGATATAATAAAATGAGCACAATAAAGACTATGAGAAATAAGCATAGGTGGCCCAATTAATGATATGTAGTGTATATGATCTGACACTCATCATTACATTCAATTAATTCATAAATTCATTTCAACGTAATAATTAAATAAATTTAAAAAATAAATATACAAAAAAAATATATTTTTATATTAATAAATATAAGTATATTTATATAATAATAAAATAATTATATTTATATAATAATAATATGATTATAATTTAAAAATCCTTTTATTTTTCAGATATATAATTATATCTATTACATACGTAATTACATATATTTTTTTTTTACATTTATTATGGTTACTATAATAGAAATGTAATTATATTAAAAATATTCTCACATATATGTATTTAAATTCATATAGATAGAATGAAAAATATGCATTTATTTATAATATTTATAAATTTACAATATAATTCTATTTACATCACATATAAATTTATATTGATTCATTTATCAAAACTATTTTATTATAGTTGTATTTTCATTTTCATAACAAATATATTTATATCTAAATAAATGTAAATATATAATTACCTAATAAACATAATTATATAATTAATGTAATAAATAAAATTATATATCAAAAATATATATTGTATTTATAATAATATGTAGTTATATAAAATCATGTGTGTCTTTACATGTGTCACTCACACGTTCTCCCCCCATTCTCCCCCTCTACATATATTCTTCCATGTAGTATTTATTCAAATCTGAAAACTTATTTGATGCTATCTAAGGAGGATTTATATCATCTCCCTCAAATTGACTTTTGGATGAAAATATACCCATTGGGCATTCTTGTTTCTCTTTTTTGGTTGCGACTCATCGTTAATATATATATATATATAATATGTAACATATACTATATATATTTATAATATAAAAAAATATATTTTCTATGATAATTATTATATATTAAATTTAATATATAAATTTATTTTTTAATATTTAGTAATAATATAAATATTTAATGTATTAAATTTATTTTAAACTTCATTTTAAACTAATTTCTATATATTGATTATTATTCATGGAAACGAATTATATTTTTATATATAATATTTTTTACACACACAAATATATATATATATATATAATATTTACTATGATATTTATTATATATAACATTGATTATATATAATTATAATATGACACTTATTAATTATATCTGTTAAAGAGAGGAAAAAATTAATCAATAAATCAATAATCTTTTGATACGAGAATCAGAAGCCTACATATGAAATCATCCAACCATGTGAAAGAAATACCATAGGGGACGTGTGTTGTAAGAAAATGTTATTCCCTTTTACCTTTCCTTTTCATGAAAGAGAAATAGCATGCACGAAAGTAGATGATATGTGTGTGGATCTTTCTGATGAGGAAAAAAATAGTTGGAGGCCAACATCCAAAGAAGTGTCAACATTGATGATAAAATAAAACCTATTACAAAATAAAAATGCTCCACCCTCTCTCAAAAAAATTCTAGGCCCACAAGTATGGCTTTGTCTTTATCCACTGGTGGTTCTTAGTTTGATGCAAATGCCATTTTTCGAGCATTATCTACCAAGCCAAAAGAGTCATGAGTGATGATGCTAACATTGAAAGAACAATAGTTACAAGATCCCTTAAAGCCTCAAGGAAGAAAAATACTGAGCCTCCTAAACAATGAGTAGAACACGTTTCAACCTATGGTTTAGAGGTAGTGTAATATGACAAGGATAATGATCTTGTGTACATAGATACCTATTTCATTGAGGATGATGTGAGAAAGGAATTTAGTTCATGGATGGATGAATACGATGAAATTACACCCCAAAAATACAATAATGGTGACATTAATTCTAATATGTACCTTGAAATTAGAAAACACATGTTCATAAGTATGGATGGTGAATAGAAAAATAATCTCAATTTAAAAATTAGATATATACCTTGTGAATGATTATTACCAGATCAATGTTTTTCTTTTTTGGGATCCTAGTTTTTGACTTTGATTCATGCTGTTTTTTAGTTTTCTCAGACCCTTTGGAGTTGTTTTGTTTCTAAATGACAATTCATTGTTTGGTTTTTTGACAGATATATTTGGATGTGAGAGCTATATTAAACTTTAACCGAACTGGGTTCACTAAAACAAGTCTTCATGTTTGAGTGTTTTTTTTGTGCTGGTGGTAGAGCCCACCGCTATTAATTAGTTCTCTTTTAGATTTTAATTGATTTTCTGGCCTTTTCATCTTGTTGAGTGTAGTTGCTTCAGACTCAAGTGTTCAAAGGATTAATGATTGGGACTTCTTTTACACATTTTTTAATTCTGATATTCAATATGTTCGGATTCAAATTTCTTATTTTATATGGGTTTGTTTCCTTATTGGACATGTAGTTCCCCCAACTCTTATAGAGAATGTTTTATGATTCTTGACAAGAACAGCTTGCGGTTGTACATAATATGTATTTTGAGGCTTCTTAAAGATAATTTTCCCTCAAAATTATGATGTTAAATTAAATTCTCTATCTGTTGATGTCCTGAAGAAGCTAGCTCATTTGGAAATGAATTCCAAATGTTGACATACCTACAAAATAAATTTCCCACAGTCATGTTTGGTGGTGTCAGCCCTGCTCAAATAGCTGCTTACAGATGATCCCTTAAGGTATTTATGTGATTAGAAACTAAATGTTGATTTGATTGAAGATATTCAGAATGATTGGTGTGGAACACACTTAGAAGAATTCTGATCTCAAGGTCTAGGAGTGACCATTTCATTGTATTATACTTGTTGTCTTGAATCGGAATCATTATTTCCTATTGCTGATGGTGTAAGATCATTATACCTCATGTGTTAATTGTAACATACTTTTTCTTTAATAAAATTTGTAAGGTATGGGTGGGGTGGCCATAAAAGAATATATATTAATAGAATTATTCTTTAACAATTTTATACTTGAAATTTGGAATGAAAATTTACATTTATAAATTTTAATAAAAATTTCCAATGTAAATTTCCAGTAAATTAACACATAAAATTTTGAGTGAAACTTTTCTTGTGTGTGTGTGTGTGTTTTAATCAAGGAGAAATAAACTAAATTGAATGATTATCTATCCATACAAGGGAAATAATCTATTCTAGGAAGACCAATGACCAGAACTACAATTCCCTAGAGAAAAAACTGGATTCTAAATGGTGGGAAACCCAATTACCTTCTTTAATAGTAAAGGAAAAAGGGAAAGCATAAAAAATAGGGAGGATGTTTCTAAGCATCCCAAAAAGTAGGAAAAAATATTGAAAAATGATATTTAGTGTGCATAAAGAGTTGTTTATGATCTCGTAGTAAGACTCCAAAATGATAGAGCTTTACCCCCTCTCCAAAGATTCATTAACCCGAAAAATATTTATTATGTTTGGAAATAGGAGGGATCCACATGGCATTGAAATACTGATGTCCAGAAACCATAAAATATCCAAAGAAATACCAATAAATCAACCCAAAGCCCTCAAACCTAAATTTTTTCAGATATTCATCGATGATGATTTTTATGATCTCTGTGGGGGGAGGAACCCAACTGTTGGAACCAATTTGTGTATAAGGTTGTATTTGTTGTCAATAGTTGTCAATGCAGATCAAAATGAAGGTGATCATGAAATACTCCGATGAAGTAGAGGAGTGGTGATTCAGACGATTGTTGTACTGATCGTAAGTTCAAAGAACATGTGTCAAAGCTGATACATTATTTACAACAGTGAATATTGTGAGGAGTAATCCATCCAAGGATGATTAAGGCAGGATGGTGTTTTTTGGATGAAGACCATTCAACTCCTCATTATTGCATGAGAACAATGGGTTTTGATGAAAACCATACAATTACTCATGATTGTGTGAGGACCATGCTAGAGACTACTTGACAGATTGAATCACATGGTTTGCATGAAGTTGATCATGACGATTGATGAAGGAGGCAATGTGCCAATGATTGGAATTCTATGATTGTCGTGCAAGGATTGGAATTCTGCGATAGCCATGCACATCACATTGTCATTGAAGATGATGATGCTAAAGCTGTTCCTTTAAAGAATACATATCACAATAGTGGAGTTTGTGATAAAAGCAAAAGAGTTGCTGAAGGATACAGATCACCAAGAAGAAATGATGTTGAGGTGATCGTGCTTGTCGAAAAAGCAAACAAACGACATACAAATTTGTTGACAAAGGAGATTCCATGGTGACATGTCGAGTTCAAGAGTTGTGGTCAACTATATTTGTTTTATTCAAGAACATCGACAGAGGAATGGATGATCTGGAGGCGGTACAAAAAGAGAAGATACCAGGTGGCTCCGTTTTCCAGTGTTTGCCAAATTTCAGGGCCTCAAAATCAACAAATTAAGAAGAGTGATTTTGGCAAAGGGACTTGCGCGCCATACTCTTGGAGGATAGAAAACTTGCGCACCATATGTTTTTGAAGATCAGAGCATCAAAATATGGAAAAGGCATTAGGGTCGTGCAAGTGTTGGTTAAGTCGTGCAAGTGGACTTGCGCGACGACACCTACAAGGAGTGGAACTTGTGCGTCTATGGTTTTTCGAGATCAGAAGATCAAAATTTGACAAAGGCAAGAGGGTCGCGCAAGTGTTGGTTAAGTCACGCAAGTGGACTTGCGCGCCAAGGAGAAACTTGCGCACCGCCGCACAAGGGGTCCAGTTTGCCTATAAATACTGGACCACCCCTCCTCATTTCTCACAGAGCTCAAGAATTTGAGATTGTTCGAGCTCTCGTCGCGCAGGTGGTTGAGCCGCGCAAGTAGGGGTTGCGCGCCGAGTGAGGGTTGCGTGCCCTAGAATATTTGGGGGAGAAAGGAAGTGTGTCGCGCAAGTATTAAGTTCAAGAAGGCAGTGTCGCGCAGGTGCTTCAGTGACACTTGCGCGCCAGTTTAGATTTGCGTGCCTGAGACTTGCGCGCCGCCGGGAGACTTGCGCGCCGGGATTGAAAAGGAGACCCAGACACTGTTGAAGCACGCCCGCCTTTCTGGAGCTGCACAAGAACTGAAGATATCATGATACTTTCGGTGCAAAGCGAGATTGAAGAATAAATCTAAATGATACATGCATGATCTCATGCATACATGGAAAACGAAGACAAGGGGATCTAGTGCATTCAGACATTTCACTAAAGAAGAAAGATTGAACTATAAAGAGCATCAACCCTGAACCCTGATGCAAGCAAAGTCTCATGCTGAACAGGAGACAAAGAACATCAATGCACATTTATTGAAGAGACCTTCACGTCTATAAACTGAGTGAGACTTTACCAACGGCAGTGAGCCAGGGGGAGTCAACGGGAGTGACCCGAGGGACGCAGTGAGCTATCCCTAAACAATTGTAAAGGCAGTGAGCCTGGGACACAGTGTCTGTACCCGAACATTTGTATCCGCAGCTAGTGAAGCATAGGGGATTTAGGTATGACCGGCAACCTGTCGGCGTATACTCCTTGGACATAGCCCTTAGTGGTGAACCAAGTAAAAATAGCTGTGTCATCTGTCTCTGCATGTGAATGTTTAATTGCTGATCATATCCATCATACAGGTTTAAGTAGTTCCTACCAACGTGGGAACAAGATCCACAACTTTAAAAAGAAAAAGTTGCCACCCTGATTCACCCCTCCCCTCTCAGGGTGTCCCGGGGTCCTACAAGTGGTATCAGAGGAAAAGGTTAACGTATGTTGGATATTCTCCAGTAATTCTATTGAGAAGAGGATTTGAGTTTCTTTCCTAGAGTCAACAATGAAGAGCAGTCTTGATAATGACGCAGTCATTTCTGAGCAGAAATCTATATCCACCAAGACTTTGACAAATAGGAAAAATAAAGAGAAGGAGATGATGAAGAAGTCCCCCACATCCAAAGAAGATGTAGTGTCTTGTTCTCTATGCCATTCCAATAATGAAGAAACTTTAGGCCTGGAAAGTATCAAGCAGGTGGCTCAGAACTCATCCAGTGGAAAGGATGATACCCCTAATTTAAGATTTCAGGAAAAACTTAGAACATATCTGCATGATATTCCAGAAGAAAGGGTTGCTATTATTTGTAGCCTATTCCAATCTATGCAGGTTGAGATCAATCGATTAGAAAGGGAAGCTGACAATATGGAAAAAGGGTTGGAAATAAAAGTTATGGAAAGTATGAAGCTCATCAAACGGGTGAAAGTATTTGAATAAGAAGAGGAAGTAAATAAGACTTTAAAAGAAAGGATCCATGCACTTGAAGCTGAGATGAAGAAGAGCAATGAAGTCAAGAATTTTTGTTTGGAAGAAACTTCCATTAAATTCAGGGAACTTGACTCTTTGTTACAAAACAAAGTTAAGATGCATGAAGATGAGGTTGAAAGGTTGAAGAAGACTTGTAAAGAGAAGATGATCACGATTGAAGATCAGAAGATCATCCTCAATATTGTGTGTCAAAAATTGGAAGCTCAGTTGACCAAGATTGAGAACACACATATTGAGACTTCACAAAAGAATGAAATGAGTGATGCTTGCACTCAATGTTCGTTGGAGGAGTCTAAAGCTGAAATGCCTCCAACATGTGATAAGAATATTATGACAACTCTTGATTATCCACATCAAGAATCAGTTTCTATTGGTACTCAATGCTCACTGGAGGATTCTATTGTCAAAAGACCTCCAACATGTGATAAGAAGATCATGACTTCACTCTTTGATCTATCACAAGCAACTGAGAAAGTGAAGGTACCATCCAATCCATCTTGTACTCATATTTCTAAATACACTCCTACAATCAGTGCAGGTGGGAAGAAAAGATGTAAACAAGTATGGATGAGGAAAGGTGAGAAGAAGAAACCTACAACCATGGCTAGGGTGGATGGGAAGAAAAAAGAGGAAGTGGGTTCCTCAAATAGAGCACAAAAGATTAAGCAGATGTCCCAACAACTTAATATAGAAGACACAAAGAAGAAAAGATTTGTGGGTCAATGTTGGTGCTGCAACAGATTTGGGCACTTTGCACTGGATTGTTTCTATAATCCCTTTCATGGAAAAGCACAGGGAAAGCCTATATCCAAGGGGAGGAAGCCAGAGAAGAAGAAGCAACATCCACAGGTCCAGAAGCATCTGTTTACAGCAAACCGATTTGGAATGCTTGATAACATCTGTGATGTATGCAACGACAGTGGTCACAAGAATGGTGCATGCCTAGGTCAACATATATCCAGATCTGATAAGAACAGAAGACCACAAAATCCATCTAAGTATGAAGAAAGTACCTTGGGAAGAAATCAGAAGAATATGGCAAACACAACTCTCCCCAAGAAGATTTCAAGTAGGCAAGCTGAGAAGACCCAGGATTTTAGATCCATGAAATTGAAGGGTCATTCATCCAAAAGAAACACTAAGTGGGATGAATCTCGGATGAACCCATGTGGAAGACCTAAACCAGCTACAAAAGTTCCACATGACATATTGGTCATCTGGCCAGAAGATTTGAAAAGAATAAGGAAATTTGAAGATGAGAAGGCCAAGGCTGGTGAAAAAGGAAAAGGAAAACTTTCACATGATGCAGACACAGTGCAGGAGAGATTGCAAACAAAGAGAAACACAAGTGTCAAAGAAGTTCTGTGTGAGAGATGCAAGAAGTCTGGCCACATTGCAAAAGGTTGTCTAACCGTAATACCAGAGCAAGAAGCAGTCCTTAAGAAGAGTAAGAATGTATCATCCATGATGGCTGCTAAGCAGAACAATTCTCTACACAAAGCACAAGAGAATGTGAACAGAGCCATGCCACACCGACAGATGTCAGAACATATGTTCGAACGTGCAGGCATGAAGACTGGAGTGAACAGAGTAACTTGGTTGAGAAAAGAGCCTCAACCAAGAAAGTCTTCTTGATGAAGCAAGAAGGATCCACCTTATTCCCGTAATCATTTGTGTATTGTATTTGTGCTAAAAATGCATGGAATTGAAGGTGAAGCATACTCTCAGGGGGAGAACCTGAGAAGTAGTGAATGCTGTCAACTCTTGATAGCGAAGCTGAAGAAGTTTCCATCCTTAGTAGATTCTTCAATTGATATTCAAGGATTATGATGATGAAGGATCATTCTTGATGAAGATGATGAGGAGTGTTTCCCTTGAGGGGGAGAAAAATTAAGAAGCTTCCATAATCACTGTTTCAATCAATATCAACTCCAGGTGGACTCAAAAGCAGTTATTCTGTGAATTTCTTGAAGAACACACCAATGAAGAAGGTATGTCATTTCTCAATCACTATCCCTTGGTTACTCAGATCAAAGATTATTTTACAAAGGGGGAGTAACTGTATTGATCAGTGACATAAAGAGAATGGAAGTGCCCCAAGGTCACTTATCCTGTCGATTGCACTTGAATGTTTTTGATCTATTTGCTGAAGTGAGTGCAGGAGTTTCAGGTTGATTATTATCTATCATATTTGATCTTATTCTACCTGAAATAAAAGTGGTAAACCCTTGAAGAAAAGATACATGAGTTCTCATCTCACTTTGGTATCATGATCTGTGAATAATGGACAACATTGTTGACTTAATCAAATCCCCTTGTTTTCTACATCGATCATTTCTCAAGTAGAGTTAGAGTGAAATGATTAATGAAACTTTGCTTAAGTGAGGATTGATACCCTCCCTACCATGCGCTTTGTATTTCTTGTCAATAAGGGGGAGAGAAAGTGAAATGCAGAAGATTCTCATTTTGACATTGACGGATTCATTTCAGAAGATGTTTAAGGTATTGACAACACAATACAAAGGGGGAGATTGTTGGAACTACTTTGTGTATAAGGTTGTATTTGTTGTCAATAGTTGTCAATGCAGATCAAAATGAAGGTGATCATGAAATACTCCGATGAAGTAGAGGAGTGGTGATTCAGACGATTGTTGTACTGATCGTAAGTTCAAAGAACATGTGTCAAAGCTGATACATTGTTTACAACAATGAATATTGTGAGGAGTAATCCATCCAAGGATGATTAAGGCAGGATGGTGTTTTTTGGATGAAGACCATGCAACTCCTCATTATTGCATGAGAACAATGGGTTTTGATGAAAACCATACAATTACTCATGATTGCGTGAGAACCATGCTAGAGACTTCTTGACAGATTGAATCACATGGTTTGCATGAAGTTGATCATGACGATTGATGAATGAGGCAATGTGCCAATGATTGATGAAGGAGGCAATGTGCCAATGATTGGCAATGTGCCAATGATTGTCGTGCAAGGATTGGAATTCTACGATAGCCATGCACATCACATTGTCATTGAAGATGATGATGCTAAAGCTGTTCCTTTAAAGAATACATATCACAATAGTGGAGTTTGTGATAAAAGCAAAAGAGTTTATGAAGGATACAGATCACCAAGAAGAAATGATGTTGAGGTGATCGTGCTTGTCGACAAAGCAAAAAAATGACATACAAATTTGTTGACAAAGGAGATTCCATGGTGACATGTCGAGTTCAAGAGTTGTGGTCAACTATATTTGTTTTATTCAAGAACATCGAAAGAGGAATGGATGATCTGGAGGCGGTACAAAAAGAGAAGATACAAGGTGGTGCCATTTTCCAGTGTTTGCCAAATTTCAGGGCCTCAAAATCAACAAATGAAGAAGAGTGATTTTGGAAAAGGGACTTGCGCGCCATACTCTTGGAGGATAGGAAACTTGCGCGCCATATGTTTTTGAAGATCAGAGCATCAAAATATGGCAAAGGCATTAGGGTCGTGCAAGTGTTGGTTAAGTCGTGCAAGTGGACTTGCGCGACGACACCTACAAGGAGTGGAACTTGTGCGTCTATGGTTTTTCGAGATCAGAAGATCAAAATTTTACAAAGGCAAGAGGGTCGCGCAAGTGTTGGTTAAGTCTCGCAAGTGGACTTGCGCGCCAAGGAGAAACTTGCGCGCCGCCGCGCAAGGGGTCCAGTTTGCCTATAAATACTGGACCACCCCTCCTCATTTCTCACAGAGCTCAATACTTTGAGATTTTTCGAGCTCTCGTCGCGCAGGTGGTTGAGCCGCGCAAGTAGGGGTTGCGCGCTGAGTGAGGGTTGCACTCCCTAGAATATTTGGGGGAGAACGGAAGTGTGTCGTGCAAGTATTAAGTTCAAGAAGGCAGTGTCACGTAGGTGCTTCAGTGACACTTGCGCGCCAGTTTAGATTTGTGCGCCTGAGACTTGCGCGCCGCCGGGAGACTTGCGCGCCGGGCTTGAAAAGGAGACCCAGACATTGTTGAAGAACGCCCGCCTTTCTGGAGCTGCACAAGAACTGAAGATATCCTGATACTTTCGGTGAAAAGCGAGATTGAAGAAGAAATCTAAATGATACATGCATGATCTCATGCATACATGGAAAACGAAGACAAGGGGATCTAGTGCATTCAAACATTGCACTAAAGAAGAAAGATTGAACTATAAAGAGCATCAACCCTGAACCCTGATGCAAGAAAAGTCTCATGCTGAACAGGAGACAAAGAACATCAATGCACATTTATTGAAGAGACCTTCACATCTATAAACTGAGTGAGACTTCACCAATGGCAGTGAGCCAGGGGGAGTCAACGGGAGTGACCCGAGGGACGCAGTGAGCTATCCCTAAAGAATTGTAAAGGCAGTGAGCCTGGGACAGAGTGTCTGTACCCGAACATTTGTATCCGCAGCTAGTGAAGCATAGTGGATTTAGGTACGACCGGAAACCTGTCGGCGTATACTCCTTGGACGTAGCCCTTAGTGGTGAACCAAGTAAAAATAGCTGTGTCATCTGTCTCTGCATGTGAATGTTTAATTTCTGATCATATCCATCATACAGGTTTAAGTAGTTCCTACCAATGTGGGAACAAGATCCACAACTTTAAAAAGAAAAAGTTGCCACCCTGATTCACCCCTCCCCTCTCAGGGTGTCCCGGGGTCCTACACCAACAACATACGTTTAGAGATCCAGCGATAGTGTCCGATTTATTGTCATCTAATTTCAAAGAATCCATCCAAAATATGGTTGAATTAGATCTATATGTATCTGGTTTACCTAACTGATTTAAAACATGATTGTTTCTTCAAAACAAAAATTTCTCAGCCAAAATACAGTGATAGTAAACTATTTTAGTAGGGAGAGATGAGATCCATTTCTAAGTTAGAATTATGAGGTCAATGTTATGCTTCATAAAGTCAGAAAAATTATTGTTCAAGGTTTTCCGAAAGCCTCTTTCTCTATAAAATGGAATAATATCTTATGAAAGAGTCTCTTAATAGTTCATGAAAAGCAGACACATATGATCATCCATGTAATGGTATGAGAGGTGGAAATTTTTGTAGGTAAGAATTCCAATGCATACCTTCACTCAAAGAATGAAACTTTCAGGGGGATTGGGAGCATCTAAAACTTTTCCCATCAACGAGATGTGCTCGGTCATGAAATGTTACATTCTATAATAGAACCTAATTTGATAGAATAATCCTCATATGATTATTTAGACCAATAATGGTGATCTAGTAGGGATTCACCATTGTAAGGGATACTCAGAATTGAGTCCGTATATCTCCCATCAAACTTATAAGAAAGCTTATTATTGTACCAACTATTCCCATACTCATTAAATAAGTCCGTCAAATTCACATTATCTATACCTACAAAGAATGGATTGGAAGACTTAGATCCATCATTATTTTTTATTAATTATTCATTCCAAATGATAACTACAACACCATTTCCAATTCTCCAAAACAACTCCATTTCTTGGTTCTCATGGGAACCTCAAGTACTTATCCACAAAAATCTTGGAGGAGGCAACAATTTTGCTTCATCAAAAGAATAATTAGTAAAAAATTTAGAATGATTAACTCATACTCCAAGGAAATCATGATCATTTAGAATTATCATTACCTACTTGGAATGTAAGGCATCATTGTGCCAACCGGGATCCTGAAACCAACACCCATAGTCATTGGGAATAAAAACAAATACCCAAGAACCCCAAAAGTTATAAGTATTTCCACAGTGAAGGGTCCACCAAAATTTTTAAGGTGGGAGTGAATCTCATTGATAATGAGGCCCGAGATCTTAAAAAGACACATGGAGTATGATATAATGTCTTGGGGAACTACTCTATTCAGAACCTCCTTTCCAGCCGTAGAAATTTGTTATAATACCATCCCTATATTCTCTTTTCCACCCTGTTAATCATATTGATTTTTTTTCTTTCTTGTACAGACCAATAATAGTAGGTATGCCAACATACTTTTGATACTTCTCCACAACATGAATACCAGTAGCCTCATAATAATAATATAATTTTATCAAAATGACACCTGAGTTAATGGAAATTTATGATTTGGAAAGATTAACTAATTGTCCCGAGGTAGTCTCAAAATAGTGAATAAGGTATTTAATCATTTTACATTCTTCCATGGTCAACCTAGAACATAAGATGCTATCATCCCCATAAATTGAATGAGATATGGGGGACCCCATTGAAACACATTTTCCCCATGGATAAATTGATTTATAGATATAACTAGAATAATATTTGAAAAAACGTTATCAATAATAATAAACATGAATTAAGATAGTGGGTCCCCTTTATGAAGACCCCTGATGGGGGGAAAAACTGTGAGAAATACCACTATTGATCTGGATATGAAATGAAAAAGTATTAACACATCACATGATCACATAAACCTACTTTGGAAGTAAACCTTTCTTATACATAAAAAATAAAGGACCAATCATCCCAATCATAGGCCTTAGTCGTGTCAAGATTCTAAGACATGATAACTTTTTTTGCACCCAATATTTTTTTCATAGAGTTAAAAACTTCATGGGAAGAAATAGAATTATCCCAAATTAGTCCCTTCTGAAAAAATGATCTTTGATTTTCCAAAATTATGTCAGGGATCCATCAATGGAGATGATTGAGTAGAAATGTGGGAAAAAATTATAAGTAACATCGTATAAAATTACGGCTCTGGAATTTGAGACTAATATGGGGTTATTCACCTTGGGTATAAGAGTGAATAGGGTATTATTAAATGTTTAAATATTAATGTCTCCATTCCATAAATTTTTCATTATGATTATAACATCATAACCAAAAATATGGTAAGTCTTTTTAATTAAGAGATAGTGAATGTCATGTAGACCAAGAATAGCTATGGATTGGATTTACTTCAACACTGCCAAGATTTCACCATATGTGATGTCCTTAAAAAGGTTGTGACTCATAGGATCTAAAAAAATATAATATAAATAAGAATAAATCTAACATGGAATTGACTGGCCTCTAGCTATATAAAGAGTATGGCAATGATATAAGATATAATCATGAATATCTATCTCATTAGTAATATCTATGCATTCAGGCATTTTATGATGATGAATAAGCTTCTTATGATGCCTGTTTGGGGATTTATAATTAAAATAGTGAGTTTTCAAATCACATTCCTTAATGTGATATTTATTTAATTGAATGAACCAGAAGCTCTCTTGGTTTTGGATGGTCAACTCCATGTAAGATTCAAGAGTATAAATCTCGGAAAGGATGAGCTTAGAAGGAGTGATGTAATAAAGAATATTCATCCATTTCACAATATGGTCAATATGAAAATCAAATGGTTTTCATTTTGTGTAACTATGTAAATTCATCATAGATTCCACCTAGATTATCATAATCCTAACATCATCCCCATTATCCTCCCAGATTGAAATAATCAGCTTCTTATACTCCTTATCATTGATCAACATGCTTTAAAATATAAACAACTTCTCACGGTGGCCATTCATGGATATTAGAGATAAGGTGAGAGAGATTAGATAGTGATATGAATAATTTGACGGTATATTGGATTTTTGGATGTTTATAAATATGTTAATGAATTCACTAGATTCGATAAATCTATAGAAATATTCCACCACATGCTATAAATCAAGCTTCCCCCCAGATCCACATTAAATGGTTAGTATAGTATCATAGATCATTGAGACCCGCCACTTGAAATGCCTCTTAAATTTTATCATCAAATTATTAGACCTCAAAGAGGCCCCTCACTTTTTATCCATGTATAATGTTTCATTAAATTATCTTCCCATTAAGAGGGAAACCAAGAGACTCACATGAACCAAATTAAAAATCTCCCAAGATCTCTATTATTCACCTTGATCGAACTAATTATGAAAACCCAAAAAATCTCATTCATGAGAACCATTCGAGAAGATACATTCTGCGATATGTTTGTTAGAAGAACTCTTAATATTAACATTGAATCAATATTTCCAAAGAAGACATTGGATGATAGAATGTCCATATCTGGCCCTTGGGATAAATCCCTAAAATAACACCATGGAAGAAATATCAACCATGACCTTGATTTCCATTATGGTTTCAAGAAAGAAAACCACATCAGGTAAAAGTTTAGCACTCTTAATGTGGAGCATTTGAATTGTTTGTAGATTTCCTAGACCACAACAGTTCCAACATAATATTTTAATTGGGGTCGGTTGGTCTTGATCATGTCAACATCCATCTCTACATATTTATATTTCAAACCACCCCTAGAAGTCTTGAAATACTTTTATTATGTTGATACTCAGTAAGGGACTCTAATGATATTTTATCCCTATAGTAATCTTAAAAATGAGAATCTTGACCATGATCTAATCTATGTGACATCCTCCATAGTATCTTATTTTTAGAGCCCAATGGGATAGATTCTAAATAATCTTTTGGTAATGTATAGTCTGAGATGGTTGAAAAAAACTAGGGGAAAACATGTCTAGGAGTGTCTGACCATATCATCATCGGTGTATGAGGAAGTGTGGAATTCTCAATATCCAGAAGAGGAGAAGCCAAATAGTAATTTTCTATTACTAGGTTTTGATCCACCATCAATCCAATGCCGATTAATGACACTGAAAGAAGGTCATCAAATCTAGGGTTCACATTTTTCATCTTCTCCAAACAACCTACAATTTTTGTCTCAAATTTGGTTAGACCTAACATGATTTCTTTACCCTTCACAAATGTGAAATGATAGATCATCAATTTCAATTGTTTCTCTCTACCCTTTTCTTACTTAGACACTGTCACAAAAGGTATCCCCATATTTTTTCCCGCAACCATTTCCAAAACATCATGATGATATTACCATCTCCATTAGCTTCCTTAATAGTGAAATCCTTCTCCAAATGGCCCATGTGTCCATAGAAGAAGAAAATGGTAGGTATCTTTTCATACTCAAAGGATATCCATGAGTTTGAGTTTTCAATAGTAAGGAATACCACTCTCATAAGATATTGTGAAACATCCACCACAACTATTTTACAAACATAAATGCCCCAATGGATGGGATCCAAAATTTCCCAGTTAATAAAAGTAAAAATATGGATTCTAATATCCTCCAAGATAAATTCGTATCTAACACTGAAAGGGATCCATTTGAGACTAATCCCAAAGTCAGGTTTATCAACAGTTATCTGAAGGTTTCGGGCGCATCAGATGCTTGTGGGTGGATGTGCCAACTTGGCCTTTTTTCATTAACAATGATCAATCTGGGATCAATACGACAATAAATGCCAATCTCCACATATCGAATCATAGAAATTGAAAAAGAAAAGGAAATTCCTAGAACCACAAAGTATGATCGTTACAGGTCGATTATTATTAATTTAATCAATTGAAAAGAAAGAACTTTTGGGTGTTCTTTTTTTGTTGATGTTCTTGATCACATTCCGATGTGATTCGTCGTTGCATCACAGAAGCCAAATGTAGACTTCCTCTAGCGGTGATCCACACGAGTACCTCATATCCCAGGATGTCACCAAATTAGTCTCCTGGTGCTAGCGTAGAGAAACCTTTTCTTGCGTTGTATGACTTAGATCGTCTTGATCTGATGGAAGAGGATCTCTCTCGGTCTTGAGAGAGTTCTTGGAGGAAGAGGTTCTTTTGGCCTTGAATGAATTCTCTAGAATTTTTGTTCACAACAATTATGTTGTCTTAAGAAAAGAGTTGGGGTTGTGCGGATATTTATAATCGGGTTTGAAGTTGTAGAGTTATGACAATAAATAAATGCGTTACTCATTTTTTTTATTTCATTAACTCCCTTTTGAAAACCCCATGACTAGTAATTAATTCCTTAACATGTGCCCACACTGATTATAATAAATATCATTTAATAAAATGATATTTCCTCAAAATTCCGACTGGAAACACTACACAGCATGTATTAATAAATACACGGAATGTACTTGTTTTTCATTAAAAATTACACGGCGTGTACATTCAATGTACACGCCCTGTATATCTTGTTTTCATTTATTCATTTCCTTTTCAAAAGGAAAACTACACGGCATGTAGATTTAGTAATACACGACGTGTACTTGTTTTCAAAATAAAACTACACGGTGTGTAATAATTGATACACGACGTGTACTTGTTTTATTTTATTCTTCCTCCAACATTAAAATGATTTAGGCTTCCTCGAATAATTATTAAACCATGTACGGGAATAATCTTTATTCTACTTGAGATACTTAAGTACACTTAGTGTGTGACCCTCTAGGCCTCTTTCTCATTGTCATTAGGCGGGCTTTACTAAAGTCCAAGATTACTGTATAGCAATGGGTCAAGGCACCCAAGAGAAAGAAGTTGACGACTCATTGACGTATCACCTCATACGAATGCTTGCTATGTAATTTAATCCCTTTTTCTCGATATCTCATCAAGAAGGTTTCATGGCAGTGTCATAAACCTATATGCTTGATCCGTCATTCTTTGACTACCTGAAATAAACTCTTCGTTTAAACCATGGCCATGGAATTTTATGCGATAGTTCTATTTCAATCAAAGGGTTGAGATATAAACTTCCTTAAATGGAAGGGACATATCATTTCTCGACTTATCCATTAATAACATGTCACTCATGACGCACCCAATGTACCCTACTTCCCGCCGATAGTCTGCGTGATGGTTTTCGTCAGTAAATTTAAGTGCGCGAGTCATGACATGAGTTAATGATAATCTTCCAGTCTAAGGACCATTACACACGCTCATAGATATAAATGTCCGATGACACCAAGACATGTGGAATTTCTAATGGCGGGTCTGTTCTCATAATCTCCCATCTTGGAGATTACCAAGTGCAAACTCCTTGAGAGAGAATCTCCTCTTCTTACAAGTACTCGTACATGACGGTCTGTATACTATGTGTGCTACCATAGTATGTCATCCAAACATACAACTTTATTTATGAATATTGTTATAGTAGTTCAAGGTTTTCATCATAGCGGGAATTTACCATGACCTTATCAATGCAACAGATATTTGAGGAAATTATTATATTATACTCATGAAGAACAATGAACAATATATAATAAGTGAACAATCATGTAATCAAAGTACGAAACAGTTGGTTCTCAGGAAACCAAACCTTACAAACTCCAACCTGGACTAGAGCCTACTACATACGACTTGTAGTCCGCTAGACCTCACATGATGATCTTGTTTTTGCAGAGTTATAGATTTAGGCAAGGGGTCCTCCGTGTTGTCTTCTGTGGAAATACTGCTCACTGCAACTTCACCTCTCTAAGAAAACTACCTCATGTGATTATACATCTAAAGTATGTGCTTTGTCCACTGATGTGAACTTGGCTCTTTTGCAAGTGCCACCACTGTAGTATTATCACAATAAAGTGTGATAGGATCTTTACTACTCGGTAAAACATCCAAATCCTGGACAAGTCTTCGCATCCATACTACTTTTTTAGCTACCCCAGAAGCTACGATATACTCGGGCTCTGCTGTAGAATCTGCCACAACACTTTGCTTTGAGCTCTTCCAACTCACTGCACCTCCATTCAAACTAATGATGTATCCAGTCTGCGACTTCATTTCATCTTGATCTATATGGAAACTAGCATCTACATGTCCTATGATGACTAGTTCCTCATCTCTTCCATAAACAAGGAACAAATAATAGTACACCTTTGATACTTAAGGATAGTCTTTACTGCCATCCAATAACAGTCTCCTGGATCAGCTTGATATCTGCCTACCACACATGATGCGTAAACAACATCTAGCCTCGTACATAGCATAGTATACATGACTGACCCAATCGAGGATGCGTAAGGGATCTTTTCCATTCTCTTTCTTTCCACATGTGTCTGGGGAGACATTTTCTTGGAAAGATGAATGCCTTGTGACACTGGAAATAATCCCCTCTTGGACTATTCCATACTGAATCTCTTCAGTATCTTGTCAATATTTGTACATTGACTCAGGCCCAACATTCTCTTGGATCTATCACGATGGATCTTGATCCCAAGAATATATGCTGCCTCGCCCAAGTCTTTCATGGAGAAGCATTTATGCAACCATGCCTTAACTGACTGTAGGATAGGTACTTCGTTTCTAATGAGTAATATGTCATCAACATATACTATTAGGAAAATGACTACACCTCCACTAAACCTTTTATAGACACAAGGCTCCCATTCATTCTTAACAAAGCCAAATTCTGTTACGGCTTCATCAAAACGATTGTTCCATGACCTTGATCCTTGATTTAATCCATAAATGGATTTCTGCAACTTTCATACCTTGTTGGCATCTTTTGGAGTCACAAACCCTTCAGGTTGTTTCATATAGACATCTTCCTGGAGGTTCCCGTTAAGGAATGCTGTTTTGAAATCCATTTTCCAAATTTCATAGTCATGGTAAGCGGCAATGGCCAATAGGATTCTGATGGATTTCAGCATCACAACCAGTGAAATGGTTTCATCATAGTCAATTCCTTGACGTTGTCTGAAACATTTTGCATCCAATCATGCTTTATAGGTGCTGACTTTCCCCTCCATGTCCAATTTCTTCTTGAATACCCATTTATTACCAATAGGCTTTACATCAACTGGAGGATCTACCAAAATCAAGACATGGTTTTGGAACATGGAATTCATTTCAAAATTCATGGCTTCTTTCCACTTGGAAATGTCTGTGCCTTTAACTACTTCCTTATAGGTAAGAGAATCATCATTGTCAACCAATAATGATTCACCATCCATGGTGACAAGAAAACCATATCGTTCTGGTTCTCTCACCTCTCTCATGCTCCTACACAGTTCTTGTATCTCTGGAATAGAGTGTTCTTCCCTGGGGCTTTGTGGAATCCGTTCTTGTAGCATCTTCTGTGTATCTCGAGCCTCAACTTCATTGAAGTTTATCTCGCTCTCACTATATCTTTTGGAGATGTGCTCCTTTTCAAGGAATATGGCATGTCTTGCCACTGTAACATTTTTGTATGAGTGGTTGTATATGTAATATCCCCTTATTTCCTTGGGATATTCAATAAAGATACACTTTTTGCCTTAGGGTTCATGTTTGTTACCTAAAGAGGCCTTAACAAATGCTTCACTACCCCACACATGTAAATTTGATAACATGGCTTTGCGTCCACTCCATAACTCATATGGAATACCATTTATCGATTTAGATGGTACTTGGTTTAGTATGTGTGCTGCTGTTTGTAATGCATATCCCCAAAAGGATAATAGAAGACTCGCATGGCTCATCATTGATCTCACCATGTCCAATACGGTGTGAATCATACTTTCACTTACACCATTCCACTGAGGTGTGTAAGGAGGAGTGAGTTGAGAAAGAATCCCAAACTCCCATAAGAAATCAACGAAGTCCTGATTAAGATATTCTCCTCCTCTGTCTGAGCGGAGTTTCTTAATTTTCTTTACCAAGATGGTTCTCAACTTCATTCTTGTATTTTTGAACCTATCAAAAGAATCAGACTTATACCTCATTATGTAGATATATCCATATCTACTAAAATCATCCGTGAAAGTTATGAAGTACAAGAACCCACCCCTTTCTTCAACTGGAAATGGTGCACACACATCTGTGTGAACTAATTCTAGAAGCTCTTTAGCCCTTTCACCTTTCCCACTAAATGGAGTTTTGGTCATTTTGCCTCGTAGACATGCATGACATACTCCAAGTGTTTTTAGTTTGAAAGAATCGAAATACCCATCTTGATGTAATTTTTTCAAATGATTCTCATTGACATGACTTAGCTGGTGATGCCAAAGCTGGGTGTGGTATTAGTCATGTGAATTAACTTTGTCATTGATTTCCATTACTTGGATTGTGTAGTCTAACACATAAAGGCCATTATATAAATGTGCCCTACCAAAACAAATTCTATCTTTATAAAATTAGCAACATCCACTTCCAAACTTGAAGATGAATCCATTAGTATCTAATCTGGATACTGAAATATTGTTTTTGGTTATAGATGGTACATAATAACATCCTTTAAAAACCAAGACCATCCCAGTAGGCAATATGAGATGGTAGTCTCCGACATCTACAGCAGCGAGTCTGGCTATGTTGGCTGCTCGTAGATCCACCTCACCTTGGTCAATCTGTCAGAATCTACTTGGTTCCTATATTTGGATATAGATGTGAGCACCACAAGAAGTATCTAATACCTAATTAGTAGAAACAGATAGATTGCATTCAATAACAAACACACCTAAATCTTCCCCTTGCTTCCATGGCTGGGTGCTGTTTTTCTTCTAGTGGATATTCTTGCCACATGCAAAACAAACAACATCATGTTCTTTTGCCTTCCCTTTGATCTTCATTTTCTTGGAAGGCCTTGAAGAAGCATTGGGCTTAAAGCTATTTGCCTTCCCTTTCCTTTTATTGACCATAAGTACATAAGGTTTTTAATGCTTCATGTCATTATCCACTTGGCGAATAAGGATAAGAAGACCCGATAGAGACTTCTCAATGTTGTTAATGTTGAAGTTCACAACAATGTTTAAGAAGCTCTGGGGTAATGATACAAGAATGAGATTGGTACCCATTTCTTTAGGGAGTTTAAACCCTAGAACCTCCAAGAGCTCAATGTAGCCAATAAGCTTGGCTACATGAGGACCAGCTTGGGAACCATCTCCAAGCATGCTCTGAAATAGAGCCTTGGAGATCTCAAACCTTTTCTGTCTTGCTCTCTCCTGGTATAGACCACGGAGATGCTCGAGCATGCTGTAGGCATCCTTGTCTTCATCAGACTTCATGAGCTCACTAGACATAGATGACATCATCAAACATTGAACGTCGAGTGCATCACTCAAATTTTTATCATAGTCTAGAAAATCATCATCACTTTCCCCTGGGGAAGGAGAATCAGGAATTGAGGACTCAAGCACGTAAAACATTCGTTCATGGCGTAGGATAACCCGAAGGCGCCTTAACAATTCTGGAAAGTTACTGCCGGTGAGGATATTGTCTTTATCCCGAATTGATCGCAGAGAAAATGTGGTTGACGAGATTGTCATTTCAATTCTACAAATTGAAAGAGAAAATTTATTAGTAATTTCTTGATTACATTTTATGAGAAATAATAAATGAATTTATTAATTCTCCCACTATTTTATCAAGTCCCAATGACCCTCACCATTAAACTCAAAATAACTAGTTGCTTTGACATTGTAGTGGCACGAATCCATATTCCCCTTCGCATAACCCTAACAAGGGTTGGTCAAGCTATTTGTAGGTATTTAGGTAGGCAGGTCATTGCCAACTGTGAGCTTACAGTTCCTTGATCTGTTGAGTAGACTCCCCAATCCTGAAATCTTGACTTGGATTTCCTCAACTCTTGCCTCCAATATTACACCATGTCTGGCAAGGGATACTTATCTTGATGTAATATGTTTAAGTCAACCCGAAACCATTCATAAGGTCTTCCTTTATAAATGTAAGTGCCCCAAATAGGGTTGGTCAAACACATATTTTTATTGAGTCTTGCCCTTAATCAAGTAACATAAGGCTTGATCTGACTTAATATTGTATTTGAGGGATTTTAATCTTTTATGCGTAGTTTTGCATTATCACATTCTTATTAATATTAAGTGATGTTATCTTAAGTGATTAACCATGTTCTGATAATGTTTACACATAGTCTGGTTTTTATTTTATTCCATCTTTGCCTGCTTTTTCATTTTATTAACTATGTTATCGCGACAACACATACATAATAAATTAACCATGCAATTTAGATAGAAATAAAATAAGATGGCATGATCTTGAGCTTTTATTGGTTATCTTATCTAACGTTTTTGATATGCTAAGCCTGACCTTGGGAAAAACACCTTGAACCCGGTGGTTCGTGTTTTGCAGCTCCCACCTGTCCAACTTTGTATCTTCTTGCGTCTATTTCGCCTCAAATTCAGAATTTGAACTATCTCCTCTATCTTGGGAGATTCTACATTACATGGGTTTACATTAAAGAATCCTTGGGAACGCATGCCCTATATTTTATTGGAAGAAGGATATGAGGCCAACAAATTTAAATTAAATAAATTTAAATGAAACCATACACATAAAAAGGGCCTTCGTTCTAGCTCATGATCATCCATAGAATGCAATGACATTTATGCATATTTAGAATTCAAATTATTTTAATCATTCATTCATTTAAGATTAGTCGCGCTCGAATTCTATTAATTACGATCTTATAACTAATCAATTATTTATCTTAAATTCCTTTCTGAATTTCCTTGAGATTCTTCTCATCCATATTCCTTGTACGAGTCTTTGTACAATGGATGAAACTTGGTGAAATTCCACATCTGGAAAGTACACATCATGTAGATTATAATTACATGGAGTGTATTTCTTTTCACTCTTTATCCAAAGTACATGTTGGGGGCTTTGGCGTGTTTTCTGTACTTTGGAAATTTTGGAGTACACGACATGTAGATAAATCATACACGGCGTGTACTTCCTTGTTACACGGTAACTGACCTGGCGATCCCATGTACGCGGTACGTGGCTTATCCTTGTACACGGTTTCACCTAGGCTGGAACGGGCTACACAGCGTTTTGCTCCAACACACACGCCATGTATTCCGATTTCCATACGCCATTAAATTCTGGTCAACACGGCGTGATTAATACTTAGGCATATTCAATTCACATGGCGTGGTTTGGCGGACCAGTGCCGGTTCATTGAACCTAAGTACACGGCGTGTAGTTTAATTACACGTCATGTAATCCTGTGTTGTACGGACAGAAAGACCGGCTTCTCTAGATGAGTTCCTCATTTTTATTTTAATAAAAATTAAAATTAAAATGTCATTACCGTGATATTAATCGAGAAACGAATGAGGAAGAATTGATCTCCTTTATTTAGTTTTATAGAACGATTTATTTTGAATTGAATCAAATATAAATGCATAAATTATCAATGAAAATTAAATAACTATAATCAACATTGTAACCTCGATCTGAAATGATGTGAAGGTTCCGGGCGCAACAGAAGCTCGTGGGTGGATGTGCCCACTTGTCTTTTTGTCCATAACAATGATCAATAAGGGACAAATCGTTCCTTAACTTATCCATTAATAGCATGTTACTCATGACGCACCCAACGTACCCTACTTCCCACCAACTCTCTATGTGACGATTTTCATCAGTAGATCTATGTGTGTGAGTCATGACATGAGTTAATGATAATCTTTCAGTCTAAGGACCATTACACACGCTCATAAATAGCAATTTCCGATGACACCAAGGTATGCAGAATTGCTACTGGAAGGTCTGTTATCATAATCTCCCATATTGAAGATTACTAAGTGAGAACTCCATGAGAGAGAGTCTCATCTTCTTACGAGTACTCACACATGACTGTCTATATACTATGTGTCCTACCATAGTATGTCATTCAACCATAGAACTTTATTTAAGAATATTGTTTTAGCATTTCAAGGTTCTCATCATAGCGGGGATCTACCATAACCTTATCAATGCAACAAATATTCCAGGACATTATTATATTATACTCATGTAGAACAATGAACAATATATAATATGTGAACATTCATGTAATCAAAGTACAAAACAGTTGGTTCTCAGGACACCAACCCTTACATTATCTTTGAAATATCCCTTTCATTGTTAAGATTCTCCATCAAGATTAGGTGGTTATCAAGGAACCAAGCTATACTGTACTGCACCTTTTATTTATCAACGTAATTAAAAATTCAAAAATTAGAAGCCCCACCTCAATATTCTGTATTTCCACTCCGTTATCCAATTATAATACTAATTGAAGCGTGGTTTTTAATATTTTTTTGTTGAAAGGGAAATGTGAAAATAGTTTCCCCACTATAAAGAGATACATTCCTTTTAATAATATGACATCATCCCTTATATCAAATACATTTATCATTTTTTCCTTTTTTGATATTGAAAAATTCCTCCATCATGAGATCATATCATTCTCCATGATGTAGGGAAGAATACAAAGGGAATGAATAGAACAAAAAACACACTCCCATAAAGACACACCATGATGGGGAAGGGATAAAAGATAATAGAATAATCATTTATTTTCTAAGAAAGTACCACCATTCCTAGGAGATCATAGGAATTATAGACATTAGGAAGTCCTATGAATTGTTCTCTCATAGTGGATAAAATAATTTTTTTCTCTAGTGTCTTTTTAATACAGAACATTAAACATAGTAATTTTCAATGAAATTCACACACCCCTGCATATTCTAATATCAATAAACATCAAAATATTAATGTGTATTTTTATAGTGAAACTTTACATTGTAAGTTTCCATTACAAACATAATGTAAGTTTACAATGAAAATTTACATCAAAAATATAATGTGTATTTTTCTACTGTATATTTTTATGAATTTAAAAACAAGTATGGTAATGTATAAATTTAAATTTAAAATGTAGTTTTCCAGTATAAATTTACACTAGAAATTATCATTGCCTATATACATACACGTAAAATTTATTAAAAATTCTCAATGAAAATTTTCAAAAGATATATTTTAAAAAATTTCAGTGTAAATTTGATTTGAAAATTTTAAATACATATATCCATACATACATGAATATTTGTATTAAAATTTTCAATGAAAATGAAAAAGAAAAATTCCTAATGGAAAATATCACAATTCTTATTGAAATTTTCAATGAAAATTAATCATGAAAAGAGTCACTTATCAATATAAATTTATATGTGAAATTTAATTTTCATTGGAAAATATAACAATCCAAATGAAACTTTCTTGTGAACATTTAGATTGAAAATGTATAATTATAAGTGAAAATTCATACTAAAAATTTAGTACAAGCATATACAAGTATACAAATATAAACATATGCATAAAAAGGTATGATAGAATGGAAGATTGATATGAAAAAAAAATCATATTATAGAATAGAATTGTCGTTTACCTAATTTTTGATTTGTATGTTGTGATTCTTTACCAAATGGGTTAATGTTATTATGAAATGTTTCACATATATTCCATTAAATATTAAAATCAATGATGGCCTCAAATAAAACTTTTCCCCTATTAGGGGTCTCCACCCAGGGGACCTACTCTCTACTTTTTTAATTATATTAGTTGTTGATATTTTCTCTAATATTATTTCTATTCAAGCCCTTAATTATATCATTCATATCATGAAGATGTGTTGTAAGGTACTACCTGTTTCTCACTTATTTTTTGATGATAGTTTAATATTTTCAAGGGACACTCTAGAAGATTGTTTTAGTAAATATTATATTGTACATAGCAATGAATTGGAATCTTGGTAGTCAGTTGATATCTCAAAGTCTGAAATATCCTTCTTCTTAGGTGTTCCTTTATGTAAGAAAGACATCTTTTTCCATGTTTTTAGTATTCGGGTGGCCTATAAGAATAAAAAATATCAGGCTCCCAAATATTTTTGGATACTCGAAAAAGAGGTGCGTCCAAGTATCCTTGATAGAGTTTAAAAAAATAGAGATCTATAATTTTATAAGGATACCTATTGTGGGTATAGAAAATCTTATAAGTGTTGGGTTCTAATCAATCCCAAATTTTTTTATGACACTTTTTAAACTCCTTATATTTTTTATTGACCAACTTCACTCTTCATTGGTTAAATTTTGCTGGGGTATGAACAATAGGGGGAACAAATTTCAATGGATATCCTAGGATAAGATATTTTATCCCAAAGTTTTCAAGGGTATATGTTTTTGGGATATGATCTAATTCAATGATACTATACTTTTTAAGAAAAGTTGGGAGCTTATTCATCCCCCATTCTTTGTATGCTAGGATCCACCATGGAAAATACTTTCCACATTAGAACTTCTACCAAGAAGACATAGGGCACTTCCCCATTATTCTATGGTTAATTTTGTCAATTTTTCATGAGTAGGCCAATATGTGGATCTACAAGAGGATTGGGGATGAGGTAACTGTTAGGTTTTGGAAGGACCCATGGATGGTTGATAGGGGTGGGGGGTTAAAGCGACATCCCCTGTGATAGATGGTATGAAGTACATAATGGGTTTATTTATTTTTAAGGATATGTGTAATGGATGGTGCACTGAAAAATTAGACTTAATGATTACTAAGATAGATAAGAACATTATCATCATTATCCTTTTTTCAAGAGACTTGGGGAATGATTATATTTTTTATAGTCAAGAATCCGAAGGAACCTACTTGATTAAATCAAGTTATAAGTTTTCTTGGGAAATAATGATCATGGAGAATGGTGATATGTAGTAGAATATCTGCAAGCCTATCATTCAACCATGTTTTGTTTTTTTGTGTGGAGAACATGCACAGTAGTTCTCTCATCAAAATAGGTCCTTACATTTCCTCATGAATCAAATTACCCAATATACCCTCTATGTATGACTACTTTAAAATCATCCATGCATTACATTTTAAATTATCCTTGGACCATGGCTGTATGGAACTCCTGGAAATCAAACATTGATGCTTTTGTTAACTTGGAACATGACTTATTAGCACTTTTGAACAGGTGGATTTCCTCCCCTCTAGTAGATACAGTGAATATTTTATGCACAATGGAATGAATGATATGGGTTGGATGTAATTATTTTATTTTTTACTAGTTGGAAAGTCCAAGATTCTTTTAGTTTGAGTGGGCTTCATCTTGGTTTGCAATTTCGAACCACAACTAATCACAACATTATGCCTCTTCAATGTGGCTTAGTTTAGATATTTGGATTTTTCCTTTGATAGGATCCATGAATATTAATGTGGACACATCCTTTTCTCATGGAGGAATTACCATCATTGGTGTGTTTTTTCATTATTCTCTTGGATCAATTATTTTCACTCAACAATCCTTATTCTCCACAACCTATACAATAAAAAACACAGAAGATGAAGTTATTATTGATAGTTTGAATTTTCTTATGAAATAGGATGGAGATCTCTTATCTTGGATTTGGATATACTTACTCTCATCAATGATATATCTACACCAGAAAGTGGTCTTCAACTATTTGGTTTTCTAGACATGAAGACTTATTCTCTTGAAAAAATATTCATGACATGTTCCTTTTCTTTCACTAAAAGGGATGGAAATAGAACTATTCACCTTTTTGAAACACTTGGCCTTTATGGAGTGTCACATGATTGGTTGGATGATTTCCCACCATATATTTATTCACTTGTAATCTCTAATATTTAATATTTAAAATTAAATCACATTTTTTTGAAAAAAAATATAGACATAGGCATACATATATACATAAATTTTAAATTTTCATTGGAATTTCGACATGAAAATTTAACTAAATATTTTATTATTAAAAATATAAAATAATTGAATTTTTAATTTTTATTATGGATATAATTACAGTGAAATAAATAATGTGAATTTTCATTGAAAGGTTTCATATTTACATTGTAACTTTCTACTATAAATTTCTGGTGTTGATTTTCTTTATTTAATATTATTATATATTTGTTATTATTATTTTATATTTTATTTTTCTTTACTATTAATGTTTTAGAATAATTTTTTATTTAACATAGTACAATTATTTTTTAAAATTGTTTACATGATGGAGGGGAGAATATTCGCGTATAATTGTTTAAAATAAAAGGGTTTGAATTTTTAAAAAGTTTTAATCTAGAAAAAAAGATCCATTGCCACAAAGTCGAAGGTCATCCCACCATATACCGGACCCTCAAGATCACACATGAACCTAAGAAGATGTTTCTCCCTCCCTACATGATTCCAGGATCATTCTATTAAAACCATTCACCAGTGATCATTCTTGCGGTCGTCAATTGATGTTCAATGATTATTCACATAAAAACTCTAATTGATTTTCCATATTCAGAGGAAGCTATTAGATTCTCAATTATTCAGAGTCACTAAAATCAAGAATCAATTTTTCTATTACTATGGAAGTGGTCTATACTATTTTTTGTCTTAGTTACCTTCAACATCCCCACTCTTATTCTTTCCTCCAAGTTGTTGAATACAATTAATTTTCTATTTTATTGTCAAGCCCTTTGTTGTTAATAGGATGCGTGATTAGAAAATGATACCCATTAAAAGGAAAAGATATGTAATTTTGAATATCGAATTTATAATGTATTGGGAAATTATATTTACATCAAAATAAAGCATCTCTTATATATAATTATATATATATAATTATATTTTAATAAAAATAATAATATAAAAATAAATTATATAAAAATGTTATAATTATACAATAAAAAAGATATATATATATATTGTTTATATAAAAATGTTATTAATAATAATCACTACTATAGTTGAGGCCCTTAAAAATACTTGAAAAGGGGTTTAACAACACAAATAAACTATAACGCCCCGAGCCCGCTCTTCAAGACCCAGTGCTTGAAAAATGCTGTGTAATGTTTTATATATAAAATAAACTGAATAATTACACAACACTTTAAACAAACGAAGAACTTTTACTGGTCTTGGTTCTGGAGAAATTAGAGTACATTTCCCATTTTATCAGTGTTGAAACTATTTTCCACCACACTTCCTCACGCTAACTCCTAAAGCGGCGACATCTGTAAATAAACTTCTAAGATACCTATGAAAATCATTTTAAAACAAAGTGCGAGCATTCAATTTCCCAATAAAGTGTTTTGAAAACCATTGATAAAATCCACTAAAATATTCCATTGATAATACATTCAAAAAAATCTATTAGAAATACATCAGTAAAATGACCTTTACAAAATACTATAATGATTTGAAAAATAATTATACTTTGAAAAGGATTTTAAACTAATCCAGTGATATGGTTGAAAATATTAAGAAAGCTCTTAAAAACAAAACAGCTGAGGCCACTCGAAACATTGAAGGCTATCTTGGGCCTAACCACTTGAGGGATGGATTCACTATCCAATACCCTATGTTATTAAAAAGTTCGAGTACCATTTATTTATAAAACATTTTTTCTTAGCTTTCCTTATATATATATATATCACTGTTGTTTTAGTTTTGAAAATATTTTTATAACCATGTTTGGAACAAATAAATAATAATCTTTACCAAAAATTATATATTCAACCTTGTTTGATCAGATCTCCGGATACATGACATTGCATAATCAAATAGAAGTTAAATCAATATCTGAACACTTGAAATTTCAAAGACATATTTATTAAATTTTTTATATTCATGAAAGTGTAAACTAATAATAATAGCGAACATATAATTCTATCTACTTAAAATTAATCGTTAAAAATAGATAATTATGTGTCACGTACAAAAATCATCAAAATATCGTTTATTTAATAAATACAATCATCCTTTTATATATACACAAGTATTAAAGAACATGGAATTAAGTACATATTTGTATATATATACATAATCATATAAATGAAATTAGAAACCAATGATATGGAACGTTAAATAAATTAATTTAATATTTATATTTGATTAGCATATACACATGTATCTCACACCCATAATTAGATACTTGAATGGTTTGATCAATGTGTGGAAAATATGACTTTAAATTAAATATATATATATATATATATATATCAAGAATGAACATGAAAATTTATATATGTTCATATAAATATATCATGCATTAAAAAAACACAAACATATTTAATTTTTGAGTTCGAAGTATAGACTTGGATTTCATAGAAGTATAAAACATGGATTAAAATTATTTAAACAATTAAAAACCACAAAAATGGGATTATAATATTAAAGAAGCAAAATCCCCTTACACAGACATAAAATTATATATTGGAAATAATTAAAAGATGAATATAGAAATATATAATCTGGTTTCATATCATAAAACACAAATCATTTTAATAAATGATAACTTACAAATAAAATCTTAATGGTCAAAACTATTCTCAAATTTATAATTCTATTAAAATGGGATTTTCATCACTCACGAACACAGGAATATAAGCTAAAAAACAGTGTATAGTATGTCTCTTACACAAATAAAATGGAATTGAAAGTGTAAAGATAGTATCCGAAAATAAGTAATCCCTTACAAAAACAGAATTAATCAATTCCCATCATGAATGAATAAATATCATACCGAAATTAAGTCGAAATTTTTGTAGTATAAATCACCATACTACAATATATTAATGTTTTGAAAAACATGTTGATTTTGTTTGGAAGAAACCCATAGTAAACTTGAAAGAAACAAATAATTTGACATAATAAAAATTAAAATCCCTTACATCAAACATAGTTTTAATAAATTAAACATATTTTAAATAAATGAAAAACCTTACTAAAATGATAATGGAATTGTGAAGAAATCATAAGTAAATCCCTAAATATTTTTTATGTAGATGTATTCTCACTTCTTCTCCTTCCCAAAGCTGCTTGCCACTCAATGTTTCAAAACCAAAAAAGAGAGAAAAACCATGCACTCCAGCTTCCTCCCAGACAACCACTCTACACTCCTATATTTATACACCCACCTTGATAATATAATTAATTATATTATTTCAATTTGTGAGGATAGTTTGTTGATTGGATATACATAAAATATATAAACTTTAAAAGAAGAATTAAAAGCATGGATTGAGTTTTTGAAAGTTGAGATATGGATCAAATATATGATAATAATACACTAAATCATACCTCAAAGATTTTGGAACGAGAAAACAAATTCAATGAATTAATTTTATGGAAATGTTGAAACAAAAAAATGCCTTTAATTCGGATGTTTACAGGTATAATATTTTTATTCCAAATGATAGGTAATTAATGGAATCAATCAAGGATTGTCCAAACGGAACCGCAAACTTTTTCATGAAGAATTCAACACCAACCAAACATAAAATTAATTCACACTGACATCAAGTTAAAGAAATAAAAAAATCAATAGGATCAGAGCAATTTTGTGATATTGACAAGATAATGTACTATTTATCTGATTTCCGAACTGTTAGATAACAGAAAAAATGTATAATCAATACCTACTTTTAGATCTCAGAAAAAAATTCATAATTGCGGATCATTTTCTCCGAAAATCATTGTCGGACCACCTTTGTGAATAAGATTCGGCCAGTGACACCTGAAAGAATTCGATCTAGACTCAAACTGAAATCCTAAGTTCATCCAAGATCAGTTTTACCTCACTCAGCCATTATCTTTGCACGTCGATGGACTTCATCACGCTTGGAACTCCCAGCCACAGTCCAACAACATCACAAAGCTTTGCCATGCTTGCCGTCAACCCCAAACCCCCACGACCGTAGCTCAATTTCTATCTTTCCCTAAAACGATCTGCCATAGACCCTTACAACACCTCACTTTTTTTCCCATATTTTTGATCCCTTCAGACCCGATTCTCCGTTTTTAAAAAAAACTCTTTTTATTAAATATCGTTTATCAATTTAGCTTTATTAGTTTAAATTAAACAATTAATATATATATATATATATATCATTTCATTATATATGTTTATATAAAGATCTATATTCATAATTTCAAAAAATAATTTTATAGTTTTTTATATTTAATATATATATATATATATATATGATGTTAACATAAAATTATTAAATATTTAAATTTCAAAAATGATTTATTATTTATATATGAGTATTTATAATAGTTCATAATTTCTAAAATACAAATAATAAAATATTATTTTAAATAAATCTTTATTTATAAAAATATTTAATTTTTTAAAGAATCTTATTGTTATTAAATACTATATATTGTATTTTCTAATTCTAAAAAAAAAACAGATTACAATTACATCAATGTTTTAGTTATCATAAATTTAAAATACTTATTCTAAAATTATATATTTTTTTTCAAAATATGTACGTGTCAATTTATATTTATCGTTTAAAAATAATTTCATAAACCATTTAATGAAACATATTTTTATTGTTTTTAATTATAACTTGTATTTATATATTTTTATTATTAATAATTTCATATTTTAAAAATAATACCACTTTAAGAAAACCATTATTTAATCGAAACATATTTACTAAATTATATAATTAAATTTGTTTAATTTAAAATTGAATCAATAAAATACTAATAAAATAAATCCTTTATTCAAAACTCGGGATGTTACCTTCTCCCTCCCTTAAATGAATTGCGCCCACACAATTCTTTTGTCAGACTTATGAAAATTCGGAATTTCATTTTCAGAATTAAAGAAACACTAAGGGGACTTGAAAAACTAATGAAAATTCTATGGAGTGGATTTATTATTTTTCACAAGAGACACTTTCTAATCTCTAAAGTTGTCTAGACCGTTCCTTTGATACCAAATATAATGCCCTGAGCTTGCTCTCCCAAACATAGTGCTTGAAATATTCAGTGTAATTTTTGTATATAAAATAAACTGAATAATTACACAACAATTTAAAAAAAACAGAGGACCCTTTACCGGTCTAGGTTCTAGGGAAATTAGAGTACATTTTTCATTTTATCAGAGTTAAAACAATCTTCCACTACACTTCCTTGAACTAACTCCGAAAGTAGTGACATCAGTAAATAAAATTCTAAGATACCTGTGAAAATCATTTTAAAACCAAGGGTGAGCATTTAATTTCCTAGTAAAGAGTTTTTAAAACCTTTGATAAAATCAATTAAAATATTCCTTTGATAATTCATTCGAAAAATTCAATTAGAAATAAATCAGTAAAATGACTTTTACAAAATACTATAATTCTTTGTAAAATAATTATACTTTGAAAAGGATTTTAAACTAATCTAGTGATCCGGTTGAAAAAATTAAGCATGCTCTTAAAAACAAAACAACTGAGGCCACTCAAAACATTGAAGGCTATCTTGGGCCTACCCACTTGAGGGATGGATTCAATGTCAAATTCCCTATCGTATTTACATTGTTTGAGTACTGTTTTTTTATAAAACATTTTTTTCTTAGATTGAATTATATATATATATATATATTTTTCTGGTGTTTTTGTTTTGAAAATATATTTATAACTAGGTTTGTAACAAATAAATAATAATCTTTAATTAAAATTATATATTCAACTTTGTGTGATCAGATCTCATGATACATGACCTTGCATAATCCCATGGAAGTTAAATCAACATCCACACACATGAAATTTCAAAGACATATTTATTAAATTTCTTATATGCATGAAGGTATAAACTAATAATAATAGCGAACATATAATTCAATCCCCAAAAAATTAATCGATAAAAATAGATAATTATGTGTAATGTACAAAAATCATCAAAGCATTATTTCTTTAATAAAAACAACCATCCTTTTATATGTACTTAAGTATTAATGAACATGACTTTAAGTACATATTTGTATATATATACATAATCATAGAACTAGAATTAGAAACCAATGATCTTGAATGTTAAATAAATTAATTTAATATTAATGTTTGAATAGCATATACACATGTATCTCACACCCATAATTAGATATATGAATTGTTTGATCAAAGTGTGAGGAATTACACTTTAAATTCAATATATATATATATATATTAAGAATGAACATAAAAATTTATATATGTATATATATATATCATGCATGAATAAAACATAAACATATTCAATTTCTGAGTTCAATGTATAGATTTGGATTTCATAGAAGTCTAAAACATGGAATTAAAATATTTAAACAATTTGAAATCACAAAAAAATAGGATTATAATTTTAAGGAAGTAAACTCCCCTTAAAAAAACTTTAAATTATAGATTTTAAATAATTAAATGATGAATACAGAAATATATAATCTGGTTTCATGTCATAAAACAAAAATCATTTTAATAAAATGATACCTTACTAATAAAAAATTAATGTTCAAAACTAATCTCAAAATTATAATTCTATGAAAATGAGATTTTCATCCCTTAGAAAAACAAGAATATAAGCTGAAAAATAATAGATATTATCTCTCTTACAAAAATAAAATTGAATTGAAAGTTTAATGATAGTATCTAAAAATAAGTAATCCCAAAAAAAAAACAATTAATCAATTTCCATCATGAATGAATTAATATCATACCAAACATACATCGTAATATTTGTAGTATAAATCAACTTACTACAATTTATCAATGTTCTGAAAAATATGTTGATTTTTTTGAAAGAAACCCATAGTAAACTTGAAAGAAACAAATAAGTTGACACAATAAAAAATAAAATCCCTTACATCAACCATAGTTTTAATAAATTGAACATAATTTAAATAAATGAAAAAACATACTAAAATGATAATGCAATTGCAATGAAATTATATGTAAATCCCTTACAAAATTTTTATGTAGACATATTCTCACTTCTTCTCCTTCCCAAAGCTGCTTGCCACTCAATGTTTCAAAACCAGAAAAGAGAGAAAAACCACGCACTCCAACTTCCTCCTAGACAACCACTCCACACTCCTATATTTATACACTCACCATGATAATATAATTGATTATATTATTTCAATTTGTGAGGATATTTTATTTGTTGGATATTCATATAATATATAATCATTAATAGAAAAATTAAAATCATGGATTGAGTTGCTGCAAGTTGAGATATGGATCAAATATATGATAATAATACACTAAATATGACCTCAAAGATTCAGGAACGAGACAAGAGATTCAATGAATTAATTTTATGAAAATGTTGAAACGAAAAAAGTTCCTTTTATGTCAGATGTTTACAGGTATAATTATTTTTATTCCGATGAAAGGTACTTAATGGAATCAATCAAGGATAGTCCAAACAAAACCGCAAACTTCATCATGAAGCATTCAACACCAACTGTACATAAAATTAATTCGCACTGAGATCATGTTCAAGAAATAAAAAAATCAATAATATCATCTCAAGTTGTTGATATAGACAAGATATTGTACTATTTATCCAATTTCAGGAGATTTAGATAGCAAAAAAATGTATAATCAAGACCTACTTACAGATCTGAGACAAAACATCAAAATTGTGGATCATTTTCTACTAAAATAATTGTCGGATAACCTTTTCAAATATGATTTGGCTAGCGACACTCGAAAGCATTTGATCTGGACTCCAACTGAAACCCTAAGTTCATCCGAGATCAGTTTTACCTCGCTCAACCTTTCTCCTTGCACGTCGATGGCCTCCATCATGCTTGGAACACCTAACCAGAGTCCAACAATATCACAATGATTTGACATGATTTCCGTCGACCTCAAACCCCCATGGTCGAAGCTCGATTTTAGCCTCGCCCTAAAACGATCTCCCACAGACCCTCGTAAATCCTCACAGTTTTTTCCATATTTCGGATCCCTTTAGACGTGATACTCCATTTTTTAAAAAAACCATTTATCGTTTTAGCTTTATTTGTTTAAATTAAACAATATATATATATATATATATATATCATTTACTTATATATATTTATATAAAGATCTATATTCATAATTTCAAAACATAAATTTATAGTTTTTTATATTTAATATATATATATATATATTATGTTAACATAAAATTATCAAATATTTAAATTTCAAAAATGATTCATTATTTATATTCGAGTATTTTTAATAGTTCATAATTCCTAAACTTCAAATAAAAAAAATAATAATTTAAATAAATATTTTTTTATAAAAATATTAATTTTTAGCGAATCTTATTGTTATTAAATACTATATATTGTATTTTAAAATTATAAAAAAACAGATTAAAATTAAATCAAGTTTTTAATAATCTTAAATTAAAAATTGTACTTCTAAAATTATATTTTTTTTGAAAAATATTTATGTGTCAGTTTATATTGATCATTTAGAAATACTCTCATAAACTATTTAATAAAACATATTTTTATTCTTTTTAACTATAATATTTATTTATATATTTTTATTATTAATTATTTCATATTTCAAAAATAATACCCCTTTTAGAAAACTCTTATTTAATCGAAACTTATTTACTATATTTTATAATTAATTTTTTTATTAAAATTTTTCAATAAAATACTAATAAAATAAATCCTTTATTCAAAACTCGGGATGTTACATAAACACTAACACTCTAAGGGCCATTAAAAAAATACATCCAATAATCAACACTAGAAAATGAGTTGATTGAGGAATCCTTTATCAGTTCTTTTTTATTGATAATAAACAAGGAATTTATTAGCACTTTTTCTAGCACTAATGAAGGCCATATCTATTACTGTAGAGATGTAGCCTACAATATTTATAAAAATATGATTTATACCAACCACATCATTTTTTAAAATTAAATTGATCTTTTATAATGAAATCACCCACTTGGAGTCACACTAACCACATCATGTGTCGGATTGATGCATGGTTGATTACTATTGGTAAAAAATAAATAATAAATTTTGGTCTTAAATTTTGAAAACACTTTGATCTTTTTTTCTGGGTTTTTTTCAGTGATGCGCCTTTTAAATTAAAATAACACTTTTATGTTAAAAACATGAACTTTGAGTCATATTATCAACATATTATATTGTATTTATGTGAGTTTAATTTATACATGTTACAAATGACTTATGGATAATTTTAAAAATGTTTAAAAACAATAGGATCGTCTTCCATATTGACAAAAAGTCAATTCCTACAAGTCAAAAATTAATTATGGGTAATTTTCTGATTTTTTTTAAAAGAATCTGATTACATTTTCTTGGTTTTGGCTATGTGATACGTTTTATAAACTAAAAATAAACTTTTATATTTAAAAAATGCACTTTGAAGCATACCAACCACATCATGTTTCAAATTGACATGTTATTGATTCATACATGTCAAAAATAACATATAGATCATTCTAATAAATTTTAAAAACTATCTAATCTTGTTTTCTTAATTTTTTTATGTAACACACATTTTAAGAAAAAATGACACTTCTATATTGAAACCATGCCCTTTGAGTCATATATACCACGTTGTGAGTCAGATTTAGATATCTTTAATTTGTACACTTCAAAATTTAATTAGTGATTTTTTTCTTCATGTTTGAAAAAAAATCCAAAAACTTTTTATTAGTTTTGGATACATGATGTGAATTTTAAACTAAAATAACACTTTTATAATGAAAAAAATAATATTGAGTCCTACTAACTACATCAAGTGTTTGATTTACATGCAATAATTCCTACATATCAAAAATTAATTATAAATCATTTTACTAATTTTTGAAATCTATATCAACTCATTTATTTGGTTTTGGCATTAGGATATGTGTTTTAAACTAAAATTGATCTTTTATATTAAAAATAAATCACATAGATCCATAATCACTAGGTGAGTTATTATACATTAAAAATTAATTATGGGTCATTGTACTAAAGTTTGAAAATAATCCAATCTTATTTTTCAGTCTTGGATTTGTGACGTGGCTTTTAAACTATGAACTTCATCCATTGTCACATCTAAGAATATTTTACACTATTGTAGGTGAAAAAATATATCTAAAACCCTGATTAGTATAAATTAACTCACAATTTCAATATATTGAATCAGTCATAATTTCCTATAAATAGTATTAAAAATAAGATATATACTACATCCCCAAATATTAATCATATTTAAATTTTTTGTGATTAAATAATTGTGACTCAATATTGAGATTTTTTCTATGGATTGATTTTTCATTATTTTATAAATCAAAAAAACTTGGGGGGCTATTGGAGCCTATATTATCTCAAATATGAGCAACCATTAGTCTCGTTTTAGTTATGATGTCAAAATATAGATTCAAGCAGCAATGCCTCTTGCCGAAAACTCTTTTATTGAAATGTACTCACATGGATGTGAGGTGGGATGGGGGTTTGAGACACATAACATTTTTACAAGGAAATGAAAGTCTTTAAATACTTACAGATATGGATGAAATGTTGATCATCAATAAAGAACAAAAAAAGAAAATTATTACAAATTATATAATGGCATACAAAAATACATGCAATTTCTAACATACATTAGTGAGTGAGTCATCTCATGATTGGTCAATTATTAAAAATTTAATAATCAGATACAAAAAATAAATATGGAATGAAATTTTAATCATACATTAGACTGTCATCTCAAGATCAGTCATCAAACAAGATAGATAAAATGTTTTTTTTGGGATAGTTATAATGTTATACATATTGTTACTTTACCTATAACTATATATAATAAATAATATATATATACATATAAATCTATTTATATACATACATTCATGATGATTTTTCACTCTTACAGGTGAAAAAATATAGTTAAAACCTTGATCATTATAAATAAATTCACTATTGATGATAACATGATTAACTAGAAAGTAAATTTAATAAAACATTATATATATTTATAATAAACCATCAACTGTTTAACATGTTTTATTTAGTTATAATTAAATTACCTTGACTCTCTCTTGATACCATTTATTTGGATTGGTTTATTATTATTTAATACCCTACCAAAAACCAGGGGCACTTAGAGCCTCAATTATCTAATATTTTAGCAACCATTAGTCTCCTTTAAGTCATGATGTTAAAACCCATCTTCAAACAAAAACAACTCTTAAAGAAATTACTTTCATTACAATGTTACTCACATAAAAGTGAGGGGGTATAGTGGTTTGGTATACATAAAATATTTACATGGAAAAATATGTCCTTGCATAGTTTAAAATATTAGTGACATGTAGGTTATCAATGATTAAAATAAAACTGAATTATAACAAATTATATATCATCATACAAAGAAAATATATACAATATCAATCATACATTGTTCTGTCATGTCAAGATCACTCATCACACAATACTCTTAACATGTTTTTTTGGGATACTTGTTATGTTCTACATATTATAACATTACATATAATAGTATATAATAAATAGTAAATATCTACATATATATATCCGTATATTTATTTTACATTCTTTTAAATATCAAGACACACACACACATATATATATATGCCTTCTTCTTTTTTTTGTATTTAATGATGTCTTTTAAATAAATTCCTTATATACAGTTCCAAATATTATATTCGAATAATATAACAAATATATATATATATATGTATAAATAACTACTAAAAATGTTATTAATAGTAAATAATGTTAAATTTAATTAACAAAAGTAATATAATGCACACTTAGATAACCATTAAAATATTTTAAACTTACATTACTTTCAATAAAATAAAATTATATATGTACATATACAATTTTAGAAGTAATTAAACTTTACAAAATTTAAAATTTTTCAATTTGTATAAACATATATTTAAGTAAATTCAATTTATTAAATTTTTGAATCAAATATAATAATTTAAATTTATGTTACTTTAAATATAATATATATATTCAAAAATAATAATTAAAATTTAAAACATATTTAAATTTTCAAATAATATATTCAAATAATAAAACATAAATATACACATTAAAACATATTCCAATTTATTTATTAATATTTTAAAATATGATTATATATATTTGTATAAAAACTATAGGTTCCAAAATAAAAATATTATTATTCATTACATTACTAATTAAGATATTATTAATAAAATAATTTATAAAATTTAATTAAAAAAAGTAATATAATTATATATATATTTATATATTATATATTTAAATAAATTCTAATATAGTACAAAATATAAATAGTATTTTTTATAAATAATTATTCATAATATACTTTTTATAAAATATTTAGCTAGATTCACTTTATCTATCTTTCTGTACAGAATATACCAATTTAGAGATATATTACTTTAAATATAATATATAATAATAATAATATATAAATATATCCAAATATAAGTATTCACCATTTAAATTAAAAATATATACATTTTTTATCAATAATGTTTCTGTAAATATAAATTATATTTTATACATAAATTTAAATTTTTGAAACACCATAATTAAATTTTCTAAATCATATAATTTAAATTAAAACATAAAACAATAATTCATTTTGAAATTAAATCATACAATGTGTAATAATTTATACATTCATACATTAATATGTCCATATATTCATACATATTAAATAAAAAAAAATCACAAAAACAAAATAAATTTAAAAAAATTAGACGATTAAAATTCATAATTAGAAATTTTACCTTCTTAAAAGCTGTAAATTTATGATTGGAACGTAATTGAGAAAGTATTCATAGATAAATTCAGACCTAAACAACTGAAAATAGACTGGGGTACACCCCTATTTATAGCTTTTTCCCAGCAGGGGTCGTGATCCTTGTTCACACCTCCTTTGCAAATTTTTCGAAGGAAGGTTGAACATGGTTCATGCTTCTTGTCATGCACCAAGAAATCATGCAAAGGATTCACTCTTCTTTGGTAGAAGAAATAGAAGCATGAACCCCATTCACTTTACTCTATCAAATTGAAAAATGTGAACCTTGTTCACACCTCTCTATGAAAATGAGAATCATGAAGAACATTCACAACTCCCCAGACCTATTTTTTAAAATATGTCCAACCCTACCACCATAATTTTATTTTTTAAAGTCATAAAACTCCTAAAAAATCATGTAAATGAAAATACACACATAACCTTCTCTTAAGTTTTTCAAAACTCTCACAATTTTATGCGAACAATATATCTCAACTTTAAAATTGGTTTTTACAAATTAGAAACAAACCCACTATATTTCTTTTATTGAGGAAGTACATGCCATGAATCCCATATATAACATTCTCAATTTCTTTCACACTAGTATCTCATATGACACTTATTCTTATTTCTAACTCTTTCACATGAATTTTTCATTCATTCATGGATAAAATTTAATGCATAATTCTCAAGATCTTCATATAATAGAATACACAATGCCTCTATCTTCCCTTCATTCATCTTTTTGTAATAGTATATTTTGAAAATAGTTTTCGTATTAATTGGGAAAAAATCAGAATTTCACACTGGATCACAGTACTATAACCATGATCGTATAAAATTTATGTTCAAGAATGACTCAATAAGAAATTTTTGAAACCATACGTGAATATAGAGCATTCTTGTTCGCTCAGTTTCACTCTCTTCTCTCCCAAAGTTCTTGTTAACCACATACTACAAATTAGTTCCCATTGGGGTATTTATAGACACACCACTGACACAACAACACCACCTTAATCGATATTTGCACCGCATCATCTTCCTTGACTATGAAAAACATTATCACATCAAAGCATATCTTCCATTTGTTGTTTGGAATTCATGGAAAAATCTCATGCAACACATCAATGAACCCCATCCACTATTTTCGAGCTACTTATGATCATATGTGATCATTAATTTCATCTAAATCAATCTCTTTTCAAACATGAGAGGTTCCAAATGAAGAACCCGATGATGTGTCGAACCCTCAACATACTCGAGGTAGAAGATAAAGGCTAGGTTGATCGAATAATGCAAAATAGCCTGATCATATGGTGTTACTTCATACATATTAATTAAAGGAGGAAGAATAATGTTTGAATTAAATGTTTCCTGTAAAGGTAGGTAACCTAGATGAACTCTCTTTAATAATATTCTTGATGATTAATAAAATTCTTATTCAACCTCAATGTCAGTACCCGAATACACTTCATAATCTATTTCATTGGTTTTCACTTCCCTCCTTAGGCTTAGTAACCCTTTCCACATGCACAGTAATAGACGATATCCCCTAAGAGGTAGATGTAGACTAACTACATAATGAAATGGCTATGGTTTGGCTGGCTTGGTTCATTTTTTGTAATCCCTTTTTTAAACTATCATAGAGAGTTCACAAAATTCACTCTCTATCCACATCAAAATCCAAATCCACTGTAATAACTCATCAAAAATTCTAATCAACTTCTTCGGATGTTCTAACAATGCGCATTCTTTAATAAATTTCTCTCATTGTCAATGATGGGGTAAATTGTAATGGTTTCTTGATGTTATAACTCATTATATATATTAATCCCCCAACACTCAATAGATACAACAAAACATACACAATCTGCACCCTTTATCTAATCACACGCTCTTCTAATGTTCTTACGATATGAATTATATGACCATATATTCACATGTATCATTAACTATTAATTTAATGTATTAAATTTGATACATAATATATATTGATTATTTGATGGAAGTTGATTTATGGTGCATTAATACTCTTTCTCTACTATGTAAAATAGAGTGGGTTTCTAAGGGTAGAACCCACTATAAATATTAATCCACTTTATTTCAGTGGATACAAGAGAACAGAAACCATCAACATCCACCATATAGTCACCATCTTTTAATGTTATAAAAGTGTGAATTTTCTAACCATATCTTGTAGAAGTATTATTTTTAGGAATTTAATGTATGAAATTCAGTCCATAATATTTATTAATTATTTTATGGAAATCAATTTCTCTTTCATTAATAAACATTGTCGATGGAGTAAATTGGACTAATTTTTTAATGGTATAACCCACTATAAATATTAATTCCCCTCCACTCAATGGAAACAAGGGAATTTACACTATCTACATCCACTATATATCACTTTCTTCTAATGTTCTTCGAGTGTGCATTATCTAATGATCTCTTTCACTTGTATTATTATCTAAGAATTTAATGTATTAAATCTGTTCGATAATATTACTTGATTATTGGATGGAAACAAAATTATCATGAATTAATACTCATTTTTGATAATGTAAAATTGAGTGGGTTTTTGATGGTAGAACCCATGATAAATATTAAGCCCCTTACACTCAACAGATATGAGGGAACTTACAACATCTACATCCACCGTATAATCATATTCTTATAATGTTCTAACAATGTCCATTCTCTAACCCACTCTTACACATTTATTATTGTCTATGAATTTAATGTATTAAATTTTTGCACAAAATATTTATTTATTATTTGATGGAAATAAATTTCTCATTCATTAATACACTGTTTATATGGAGTAAATAGGAGTGGGTTTTCGATGGTAGAACCCACTATAAATATTAATCCCCCTACACTCAAAAAATAAAATGGAGCATACACCATCTACATACATAATCCAAACACCTTATTCCAATGTTATTGAAATCTTCATTCTCTAACCATCCATTTCACATGTATTATTGTCTATGAATTAAATTTATTAAATTAGGAAATTATATTTATTGATTATTTGATTGCAATCAATTTATCATGAATTAATACTCTTTGTCGATGGAGTAAATTGGAGGGTATTTTTTATTTTAGAATACACTATAATATTTAATCCCTCTACACTAAAGAGATACAAGCTATCAAACACTATCTACATCCACCATGTAGATTGTAAAAGGAATCCATATTTTGATTTCTCAATTTCTTTCATATTTCAATGATTGGAGGTAAATAATTATTTCTTTTTTATTAAAGTTGGGTCATAATATTTATTGATTATTTGATGGAAATAATTTTCCTAATAATTATTAATCTTTATTTCTGGTTTAAATTCGTGTGGGTTATTAATGGTCAAAGCCAACATAAATATTAAGCCCCATATACTCATTGGACACAGAGGAACATGCATCACATCAAATGTGCAGAGTGTAAAAAGAATTCATTTTTGTATTTCTAAACAATCTAGGTTTTGTAATGTAATAATGTGAATTCTATAACCATCTTTTTAACATGTATTTTTCATTAAAAATATTTAAAAAAGGGTCATCAATAATATTTGTTATCTTTTCATATTCTCAAATTATTGGCAATAAATTCAAATTCAATAAACCACATGGGTTCTTCCTGAAAGAATGGGTGAATGTAATAAATGGTCCCCAAATTATTTGAAGGTAGTAAATTATTTTCCAAATATGTTAAATATAGTAAATTATTGTCTATGAATTTCATGTATTATGTATGGTCGAGTATATCTAAAATATATAATTATTTCATTAGTTTTAATGAAATTAAAAATGATTCATGAATTAATTTTATTAAAAATAATAATATCTAAACTTTAATACCTCTAATTCACTTCTCAAACTTAGTATGAACTCAATTACTCACCATAAATTAATCATACACTCGATAGTGGCCTCATCTTTGAACTAGTGGACACATATAAACCTTTCAATGCAAAAAAGGTAACTTGTAGAACCTTCATCTCATCATCTCATTTATCATTCTAGAATTGATCTAGAAAATCATGACATGTACGTACATGACAAAAAAAACCCAATATCTCCTAGTTAAAGATGATGTATGTATAATAAGAATAGACACATCTTCAAATGTCCCAATGTTTTAATATTGGATGAAGAGTTTTTCTTAAATTATATGTATCACAATGAGTAATAATAAGGACATAAACATCTTATTAATCCTCAATATGGTTTCCACTAGCTATAACATGCCCGAATAGAGTCGGTTATATCCTATGACCTCTCATTTCAACCCACATGTGTTAGGCTAAGAACCACCTCTTTGCTCTTGCTCTGGCCCCTGTACCTTCTATACTTATGTGAAAATGTGAGGGCATATTCCACATATGTTCTCCTACATGGTTAGCTTCCTTGGAGCTTGACTTGGTATTGGAGGTAAATATTTATATTTTTAATGAAATTAAAAATATTATAGAATTAATTTTGTTAAAATTAATAACATGTAATCCTTATAACCTATGAATAGTTTGTCATACATAGAATGAAATAATTTTCTCATCATTACATTATCATAAACTTGATAGTGGCCACATATTTGAACAGCTTCTAACATTGAAACCCTAGAATATTCAAGGTAACTTGTAGTCCCATCATATCATGATATCATCTATTCAATCCTGTATTTTTCATAGACATTGTGACATGTAAGGACCTGATATGCATAATCCCTATGTTATGATGATAAATATGACACATATGTACTTTGAACATCAACATCTCCAAATGTCCCTATGATTTAATGTGGGATGAACAATGTTTCATAAATTATTAGTCCCTCATTGATTAATCACAGGGATGTAAACATCTTATTAAGATGTTACGTAGTCACCACTAGCTAGTACAAGCCCAAATAGAGTCAGTTCTCTCATGAGACCTCTTATGTTGACCCATATATGAGAGGATAAGTACCACCTCTTCATTCTTACACTGGACCACACACATTCAATACATCTGCACCTATATGAAGCCATTTTTTCACTTATGTTATCCTCCATGGTCAGATTCCTTGGAGTTTGGCTTGGTACTGAGATGGAATCTCTAGTACATATTCGACCATAGTCAGTGGTAAAAATGTTCATTGTCAGTACATAAAAGCATTGACAAGATATGCACCCTAAAATACATGTAACCTTTATCATTTCACATATATATTAATGATTAATTTTTTTAAAAAATAAAAAATTCATTCCACCCACTACATTTTTCAGGGAAGTGACCCCTTATCGACATTATGTGCCTCATGCATCCACCACACAGTCATATTTGAGCGCACCCCCTTTTATCAATTCTTTCCACCCCTTTTTGTTAGCACTTTATATGCCATATTCAATCTTTCTTTTTCCTGATTTCAAACCCTGTAATTATATCTTCAAGCCTAATTCCTTCATCACCACACCATCTAGGTTTGATTAATATTTTAAAAAATTTCTATATATATATATACATAATTAGTTTTTTATATATTTATTTATATAATTATATAAACTTCTATAAATATTTGTAAATACATTTATTATTATATTTATATAAATATAATATTTAGATATAAATTTTATACATATTTACATAAATATTTACATGTTTATAAATTTCCATATTTATATATATATTCATATAATTGTGTACTTCGATAAAAAATGTATAATGTATTTATAAATATTTATTATTAAAACATTAATATATTATATTTAATGATAATGATATATTTATAAAAATATGTTCATATATGATACATTTACATAATAATGACACACACATACACACACATACACACACATACAAGCGTATATTTACACACAAACATACACATTTATATTTCACACATAAACACACAAATATTACAATATATTTATTTATTTACTTATATTATAAAATAAACACAAATATTTTTTTATTGACACAAATATATTTATATATAATAATTAGTTGTATAAATATATATATCTAACACCCCAAGGTTTTAAAAAATGAAATGCATGAAACTTTGTTTTTTAGTAGATATTTATAATTAGCCTTTAAACATAATTTTACTACATATATGTTTTGAATTTTGAAAAATGGGCATATAAAATTATGATCAGTAATTTATTTAGAGTCTTATAATAGCAAATTAATTTTTTTTGAATAGTAACATACCCTTATGTATAGTAATGTACTCTTAAGAACAGAAATGTACCCTTTTTAGTAGTAACTTAACCCTAATGAATTATAATGTACCCATATGAATAGTAATTTTACCCTTATGAACAGTAAAATACACTTATGAATTGTAACCTCACCTATGATAGTGTAAATATAATATTTAATTGAAAGTATGGTACACCCATATCTTTGAATAAATAAATAAATTCTTTAAAATTGTTATTTTTCGAATAAAGTATTATTTTATTTAAAAAATAATTTTATCATATTTGTAAAATTATTTTGATAAAATAGAGTTCATTTTTGGTTTCTACGTGTTAAAAAATTCTTGGGGTGATTTTTTGGTAATTTTCTGAAATACTTGATTTTTTGTGAATAGTGATTTTTTGGTATTTGACAAATAAATGAATTTCTACATCACTGAGGTGTCATAAATGATGTGTTACTGATGTAAGACCATTATCTAGAAATCGCACACCATTATTACTATTTTTAGTCATGGAAGACTCAATATTTCTTGTCTTGAGGAAAAATAATAAAATAATAATTAAAATAATGTGAAATCTCTCCCCTCCACTATAAATTCCACCCATTTCCCCCTCTTCCTCCCACACCTATCAAGACTTGATAATTGTCTAATTTCTTCCAAATTCACTCCCAAAAATCCTTCCCAACATCCAAGACCTACTGGTCTTACCCAAAAGAAAAAATCAAAGGCCTTAAGGAGGATCTCCCGGAGAAGAGATCAAGAGGTAAGAAACCTCTCCCTTTTTCATGTGTTTTCCTTCCCTTCACTTTTCTTTAATTATAATATGTTCCCCTAATCTTATCCAAGAGGAATAAATGCTCTATAAATCTTTTATATTTTATATTTTCTCATTTTCATGGAAAATTCATCATCATTATTCCTCTCCTCTCCTAGTTATTCAAGGAATAAAAACATTGTCTCTGATGTGTCGAAATACCGACATTGTGAACGATGTGATTTTAATTTTCTTTAATTCCTTCAAGTCTAGTCATGAAAACATTTTTATGGATGAATAGGGTTATAATATATTTATTATGTATCATACATGGTTATATAATCCTTTTTTTACACATGGTTTTAATTTATAAAATAAAATGAGGTTATTTTTATCAAAGAACAACTAGAATGATCTAAACGAACATCATTAATTTTTTAACTTTTGAACCATCCTAATTTAAGAATTAAAAATGATAAATGGTATAATTTATGTTTTTGTAAATATGAAACTTCTATTCCATTCAAATTCATGAGTTTAACTTTCATTCGACAAGAACATCCTTCAGGAACAGATCATGGAAATCATATAAAGAACGCACCCGAAACAATGGAAGGAACAAAATAATGACAATTAAAGGATGAAATGATGTTATAAAATGATCATATAATATGTTATAAAGATGAATATGTTTCTGTAAGATAATAATAACACTCTTTTAACTATTATAAAAGAGTCTAAAACAATTGGAAGTATGAAAAACCCAAGGTAAGAGAATTTTTAACCCGATTTCCATTCTTCAGGTTAACATTCTATTTCATTATTTATGTAGTATTAAATTTTTTTTGTGATGGGTTTTTTATATAATATGATGAATATTGTTTATTTATAGTGTTTATATATATTTAATCCACTCTACTAAGTATCACTTGAATTATATGATATTTATAAGGGACGTTTCTTTTAAAAACCTCTTTTAAAATTCTATTTTATGAAATTCAAAATCAATGTTTTTATGATATTATTCATGTTGTATTATAGTGATATGGTTCTTGGGAATTGTTTATGATGAATGGTGTGACCTATATCTCTCTAAAATGCATTGGGTGTGTGTATGTTTGAGGTCGTCCGTATGGTTACTCCAAGTGTAACTGTGATGGTAACACAAATTGTAAGGTAGTTGTGAGGGTTAAAAATTTTACGATAGTCGAGAGGGTTACAAGATTGTGTAATTAATGACTCAAGATACCTTTATGGGTATATTTATGTTCTCTTATTTTTTTATAATCTTGTGGAAATCTCATGTTTCACAAATTAAGTATATATGGGTGACAAGTATGTCTTTTCAAAATGATTTCATATGTTACAAGTATTCATGGACTAATGGGTTTTTTCTTTCTTTATATATCCCTTACTGAGCTTTTTATGCTCATACCATGTTTTTAAATGATTTTCACAGGTTATAAGGATGTGTATGAAAAATAAGAATCCATGTTAAATGATTGATGATTTTTCAAAGAAAATCATGTTATATTTGAAATGTTTTATATTTTGAGAGAAATGAGTACTATTGTGTTATGGTATTCACTCTGTAATAATGAGTAATGTTATGAATGTATTATGTCACAAATTATTTTAATCTCTAAACATGAAAATATATTCAATGTGAAAGGATGTGATTTCTTGGATAAATTAATGATTATATAATGTAATAAAGAAAATTCCTTATAATATATATATATATATAATAATACCTTTTTATAAGGAAAATAAATTGGTTATTTTTTTATTTTTAATAAAATAAATAATATATATTTATTTCCATATGGTTAAGATATTTATAAATACATTTTTATATAAATATGATTAAATAAATTTTTTACAAATTATTAATTATATCTAGATGTATGAAAATATGTATATATTTTATTATAAATAACACTAAAAAATGAAAATGGAAAAATTAAAACACAATAATACCCATTTGAGTGTAAAATCTATGAATAAATTTAGTCTCCATAGAAAATATCAAGAAGATCTCCTCAAACGATGCTAAAATTGCATCAAATGTTCAAAAATTATGGTACCCAAACAAAAAACTCATTTCTGGAGGCCTTACAGCCCTTTTTTGACATCAATAAAACACTAACTGAAGGTTTCCTCAATTCATTTCAATATATATTTTTTTCAACCTTAAATTTCATATATGGTAAAACTCAAATGTATATAAGGATAAAAAGTTATGTTCAATTGAAGTGCATGTCAAGTTTTCAACTTATCTGAGTATTTTTTTTAATTTATTGAATTTATATATAATCCAAATTTTGTTAAATGGATATTAATCTATAATAATTTTAAAATTAATAATTAAAATTAATTTTTAATATATTTAATAAGAAAAGTTTTTTTAATTATACTGTATATTATGGGTAATTGCATATTTAGTCTAATATAAATAACAATTATAAAATATATTATATTTATATCAATATAAATATATTTATATATTAATATGTGATTTTTAATGATATTGTTTTTTGTAGTATACCTTTTTTTAGCCCCAAAAAAACATTGAAAAAGGTTCCATTTTATCAATGTTTTTATAGTGCCCCTAAATGTGCTCTTTATCAGTGATTTTAGCTAATGCTGATAAATGAACTCCTTTATAAGTCTTTTTTAGTACTAATAAATGGTAGTGCTGATACAGTCACCCCTTTATTAGTTCTTTTTTTGTACTGATAAATTATGGTGTCGAATATAGTCTGATCTATAGTAGAGAGATATTTCTTATAGCCCTTATAAAAACCTTTTCTTTTTCAAAATAATAAAAAAATTCCTTCACCAATTAAATTATAAGGATTCCCCATACACAATTTTAAGTTTTCTATAAATAAAATTATCAATACTAAATTATTCATTTGGAATTTACAATTTCAAATTTTTCAATTTCTAAATAAATGATAATTATTCATTCCAAATCATCTTGGATGGTATCAAATTGACTTGGAAAATTTTGATCAAATAAATGTCACATATTCTCACTAGCTATCACATTAATACTCCTCTTTATTTATATTGAAAACAATGTGATTTTTACTAACAACTCTTGTATATTCCATCTTTATTAAAAAAAACTTTACAATCGACCCATAAAAATATTTCTTAATTTGAATCCAAAACAATTCATCTTTTTTTATCATTAACATTTCTCATTCTCTTTCAATTATAATTAATATTCATTGTAAAATTTATCATTAATTATACATTTAATTTATTCTACTTAATATATTGACAAAAAACACAACATAAATCATCAACATTCATCAATCTTTCACATGGGCTCTTCACATTTATTTATAAAGAACATTTTGAATCTATGAAAATAATATTATTTTATTACAATTGCAGTAATTATTTTTTTGTTATATTTTTTTGAGAGATATTTTCATTAACAAATGTAGATTTGATTCCAAAAAAAATGTGTTGATGACTTAAACACACCACATAACTGAATATATTTAATATATAAACCCAATAATATTTTTTAAAAACCCTCCTTAATAAAACTGTTAATAATATAATATATAATTTATATTTATTTTATATTGATTTGATATAAAAAATATTTATGTTTTATCTATATTAATAAGTTTTGTATTTATATTTAGAAATTCTATTTTAATTACAATGTTAGCATAAATATAACATCAATTTGATATTACTGTTCAATTTCAATGGTTCATCATTATTGTTAAGTACCCTTTATTATTTTAATTTAATACTAATTATTGTAAATTTTACTAACTATTTTTTATGATTTATTAATAAATTATAGATAATTTTTATTAATATTTTATTAATTATTATTACTTGTTTGAGAATTATTAATAATATTTTTTTAGAAATTATTATTTTTCATTGTATATATATAAATTAAAAACTAAAAAATCAATATGTTTCATTATATTTTTAAATAATGTGTGAGGGTATTTCACACATTATTTTAAAAATTATTATTAATGAGGGAAATTTCAACATGATTCTTCAAAATCCAAAAGAATTGAGGGCTTCATCATCTTTAAGATCCAATTTTCAAATTAATTTTAACATATACCTAGTTTTAATAAAAAAATCATAAACACCCATAAAAATAACTATGGTGAATATTTAATTTCACACATGGATATTTTCCTATTGAATCATGAATTTAAGGATTTTTATGTTTCTTTCATCACATAGATTTTATGAGAAAGAAAAAAGTGCTTTGTTATACTTTCTCTATTATTAACCTTGGTCTTTATCTCTCTCAAGTTCTTGTCAATATTTATAGTAACTAATGTATTTATTGGTATTTATATATGTTTTCCATCACCAAATTTCATTTGAAAATCATGGAGAACCATTTGTTCTGACCAACTTACTTCAAAACATCTCATTCAATCTACTCAATCCATCTACTTCAAAAATCCTTCTCATTCTTTTGTAACAAAAAAAAAATAAAAATTCTTTTTAAATGACTGAACAATCATGTAGCATATGTTAGAATCATATTTTTGAATGGTTGAAAATTTTTAGTCCCAAACCTAAATATTTATAATAGATATGCGAATCTTATAAAATACACAAATTAAGCTCATAAAAACATAAATGTATTAATTTTTTCCATGTAATTAATCATGGTATTCACTAATTTTCTTTATTAATAAGAAATAGTCTTTACGTAAATTAGGGGTTTGGTTTTGTCGTTTAAGGAAGAAGTTAAAATGGGTGGATGGTTTATTATAAGTATCTTTTATTGAAAAAAATATTAATTTATAGGCTTCCTCATTAACACTAACAAGCATCATAAAAAATCGAGAAATAGTTTCGACCGAACCATATTAAATATCATTACTAGTATGTCCATCAAGGTCTATAAATCAGCCCTTAATTTATTTGGATGTAGATGCAGTGATTCATCAACATGTTTCAGATTATCACTAATTTAATCTCACATTCCAAATTATTAATTAGAAACTAGAAATTCCATTATTCTACCACATGTAAAAATGACATATAATAGGTAACTACTAGTAGGTTTAAATCTTTTAACAATTATAATGTTCATATAAATCAAGAAATAAAATCATGGACTAATATAAAAATAACATTAATAGACTCATTCCTTGGTCACAAATTCTGTACCATCTAGAACATCATCAGAATAACGTAATACCATGAATAAGATCAAATTTATCTATGTGGCCCCTTATAATATTTTTTCAATAATTCTTAATCATAATACAAAAATTAAATATTACTAATGAACTATATAAATTTCAAAATCCATGTATCCCAAGATTAGCATATTACAATATCAAGTATCCAAAACATCATGTTATCTCTAAATTAAATATTCCAAATAATCCTTAGATATGCACATGGCCATGAATTATTTTGGGTGGATATGCTTTAGTTATCATACCCACAAGTGTTGCACCAGTTTTGATGGGCTATATGGAAACTAATTGATTCCCTATTCTTTCATTCATAACCAGATACTTAATGTCAATATTCTTGGATACACAAATTTAAATTCTCTTCTTATAAAATAAAAAATTATCCGAATTGTAAATAAATACCTTCAATGTTTTAAAGATAGTACCAATCATATAAAGTCTCCAAATGATTTTCTTAATCAATACAACATGATATGTATCTTCTATAACATGCTATAAAATTCATCTTCCATAGTAGGAGAAGATACAAGAGAATGTTTTGTGATTTTATATGAACCGGTGTACCAAAAACACGAAAATATATTCTAGTGTATGATTTATGTTATCAAGATATCAAGAATAACTACAGTTTTTATATCCAATTACTTCAAAACAATCTAACATCCCATAAAAAAATCATGAAATCCTTTGTGCTCTATAGATAACTCATGACTTTGGTGACATTATTCTATTGGTCCATTCCTATATTAATATGATAACATCTAATCATTCCAATAATATATGAGATAACATGGCATTTTAAAACATGAGCATACAACAAGATTCTATATAACAAGGCATAGGGAATCCACTCCATCTCATCAAGTTCCAAATAGATCATAGGATACTATGGCAAGATAAACTTCACACCCCTAAAAATCAATGAAATAGACGAGGAATAACATTTCATGTTAAATATATTAATGATATTTTCAATATTTAATTTTTTGGATTAACACAACATTTTGTGAGAACTATCTCAAAGAATATCTATACCTCTTATATATGAGGCTTCACTAATATCATTCTTTTAAATTTTTTGAAACAAAATTTCTTTTATCTCATGTATTATACAATGTTTTCCGAGAGTATATCATCTACATAGATTATTAAGAAGATAAAATTTCTCCTATACACTTTCATAATTATGCACTCATCAACCACATTTTCTTTAAAACTAAATTCACCAATTTAATCATAAAATTTTAAATACCACTAAAGAGAGGCATCAATGAGGCCATAAATGTATTTAATAAGTTTTCATACCATATCTTATTTTCCCTTGAATATAAATCCTTAAAATTGTCTCATGTGTACACCTAATGAAATTCATAATTAAGGAATATATTTTTGACATCCATTTAAATTATCTCTAAATAAAAATGAGTTATAAGTTCCCTAACTATTCGTAATGAATCCTTTTTAAACACCAGAAATAAGGCCAAAAAATAATCAATACCATCCCTTTGAGTGAACCCTTTTGCAATCAAATGAGACTTACTACCTTCTAACTTTATTTTAAGGAAGAATTTGATTATAAAAAACTATTTGGATCAAATTTGGATCCTTTTGGTTAGTCTAAAAGTTCCCAAACACCATTTTCCCCCATTGAGTTAAACTCATAATTCATGGATTTAAGCCATTTAGTTGATTAGTTTCTCAAATTTGAATCCTTAAGGGATGTAGGATCCCATCCGATAAAAGAATAATTTTTATCGAGATATATATAATCTTCCATGAATGTTGGTTTTGTCACTCATTCTGACCACCTAAGAAGTTTTCCTGAAATAGTAATGGGAGAAGGATCAGTATTGTGGTTTTTAACCTTAGGTGATTTCTTCTTCATATCCACATCTCCAATAATAGTGGAAGATATTGGTAGTCAAAGTTTCATTGGAACATGTAAATGATCATACTCCTCCTTAAGGCTAATATTACAAGGCATGCAACTTTCATATATGTCACCTTCCTCTAAAAATACATCATATATAGTCTCAATAATTCTAGTTGTATGAGAGGGAAAATAAAATAAATTAAAAGATTTAGGCCTTTTAGAATAGCTAATGAAATGATAACATATAGTCTTAAGATCATGTTTTTTATATTTTGGTTGTACAATTTAGTCTCTATAGGATATACCATTACATGAAAATATCCAAATTTTAGTTCCCTCAATGTCTATATTTCAAATGGATTTTTAGGCATATACTAGAAACCCTATTAAGTATATTCATAACTATCTTAATACCCTTAACCCATAAAAAATAGGTATGAATATTTGGCATATCATAATTTATACCGTGTCCATTAGGGTGTGATTTAATCTCTTAGAAACTCTATTATGTTGAAGTGATACCAACATATATGCTTGAGCAACAGTGCCACATTCTTGAATAAATAAAATAAAATACTAGGGTTATGACCTAAATCATTGAAATTTTAATAATATTATCCTATATGAGACCTCACATCATTAATCTTATGATATAACTATTTATTAACTTCATATTTATATGTTTTGAACACCCATAAAACCTCATATTTATAATGAAGAATATAAATTTACCCACGACATGAATTGTCAGCAATGAATGCAGTAAAGTACATGTGCCTATTAATTCTCAGGGTATAATGACAACTAATATCACTGTGAAATAGTTTTAATAGTCCTTTACTCGTAATGGAACCATGTTTATTTCCTTTTTAAAATTTTCTCTATTATTCATGTAATACGTGTATCAAAATTAGAAAACTAAAATTGATGAATAACTCCATAATTATGGAGACATTCCATTCTTTCCCAAGATATATAACCTAAATGTTCATTCCATAATCTCAAAGAGTTTTCATAATTTTTTTCCATTGGTATACAATGCCTAAATATCATACTTAGAATAAAATGATTTAGAAAAAGAAGATTTCTAATATAATATTAAAACGTTTCTATTTTGAACACAAAAGAATACAATTATTGAGTCTATGGAAATAGTGAATCCTTTATTCTCAATAATAAATAAAAAACCATAAGCATCAAGTTGAGAAAACTAAATAAGGGTTCTAGTAATATAGGGTAAATAAACAGTATCTACTAAATAGAGAATTCAACACCTCTTCAAGAATAAAAAAAGAGTTCCAAAAACATTATCTAGAACATTATTTAAATTTACTACTAAAATTATATGATCTATTTTTTATCCTCCTTACAAAACTAAATCCCAATAAAGAATATGTTACATAAACAGATACACTAGTTTCAACCTGCCATCAATTTAATAGAACATTTGAATGAAAGGATTCACAACAAACATAATTACGTATATTACCTTTCCTTTCTAGACATTCCTTAAATTTTGAGCACTCCTTCTAAATATGTCATTTAGCCCAATAGAAGTGACCCTTAGGTGATACATGAGATTAGAGCCAGAATTAAACCCATTAGTGCTAAAGGGAATTCCGTTATTATTTACATCTATATTCTTTTCCTCCCCAAGCCATTTTATCGGGTTCTTTCCCTAATGGTGAAATGAGCAATTTACAAAGATTTGAATTTTAACATTTTGTCTTATTGATCATAAATGTTGATTAACTCATTCATTTTCCATTTCCCATTTTGGTAAATATAATGGATATTAAAATAACAACACATAGAAGGGAGATATGAAATAACAAATTGAACAAGAAAATATTTTGAAATCTCCATGTCTGTAGCCTTAAGTTTAGAGCCTATATCATTAATTATTAAGATGTTAACATGAACACCACTAACACCGTTGCACTTCATGGTGAACATTTTAGAGATAAATGTGGTATAAATAATTTTGTAAGTACTTTGGATTTTTTTCAACTAAAGTGAGGAATGTCATTGAATTTTCAGTATCTCTCACATTTTTAGAATCTATAGCAATATTAAAATCTATAAATCCTCATTGAATGTGTGATGTTATGGATCCATTAAGTGACAAGTGATTAAACTACTCTGACTTTTGAAAAGACTCTTTTTTCCTTAGGAGAACATTGAGTTGTAATTCAGATAGGTTTATCATTATGCAAGGAATAGTCAAGGTCCATAACACCAAGGATAAGAATAACATATTACCTTCATTTATTAAAGTGTCTACTAGATAAGGTTTTAATGTATGAGAAATATCTAATAAGTGAATCTAAACAGTCACAATAACAATCATTCACATTATAATTTTCATAAAAATACAAAATCTTAAGTATCAATATTTAATAAAGTGGGAGTACATAGTTGAAAAAGGAAAATAAATTACCCAAAATATTCTTATGATAAATGATGTATTGTTTTAAGGTTTTGTTGAGACGAATACAAGGACAAACATAAGTTTTCTCTATAAATATTATTATCAATAAAAAAAATAACATTACCATTTGGTAGAAATAATTTAATTCCATTTTATATTGAAAAATTCCACTAAGAAAATTAAAATCATAATTAACTATTTGGATACTTAAAGATTTTATTTTCTTGAGTGTAACATAATAATTTAACTCAATATAAATTAGTTACTGAAATTAGGACTCCACAAATAATTTATAACTAATAAATTATCTAATTTAATCATGAAATTAATACTTTAATTTTATGACACATAAATTCCAGAAAGTAATATTTATTAAATTAACATAAAATAATTATATAAAATACATATTTTCAAAATCATTACTACCATAATGAATTTGGGTGTGATTATTGTAATATCCTGAATATATGGAGAGTGTGTATAATCATATCAAGAAACATAATTTACTACTTCATTATTCAAAAACTAAAAATTTATTTCATTATTAAGAAATAAATAACAACTCTAATATTTATAATTATAAAAAAAATATTTATTCTGGAATATATCATTTAAAAAAAACCGAAAACATGAATTTTGGAAGACCGCTGGACTATCGATTTCATGAATATTGATCCAATGGTTCTCTAAAAATATATTATGAAACATGTTATATGTGCTAAATAACTACATCCAATCAAACCAATGATTTATTCAACATACATTGTTAAAAAAACTCAATATCTAAAACTCATGATTTCACCGGTATCTAAAATAATAGTATTTTAAAGTACAAAAATGTGTATTTATTTATAGTATAGACATTAAAAATATTGTGGGTTCATTATATATACTTTCATTTTTAATTGTTATATTTGAAAAAATATTAAAAAATAAAAAAAATATATTATTTTTTAGAAAAAATAAATTTATTTATTACATTATATATTTATTACTTAATATTTTTAATTACATTCACTAAATATTAAATTATAGTATGAAATAAATTCATAATTGTTTTAAAAAAAACACAATTATTGATAATAATAATAAATTATGATCAATATATAAATTTTTAACACCATCCATAAAACCTAATTTTATTTCTCTGTATTATTGTATTAATGAAAAAAGTATCCTTTATGAGGGTGAAGTGGGATCACACACAATAAATCTTACTCCACCTGAAAAAATTGAGAATAATATGAAACCATAATCAAACCAAATTTATATATTTCATAATTAAAAATACTAAGTACCAAATACCAAAAACTACTGAAGCCAACCATTTTCCCAATCACTATGGTTGCAACAACCCCCACCAAAAAGAGCATATGCAAACACCATAAAAAATACATCAGGTATGCCATCTTCGGTGAAAACCGATCACCCTTGAGACATCATCGTATCATCTCACTACCAAAAACCAACAATGGCATAAAAAAATAAACCCAAAACCAAAACCATAATACGAAAAATAAGATTACCAAATTCACTCAAACCAATAACCACCTCTAACATCATCAGCTGAATGGTCATAAAAAACTAGAACCGACATAGCCTTTTTTCTTCCGCCCATCAAACATTTTACGTTATAACTCACCGATTTTATCCTTAAATGCCTCAACCATATAATCACTTAATTGTTTCTTTAATACTTTTAAAATCCCTGAAATATCATATTGCATTTCATGTATTTATAATTCACTGAATGATATATCATCTAAAACTTATATATATAATTATTAGACTATATCAAGTAATATATAGACAGATATATAGAGAAAAAACATCATCAAATTAGATTTTTGATGATTTGGAGAAGATATTGATCCAGAAACTAGGGGTTTTTTCACTCTCCTTGCTTGTAGTTGATTTAGTTCATATAGATAGTATTAATTTTATTTTTTTAAAAATTAATAAAACCTTAAACAACGCAAATATCTTCTGAGTCATGATATATTAAAAAAATTTAAAGAATGTTATATTTTTTTGAAGATCAACCAACACTAAAAAACAAATAAATATATGCACCTCTACTTTAATAGTTTCCAATTTACATTATAGTTTCATTTCTATTTATTATTTCTCTAGATGTTGTACTGATGAGAAATTTATATATAAATAAAAATTAAGCGTTTCAATAATGCACATTAAAAATTGATATATTAATAAAAAGAGTAGGCCAAACTTATTATAAATGGATCTTAAAACTTTCCAAAAAAACATTTCCTTGTAGTCCCTTCTGGCTCCATGGATTCTATCCTCTTCATCGAAGACCCCTCAATGAGATATCAAATGAATGGTCCCATGATTTTTATAACATGTTCACTCCTGACACCCTTCTCTACCATTCTTTTGGTTTTCCAATCAGTGCTTCACCACCATGGAGTTGACCACCCTACATGATCAAACCAATGTCACCGAGATATGGATTTTCCATTAAAGGGAGAAAAATGAGTTGATTGTAGATTGTGAGAATGAAGCGCGTGGGCCTAATTAGTGATACGATGATTGTGGGATCAACTCTCAGAATTACACACATTTAATTAATAGATTCATTTATATATAATAAGTTAATAAATATATGAATATTTATACAATAAAATATATTATTTTAATTAATAAATTATTTTATTTTTTATGATATAAATTTATAACAACCAGGTACCTAATTATATATATATATTTTATTTTTACATTCATTTAGATTATTATAATAGAAATTTAATTATATTATAAAAATATTTTTGTAAATTTTTTTATATTCATATAGATAGAATTTAAAATATTTTTTCATATATAATATAATTAAATTTTCACTATAGTTATATTTATAACAAATATAATTATTTCTAAATCACATATTGACTCATTTATCAAAATAATAAAAATTATAGTTGTCTTTTTATTTACATAATAAATATATTTATATCTCAATAAATGTTATTATTTAATTGCCTAATAAGAATAAATATATATTTATTAAAATAAATAAAATTATTTATATAATAAATATATTGTATTTACAATAATCTATGCCTATATATAGGCTTATATTTATGTACATGTGTCACTCACATGTTCTCCCCTACCTTTCTCCCCAGTCTCTATTCCGCCATGTAGTATTTGATCAATGATGAAACCATATTTTAAGCTCTCTAAACTTGATTTATATCATATCCCCCAAATTGAATTTCAGTAAAAAAATACACCCTCTGTGCATTATTTTTTTTCCATTTCATCTCATCGTTATTATTCATATATATATATAATATGTAATATTTACAATATATATTTATAATATATATAAACATATATTTTCAATAATATTTAATATTTATTAAGTTTACTATATATATATATATTTATATATTTATTAATAATATGAATATACAAAATAATAAAAATATATATATTGAAATAATTATATATATTTTAAAGTTTATTATAATTCAATTTGAATATGTTGTTTATTATTCATGGAAAAAATTATATATAAAATATTTATTACATATATATATAAAATTTATTCCATATATATATATATATAATATTTTCTATGATATTTTTTATATATAATATTGATTACATATTTTTATAATATAACACTTATTACATTTTTATAGGAGAAATGAAATTAGTCAATTAATTGATGATCAGGTTATATAAGCATCAGAATGAAATACGGGAAATCATCCAACCTTGTGAATGAACTGGAAAAGAGTCCATGGGTTGCAAGAAAATGTGCATCCATATTTCCTTTTACTTTCTCAATGGATAAAGAGAACACATAAAAGAGGATGTAAAGTATGCAGATCTTTGATACAACCAGACCAAATGGTTGGAAGCCAACCTTTGAAGAGGTGATAACATTGATGATATGAAAGAAATCAGATTCAAAAATAAATGACTTCCACCCTCTCTCAAAAGAAAATTACAAGACCATAAGGATGGGTTATGCTTCCACTACTGGAGGTTCCCAATTGTAGGAAAAGGTAATTTTGTGAGCTGCAACTACCAAGCCGAATATGTCATGGGTAGCGATGCTGAAACCAACCGAACCATTATCAAAGACACATGAATCCATGTTAATCTTAAAGGAACCCGGGGGTAGAATAATCTAGAAACATAGGTAACATATAACCAATGTAATATAACTATGAGAATCATACTGGTCCCTGATATCCATCTAAAGGGTGGTCTTCTCAACCAAAAATGAGCATGGTTTGACGACCTCATTGAAGATATAATCATTTCTTTGGATCCAAATAATTCTTTCCATCGTACTCAAGGAGCTTATCTTTTCCACAAAAAGGATCAATAATCGTTTCCTAATAAGCATTATAAGGATATGTTATAGTTTAAGGAAATAATATGAATCAATGCTCACTAAATGCAATATATTCCAAGATCTGGGGCAATGTAGGATAACATGCGATGGGGACTCCATAACAGATAGATAGATTGGACAAGAGGCTTTCTCTTTTGTATGAAGTAATATGAGGAAGTTCTTTGTAAGAAGGATTCCCAAATACACATTCCATACAAAAATATTTCACCATGGGGAGAATGAGGATGTGGCAAAGGGGTTTAAACAAATCATCCATCCACATGCCCAATTTTATAATAGTAACATTAAACATAGTCTTGATAGAATAAGTGTCAGATCCATCAAAGTGAGACCAATGACAATCTGGTCTCATATCTCTTACATAATGGATACTCCCATATCTCTCACCATAAATTCCATCGAATTTTTTAGTATAATTATTTTGTGTAAAATTCAAATAAAAAATTTTACTTAAAATTTCCACCAATGTTTCCATTAAGAATTTATAGTTCAAATTTCCACAAAACTTATGCTGTCTAAATTTTTAATAAAAATTAAAATGAAAAAAATATTAATAAATAGATAAATAAAATTTGTTTTTTCACCATAAATTGTAATTGAAATTTTATACCATGAAATTTTAGTGACAACCTCAACCATAACCTTTTTATGAATAGTTTCATTTATATTTCGATTGAAAATTCTCATGTATATTTTATACACACTGTGCATGGGTGTCTATATATATATATATATGTGTGTGGTTGTGGGTGTGGGTGTTTGTGTGTACCTCAATATAAAAATAAAATTTATTTTATTTGAAATCTTTTTATGTGTAAATACATGCGTATGTATAGAAATGCACATATTATAGGTATATAAATATATAATAATAGAATTATACATTCACAAATTTATATTGGAAATTTGGACTGAAATTTTAAATTTAAAATTTTACAAGAAAATTATAGTATGAAATAAATTTATAATATTTATCATAAAAAGTAAATAGTAATTATTATAATAGAAGTCCTAATAATAATAAATATGATCAATGTCTAAAATAATTAACACCATCCATAAAATATTTTAATGTTTCTTTGTTTTCTTTTGTATTTTTGAAAAAAACCACTTTTATGAGGGTGAAGTAGGAACCCTCATAACAGATATAATTTCATTCACAAAAATCAAGAACATTATAAAACCAAATTCAAACCAAATATCTGTATCGCACTATTCAAAATTCCAAATTCCAAATACCAAATACCACTAAATCTGACCGTCCTCCCAATGACGATGGCTATTGTAACCCCCACAGAAAAGTGTCTATGTTGTGACTATCAGAAATACATCAGGTGTACCATCCCAAGTTACTATAGATTAACACATTTTCATATCTATAAATATTTATGAATTAGATTGTGGTTTTACCTTAAAGAGTAATGATACCTCTGATAGCGTATTTAACACGCAATAATAAGTTTCTCCAAAATCTTACGTTGCACACAACACTGAGTTACACAAAAATAATAATACAATATTATTATTATTATTTTAATATGGTTTTCATCCCCTAGTAATTGTTTTGGAGGAAATGAATAGTGTTAATTTAATTATGTAAATATGGTTTACACATGTTTATATATGGGTTCATTGGTTACCAAATTAACTTTAAATGAAAATAAAAACCAATTGAATATAAATGAAATATTTTTATGAAAAATAATTTTAATGTGAATAATTATGTTCATAAAATAAAAAAATAACACTTTTTGGATTATATTAATGAAATATAAATTCAATATAATTTTTATATTTCATCCTATATATTTTCTATACATTATATAAGAACAAATTCAATTTTACGGATAAGATGTGTATTTTTCTAAAAATGTATTTTTACAGCCTTTTGATAGAGAACCCATTTTAAATGAAGTTTTTGAAAATTTATATGTTTTAACTTAAAAAAAAAACTTATTCTTTTTAAGCGTGACAAAAAAAATTTACTTTGGTATTTTTAAGATTCAATTCATTTTTTAATGAATAGTGAAACATACTGCTTTTTAATTCAAAACTGCCTCTTCATATAATATTTTTTTTAGTTAGGTTATACTTTTAATTGGTTTTAAATTTTAATTGGGTTATGTTTTTATAATTTAATCCATTTTTGGTTATTGAAATTAATTTCACAATGAAATTTGATATAAACACAAGTCAATCATTGATGGAAAATTATGAGTTACCGATGATGAAAAAGAGGTGAAGAAGAGGAACTACAACACCCCTTAGGGTCCCTGAGGTTAACATCTTTTCTTCTACTGTGTTTGTAGAAACCGAGTTATATTGATTCTTTAATTTCAATTATGTGAAGCACATAAAAATATTAGTTTCTTTTTTATTATTTCTGTACTAAGTTATATTGGTTGGTTTTGTTGGTGATCACTTCCATTTGACATTTTTTCCCATACTAATCACGATTATTGATTTGGTGTTAATCAAAATGGTTATTTTAGGTTCTGTTCATCATGTTAAGCTACAATATTTCTTACATGAAGCTATTCCTTGTAATGTCTTGTTTTTTTGAGTGTATATTTTTGAATTAATATATATTGATTTCATTTTATTGTAATACATTTCAGGATTGGTATTATTCAAGTATTCATGATTCTATCTTCTATTTAATGAATAATACCAATATTGAACCGTTTTTTTGAAAATTTTAGAAGAAAAAGTAAGGCCACACCTATTCATTAGTTATGGATTACATTAAATAAGTTGGTTACTTAATTAGATATAGAATTTTTAGGGATGGGGAGGTTAATGAAAAATTATTGATACACTACTATAGAAATTAGGATAAAAAGAGATGAATATTAAAACTCCTTTTAATTTGGGGGGCTGGTGTAGGCAAGGGGGGTTGGGGGTTGGGGGGGGGGGTAGGGGATGGTTGTGTGGTAGGGGACTGGTTGGGGGGGGTGAGGGGCTGGTCTGGGGGGAGGCTAGTATAGGTGGAGGTTAAGGGATGGTTGTGGGGGAGGGGACTTGTTTGGGGAGGGAAGGGGGTTGGTTTTGTGAAAGGCTTGTACAAGGGAAGGGGTGTGGTAGTCCAGGGGGTTGGGGGATGAAGTGGTGGGGGGATGGTGCATGCTAGGTTTATGGGGGGTGGGGGGAGACTAGTTTGAGGGGGGACTGGTTTGCGGGGAGGCTAGTATAGGGGAAGGGGAGGGGGTGATGCCAGGGGGTTAAGGGGGCTAGTGCAGGGGTGAGGGGTTGGGGGGCTGGTGTAGGCTAGGCGGATTGATGGATGGTGCGGGCTTGAGGGATGGGGGTGGTATGGGGGGGGGGGGGTTAGGGGATGGTTGTGGGTGAGGGGACTAGTTTGGGGGGAGGTTAATACATAGGGAGGTTGGGGGTGGTGTAGAGGTAGTTAGGGGGGCTGGTTCAGGGGGGTTGGGGGATGGTGTGTGGGGGATGGTTTTGGGTAAGGGGACTAGTTTTGGGGGAGGGGTTGGTTTGGGGGAGAGGCTAGTATTGGGGGAAGGGGGTGACTTATACTTCATGTTTGGATTATATTTCCCTTATGGAAGTCTATTTATATCCTATAAACCTATTTGATCATACATTTAATATATTTCCTTCAAAACATGAAACTAATTCATTATTTGTACTCTAAAATTTCAACCACATTCTGAACATTTTTAGTGGGTTATATACCACCTAAATTTCTAGATTAAAATTGATATATATATATATATATATTAATATAATTCATTCATATAGACATTCATTTTCTCATTCCCATAGATACCATAGCACTGAGAACATATTAACCTATTTATTATTATCCTTTACTAGTTGAGATTTTAATAAGTCACTCCATCTAAATTTTAAAATTAACTCCATTTATGTTTCTTCTTTATCTCCTTTAATTAATAAATTTACTCTATTCACCTCAAAAATCTCGAAATTCTCGCTATGATCCCATGGTAATAAATTATATTCACCTTTAGTGTCATCATAATCTTATTCAAACATCATTTAACGATAACACATCTTCTTAATCTTTAAAAATTTATTTTCATTTCCCTAAGAAGGTCACATCTTATTACTAAATTCTGAATTCTTCCTCCAATAAAACTTATTTGATGACATATCTTCATATTAACTCTCCTCTTCCTGTAACATTGGAAAATATATAGAAAATTATCTAATTACTCAATAACTAAAATTAATCAAAGTAAATTTACTAGTATATCTACTATTTCACTTTTGGGAACTTCATATGATAAGTGACATTGTCTTATCAGACTACACCTAAACATCTCAATCTAAATATGAATATTTACTTTCTTCTTTAACCACATTATATGTCCTCCCATTAAAATAAAGATCTTCAAAAATTGAAACCTGAGCATCAAACATTCTTAGAAAGATATGAAACAACTTATCTATAATTATTGAATCCTATAGAACTTCTAAAAAATATATGATAGATCTCCCAATATCATTGACATTGGTGAATAAATCATCAACTAATTCTCATTGAATTAGTATTGATGAAAATAACAACAATAATATTGAGTCCACATTATAAGTATTCATCTAGACAATGGTGAAGAGGTGAAAAATTATTTTTTATTACCCATCAATGGTGAATCCTTCTACATACCCATACACTAAATAAGAACCCAATGATGTGTAATGTTCACTATTCAAAATGAATAGCTACATCAATTTCATAGAATTGAATTTCCCATTACTACATGGTCCCTTATAAATTGATTATAATGATAAATTTTTGGACATGAAACTCATGGGAAGAAAAATTATAGTCAATAAGTATAATGTCCTCCTAAAGTACCCAATTTAATATTTGAATTTTGTTGGTTCAATTTTAGAAATTACGTATTAGTGGAAATTACCTATGTCTAATTACCTAATATTCATTTTCATACCAATGAGTGGTGATATTTGTAATATTCTTGAATACCCATGAGTATCCACAGATTCATTTTAGCTCTAAATTATAGATTCATCAAAGACATAAAAATGTAATAAGAGTCATTGATATTGTATTAGTGTCATTTCAACAATCCATGAGAGTCCTGTTGAAAACTATAAGAGTCATTGGACTCTTTTTATGAGTCATTTTTCAATCTATAAGAGTCATCCAGGTTATATGAGGATTTTCATTGAACTAAATATTAGAAGAGGAATGAATGCTACATATGTTCTGTAAGGTTCCTTGTAATTTAATAAGAGTCATTTGCAAAGCTATTATTTTAAATGATTTATGACATAGATTCCATAGAAATAATAATTGTTGAGAGATAAAAGGAAAGAACCAATTATCACATGTTTGGAAATAGTTTCAAAAAAGAAAGAATACACAATCAGGAAGAAGGAAGATCATGCACCAAAATATTTTCTAATCAAATTAGAAAATTAGTTTGAATAATCCAAAAGGATTGAGTAAGAATAAAAGAAGGGAAATTATATACATTATAAAATTGATAAACCTATATAAACTAAGAATAACGGTGAATTGCAGAAGAAGAACATGATAAAAAATGAGGTTTTAATATAGAAAATCAAGAAGTACATACACATGAAGAGTTTTAGGTATTTTATACATTCAAGGAATGGATTTTCTTGGTTAAGAACAATTTATAATCCATATTTATCACAATTAATTATTGATGGAAGTTTACTTTATTTCCATATTTGGGTGATTTTTGATTTTTGAATAGGCAATTGAAGCTAATATTTGAAAAATAATGAGGTTTATTAATGATCCAGGTATTTAGTATTGGGATGTACATATCAATCTGAATATTTTTTTCATTGTTTGTTATGAATTCATGTATCATTTTTCATGTATAGTTTACACACTGATCATATATATATATATAAGAAGTCATTATATCACTTTTTTCCCACTATTTTATTATAGGTGGTTTCTTATGATGAGGCTGGTTCTATCCACCACCATCGATGATAGTGAGTTTGACATCACATATGAGTATGTTTTATTCCATTTTTATTCTTTGGCACAATTTTAATAGGGAAATTAGTGATTTTTGGGTTTCATATATATTTTCAATGCATTTTGGATTTCGTTGAGGTGGATTCGAGTCGTCGTTGATGAAGGCTTACATGTGTATGAATAGGCAATCATATAAATATATATGTTCCCCCTTTATATAAATTCACTCACGGTAGTATGAATATATATATTGGGGCAAGGTGTGCTTATATATTGATCTGAACAATGTATACATGTGTATGTGTAAAGGGGTATATGAAAGTATAAACATATATCTATGGACCTATTGTGCATATTTTTCCATGAAAATATTTATATTGGGGTTAAGTATCCATATATATATATATGTAAAGTTTCATATGCGTGCAAGAAGAAAAAAGAAATATTCAAGTTGTCATCGTCAAAAGCAACGCGACTTGAGCTTGAGGTAGGTTCCCTCTTCCTAAACCGTTAATTTTAATACTATAATTTCTTGATTGTTTTAAAAACTTCTTTCCATATTTGTTTTATTCTTTTAATAAATGGGTTACTAATAACCACTATCTTTGTCAAGTAAGTATATGAATATATCCCTTGAAATTATTTATTGATCTTGTATAAAGAGGTTAAAAAATGCTAGTTGTTTCTAGATACTAGAACAAAAGATTTAAAAACCATACATTGATAATCATTAAATACATTCATGATCTCATTCAACTTCCCATCTAATTCATCATAAAATACCACTGCTTAATTTTACAGATCTAGTAGTCCCAATTCAAAGCTTCCTAGCATCATTTCTGGTATCAGGGAACAGACCCATAATATTCCCCTTGAAATCTTGCATAAGGAATGGTGTGAACATATTACACTATAGGGACTAAATCTGTAAGGATACATAATTCAATTTTGAGAGAAATTGATCAACTCCACTCTAAAAAACAAGAACAACTAATAGTTATAAGGTGGATGTTATACAGGGTTGGAACTTTTTGAGGAATTAAAAATGCATTAATATAACTCTTTATAAAGTTTTTAGGATTCCTTTCATTTTAGTCTTGAAATACATAACCTCATCAAGAAAATCTTGATACATGTCTAATTACACCATTGAAAGATTTTGGAACATGTACCTTTGAGATACAACCTTGTCACCAAGATAATTGAACTCAGTCTTGGCAGTATAAACATCTTTAAAATATCTTACTTGACCATTCACATCCTTATTCTCTTGGGAGATTACTTCAATAACAAATTTTTGAATAAGATGCAATGATTGGTGATTCCTAATCAACTTTTTTTGGGTAGTCATTAACCCAATCAACTTGTTAAAATCAACATTGGGAATAGAATATTTCTTATGTTCTCTAATATCTTAATGAGTATATTTTAACTCATGTTTTAGCTCATTATAATATCCTCAAATTTTATTTAACACATTTAGAATATCAGAGGAAAAAGATTTCATTTCATAACTTTATGAGATCTTACTAATATAGGGTGATTCCTCATGTACAATTGGAGGTGGTGATGGTATTATGGGTGTATGATAATTTTCATTAGTTTCCATAACCACACCATTAGTTCAATACCCATCAGCAAGTGATCCAAGGATAAATGGATCCATTGACTGATGATTCACCTCGGGTTTATCTCATCCTTATGCAGTTCAAAAACTAAGCATAGTCACAATTGTCCTTTCTTCAAGAATTAGAATAGTTGTCTAAATAATTTTGTCTTCATGGTGAACTCCTTCAGGGGTTCTTGGGGTGGAATGTGCAGTGGGTGTGCTGTTGGGGGGGGAAGGGGGAGGGAGGTGTGTTGGGGGAAGAGGGGTGTGCAGGTGGGGGGGGATGAGGACATGGCGGTGTGCTGGGGGAAGGGGGAGGGGTGTGCAAATGGGGGGGGGGCAGGGGTGTGTTGGGGGAAGGGGGAGGGGGTCTGAAGTTGGGGGGTGTAGGGGGTGTGATGGGGGAAGAGGGAAGGGGGTGGAAATGGATACAATGGCCATCAAACCATTGTTGGGTCCTCTAGGCTGATAAACGAACAATTAACCCCTTAACACCATTGCCTTAAGTTTCCCAAACCAATCCTAATATAAACATAAACACTAAACCACATACCTAGGTTTGAGACTACATTGATAGAATTATAACACGACAAAAACCAGTAGAACCCGACTTGAAAACTTGATGAATTTGTTGTTCCACCTAGAGACTTCCTCTCATTTCTGCAGGAAATTTGTTTTTTTATGGCTGGAGAGGATCTGAATATGCTGGAAGCCCATATTTTTTTGTGGAATGCATAGGATATTGTGGGGTGGGGGGGGGGGGGGTCCAAGAGGGATGCGATAGATGAAGGGGGAGGGATGGTGGTGCGCCAGCGGAGGGGGAGAAGGGGTGGGAGGGTGCAGGTGGGGAGGGGGGGTATATGCAGGGTGGGGGGTTTCTAGTGTCCAAGAGGGAGGGGGTGTTTGGGATAGAGGGTGGGGGTGTCCAGTGTCCAGGAGGGTGGTGGGTGTCCAGGAGAGAGGTGTCTATAGGGGGAGCGAGGGTGTCTAAGACGGAGGGGTCTACAGGGGGTGGGTCTAGGAAAAAGTGTGGGGTGCCCAAGAAGGAGGGTTGGGGGTTTCCAGTCTAGGAGGGAGGGGGCGGTGTCGAGTGTCTAAGAGAGAGGGGTGTCGAGGAGGGATGGGTCTGAAGGAGGGGGGGTGTTGTCTAGGAGGGGGGTGGGGGTGTCCGGCGGGAGAGGGTTCTAGGTGGGGAGGGGGGGGTGTCCATGGGGGAGGGGAAGGGGTGTAAAAGAGGGGGTGGGGGGTATATGTAGTGTGGAAGGTGTCAAGTTTCCAAAATGGAGGGAGCGGGTTGTCCTGGAGGGAGGGGACTGTCGGGGGAGGGGGTGTCTAAGAGGGAGGGGTTTGTAGGAGGGGGTGGGGTTGTCCAAATGGGGGCTTTGTGGGGGGGAAGGTGGGCTATAAGGGGAGGTGTCCAGGTGGGAGGGTGGGGTGTCCTGGAGGGGGGGGGGTTAGTGTTTAGGAGGGAGGGAGAGGGGAATCCATAATGGAAGGGTCTGCAGGAGGGGGGGAGCTGTATAGGGGGAGTGGAGGAAGGCTTTTCGGGGGGGGGGGGGTGTCCAAGAGGGGTGGGGGTTGGGGAGGTGGGTGGTTGTCTATGGGGGAGTGATGGGGGGTGTACTTCAAGGGGGTGGGGTTGTCTATGGGGGAGTGGTGGGGGGTGGGGCCTACTGCAAGGGGGTTGGGTGTCCAAAAGAGTGGGGGTTGTCTATGGGGGAGTTGGGGGGGGGCTACTGCAAGGTGGTGGGGTTTCCAAGAGGGAGGGGGGGTGTCCAGTGTGCAGAGGGGAGTGGTGTCCAGGAGGGGGTACATATAGGAAGGGGAGGCATCCAGTGTCCAGGGGGTGTTGAAGAGGTTGGTGCTGTCCAGGAAGGGGGGGATTTCTATGGGGGAAGAGGAGATGGCGGGGTGGGTACTAAAAGGTGAGTTGGGGGGGGGGGGGGGTTGTCTAGGATAGAGGGTGGGGGGTCCAATGTGCATGGGGGAGGGGTGTCTAGGAGGGGGTGGGGTTCTGTCCAGCTAGCGAGGGGGGGTTATCCATGTGGAATGGGGCTATAAGGCCGTGGTATACTACAAGTGGAGTGGGGGTGTTTTTTTATGAAACGGGAAGGCCTCTTTGTATGATGCTTCAACCCAAATGAGAATTCATATCATGCTTCACAATTGAATCTTCACTTATTTCACATAAGATTTACCCACATTACTATTTATATTTTCACATATTTATCAATGAATCAACACCCCTTTATTTTGGAAGCAGTTCTCCAAATTTTTTGGGAGTGGTTCATACTTAAAATTCAATCTTCCCACCTAATCTTTGTGAGTGCATTTTAAGGATTTTAACATCTGAACACCTTTAAATTTCCAAAATAATATGTTTCAAATAATATTCATTGGAATATTTCTTTGATCTTCGCATAAACAATATTCTTCAATCCTCAAGAAATATCATATAAAATTTTATTTATCCTTTCATTATTATTTAAACATTTATCTTCCAACTCAAAATCACACTAATTAATGAATCTATAAAAAGATCATAAAGGCCATATAACCTTTACTCCAGTTAAAAATCATAGCACATTTTCTAACCAATGAAACATTTTTTAGTGTTTTATCATCTCTTTATAGGATCAAAAAAAAATATTTCCTATAACTCTTCCTCCAACCGATGAAATACATTGAAAACAATCATCTATTTTCTTAGATCAGAAAACATTGACCAATGAACCTAACACGAAACTAATTTTCTTATTATCCTAGAATCATTTAGTGATTGGATAAATATTTTTTTTTTCATTATTAAAAATAATCTATCTGATACAAATATTTTGGAACTTTAGTCTTATAAATATCACTTAAAAACAAGAGTTTAGTTACTTCATACAAAAAATAGTATAATGAACATCATTCATAAAAATATATTTAATGAATTTATAAGGAATCTTTTACCTAATAAAATAGATTATAATCTTATTCCACCTTTGAAAAATGATCTCTATATATTTTTCCCAATCTATTTTTAGGTTACTTATGTTTAATAATTTATAATACATTATTAGATACACTTTTTTTATTCATTCACCACAACTTATTCAAAAACTATTCATTATATATTTTTGTATTAGGCTTCACGTACAAGAAAAAAAATCATCGGAATAACAAATTATATTCAACAAATCACCATGTTTTTGAGACATACATCATATTTTATTTCTTCACCTACAACCACATTAGTTTATTTATTCATTCCATTCAGAATAACATCTTAACTACACGTATTGATTGTTGTACAATTATGTTTGATTTTCATCATATATCTCTTCATTCAACATCAATCAGTACTTTACAATTTATAAGAACCATAGTTCTATTGAGATCCACTATAACATTAATATCATTATGAATTGAACTCCACACAACCACTCATCAATCTACCATGTTGGAATAAGATGATTAAATTATCATTAAATGGGGGGGGGGAGTGGGGAGGGGGTTGTAGGAGGGGGGATACTATGGGGGGGTTGTGCATGGGATAGGGTGGAGGCTATTTTTGGGGGGAGGGGGCTGTCCATGAGGGGGGGAGGCTATCCAAGGGAGATGGTGGGAGATATTAGGGGGGGGTATCCAGGGGGATTTGTAGAGGAGGGGGCTGTTTAGGGGGAGGGGGGATACAGGGGGTTTGCTACTGCTAAGGTATGGGGGGTGTGTTTAGGGAGGCTTTGTAGGGGTAGGGGCAGTAGGGGGGGCTACTACAAGGGGAGTTGGCGGGGGGGGGGGGGTTGTGTAGGGTGTGGGGGAGGGGGGCTATTTTTTATGGATTTTCAGACCCTATATCCATGGTTTATAAATCGTGGAAAAAAGTGTGTCCTTCCTATAGTATAGCCATGGTTTTGAGATTTGTCTATAGTGATATTACCATGGTTTGATCCGAGGATGTATAACTATAGCCACTGCTCCTGACCATGGGTATAGGTCTAGGCTTATAGCCAATCCAAACATAGGGATGGTTCCTCAAAACGTGGCTATAGCCCAAATTTCAGGTAGTGTAAATTTTCTTCCACTGAAAAGAGTATGTCAGGTGATGAACATTTCCATATTTATTTCTTGCATCTATATTTCATGTAAATTTTCTTATAGTCTATTCACTTCCATATAACCGTCTGAACCCTGAAATTATAGGAATCCTACATAATAATTTTAAAGGACCTGATTCATCTTCCATTTGTCAAGATGTACCAAAATTGAGTAAATTTTATGTGATTCATGGTACTTGTGAAAAAGTATACAACCATTTGGATAGATATGTATTCTTTAGAGATCATACACATAAATATAGAATTTGTTTAGCATCATATGTTTGGAAGTGAAGGTCATTATATTTTGGGAGAATATTATTCATGTGATAAAGTAGCTTAGTAATATTTAAATCATACCATCCAAGGCTAGATGTTACATTATATTGGTTCAGTTTGGCTGAAAATGTTTTATATTACATAAAACCAGTATAGGATGAAATCATTGTATAAGTCATTAACATCTGAACCAATTTTTTAAAATCACAAAGTTTATCTTAAAATATCATTTTCATTTCCTCAATACAATCATCATCATCATTCACACATGAAACCATATCCTTAAATGCTCTTCATCATTGTTCACACTTGTAATCAAATCAAATGATAAAAAAAATATAGTTGTATCTCACTGACTAGCTACATCGGTTTTCCCTGTGTTTAGTCCACATTTTATAACATTCACATATTCAAAGACTGAATAAACATTCTTACAACTCCTATGGACTAATTATTCTTAAATAACAATATCGTAAACATGGAAAAATGGCTTAACAACTGTTATATGCATGATATTTTGAAAACTTGATAAACTATTTCACCCCATCCACATAATCATTTTGTATACAATTGGAATCAATTTATTTTTGATTCATATATACCCTATTTTATTCATTAATATTAGTATTTAACAAAATAAATAAATACATAGAATGTATAAGATTCGTAACCATAAAATGTCATTATTAAAGAATCATTTAAGCTATATGAAGCTATTATTATAAGATAATATGATCTGAATGATGCGTGTTGAGATTTTTTTTGGGTGGTGGAAATCACGGAATGAAAGTACTGTGTGATATCTATAAATCTATAAAGAATCTAATTAAATATTTATCTATTTAGAAAAATAGATATTAAAGAATATTTTTTAAATTTTCTAGGTGGGAGTACAAAAAGAGGGTAGAGTGGATGTTTATTTATGTATTAAATTGGTGCATGGAGGTTTATGTGGTGTTTTAGTGTTGAGATACTTAGGAGTTGAAGTTTATCATTTTTCATATGGTTAAAACATTGATAGGGACCAATCACATGGTCTTGATAACCAAAATTTTGAAGAAACTATTTAATATAAATAAAATGGTCTTGAAGAATTAGGATGAGGTTCTCAAGCTCTTGAAAAAACCAAAGAACAATCTAATTGGGGTTTTGTGAATGGTTCAAATTTAAAAATTTTACATGCCTTGAATGAAGCCTTAAAAAATAAGAATTTAGATTCGTATTTAGGTAAGAAAGAGCAATCAACATCAACATAAGTTAAATAAGTATAGTAGTGGGATAAAAAAAGAATCATCTAAAAAATAATGATTGGAGTATAATCCTATGAACATGGGATAACATGAAAAGAAAACTCACCGTCAGTAGAAACAATAAAGAGAATCAAATATGGAAAAATTCCAGTGTGTAAAATGGGAGCGTGGTTTAAATAGGATTACAACAGATATGGATGTTTTGAATGCTGGTTAAAATAAAAATTTATTGAGTTATGGGACGTCTGAGTGGAGATTTAAAAAAGGTTATCAGAGTCCCTATAATTGGAATTACGGTTTAAATGAAAATATACATTTATTTTACTAGGATGAAATAATAAAGTCAAGAGGAAAACATATCCAAACATTGATGACATAAAGAAATCCAATGGTTATGAATTAAATCATGTGTAGAAGATAGAAAGAACATACTAAAAATAAAGTCTCACTTGAAAATTGGAACCGAGGATGAAATGAAAGAGGAAGTAATAATCAGTGGGGTCAATAGGGGGAATCAACTACAAAAAAGTAAAAATTTACAGAACTGAGGTACAAAAAATAAAAAACTCGGTAAATTACCCCACTTAATAATGCTGTGATACATTCTATTGTGTACACTCACTTTTTGTATCATTCTCACAAGAAGGGGATTTTAACTGGGCATTAAGTTAGTGGTTTATGATGTAAAATTCATATAATAGATGTTCATGAAAAAAATTATTAAAAGTATTAGGATTATTCTTCTTTTTAATGGATGGAAATGGGATGAATTTTTTACTTTTAATCCATGGGGGGCCATAAGGATTCAGAGGACATAGTATGGGATACCATCTATTTAATGAAAAAAATCTTCCCAATTATCATTTTAAATCACCACCTTAAATTATCCATTTTAAATCAATCACTTTTCATGGGTAGTGTATCCTAGAAATGGTTGAAACCCCATTTGGGTCATGTATCCCCAAAAAAGTCATTATAGTTCTGTGAAATGTGGGAAGAGTTTTTGCATTGAATAGATGGTCCTACCATCGATGAAAGAATCTATATGTCTTCCTCATCCTGAATCATCCAACATCTCAATAGAATCATAGTGAAAAAATTTCAAAATCAAACATAATTTTTGCTAAAATTGAAGATATGTCATATGATTAAATAGAGGTAAAAGATCCAGAAAAAGAAATGATCAATTAAAATCAAAAGAAAACAGTGAGGCTAAGAAGAATCATTCTAAATCTTTTGAACATTGATAAAAGAGAACATGTGACATTAACTAGATAAGAGTAGAAATAATCAAATACATTCTATTTTTCAAGGGTTGATTTCTTAGAGATGGTCGAGGAAGAGAGGCAATAGAGTTTGACATCCATGAGAGCTTGAAAAGCATGAAAAAATGGTTTTGTTAGGGCTTATTTAGTGGACTAGGGAAGGGTTTTTTTAGTGCTTTCAAAAAGAATAGATAAAGGAGGGTTTTATTGGTTCTAGAATAATATGTTCTCATAAAACCAATTTTTATCACTGATTTATTAGAATTGATAAAACATATATTTATTAGTTCTCATAAAGAGATGATAAAACATTTATTTATTAGCTCTCATAATGTGCTAATAAATCACATCATTGTGAGTGCTAAAATTATATCCCTAATTAAGATATATCTTTATCTATGCTCAAAAATCACTAATAAAGTCATATCATTATAAGCACTAGAATTTTACCGTTGATAAAGTTATGATTAATCAGAGATTTATGTTACAACAATGATAAAACCCATATTTATCATCGTTTTTTCAAAAGTGCAAATAAAAAATGTTTAAAATGAGATTAAAAATATTAACTGAAAATATATTAAATTGAATAAATTATTTAAAAACCAAAAAATAATTAAAATTATTAATGAATATATAATATGGAATTCATTTATTTTAAAATTTTGTTAAATTGAATAATTTAAAAAGATTAGACTTTAAAAATTTAAAAAAAAATGATAAGTTTTATTAATTATACTAATTATTAAAAAATTAAAAATGTATTTATATTAAAATGAAAATGAATACATATTTAAAATATTTAAGCATAGTAAATTAATATGCATAAAATAATATTTGACAATGATTAATTTCTAGAAAATTAAAAACAATAATAATTATTAAAAATGAATAAATAATATTAATTGAAATAATATTAAGAATGAATAAATAAAATTTAGTAGATAAAAACCATTTAAAAATGAATTTATATGATTAATTACCCGAAATTTAAACATTTACAAAAAATGAATAAAACAATTAGAAATTCATTTAAATGAATTATTTATATTGATTTCATTGAATTCAATACTATTACAACTTAACAAGTAAGATTGAATGAATGTTAACCATATAAGTTAAAAATATACCTACAGTACATAAAAAATAGTTAATAAATATGTACAATTTTCAATATTAAGAAATTTAGTTTTAAACACATATAAAAAATAGAAAAATATTAGAAACATCATTTAAATAAATTAAATATTTAAAATATAAAAAATTTAAAAATATTGTATCTTAATATATATAATTGAAGAAATAGTAATCATATAAATTTAAAAAATAGTAAGAATATTAAAACATAGTAAATAATTTTGTATAAATAATTATAAAAAAGGAATAAATTCTAAAAATATGAAAAATTAATAAATATAACAAATTAATAAATAGTTTTATATGAAAGAATGTTAAAATTTAATAAATAAAATTGGATATGGTATAAAAATATTTAAAAAATTGAATTCACGACATTAACTACATGAATTATATATAAAAATGAATAAATATATATTATTAATTATATAAATTAAAAAATTATTACAAATGAATTATATTGACTGTAAAAATATTAAAATTAAAGTTCATTTATTAGAATCAAATATATTTGGAAAATATTAAAAATATTAATACATAATAAATAAGAATGAATAAATATTAATCATATAAAATTAAAATTATAATGAAATATTTAAAACATAGTAAATAAAAAAGTATAAATTTTTAAAAAATGAATAAATTCCAAAGATATTGAAAATAAAAAAATTAAAAATTAAAAATAAATGAAATAATATTAAAAATAAAAAAAGTAAAATAAATAAATTTCTTAATATTGACAATTTATATTAAACAATTATTAAAAATTAATTTAAATAAATTAATTATATAAGTTTTAAAAATATTAATTTTAAAACATAATAAAAAACCCATGAAAATTATTTAAATACATTACAAATATATTGAAAATATTTCCTATAGTAAATATAAGTATAAATAAATTTTTGAAATTGATTAAATTATAAGAAGTATAAAAATTAATATTATTAAAAAATAATGAATAATATTTCATGAATGAATTTTAAAAATGGATAAACAAATTCCAATAGAAATATTTAAAAAAAATTAATTTATAAGATTAACTACATGAATTGTAAACATATAGAAAATTAATAAAAATAATATAAAATTAATTTAAAGTACATAATTATATACATTTCAATTAATTTAAAAATAGTATAACTTAATAAAAAATGAATAAATATTAATCATATAAATTAACGACTTTCTAAAAATATACTTAGTAAATAAATATTTAAATTTTCGTTAAAAATAAAAAATTCAAAAATATATATAAAATGGAAAAAATATCAAATGTGAAATAATATTAACACATGTCTTGCATACAAATATACACATGGCACACACACACACATGCTACATACCATATACAAATGCTTCACATATACATATATGCATACATGCATATACACACATAAAACATATATATACACACACAACAACAAAATAAATGCACATATAAATACATATAAATATATAAATTCAAATATCACATATTAATAATGCACAATGCATAAAATTCTCTTCACAAATAAAGAGAAATTTTTATGATCTATTTCTGTTTCTAGATCCTCTATTATATTTACATTCAAATCATACTAAAAATGATCAATATCAGTGTATTTATAGACAAATTCCATCAACTATGCTCTATCGCTTCAACTAATATTGGCACCACCTTTATTCATTATGTGATAATGAGTAATCACCCACTTTGCTCGCCAATATAACTTTTTCGTGGATAAAACAGTTTTGATTTTTTGAAAAAAGATGCATGAATATAATGATATCATTGAATCCTATCCATGGGTTTAGAATTTCTCTAGCAGCTTGATTAAACCTTCAATGGTTGTGGCATGAATAAAGCTCAATGCACATTAGAACACTCCAATCAAAGGAAGAAGAAAACATTTTGCTTAATCGAATCGTGTAAGATGATCTGGTTGGACAATTTTTTTCTCTTGTTATATTTAAATATAGATGGACAATTTCTAAAATATACGACAGAGAAATAGAAAATCTATCTGGTAGATAATTTATTAATAGGTAAATTCATTCCATTGTGTCGATAAAAAAGAGTTTGGGGTCTGCTCGAGACACCTGCTGGTGACAAACCATGATTTCTCATCCGTTACCACTCCCTGCTCATAATAACTCAAATATTCTTCCCCATGAACCTCCATCTGTGCATGTGCCAATTTTTTCATTTAGGCATTCACCCATCCTTTCAGTATTCGAAATCAAAAATTACTTTGCTAATAAAATTTCACCATAAAATGCCAAGTCAAACTTATCAAATTCTTTATGTCCCTCATGAATATAATAGAATATTGCATTGTCTTCACAAAAAAATATATATTTGAGTAATGTTCACCTAGGGGCTCTAACCATTAGGCATATCATGAGTGAGTAAACAAGTTTTCTATATATCTAAGTAAAAAAAACTCTCACGATCATCCTACGTGCCCATATCAAATTGATTACATAGTCTATTGGAATAAAATATAGGAAGCTCACTTGGTATTCCTACCCAAAATCTCTATTAGTATTTTGGAAAACAATGGAGGCTCGTGTGGTCCTCCCTCTGAGGCTCAAACGACTACTTAGAAAAACCTCTTGCTCACACCCTTGTTATCACATGTGCTACTCTATAGCAACACATCACAAGAATGTTCCCATATCATCCAATCCATAAAACAAGGTGGAAACATCCAATATAACATATGTGTGCATAAATATGTTTTCAGGTAGAAATCCATTAGAAAAAGACTATTTTAATATGAGTGGAGGAAAAACAAGTCGCCTTTGAAAAGGGAGATTGGGAAAATGAAATCTGAAAATTCCCAAGAAGGGCCCAATAAAGGTGTGAGGAATGAATCCTAGTAGTATACCACCATGAATCTATTTAAGTATTTTATTCATGAAAATTTAAAAACTAGTTTTTTTGAAAACTAAACCACATGAAAACAAACCAACTTCACAGAATCCTTTAAAATATATTTGGAATTATTTAATAAAAAAATATGGTTTTATGAATCAATTCCTAAACATGGATTAATTAAAAAACAAGGCCATAGAGTACACCATGTGGAAAAATAGCTCAAATATAACCATATGGAATAATAAAGGTTATCATACAATCATCATCATGTAACCATATAGATGGAAAATGGAAAATGGGAATAATAATTATCATCACAAACAATGGAGCTAACAAAATCCATAAATCATATAAACTGATATGGAATCCGTATTGTGCACCTAGGGGAACTAACCATTAGACCTATCATGAGTGAGTAAACATGTATGCTAGATAACTAAGCAAAGGAATCTCGCAAAATCTTCCTACATGATAAACTCTGAGAGATCACATGGTCTCTCAAAAACTAACATGGAAGATAAAACGATCAACCTACCAAAAGGCTCTGTCATTCTTTTGGAAGACAATGGTGGTTGTAATGGGCCTCCCTCTATGTCCCACAAGGACACTCAGAGAAGACTCACACTCATTCTCTGGTTAACCCAGGTGCTTCTCTATGATAACACATCCTAAGCAAGTTCCCATATCAATCAATCCATAGAACAATCAATTTCATAAATAAATATTTCCGATTTTAACAAAACACCCTTTCTATTGTAAAACCATATCTAAAACCACTATAAAAATATTCTTCTAGAATCATAAAGACATGACCTTTAAATTTGGAAAGAAAAGATTCATAAAATTATGGGAAGATTCATTTTATATCATACATTCTACCAATCATAACATTTTGATGACCATAACATTATATTTATATTTTACACTTACATAATATATATTTCAATTATTTATGAAGAGTTGAAGGATGGTACTCTACTCACTGAGTAGTATAAGCATGTTTAACACGACGTTATATTAGGTTATGAGGTTTAATGTATTATTGTATTTAGAGCCTACCATTATAATCAAATCCTACATCTGGCCTCCATTATACCATACCTACGCCATACTGGAATATATGGTGTTGCTACATCTAACTTCACATTCCTTGGTTATCTTCTCCTTGTTGCCCTCAATGATAGATTGAGACCCAAGAAAAACACATCCCATATACCAAATGGGGAGATAACCATCACCCTAGAGGATGTGGCTATTTTAATTAGTACTCCAATCTCGGGGATGCAAGTCATGACCCATCATAGTGGGTCCTTTGTTACAACTCCACAAGTCCGCCTCAAATAGTCCTGAGGATGGCAACTAGTACCGAGTAGGCATGTAATATCTCGGACCCCAATAGCCTCCCTAACATTCCAACTAGGATAGGTGTTAGTGACCTTATGTGCACCTCCCCGAATTCCAAAGTCAGCTAACTATGAGTAAGAGTGTAAATAATTTTACTGGGGAGGTTATACCCTTTTGGAGGAAGATAAAGGTACTGGTCAAAGAATAATATTATTACATATAATGAATGATAAATGACTCAACATACTTGAACCTGACCAGCACAATAGAAGGACATCAAAGGAAAATAAATAGTAGAAGAAATAAATAAATTGAAGTAGTGGAATGTAAACAGATCAACAGGATGAAAATCACTTGTAACCCCTAAAAAAACTAAGAATGCATCCATATTAGGTCACACATGTAAATAAAAAAAGGTCACCCATGGATAACTGCAATAGATGCATATAAAAATAAGCATTCTAATATCGAAATGAATTCCAAACAATAGTAAAACCCAGCTAGGCATGACCTTATGGTTCATACCAATCTCCATGCCAAACAACACTATGGTCCATCACCAGAAGCTAACCCATTACCTATACTTAAATCCATAATGTATATACACATCCTGAATGACCCGTGTTGGTTTTGAGATGAATATTAGTAGGATATCAACCAATGATGCATACCTTGTATAATTTTCAAGAAAAAAAATTTCTAATCAAGGAAAAGTTTATGATAATAATCAAAAGAACATTTTCTAGTGATGAGAAGCCACCAGGGAGTGTCACCTTCTTTGGACAATATTGAAATCTCAGAAGTAAAGAGTGTCCTTGTCCCATGTCCTAAGGTACTCGTATAGGTAAAATGACTTGGTGAACCCTAAGGGTCCACCTTAAATATGTAACATGTCACCACGTGCTTCCCAACACCTTGGGTCTCAAGTACTAACATCCCGAAGGCATGCCCAAAAAAGGTTTCCTGGTTCCACGGATCCCTACTCGTAAGCGCGTGTTGACCCATACATGAAAAAAGGAGGTATATCGATTTATGTACTCAAATAAATATATATCTTGGCCCATAACTTCAATCATGTGTGAGGCTCATCCCCCAACCTGATATTCCATCCACTATCCACTGAAGGCTCCTCACATTCCATGTGCCTCTCTTCAGCAGGAACCCCTAAACAAAAAATAAATAAACCACAACTATTGGGGGCCTCTACCCACACTACCAGTCAAAGCCACCTCATCATGGAGTCAAACTGTGTGCACAAAACTCTATTAGTGATTTCGCCGTCATGAGTGAGCAAAAATCACCATGCAAGTAACCTAAGCCAAACTATATCTGACATCTCATTCCCCTATGACCATGTCGCTCAAATCTGATGACCATGCCATGCCAAATCTGACAATCACAATGACTCAAACTGATGTCCACGATTCCTAATCCCGTGGTCAAAACCACCCATGAAAATTTGGGCCAATCCCAACCTGTGATCATCATCACTCAATCCCAATTTCCATTCCATACCAACCTCGGGCCTAGACCATCACATTCCAAGGGGTCACACAACATGAAATTCAGAAATTACATATATATTCAATTTAAAAAACACGTTATAATCAAGAAATTCAATTTAGATGATGAATTTCACATTTTAAAAAATCACTGAAGTATGAGATGAAGGCCTTGAATTCCCCTAACAAGCCTAATCATGATTTAAAAAATTAAATATAAAAGTTCAAATTAAAAAAAAATTATAACAATTTTGGCCCCCTAGCATAAATTTCCCATGACGTGATGACCCTAACCTGGCCTCAATCGAATAAGATAATTCCCAATGGTATCTTATAAGGAATACTATCCATTCAATATGACGAAATAGGGGTCTCGCTCAATACCTATCAATTCACTAAAAATCCACAACCCCCAATTGTCCGTGGAAACACAAAACAAGGTATACACAACCTACCTCATACATGTATGACACTCTTTATCTATCACATGCCACTAATTAGTCTTAGAATGGGTTAGATTAATGGAGTTCCAATGGATTTGAAGATATTCAAATTGGGGTTTAGACGAAGGACTGGGAGCAAAAACTTGTCTCGACTGACTGGTTCACAAACCTGGGTGGTCCCTACTGCCTCTCTTCCTTATAAAAAGGACACATCCCATTTTAACCTAGAATTATAAAGTTCATGGTATTTACTTAAATATAAATTCTATGTAAATGGTAATGTTTCCTATTTTAGCTGACCTACCTTCCAAGTCATAAAAAAATCTTGCTAACATGACTACATAATGTGTACTGGGAAGTACACAACATGTACTTGGTAAAACCTCTCTCCCTTGCTGACATCCCTAAACATCATGTATGACCATCACAAACGGTCACACTACACGTTGTGTACATAGTATTACCCAACATAAAACCCTAATACAATTTTTGTAATAGTTTTTTCAGCCAGTACTTGGCCTGTTTTTCCCCATTCTCTAAAACAACCTGAAAAAGAAACACTTACCTCAAAGGACAAACCAAGTTCTTTTGAACATTCCACCTTAAAGAAATTCATCATCGAATTTCTATTCTAAGGTTCATGATCTAAAATTACAGAATAACTCTATCCTAATGATCTTATCAATCAAAGGTCCATCGACCTATTTCAGGACCCATGGTCCTCCCGTGATGCTTCATCACCCTTGTCCCTCATCAGGTGATCCCATGTCACTTCCAACACATAATCAAATCACACACAACATTGGTTCCTACTACAAGACCATTTCACCCATGGAACAATGAGGTCCTGCATCCCATGGATGCTCAAAACAAACCTAGTGCCTCACACCTCAATTAAAAACTGCATCCTCGATACCCTAATGCCCAAGGCACCTCATGTAACCTACATCCCATGGATTCAACAATTCCAAAGAACCTCAAAATAGACATCCAACGATGCTATAGATTTCAAGAGTATCATATATATATATATGTATATAATGACACACCTGAGATGGTACTAAACCACTAACCAATGTCTTGTCAATCCATATACATCTTGTGCACCTCACGCACTCAAAATAGAAATGACTATATAGGCCATTCCAAAAAATGAAATCATGGCCATGCTCATGGTGCACCTCTAATCTTCATCCACTCACTAGCCTACTCAACCCCTAGTAGCTCCAAGATGTGTACATGGCCTAACACACAACTGCCTGAAGCCTGTCCTCCCTATGGTGTTGCACCAGTCACCAGCCACTGACCTCACTGCTCGGTCCCACTATCTTAACTATGTCATCAATGTGTAGTTGAATCTCGGCTACCCGCACCTGGTACCAATTCTGATCTGACCTATGATGTCTGGGCTTAGTTTGATCCCTATATATTAGTTGTCTGAGAAGGTTTACTACAGAACCTATCAAGATGACCAACCTATCCACAAGCTCGACGCGTTTTTTTAGGACTATCACACTGAGTCCATACATGCCCTAGATGGCCACACTAAAAACAAACCAATGAAAAACTACCACAAGGTGGTCTAGTTGAGTCCTTGGCCTGACCTCCCTACTGGAACTCATCCCAACCTTATTTTATGCCTTCTATACCATCACCAGAAGCTGCTACCTTACCCAAGTGATACAAGTCAATCATGTTACCCTCTTTTATGAGCATCTGATTCCTCACCTCTGAGAAAAAGTTCAGCATTAATATGTTTACATAGACTTTAATTTCATGTTGTAAGCCACATTAAAATCACCTCACCCTCGAGATTTCATCACATACCAAACCTGGTGTAAAGTGAGACAACTCTGTGAAGGTAGATGCATAGTACATGACAAATATGTCACCCTACTAAAGGCTTATCAAATCCTGATCTATCTCTGTCCTCAGTACATCCTGGAAAAAGTTCCCTAATAATATGTCCTTGAAGTCCTTATAGGATAGTCCCTCATGTCTGTGAGCCTGAACCTACACATCCCACCAGTGCTTTGTCGGTCCCCTGAGAATATATTTTTCCATCCTGAACTTCCACCTTAGAAGAGTCTCAATATTCTAAAAGATCGTCTCTATTCTCTCTATCTAGTTCTCAACCACCTATGGACCACCCTAACTCTAGAAAAGTGGTTGTTACTATGTCTGGAACTATCATGTATGGTAAGAAATAGAGGGATTTATTCTCTGAGAACCTCTATCGATCCTTTGCAAAAAAAGATACCAAATTAATTTGGAACTACTCTTCAATCCATGAAATGAATGCTGTCAAACCCAAAAGCTGCCCGACCTACACTGAATCCTGAACTTGATATTGTCACTAATCTTGTACCTGTGGCCCATGCTCTACCTACCACTAAGAAGACTGAAACTGATCATGCTTCTACAACACTCTATCACCACCCGCCTAACGCTCCATCAAAGCTATCTAGGAGGAACCCGCTGAGTACCTTGAATGTTTAGACAACACATATGTATCAAAATAGATTCAACTCAGATAGAAAAATTAGTAAGAAGGCTATGTATCACAACTACCCTTACTATCTCCCTTTGCAAACATGCCCACCGCATCCGAATCTCAGGGCCTCCTAACCCACCCTCAATAAAGCCATGTATCACAATTTACTAAGGCCACACCTATCATGACCAACAACATTCCCTCAATTCATTGACCTAGTCACCCAATCCATGTAATCAAAATCACCTCAACTATAGTACCTGCCTGCTCATATAAGAGAAATGAACCATTTCCTTTCTCAAGAAATTATAAAAATAAAAAAAATCTTGGTTGTTCAAATTGTATAAAACAAATAGTTCTATCTGAGATTTCACATTTTCCAAATGGAAATTGACATATATTACATGGTGTTATCAATTCATGAAACATACATGCATATATGAAATTGAAATACCCTAAATCTAATCCTATCAAAAGAGAAGAAGACATGCATTGCCTTAATAGGACAAGGTCCAATTATCCATTACCACACGTGGTCAAGGGTCATATATCACAACCAATAATCATTACAAAACATGTCAGCCACTAAGGTGGAAACCATATAAACTATAATCTGAGAAAAATAAAAAAGAGAATAACCCACCCAAGTCAACTTGGTCTATCACTCATACCAATGGATATAGGCACCCAATAAAAAGATAGAAACATAGTTCTACTTACTACGTATCTCTAGTCTACAATATCCCAAAAATGTAAACCAGTAGAAGATAAAGGTAGTCACGATCTCATTAGTAGCCAGTCAAATGATGTTACTAAATACCAGTCAAGAACACCTTTGATAAAACTTTGTAACTTTCCAATCCCAAGCACCCACTTGAAAACTTCTATCGAGATGGGTGTAATAGAACTTATGCAAACCTCCCCAAACATCAAAGGCTACTGACTAGCAGTGATGGTGTACCCAGGTATAGTGGGGAGACTATACCATCTGCATGGAAGTAAAATGAACTGGTGTAAGAATAATAGAATAAAATATAATGTAAGATAAATTACTTAGGAGACTCTAACCAGACATGTAGAGTGAAAGCACAAAAATATAAAATAAATAGTAGAAGTGATAATTAAATACAAGTTGTGGAAAGTAAACAGAACAACATTCCATCAATCACTTGTAGCAACTAAAAAACCAATCACACTTCCATAGTAGGTCATACAGGTAAATAATCAAATGTCTCCCATGCATAACCGTAATAGATACATATAAAAGTAAGAATGATGATAAATAAATGAAAGCTAAAAAAGGAAAACCCAGCTAGGCATGGCCCCAAGGTCCATACTAATCCCCATTCCAAAGAGCACTATTATCCAGCTTTTTATGTTGATACTTTACATGTATGTAACTCCATAAATTCTACATGCATCCGGAAGGGCCCGTGTAGGGTGTGAGACGAACCTTAGTAGGATTCCACCCAATGGTGCATACCTATAATATGTGTTTAATAAAAAAACATTTCAATGCATGGTAAACATTAAGATAATATTAAAAACAACCTCTATTGGAGATCAAAAGCCACCAGGAAGGGTCACCTCCTTCAGCCAATACCGGAATATCAGAATAAAAAATAGTTTTTAGCCCATGGACCAAGGTACCCACGTAGTGACAATGTCCCTATGAACCCTCAGATTCCACCTAAAATATGTAACCTCACACCATATGCCTCTTTACACCTCATGTATAAACTACCGACGTCCTGAAGGAATGCCCAATCAATAGTGTCTGGGTCCCACATACCCCTTTTCTTAAGCTCATGTCATCTCATACAAGGAAAATGAAGGAACGATGATGTTTATCTTAAAATAAATATATATCATGTCCCATGGCCCCAATAATGAGATGCTTAATCCCTAACCCACGTATTGACAATGTCCCTATGAACCCTCACCTTCCACATGGCATTCATTGGCAAGCACCCCAAACCATAAATACCTAAACCATAACTATTATAGGACTCTATCAACATGGGAAGTTAAAATCACCTCATCAAAGAGTCAAACAATGTGCACATGACTCAATCGGTGATTTGGACATTACTACAATGTGTAAATCACCATGTAACCTAATCCACACCATCTCTGACACCTCATTCCCCTGCGACCATGTCACTCAAATCGGATGTCGATGCTATTCAAGTATCTCACACCATGAAAAACCTGACAATCACACTACCTCAACATGACATCCACAATGCCCAATCATGTGGTCAAAACCACCCATGAAAATTTGGGCCATGCCCAACCTATGATCAACATCACTCAATCCGGATGGCCATGCCATCCCAACCTCATGCCTAGCTCGTCACAACCCATAGGGTCTCAAGCCCTGAAATTAAAAAATTACATATATATTCAATTTAAGTATAACTTTATAATTATGAAATTCAATTTAGAATAATGAATCTTATAATTTAAATAATATTCACAGTATGTCATGGAGGTCTAGAATGACACTAACAAGACTAATCATGATTTAACAAATTAATCATACTAGTTAAAATTAAAACAAATAATTTATAATCATTTTGGAACCCCTAGCCAAAATATACCATAGAGATATGGCCTCAAACCTAACCTTTCTTGCGTAATCATGGTAATGGAATTACCAATGGTATTATGCAAGGAATACAATCAATTTAATATGAATAAATAGAGGTCTCTCTCAATACCCATCATTTTGCTAAAAAACCTAAATCCCCAAATGTCTGCTAAAACAGAAAACAAGGTATGAACCACCTACCTCATACATGTATGACGCTCCTCATCCAGCATCGGTCTCTAATTTGGCCTAGAACGGGGTACATAAATGGGGATCTAATGAATCTGAAGATGTTCATAATGAAGTTTGGGAAAAGGATTGATAGAAAAAAAAGTCTCGGATGACTAGTTCACCAACCCAGATAAGCGCTACTCCGTCTCTTCCATAAAACGAGGCTACTACCTATTTTAACAAAAAAATATAGAAAGTTCATGGAAAGTAAAAGTTTTATACTCCATGTATATGGTCAAGTTGCCCATTTTTGCTGACTTACATTACATGTACTAAAAAAAGTCATGCCAACATGACTACACGGTGTGTACTGGGATGTGGATAGAGTGTACACGTTAATACCACTCTCCCTTGAGGACATCCCTACACGCTATGTATGTGCATCACCCACGGTCACAAAACATGGGGTGTACTTAGGATTACATGAGATGTAACCCTAATCCAAGTCATGTAATAGTTTTGAAGTAAGTACTTGCCATGTTTTTCCCCTGTCTCTCAAAAACAACTCGAAAAAATAAACCCATACCTCAATGGAAGAACCAAGTTCTTACAAAGATTATCACTAAAATGGGAGGCCTTAGACTAACTTTCTATACATACACACACACATATCCAAGCCTATACAATATTGAAATTTAAAAACAACTAAATAATCATGAATGCATACCTATAAATCCCACACCATGAGTATGACATGAAATAAAGGAAACTAAATACGTCCATATAAAATCCCACCACAAAGAGTCTAAAACAAGTCAAACAAGAAAATAAAACATGGACTACTATTAGAATATCATAAGAACACACAATAGTATTTATGGTCTCACTAATCACTGTATGGTCTTGGTTCATCAAGGAATATATGAAAAGGTTGATCATTTTCACAATACAAGACACATGTGGGCAAATACCCTATGGGAGTGAGTATAACAATACCAAATTGAACACCTCAAAACCAAAAAGCATAGAAAATAGAAAATAAAGTCTTTTATACACAGGTATTTGTTTACAACACATATAAAAAAAATCTAGATATAATCAATAAATATTCATAGTTTAAATTTTTGTCACAGCCGTAGTATGCCATCCTCAGATTCCAGCTTGAGGATAACACATAACACTCATCTGGGAGAACACACTACTGAGTTTGATAATGTTGATGGAATCCATCCAAGAGGTAATATTAGTTGTGTATATCCATTATAATTACACACTATGGGTATGAATAGATATTATTCACAAATGAGGATCACTCTCAATAACATGGGTTATACCAATAACCCAATCTGGATTAACCCACTAAGTAGAAGATTAGAGCCTGTGTAGTGTTTCTCATGATGATATTAAGACTCCTCCTAGGTTACAATGATGAATAGAAGATCTCACCTCAGGCCATGTAGAGGGATTCCAATAACTATTTCAAAGAAGTCCGGTAGATGGGACCATTTTACTCTTTGTGGGAGATGATTCCATAATAAACCTCAGGGAAAGGATATGGGGAATGCACCCTAACAAAACATGCCTAAGATACAGAGTAAAATAGATATAATCCATCTTTTAGGATGTAGATGGTGTGCATAAGGGTTACACCCTGTGACCCTTGTCCTCGGGACCTTCTCATCTAAACGAACCATGTCACATGCTCATTTCTATGTAATAGTTCACTATATGTCGGATGTTTGGGTACTCTGAACACATACTAGTACATGGATTAGCCCATTTTCTTGTCCATTCCATGTCCGATTATGGGAGTACATGGCATGCTCCAACCAGTTTATCCCAACACATGTCTATGTACACTATGAGGTACATGTTGATCCATTGGGGAGAGAACACATGTTGTGTGATACTTAATTTTTTTTTAAAACCCTAGCCTCCACTAGGAGGGTCCCACATGACACATGGCTTTGGGTTACAAACCGTGTAGTAAGAGAATATTTAGAAAACTAGATATGGTTTTCATATCCTTGATTGTTTATCTAACCATCGATCTGGTGAACGAATCATCGGGAAATCATTAATTTAGCCTATAGAGTCCTGACTTCATAAAAAAATTGATTCATTCCTTCATTATTTTAGAAAATGGGATCATTATTCTTTCTTCATTGTGCACCTAAGAACATGAAATCGGGTAACCAATACCTTCTGATTCAACACTGCTTCTATCACCATACAACCATCGGGTCATGATGGTCCAAGATCTATGATATTGATTTTTGGTGCCATGAAATGTGTGTTCAATTATTTCTTCATTAGGATATTTCGATCCCTATTCCAAAAAAAGAACCCCTATGATGAAAGGGGAATTGGGGGAGAAAATAACAAGAACAATCAATGGGAATGGTACATAGTCAATGTTCTTGTCATCCTTGACTCATTTCTGTAATAATGAAAAATGAATATATAAATCTTAATCCCAGATAAATTTTCCCAATTCCCCATTTATCTAACCCATCTTAAAAAGCACATGTTCCATGGATCAATCTATTGGTTGATTGATACATTTTCATCATAGAAATAAAATAAAGAGAAAGAAAACCAAATCAACAAACATACTGCCTTGATTTGTATAGATATCTAGTGAATAACATAACATTGTTATTATCATTGGTGAGATCCTTCGATTTCATCCCACATCTATCATTGATTTTTAATTCAGTTATCATTTTCCAACAAAATCATCACCAATGTCTCTGATGGCTCTCATAAATTCAAAGGGTTATGTAGATATCCTTGAAAATTTTCCATAAGAAAATATTTAAAGATATAAATTAGGTCATTTCATCAAAAAAATATTTTAATTAATTATTTTATTCATTTTATGCATGTTATGACTATTCCACAAATGTCCCACACTGACTAAGGATATATCACTCCTAGGGTAAACCACAAATTATAAACTCAATGGTTCCCTTAGATTTATGATCTAGGAACCGTGAAGAATTTATTTGACTTTTTCGTGAAAACTTTTCGGTTGTGCTATCTAAAATATTAAATATATTTGAGACATTTATTCTAAGAACACCATGCCGTAGAATCACATGCCGTCTCAGCGCTTTTTATAAAAATTAATCCATTGAATATAAAAAAGTAATGAAGGTAAAATATGATTCATTATATTCTTATAAACATTTTTATTTACGTCCTTAAAATCCCAAACTAGGGATGTAGAAAGAGATGTGGGTACTTAGCATGAAATTGAGCCTCCCACTCCCATGACCTATCATAAATATTTTCATGCTTCCACCAAATAGGCACTAAAAGAATAAATCTTTTATGAAGGATCCTATATTTCTGATCCTCGGTATCTATCAGGTACTCAACAAAAGTAGCTTAATTATCAATGTCCTACTCTCCCCAATCGATAACGTGGAATGGGTCATACATGTATCTCCTCAGATGTTACACATATAAGATGTTGTGTACCCAATCTAAACATGGAGGTAGAGTTACACAGTACACCACCTTGAAAAGACTACATAGAATTTGGAAAGGGCCAATGAACCTCGGTGATAGCTTACTAGTTTGGGGAAATCTCAATAATCCTAATAGAGGTGAAACTCGTAGGATAATGTGGTCTCTTTCCTTGAACTCCAGTGGGCCCCGTCATCTATCAACATAAGGATTCTAATGGATATTTGCAGTTCTCATCTCCTCCAGGATGATCTTCCCCTTTTCAATAGTATCTTTCACTAACTCTGGGCCCATGAGTGCCAACTCTCCAAGGTTAGTCCCACATAGTTGGGACCTACTAGGTCACCCATACAAAGGCTCAAATGGTTCCATACAGACAGTGGAATGGTAACTATTGTTGTAGGAAAGATCTTCTAGTGGTAGGTGGTCCTACCAACTACAACCAAAGTCTAAAATATAATATCACAACATGTCCTCCAGAATATGAATGGTCTACTCAGACTGACAGTCAATTTGGGTGTGAAACACTATTCTCAGGCATAAATGAGTTTCAAATTCTACTTGAAATCCAGCAAAAAAATTGGATGTGAATAGAGAATAAAATTAAAAAATGATCATCAGTAGAACTATATAGAATCAGACTATAAAAATTTAATTATAAGATCCAACAAATTATATTATCAAACACTTGGTGTGCACAATACATCCAAAACAATATGATTTACCAAAAAACATGGAAGAAAAAACCATTTTTCACAACAAATAAATCTTCCAAGGATCACATATAAATATTTAAAATTCAATGATGGTGAGAAAATCATGAAATCAATGAATCATAAATTTAAAAAGAATGTTCAATGGAAACCTACGTCAATATGTTGGCACTTTGATAATGCACACCGAAAACCACGCCGCTAGGGTTTGAGAAGGTAAGAAGATCCAAGAGGAACCTCAAAAACCCAATTTAAATCATGGGGAAACCAAACCCTAGGTTTATATGACAAAATTAGATGAAAACATCACAATAAAATGAAAGAAAGAGAAAGGGGGAGAAGAGATGAGATGCATAACTTAAGAAATCTCTCAGCACACCTTGAAGAATCTCTAAATCTATACCATAGAGGAAGGAAAGAGCCTTTTATATTATGGGGGGATACCCCTTAGGGCCACACGAACCATAGGGATGGAAAATGGATGAACTGGGTCTAAAATCTTGAGTGGGGAAAAAGGAAATTTCAAGATTTTTATGATATAGGTTGCTCACAAGTTTTAGTAAATGTTGTTGCAACCATGAGGGATGGTTATGCCATAATTTAGTGTCTCTCTGCATGCTTATCTCACAATTTTTTAAATGATATCTAGATTTTGTGACGTCAAAAAGAAGCACCATAAGGCCTGCATGGTTTCCTAGAGCATGCTGCATGGTTTCCTCTAACTGTGTGCATGCTACTTCAAAGACTAAATATCCATATTTTCTCTGAGAACTCTCAAAGGAACAATGTAATAACCATGGGGTTAAAACCAAACAAAGAATCACTTCATTCATTAACCCCTATCCCACCTAGATCTCAATAGAGAAACCCGTATCCTAAAATAACCATAATAAAATATGAAAAAGAAAAAAAGGGTGTGACACAGACTATCTTATGAACATAGAGGAACTCCAATACTTGTAGTGAACTCTACATCAGAATTTCAATGAACTAGGCATACTTGGTGAGTTGTTCTACGATCACACAATTAGAATCATGTCCCCTAGACATATGTAGTATGTCTGTCATGAAATACATGGATATCTCATCCCACTTCCACAATAAAACCTCAAGGGGTAAAACTTAATATACAATAACATGGTTTTAATCCTTTATTAGATGATAATTGCATCGATGGATAAACTCTACTACTCCCTTCTTCACCGCTGGTTACCAAAACCAATGATTGAGGTCCTGGTACATCTTTTCCACACCAGTGTGTATCGCCAAAAGATATGTATAAAACTCTCTCAGAACCTACTACTGCAATGTTACTAGTACCATAGTGAATTCTTCAGAAATAATGACATGATACCCACCTTTAGAAAATCTATGAGGCTATTTCCAATGGCTATTCGAGTATATAGTGTCTTATAGTAAATATCCCCATGTTGTGTCTCCCTAACTTGATATAAGAGCTTAAGGGTGACCAACATTGATTGGAGGTTAGCTTCTCCATGTCCATCCACAAAATAAAAATATAATGAACCCAAATTCTTCGACACCACATTCAGAAACTATGAACAAGATATCATGCTTATTGAATATGTTACCACTTTTCCTTCTCACAATTATAGATAATCTCAAAGTCATAATCCAAGTAAAACACTAGAAATCAACTCAATATCAAGTTAAGATACTTATAAGAGGAGATATTCTTGAGTCTATTGTGATAAAAATAGATGATAAACCACACGACCAAAAGGTAGTGTCTTTACATAACTAGTGTAAAGACCACCACTGAAAACTCAGGACTATGGGTCACATAGATCAACTCATGTGTTCCCAAATGATGTAAAACATAGGCAATCACATTATGCTTCTGCATCAGAACACATCCAATCATGGTTCTTGATGCCTCATTGATGACTGCATAATCAACACCCTAATTTGGAAATATCAGGATGGGAGAAATTGATAAACACTACTTAAACTGCTGCAAAGGATACTTGAACCACTATATCCACATGAAAGGATTCTACATTCGAGTCAAAGATGTCATGGGTCCTGATATCCTGGAGAAATAAAGTATCAATATACAGTAATAGAATTCCAACCCAAGTAATCTCTGCACCTATATCACACCCTTATGTGGATCCCAAGATACCATAGCCTTAACCATGGCTAGGTCCAATGCCACTCCATCTACTGGGATAACCTATCCTACAATGTGGACCTCCTGGATTCAAAATTTATATTTTGAGAACATTCTATAAAGATAGTGCCACTGGACTACGTCTAGAACTATCCTAAAATGTTTTACATCATCCTACTTGGACAATGAGTACACAAGGATATCATTGATGAAAACTACCATGAACCGGTCTAGGAAAGGATGAAAGACTTCATTCCTGATTCCCATAAAAATTTCTAGGTAATTTGTCACAATGATGGAAAACACCAACTACTCATAGTTACCGTAGCAGCATTTGAATTTTTTCTTCATTATTTCCTCATCCTCTACCCACAACTGGTGGTAAACTAACCCAAAGGAATCTTTTGAGAACCATCGTCCCCCTCTCAACTAATCAAAGAGGCCATCAATCCTTGATAATGGAAACATATTTTTCATTGTTACTAGATTCAAGCATCGATAGAGCACACATAACCTCAAGATCCCATCTACCTTTATGGGGAACAATGATGTGATTGCCTAGGGTGAAACACTGGGTGAAACAAATTCATTTCTCTATAAGTCATAAAACTACAGAATCAGCTCATGAAGCTCAATACAAAAGTATACCTATCAAAGAGGATATAATCCTAGAACATACTCAAGAAAGGCATCCTCATACTCTTACACATGGTAGAGAACTAAAAAAACCTAATATCCAGTACAAAAAGGGTTAGGATAGCTAACTGATTAGTAATCAGCTGCGCCCTTTGACACATGAGTCCATCATGTATTTCAGGGGTTTTAATTTCCCCCAAAAAGGGAACCCTGGTTTTGTCACTATGAACACACCACATCTACTACATGAAATAGTCAATCTGGAAATGAACTATAGACAACCATTCCATGCCTAAGATGATGTTATAAGGCTGCATCACAACTACAAATAGATCCCAACACCAACTATCACCTCTATGAGTTAATTCACACTGTCTGGAATAGTGTCTAATCACTGAGTCATCTTTAGTAGGACTCTCAAAGCACAAGGTTCTAGAAAAGGGCTCAAATGGAATATCTACATCTCAATAATGATATGTCTCAAGAAAGTAATTACTAGAAACTATGTCAATTAGTAATATAGTGAAGGTAAAAAATAAACATATCCTACCTTGAATCATTCCCAGAGGCTCTAGATCATAAGCTTCAACCACCTAAAACTATTCCTGCCCATGCCCACCAGCTCCCAAATCCCCATGTGGACCACCTAGGTGGTGGTGGTAACAAGAAAAAACTTCTACCAGCTAATCTTAGACTCAAAAATAATCTTTCATATTGTCTACCTTGTGAACCCAAATACTCCTACCACTGCCTATTCCTCAACGGCCCATCCATGGTCTATTTATCAGTTGTACGATGTGTTGACCAATCTAGTGAATGATGTCCCCTTAAATCACATGAGTAGAACCACCTCTCTCTGAGATGAGTGGACCCAACATGTGATCCTTTAATGATAGATCCTCCATCCTGAGACCTCATTGTAAAGCATCTTGTATGCCGAAGTCCCTGATACTAAAATTTTCTGCCAACTAGTGAGGTCTCTGGTCCAACATTCCCATTACTGAAAACCATTGGATTTATCTGCTCATACAAGAAACACTCTACCACCATTTACCTCTCTATAACACTAGCATCGGTAGGAATCATAGATAGAAAAAACTATCTTGGATGTCTCTACGTGGACCTCGCTCGAATGTCTAAGCCCTGAAGAACTGGTCACAAACCATATCAATTGAGTACTAGGAGAGGTTAGTAAGACTCAATAAATACTCAGCTAATTTCAAGATTCCTTGATAGAGATATAGAAGATTTCAATAAATACAATTCTAAACATAGATATAGTTAAATCCACTCTGAAATGGTTCTCAAACTCTATCCATGTAAGAGTTTTCTCATTGTAAGACTCTGTGACTAACCCCCACTATCTCTTTGCTGAAGATTAATTAAGGCTCACTACCATGTCCACCATATTCTATAATGGTGACCTAACCATATAAAAAAAATTAGGTCACCACCTCTAGTGAGTCCTCTTACACCCAAGGGTATGGTTTTCCATTAAAATTTAGGGTCTGATGTCACTAAAACTAGTAATGTATGATCAGAATGCACACCTCATCTGCTTGTACTGTGGGTACCATCACCTGCTCAACTAGTGGTATATATTGTGAAACACTTGGAGCTAGAATATCTGAAAATGGCCCCTATATCAATTCATTATCATATAGGAGATCATCCTTATGATCATGATCCCAAATCCATGTTGGTATGCATCACAAAGGAATCATGAAATAAATATGATGTACCACAATCAATGAGTGTATCTGGAGAGATGACTCAAGAAGAACCTAGTAACAAAAACTCTTTCCTGTATGATGCATGTTCTATTTTCCCTATAACCAATGTTCTCAGTTAATGAGTTGAAAAGTAGGTTATCAGTGTAATAGTGTATGGATACATCAGCTACAACACAAACATGGGAGTCCCTAGCCTAAAATCCGAGCTCAAAACACTTTACACTATTTCCCAATCCAAAATCATTGACTCGAGTCCTATGGTTGAGCTAACTATGCTCTACTACCACTATATCATTACCCATACTATTGGGGCCTAGTCTATGACTCTCCAAGCCTATATTCAATTGTATAGGGGTTGATGACTAGTTTCGAGTAGGCACATCACTAACATTGGAGGCCTTATCCCATGTACCTTTACAAATTCACACATCTTCGAGCCGATAAAAAGCTTAAGTGTAAAAAAATAAAACAACCATGCACGAATACATAAAAATTCCATAACTATAGTATGATAACAAGTAAAGAAAAGTAAAAAAGCCACATTCAAGACCATATAAATGGGACTAAATTAGGTTCAACCAGAATGTAAAACTAGGACTGCTATTAGAATACCACATAAACACACCACAGTTTTTCCAAAATCACGAAGCACCATAATTTCCTGGTCCATCGAGGAATCTATCAAAATTTTGATTATCTATAGAAGACACGACACGTACAGGAAAAGCCTTTGCTGGGGTGAGTATAAAAATACCTAGTAGGACAACCTGAAACCAAAAATCATACAAAAAATAAAATAACCATAATCTCTACATAGGTATACATATAAAACACATATAAAAAGAATATCTAGATATACTCAGAAAATAAATAAAATATAAAAGTAATTCACCACCATAGTATGCCAACCTAGGATTCTAGCTCAAAGATTCCACATAGTACTTGATTGGGAGAACACACTCTTGAGTATGATAGCACTAATTATGTCTTTCCGAGAGGTAATTCTGTTCATGTCTCACCATTATAAGTACATGATAAAGGCTTCAATAGATATAATACACATATTAGGATCACTCCCAAGCCCATGGGGTATACAAACAACTAAACATGGATTGAACCGCTATGTGGAGGATCAATTCCCGCATAGTGTTGGTCATGAAAATTACAATAACTCCACCCAAGGAACAAATAAGAATAGAGGATCTCACTCTAGACCTCATAAAGGTATTAAAATAACTCTATCCATGAAGTCCCATTGAAGGGATACATTTTTGTGTATGTGGGAAGTGATTTTATACTAACCCTGTAGGAATGAATATGAAGAACACACCAAAAAAATACTTGTCCAATATACATAGGAAAAGGGATCAAATCCATCTTTTAGAAAGTACACGGTGTGTAGATGTGTTACACACTATGTCTCTTGATCTTGATTCCTACCCATGTAAATAACTAGTGCCACATGCTCATATATTTGTAACAATACATAGAGTGTTGGATTCTTACGTACTCTAACTATGTACTAGTATTGGGTTTAGTCTGTGTACCTGTTTAGGACTTGTTTGTGTAGGGGGGTAATCGGGGTTATCCAACCTGTGCACCCCATCCCATGTCAGTGTACCCTTCGAGGTACATGCCAAGCAATTGGGGAGAGGCTACATGTAGTGTGATAGTTTCACATGCTGTGTGATACTTACCCTTCTCAGAAACCATTGATAGTTCTAGGAGGGGTCTATATGGCGTGTGGCTTCGAGTTATATGCCGTGTAGCACAAAAAATTTCCAAAAACTCATTTATAGTTTCCATGTCATTGTCCATTCCTCCATCCTTTGATCTGGTGACCACCTCACTAAGAAATCTTGAATTAAATATTTTAGAGTCTAACCATTATAAAACAATATAATTCATTTCTATGATTAATTTAGAAAATGAGGTCATTCATAGTTCTTCATTAAATGTCAAAGAACATGGAATCGAGTATCAAAAATCATCTGATTCACTACGAGTTCCTTCTTCACACCACCATCATGTTATGCCAATCCCATATCTATATTATCAACTTATTTCACAATAAAATAGGTAAAAAATGGTCAATTAATCAAGAAATTTCAAACCCTGAGCCAAAACAACAATTCCCATGATAAATGAAGAATCGAAAGAGAAAAGAACATGAACAATCAAGAGAAATGAACCTCATTTTATTTTCATGTCAACCATGATTTTTTGGTGATAGAATGATAAATAAATAGATAAAAATTAATGCTGAAGAAATTCTCCCCATTCTAGGTTAATCTAACCCATCCCTAAATAAAAATGTTCCATGGATCAATCTGTTGGTTTATTGTTATTTGTTGCCATAAAAACCAAAACGGGGACAGAAAAAAAATCAAAAAACATTCTACCTCGATTTGGATTGGTATTTGATGATTAATGAAGCTACTTCTTGATCATTGGCAAGATCCTTTGATTGTTTCCCACACTGGTCGTTTATCTTTGATTTAGTCGTCGTCCACCAACAAAATCTCCCCCAATGACCCTAATAGCTCTTGTTAATTCGTAGGGTTATGAGGCTAACCATGTATATTTTCCATATGCACGTATTTAGAGAAGGAAATTAGGTTAATAAATTAACAAAAAATAAAATAATTTATCAAATTATTTTATTCATTTTTCACCTGTGATGACTTTTGAAAAAATACCCCATGCCGAAAAAGGTTATGTCAGTCCTCATGTTATTTTTTTAACTCAATTGTACCCCCATATTTTTGATATGGTACCTTATATAGAAATTATTCCAATTTCATTCGAAAACTTCATACACATGATACTTAATATATTTAATAAATCTCAAACACAGATTTCATGCACACTGGGCCTCAGAGTCACACGTCCTCTCACAACCTAGTCATGAAAATAATTCACACAAAATCCAATGATAATACATAGAAAATATAAGTTATTATAATGAAATTATAGAAAATAATAAAAAATATTGAGATCGTCTTATAAAATGAATTCAATACCAAAAATTCTGGGGGATGATGATGCTACAAATAGTAGGTCAATATCTCTGAGATGTCTTGAGATACACTTTTCACAGTTACCCACTAATGCAGATGAGAAGAATGACATGCATTATGCCCATGTATATATCTTCAAACTCATTAGAGGGAAACAATGTGATATTAACATAGGTATGCATGTGTACATGATGTATCTAGGGTGCTAGAGTATTTTTATCATGTCTGGAGATACAGTTGGGGATCAGTGTGTTTTACATACACTAATAACGAATTATGTAAAACATGCTGATCTGATCTTACAGATCTTAGAGGATGTTTCATCCTTATTCAGATATAGGCATGATATATCATATATCCCCTATCTCCTATTGTTTTTGTCTAAGAGCATCATATAGATGTGTTTAATATTTCTCCCCATGGAAACTGGTATGATCACTCACCTTTAATATTTTCTGATGCTACTATGAGTAATTGAATTTACATTTTTATTACTTGTCACTTTCTATGTTAAAAATTATAGGCGGAGTCTAGAACATAACTTTCTTATGATGTTGAGGCAAAAATTGGGTGCATATACTCCCATATTGGATAGTATAATATCCACTGATTTAGGTATAAACAATATTTACTTGACGAATCAGTTTCATAATTTTTTTTAGTGAATTTTTTAATCTAATATCACTTTTCATTAAAGATTTAATGGATTCTATACTGGGATGCATTAGTTTTCTTCTTCTAATTTTGAAATATATTTTGAATTAATTTACAACATAGTTGACTACAATATATTATCAATATCTCTTTTATATACGAGGGGGAGTATTTTATCCATGATTCATACCATGACGTAGTGTAAGGGAGGGTTCCAGTGTGTCATGTTCTACCTGATAGTATATTTGATCATACACCTCAAGGATATTCTATTCCTACCTAAGGAGAGTATATTCCTTCTTAATAACCTTCTTCCATAGCTATTGATTCCAAAGAGCCTTGGTGGGAATTAATTAGATCACGCCATGATGCACGTAAGGCCTCACCTATTCCGGGGGAAGAGTTTGTACCTCTAATAGCTTGCCTCATCCGATATAATATGTGCACCAAGAGGCATGTGATTCATTTGTATTTTTAGGTTATCCATTTTTTTCCCTTGGTATATCTGATTGAAGCTTATATCCGGCGTCATTTACAATGCTACTTCCATTCATGACCTTGAATTCGTAGGCCTTATGTTTCCCTAGGTAGACGATGGCATGTCCATCTACTTACGATATGGGGGAAGGATCAGGTGCACATGAAGACATATAGATGCCACCTCTACCCAATAAGTCGCATGTATAGAATCAGACATATGAGGTTCTAGTTCTCAAGGATGATCCCTTTCTAGTTCATTACAATCCACCCCAACATAGAGGTCGATGATATCAATACGGGCATACCATTCACACACCACAATTTGGGATGAGACCTTTTCATATATAGTGAATGTACTTGTTCATTTATTTGTTTTCACTTCACTTAAATTATTTGAAAGAACATTTTATTATATCCCCTATTTTATTTTCATTCTATTAAGTTGATGAAATTATTTTTACTATCACCAAAATCTTTTTTACTGTCAACAATTTTTTACATGTGTAAACAATTTTTTAATTTCCATTTATATTTTATATATAGGTTAACTTTTAAAATTTTTCAACATTTACTACTTTAAACATTGAAAACTTATTAAATTTCAAGTAGGTTAATTTAAAATCATATAGAATACGAACTATAAAAACAATCAAATTAAAACATAACACATATCTTAAAAATCTAAAAAAATTGATGAAAATAAATGGAATTTCATCATTATAATAAAAATATATTAATTTACATGAATGAAAACATATTTAATAAACACCAAATATTTAAAAACTAAAAATTAAATTCACATGAAATATCATATAATTAAAAAATAAATGAAATTTAGATCATTGAATAATAATATAAAATAATATTAGAAAATGAAATTAATGTAAAAAAATTATAAATAAAAATTTAATGCTTTAAAACAGAAAAAATTTGTGCCACTAATTTTTTTTCATTAATAGTTTTTATAAAATTATTATTAATTTAAATTATTTTTATAATTTTTAGAAAGTGTGTCAAATTTTATTATGATTTTATTTCTACTTTATTATTTATAATATTTCAATGTCACCTAATTGAAACATTTTTATGATTCTTGTAGGTGACATTCAAAATGTATAAATTATAAAATTTTATATAATATAAATGAAATATTAAAATCTAAATCAAAATAAAAAAATAAATAATAATAATAAATAATATTTATAATAAACAAAATATAATTTACATTTTATAATATTTATTTCTTAAAAATAGAACATTAAGATTTCCAAATATTAATGAACATTATTCATATTATGTATTATATGATTAATTACATTACTATGAATTATTATTAATTATTTTATTATAATTCAATTTTAGTAATTACATTATTAATGTATTTTTATTAGGGAATTAAGTATTTAAAATAATAAATCCTAAAAAATATGAAAATAATATAACTATTCACGTAACTAAGAATGAACATAACAATATGTTTTTAAAATAAATCAACATTATATTAGTAAAATAAAAAATTTAATTACAAATAATTATGGTTTTAATAATAAATTATTTGTATATTGTTTCTGACGCTTTCGTCGGGGCATGCACGTCCGTCTGTGCGGGACGTCGGCTCGGTTTTTTGTTTCCCAGCATTCCTGCTTACCAAAGGCGGGCAATATCCATTCCTTGTTCAGGGACGTCTGCTCCATGATTGAAACCGGGATGATGTGATGTTGGTTCCTCTTTCCCTGGATTCCTCCTCAGAACTCTTTACATAATCCGGGTCTCCCTCATAGATTTAATATGTTGTTCTTGAAACTCTTCCCCGTGCCATGTTCCATGGATGCTGGTTTCTGTCAGGACATTCGAAGGGGTCTGGTCCGAGCAACAACCTTCAATTGGGGGAGTAGTCATGTCGAGGCATCATTAACGTGTCTGAACGCTGGGGAATTGGCGTGTCTGTATTTTTTCCCTTATTATAGGGCTTCTCGTGGGCGCGGAATCCCGAGGCATCGCACATCGAGCATGGGAAATCATATGCCATATGCCTGTATCTGAGGTTTTCTTCATCTTTCAATGTTTAACACAGGGTATCCTGCAAATTTAACGTTCAGCGGAGATGGATTAGTCTGATCAGAATAGTAACTGGAGTGGATCAGATTGAGGAATCCCCCTTGTGGGAACACCGATATCAGAGCCAGCCCGTGGGCAGCTTCTTGAATGCTGTGGAGGGGAATGGGGTGGCATGATCTCACCGGGATGTGGTGCCCCATGTAAGAATCAGGTTGGATGATGGAAAACTACACGGAGTAGAGGGGGAAGGAAATGGAGGCGTCATGGAGATGGCGGTGGTGATGGGATTGAGTCTCGAAGAGACTTCTTATGTATCCCCATAGCAGGGAATCAAAGTCCACGTAGTTCAGGATGGATGTGTGGGGCTTACACTATAGGACACCCAAGGTGATGGAAGAACTGACGTGAATGCAGCCAGGACAACCAGGTGGTGGGCTTGAACCTCGTGAGGCTTCCTACATACCATGCCTTGACATTGATCAAAGACCACATAGTTCAGATTGGACATCGGAGAGCCGACGTGAAGGACCGTGGTCTAATGTGTGGTGGGCTTGAACCTCATGGATGCTTCCTATGTACCATGCCTTAACACAGATCAAAGACCATGTAGTTCAGATTGGATGCCGGAGAGCTGACGTGAAGGACCTTGGTCCAATGGGTGGTGGGCTTGAACCTTATGGAGACTTCCTATGTACCATGCTTGACATGGATCAAAGACCACATAGTTAAGATTAGTCATAATGGCTTACTGTAGGATGAGAATGTAGTTTAATGTCATGCGGGACAAGGGTGGAACCCGATGTGAAGAAATGGCCGGGCGGTGGGCTTGAACCTCATGAGGCTTCCTACGCACCATGCCTTAACATGGATCAAAGACCACGTAGTTCAGGTAGGATGTGGGTGTCGGTGAACTGACGTGAAGAATGATCTTGGTCTGATGGGTGACAGGGCTTGAACCTCAGGGAGTCTTCCTACGTACCATGCCTTGACTTGGATCAAAGTCCTCGTAGTCTGGGTTGGGTTTTGTCGGAAAAATGACTAGAAGGTGAACACGGGGGGGTCCACTGGTGGTGGGTTTGAACCTCTTGGAGGCTTCCTACATACCATTCCTTAACATGGATCAAAGTCCTCGTATTTCGGGTATACATTTTAATGTCACGCTGGATGGGGGTATACAGTTTAATGTCATGCTGGACGAGGGCATTTGGGGATTACACTCTGAGGTGGCCTGAGGTGTTTGCGAACTGACATGAAGGGGTTGGAATGACCGGGTGGTGGGATTGAACTTCGTGAGGCTTCCTACGTACCATGCCTTATCACGTATCAATGTCCTAATAGTTCGCTAGAGGTGGGGGTCAGGGTCGGTGCTCACTCTATGCTCATGTGAGTCATGCTCGGTGTGAGAAACAAGAGGTTGCAGGGACCTGACGATCACGTCGCGAAGGGTGCGTCCGTGGGAAATGAAGAGGGGCTTATGCGTTAGGCAGCCCATGCTTCTGAGACATACACTAAGATGGAGGCTCGAGGTGCGGAAAAGTGTAGCGGGATAGGGATTTTGGACCGAAGATGGGAGGTGCCTCGTTCTCTATCCCGCCCTCCGCTGGCCCTAGCGGTGAGGAAGTATGGAGGTTCATGGGTGCTACCATCCACAAGAAAGGCTATGGGCTTAGACCAAGATGGATGCCCTTCCCCCATGGAAAACGCCACTCCCAGAAGGAGGATATCATCCCCTGTGGGGACCCAGGGGCGTTGAGAATGTCCAAGGTGGGGGTGCCCCACGTGAGAGGCATAGGGCGATGTCACAGTTTAACATCATGTGTTGAGGATGAGGAGCTTGGTAGTTTAAAGTCCTGCAGCTCGGACGAGGTGGGTTTACTCCACACCCCTAGGACTTATATAACCGGTACCCTCTACCCCTTGGGGATGGGAAGGCATCAACAAGGCCATGTAAATGGGGGGTCGCAGAGCGAACCATCAAGGGGTCCACGTTAGCATGGCAATGCGAAGAAGCAAAAGCCGTTAGTGTGACTATTTGAAGAAGCATTAGGCGAAGAAATGCTATGAGTGGTATCACCTAGGGGACATTGAAATCACATCGTGCAAACCTAGAGGGTTCCACAGGAAGAGGAATTTCCATGTAGAGGAGTCCACAGGCAGGGGCCTCATAGAGCTCGGTTGCTTTGCGTAGTGTAGGGAACTTGTGAGGGGGTGTGCTTCACTAAGGGGAGTTCCTTGGCCTTAGCATGGGGCATAGGTGTGAGTGGGAGGTGCTTCGTGAAGTGGAATGGTATTCGCGGAGCACTGCCTCACGAAGCATAGGTGCCTCGCGAAGAAAGATGCCGTGAAGTAGTGTGCTTCGTGAAGTACCGTGACTCTGCCTTGGCATGTGGATCACGTGTACATGGTGGGTGTTTCACGAAGCATAAACACTCTGCGACAGCCTGGGTCACCTATGGGATCCCCTTCTTTCGTGAATGCCCTTATGCATCATGAAGGGAATCCCTCTCGGAAGTGGGACTCAGAACGAGACAAGGCGAAGGCCTCTTGCGAAGCAAAAATACCTCACGGAGCTCATGATTCCTGGGGCAAAGAGTGCATCGCGATTTGGGAGCTGAGAAGCCAAAAGGTAGGTTTGTCCATCCTGATAGCTCAGGGGGAGCTTGGTATTTATAGGCAAAAGGCGCCACGAAGCATTGCTCACATGGCCCGAAGGGGGATTCAGTTTCTTCATGGTAGGTTGCGAACATCAACAGGGTTCGCGGAGAGGTACTTCCTCCTCTGCTTCGCGGCGGTTTCGCGAACGTCAAGGGTGTTTGCGAAGAGGTACCGCCTCCTCTGCTTTGCGGTGGGTTCGCGAACGTCAAGGGAATTCGCGGAAAGTTACCACCTCCTTTTCTCCAAGGCAGCTTCGCGAACGTTAGGGTGTTTTCATGGAATGACCGACTCCTTTGCTTCGCGGCGGCCGTGTTGATTGGGGGGCTCCGCGTCGGGGCTTCGTGAGGTAGGGCACATACCTTTTTTTCATTCTCTCCTTTCTTCAAATATTTTTGCACCAAAAAATTTCCCCTCTCAGACTTGGAGCTACGGAGGAATCAAGGGTCGAAGTCTGAGGAAAATCGCCAAAATTATCAGCAGTTCACGGTGCTGACTCGCGAAGCGGGCGCGCGAGGCGGACAGGGGCCGCGTGATCCGAACACATTGCGAAGCTCCACGTGGGATGGAATCGCTACGAAGCTCTGGGGGCCACCGCCTATAAATAGGGTGCTGACCACTTTTGGATTTTTCCTCTTTGGAGACTTTGTCCTTTTGCGCTCTCGATTTGCGAAGCTCCTCGTACTCCGCATCTGATCACCGCGAATCAAGCTACGCGGCGAACCACGAGTCTCCGACTCTACTACTGTTCCAAGTGAACATCTGCGTGCAAGCTAAGGCTAGGCTCCGCATCTTGGCTTTGTGAACGAGCTCCGTGAACAAGCACTGCGAACGATCTTCGTGACCCGACCTAAATTTTTTCCATGTTCTGAAACAATATGGCCCATCAAGAAGCTGTGTTGGGGGTGCTCGCAGACGCTACTCGGAGGGATGAGATGGCCAACTATCTAGGCCTGGGGGAGCTAGTCCGAAGCCATTCGAACTATAATTATTTTATGGAACTCTTTTCAGAGATCCAAAAGAACTATCCATTGTGCAAGAAGCTACCCTTGTATGGCTTTTGGCTGAGGGATTACATCTTTATTCCTGAGGGGAGCAGGGACGAACCAGTTTGCTGCTTCAGGAGCACGTTGTGCCAGCACCAATGGTTCAGGGTGGCTGATGGTCATGGACGGGAGGACTTCATGCCTGTCACCACCGAATATCTATACAACCATTTGAAGAACATAGATGGGAAGCCATTTCAACTGGAGACATCTCCTCCCATGCACCGCACCATATTGAAGGCATCTTTGAGGGATTCGAAGAAGGGGTGGTCCAATGAGTGGGACCTACGCCAGGGCAGCAACTTCACCAATGACTGGGCATGGGTCTACTGAGTAGGTGCCTCATGTGAGGTGTATGGGGCCAAGCTGAGGAGAGTGGGCTTGTATGAAGTGGCATGGGCCTCCCAATTCCACATTTATCAACCGAAACAGCTGATGCCAGAGTTGTTGAGAATATGGTCATTTAGGACCAACACTTTTCACCTGCACCATGGGGAGGTTGGCATCAGTCTGTGGGATGTCCATTAGATATCGGGGTCCTGATCTTGGGGGCCATGTATGATGAGTTCCTCCCCGTCATGAGCACATGGGAGGATCTGGAGTAGATGCCACGGTTGGCGCTGGCACTGATGGGACTGGTCCCCGGAGAGGAAAAGGAAGGGGTGAGAGATGTCCACTTTAAGAAGTGGTTAATGCAGTTCCTGAACTTCTTGGAGGATCGAGAGTTCCCTCCAAGGCCTCGAACTTGTCTAAAGGGGGCTCAATGGGGCAAGTATCACTCGTATTGGCGGCTCTAAGAGGAAAGCCAATGGAAGACCTGGGGTTTCAGTGTCAGCTCTCAACAGTGGCGAATAATCAGGCTGGAAGCATTTATCATGGCCCTTATCTGCGGTTGGATCATACCGGTGAGGGATACCAACATGGGGGGTGCTGCCCATCTCGTTCCTCATGGAATCCAGGCTGGCCATAGGAAGGCGGGTCAATCTGGGGATCCCGATGCTCACCATATTGTACAAGATGATGAGGCCTGTTAGCGAGGGTAAGAAGCCGTCGAGGATATGCGAGCCCTTCCACCTTCTATATGGGTGGATCGCGGCGCAAATCAAGGGGTTTATGAATATCCCAACCCCATATCGCCACCAGGGTTGAACTTCCACCCCTCCATTTTGAATGCTGCTCGGTGCTTCCCAGTCAAACAAACCGTACTGATGGTGCTGAACCAGGTGTGGATGGCGAACCAGTTTAACTTCTACCCATTTCCATTGCCAATGGGGGTACTCACTGACAACATTCAGGGATCAGAAGAGAACCAGGCCTATCTCCAGGTCTTTCGAGGTGGATTCTTGGTGGCATGGGTGGACCGTGAGCCACTCTACGAGCCGTACACCCCGCACCGGTTCGTGAGGCACTTCTGGTGCCTATAGCGGCTGACCACGCAGGTCTACTGGGAGGTGCGTCATGAGGTGCACCTGTGTTTAATGTGGTAGTTGTGGCTCATGTTCACACGTGAAGATGGAAAAATGCGAATTGCATTGCCTTTATCCATTACCACCTTTGGACTAGAGAAGGAGTATGCCATCAAGTGGGCGGAAGCTTATCTGGGGGAAATGATGAAGCAGCCAACCATTCGAGCTGGTGATGACCGACCTCCCCTATCTCGAGGTCGGGGTCAGAGTGAAGCATGGGCCTCTCGTGGTGGTGGGGCTTCCATGGCGGTGAGACCTGCACCAGTTGAGGATGAGGTAGCTGTAGTGGATACTATAGCGGTAGTGGACCCGGTGGTCCTGGAGGAGCAGAGCCATCCAGAGGGGATGCCACCGAGGGGATTCCGCAGGATATCCACTCAGGCTCTGAGGAAGCTTGTGCGCCATATCGACATGCCAGAGGATACTATTTTCTCAGAGGCCAGGGACATTTGTGACGTCAACCGGCAATTAATCCGCCCGCCCGAGATGTGGGGACACCTGAATTCTCTTGGGATGGTTTTACCGTGTATAGGCCCTGTTTGGGATGGTTTCATGGTGTCTCCAGTGGAGGAGGCACAATATCTTGATGATTTGGAGGACTACACACATTCTAGTGGTGTCCCATAACCAATGACATACAGGGTGAGGGTACTACTAGATCAGATGATTACCCCACAACTGTCAGCCACTGTGCTGAGAGAGCGCTTCCCCCTACTGGAAGGATCAGATGAATTATTTGGGGAAAACGAGGCCGATGGAGGGATCCTGTTGGAGGAAGGCAAAGTCGGAGATCAAGACTCGGATTCCAACGATTTCACAGAGGTTCTCGAACTAGCATTCCAAGTTTCTTTCCTCAGGGTCTGCTCTCAGGCAATTATGGACCTCTTACGAACATCTAAACCGTGTAGGAGAAACTTTTACGTAGACCACTCTCTCGCCCCTTGGTGGATGATGATGCAGGACCTTCGGAACCCGTGCCTATGGTAGCATCCTGTTCGGAGTCTGGTGAGGCTAGGACACCAGGGGTGGCTCTTCCAGAATCTCTAGACCATCTAACAATATACGGGGGTCCATGCCTCAGGGTCCCATTAGAATCGACTCAGGAGAAGCACCCGGAGTTCGATCTCTGTAAGTCTTTTCCATAGAATTCATTGCTGTCATATGTAGATCGTGCCAACTAACGTCCATTCCCTTCCCTGTCGCGTATAGTTCTATGACTGGCATGGGCTACTGCGGAAAGGCTGGTCAGGATGTCTTGTGGAATCCCTCTTAGGGGCATGCCGCTAATTGTGGAGATAGTTACCCTGCCTACCCGAGCTGCAGCACTCCCTATCATCGGCGGGACCACCAGCAGGGTCATGTCTGAGGTCATTGAGGTAGATTCCAATGACGAGGATCGACCAGACGTCCCAAGTCCCGCTATGCCTGCTCCGATGCCAGATGTCATGCTGGATTCATTGCCAGACGCAGATCCTGCTGAAGATTTTTTGTGGGCGTATTCCACATACAAGCCTTCCAATCACACGGACTAGGATGAAACGACCTCCGATGAAGAGGACAGCAAAATAGTCCACCACCGATCATGGAAGCTAATCACGCGCTTCATCAAGTACACCCCCCAAGCGCTATGGCTAAATGAAATGGAATGACTCTGCTCGTCACTGCGCAAACTGTGTGTTGGGAGAGTGGATGCCCAACATCCTCATATGCTCATCCGAGATCTCATGGTAGAGAAGATCCGGAAGTATGATTGCGGGCTTAGCGTGGGATGGCAGTGGAGGAAGGCGATGAATATCAAGAAGCTCCAGGAGGCTGAAAACAGGGTCCAGCAGCTGCAGGCCCAGGCGGAAGAACACATCACTTCTCTCAGTGCGCAATCAGTGCTCATCATGCAGCTGAAGGCCCAGCTGGCAGAGGCCGAAGAGGTCTTGAAGCGGGTTTCTGGGGAGATGGATTTCATTTAGGATGACATAGAGAGGGCCTGAGCTGGGGATTATGAACTGCGCACCATCGCTACTGAGGAGGAGTGGGAGCTAAGTCAGCAGCAACAATTCTTGGACGCTAGAAGTTGAAGGGTGGCGGATCTGCAACACTCTTTTGATGGGGTCAATCCATCCATGGGGGTATCTGACCCTCGGGTACTGTAATAATTAAAAACCATTTAAACGTACTTTTGTGCTTTTATTTTTTTTGAATGTCGTAGCATGCATGAGTTCCGTTGTTTTCACTGTTTCACTGTATCCTTACAATGTTTTGCAGAACGTCTAGCTATAATTCCCTAATCTCACGTGGTTCGGGCCCTATGTGAGAAACATGAGATAGTCACCTCATCATCCCATCCAAACATAGGAGTGTAAACCAAGCTTCAGGAATCTAGGGTTTGGATAACCGGTCCATATTTTTGGGAAATACGGGAGACTTGACTAGAGAATGATGTTCTCAGAATAGCCGAATTACCGTTTTTCCAACATGCTCTTGTGCATGAACGGTGCAATGCCAGGGGTACTGGAATCGGTCCGAACGGATGGGAATGGGAAGTGTAAATCATGATACCCATGATTTGGAACATTGTGGGGGTGGCATGACAATGATGGACAACACTTAACCGTGGAGGACAAAGGATTTCCTTACTGTGTTAGCTAGAAATGGGATCAACAAATGAGGGCCAACCATTGACCATGTTCGCAACACGAGTCCTAACTCAAATATCATCTATCAGTCGTCCGAGATGTTGGCCTCGGAAAGCAGGTGGACTATAGGTCTAGCGTCCACACTATTAGGGGGTTCTTCTAGACATGACCAGTCTTCCGAAACGTTGGCCCAGAACAGTAGGCGGACCATCGATTAGGCATCTATACTGTTAGGGGGTTCCTTTAGACATGAATGAGGATGAGAGTTCGAATAAGGGGAACGCGAAGTGTGGGATATGGAGTGATGGTTTGTTCAAATTGAATCCAGCAGTCATGAAATTATGCCACCATGGTGGGAGTATGCTAGATGCGCACATCGGTTTGATCATGGATCATCCCTTCTTTCAGACAGGGTCTCTCTGGCGGGGGGGTTTGTCGCTTCCCAATGTCTTCTTGCGGAATCCTGAACTTGTTCAGGGCAGAGTTATAGTCATATGGTCCCCAACGAGGGGTCCGGCCAGGGGGCTGGAAAGGGGAAGAACTTGATTTATAACTCCTGGGGGATGGACCCTAGGCAAAATACCAGGGTGTCCCTACATATCCAATGAGTATGGGAATCAAGCCACACGTAGTTCTGGGTGCACAGTTTAACGTCATGCGAGATAATAAGAAGCCTGGTTGTGCCGGTACACATCCTACCAAAACCACTAAGCCCACGTGACCCTTGATCGATGTGGTAAACAAGAAGTAATGGAGATAATTCTCGCAACAATATGGGGCAGGTTAGGGTGAAGGGACACTCGGTGAATACCGGGCCGATGACACTAACACGTCCATGTGGTGCACCTAGATGCACGAAGAGGTAGAGCCGAGTATGTTGGAATTCCACTTGAACCTGAGGAAGTAGAAATGTGTGAATTAGGACGCTCGATATTTGGACCATAATGATGGTGGTGTGACGATTGAGGATAAATATTGACCGTGGAAGAAATGCAGCATCCGTATCGCATTAGCTTAGAATGGGGACAGAAAAATGAGGGTTGACCATTGACCATGATGGAAACACAGGACATGTTGCAAACCTCATCTGAGATCTTTAGGGATGTTGGCCCGAAACGATTGGAGAGCCCATAGGCCTAGAATCCATGGAGAGCCCTTAAGCCTAGTATCCATGTCGGCAGAGGGTCCTTTTAGACGTTGAAGAAAATGAGGATCCAAATAGAGAGTACACGAAGCTTGGACAAGGAACGAGGGGATGTCCCCATGAAAATTCCACACTATGGGCTCTTTGTCAAAACCCATCTGAATATGTTAACGAGAGTATTATACAGAGGGATTAAAGTCCCTTACCATAGAGAGATCTTAGTTTAGGGTCGTAGAATTCGGACCATGGATGGGAGGAAACACAAGAGGCATGTGGTGGGTAATTACAAAAACCCGACGTGGATGGGAACTAGGGATGTGTACAGTGCTGTGAACAACCCGACGTGGATGAAGACATAATCCCATACCACATCGTACAACCCCCCTTGGGAGAGTTTTTAGGTCAAGGGTCCAAAAACGGGAGTTGAGCTGGGGATGAGGCAAAGTGCGAAGGCTTTCCTACATACCCCATGGGGATGGGGATCATGCTGTACGTAGTTCTTGATGGTGGCACAGCGCGGTAAGGCACCGGTGCAAAGAATGAAGGGGGCATGCGGGTCTAGCCCTCGCCCCAAGAGAAGCGATATATGATAGATCTTGTTTGTCCTTTAAGGTGAGTGGTTTTTTTGTGAAGCGATAGGCCGAGGGTCGCAAGTCCTGGTGTCTCCACAAGAATCAAGTCATAGTAGGCGTTGACAAATGGTATGGCGCGTGATCAATACCCAATGTGGCGTCCTCTGTGATGAGGTCATCACAATGTAGTTCTATTTTTCGTCATGCGGCCAGGATGATAATGTCATAGTTTAGGGTCGTGTGATAGGACCAATTTTGCATTTTAACGTCATGCAACACAGACATATCAGAGACGATACTAGGAGGGGAATGTGTACGGTACCATGCAACATAACCGACGTGAATGAGGACATGATCCCTCATCACACCGTATGCAATTCCAAGATTGGAACCTCAGGCTGAGGGGCCTATAGAGAGGTGAGAGATGAAGGGGAGGAGAGACTAACTCCCAAACAAGCTGGACCTGAAAACAAGACGTCCGGGTGGTCCTAATTACCCCATAAGAATAGGAATCAAGCCATATGTAGTTCTAGATGAAGATAGAAGTTTATGGTCTTAGAGATCGGACCGTGGGAGCTTTGAAAGACACCGTATTGCAGCTTTATCCCCATGACATGAAAATGTGCAGTGAGGGATAGCACCAAAAGTGTCAAGATTCCACATAGACACGATGGGGTGGAACATAATGTGAATCATGCAACCAACATTAGAGGCCTGAAGGTGCTGGAATGATGACATAGGGTTACTACCGACCGTGGCAGAAAAGAAGCATCTATATCGCATTAGCCTGAAATGGGAACAAAAAACGAGTATCAACTACTAAACATATTCTCAATGCTGGATTTGTATCGATTTGTTGTCCAAAACCCTTTGGGGCTTTGGCCCGTAATGGTATGATAGCCCTAAGGCGTGGTATCCAGTCCATTCATGGGTGTCCCTCTGGGTTTGGAAGATGATGAAAGCACAAATGAAGGGGAAAACAAAGCTTGACAAGTGAAAGGAACTTGATTAGGTTGAATTTGACACTCTTGGTCCTAGACCAGAGTACTCTTAACACATGGGAGAACCACTGCTAGGGGTCGAGGGACTCAACTTGAGGGTACCCAAGAGATGGAGGATTCCCGGGAGAAGGGGGGGCATGATGCCAAATACTCTGAATGATACCTATATATCCCCCTCTTGAAGAGGGATAGGCCAAGGGGCCTAGGTAACCAGGAGATCAAGAGATATTTAAGAAGCGGGACTGGTCCCAAAGTCTAGAAATTCGGGTGGTCCTACGTATCCCATAAGGATGGGAATCAAGCCATATGTTGTTATAGAGGGTGCCTTTTAATGTCGTGCAAGACATGAAATAGGAGGGATCATTCTTAGAATGGGGTGCATGTGGTGAAACTATTGCAAACCCGATATGAATGAGGACGTAATTTTGCACCACGCCATGCGGTCCCGTAGTCAAGGTCCCGAAGGCAGGACAGAAGGGACAAATAAGATGAACTCAAGTTGGACCCAAATACAGGAGGGATGAGCATTCCTACGTATCCCATGAGGATGGGAATCACGTTGGACATAGTTCAGGGGAGATCTTAGTTTATGGTCTTAGAGCTCGGACTATGGGTGGATGACAACTTTCTGAGTAAGCGCAGACCTCGACTCGATCCCTAAGCCCATGTGAGTTAAACGTAGTGTGAGAAACAAGGGAAAAAGATCCTTATTGCAATACTCGAAACGTCCATCAAAGGGAAGTTGGTGAAGAGCCCCGAAGGACACCTTTAACGTAAATTTGTCCCCCTAACGCGCTGTTGCGCACTGAGGAACAATACCCAGAGTTTCGAACCTCTACTTGGACATGATGAAGTGGAGATGGATAAGAATCGTTTAACCGAAATTTTGGGCTTAGTGGGGTTGGTGTGGTGATGAAGGATAACGGTTAACCGTGGTGGGAAAATAGTATCTACATTGCGTTAGCCTGAAGTGGGTACAACAAACGAGCATCGACCGCTGACCATATTCGCAACGTGGGATTTGTATCAATTTGTTGTCCAAAACCCTCGAGGGCGTTGGCCCGTAATAGTAGGAGAGCCCTTAGGTGTGGTATCCCTGCCATTCATGGGGGTCACTCCGGTTGTGAAAGGTGATGAAAGCACTGATGACGGGATACACAAAGCCTGAAAAGAGGATGAAAACATGTATGGGAAAAGCCCGATATTCCTGGTAATGAACCCCAGTTCCCTTAGGAACATTGGCGAACCGCAAAAAAGGGTTGGTGAAATGGCTCAAGAGGGAGAGGTACATGGTGTGGTCATTACAAGCCTGACATGAAAGAAGACATAATCCCATGACATGCCATATACTCCCCCCGTGGAGGAAGGTAGGCCAAGGGGCCAAGGCGAAATGGAGATTTCTGAGAGATGGGGCTGGAACCAATGAATAAACATTCGGGTGGTACTACGTATCCCATAAGGATGATAATCAAGACACACATAGTTCTCAAGATACAATTTAACGTCATGAAGAAAGAAGAAGGGAGTAGGATACCCCCAAACAAGGGAGGTGTATGGTACGACGAACAAATCGACATGAATGAGGACATAATCCCACACCACACCATACACTCCCATAAGAGAGGACCTGGGAAGGGGGCCCAAAAGGGAAATAGGGCCTGATAGTTGGGCTCTGGTCAGGGAGGCCTGGACTACTCGTAGTTTAACATCTTGCAGTGCAGATGAGGGTCGGGGAATAGGATTCCCTGGATAGGGGAGGTGTACGGCATGACGAGTAACTCGACGTGAATGAGGACGTAATCCCACACCACACCGCACACTCTAGGTATGAACTTGGGATAAGGGGCCCAAGAAGGCCAAAGGGCCTATGGCTGGGCCTCAGTGAGGAAGGCCTGACCAGCTTGCAGTTTAATGTCTTGCAGTGAGGACGAGGGCCGTGGGCCCGGGAAGGCTGAGGGGCCTGAGGCTGGGTCTAAGTCAGGGAATGCGTATGACATGGAAAGTAACCTGACATGAATGAGGACATAATCCCGCACCACTCTGTACACTCCCTATAAGAGAATCGGGGTCGTGGACCCGATCATTGGCACCTCGCAGAGAGAAGTTTTTCACTTCAGCAAGGGGCAGAATGAACCACTGCACTCGATGTTTAGGACATCTTGGGGTGGACCCGAAGATCCAAGATACTATTGAACATGTTTGAAACACAATGTACCTATGGTAACCTGACATGGGAGCAAAAAATGAGCATCGAACGCTGGCCACGTTTGAAACATGGGACTTGTATTAGCTTGTTGCTCGACATCCTTGAGGGAATTGGCCCGAAGTGGAAAGAGGGCCCTTAGGTTGAGCATCCATACCATTCAGGGGCCCTTCCGGATGGGGAATGTGATGGAATCCTATCCAAGGAGTGGGTGAAGCATAACTGTACCTATCTACGAAAGAGACGAACATCTCCAGGGAGGGGGATGTACTGCCAGGTCGAAGATTACTTGACGTAAATTGGGGATAAGTGTGCACCCTCCCATATGTATTGACCCGAGGGGAAGATTTTGGCTTTTGGCCTGGGCCAACAGATGAAATGTCTGGGCGTTCCTACGTATCCCATGAGGATTGGAATCAAGCCATACATAGTTCTTGAAGGCCATGCAGTTTAACTTTGTGAGGTGAAGACGTGGGAGGATAGAAGAAAGAGAGTGGGCTCATGGTGTGACCATTTTAATCCTCGTATGAATGGGGCTAATGAAGCCTACTCCACATCATGCTAGGACCCTCTGAAGAAGCTATACCCATGGGGGATAGCCAAAGAGAAGATCTTGGGGCTGGGCTCAAGACGGGACGTCTGAGCATTTCTACGTATCCCATTAGGATCGGAATCAAGCCATACATAGTTCTAGAATGCCATCCAGTTTAACGTCATGCGGGACGAGGTGCAGTTTAGTGTCATGCAGGGCAGGGGACACATATCATCGGGGTATATTTATGGTACGACGAGTAACCCAATGTGAATGAGGAAATAATCTCACACCACACCATACAGTCCCATAAGAGAGCCTGAGTCGTGGACGGATAAGGGCCCTCGGTCAGGAAGGCCCGACCAGCGTGCAGTTTAGCGTCTTGCAGTGAGGATGAGGGACAGGAGCCCGAAGAGGCCAAGGGGCCTAAGGCTGGGCCTTGGTAAAGAAGGCCTGACCAGCTTACAGTTTAACGTCTAGCAGTGAGGATGAAGGAGATCTTAGTTTAAGGTCATAGAGCTCAAACCATTTTGCAATTTATTGTCATGCAGGACGATACTGAGCAATTTAACGTCATGACAGACGATGATGTAGTTTCACATCGTGCAGGACGATGTTGTAGTTTAAAGTCATGCAGAACTGGGTGCAGTTTAAGGTCATACGGGAGCCAGGTGTAGTTTAGGGTCATGCAGAACAGTACAATTTATGGTCGTGCCGGACCTGGATGTAGTTTAAGGTCATACAAAATCCAGGTTGCAGTTTAGCGTCATGTAGGACCCGGATGCAGTTTAAGGTCATGCGGGACCAAGGTTGTAGTTAAGGGTCATGAAGGACCTAGATGCAGTTTAAGGTCATGTGGGACCCATGTTGCAGTTTAGGGTCATGCAGGAGCTGGATGCAGTTTAATGTCATTCGGGACCCATGCCATAGTTTATGGTCATGCATGACCTGGATGCAGTTTAAGGTCATGCGGGACCCAGGATGCAGTTTAGGGTCATCCAGATCCTGGATGCAGTTAAAGCTCATGCGGGACCCTGTTTGTAGTTTAGGGTCATGCAGGACTCAGATGCAGTTTAAGGTTATGCGGGACCCATGGTGCAGTTTAAGGTCATGTAGGACCCATAGGCTCTGGAAAAGTATTTCTTAAGATACTTGGCATTTGTTGGAGGAGTTATACGCTCACCATCCATGGTCACCAAAGAGTATGCTCCATTGGGGTAAACCCTATGGATGATGTAAGGACCATCCCATTTGGGCTTCAGCTTGGGTGGTTTTCTGCCAGGGATCATTGGAACTCGGAGGGCCAACACCAGGACATATTTTAGAAAAGGGCGAAGGCGAACATTCTTGTTGAAGGCTATGTAAATCTTATTCTGATGCCTTTCCAGATTGTACAACACACAGAGCCTGTTTTTATCCAGTGCTTCCAATTCAGCTAGACGGATTTCGGCCACCTTATCTGGCGCCTGCTAGTCATAGACTGCAAGGCGTAACGATGGATGCTAAATCTCTATGGGAAGGACGACCTTAGCCCCATACACCAGGGAATATGGAGTCACTTGGTTTGAATTGCGAGTCATCATTTGATAAGCCCAGAGGGCGTTGGGGAGCTTGTCCGGCCTACTTCTCTTGTTCTGACCAACCATTTTTCTGGAGAATGTTAGAGAGGGTTTTTTTGAATGCCTAATTCTGTCCATTTTCCAGCACATGATAGAGAGAGGTATGGTTTGAATGGATATTGTACATGGCGTACAATTTCTTCAACTCGCCTGCTCAGAAGTTGGTGCCATTAATGGTGAGTACAGCGTGAGGGACTCCAAACCGGTGGATGATATTGGAGCTCATGAAGTCAACAATGGAACAGGCGTTGACCTCTTTGAGTGGAACTGCCTCCATCCACTTGGAGAAGAAATCTATAGCTGTGAGGATGAACCTACACTAGCGAGCTATCGCTGGTGGATATGGCCCCACGACATCGAGTCCCCACACCAAAAATGGCCAAGAGTATTTGGTAGAGTGGAGAGGCTCTGGCGGCCGATGTAGGAAGTTAGCATGAAAAAGGAACATGTGGTATCTCTTGGAAAACTCAATCCAATCATGGATCATAGAGGTCCAGAAGTACCCCAATCTCCAGATCTGATGGGACAGCTTTGTCCCAGCTTGGTGGGCACCGTAGGAACCAGTGTGAACCTCTTGCATGACCTAAGAAGTCTCGACTCCTTGAATGCAATAGAGGAAAACACCTTCGAAGCTCTACTTATAGAGGATCTACACATGACTGGGACCACTCTGAAGGGTAAACTATGGTGCGCGACGTTGGATTTGCTCTCTCTCGGCCCGATCATCTGAGAGGAAATCATTTTGGAGATACTCAATAAAAGGTTCCCTCCAGTCGGGAGTGGCCTCAACCACTCTATCCAAAGAACCTGGTGCTCCGGACGTGGAGGGTCTGGTGGTAAGATGGCTTACCCACAGGCTGTCGTCATCCCCTGGGGTAACGGGGGAGATGAATCTCTGGTGTGACACATGTATAACCAGATCATCTTGCTCAGGTTCTGCGAGTGACACAGCTATGCCAGCCAAAGAGTATGCTCAACCGTTCTGTGACCGAGGGACATGGGTAACCTCTAGTCGAGAAGAGAACTGGGCGATTAGAAGGAGGGTGCACTCTAGCAATGGAACAATCTCTTGATTCAGGACAACATAATCATCATTAACCTACTTGATGACTAGTTCAGAATATCCTTTTACGTGCAAATGGGGCACATTGATCTCAAGGGCCAGCTCGAGGCTGGCGATGAGAGCCTGATACTCTGCCTCGTTGTTGGTGCAGCCTTCTAACAACAGGAAAGAGTATGGTAGGACGGATTTCATCGAGGTGATTAAGATGATACCCAGACCCACTCTGTTGAGCTTAAGATTGTTGAGCCTCCTACTGGTGGGGCTCTGGGAGGCACTGTCGAAGTGCATTTTCCAGTATGAGACGACATGATCGACTGAGAGGATTGCCTCATCAGAAAAATCCTGGTTCAGGGACTGATTCACAGAGGATGGATGGGCAGCTAGGAAATCTGCCAATGCATGTCCTTTGATAGCTTTCTGAGGCATGAACCTGATGTCAAACTGCTGGAGGATCACCGCCCACTACGCTAGTCAGCAAGTCAACATGGGGCGGTTCAGGATGTACTTTAGTGGGTCTACCTGAGAGACCAACTGTACCTCTTGGTGCTACAGGTAATGCCTCAATTTCTGTACGGCGAACACAAGCACAAGGCAGCTCTTTTTGATGAGGGAGTATCTGGTCTCTGTTTTGAGGAGCATACGGCTGAGGTAGTAGAGGTTGTTCTATGTCCCTTCATTATTCTTCTGGGAATGAAGTGCACTGAGGGACCATTCCAGGGCAGTCACGTAAAGTACCAATGTCTTTTCGGTGACGGGTGGCATTAAGACCAGTGGATGGAGTGGATACTGCTTCATTTCCAGAAAGGTGGTCTGACACTCTTCATCCCATTAATAGGCGGAGCCTTTCTTCCTGAGCTGGGAAAAGGGCTTACATTTTCTAGCATGATTCACAATGAACCGACGTATATAGGATAATTGGCCTTGGAGACCTCTAAGATCCTGAATATTGCTCGGGGTAGGCATCTGACTGATGGCTTTGATTTTCTCTGGGTCGATCTCGATGCCTCGGTACCTGACAACAAAGCTAAGAAACTTTCCAGAGGTGACCTCGAAGGCACATATAAGTGGGTTCATCTTCAGGTGGCGGGAGCGGAGGAAACCGGAAACTTTCTCAAGGTCCTTGAGATGGTCATGGCACTGATGATATTTGACCACCAGGTCATCTACATAGCACTCCACCAATGTCCCGAGAATCGGCTTGAATATGTGGTGCATGGCTTGCTGATAAGTGGAATCGGCATTTTTTAGGCCGAATGGAATGACCTGGTAACAGAAAGTAATTTAAGGACCCCTGAAGATAGTGGAATCCTCATCCTCAGGGGCTATCCTAATGTGGTTGTACCCGGAATACCCATCCATGAAGGAGAGAGCTTGGAACCTGGTCGTGGCATCAATCAACAACTCTATCACTGGGAGGGTAAAATCATCCTTCAGGCATTGGTGGTTGAGATCGTGGAAGTCGATACAGACTCTGATATGCCTGTTCTTCTTCCTGATGGCCACAATGTTGGACAACCACTTGGGGTACTGGACCTCCTTGATGAAGTTGGCTCTGATGAGTTTTTCAACATCGGCCTCAACCATGGCACCATGAGAAGGGTGAAACTTTCTGGGAGGCTACTTGAACCCGTGATGGTTTGTCGGGAGACCTAGGCGGTGGACAGCTACCTGAGGATCTAGTCCTGGCATCTCGCTGTAACTCTAGGGGAACACACCATGGTGTTGTTTGAGGAATTCCACATACCACTGCTGCTCCTCGAGGGATATGGTGGCACTGATCAATGTGGGTCTTGGATTTGCCTCGCATCCAAGGATCACATGTACCAGCTCATCAACTGTGGTGGAGACGCCTTCTTCAATGGTAGGGGGAGCATCCTCTAGATCTTATTCTCCACCTGTGGAGGGATATTACATGAGGGGAGTCATTTTCGAGCCACCAGACTAGGATGGGGGGATGGTGCTAGCATTAGCGGCTGTGGTCATCTTATTATGAGACTCATGCGCCACTGAGACCATGGCGATGAAAGCAGTTGATCCAATCCCATATGGTCTTCGAACCAAGGGGCCATGCTTGATTACATCAAAGAAGTAGTGACACGTCGGCCTGAGCTGATTAATTCAATCCCAGTGGAAGAGGAACGTATGACGTACCACCGTTGCCATGAGCCTAACTTTCCGATATCGTACAGGGGTAGGAGGTTTCGGGATCACTTGACTCTGGTTGGTGTAAAAGTATGAGGTGATTTCCCAACGTCTCATGGACCCAAAAATATTCCTTCCTCTTATACCCGAAACAACAAAACACTGCCCGATGTCGGGGGTTGTGGCCTCCAATCGATGGATCAGGAAGATGTAGGCGTCGTCCGGACCTGCCCAGGGATCACTTGTGACCAGGGCGGGTTTATCCTCACATTCCAAGATTTGCTTATCCTTGCTCTTGTAATAGTCAGCGTCCTGATAATGGGCTTCAGAAGAAGAAAAAGGAGACACATATCCTTGGAGCACACCTACTCGACCTTTGAGGGAGTATTTGAGGAATTGGTGATACGAAGAAGGGAACGTTCCATGTAGGTGGAGCCACGACCTGCCCATCATTGTGTTGTACGCGGTGTACTGGGAGACAACCATGAATTAGGTGCTGGTAATTAGGCCACCGAACTGGGTCTTCAAGAAAATATTTCCGACCGGAGTCTACTCAGTCCTATCATATTCCTATATTCTGAGATCGGAGGGAGTTAGATCATCCTCATTAAATCCCATCTTCTGCAGTGTCTGAGTTGGGACTAGGTTAATCCCAGAACCCATGTCAACAAGGCAGCGGCAGACGTCCACGCCATTGAACTGACAAGTGATGTACAATGGCTAAATGTGCCCCTATATTGGGGGATCTTCATCTTCACTAGAGAATGAGATAACTGCCTGGTATTCAGTGTTCTGAATTGCCACAACGTGGAAGGCTTCTACAGCTGCTACCTCCATCTCAAAATGGAGGGGGATCCTAAGGGTCTCGGCAAGCGCCTCACGCATTTCAGACGATAGGAGAAGAGACTGAAGGATAGAAAGCCTCACTTGGATGCCAGTGAGGTGCTTCAGAACATCATACTTCCATGCCAAACGCGAACCTCTGCTTACAGGAGGTCGCTCTGTAATTGGAGGAATGACGGGCCCCACTGGCTGGACCGACGGTTAGTTGGTACGGGGTACATCCCGATGCCTTCTTGTTGAGGCCTGAAGAGTAGCTACCAGATGAGGACCAGACAACTGAGATTGTCCTGTGGTAGGGAAAGACTAGCCGTGGCACATACGAGGTAGCTCTTCCTGATCTAATAGCACAAACGGTGGTGGAGGTAGATCTAAGGGCACCAGATGAGGCTGTGCGTGCTGAGCCCTGCGCTGGGCCTGCTGTATGGTTTCAGTAGTGTGCACAGCCTGACAGAAAGCGCCCACTAACATTCCTTGGCGACCCATGTAGCTATGGTTCCGCTGACGTTGACATCGGCTAGGGAAGTTTGGGAGGTTCGCCCGGCGTTCCCCTTCGTCAGGAGTCATATAGGGATTTACCAGCTTGACGGTATTAACTGAAGCGTACCCCTAAATTTCGCATGACGAATAATCCACCACTGGGTGGATTCTGGGAGGAATTCCTATATCAGGGAGAATGAAGTCACCGAGAGTGCGGGATGACGACAACATCGGTGGATCACATTGCTTCTTTTTGCGCCGCCACTACTTGCCTTTTTTGGAAGAGGCTGGCTGAGATGACGATGCAGAGGTAATGGTCGCTTATTTTGAAGGCTCCAGTTGATTCTGGCATGGACGAATAATACCATGGGCACGAGCAACTGTTTTACGAGCCATCCAGTCATCGTACTTCTGGGACCCGCGGCTGGGAACCTACTACCACTCGCCTTCATCGTCGTTGCCACTTTCTGACCTTACAAAGACACTGGCCACTTATGTCGGGGTCGGGCCCAACCAGACTAGGTTGTTGTCTACCTGGTCTTAGAGCTAGCCTTTAAACACATAGCACTACTTGTGGGTGTGCCCCAAGATCTGGTGACAGGGGCAGTAGTTGGGGAGATCGGTGTGATTCACCTCTTCCGGCTTTCCGCACTTGGGTAAGTGCACAATCCTCAGCTCTAGGGCACTTCGGATGTAACCGGGGACCCGATTCTTATTGAACAAGTAAGTATGGTGCCTTCTTTCCGGATAGGGGGATCTAGGAGCCTGGCCCTAATGAGGGACCGGAGGGGCCTGCTGAGGAGGCAGATCTTGTTTATCCCGCCTAGGAGGTGGTGGTGCTTTGCGCGACAAACCTGCCGATTCTGAGGCGGTCGCTGCTGGGCAGGAGGTTGTGCCTGGGGTGGAGGAACTCTACAGGGTTGTGGAGCCGGTGCTACTGGCAGCAACTCTAGTATCCTAGGGGCTTCTATTTGGGCCACCACAGCAGGCTCGGCTCTGGCATCCCTCCTTGTTGGGATCATAGGGGGCAGCAGACGTGCCTGACTAGCCTGTTGCAAAGCTTCCTCGAGGCATTGGGCCTTATCTGAAAAGTTCCAGAAACCTCCGGGGTAGTTCTAGATGATTAGGGAAGGAACCAGATCTGTTTTGACATTCTCTACACACATCATCAGCAATTTCTCCTAAGTCAGTGGCATATCGAGGGAGTATGTAAGCCCCTTCCACCGGGCGATGAAGTCCATGGATCGCTCATCATGCCTTTGTTTGCACATGAAGAGGTCATCGATGCTGGTATTTCGCGTGGTGGAGCTAAAATGGTATAAAAACTAATGGTGGAGGTCCTCCCATCCGGTCAGAAATCTGATAGGGAGCTGGCTGTACCAGACGAATGCAGGGCCCACCAACGTCTGCATGAAACATCAGAGCATGGGGGCTTCCTGCTGTGCTGGGGTCCCCAACATGGGGCCAAACCTGGATGAAAAGTGAGCCAAGTGTTATGGCGGATCCCATGTCCCGTTAAAGGGCGCGAAAGTGGGATTTCCAAAACCTGGAGGTGCATGCATATCATCCACCCACGCAGGTATGGCTTGCCCTCTGGTGGGACTGCCACCTGCCGTGTTTCCAACTCCTCAAGGCGAGTGATGAGTGCCGCTATAAGATCATCCGGGTTGGGGTCCCTATCTTGATGGGGATCCCTAACCACGAGTGCATTGCCTGGCTCTTCGACATGGTAGACGGGTTCAACGGCTCGTGGAGTGACTGGATGAACAGCCTGTGGGGCGGCTTGGGGAACCGGGGTTGGATTCCCCGGATTGCCTCTCCGTTTAGGAGGGTTTGGCGAGACGTATCTCTGACTCTTTCTGTGAGTTCCAGCTTCTTCCCTGTCTGCGGGAGTAGCATGATCAGGGTTTCCCGGAGGCATCTCGTTGGTGGGGAATTGTTCCTGCTCCTGCTGCTCCAGCTTGGGGTTACCATAGTCGGGTCGTCACTCTACAATGCATTCGGCCAGGAGTTCGTCGACCGACCTCTTATACTCAGTGAGATGATGGAGTAACACACCCTTCTCATGGTCTTCATCCATCTTCTGAACTGAGGTGGATGGGTCGGAGTGGTTGACACTTTCGATGTGCTCTTTAACCTTACCGGCATTCTGATTGAGCACCAGTGACTCGGTGGGCGCACGAAGGCCTAGGAGGTTCCTTTGCTAATAAGTAATCTTCCCTGATGGGTCCATCAATGGTGGTACACCCTCAAGGGGTAAGTCTCCATCGAGAAACTCCAACTCATCCTCCTTGTCCTCTATGTCAGCCATGTGGACCGCAACTCTTTTTGAGGGCATGTCCTCAATGTTGTATAACGAATCGGGCTGCCACCGGATAGGACTGAAGAGGAGGGCGACATACTATCCCCAGCCACGGACATGCACATGGCGGATAGATTCCTTGATTATTTTGCGGAGTACCTTGATACTCTGAACGGATTTTTGTAGGAGGGTGCTCTGGGGACATGGTGACTCAGGGCGCTGGGCCATGGGGAGTGCGGCCAAATCGACCAGGCGATATTACTCACCGATTTCTTCAAAGTGCACTTGGCTCTTGCGGTACACCACCCGATCATAACGAAGGCGGAAGTGCATCGTCCATAGGGTTTGACGGAAGCACCCGACTTCTTCCGGGGTGAGGGATTCCGGTGCACGAAAGTTCGATGCTACCACTGGCCAGAAATTTTCGGGGAAGTGATCTGCCGCAAGAATGTTCCAGAAGCTCCTGGTCTTGGATTTAGGGTCTGGCCTCGTATTTACCCACTCGTAAACCGGAAGTGGTTGAGGAACCGGTAACAATACTAAGGTGGACCACTAGGACAGTATGATGGGCGGCAGAGAATTCAACGAACGAGCTGACTGGCCGCCGAACTCAAGGCCATTCTCCGAAGAGTGAGGTGACCTAACCACAGTGTTGCGATACAACATGCTAACATGCACAACATCTGGTGCAGGGATCGTACTTATCGGCGATAGGTCACGCTGTTTCTCAACCGCCATCGGTCCCCAAAATAGCTCTATGTGATCTCTGGTCGAGGTAGAGGGCGCTTCTGGTGACGACGGGGGTGACTGCACAGTTGGAACCTACGGGACTCCCAGAATTTTCTCCTCCTAGATGTACCTATGAAGAGAGGCGGGAATCTGATGGAATTTGAATTCTAGGAGGATGAGGCTAACACACCTTGTTCCTACCCCGGTCATTGATGCGGAGGAACGAGGGGAAGGTTCCATCATTGAGTCGCATTCTGCATCAGAATTCAAGAAGCAAGCCGGTTTGATCTCACTTCGGGCCTTTCCAGGGCTCTTCTTGTGGTGGTGATGACCCGCCCTCCTGCCCCTAGATGGCTCTTTGGGACAAGGCTGATTCCTGTCACGTAGTCTCGGGGCCGCGCTGGTGCCAGGGCGGAGAGGACTTCCACTTGAGATGTCTAGGGTGGGAGGGGCACTGGGGAAAATGTCAAAGGGTACATGGGGAGGACCTCCATGAACAACACAAGTGCAGGAAAAACCCCGATTGGAAATGGTGGGAGCATGGGGAGGACCTCCATGCTTGGCATGGGTGGAGCGAGGCTGACCTCTACCCCTCGGGTTTCCAGGGCGAGGGGGACCTTCGCCAGCTGCGGAGAGGACGTAGGGAGGATCCCCATGTTGGAGAGGGACCGGATGGGAAATGACTTCACACCGACGGTTTGGGGTAGTAAGAACTCTATACCTGGTGTGGTGGGAATGAGATATGTTTCCGCGCCGACTATCACTACCATGGGGCAGGTCTTCATTCAGGTTTGGGGTATCATGAGGCATACCTCCATGAAGAGCTTCAGAGTTTCAGAGCAGGGAAGGCCTATACTCTGCAAAGTTGTGGTATGGGGAGGGCCTCTGTAAGGGGTGACATCACCGCGGATTGGTTTGTGGTGATCACCACTCAGGCCTGTAACCCGGAAAGTCAACCCATCATGCCCGTGGGGCGGTTGGGGCCTCGATCCCTATCGGGCATAGGAGTATCCCTACTCAGTGCATGCTGGGACTTCATGATATATGTCAGTGGTGACTCGGGCCATAGTATCTTTTGACATTGACACCCCTTGGCAGGCGTCCTCACCTCAGGCCCAATGCCGGTGTCGGGTCTGGGGAGCCTGTGCGGGTGGTGCAGGGGCATAGCCTACCTGCTCTTATAGAAAGGCCGGACAGCGGTGTTGATACGACCGGGTGGGGTCCCTTTCTTGGATTCCTTGGATCGGGACCACTACTAGAATGCTGGCCTTTCCCCACGGTTAGATACCAACGGTTCTTCAAAACCGTTGGGGAAGGAGGTTTTTACCAACGGTTCATTAGAACCGTTGGCATAGAGGTTTCCAGGGAGCTTTTTCCCAACGGTTCATGAGAACCGTTGGGATAGATGGTTTTTGCCAATGGTTCATGAGAACCGTTGGCATAGATGAACGGTTCTGTAGAACCGTTGGGATAGATAGCCATATGCCAACGGTTTTTAAGAACCGTTGGCAAAGGTCCTCCCCAAATTCCCAGCCGCCTGTTCTCTCCCCAATTCGCGATACACAACCCTAAAACGGGAGCAGCAGCGGATTTAGGCGATTTTGGAGGTACCGCCGGCCTTCAATTTTCCAGCTCTTATTCAGGTTATTATTCTTCTTAACTGAAAATGTATTCAAATATTTGGATAGTATTTAAACCTATTTTCATTTTTCCCATCAGTTTAGGTGATTTTGGTGCTACTGCCGGCCGGACCGGCCTAAGGGTGAGTTTTCTTGAAAATTCCTTTTTGGATTTTACCCCTTGAACATGGGATGTCATTTGTGAAAGGTTATATAAATCGAATTGATTGTTCGATTTCTGAATTGAATTGTAAATTAAATTAATTAAGGGTATTTTATGGTTTGCATTCCCCTTTTAACACATGAATGCCAATTATTTTTTAACACATGTTTTAATTGTATTGCCTTGCCAATGTGAGTAAAGTAGAGACTATGCTATGAATCTATGAAATTGGATTGAATTTATCTTATATTTTATGTTACCATGTAAGATATATTATAACTAATGCATGTGATATCTTTATAGTCTTGTTAGGAGTGTTCTATTAAAAATTCCCATGTGAGTGCTTGAATTTTCATTGAATTGCTAGCCATTATGAGTTATGTTGAGACCATGATATGGAATTGATTGATTAAGCAAGGGAATCTCATTATCTTGTCATTACAACATGAGTAAATGAAGCTTCATTCTTTTCAGGTTATTATTTGATTGAGTCGCCATTTTGAGGTGAGTTGTATTAAATACCTTAGTTTTTGACCTTGGTATGTTTAATGAATTGTTTAAATGAAATGAAATTCATTAAATGATTAATAGTAAATAGTGATACATGGATTCTATTAGGATGCCAGGTATATAATCTTGTTTCTATTAACTTATACGCTTTATGTGATAAATGGATTCACAGTGGAATTCCACGGATAGACTCATTTCTTTGAATATTGATTAAGCCATGGGTGATACATGGATCCAAGGGAGGGATTCCATAGATAGACTTATTGAATGTAGAATTATATTCCAATTGATACATGGATTCTTATGATAATTCCATAGATAGACTTATTGAATGTAGAATTATATTCCAATTGATACATGGATTCTTATGATAATTCCATAGATAAACTTATTGAATGTAGAATTATATTCCAATGATATGCGTCTTGTGTGGTGGTGGTGTGGTTTATGTGTTTTATGGTAGTAGTGAAGTGTGTGATTATGTAGTTAATGTGAACCCATAGGTTGAGTATTTTGTGCTATCTATATATCATGTATTTTTATGTTATTTCTACACATTCCCAACCAGAGTTGGATAAACTTACCAACGATCAGAGGTTTTGATTTATGGGTATTTTTTCTAATATCTAGGATGGTGGTTATATGTTTGGATAGCTACCATGTCTTCCCTACTCTTCCTTCAAAAGTGATTGACCATGTGTTTTTAGGCAAGATGCGATGTGATTGTCCATGTGTCTTCAGGTGAGATGTACTATGATTTCCCTAGTGTTTTTCGGTGAGGTGTGATGTGATAAGGCTATAATAAGATGTGGCATGTGGTTGGGGTCATGTAGGGTAGGAGGATGGCATAAGGTTGATGTTATTCATGTTCATGATACCCTACTAATATGGTTATGGGATGAGTCATGCTGTTATGTGATATAACACATTAAGTTCTTGTTGGTTTTACATTTTTTCAATAACACATTTGTATGTTTTTTTGACATGTGTAGTTGATACCTTGATTATTTTCTTCCTTTATCGTTTACTTAAATGTATATTCTATTATAGTTAATGCCTATTGAATTGTTTATGAAAAAATGACTTATATAAATTCTTTTTACAGAATGGACAGAAGTTTGATGTATGAAACCGATCGGATCTCAGATGATTTTCAAAACAATTTGGAGAGCTTTATAGATTTTGCATTTCACAATGCTTCAGATAGTGGTCGCATACACTGCCCATGTTCCAATTGTGTTGGTAGACCTTGGTTGAGCCGTGAAGAAGTCAGCTACCACATAACCAAAAATGGGTTTCAAGCAAACTACTTTCTGTGGTATCACAATGGGGAGAAAACGAAATCTCAAATTGGTGATGATCGAAATGAAAAGACTGGAATGGAGAATTTGTTAGATGATCGGTTTCCGTTTATTCGTCATCATGAAAAAGAAAGGATTTCGACTCAAGAAGACTTCGATATGAGGACAGCTGATGCATCTAGTGAAAATGATGATATTGATAGGGTGAAAAAATTGAATGATGCTGCCACGACTCCAGTATATCGGCAATGCGATAAAATGAAAAAGCTGGAATTTTTAATCCTATTATTTCATGGGAAAACTATGTATGGGATTTCTAATACAGCAATCGATTACATTCTTACCCTCTTGAAGGATTTACTTCCAGATGATGCAGATATTCCCTCAAACCACTATATGGCATGGAAGTTAGTTGAGGAACTTGGATTTTCAAGAAACAAAATTCATGCTTGCCCGAAAGATTGCAGTTTATTCTGGCAGGAAACCGCTGAACGAAATGATTGTATAAAATGTGGCACATCCCGCTGGAAGTCAAAATCTGATGGAACACCATCCCGCGTTCCACAGAAAGTAATGTGGCACTTTCCATTGATCCCCAGACTCCAGAATCTTTTTATGTCTGATGACATATCAATAAAAATGAGATGGCATGATACCGAGAGAAAGAAGACTGATGATGAGTTGGTTCATCCTGCAGATGGATTTGCATGGAAGAGATTTGATGCTCGACATCCTGATTTTGCAGTTGACGTGCGTAATGTGAGGCTGGGTCTTTCATGCGACGGTTTTAATCCGTTTGGGCAGATGCTTACTTCGCACAGCACATGGCCAGTTTTTATACACATTTATAATCTTCCCCCATGGTTGTGTATGAAAAAACCTTTCACTTTCATGAGTATACTCATATCTGGTCCTTCTGATCCTGGCATTGATATTGATGTATACATGCAACCTTTAATAAAAGAGTTGAAGCTTCTTTGGGATGTGGGTGTGCGCACATACGATGCATGTTCGAAAGACATATTTCAGATGCGCGCTGCGCTTATGTGGACAATCAATGATTTTCCGGCTTATGCAATGATGTCTGGATGGAGCACGAAGGGGAAACTGTCATGTCCAGTTTGTATGAAGAATACACGATCCAGAAGACTGAAACATCGTTGTAGTTTCAGTTTTATGGGACATCGACGATTTTTGCCAAAGGATCATCCATATAGAATGAATCGTCGAAGATTTGATAATACTATAGAGACCGATGATCCACCTCAGCGTATGTCTGGAACTGATGTGCTTAATGAATTGAAAGATTTCAGTTTTTCGTTCGGGAAGGGTCAAATGAAATCTGGAAAGAGAAAGAATGTTTCCACAGAAACCTGCTACAATTGGAGGAAGAGGAGTATCTTTTTTGATTTTCCTTATTGGTCAACCAATTTGCTACGTCATTGCTTAGACGTAATGCATATTGAAAAGAATATATGTGAAATGTTGCTTTCAGTTCTTCTAAATGTCAAGGGGAAGACAAAAGATGATTTACGATCTCGACGTGACTTGGTGGATTGGGGCATCAGACCAGAATTGCATCCTGTGCGTATCAGTGAAAATAAATGGCAACTTCCATGTGCTTCTTATGTGATGACACCTACTGAAAAAAAAACAATTTTTGGAAGTATTAGAGACTATTAGAGTTCCTGATGGCTATTCAAGCAACATATCTAAACGGGTCAACAGAAGAGAGTTGAAGCTAAAATCTTTGAAGACTCATGATTATCACGTTCTACTGCATGAGTTGCTTCCAATAGCAATCCGTCATCTTTTGTCCAATAATGTAAGGGTGGGTGTTATTCGGTTGTGCCATTTGTTTAGAGATCTTTGTGCTAAGAAGTTGTCCAAGTCTTTCTTGCAAAAAATGTTGACAGATGCCCCATTAATTTTGTGTGAGTTGGAGAAAATATTTCCCCCATCATTTTTCACATGCATGCTGCATCTGACTATCCATATTCCAACTGAAATACTTCTCGGAGGACCTGTTTCTTTTCGTTGGATGTATCCAACTGAAAGAAATATGTTCACATTAAAGTCTTATGTTCGAATCAAGAATCATCCCGAAGGTTCTATCGTGAACGGTTACTTAGCTCAAGAATGTATGGATTTCTGTTCAATGTATTTGTCTGATATTACTACAAGAATGAACAGACCAATGAGAAATGAAGAAGAACAATATGAGCAAATTGAACCCAGTTTTCCATCACTTCCTCAAACAGGAGGAATTCCTGGATCATATACATTGAAGACATTAAGCCATGAAGAGAGGGAGATGGCACATCGCACAGTTTTGTTCAACTGTGATTTGTTCGATGACTATATCAGGTAACAAAATTGAATATGTATATCTTACATATATATCTGTTAAACTATTCATATTTTTTTTATCTACAGGGAACATAAAACAATGATAAATAGGAAGCATCGTTCTTTATCTTTGAGAAGGAGAGAGACTTTGCATAGCAAAGAGTTTTCTGCTTGGTTAAAATTGAAGGTAAAAATATTACTGTTTAAATTAATTATTTCAATATTTACTTAAGTTTAACTGTCATTTATATTGCAGGTATTGAGTTTGTCTGTTGACTCTGTCTCTGAGGAAATAAGAGCTTTGGCTTTTGGTCCTAATACCGTGGTTCGTGACTGTAAATCAATTGTTATCAATGGGTACAGATTTATTGTCACTGAACGAGCCAAAAACATGAGAACACAACATGATGGTATTATGGTTACTGCCACAACAGATTGTTATGCCAGCGCATCAGATAGTAGACCGCGACTTGAAAATGTGGGTTATTATGGATTCGTTGAGAAAATAATAATATTGGATTATTACTCTCATGGACGAGTCACAATGATGAAATGCCATTGGTTTGATTCGATGACGAGACATGGCACATTTATTTATGATTGTGGATTTCGAGTAATTAATATGACCCGCACTCTTGCAACCGAAGAACCATATGTGTTGGCATCAATGGCTAAACAAGTTTTTTATGTCAAAGATCAACTTCAACCTGAATTTGGTGTCGTAGTTGAAGTAATTCCAAGACATATTTTTGATGATGCTGATGATGGAATTGACACTGTCCCTATTGCCATTGGAACCAATCCATTTATTTCTTTTGATGACTCCAATAGCTCAATTGTCAGAGTTGATTGTGAACCTGAAGTTGTGGTTGGAAATATATAGAATCATTCATCCATGTTCTCAATTCTTTTGGTTTACCTCGAGTTGGGTTGTTAAGGTTGGTAATATTCATATTTATTTAGTATTGATCACAAATATGTTTTAGCTGACTTGACCGTTATGTGAATTTTCAATGTTTATTGGTTGCTGTTTTATTTGAATTGCATTTTCTAATTTGGAATTGAACTGTATTCAAACCAAATCAAACAATATTTCTAACTTGGTGAACATTACAACTTGTATGTTTTATTAAATTCATTCAAGCTCTTCTAAAACAATTGATAGCTAAATTACCAATGAATCCCCTCATTCCCTCATATATTTAGTTTTTTGGTTTACACATTAATTTTATTTTTCTAATTAATTACATATTTGTTTTCCAATGCAGGAAATGAAGCCAATTGAAGAGAGACGAAGAAAAAAAATGGCGGAGAACAATCGTCGGATGGAGGAGATGGGCATTCCACCATTAGTGCCTACAGTGAGTACTTTATTTCAAATATATATATATATATTTACAGAATATATAATGTCATGTGATTAATTTTTTTTGTAAACTTTTTTGTAGGATCCACCATTACGTCGACAGTTATTCGACGAGGAGCCTAGTACTGGTCCGAGTACTCGGGCCGGTGGTACGAGGAGGGTTCGTACCAGAGGTGGACATAGAGCTGCGCGTGCCTGACTAGACCCTGCCCCTCCCACTGACATTTCAGCCTTCCCACATTCTGATCCCGGTGTGTCGTTAGGGACACACGGGATATTTAGACCTCCCATGTTTTCGCTACCTTCTGCATCTTCTGCCCCATCATTTTCACATCCCATGATGATTCCCACTCCCCAGTCAGCATCAGGTCATACAGTTGTTCCATCTTCTTTTCCTTCTACTTCTGTCTCTCCGAGATTTTATATTCCATCGTCTTCGACTCCTGTTCCACCAGAGGGTCTTCCATCAGGTTCTGTGGATCTGGCGCCACTCATTGATCAGACTAGCACAGGTATATTTATAAAACCCTATCAAATTTTTATAGTAATATTTATTTTCATTATAACATGTTTTGATAAAATATTTGTTTTTCTATCATGACAGATACATCAACTGAAAGGAGGCGGGGGCGGGGCCGTACACGCATGCGTTCGGTGTGGAACCGTCGCACACAGGTTATGGTGGAATATAATGAAGACAATCAGATGGTTGAGAAAACAGGGCAGCAATGTCGGAGTTTTATGGCGACACTTGCCAAATACTCCGACATCATTCCCGTCAGCCCGCTGTCGTGGAGACATTTGCCACATGAGGTCAAAGATAGAGCTTGGGCAGAGATATGGGTAAAAAAATCTGTTGTATTTAATGCCATGAATTTTTTATTTATTTATATAAATTAATATTTTCATTTCAGCTTCGATTTAATTTTCCTGATGGTGAGGGTGCACGAATGGAACGTCTAAAGGATTTAGGCGAGCTTTGGAGAGCCTAAAAGCATGAGCTGTATATTGGCTGGCGTGCTAAAGTTGGCACTGAGTTAGAGGCGGTACCAGTCGTGGATGATTGTCCTATAGAGCAGTATCGTCAGATGATTACTCATTGGACGAGTACCCAGTTTAAGGTATGAATTACATTTGAGGTATTTAAATAATAACTTTCAAGTTTTACATTAATATTATCCTTTGCATTATCGAATTTTATTTAGGAATCATCTGGAAAAAATAAAAAAAACATTGATGCAAAAAAATACCTCCATACACTAGGACGCACGACGATGCCGGATCATGAGAGGCAGCAGGTATGACAATTGTTTATAAGTTTTCTTTACGACTTACATTTTCTTTTTTTTCCTAAATTATTTAATTATTTGCTGAAGTCTTTATATAAATTTTGTTTTCAATGTCATTGTAGAGGCAAGTACAAAATATTGAAGGATGTGTGCCTCGAGCAAAACTGTTTTGCTCGAGTAGACGAAAAAAGGATGGACGTGCTGTCAACGAAGCGACTCAGCAGCAGATTATAAGTTTTAATCTGTTGATTTTATATTTTAATATCTATTTCGTAACTTAACAATATATTTATATTTGTAACAGGATGCTTTAGAGGCCCTCGATGCCCAAGAAGCAGACAATTTTGGGCCATCTGATCACTTACATCAGGTGTTGGGAGATGATCATTCTGGCAGAGTACGCTGCCGACCTAGGATAGCCCCGACGAGGTATTGGCCTGCCTCAGGTACGAGTTGTAGTGCCACCGAGCTGCAGCAAGTTAGGGCACAGGCAGAACAGGCTGAGAAAAGGGCCACAGAGACGGCAGAACAGTCTGCAAGGGCAAACAGTGCATTTATGAAATTTATTGAAGTTCTACGTCCAACACTTCCAGCAGAGGCCAGCCCAGCGATTGATGAATACATGTCGTCGATACATTCTATATATGGTGCACCAGGTGGCAGTTCCAGTGGTGGTCAGGCCGATGTCGAGCTTGAAGATGATGATGGCGAGCAGTCTGATGCGGAAGATGAGGGAGATGAGGAGGGCGAGGAGGAGGGTGAAGGCGAGGAGGAAGGCGTTGTGGAGGGTGATGACGATGAGGAGGACGATGACGAGGGCGATGATGATGATGATGATGGAGATGGTGATGCTGATGTGGGACATATTGATCCGTTACATTTTTGACTTGAGATTTGATGTTTAATCTATTCTAGTTGTTGGTTTTATCTAGACTCGTAGTATAGTATTGGAGTTGAATTATTTTTATATATTGTCTATTTTTATGGATGTTGTTGTCTTTTAGTGGTTGTGTGTTTGACAACTCCCTGGACAACCCCCCTCATTCTTGGACGCCCGTTCTGGCCGTTTATGACACCATAACTGCGTTGTCGGTCACCGCGGGCACACGACAAGTCCGATTGACGTGACGTCTGCTCGACCACTTCAGAAATCACTCACCCATATTTGTCGTTTGATTTCAGGCCATTCCGACATCGTTCGGCCCGTTTGGACCCCCCTCACGCGCGTTTACGAAGCGCGCGCATCACTTAAAACACTAATATTGAGCCGTACCGCGCAAACCGCACGTCCGATTGACGTGCCGTCTGCGCGTACACGTCACGAATAATAATTAGAATGTTTCACGGTGGTTTCAGCTCAATCCGGAGACGCGGTGTGGCCGACACCACTCAAAGTGTCCGTCTTTTGTTTCAAAAGGATGTCATTTTAAGTGAAAAGCATCAACTGGCTTACGGAAAACCGACCAAACGCATTCCGAATCTGTTGATAATTTATCCCAACAATCCATGGGTCATATGTCACGTGTACGAGCCAACCCGGGATGAATCCGAGTCGCGGTGTGGCCGGGATAAGTTTAAGTGGCTCTCTTTTGTTTAAAATGAACACCATTTTAAGTACATACGGAAAAATGACCAAACGGATTCGGTTTCCGTTGAAACTTTAGGAGAACGATCCATGGGTCATATGTGACGTGTACGAATCAACCCCGCCACAATCGGAGACGCGGTGTGGCCGACACCACTCAAAACGTGTCGGTCTTTTGTTTCAAAAAGACGTCATTTTAAGTGAAAATCATCAAGTGACATAGGAAAAACCGACCAAAGGCATTCGGACTGTGTCGACACTTTAGCACAAGGATCCATGGGTCATATGTGACGTGTACGAGTCAATCCTTCCTCAATCCGAGGTGCGGTGTGACCGACACCGTTCTAACTGTCTATCTTTTGTTTAAAATGGACAGGATACGCAAAACCGACCAAACGCAAAACCGACCAAACGCATTCTGAATCTGTTGATAATTTATCACAACGATCCATTGTTGCACCCCTCTCTCTTGGATTTTAATGATCACAATCACTCTAATTTCATTATAACTTGTTTTCAAGTGTTTTTGATGATAGGAAATAGGGTGCCTAGAAGCTGGCCCAAGAAGAATTCAAAATGGACTGTTTAAGTCCACCGGCCAGCCGGTGTGAGACCACCGGCCAGCCGGTAAGGTCACCGGCCAGCCGGATCCAGCCCATCGGCCAGCCGGTGGACCAGGCAGAAGGCCTTGCCCTCTGCCAGGTGCCACCGGTCAGCCGGTGTCTGGCCACCGGCCAACCGGTGGGCCCAGACAGAATGGCATACCTTCTGTCCAGACCACCGGCCAGCCGGTGCCTGACCACCGGCCAGCCGGTGGAACCCAGACAAATAGCATGCTTCTGTCCAGACCACCGGCCAGCCGGTGGCTCAGCACCGGTCAGCCGGTGGAGCCAGACAGAAATCCCTTGCTTCTGTCTGGTGCACCGGCCAGCCTGTGGATCAGCACCGGCCAGCCGGTGTTCTCAGTCAAACTGACCAGGCTGGCCCACTTGATCCCCAACGGCTCCGAAAGCCCTCCAAAGGCTATTTTGAAGTATTTGGGAGCATTTCTCCTATAAATAGACGTCCATGGATGCCGGGAACACTACCGATCATATACCGAAGCATACCAAAGCTATTTTAATCATTTGAGGCTCCTACGACAATTCTCAAAGGCTACTTGAGATCCAATTGCCATCCTTGAAGCTTGGGCTGCCTCTACATCAACTACACTCACCTCTTGGCGCTCAAGGCTTCCTCTAGTTTGTTCTAAATTATTTACTTCAATTGTTTAGTTCTTAATTGGGTTTGTATTAAAACAAACCACCCTTTTTCTTCCTTCTTTCAATTTGGGTTTCTTGCTACAACCATAATAAAAAAGCAAGCTGTAAGAAGGTGATCTAGCCTACCTTAAAACGGCTAGTGGGTTTCTTGCTATAACCATTAAAAAGAAAGCGGTTGTATAAATCTCCTAACGGTTGAGTTGGGAGCGGAGACGTAGGCTTGAGTTTAAAGCCGAACTCCGTTATCAATTGTGTCTTGCCATTTTACTTTCCGCTGCATTTAAATTTGTTTTAAATTGTTAATTAATTTTAAAAAGGCAATTCACCCCCCCTCTTGCCATCACCTCCGAACCAACATCCATCAGTCATATGTGACATGTACGAGCCCACTCGGGCTCAATCCGAGTCGCGGTGTGGCCGGGATCAGTCTAAGTGGCTCTCTTTTGTTTAAAATGGACATCATTTTAAGTACATACGGAAAACCGACCAAACACATTCGGTTTCCATTGAAACTTTAGGAGAACGATTCATGGGTCATATGTGAGGTGTACGAATCATCCCCGCCACAATCCGAGGCGCGGTGTGGTCAACACTGCTCTAACTGTGTCTGTTTTGTTTAAAATGGGTAGGATTATAAGTGAAAAGAACTGGCATACGCAAAACTGACCAAACGCATTCGGTTTCCATTGAAACTTTAGGAGAACGATCCATGGGTCATATGTGACGTGTACCAATCATCCCCGTCTCAATCCGAGACGCGGTGTGGCCGACACCGCTCTAACTATGTCTCTTCTGTTTAAAATGGGCATGATTATAAGTGAAAAAGAACAACTGGCATACGCAAAACCGACCAAACGCATTCCGAATCTTTTGATCATTTATCACAACAATCCATGGGTCATATGTGACCTGTACGAGGCAACCCGGGTTCAATCCGAGTCGCGGTGTGGCCGAGATCAGTCTAAGTGGCTCTCTTTTGTTTAAAATGGACACCATTTTAAGTACATACGGAAAACCGACCAAACACATTCGGTTTCCATTGAAACTTTAGGATAACGATCCATGAGTCATATGTGACGTGTACGAATCATCCCCGCCTCAATCCGAGCCGCGGTGTGGCCGACACCGCTCTAACTGTGTCTGTTTTGTTTAAAATGGACAGGATTATAAGTGAAAAGAACAACTGGCATACGCAAAACCGACCAAACGCATTCAGAATCTTTTGATAATTTATCACAACGATCCATGGGTCATATGTGACGTGTACGAGCCAACCTGGGTCAATCCGAGTCGCGGTGTGACCGGGATCAGTCTAAATGGCTCTCTTTTGTTTAAAATGTACACCATTTTAAGTACATACGGAAAACCGACCAAACGCATTCGGTTTCCATTGTAACTTTAGGAGAACGATCCATGGGTCCTATGTGACGTGTACGAATCATCCCGCCTCAATCCGACATGCGGTGCGGCTGACACCACTCAAAGTGTCCGTCTTTTGTTTCAAAAGGACGTCATTTTAAGTGAAAAACATCAACTGACATACGGAAGACCGACCAAACGCATTCAGATTCTATCGATACTTTAGCACAACGATCCATGGGTCATATGTGACGTGTACAAGTCAACCCCGTCTTAATCTGAGATGTGGTGTGGCCGACACCGCTCTAACTATGTCTCTTTTTTTTAAAATGGACATGATTATAAATGAAAAGAACAACTGGCATACGCAAAACCGACCAAACGCATTCGGAATCTTTTGATAATTTATCACAATGATCCATGGGTCATACGTGACATGTACGAGCCAACCCGGGATGAATCTGAGTCGCGGTGTGGTCGGGATGAGTCTAAGTGTCACTCTTTTGTTTAAAATGGACAACATTTTAAGTACATACGGAAAACCGACCAAACGCATTCGGTTTCCATTTAAACTTTAGGAGAACGATCCATGAGTCATATGTGACGTGTACGAATCAACCCCGCCTCAATTGGAGACGCGGTGTGGTCGGCACCACTCATAGTGTCCGTCTTTTGTTTCAAAAGGACACCATTTTAAGTGAAAAACATCAAATGGCATACGGAAAACCGACCAAACGCATTAGGATTCTGTCGATACTTTAGCACAACGATCCATGAGTCAAATGTGACATGTACGAGTTAACCCCGCCTCAATCTGAGGTGCGGTGTGGCCGGTATCACTTCAGGTGTATGTATTTTGTTTAAAATGGACATCATTTGAGGTAAAAATATATGGTATAGAAAAAACCGATCATATTATGAATTGAATTTCAGATTCCACGTATAATTGTCATCTAAATTTTAAATTGAATTCTATATGAATTATGTATGTTTATGAATTGTAATTTAATTATGGATTTGTATAGTTTCAGGATCCATTATATGTTAAATGTGTATGAATTTGTTCGTAATTGAATATGTATGTTTTATTTTATTACTGGTACAATAGTTGGATCGAAAATGAGGTGAAAATGAGGTGAAAATGAGGTGAAAATGAGGCCTGATGACTGGTGGTGATGGACAGGGGACAGGGGCTGTGCAAATTGCAGGGTGCTGCAATTTGCAGCATAGGTATGCCAACGGGGTCAAACCGTTGGCATATAAGTTTTTAGCATGTCTTTCCCAAACCGTTGGGAAAGACTTCACCAATTCCCAACGGTTCCAACCGTTGGGAAAATGTTCCATGGTATTTGGTTTTCCCAACGGTTTGGGAGAACCGTTGGGAAAAACTATCCCAACGGTTCACCCAAACCGTTGGGGTAGGGTAAATTTTATGGCTCTATTGCAACGGTTGCCAGTAAACCGTTGGGAAAACTTTTCCCAACGGCTTACTCCCCAACGGTTCTAAGAACCGTTGGGAAAACCTTTCCCAACGGTTTCAGGGGCTTTCCCAATGGTTCTGAACCGTTGGGAAATAGTGTATTTACAGTAGTGGACCCTGACCGGGCTGAGCCGAACATCACTCACCTCATCAGCGTAAGGTAGGGAATCGTTAAGGTGTTCCGGGGAAAGGCTCCTAAAATGATTTAATGTTGTAGTGGGGAGTAGGGGCTCCATGCACGAGCCTCGAGGGCGGCGTTGACGGCGAGGGGTAGCTGCATTGAGGTACAAATGGGCCATGTCTCTGGTGGGGATGACCACTTCCTCCTTGTACCTAGACACAAGGTCGGTCATCACCCTTATTTGGATAATCTATGATGGGGAGAGGGGGAATGAGAGCCCCAAATTCATGGATGTAGATGCCATTGTGGCAGTAGTGGAGACACGTGGAGCGACTGTGTTGGCATTTCTCCCACCCCCGCATAGATGGGTGGGTGGTGACCGTGTCTCCGTAGCAGCAACCTGGTTCCTGGGAAGTAGGGAGACTAACTCATCATCACTACGCGGAAAAGAAATCGACAACCAGTGCCCCAGCACCATTCCGTCTTCCATGGCCGGTAAGAGGGATCCACACCGACAACATTGTAGAAAATAATGCCCCACGTTCTACTACCCCAACTTCTGGTGAGTTTCACGCGAGGCCTTCTATTTGATTTGTAGGACCCAACTCTGGATATCTGGATCTAGTGGCACATCAATCTATTGATGTCTCGAGCTCTACTAATCTCTACATTGAGGAAAAGAATTTCACATCGGGTTCACCATTTCTATTTTTGACACTTTCGTCAGGGTGGGTGCGTCCGTCTGTGGGGAATGTCGGAAAAACATTTTTTGTAGCCCCACATTCCCGCTTTCTAAAGCCGGACAACATCCATTACTTGTTCAAGGAAGTCTGCTCCTTGATCGAAACCGGGATGATGGGATGTCAGTTCATCCTTCTGTGTGTTCCTCCTCAGAACTCGTTACCTAGTTTGGGTATCCCTCATAGAATTAATACATTGTTTGTGAAACTCTTCCTAGTACCATGTTCCATGGATGCTGGTTAATTAGACTACTTCTGTCAGGATATTCCAAGGGTTCCGTTCAGGACAGCAACATTCAGTTGGGGGAGTAGTCACGTTGAGGCTTCATTAACGTGTTTGAAAGCTAGGGAATTGGTGTATCTATATTTTTCCCCTTTTATAGGGATTCTTGAGGGCACGGAAGCTCAAGGCATCCCACATCAAGCATGGAAAATCATATTCCATAAGCATGTATTTGAGGTTTTCCTCAGCTTCCCATGTTTAACATAGGGTATGCCCCAAGTTTAACATCTAGCGAAGACGGATCGGGCAGATCAGAACACTAACTAGGGTGGATCAGATTGAGGAATCCCCCTTGAGGGAACACTGATATCAGAGCCAGCCCATGGGTAGCTTCTTGAAGGTTGTGGAGGGAAATGGGGTGGAATGATCTCACTAGGATGTGGCGGCCCGGGTAAGAATCATGATGGATGACGGAAAACTACACGGAGTGGAGGGGGAATGAAATGGAGTTACCATGGAGATTGTGGTGGTGATGGGCTTGAGTCTCGAAGAGACTTCCTACGTATCCCCGTGGCAGGGAATCAATGTCCATGTAGTTCAGGAAGGATGTGTGGGGCTTACACTCTAGGACGCCCAAGGTGATGGAAGAACCGACGTGAATGTGGCCGGGACAACCAGGTTGTGGGCTTGAACCTCGTGAGGCTTCCTACGTACCATGCCTTGACAAGGATCAATGACCGTGTAGTTCTGATTGAATGCTAGAGAGACGACGTGAAGGACCTTGGTCCAATGGGTGGTGGGCTTGAACCTCATGGAGGCAACCTACGTACCATGCCTTAACATGGATCAAAGACCACGTAGTTCATATTGGACGTCGGAGAGACGACGTGAAGGACCTTGGTCCAATGGGTGGTGGGCTTGAACCTTGTGGAGGCTTCCTACATACCATGCCTTGACATGGATCATTGACCACGTAGTTCAGATGAGTCACAATGTCTTGCCGCTGGATGAGAATGCAGTTTAACATCATGTGGGACGAGGGTGGAACCCAATGAGAAGAAACGACCGGGCACTGGGCATGAACCTCGTGAGCCTTCCTACGTACCATGACTAATCATGGATTAAAGAACAAGTAGTTCAGGTAAGATGTGGGTGTCAATGAACTGACATGAAGAAGGAACTTTGTCCGATGGGTGACGGGGCTTGAACCTTATGGAGGCTTCTTACGTACAATGCCTTGACATGGATCAAAGTCCTCATAGTTTGGGTTGGGTTGCGTCGGCGAACTGAAGGGAAGGTGAACCCGGGGGTCCATTGGTGGTGGGCTTGAACCTCGTGGAGGATTCCTACGTTCCATGCCTTGACAGGGATCAAAGTACTCTTAGTTTGTGTATACAATTTAACATCATGCTGGATGGGGGTATACAGTTTAATGTCATGCTGGATGTGGGTATTTGGGGCTTACACTCTAAGGTGACCCGAGGTGTTGGCAAACCGACATGAAGGGGTCGGAATGATCGAGTGGTGGGCTTGAACCTCATGAGGCTTCCTACGTACCATGCCTTAGCATGGATCAATGTTCTCGTAGTTCTCTAGAGGTGGGCATCAGGGTCGGTGCTCACTCTAAGCTCACGTGAGTCATCCTCGGTGTGGGAAAGAAGTGGTTGCAGGGACCTGGCGATCACGTCATGAATGGTGCGTCCCTGGGAAACGAAGAGGAGATTATGCATTAGGTGGCCCATGATGCTGGGACTTACCCCAAGATAGAGGCCCAAGGTGTGAAAAATAACAGTGGGAGAGGGATTAGGAATCGAAGATGGGAGGTGCCTCGTTCCCTATCACTCTTTCCGCTGGCCCTGGCGGTGAGGAAGTACGGAGGTGCATGGGTGCTACCTTCCACAAGAAAGACTAGGGTATTACAAAAAGATGGCTGCCATTCCCCTGCGGAAAAATTCCACTCCCATAAGGAAGATATTATCCCCTATGGGGACCAGGGGGTGTGGAGAATGTCCAAGGTGGGGGTGCCCCACGTGAGAGGCACGGGGCGATGTCATAGTTTAATGTCATGTGTTGAGAATGAGGTTCTTGGAAGTTTAACGTCCTATAGCTCGGATGAGGTGGGTTTACTCCACACCCCTTGTACTTACATTACTAGTACACTCTGCCCCTTGGGGAAGGGAAGGAATTGGTAAGGCCATGTGAAAGGGGGGTCGCAGAGCTAACCCTCGAGGGGTCCACATTAGCGTGGCTATGCAAATAAGCAATATCCGTTAGCATGCATATGCGAAGAAGTATTAGGTGAAGCAACTCTATGGGTGGTGTCGTACATGGGACATTGAAATCACATCGCGAAATCCTTGAGGGTCTCACGAGAAGAGGATTTGCCAAGTAGAGGAGTCCACAGGCAGGGGCCTCGTGGAGCTTAGTTGATTTGCAAAGTGGAGGGCACTTGTGAGGGGGTTTGCTTCGCGATGTGGAGTGACTTGGACTTAGCATGGGGCAGAGGTTTGAGTGGGAGGTGCTTCACAATGTAGAATGGTATTCGTGGAGCACTGCCTCGTGAAGCATAGGATCCTTGCGAAGCAATTTTTGGTGAAGTAGTGTGCTTCACGAAGTACCGTGAACCTGCCATGTTATGTGGATCACGTGTACAGGGTGGGTGTTTCAAAAAGCATAAACGCTCCGCAAATCCTAGGGTCCCCTTGGGGATCCCCTTCTTTGCGAATGACCTTAGGCTTCGCAAAGGGCATCCCTCTCAGAAGAGAGGCTCAAAAAGAGACATGGCGAAGGCCTCTCGCGTAGAAAAAATACCTCGCAGATCTCATGATTCTCGGGGCGAAGAGTGCTTCGTGATTTGAGAGATGAGTAGACGAAAGGTCAGATTGTCTGTCCCAAGAGCTCAGGGGGAGCTCAGTATTTATAGGCAAGAGGTTCCGTGAAGCAGAGCTCACACGGCACGAAGGGGGCTTCGGTTGGTTCGCGGTGGGTCGCAAACGTCAACAGGGTTCGCGGAGAGGTACCACCTCCTCTACTTCGCGATGGGGTCATGAACGTCAGGGGCATTCATGGAGAGGTACCACCTCCTCTGCTGTGCGGCGGGTTCACGAACGTCAGGGGAGTTCGTGAAGATTTGCTTCCTTTTTTTCTCCACGGTGGCTTCATGAACGTCCGGACGTTCGCGGGGCGTGACCGCCTCCTTTGCTTCATGGTGGCCGCGTTGCTTGGGGGGCTCCGCGTCGGGGCTTCGCGAGGCAGGGCACATACGTCTTTTTCTTTCTCTTCTTTCTTCAAATATTTTGGCGCCAACATATATATAGGATTATAAAAGAATAAAATATAATGAATATATATATTAAATATTCTAAAAATATATATTTATATTTTTTATTGTTTTTTTAATTTGGGTAAAGGCACCATTAGCCTGGATGCCTTTGGACTAAAACCCAAAGGTGTCAAAGAAGATTCTTCCTTTGTGTATTTGTTTAAAAAATATTTATAACATAGTTTTATTTTAATAATTAATTTAATCAAAAAATTAAATATTCATCATATTTGGAGTCACTGAGGTGGTTGAATCCAACAATAAACACTTACGAACACATCATTTTTATGTGAGAGAAAGAAATATATGAATATCAAAACCAAGATCATGAGGGTGAAAATAATAAGGTAAATCCAAATAGAGACTCTTTGTTTTTTCATAATGAAACTATAGACCATGAAAGACTCTGTGTCTACATGAGTATAGAGAATTTCACTAACACTAAGTACCATGAAGTCTGGAGAAGTTCTCAACACATCAAATTTAATGTGTAAAGTAATTGTGCATTATAGATTTAATGTGAAGGCAATGAATTTTAAGAATAGTGATAGTCCCACAAAATAGTTTTTTCTTGAAGTTGGGTTTAGAAGAGGTTTTCTAGAAACATGAATTTAGCTTGGAGTTGGGTGATATTTTTAACACATATTTATTAATAATACAAAAGAAAATAATTGAAATATTTGTTTTGAAAAAAGAAATATAAGAGAGAGGATGAAAATCATATTAAATATTTCGGATAGGTTGTAAATATTAAAAGATCCCATTTTTGGAGACGAAGAAATTGAGATCACAGAATTAGACATTATTATCATATCTAGTTTAGTGTTAGAGATTGCTCATGGGAAAAAAGTAAAGAAGTATCATCACTTTATTTAGCTGTAGAATGTGTTCTTTAGGAATAATTAAAATCTAGTAATTATCTTCATCAATTATAAAGTGTTCTTGGAGTATATTTAAGAAGAGGGAGTGACCATTAAGCGCGGTGTTACTGAACCATAAATCCTGTAAATGTAGTTTTCTTGGCATGAAGTGACCATGGAAAAATAATTACATCCATAGATGTAGTGATACATAGTAGATATTATCACATCGACACATCATTTGTGTTCTCTCCTAAAAATTTGAAATTTTTTGTGTGCCATGTAAAATATTTATGTTCTATGAAAACTATACATTCCCACATATTTTTTCTATTTTGGTGATTACAACATCAAGAGTTATAGGTTGAACAATGTTATTATTAACACATGTATCGTATCCCTCGCTCTCTTAGATTTTTTAAGGATCAAAACACCATTTATGATTTTGAAATTTTCAATATAATTTATTTTAGTTATTATGTATGGACATCATCTTAGAAAATCAACTGATCATTATTGGATATTAATGGAGTGTGGAGAGCCATTTTAAATGTCCTCAATGGGTATATCTACTGGCTAGGCAGAGAAAAGTCATCAACTAGATGATAGGTAAAATAAGTTTAACCTAATTTTATATTGACCTACTGTCCAAGAATTGGGCCACCCACATCTAGTTGGTGGATTCAATAATTTGTATCTTCATTTCCCAAAATACACTAACTAGCTGGTGGATCCTTGTTTCTAGAAGGTGGTGCCATTCCCAAAATTTTAATTAGACATTATGGGAACTTCACATCAGCCTCTCCCAGATCCCAATGGATCAATTGGCTTTTCAACATCTTAGGAATTATCATGGGACCTCAAGAGGCTATAAATACACCTATAAAAAATGTTGGACAACACTAGTTACTATTCTGCCTTGATTTGAGCTTGGTTTTTAGTGTCCTTATTGTATTCAATTGATCACTCATTCTTGTCTCTCTATTTCCATCATTTATATATATAAATTTTCTTTTGACAATAAAAAATATAATTTAAAGGGTTTCAATAAAAAACTTCACCTCTTCTTCTTATTCTTGGGTACTCACTCCCACCAATTTGAGGGGTTTCCATTTCTTACTATAACCATTAAAAACTGTTGTCTTCCTTGTATTGGTTTTCTTAGTACAACCAATTTAAAAATATTTTTTTCCCTTGTAATCCATTAAAGTAATGTGTCAACCTCGAATCCCTAGAGGGGAGGAAATTTTCACACTAATATTGAGTTTTTGTCCAATTTCTATTAGGATTATTTTAATTCCACTACACATATACACTTAATTTTGAGTTATCAGTTAATATTTTCATTAATTTTTTTATATTTTCTAAAAGTATATTCTCTCCCCTTCTTCAATATTAGTTGGATAAATATGTTTTTTTTTGAGAAATACTTTATTTGTAAACCTTAACCCATTTCAAGGAATGTCCATAATGGATGGTCTCTACCTCTAACACCAATGATGCTCCCATGGGACACCCAATGGGCCATGATCATTTATTTGATGGCTTATTTTATGGTTATTATAAAACTCACATGTATATATTTAATATAATTATAGGTTATCCCATTCGTAAATCATCATGCTTGGTTACACACCAACTATAAAATAAGATGATAAATAGAGCCCAGATGATATTTCAGCCTCTAGGTGCGACATCCTAGAATTGAATTCCTCTTAACATGTGCCCTGAGCCATGTGGGAAAAATGGTGCCAAGTGCGTCTTCCCAAATGTCAGAGGTTGCTGACTAATTGTGAGGGCTTATGGTGTGATCATGGGAAGACTATGCCCTCATTAGAAGAGTGAAACATAACATAAATATTATAAATGAATAGTAAACATTGAAAGAAATATAATTAAATAGAGGAAGCAAACTGATGCAATAGATAAACAAGAATAACAATAATTTTATCAACTAGAACAGTGATGATGTAATGTCATGTCACTAGAAAACTGGAAAGGATGGATACAATATAGTAGGAAAACCATATTCCACAAGGTAAAAGAAAACAAAATCTACTCCAAGCATCCTGAGATCCAACTCAGTCAACTATTATCCAGCCCCATCATATCAACATACAATCATGTATTGGAAGCTGCATGCTTCCATTTTTCAATACCTACAACCATGTAGTCTACTCTGGGTACCAAACGACACCTAGAGAGGTTGTGAGATAAATATCAGTGGGCCACCACCAATAGTGTCTATAACATCCGACCCATGTAATGGAATATAACATTGTACAGGTATGCATATATAATGTAAATCAAGCAACACAATATAGACAAATAACCAAGTACCTTCTTCAGCCCTCAGATGGTGTCTAAACAAGTAACCTATTCATTAATTAAGATATTACCATTTAATGTTGATAGGTCACATGAGGCATATCTAGCACTGATACCACCTCATGATAGTATAGTAGTAAAGGGAATAAGACGTAAAAAGGCAACCTAAAAATGATATATAGTGGGAGAGTTCTAGGGTAATAACCAAGGTAATATAAATCTCACGTAATTCTAAATCATTAGTATCTGAGTCTAAATTAGGGGTTAAGAGTGTAATCCGAGGAGCATAAACCGTGCCATTCCACAATTAGGTGCCTATCAAGTCCAATGTGATCTACCAAGGTAAAATGGGGTTAAGAAAGAACAGGGCCTGATGGGCTTTAACTATAGAACCTAATAGTCAATGCTGGATCCCAAGAATCTATATGAGGTATCCAGTAATAATGAAAGGGAACCTACAATAGTATAATGGTCATACAAGGAATAGACAAGAACCAGAGTCAAGGTGGGTATCAAATTAAGAAAACTGTATCCATGAATCAGAGTAGGGTTCCAAAGACCCATGGTATTCTCCTCCTAGAATTCAAGGAATGCTCGAGTCAGTCCATTACTATTTGATATTATAATCATATAGTAATTCATTTGGTTTAAGTCTTGGCTTCCATTAGTGTGAATATGTCATGTTGAGTTGAAAAAATTTATTTATTATTCCAAGCCTTGTCTTCCATTAGTGTGGATATGCCAAATAGCGTTTCAACCATTTAATCAAGACACAGTTAGCCACTAAGTCATATTCTATTATTATGGTTCAATCCGCTACCGTCCATCAACATGGAAAGGGATTCAACTTACAATTAACCCTTATTTAATTTCTTTTAATAAGGCCACGTTATATACATAGTATAGATTACATTCAACATTTCACATTTAATAATTATTTGATGCACTTACGTTATGTTGGTTAAGTGGTGATCATACATGGTACATAACATTATGAAATTGTCATTAATAACAATCCATTTATTATGGAAAGTCTCACCTTTAGAAAGGTCAATCTAAGGCACACCCAAACAGTGGATCAAACATACCAAAAACACTAAAAACCCAAATATGGAATAACCTTCGACATGGGGCATATTGAGTTGTGGGTGTAACCACAAACAACTAATCACATATTATGAAATAACATAATAATATGATTCTAACAAGTATAATATTGGAATTTAAATTTAAGAAACAATTTCCAACAAAACTGGTGGTCCCCACATTAACATTCCAAAACCAATGAACTTTAGGGATTAGTTATAGACCACCAACCTTAGGATTGTATGATCCTTATCATATGGTATCACACCTTGATTTTCCTCAGATCAGAGTAGATCTATGAAAAATGGAAAAAACTCACATGGAAATAACAAGTTCAAGAGTGAAAGAGAAGAAGAACATCTTACGGGGACTTGAGTACTTACCACTGCACATCCAACATGATGAATGGAAGCTTGATAAGATGATTGATGAAGGGGATATATTGATCCCTAGATTTGGACTTCAAAAAGATCCAAAGGGGTGATAATTTAGGAAAATATCGCTGGTTCTTGGATTATGTGTAATGAGAAGGATAGATAGATCATTAAGGGCCTTTTGGTCATTTTACATTGGTTTTTAGCCTGCACACGGTTTTTATGCATGGTTTGTCAAATCGTGCGGAAACCGTGCGAGACGGTTTTTCCAGAAAAGTCATCATCAACATGGATTGATAAAACTATGTGCCATCTATGCATGGTTACCTGGAAAAAAGAGGTGTTCGTACAGTTTGGCCGCATGACTGTGCGCCAACCGTGTGAGGTTCCACTGTCCGAAAAAACACCATCCACACGGTTTGACAAACCATTTGGAAATATCACATGGTTTAATCTAAACCATGCATAAGGTATCTTTTCTCCAAAAGGATGGGTTACAAGATTCTAAAAATCCCCAAACACCCTTGTAACCTTTACTAACTCATTTGGAATTGAATTTAGGTCCAATTTAGAGATCTAGATGGAAAATTAAGGGATCCATATCTGAGAGAAAAACCAGGTTCTTACAGTCTCCCCCCTTAAAATAACTCGCCCCTAAGTTCTACATCCAAGGGCAAGGAAACACTATCTAAGAAAAACTATTTCCAATGAGTACGTACATCAGATTCCCTCTCCCATGTCTCATCTTGTACTCAGTTGTGCTGCCATAGCCCCCATACGAGAGGGAGATTATTTCCTCAGAGATCCTTTGTTTTTTGTTCAACGATGTGGACTAGATACTCCTCGAAGGTAGCATCATGTTCTAACTGAACATCCTCATGATGAAAGGTATGAGATAGGTCAGAATGATATTTTTGAATCTATGATACATGAAAGACATCGTGCATTGAATGGTATCTATGAGGTATTAGAAACCAATAGGATACTAGCCCAACTCTCTCTAGAATTTCAAACGGCCTAACGTAATGAGGAGACAACTTTCCCTACTTCTTTAACCGTCTATGCCCAAGCCTGGGTGATACCTGAAAGAAAACACTATCCCTGACCTCATACTCAAGAGGTTATTGATGACAATGACCATAAGATTTCTTTTTTACACTGAGCAATATTCATATGCGTATGGATTAGCTGAACCTGTTCTGAAGTCTCCTGAACGATATGAGGACCTAGTAGGGCTTCCTTACCTACCTCTACCTGGCACAAGAGTGAAAGTCAAGGACTCCCATATAAGGCCTCAAAATGAGCCCTCTGAATCATCACCTAAAAAATGTTATTATAAGTGAACTCGACGAGAGTAATATGCTTCTCCAAAGACCATTTAGATCAAGGACACATGATCAGAGAATATCCTCTAAAACCTGTATTGTCCCTTCTGATTGTCCATCAGTCTGAGGGTGAAAAGCTATTCATAGAAGCACCTGAGTTCCTATAGATTTTTTCAAAACCTACATGAACCGTGAAGTGAAATGAGCATCCCTATATAAAAAAACAGTACATGTAACCCCATGTCGTTTTTTATCTCACCAACATACAGTCATCCCATCACATCAACATAGAAAGTCTCTTGAATAGGAATTAAGTGCGATGATTTTTTAGTCGGTTAATGACTACCCAGATAACATCACTACCCCCAGTGAACTAGGTAAACTAACTACGAAATCCATAGAAAAATATTCCCATTTCCATTCCAAGAATGGAAGTAGTTTTAACAAGCTAGCAGGTCTCTGGTGATCTGCCTTCACCTGCTGATAGGTGGAACCCCTAGTGATGAATCCTAAAATCTGACGTTTTATCCCCGGACAACAATACTAGCATCCCATATCTTGATATATCTTCAAGATACCTGGATTAAGTGACCACTGGGAAGTGTGGGAATCTTTCATCAACTCCTCTCTCACATCTGTAGGAACCCTGATACGTCCACGTAGATGTAGGACACCATCTCTGTCTACAGACCAAACTAGATGTGGGTTATCACCTGATATACTCTCACAATGAACCAAACCGTCAATATTTGAAATGTTCCTAATCTTCACCTTCTCAGGGAGAGAAGAGGTTACTATTATGGCTGAGAGGTAAGACTTCTCATGATTTTCGTGAAACTTTATATGATGTTTATAAAAGAGGGCTATTAAATTCCATTCATCACTGGCTTCCTATGCGGCTAGAGTTTGTGTTTTCTGACTCAGTGAAGCTGTTACCACATTGTCTTTTCTAGGTGTATAGGTAAGATATAAATCAATGGATTTTAGATTTTTGACCCATCTTCATTTTCATAGGTTCAAGTAATGATAAGAAAAGACATACCTGAAGAACTTGTGATCATTAGACACCAAAAATCCCTCAGCCAAGATATAATGTCTCCGGCAATGTAAGGTATGGACAACTACTGCTAGCTCGAGGTTCTGCCTCATGTAATTTCTCTCCTGAGGCCTCAAATGCCAAGATCTGTACGCAATGAAATTTTTTTCCGAAATCAACACTACTACTACGATAATGATTGATGCATCTTAGAAGATGATATAACCATTACATGGTTTTAGAAGAATCAGAATTGGTACAGATACGAGCCTCCCTTTCAGCTTCTAAAAGTATTTATCACATGCTTCTGACCATTTGAACTTGATACCCTTCTTTGTAGGACCAGTCAATAGTGAAACATGATGAGAAAAGTCTTGTATACAATAGCTGTAATATCCAAAGATCCCTATGAAACTCCTAATATGAAACACGTTATTATGATTATCCTAGGAGACTACATCACTAACCATTTTTGGGTCAAGAGATAACCCTGATTCTCAAATAATATGGGCCATGATGTCGAACTTGTCAATTCAGAAGTAACATTTAGAAATCATAGCATAAAGACAATGCCCTCTCACTATACTCAGAATGACCTCAGGATGGTTGGCATGGTCATTATGAGTTTGAATATACACCAAGATATCGTCCACACAGATCATGATAAAAGAGTCCAAATATGGATGGAAACCCCTAGTCATCAAATCCATGAAAACGGAAGACGTGTTCATAAGACCGAATGAGATAATAAGATACTCATATATGACATAACTACTACAGAATGTTGTACAAGGTATTTCTAATGGTCTGACTCTCAACTGATGATAACACGATCTTAGGTCGATCTTTGAGAACACCTTCTCTCCTTCGATCTAGTCAAAGAGATCATCTATTCAAAAAAGTTGATATCTGTTCTTGACCATAAGAATTTTCAACCTTCTGTAATATATGAATAAACGGAGAGTTCCATCACCTTCTTAGAAAAAAGAATGGGTGAACCCCAAGAGGATGTACTAGGCTGTATGAATCATTTTCCCTCTAAGTCCTCTATATATCGCTTGAGATCTTGAAGCTCAGTAGGTTCCATCCTGTATAGAATAATGGACATTGGGGATTATCCTGGAACAAGATCAATTGCAAACTATACATCACTCTTAGGAAGTAAGCTAGAAAAGACATCAAGAAATACATCCCTGAAAAAATGAAATAATCTAGGGAAATTAGTTTGAAGAAAACCCTAATCCTTCATCAAAATATTTGCAATCTGGGTGGTCATTCCACATATACCATGATTCTTCGGTCTTCTCTCCTAGAATAGACATCCCAATGTCCTTTGAAAAGAGAAATTCTACCTTCTGGTGATGTAAAAGAAACCCTCCAGTGATAGAAGTCTAAAAAGTCATGATAGTGAACTAACTAGTCCATCACGAGAATGAAATCAAATCCCACCATTTCGAGAAAAAAGAGATTCCATAAGAAAGGGTAACCACCTACCTTATTGGGGAAGTCCCTGCACAAGTGTATGCCCTCCGTCTGTATTCCCAACGGTGTATTGAGGGTCATTACACCATTGTGATATTGTATCTCTAGTCCAAGAATTTCCACAATAGATACAGAAATGAAAGAGTTCGAAGCACCTGTATCAAGAATAATAGAGACAAAATTATAGGCCAATTGAATAGTACCTCATACAGTAGATGGTCCTACAGCCCGATCCTTGGGTATCGACTATAAGGCATGAAACTAACCTAATCCACGACCGTGTGCAACAAATGGACTACCACGATCATGACTGCTCTTTTGGTGCTGCTGGTGATCAGGGATGAGACTACAACAACCATGAACTCCTCCTTGGCTAGACCAACCAGTGCTACTCTATCTCCCCAACTCATGTGATACAAGAGAGATCACTCTTATATATGGAGCAGATGGTGACCCTTTTACACTCGAAGCTGATGGAAAAATCCAAAAAATGTGTTGAAGATGACAAATATGACCACAAACTCAGAACTCCCTAGGGTTTCTATCACACTGGGGATTATTATGCATTGGTGTTCCACCCTGGTGACAAACTACAGAGTTATCAAACTAAATACTCTGGCTACCACTACCCTAATGAAAAACCTTAAGAGAACGTTTCCTACTACTGGAAGAACTACTGGCATAACTTGGCTCTAATCCTTTAAACCTGGTATTCTCGCCATCCCTCAAGGTATTCTTAGTGATACGAGCCTAATCAACTATTAGAGAAATTTTAGGATGGTAAAATACATTCACTTGAGTTTTTATGGCGTACTGAATCCCATTCTCCGAACATCTAGCATGTAAAATCTCATCATCGGCTAGAAGTAGTGAAAAGGGTTGTAAATCAGTGAATTGTGCTGAAGATTCCATAACTGAAATAGTCCACTACTCGAGATGCATGAACTTTCTAGATCTATTAGATGTTAGGGAATGAGGAGAGAGATGATCATAGAAGGTAGTTTTAGAAGTCAACCCATAAAGTGCCCTGATGACGTCCAACCTGGGAAACGTCATCCCACCATCGCTTGGCCGAATCCCAAAGCATGTATATAGAAATCTTGACTCTCCAATCTGGAGGCATTTCCAGATGCCCAATGATAGAAAACATGAGCTTTCTCCAACAATCAGCTACCTGGGATTCGCCATCCCCTAGAAAAGTAGGAGGATGTTGTTGTTGGAACTCACGGGCCAGATCAACAATTGTAGGTGCAACCCATGGAGTAGATTTGATGGACTGAATTAGATGTTGGAAACTATCACGGATATGGGTGTCAGTGCACATATTAGTTATAATATATGGTGCCTCAAGTGGAACTCATATAAGAAATAACGGTGTCTTAGGGCCAACCATGTCAGGAGCATGATCGTCACCACTCTCCTAGTGAACGACATGAGGACATCATGGTAGAATTAGTCTACAAATGCAAAGAACACACCTTATAACAAGCATAGAAGCAAGGAGGTAACATATATAATGGAATCCAATTGTAAGAAAACTCACTACCCAAGGCATACTACTCAAAGTACCTACTTAGAAGGCTACATATCTGTAATTTCTCAAGTATAAATTTCATGTTACATTGCAATTAATTTCCAGGTTCACTCATTTTCCATTCAGAATAATGATAAGGTGTGATAAGGATGTGCAACCAATTAATTTTAGATTTCAGGATTCACTTTATATTGGATAGTCAATTCTAATGAATCAGTTCCTATACACCTATCCCCAAAAATAAAACCTAATTATTTATATTATAATGAATTGACTTCATAAATTATTCTTCCCAAACCATGAGGGCCCACAGACCTCATGAATTGAGATAGTAAATCACTCAATCGAAGCCCAAGTAATATAAGTACAAGAAACTATCACAGCATCACTTAGAAATTATAGACATATCAAGAAATGAGAATTAGTGAAATGCAGCTATATGGCATGGAAATATGCATGACAAGTGAAGTCTAGGTGCCTATAATGATGCATGTTACAATGCTCCTTTCCCTCTTATCATCAGGATAAGGATGAAATAAATTGTCAATAGAGTAATAATCAAAAACACTACACAACATGTGTATCACCTAATGGTAAAATAATATCAACTGTAATGGGACAAATAGAACCAAAATTTCATTTTGGGTAGCTTGGATTTTACCCCGAACATGGGTTTGTGACTCCCAAGAATGACTTATGACCAAGTCCCAAGAATTTCTATTCGATAATCTATTGTCTCCAAATTGTATTATGTGAAAAGAAAAAACCTTTGATACCACTTTGTGACGTCCCAGACCCAGATGCCCCTTAATTGGTGCCCCGACCCTGGTTCACATCTTCCTAAATGCCATAGGATGCCCACTAGCTGGGAGGGCCTAGGGTGTGATCATGGGAAGACTATTCCCTAATTTGCAGATTGTAGCATAGCAGAATGATTATAAAGAAATAGTAAACAACAAAAGAAATATAATTAAACAGAGGAAGAAAACTGATGCAATAGATAAAGAATAATAACAATAACTTTATCAACTGCAATAGTGATGATGTAATGTCATGTCACTAGAAAACTGGAAAGCGTGGATACAATACAATAGGAATAACATGTTCCACAAGGTAAAAGAAAACAATGTCTACTCCAAGAATCTTGAGATCCAACTCGGTCATCTTCTATCAAGATCTATCGTATCTGCATACAATAAAGTATTTGATGCTAAATGATTCTCTTTGTCAATAACTATAACCATGTAATCTACTCCAAGTACCAAATGGTTCTCGGAGAGGGTGTGAGATAAATTTCAGTGGGCCACCACAAACGGTGTCTATAACATCCGGACCATGTAATGGAATATAACAGTGTGTAGGCATGAATATATAAAGTAAAGAAAGTAGTACAATATAACTAAATAACAAAGTACCTGCTTCAGCCCTTGGCTAGTGTCTGAACATGTAACCAGCTCATTTATTAAACAATTACAATTTAATATTAATAGTTCGCCATAACGGACATCACCTCATGATAGTATAAGTAGTGAAGGTACCAATAAGTAACATGGAAACCTGATAATGATATCCAGGGAGGGAGTTCTGAGGTAATAAACAAGGCATCAGAAATCTCATGGAATGGTAACTCAATAGTATATGATTCTAGCTAAGGAGGTATGAGTGTAATCCATGGAGTGTAATCCATGGTATTTCACAATTAGGAGCCTACTAAGTCCTAGGTGATCAACCAAGGTAAAATGGGGCTAAGAAAGGATAGAACCTGATGGGAATTTACCATGGAACCTACTAAACAATGTTGGATCCAAGGAATGTATCCAAGGAATTTTATAGTAATGAAAGGGACCCTACGGTACTATACCGTGCATATAAGGAATAGAAAAGAACCAGAGTCTAGGTGGTTATCAACCTAAGAAAACTGTATCCTTGAATCGAAATGCGGTTCCGGAGACCCAAGGTATTATCATCTTAGAATCCAAGGCATGCTCCAGTCAGTGCATTCCTATTTGATATTGTAATCATGTAGTAATTCATTTGGTTCACGTCTTTCCTTCCATTAGTGTGCATAGTTAATGTAGAGTTGAAACCATTTATTTATTAGTCCAAGATTTTTCTTCCATTAATTCGGATCGGCCAAGTAGCATTGAAATCACACAATCAAGACTTAGTTATCCATTAAATAATATTCAATTATTGAGGTTCACTATGCTACATTCCATCAAGAGAAAAATAATGGATAAAGAGGACTCGAGTACTTACCATTGTTCATCCAACATGATGAACAAAAGCTTGATCTGACGAAGGAGATCTCTTGATCCCATGCTTTGGCCTTCAAACTGTGCACCATTTATGCACAGTTACCTGGGAAAAAGGTAATTTTACATGGTTAGGCTGCATGGCTGTGTGCCAAACATGCAAGGTGGCACTATCCAAAATAACACCAAAAACATGATTTGTCAAACTGTGCATAAATCCCGCACGGTTTTCTCTAAACCATGAGCCAGGTGAGTTTTCTGTAAATGTATGCGTTTCTGGCTCCTAGAAATATTCAAACACTTTCCAAACCTTTACTAACTCATTAAGAATCCAATTTAAGTCCAATTTAGTGATTTAGACCAAAAATTAAAGAATCCAAACCTTTGTAAAAAAACGGGTTCATACACTAGGATTGAGGGAAATTCCATTAATGCTATTCATTTTGGGTTTTTTTTGAAAAAAGACAGATATCATTAATGAAGAAGATCAACAGACATACATATGAAAAGCCAAAAAGGGAAATAGTCTAGCCATAGTTGGTTGGCATCGAAGGGGCCTGATACCGCCAGCTGGTGGGCCACATTGTTCTCTTCCCTTTTGGTAAAGAAGAATGTGAAAAATGAAAAGCATTGGTGGAGCGAGAGACTTCTTCTGATGATGAGGCCAAATGACTGGAGTCCGCCGTCATTGTGGTTAATGGCATCAATCACAGTGAGATAGTCCGACTCAATGCTGATATCATACCATCCACATTCCAAAGCCATCATCATACCTTCCAGGATGGCATTAGCCTCAACTACTACAGGTTCCCAAAAGGCATGATGTGATTCATATTTTTCAACAATAATTTTCCCCAGATGATTTCGGGCCAGGAGACTGAAGGAGACAAGTCCATCCTTGGGGAGAGATGCATCCACATTGATCTTAAGAATTCCTTCCATTGGCTGGTTCCAATGAGAGGGACAGGAGGGGGGGGGGACATATGGCATATGATGTCCATTGTGGTGCTTCTAGTCCTCAGTCCATGAAGTGGACCTTTAAATCTAGAATCCCGGAGGTTTATGTACGTGATGGAAAACCACATAAATACGCTAGACCCATATGATCCAGGCCAGGGTGCAGAGTGAACCTACATTAGATGATGAGAGAGAGGAGAACCAATGCATAAGGAGAGTGGGGAGGTCAGAGGCCATTGTTAGTGATGCATCTTGATCCGGGCCCCATTTATACCAAATTTCCTTAGATCCAGAGTAGTGAATGATGGCGTGCAATGGGGTTTCTGGGATATTCGGGTAGAAATAGAAGAAAACGACAGTTGACATATGTCAGTAAATGAGAAGGATCATGGAAGGGAGGGTGCACGTACACACCTACCACAAAAAGTGGCATATTTTATGGGGGACTTTGAGCTTCCAAAGCGATTTCCATGGTCCCTCATTCTGGCTGACTGGGTGGTTTCCAAGATCAAGTCTGTATCCGGATCTCACCGTGTAGTCTCCCGACATGTCATTGCACTATAAGAGATGGTTGGGGCCTGCGTCTGAGACCTAGGGGATGTTTAGGATAATTCTTTGGTCTCTTTCATTAAACCATTCATGAATCTTATCCAAACACCACCCAGTCCCTTGGTTGGAAAGGATGCATCTGATAGTGGTCTCTTCAAAGCTTGGTTGGGCATGGAATGTAGCCTGCATAACTTATGTATCGATCAGCCAGGGATTAGTCCAGATGTGAAAGATGAGCCATCCCCTATCCTCTAGGCCAGTCCTTTTTCCAGGAGCTTTCGGGCCCCCCAAATGCTTCTCTAATGGAAGCTAGGATGACGGCCAATAGAGGAAACATGGAAGTCTGTGTTGGGGAATGTACTTAGCTCGTATTATCCGCACATAGAGAGATGATGGACGGTTAATAAGGCACAATCCTTGCTTGGCTAAAAGTGAGTCATTAAAGTGAAGAAGATTCCAGAATCCCATCCTCCCTCCAACTTGGGTATGCATAGTTTCTCCCAGGCCATCCAGTGGGGTCTATTCCTTCAATCATTTTCCCCCACCAGAAGTAGGCAGTACACATATGAATCTGGTTGACGATGGCCATCAGGAGCTTAAACAGGGACATAAAATTACTGAGGATAGACTGGATGACTACTTTAATGAGGGTCACATTGAATGCTTTTGAGATTCTTTTTAGGGTCCATCCTTGAATTTTCTTCTCAATCATGTCCACCAGAGATGCGAATATTTCTTTTTTGGACCAGCCAATCACCGTGGGTAGCCCGAGATACTTCTAGAGTTTTTCAACCATATGTATGCATGCTGATGCACAGAGTTCATCTCTCATTGAAAGAGGTACCCCTGCACTAAAGAAGATTTCTGATTTTCCATGATTGATTGACTGGACATACGCCCTCTCGCACTGATGGATCGCTTGGCTGATCACCCGACATTTATTAATAGTTGCGTTGGAGAAAATGTGGTCATCATCAGTGAAAAAGAGATGCGACACTAGTGGACTTACGTAGCATACCTTTTCCCCTGAATAGAATTAGCGGATTCATCCTTTAAAATACAGTTAGAAAAGAAATCAACCACCAAGATGAAGAGAAAAGGGTAGAGGGGATCTCCCTAGCATAGGCCTCGGGATGGAACGAATCCTTGAGTGAGCTCCCCATTGACCCAGATTCTGAAGGAGACGGTCAAGATGCATTGCATGACCATATCTATACATTTTTTGCAGAAACCCATTTTCAGCATCACGACTTTGAGGAAATGCCATTCCACTTTATCATAGACCTTGGTCATATCTAGTTTCTAGGAAATGGTTTCTCATTTCGTGGTGGAGTGTGTTTTCATAGAGTGAAACACTTCATGGGCCCCAATTGCATTATCAGTGATCAGTCTCTTGGCCACGAAGGCACTTTGGTTTTCCGAGATAATATTAGATAACCACAATCACAGCCGATTAACAAGGATCTTTGAGAAGATCTTTTAAAAGACATTGCAAAGGCTGATAGGCCTAAAGTCAGGGACCGCTAGAGGTTTCTTAATTTTGGGAATGAGGACAAGGACAATTTCATTGATGGTGGAAATGCTTGTTCTCCTGGCCTAGATATTCATTATCATTTTATAGATGTTGGGACCGATGATGTGCCAGTATTTCTTAAAAAATAAGGCATGTGACCCATCCGGTCCCGGGGCCTTGGTGGGGTGAATATGTTTCAGAGCCAGGCATATCTCGTCATCCGTCACATCTTTGGTAAGCTGCCGATTGATCTCATCAGTGATCACTGGTCTGATACATTCATTCAATTAAATAGAAATGATATGAGTTCCTATAGTGAGGAGGTTCTGGAAGTAACATGTCAATGTTTCATGAATTCCACTAGTGTCAGAAACTTTTGTCCCATCTGGTTGTGGGATGCAATTGATAAATTTTTCTGGCGCCTAGCTGATGCTTTCTGGTAAAAATACCGGGTATAGGCATCCCCTACTGTAATGTGGGTAACCCGTGCCCACATAGCCTAGAATCTTTCCTTAACGCGCAGGGTCACGTATAGCTCTCTTTGAGAGGAACCAATCCTAGAAATATTGAAATTGGATGGGGGTTGCTTGAGTAAGTTGTGCAGTTTCTTTTGAAGGGAACCACAGTGCCTCTCAGGATGGAAAAATTTCTTATTGCTCTAAGATCTCAGATCGAATGCGAACAGTTAGAGATTGAGGCCAACATCTTCGTGAGTACTGTTCCAACTTGATCGGAAAACATCTTCACATTCCCGATCCTTTGACCAGAATCTTTCAAATCTAAAGGGTCTGCTGTGTTTTTTTGTTGTGTTCACCTTGAGTGAAGTCAATGAGAATTGGGAAGTGGTATAAACAGTTGAGTTTTATGTGGCCAATATGGAACATGCTGAAGAGATTTAACCAATCTGTTGAGCCAAGGAATCTGTCAAGTCACTCGACGAAGCCTGTGCCATCTGTATTACCATGAAACTAGATGAAGGGATTATCCGTGTACCCCAAATTGACCAGGTCCTCCCTAGTGACCACGTCCATAAAATTTGACATCGACGCAGAGTGTCAGACATTTACACATATTTTTTCCATATGGAACATAATCTCATTGAAGTCCCCTCCGAAGAGAATAGGGATTGGGAGCTCGTGAAGAAGCTTGCAGGGAAGATCCCAAGATTTCCCCTTCTCATTATGGGACAACCAACCATAGAATCCCTCAAAGGTCCATGGAGGTGTGTGGTCCGCCTGAATTGTCACAGCCACGTGGTGCAAGGAGAAGGACAATATCTTCACGTAGAAATGATCCTTCCATAGGAGACAGAGTCCCCCATAGTGGCCTTGTATGGAGACCGGGAGACAGCCTTGGAAGCCGCATTTCAGAGCAATTCTAGTGGTGTCCTTGTCTTCCAATATGGTTTCGGACATGAAAACCATATCGGGGTGACTTTGGGCACAATTTCTCAAGACCATGAAAACCATTCATGGGATTCCAAGCCCACAAAAGTTCCAGCATAAGGCAATCATTGATCTAGGCGGGGCTGGGTCTCACCCACCTCTGCCTTTGAGTTCTCAGAACTTGTTTTTCCACACGTCATTTTCCCTATTATTGGAGATTTCCCCATTGACTGGCATGTCTCAATTCATCTTTATAGCTCCTCAGGTTTAGGGTACTCCATTTTACCATCACTTGCTTCACGTTTCGCCTTTTTCCAGGTTTGATGGGTGAATGAGCCTAGAAGTGGAGTTTCAGTCATCCTGTATTAATCATGTGGTAGGATGTCTGACTTGGTTATTTCTCGATCATGGATGGGATCAGGTGGATCAATGTGCATCAGTTTTATATTTAGGCTTCTTCTTGGTGGGTCTTTTGGTGTCTTCACCGGCTCTGTAAATGTTGATCCAGTTCCCTTCAGGACGTTAGGATGTGTGACAGTTTCCCTCTGAGTGGTTGGGCCCTCTTTAGGGAATTCTTGTGGTCCAAGCATAACAACTTTTTCATGTACAGTTTCTGCCCGCCTGGTATGGGCCAATGTGAGATGGTCATGGACATTTTGTTTCTCCTTCTCAGGGATGAAGGCATATCTGGTCAATTTGGATCGAAGACATGGGCCATATTAAAGGATGAGATTTCCAAAATAATTCATTTTCTTTGAGACACATGCTATTTCCAGATGGCCGAGGCATCCACAAAAGAAATAGAAGACTGGGAGTTTCTCCCACTTGAATGATATCCTAGTGTTGGAGCCATTGAATTTAAAAAATATGCTCATCATCAGCGGCTCAAACACATCTATTACGACCTTAATTCGAACCTCGGGCCCTTATTGGATAGTGTCCGAGTGGTCCCAATCATGGAATTGGACAATACAGTCCCCAATTTATTTCATAAGTCGTTCTGTTCGTGCGTGAAATGGGATTCCTTTAACATGTATCCAGAAGGGGGACTGGGTAAGATTAATGTGCTGGATATCGTCCCCCCTTTGTATTCTTCCATGAGGAGGAATTGATTATCAAAGGACCATGGCCTACCTCTCATGATTTTATCTCTATCTCCATTGCTGAATAACTCCAAAACAATGTGATTGTTCCCTGCTTCCGGAATAGCTACTCTAGCTTCCAGTTTATAAAGATTTTGGAGGGTGTTTTTGAGGGCCCCTGGTTTACTGAGATATTTTCAACGAACATTCAGACCACCAACAGAGACATGCGTTTTTCCTAGAGTGAATCTTCGTTTCTTCAAGTCTCTATTACTGCCTTCTCTTTGTCCGTTAGGTAAAACCTCTTCCATTGGTTCACTAAATCCGTCTCCATGGCTCAGTGCTTGTGGGATGGGTAAGATCTTCTTCAAGCGTGCCTCGTGCTTTTCTCTTCTTGGGGAAAAAAGAAGTGGTCAGGTTGCCACAACTGAACAAGATTCACAGCAGCATCCACTCTCACTCTCGCATCCAGCAAAGAAAACCCGGGTCGGCCCAGTCCAACGGGCACACTGTCCAGTCCCGGTCCAAGCAAGGTGTCCTTGGACCAGATACCCCACTCCGAGGCTTTCTTCCATTCCTCGACCTATGTGTTCAAATTTTTCGTGATGTGGCTTCACGATCCGCTGTCAGGGCTTCTGTGAAGCACTCCAGTGTGCGCGGATCGGCTCAACTCAGTGGACTCTTCGTGATCTTTCTTCATGGTTGAAGCTTTGCGGCTGATTCTTCGCGAGACAGTCACAACGAGGTGGGATCTTCGCATACCATGATTCTTCGCGGATGAAGCTTCATGACTGATTCTTCGTGATCTTTTTTCATGGATGAATCTTCACAGCTGATTTCTCATGAGATAGTCACAACACGGTGGGATCTTCAGGAACCATGAAACTTCGTGGAGGCTTCTATGTGAGTCATACCCTACGCGGCGGGCTCTCCATGAACACTTGTTCGGTCAAGCCACCAACTGGTCAAGAGTACGACCTTCGTTCTTCACGAATCATGTATGTCATAGTGGCAAGTGTTTTCATGTTCGGGATTCCTTACAACCAACGTCCGCAAGGATCTAAAACTGGTAGTGGGTTTTTGATCCGGTTCCACCCCCGATTTCCAAATCTGGAAGTAGTGAGGGGGAAGCGTCTTCGGGAAGGTCCTCACGGTGACGGGGAAGAACATATGCTGCATTAAATGCCAATTGCAAGAAATTGAAACCCAACCCTCCCTGATTCGCAGGTACTAATGAAGATAGTGCCCTCCTACAACTCGAGAGAGGGCAGATCATCCACCCACCGTCGTGAGCGGATCGGGGAAAGGAGACATAAACACTAGGAAACCCTAGGATGGATGCTCTCAAGTGGGAGATGCTCTCCATTTTGGGATAGAGCACAATATATTTAATTTTACAACCACATGTAAAATTATACATGAAATTTTGAAACTCTTGTATTTCAAACATACAAGTATAAACAAATTAAAGGACACTAGGCATAAGATTTATCATAAAAAAATTTAATGTTTTACCATGAATTTTGGTGAATCTATTATTTAAGTGTTTATTTGTTTTACTGAAATTTATAGTGGATGAAAAAATTTATATCTATGAAATTATTAAATTAGATATTCTTTTGAAGAATACACTTTGGGTATTTACAATTTCTTCATCACAATAGTTAACTATAATTCTATATTCAAAGGATAATAAGAACATGTTGGTAGAAGAACACATTGGGTCACTCATGACCTATGAAATTACCAAGAAGCAGAAAGCCAAAATCCCAGCCATAAAAATTTAGGAAAAGAAGAATATTATATTTTAGAAAATCAATGAAAAATATTCTATGATCTATGTTAAAATTTCTCACTTAACTAAGAAGATGAAACAATTCACGAAGATGAATAAATCACTTCATCATGCCGAAAAAGAAAATCAATGTGGAAAAGTATAGGTATCATTCTATAATTTCAAGGAGGAAGGACAAATCATAGCATAGTACATAATATTTTAATATAATTTGATTTAAATTAAGCAAATAAAGAAATCAAATATTCCACATGGAGTGATAGGGATAACTCCATCACCTCAAATGAATCAAGTGATAATAGTGCCAAAAGTATCAAAATCTAAATTGATGTAAATAACGAGGTAAATAATGCCAAATCATCTTGTTCTACAAGTTCATCATGCCATTTAAATTATGAATGCAATAAATGTGATAGAGATAAATTATAGGATGTATTTTATATTGAGAAATCATGTCTTCTAAATTAGATCAGATTAAAAGTGTTTGTTGGAAACCAAGTCAAAACCTATTGGCTCTAACACCACTTGTTGTAGCCTAAGACACACTGAGAGTTGAATAAATTTAGGTATAACCCAAATGAGAAAAAATTATTTTACATTTTTTAGGAGTTTTTCTTCTTTTAATTTTTTTTCTGAACATATAAATCATTATGTTACAATCACTAAAAAAAATATACAAGAATGTAAATCATAGAGAAAACATAATTATTTCACTTGATTTGACACAAAAGTATATTTACAGGGAGAAAACACCAAGGATGTTTAGATGTTCCAAATCACTCTAATATCCGTTATTTTTATGGATATAATGCTTTATTCATAACCAATTCTTACTAGGAACCCATCATTTACATGTTTTAGGGTTCGTTCACTCCACATGAAAATGACATTCCCTCTTCTTTACCTCCAAACACTACAATGATGAATGATAAGGGAAATTAATATACTTGAGGTTATATTAAATCTATTTATTATAAAAATTATTTTATTTCATATCCTTCTCAAAATTAATTCATGGAAAACCCAAATATTCTGTACACTTCCATCTTTAAACTAGATAAAATCAACACCTTATAAATGAGTGTCGAGTTTGTTTCATCCTTCAAACTATAACATCACTTTCTATAGGATTATGATAATTCATTGATTTAAATAATATGAAAAAGTAAAATTTATCTTAATTTTCAAATATATAAATAATTGTACACCTAATCTTAATCCTTCTTCAAACAAAAATATATTGGATTTGATCATATGAATTTCTATCTACTTCTTTTATTTACAGATAGACCATGTTAATGATGCATTGTGAAACATTATTTGAGAAATATTCTCCTCTAACATATGTATTTTGAACCCTATTCATGCATGAAACGCAAAAATATATTCATTTAATTTCTTCAATGACTACATAACCATATCAGCACTATTATTCTTTAAAAAACATTATTTTTCACTGTTACACAGCTAATTCTCAAATAACTACATCTTTATTTCCTACTCCCTTCATACAAATGATACTAGATTATATTTCCACTACAATTATAACATCCAAAAATACTCATCTTGACTATGTTTTATGTTATACTCTCACTTATTATTTTTCTTTGATATTTTTTCAAGTTCAGGTCAATATCCATGTATGATTTGTACATTTCATGGTATTAATATTTATTTTATACCTTGGTTACCAAAAAATTTGAACATATATTTAATTTGATTCATGCTCTATATTAATACATTCATAAAATTTGGAATCAATATATCATAAAATTTTACTCACAAAAAAATATCCACCTTATTTACAAAACTATTACTTATATGAAGAACCCACCTCATGTGAATATTTCTTATGGGCTTTCAGAAAAAAAAACTGAAATAATTTTAGTTATTTTATTTTAAAAAAGGGTTTCAATGAGATTTATGAATTCAATGATTTTATGATTTTTTAAAAAGTCATTGAGGGCATCAACACATATGAATTATACCAGTGACATGGAAAAGTTGTTGAAGGGGGAAACACATTTTTCTTTTTTAAAGGTGAAAGGAATTGCCTCCCCCAATAATCTTCACCAAATAAAACATGAATGGCGATTACAGGGATAATGTCATCACACCATTAAATATAGACCACCAATTATCTCCTAAAATCCACACATTCACTCTAGTTCTGAAATATAGTTGGTGGTGGATGTCTAGAAATAGATTCTATGGAAGAAAAATTTATAGTGATTCATTTAAAGGCATTTTTCATTATTATTTTAATTTTTATTTATTTATTTGAGTTATTAGTTAAGTAGATGTAATTTAAAAAAATTCATTTATAATTTCTATTTAGTTTTTAGTAAGATACTTAATATTAATAAAAAAATTTGTAAATTAAATATTAATAAGATGTTTAATATTAGTAATAATAATGGTTAGTAGTTAAAAATTATTAGTAAATAATAATAATATTATTTAATCTTATTTTAATTAGTCAATTGTTATATTTTTAGAATTAAGAATTAAAATGCATAGTATTAATGATGGATAATAACCATTAATAATGTAATTTATTATTAATATAATTATTTAATATCTAATTTAATAAAGTCAAATATTCTTTTAATTTAAAATTTATTAAGATTTCCTAGTGTGGGAACTCTGGTTAGTGGAGTATCACTTTGGACCTCTCCTATGTCCACCATTTAGCTTTTCCCTAACTAAGATGGGTAGGATGTTTAGTGTTTTCTTCACTAGACTCATGCTTCATAATATATTTAGTGGTTGTTAATTAATAGTGAAAAAGTCTTAAGAAAAAGAAAATTAACGAATTCTGATCATCCTTTAATGGTATTTTTTCAATATTGTTATAATTATTTTTTTCTAAATTTAAATGACTCGTTTATAAAATATAATATTATAATTAGTAATAATAATGTTTAATTAGATAGCAATATGTTTTTTAATATTATTAATAATATCATTTAGTAACTATTAATAATATAATTATGTTCTCTTTTCAAAATTTTAATAATTAGTTTTTTAGTATTTGTAATAGTAATGGTTATAAATAATGTTGTTTAGTAAGAAATTGTAATGTAATTTTATATTATTTTAATTATTATAAACTAAAGTAATATATCACTAATTTAATAAATAAAAATTTCTATTGATCTTTTCATCTTGCAATCTTTGTGCAGTGGGGAGTCACTTTGGAGATATCTTCTATCCACTTAGGGGCTTTTTTGTGACTATGGTTAACGAGCTTTCTTATGTTTACTTTAGCATACTTAAACTATATAATATCATTAATGGTTAATAATTTTTAGGGTTAGATATTTTTTTATAAAATAGAGTAAATAACCATTATTTATTGTAAATAGTTTTTAAAAAATATGTTCTATATATATTAATCTTGAATTATTTATGGGTTTCATTAAAAAAAATAATGGAAATGAATTTAGGTTCTTAAAAATTTTGAATTATGGGTTTGAATCAAGTTGCGTGAATCAACGAGTTCTAGATTTCTAATCTTGAGGAGGGTGAAATATTCATTCAGAAATCATACCATGCTGTAGCACATGACATGTCACCTTAACATGGGGATATACATAATAGTATATCAGATTGTCCACCTGAGGGACAATATTTTCTTATTGATGGACCTCCTCTAGTAGGTGATGATGTTGATGAGCCATGAAATTGGCAATTTTTCCCTGTCAGGCGACACATGAGGCCTCCTCTATTCTACTAGAAGAAAAATCACATCCATAATAAGAGCCATAACCGATTGTTTATGTGTTCTAGTGGGATTTATATACCATTATTTTATCAAGACATCCACTATATTCACAGGATGTTATGGATCTGAGCTTGTACTGGTTTCCATTTCTGATTTATTTACTATTTATGATTGAGACATCACATAACAAATGGATTCTTTATTATATTTAAGGTTCTTCCACTTTGACAGGTAGTAGGAGAAGTATTAGGTGGAGTATGATCATATCACGATAGCATAGACAGAGCAGAGACACCTCCACCCAATGAATCACTAGAAGAAGAGGAACAAAAAATCCTGATTCCTATACATGGGGATGATCCCCATCCAATTAAGCATCATTTACCTCATTATAAAGGACAAAAGTCATGATACATGAATTTCATTTAATCCTTAGACTATGGAAAATGACCATATTAGAGAAAAAATGAAAAGTAATTATAATCACTATGTTTATATGGTTTTTATAACATAAATTATTTGCGATTTCATTGGCTTCTCTATATTAAATAAAATGTAAAAATTATTATATATGACTTATTAAACTATTTAGAATTCATAAATATATTTCATGTAAATCCACATCTAATGAATATTTAAATTACAATTAATAGTATAAATTATAAATACACTTTCTGTAATAATATAAATATTTTTTAAACCATTTAGTTAAAGTAATATTTTGAATATATATATTGAAAATTATTTTTTTTATAATTTATTAATTATTATTAATATTGGGTTTTTTAATGAAATATATGTTTTAAAAAATATGCCTTTTCTTCCTTAAAAAATGTTTTGAATCCCTCAATGAAATTTATTATTGAGAATATTTAAAACCTAAACCCATTTTTTAATATCCATTTTGAAAAAAACTCCTAACAAATATATGAATAGATTATATAGATATAATATGTATTATATATAAAATTAGTTAAATGATATATTAATATTAAAAAATATTATATCTACATTTATAAAATTTATCTGAATTATAACATTAACAAAAATATAACACTAACTTTCCATTATTTTTTACTACCAATTTATCTTTAGTGTTGTTATCTTAACATTAATATTATAGTTAATTATTAATTCTTATTAATTATTACTAACCATTATTTAGTATTATGAATAATTTGTAACTAGTAATTAATTACAATTGATAATGTATTAAATATCATTAAATATTTATAAAATTGTATTAATAATTTTCTATGAAATAATATTTGTCAATATATATATATATATATATGTATAGTAAGAAAGTATGTTTTAAAGAAAACATTATATGATTTTACAGATTCTTTAAAAACTTATACAACAATGCCTGAAATTCCTTCATGATCATCATTGAAACCAAATGTCATGGGGGATTCAATTTCTTTGTGATCCACATTCAAAATTAATTTTAATATAGACCCATTTAAAAAAATCATTAAAAATAACTCTCATGAAGATGTAAATTTATAATTAATCATATCATACTTCATCATTTGTTTCCCAATTTTCATATTTTTCTTAGCACATGGAGCTTATACATAAATAGGGAGAGCACTATTTCACATTCTCTCTTCTCATCCTCGGTCTTGATCTCTCATTAGTTCTCATCTATGTCTAATATAAATAACGAATTAAAATGTATTTATTTGAATTTTCAACAACTCAATGCCTAAAAATTCATAGATAACTATTCATTTCTACTAACTAACTTTATAGAATCTCATTCACTTTGCTCATGCCATCAACATTTCAAAGCCTATGCTTTTGTTTATGACAATGAATATAAAAAACCTTCCCAAATGAAGTATCTATAATAAAACATCCATTATGTAGATTTCCATTCTATCATCGCCCCATTTTCATATTTATATATCATTGAGAGAATATTATTGAAATCATTCATGAAATCTCAACTTCTATCAAATTTTCCCAGATCATATCATGTATCAGCTCAGACAATCTACATCACATCCCTCTTGGATCACGAGAATCACTATTATTCTATGTGGTGTTATGTTTCACATGATCAGATCACTAGATTTATTGCACATGTGGCATGAATCAAATGAACATAAACACTAGAAGGTTTCATATTAAGAAGATTATGTGAGTCATTTGTTATAATTATGAACTCTAGCATGGGGGATCTCTTATATATAAAGGGAGCATCAAGAACCTAGAAGGATGAAACATGAAATTCATATACATGATTCATGAAAGACCTACATAGAAAATAAAGAATAGTATTCCACTATGACATTGTTATATCTTGATACTATGAATTCATTTTATTTTTGAATAGTTCCAATATAACATGATACCACAATGAATATTTTGATTCATTATCATGTGTTTTATTATGAAAAATATGCCAGTTCAACTCCATTAATTACATCAGAGTCTCTTTATGATGGGTAAGGTGCATTGGAAAATCCAGAACACATGAACCCCAAATGAATGAATTAGGGATTTTGTTCACATAAGTTAAATTCAACAGAAACGAACAATTCTATATGCAAGAAAGAATAAAAGAATTAAAGAACACAAGTATTTGACATGTTTTCATCTTTTTAGTGCCTATGTTCATGGAATGAACACCATCCAGACACTCAAAAATTTTATTAATGTCGAAAAGAACAATATTAAAAAATAAATTCTATTAAAAAAGGAGATAATGAAAGAATATTTGAGTAAATAGAGCTATAAAATGATATGTAAAGTTGAAAAGAATACAATTCCAGACACACTGGTCTTATAATTCTATTATCTTTAATCCATCATCAAAAGTCATTGTCGAACTTATACTCGAGGAGGTAGTGGTACTCACTTGTTCAAGAAATCATTTTCACTTCTTTCTAGAAATTGACCACACATCTTCTTGATTGAAGGATTCAATCATTGGAAATCCAACAAAAGTAGTACACCATGAGTATAAGATGGAGGATGTAAGGAACAAATAATCCCCACTATGAAATAAAACCCCAAATCTATGGTACACATACTAGATTGAGAGAACAACCTCATTAGTGAGTAGAATGAGAAATCTGGAATGAAATAGATATGTAGAGGGAGGGGTCATCAATCTCTCTTACACCCATAAAGACTCAAAGCAACACAACAAACCAATGAGTGCCACAAATCCCTGAAAAAAATAATCTTGTGGCACAACAAACAATAAAGAATAAATAGATAGAGATGATCAAATTGGAATCAATAGAAATCAATGTCCATGAATAAAATTTACATGAATCAATGATGTGGTAGACAAATCCTGATGAAACACACTAGCAAGCTAAAGACACCAACCAATCAACAAGCCTAATAAACAGTCCCTTGTGGAAATCAAAAATCATAGAATAAAATTTGATCTAGATAGATAAAATTGAGAATATTAACATATCAAAAATACATTTTCATCTTATACATAGATGAATTTTAATATAAGATAAATAAACAAGGAATTTCAATATGAAAACACATGAAAACACCAAATTTCAGAAATCTATAACATTTTAAATTGGAATTTGAAATGTTCTTACATCTAAGGTTATATAATGGGAAATATTTTCATTCTATCTAAGTAGTAATGAATTTAGTTAATACCAAATCATTAGTGAAACAATCAGCTGAGTTATCTTTAGTGTGTATCTTATTGAAACACATAGATATATATTATATAACATCCCCAATGAAATGTAATCTAATATCTCGACATTTGGATTTACCATGGAATACTAAAATCATAGATGAATAAATTCACATTGACTATCACTATATAAACTAATATAAGAATTGTGAATTTTGTGTTCTACAGAAAAACACTTGAGCCATAAGGCCACATTAATAGCCTTGGTCAAGAGTTTATGTTCTGATTCTATTGTTAAAAGAGAAACCATAGACTAAATAATACATTTCATTGGGGATATGGCATCCACAAGAAGTGAAGGCCTATATATTAATTGAATTATTGGTTTCAATGTTCCATTTATAATCAACATCTACATAACTGAAAATTAATTCAGCAGTATTCACATGCTTACCAAAACACAAATAAACTTAATAGTACATGAAAAATTTTATAGAATCCACATTAGGTCATGCCATTGTGGCTTCCCCAGACTGGCCATAAATTTTCAAAGGGTGCAGAATGAAAAGGATATATGTGGCCTCATGTATATCATATAATACATGATTTTTCTAATTATATTTTCATTGGGAATGTTAGACATAAACACAATATCAATAGAAACAATGGGTACTTGACATAATTAAGGTTTAATGTGATATCCAAATGGTAAAAATAGTTGATTATGTGATTAAAAAATTTAAAAATTAGTGATTTCCCTATCATATGCATATAATGAAAGATATAACTACTTTTTTGGTTGATCACTTATAATTTCTACACCTACAATTTTCCAAGATGTCCTTAAGTGCTTCATTTTAAAAAAACCTTTTAATTAAGATTTAATAGAAGTAATGAGATAGATATTATTTAAAATAATAATAATGTATTAAGAATAAAAAAACAGGTAAAATAAGATATTTTTAATTGACTTAAAATAAACAAAATCATCGTACTAAATCCTTATGAAATATTTATCAAACATAATAGAATCAAATTTTCAATACCATTGTCTTCAGGATTGTCATAAACAATATAATGATTTTTTAAAAAGATAAATTTGCTAGATTTTAATTTTTAGAGTAACTATAGAGAGTCTCCATGTAAAGGTTCTTATGTGGGTCACGGAGAATATTTTTTTTTCATTTGAAGTTGTTCGATGTGGAGGTCATTATACAGAATAATAGAACATAACAGCCTTGTTGATCAGTTCTTAAAAAAATGAAAAAAATTTAGAATAGAATATTCCATTTATTTAAAGGAATCCCTTTGTAACTAATATTTCATTGAATTATTATTTTTCTAGTAGTGTTCACTTCCATTCAATTATAAATCAACTTACATCATATTACATTTAAATTGGGTGATTTATCTATGATATATCAAGTTTTACATTTTCTTAATGAATAGATTTCTTCATTCATAAAAAAGATCAATTTTTTGAATCCTTTCCATTAAGTGATTTCGTATTAGTCTGATGACTATCATCAATAAGATCATTAGAAATTTTAAAGGCATATAAATCTAAATAATTTTAGTTAAAATAAGAAGGTATTTAAGGGACCCTCTAAACTCTATCTTAGGTTAACTAATAGTATGTGTTAATTGTAATAGGTTCAAATTATGAATATTAATCAAAACTAGATATTGAATCATCTCAGGATACGAGCTCATGATTAAGTGGAGGAGGCTGAATAAGTGCCTCAAAATGAGTTGAAATCATAGTTTTAGAATCCTCATCTATGGCTAGATCACAACTCTCTCGTGGGGAAAATTTTGATTTAGGATAACATGACTCATAGGACACTTCATCTATACTAATGATGGATTTTTGGTAACTGATTTTATCAACCCAATGTTTATAGCCTTTTATACCCTCTATAAATCCCAAAAAGTTATATTTAATAGCTTTTGTATTTAGCTTATTAGTTTTTACATGAGTGTAAATAGTGTAGTAGAAGACTCTTAAGTAATTTTAAGATAGTATTTTCCATTCCAATGTTCACTAATGGTTTAAATGTTATTGTAAGAGGAATTTAATCTATTTATGAGGTACACTACCATGGTGGATGCTTCTGCCCAGAATGTTTTAGGGAACCCCATCATGAAATAAATATTGAAATTTTATTTCAAATGATTCTATTCATTTTTAGTGAGATATTTCCATTGGGGGTTTCCCTATCAGTTTAGTATATTTCAATACCATTAGATTAACAGAACTAGAAAAATTCAACAGATAGTTACACTAAGACATTATCTACTATCATTATTTTAATCTCATTCCCAACATGATTCTCTACTAGTATTTTCTAGGTTTTAATATTCTTAAAAACATCATATTTATTTTTCAATTGGTAAATCCACACCTTCTTGAAGAGTTATCAATAAAGGTAACAATATAAGTACCCCACAATGGGAGGTTGTTCTAGATGGACCCCATAAAAAATAATGTATGTATTCTAAGGGGTAATCAACATTGAAGTTATACTAATTAAACGTGATTCTATTTGGCATACTCATCACACAATCATTACAAAATTTAAGGGTTCTTTGTTCAATTTCAATCATTAGCTATTTTTTGTTAAGTTATTCTATACCCATTAAGATTAAATTACCTAATAACCTACACCATAATAGGGTATTGTTTGTAATTTTACACACTAAACAAAAATCTTGAATGGGTCTTTTCTTTCTAAATATAATAACAATTAGTAAGGTATCCCTTAATGATACTTTTAAATACATTGTGGATTTTTAGATAGCCCGATTCTAACCTATAGGTAAAGACCTTTATGTCTAGAATCTTTAATGAAATTAGGTTTATATGGAGGTTATGAACCAACCTGATATCTAAAAAATTAATGATAGTGTGGATAACAATTTATATTAAAATAGAACCTCTTCCCTCTACTTTAAACATCTGACTCTTTCCTGATAATAAATATCATTCTTCTCATTCTATCAAATCTATGAATGTATCCTTAAAGAAACATTGGTGGAATCAATATAAAATTTCTAGGACCCACTCATGGTTATGGTAATAGGTAAAACATTCAACACTTTAGTTGTTTCATAACCAGAATCCATAAGAAGGTATTGTTCAGTGGGTTGTTTGGTCTCAAGTTCTCGCTTAAGCTTCCTACACCCAGGCTTAGTCTACCCATCCTCTCTATAAAGGAAGTATAAAATTTACCCCAAGATTTAGACCAAGGCTTTGTTTGATTTTTTTTTAATTTATCATTGAAAAAACATTCATTTTCACCCCTAGAATGTGGTTTTCCTCTTGTGAAAATACTCTCTACCTCACCTTTAACTCTATGTCTAGAATTTAGTTCCTTAGAGAGTAGGATAGACCTAATATATTATAGGGTTAATGAATCATATAAAAATATAATTTTTTACAATAAATTATTGTTTCCATTATCTATATAAAATAAAAATACCAATGCTTGATCTCCATCACAGATAGTTACATTTATGTTGCCTAGATTTAACATCAATTTATTGAGTAAATATAAATGGATTACAATCGAAATATCCAGTTTCGTATTAAATTTAAACATATAGTGTTTCATATAAATACTACCAAATAAATAATAAATCATTTAGGATTTATTTATATTAATACATATAATAGAAAAAATTAGTTTTATTGGATACTTCTTTAAGAACTTTATTCTCAAAATAGAGAAGTACAGAACTATGTTCCTTAACTGTAACATCATGGGGTATATATTTTTAAAAATTAGACATCTTGATAGTTTCATATATAGTTACAATAGGTTTCTGAGTTCATAACAGGTTATCAATTAATCCTTGATGATCTAGAAAGGATCTCATTTTATTGTTTTGTAAATTAAATTCATTCTCACAATTGAATTTCTTGATTTCTAACCTAGTTTTTGACATGTTTACCCAAATGATTAGATGTCACGTTTTTGTAGACAAATATAAGAATAATCCCAAATAATTGGACAATATAAAAGGTTATACATTGTTATCAAACCCAATTTTAGAATTAAGAAGAATTATTAATGTTACCGTGGCATTAATTAAAAACAGAAGAGAAAAGGGGCGAATTTAGACAAGATGAAAGTGTAAAAATTGAAAATATAAACCAAAATTGAAACCAAGAAATGAAATTTTTAATAAAATAGAATCAATGAGGCTCTTATACCACATTAATATGTGTAAGGTGCCATAGAATGTGAATAAAACACAGACCCTAATGGATTGAATTGTGTGTTTTGTTCACAGAAGTTGAATTCAATAGATACAAACCATTAATGATAAAATAAAGAAATAAATATGTAAGGAACAAGAGTATTTATTGTGATTCAACCTCGTTGGGGATGACGTGATCAACAATGACACAATCCACACACTAAAGATTTTTATTTACTATCAAAATAACAAGATTACATAATATTGGAAAATTGAAATATATATAGAAAATGATCTGTTGAATAAATAAATTCCAAAAAATGAGAAGTATGGTCGAAATACATACAATGTCGAATGAAAAACTCCTTTAGTCATATTATCTTCAATACATAATCAAAATCCACTACATATATCATGTTCAGAGAGATATAGGTACTCACTTGGTTTGGAAATTTGTCATATGTCACTTGGGAACTCAGCGACACATATTTCTAAACAAAAGATTCCATCTTCAAAACTCCTCTAGAAGTAATAAAATATATAGGAACAATGGTGGATGAAAATAAAGAATAATCACTACCATGAAAGCAAAAATAAAGGAAAGGGGATCAAAACTAGAGTAAGACAACTCTCTTAACACTAAGGTGAATGGGCAATCCAAAATTGAAAAGAGATAAGGGGGATGGATTTTCAATTCGCCTAACACATGAAGACCCTCTAAATTTAGAAAATAACCAATGTGCCCCACAGATTCATTCCAAACAGAAAATCTAGTTGCACATATAACTAACTGGAATAGGTTAAAATGTGGATTAAATGGGAACTACTAGTGATCAATGACTAGGAATAAAAGTCACAAGGATCAGTCATGTGGTTTCCAAATCCTGAAGGAATACCCAAATGAGAAAAGTGGGTCTAGCCAACAATAATCCTACGAAAAAGGCCCAACTGGAAATCAAACATCCCATAATAAAAAATACCACAAAAAGATAAATTTATTATAATAATAAATCTAAAATACTTTTTCATGCAAGTATATAAGTGTATTTAAAAGGAAGATAAATAAAAATTGTATTTAAATACAAAAATAAATGAAATCACCTAATCTCATAATCTCCCTACTTAAAAGAACATCAATTGTCATCCCATTCCTCTATTATTAGTTCATACCCACAATGGCTCTACCAGTAGTCTACTCCCCTATGTGAAGTGGGTGGCCAACCTAGTGACCAACCTTCAAGAATCATTGACCACTTTAATGTACCTATTAAATCTAGTTTTTTTATAGTTAGAACATATATGCCTTTTCTAAAATACCAGCATCCTCTAATACATCCATTAAATTCATTATGCCTAAAAATATATACTTTGAACATGTTATCTATCCTTAATAACTCCATATAATCAATTCAATAATCCATTTAATGAATATCAACATATGTTTTAAAAAAATAAGATATATAAAACTGATAGTGAAAATAATATATCAAATTATCATATTTACATCCAAATATTAGAAAGTAATTATTTATGACTAATCATATATAATTTCAATTTTAATAATAATTAGTGTAATATATTGAATGTATAATATTACTCATTAGAAAATAAAAAGAAAAAATTAATTATAATATATAATTATATCAAAATATTATTTTTTTGTAACAAAAACACAAATACTAAATAAAGTAGTAGTGATAATTATATTAAAATTATGATCAATTTATAATAATTATAATATGTATTATTTTCACATCAATAATTTATTATTATAAATTTTATTATAATAACTAGTATTTCCAATATTAATTATAAATAATTACTATGTTTTTAGAATTATTTATTATTATTATTTTAATTATTTATAATTTTATAAATTAATATCATAAAACAAATAAAAGAAGAACACACTTCATAAAGTGTCATATGTGATGATTTTTTTTTGGATAAAGCTATATGAAATTAATATGTGATGGTGAATTTGTGAAAACAACTATCTCAAAATAAACTTATGTTAGAAATCCCAAAGGATTAATGATGGATTTACTGATAATAAGGTTGTTCAATGTTGTTGGTGATAATATTGGTCAAGTTTGTTGACAATGAGCATGGTCAAGGTTGAATAACAATATGAATAAGGATGCACACCAATATGAGTTTTTAAATCCCAATGAATAAATATGGATTTGATGAAAATAACATTGTTGAAAACACATATAGAATTCATATTCAAAATGAATGTAATGGTGAAGTGGTACTAGGGATTTTGGTATTTTCCAATATAATGACTAAGCTAAGGATTCTTGTATAATTGTTATGGACTCATTTGTTCCATTAGAATTGTCAAAGTAGGCCAACGTGATGATTTTCCAATTGGAGAGCCAGGTGGAGATGCCCGAGACAATCTAGAACTGACATTTGTGGAATTATAAAATTATATATGTTGGAGGTTATGGGATTTGATACCTTCCTTGCATTGTATAAGGGTAGTAATAGAATAGGGAATCCTAACATAAGGTTAGAATGACCACTATATAAAGGTAAGTCTTAAAGGATGTGTAAGGGTAAATGAAGCAGATTTAGTTTCAGGTACGTGTATCAATACAACCATAGATAGGTACAAGTATCCAAATTAAGGGTAAATAAACTTGTGTAAGGGTAAATAAACCTATCTTAGGGACACCCACATTGCATATGGTATCTAGGTGACCTATATAAGAGTATAACGACTTGTTTAATGGTAGCCTATAATAAGTAATGGTATCCGACCAACCTATGTAAGGGTAACTCACGAGCTGAGTTTTCACGACTCAAGAAAGGGTAATAAGAAAAAGATATGAAAGGAAATAAAATATCACTTTGAAATCAATTTTCACTCAATAATGTGAGCATCTTCACATGACACATGAGGCATGTCTTACAATGTATAATATATATGAAATACTTTTATAGTGATGTAATTACAATAAATAATCAACCACATTTCACGATAAAGGGTTTTAAACCTTGGCTATTATGTGTATTTAATAAACGTGATTATGGATTTCATATTACTATTGTTTCATTTTGGAAGTGTTCACACCATGGAGAATAAGTTACACCATAGTAGTGGAGTTTCTAAATACATGGACCTCCCTTAACCATATTAAAAAGGCTACAATGTAGTTACATTGCATGAATACTGGAGTGGATATTAAGAGACTCTTATCTATCCAAAAATGTAGTGAAAATGTGTGTTTATTACTAAATGATGAGTCAAACGGATTTGATGAAGGCTTGCGATTGTGGTATATGAAGTATTAAAATCTAATTTCCATGATCATCATGGGTGTACATTTTTTTCAATAATTAATGATATGGAAATATTGTTTGGAGGAATGAAAATGTCTCAAACAATCATATTTCATATAGATCCATTCAGTTACAACCAGAGACACATAAAAAATTTATGAGTCATTTATAAATCTTAAAATTATTGTCACATCACATGTGATAGTGACTATATAAGAGTAGAATATTTGTATCATATGTGATATCTTTCACTATAAGAAAACATGAGGAGATATTTTCTCTAAGGGATCTAAAAGATACATAGAGAACAAAGTTTTATATCCAATTCTTAGATAGAAAATAGATTTTGTTCCTCTGAGGGGATATAAGTCCTCAAAAATTAGTAACTGTTGAACATATTTTCAATGTATAAGTAGGTAATTTTTATTCCTATATAAAAGAAGAAGTTGTTCTAGAGATATTATAGAACATAGATGGTGTTGTATCTAGGTAATTTCAAAATAGGTGAATAAGAATATGATATTTACTTGAATAGAGAAAATATATTGAAACATGCATTTAATTCTAGTGATATAGGAGAAGGTACCAAGACATAAATCAATGATGATGTGATCCTTACAACTGGTAGTGAACTAAAGAAGGGACATTTATAGGAGTGGCCCTTGGGAAACAGTAAGCTATCCCTAAAATTTGTAAGGTAGTAAACCTAGGCATAGTAGTGACCTAGAATAAAACATTATATATAGTAATATTCATAGTGATTATGGTTTATGGGACAAATATTATGCATGATATTTGGACATAGCATAGTGAGGGTGTAGTAGGTATTTACTTGTGTCCATATTTACTTAATGCATTCACAATGAAAAAAATGAATAAACCTTAAGAATATTTAGTTAATGAATATAACAGGGTGACCCTCAACGTTGAGAGGTAAATAAACTTTTGGGAATGTGAGACTTTAAAGTAGTATGATTTTTAATTGTTAATGAATTTGTATACCCTAATTCCCCCTGTCATGTAAGTCTCTCTCTATGTTCATTATATATGTCAAAGAAATGGTACTAATTGGATTTGATCAATTTATGAATTGTTATCACTCTGAATTGATCTTAATTTCTATTGAAGATTTCATACTCAATGAAGGATAGTTTATTTGATAAAAATAATTTCAATGAATATAAAAAGGAGTTCATAAAATTCATTGAAAATTATCTTGGATTTTTAAAATAATTAGTTAAATATTGAATTTTATTTTCAATCCAACATAGAGTCATTATTGAGATAGATTAAAGAAAAATTGAAATTGATGCTTCAATAAAATAAGGATTAAAGGTGGATCTCTAGAAAGAATTTCAAAAAAGGAGAATCATTCTTGTTCTCTAAAGTCATGTCGAAGAAATTGAATGATTTATTTAAAAGATAAGAAATACCAATTGAGAGTTTTCTAAAATAATAAAGAAAAAAGAATAAGAATAATAGAAATTAATAAAATAATTTTTTCTCTTCTTCCATGAAAAATCTTATTCTAATGATATTTATAATTTTAAACATCATGTGATGAAAGGATGTGAAATTTCAGAATCAATCTGGGCGATGACAATGATATTTGATATTGGTGGTGAAAGAAAAACAAAATCAATTTTATATTCCATGGAATGCTCAAGAATTAATAACCATGATTGATAGAGTGATATATAGGAAGTATGTTGTTTGATGATAAAATACATTTCCTTGAAAAATAAAATATTGAAAAATAATGATTGGCCCTTTAATGTTAACATGTAGAAAATGATAATGAAAACGAAAGAGAAAAGTGAAATGAATGTAAATAATTCCATAGAGATTATAAATAAAAAGGACATGGATAATGAGTTTAAGTATAACATCATACAACTCAAGATACAATTTTAAGGAAGGAGATAATCAGGTATTGATGCTACTTTAAATATGAAGGTGATGGATACTCAATATAAAAAGATATATATAAAACCAAGATAACATAAAGATAACATAATAACCTTTCATGAAATATCCTTATAAGAAATAATGGTTCTAGATATAAAACCTGGAAGAAAAGATTTTCCTATAAAAAATTTGGAAGTTTGGTTCAATAGATGATGGAGGCACCAAATGATTTTATTGAGGATGTTTTTGGTTCATCATGAGTAGATGATTTGATATAAAAAAATCCAAAAGACGTGTGAAGAACTCCAATAGTGACAACTTCTTAATCAAGGAGATATGAAAGGAAGTATGCTTATAATGGTTTATGCTTAATTTCTTCCAACCTTAGTCATATGGAATGATATTGAGATTTTAAAAATTCATGGAATGGTAAAGAAGACATGTTGAGGAAATCCATTCTTATGAATTAAAAGGATATTCCTTATCTTAGAAAAAGGACTATTAGGATGGATAATAGTTTTAATGTTTTAGAGGATGAAACTAAGCTTCAAAAATAGATGAATCAATAAAAAAAATATGAAAACCCATAATAAATCTTATATACATAAATAAGAGTACTCAAGATGAAAAAAATATTAGATTGTTCTAGCTCCAAAGATGGTGGAAGAGAATTTTATGTTGATTCCACCAAAGAAGATGTATTCCAATGTAGAAATTTTGGATAACAAGGAAATAATTTTCCATAGTATTTCTACCCTAACCACTATAATGATAAATAGATAGATAAAATAGAGATGAATACTAGAGGTGAGATCCACTAGTGATGCAGTCAAAGAATCTTCTTCTTCATGTTTGATTGATTCCAAAATTATTGAAAATCCCCTGCCAAGGAGGGATGAAAATGTTCAAATTCATGTAAAAAAGTGTGTAAGGGGTATTAAAAAAATAATATCATTTTGAAAGAGCTTTTTTTCATTTAAAAGTGACGATGAATAACTTGATGAGTGGATTGTATTCCCGTCCCAAAATATAAAAAGGATAAAGGGAAAGATAGAAGGTGATGGGTTGGTTCATATTGACTAAACCTATTCCTATACATGAGTGACATCATGGAACCCCTCTTCACATATGATTTATTATGTATAACATTTTCTGAATTCTTTTATATGTTTTGGGGAGATATGATCCATGGGGTGTTGTTCATGAAATTAACATAAATTATTATGATAGAAAAGCGCAAGAAGATAGATATTAATTCAAATATAAAATGTATAAGTTAATCCACCGTTTTTACACCAACAAGTGAAATATAAAATGGTGTCAAGATACATATTATTAAGGGTATTTTTACTGATCATCAAAGTCTTTTAATCTTTGTTAGGAGTTTTTGAAGCCTATAATGATCAAAAATGACTGGAGTTCAAGTGATATAATTTCTTAAATTTGATACCCTCTTAAAACAAGTGGATTCAAATGTTTAAAAAGTTGTATAATATAATTTATCATGTAGTATATTTATCACAACAATGAATTTAATGTTATAAACCAATGGTTTTTTGATAAGTGGGGGATATCACTGGTTGTGTTTTGAAAGTGGAAAATACAAATCAATTATGTGTGTTTCCTAGTTTTCATGAGTGACATGGAGAACCTTGTTTTTTCTATAATAACTATAATTTTCCAAAAAAATCTCTACATTAGTTGGATTAGTGTTTTTATTTACACCCCAAGTAATATTTGGTAAATCCACTTAGTATATCCCTTGTGAAAATATAATTAAAACAAAGAATTTATTATGTAATATGTAGTTTTAGAGGATTTGTCTAATAAATACGTGGTTGATGAAAAAGAATTAATACGTTTTGAAATATGTGTAGAATATATAATTAGGTGGAGAAGATATCTCCAAAGGGAGAGATTATGGGAAGATGATGTTCCCTCTAATAAGGATGAGAAGAAAGAAAAATGCATCACTATATTTGTTGAAGGAATTTTGGAAGAACAATTATCATTCAAAATTCCAATTTTATTTATGTGACCACAAGGGGGAAAGAAGATATCATGAGTGGGATAAGATATCATTAATGGGGAGAAATTAATTCAAATAGCGTAATGAATAAAGGGATAAAAAGTTGTGTATTTTCAAAAAAAATACAATGGGGGAGATTATTAGCAATCAAAATGGATTGATGTTGTATTTTTTGATAATAAGGTTTTTCATTGTTGTTGATAATACTTTTAGTAATGGTTTTCTAAAGTGAAAACATTTATTATTGTATAAAAATATGAATAAGTATTATCACTAATAATTGTATATTCATCTAAATGAATAATGTTGGACTTTTTAAAAATGAAATTATTGACAACACATGTTCACGACATGTTGAAGATGGAAAAAGTGGTGATGTGATTCGGTAAACACTTTTAGCTTCCAATGTGAGAACCAAGAATAATATTCTTAGAGAATTATTATAGACTCGTTAATTCTATAAGATTTGTTAATTAAGGTCGAAGTGATGATTTTCTGTGGGGAGAGATAAGTGGATAAGTACGGAGACATGAAAGAAGTGACATTCATGGAATTGTGAAATTATATATTCTAGAGTGCATGGGAGGTGATGGTTTAATTACCTATTGTAATGGTAGGGAACAAATATGTATTTCTTACATAAGGGTAGTATGCCCACTTTTTAAAGGTATGTTTTGAAGGCTGTGTTGGGGTTCCACAACATATGAATGTTGTCATATTTGTATATCTATTGCATCATGTAGGTATATGTATCCAATGTAAGTGTAATGTGACCAATAAAAGTGTAAAGTGGCCTATAAAAGGGTGACCCACACTATGTATGAGTATCCGATTGACCTTAGTACTGGTAAACCATGAGTTGAGTTTTCATGTCTCATGTAAGGGTAAGATTAAAAGGATTCAATGCATAATAACATACCAACACACAAATTGTGTGATGTACAGATTATGAGTGTCTTCACATGCGGTAGAAACAAGGCCCACACAAAAGAAGATTTTTGAAAAATGTTTATGTAGATAGATGCACTAGAAAGAAATAAAAAGATGAATGAGAAAGTTTTTTCACCATAGATTTAGGCCTATGATTCAATGCTGAGTGTGTATTTTATATCATTTTTATTCCATTTAATATGTAACCACACAATATAGAAGATGCTACACTATATTAGTGAGAGTTTCTAAATACATGGAGGTCACTCCACCATGGACGAGAATAATACCACATAGTATCCATGTGTGAATATAGTATTATATTTCAAACAACTCTTATCTACACACAAATGAAGTAAATGGGAGTAGTTATTCTTCAATTGAGGGTTAACTTCATTTGATTAAGGGTTTATGATTGTGGGTTATAAAGAGTTAAAAAATATTGACCTTGATATTCATGGGTCTACATTCAGTTTTCCCTATCTATAGATATAGAAATACATATTGTAATAAGTATAATGTCTTAGGTATTTATATATTTCTGATATATACTAGTATTTACAAACTTATACACATGAATAATTTAGAAGTCATTAACAACACTTAAAATGGATGTTACATCACAAATGATAATGATTGTATAATAGGGGAATATATATGTATCACATGTGTTATATCTTTATAGAGAGAAACACAATTAGTGATTTTCTTTAAGAGATATGATAAAATTATATAGATGTATATAGAGAAAACTTTTCCTTATCTGATTCTCAAAGAGTAAATAAATTTTTTTCTAGGGAGGGGCTTGAATTCTTGAAGAATTACAAACCATTGAAGACTATTCCAATTTAAAAACGTGTTTATATTCCTATAAAAAAGGATTTGTTCCATAGATATTCTATAAATAAAAAGGTGTTCCTTCATGGGGATTTCATAGCAGGTGAATAATATTCCTAGCAGGACTTCAACAGAGTAGCTATGTATTGTGAGGCATGTATTCCCTATATGTGATGTTGGTGAATTGACATACATATCTATAAACTATGAAGATTTTCCTTTCCACTAATGGTGATCCAATGATGTAACGTCTGAGGGTGTGACCATTGGGAAGTAGTTAGATGACCCTAAACCTTGTAAGGTATTGATCTTGGCCATCATATTGACCTAGATCAAATATTTGTAAGTATTGATCATCATGGATATTTTGTTTCCCAATCCATTATTGATTCATTATTTTTTAACATAAACCAATGATAGTGAACCTTTTAAATAATAATGCTAATAATTAATTTATGTATGCATATAAAAACAGATCAGGAAACAATATGAATTTCTAGTTAAAGAGTATAACAATGTGTCCCTCATGGTTGGATTATGAGATCTTACTGGGAAAGTGATACATTAATAGGATGAGAGTTAAAATTATAAAATACATTGCATACATTGAATCACACACTCATAGTGTAATCTCGCTTGAATTCCATTGTATGAGTCCAAAAACTTATCATCAATTTATAACAAGGATTTTTTATTTTTTTTAGAATTAGTCATAAATTAATTACAATATATAATTAGAAAAAAAAATATTATTTATCGTATGTAAATATTAAATTATATTTTTAAATAAATTGAAACAGACACAATTACTTGAATTTAATGATTTGAAATAGATATGTGTGACCTATCCCACTCAAAAAAGGTAACATAGTTCATGGATTCTTTGAGGAATGTCACACAACAACAACATGTAACAGACGATATGATTAAGTAGAATTACACTCCATGAATGAAAACCTAGTTTTTATTTCAAAAGGATTAGTAAAAAAAGTGTAATACTAGAAAACATAATCATTTATATATATACATTAAAAATTTATATATTTCTTTTTTAATTTAATCTTACCATTTAGATATTATATAGAATGTTTTTTAGTTTTATAGAAGATGTTTTATTTTACAATTTGGAAAAGTTACATCCCTTTGGTGATATAGGGATCCTTGATTATGTGAAGAAAAAATCTTTAATTGAGCCATTTTTTCTCTGAATAATTTTTTAAAATTTTTAATGAAAAAAAATTTAAGGGTTTTTGGGAAAAATTACATCCACTAAATCAAATAATTTTTTCAAAATAAAAACACTTATTTATATGGATTTAAATGGGGATAAAATCTAAAAAAATGAAGATATATGTACACAAAACCCATTCAATAAGCATTATGACCAAACCTGATTATTAATGGTTATAAAATTTCCCAATTCTAACCTAGTTATAATAGTATCATATATTCATTTAACCCATAAAAATTTTCATCCCCTCTCTGATTTAGTGGAACCTCAATTGAGCATGGAAAATCCAAATACAAGAGTTCATGGAAACCGATCTCCACATCCTACCATCAAATCATTTCTTGAGATGAATTATAAAAATTTTAGAAACCCAACACTATTTATTAAATATTGTTCTTGTAAAAACCCACACCATAAATGATAACAACTCATCACTCATATATTCATCAAAAAAACCCACTCAATCATGGTATTATATAATTATAATAAGACTTGAAATAATATTAAAATAGTAATCACCATCAAACATCATAACAAAAAGAAATTAATAGCTTAAAATTATGTCCATCGATTTACTTTAAATAATCTTTTCTAATAAAATAATTTTTATGTTTTTAGCTTTATGAATGGATGATTTGAGATCCCTAAATTGTCCTCAATAACATCCATATTTTAATTATTTATAAACTATAAACATGATCAACATGTGACAAATAATTTATAGGACTTTTTTTAATAGTAATCCATTGTAATATACCATTCCTTCAACACTTAATAATATAAAACAATGATAATAATAACAATATAATCAATTAATAAATGTCCAAACACACTACCCAAAATCAATTTATTTATTTATAATTAATTATATTCCAATTATAATTAAAATTATTCACCCATTGAAAAAAATAAATATATATCCAAAAACTATATAATAAAATAAAGAATAATGTTTGAATCCAATTCCTTAGTTGATGAATTTAATAATTAAATGAAATAACATAAATAATATAATAATTAGTCTTTACCAAATTCACACACATTCCACTAAAGACCCAACCTCATCAAACATCTATAGACATTGTGACCTAACATCTATCAAAACCAAGAAAATTATTCTTCATAACTTCTATGACGATAAGGAATATGAAGAATGAGAGTGAAATATAAAATAGGGTTCATTTTAATTTAGGTAAATTAATCTCATTAAAAAGTGGTTTATGTCCCCATAATGATGTCCAATTTGAACTTATGTGGTGCCAAAGGATTAATTGGGTTTGAAAAACAAAATATAAATCAAAACAAAAGAAGATGGGCGAAAATGTATTACCACAAACATTTATGATACAATTTTAGAATGGTGAGTCCCCAAACAAATAATATTTTTCAATTTAAAAAATGAGATATGGATTTATAAGAGTTTAAAATCTACACAACCCCCATATCATTACAAACATTCCCTTTTTTGAAATGGGTCATACACCTCTTTTGTATAAGAACTTTTGAAACGAGGTTTTTTCACTGTGAAATCGGGGTCTTCAAAGAACAACCATGTCATAACCACCCCAACCACACTGTATCCACCACGACTCTCCTAAGGAACTATGAAAAATTACCCCTATAAATATGATATAGAGGATAAAAAGACTCTGAAATAAGTGCTTCTTATTTCACCATTTATACAAAAGAATCTACTAAGATTGTAAAAACCCAGACCCTAGTAGCTGAGATTTAGGGGTCACATTATTAAATTGTCACTAGATAAAATATACCACATCCCAATTGAATGTACAATTTAGTAGTTTTGGTAAATTAGATATATACGTACATCCCAAATTAAATTGAAACATAAAAATAAAACATGATATTTTCTTTAGGATCATCATTATTTCCTATAGAATATCCTTGTATACAAATCATAATACACTTCGTGGAACCATGGGGAAAGGAAACATATGAATGTAGAGAGATCAAATTCATATTAAGGATTCATATACAAAAAATGATTTCAGAAATTAATAAGGCATAAATATTATGGAGTGGTAAATATCTGAAAACACATGTTATTCAATCCATAAGTTGTGTATAATATAAGAAGGGTAAGTAATGATAAAATAATGACATATAAATAATCAAATGACCTTGAAACTAACACATGGATATCATAACATATCAACTATTCCCTTAAAATTAATAAATTATTTCATAATGATGGAATGCATAATTATGTACATCTCAAACTTATAATTGAGTCTTTATTCCAAGACATCCAAAAATACCATCAAGGACTACTTCTAATAAATCAATATATATGAGTAAGGCCTTATACAAATACATAATTTATTTTTTCTCTAGGCCCTACCAATTCATATATGGCTATATAATTCCAGGTCGGACCCATCACATAATAAGTTCAATGCATTCCTCATAAGAATGGGGGGAAAACATAATCAATGTAAACATTCATATTGAAAATAACATATGAAATGTTAATAATTTCCAAATCAATAAACATAATCATAGACCATTTTGAATATTATGGAAAATGGTATCAAAATATTACATCAAATGGATCATAAAAAATATAGGTAAATCATAATTATAGTTTCATTATAACATATCCACAATGGTGCATATGTAGAATAAATATTGATGTCATTTATAAATAAAAATAGAATAAGAACATCAATATAAAATTCTTGGAAAAAAACATTCCTTTTTAAAAACACATTTATTAAATAAAAAATTTTAAAAATATTATGGAAAATAGTTTCATTGAATATAACTTGTAAAAAATAAGGGGATGCTTTATTGAAATGAAAAAAGGTAATTCCATACATTCCATATAAGTTTAAAAAATATACCTTCACACCATTGTAAAAATGTTAAAATAAAACTTTTTTTGTGAAAAGAAATGATATTTCATTCATCCATTTGGTAATAATTAATACATGGGTAGAAATGTATATAAAAAATAATTTAAATAATGGTAAAAACATTTTCAGAAAATATTGATATGTAGGGAAAAGGATTTTTGAATGATGAGAGAAATATAGTTTATTTTCCTTGAAAATATATTTTTGATCAATTGAGTTCATATAATGAGAAAAATGAAAATGAAAATTATAATTTCCAGAATATACTAGAAAAGAATACATAGACACAATTTATGAATGTATGATAAAATATTTCCGCCAACAGAGACATAAACAAAAACCATTCCAAGTAATAATGAGATTGAGAAATAAACCATTAAAACTTTTGTAACTCCTAAATAATAAGCAACCTAACAGGAAATACATAAAATGAAACATTAAATTGGATGAGAATAACTATATTCATGATATAACATAGAAAAGTGGCACTATATATACATCACATAAAATAAATAAGTTGTGAATATGGCATATGTCTCACGAAAGTAAAACTGAGATGAGAAAACCCTAAGCCGAGTTCTAATTTCCTTCATTCTTTTCTGAAAATCATGTATAATAAATATATTCTTATTAAACAAATATTGAAGATCCATGATCAAATATAGCATACAATATAAGTTTTACTTATAGTATTTTATTACAAATTTATTAACAATTCATTGTCCAAATCACTATTCTAGATAGTAACTGCATCATTAATCTTGTATGTTTTGGTTCGGTAGTTCCGGTCATTATACGTTAATCATTTTCAAGTAATATAAATAATATCAATCATGATTTTAATATAATATATTTTAATTATAGAAGTATATATTTATTTTCATACATAATAGTTATATATTGAAAGATCAAATGCACCGTTTATAGAGAAAGTAAGCCATACGTATGCATCAACTCAGTTTTCATTTCTATTTGACGGATGGAATGAAATATAGATAAATGTTAATTAATATTTATATAGTTCTTATAATGTAACATATATTAAATATATATATATATATATATTATATTTATCCTTATTTAATTCAATATAATGTGTATTTGAAAAAACATCACATCAATTTATGAGACAGTAGTCCGTTGTACGCACGAGCAATGCTATCATATTTCCCATATCATAAAAAATAAGAAGTCAAATATGATGTTATAATAATGGATTTATATTTATGTAATAAAAATTATATATATAATTTATATATCTATCATTTTATCTAGTCATGAGAAGTGGTGATGGAAAATGAACTATGTCGGTTCGTGATGCAGTAGTTCGGTGTACACATGATTAACGGTTTCATTTCACATTTTGATGGATATTTGTCCTGATAATAACATAAAAAAATCTATTTATATTTATTATACTGAGAATATTATTTTTTAATGTTTTAATTTTAATTTAATTGGTTGGAAGAATAAATAAAATAAAAGCGCTCGTTTAAGAACACTACCTCTTATTCAGACAACTCCCTTAGGTTCACACAAAAATATTTCCTAGGATGGATTTCCAATGAAAAAATTGTCTCTAGGCCATGGTGAGGGATTTAAGGAATATATTTGGTCAATTATTGGATAAAACAAAATTATATTTTAGTGTTTAATTAAGAGGATAAGAGAGGTCTTTTATAAGTTTGGAAAAGAACCCACTTGGAAACCACATTAATATTTCACAAAAAATCAAAAATGATAAATTAAATACCAATAAAAAATATTAAAAATGACCATATATTATAAATATAGATAATATAATATCTCAAAATTACTATCCAATTTTATTTAGATATGTTTTAATAGAAATCATACAAATATCTTTTCAATTTAACCCATAGTAAACCAATTATAACTTTAACTATGATAATTGATTCATACTGGTTTAACTATTTTTTATATTTAAAAATTAAATGATATTATTAGATAATATTGATTATGATTATTAAAATTATTTATTCAATTTTCAAACTAAAATTCAAAAAATTGGTGTAATTTAATTTTAAATTAAACCCATATAAGTGACAGAAAAAAGTTTTCCAAAAGAATACTTCTCATAAGTTCAAAAGGTTTTAACATTAAAATTCAACATAGAATGGTTTATAATGAAATAAAATGAATTAAAAATCATATAATTTATCTAATTTGAATTTTAAAACCATTTAGACAAATTAACTTTATAAATTCTTTAAATGAAATGAATTGTTTTAATAAAAATGATTATATTTCACTATTCAGCGAGAAATGTTTTTTTAGGAAAATCCAAAAAATTAACCCTTAGATAATTTTGATACGATAATTTATAAAATGAAGATTATTCTTTAAAATAACTTTTATAATGGTGAAAAAAATTATTTTTAAAATAATTATGTAAAATGCGTCGAACTCGCTTATTAGAAAAATATATTTTTTTTTTCAGAAAATTTTTTCTTTAATTTCAAATGGTTTCTATTTTTATTTATAAATAATTGATAAAAAATTATTAATTTTATAAATTCATAAAATATACATTTTTATAATCTAGTTTATCCTATTCATATTCACTATTTCAACAACTATGAGAAAACTATAATATTGAATTATAAAATTTTAAAAGTATATTGCGGCTCATTAAAACCCAATGATTCACGTATAAAATAAATAAAAAAGTGGTTAAATTAATTAATGTGAAATATGTTATAAAATATCTGGTTGTCACATTCTACATATAACTCCCAAACCCTAAAATCTCGAAGCTGGTGCATTACTTATTACAATGGTATGAATAAAAAGAATGAAATACTGATGGAACGATCAGTTTAGTAGTCTTGAAGAAACTATATAAATATATAAGTAACTCATATTACATTGGCAAAGGTATATAAATACAATAAATAACACAAACAAGAAAACCACATCCACAATAACTCAATAAGTGGTCTCCTCTTAATATTCTATTGAAGGTAAACAATTGAAAGGGGTGAGCTCAGATGCTCATTAAGGGTTGAAAATAGTGCGAGTATGAATAAACAATAATTGAACCATAATCAAATTGACATAGTCAATATGGTATGGCGAATAAATGAAAAACACATCCCATTAATAATCTAAGAATGAAACTACATCCATAGATTTTGTCATACTAAAAACATCATGGATAGTAACAACTGAAAATGAATAAAGATAATGCATGTTAATGGGACATCAAGCATCTGAAACATGGAACCAATATACTGTGAAAATAGTTTATGTCCGTGAGTAGATACCCATATGATGCTATTTTGAAAACAAACGTGAAGGGTTTGTTTCCAATTGATTTGTATCATGAGATTCGTCGATGCATCAGGGGGAAAAAGTGGGACTTTAAATTCACTAAAATCCCAAATAATTCTTTATAAATAGATTTATTATTGTTAAAATATGCCTTCTCAATATTTGTATAGAGTAGAGGATACAGATTCAACAATATTTCCATAGTTAAAACAAAATTCAAAATAAACATTGTATATAAAAGAGTATACAAATCAAGACAATAATCATATACATGAAACCAGAATATGAATATATAATATATTTAAAATTTCAAATGAAAAATGATCTCATAGGGGTAGTAGGTAGAACTCATAAAGAATGATTAGGTTCACAATACCAAGTAAATCACAATGAGATGGAAACTGAAACAAAGTCCCCTACAACATTGAAATAAATTGAGTTAATAATTTTCAATTGAATCACTGAATAAAAAGAAAATGAAAAGAATTATGATATTAAATATAAAATTGCTATAAAAATACACCAAATACATGAAATAAGTGGAGAACAATGGAAATCTCACGGAAATAAAAGAGAGATAAGAATCCCTTTACCTTATGCCCGAATGTGTTATTCGAGTGATCTTAATAACCTGAATAATCAAATTTATATTCATTAATTAATAAGAACATAACCTCTTATACATTTAATTTAATTAGTTAAACCTAATTATGTTCATTCATGGCCTTTTTTCTGGGTTTAAGAGACACAATTTTATTGTTTTGGAGGCATCTTCTTTCTTTGTTTTCATAATCGGTTTACATATATTCATGAATTGAAGTTCATTTAAAATTTGATTAAACATCCATAATTGTTAATATATATTATTAATGACATTAAATATATATAAATTAACTTATAATGATATTCTATATATTCTATGAGGATGACTCATTAGTTAAAAGTTAATGATAAATGCATGGATTAACTTGGCAGTTTCATGCTTAATGAAGTTGTTTTGTATTATTATTTTTTATTACGAGTGTGAATGGAATATAGAACATTGAATAAGTTAAAATAAATGTATTATGATCCAGTTAAACCATTAAAAAGGTTTCATGACCATTCTTTAATATATTAAAAGATATTGAAAACCCATCATCCTTGAATGTGATAAATTAGCACATCTTGGATGGTATTTTCATTTTTACTATAAGTGGAGGGGAAAAAGAGATATTATGATTAAATATTCAGTTAGAATAATAAAATTACATTTCATGTATGTTAATTTAATTATAATATCATTTTTATGTGGGTATGTGAGTAGAGAGAAATAAAATAATCAAACATGTAAAAGAGGTTGAAAGAAAAAGGAAGAGAGGTTCAACTCTTGAGTACTCCTCCTTTAGAATCTCATTAAGGCCTTTGTTTTTTTTCTTTTGATGAGACCAGTAGGTTTTTGACATGGGGGAATGGATTGGGAATTGTATTTTTCATAACTTAGGCAAGGCTCAAAACATGAGTGGTATGGGAGGAAGAGGGGTGAGGGGTAGTTTATATAGTGGAGGGGAGGAGGCTTTTCTTAATATTTTAATCATTAGTTTATTATTTTTCCATAAGAAAAGAAATATTGAGTATTCAATGAACTGGAACAGTAATAAGTGCATGTTATTTTGATATTGGGGTTCTTACATCACTCATAATGTTAGGAATAGTGGATTTGAATTATATTGTATTTATAAGGTAAATTAATCTATTTTACTTTTAAAAAATTCAAGTATTTTAGAAAAATCGAAAAAATTTACCCTAGCATTTATTCAATGTGTAGAATGAAAAAATGAACTCCATGTTTCAAAAATAATTTTAAAAATATGTGAAATTTAATTTTTAATTAAAATCAACATTTTATAAAAAATATCAACACCTAAAATATTCTTCTTCATTTTAAGGTGCCTAAATTTTATTTACACTCTCAGGGGAAAGGGTACCCAAAATATAGGTCATATTACTTTTTATAAGGGTAAGTGCCTATTCATAAGGGTATGTTACTATTCATAAGGTTATGATACTATTTACTGAAAATTAACTTGATCCTATCAGAGTCCAAATATCACCTTGGTCGCAACCGTGTGTGTCTGTTTTTTGAAATTCAAAACACAGAAGTGTGATATTTAAGTTTAATGGCTAGGTTATGACTATCAAATATAATAACCAAGTGTTGTGTCATAGAGACCTAGTGTTTTCTGCAATATAGGAAATCTAATGAATTGAAAGTATTTACGAGAAACCATATCATAAAATACTTGGGGAGTAATATTATTCCCAACATCAGAAATTTCATCCTCAAAATTAAATCCCTTTAAAAGTATGTGGGTGGTTCTTCTTTATAACATCCTTAGGTTCCCATTTTTCTTCCTCCATTTTATGGTTTCTCCAAGGAACCATTACCTAATGAGTCGTCTAGTTTCTCAATACTTGCTCTCTAGTGTCAAATATCTTGATAAGCTCTTCAGAGTAAGACAAATCAGGTTCTAGATCAATTTATTCAAAGGTGAGTACATGAATTGGGATTTGGGATGTATTTCTTTAACAAATAAACATGGAACACCTTATGAAATATGAAGTGACTTGGTGGAATTTCTAAACAGGAAGCTACAACTCCAATCCTTTCCAAAATTTCAAATAGTCTGATGTACTTGGGGATTAGTTTCCCTTTCTTACAAAAACATAAGACACCGTTCCATGGAGATACTTTTATAAATCCATGATCTCCTACCTAAAATTCCAAATCATTCCACCAATTGTCAGCATAACTCTTTTCCTAATTTGGTCTTTTTTAATATGGTTCTGAATTTTCAATAACATTTCAGTTGTCTCTTCATTAAGTTCTGGGCCTATAAGATTCCTCTCACCAACTTCATCCCAACATGGGGGAGTTTAACACCTCTTACCATATAATGATATATATGGTGAAATTTGAATGATAGAATGGAAACAATAATTGTAGTAAAATTACACAAAAGGCAAGTATTAATCCCAAATACCTTGAATGTTAAGAGAGCATGATCTCAACATGTCTTTTATTGTTTGAATAGTCCTTTCAAATCGTCTCTTGGTTTGGGGTATATAAGAAGTACTCATATAAAGCTCAGTATCCAAATCCTTATAGAGAATTATCCAAAATTTAGAGGTAAATCATGGATATTTACCAGACACAATCATTATAGGTGCACCATGAAGCCTTCCAACATCATTAATATGAATTCTTTCTAGGAGATCACGTGTTAAATCCTCTCTTATAGAAAGGAAATGTGCTTATTTTGTGAGATGATCAATAGATACCCATATTGAATCATTCCTTCATTGTGTCCTCGATAGTCCTATCAAATAATCCATCCTAATGTAATTATACCTACATATAATAATAGTTAAAGGCTTCATGTCCCATCTAGAAGGTTGTCTCTTAGAATTCCCTTATCAACAAATTGGACACATTGACATATAGTTAGAAATTTCTCACTTCATTTTATCCCCAAAAAATATTCCTTCAGATCTCTATATATCGTAGTGATACCATGATGTATATAGAAATTTTATCTATGAGAATCACTTAATAGTCCCCTTTTTAGCTCAGGTATTGATGGAACACATAACCTCTACCCAAATTTTAGAACTCCATCCCCATACACAAAGTCTACCAGTCTTCCATACTTAATAACTTTAATTATCATTCATAGATTTTCATCATCAGATTGAGAGATTTTTATCTTCTATTGTGAATATGGTTTAACAATAAATTGAAAAAGGAAATATGTTTCCCCTTCCTTAACAATTACTATATACATATTTAGTAGATCCATGAACATAGGATATCTCTCAATCCTCATTTGCGTCAAAATTCCATGATATTTCCTGCTTAATGCTTCTACCACCATATTTTCCTTTCTTGGGTGGTAGTGTATTGAACAATCATAATCTTTGAGTAACTCAATTGATCTCCTTTTCCTCATGTTGAGTTCATTATGTGTAAATTTTTTTTCAAACTCTTGTGCTATGTATATATCTCAGATCTTTAAATGTAGAGATAATGTCTCTATATTTTCAGAGCAATGATTATGGCTGCTAACTCAAGATCATGAGTTGGGTAATTTTTTTCATTAGTATTCAACTACCTTGATGCACAATAAATAACATTATTAGTTTTCATAAGGACACAACCCATTTCATTATTTAATGCATCACTATATATCACAAATCCATAATTTCTTGATGTAAGAGTCCCAATTAGAGGATTGGACAATATTATTTTCAATTCTTTAAAGCATTATGTGCATTATTTCATCCATACAATCTTAAACCCTTTACATGTGATCTAGGTTAGAGATTTAGCGAGTCAGGAATGTTTTTGAATGAAACACTGATAGTAACCTACTAAGCCAATAAAACTGTGTACCTCAGTTATGTTCATTGGTGTTGGTCATTCTTGGATTGCCTTAGTCCTTGTAGGATCAACTATGATTCCATAATTAGAGACAAAATGTCAAATAAAATTAATTGATTGCATCCAAAATTTACATTTTCTAAACATCCCATATAATTCATTTCTTCTAAGAGGTTTTAGAATGATCTCCAAGTGATTCTCATGGTCTTCATAGATTTCGGATTATACCAAGATATCATCGATAAATACCAAAAAAGTCATCAATATAGTCCTTTAAAACAATATTAATTAGATCCATAAAAATATAGGGTGCATTATTCAGTCCAAAAGGAATTACTATAAACTCGTAATTCCCATACCTTGTCCAAAATGTAGCCTTTGTAATATCTTCCCTCTTCACACATAGCTGATGATATATTTATCTAAGGTCAATCATAAAAAAATATTAGGCTCCATGATGTTGGAAAAATAAATCATCAATATGTGGTAGAGGATACCTGTTCTTTATTTTAATAGCATTGATTCCCTTGTAATCAATACAAAACCTAATAGATCAATCTTTATTCTTGACAATGTGGACAAGGGGGTCCCCCTGGAGAAACAGTAGGTTGAATACCTCCTTGATATTAGTATTTCACTAGGAATTAAATCAATAGTGAATTCAACTTCCTGTTCTGGAGGATGTCCTAGAAAATCCATTGGAAATACATTAATGTATACTTTCAAAATAGGCACATCATATATTTAAAGATTTCATTCCCCACCCATTGATATTCTGTTCTCTTCCACTTCATGAATTGCATTCAGTAGAGCTATTGGGGGTGGATCTAGAAAAAAAAATTATATGTAGAGGTTTATTCTTCTATTGATAAGGAATTCTACACCATTCTCAAAAATTATAATTTTCATTTTCTTGAAATAGTTCTTCACATCATAATTTTACATCTAATTCATACTAATAATTATATAAAAGTCAATCGTTGGTATGATTATAAGGTTATAACTTAAAGAACGTTTATATGCCATGATGGGGACATATAGACACATCTCTTTTGCAATAATAAATCCCATAGGAGTTTTAACTAAAAAATTCTTTATTAAATAAAATTTAACATGTCTAATTTTTTTAGAAAACTTGGAAGATATAAATGAATGCAATGATCCAGAGTCAAAGAACGCATTGAATATGTTTGATGAAACAATTAATTTACTTGCCACCACATCATTAAGAACTTCTACCTATACGGTTGTAATCACATAAGCCTACCCTTGGTCTCATGGCCTTTTCTAAGGAATGTTTCCTTGGCACATATGACTCTCATTTTTATAGTGTCTCATCTCTATACAATTATAGCATTGAACATCCTTGACTTGTCTCATCCCCTTAAATTTACTAGATCGATGACCCTTTTCTCTACACTTATAGAAAAATCCCATGCATTTCAAGCATTTCCTAGGATGATTATTTCTACATTTCATGCATAATGCAAATTGCTTCTTTACCTTATTATTCATTAGATCTACAAAATTTCTATGTTTATTAGAATGAGTCTTCTTATCTTGATTTCCCTTGAACAAATTTGACCTAGAAAATTCCATCTCTATTTTGATGGCACTTAATATAATTTCATTATATGATGAAAATGTTTGAGAAGCCAGTTCCCTATGAAGAATTGTCTTAAGACCTTCAATGAAATGATAAATCTTATCTTTTAAATAACATACGTAATCCTTAACATACCTGGATAATCTGGTTAAAGAAGCCTCATATTCCGCTACACAATCTTCTTCCAATTGCTTTAGGCTATGAAATTTCCACTTCATTTCAGTTCGTTGTTCTTGAGGGAAATATTTTTCAGGTAACATTTATTTAATATTCCTATATTCCAAATCATCTATTTCTTCTTCCTCCATGGTATTCTAGATCAGGGACCACCATTTATCAGCATCAACCATATGGCAATATACTTCTAGTACTACATTTTCATTTTCATTGCATCTTAATGCAAGAAATATCTTTTCTAGGAACATGTTCCACTCCTCAAATACCACTAGATTAGTAGTCCCACTAAAGATGAGGGATTCTGTAACATGAAATGATCTAGTATGGGTGTAGCGTGATTATTCGTCACAGTCTGAGTAAGTTGTCCCAATATGGTCATGATCTGATCTGTTCTATTATTGACTGTTTTGCTAGCTTTGTAAATAAATCCCTACATTTTCTATCAGTATTGATTCACCTTCGTCCATTAGGCTCCATCACTAAACAATGGTATACAATCAATTACGTCATAGTTCCCGATTTCTAATAAGAAAACAGTTAAGATAATCTGAAAAATGATGGACAAGTAATCTCAAAATCATAAACATTGTTTATATTTACTTTTAAATCCTTTATAATGGTTTGTAAAGATAATGTGAATTATACTATGAATATCCTTTAGGATTGTCAAACCATGTGCATCGTAAGGCCTGTTGTTGTGTACCAGGATACCCCGAGTCAAGACCAAAATTCCTCGTCAGAGTTGTTACTCCAATGTACATCTGTGTTAGAACAACGTCCACTTGTAGTATTCAGATAAAGAGATATTTAATAGGAAAGACCACATAATCTATACTTTAACAAAATTCAATGAATTTATTATTCTATTATTATCCTCAATGTCTAGCTTAAGGTTATGTCCTCAAAACTATGTTTCTTAAGTCCACTTTCCAAGGTTCCTGCTAAACTTCATCTTATACAAACATTTAACACCCTGACCCTAGAATCTCAGATCTGGTGCAATACTTATTACATTGGTATGATTAAAAGGAATTAAATCCTAAATGAATGATGAGTTTAGTAGCCTTGGAGAAACTTGATACAGATAAGTAACTCATATTACATTGGGAAATGTAAAAAGATACAATACATAACAAAAACTAATAAACAACATCCACGTGAACTGAATAAATGGTCTCTACATCAAATCCTATTTATGGTAAAAAAAATATTAAAGGGGTGAGATCTAATGATCAGTAAGGGTTAAAAATAGCATAAAAATAAATCCAAAATAATTAAGTCATAATCGAATTGGGATATTAAATATGGCATGGTGAATAAATGAATATGCACTCCATTAATAAACTGAGAATGAAACTATGTTAATAGATTTTTTCATAGTGAAAAACTCATTAATATTAATAACTGAAAATGAATATAGAGAATTATTTTTAATTGGACATCATGTATCTGGTATATGATACCACTATAATATCAAAATGATTTAGGTCTGTGGGTAGATACTCATCTGATTATATTTTGGAAACAAACACAAAGAGTTTGTCGGTAACTGATTTGTCTCATGAGTCTTGTCGATGCATCGGGGGGCTATAAAGGGCCCCTACCTTTACAAAATTTCCAAATAATTATGTAAATATAGATTTAATACATGTACAATATGCATTATCAATTTCTATATAGAGAATATGATAAAAATTTATCAATATTTCCACAGTTAAAAAAACATTCCAAAAAAACAACTTATATAAAAGAGTATACGGGTTAAAAACATAATTATATCTATAAAACCAGAATACAAATATCTAATATATTTACAATTTCAAATAAAAAATTATCTCATAGGGAAATTATGTACACCATATAACAATAATTAGGTGCCCAATACCTAGTAAATCACAATGAAATGGAAACTGAAACAAAGTCCCTTACAACATTGTAATCAATCGAGTTAATAATCTCCAAGTGAATCACTGAATTCCATGAATATAAATAGAATCATGATATTATATATCAAATTGATATAAACACACACCAAATAAAAGAAATAAGTGGTGAACAATGGAAATATCATGGAAATAAAAGTGAGATGAGAAACCCCTTACCTTTTTCCTGAATGTGTTCATCAATTGATCTTAATAACCTGAATAATCAAATATGAATTAATTAATTAATAACATAAGAAACTCTTATACATGAAATTGATCAATTTTAAAATTATTGGGTCTATTTATGGACTTTTTTATTTGTTTAAGAAGTTTAATTTCATTTTCTTGGAAGCATTTTCTTCCTTGGTTTTCATAATCGGTTTACATGTATTCATGAATTGAAGTTCACTTGAAATGTGGTTAAACATACATAATTATTAAAATATATTATTAGTGAATTTACATAGATATAAATGATTTTATAATGATTTTGGTTACATTCTATGAGTATGACTCATTAGTTAAATGTTAATGATAAATGTTTTGATTAACTTTGTGGTTTTGTGGTTAAAGAACTTGTTTTGTATTATTATTTTATATTATGAGTGTGTAAGGATTCCAAAACATTTCATAAGGTAAAATAAATATATTAAAATATTTTTCAACCATTAAAATTTTTTATTACCATTATTGTATATAGTAATATAAATTTTAAACCCGTCATCCTTGAATGTGATAAATTAACACATTTCAGATGGTATTTTCATTTTTAGTGTAAGAGGAGGGGGGAAGAAGATATGATAATGAAATATTCCATCAGAATAATAAAATTTTATTTCATTTAATGTACTATAAATATCATTGAATTTGAATATGAGTAGGTGAGTAGAGAGAAATAAAATAATGAACTTGTAATAGAAGTTGAAAGAAAAAGGAAGGGAGGTTCACCTCTTGAGTACTCCTCCTTGTGAATCTCTTTAAGGTATCTTTGGCATTTTCTTGAGACCAGAACATATAAAACATAAGGGATGGATTGGGAAGTTTATTTGGATGATCATAGAAAAGCCTCAAATCTTGAGTTGTGTGGGATAAAGTGGGGGGGGGGGGTTTATATAGCAGAGGGAAGTATGGTTTTCTTAATATTTTAATCATTAGTTTATTATTTTTACCAAAGTCAAGGAATAGTAAGGATTCCATGATATAGAATAGAAATAAGTGTATGTGATTTTGAGATTTGGATGATTACATCACACATTATGTTATAAAAATTGGAATTAAATTATATCATATTTATACAGTAAATTAATGTATTTAACTATTCACAAAAAATTTAAGTGTTTTAGAAAAATTTAAAAAATTAACCCAAGCTATTTTTAAATCAGTATAATAAAAAAATTAACTCTATGTTTCCAAAATAATTTTCTAGAAATTAGAAATTCAATTTTTAATTAGAATCTTCATTTAAACAAAAAATACAAACACTTAAAATATTCATCTTTATTTGAAGGATTCTAAATTTTATTTTCACTATCATGGGTAAGGTTACAATTAATAATGGTCATATTTCTATTCATAAGGATATGTTACTATTAATAAGGTTACATTACTATTCATAAGGTTATGTTACTTTTCAATGAAAAATCAAATTGATCATATCAGACTCCAAATATCACGCCGATTGAAACTATGTATGTCCATTTTTCGATATTCAAAACACAAAAGTGAAAAATTTATGTTTAATGGATTGGTTATGACTCTATTATGTAATAACCAAGTTTTTTATCATATATACTTATCAGTTCATGCAATATAGGTTATCTAATAAATTGAAATTATTTTAGAGAAACATACCATAAAAGGATTGGGATTTTAAACTACCCCGCTTAAATAAAATTTTCCCTATCAATTTATCACTATTATCTATGGTTTAATATTTTAAAATTCCTTTAATGATACCCACATCATAGTTTGAAATAACACAAAAACACATAAATTGAGAATTTTGAAAACATAATAGTTACCAAATGTAATGAATAATTAGGTTTCTATATATCGAGAGTAATAGTGGGAAATTAAAATAGAGAAATGGTGGAGAAATCAAAATCCCATTTACTAAAAGAGAGTGATATAAAACATGTTCAACACAAATTAAATGACTGAAAAACCATAAATTTGTGATGGGTGGAAAGACCACCAGTTAATCAAAAATTAAGGTAATAAAATAATATTTTTCTCTTGATACTTTTACTAATGTAGAGTAATTACTTCACTATCTAAGAACATAAGTAAATTTACACACTTTATATCTTTCCATTTCATAATAATAAAATAATTATTGGGTTGTGATTTGATCACTTTCAACTTCATCTCTTACTCTAAGAAAAGAATATCCCTATTTTTTATTCTGAAGCACTAAAATTTACTTTTAAGGGATCATAATATCCATAAACAAGTAAAATTTATTTCAATTTGTCTCTAAATGTTTACTAAAACCAAAATTGTTAGCTCAATTTATCCATAATAATAATTTAATCTTTAAAATCTCATTAATGACACCCAAATTTCAAATTAATTCATTCTACAAGTTGTTATCCATAAAATAATTTATGTAAAAATGATGTCATATTATCCATGACATCATAATGGCATATCATAGGCACCACACCCTTGTCCCCCATCGATTGTGGGTTCAATCCTTGCGACCTTTCCAGATGAGGCAGTTTTTCACCCGACATGTGGGTTGCTGTTTTTCTAAAACATCATTAATATAATTTCTTTAAATTTACCTAGTTTTAATAACCCATTTTTATTTGAAAATAAATGATATGATAATCCATAAAGAATACCAATACTATCCCATTTACTATATAAAAATGAAACTTCTCTCAATCGAATAATTATCACAATATCATGCACATACTATTTGTTGTCATTCCCTTAATCACGTGTTCATGAAAAATATCCCCTTACCACTAAATAAATTTTTGTAGTTATCAATACCATTGAATATATATCTTAAAATTGATTTAGAAACCCATCGTAGTAAAATACTTCTATGCTTTAGAATTCTTATAACCCGAATTTCATTGATAAAATAATTATACAACAAAATTCTAAATTCTAAATAAAAAATAAATTTAATTATTACACATCATATTTAGTAACAACATATTCATTTACTTTTTCCAATAGCTTCTTACAAGCTATATTCCATAGATTCTTGGGTTTTTTTTTGAAAATATCCCCATATCCTTGCATTTGAAGCATTTAACATTGACCATTTACTTCTTTCCCTTTCAATAAAGAGCATGGTGGCATTTCATTCCACAATTTTAATGAAATCTCATTCTCTTCAAGAAATTACTAGGTTGTTTCTTTCCACAATGATTATATGTGGGGAAATCCTTATTACCCTTCTTCCATTTATCCATTTTTTATTTATTATCCACTTTTTCTCATTACTTCCTTCAAAGACACATAACATGGTGAATTATTTATGTATATTGATTGCACATGATAATATATCCTCGTATGATTATAATGTTTAGGAGAATAATTCCCCATATAGTATTAGATTTAAATCACCAATTAAATGGTAAATTTTAATCACTAGAATATGTATATTCCAAAATATACCATTCTAATATTGTAAATTTATCTTCATACTTAGCACCATTTTCCTCCTCCTTTTGTCTCAGAATCGAGAAATTCCTCTCCATATATTCTAGTTACTCATGTGGAAAATATTTTTCCAAGAATAGTACCTTAAAATCCATACAATCAATATTTTAAATTTGTTCTTCATCCTTATATTTCTATATCAGTGACTACCATTGATCTATATCTCATGAGAGATGATAACCTTTCATGAAAACTTAATACCCTTAAATACTACCCAAAACGAGATATATATTCTCTAAAGAACTTATCCATTTTTCAAATAAAAATATACTTGGAGTCCCCTTGAATTATAAAGTTTTGTAATGATTGAATGAACTACCATTGTCACACAACATGGGGGATAATTAGGCCACTTCATATGGACAAGGTTATTACTCATAACTATAGTCAACTACCCTAATATGGTTATAATTTTCCAGCTCCAACTGTAGATACATTATCATTTATATGAGGAAAATCCCAATGTGAGTTACGTGCATTAACACGGTACTAGTTCATTCTACTAGGTTCCTTTTAAAAAAATTGAATACACTATATTAGATCATAACATTATGAAATTTAATTTATAATCGTAAAACAAGTAAAAAACATAACATAAATTAAAAAATGTATACATTTATTATCTCAAAATTAGAAACACAGTTTCTTTGGGAATGTTTTAAAATACCAAAAATATTTTCATATCCTTTATAATGGTTCTTAAAAAATATTTTTATTATCCAATGTATTCACTCCTAGAGTGTCGAAACTGATGTGTACTAAGTCTTATTTTTTATAAGAGGTAATTCTAGATTCAAACCTGACATGACATTTTAATAGTTATTACCCTTTGGTATATTTGTTATCTAACCATATCTACTTATAGTATCCATAAAGGGATGTATTTCAATGAAAAAAAACACAATCTATTACTTATAAAAATGTTAAGGATGTTATCTTATATTTCGACCTATCCTCAAAGTTAGTGTTAGGGTAATATTCCCTAGACTATGTTTTCCTAAATCTAGTTCCCAATGTTTCTACTAAAAATTCATTATATTCCAACCATAAATACTTGAACCCAATTGTCTATAGCTTGTAAAGACCCGTAAAATTCAAGGGAAATTTTTTCTTAATTTTCTTTAGAATTTTACAAGAGCGCGGTTTCAGACAGCACCTGATTCCGAGGCCCGGAGTGCCCGGAATTAATTTCCGAAGTTTGGCTCGGGTACGTTCAGTGAACGAACGAGCGGGAATTCCTAACTTTTGATCCGGTGCTCGGAATTGAAATCCGAGGGCACCGATGAACTCGCAGCGCCGATATTCGCTTAAAGAGACCTTTTCGGGAGTTGCGTTTGTTGCGGGTTGAAAGTTAAGTTTTGGGGTTTTTAGTTTGAGTTAAATAAAATTGTGAAGAACAATTTTATTATAACTAGTTAAAACCTATCAAAGGAGGTTGGAAGTGGGACCCACACCCACTTAACCTCCCTTGGGAGGATTAAGTGTGGTGGGGCCCACACGAACCCCTAATCTTTTCAAATTCTCTCAACATACTTAACCCCTAATTAATTGACTTAAGTTACTTAATTAATTTTGGGAGTTAAGCCTTTTTGAATTTCAACTTTTGAAATTCTTGTGTGTTTTGTAATAATAAAATAAGATGTTATCTTATTTTATTATGGGTTGTTTGTTTGTCTCCTTGAGAGCTTTTGGAGAGCTTCTTCTTCATCTTCAAGCTCTGACGAAGAACGAAGAACGCCCAAACTCCGACGAAGAACGACGCCTCTCTTCTTCGTCCTCGGTGTCAACAAGAGGGAACGCCGCACCCTCCTCGGACCTTCTTCGTCGGCATACGAAGATTCGCCAACGACGTATCTCTTCAGGCATAACTCTTCGTCAACGGATTTGACGAACGACGACCGCGACGCCCGACCTCCGCGACGTCGTCTTCCGCGGAACGTTCTCAATCTTCGAACCTTATATCAAGGTAGGGGTTGTTGTTTAATTCTTTAATTATTCCATTTCTTGCTCGTGGATCGCATGTCTACGTGAGGCTTTGAAATATTTTATTTAAGTGTTATAGTTAACGCGAGGGGGGCCGGACCGCACGAACATGGCCGAACCCCCCCTCCATCGTTCTTGTTTTTTTTTTCTTCTTGCGTGAGGAAGCAAGTGGCGTGGTGCCGTCGCACCACGCGGTTGATCGTACAAATATTTTACGCGGCGCCGTCGCGCCACGCCGATGTAGAAACTTCAAGAACGCGACGCCGTCGCGCCGCATTGAAAAGAATCAAAGCACGGCGAAGGGGCGCGGTGCCGTCGCACCGCGCCGGATGACGAACACCGCGGCCGGTTCCGGGCCGCGGCGGGACGAGGAGACCGCGGCCGGTTCCGGGCCGCGGCGGAAGAGAAGACCGGCGGCCGGGCCGCCGGCGTCGGAAGCCGAAGGGGGACCGGAATTTCCGGTCCCGTTAGAGAAAACCGGCCGGCCGGATACCATTAAAACCGGGGAATTTAATTCCCCGGCCACCTCATAAAACCCCCCCTCTTTATGAGGGGGGGCGGTTCTTTGAAGGAGGGGGGCAGCCGGCCCCCTCGGTTCCGCACCAGCAGGCCCCCCACGTGGGGGGGGCTTCTTTAAAAAAAAAAAGGGCGCGACCCTTTGTGCCGCGCCGCCCCTCAAAAACCGCGGGGCTTAGCCCCCGCGTGCGTACGGCCTCCCCGCAGGCGACAGCCGCCGCGGTTCCCCGCGCCGCCGCGCCGCCCCGCCGCCGCCCGCCGCCGCCGGCCGCCGCCGCCGGCCGCCGCCGCCGGCCGCCGCGCCGCCGCCGCGCCGCCCCAGGGGGGGGGGGGGGGTCGGGCCGGGTCGGCCCGGACCCGGACCCCCCCGTTTCGAACCAGAATTGGTTTTTGGACCATAACTTGAGCCTCAGACCTCCGAATGACGAACCGTCTGCGGAAACGCGATCCTTGGATCGAGACGGTCGTTTCGATATATCGCACTCAAGGTTTCGGTTAACTTTGAGTTCGGCCGGGTTGGTTCGTTCACGAAACCAACCGGGCCTTCGGAGCGGAAACGCTCATATCTTGAGCTACGAACGTCCGATTGACGCGCCGTCAGTCGCGTTGTGTTCCTCTTAGTGAGACGGATCTTTTGGCATACTCCGCCCGAGGTTTGGACGCAGGTGGAGTACGGTCAGGTTGGTTTTGCCTTAAAAACCAACCGGGCCCCAGAGACGAAAATGCCAATAACTCTCAGACCGGGCGTCCGTTCGACGCGCCGTCTGTTGCGTTGAGTTCCTGTTGACGATACGGAACTTTTGGATACATCAACTTCGGTCTTCGTGACAGTTGATGTATCAGCCTCTCGGCTCGTGGAGCGGACCCTCCGAACGAGCTTGCTTTGTGCGGGAACCCTAGTGCTGGCTGCGACTGTTCTACTGCTACGACTGCTACTGTGACTGCGACGACGACAGTACAGAGATCCTGTGTGTATTCGACGACGACGACTACAGCACTCAGCGATCCTACGTGGATCAGTGCTACAGGTCCTGTGTGGGCCCGATCCTGTGTGGGTTCTTGCGCTCAGCGGTTCTGTGTGAGCCAGCGCCTACAGGTTCTGTGTGAGCCCGATCCTGTGTGGGTCTTCTGCGGGGGTTAGTTACCTATCGATCCTTCGTGGGTCCGACGACTTAGATGGATCAGTGATCATCTTTATCGTCCTCTGAAGAAGTATACCTGTGTGAGCTGAATCCTGTTGTTTTCCTGTGTGGATTGTGTTGTGCAATCCTGTGTGGATTATGTTTTGCTTTCCTATGTGGAATACGTATACTTTCCTGCGTGGACTGAGTTGTACTTGGGCTCGGAGGTTGGAGCGTATTTTAATTGATGACTTAGGTATATGTATGGGCATATACCTAAGCAGTGTCGGTTGTTACTTCGTGATTGTACTTTTCTTCGTGGTTTATCCTTTGTGGATTTGAGAGACCTTCAGGGGTCTCGGGGTCCCTACTGAGTAGCTTATACTCACCCCTGCACGGGCTTCGCCCGCACTACGTTGTGTTGGTTGCAGACGACGGACAGCGTTGACCTTAGCTGAGGCTTGTAGAGCGGGACGGTACCCGGAGGTGGACCACTGGGCGGGACGTGCACGGAGCGGACGACGGGACCCGTGGAGCAGAGGAGCTATCTGTACCCACCCTTCAGGTGGGATTTCCAGTGGACAGCTCGGAGTAGCGGCTTTTACTTTTCAGTTGCTGTTTTCCCTTTCGAGTTGTACTTTACTTTCAGTTTGGGTTTGTATTCTGGCCCATTTACCTTTCCGCACTTTCAGTCGTACTCTGCTTTGTTTAGTTTTTTACTTTCCGCTTGTTTACTCTGTGGTGTGTGTTTACTTTTCAAAGGCAATGCCTTCCCTTTTTACCGGGATTTACGCCTTGGTGCTAGTCGCCAGCCCCTGGCCTATGGAAGGCGGGTTTGGGGTAGTCACGGCACGGACCCCGAGGGCGGGTCGTGACAAATTGGAATCAGAGGAGTTCGGTTCTACCGCGAACTCTGATCTTTTCTATGTGAAGCAATAATGTTTAGCGTATTGAGTGTGGATATCAGTCCAGGGAGTCCAGTGTTGGTGCGGCGGCCGACGTATCCGTACACCAGGACCCTGACTTCTGATTTCCGACTTAATGAACGAAAACATTGATTGCGTGTGTGTTTCAAAGTTTTCTTTGTGATTACTTATATCAGCTCACCAGGTATACTGTTCTGACCGTGGCGCACCTGTTTCCTTTTCAGGATGGCCCCACGACGGCAGCCAGCTAGGGTTCCGAGAGTCGAGCGAGACGACAGCCCACCGAGCGACGAGGCCTCGGTGCAGGGCCCTTTTCCAGTATTGGCACCGGTGGTAGCTTTACCCGCCGATTCCCCGATGCTTCCAGCAGCAGCCGCTGACGATGCACGTCGCCTCAGCGCACTGCATGAGTTTCAGCGACAGCGACCGCCCAGGTTTCGCGGGGAGACGGATCCCCAGGCAGCAGAGGACTGGCTGGAGGCAGTGGTTCGAGTGTTTAGGCTAGTGAGGACACCAGCAGACCTCATGGTGATCCTCGCTACGAGCCTACTACACGTAGCAGCAGGACGATGGTGGAGCCTGATGCTCCAGGTGCACGATGAGGCATCTCTACTTTGGACGGACTTTGAGAGCCTCTTCCGCTCGGAGTTCGTCCCAGCCACCCTTCGTGCGGTGCGTATCCAGGAGCTTCTACAGCTGCGGCAGGGCAGCATGACGGTCGCTCAGTACTCGGCGAGATTTACCGATCTCTCGCGCTACTCGACCGACATGGTACGGGACCCATTCTTCCAGGCCCGGACCTTCGAGCAGGGTTTGAGACACGAGATCAGGGCATCGCTGATCTCCCTCAGCATACCGACTCAGACAGGAGTACTGGAGCGGGCCCTTCTGATCGAGAGCTTCCTTGCTGAGACTACACCAGCACAGCGACCCACCGCAGGGCGGCACGTGGCAGAGTCATCCGCAGCAGGCAGTCGACGGATGACTCAGGGGACCAGACAGACCAGACCTTCGGGCAGACGATCTCAGGGCACTGGATCAGCAGTACGGGGCACACAGTGCGGAGCCAGTCTTACGAGAGGCAGACAGTGCTACTCGTGCGGCGGGCAGGGCCACATGGCCCGTGACTGCCCGACCCGCCGTGCCGAGGAGAAGCAGTCAGTTGATGGACCACCGAGGCAGAGGCAGAGGGTCGACCATGGCGGTCCGCAGGGAGGAGGCGGACAAGGCAGAGGAGCTGGACGAGCAGCCGGTGGTGGCCGACGCTTTGAGGCACTACCACCACCACCACCAGGAGGTCCACCCCGACCACAGGGAGCTGGCGGGCAGCGACAGGCACAGCTCCAGGCAGCAGAGGCCTACGACCACGGCGCACCTGAGATGATTCGAGGTACTATCTGTGTCTATTCCACCCTTGCTGCAGTTCTTATAGACACAGGAGCGAGTTATTCTTTCATAGCCGTTGCCCTTGTTCGGAGCTCGGAGATTCCGACAGAGCCGTTGGCTCGATCCTTACGGCTAGAGACTCCTACGGGAGCAGACTCGACGATTACACACTGGTGCCGGCAGTGTGAGCTTACTCTAGGAGGCGAGAGCTTCGGCTGGGATCTTCTTGTAGCAGCGTCGAGGCCTTACGACGTCATCTTGGGCATGGATTGGCTATCTACGGTCCATGCACAGATTGACTGTTTTAGGTGCAAGGTGCGATGTGTACGCACCGACGGGAGCAGGTTCACCTTCACCGGCGAGAAGGGAGCCTTAACAGCACAGGACGGACTTCCGCGGAGGAGAGGACAGCCCATCACTCATCAGTTGGCTAGCCTTATCCTTGGAGCAGTTGACGTGCGGAGTCCTGGTTTTCCTACAGTGGTGGATCAGTTTGCGGACGTTTTTCCCGACGATGTTCCAGGGCTACCTCCTCGCAGAGAGGTAGACTTTTATATTGACTTGTACCCCGGGACAACCCCGATATCCACTCCAGCATATCGGATGGCCCCCGCCGAGCTTCGAGAGCTACGGGTACAGTTGGGGGACTTGCAGGGCAAGGGGTTCATCCGACCCAGTGTTTCACCCTGGGCTTCCCCGATATTGTTCGCCAAGAAGGCGGACGGGAGCTTGCGACTTTGTGTTGACTATCATCGCCTGAACCAGGTGACAGTGAGGAACAAGTATCCGCTACCGAGTATTGATGACCTCTTTGATCAGCTCAAGGGAGCACGGTGGTTCTCGAAGATAGACCTCAGGTCAGGCTATCATCAGCTCAGAGTCAGAGACGAGGATGTGCAGAAGACGGCCTTCAGATGTCGGTATGGCCACTATGAGTTCTTGGTTATGCCTTTCGGTGTAACCAATGCCCCAGCAGTGTTCATGGCTCTCATGAACAGGATCTTTCAGCCATACCTCGATCGGTTTGTCGTGGTCTTCATCGACGACATTCTGATTTACTCTACGACAGAGGAGGAGCACGCCTATCACTTGCGAGTTGTTCTTGACACACTCCGAGAGCACCAGCTTTATGGTAAGCTCTCGAAGTGCCAGTTCTGGATACGTGAAGTCCACTTTTTGGGACACGTTATCTCTGAGGCGGGAGTTGCTGTGGATCCCGCGAAGATTGAGGCTGTGTTAGCATGGGAGCCACCCAGGAGCGTGACTGAGGTTCGGAGTATCTTGGGACTAGCTGGATACTATCGGAGATTTGTGCCGAACTTCTCCAGAGTTGCGGCATCACTCACAACTTTGACGAAGAAGGGGAAACCCTTCGTGTGGTCAGACAGATGTCAGCAGAGCTTCCAGGAGTTGAGACAGAGATTGACTAGCGCACCTATCTTGAGGTTGCCTGAGGAGGGAGTAGGGTACGTAGTCTACTGCGATGCATCAGGGACCGGACTCGGATGTGTTCTGATGCAGGAGCGGGCAGTGATCGCCTATGGATCACGACAGTTGAGGCCGCATGAGCAGAACTACGCTACCCATGACCTGGAGTTAGCAGCAGTGGTCTTCGCTCTGAAGACATGGCGACACTATCTGATGGGCGAGCGCTTTACAGTCTTTTCCGATCATCAGAGTCTCAGGTATATCTTCTCACAGAAGGACCTAAACCTAAGACAGCGATGTTGGCTCGAGTTCCTCCAGGACTATGACTTTGAGATAGTCTATACTCCTGGGAAGGGGAATGTAGTAGCCGATGCCCTCAGCAGGAGGACGGGCATTCAGCTACTTGAGGAGGCGACGAAGCAGCTAGCCTCTTTGCAGATATCGTTCATGGATAGAGATGGAGCAGCCTTTCTTCAGTCTCTCACAGTCACTCCTCCACTACTGCAGCGAGTCAGGGAGGCACAGCGCGGGGACGCTGACTGTGAGACACGGCGTGCACAAATATCCTCGGGACAGGCACCTGATGGTTTCTCCCTTGGAGCAGAGCACGACATCCTTTTTAGAGGACGTACCTTGGTACCAGTCGCATTGCGAGAGGAAGTGCTGAGAGAGTTTCACACTTCTCCTTTGGCGGTACATCCTGGAGTGGCGAAGATGTACCAGGACCTCAGACGACAGCACTGGTGGTCGGGCATGAAGAAGGCTGTAGCAGAGTTCGTTTCACGATGCCTCACCTGTCAGCAGGTGAAGGCAGAGCATCAGGTACCAGCAGGCTTGGTACAGCCCTTGGAGGTTCCGGAGTGGAAGTGGGATGGCATATCTATGGACTTCATGACTGGACTTCCACACACTTCCAGAGGTCACGACTCCATCTGGGTGATTGTTTACCGACTCACCAAGTCGGCACACTTCTTACCCATCAGAGAGCAGGGCTCAGTGGAGAGCTTGGGACGTCTCTAAGTTCAGGAGATTGTGCGGCTCCACGGCGTGCCATCATCTATCGTTTCCGATCGAGATGCCCGCTTTACTTCCCGGCTTTGTAAGGGGTTACAGGAGGCGTTCGGGACGCAGCTACGTCTTAGCACAGCCTTTCACCCTCAGACGGATGGTCAGACGGAGAGGACCATTCAGACTCTCGAGGACATGCTCCGCGCATGTGTCCTCGACTTTGGTCGTAGCTGGGAAGACCACCTACCCTTGGTGGAGTTCGCGTACAACAACAGCTACCACTCCACCATCGGGATGGCACCGTACGAGGCATTGTACGGCCGACCTTGTAGATCTCCTTTGTGCTGGACAGACCCTGGAGAGTCAGCACTGGTGGGACCGGAGATGGTCCAGGCCACGACAGAGAAGGTCCAGGTCATCCAGGAGCGGATGAGGATAGCTCAGAGCCGGCAGAAGTCATACGCTGACAGGAGGCGGAGGCCACTGGAGTTCGAGGATGGCGACCACGTCTTCTTGCGGGTCTCACCTCGACGTGGTATTCGGAGATTTGGCCGAGGCGGCAAGTTATCTCCGCGCTTCATCGGACCTTTCCAGATTCTCAGTAGGATTGGCGAGGTGGCTTATCGCCTGGCTCTACCACCTCAGTTGCACCGGGTGCACGACGTCTTCCACGTATCCCAGCTGAGGAGATACGTGCACGACCCGACGCACATCATTGACCATGGGGAGCTTGACGTTGACGATGGGGCGACTTTTACGGAGGTCCCGGTGGAGATAGAGGATCGACAGGAGCGGGTCCTGCGTGGGCGATCGATTCCTCTTGTGCGCATCAGATGGCAGCACGGGAATCTCCAGGAGAGCACATGGGAGCGGGAGGCTCAGATGCGTGCTCAGTACCCTAATTTGTTTCCCTAGTTTTGATGTATCTTTACGGGGACGTAAAGCCCTGAGGTGGGAGTAATGTAAAGACCCGTAAAATTCAAGGGAAATTTTTTCTTAATTTTCTTTAGAATTTTACAAGAGCGCGGTTTCAGACAGCACCTGATTCCGAGGCCCGGAGTGCCCGGAATTAATTTCCGAAGTTTGGCTCGGGTACGTTTAGTGAACGAACGAGCGGGAATTCCTAACTTTTGATCCGGTGCTCGGAATTGAAATCCGAGGGCACCGACGAACTCGCAGCGCCGATATTCACTTAAAGAGACCTTTTCGGGAGTTGCGTTTGTTGCGGGTTGAAAGTTAAGTTTTGGGGTTTTTAGTTTGAGTTAAATAAAATTGTGAAGAACAATTTTATTATAACTAGTTAAAACCTATCAAAGGAGGTTGTAAGTGGGACCCACACCCACTTAACCTCCCTTGGGAGGATTAAGTGTGGTGGGGCCCACACGAACCCCTAATCTTTTCAAATTCTCTCAACATACTTAACCCCTAATTAATTGACTTAAGTTACTTAATTAATTTTGGGAGTTAAGCCTTTTTGAATTTCAACTTTTGAAATTCTTGTGTGTTTTGTAATAATAAAATAAGATGTTATCTTATTTTATTATGGGTTGTTTGTTTGTCTCCTTGAGAGCTTTTGGAGAGCTTCTTCTTCATCTTCAAGCTCTGACGAAGAACGAAGAACGCCCAAACTCCGACGAAGAACGACGCCTCTCTTCTTCGTCCTCGGTGTCAACAAGAGGGAACGCCGCACCCTCCTCGGACCTTCTTCGTCGGCATACGAAGATTCGCCAACGACGTATCTCTTCGGGCATAACTCTTCGTCAACGGATTTGACGAACGACGACCGCGACGCCCGACCTCCGCGACGTCGTCTTCCGCGGAACGTTCTCAATCTTCGAACCTTATATCAAGGTAGGGGTTGTTGTTTAATTCTTTAATTATTCCATTTCTTGCTCGTGGATTGCATGTCTACGTGAGGCTTTGAAATATTTTATTTAAGTGTTATAGTTAACGCGAGGGGGGCCGGACCGCACGAACACGGCCGAACCCCCCCTCCATCGTTCTTGTTTTTTTTTCTTCTTGCGTGAGGAAGCAAGTGGCGTGGTGCCGTCGCACCACGCGGTTGATCGTACAAATATTTTACGCGGCGCCGTCGCTCCACGCCGAGGTAGAAACTTCAAGAACGCGACGCCGTCGCGCCGCGTTGAAAAGAATCAAAGCACGGCGAAGGGGCGCGGTGCCGTCGCACCGCGCCGGATGACGAACGCCGCGGCCGGTTCCGGGCCGCGGCGGGACGAGGAGACCGCGGCCGGTTCCGGGCCGCGGCGGAAGAGAAGACCGGCGGCCGGGCCGCCGGCGTCGGAAGCCGAAGGGGGACCGGAATTTCCGGTCCCGTTAGAGAAAACCGGCTGGCCAGCTGGCCGGCCGGATACCATTAAAACCGGGGAATTTAATTCCCCATCCACCTCATAAAAACCCCCCTCTTTATGAGGGGGGGCGGTTCTTTGAAGGAGGGGGGCATCCGGCCCCCTCGGTTCCGCACTAGCAGGCCCCCCACGTGGGGGGGGCTTCTTTAAAAAAAAAGGGCGCGGCCCTTTGTGCCGCGCCGCCCCTCAAAAACCGCGGGGCTTAGCACCCGCGTGCGTGCGGCCTCCCCGCAGGCGACAGCCGCCGCGGTTCCCCGCGGCTCCCCGCGCCGCCCGCCGCCGCCGGCCGCCGCGCCGCCGCCGCCCCGCCCCAGGGGGGGGTCGGGCCGGGTCGGCCCGGACCCGGACCCCCCGTTTCGAACCAGAATTGGTTTTTGGCCCATAACTTGAGCCTCGGACCTCCGAATGACGAACCGTCTGCGGCAACACGATCCTTGGATCGAGACAGTCGTTTCGATATATCTCACTCAAGGTTTCGGTTAACTTTGAGTTCGGCCGGGTTGGTTCGTTCACGAAACCAACCGGGCCTTCGGAGCGGAAACGCTCATATCTTGAGCTACGAACGTCCGATTGACGCGCCGTCAGTCGCGTTGTGTTCCTCTTAGTGAGACGGATCTTTTGGCATACTCCGCCCGAGGTTTGGACGCAGGTGGAGTACGGTCGGGTTGGTTTTGCCTTAAAAACCAACCGGGCCCCGGAGACGAAAATGCCAATAACTCCCAGACCGGGCGTCCGTTCGACGCGCCGTCTGTTGCGTTGAGTTCCTGTTGACGATACGGAACTTTTGGATACATCAACTTCGGTCTTCGTGACAGTTGATGTATCAGCCTCTCGGCTCGTGGAGCGGACCCTCCGAACGAGCTTGCTTTGTGCGGGAACCCTAGTGCTGGCTGCGACTGTTCTACTGCTACGACTGCTACTGTGACTGCGACGACGACAGTACAGAGATCCTGTGTGGATTCGACGACGACGACTACAGCACTCAGCGATCCTACGTGGATCAGTGCTACAGGTCCTGTGTGGGCCCGATCCTGTGTGGGTCCTTGCGCTCAGCGGTTCTGTGTGAGCCAGCGCCTACAGGTTCTGTGTGAGCCCGATCCTGTGTGGGTCTTCTACGGGGGTTAGTTACCTATCGATCCTTCGTGGGTCCGACGACTTAGATGGATCAGTGATCATCTTTATCGTCCTCTGAAGAAGTATACCTGTGTGAGCTGAATCCTGTTGTTTTCCTGTGTGGATTGTGTTGTGCAATCTTGTGTGGATTATGTTTTGCTTTCCTATGTGGAATACGTATACTTTCCTGTGTGTACTGAGTTGTACTTGGGCTCGGAGGTTGGAGCGTATTTTAATTGATGACTTAGGTATATGTATGGGCATATACCTAAGCAGTGTCGGTTGTTACTTCGTGATTGTACTTTTCTTCGTGGTTTATCCTTTGTGGATTTGAGAGACCTTCAGGGGTCTTGGGGTCCCTACTGAGTAGCTTATACTCACCCCTGCACGGGCTTCGCCCGCACTACGTTGTGTTGGTTGCAGATGACGGACAGCGTTGACCTTAGCTGAGGCTTGTAGAGCGGGACGGTACCCGGAGGTGGACCACTGGGCGGGACGTGCACGGAGCGGACGACGGGACCCGTGGAGCAGAGGAGCTATCTGTACCCACCCTTCAGGTGGGATTTCCAGTGGACAGCTCGGAGTAGCGGCTTTTACTTTTCAGTTGCTGTTTTCCCTTTCGAGTTGTACTTTACTTTCAGTTTGGGTTTGTATTCTGGCCCATTTACCTTTCCGCACTTTCAGTCGTACTCTGCTTTGTTTAGTTTTTACTTTCCTCTTGTTTACTCTGTGGTGTGTGTTTACTTTTCAAAGGCAATGCCTTCCCTTTTTACCGGGATTTACGCCTTGGTGCTAGTCGCCAGCCCCTGGCCTATGGAAGGCGGGCTTGGGGTAGTCACGACACGGACCCCGAGGGCGGGTCGTGACATAGTTGATGGTTACATTATACCACTCGAACAAGATACAAGAAACGACATTCCAAAGGACCAAATAGTTTATAAGCCTTGGTAAACGTGAAACATAATTAAATCAAAAATTACATTGAAAAATTAAATTTGAAACATTATATTATATTTGATCATCTGTATTTTTTTGATATCTTATTTGTTTGATCATGGCCTCCATGTGCATTAATTCAAGACATTAATGAAAGAAGTGTCTCGTGCATGACAGAGACAAAGGCTTCAATTCAAATCTGTTGAAGAGACCTTTAAGTCAATAAACTAAGTAAAACATCACCCACAATATTGAGCAAGGGGTAGTCAACCAAAGTGTTATGAGGGATGTAGTTTTCTATCCCTAGGGCATCATGCCTTTTTATTACATAACTTTTCATTACATTTTACAAACCGAAAATCTTTAATGTTTAGTGTCTTGCAAATAAGTTACAAAATGAATTAAGACATACGGAACTCTAATAATACACTTGTAAGGATTCATCATAGGTTTATACTAATTATAGTTACTGCGTCACATAAGTTGGGGACATATATCAAAGGAAAGGGTGAGCAAAAGGCCCATTAAGTGTAAACAAGGGAAAAAATTTACTTGTGATATCAATGAGAACCTCAATAAATACATAAAGACATGAAAAATGAAAAAAAGGCCTATCATAAGAAAAAAAAGAATCATAACATAAAAATGTGTATAAAACATTTAATTTATAATTCATAAGAATATCACCACGGTCTATCCGAAAAGTTTCATAAAAATTAAAATGGTTATTCACCAAGGTATTGTAAAACATTTCATCATTAGAGATTAATATCATTACCCAATATATTGGACCACTATCAAGGAAAAAACGTTAAATGTAATTATTATCTGGTGATCCACATAGATCATAATCAAACATTTCATTAATAACCCAATTATAATAAATGAAATGTGTTTCAAATCTAAATTGTGTCAACTTAAAAAGTTCTTAAAATATGATCATTATGTCATTTATAATCCATGGAAAGGGAATGGGGGTTTTATGTATATAAATTATAGAATTAGATATATAATTTTTATTTATTTATGAATACCTTTATAAATGAAATCGATTTATTCATTCACATAAATAAAATAAGATAATTTCTTGAGAAAAAGAGAGAGATTTTGAGTTGAAAATTATGCAGCATAATGGCTATGCAACATGGTTTTAGAAAAAATTAAAAAGAAATAGGAATAGGGTCACCCATTCATAAATGGCTCATAATATATTATAGTCATAGAATAAAATGTATATAGAAACCTTGTAAGGAAACATGGAAGGCATACCACATAAAAGAGAATGTGAATGGAAAAAATAGAAGTCGATAATTCCCTTACCCTGAAGAGTATGTTCTAAAAATAAATGATAGAGAACTCTAGGGATTGAGGAAACCATTGGAGGACTCATTGTAAGGTTTAAATTGCATAAAATTGTAGAGAAAGATTTTGGAATAAAAGGAAATGAAATAATGGGTGGGTATTTATAGAAAAAGTGAGGGAAAATTTTATTAATTTTAAAGGTCACCTCATTGTGTTATTTTCTCATGGTAATGGCCACATTGGACACCACATTTCATATATTAATCCATAATAGTTGACCAGCATTATTACATTATTATTACATCATTATTACATATCTATGAAGTCATTAAACATACAAAATCTTCAAGACAATATTTTTACTATTATCCAAAAAATCAACCGTTTATGAATAATCTGAAAAATTCACCCTAACTATTTTTTTATGTGTAGAATTAAAAAGTGAACTCAATTTTAAAAAAATTAATATTATTTTAAATTAAATAATATAAATAGAATACTAATACTTAACAAATAATTTCTAAAATATTTATTTACATATATTATGATATAATTGTGTCACGTTACAACTTAAGATGACTAAAAAATATTTATACATTCTTAGGTTATGTTACTATTATGTTGGTCAAATTACCATTCATATGGGTAATATTACTATTCTAAAGAGTAATGATAGTATTCACTAAATTTTTTTTGGATCTTATTAAACCACATTTTTCACCTTAATTATAACCATGTATGTCCGATATTCAAAAGTAATATCACAAAAAAGTTATTTAATAATAAAATAATTATTTCATTTTGGATTAAAACACTATTCATCAAAAAATATTCATCAAAAAACTATTCATCAAATACTAAAAAATTAAAATTTATTAGAAAACTTCTAAAAATTGAACCTAGATTAATTTTGACATTTAAAAATCAAAAATGATGTTTATTTTTCCATAATAATTCTCTATGTATGAGAAATATCAGAAAATTACAATTTTTACTTATAAAAAAATTTATCAAATTTTTCTTAATTAAAAATATATTTTATTAAGAAAATATATTCTTAACATAGGAATGATGAAAATAATAATTTTATTTATACCAATGGATCACCCAAAGTAACTAATCCCTCATTACATAAACCCTTATAATGCCTTTATAGGACCTAGGAGTAAGGTGTGAAATGTTGATAGAATCTTATGGAGGCTCATACAACATTGCTCAAGTGGTGATTTATATCAGCTCGAACATCACATATAGGTGATTCTATTCATGCTTAATGTGTTAAATTTCATCTTGGGATTGGTCCAAAGTAATGCCCATGGACACTAACTCCTTCCCAAGCTCCAAAAATGACCTTCATATGGACTGAGTCTACTAGATATGACCATATTATCGTCTTTATACAATAATAATCATTATCATTTAAATTTATAATAACTCATTTTATCCTTAATAATATAGTTTCCAATGGTCATATTGACCAATTTTCATATAACAGTGGAAACCCAATGGTCTCATTTCAATTATAATCACCTCATTAATAAAAGGGATATATTTTTGTTTTGTATAGAATAAAATAACATACATTTTCAAGAAATAATTATTATTCAAAAAAGTTAGGTCATTACATTCTCCCCCATTAAAAAATTTTACCCTTGAAATATCATCTCTAACCCTCAGAAGATAAAAGGTATGGGTACTTCTACCTTATAGTATCCTCTATTTCCCATGTGGGTTATTCATATTTGTGATTCATCCAAAACACATTAACAAGGTGAGGATTCATGTTGCATAGAACGTTTTTACTATGATCCAAGATCTCCAATGGCTACTCCTCATAAAAGATGTCATGTTCCAGTTTCACCACCTCTGGATTTAGTAATTGTCAAGGGCCAGGCATGTACTTCCTTAATAGGGTTACATGAAATATGCCATAAACATGATCTAGAATTAGGGAAAGTGCAAGCCGATACAACACTGCTCCTATGGAATCAAGGATTTCATAGGGGCCAATGTACTTGTGGATGAGCTTCCCTTTTTTCCCAACCACATGACTCTCTTACATTGAGAAATTCAATGGATAAATTTGTCACAAACATCAAACTCCAAGTCCCTTCAACAATTGTAGACATATCTAATCATCTGACAATGATAAGCCTTAATATGTTTATTGATTTCATGATCTTTTTATGTCATCTATTGCACAAGATCAGGCCAAAAAATCTTTATTTTACCAGCTTCATCCCAACAAGAAGAAGTTATACACCGCCTTCCACATAGAGATTTATAGGGTTCTATTTTAATGCTCGAGTAGAAGCTGTTGTTGTAAGAGAACTCAACTAATGGGAGATGTTGATCCCATCCCCCTTTAAGATCCATTGAGCATGATTTCAGAATGTCCTTGAGTGTCTGAATAGTCCTTTCAGATTGGACATCAGTTTAGGGATGATAGGCCATATTGAAATTCAATTCGTTACCCAAAGCAAGTTGAATACTTCTCCAGAATTTTGATGTGAACCTCAGGTCATGATTAGATATGATGGATAGTTTTACCCCATGCATCCTTTCCACTTACCTCACTTAAATTTTGGAAATTTTATCAAGAGATAAATCTTCCCGAATAGATATAAAATGGGCTTTCTTGGAGAGATGGTCTACTATAACCCATATTGCATTGTTTCCCTTTTATGTTCTTTAGAGACTATTGACAAAATCCATAATTATATTATCCCACTTCTATGCTAGTATGGGTAGTGGTTGTAATACCCCTTTAGAGAGGTGTCTCTTGGACTTCAATTTCTGACACACCAAGCACCTTTTTGTCTAGTCAGCAATCTCTCTTTTCATGTTGTCTAACCAAGAATGATCATGAAGGTCCCCCCACATTTTTGTGATTTCGGGATGTATAGAGAATGTAGATCTATGATCTTAATCCATCCACTCATTCATTTTTTTGGAATAGATGGAATGCATAGTCTTTTATGAAATTTTAGTACACTTTCTTGATCAATATTGAATTCAGGATACTTTCCATTCTTCATAGACTCAATCTTTATAAGTAACAAAAGATATTATTTTTGATATTTTTTTATTATCTCTAGTAATGATGTTTGAGAAAAAATTTGTGATAGGGTTGATGATTTCCCTTCCCTTACGATTCCCATGTCCAATTTTACTAGTTCATTGATCAAAGGATCTCTTTGAATCCTCATCATTACCAGCACAACATGGTATTTTATACATAATGAATCAACAACATTATTTGATCTTCTGGGATGATAATGAATTGAACAATCATATTCTTTAAGAAGATCCAAAAATATATTATGTCTCATGATCAATTCCTTTTGTGTAAAAATACACTTCAAACATTGATTCTCAATGTATATAGCACACTTCTCCCCATAAAGATAGTTCCTCCACATCTTCAAAGAAAAGACAACAACAAACAACTATAGATAATGAAAATGCACCCAAGCCCTTTTAGAGATTAATTTCTAAAAAAAAAGAATCTTTATCTACTTAATGGAATAGTTACCACTGGTTAATTAAAAAATCACTCCTTCATATCTTGGAGACATTCCTCACACACTTTTTGCCAAATGAACAAGACCCATTTTCTAGGTAACATGGTTAATGGATTATAAAGTCATGAAAAGTTTTTCAAAAACCTCCTATAATATTCCACTAATATAAGGAAACTATGAATCTCATTTATTATTATAGGATGAGGTCATTCATCTAAAACCTTTTTCCTTATAGGGACATCTCAGATTTTTACATTGGTTTCAATATTCCCTAAGAAAGAAACTTATTATAACAAAAACTCACACTTACAAAACTTTCCATATAACATCTTCTTCCTTAAAGTCTATAATATAACCCTTATATAATCTTCATGCTCCTCAAAATTTTTTAAATATTTAAGAATATCATCAATAAAAACTACTACAATGCTATCAAGGTCTTAATTAATGACTATATTTATCAAATCCAAAAAAAATTCAGGTGCATTAGACAATCAAAAGTTCATAAAGGCAAACACATAATACCTATATCTTGATCGAAAGGTGGGTTTTGGAATATCTTCTTTACTTACCCTCAATTGATGATAACTAGAATGAAGATCAATATTAGAGGGGAATTGATACCCACAAAGTTGGTCAGATAAGTCATCAATTCTTGGAAGTGGTTATTCATTCTTCACTGAGATCCCATTCAGTTATCTATAATAAATTCATAACAACATTGATCCATCCTTATTCTTCACAAAAAGAACATGCCCCCCCAAGGAGACACACATGGTCAGATAAAACCCTTCTTCAAAAGATCTTGTAGTTGTTTCCTTAATTCCTCTATCACCATATTTTATATTCTACATGGGATTTTTCATATCGGATGAGATCTAGGTATGAGTTCAATAATGAACTATACCTATATTTCTGTGGGAGGTCTTGGTAACTCTTAATAAAATACATCAATGTATTCCTGATCAGGTGGGATATTTTCTATACATATACACTCATTTCATTACTTTTCTTCACCGATCAACTCTATAAAGAATGCTATAAGAGATTCTTCTAGAATAATATCAGGTTGAGATATCTCTCCTCAAAAAATAACTTTAGGATTTCCATTAAAGACAATTAATATTTCCTTACTTCTACAATTGATCATAGAATTATACATTTAGAGATATTCCATTCCTAGTATAATGTAAAATTTTAACATAGGAATGACTACAATATTTGCAATAAGATTATTCTCACTAAAGTAAATAATAGGGTTTCCAAATATTATTGATTCTTGGAGAATATATGCAGTATTCTGGAATAACAACTCTACTTTTCTCAGTTCTAGGATTAATTCTATATTAATTACAAACATGGAGGATATAAAAGAATGCATTGAACTAGAATAAAAAAGAAGTTTTTTTCTTGCTTTAATAGAACAAAAAGAATACCTACCACAAAATCATTTGGATCTTCAACTTCAACCGTCATGATAGAAAACGCATGAACATTTACCCTTGTTCTATTCAGAGGTCAATGGTGATTCCCCTCCACTACCCCCATATTGGGATAGTGATTGGGAAATTTCCAAAGCTTACCACTCATGAAGCATCAGACGTAAGGTAGGGCTTGAAACATCTTACATTTTTCTTTAGTGTTGGGATGTGGAGGATTCATCTCACTACTACAATTTCAAGAAATATGGACTTCTCTTCCAAACATATAACATTTCTCAATTCAATGAAGGCAATTACCTAAATGATTCTTATGAAATTTGTTTCATGTAGAATGTTTAACGTTCTTTCCACATCATCCTTGGTCAAAGCTCCTCCCAGTGTTTAGGTCTAATGATCTCTTCTTTTCATTCAATTTATGGGACCACTGTGTCTCATAGAACCGAATCTCAACATTCATAGGACTTTGTAAAATTTTACCATAGCATTCATATTCCTAGTTGGTTAGATTATTCTGTAGATGAGGTTTTAGTCCACCAATGAATCTATCAACCTTTTTATTAGGATCCATGAAAATGCTAGAGGTGTAATGTGAAAGATTTTTGATGTTCATCTCATAGCCTTCCATATGTTCATTCTTCTTCTACTTCAAATCAAGAAATTCATTTTCTCTTTTTTTCATATTGAATGAGGGAAATATTTATTCAAGAAGATCACCAAGAAATCTTCCCATTACATAACATCAATCTACCCTCCTGACCAATGGTTTTTAATTAGTTTCACAACTGATCAGCTTCACCCTCAATGTAGTAAACAACCAAGGTGACTTTATCTTGTTTGAAACTATGAATTACATAAAATATCTTCTATATAGTGCTTATCCACTATTCCACATTTAATGGGTTGGTAGATCCACTGAATTTTGGTGGTCTTTGATTCATAAAGGACTCAAAGTAATATTGTTCTATTCTTAGTGAAATCAATCTTTCATCTGGATTCAAGTTATTTACCATAACATGAGTCATTTGATTCATCATTCTCTTGAAATATTCTATTTGATCTTCCATTAGAGGGTCATCATCACAGGGTACATCCCAGTCACTATTTTTACGATTCAACTTATTTACCCCCATTTTCTTATTAAAGAAAAACATAGTGAGAAATTTGTTTCATTTAAGAATCATATAACTCTAAAAGATTTTTTGTCTTAAAAAATTATGCATAAACACATTATTCAATATCAGTATCTACATTTCCTATAAATCATTCATAAAGGGTCATAAAAATCTTATGATTAACCAAAAATATCCCACAAGAGTGTCAAAACGAGAGTGCAACATGTCTCGTTGACATGCACTAGTTCTCGCTCGAGTCTAGCTCAATGCGGGGTTTTCATTTTTTACCCCTAGATACATCTGTGCTAGAGCCACATCCACTTATTCATATCTAGATATGTATTTGTTTCTTCAAAAAAACATAATATTTCACCAAAATACCAAGAATTTTTCTTATATTTAAACATTTATATAGGGTTCCTCCTGATGTTTTCATATCATTATTTCAACAAATAACTAAACCAACATTTTATACAAACTATGGAATAATGATTTTTTATTAAATAACATTTCATTACATATTAAAAATAGAGGACCTTTAATGTTTAGTTTGCTGGAAACATAAAAATATACATGAAAATATAAGGAATTTTTCTAATCAACTATTAGGGATTCATAATAGGTTCATACTATGTAACATTACTATATATCATATTCGGGGGACACACATCAAAGGAAAGGGTGAGCGGAAGGCCTAGTAAGGGTAAACAAGGGAAACCGTTTACTTGTGATATTAATAAACACATGATGAAATAAATAAATACATGAGAAATGGAAAAATACTATCAAAATAAAAATAACATGTATTGTAACATGAAAATTTTTCTACCACATTTAATTTAGACATTCATAACCATTTCATCATGGTCCATCCACAATGTTTCAAAAAATTACCTGGAATATTCACCAACGTATCGTAAAACTTGTAATCTCTTTAGATTAATATCATTACCCAATGAATTAGAAAGATATCATGGTGAACCACTAATATTTTTATATTTTCATGTTAATTACATAGATCATAATCAAACATTTCATAAAGAACCCAATGATAATAACAGAAATGGATTTCATATCAAAATTGTGATGTTTTAAAAAGTGCTTAAAGCATGATCATTATGTCATTTATAACCCACTGTAAGAGAATTATCATTTTATGTATGTAAATTATAAAAAAATATATCATTTGGATGCCCTAATTAATACCCCTAGAAATGAAATAGGTTTCGGTATTCATATAAATAAAATAAATGAATTTTATCAGAAACAATAGAGAGATTTTGTTCTAAAATTTCGCATCATAATGACAATGCGACATTGTTTTAGAAAACATGAAAAAAGTGGACTGGGGTCACCCATTAATAAATGACTCATAATATAGTAAAGGGATAGAATAAATTAGAAATATGAAAATTTTATAGAAACTTTAAAGGAATTCCACATAAAAGATAACTTGAATAGAAATGATAGAAGTGGAGAATTCACTTACCTTGAAGTGTAACTTCACAAACTCTATGATCGAGACATTTGTGGCTTGAGGATACATTGGGGAAAATTATTGGGAGGTATAAATAGCATAAATTCATAGATAATTATTTTGGAATTAACAGAAATGATGGAATGGGTGGTTATTTATAGAAAAAATGAGGGAATATTTTATTAATTTTAAAGGACACCTCATAAGTGGTATTTGCAATAACATGGGCTTGGCCATGGTATTTTCCCATGGTATTAGACCCTTGGGAAACCTCATATAATATTTTAATACTTAAGATTTGACCATAATTATTACATCATTATTACATTGCTATGATGTCATTAAAGCTAGCGAACCCTCAAAACTGTATTTTTACTATTCACCGAAAAATCAACCATTTCAGAAAAATCGCAAAAAATTACCCTAATAATTTTTTGACATGTATAATTCAAAAGTGAAATCCATTTTATGAATATTATTTTCCTTTTAAATAAAATTATATAAATAAAATACTAATACTTAACTTATAATATCTAAAACATTTATTTTCTTATTCTAAGATATAATGGTATCACATTATCACATAATATGACTAAGACATAATTACAGTCCCATAGGTGATATTACTATTCCATTGGTCAAATTACCACTCATAAGGGTAAAATTACTACTCTAAATGGTAATGTTACTATTCATGAAAAAATTATTTTGATCTTATTCAACCACCTTTTTCACCCCCTGATTACAACCATGTATGTCCGAATTTTGAAAATCATTTCACAGAAAAAGTTATTTAATAATAAAATAATTTTTTATTATTCAAAAAGTAATTTTCATCATAAAAAACTATTCATAAAATGTAACACCCCGACCACAGTTACCCAGAGTTGGTGCATTATTTTAATACATTTTCATAATTACAAGGAATCTAGTATCGAAGGACCGATAAGTTTAGCGGTCTTGGGAAATAGATTACATACATGAACGTTACATTAAAATTTTAAACATAAAACACAACATAAATAATCATTTATGAAGACCATTATTCCCTTGGCTTAACCCTGCTTATCAATCACAATACACTTCTTGGAATCCGGGGAAATTTGAAACATAGAAATGGGTGAGTTCAAACGCTCAGTAAGGGTAAGCAATACAGTAGAAATTTTCATAAATAGGCATAAATATTTAAAGAAATGTATAAAACTGAAACAAAATCCATTTCAACATAAACATCATCATAATATGTCAAAAATGAAATAATTCCATTTACTTACTCGAATGGATACTCTACTAGTCAAATAAGCACATGAAAAATCAATAGTCACTTTCATAGTGATGGAATGCATAATGCCAGACTATCATAACCACATAGTGAATGCCTTGTGCCAAGACTACAAATATAATTTTTGTCAAGGCCTTGTTCCAAGACACTAGTTTGTCTCATGAGACCTACCGATCCATCGAGGATCTATAGAGGGCTCCACCTGTCACTTACTAAGTCCAACGCATTCATCATATGAAAAGGATTAAACATAACATAAAATTTCGTATTAAATCTATCATACAAAATGTTTATACTTTATCAATAAACAATGAATAGTGTAAAAATAACACATCCACAGTCAAAAATATCTCAAAACCTTCAATAAAATATGGATGTTTTGTGTCATAATAAATCAACTTCAAATAAGCTTAAAATACATCAAAGGATGTTGACATAGATGCAAATGTTTTGTAAAACTCGTAGAGAGAAATATCCCTTTTTTCATGAAAACATTTAAATGTTACAAAATTTAGAAAGCATGAAATTTAAAGGAATTTTTGAATAAATGTGTCCCATACCAGTTTGAATCATTTTAAAAGAAATAACATTTTTAAGACATTCGTGTCCATATAAATAAATCCTTAAAAACCATTTTGAAAACATGGAAATTAATGAGAATGATTTAGAAGAATTAATATTTAAAACATTTAAAATGATGGTTTAGTAAAAAGTCCCTTAAAATGAATCCCTTTGAAAACTCATTTATGAATCATGGACATTGATAATAAATGTCCCAGTAGATACTTACGTAAAAACAACCTCGTATAATAATGAGATTGTGAAATTAACCCTTACCAATTTGGTAACATACAAAACATACACCCCATGAAAGAAGTATCATACAATGAATTTGTAAATACACATAAATTAAATTTTATTACACAAAGAATACAATTATCGGCAGTACATACAGCATACAAAAGGTAATAGGGGAAATATGTCATGAATCTCACGGGAATAAGGAGTGAGATGAAAACCCTTTACCTTGAAATTTCCATTAGTAGAGGGTACGTTTAACCTCCTGTATGAAGACCGTAGTATGTTATTAGATTATACCATAACCATAACCATATTTATGATATCATACATTATTCATTTATTACTTTATACCACCCATTGAATAATAATTTTCTTGTTAAATTTACATTTCGGGTAATAATCGCTTTATTTATCGTAAGTGTTTTAACTTGTTACTCTTGATTGTATCACTTAGATCATGATTTAAATACATCCAGAATATAAAACATGATTTATATATCATATATATTTAGAATATAAATATTTATAATCGACATATATATGAAATGGAAAACACCGTTTATGGAGACAGTAGTCCATAAGTACGCATAAACGCTGTTTCCGTTTTCTTATTGTATTGAACAGAACTAAGTAAATAAGATATATGTAAGTACATACATATATATATATATATCTCCAATAGCATTATTATGTCATATATTACATCCTTATTAGTAATATATTTTTTTATAATCGTCGATGAATGGTGAACTAGGAAATGAATCTAATCGCGTCGTGGTGATGGTAATCCGTACGTACGTAGGAGCGACAATATCATTTACATAAAGGTGTGTAATTGGATGGTATATTGTATATACAGAATAATTATCATGTTATGTTTATTATTTACATAAATTAAACATCATTATTCTACCCATTCAAATAATAATGTATTGAATAACAATTACACCACGACGTGGAGACTGTAAGCCGTACGTACGCCCGTATGGGGACATGTCATTCAAGGGATGGATATAATAATGAATTTGGTTGTACCATATTTATAATAACATCACATTATATAGAAGATATTGGATTTGTTATTTTAGAATGGAAACAACAATGAAAAAGGAAGTGGATGAAGAAAGGAACCTGAAAGAGGTGGTGAGATATTTACCTCTTCTTCGGGTTCTTCCTTTTTATTTGATCAAAATGGATCCTTAGGATGTCTTTATGACTAATGTAAGGCCTCTAAAATGAAGGTAGGATAGTTTATAAGGTATTTAGTTAGAGTTTGGCCGAGACAAATGGCTTAGAATGTGTGAATTAGAGTGAATGGGGAGTGCCCTTTTATAAGAGGGGTGAGGGGCACCTTAGGAAAAACATAATATATTATTTTATAATAAATTCATTTTCGGTTTCAAATAGATCCATAATGAATTATTTAAAGGATAAGGTAGGTATGGTTCTCAAACTTCTCAACCAATATGTTTTAGACAGGTTTAGGTCACCTTATTAACCTTAACTTTATGATTTAACTTTTAGTAAAATAGTTTACCTTTTACCGTGTCTACTTGTATTCTTACTCAATATGATTAATAAACATACTCTAAACACCCAAGAGAACCTCAAGTGGATATGTAATGACATATATAATATTATTTAGTTCTTTTTTTCAAACCTTAAATTTTTAGGAATATTATATGAACCAATAATATAGTATTTTTTTAAAATTTTAATTTATGTCAATTTTGACACTATTTGGTATTTTGTTTTTGTGAAAGTCATAAAAATGTTATTACTTCGAAGAAGGTACATTTAATCATTCCTAAAATGTCTTATTCACCTAGAAAATTAGTGTATGTCATAAAAACGTTGAAATTATATTTATTTTAATATTTATAATACCATTTATTTGATTCCTTCATGAATAAGGTAATTACTACATCGACATTGTGTCATAAATAAATTTAATTATTTAAAGTATAAAAATTATAAATAAAAAACCATGATGTAGGAAATATTTTTATCTTTCTAATGAATATTTATAGTCTAATTTAGCTTTTGTATAACCATATATTAAATGGGTTTTGTTAATAAAAATTGAATTTAACACTTTTAACTCTTCTTTAAATTAAATAATAATAAATGTCCTAATCTAATCCAAGTGGACCTAAGAGGTTCATATGTTATTCCTAAGGTTGTTTGTGGTTGAATTACACTTAAATAATAGAATTATAAAATGTGTTAGGGTAAGAATAATATCATTTTTACCCTTAATTACCCGATTTACTTTTAACCGTGGCAAATAAAAGTAAAAAGTTACTGTTCACCCAAAATTATTTTCATCTTATTGAACCTCACTTTTCTTACTGATATCAACCATGTCCCTTATATTTTTAAAATTCCACTCACAGAAGTGGTAAATTTATGTTTTATACGAATTTTCAAATTCTCCGAGGAGGTGGGTAAAAGACGGTGAAAAGTTCAATATAATTTTGTATATATAATATTATTAAAAAATGACTCCAATTAATTAAATTAAACATATATATTTATTATGTATCTATTTGTACCTAAAATTAAATTAAATAAAAAAATAATTATTTAAATAAAAATTCGGTTTTAAATAATAACTCAATGTTTTTCACTATTCATCAAAAACTGAAAGTTTTCAGAAAAATACCAACAATTCACCCTAAGCTAATTTTGATATTCTGAATTCAAAAATAAATTCTATTTTACCAAATTCAAAATATAGAAGTGGCAATAATTAATTTAAAATTAATTCCTGTTGTTAAAACAAATAGTGTGTTTTGATGAAACAATAACTTTCAAAAGATTGATACCTATTTAGGTCATGTTTCAAAATGAAATTAATTCAAATAAATGACATTGGATTAAATGGTAAAAATATATTATAATTACACATTAAAACCAATTAAAAAGATAATATAACCTTATAAATAAATTAGATTAAAAGGAACCTTTTAATTAAAATACAATATTTGTCACTATTAATTGAAAAACGAACTTTATCGAAAAAATTCCAAAAATTTACACAAAGTAAATTTTGATGTCCCCATTCTAAAGAATAAATTTATTTAGTCAAATTAAATATATATAAGTTTCAAAAATTGGATTTAAAAAGGGTTCTCCATTAAAAGAAGGTAAAATTTCATTTTTTTTAAAAGAAATTACTTCTTTTATCTGAAAAAAATGAATTTATTCTTACATTATGTCTAAGAAACTCATAATATGGATTATGAAATAATAAGGATTATATAAAGTTCAATATTCAGTTAATACTATTCATAACCGCTTTTGAACAGCTAGTTTCGTAAGTCATGGTACGCTTGAACTCGGCGTTGTGTGTAGTGCAAGTTATTGATTTACTTGAAGATATAATGTACTATGAAATCTTGGGGTGTTGAATGCTTCCCTACTTCAATAAATTGTGTCCTCGCAATTTGAAACTATTTTTTGAAAATAAAAGGTTGAAAATAGAAAATACCATTGGGAAAACCCACATCGTAAATTAGGTTAATAAAATTTAGTCTTAATAAAAGGAAATGGGAAATGAAAGTGTCACCACCAAATTATGATCTCAATTAGGAGAACATTGGTGGAAATTAGAGACATATAATTGAAGGAAAACGTAAATATTTATAGGTAGTGATTGAGGTCATCAATCACAAACAAGTGTAAAATTGAGGGCCTTAAATTCATCAATTTATGATGATATAAAATACCATCGGTTAAAGAAAGCATAAGGTATTAGGATAACACATTTTGGTTTCAAGATCATTTCACTAATGTTTAAGAATTAATATCTTCATAGAATAAGAGAAGAAGAAAAATATATACCAGAAAAGTAGAGTTCCATCCTTTAACTAATTTCTACCACAAACTAATCTTTCACTCTAAAAGTTAATAGAAGTTAAAAAATATTCTATTTATCCTATTCGTATAGGGTTCCAAAAAAATGAATTTATAATTCATTTACCAAAGCTTTTAAAAAAACTACATTATTCAATCAAGGAAATCACATGGTACGATGGTAAGTGATACACCCTTGTCACCCTTCGGTTCCATGTTCAAGTCTCAGGGCCTTACCGGTCGCGACGGGTTGCCACCCGACATTCGGGTTGTCCTTTTATGGAAATCAAAAATAATCTCAAACTAGAGTTATCTGAAATACTTCTATCCAGTCTCACAACCCAAAATTTTTAAGGAAGGTAAACACAATGAGGATTCTTTTTGCCATGTAATAACATGTGAACACATTCATCATGTATTCTTTTAAAACACTGCACATCCTAAATTACCACAAAACCTTATTGATTACATTCATGCTCCTTTATCCCTTATAGATTACTGGATATTATCCATCTATCTAAAAATGTTTTAAACTCCAACAATGATGGAATATGAAAATCATTAATCAGTTTCAAGGTAGTCAATAATATACAATAAAATTTATTCAAATCAACCATCTCTTATTCCAAAATCACTACCTCATTATCAGGACCATATTAAGGATTACCTTTCCATTAACCATTTATTTTAAAAAATGTGAAGCTTACTATTAAGTCACATTTCTTAAAACCATATAATCTGAAATCCTCAATAAAATAGTACTGCAGTACAATCCTTATTTATATTCATAATTCATATAACCAGTATATTGTTGACAAAACAGTCAAATGAAATAATTCTATAATAACAACATAAGAACACTAGTCATTCTGCTTCATCTCAGGTAGTTTCATAACTTGATTATTATCGAATAGCATCATTTAGGGTATACTTTGATGATTGGGACATTGATTCGCATTGTGTCCCAATGCCTTGCAGTATGAGAATTTTACATTTGAAAACTTTTTATTACCCCTGCAATCACGTACTTAGTGTCCTTTTTCTCCACACATATAACAAACTCCCATTCCCTTCATGCATTATCATGGTGATTCTTTCCACTATTATCACATATAGAAAAATCCTTCTCTCACCTCTTTACTTTATCCATCTTTCTCTCTACCATCATTTTCTTCCCTTTCTTCCCTTCAAAGACATTGGACTCAGAGAATTCTTTAATTATCATATTAACACATGATTTTATTTTTTCATATGTTGAGAATACATGGGATAATATTTCCCTTCTAAATGTTTTCTTAATACTATGAATGATATGGCCCTTCTTACTCTTTTGATCATACGTATTTCTAATGTTCTCATTCCTATTACTAGGTGCCATTTCTAAACAGTGGTATACAGTAGGTCAGTTTATGAATCACAATTCATAATTCCAAACATGTAAAATATCTAATGTAAATTCAACAGTTTATGGATATAATATATAATCGCAAAAATGTTTTCTTTGAGGAGGTATATACTCATAAACCCTAAATGCTGGTTTGTAAAGAAAACGAGAATTATCCTAAGCATATCCCTAGGGAGTGTCATAACCATAAGTGAAGAAAGGCCCGTTATCGTGCAGCAGTTCCCATTCGAGTCTAGATCAAAGCGGTGTTTTCGGGTTTTATCCCTAGGTACATCTATACCAGAGTCGCCCCTACCTGCAGGTATCCCGACTGGGATTAATTTCTTGAAAAACTAAAAAAATCTCTAGAGTAATAAAATTCTATGAAGTTATTCTATACTAATTTTCAAAGTCTATTATAGGGTAATGTGATCTAATCAGAGTTTATCTAATTCAAGTTTACAAGGTTATTTCTAAACTTCCTCTGATACCAACTGTAACACCCTGACTCTAGTTACCTAGAGTTGGTGCATTATTTTAATATATTGTTATGATTACAAGGAATCATGTCACGAAGGACCGATCAGTTTAGCAGTCTTGGAAAATAGATTACATACATGAACGTTACATTACAATTTTAAACATAAATCACCACATAAATAATCATTTTTGAACGCCATTATTTTCTTAGCATAACCCTGCATATCAATCACAATAAACTTTTTGGAATCTTTAGGAAAATAAAACATAGAAAGGGGTGAGCTCAAACTCTCAGTAAGGGTAAGCAATACAACAAAAACTTTTATAAATAAACAATAATATTTAAAGAAATGTATAAAACTGAAACAAAATCCTTTTCAACATAAACTTCAACATAAGATGTCAAAAATGAAATAAAACAATTTATGAACTCACATGGATACTCTACTAGTCGAATAATCACATGTAATATCAATATGCACTTTCATAATGATGGAATGCATAATGTCAGAATATCATAACCACATATTGAAGGCCTTATGCCAAGACTACAAATAAGATTTTTGTCAAGGCCTTGTTCCATGACACTAGTTTTTCTCAGGAGACCAACCGATGCATCGAGGAGCTATAGCGGGCTCCACCCATCAATTACTAAGTCCAATGCATTCCTCATATGAAAATGTTTAAACATAATATAAACATTTTTTTAAAACTACCATATGAAATGTTGATACATTATCCATAAACCATGAATGGTGTAAAAATAACACTTCCATAGTCAAACATATCACAAATCCTTTAATAAAATATTGTAGTTTTGTATCATAATAAATCAACTTCAAATAAGCTTAAAATCCATCAAAGGATGTTGACATAGATGAAAATGTTTTGTAAAACTCTTTGAGATAAATATCCCTTTTTCTTGAAAACAATTAAATGTAGCACAATTTAGAAAGGAAGACATTTAAAAGACATTTCTGAATCAAAGTGTTCCATACCACTTTGAATCTTTTGAAAGAATTAACATTTCTAAAACATTTTTGTCCATATAAATAAATCCTAAAAACCATTTTGAAAACATCGACATTAATGAGAATGATTTAGAAGAATAAATATTTAAAACATTTAAAATGATTTTTTGGTAAAATGTCCCTTAAAAATAATCAATTTGGATAATACTTTAATGAAACATGGACATGGATAATAAATATTTCCCCGTAGATACTTACATAAAAACATCCTCGGATAATAATGTGATTGTGAAATTTACCCTTACCAATTTGGTAACTTACGAAACATACACCCCATGAAAGAAGTATCATACAATGAATAATTAAATACACATAAATTAAATTTTATTACATAGATAATACAATTCTGGGCTGTACATACACCATACAAAAGGTAATAGTGTCAATATGGCATGAATCTCATGGGAATAAGGAGTGAGATGAAAACCCCTTACCTTGCACTTTCCATTAGTCGATGGTATTTTTAACTTCTTGTATGAAGACCGTTGTATGTTACTAAATTATAAAATAACCATATTAATATTTATGATATCATAAATTATTCATTTATTACTTTATACTATCCATTTAATAATAATTTTCATGTTAAATAAACATTTCAGGTAATAATCGCTTTCTTTATCGCATGTGTTTTAACTTGTTAATCTTGATTGTATCACAAAGGTTATGATTTAAATACTTCCAGAATATAAAACATGATCTATATATCATATACATTTTTAATATAAATATGTATAATATACATATATAAGAAATGGAAAAAACCGTTTATGGAGACAGTAGTCTGTACGTACACATAAATGCTGTTTCCGTTTTCATATCGTATTGAACGGAACTATGTAACTAAGATATATGTAAGTACATATATATATATATATATATATTTCTCCAGAAGAATTATTATATCATATATTACATACTTATTAGTAATATATATTATTATAATTGTTGATGAATGGTGAACTTGGAAATGAATCTCATTGCATCGTGGAGATGGTAATCCGTACGTACGCACGAGAGACAATATCATTTCCATAGAGGTGTGGAATAGGATGGTATACCATATATAATAAATAATTATCATGTTATATTTTTTATTTATATCAATTACACATCATTATTATACCCATCCAAATAATAATGTATTGAATAACAATTACCCCACGACGTGGAGACGGAAGCCGTACGTACGCACGTATGGTGACATGTCATTAAACGGATGGATAAAATAATGAATTGGGTTGTAAAATATTTCTAATAACATAACAATATATAGAAGATACTGTAGTTATTATTTTAGATTGAAAACAACAATGAAAAAGGAAGTGGATAAAGAAAGAAACTTGAAAGAGGTGGTGAGATATTTACCACTTCTTTGGGTTCTTCCTTTTGATTTGATAAAAAGGGCTCCTAAGGTTGGCTTTTTTACTATCGAAAGGCCTATAAGATGAAGGCAGGATAGATGATAGGGTATTTGGGTAGGGTTTTGCCAATCCAAATGGCTTAGAAGGTGTGAATTAGATTGAAGGGGGATTTCCCTTTTATAAGAGATGTGAGGGGCACCTTAGGAAAAACATAAAATATTATTTTATAATAAATTCATTTTCGGTTTCTAATGGCTCCAAAATTAATTATTTAAAGGATAAGGTGTGGATGGGTCTACAACCTCCCAACCAATAGGTATTATATAGATTTAGGTAACCATATTAACCTAAACGTATAGATTTAACTCTTAGTTAAATAGTTTAACTTTTACCGCGTCTTCTTGTATTCTTACTCTATATGTTTAATAAACATACTATAAAAATCCAAGAGAACTTCAAGTGGATCATTAATGACATATATAATATTATTTAGCCCCTTTGTCTGAACCATAAATTTTTAAAAATATTATATCAACCAATAATATAGTATTTGTATTAAATATTAATTTATGTCAATTTTGACACTATTTGGTATTTTGTTTTTGTGAAGGTCATCACAACTTGATTACTTTGAAAAAGGATCATTGAATCATACATAACATGTCATATTAACCTATAAAATTAGTGGATGTCATAAGAAAATTGAAATAATATTTATTTTAATATTTATAATTCCATTTATATGATTCTTTCATGAATAAGGTAATTACTGCATCATCATTGTGTCATAAATAAATTTATGTATTTAATGTCTAAAAACTATAAATAAAATACCATGATGTAGGAAATATTTTTATATTTATAATGAATATTTATAATCTAATTTAGCATATGTATTACCGTATATTAAAATGGATTAGTTAATAAACATTGAATTTAACACTTTTAACACTTCTTTAAATTAAATAATAATAAATGTCCTAATCTAATCCAAGTGAACCTAAGAGGTTCATATTTTTCTCCTAATGTTGTTTTTGGTCGAATTACACTTAGCTAATAGAATTAGGACATGTGTTAGGGTAAGAATAATATCATTTTAACCCTTAATTACCCTATTTAATTTTAACCGTGGCAAATAAAAGTAAAAAGTTACTATTCACCAAAAATTATTTTCACCTTATTGAACATAATTTTTCTTTCTGATATCAACCATGTATCTCAAATTTTTAAAATTCTACTCATAGAAGGGTAATATTATGATTTATGCGAATTTGAAAATTCTCCTAGGAGGTGGGTGAAAGACAGTGAAAAGTTCAATAAAATTTTGTATATCTAATATTTTTACAAAATGACTCCAATGAATTACATTTAACATATATATGTATTATGTATCTATTTGGACCTAAAATAAATTGAAATAAAATAAATAATTATTTAAATAAAAATTCTGTTTTAAATAATAACTTAGTGTTTTTCACTATTCATCAAAAATTGAATGTTTTTAGAAAAATACCAACAATTCACCTTAAGCTAATTTTTATATTCTGAATTGAAAAATGATGTCTATTTTATCAAATTTAAAATATCTAACAGGAAATAAATAATTTAAAATTAATTCCCATTGTTAAAACAAATAGCATGTTTTTATGAAAAAATAACTATCAAAAGATTGATACTTGTTTATGTCCAGTTTCAAAGCAAAATTAATTCCAATAAACAAAATTGGATTAAATACTAAAAATATATTATAATTACACTTTAAAACCAATTAAAAAGATAATATAACGATATACATATATTTGATTAAAAGGCACTTTTGAATTAAAATATAATATATTTCACTATTCATTAAAAAAGTGAACATTATCAGAAAAATTCCAAAAATTAACTAAAAGTAAATTTTAATGTGCCCATTCTAAAAAAAAATTTATTTTTTCAAAATAAATATATATAAGTATAAAATGTTGGATTTAAAAAGCATTCTCCATTAAAAGGTGGTAAAATTGCATATTTTTTTAAAAAATACTTCTTTTATCTGAAAAAAATGAATTTGTTCTCACATTATGTCTATTAAACTCATAATATGAATTCTAAAATTATAAGGATCATATAATGTTCAATATTAGGTTAATACTATTCATAACCTCTTTTGAATAGTTAGTTTCATAAGTCACGGTGCGATTGAACTCAGTGTTGTGTGTAGTGAAAATTATTGATTGAGATGAAGAAATAATGTACTATGAAATCTTGGGGTGTTACATAAAATAATATTCATCAAATTAATAAAATTAAAACTTCTTAAAAAACATCTAAAAAATAAGCCTAGATTATTTTTTTACATTTCAAATTCAAAAATGATTTTTATTTTACCATAATAATTATCCATGTATGAGAAATCCATCAAAAGAAATATTTTTACTTCTAAAATCAATTTATAAAACTTTTTTTAATTAAAAATATTTTTTATTTAGCAAAGATATTATGAAAATAGGAATGATGAAATAAAAAATTTATTTATTCTATGGGATTACACAATGTATCTAAGGCCTCATAACATAAAGTCTTATAACGCTCGCATAGGACCTAAGAGTAAGGTGTGAAATGGTGATAGAATATTTGGGAGGCTTAGAAAACATTTCCTAAGTGGTGATTTCTATCAACTTGAACTTCTCTCAAAGGAGATTCCGTTCAAGCTTATCATGTTGATGTTTGGCTTGGGCTTGGTACAAAGAAAAGCCTAGAGACGCTAATTCCTTCCCATGCTCTGAAAAATGGGCTTCTTATGGCCCAATTCTACTAGATGAGGCCATCGAATCTTCATTGTACAATAATAAAAACAACCATTTCTATTTATACTTAATAATAATAAAGTTATGAGTATAGTTTCCAATGATTATATTGACTAACAATCATATAAAAGTCAAAACCCAATGGTCTCATTTCAATTATACTCACTTCATTAATAAAGGGATATAGTTTTGTTGTGTACAAAATAATATAACATTAATTTTCTGGAAACAACTACTATTTAAAAAGTTTGAGTCGTTACAATCCCTATGTATATGTAAAGGCAGTATTCCTGGAAGAGAGTTACTATGTACAAACTTTTGTACTCCGCATCTAGTTAATATTTGTGGATTATTTGTACGCCAAAAATGTTGTCGGCATATGGTCCTTGAACATATCCCTTAGTGGTGAACTAGTAAAATTTTTGCCTTCCATATCATTACATGTGAATGTATTATTGAAGATAATATCCATCACACAGGTTTAATGAGTTCCTTCCAATGTTGGAACTAGATCATTTACATTAAAAGAAATGGATGACACCCTCATTCACTTCTCCCCTCTCAGGGTGTCATGGGGTCCTACACTTTTTATGTTGTATACCATGTCCCACAAACTAATATCACAAAATGACATGTATCACAATATCAAAGGTATCACAATATCAGTTGTATCACACTATCATATCAATCATGGTTAATCATCATTAATTCTAATTCACATTTCACAATCACCTCATTACATTAATTTATTGACAATTAATTAATCCAATTCAATCAATTTCATAATCAAAACAATCAACCAATCAATTAATTCAATCCCACAATAATATTAATCCATTAATTAATTCTACAATTAATTAATCACATTCGATAAATTCCATAATCACAAAAATCAATCAATTAATTCATCAATTAATTGATTCAATACCACAATCACACTAATCCATTAATTAATTCAAAAATTAATTAATCTCATTCAATACGCTATATACACACAAAAACAATCATTAATTAATTCAATAATTAATTTACTAGTTCACAATCCCAATATCCAATTAATTAATTTAGTTGTTAACTAATCAGTTTACATAATTGTAACTGTCAACCTTAATTGAACAAATACATCAATACTTTATTTGATCAATTTCATAACTCCATTAATCAAAAAATTCCATGTTTAATTAATTAATTAATTAATTAATTAATTAAATATATTTTAGGAGATATTTTTTAACCATTAATTAGATATCCTATATTCACATACACAATATTGAAATAAATACTTTGGTATTTGAATAATAGATGAACTACATCAAATCATTGATGAGTGATTGCCCAATAGAAATTTCCCAAATTGAATAAAAAAGGTCAAAACCAATGTGAAGAATGAGATATTGAATAAAATCCTAGATATGAGATAAAATATATCATGATTCATCAATCCTATATCATGATCTAAACTATTTCCAACTGGAGATAGAACATCCTTATTTTATTAGGAAAGAGGAGAGGGAGATAGTGGGAGTTCTAACCTAGATGAAACCGCATACCTGGGAAGGTAAAGATATTTAAAACGAGATTCAAATCATTAAGAACTAAGGTAATATGGTCTTGGAGTCCATCTGGGAACTTCCAAAATAGGAGAAATTCATAGGAATCTTTTACTATATATTTAGGGTGAGTTTTAGGTGTTTAGGTATTTTATGTGAATTTCTAGGTGATTAAAATTTCTTTTTGAATAGTTCCCTATATGGGGTGCATGATTTCCCCTAACTGTACACTTTAACTATACACCCCACCTAATTATGTCACTTGGTTTCCTTCTAAGAGGGAACACTCTTTATAAAGTCTTTCACTAAACCTGTGAATCCCATATATTTGCATTCGCACAGTTTGTTGGGATGGGCATACAAATTAGGGAAAACTGTGCGCCAACCATGCACAACCCATCCTTCTTTCAAAAATTTCAAATTTACACCGAATTGAAATCAGGAAAAAAACCAAACAAAAATTACTCAAAAAGGGAATATAATACTTGTAAATGAGCATGATTCATCACTATAAATGACCAGGATCTTAAAATATCCCCACCATATAATAGTTCATCCTCAGGTTGTACTGTCAAGAATCTCTTTGATTCTAAATAAAAATGTTCAAGATATATAGCATGCATATATGCTTACCTCTCCCATGTTTCCTACTATAGATGCCCACATTTCAACAATACATTAACTTTCAACATTATATTTCCCTGTTACTCCTTTTCACAGTGATCCAACACTTGTATTGGATGCTCCTAAAAGGACACATTGGTCCCAAGATCAACATCATCCACGTCGATCACATGAGATGGGTCAACATGTTACATCTGAATTTGTGATGCATGAAAAACATCTTTCATAGAATTGTATCTCTAGGGATGTTCTAATCAGTAATCCACTAGTCTAAATCTCTCCAAAACCTGAAATGGTCCCAAAAACTTGTGTTCCAACTTAACCTGTCTCTGTAACACGTGATGGCACAATCTAGGAGACACCAAAAGGAATCCTTGAACATCCTATATAAACTATGGGGGTTATATATGTCTATCAAAATATAACATACATCTACTCTAATCCATATATAAACACTCCCAAATCAACAAAAACTACTCCCACATATCTTTTATGAGACCCGGTCCCAACAATTCTGACTCACATGCCTTCATCATGAATATACGTGATCTCTAAGGCCATCCATAAAGAGCCTGATATGGTTCAATCTAAATATTTTCCTAAAAACTATTTTATAGGAAAAGTCCAAAAATTATAGGTTCTTCTCCCAAGACCCACTAGTCTAGAACACATGCAAGTTTCATATCTTCATGCACTTGAATTGAAAGTTGTGAGAGCCCATATTTTTTTGGGTGGATTGAATTACTCGGTAAAAAGTTTTTACTAAATAAATTATGAAGAAACTACCATAAGAATGATGTTAAGCATGTGTGATGGTCTAAAAAATTCTATTATGCACTATGCGATGAAAGACTATTTTCAAAATATACATGTTTCCCAACTAACCCATAGAGAAAGTCTCCCATATTAGTAAAAAATGTGATACCTTTTTTAATCGGTCCAAAATCACCCAAAATGATTAATTCTTCCAAGTAATCCTTAGGAGAATGGCCGAAAAGTTTATATTAATATCTCCAAACATCCATTTTTGAATGGGAAATGATTATAACAAACCAATTGGTTGTTGATTCTCAGAATTTACCTATTGATAAGCATAGAATTGTGTCACAAACCCTTATATATCCTTATTCATTACAAGATATCAAAACAATCATTGTAGTTCATGGTACATATTGGTCACACCTAGATTCACTACCCACATAGATGTTTAAAAATCATGCATCAGCTCCTTCGGTATTCTCAAAGAAACAACAACCTAGTTACAAGAATAGATGATCTTATCCTAAACTATGGTCCAATCTGAAGGTGACTCCCCACCTTCATGATTTTACCTCAAGTATAGATATTCTAGATACTCATACCCCCTTTCCCAAATATGGATTAGAAGTGTATAATATGTTGAAGGTACTATGAGAGTCATCTTATCCTGAATCTTCTGATCCACAACATGCATCTCAATATGAAAATTGATTATTTTTCAATCAACACTAGACTCCTGAAATTCTTGAGTTTATGTTTTCTTCTTAAATAATTAAAAAAACAATTTCCTTTACTAGGTGTATATTCTAGACCAATGTCGAATAACTATATATACTCAACCGATATCTTCTAGTGAAGATTCATATATCACCGCGATAAATTTATATTAATATCTCATGATTAGTATACACAATAGTATTCTCTCCCAACAGATAATTTTACAAACAATTCAAAGTGTAAAAAACTATTTCTAACATGAGGTCATTCATATAGTAGTTCAATTCATGTGGACTTAACCATTGGGAAACATATTCCATGACTAGATCTCCTTTCCTCAACATTACTCCATGAATGATTCTTGAAGTATCACAAAACAATGTATACCCCTCACATGGGTCATGTAGGATCAAAATCAGTGTTGATGTCAAGCACCTCTTAAATATATTGGAATGAATTCTCACATGAAACAGACTATTAAAACATTACTCTTGTATTGGTCAAGCTCGGAATTGGTTCTTCCAGATGGGAAAATGCCTGAATGATCCTTTAATAGTATCTTTCCATCCCCAGAAAGTTATAGATATGATATACATTCTTGGATTATTCCCAAGAGACCACCACCTGAACCTTCACTATGTCCACTAATAATCTTTCTTCCAAGATTATTTGACCTAATAATTATATCGGATCAATCCATAATTTACCCTTAGATATATTTTTAAATAGTAAATTCTCTCTCAATCTAATTAGAATGATGTCAATGTGTTGGGCATGATTGCATGATACATAGAGTAAACTAAGATTTCATCCTCAAACATAATAACAAACTGATCTAGGTATAGATAGAATATTGGGTTCATCAAGTTCATAATCATAGCTGAAGCATTCATTATTCCAAATAGAATCAATATGAACTCATAATGGCCATAACATCTTCTAAAAATAGTCCTCAGTATATTAGATGGTCGAAATCTCAACGGATTACACCTTGATCTCAAGTCGATCTTACAAAAAGCTCAATCTCTCCTCAACTATACAAAAAGATCATTGATATGCATACGATGATAAAGGTCCTTCAATGAAATCTGGTTCAACTTTTGGTAATCAATAAAAAAGTGTAGAGTCTCTTCATTCTTCTTAAAAAAACTGGGGAAAGCCAAGGAAACATACTCAGATTGATAAACCCCTTATCCATCAACCCTTCTAGATAAGTCTTTAGCACTTGATGTTTTATTGGTTCCATTCTATATGTTGGAATTGAAATGGGATCATCCCCTTTCTTGAGATCAATTGTAAATTCCACATATTTCTCAGGTGGAATCCATAAGAAATATTATGGAAATATATACTAAAATTGATCCTATATGGGTAAAAATACATTCTACATTACCCCTACTTCATCCAAATAAATGTCTAGTAACCTAGGTGGTATGCTTATGTAGTTTCTAGTGTATTGGACCATCATGTATCTTTTTAATATCCCATTCTCAATGAAGAATATAATTGAAAACCTCAGGAGACAAAAAATTCACTATCTTGCGGTGACAGTCAATATGGTATTCGTATTCCACTAACCATTCCATACCCATAATATGATCAAAGCCTGGCATGTCAATGATATGAAAATACCATAGAAAATGAGACCCTCCAGCATTGAGAGAACACCCCTTGCAAAAATAGATGTACCTTGATTATACTCCCACCGTTATATCTATCATAATAACCCCACCCAGGAACTCTTCCACCAGGCTCAAACAATTCACATGTTTTGAAGATATGAAGAAATAAGAGGCACCAATATGAAATAAGGAAGTATTAAGTGTAGAAGCTATAATAATAGAACCTATAACTATCGATAGTCTAGAATTTATATGCACCTTTGTAGGATGAATGGCATACTTCTATCATTCCACTATTCCATGTGATGCAGTTTAAGTCCCCTAATGAAAACAAATCTTCTAATGTGATCACTTTTTCCCTGAAGCACCTTATTCATTTCCACTACTACCATAATTATATGACTATAACTATCAAACTATTATGGCGTAGATGATGCCCTTACCCCAATCTCTTTCTACATAGAAGCACTATCATTACCCATATGACTTGAGTTCTTAAAGAACCTTTATATATATACCATTCTATCACAAGATGGACGCACTACTGGTGGTCAATGATAATGTATATGAAAGTGTCCCGACCTACCTTACTGGTGACATGTTACTTGGGTATGGCCTTGTGTGACAAACCCTTCCCCTAGACACCCATCTAGCTATCACCTTAGTTGGAATTCTCATAATGATGGTTCCTTCTCTCGAAAGGCATACCAATTAATCATCCAATAAAAACACACATGACCAACCCTAGATGCTTCCTTCATATTTCCTTATGATATGATATTCTTATTCACCACTTTAGAAAACATTTTCACACACAATATATTAACTTTATACATTATATCACATTTTAGTCAATTATAGAAATTCCTTTCCATAGCTATCTTGTCTCCTACTAGTGCTGAAGTGAAGCACTGCCGTTTTATAATGCGACCAACACATTCCATCATGGACTTATTACCCTAATTCAATCTCATGAACTTATCTACAATCATGCATCAATGTATCTAGATATAAGCGATCTAGTAACTTATCAAAAAATTCCTCACATACCATTCATTAGCCTCCCTGATCTGAGAATTAATATATTACCAACACATCAATGATCCTCATAACATGAAGTAAAAAATGTGACCCTCTTCTCAGTCAGAGTCTCCAAATGGTCATGTATAGACGAGATGGACTCAATACTGAACTCAGATGCGTCAATTCCATTCCATCCAGTGAATGTTAGAGGGTGTTGTAGCTGAAACTCCCATGTGAGGTCAGACATAGTCTTCATGACACACTTTGGATCAATCTCCATGAAGTATGTAATGTTAGGACATAACTTCTCTCCATATTACTCAATTGGAACTGTCAATACCTCGAGTACCATGGTTAGAGGATCATTTCCATCCATGTCCTCTTGTCATCCTCTAAATAGACACTATAATGGAGGAATATATCTACAATAAAAATGGAAATTGCATGACACATAAAAAACATTGACACATTTAACATGTGGGTTTCAAAAAATCCATAACATGTCATACCCCCATTCCCTACCACATGTTCAACACTAATGCACTATCACCACCATTAACCATCATAAATTAAGGTCATGGTTAACATAGGGTAAAATCATTCCCATTTTTAATTTTCTCTATAAACACCCATTTTTCATATATTTCATCATTTAAAAATTTTGAGTTCATGTTAAGAACCTTTTTAATTTATGAAACACAAGAAAGGAAAAACATTTCACTCTTAACACTTTTCCAAAACACATTTTCCCATTCATGCATAAAATTATACATGTCACAATATTTCATGAGTACCTAGAATGATGCATGCATACTCGACTCTGATTCTATACAAGGCCATCCGAAAAATATCAAAAAACCACAAAAACAATTTCACATCACACTACAACTGTGCCACTCAAGGTTAAATAAAAATATCTATAACAACACATAACAATATCAATAATCCCACTATGGGTAATTTTGTTTACTCACGTACATGGGTTAGTTAATCCCTTGCACAAGCTTATGTCTAAGGCCAAAATATTCCTAGTATATTATCTACCTTCCCCAAATAGTAAAAAAAGAAATTAAAAGAAAATAACTCTCTAATACTACTTTCTACTATCCCAACATAGGCACCACACATTGGTGCCCTGATCGAGTTTGTCTCAATTCCATATAGAGACATCCCCGTACTCCGAGGCTACTGACTACTAGTGAGGGTATAATATCGATCATCGAGAGACTATACCCAATTTATTAGAGTAATAAACCCGGGAAAGTAAATAAGAAATAACCAAGTGATATAACCATAACCAAACAAAATATCAAAATATGACCAAAATAGAAAATGAAATATATAAAACAGAATAGTAGAAATGTCTTGCCAAAAATATGTGCATAATGTAATTATGCAACTGAAAAATTAAAGACACAGACAAATCCCAAGAAGGTAGAGACCCAAATTCAGGTTCCCTCATCTTTGATTCATCCCAAACAAGCCATATAACAGATGTCCCTTTCCCTTAACTTGTACCACTACAATGAAATACATTAACGTACCAATCCAGAGGCCCAAGTAGGATGTGAGTACAACTCATTAGGACACCACCAACAATGTATAAAACAATATCCAATCATGGGAAATGTATGAATTTGTATAAAGAATAAAATAAAATGTATAAATTAATAGTTATCACATTTATTATTCTTTAAATTAACCACATAAGGTCCTAGGTTCCAAAGGACACCTGAAAACTCAATACCTAATTTTTCCCATGTAAGAGTATGACCCATATCACATAATCAATTCAAAAATCATTTCATTACACACTATATTAGATATTGGAACTATAGTACAATTCCAACTGATGGTTATAGAACATCGTGTATAACACCTTGTGGGTATTTGGAGCCTTAGTCCCTATTTAAAACCACAATAATCACTATGGTATTTTGAAGTAGCTGTAATGCCCCGACCGTAGTAACCCAGAGTCAGTGCATTATTACATAACATTGGCATGATCAAACAGATCAAGTCTGGAAAGTTTGATTAGTTTAGTATCCATAGAAGTACTATATTCATACACAAGTTGTACATTACATCATGAAATAAAAACAACAACAACAACCTTTCCCATTTGAACACACTTATATGAAGGTCCCGAGAACATCAGAAGCTCATAGGTGGATGTGCCCACTTGGATTTTTTTCATTAGAAATGATCAATCTGGGATCAATACGACGATAAATTCCAAACTCCATGGATCGAGACACATAAATAGACAAAAAAAAGTCCCAGAACCACAAACTAGGATCATCATAGGTTGATTATAATTAATTTAATTAATTAATAAGAAGTAACTTTTATGTTGTTCTTTTTTCATTGATATTACTGATCACGTTTCGGTGTGATTCGTCGTTGCGTCACAGAAGCCAAGTGTATACTTCCTCTAGTGGTGATCTGCACATGCACCACGTATCTCAAGATGACTCCAAAGGAGTCTCCAGGTGCTAGCGTGGAGAATCCATTGCCTGCATTGTCCGTCATAGATCTCGTTCATCTGATGGAGGAGGATCTCTCTCGGTTTTGAGAGCGTTCTTGGTGGAAGGGGTTCTTTCAGCCTTGAGAGAATTCTTGATAATTGTTGTGCCCTACGATTAGGGAAAAGTATTGCGGTTGTAAGGATATTTATAATAAGGTTTTAGGTTATAGAGTTGTGAAAATAAATAAATGTGTTAGAAGTTTTATTTATTTCATTAATTCTTACGGAAACCCCCATGCCAAATTATTAATTCCTTGACGTGCGCCCACGCTGATTATAATAAACATCATTTAATAAAACAATATTATTTTCTCAAAATCATGTCTAAAAAAACTACAAAGCATGTAATCATTAATACAGATCGTGTACTTGTTTTTTATTTCCTTTCCAAAATAAAATCTACACGGCATGTACATTTAATGTACACAACGTGTATATCTTGTTTTAATTTCCTTTCCAAAATGAAAACAACATGGCGTGTACATTCAATGTACACAGCGTGTATATCTAGTTTTTATTTTATTCTTCCTCCAACATTAAAACAATTTAGGCTTCCTTGAATAATTATTAAACCACATACGGGAATAATTATTATTATACTTGGGATACTTGGATACACTTAGTGTGGGACCCTCTAGGCCTCTTTCTCATTGGCATTAAGTGGGCATTCCTAAAGTCCAAGATTACTATCTAGCAACGGGTCAAGGCACCCCAGAAAAAGAAGTTGATGCTACATTGACGTTTCACCTAATAGGAATGTTTACCATGTAATTTAATCCCTTTATCTCAATATATCATCAAGAAGGTTTCATGGCAGTGTCATAAACTTATAGGCTTGATTCGTCATTATTTGACTTCTAGAAATAAACCCGCCATGACACCATAGCCATGGAATTTGGGATACAATTCTATTTCAATCAAAGGTATCGAGATATCTACTTCCAAAAATATGGAAGGGACAAATCCTTCCTAGACTTATCCATTAACAACATGTCATTTGTGATGCAGGCAATGTACCCTACTTCCCGATAGCTGTCTTTGTGACAGTTTTCGTCAGCGAATCTAAGTGTGTGAGTATTGACATGAGTTAATTATAATCTTCCAGTCTAAGGACCATTACACACGCTCATAGATATCAATGTCTGATGACACCAAGACACACGGAATTACTAGTTGCGGGTTAGTTCTCATAATTGATGAGGCTCTATTTTTATATAGTTTTGCCACATCTTTTATTTAATTTTTTTCAATTTAATTCAATATTGTTACACTTTTTAATAAATAATGGAACTTTTGTTTTTTTCACTACATCTCTTAATTAATCATTTTTTCTAATTAAATATGTGTTTTTAGTCTTTTTATTTAGTCATTCTAATTATTCTAATTATATTAATTTACTTTTTATTTTTTTAATATTAATCTGCTCACCTCTTAATAGTTTTTCTTTATTAATAAATAATCATTTAATCTCCATTTTTATATTTTAATTAATTTAGACTATATTTTAATATATTATCCATTAATTAAGCTATATTAGAATAAATTAACTTTGTTAAAAAAGATGTTTAACCATCTTTCTTAATAAATAAGTTAAAAAATTAAGTTAATATCTGATAAAATAACGTGTTTATAATTTTATGTTTTATTTTTTTATTTAATTTATTAATTTATTTATTCAAAATCTTTAGTTAATTTTAATTTTATGTTTGTAGTTAATTATTTTTAGGTGCTATGCATTTATTTAGACATAAATTTAATTAAACATAACATTAATATTCTTAGTTAATAATTAAGTTACCTTTATTTTTTTTGGTTTGTTAAATAATTTAGTTTGTTTTTAGTTACTTATAATTATTTAATATTAAAAAAATTTAATTAATTTCTCTTTTGTGTCAATTAATTAGTGTTTGTTCATTTTATTATTTGTTTTAAATTATTTTTTATGGTTAATGTTTTAATTTGTTTATCGGTGAGTCGTTACACCGATTCTTTGTCTCACCGATCTTTTGTCACAACAATGTTTTTTTTATATTATCGGTGAATTGTGACTCACTAATTATTTCAAAACACCATCGATCTCCCATGATGCACCGATGTTGCGACACACCGATCCTTTTCATGGGTTTCGGTTTCTCTTTTTAAACATTCGGTGTCTCATTTTTCTTAAGTATCATTGAATTATTTTTTTTATTTTTCTACTTTCGGCGTCTTATCTTTCGGTGAGTCATTTTTTTACATTTGGGGTGTTATTTTTTTAGTATTTTTGAGTCATTGACTCACCATTTAGTTCTTTTCCTCGGTGGGTTTGTTTTTTATTTTCAATTATTAGTGAGTCACTGACTCACCAATCCCCCAAATCCCTATCAGTATCACATTCCCTCGCTTCCATCTCTTCTATCAGTGAGTGCTTTCTCTCCTTCCCTCTACCGATATAACTATCAGTCTTACTCCACTTTTCACTATCCACTTTTCACTCATCGATCCTCATGAACTCACTCTACACAAAACCTTCATCCATTCCCTACTTCAGCACACGACCCACACCTTCAACCATTATCTTTACCACCTGTTCCGCCTTGATCTCGAACCCTTCCTCTTCTACGCTCTCAACACACCGACTCCATCTCGACCACCATTTCGTTAAAAACTATACTAGAAAAATATAATTTCATAATCATTTTGTAAATTGATTTCACAAACCAGATTCAAATTAACTGAGTGATTAAGCAGCAAATTTTCCTGATCTGCAATCATTGTTTGAGTTGCATTGCTTGTTCAGACCTACATACTCAGCGCTACCGCAGAAGAGGTATTGGTCGCAATGAAGATTCGCACCTCAAGAGCGGTGGGATATTGTGTTGTAGAAGCCGAACTAGAGTCTGTTGCACCACAAATGTGTGCTATTGTGTGAAGTGTTTCCGTGCTGAAGTTGTTGAGGTTGCCGTTAATGAAATATGGAGGAAGAGGAACCCTACTCTCTTGTTTAGCTTGATTTTTCTGCATTCGAATAAGAACTCAAGCAGGATCAATGTAGCTAAACCGAGGCCAAACAATGGTCGACACTACACTGTGGTTGAAGCCATCAACAAGGGAGTTTGAGGAGGAACCACATCACCATCACGGAGAACAAACAGAAGTTTCCGGACCCTACCTCCTGGTTCTGTGCGCCCCAATTGGGTGTGGGGGATGAAATGAAAATATAAAACAATAAAAGTAATTTAAAACAAAATTAATAATAAATGTTATCAATAAATTAATATACTTTTAATAGTATTATTTTTATAATTAATAATAAAAATTAACTATACTATAAAATATATTAAAAAAATTAAAATAATTTAAAACTAAAGTATTAAATATAATTTTTAAATTTAAATAAACTAATTAATAAATTAATTTAACAATTTAATTTCGTAAATAGTGATTATAATATATATAATTAATACAATCTAAATTATAAAGTTTTTAATTACTTATTTACTTATGATGTTAAATTTCAATAATTTATTTAAAAATGATAAACTAAAAATTTAGTATTTATATTTATTAAGTTAATTAAATTAATAACTTTTTGATAAACTTTTGTTTTAACATAGTAATACTAAGTGAATAATTTTATAAATAATATAAAATTAAATAATAATTATCATTAATATATTTATAAATTAACATTAATTACTTTTATAATAGTAATAAAAAAAATTAACTATAAAATATTAATTTACTTTCACCGTGTTTTCATTTTTTTATTTTGTTTATCACATGTGCAGGTTCATACAAAAGTCCAAAAAACTTCCAGGCTCATGAAACTAACTCAGCGTAAGTTAGATAAGATGGCAAAACTAGTGCGACGTGCCAGTCACTAAAAAACACACGTCTGCGGTGGACAAGTGAAGGATTTATAAAGTCGGTGGAAATGTGCAGTGACGTGCAGCAGTTGATAGATGATATTTTATGCTGAGTTGCAGCAATGTTTGAAGGGGGATTCATTCAAGATGCTCATTCTAATTCCACAAAGACTCCAGAAATGGGAGCAGAACAAGAACCTTGGAGGCGAATTCTGGAGCAGCTCTCGGAGAACCATTCCTTGGTGATCCGAGGTCTAGAAGTAGGAATTCAAGCTACTAGAGAAATTTTTCTTCCTCTGTTGTCTTCCAATTCTTCTCCATTGTAATTGAATTGTTTTTTTATATTTAAGATAAGTGATGATAGGATAAATACATCCAGTTGAGTGTTAAAAATTGGATCTATTGGTTTTCATTTTGTCTTCTCACTATCATTTTAATGTGATCAGAATTGATCGACGAGGTGAGTTCTGATGACATACAATTGCAATGTACCACCTGTGCTTAATCATAGAATTCAACATTCATACAGTGAGTTTAAATGTGTATTAATTTTTTTGAACATTTAAATGGAAATAAAATACAGAAGGACATGCGGCGAGTTAGTTCTCTGTTCATTTCAAACTAGAATTCTCAAGTTGATTAACTGAGGAGTGGCAAACTCCATGAATTGTCAGCATGAGTGATTTATCTCTTGGAGAGGAAAATAAATCTCTCCTTTTAAGTGGTATTATCTGTAATCACTTTTGTGAGAAGAATGTTTTTCAAAACTAGTAGAGTTGATATTTTCCCAAGATGTATTTCTTTAGATTGTTCACTCTTCAGCATATTATTTTTCTGATACTGTTTCTAGCCTGTTTCTTACTTCGATACAGTTTAGAACAAAAAATTTAAAAAAAATTGATGTTTTATTTTTTACATATATTAATTATAATAAAACATAGAAAAATAGAAACTCAATTCCACTACTGACAACAGTGGGATCCTTTAGTTAATTTTTATAAGACAATTGGTCTAAATAGGCTACCATATGGGTTCGAACCTACTTTCCACAAATACTGTAGTTAGTAGGATTATAAATATTAAACATTGAATGGATTCAATGAAATTTTAGGTCATGTTTTTGGTTCCGTTTCTGGGGAAGGCACGACCCATTATTCTAATAAAAAAATTAAATAAACACATATATAAAAATCATAAAAAAATTGAAAAAATTGAAAACTAAAAGAAAACTGTTACTAATCATTCTAAACTGTAACTGATGAGTTCTATTACTGTTGTTTGCATGAGCACAAGAACTTCTATTTCTAGAATAGGGCCTTAGAACCTTGAATAAGATAAACATCTCATTGCTCTAAGAAAGAAGAACAAAACTGAAATGGAAAACATAGATAATAGAGTTCCTTCACCTAATAATTATCAAATGCAACCATAACTCTTAGATGAAAATTAAAGGCCAAGGATGAGGGAGCTCCAACTCCCACAAGTTTCAAGTAATATACCATCCATTAAGTTATCTCCTAGGTCCAGAAATTATGAACATAAACAATCACACATTTCACAGTTTCCACAATTTAATGGGCTCCCTAATGAGGACTCCTAAGCCTTAATTAGAGATTTCTACAATACTGTGCAACAATTAACTCTTCTAGGACTCACTGAGAATAAACATAGAATGAGAGTCTTTCAGTTTTTCTTTAATGGGAATGATATAAATTGGTTTCTGAGTCTAGATGAGAACATTTTTAAAAACTGGGATCAAGTGTAAAAATCTTTCATTATAAATTTTTGTCCTCAAATACATAAAAGTGAAACTTAGAACAAAAAATCACTAGTTTTTATCTATATGATAGAGAATATTTTCATGAAACTTGTGATAGATTCAGCGATCTACTTAGGTAGTGTCCCCATAATCAACTCCCATCACACCTTCTCATAGATACCTTCTATGAAGGAATGTCATCCTCTGGATAGAATCTAGTTGATCAACCTACTGGGGGTAATTACAATGATAAGACAGATGAAGAACATAGACAAATCTATAATAATCTTGCACAAAATTCACAACATAAATGTTTAAGAAGAAAAGGAGTCAATAAAAATATTAATTCAAACACTGGTTTAATGAATGAATCTCAAGCTCAATTTGATGAAATCACCAACCAACAAAAATATTTAATGAACCAGAACTCAAAACAGTCTATTAACCAATTAGGATTTCCATATACCAACCAATATTTAAGGGAACAGTGTGTCCAGTGTGGTATGTTTGAACACACTGAAAATTTTTGTCCTAATTTTGATATGCCAGCCCGACAACAAGAAAATTCAAACATTGTTAACTATGGAACTAGAATGCCTTATAAAGAAGATCCATTTTCAAACAATTATAATCAAGGCTATAGAAACCAACCAAATCTGTCCTAGAATTATCAAGGCCTAATTAAATAATCCACTACCCCTAATTACTCTAAACAACCAAGACAAATCTTTCAAAATCAACAAAGGGGTGAGTCTTCAAATGTTCAAGGAAATAATGATAATCACATGTCTTTTAAGATTGATATAATTTTAAATAAAATCAACTCACATGATGAAAGATACATGACTCATCTGAACAAACATTAAAATCAATATGAGACTGGCAAAATGAAAACTGATGTTAGAATGAAAAACATGGAAACACAACTAGGTCATCTTGCTAAAGATTTTTCATCTAAGGAAAATGGTAGACTTCCTAGCACAACTGAACTTAACCTTAGAGAGAATAACATGGATGTTGTAACTAGATGTGGGCTTAATAATCAAACTATTTCTGATAAAGATACTAAAAATTCCAAAAAAGAAAATCTGCATCAATCTGGTAATAAAAATCAGCTTTGAACACATGTTGGAAATTGACAAAAAAGTCAGGAAAATGATCTAAATATGAATTTTTCACTTGAAACTCGACCTGATACTTCATCTAAGAATCAAAAGAATAAAGGAAAAGAAAAATTTGAGGTAGATATTATAGATAATCCAAATGTCCCTAAAAAGTTTGACCCATCCATCCCTTTCCCTAAGAAGCTAAAACATCAAAGTAATACCAAGGCTAAACATCTTCAGTTCCATAGTGTCCTTTCTAAACTTCAAGTGAATGTTCATTTCATACAAGATTTGATTCATGTTCCATATTATTTGAAATTATTATGAAAATTGGTTCCTACAAAGAAATCTAGAAGAATTTTCTACCTACAACCTCACTGAAGAGTGCAACACTGTACTCCAAAAGAAAATCCCTCCTAAACTAAAATACCCTGGTAGTTTTGTCATACTTTTCACACTAGGATACTCTGATCATCACAACTATTAGTGTGATTTAAGTGCTACCATTAATCTACTCTTATACTCACTGTTTCAATAGTTGACGTTGGGTGACCTTCAACCCACCACAGTCATACTGAAGTTAGCAGATAGACCTTTCACTCATCTTTTGGGTAGGGTAGATGATTTTCTAGTTGGGGTTGGGAAACTATTTTTGCCTACTAACTTTTTAGTTGTGTATATGGAGTGTGATCAAGGTGTGCACATTAGATTGGGTAAGACCTTCTTGGCCACAAGTGGTGCTATTATTGATGTCTCTAAAGGTTAAATATTTTTTAAAATTGGATTACAACAAGAAGAGTTCAATGTGTTTAAAAATGTTAAAAGGGAAATGTTTTCTGAAAACTGTTCAATGCTAGAATCCATAGAAAATGAGATCTCGGCTAGAAAATGTTGAAAAGTATGAAATTCAATTCTTTGCAGAAGAAAATAATTTTTAAGTTGAAAATCCTTTTGAATCTATTTTAGAAAAGGAAAATTCTACTGAAACTCAAAAACTGGAAAATTTGTCAGATCTGGAAAACTATCGAGTTTCTGCTTTAGAAGGGCCCTCTATTTCTAAACATTTAAGATTTTTATGTGAGTTTGAGGGTTTTTCTATTAACAACATCCTTTCTGAACACTTTTATGATATTGATGGAGAACTTATAAGACAACTTGATGATTCTGCTTTGATTAACTTGTTAAAATCCGATCTGAAAAATATGGACAGTGTGACGCCCATGCTGAATAGTGGCACTGCTGCTTTAGAATCTGAACATGAAATTGAAAATCATTCATCTTTTAATACTCCTTTTAAAATATATGTGGAAGATCTTGGAAATCCCAGTCCTAAGAGTCTTCCATCGAGTATTGAACCACCCACTCTTGAGATGATTCCAACCCCTGCTCATCTAAAATATTCATTTCTGGGTGAGAACTCTACTTTTCCTGTAATAATTTATGCTGAACTGAATGAAAATCAAGAACAAAGATTGTTGAATGTGTTGAAAAATTTTAAATCTTCCATAGGCTGGACAGTAGCTGAGATCAAGTGTATTAGTCCCTCAAATTGTATGCATAAAATACCTATGGAGCCTGACCATAAGACTAGGGTAGAATGTCAAAGAAGATTGAATCCAAACATGAAAGAAGTTGTGAGAGAAGAAGTGATTAAATAGCTAGACACAGAAATGATATGTCCCATTTCTGATAGTGCTTGGGTCAGCCCTATCTAGGTTGTTCCCAAGAAGGGAGGTTTCAGTATTGTGAAAAATGAAAAGAATGAAGAAGTCCATGTTAGGAACGCCAAAAAATGGAGAGTCTATGTAGATTATAGGAAGCCTAATGAAACCACTAGGAAAGAAAATTTTCTAATTCCATTCTTGGATCAAATGCTTGAAAGGCTTGCTGAAAATGATTTTTTCTATTTTCTGGATGGGTATTCTGGTTTCAACCAGATTCCTGTTGATTTAGAGGACCAGAAAAGACCACTTTGACATGCTCCTTTGGAACATTTTCCTACAGGATAATTATTTTTGGGTTTGGTGGAGATCCATCCACCTTTCAAAGGTGTATGATGGCTATCTTTTCAGAAATGATTGAGAGAATTATTGAGGCTTTCATGGATGATTTCTCCATTTTGGGTATTACTTTTGATATTAGTCTTGGAAATTTTGAGTTATTCTTGAAAAGATGCATTGAAAACAACCTTGTTCTTAATTGGGAGAAATGTCAATTCAAAGTTACAGAAGGTATAGTGCTTGGTCTTAAGGTTTCAAAGAGAGGTCTAGAAGTTGATACTGCTAAGATTGATGCTAATAAAAAATTTCCACCTCTTGTAAATGTCAATGGTGTTAGAAGATTCCTAGGGCATGCCCGTTTCTACCCACTACTGAAAATACGATCTTTCCCAATGCTTCTATACCAATGGTTTGTAAAAACCATTGGTATAGGCCCCCTTTCCCAGCGGTTTGTCCAAACCATTGGGAAAGGGTATGGCTTTCCAAACTGTTTGGCCAAACCGTTAGGAAAAGTCCACTTTGAGCCACTTTTCTCAACGGTTTGGCCAAACCATTGGGAAAGTCCACTTTGTGGCCACTTTTCCCAACAGTTTGGCCAAATTGTTGGGAAATCCCACATTGTGGCCACTTTTCCCAAAGGTTTGGCCAAACTGTTGGCAAAATCCCACTTTGTGGCCACTTTTCCTAATGGTTTGGCCAAACTATTGTGAAAGCCATACCCTTTCCCAACGGTTTGGCCAATCTGGTGGGAAAATTCCACATTGAGGCCACTTTTCCCAACGGTTTGGCCAAACCGTTGAGAAAAGGTGGGCACCAATCTTTCCCAACCATTTTGAGAACCGTTGGGATAAGTACCCTTATTTTTTATGAGTACATTTGTCGAATATCGTTATATAAATCAATATATAAATTATATAAAAATAAATAAATAAATAAATAAATATTTATTTATCCAAATATATTCACAAAGGATAATCTAGGATAGTGGTAAAGTCATTCATTTATATGGTGGAGGTTGTTGGTTCAAAACTCCACTGGAACTCTTTTTTATATATTTACCTATCCCAACGGTTTCCTCAAACTGTTGGGATATGGCTTCATATGGTTGGTTTTCCAAATGGTTCAATCCAAAGCTTTGGAAAAAACTATCCCAACGGTTGTGAAAAACCATTGGGATAGGTTTATTTTTATAACCTATCCCAATGGTTTTGTGAAAACCGTTGGGAAAAGATTTCCCAATGTCTTACTAACCAACGGTTTGCAGAACCGTTGGAATATGATATACCAATGGTTTGACAAGATTTCCCAATGGTTCAGAACCATTGGGAAATTGTCCATTTCCAGTAGCGACTGGAGATTCATAAAATATTTCTCTAAAATAACAATGCCCTTGTGTTCATTGCTGGTCAATGATATATCTTTCAATTTTGATGAAAACTATTTGAAATCATTTAATCAGCTTAAAGGAAAACTCACTACATCACCCATCATCACTACACCTAACTAAAATCTACCTTTTGAGATTATGTGTGATGCTAGTTATATGGTTGTAGGTGATGTCCTTGGATAGAGGAAAGATAAAAAATTGCATGTGGTGTATTATGCTAGTAAATAGCTCAATGAGTCCCAAAAGAATTATACCACTACTGAAAAATAATAGTTATCAACTGTGTTTTCTCTAAATAAGTTTTGATAGTATCTGTTAGGTTCAGAAGTTATCAATTTCACTGATCATTCTACATCAAATTACTTGTGGTCTAAAAAAGAAACTACACCCAATCAGATTAGATAGATATTGTTGTTACAAGAGTTTGATTTAGAGATTAAGGACAAGCAGGGAGATGAAAATTTAGTTACTGACCACCTTTCTAGGTTTCCTCTTACTCAACTTGAATATGAAGATAATAGGGAGATAAACTCTTCCTTTATAGATGAGAAGTTGCTTACTGTGTCAATCAGGCAATCTTCTTGGTGTGCTAATTTTTTCAACTACCTTTCAGTAGGTGTTTTTCGCAAAAATTTGTCCAATAACAAAAGAAAGAAAATCATTTCTGAGTTTAAATACTACCTTTGGGATAATTCTTTGCTGTTTAAGAGATGTGCTGATGGCATTCTTAGAAGATGTATACCAGAGGAAGAGATGCAGCATGTCTTATAAAGTTGTTACTCCTCAGCATGGGGAGGTCACCATGGTGGTGAAAGAACTTCTCATAAAGTTTAACAATCCGGTTTCTATTGGCCTACTCTTTCTAAGGAAACTAGGAGATTTGTAGTTAGTTGTGCTAGTTGTCAGATGCTGGGAAAAATTTGTAGAAAGCAAGAGTTACCCCAAAAAGGAATTCTGGAGGTCGAAATTTTTGATGTCTGGAGTTTAGATTTCATGGGTCCATTTCCATCTTCTCATGGGAATGAGTATATTCTTGTTGCGGTTTACTATGTTTCAAAATGGGTTGAGGCAGTTGCACTTCCCAATAATCAATCCAATTCTGTAATAATGTTTGTGAAAAAGAACATATTTGCAAGATTTGGAGTCCCAATAGATTTTATCACTGATAATGGAACACACTTTAAGAACTATTAATTAAAATATTTGATGGAAAAATATTGTTGTTTTCATAAAACTGGTACTTCTTATCATCCACATTCCAGTGGATTGGTGGAAATTTTTAATAGAGAACATAAAAAAATACTTGAGAAAACTGTGTCAAACTCTTGGAAAGACTCTTCTCTTAAATTGAATGAATCTTTATGGGATTATATAACTTCTTTCAAAACCCTAATAGGTATGTCTCCTTATAGGCTGTTATTAAGGAAATGCTATCATCTACCTGTGGAGTTGCAACATAAGTCTTATTAGGCTGTTAAGGCTCTAAACTTTGACTTTATGAGTGCTGGTTAAAGGAGATTACTTGATTTGAGTGAACATGATGATATTAGGATAGAGTGTTATGATAATTCAAAGATTTATAAAGAGAGGACTAAAATTTTTCATGATTATATCATTCAATACAAATAATTAAAACATGTATAGAATGTCCATCTCTTTAACACTAGACTTGAACTCTTTCCTGGAATGATGAAGTCCAAGTGGTCTGGACCTTTTACTGTTGTGAGGGTGCTTAAGAATGGATCTGTTGAAATTGTAGGTGAAGAGAATAAATCCATGTTGGTTAATGGGAAGAGAGTGAAACTTTATTTAGAGGGAAAACCAAAGGGCTTGGCTGCCTTCACTATGCTTGAAAGTTGTTCTTAAATGACGTCCTGCTGGTGAATTTAAACTTAGTGCTGCATTGGAGGCAACCCATGGTATTTGTTGTGTTAGTAAATAAATTTTTTTAATTAAATAAAGTCCTACTTAAGACTTTAATTTCAGTGCTTCACAGGAGTCAACCCATTTTCTTTCTTTTTTGTTTACTTTTATTTATGCTCTTATTTTACTTTGAATAATGTCATGTTGTGCTTCTTTCTGTATGCACTATCAATGCTTGTTATTGTCTATGGTTTTTATGCTCTTTGTTCTTAGGATTATGCTGATGTGTAATAAAGGGGGAATTACCTTGATCATTTTTGGGCAAGAACCTAGTCAGCGAAGTACGTCAACATTCCGCATTTTTTTTGTTCCTGTTTTTGCTAATAAAATCCATCTCACTAAAAAATTCTATTTGTATTACAAAATTCTTCAACATGTGTACTGAAAATTCTGTTTCATGTTTGTTGCCTCCACAAAAGTCTTTTTTTTATTAAAAAATCTAAATGTTCCTCTTTCTATGAACTAAAATTCATTGTTTTAAACCCATTAACTTCATGAAATTAAGTGGGGTGGGGGCAATGCTTTCTGGTAGTTGTTTTTTTCATTGGAACCGATTAGTCTATATGTTGTTTAGCATGCATATTTCTATTATATTGAACATCCATTTGAATCATACTTTGTTAAAATGCTTTCACCAAATTAATTGTGAACCCACACATTATATGCTGCTTTTGAGATATAATGGAAAATATTTATCACTGAACATAAATGTTAATGCATATACTTACTAATGAACTTGGTGTTAAGTTATTCATTGTGGAATTCTTTTGAACTTTAATGTTACCTTTATACCTGTCATCTATCTACTTAATTGAAAATCTATTTTTAACCATAATCAATTAATTGTTTTCAACATATTTAAATGTCAACATTGGGGGAAAAGTTGGTGTTTAAGTGTGAGAGAGGGGGTCGATTCTTGACGCTGCTAAACTGTGCTTTAATGTAAGCCCTGCAATTTCCACTTCACATCAAACATTTTGTAAGAAAAATTCTTTGAATTTTTCAAATTTCTTGCATAATTTTAGGCTTTACTCTATTCTCAGTTTTTTCTTTCTTTAGAACAAGTTCCTTGGTGGTAGTTAGGTTTTGTTTAGAGAATGAAATTAATGAGTTTGGATGATTGCTGAGTGGTTTTACATTGTGATTGAATGGATTTCTTGATTTAGAGCCTATTTTTGAGATTGATAGGGGTATCCTTTTAATGGAATTGTGATCATAGCCCTCGGAACTGGAAGATCGATTTTGATTCTAGGGGCCTCATTCATCATTTAATTATTTAAAGTAAATTCCTTAAAGAGATAATGTAAATGATTTTTATATAAACTTTTTGGAACTAGAGTAATTTGGGCATCTAGGATCCGACGATGAGTCTCTGAGGCCCTAGATGCCGGGTGCGTTTCTATTTAATATATTCCCTCAGTACATATTGAATAAGTGCATTGCACAGTGATTAGAATAATGATAAATGGATTGGGAAAAATAAATGAAGTGTCTAGGGTAAAAAATGAGCTAATTAAGGTGAAAAGAATTATGAACGCCAAATGAAGAAGGGGTCAATTGGATTATATGGAAATCATTTAGGTTGTATCAATAAGGTGATAAAAAATATATTTATTTTTGGAGCCTAGGTGAAACAGTAAAAGTAAAAAGTTCCTTGGTTAAGGTCTTAATTCCATTGATGTTTTACCTCTTATCATTCATGGACAGAGATCTAATTCATAGATCGAAGTGATCCATTAAGTTGAATCACATATGAGTCATGAAATCTTCATTACTTGATGACTCATAGCTTTCTTGATTACTCTTTAATTATTTGTTCTAGGAAAAACACCAATTAAAGCATACTTTTTAAAAAAAAATCATGTTGTCAGTTATGTCCCCTGTTTTTAAATGGTTGAACATGTTATAGTGTGATCTTAATCAAAATAGACATTACTTTTTTTCAAAGAAAATAAAACATGGGATTGTTTGAGGACAAAAAATGCTTATGTGCGGGAGAATTTGATGTGGATCTATTTTTACATAGTTTTGCCACATCTTTTATTTAATTTTTAGCAATTTAATTATGTATTGATACACTTTTTGATAAATAATGGCACTTTTGTTTTTTAACACTACATCTCTGAATTAATCATTTTTTATAATTAAATATCTATTTTTAGTCTTTTTATTTAGTTATTCTAATTATTCTAATTATATTAAATTACTTTTTAGTTTTTAAATCATAATTTTCTCACCTTTTAATAATTTGACTTTAATTATAAATAATCATCTAATCTTTTATCTTTGTGTTTTAATTAATTTAGATTATTTTTTAATATTTTATCATTTAATTAATATTTATTAGAATAAATTAACTTTGTTAAAAAAGATGTTTAACTATCCTTCTTAATAAATAAGTTAACAAATTAAGTTAATATCTGATAAAAAAAATATGTTTATAAGTTTAAGTTTAATTTTTTCATTTAATTTATTAATTTATTTTTTCTAAATATTTAGTTAATTTTATTTTTTGTGTGTAGATAATTATTCGTAGGTGATCTTAATTTATTTTGACATAAATTTAATTAAACATAACATTTATATTCTTAGTTAATAATTAAGTTACCTTTATTTTTTTTAGTTTGTTAAATAATATAGTTAGTTTTTAGTTACAGTTAATTATTTAATCTTTAAAAATTTCGTTACTTAATTTTTTGTCTTAATTAATTAGTGTTTTTTCATTTTACTATATATTATAAATTAATTTTTATGGTTAACGTTTTAATTTTTTTATCGGTGAGTTGTCACACCGATTTGTTGTCACACCGATCTTTTTCCACACTGAAGTTTTTTTTTATTTTATCGGTGAGTCATGACTCACTGATTATTTCGAAACACCATCGGTCTCTCGTGATGCACTGATGTTGCGACACACCAATTCCTTCATCGGTTTCAGTTTATCTTTTTTAACTTTTGGTGTCTCATTTTTCATAAGTATCGGTGACTTGTTTTTTTATTTTTCAACTTTCAGCATCTTATCTTTCAGTGAGTTAATTTTTTTACTTTCGATGAGTCGTTTTTTACTATCATTGAGTCATTGACTCACTGTTTAATACTTTTCATTGGTGAGTTTATTTTTTATTTTCAACTATCGGTTAGTCACTGACTCACTGATCTCCCAAATCCCTATCGGTCTGACATTCCCTCAGTTCCATTTCTTCTATCGGTGAGTGCTTTCCCTCATTCCTGCTACTGATATAACTATCGGTCTAACTCCACTTTTCACTCACCAATCTTCACGCACTCACTCCGCACAATTCCTTTATCCATACCCTACTTTAGCTCATGACCCACACCATCAACCATCATCTTAACCACCAATTTTTCCGCCTTTATCTCGAACACCTACCTCGTCTACACTCTCAACACACCAACTCCATCTCGACAGCATATTGTTCAAAATCGAACCAGAAAAATAAAATTTCATAATCAATTTGTAAATCGATTACACAATCCAGATTCAGCTTAACTGAGTGATTAATCATCAAATTTTCAAGATCTGCAACTAGAGTTTGAGTAGACTTGCTGGTTTGGACCTATATACTCACCACCCCCATAGAGGAGGTCTTTGTCACAATGAAGATTCTCACCTTGAGAGATGTGGGTTGTTGTGTTGTAGAAGATGAACTAGATATTGTTGCACCCCTGCTGTGTGCTATTGTGTGAAGTGTTGCCGAGCTGAAGGAGTTGATGTTGCCAATAATAAAATCTGGAGGAAGAGGAACCCCACTCTCCTATTTCGCTTGATTTTTCCGCATCAGAAGAAGAACTCATACCGCTGCTACAAAGCCGAACTGAGGCTAATCCAAGGCCAATTCCACACTGGGGTTGATGCCATCAACGAGGGAGTTTGAGGAGGAACCACTTCACCATCTCGGAGAAAGGAAAAAAGAATCTGGACCCTAACCCTTGGTTCTGTGCGCCATAATTGGGGGTGGGGTATGAAAAAATAAATAAATAACAAACTAAAACTAATTTAAAACTAAATTAACAATAAATGTTAATAATAAATTAATATACTGTAAATAGTAAAATTTTATAATTAATAATAATAATTAAATATACTATAAAATATATTAATAAATTTAAATTTTTTTAAAACTAAAGTATTAATTATAATTTCTAAATTCAAAAAAACTGATTAATAAATTTATCTAACAATTTAATTTCTTAAATAGTAATTATAATAAAAATAATTAATACAATCTAAATTATAAAATTTTTAATTACTTATTTACTTATGATGTTAAATTTCAATAATTTAGTTAAAATGATAAAATAAAAATTTAGCATTTATATTTATTAACTTAATTAAATTAATAACATTGTGATAAACTTATGTTTTACTATATTAATATTATGTGAATAATTTTATAAATAATATAAAAGTAAATAATAATTATCAGTTAAGATATTTATTAATTATCTTTAATTACTATTATAACAGTAAACAAAAAAATGAACTATAAAATATTAATTTACTTTCTTCATGTTTTAATTGTTTTAATTTGTTTATAACATGTGATGGTTCATATCAAAGTTGATAACACGTCCTAGTTCACGCAAATAACTCAGTATAAGTTAGTTACGAGAGAAAAACTAGTGCGACATGCCAGTCGCGAAAAAACACATGTGTGTGGTGCACAAGTGAAGGATTTCTATATTCGGTGGAAATGTGCTGTGAAGTGAAGTAGATTACGGATGATATTTTAAGGAGAGTAGCATCAAAATATGAAGGGAGATTCATTCGAGATGCCCATTTTAATTCCATGAACACACCAGACAATTGAGCTGAGTAAGAACCTTGGAGGTGAATTCTGGAGAAGCTCTTGGAGAACCATTCCTTGGTGATTTGAGGTCCAGGAGCAAGAATTAATTTCAGCAGAGGGAGTTTTCTTCCTCTGTTATCTTTCAATTCATCTAATTTGTAATTGAATTGTTTTAGTATACATAATAGAGATGATGATATGCTAAATACTTCCTGTTCGGGGTTAAAAATTTAATATACTGATTTTCTTTTTCTCTTCTCACTATCATTTTAATGTGATTAGGATTGAATGGTGAGGTCAGTTCTGATTACATTCAATTGCAATGTTTTACCTATGCCTAATCTCATAATTAGACATTCATATGGTGATTTTAAAGGTGGATTAATTTTCTTGAACATTTAAATGGAAATAAATGACTATAGGACATACGATAAGTTTGTTTTGTGATCTTTTCAAACAAGAATTCTCAAGTTGATTAACGGAGGAGTGGAGAACTCCAAGATTTGTCATCATGATTGATTTATCTCTTGGCGAGGGAAAAAAATCAATCATTTTCAGTGGAACTAGCTATAATCACTTTTGTGAGAAGGAATGTTTTCAAAACCAGTAGAGTTGATATTTTCCCCGGATGTATTTCTCTATATTATTCACTCTTTAGCATATGTTTTCTCTATTAATTACTTTATTTAGCTTATTTCATACTTTGATATAGTTTAAAACAAAAACTTAAAAATATTTTGATGTTTCATTTGTGCTATATAATAAACAAAATAAAAATATAGAAAAATAGAAACTCAATTCTACTGCTGACAATAGTGAGATCCTTTAGTAAATTTTTAAAATACTAGTGGTCAAAATAGCCTTCCATGTGGGTTCAACCCTACGTGCCACATATAATATAGTAAGTATGTGTATAAATTTTCAACATTGAATGGATTCAATGAAGGTTTAGGTCAATAATCTCCCATCTTGGAGATTACCAACTGCAAACTCCATGGGAGAGAGTCTCATCTTCAAATGAGTACTCAGACATGATAGTCTGTATACTATTTGTCCTATCAAAGTATGTCATCCAACTATAAAACATTATTTGAGAATATTGTTATATCATTTCAAGGATCTCATCATAGTGGGGATCTTCCATGACCTTATTAATGCAACAAATATTCAAGGACATTAATATATTATAGTTATGGAGAATAATGAACATTATATTATATGTGTACATTTTGCAATCAAAGTATAAACAGTTTCTTCTCAAGAAACCAACTCTAAAAAACTCCCACTTATACTAGAGCCAACTGCCTACGAATTTTATTCTGCTAGTCCTCACATGATGATCATTTTTATGCTGAGTCAAGGTTTTAGTCATGTGTTCCACCACATTGTCTTCCGTGGAAATACTGCTCAATACAACTTCACCTCTCTGAGAAAAATCTCTCAAGAGATGATACTTCTGATGTATGTGCTTTGTCAGTTGATGTGACCTTGTCTCTTTTGCAAGTGCCACCGCTGCAGTAGTATCACAATAGTGCGTGATAGGATCTTTACTGCTAGGTACTACATTCAGATCTTGGATGAATCATCGCATCTATACTTCTTTTTTAGGTACCTTAGAAGCTACGATATACTCAGACTCTACTGTAGAATTCGCAACCACACCTTGCATTGAGTTCTTCTAACTCAATGCACCTCCATTCAAAGGGAAAATTTATGTAGTCTGCGACTTCATGTCATCATGATCAGTATAAAAACTATTATCTTTATGTCCTCTAATGGCTAGTTCCTCATCTCCTCCATAAACGAGGAACATATCCTAAGTACGCCTCAGACACTTAAGGAAAGTCTTGAATGCCATCCAATGGTGGTCTCCTGGATCATCTTGATATCTTCTTACCACACTTAATGCATATGCAACATCTATCCTTGTACATAGCATATCATACATGACTGACCCAATTGCGGATGCGTAATGAATCCTTGCCATTTTCTTTCATTCCCCATGTATCTGAGGACACATTTCCTTAGAATGATGAATGCCATGTGACACTAGAAACAATCCCCTCTTAGACTATTCCATATTAAATGTCTTCAGTATCTTGTCGATGTATGTACTTTGACTCAAGCCCAGCATTCTCTTGGATCTATCACACTGGATCTTGATCCAAAAAATATATGTTGCCTCGTCCAAGTCTCTCATAGAGATGCATTTATCCAACCATGTCTTAACTAACTATAAGAAAGGTACTTCGTTTCCAATTAGTAATATGTCACCAATATATACTATTAGGAAAACAACTACACCTCCACTAATCCTTTTGTAGACACAAGCCTCACATTCATTTTTAACAAATCCAAATTCCGTTTTAACTTCATAAAAATGAATGTTCCATGACCTTGATGCTTTCTTTAATCCATAAATGGTTTTCATATGACTTTCATACCTTATTGGCACCATTTGGAGTCACAAACCCTTCAGGTTGTATCATGTAGACATCTTCCTAGAGGTTCCTGTTAAGGAATGCTGTTTTGACATCCATTTTCCAAATTTCATAGTCATGGTAAGAGGTAATGGCCAATAGGATTCTGATATATTTCAGCATCACAATTGGTGAAAAGGTTTCATTACAGTCAATTCCTTGACGCTTTCTAAAACTTTTTGCAACTAGTCGTGCCTTGTAGGTGCTGACTTGTCCCTCAATGTCCAGTTTTTCATGAATACCCATTTGCTACCAACAGACTTTACATCAAATAGAGGATCTACCAAAATCCAGACCTGGTTTTGGTACATGGAAGCCATTTTAGAATTCATGGATTCAAGCTACTTGGAAATGTTCGTGCATTAAATTGCCTCCTTGTAGGTAAGAGGATCATCATTCTCACCCAATAATGAGTCACCATCCTCGGTGACAAGAAAAACATATCATTCTGGTTCTCTCACCTCTCTCGTGCTCTGATGTAGTTCTTGGGTCTTTGGAATAGATTGTTCTTCCACGAGGCTTTGTGGAATTTGTTCATGTACCAACTTCTGTGTATCTTGAGCCTTGACTTCATTGGAGTCTATCTCGCTCCCACTATCTCTTTTGGAGATGTACTCCCTCCAAAGAATATGGCATGTCATTCCACTATAACCTTTTTATATGAGGGGGTTTATAGGTGATATCCCCTTGTTTCATTAAGATATCCTATGAAGGTACACATTTTTCTTCGAGGGGAATGTTTGTTACCTAAAGAGGCCTTAAAAAATTCTTCAATACCCAACACATGTAAATTTAAAAACATGGATTTGTGTACACTCCATAACTCATGAAGAATACCATTTACCGATTTAGTTGGTAGTTGGTTTAGTACGTGTGCTTCTGTTTGTAATGCGTATCCCCAAAAGGATAATGGAAGACTCGCATGACTCATCATTGATCTCACCATGTCCAATAGGGTGAAGTTCCTTCTTTCACTTACACCATTCCACTGAAGCATGTAATGAGGAGTGAGTTGAGATAGAATCCTAAACTCCCGTATGAAATGAATGACGTCCTAATTAAGATATTTTCCACCTCTATCTATGTGGAGTTTCTTAATCTTCTTCCCAAGCTGGTTCACAACTTCATTCTTGTACTCTTTGAACAAATCAAAAGAATCTGACTTATACCTCACTATGTAAATATATCCATATCTACTAAAATCATTAGTAAAAGTTATGAAGTACATGAACCCACCCCTTCTTTCAACTGGAAATGGTACACAAACATATGTTTGAACTAATTCTAGATGCTCTTTAGCCCTTTCACCTTTCCCAATAAATGGGGATTTGATCTTTTTGCCCTGTATACATGCATGACATACACAAAGTGGTTTTACTTCGAAAGAATCTAAATACCCATCTTGATGTAATTTTGTCAAAATTTTCTCATTGACATGACCTATCCAATGATGCCAAAGTTGGGTGTGGTATGAGTCTTGGGAATTAAATTTTTCATCGATTTCCATTACTTTGTTTGTCTAGTCTAACACATTAAATCCATTATATAAATGTGCCATACCAAAACAAATGCTATCTTTATAAAAGTAGCAACATTAAATTACAAATTTGAAGATGAATCCATCAATATCTAAACTGGATACTGAAAAAATGTTCCCGGTTATAGAGGGTACATAATAACATCCTTTTAACACAAAGACCATCCTAGTAGGCAATGTGAAGTTGTTGTCTCCGACAGCTACATCAACGAGTCTGGCTCCAATGGCTGCTCGGAGATCCGATTCACCTCGGCCAATCATTCTAATTATTCATTGTTCCTGTATTTGGATACAGATATGATCACCACACGAAGTATCTAATACCCAATTGGTAGAAATAGATAGATTTCATTCCATAAAAAATGCTCTTGAAGCTTCTCCTTACTTCCTTGGCTGGGTGCGGTTTTTCTTCCAGTGGTCCTTCTTGCTACATGTAAAACAAACATCTTCTTGTTCTCTTACCTCCCCTTTGATCTTCCTTTTGTTAGAAGGCCTTGAAGAATCTTATTTTCAACTTGGTGAATGAGGATAAGAAGATTAGATAGAGACTTCTCATTGTTGTTCATGATAAAATTTACAACAAAGCTAGAGATGTTATGGGAAAGTGATGCAAGAATGAGATCAGTGCCCAGTTCTTCGGGGAGTTTAAACACTAGAACTTTCAAGAACTCAATGTTGCCAATGTGACTGACTACATGAATCCTAGATGGGGCACCCTCTTTAATATTTCCACGAAATAGTGCCTTGGAGATCTCAAAACATTCATGTCTTTCTCTCTCCTAGTATAGACCACAGAGGTGCTCAAGCATGCTATAAGCATCCATTTCTTCATGAGACTTCATGAGCTCACTAGAAATTGATAAAAACATAAAACATTGAACATAGACCATGTCGATTATATGTTTCTCATAGACCAGGAAATCCTCATCACCCTCCCCTTGGGTAGTCGAATCAGGAAGTGAGGACTCGAGCACGTAAAACTTTCGTTCATGTCATCGGATAACACGTAGGCGCCTAAACCAATCTTGAAAGTTACTATAGGTGAGAATTTTGTCATTATCCATAATTGATCATAGGGATAGTGTGGTTGACAAGTTTCTTATTTTTAATCTACAATTAAAAGAGCAGATCATTAGTAATTTCATTATTACATTTTATGTGAAATAATAAATATTTTTTAAGTCTCCCACTATTTTATGAAGTCCTAATGGCCCTCACCATTGAACTTGGAATGTCCAGTTTCCCTGACATTCTAGTGGAAAGGATCCATATTCCTTTTTTCATAACCCAACAAGTGTTGTTCATGCTATTAGAGGGTATTTAAGTAGGCAGGTCTTTGAAAACTGTGAGCTTATAGTTCATTGATTTGTTGAGTGGACTCCCCAATCCTGAAATAATGACATGGATTTCCTCAACACTTGCCTCCATTTTACAACAAGTCTAGAAAGGGCTACTCCTCTTGATGTAAAATGTTTTGGTCTACCCAAATCTTTCATAAGAGATTCCTTTATAAAAGTATGTGTCCCAACAAGGGTTGGTCAAACACATAGTTTTATTGAGTCTTTCCCTTAATCAAGTAATGAAAGGCTAGGTATGACTTAATATAGTATTTGAGGGATTTTAAACCTTAGTGTGTATTTTGGAATTATCACATGCTTGATAATATTAATTTATTCTTGCTTAGGTGATTAACCATGTTCTGATAATGTTTACACATAGCCCGTTTTTTATTTTATTTCATCTTTGCATGCTTGTTTATTTCATAAACTATGTGATCATGAAAAAACATACATAATAAATAATCCATGCAATTAGATAGAAATAAAATGAGATTGCATGATCATGAGCTTCAATTGGTAAGCTTTCTAGCGATTTTGATAAGCTAACCCTAACCTAGGGAAAAACACCTTGAACCCAATGGTTTGTGTTTTGTAACTCTGACATGTCCACCTTTGTAACTTCTTGTGTTGGTTTCGCCTCATATTTGGATTTTGAACCGTCTCCTCTGGCTTGGAAGATCCTCCATTACTTGGGGATTACATTAATAAAATTGTGGGCATACAAACCCTACATTTTATTACACGAAGGCTCGCAGTCCAATGAATTTAAATTAAATAATTTTAAATGAAACCATACACACGCTATGTTTCTTTGGCCTAGCTCATGATCATCAATAGAATGAAATTATATTTACACATATTTAGTATTCAAATTTATTTAATCATTCTTTTATTCATGATAAGTCGTGCTTGAATTCAATTAATTATTATCTTATAATTAATCAATTCCTTATCAAAAATTCCTTTATGATCTTCCTTGAGATTCATCTCATCCATATTCCTCGTACAGGTCTTTGTACTTTAGAGGAAACCTGGTGAAACTCCATTTCTATAAAGTACACTACATGTAGGCTATATTACACTGCATGTATTTGTTTTTACCCTTTATCCCAAGTACACGCTGGGGAATTTGGCTTGTTTTCTGTACATTGGAAATTTTAGAGTACACGGCGTGTAGATTATTCTAACATATAATGTACTTCATTGTTACATGGTTACCGGCCTGGAAATCTAGTGTACGCGGTACACAGATTCTCTGGGTACACTATTTCTCTTGGGCTGGATCGGACTACATGGCATATTGATTCCACATACATGCAGTGTATTCCGATTTCCACACACCATTCAGTTCTGGTCAACATGGTGTATTAAAAACATAGGTAAGCTAAATTCACACAGCATGGTTTGGTGAACTAGTACTTGTTTGTTGAACCTAAGTACAGGGCGTGCAGTTTTTACTACACGCCATGTATTCTTGTGTTGTATAGACAGAATGAGCGGCTCCTCCGGATGAGTTCCCTGTTTTTATTTTAATTAAAATTATAGGGTAATTTTTGTGATGTGAATCGAGAAATGAAGGAGGAAGAAAAGATCTCATTCATTCAGTTTTATAGAACGATTTATCTTGAATTGAATCAAATATAAATACGTAAATTATCAACAAAAATTAAACAACTATAATCAACATTGTATCCTCCCTCTGATACGAATTGCAGGTCCCTGGCGTAGTGGATGCTCGATGGTGGATGTGCCCACATGGCTTTTTGTCATTAGTAATGATCAATCTGAGATCAATACGATGATGAAAGCCAGGCTCCACAGATCGAATCACAAAAATAGACAATGAAGAATAATATTCCATGAACCACAAATGTGGATCATCACTGGTTGATTATAATTAATTTAATTTTTTGACAAGACTTACCTTTTATGGGATTCTTTCTTCATTTAAATTAATGATCACGTTCCGATGTGATTCGTTGTTGCATCGCAGAAGCCAAGTGTATAATTCCTCTAGCGGTGATCCACTCGTGCACCACATATCTCTGGATATCGCCAAAGGAGTCTTTGGGTGCTAGCGTGTAAAATCTTTTGCTGGTGTTTTCCGCCTTAGATCGCCTTGATCCGATGGAGGAGGATCTCTTTCGGTCTTGAGAGTGTTCTTAGAGGAAGGAGTTCTTTCGAAATTGAGAGAATTATCCATAATTGTTGTGCATAACGATTTGGGAAAAGTTTTAGGGTTGTGAGGATATTTGTAATCGGGTTTGAGGTTGTTGAGTTATGACAAAAAATAAATAGGTTGCAGATTTTATTTATTTCATTATCTCTTATTGAAAACCCCCATGTTGAATCATTAATTCATTGATATATGCCCACACTGATTATAATAAATATCATACAATAAAAAAATATTATTTTCTCAAAATACCGACTAAAAAAACTACAAGGCATATAATCATTAATACCCAACGTGTACTTGTTTTTCATTTCCTTTCCCAAATGAAAACTACACTACATTTATATTCAATTTACACAACATGTATATCTTTTTTTCATTTCCATTCCAAAATGAAAACTACACGGCATGTACTTTCATTGAACACGGCCTATATATCTTGTTCTCATTTTATTATTCCACCAACATTAAAATGATTTAGGCTTCCTTGAATAAATATTAAACCACATACGGGAATAATCTTAATTATACATAAGTTACTTGGATACACTTAGTGTGTGACCCTCTAGGCCTCTTTCTCCTTAGCATTAGGCGGGCTTGCCTAAAGTCCAAGATTACTATCTAGTAATGTGTCACAGCACCCAATAGAATGAAGTTGATGCCTCATTGACATGTCCCTCATATGAACTCTTACCGTGAAATTTAATCCCTTTGTCTCAATATCTCATCAAGCAGGTTTCAGGGCAGTGTCATAAACCTATATGCTCGATCTGGAATTCTTTGACTTCGAGAAATAAACTCATCATGACACCATGGCCATGGAATTTGGGTGATAGTTCTATTTCAATCAAAGAGCCTAAGATATCTACTTCCACAAATATGGAAGGGATAAATATTTCTTCGACTTATCCATTAATAACATGTCATCCGTGACGCACCCAACATACCCTACATCCCGGAAACTGTCTTTATGACATCTTTCATCAGCAAATCTAAGTGCGCGAGTCATGACATGAGTTAATTATAATCTCCTAGTATAAGAATCATTACACACACTCTTATATTGAAATGTCTGATGACACCAAGACATGAAGAATTACTACTGGTGGGTCTATTCTCATAACCTGTCATCTTGGAGATAACCAAGTGTGAACTCTATGAGAGAGAGTCTTGTCTTCTTATGTGTACTCACACATGATAGTCTGTATACAATGTGTCCTATAATAGTTTGTAATCCAACCGTATAATATTATTTGAGAATATTGTTATAGAATTTCAAGGTTTTCATCATAGTGGGGATCTTCCATGGCTTTATTGAGGCAACAAATATTCCAGGACATTATTATATTATAGTCTTGACGAACAATGAACCATTTATAATAAGTGCATATTCATGTAATCAAAGTATAAATAGTTGGTTCATAGGACACCAACTCTAATATTATATCCCTTAGAATATCCCTACATGTCAACCATAAAATATTTCTTCGCATCCTGGGAGAAATAAAACATAGAAAGGGGTGAGCTGAGATGTTCAGTAAGGATAACAATATAGCAGAAACATTCATAAATATGCATAAACACTTAAGGAAATGTATAAAACTAAAACAAAATACTTTTAAACATAAAATTCAACATAAATCGGAAAATAAAAAAAATAATTCCATTTACTTATTCACATGAATATTATACTAGTTGAATAATCACATGTTATATAAAAAGATAATTTCATAATCATGGAATTTATAATACCAGACATCATAACCACATAGTCAAGGCCTAATGTAAAGACTACAAATAAGATTTTGTCAAGGCCTTGTGCCAAGAAAATATTTTTTCTGATGAGATCTACTGATGTATCGAGGAGCTATAGCAGGCTCCACCTGTCACTTACTAAGTCCAATGCATTCCTCATATGAAAAAATTTAAAACATAACTAAATATTCATATTAAAACTAGCAAAAGAAATGTTAATACATTAACCATAATCCATGAATGTATAAAAATAACACATCCATAGTCAAACATATCACAAAACATTCAATACATTATGGGATATTTTATCATAATAAATCAACTTCAAACTAGTGTAAAATTTATTAAAGGATGCTGACAAAGGTGAAATCAAAATTATTTGAGAGAAATTTTAAAATCATTTAAAAGTCGCATAAATTATAAAAGAAATAAATTGTTTTGAAAATATTCTTATAAGGTTGTAAGGGAAGCTTCTAAGGTGTTATAACGACGGAGAATACCCACACCCGTCGTATAAGTTAAAAAACATTTTTACCATAATTTTTCGAAAAGGTCATAAATTACCTTGTTTTGAAAACGACGAAAATATTCCTTTCAAAACATTTTATAAAAATTAAAACAAGGGTATAAATGAATTTAACCCATAGTATCGTAAATAGAAAAAATGTTTTGAAATAAATTTTTAAGAAACATGTATGTGGATGATAAAGAGGACCGAGTAGATACTTAAATATTAAGAACCTCGAATAAGTAAAAAGATTGTAAAATTAACCCTTATCTTGTAATTTTCATTGGTTGAGGGTAATTTAACATCCTGTATAATAGTTAAATAAGTGTTATTAAATTATAAAATAACCATATACATAAATATGATATCATATATGATCTTATAATATTGATTTATTAATAATATATTTGTAGTATCATTATTTTTAGTGTTAACTGATTCGATTTCCTTTATATGTTTTGTTATGTAAGTCATGTTTGTTATGGATAGAATGTATTTTATTCATATCATTAATGATATTAAGTTTCTAAAAATTATTTTTCTAATCATAAAATTGTATATATTGTTGAATGGCTATGATGGGGAATGAATCTCATCGCGTTCGTGGAGACGGTAATCCTTATATACACATCAGTAGAAATACAATTCTATTAATGTTTAAATCATATGTAATTGGATGGTATATAATATATACATAATCATTAACATGTCATATTTATTATTTACTTCAATTACAATCATTATTTAACCCATCCAAATAATGAAGTGTTGAATAACAAACTACACCACAACGCAGAGACAGTAAGCTGTTTGTACACAAGTATGGTGACTTTGTCTTTCATAGGATGTATAGAATAATGAATATTGTTGTTCCATATTTATAATAACATCACTTTATGTAGAAGGTAATAGAGTTATACTTTTGGTATGGAAATAACAAATAAAGAGGAAGTGGAACAAGAAAAGAACTTTGAAAGAGGTGATGAAATTATTACCTCTTCTTCGGGTGCTTCCTTTTGATTTGATCAAAAGGGATACTGAGGATAGATTTATGATCAAAATAAGGAATCTAGGTTGAATTGAGGGTATTAGGGAGGATATTTTAGTGGGGGTTTGCTGAGCCAAATGTATTTGGAGGTGTGAATTTTAGAGAAGGGGGAGTACCCTTTTATAAGAGAGGTTAGGGTCACTTTAGGAAAATCCTGGAATATTAATTTATTATAAAATCATATTCGGTTTATAATGGCTCCAAAATGATTTATTACAAGGTAAGGTGGGTATGGGTAGAAAAAAATCACCAAATAGGTTTTAGATAGGTTTAGGTCTCCACATTAAACTTTTCTTTTATATTTAACTCTTAATTAAACAGTTTAACTGTTATCATGTATTATTTTATTATTATAATAAAAGGTTAATAAACTTACAATAAAAAGACAATAAAACCACAAGTTGTTAATTAAGGACATATTTATCTTTATATATGTCCTTTTTTCAAACCGTATATTTTTCACAATATTATATCATTTAATAATATAGTATTTTTTTAAAAACTCATTTATGTCAATTTTGACAATATTTAGTATTTTATTTTTGAGAAAGTCATAACAACATGATTACATAGAAATAAAAATCATTGACTAAAACCTAAAATGTCATATTATTCTTGAAAATTCATGGATGGCATCAAAAGTATCAATTTACATTTATTTGTATATTTTAAACATCAATTATTTTAACCTTTCATTAAAAAGATAAATACTGCATCATCATTGTGTCACAAATAAATTTAGTTATTTAATGTCTAAAAATTATTAATAAAATATCATTATGTAGGAAATATTTTTATTTTTCTAATGAATATTTATATTTGAATATATCTTATTTATAAGCTTATATTAAAAATGTTTTATTTATGAAAATTTGAATTTAACACTTTTAACTCTTCTTTAAATAAAATAATAATAAATATCCTAATCTAATCCAAGTGGACCAAAATGAACATATTTTGATAAAAAGGTTTATTTTGTTCGAAATACACTTTTCAAATAGAATTAGGACATGTGTTAGGGTAATAATAATATCATTTTTAACTTAAATTACCCTATTTAATTTTAACAGTGGCAAATAAAAGTCAAAAAATACTATTCACCGAAAATTATTTTCATCTTATTGACCCAAATTTTACTTATTGATATCAACTGTGTCTCTCAGATTTTTGAAATTAAATTCACACAAGTTGTAAAATTATATTTTATGCAAATCTGCAAATGTGCTTAGTAAGTGGGTAAAAGACGTAAAAAAGTTCAATAAAATTTTATACATCTATATCTTATTATAAAATGAATCCAATGAATTAAATTGAACTAATATATGTATTATGTATCTAATTTGGCATAAAATAAATTTAAATATAGTAAATAATTATTTAAATAAAAAGTTGGTTTTAAACAATAATGGTGAGTTTTACACTATTCATCAAAAATTGAATGTTTTCAGAAAAATACCAAAAATTCAACCTAAGCTAATTTTGATATTCCAAATCAAAAAATGAAGTGAATTTCAAAAAGTAAATTTTTTAAAATTTAAAAAAGTTGGTATTATTATTCATATCGGCTAGTTTGATTGGTCGTGGTGTATTAGAACTCGAAGTTGCATAGAACATAAGTTATTGCATTATTCAAAAGGAAACATACCATAGAATATTAGGGTGTTACATTATTCCCTCATTCAAATAATTTTTCCTCAGAATTTATAAATCACTACTGCGTCAAAAGACTCGGTTAGTTCTTAATCATAAGTTCCTCAGGTTCCCACATTGCCTCTTCCATCTTATGGTTTCTTGATAGAACTTTTACTAGATGAGTCGTCCAGTTTCTCAACACTTGTTCTCTAGTATCAAGAATCCAGATAGTCTATTCACAATAAGATAGATCAGGTTAACGTTATATTTCTTTATAGGTTAGTACAAGAGTTGTGTCTGACATATATTTTCTCAACAGTGATACGGAAAAACATTATGAACTTTGGAGATACTTGGAGGCATTGCCAAATGGTAAGCTACTACTTCAATTCGTTCTAAAATTTTGAAAGGTCTGATGTACCTGGGAATTATTTTACCCTTCTTACTGAAACATATAACACCCTTCCATGAAGATACCTTCAAGAAAAAATGATCATCTACTTGAAATTCCAAATCATTCCTTTGGTTATCGGCATAACTCTTTCTCTTACATTGAGATTCTTTGATATGGGTTTGGATAATCTTTACATTTTCCATTGTTTCCCTAACAAGTTATGGCCCTACAAGTTTTCTTTCACCAATATCATCCCAATACGTTGGTGTGCGACATCTCTTCCCATATAACACTTCATATGGTTCCATCTGAATACTTGAATGGAATCTATTGTTATAGGAAAAATCTACCAAAGGTAAATGTTGACATCACATACCTTGAAAGTCAAGTGAGAAAGATCTCAACATGTATTATATGGTTTGAATAGTCCATTCTGATTGTCCACTAGTTTGACAGTGGTAGGCAGCACTCAAATGAAGTTCAGTATTCAGGGCCTTCTGAAGAAATTTCTAGAATCTTGATGTGAAATGCGGATGAAGATAAAACAAAATTGATAGGGGAACTCCATGAAGTTTTATAACTTCATTAATATATAGTATTGATAAACATTCAAGTGGTAAATCTTTTCTTATAGCTTGAAAATGTGATAACATGGTAAGACGATCAACAATTACCCATATTGCATCTTTCCATCTAGGAGTCTTTGGTATCCCCATGACAAAGTCCATCGTAATATCATCCAATTTTCACTCAGGTATGGGAAGAGGTTGCATACATCTGCTAGGATGTTGTCTTCAAGACATCACTGGTTGAAAAACCATATATCTTGACACATAATCACCAATATCCCTCTTTATGTTGTCCCATAAAAAATGTTCCTTCAGATATCTATAAATATTAGTGCTACCAGGGTGTATAGAGAAATTGGAGTTATGAGCATCATCTAACAATTCCCTTTTTAGATCAAGTATGTTGGGAACACAACATCTCTTCCCAAATTTCAAAATTCCATCTTTATATTTGAATTCTTTCATTCTCTCATCATTCAAAACAGAAATTTTCTTTTGAAACTCCTCATCATGAGTCTGAGAACATTTTAACCTTTCTAGTAAAGATGGATTGGAAACCATTTGAAAAAGTATCAATGGTTCACCTTCCATTATTATTCCCATATCCATTTTTACTAGATCCATGAACATAATATCCCTTTCAACTCTCATGATGTTTAGAACTCCATGATACTTTCTGATCAAAGAATCTGCTATTTTATTTTCCTTCCCCAAGAAGTAGTGTATAGTGAAATAACAATCATTCAGTATTTCAAGCCATCACCTTTTCCTCATGTTGAGTTCTTTTTGTGAAAAAATATACTTCATACTCTTTTGATCATTATAAATCTCACATTTTTTTCAACATATAGATAGTGTCTCCGTGTCTTCTAAGAAAAGATTACATCTGCTAACTCAAGATCATGAGTGGGGTAGTTTTGTTTATGAATTTTTTCTATCGTGATTCATAGGCAATAATTCTATCATTCTGCATAAGGACACAACCCAGTCCATTTGTTGAAGCATCACTATAAATAAAAAACCCATTATTCCTCGATGGTAGATTCAAGATAGGAGAATTGACTCATCTTCTCTTCAGTTCTTCAAAACATTTTTACACTCTTTTTTCCAAACAAATTTAACCCCTTTATGTCTGATCTTGGTTAATGGGTGATCCAATTGGGAAAAATTCTGGTTGAAGCGCCGTTAATAACCTGCTAAACCAATAAAACTACATAACTCAATTATGCTCATCGGTGTTGGACATTCTTGGATTGCCTTGGTCTTTGATGGATCAACAGAGATTCCATCGTTGTAGACAATATTTCCAAGAAAACAAATCTCTTGAATCTATAATTCACACTTGATATACATCCCATATAATTCATTTCTTCTAAGAGTATTTAGAATAATGTGCAACTTATTTTCAAGATCTTTTTATATTTTTGATTATAAAAAGATATCATCAATAAATACAACTAAAAAGTCATCACGATATTCCATGAAAACTCTGTTCATTAGATCCCTGAAAACAAAGGGTGAATTAGTGAATCCAAAAGGAATTACTGTAACCTCGTAATGCTTGTACCTCGTTCAAAATGCTGTATTTGGAATGTTTTTCTTCTTCACACATAACTGATGATATCCATACTGATGACCCATCTTTGAAAAATATTGAGCTCCATGAATTTGATCAAATAAATCATCAATGCGAGTTATGGGATACTTGTTCTTTATTGTTATAGCATTGATCTCCCTATAGTCAATGTACAACCTCATAGATCCATCTTTCTTCTTAACAAAAAGAACAGGGTCTCCCCGTAGAAAAACACTAGGGAGAATAAATACTTTATTACTCAATTCCTCTAGTTTTTTCTATAGATCCACTAATTCCATAGTTTTCATTCTATAGGGGGTCTTTGATATGGGCCTTGAACCTGAAATTAAATCAATGGAAAACTCAATTTACCTTTCTAGAGGATGTCCAGGTAAATACTCTGGAAACATATCAACATATTCTAGCACAATAGGTCTATACTCTATTTGAAAATTCCATTCCTCACCCATAATAATTTCACTCTCTTCCTCCCCAATTATTGAATTTAGTAGAGCTACAGGGGGATCTAGATAAAAATCAGATGTTTATGTTTCTTCTCTAAAGATAAGGTACTCGTTATCATCATCAAAAATTGTAACCTCCTTCTTCATACAGTAAATGTTTTCATCAAGGTCCAAAAGACAATCCATACTGAGGATTATATCAAATTCAATCATGGGTATGATGATGAGATCAGTAGATAAAGACCATTTATATTCCCTAATGGGAACTGATTGACAAAACATTGTTTCCATTATACATCCATTAGGAGTTTTTACCAATAACTCCATTGTAAAATAAAACTGGAAATATATAATTTTATTAGAAAACTCTAAAGATATGAAACAATGTGATGATATAGAATCCAATAAAGCATTGGATAAATTTGTGTAAACCATTAATGTACCTGCCATGACATCATTCGGAGCTTCAACCTCAATAGTAGTTATTTCATAAGCTTGACCTTTCTCCCTTGGCCTTTTCTGAGGTATGTTTTCTTTGGAACATAGGATATTCATTTGACTAATGTCCCATTTCTCTACAATTGTAGAATTCTACATTGACAACCTCTTTATACCATTTGTAATGAAGATCTTGGTGGCCTTTTTATTTAATGGCACGAAGGCCTTCATTTTTTTTGATTTTTGACAATCCACCTTTAAATGGGTGAGGTGGAACCCTTACAAGGCCCAAAGGCATAAGTATTACCTGGCCCGTAGTCCTTAGAGGAATTCAGTGCCCGTAGGCTCAAACATTACATACAACCCAGACTAAAATTTTGGAACTTCTCCTCCCCAACATCTTCATCGTGAAATCAGCTCTCCACCTTTTCATGGATATTTGGATTGGCTTTCCCGTTCATGAATAGGGTTGTACTGATGGTAGGTTCCATACCCTCACATTCTTGCGATCCTTTTAGCTTCTGCACTAGTGAAAGCTCCTTGATCATCCTCCTTCTAATGTTTGTTCCTTGAAGGTTGTCTTGTTTGTATATGCAATTAATGTGGCCCGAAGACCTTGAGGTCGTCGAGGGCCTTAAAGGTCTCGAGGACCAAATCAGTGGCCCAAAGGCCCAAATAGGGGAATATTCTTGGCTACTACAACACCAAACATGGCCTGCTATAGTTCACGCTACAGTTCCTACTACAGTACAACACAGTTCTTACTACCGTACCTACTACAAATACTGCTACAGTGCCTGCTACAGTACCAGAAATTAGCCTTCGCCTAGTTTTGATATCAGGTCTCTTGGATGCACATAAGGATTCCTCACCAACTGGGCTGAGGTTCATGTGTTTGGTGGCCTTTTATCCACTCTTGTAACAGACTCGCATTCCCTACAGTCAAGTACAACAGTGTTTCTTACCAAATTTATTATAGGATGGAAATTCATCTTTTCCCTCTTTCCCATTATTTCCATTTTCAGAGTGTTCATCAGATCAATTCTTCTCTTTCTTTTCTTTAAAGTCATAAGACTTAGAGAATTCTGTTTCTGTCTTGATAGCACATGAGACTATATCTCCGTACGCCGAGAAGGATTGTGAGACTAATTCTAGATGGAGAAATGGTTTTAATCCATCAAAGAATTGATCAATTTTACTCATTGGGTTACGTATATAATCTACAACTTGCATTGCTATCCTTTGAAATTTAACCTTGAACTTTTCGACATTCTCATCCTCCTTTTCCATTATACTCAGAAATTTTCTTTCCATATCTTCTCGATGGTCACGAGGAAAGTATTTTTCCAAAAAAAGATCTTTAAAGTCCCCCATTCAATATTTTATACTTCATCATCTTCCTTTGTTTTTGGAATTAATGACCACGATTGATCAACATATCCTGTGAGGCGATATACTACAATGAATTATTTTCCCTTTCGCTACTCCCCAAAGTATGGAATATTTTCTCTAAGGAACATATCCATTTCTTATCCAAAAATGGATTTGTAGTCCCATTGAATGTTGGTGGTTGTTTCCCCATGGATCGGTCTAACATTGATCCTACATGTTGTGGATCAGGGTGCTTTATATGGGTATGGTTATTATTCATAACCTGAGTGAGTTGTCCTAGTATGATGATAAGTTGATCACCACCGGTTGCATCACCAGATCCACTATAATTATCTTGAGTAAGAGGTAAGTCCCAACATGGATTACGTGCATTGATACGGTTTTCATTCCTTCAACTAAGCACCATTTTTAAATAATGGAATAGAATAGATTTGTTATGAATTGCTATACATAATACCAAACTTGTAAAACAATTAACATTAATTGAATAGTTTATGGATATAATCCATAATCATAAAAATGTTTTATTTGAGGAAGTATATACTCCTAAATTCCTCATAATTATTTGTAACGAAAATGTGCATTATCCTAAGCATAACCCCCAGGTGTGTTGTAACCAAGAGTGCAACAAGGCTCGTTGTCATGTACCAGGATATCTCATGTCGAGCCTGAAACATGTTTTTAGAGTTTTCACTTATAGGTACATCTGTGCTAGATCCGCCTCTACCTGCTCATATACAGACATGGATTTATTTGTAACACCCCAAGCTTCCACGGTAGGTTTCCCTTAGAATAATGCAATAGCGTGTGTTGTACACAACCTCGAGTTCTAACACACCACAACTAATTAAACTAGCCGTTATGAATAGTAGTACCCACATTTTGAAATTTTATAAATTTTATTTATCAAAATGGAATTCATTTTTGGATTTGGAATATCGAAATTAGCCTACAGTGAATTTTTGGTATTTTTCTGAAAAACTTCATTTTTTGATGAATAGTGAAACCACTAAGTGGTAGTTAAAAAACTAAATTTTTCATAAAAAATTATTTTACCGCTTCTATGAATGGAATTTCAAAAATCTGAGAGACACGGTTGATATCATTAAGTAAAATGTGGTTCAATGAGATGAAATTTTTTTGGTCTATAGTAACTTTTTTACTTTTATTTACCACGATTAAAAGTAAATAGGGTAATTAAGGTTAAAAATGATATTAATATTACCCTAACACATGTCCTAACTCTATTGGACATGTGTATCTCAACCAAAAACAACCTTAGGAATAAAATATTATCATTTAGTCCCACTTGGATTAGATTTGGACATTTATTATTATTTAATTCAAATAAGAGTTAAAAGAGTTAAAATCAAAGTTTAATTACTAAAACATTTTTAATATAAGGCTACACATAAGATAAATTCGATTTTAAATATTCATTAGAAATCTAAAACGATTTCCTACATAATTATATTTTATTTATAATTTTTAGACATTATATAAGTTAATTTATATATAACACAATGGTGATGCAGTAATTACCATAATAGTGAACAATTAAAATAATTGATATTATAAATACCCAAATAAATATAATTTGAGACTTTTTATGAATTAAACTAATTTTATAGGTTTATATGACATGTTATTATTGATTTAATTAACTTTTTTCGAACTTATCATTCTGTTATGACTTTTACAAAAATCAATTACTAAGTAGTGTCAAAATTGACATAAAATAGTTTTTAAAACAAATATTATATTATTAATTGATATTCTATTCCTAAAAATATAAGGTTTAACCAAATGACTTAGATAAGGATATATATATTAATAATGAACCACTTGGGGTTGAATTGGTTGTTTATAGTATGTTTATTAACCATATAATATAAAAATACAAAGAGACATAGAAAAAGTGAAACTAATTAACTAATAGTTAATACTTAAAGATAAGTTTAATTTAGTGACCCAAACCTATTTAAATCCTATTGGTTGAGTTCTGTTAGACCAATCCCCACCTTATCCTATAAATAAAGCACTTAGGAGCCATTAAAAACTGAATATAAATTTTTTATAAAATAATATTTCTAGTTTTTCCTATGGTGCCCCTCACCCCTCTTATAAAAGGGCACTCCCCCTTCTCTCAATCTCACACCTTAAAAGACTTTTGGTTCAGCCAAACTCTGCCCAAATACTCTCTCAACTTCTCTCCATTCATCCTAGAAGCCCTCCATTAGTCAGAAAGCCATCCTAAGAAGTCCTTTTGATCAAATCAAAAGGAAGAACTCGAAGAAGAGGTAACGTTTTCACCAACTTTTTTCAAGTTCCTTTCATCTTCCACATCCTCTTTGTTTATTATTTCCATTCTAAAATAATAACTCCAGTATCATCTATATACTATGATGTTATTATAAATATGGCACAACCATATTCATTATTCTACCCATCATTTGAATGAAATGTCACCATACGTGCCTACGCACGGCTTGCCGTCTCCACGTTGTGGTGTATATGTTATTCAATATATTATTATTTAGATGGGTATAATAATGATTTATAATTTATGTAAATAAAAAATATAACATGATAATTATTCTGTCTATATTATATACCATCCAATTATATATTATTTTAATATTAAAAGAAAGATATTTTCGCTCGTGCGTACGTACGGAATACCGTCTCCACGAACATGATAAGATTCATTCCCCATCGTATCCATTCAAGACTAATTTTCATTTGAAGGTTAAAAATAATGTTTATAGACTTAATATAATTCTCAATATGAATAAGATACATCCTATCCATTACAAACATGTCTTATGTAACCAATCATATAAATAGAATGAATCAGTTATCACCAGAAACGACGATAATACTAATATATTAATAATAAAGCAATGTTAAAAGATCATATATGATATCATATTGATGTACATAATTGTTGTATAATTTAATAACAATGTTTTAACTATTATACAAGAGGTTAACATACCATCGACTAAGGAAAAGTACAAGGTAAGTGTTTACTTCACAATCTCTTCCTTATCTGAGGTTGTTTATACGTATTTATCTGCTAGGACCTCATTATCATCCACATCCATTTTTCTTAAAAATGCCATTCAAAACATTTTTACTATTCAATAGACAATGGGTTAAAGTCATTTATACCCTTATACGTTTTTGAAAGGAATCTTTCCATCATTTTCCAAACAATGTACCTTTTGACATTTTTGACAAATTTAAGATATGAATGTTTTTTTAACTTATACAGTGGTTGCGGCTATTTTCCGCCATTATAACTTCTTTGAAGCTTCCCTTACAAGATTATAAAAATATTTTCAATGTAAATGTATTATTTTATAAATATTTGACTTTTAAATGATTAAAAAAAGAGATATCTCTCTCAAATAGTTTTGATTTCATCTATGTCAACATACTTTGATGGATTTTAAACTTATTTGAAGTTGATTCATTATGATAAAAAATTTCCATATTGTATTGTGGTATGTTTGACTGTGGATGTGTTATTTTTATACCATTCATGGTTTATGAAGAATGTATTGACATTTCGTATTCTAGTTTTAATACGAATGTTTATGTTATGTTTAAACCTGTTCATATGAGGAATGCATTGGACTTAATAAGTGACGGGTGGAGCCCGCTATAGCTCCTCGATGCATCGGTCGGTCTCATGAGACAAACTAGTGTCTTGCACAAGGCCTTGACAAAATATTATTTATAGTCTTGGCACAAGGCCTTGACTATGTGATTATGATAGTCTAGCATTATGCATTCCCTTATTCTGAAAGTGGGTTTTGATATTGCATGTTATTATTCGACTAGTAGAATATCCATGTAAGTAAGTAAATGGAATTATTTGATTTTATATTTGCTATATTATGCTGAAGTGCAAGTTTAAAAGGCTTTTGTTTTAGTTATACATTGCCTTAAATTCTTATGTTTTCTTATGAATGTTTTCGCTATATTTTTATCCTTACTAAACATTTGAGCTCACCCCTTTCAATGTTTAATTTTCCCAGGATGTGAAGAAGTGTATTATGACTGACTTGGAGGAATAGTTAGTGGGGATATGAGTGTGGACTATGGAGACTATGTTGTTGTAGTTTTCATTTTAATGATATAATGTAAAACATATGAATATATCTAGTGTTTCCAAGGCTACTAAACCAATCGGTCTTTCGAGATTTGATCTTTCTTGTGATCATGTTAATGTTATGTAATAATGCACCGATTCTGGGTAACTAGGGTCGGGGCATTACATTTGGTATTAAAGGATGTTTAATACAAACCTTGGATGCTAGATTTAGATAAACTCTGATTAGAGCACATAGCCTTAAGATAGTCTTTGAGGATTAGTATAGAAGAACATCCTAGAATTTTTGTATAGTAAAGATTTTGTGAGTTTTCCGAGAAATACATCCCTGTCTGGATATGAGTAGGTAGAGGCAGCTCTGGAACAGATGTACCTAAGAGTCAAAACTCCAACAAGGAGTTTCGGGCTTGACCCGAGGTATCCTGGTTCACAACAACGGGCCTTGCTGCACTTTTGGTTATGACACTCCCAGTGGATAAGCTTAGGATAATTCTCATTTTCTTTACAAACCATTATGAAGGGTTATGAGTATATACTTCCTCAAACAAAACTTTTTTTATGATTATGGATTATATACATATACGGTACAATTTATGTAAAGTGTTTTACAAGTCTGGAATTATTTATTTTGATTCATAAACTAATCTAGTTTATGCCATTGTTTAGAAATGGCGCTTAGTGGAAGAAATGGAAACCGTTTCAATGCCCACACTCCATGTAGGGATTTCCCTCCTGCTCAAGATTATTATAGTGGATCTAGTGATGCAACTGGTTCATAACAGCTAATTACCATACTGGAACAACTCACTTAGGTTATGAATAATAACCTAACTCGTATGGAGCACCCTGATCCGCAGCGTGGAGGATCAATGTTAGATTGCTTCATGAGGCAACAACCACCAACGTTTAATGGGGGTACCAACCCATTAGTAGCAGAGAAATGGATCAATTCCATAGAGAAAATATTCCATGCCTTGGGGTGTAGCGAAAGGGAAAAAGTTATCATGGTAGTTTACTGCCTCACTGAAGATGTTGATCAATGGTGGTAATTGATTCAAAACACAAAGGAAGATGAAGAGTTATCAAGTATGGACTAAAGGGAGTTTAAAGATATTTTAATAGAAAAATACTTTCCTCATGATCATTGAGCAGATATAGAATGGCAGTTTCTCAATCTGAGGAAAAAGGAGGATTAGAATGTTGCGAAGCATCAGGCTAACATTACAAGGTTTGCAAGGCATACAGCTGATTATATACGTAACCGAAGAAGTAAGATTGATCGTTTCTTTGATGGGTTAAAACCATTTCTCTATCGAGCATTAGTATCACAATCATTCTCTTTATACGAAGACATTGTCTCGTGTGCTATCAAGACCAAAAGGGAATTCTCTAAGTCTTAGGACTTTAAAGGAAAGCAGGAGAAGAAGAGATCTGCTGATCAATCTAGAAATGGAAATAAGGGGAATAAGGGAAAAGATGAATATCCATCCTGTAGTAAATGTGGGAAGAAAAACCCTGATACTTGCTTTAAGGGAATGCGAGTCTGTTACAAGTGTGGTTAAAAAGGCCACCATGCTCGTGATTGCAAGGGGAAGAAAGAAGCTACCGATGTTTAGTGCTACAATTGTAGGGAGATGGGACATTATGCAAATGAATTTCCTAAGAGTCAGGGGAACTTACATCAAAAGAGGCCAAGGGATCAAGGCCATGCTTAAGCAATCACTACTACTAAGGTAGAAGCTCCGAATGACGTGGTGGTAGGTAATTTAATGGTAACCTCAAGTTTAGAAAATGCATTATTTGATTCTGGATCATCGCATTGTTTCATATCTTCCCAGTTTTCTAAGAAAATTAGATATTTCCTATTTGATTTAACAAAAGAGTTGTCAGTAAAAACACCTAAGGGAAGTATCATTGCTACAAAGTTCTATGGATCTGTTCCCCTTAGGGCATATAAATTTTCTTTATCTCCTGACCGCAATGTCATACCCATTATTGAATTTGATATAATCCTCAGTATGGATTGGCTTTCGGACCATGATGCAAAGATTTATTATAAGAAGAAGGAGGTTACGATTCTTGATGATGATGATAAGGAACACCTTATCTTTAGAGCAGAATTGTTTCCACCCAATTCTTATCTAGATCCACCCCAAGTAGCTCAACTAAATTCAATTATTGGGGAGGAAGAGAATGAAATTACTACGGGTGAGGAAAGAAATAATCAAATAGAGAATGTACCTATTGTGAGAGAATATGTTGATGTGTTCCAGAATATTTACCTAGACATCCTCTAGAATGAGAAGTTGAGTTTTCCATTGATTTAATTCTTGGATCAAGGCCAATATCAAAGACCCCTTATATAATGGACACTGTAGAATTAGTTGAACTAAAGAAACAACTAGAGGAATTGAGTAATAAGGGATTTATTCTCCCTAGTGTTTCTCCATGTGGAGCCCCTGTTCTTTTTGTTAAGAAAAAATATGGATCTAGGAGGCTGTGCATTGACTACATGGAGATCAATGCTATAACAATAAAGAACAAGTATCCCCTACCTCACATTGATGATTTTTCTGACCAAATTCATGGAGCTCAATAATTTTCAAAGATTGACCTTCGATCTGGATACCATCAGTTGTGTGTGAAGAAGGAAGACATTCTGAAGACAGCATTTCGAACAAGGTATGGGCATTACGAGTTTACAGTAATGCCTTTTGGATTGACTAATGCACCCTCTGTTTTCATGGATATAATGAACATATTTTTCAAGGAATATATTGATGACTTTGTAGTGGTATTTATTGATGATATCTTGGTATACTCCAAAAGACACGAAGATCACGAAAATCACTTGTGCAATATCCTGAAGACTCTTAGAAGACATGAATTATATGGAATGTTTAGCAAGTGGGAATTCTGGCTTCAGGAGATTTCTTTTCTTGGCCGTATTGTCTCCAAATATGGAATCTCTATTGATCCTTCAAAGACCAAGGCAATCCATGAATGGACAGCACCGACGAGTATAACTGAGGTATGAAGTTTTTTTGGTTTAGCAGGTTATTATCGACGTTTCGTCCAGAATTTTGCCCGATTGGATAACCCATTAACGAAGCTCACACGTAAAGGGGTTAAATTTGTCTGGACAAAAGAGTGTGAAGAATGTTTTGAAGAACTGAAGAGAAGATTAGTCAATGCTCCTATATTGACTCTGCCATCGGGAATGATGGGTTCGTTATTTATAGAGATGCATCGAAGAAAGGACTTGGTTGTGTCCTTATGCAGAATGATAGTGTTATTTCCTATGCATCACGACATTTAAAAATTCATGAGAAAAACTATCCTACTCATGATCTTGAGTTAGCTGTTGTAATCTTTGCTTTGAAGATATGGAGACATTATCTCTATGGTGAAATATGTGAGATATATACCGATCACAAGAGTTTGAAGTATATCTATTCACAAAAAGAACTCAACATGAGGCAAAGGAGATGGCTTGAACTACTCAAGGATTTTGATTGCACGATACACTACCACCCAGGGAAGGTAAATAAGGTGGCAGATGCATTGAGTAGAAAAGATCATGGAGTTTTGAACATGATGAGAGTGGAAAGGGATCCTATTTTCATGGATCTAGTAAAGATGGATATGGGAATCACCATGGAAGGTGGAACATCAAAACCTTTTCAAATTGTTGCCAAACCATCTTTACTATAAAGGATAAAGAGTTCTCAGGCCGATGATGAAGAGTTTAAAAAGAAGATTAAAGATATGAATGATGGAAGATTGAGTGACTTTGTGCATGAAGATGGAATTTTGAAATATGGGAGAAGACGTTGTGTTCCCGATATACCTGATTTAAAGAGAGAATTTTTGGATGATTCTCATAGTTCCAATTTCTCTATACACCCTGAGAGCACCAAAATGTATAGAGATTTAAAGGAACGTTTTTGCTAGGACAAAATGAAGAGGGGGATTGCTGATTTTGTGTCACGATGTGTAGTTTGTCAACAAGTGAAAGCTGGAAGGAAACAGCCTGGTGGAGTATTGCATCCTCTTACCATACCTGAGTGGAAATGGGATAATATTTCTATGGACTATGTCATGGGACTACCAAAGACTCCTAGAAGGAATGACCCAATATGGGTCATTTTTTATCGTCTTACCAAGTCAAAAAATTTTCTTGCTATAAGAGAAGATCTACCACTTGAACGTCTAGCAAGACTATATATTAATGAAGTTGTAAGACTTCATGGAGTACCTCTATCGATTGTTTCTAATCGTGATCCCCGTTTTACTTCAAGATTCTAGAAGAGTCTTCAGAAGAACTTGGATACTGAACTTTGTTTGAGCACTGCCTACCACCCTCAAATAGATGGACAAACAGAACAGACTATTCAAACCTTAGAAGACATGTTGAGATCATGCTCACTAGACTTTCAGGGTACGTGGGATCAATATTTACCACTGGTAGAATTTTCCTATAACAATAGCTTCCATTCAAGAATTCAGATGGCACCATATGAAGCGTTATATGGAAAGAGATGTTGCACACTAACCTATTGGGATGACATTAGTGAATGAAAACTTGTAGGCCTAGAACTAGTAGATGAAACGATGGAGAAGGTGAAGGTAATCCAAAACCACATCAATGCACCTCAAAGTAGGCAGAAGAGCTATGCTTACAACCGAAAGTAGGATTTAGAATTTATGGTGGGAGATCATGTTTTCCTGAAGGTATCTCCATGGAAGGGAGTTATACGTTTTGGTAAGAAGGGTAAATTGTGTCCCAGGTACATCAGACCTTTTGAAATTCTAGAACGTATTGGGGCTGTAGCTTACCGTTTGGTGATGCCTCCAAGTCTCTCCAAAGTTCACGATGTGTTACACGTATCACTGTTGAGAAAATACATGCCTGACCCAACGCATGTACTCACTTATGAGGAATTGGAACTGGAAACCTATTTGTCTTATTACGAAGAGCCCGTCAGGATCCTTGAAACCCGAGAGCAAGTGCTGAGAAACTAGACGACTCGTCTGGTAAAATTTCTGTGGAGAAACCATAAGATGGAAGAGGCAACGTGGGAACCCAACAAAATTATGATGAAGAACCACCTGAGTATTTTTATGTAGTAATACCCTAGAAATTGCGAGGACTCAATTATTTGAAGAAGGGGAGAATGTAACACCCCAATCTTCAACGTTACGTTTCCCTTAGAATAATGAAATATCGTGTGTTGTACGCAACCTCGAGTTCTAACCCACCACAACTAATTAAACTAGACATTATGAATAGTAATACCCACTTTTTAAAATTTTATAAATTTTATTTATCAAAATGGACTTCATTTTTGGATTCGGAATATCGATATTAGCCCAGGGTGAATTTTTGGTATTTTTCTGAAAAACTTCATTTTTTGATGAATAGTGAAACCACTAAGTAGTAGTTAAAAAACTGAATTTTTCAAAAAACATAATTTTACCACTTCTATGAATGGAATTTCAAAAATCTGAGAGACACGGTTGATATTAGTAAGTAAAATGTGGTTCAATGAGATGAAAATAATTTTTGGTGAATAGTAACCTTTTTACTTTTATTTACCACTGTTAAAAGTAAATAGGGTAATTAAGGTTAAAAATGATATTAATATTACCCTAACACATGTCCTAATTCTATTGGATAGGTGTATCTCGACCAAAAACAACCTTAGGAAGAAACTATCATCATTTAGGCCCACTTGGATTAGATTAGGACATTTATTATTATTTAATTCAAAGAAGAGTGAAAAGAGTTAAAATCAAAGTTTAATTACTAAAACATTTTTAATATAAAGTAATACATAAAATAAATTCGATTTTAAATATTCATTAGAAAGCTAAAAAGATTTAATAAATAATAATATTTTATTTATAATTGTTAGAAATTAAATAGGTTAATTTATTTATGACACAATGGTGATGCAGTAATTACCATAATAGTGAAAAATTAAGATAGTTGATTTTAAAAATATCCAAATAAATATAATTTAGACTTTTTATGAATTAAAATAATTTTATAGATTAATATGACATGTTATTATTTATTTAATTAACTTTTTTAGAACTTATCATTCTGTTATGACTTTTACAAAAATCAATTACTAAATTGTGTCAAAATTGACATAAAATAGTTTTTAAAACAAATATTATATTATTAATTGATATTATATTCTTAAAAATATAAGGTTCGGCCAAATGACTTAGATAAGGATATATATATTAATAATGAACCACTTGGGGTTCTTTTGACTCTTTATATTATGTTTATTAACGATATAATATAAAAATACAAAGAGATATAGTAAAAGTGAAACAAATTAACTTAGAGTTAATACTTAAAGATAAGGTTAATTTAGTGACCCAAACCTGTCTAATTCCTATAGGTTGAGTTTTTTTGACCCATACCAACCTTAGCCTTGAAATAAAGCACTTTGGAGCCATTAGAAACTGAATATATATTTATTATAAAATAATATTTCTAGTTTTTCCTAAGGTGCCCCTCACCCCTTTTATAAAAGGGCTCTCCCCCTTCTCTCAATCTCACACCTTCAAAGCCTTTTGGTTCGGCCGACCTCTGTCCATATACTCTTCCAAATTCTTTCCCTTCATCCTAGAATCCCTATTTTAGTCAGAAATCCATCCTATGGAGTCCTTTTGATCAAATCAAAAGGAAGAACCCGAAGAAGAGGTAACGTTTTAACCACCCTTTTTCAAGTTCCTTTCTTCTTCCACTTCCTCTTTGTTTATTATTTACATTCTAAAATAATAACTCCAGTATCTTCTATATACTGTGATGTTATTATAAATATGGCACAACCATATTCAGTATTCTACCCATCATTTGAATGACATGTCACCATACGTTTGTACGCACGACTTACCGTCTCCATGTTGTGGTGTATTAGTTATTCAATATATTATTATTTAGATTGGGATAATAATGATTTATAATTCATGTAAATAATAAATATAACATGATGATGATTCTTTCTATATGATATACCATCCAATTATATATTATTTTAATATTAAAAGAATGATATTTTCGCTCGTGCGTACGTACGGAATACCGTCTCCACGAACGCGAGAAGATTCATTCCCCATCGTATCCATTCAAGATTAATTTTCATTTTATGGTTAAAAATAGTGTTTATAGACTTAATATCATTTTGAATATGAATAAGATACAACCTATCCATTACAAACATGTCTTATGTAACCAAACATATAAAGAGAACGAATCAGTTATCACCCGAAACGATGATAATACTAAGATATTAATAATAAAGCAATGTTAAAAGATGATATATGATATCATATTGATGTACATAATTATTTTATAATTTAATAACAATTTTTTAAGTATTATACATGAAGTTAACATACCATTGACTAAGTAAAAGTACAAGGTAAGGGTTTACATCACAATCTCTTCCTTATCCGAGGTTGTTTATACGTATTTATATGCTGGGACCTCATTATCATCCACATCCATGTTTCTTAAAAATGCATTTCAAAACATTTTTACTATTCAATGGAAAATGGGTTAAATTCATTTATACCCATATATGTTTTTGAAAGGAATCTTTCCGTCGTTTTCCAAACAAGGTACTTTTTAACCTTTTCGACAAATTTAAGATAAGAATTTTTTTTAACTTATACGGCGGGTGCGGCTATTTTCCACCATTATAACTTCTTCAATGCTTCCCTTACAAGATTATAAGAATATGTTCAAAGTAAATGTGTAATTTTATAATTAGGTGACTTTTAAATGATTTCAAAAAAAGAGATATTTCTCTCAAATAGTTTTGATTTCATCTATGTCAACATCCTTTGATGGATTTTAAACTTATTTGATGTTGATTCATTATGATACAAAATATCCATATTGTATTGTGGTATGTTTGTCTGTGGATGTGTTATTTGTATACCATTCATGGTTTATGAAGAAATTATTGACATTTCATATGCTAGTTTTAATATGAATGTTTATGTTATGATTAAACCTGTTCATATGAGGAATGAATTGGACTTAATAAGTGACGGGTGGAGCCCGCTATAGCTCCTCGATGCATCGGTAGGTCTCATGAGACAAACTAGTGTGTTGGCATAAGGCCTTGACAAAATCTTATTTGTTTTCTTGGCACAAGGCCTTGACTATGTGGTTATGATAGTCTGGCATTATGCAATCCCTTATTATGAAAGTGGTTTTTGATATTGCATGTGATTATTCGACTAGTAGAATATCCATGTAAGTAATTAAATGGAATTATTTGATTTTATATTTTCCATATTATGCTGAAGTTGAAGTTTAAAAGGCTTTTATTTTAGTTATACATTTTCTTAAATTCTTAGGTTTTCTTATGAAAGTTGCCACTATATTGTTATCCTTACTGAGCATTTGAGCTCACCCCTTTCAATGTTTTATTTTTCCCGGGATGTGAAGAAATGTATTATGACCGGCTTGCAAGAATAGTCAGTGGGGATATGAGTGCGGACTATGGAGACTATGCTGTTGTAGTTTTCATTTTAATGATGTATTGTAAAACATATGAATATATCTAGTGTTTCCAAGTCTACTAAACCAATTGGTCTATCGAGATTTGATCTTTCTTATGATCATGCCAATGTTATGTAATAATGCACCGACTCTGGGTAACTGGGGTCGGGGCGTTACATTATTGCTTTGGAAAATCACTAAATTTCTATATTACCAATATTCTAGGAAGTTCTTCTATAGTATTCCTCAAATATTATCTTAAGAAAATTTTCTCTAATCAGAGTTTCTCTAAATCTAGTTTTCAATGTTTATATGAAACTTTCTTGGATTCCAACTATAATGCCCTAACCCTAGACACCCAGAGTCGGCACATTATTATATAACTTTGTCATGATAACAAGAGATGAAGTCTCAAAAGACCGATTAGTTTAGTATCCTTGGATGTACTCAATACATACATAAGTTTTACATTACATAATTATATAAAAACAACAACAACATTTTTTCCCCTTTGAAATCAGTTATATCCCTTAGAATATCCAAGCAGGTATAATATAAAATATTTCTTCACATCCTAGGAAAAATAAAACATAGAAAAAGGTGATCTCAGATGCTCAGTAAGGATAGAAATATAGCCGAAACATTAATAAATAATAATAAACATTTAATGAAATGTATAAGACCAAAATAGAATACTTTTTAAACATAAATTTCATCATAAAATAGAAAATATAAATCAAAATAATTCAATTTACATATTCACATTAATATTCTACTTATCGAATAATCACATGTAATATCAAAAGCTAATTTCATAATGATGGAATGTATAATGTCGGATATCATAACCACATAGTCAAGGCCTCGTGCCAAGACTACAAGTAACATTTTTCAAGTCCTTGTACCAAGACACTAGTTTGTCTCATGAGACCTACCAATGAATCGAAGAGCTATAGCGGGCTCCACCCGTAACTTACTATGTTCAATGCATTCCTTATATGAAAAGTTTTGAAACATAACATAAACATTCATACTAAAACTATTATATGAAATGTTAATACCTTAACCATAAACAATAAATGGTATAAAAATAACACATACACAGTAAAACATATCACAAATCCTTCAATACAATATGAAAGATTGTATCATAATAAATCAACTTTAATCAAATGTAAAATTCATCAAAGGATGTTGATGAAGATGAAATCAAAATTATTTGAGAGAAATTTTGAAATTATATTAAAGTCATGTAATTATAAAAGAAATCATTTGTTTTGAAAATAATCATATAAGATTTTAAGGGATTTTTCAAAGGTGTTATAATGACAAAGATTAGTTACACCCGCCATATAAGTTAATAAAATCATTTTTACATTAATTTGTCGAAAAGGTCATAAAGCAACTTGTTTGGAAAACGACAGAAAGATTCCTTTCAAACCATTTTATAAAAAGTCAAACAAGTTTATAAATAACTTTAACCTATAGTATAGTAAATATTAAAAAAGTTTTGAAATACATTTTTAAGAATCACGGATGTGGATGATAAAGAGGTCCTAGTAGATACTTATGTATTAATAACCTCAGAAAAGTAAAGATATTGTAAAAATAACCCTTACATTGTACTATTCCTGGGGCGAGGGAAAGTTAACCTCCTCTATAATAGTTAAATTATTGTTATTAAATTATAAAAGAACCATATACTTAAATATGATATCATATATGATCTTTTAATATTTATTTGTTAATTATTTTTTTGTAGTATTATTGTTTCGGGTGTTAACTGATTCGTTTTCATTTATATGTTTTGTTATGTAAGTCATGTTTTTTATGGATAGAATGTATTTGATTCATATCTAGAATGATATTATATTCTTAGAAATTATTTTTTTAATCATAAAATAAAATTTATTCTTGGATAGTTATGATGGGAAATGAATCACATCGTGTTTGGGGAGACGGTATTCCACCCGTACGCACGAGCGACAATACCATTATATTTATGGTGAAATCATTTGTAAATTGAAGGTATATCATATATAAAGAATCATTAATAGGTTATATTTATTATTTAAATCAATTATACTACTTATTACACCCATCCAAATAATGAAGTGTTGAATAACAAACAACCCAATGACGTGGATACGGTAATTCATACGTACACACGTCTGGTGACTTTTTCATTCATAGGATGGATATAATAATGAATATAGTTGTTCCATATTTATAATAACATAACATTATTTAGAAGGTACTGGATTTATTATTTTGGTATGGAAATAACAATGAAATTGGAAGTGGAAGAAGAAAAGAACATTGAAATAGGTGATGAAATTATTACCTCTTCTTCAGGTGCTTCCTTTTGATATGATCAAACGAGATCCATAGGTTTCATTTATTATCAATGTAAGGACTCTAGGGTTAAGTGAGGGTTGATGGGAGGATATTCGAGATGGTTTTGGCCGAGCCAAATGGCTATAGAGATGTGATTTTTACAGAAGGGGAAGTACCCTTCTATAAGAGAGGCGAGGGTCACTTTAGGAAAAGCATGAAATATTAATATATTATACAGGTTAAGGTCACCATATTAACCTTATCGTTTAGATTCAACTCTTAATTAAATAGTTTAACTTTTACCATGTATTATGGTAGTATTATAATTAACGGTTAATAAATGCACTATAAAAAGACAAAAGAACCCCATGTGGTTCATTAATGACATATTTTTCATTATATAATTCATTTTTATGAACCTTATATTTTTAGGAATATTATATCATTTAATAATATAGTTTTTGCTTAAAAAACTCATTTATGTCAATTTTGACACTATTTAGTATTTGATTTTTGTGAAAGTCATAAAAGAATGATTACTTCGAAAAAAATAATTTAATTAAACATAACCTATTTTATTAATCTAAAATATTCGTGGATGTCATAAAAAATCTAAATTTACATTTATTGAGATATTCATAACATCAATTATTTTTACGTTTGATTAAAAAGGTAATTACTACATCATATTTGTGTCATAAATAAATTTAATTATTTAATGTTTAAAAATTATAGATAAAGTAAAATTATGTAGTAAATATTTCTACCTTTATAATAAATATTCATAGGTGAATTTATCATATGTGTAACCCGATATTAATAATGTTTTAGTAATGAAAATATGAATTTATAAATTTTAATTCTTCTTTAAATAAAATAATAATAAATGTCTTAATCTAATCCAAGTTGACCAAAAGGATCATATTTAATTTCTAATGTTTATTTTGGTCGAAATTAACTTATCTAATAGAATTAGGACATTTTTTAGGATAATAATAATAATATCATTTTTACCTTTAATTACCCTATTTACTTTTAACCGTGGTAAATAAAAGTCAAAAGTTACTATTCACTAAAAATTATTTTCATCTTATGGACCCAAATTTTACATAACTATATCAACCATGTCTCTTGGAGTTCTGAAATTCAATTCTCTGATGTGGTAAAATTATGTTTTATAAAAATTTCCAAATGTGCCTAGTAGGTGGGTAAAAGACGTTAAAAAGTTCAATAAAATTTTATACATATAATCTTATTATAAAATGACTTAATTAAATTACATTGATCTAATATAGGTATTATTTATCAATTTTTACATAAAATAAATTTAAATAAAAAAAATATTTATTTATATAAAATGCCATTTTTAAACAACAACACTGTGTTTTTCACTATTCATCAAAAATTGATGGTTTTTAGAAAAATTCCAAAAATTCACCCTAAGATAATTTTGATATTTTGAAACTAAAAATGAAATCCATTTTGAAAACTAAAATTTTAAATATTTTAAAAATTGGGTATTACTATTCATAACAGCTAGTGTATTGGTCGTGGTGTATAAGAACTTGATGTTGCGTACAACGCAAGCTATTGCATTTTTCAAAGGGAAACGTACTGTAGAAGCTTGGGGTGCTACAGTAGCTGTACATGTCTAACACTCATTCATCACTATATGATTTTGATGAAGTATACCTTGTCTAACACCTAAATATCAATTTTTTACTATGAGATTTTGATGCAGTAGACCATGTCCTACACACAAATATCATTTTATCACTATGAGATTTTGATACAGTATACAATGTCCCAGGCATGAATATCAATCTATAACATTTATCTTTTGATGTAGTAGGCCATGTCCCATATAGGAATATCACACAGTAAGATGTATCACAATATCACAGTTGTCACAATATCACATGTATCACACTATCCCAGAAATCAAGGTTAATTATCATTAATCCTCTTTCAAATTTCACAATCACCACATTCAATTTATTAATTAACATCTCACAGATCCAATTAAATCAATTTCATAATAAGAGCAATCAAATAAATAATTCATCTATTAATTTATAAAATACAACAATCACAAAAATCCATTAATTAATTAAATAATTAGTTAATCACATTCAATCAAATGTGTAACCCAGATAATCAACTAATTAATTCATAAATTAATTGATTCAATTCCAAAATCACAATAATCCCTTAATTAATTCTAAAATTAATTAACTTCCCTCAATAAATTTCATAAATTCAAAAATATCCATTAATAAATTCAATAATTAATTAATCCATTCAAAATATTAATGTCACATTAATTAATATAGTAATTAATTACATAATATTCATAATCCTAGAAACCCAAGTTAATTTAACAAATAAAACAATCATTTAAATGACCAAATTTATAACCCCACTAATCAATCATTTCCATGTTCCCTTAATAAATAAATTAACCAAAATAATTAATTCAATTCTTGAAAATCAATCACTCAATACTTTGTGTTTTCATGGTTTACTGGTTTGGGAGCCCAGTATGGGAAATCCTTGGACCAATATTAAACAAACTCCTTTGTTCAGAAACATAAAATTTCCACCAAAATTCAACAAGGATAAAACCCAATAAAAATGTACTCAAAATCTGAAATAAGAGTTCCTATAATAGAGATTGATTCATCTCCTAAAAAAGTTGAGATCTTACACATAGAAATGAAAATATTAAACGGACTGGGGCCCTTCTGCCAATTAATGTATAAGAATTAGTAGAATTGTTTGATTTTAATCCATGGGAGTATGAATAATATATGGAACCTAGAATATTCCCCCTTATAGTTAATGTTTGATCCAAGCCCTCAATCCAAAATTTCCATATGACGTGGATGTAGAAGGAATGTTTGGGTGACTGATACTTTCCAATTGCCAAATACCATATATGATTAATTGAATGATTTATCATATGATTAAATATAGACACATGATCCAAAAGAAGTTGTGATAAAATAAAATACAATTTTATATTTAGCCACTTATAAGTATATATCACCCAAAATTAAAGTCAAAAGAAAATGGTGAGGCTAAAATTATCATGTGGATCAACAAAATAATGAGTTTGGCAGTGAACAAAGTTATATCCCAACATGGTGAGGATATTTTCGATGCTGTAGGAAGTTGTATGCAATTTGAGAGGTTTCAAACATCAAGGAAAGTATCACAAAGATAAACACACAAAGGAAAGAAAATATGTGATAAATTTGAAAGAAAATATGTGATAAATTTTAATAAAATAAGATCTCCTAATTTTTTTTGGAATGGGGTATTTTTTTTAAAATGATTGAAATTAAAAAATAATACAATATACATATATAAAATTAATCAACATAATTTTGGAAAATAATTTTCATCATATTTAATGGTGCAGTCTATATAAATTTGGAAATTTTTAAATTAAAACAAATTTTTAATATTTATTTAATAAGGATGACATGTAATGCATCTTTATTTGAAATAGTCAAAGAGAAGGAAGTTGGAGGATACAAACAAAACCATAATGAAAAACAAGAAGGCAATAAAATCAATTTTATGCGAGTGCTCAGACTATGACACATGATCTGTCAACCCCTACCTTGAGGGTGTAATCCTCTTATCTGTGTATTATCCTACACAAATGAGCCATCCTCATCATTAAGGCCTTCACTAACAATTCCCTCCATCCTAGATTTAGCTCCATACATGCTGTCTCTATTCTTCCTATCCTCATATATATCTTTTAGGGCATCATCTCTAGCCATGATGTCTCTTTTCATCTCATATGTATCAATAATTTCTAATGAAAGAAGGTCTAAAAGAGTTATGCATAACCAAACTCCTATTTACCTTTTCCTTTTGAGAATGATAAATCAAGTATCATGATGTAATTCCAGGTTCATTACAATCTTTAGCATATTATTTGGACTTCTCTAGGAAGAAAAGAATGTTTCTTTTAGTGGATGAAATTTCTCTTTCATTTCGGATTGAATGATTAGACCATCCCATATTTTGATCATCAGGACTCTCATCAAGTCTCATAAAGGACATGCAATTTGTTATAGATTGACTTTTAATAGAAACCATGGGGTCCATTTTATTGGGAGTAGGAACCTTTACCGAACTGATGTCTAACAAGACAAAACCTTACTCTATTATATGTGTAGGAGAATTCATCAAATCATTACATTTATGTGTGCAGTGATCAGGCAAGATATATTTTTCTACTAGTAACTCAATAGAAAGATCGACATGACCCTCATCTAGAACAATTTCATCAGATATAAGAGAATATAAGGGAACCTTTTTATCAGGACTGACTTTATTATACTATTTATTTGTGAATGAACCTTTATTCTTGTTCATCTTCGATGCAACATCCTCATAAAAAATCTTCCCATATCAGTCATTTTAGTAAATAGAATGTTGCTCCAGTCTAACTCTATCATAAACCTCAGACTAATACTTGCTTTATTTTTTTAATTGACTATTAATATAATCAGTCTCATGTTGATATTCTTTAAAGGATCTAATCATGACATATTTGAAAGAGAACCCCAGTTTAACTGCATATTCTTCTCCTTTTAGGTATTTTGAAGTAACATTGATCTTAATAAGGGATTTAGTATCCATCTATGTAACATGAGTTGAGTACATTATCTGGGTTTTGCTACAATAACCAATATATAGGTTAATCTAAATCATCTTCTCACTTTTGTCAATGATTTAGATTTTTTTGGGTGGGTCAAAAGAATATTTCTTATTAGCTTGGACCTTACGATGAACCTCAGTACCATGGGTAGCATATTTAAACTTCTTTCTTACACAATGTATCTCATTAGGACCTTTAAACACAAATATAACATAAACCACACATGATCAACAGTTGGACTGCAAGTGACCAATAATGAAAAAAACATCATAATATAAAAACATTTGTTCATACACAATACGATGGTTTATTTTCTCATGGGGGTGGATAAGACCAACTTATAAATGAAAGAAAAACTAAATTAAATTTCAATTATTGTTACGGGAAAATATCTGATGCCGACCTTTTCAATATACATATCCATCCGGATTAGAATTTATATCATAGAGGCAATATCATAGATAATTTATGACTTCTATAGGACCCAGTTTAAACCAAAAATTTTGACCCAAAGTAGATAAAAGGAATCATTGAAGTCGTAGAGACTAAAATTCATATTCCATTCCTAGATTTTGAGGGGTATTGGCTTTAAATTCATAGATCTAAAGCTCTGAGCACAATTTTACTAATTAGTGGAGGGAAACAACAGATAAAAAAACCTCTTCCTAGAGAAACAGATTTGATGTCTTGGAAATCCCAAATCTTATCTAGGAAATCAACAAATAGAAATGTTTTCCAAGGTTGTGTACCATTAGGTAAAGAATAATTAGAAATAAATGAGTTCTTACAGAGCCCTAACCTCTCAAAAATCATTCCCTCTAAGGAAGATAAGTGAGTTGTAGTATCTTTTCTCACGATGCATTGAATAATGCAGTTCTCCAAGATGATGAAAAAACTGTCAAAGTACTATAGAAGGAGTAGTTCCTTTCACATTCATCCAAGATATACACCATACTCGCTAAATTCAAAGTATGTGGTGCACATTGGAGAGAATCATAAGAGAATAAGTTGAGACTTCATAGGTGGATTAGGTCAAGCCGCTCCTCCTTGAGGGCCCAGTGCTCATTCTCCCCATCCTTCATCTTGTAATCACCATAAACCATTTTTTATATTTTTTGATGGGATAATGAATAAATATTTTAATTAGTATAAATTAAAATAATATGCGAAATTTATTTACATTTGGGGTGGAGCTTTGGTGGAAAACCCCATATTTCTAAATCTAAAAGACCATGGTTCAAATCCTGGTATGACCCTTGGGGTATTTATGATGTATTCATTATTATAGGCACTAATATTATGGGTGGTGACATGAGAATAATGAAAAAAATAATGTCTTGGGCCTACATGATATGAAATGGGCCGCCCTTTACCTAGACAAAAATTATATTTCATTTCATATTAAAAAGTGGCATCGACCCGAAATTTAAAAAAAATTATATATTTATTCATTGAAAATATTTACAAACATGATTAATATTATTTATGTTATGATAAGATTTTAAAAAAAATATATGCGTCAATATTTTTAGTACACAATTACATATTAAATATACTTAAAAAATCCACTCTTTACCTTAATCTTTCTCAAATCATTTTTTTGGATTTTGACATAACTATTAAATATTAAGGGTCAATTAGATTCATAAAATGAAGTGGATCAAAGAAAGAGGGTATACGAGATTGTTGAGGAAAGTTGTTTCATATACGAGCCTATGAGAAGAAGAAGAATAGGTAGATAAAAGAAAACTAAAGATGAGGGTGATGGAGAGGGCGAAGGAACATTGGAATGAGGTGAGGGATATTTAGTGGATAACCAGGGAGGTAGATCAAGAAATAATCAAATCACATGTACCATTTAAACCCTTGGGGAAATAAAAGCACACAAAAGAAGTACTAAACATAATGAAACAATTCAAAAAAATAAATTTAAGATCTCAAGTCACATACCTTGGGTTTTGAAAGTGTTGTTTTTCTTGATAAGTTGAAGGTGGGGGGGGGGGAATAAAAAATATTTAGTTCCATGAGATCTTGAATGGTGCATGAGATGGGGTCTTCTGTTAGTGTTCTATTTAAAATATAGGAATTGTTTTATCAATGATTTCTAAAAGGCATTGATAAATATAGGTTTTATTAGCACTAAAATGGAATGTGAGGGTAAGATAAATTTTTATCAAAAATAGGATCTCTACACTGAAAAAGAAAGGTTTAGTCTATTTTTTTATTTTAGTACTGAAAAAACATATACTTATCAACACTTTTTGGAAAGCATTGATCAGAACACTATAAAATAAATTAGCAAATATTAAATGAATATGTATTAAAAATGAAAAAATAATAATAAATGTAAAAAGTATTTAACATTATTAATGAATAGATAATATTAATTTCATGAATTTTACAAATGATTGAAATTAAATAACTAAAAATTTATAAATATCAAAAATATTTTAAAATTATTTAGTTTTATTAATTATGTAAATTATTAAAAAATTAAAATTAAATAATATTAAAATAGGAAAAATACATATTAAATATTTAAATTTTATGAATATTAAAAAAATTCTAATGAATAAATATGTACAAATAAATAATAAGAATGAAGAAATTATAAAAATATTAAAATCAAAAAAATAATATTGAAAAGTAGAAAATAACTTACATTATTAATGAATAAATAATACTAAATAATATTAAATGGATGAATGTTATAAAAGAATGAAATATAATAATTTTAAAAAATAATTATATTGCAAAAATATTAAAAAAATGAACAAGTATTATTATCTAGATAGACTATTAAAAAAGTAAAAATGAATATATGAAAAAAAGATGAATACATATTAACATTATCAATTACAACGATATTAAAAACATTAATCTTTACTAAATAAACATATATAAATAAATTTAAAAATTAGATGGAATTATAGAAATATTAAACAATGAAAAATTAAAAATGAATAAAGTACGAAAAATAGATAAAAACAATTTAGATTATGAAAGAGTAAATAATATTAACAAATAAAAAATTTGACCAAATATCAAAAAATATTAACTAGTATATATTAAATAAAAATATAAAAAATCAATAAAATTTACTTATTAAAAACACGATAAATTATTAATATATTATTTGAATAAATTAAATTCTAGAATAAATATTAAAATTTGAAAAAATTGCAGAAATAATATGTGTGTGTGTTCTTTATAAAATTACATTAATTATGTACATATATTTGTGAAATTAATGTAATATAGTTTTGATATATGTTAAATTGAAAAAACAAATTACATTTAATTAAATTTCCAACACTTGATAATGTTAGTCAATATTTTTAATTATTATTAATTTTGACTAATAAACATTTTTCACTAAATATATGCCTTATTTAATGTAAATATACATTTTTTTTCTACATAAAACATATTTAAGGAAATATTATTTGTATATATATTGATATATTAAAAGTATTAAATATATTAATGAAAACTTATTTTTAAAAATTTTAAAATGAATAATTTCTTAGAAAAAATTAATTAATAAATATATAAAAATATAAATTTGAAAAATAATTAACATTATGAACGAATAATGTTTTAAATGAATGCATGTTAAAAATAAGTGAATATTAATTCAAAGATAATGTGATTGAAAAATATTAAAAGAAGAATAAAAGATTAACTATATATATTTATTTTTTGAAAAATTAATATATGATAAGATGAAAATGAATATATACTAATTATGTACATGTCCACTATATTAGAAAATAATTTTTATTCAATAAATAAAAATAAATATATATAATGAATAAAATTAAATAATATTAAATGAATAAAAATAAAAAATGAATAAATTAAAAAGTTATTAAGAATTGATCAATGAAATAATTATTAATAAAATCATTAAATAAACAAAATATTTTAATTATTTATTTATTAAAAGGTAATAAATAGTATTTATTGAATATAAGTATAAAAATTAAAATAAAGACATAATATTGAACATATTATATTAAATATTAAATAGTAAATGAGAAGAAAATGATAATGTTAACAATATATATTATTTATGTCTATTTTTCTCTATGAAAATGAATTACTTTTATATATTTATATGTGTGATGTTATTGCATAATATTTTAAGTGTAACATATTTATTCAATTTTTAAATTAATAAATATATATTTTTTAATTGATATAAATGTAAACATTACAAAATTAACGGAATTGATAAAACAAAATATAATAATTAGAAAATTGTTTTTAATTAATATTTAATTTCATTATATAAATTAATAAACTTTTTTTAATTAAATATATGATTGAAGTATTTATATGTTTTGTAATACACATTTTGTATTATTTATGAAAATTATATATATATATATAACTATTAATTTGTATGATATTTTTACCTAAATAACATATATATCAAGTGAAAATGTATATTTATATGTATATCAAGCATATTTAATAAAATATGTTATTTTTTTATCAATATAAATTTGTTTATATTTTATTATATGACATTTTATGATATATGTTTTTAAAAAAATATACCCTTTATCAGTGATTTTATCTACCGCGGATAAAGCATACCACTGTTTACCACATGTTTTCTAGATTTAAATAATTGTAATAACCGTAACATTAAAATTTCATTATAATAATTATATCTACCAGAAGATTTATTGTTTGATTTATTACATTATACGAGGATATTCATTTAAAAAAATTTTAGATATAAATATTATTTATTTTTGAAGGGCCTAATGGATCTTTCAATTAAACTGATAGGGAAATGAATCATGATTGACTTCTTTTCATGAGTTATTTTCTTTTTATTATAACCTCTTCTGATTCAAACCTATCTCACCTATTAAGATGTTTTGATCCTCAATGCATTGTAGAATGAAAAATAGAACACATCACATTATATTTTTTCATAGTTCAGTACTAATTCCTACTAATTGATACAAATGGTTATCACCCCCAGTTATAGATTCTCAACTATAATATTGTTATCAATTATAAGAGTTTATAAAGAAACTGGATACACACCATAGCAATTGATAATCCAATTGATCCTGGTTATAACCTCATGCAATCCAACTCTTCTTCCTCGATTAATTTAACCCACAACCATTTGACTGGTTAGACTCCCCAGTATCCCAATCCTCTTCAAAAACTGGTTAGACCCCACCATCACAAAATTTTTTCCCTATTATTGATCAAGTAGTAAAAGGTCCTCTTTCTTCATCAATTTAGTAACTAAAAGTATGTGTACTTCGTGGAGGTTATTTTTATTATTGGCTGTGGTATAAATCCTGGCTACATTTTATAGTGATGGTTACAAAAATTGTTTTATATTTCACAAGAAAAAATCATTTAGAAGCGATTTATCTAGTTTATTTATGGTTTTTATAAGTGTCATTTTTAGGAACATAGTTGTAGTTATTTATTTATTTGTAGGTGGGTTTTTAATAAAAATTAGTGTAAAGTTAAACGGGGGAAATTAACACAATCGTCAATGATTTCATAGTAGTAGTTTTGTTCAGCGGGGGTTATGTTTAGTGTTTCTTATCATAAAATTCTGCTAAATCAATTTAATTTTATCAATTTATGAGTTGTTTTCAGAGATCATCGACAAATAAATTACAATTTTTTTAAAATAATATATAATAAAAATAATATTCATATAAAATATATGTGCATTAATAAACTAAAAATAAGTTAAAAATAAACTCATCATACATACAATAATATAAGACCAAGGTCATATATATACAACCTTGGTCTACCTACTACCAAAATAATGAATAAATACATTAAATATGTCTAATAACTACTATTAACCCACAACCAATACATCCATCCCATTACCTTTCTTGCATCTATCTACCACCATTTCTATATCCGTCATGTGAAAAATAGTCCTCATCATGTCATCAATTGGAAGAAAACAAAGACAAAAGCTAAAAATAAATATAATTAATTAGAATTAATATATAACCATTGAAAATATTCCATCATACCATAGAAATAAAGAACCATCTTGAGTACCTTTTGAATAATGTTAAGGATTAAAATGGTGAACCTCATACCCACTTATAACATCTATCACTTACAATACAAACAAGAACATTTTAGAAAATGACTACAAAAGGAAATTGACTATAAATATATTCGTAATTTCTCACATAACATTTTTATTTTTGTTATTCAAACAAAAGAAATTTTAATATAAAAGAAATAATATATCATGAAAATAACTTTGAAGATATAAAAGTACCTATTTATAATATGATTCAACACTTATAACTGAAAATGGATATGTATATAACAATCTAACCCATTTTTAATCTAACTTGTGTTGTGCTTGAAATTATACAATACTTCTTAAATACATTTATATGGAAGAATTTTCTATACCTAAAAAATAATTTAACAATGTTTTTACTATGATTTAATATCAATAGGAGAGTTTTCTTGTGGTTTGACTATCACATACATTATTTAATTATTTTTTTGAAGGGAAAATAATATTTAAATAAAAGATTAGTGATCTAGATATAAAAGACAATTCATCCAAATAGGAAAATCATCCAGCCAAACTGATGGGTCACTTGAAATGCTATGAGTCACTAAAAGGTGTGAAAATTTATTACCATCTCAAATTGTGAATGAAAAGGAGAATGATGAAAAGTTGTGGAACAAATAAAGAATCCTCCCAACTTGTAGGCTAAACAGTTGTTGGTCATTATCTCAAGATTAGATGGCTCAATTAATTGTAAGGAAATCTGATTCTAGGATTATGGAAATCCATTCTCTATCAATAGAATGTTCTATACCAACAATAATGGAATGGGCTTCAGCAACTAGTGGTTTCAAATTGGTGTCAATGAAAATTTGTAAAGATGTGATAGTCAAAACATAAGAGTTCTGGGAAACCAAATTGACCCCAGAAAAAATTTCACCAAGACACATGTTTCAAAGATTTGTTTCAATATTCTTATTGGAGGATGTTTCCGAGAACTTGAGAAATATTTCATACATGTGACATGAATTTTTCAGTCATCGTGTTTCGTAAAATCCATCCAGTATACCGCTCGATCTGCTTAGAAGGATCTTAGACTTTTCTAATGACTAATGTTGAAGTCATTTATTCTAATTCATATAATCAATGAAATTGTATACTGAATGGTGACCAATTAAATTGGCATGGAATAGTATCACTTCACCAGTAGAAAATGTAAACTTTACTTTGACTATGAGATAAAACGATCATAAAAATTTCATGAATACCAAATATCCTTAGCTCAAGGGTAATAAAATGATAGAATACATAGAAAATTCCAAAGTAACCATGATGTTAAAGCATATCGAGTAACCTGATGGCTAAGAAAACATGAGAAAATCCTTGTAAAGTTGTGTTTTTTAGAATTATTTCCAATGGAAACAACATTTCATTGGAGGTATCTGTAGGAGGTTATAGATTTTCCAAAACTCAGCAGCATCTGGGTTCAATGATATCAACAATAGTTTGTGCCTTGATTTCACTATAAAAGAAATTACTATTTCTTTACTCTAATATAAGATATTAGTTCCCACCTTACTAACTAAAGATTTGTTCAAAATAATTTTTTATACCTCACATTAGTCAAAGATTCTATCTTTTAAAAACACAATCCATTTTATTAATTATGGAAGAAGGATATCACCCTTTTATTTTGAAATAAATCAACAATAAGAGTCATTTCCTTGGATAAATTTCCCACAACCAACCATGGGTTCTTCCATGTCTCCACACAAGACCCATCACCAATCCTCCTTTAGAGTCCCTTATTTAGTAGACCATGTGACCCCTATAGGCTTCTCTATAAGAAGTTGGTCTGAAGTCCTAGCTCTGATCCATATAAATATGAGTGTGGATAATATTTGGAATGAAGGACTCAAGCACAAAAAGAAGTATAATTCAAAAGAATCAATAAAACCTTCATTGAATGAATGGTGTAATTAATGTGAGAAAAGACTTCAAATCGTGTACCCCCAAATTCTTTTAGGAGGCAGAGTTTGGCCCATGTTGTCCAGTGTATACTACTCTTCTATTTGTTGAGGGCCCACTAGAAACTCTACAGTTGGGAGTGTAGTTGGTCAATAAGATTCATGGATTATTTGAAATGGTATATAACATAATAAGGAATTAACTAGACAACTTATTTAATGAGTTATTCCTTTCCCAGTCTAGAAACCCTTTTTCTAGTCTACCCTTGCATTATTTTTTGTAACCCTATCCAAAAAAATAAAAAACAGATATTATTCTTTGAGTTCTTCAAAGTGGTGGGGAGAATAATAAATTTTTTATTATTCTCAACCGTTTAGATATAAAAAATATTTTTTAGGACAGTAGGACCCCGGAACACCCTGAGAGGGGAGGCGTGAATCAGGGTGTCATGTTTTTCTTTTAATGTTATGGATCTTGTTCCCAGTTTGGTAGGAAATTGTTAAACTTTTATGATGGATATGAAAAGAAAGCAAGCATTAACATGCATAGAGACGGTGCATCACTTTTTACATGGTTCACCATTAAGGGCTACGTCTAAGGAGCATACACCGACAAGTTGTCTGTCATACCAAACTCCAATAAACTTCAGTAGCTATGGATTACAAAGGATCGGGAACAGTCACTCTATCCCAGGATTACTGCCATTACAAAAGATTCAAGGAAAGCTCACAGCGTCCCTTGGGTCACTCCCATTGACTCCTCCTAGCTCACTGCCCTTGGTGAAGTCACACTCAGTTTATAGACGTAAAGGTCTCTTCCACATTGCAAAATAATGCATCCTCTTTTGTATGTATATGCTCTGTTAAAGTCCAATTCACACATTTAGACTAATCTTCCTTTGCACCGAAGGTATCGGGAAATCTTCCATCTTTCGTACAACTTCAAAAAGGACGGGCGTATTTCCTCAACACCAGGTGCGCTTCACCAGGCCGACTTGCAAGTTCCAAATCTGGCGCGCAAGTCAAAAATGGCACACAAGCCTACCTCGAACACTTGCGCGATAGACCCTTCTTCAACAACAAACTTGCGTGACTCAGCACCTTTAAATCCCAAACCTCCTTGGTCGCGCATCCAACAACCAGCGTGCATCCTCTACTTGCGCGACCTAACTTTCACTTGCATGAATCAACCACCTACGCGACGAGAGCTGGAAAAATCTCTAAGTCATGAACTTCATTACAAATGAAGTGAGGTGGTCCTCTAATTATTGGCAAACTGGACCCCCTGAGCGGTGGCGCACAAGTGTGCTCACGGCACGCAAGTCCCGGTGCGCAGCTCCAACCACCTTCACCTTTGCCGCGCTACTCACCTGCGCGACACAACCAATACTTGCACGACATTCTTTTCTTTGCCATATTTTGAAGTTCTGATCATGATGAACAACATGCACACAAGTTTCCAAGCCTCCGAGGCACCGATGCACAATTCCATTCTCGGTGCGCAGGTCACTTGCGTGACCACTCCAATACTTGTGCGACCCTTACCCCTTTTCCATTTTTCCATGTTTTGATCTTGAAAACCACTAGGCACACAAGTTCCCTTTTCCTTCACGTACACGGCCCACATGTCTTTTTACCAAAAACAGTTTTCTCCATTTGATGATTTTCAGGCCCAGAAATTCAGAAAACACTGGGAAACAACTTTACCTTAAATGTTGTTGTCTTCTTGAACTGTATGATCACTTTGCTAGTGCACATTCTGAAATTCCATTAAGGATTGAAAACAAACCCAAAACATTCTCCAATTCATGCATAAATGACCCTAGTTCCAACAATATGCGCTTTTGGGTTTGTTGGCAATCAGAAAATAAATTCAATAGATCCCCATCCATTTGAAAACCAAAAAACGCAAGAGTCAAGTCAACCGACACTCTTAGTCTACGTGAGCAATGCTCGGTGTAGAAAATAAAAGTGGAAGCGTGAATTGGGTTCCAGTGTTTTGGAATTCTCAATGACGCCCAAGAATCTTTACTTGTCCAATGTATTCCTTCCCATCCGCCTTCTTTCTCATCCTTCTTACCCTATCACTGACACTGAGTTCACATCATGTCACAGAAGAATTACATTCCTGAAACGCCTAATCATGCCTGAATCTGAAATGCCTGATCATGTCTGAATTTATTCCTTCCTCCCACATTGACAATAAACCCAAAGACCGGTAATTTGTTTATTGCTCAGCTAAAACCATACCCCCTAGATATTATCTCCCCCACAAACCTGCATCACATCCAGAGACAGATAAAAACGGTTATCATAATCAGAGAGAGGGGTACTGCGTAACCTCCTTATGCACTAGGGGGAGGATGAACACCGAGGTTCGACCTATGTTTCTAAAACATAGTCGCTGACAGTGGCTTGGTCAGTATATCAGTGACTTGCTCATCAGTTCCCACATGATCCATTATAATCACCCCTTCTTCAAATTTTTCTTTGATAAAATGATACCGGATTTCAATATGTTTCGTACAAGAATACTGAACAGGATTCTTCGTAAGATCAATTGCACTCTTGTAATCACAGTAAATCACCATTGGTTTATTTACCTCATCACCAAAATCTGTTAATTTTTGCTTCATCCATATTAGTTGAGTGCATGCCTTTGTGGTGGATATATACTCAGCTTTAGCAGTACTAAGTGAAGTACTTTCTTGTTTCTTGTTCAACCATCCAACATATTTCTTCCCAATATAGAAGGCTCCACCACTGGTGGACTTTCTATCTACTACATCACCAGCCCAGTCAGCATCATAAAATACAGATAATTCACTGTCCCCACCCGCAGCAAAAAATAACTCAAAGTTATGTGTACCTTGAATGTACCTCATGATTCTTTTTACTGACGCTATATGTTCCTCCTTTAAATTACTCTAAAAGAAAGCTGCAATAAATGTGGCAAAGACAATATCATGACATGTTGCTATCAAGTATAGTAGGCTCTCAATGATCCTCCTATACATGGTGGGATCTATAGAGGTCACATCCTCATGCTTTCCATGTTTAGTTCCAACTGCAATTAGAGTAGACATTGGTTTGGAGTCTTGCATATTAAACTTCTTCAGCAGCTCTCATGCTTACTTTTCCAGAGAAATGAAATTGTAATCCTTCTTTTGAATCACCTGTAACCCCATGAAATTTGTGAGCTCCCCAATCATAGACATTTCGAATTCTAATTTCATGTGATTGGAAAATTCATCCACCGATTTCTGCCTACTGCCACCAAAGATGATATCACCGACATAGACTAGAACCATGAATTTATCTTTTGGAGTATTCTTCACATATAAATTGTGGTCTACTCCTGCTCTTTTTAATTCCAACTTCCTAAGATAAGAGTCCAGCCAGGAGTACCATGCCCGTGGTTACTGCTTCAAACCATATAGAGCTTTCTACAATTTGCTGACCTCTGTCTCATCAGTACCAAGAAAAACACCCACCAGTTGTTCAATGTAGACTTCTTCTTTGAGAACACCATTCAAGAAAGATGTATTGACATACATTTGATATACTTTATGTCCTCTTTGGAGTTCCATGGCAAGGAAAAGTCTGATTGACTCCAGTATTGCCACTAAAGAAGAGGTTTCTTCAGCATCAACACCTTCAATCTGGGAATATCCCTTACATACCACTCGAGCCTTGTTTCTAATAACACTGCCATGCTCATAAAACTTGTTTTTGAAGATCCATTTCGTAACAATCGCATTGTGACCTTCTGGTCTCTGGACAAGATCCCATGTCTGATTCTTATCAATCTGATCTAGCTCTTCATTCATGGATTTCACCCAAGATTTATCATTTGCAGCTTCTTCAAATGAGGATGGCTCCACAAAAAACAGAAATGAAGACTGAGAGTTATTCCTAGTCATTCTTGTTTGTGTGGGTGCACTCCTATCCCCAATTATGTTAGATGGATCAATCGCAACTCTACGATTTCGTCTCTGTGGTTCAGTTGCATTCTCTCCAGCCACATTTTCTTCTTCAGATTCTTCTTCTGAGTCAACATCATGATGTGACAGATTAATGTTTTGTACAGCTTCCTCTATTTCTATATTTGTATCTTTTCATGTTAACTTTCATCTTCACATTCCATCACATCAGTATATGATGTCCTTGAAGCATTTGTGGTTTTCTCTTCAATTATATTAACATCGCTTCTTACCACAATCCTTCTTAATTGCTTGTTGAAACACTTGTAGGCTTTGCTGTTAATTGGAATCCCAAGAAAAATCCCATCATCAGCATTGCCACCAAACTTCCCTTGATTTTATTCATTGTTCCAGATGAAACATTTTCTCCTGAAAACAATAAAGTATTTCAACGAAGGCTTCCTCCTATGCCACAATTCATATGGTGTCTTTGTTTCTCCCATATAAAGCCCTGTTTGATTCTGAATGTGCACTACTGCTTCAACAGTTTCCTATCAATAATGGAAAGAGATACCACTCTCAATCAGCATAGTACTAGCCATATTGTTAACCTGTCGATTTCTTCACTCAACAACTCCATTTTGATGTGGAGTTCTCACGGCAGCTACCTCATTTTGTATCCCATGTTTCTCCTGATAGTTTTCAAATTCAATGGATGTGTATTCTCTTCTATTTTCTGATCGCAACACTTTGATTGTCCGTCCAGTATCATTCTCTCCGATCCGACGATACGTTTTCATGCATTCAAGCACTTTTTGTTTCTTGTGTATAACCATTACACATGCCTTCATACGATAATCATCTATGAAAAGTATGAAGTACCTTTCTCCATGAGTTCCATCATCATTTACTGTCCCACATATGTCTGTATGAATGAGATCAAGAAGATGTGATGCCCTTTTATTATTTGGCCGATATGAACTACATACCAACTTCTTACAAATTCAAGAATCACAAGATTTTTCCGATTAATGATTCAGAATAGGGATATCCATGTCTATCATCAGCTTTGATATCTTTTCCATGTCTTGTTGGTTAATGTGTCCCAGCCTTCAATGCCACAAATTGTTTTCTTATTCATCAGACAAATAGCAAGAGTTCACTTTGCTATCGACCTGATATAAGTTTCCATCTATTCTACAACCTTTCATAAGAGAATTCCATATTTTTCCCTTTATAGTACAACCTTTTTGATTGAATGTTACTATGAGCCCTGAGTCACAGAGTTGACTCACACTAATGAGATTGTGACGTAGACCGTCCACATAGGGAACTTCAGTCTTCTTTAGCTCTTTGTTGGAAGGATGAGTATTCCCACTTCCTTTAATCTTCAAAGCACCATCGTTACCAAACCTTACTGTTCCATCAACCTTATTTATAATGTTCTTCAAGAGGTTAACATTTCCCTTCATATGGGAAGAGCATCCACTGTCAAGAATCCAGGTGCTTCTGCTCTTTGTAGCTTTGAGGGATACTTCTGCATGATTGGATTTATCGATCTTCTTCTTTTCTTTCCATGAGATACTGGATTTAGTACAGGATACTGATGACCTTCTAACACTTTCTTCCACAAAATATAATTCTTCATACTCATAATCTTCTTCTAGAGGAGATAAACTATTTGTGAGAACAACACCATCAGGAGGGTAAAAATTGGATCATCTCTGAGAGTTGTAATAATTTCTCCTGTCATACCTCTGCCTGCAATACATAGCTTTATGGCCAATGTAAGAGCAATAAAAACAACAACCATAGAAGCTATTTCTTCTATAAGATGTATGATATGAAATTGGTCTCTTTTGTTGACATCCCAGATCTTCCCCATTCAAGTAGCTTTATGCCTCTTTGCAACATGACATGGTATGAACGAGATAACCAAATAATTGACACTTTATAAGGGGAAATGATTTCTCACTTAAATTTCTCCCCATGCCTTTTTCCTTGGGAGAATAGTTGGACTGCCTATTATTTCTGAATGTTTGATGATAATTTTCTGTTCTTCTTTTAGTTTGGATTAAGGGTTCCTTTTTCAACACTTCAGGCAACATTTCAACATGTCAAACTTTCATCTTATCTTCTTTTGGAACTCTTTACTTGCAGTAGTTGAAGGCCCAACTTCACACCCAATTCCACTCTTTCCCATGCATGCGGGTCTTTGGTCACTCAAGATTTTTCCAACCCCATCTGAACCACTCTTGTCTCTTGCTAGTATCTCTGCATCTGAGAATCTTCCAAAATGAATATTCTTCTTACCCTCATTTGGGGTTGATTGAAACTCATGTTTTCTTATAAGAATAACAACTTCTTTCTTAAGACCCACAACATTCTTTGACTTCTCTTCCAGTCTGGATGAAATATCATTTACGACCTTTGCTTGTTCTTCAATTCTAAGCTTCACTTCTGCCATGTCGTCTGTGCATTCAAGGATTGAATATTGAGCTCTCACTAGTTCTTCTAGTTGTTCAATTTCAGCTTCAAGCTCATCCACATATTCTGATGTTTCTTTCACCATTTCTTTCCACTTACTACATTTCTTGCATTTGTTATCATGCTTTGAAAATTCATCATTAACCATCATCTTGGGATCAGAATTATGAGTCTTATGATTGTCTATGTCTATATAGATAGAGGGTTCTAGCTTTTCAATGGTAGCCATCATGGAAGCATGGTCTCCAGTTTTAAATTCGGGGTTTTCTTCTTCATCGAATTCAATATCATCCTCTTCCCTTTCATAGACTAAAATCTTCTTCTATATCTTCTTTCTAGATTTGAAGTCTCCCTTTTTGAAAAACCTTTTCCGAGGCTTCTCAATGTCTTCAACTTCACTTTCTTCATCATTGAACTTTCTTTGGCACTGAGAGGCAATGTGCCCAACTATTCCACAACGAAAGCATTCCAGAGGTAACGTACCATTAAATTTACCTTTTCCCTTATTTAGCCTTTTGGAAATAAGAGAAAGAATTTCATTTTCCTTATCATCTTCATCTCACCTATCTTCAGAAATATTCTGTTTGTCCATGGATTTGAATGCCATTTCCTTGCTAACTCGAGTCATAGCTTCTTCGGGTTTTACTCTCATCTCATATGCCACTAGATTACTAAGAAGATCATCCAGAGATTGTATTGATATATCTATTTTTTCAAGGGCTAAAACCTATGCATTATACATAAAAGGAAGTCTTTACAAGATTTTCTTTACGATATCAATGTCTTTGATTTCCTCTCTAAGAACTCTAATTTCTCCCACAACATTAGTGATTCAATTGAAGAAAGAATCTACATTCTCATCCGGATGTATCTTTAGATCATCAATCCTGTTGTGCAGGACAAGATATTTTGATTCTTTCACATTTTTGTCTCCTTCATAGATATTTTCAGGTTTATCCCACCTAGACTTTTCAGAGGTGCAACTCATCACTTTTAGATAAATTTGATCACAAAGAGATACAGTGATTGAATTCTGAGCTTTTGCATGTGCATCAAGAACTTTTCTATCTCTATCAGTCATATCGAGACCTGTTGGATCAGAAACATGTATTCCTTGCACAGTAGAAAATATGACTTCCATTTCTAGAGATCGTAAATGAGATCTCATTCTATTATTCCAGATCTAAAAATTACTTCCATCAAAAAGAGGGACTCCCCTGGCATTGACTGCATTCTCCATGACGACAAAGGATAGGTTCAACACCAACAACCTTTACCCTTTGATACCACTTGTAGGACCCTAGGACACCCAGAGAGGGGAGGGGATAATCAGGGCGTCGAGTTTTTTTTTATTGTTATGGATCTTGTTTCCACATTGGTAGGAACTTGTTAAACCTGTATGATGGATATGAATAGAAAGCAAGAATTCACATGCATAGAGAGAACACATAACTTTTTTACTTGGTTCACCACTAAGGGCTACGTCCGAGGAGCATATTCCGACAGGGTTTTATTCGTACCAAATTACACTAAACTTCACTAGATATGAATTAAAATGGTTCGAGCATAGTCACTATGTCCCAGGCTCGTTGCCTTTACAAAAGATTCAGGGAAATATAACAGCGTCCCTCGGGTCACTCCTGTTGACTCCCCCTGTCTCACTGCCCTTGGTAAAGTCACCCTAAGTTTATAGACGTGATGGTCTCTTCATCATTGCAAAAGAATGTATCCTTTGTTTTATGTAGATGCTCTGTTGAAGTCCAATTCTCACCTATAGACTAATCTTCCTTTGCACCGAAGTTATCGGGCAATCTTCCAGCTTTCGTACAACTTCAAAACGAATGAGTGTATTTCCTCAACACCAGGTGCGCTTCTCCAAGCCGACGTGCAAGTTCCAAATCTCACGCGCAAGTCACAACTGGCGTGCAAGTCTACCTCGACCACTTGCGCGACACACCCTTCTTCAACACCAAACTTGCGTGACTCAACTCCTTTAAATCCCAAACCTCCTTGGTCGCGTAGCCAATAACCAGTGCGCATCCTCTACTTGCGTACCCCAAATTCCACTTGCGCGACTCAACCACCTGCGTGGTGAGAGATAAAAAAATCTATAAGTCATGAACTTCGTTACAAATGAGGAGAGGTGGTCTTCTATTTATAGTCAAACTAGACCCCCTGTGTGGTGGCGCGCAAGTGTCCTCACGGCGCACAAGTCCCGGTACGCAACTCTAACCGCATTTGCCTCTGTCGTGCTACTCACCTGCGCGGCACAATCAATACTTGCACGACCTTATTTTCTTTTCCATATTTTGTTGTTATGATAATGGTGAATGATAGGCGCGCATGTTTCCAAGCCTCCTAGGCACCAGCGCGCAAGTCTATTCTCGGCGCGCAGGTCACGTGCACGACCACTCAAATACTTGCTCGACCCTTATCTATTTGTCATTTTTCCATGTTTTGATATTGAAAACCACTAGGAATGCAAGTTCCCTTTACTTCAAATACACGGCGTGCAAGTCTCTTTGCCAAAATCAATTTTCTCCATTTGTTGATTTTCAGGCCCAAAAATTCGGAAAACACTGGGAAATGACACCAACTTCAATACTGTTGTCTGCTTGAACTGTATGATCACTTTGCGGGTGCACATTCTGAACTTCCACTAAGGATTGAAAAACAAAAACAAAACATTCTCCAATTCATGCATAGATGACCATGCTTCCAACAAGGACATCCTTTAGATCATAGGGAACACCTATAGTGAATGAAAATTTTAATTTGAAGACAAAACTAACTACCAAGAATTTCAATCATACCATTGAATAAAATGGAAGAGAGAACAATATTCCTTTTGGGGTTCCATCTAAAAGTGAAAAATACCCTCATTAAAAAGATGATAGGAAATTGGAGGTCTTTCTGAAAACCTTCACCCCATGAATATGTTCTCCCTATATAATAAAGAAAGATGAATAGATAATGTTGGAGTTGGGGGTCTAGAACCAACTACTTTGTACTTTATTCATTAAATAAAATCCTTATCACATCTCGATTGTTCTTCTGTCTGACAAAGCATGTGATAATTTCCTAAGGACAACTGTTGCATTAAATAGTAATAGCGGATCCCTGCTATGATGAGAACCCAGAAGTGCCATAACACTGTTCTTGAATATATGTTATATGGCCGAATGATATTATTTGAGGGGCACAAATAATACATGTCATTAGGGGTGAGGAATCATTAAACTTTGAGGCACCTTCTCATGGTGTGCGCCCTTGGTAATATCCAAGAGGATATTATGAGAACGAGACCTGCCAGTAGGAAATCCACATTTCATAGTGTCATTAAATGATTCTATCTGCGGATGTGTGCATTGGTCCTTAGACTTTAAGATTATTATTAATGGGTATTACAACTCACGCACTTAGATGTATTTACGAAAACTATGACGAAACGCTGTTCGAGGCGAGGTAGGATACGTTGGGTGCGTCACGAGTAATACTGCATTAATTAATAATGCGAGAAAAGATTTTTCCCTTCTATTCCATAACGGAAGTAGATAACTCAGGCCCTTTGATGGAATTGATATAGCCTAAAAAAATCCATCGCAATGGTAAGATATGGGAGGGTTCAATTCCGGGAAGACAAATAAAGAATAATCGAGCACATGTGTTGATGGCACTAGCATGAAACCATATTGATTGGAGATATTGAGACAAAGGGATTATATTACATGGTAAGAGTTCGTAGGAGGTGACATGTCATTGTGGCGTTAACTTCTTTCTCTATGGGTGCCTTGGCATGTTGCTAGACGCTAACCTTGGACTTTAGGCAGGCTCCGCCTAATGCCACTGAGACAAAAGCCTAGAGGGTCACACACTAAGTGTGTCCATGTATCTCAGTTAAATAATAATTTAACAAGTTAAATAAATATTATTCCCGACTATGGTTTAATAATTATTTAAGGATGCCTGATCGCATTTATTTTGACACTAGTTATTCTAGAGAATATATTGTGGGTGAAATAATATATTTATTAGCGAGTAATGAAGTTACATTTATTTAAGAAATAAATAGACATTGCTCAAGGTCTAATAAATATGGTGGAGAATAATGGAAAAATGAAGGTACACGCCGTGTATATTGAATGTACACACCATGTAGTTTTATGGAAAACAGGTACATGCCCTGTAGTTTTCTACTCGGGATTTTGAAGATATAATATTGTTTTATTAAATAATATTAATTATAATCAGTGTGGGCGCATGTCAAGGAATTAATAATTCGACATGGGGTTTCAATAAGAGTTAATGAAATAAATAAAATGCGTAACACGTTTATTTATTGTCATAACTCTATTAACCTCAAGACCGATTATAAATATCCTCACAACCCAAACAATTTTCCAGAGCCATTTTTGTGCACAACGGATTTGGAAATACTCTCAAGCCAAGAGATAATTCCCATTCCACCAAGAACGCCCTCATGTTACGAGAGCGAGATCCTCCACCTGATCAAGGCGTTCGAAGGTGGATATTGCAAGCAAAGGTTCTTCCGTGCTAGCACCCAGATATCCCTTCGGCGACGTCAAGAGATATGTGGCATGCATGTGGATCACCACTAGAGGAATCCTACACTTGGATTCTACGATGCAACGACAGATCACAGAATCATGACCGGACACATCAACGAAGAAAGAATTTCACAGAGGTAATTCTTGAGAATTAAATTAATTAATTATAACCTACATATGATGATCCTATATCAATGGTTCTGAAACTCTTCTTTTATTTTTCGTTCTTCGTTCTATTCTGAAGATCCAGTGTTTTAAATCGTGACAGATCTGAGATTGAACATCGTTTAAAGCTAAAATTTAAGTTGGGTAAACCCACCAACGCGCTTCCACTACGCTCGGAACCTTCATGTGGTATCAAAGGGGTCATATTATTATAATTATATAATTTTTCGTTGTTGATTTATTCATTTAATAATTTTTTTATTTCAATTCATGTTTAATCGTTCTGGAAATCTAAATCTCGAGATCTGTTCCTCCTCTCTAGTTTCTCGTTCACCTCACAGAAATGGATTTTTTCTTTTAATTTTGATTAAAATAAAATAGAGGGACTAATCCGGAAGAGCCAAACGTTTCTATCCGTACAACACCAGAATAAACGGTGTGTATTCAAAAGTACACACCGTGTAGTCTAGGTTCAATGCATTGACTGATCCGCCAAATCACGCCGTGTATTGGATTCTTTATAAGAATTTAAGACACCATGTGTTTACTAGAAATAGGTGGCACACAGTTTCCAGAATACACGCCGTGTGGTCCAATGAACACGATGTGTAGTCCCTTCAGGTTAGGGTTGGGAAGTGTATCCCATACACGGCTTGCCCGGTTGAAAACCGTGTAACGCGGAAACTACACGACATGTGTCCCACAGAACACGCCGTGTACTCCAAAAATTTCCGAATTACATTAACACGCCCTGTCCCCAGGCATGTACTTCTAATAGATGGTGAACAAATGTACACGCCGTGTAGTTGAAACTACACGCCATGCACTCGTTCAAATTACGCAATTGACGAGAATTCACCGGGTTGCCTCCAAGGTACAACTTACGTACAAGGATAATTTTAAATGAATTTATTTGTATAAAATTATGATGGATTAGAATCTCAATGAAATTCAGAAAAAAGAATTTAAGATAAAAGGATTGATTAATTAAGGATAATTAATTAGTTCGTGCGTGATTTATCTTAAACAATAATGATTAAAAAATTGAATGCTAGTTTTATTTATGCATAAATATCTTTTCATGTATGGATGATCTAGAGCTAGACCGAGACCTTTTTATGTGAGTGGTTTCTTTTAATTTATTTATTTAAATTAAATTCATTGGCCTGCGAGCCATCTCCCCATTAATATATAGGGCCTGCGCGCCCAAGGATTATTTTATGTAAAAACCTTTTTTTACCCCTCAACTGCATGTGAGATAAATGCATATGTAATGGATAGAGTTCCTAAGCTAGTGGAGGCGACTGATGTCAGGAGCCATGTTGAAACCAATCCAAGGAGATACAATGGTGTACAGGTGGAAAGCTGTAAACATGAACCCAAAATGTTCAAGGTGTTTTCTCCCCTAGGTCTTGGGTTAGTTTATCAACCGCTAGATGAACTAACCAATAGAAAAGCTCATGATCATACCATTTATTTTATTTCTGTCAGTTTCATGGTTTATTTATTGTGGTTGTGTTGTCACGATCACACAATTAATGAATTAAACAAGCATGCAAGATGGAAATAAAATAAAACAGTATTATACGTAAATATTATCTTAAGACATGGTTAATCACTTAAGTATGTCCCACATAATATTAACAAGCATGTAATCAAAGATAATAAAATGGAAAATTACGTATAAAGAATAAAATCCCTCAAAAGATATATTAAGTCGGTATAGCCTTCCATAGTCTTGGTTAGAATCGAACCATAGTTCAAAGTGCATGACCAACCCTAGTTGGGGTGCTTTCAATTATCGGGGAATTCTAATTCAAGGTTTTGGGTTAACTTAACTTGGTCCACATGAAGGGTTGAATGCCATAGCAAGAATTAGTGTGATCAAGAGGCAAAGGTTTAGGAAATAAAAAATAAAAGGATTTCAGGATTGGGGAGTCCACTCAGTGGATCAAGTAGCTGCAAGTTAATGCTGTTTGAATTTGGAATGCCTACCTAAAAACCCTTCAAGTTGCTTGACCAACCCCATTTGGGGTAATGCAAAGGGAAATATGGATCCTTTCCCCTAGAATATTCAGTCAACAAAATATTTTTAAATCAATGGTGAGGGCTATTGGATTTCAACAAAACAGTGGGAGACTAATAAGTATTAATTTATTTATTTGTCTCAATTTTTGTAATAAAGTACTAAACCTTTACTCATCTTAATTTGTAGAGACGACAATAAAATGACTTCAAACATATAATTGCGAACCATACTCAAGAATGAAATCCTTCTCACCGGCACCAATTTCCATGAGTGGTAGAGGCATTTACGTGTTATCCATCACCACGAGAGAAAATTGTATGTGCTGGAAGTGCCTGTTCCAGTTGCGCCTAGATCGGAACTTCTACCCTTAACTCACGAGGTAGATAAGGACATGGGGCTTGACAAACCATCAGTCCTTATGTTGAATAAGAAAAATAAGGACAAGGAAAAGGGGCCAAAGAATTATAAATGGTCTGAAGCCCCCGAGCACCGTCCCTCCAAGAAGGGAAAGATCCAGAGGTAGGGAAATGAATGAGAGGCAATGTTTTTTGCATGTGGAAAGCAAGGCCACTGGAAGAGGAACTTCACTCAGAAGTGTCGAGACGCTAATAGTGCATTCGTTATTGAGTGTAATCTTTCTATTTCTACTCATTGGGTATTAGATACAGCTTGTGGGGCTCACATCTGTATTCAATGGAAAGAACAAAGTAGATTTAGAAAGATTTCCAGAGGAGATGTGGATCTTCGAGCTGCCAATGGCGCAAGGCTGGCTGCGTTGGCTATTGGCGACTACTACCTCTCAATGCTGACTAAGATGATCTTGGTTTTACAAAACTGTTATTAGGTGCCTAGTGTTACCAAAAACATAATTTTTCTATCCTGTTTGGATATGGATGGATTTATTTTCAAGTTTGGAAATAAGGGTTGTCTCTTTTATAAGAACAACATATGTTATGGTATGGAACATTTAAATAATAGATTGTATGTATTAAATTCTGAAAACCAAGTGTTGGAAATCGATAACGAAACAAACTCACATGACTCATACCTCACCCAGTTGTGGCATCACAGCCTTGGTCATGTAAACGAGAAGCGCTTGACAAAGCTCTATCAAGATGGCTATTTAGACTCTAATGAGCTAAAACCACTTGATAGATGCCACACTTGTTTACGAGGTAAAATGACCAAGACACCTTTTGGTGGATAGGGTGAAAGGGCCATAGAGAATCTAGGATTGGTACACAAGGATGTATGTGGACTATTTCTAGTAGAAGCTAGAGGTGGATATTCTTACTTCATTACTTTTACTGATGATTTGAGTAGATACTGATTTGTCTACTTAATGAGGTATAAGTCAGAACCCTTAGAGAAATTTATGGAATTCAAGAATGAAGTAGAGAATCAGCTTGGTAAGAAGATAAAGAAACATCGATCAGATCGAGGTGGAGAATATCTGAACCAAGAGTTCATCGATCTTCTACGGGAGTCTGGGATTCTATATCAGCTCACTCCTCCTTACACACCATAGTGTAATGGTGTTAGTGAAAGTAGGAATTGCACCTTGTTGGGCATGGTGAGGTCGATGATGAGTCATGCAGATATTCCATTATCCTTTTGGGGATATGCACTACAAACTACATCATACACATTAAACCGAGTACCAACTAAGGAGGTAAATGTGATTCCCTCTGAGTTATGGAATGGAAAGAAACTCACATTGTCACATACACGTGTATGGGGATGTGAGGAGTTTGTTAATGCCTTATTAGGAAACAAACTAGCACCCCAGGGAACGAAGTGTATCTTTATAGGATATCCTAAGGAAATGAAAGGATATTACCTATATAACTATCAAGACAAGAAAGTGATTGTCGCCAGACAAGCTGTATTTCTTGAGAGGGAGCATATCCTCAAAAGGGATAGTGGGAGAAAGATTGACTTTGACGATGTTGACGCTCAAGATACATAGGAGTTGGTATAGGAACAAGTTCCACATGACCCCGTGGAAGAGGTTCCAGAAACACAAGTACTGTGTAGGAGCTCAATAGAGTTAAGGGAACCAGAGAGATTTGGTTTCCTAGTCACCGAGGATGGTGAATCATTATTGTTGGACAATGATGAACCTCTCTTCTACAAGGAAGTAGTAGAAAGCTCAGAAGCTGCAATATGGCTAGAAGCTATGAATTTTAAGATGGATTCCATGTATCAGAACCATGTCTGGGTTCTGGTCGATGATCCAGTTGATGTAAAGCAGGTTGGATGCAAATGGGTATTCAAGAAAAAACTAGACATGGAAGGTCATGTTAGCACCTATAAAGAAAGGCAAGTGGCTAAAGGATTTAGAAAGCGTCAAGGAATTGACTATGATGAAACCATATTGTCAGTTGCCATGTTTAAATCCATAAGAATCATACTTGACATAGTAGCTTACCATGACTACAAGATTTGGCAAATGGATGTCAGAACACCATTCCTTAACGGGAACTTTCAAGAAGATGTCTATATGACCCAACCAGAAGGGTTTGTGACACCAGGTGAAGCCAAAACAGGTTTGGAAGTTGTTGAAATCCATTTATGGATTAAAGCAAGCATTCGAGTCATGGAACATTCGATTTGATGAAGCCATAATGTAATTTGGTTTCATTAAGAACGAATGTGAGCCATGTGGTTATAAGCGGTTTAATGGGAATGCGATCATTATCCTAGTAGTATATCATGACGACACATTACTTATTAGAAATGATGTACTAGTCTTACAGTCAGTTAAAGACGGGTTGAAAAAGTGTTTCTCCATGAAGGACATAGGAGAAGAAGCCTACATTCTTGGGATCAAGATCATTCGTGACAGAACCAAGAGGCTGCTTGGACTATGTCAGGGTACATACATTGACCAGATACTAAAGAGATTTAGTATGGAACAATCCAAGAGGGGATTAGTTCCAGTGTCACATGGCCTACATCTTTCTAAGAAAATGTGGCCTCATACACAACAAGAGAAAGATAGAATGAGTAATATCCCCTATGCTTCGGCTATAGGATCCATCATTTATGCCATGTTATATACCAGACTTGATGTTGCCTAAACACTGAGCATTGTAGGCAGATATCCAGCAGATCCAGGAGAACAACATTGGACTATTGTTAAGACTATCCTTATGTATCTGAGAAGAACTAAGGATATGTTCCTAGTGTATGGAGGAGACGAGGATCTTGTCATCATAGGGTATGTTGATGCTGGTTTTCAGACATATCAGAACGATCTGAAGTCACTATCTGGATATGTTTTCTGTATTAATGGAAGAGCCGTGAGCTGGAAGAGTTCAAAGCAGCCAATTGTCACCGATTCTACAGTGAAGTCTGAATATATAGTGGCTTCTTATGTAGCCAAGGAAGCCTTCTGGATTTAGAACTTTGTCCAGGATCGTAATGTGGTGCCTAGTAGTAAAGATCCCATTACATTGTGTTGTGATAATACTGCAGCGGTGGATCTTGCAAAAGAACCAAGGTCACATCAACGGACAAATCACATACTCCGGAAGTATCATCTCATGAGGAATTTCTATCAGAGGGGTGAAGTTGCTGTGACCAGAGTGTCCATGGAAGAAAACGTGGTGGAACCCATGACTAAAGGCCGAACTCAGCAGAAGCCTGAATATCATGTGAGAGCTAGCATGTTAAAGGATGTTAGTAGTTGGCTCTAGTCTAAGTGGGAGTCTGTTAGAGTTGGTGGTCTAGACCCAACTACTTTGTACTTTATTCATTAAATTAAATCCTTATCACATCATGATTGTTCTTTTCCGTTACAAAGCACGTGATAATGTCCTAAGGACAACTATTGCATTAAAGGGTCATAGAGGATCCCTGCTATAATGTTAAATCAGAAGTGCCATAACACGGTTCATAAATATATGTTATATGGCCGAATGATATTATTTAAGGGGCACAAATAATACAGGTCATTAGGGGTGAGGACTCAGAAAACATTGAGGCACCTTCTCATGGTGTGCGCCCTTGGTAATATCTAGAAGGATATTATGAGAACAAGACCCGCCAGTAGGAAATCCACATTTCATACTGTCAATGTATGTTTCTATCTACAAACGTGTGTATTGGTCCTTAGACATTAAAATTATTATTAATGGGTATTACAACTCGTGCACTTAGATGTATTGATGAAAACTATGGCAACACACTATTCGTAGCGTGGTAGGATACGTCGGGTGTGTCACAAGTAATACTGCATTAATATATAATGCGAGAAAGGATTTGTCCCTTCTGTTCCATAATGGATGTCGATATCTCAGGCCCTTTGATGGAATTGATATAGCCTAAATAAATCCATGGCCATGGTAAGATATGAATGAGTTGAATTCCGGGAAGTCAAAGAAAGAATAATCGAGCACATGGGTTGATGGCACTAGCATGATAACTGCTTGATTGGAGATATCGAGAAAAGGGATTATATTACATGGTAAGCATTTGTAGGAGGTGACACATCATTGCGACATTAACTTTTTTGTTTATGGGTGCCTTGGCATGTTGCTAGACGATAACCATCGAGTTTTGGCAGGCTCCACCTAATGCCACTAAGAAAGAGGCCTAGAGGGTCACACACTAAGTGTGTCCATGAATCTCAGTTAAATATTAATTTAACAAGTGAAATAAATATTTTTCATGAATATGGTTTAATAATTATTTAAGTATACCTGATCACATTTATTTCAACACTAGTTATTTGAGAGAATATATTGTGGGAAAAATAATATATTTATTAGCGAGTAATGGAGTTACATTTTTTTTTGAAATAAATAGACATTACTGAAGGTCTGATAAATATGGTGGAGAATAATGTAAAAATAAAAGTACACATCGTGTATATTAAATGTAAACAACGTGTAGTTATATGGAAAACATGTACACGCCGTGTATTAATTATTACACACCGTGTATTTTTCCGGTCGATATTTTGAGGATATAATATTGTTTTATTAAATAATATTAATTATAATCAGCGTGGGAACATTTCAAGGAATTAATAATTCAACATGGCATTTCAAAAAGAGTTAATGAAATAAATAAAACGCGTAACACGTTTATTTATTATCATAACTCTATTAACCTCAAGCCCGATTATAAATATCCTTACAACCCCAACACTTCTCCAGAGCCATTGTTGTGCACAACGGATTTGGAAATACTCTAAAGCCAAGAGAGAATTCCCTTTCCACCAAGAACGCCCTCATGTTATGAGAGCGAGATCCTCCACCGGATCAAGGCGGTCAAAGGTGGACATCGCAAGTGAAGGTTCTTCCACACTAGGACTAGGAGATCCCTTCGACGACGTCCGGAGATACGTGGCATGCGTGTGGATCACCACTAGAGGAATCCTGCACTTGGATTCTACGACGCAACGATGGATCACAAAATCGTGACTGGACACATCAACAAAGAGAAAATTTTACCGAAGTAATTCATGAGAATTAATTAATTTAATTATGACCAACATATGATGATCCTATCTCAATGGTTCTGGGACTCTTCTTTTTTTTTTCTTCGTTCTATTCCAAAGATCTGGCCTTTTATATCGTGACGGTTCTCGGATTGAACGTCGTTTAATGCTAAAATTAAAGTTGGGAAAACCCACCAACGCGCTTCCGTTGCGCCCGGGACCTATAGAGACTACATCATCATCCATAATAAATACAAATGGGGAAAGAGTGTCCCCCTGTTTGAGTCCCTGATATACAGAAAAAATAGAGCGGGCCCCCATTAATTTAAATCTTGGAAGGGACATAAGTAAAAAATATTTAAATATATGAATCCATTTTAAAAAACCACATTTTTAGTCATCCCATATAAATGGAAAGGCCACTTTAGTCTGCCATAGGTTTCAATCATGACATGGTTCCATGCCATTATATTTTTTTGGCATAAAGAATTTTTTATTTGGAATGAAAAATTTCATGAGAAATAATAGATTTATAAAATTAATGAATCTTTGGAATAAACACACATTGATTTTCAGAAAAAAATAGATGAAAAAATACTATGAAAATGGGTTACCGAAATATTTTTTATGATTTTATAATTGACATTGAGAAGACTAATATGACTAGTGTTTCAAATCATGGAAGGCCTTTTAAACTTATGAATATGGGAAGTTAGGGTTTCATTGAGAATTTACTAATTTTCCGTATCTTCCCATAGGTCTCTCATGAGATTTGAGATATATAGACTGATGATTTGCCAATATTTTAAAAAACTAAATCATGGAAATTTCCATAGTATAACACATTTGTATAATGAATATTTTTTATGGCCAAAATAATTTAACCATTTTTGACATCATGAAAATGTTGGGGGATCATGGTATTTGTGATCATTATATAAATGCATGAATCAATATTTTAAGAGATAAATGTGTCCCCATCCAAACTGATCTTCTAGAAAAAATACATAATAAAATTATCGACAGAATTATAATTCCTCATAGATCTTCCATTCAGTGAAATGAGATAAGAAATAAAATCCATACAACACTACACATAATTAATTTGATGAAAGTAAAGTATATTGGAGTCTCCTTATTTAATATTTTACTCGTATACATGCATGGACCAAAATATTTCATTAATCTAGATAACTAAAAAATTAATTATTTTAGGGGTTAAAATTCTCGAGAGAATAAAATTTGATGAGGGATGGAAATAAATCTAATTCAAAATTCCCTCAATATAGTTAGACTGGAGGTCATAAAAAAACTTATTTTGTCTCCATAGATTCAACTTTGAAGACACATCTGGATTTCTTGTTCTAACATTAGAATCCTTATCCATCCAACTATAATAAACCACCACTCACATTTTTTCTCCGTTGTCAAACAAATTTCAAAACTAAAAATCAAATTCTTCTTAAATCACCAAAATTCATTGGAAAAGGTAATAAAAATGGTAAAATAGTCCAACTTTATAGGCTCAATGTGTAACACCTCGAAGAGTTTAAATGGGGATAACTATTTTCTAGAGATAAATACTTATCCAATTGGTCTACAATGTGAGTGGATTCCAATATCATGTTGAACCTAGTAAATGGGTTACTCGAGCACCCCATGTTAGATATGCCTTTCATCTATTCTACTTACAAAAAAGTCCAGCATTGGGCCACATAGTCTGTTAGACCAATCTTCCTTTCATATTGAAAAATAATTCAATTAAAATCACCATTGAATAAAAGGAACTAATAATACCTTACCATATAAATTTAATGATATCCCGTGATTCCCACATATCTTTATGAGATTTCACCACATATAATCCAACAGAATCTCAAGAAATAAAACCCAGCTGGTGAATAAGATTTGAAATTTGAGTTAGTAATAAGTTCTTGATTTTTATGTCAATCAATTTATTACAAATAATACAAAGGCCCTCAGAATTACCTTGTCATGCCAATGATAGAAATCCATGAGAACCTAATTTTATTGAAAATCTATACATGTCTTTTCTATCAAACACAGATTCAAATAGTAAAACCATATCAAGAGATATTTTGTAGCATAGATGTCCAGATATTAGAACTGTGCTTGGGATTCCAAGGCCACAATAGTTTCAAGATAAAATTTTCATTAGGTTAGGTGGGGATAGTTCATACCAAACATCACTACTAAATAATTGACAATGGATCCATCACCAAAAAAATTCCACAATTTATAATATTTTCAATTTATGTTTCAGAGTAATAATATATGTGTCAGTATCACCTCTACATTTCCTCCACCCATATAATTGTTTAGTTGGGGATACCATAAAAATTTAAACCAAATCCTCACCAAGATGATAGGTGGTCAGATGGGGGCCGATATATTAAGGGATATACCTTTCAGGTGGATCCAATAAGATCCTACTGTGGACAGGATGAGGTTTGAGGATATCCTCATGGGTTATAGGGGTGATTATGGTAGATGAGTCTTGTTCCTTAGTGAATAATGTTTTGAAGACAATAGATAACCCCAGATTTTCCATAACTAAAATGGTATCTAGGATATTAAAACACTCAATGAATATAAGGTTTTCTTAATTAGATCCTAATTATGGTGGTCCATATACAATTATCTTTGTATGATTGTCTGTGGAATATGCACACATCACCTTAGAAATCTTTTCTATGTCCCTTTGTCACTCTTCCTCCAATATAAAATACATTCAATGATTTTTTATATAGCCATGATCCGTATTGAATTATGATATTACCTCCCACATCAACATTATTTAAACCAAATTCTTTTTCCACGTGTCTATGGTGGCCACAATGGATGAAAAAATAGGCATTTTATCATATTCAAAAGGTATCCAAGAACTTGAGTTTTCCATTAAAATGATTGGGACCCTCATAAAAGGCTATATGATGATAACTAGAACCTTTATCCACACATTTACCCCCAAAGAATAGAATCTGAGGAGTCTCATTCAATTAACTTGTTGACACTCCCTACAATATAATGCATAACTTATTCTGATCAAATAAAAAAGGAAATATATATAAAATGGATCCAAAAATGATGACATGACAAAATTGAGATTATAAATATCCCTTTTGTTCCTCAAATACACCATTAGAATGAGGTGGTTATTAAAGGACCACATCCTCCAAAGGAGTACCTTGTGTTTATCATTTTCATTATATAATTTGAATACATTCAACCCCAAACCTATTTCACTGATTTCCATGCCGTTATATAATCCCCATATGGTCTGAAATATATTTTTGAGGGCATTCAAATTGAAAAGGTCAATTAATAATGGATTTCCCCATTATGACAAGAGACATGTAGTGAACCAAAAATGCACATCCATCCTTTTTACAAATTTAAATCACTTTTTTCCTTATTACTTAATGTGAAATTATTACACCGGTTTACATGATCACCCTATAGGACCCCGAGAAACCATGAGAGAGGAGAGGAGAATCAGGGAGTGAACTCTTTCTTTATTAAAACAAGGATCTTGTTCCCACGTTGGTAGGAACTCTTTTAACCTGTATGATGGATATGATCAGTAATTAAAACATTCACATGCAAAGAGATGACATAGTGATTTTACATGGTTCACCACTAAGGGCTACATCCATGGAGCATACGCTGACAGGTTGTTGGTCATACAAAATTCCACTATGCTTTACTAGCTATGGTTAACAATGGTTCAGGTACAGACACTCTATCCCAGGCTCACTAGGTGTACAATTGTTTAGGGATAGCTCCCTGCGTCCCTCGGGTCACTCCCGTTGACTCCCCCTGGCTAACTGCCCTTGGAGAAGTCCCACTCAGTTTATAAACGTGGATGTCTCTTCAATAGATATATATGAAGTTCTTTGTCTCCTGTTCATCATGAGACTTTGCTTACATCAGTGTTCAAAGTTGATGCTCTTTTCAGTTCAATTCGTCTTCTTCAGTGAAATGATTGAATGCACTAAATCTACTATTGAATTTAGATGTTCTATTGAAGTTCAAATTCTACCCGTGAACTGATCTTCAACTTTCGTGTAGCACCGAGACAACAAGCAAGCTTCAACAGCACTTGGTACGCAACCCCATGGCAGCACTCAAGTTTCAATCATGGAGCATAAGTCCTCACGGATGGGCTGGTTGTTCTTAACACTTGTACGACGCCTTCTACTTCACCTCCAAACCTACATAGTTCCCTTCTTCTCTCTCCCATACCGTCTTGGGCGCGAAACCAAATACCAGTGCCCTTCTTCTATGTCGAGAGCACACGTGTCACCTATGCACTTGCGCGACAACCACCTGTCGCGCAGCCTATACCTGCGCGACACACCACCACTTGTGCGACTCCTATACCTGCGCGACATGAGCTCTGATTTTCTCTATGTGTTGATCTTCATATGAATGAGGAGGGGAGGTCCAGTATTTATTGAAATTTGAACAACCTGCATGAACACGCACAAGTCCCACTCTGACGCACAACTCTCGGCGCAAAGGTCCCCCACCGGTGCGCAAGTCTCGGTGCGCAGGTCACCTCCCCTGCATGTCACTTACATGAACCTCTTCCAAACATGCGCGACCACTTTCATTAGACATATTTTGAAGGTATGATCCTGAAAAACATATGGCGCAAAAGTTCTTAAGGTTCCAAGGCATTGGCACAAAAGTCTCCCTTAGGCGCACAAGTCCTGGCGCGCAAGTCACTTGCGCGACACCACCAATACTTGTGCGACCATCTTTCTTTTTCCATTTTCTAATGTACTGATCTGGAAAAGCAATAGGCGCGCAAGTTTCCACTTCTTCAAGGCACCGACGTGAAAGTCCATACATGGCGAGCAAGTCACGACGTGCATGACTTTTCCCCTGAAAAACACTTGCGTGACCTAATTCCAAACTTGCGCGAACCTTTTCCTTTGTCATTATTTTTATCTTCTGATCTTAAAAAACCATAGGTACGCATGTTCTGAATCTTCCAAGGCATTGGTGCGCAAGAATCTTCACGGAACGTAGGTCCACATGTGTGACCCTTCTCCTTTAGCCATATTTTGATGTTTTGATCTTAAAAACAATATGGTGCGCATGTTTCCTCTACTTCAAGTATGTGGCGTGCAAGTCTCTTTGCCAAAAACCTCGTTTCTTCATTTGATGATTTCCAGGCCCATAGATTTGGCAAACACTGGAAAACGACGTCCCCTTGTATTTGTTCTTTTTGTACTGCCTCCATTTCATCCGTTCCTTTGTTGACATTCTTGAATCAATGATGAAACGTTAATCACAGCCCTTGAACTCGACATGCAACTATGAAATCTCCTTTGTCAACAAATTTTCATGTCATTGTTTTCCTTGTCGACAAGCACAATTGCCTGAACCCTTCTTCAACAACCATTATTCTTTTATGACAGACTCCCCTACATTTTTTCTGTGATTTGCCTTCTTTTTCAACTCTTCTTATTTCATCACAAACTCCACTACTGTGATATATTTCTTGTGATAGATCAGATTTATCATCATCATACATTGAGACAATGTGAAGTGCATAGCCATCACAAAATTCCAATCCTTTCCACATTGTCTACTTCTTCAACCGTCATGGACATCTCAAAATACTAATCCTCTGCACATTGTCTTCTTCTTCAGCTATCACTCTCTACTTCATGTAGATCAGATGATTCTATTCTTCAAGAAGCCTCTTGCATGGTTCTTGTGTAATCATGAAGAATGGAATGGTCTTCCTCATATCTTTATTCTTCTTTACTCATCCTCAGATGGTTTACACGTCACTGTTCTTCACTGTGGTAAACAATATGCCACCTTTGACAGAAGTTCTTTGAACTTTAGAATAGTGCAAAAATCATCTGAATTGTCATTCCTCCATTCCATTAGAGTAATTCTTGATCTCCTTCATTTTTATCTTCATTGATGACTATTGTGATTCCTCTATTCCAACAGATTATTCTTGATCTCCTTCATTTTGATCTTCATTGACAGCTAATGACAAAAAATACAACCCCATACACAAAGTGGTTCCTACAATCTCCCCCTTTGTATTTTTTTTCAATACCTTGTATATCTTCTGAAATGAACTTGTCAATGTCAAAATGAGAATCTTCTCTTCAATCAACATTTCCTCTCAAACTTTCCTTTCACTTTCTCTCTCCCTTATTGACACAAAATATAATGTTCAGGGTAGAGAGGGTATCAATCAATACTTATGAAATGTTTCATCAATCATTTCACTCTATGTCTACTTCAGCAATGCTCGATGTAGAAAACAAAAGGATTTGATTTAGACAACAAGGCTGTCCATTATTCACTGATCATGATACCATGTGAGATGAGAACAAATGAATTATGTCTTCAAGGGTTTACCAATTTCATTTCAAGCAAAAGAAATCAAAAATTGATATAGAATAATCAACCTGAAACTCCTGCACTTGCATCAGAAAATAGATAAAAAACATTCAAGTGCAATTGGCAGGAGAAGTGGCCTTGGGGAACTTCCATTCTTTTTATGTCACTGAAGAATTCAGTTACTCTACCTTTGTATAATGATATTTGTTTTTGAGTAACCAAGGTTGAGAGATTGAAAGATGACATACCTTTTCCAATGACATGTTCTTCCAGATTAAATGCATTTGATGAAAGCTGGAGTTGATACTGATCGAAGCAATGATTTGGAAGTTTCTTCATTTTTCTCCCCCTCACAGGAATAACTCTTTGTCATCTTCATCAAGAGTGATCTTTCATCATCTTATTCATTGAATATAAATTGAAGAATCTTCCACGGATGAAAAATCCTCCAGCTCAACTATCAAGAGTTGACAACATTCACTACTTCTCAGGTTCTCCACCTGAGATCATGCTTCAACTTCAATTCCCACCATTATTAGCACAAATACAATACACAAATGATTAAGGAAATAAGGTGGTTCCTCCTTGATGCATCAAGATGAGCTTCATGGTTGTGACGCTTTTCTCAACCAAGTTCCTCTGTTCGCTTCTGTATTCATGCCTTCAGATTTGAACATATGTTTGGATATGTGTTGATGTGTCATGGTCCTCTTCACATTCTTTTCTGCTTTGTGTGGAGAATCGTTCTTCTTAACAGCCATCATTAATGATTCATTTTTCCTCCTTTTAAGGACTGCTTCTTGATCTGGTATTAAGGTTAAAAAACCTTTTGCACGGTGACAAGATCTCATACATCTCTCACATAGAACCTATTTGACATGTGTTTTTTTCTTGGTTTGCAATCTTTCATGCACTCTGTCTTTATCACATGAATGTTTTTCTTTGCCTTTGTCACCAGCCTTGGCCTTTCTATCATCAAGTTCTCACAATCTTTTTAGATCTTCTGGCTAGAAGACCAATATGTCATATGGGACTTTTGCAGTTGGACTGGATCTTCCACATGGGTTCATTGGAATTTCATCCCACTAAGTTCTTCCTTTGTATGGACGACCCTTCAATTCCTTGGATCTATAGTCATGGGTCTTCTCATCTTACCTACTTGAGATCTTCTTAGGGAAGTGGGTGTTCACAACATTCGTCTGATTTCTTCCCAAGGTACTGGCTTCATAATTAGACGACATAGGAGGTCTTCTTTTCTTATCATCAGTGAAAGTATGTTGAGATGGACATGTCCTTGCCCTGTGACCACTACTGTTGCATACATCATAGATGTTATCAAGCATTCCAAATTTGTTTGCTGTAAGTAGATGCTTCTGGACCTATATATATTGCTTCTTCTTCTCCGGATTTCTTCTCTTTGATACATGAATTCTTTTTTGATTTTTCATTTAAGGGATTGTACCAACAATCCAGTTCATAGTGCGCAAATCTTTTGCAGCACCAACACTGTCCCACAAATCTGTTCTTCTTTGTATCTTTTGTATGTTGTTGTTGGGCCTTCTTCATAATTTTTTGTTCTATATTTGGGAAACCAATATTCTTTTTATTCTTCCCATCCAACCCAACCATGGTGGTAGGTTTCTTCTTCTCACCTTTTTTCATCCATACTTGGTTATAATTTTTCATCCAACCTGTGCTTTTTGAATGAACTTCTTTAGAAATAATAGTACAAGTTTGTATGGACGGTACCTTCCCATTCATATCTACTTTTGATAGATCAATTAGGGAATTCATGATCTTATTATCACATGTTGGCGGTCATTTGACAGTAGAATCCTTCAGTGAGCATTGAGTACCAACAACAACTGATTCTGTTACATTCTTTTGTGAAGTCTCAATATGGGTCTTCTCATGATTTATCAATTTGGCTTCCAATTTTTGACATTCAATATTGAGGATGATCTTCTGATCTTCAATCATGATCATCTTTTCTTCACATGTCTTTTTCAATCCTTCAACCTTATCTTCATGCATATTAACTTTGTTTTGTAACAAAAGGTCAAGTTCCTTGAATCTCATGGATGTTTCTTCCATTCAAAAACTCTTGAATTCAGTGCTCTTCTTCAGCTCAGCTTTAAGCACATGGATCTCTTCATTTAGAGTTTGGTTGACATCCCCTTTTTCTTCAAAGACTTTAATCTTTTTGGTGAGCATTACGCATTCAAGAATTTTTCCTTCCAAGCCCTTTTCGAAATTATTAGCTTCTCTCTCCAATCGGTTGATCTCAACCTATATACATTGAAATATTCTTAGAATAGTAGCAACTCTCTGTTCCAGAATATCATACTAGAAACATATTAATTTCCCTGGGTCACATGGGATAGAAGTTTTATCCTCTCCTATGGTAGGAACATGGGCCACCTGCTCAATACATTCTAAGACAAATATTTCTTCATTATTGGAGGGGCATGGAGAACAAGACAATATATCTTCTTTGGACTTGAGAGACTTCTTCAACTTCTTCTTCTCTTTCTATTTTCCTATTTTTCATGGTCTTGCTGAATGTAAGCTTCTTATCATAACTGACTGAGTCATTATCGAGACTGCTCTTCATTGTTGACTTTAATAAAGAAACTCAAATCCTTTTCTGAAGAGAATTACTGTAGATTATCCAACATACGAGAATATTTCCCTCTAATACCACTTGTAGGACCCCGGGACACCCTGAGAGGGGAGGGGTGAATCAGAGAGTGAAATTTTTCTTTTTAAAACAAGGATCATGTTCCCACGTTGGTAGGAACTCATTAAACCTGTATGATAGATATGATCAGTAATTAAAACATTCACATGCAAAGAGGTGGCACATCGATTTTACTTGGTTCACCACTAAGGGCTACGTCCAAGGAGCATACGCCGACAGGTTTTCGGTCATACCAAATTCCACTATGCTTCACTAGCTGTGGTTTACAATGGTTCAGGTACATACACTCTGTCCCAGGCTCACTGCCTTTACAATTGTTTAGGGATAGCTCACTGTATCCCTCGGGTCACTTCCATTGACTCCCCCTGGCTCACTGCCCTTGGAGAATTCCCACTCAGTTTATAGACGTGACGGTCTCTTCAATAGATATATATGAAGTTCTTTGTCTCTTGTTCAGCATGAGACTTTCCTTGCATCAGTGTTCTGAATTGATGCTCTTTTCAGTTCAATTCTTCTTCTTCAGTGCAATGACTGAATGCACTAAATCCACTGTTGAATTCAGATGTTCTATTGAAGTTCAACTTCTACCTGTGAACTAATCTTCAACTTTCGTGCAGCACCAAGACAAAATGCAAGCTTCAACAGCACATGGAGTGCAACCCCAAGGAGGCGCGCAAGTTTCAAGCACGGCGCGCAAGTCCGCGCGGGCGCGCAGTTTTTTCTTAACACCTGTGTGACGCCTTCTACCTCACCTCCAAACCTACGTGGTTCCCTTCTTCTCTCTCCGAAACCGTCTTGGGCGCACAACCAACAACCGGCACACTTCTTCTATGTCGGGTATGCAAGATTCACCTATGCACTTGTGCGACTACCTCCTGTCACACAACCCATACCTGCGCGATGCACCACCACTTGTGCGACTCCTACACCTGCGTGATGAGAGCTCTAATTTTCTCTATGTGTTGATCTTCATAATAATGAAGAGGTTTGGTCCAGTATTTATTGAATTTTGAACAACCTGTGTGACGACGCGCAAGTCCCACTCTAGCGTGAAAGTCTCGGCACGTAGGTCCCCCGCAGGCGTGCAAGTCTCGGCGTGCAGGTCACCTCCTCTACATTTCACTTGCATGACCCTCTTCCAAACTAGGGCGACCTCTTTTCTTATCCATATTTTGAAGGTTTGATCCTGAAAAACATATGGCGTGCAAGTTTCTAATCTTCCAAGGCATCAACGCACAAGTCTCCCTTAGGCGCGCAAGTCCCGACGTGCAAGTCACTTTCGCGACACCACCAATACTTGCATGTCCTTTTCTGCTTTTCCATTGTCTGATGTTCTGATCTAGAAAAGAAGTAGGCACTCATGTTTCCACTTCTTCAGGGCACCGATGCGCAAGTCCATACACGGTGCGCAAGTCACGGCGCACAGGTCTCTTCCCCTGCAAAACACGTGTGTGACCCAATTCCAAACATGCGTGAACCTTTTCCTTTGTGATTATTTTGATATTCTGATCTTGAAAAACCATAGGCGCACATGTTCTGAATCTTCCAAGGCATTGGCGCACAAGTCTCTTCACGGCGCGCAGGTCCACTTGTGCGACCTACCCAATACTTGCGCGACCCTTCTCCTTTAGCCATATTTTGATGGTTTGATCTTAAAAAGAATATGGTGTGAAAGTTTCTTCTCCTCCAAGTATGTGGCGCGCAAGTCTCTTTGCCAAAAATCCCGTTTCTTCATTTAACGATTTTCAGGCCCATAGATTTGGAAAACACTGGAAAACGGTGTCACCTTGTATTGGTTCTTTTTGTACCGCCTCCAGATCATCCGTTCCTTTGTCGACATTCTTGAATCAAGGATGAAACGATAACCACAACCCTTGAACTAGACATGACACTATGAAATCTCCTTTGTCAACGGATTTTCATGTCACTGTTTGCTTTGTCAAAAATCACAATTTCCTCAACCCTTCTTCAACAACCGTTTTTCTTTTATCACAGACTCCGCTACTTCTTTTCTGTGATTTTCCTTCTTTTGCAACTCTTCTTCTTTCATCACAAACTCCACTATTGTGATATATTTCCTGTGATAGATCTGCTTTAGCATCATCATACTTTGAGACAATGTGAAGTGAATAACCATCACAAAATTCCAATCCTTTGCACATTGTCTACTTCTTCAACCGTCATGGCCATCTCAGAATACTAATCCTCTGCACATTGTCTTCTTCTTCAGCTGTCATTCTCTACTTCATGCAGATCAGATGATTCTATTCTTCAAGAAGTATCTTGCTTGGTTCTAGTGTAATCATGTATAATGGCATGGACTTCCTCAAATCTTCATTATTCTTTACTCATCCTCGGATAGATTACACCTCACCGTTCTTCACTGTGGTAAGAAATATGTCACCTTTGACACTAGTTCTTTGAAGATAAGAACAGTGCAACAATCATCTAAATTTTCATTCCTCCATTCCATTGGAGTACTTCCTGATCTCCTTCATTTTGATCTTCATTGACGACTATTGTCATTTTTCCATTCCAATGGAGTACTTCTTGGTCTCCTTCATTTTGATCTTCATTGACAACTATTGACAACAAATACAACCCAATACACAAAGTGGTTCCAACACACTCTCCACTACACTATGTTATGATATTGGAATATGAATAGACAAAGAAGAAACCAGTGATGCTATAGAGACTCTAATATTAAAAATCTAATGAGAGAAAAATATTTAATAAGGTAGTTAATGATTAAATAGAAAACATAAAATTATAGTGGAGATAATTCTAATGTCTTGTAGAGATCCCAAAAACCATAAAACCTAGGAAAAAACCATGGAAAAACCAAACCCTAGGAAAATTAAGTATTTCACTCTTAGTGTTTTAAAACACCAAAAACATTTCAATGGGAATCTCAAAAAAATCATAACTTGAAATGTTGGGTTTTTAGTTTATAAATTTAAAAAACCACTCTATGATCATATCCCTATTTTCCCATGTCTATATGACACCATTTTTATTGTTTTAACCATACAAAAAAAATTTTAAAAACTTTTGTATCTTTTAAAAGAGCTTATTGAGTGATTTTGAACACATCACACATCATATAGATGTTTTGTATGAATAGACACATAAAAATAAAGAAAATTCGGTTTTAAAAATATTTTACATCAATATTATGTTGTTTTATATAGTTTTTCTATTACACACATTTTTTTGTTTTTGAGAATGCTAAAAATTCCTTTACGGGCATCCCACGAATACCATAACTCATATTCATGTTCAAGTAGTTCCTATTTTTCCAAATTAAGCCTACGATTTTTTCATATTATTTTACAGTGAATTTCTATAATTTTATTGGTTTTACCCCCTGAAACAAATTTTTAAAGACTTTGGTACCTTTTAAAACAACTTATTGTGCCATTTTGAGAACACCACACATCAAATGGTATTGTAGTATTTGTGTGCACATAAAAATAAATTAACAGTGGTTATATCCTAATTTCAGACTAATATGTGGCCATTTTATATGGTTTTGATAGTTACACAAACATTTTAGTGTTTTAAAACACCAAAAATGAATTTTTAAGTCATCCCAAAATAAATATAAGACAGATCGATGATTTTTTAGTGCCAACATTTAAAAAATAAATATAAAATATTTCTATTATGATTTGAATACCTTCAAATTTTGGATTCTTATTTTTGAACATTGATACACATTTTTAAAATCTTTAGTATCACTAAAAGATTCTTATTGAGTCATTTGAGAACATTGTATATTGAATGGATGATTTGTTTATTTGTACACATCAAAAGAAATCAACCATATGGTTTTCCATGATTTCATGTTTGTATGAGGTGTTTTCATGGTTTTGACTATTACATTCACGTTTTAGTGTTTTAAAACACAAAAAAACTCATTTATGGGCATCCTATAAAAACCATATCTCATATTGATATTATGTCTGTTCCTCCAATTCATTAATAAATACATGATCATTATATTACGATTTCAGGGCCATTTAATTTTGTTTTCTTGTTTTCCCCTCAAACCCACCTTTTAAAAGACTTTGGTTTCTTTTAAAACTACGTATTGAGTTATTTCAAGAACACCATATGTTATATATCCATGTTGTCTATGAATACACATGAAAAATAATTTATAGTTGGTTTTCCATTTATTTAACACCATTCAATGTTCATTTTCTTGTATTTTTACCATTAAACACATGCTTTACTATTTATAACACTAAAATTAATTTAAAAGCATCCTAGAGAATGTATAACTCATATTGACGTGTCATCAATTCATACATTTCAAAAATCACTCTACGATTGTTGAATTTTTTTATATGACCATCTGACATCATTTTTGTTTTTACCTTTTGAAACATGTTTTTAAAGACTTTGGAATCTTATAAAATAACTTGTTGAGTCATTCTGAGCACACCACATACTGGATGGATGTGTAATCTATGAGTACACATCATGAAAGAAATCAATGGTGATTTTATAATGATTTCATGTTAATCTAATTTGGTTTTCTATGGTTTTGACTATCGAACGCTCATTTTAGTTTTTTCAAACACTAAATACCAGTTTATCAAAATCAAAAAATATATATCATGGATTAACATGTTGTTAGTTACAAAATTTTAGAAATAAATATATGGTAATTATCTTATGATTTTAGGGCCACCTGATGCTGTTTTCTTGTCCTTGAACCATTGATACAAGTTTTTAAAGACTTTGGTATCTTTTTAAAATAGCTTATTAAAATAATCAAATTACAGCACATATCGGATAAATGTATTTTCTATGTGTGCACATCAACAATAATTAAATTGAGGTTTTTTCATAATGTAATGTTCATATGATGTCATTGTTTTGGGTTTTACAATTACTTTCCCATTTTAGTGTTTTAAAACACTAAAAATATATTTATGGGAATCCTATGAAAATTTTAGCATGAATTAATGCCTGATAAATTAATTAATTTCAAAAATTTATACATATATATTTTACAATTATTTCATACTTACTAAACACTTTAAGTTGGTGGTATGACTCGATGTTCATGTATTCAACTTAAAAGTTCCATATTACTTTAAAAATAAAATCATGTATGTAGTTAAAAAAGAAAATGAGATCATATTGTTTCAAAATGTTATGAAATTGATCATTAATTCAATTTTTATGTGTAGTTATTGGATTCATGTTAATATGACAAAAAATGTGGTTAGAATGACGTTAAGTGCATGTTTCAAATATAAAAATATCATTTTAGTTTAAAACATTGATCGCATTTTAAAACATAGAAAATGTTATCATAGTATTTTCAATCTTTATAAAAATAAACCATAATTCATTTTTGATGTGTAAAGATCAATTGCACATCAATCATACAGAAAAAGCTGGTGGTATGACATACAATGTTTGATTTCAATATAAGATTCTTTTTTTACTTTAAAACAACTTTCATATATACAATACCAAACAAATGATATCATATTATTTTAAAACATTAGAAAAATGATCCATATTCATTTTTAACATGTAGAGATTGACAAAAAATCAATTAGACACCTGATTTGGTAGTTATTATTCAATGTGTATGTTTTCAATATAAATGTGTCTTTTTATTTCAATGTTTTTGTCAAATTTTCACAACCTAGCTAGAAGATCACATTGCCAAAAAAACAAGAAACATATTCTAGAATTCATTTTTGATGTATAGGAATCAATGACACATCAACCAAACATAAAAAGTGTACAATATGACATGAAATGTTTGTTTTCAATGAAAGTGTAATTTCACATAAAAATGACCATCACATAGACAAAATTGAGAAACTGAGATTGAATTGTTTCCAACATGAGGAAAACAATGAATAACTCATTTTTAACATGTACTAATTGACCATACATCTATATGACACATTTTGTGGTTAGTATGACTCAAATATCTCTCAATTTTAGACATTCAATTTGAAAAACAAATCATGTCACTTCCTGTTACACAATGTTTTAATCACATTAATCAATTTTTGACTCCAAAACATATAAGAATCAGATAATTCTATGAAAACTCTTAAGGTTTCTATAGATATGCTTCTAAATATTTATTTCTATCCATGGAAGCAGACAATTTTTAAATGATATTGACTATTGTACCCTTCTAGGATTATTTTCATTAGATGATCATTGAGATGGTATGTAAAATTATTAAGCTTCATGGATGTTGTGGGATACAACATATTTTATTTATAAATGAATGAATTATCTACGGAGTTTAGAATATACCTTAAGAGGATGAATTATAAGACTAGAAATTTCCTAATGGTTAGTTCCTATTATCCACCAAAATATAGATACTAAATCATTTTCAATTGTCAGTCACCACTAATCTCGTGTTTATTCCAATTTGAGTCACGTTTCATCACTTTATATTTCATCATTTAAATTTATATTTTTTCTTCCTGATCAGAGGAACTACTTGAAATCCCATTATGTGTAGCGGTAAATGATGATGATGCCTAACCAAGCCTAGTTGACGGAGTAGACTCAGATCCAAACCCCAAACATGTTTAAGATTCTCCTTTCCTAAACCCCATTCAACTACATCATTCTCGGTAACCAATGATGATTTTAAGGTTTAACATCCCATCCATATTGAATTTTAACCTACTAATACAACAATATTAACAATGATTTATAAATTATATGAAATTTATAATATTATGTAATTTATAAATTTTAATTACTATTTAATTTAATTTCATTTCTATAAAACATAAAAATGAAAAATTAATTATAACAAAAAAACAAGGCTTAATCCCAGTTAATTGGAACTGACAACATGGATCAACTGATGCCAATATATCTGATTGTCATCGTTCGACTCATGTAGTCGACCTCATTTAATTGGGTTTAAGGCTTTTTTGTTGTTATAATTTATTTTTCATTATTATGTTTTTATAGTAATTAAATAACATAAAATAGTAATGAAAAATACTTACTTCAACATCGCTGGGGGGTTCATTCACAAAAATATCATTAGGTTTCCTATAAACCTAAATAAACACCTCTATCCTGCCAAGAGAGAGACCTAATTCACTATATATTATAATAAAATATACAAGATTTAAAAAACGATGACTTATAATAAAATAATATAAATAATAATGGATAAAATAAAACAAAGGGTATTTTTTTCTTAAAAAACTATTTGACCAAGAGATTTGATGAATGAATTATTTCTCTCAATTCATAGTAATTTTTCAATAACTCCTACAAAAAAATAGATATATTAATAAAAATAAATTTTTTTTTGTTTTTGTGTTATTAATATAATGTAAAATATATAATTAACTCATGATATGCATCTCCTTTAATATCGATAAATAGTTTTCAATACTAAAAAGAAATTATTTTAGGCGCATTCACTTAAATTTTTTAAGAGAGAGATATTTTTGAATCCTTATTCCATAATCTTCATTTAGTATCTCACTAACTATTAACCAAAATTTTCAGCATCCTTGTGTGTGAAATGGAGTCAGTGACATCAACATGGATAGAAATATAGAAATAAAGTGCATAAAAATTTATAATTTCATTAATAATTTTACTCAATCCATTGAAATTAGAAATCAATTAATATTAAATTAATATTATATTTAATTGGTTTTCAAGCCCCTCATTTTTACAAACTATAGGAATATGCCTTGAAACATTTCAATTAAAAGGAAATACAACCATCTCGCAAGAAAGATACCTATTAATCTATTCATATATTCCAACATCATCACAAATAAGCACCACAAATTCATCAAATGGAATGAAAATCATTAAGTCTTTTCAGTAAAATACATCAATTGTGTTCATATTTATATCTCTTTTGTTTTTTTATTAAAATTTTAAAAATAAATTAAGAAATTAATAAAATATCTAGTTATTTGTAAAATGAAATTTATACCATTAATGGTAATTTTCCAATATCCCTTCAGAAATGGGTTGAAAAACTAATCCATCATTAGAGGTGAATCAGATGTTGGGTTTTAAACAGAATATAAGAAAACATCTAGATCACTTGAAGTCTATTTTATTATGGAATCACATGGGTACTTTTAAGTTAGAAGTAGTGTTTTTGTGCTCCAAGATGATGAAAATCCATAATAATGACTATTTTTCTCAACATTCATTGAATTGGAATGGTTCATAATATTTTCAATGTATAAAAAATAAATTACTAAAATGTTTCTACAAAAATTGATCAAATATACATACATATATATTTATATGATCAAAAAATATATAAATGAAAAATTATAATATAGTTTCATTACTAATTTCAACATTTAATTATCACAATCATAATATTCTTCATTGTTTCCTAATTCCATTGTGAGAAATACTTAATTTTTTCCTTCTCTTTCAAATTCTATTATTCGATTATTGTTTCTAAATAACTATTTAATTTTTTTTGGATTATGAAGTTCATGGTCATAATGTATCAGTTTACCTTCATCACCCATATAATAAAATTATATATATTTTAAGTGCACAAAAACAATATATCCATCATATATTTAATTGTCCACTTAATAAACCCTCTTTTCTTTTAAATCCATGATAAATTTATTATGTTATACAAGATCACTAACATGATTAAATAAAGAAAAATTGATAAAATTAAAACTTAATGAATGTTTCATTATACCCCTTTCAATGTTGACACACTTTCATTTGAATGACAAACTACAAATTTTCCATGGTGGTTTAATTCCATAAGATGAAATGGATTCCCATAGTATCCCACCTACGCACATTTAAATACACCACCATTTTGAGAGCTCAAGACTTATTTGTGATACATTTTTTGAAACATGAAGCCATCATTAGTGTAGGCATCAAATATCTTAGCCTTTATAGTGGAACTCAATCCGAAAACCTCAAATAATTTTATATTTCAACTAGATTTTTAAGATTCATTATCTGTAAATTATATATAAGGTGTTAATTTTAAAATAGATGAAATAATTATACATCAATAATATTAATTTGAGTATATACTTAAATGATGATAGAACCATTCAACAACCACATTATCAATAAATATTGTTAATTCCAACTCATTTTGAGATCAAACTTTTAATCACCTCTTTTGTGCAATATCAATTATTCACTAAATGGATCATCAATAAGACAATTTAATAGCATATATATATGTGCTTGTAGTAACTTCCATTTAGCCAATGTAAAATTTTACCCCTTTCCAACTAGTCATCCAATAGTTGTAAATACCAATGACATGTTTTCTGAATGAGAATTAGTGGAGAGGTTTTGAACTCATATAATATGATTCAATATAGTTTCAATCCCATCCAAATACCTTGAATAGAAGGTCAAGTAGTCTTTGGCTATGTAACCTTTTGCAAAAAATCCATTTGTATGAGATTTATTTCTCACAAAATATTTTAAATGACCTATGTTCCTAATAAAAACCCATAATAAACTTGTTAGTGAATGTTAACAATTATTTGACAAAATTGATCTCATAGATGAAAATAAAAATAATATAAATGTACCTGTCAATTGGATAAATCCATCGATAGTGTATCAGTCCATGATGTTTAGCTTTTTCAACCAAATTAACAATTAGATTAATCATGACTAAGAAAAATGAAGGTGGAAATAATATTTCAAAATGAAAAACTGTCAAAAAAATTATTTCTTAAATTTTTATCATGCTCATATGGATTTTGATTTTTCCCTCAAATCACATTGAATAAGGTATAAAATTCATCTAGAACCATGATTACCATTTCAGATAATGTACTACACAATTCTAATGGAAACACTTTCTATATCAGAATATTTGAGTAATGAATTTTCAATATATATAACATGTGAGTTTTTTTGTCAATGCACTATGAAATGTTACTTGAATTTCTATATAATACTTTTAAATTATTTAAAGTTCAAAGGAATATTATTTTCTCATGATCTATTATTGTAAAAATAGCCAAACAATAATTTTATTTCACACTCTCCAAAAAAACACGCATTATATTCATTTATTTCAAATCCTTATGAGAATTAAGGTGATCCTTGGATTTACCCAACTCATTAGGTTGTATAAAATTTATATTGACACAAAATTTATTCTAAAAATTAATTATGTCATGATTTAGATGTATCATATTATACTCCCAAAAAAGTATAATAAAAAATATATTCATTTTTTTTCCATTTTAGTGTTCTAGTTTCTTCAAATATTGTTCCTCAAACCCGTTACCCCTAATTTAAACTGGTAACATTCTCTAAAATCTATAGTGAAATTCATTAATTATATCATTATTTCAGAACCAGATAAAAGATTTAGTGTATTTTTCAATTCCATATCTCTAAGGAACTATGTATTTTTAAACATCAATTTATCAAAAGCATCATGAAATTTATGATGAAACATAAAAAACCATTTTCTATGAATAGACAATCATTGAGGATGATAATCAAAAATTTAATAATGAACAAGTCACATGAGTATGAGTGTTCTAATTATACAATTCTTATAATATATGAAATTAATTAATTTTCCACATTAAATTATTTTGGATTTTGAATAGTTTTCTCATTGAAGCGTCATATGTTTTCTAGCCTTTATCTCGTATTCTCATAATTCATTGATTAGTGGTTGAAGGTATGCATCAATGAAGTTTACTTGAATTTTATTTCTATGATTCATAATCGAAACATTGAAATATTTTTTCTCCATACACATCCATGGAGATATATTATAGGGATAAAAGAAACTATCCATAGGCTATAATTAGTACATAAAGGAAAAATGGTTTTGAACCATTAGAATTCTACAACAAACATACATTCCTAGAATACGAATAAATATATATATTTATATAATAAATCAAATATGTTGAATGATTTTGAATTTTTTGGATGTCTCATCAATCAATCATTATTATTACCCTGAGAATTCCACTTAATTTATAATGCAGTCTTAGAAGAAATGAGTAATCATTGCAAGCATGGTTTCATAGGTAAGTAACACAACAATATTACTGGGTTTCTCTTCATCTATTTCTTCCTAGTGTTTCATTTATTTATACTCTCATTATTTCTCACTGACTACCATAATCTTGCATGAAATATCATGAAATATACATTATTTGGCTCTTCTCCCAAGAAAATAATGAAATTGTTATGGATTTAATGCGTATCTATATAATCATGTCCAAGTTTATTGATGATTTTAATCATCTCATTGAATGATTCAAGGATCCTAGATTCAATAAATGCAACATGAAGAAATTATAAATTTCTAGACACCTATTTTTCAGTAATACCATAAAGACACTTGACATGATAATAATTATGTAAAAATTAAAACATCATATTCTTATCACACCCTTTATATAGTTGTTGTTGTTTGTCTTCAACTAATTAAAAAACACATTTTAGTGGTCACTAAATCCCATAAAAATATTAACCAACATAGGATCAAAATATGGTTTTATTGATCAATTAAAAAAATTGTACACTATATCTTGCAAATCCAAATTCCACATTTTCGAATCTTCAAACTAAATTATCCTTTGGCATATCGCTATGTGTTTGGTTGATAGGGTAGTAATTATTTTTACATTCCATAACATTCATTTTTCCATAAAAAATCCAACTTATATATCAAGAAGGAAATAATTTCCACATCAAGTTCTCATATAAGTTATTTCTATCCATCCATTTCATAAATTTTCAATTTAGATACAAACATTTTATTCTATCATCTACTAATCAATTTCTAAATGCATAATCAAATTTTTTTCAAAACCCTTAGTATTGTAATGCATGGTTTGAGGTAAATTACCCATAATTTTATCCATACGTAATGTATTTTTACTCTTATCCTAATTAATTCATATATAAAAATATCAATGTTTAGTCAAACAAGTACAATCACTTTTTTCTCCAACAAATATTTTCATTAACTAGGGTGGGGTTTTAATTTGATAAAACAAATATTTAACATCAAAATTATTTAATTATACATGAAAAATATTAAAAAAATAAATGAATAAATATTAATCCTCTAAATAATAGGTTTGGATGTTGGGAAAGAAGGTCATTGAGGTGTGGAGAGGGTAATAGACAATGTGAATGACAAGGTTATGATCCCAGAAATGTCCGACTAGGAAGAAATTAAGGGAAATCAGGGAGTTATGGATAATTAGAAGGTATTAGATAGGCGTTTAGGGTATGGAATCCATTGGGTTGGTGGCCTCTATGAAATAGGGACAAGGGCCCATGCCTCAAGAGAAGAGATGATGGGAGGCATCGCTGCAGTTGGTGTCGAGGGAGGGGGGTCAGGGATCGATGGGGGTTGGTCATCATCAATGGGGGGGGGGGGGTTAGGGTTCGTTTTCAATGGATGGTGGTAGATGGTCGTCATTGAGGGAGAGGTTCTCAATTGGATGGGTGTTGAGGACATGGGGGTTCGAGTGGTGGAGGGGGAGGGGTTAATTTGTTTTTTCTTAACTATTATAGTTTATATTTCACTAAAACAACCACTAAATATAATCAGCAGGGGTGGTTTAATAAAACTTCACTTATATATATAATAACATTCGATAAAAAATTAATTATTGATCATTATAGGAACCTACAATAATAAATTATTGCTGAAGCCTAATCTTGTCATAGTTAATCTTCCTCCACAAGCATACTAGACCAGCTCTACTTGTGTACAACTTCTAGTATTCTTAATAACCACTAATTAGTTCTATCAGTCATGTTCAATAATTATGATCATTTATATAGGACCAGATAACTCAGTGTAACTATGTTCAGAAAAATATTCATCCCTAGGCTAAGGTCTCGACCTAAATTAATTACAAACATCACCAAAAAATAAACAAATGTCTGGCCTTGCACACTAAATAATCGAATATGAAGTATTTCTGAAACACTGATTGGAATTATGTCCCAACTTTAGTATCACACAAACGACACACTATCCATGAAATGTTAACTCAATTTTATTATCAAAACCTAATTCATGTAAATACAAATCATGTTCATATAAAATTATTCGTGCATCACTTCATGCACATGGAAAATTCCTCATTTACTTCTTCACTGCCTCATTGGTTTGACACTTCCTTTAAAGCCCACATACATAATACTGCTTTGTGAAACCCTAGCCATCTACATCACTCTTTCAATTTGTGATTGTCACATAGTTTTTATTTTATTTGTTGAAACACATCATGAATCACATGTAGAATAAATTAAGATTCCTTCAAGCATGTATATCGCATGATACCTAATTCTTTATGTAACACACTCCACTATATGCATGCATATTATTTCGGGCACAAATATCAATCTATTTTATATAATAGAGTATGAGAAACCATTTTTCTTATTTATTTTCCAACTAACTATATACATGGGTTCTCTTGTTCACAAAGCATTGAAGCTAATGAAACTCTTAATGTATTTATTTAAACATCATTTTCACCCACACGAGGTTATGGGTTTAAAATATTATTTGTGTGGTCTTAAAGACCTAAAAAAGCCCCTGATAATAATGAATGAATATCTATTCCCAAATATAGATCACTTTTTCTACCCTATTTTTCTCTCAAACTCCTACCTCATAATTATGATCTACGCATACTATATATGGGATAGGTCCACCACCTCAATCGATATGTGCATCATCTTTCTTCTATGTGAACCAACTTTCTTCCTTACACGATAATGAAAAATCATCACACTCACTCTCCAATGTATCTTTACATATGAAAAAACTTCTATATTTTATGAAAACAAATATTCATACATATATAAATGTTATTTGATCATATTCATGAGTTTACCATAGCCACATCTGCTCAGTTAGATCATCAGTTGTTGCAACATGCGTAAAAACCAACGCATAGTTGAACACCCAGACGAAGGAAGAAGACAACGTTTGGCATGATCAAATAGTGCAAGATGATTGGATCAGATGGTTTCTATTATATCTGTATATATTGGATGGATGAATAGTGACTAATATATACATATCCTATATAGAAATGCCCTATGGTTGATATTTTTTTAATAAGTAAACATGTTCCATTCCTCTATCGCATGTACCCATATGGTATCAACAACCTTCTACTCCTTTCTAAATATTGGTGCCCATGTTGTAGCCTTCATATTCAGGTGCTCATCGATGCCTCTAGGGGGTTTTTTGTGTTGACATACTACATAGGTCCTTATCTATAATTTTAAATATTGTTTATAAATTATACTTAGACTAAAAAATAACACCATAAAATACCAATCCAAAATAATAAAATTCTTAATATCCCTCATTAAAATAATTGAATATAGCATGACCTTTCAGTTTTCCTTATTATAGAAAATATTTCATCATAACACAAACACATGTTTTTCAATGGTATGATAAAAATCATCACATTTGAAACTATTAGCATGTGCTTCTAAATATAGGCCATAAAACAGACTTGTCCAAATATGTATTTCACTATAAAATAAAAATCAAAATTACTCAAAATTTTATTATCCCTCATGAAAATAATTGAATATTTCATGAACATGGATTATTCATTTTTAAAAAAAATATTTCATCTTAACACAATCACATCTCTTTGAAAGGACATTTCAATAATTTCCAACTTTGAATCATCTTGAATGTGTTTTTTTATACTGTCTGTAAAATGTTTCTTTCAAAAGAACCAATTAAACATCAAAATTTTAATACAAAATACTAATCATTTAAATATCCCCCATGAAAATAATAGAATACTAAATGATTATGAAACAACATTCACCAGAAATATAGGGTTTCTATATGAAATCTTTTCAAAATTGATGATGTATTTTTCTGTGGTATTCTATCCCACCAGATCTTGCATTTCCCTTACATCTTGATGATAATTGTGGAGCCATTTCCCCACCCTTTTTGAATTATATTCTTCCTAGTTCTGAATTTCCAATCCTTTTTGGTGTGTTTTATTCTCTCCTCATCTTCTGGTTTTCATGATTTAATTTGTTTCAAATGTCATGTTCTATGTACGATTTGATCGGTATTCTGATTTCTATTGATGTTGGACTCTTTAGTGGTGTTTTCTTTATTCGGAATCAGTGTAGGTGGGGACAGATATTGTTGTTTTTGGTGTCAGCAGTGTGGCAAGATTATTGTGATGGGAGAGGAAGACCTGAATACTTGCTAAAAGGAAAACCCCAAATGATGACAATTTTTTTTATTCTTAACTGAATTTGAAATCCAAAAAATCAATATAAGAAACCAAAGAAAAGAAAAAGAAAGAAAAGGAAGATAGATATTTACGTGCTTCAATATAATGGGGACCTATGTGGATGGAAATAACACCACATGGTATGAATGTATTTTATTATGAAAATAAAAAATAAATATATTGAAAGTATACATTGATTAAGATACATAAACAGATGAATTAAAGATAAAACTGCTGTAACGAATATTTTGGAATGAAATTGTAATTAAATTTTAGTGTTCGTTGCTAATAGGTCAGGATATCTTTCTCTCTCCACACCCTTTCCAGATTGTTTTATTTCAAAAAATCTTATTGAAGATCCCAAAGCTCACAAGAGGTACCTCCATGGAATTGATTTTTTTCTCTTAACTACTCATCAAGGCATCATAACACAATCATTAGAGCTCCTATAGGAGTGGTGCTCTTGTAGTGTAATGTGGACTTTTCTAGACATAAAGAGTCACCACAAGAGATCAGGAAACACCATATTATCATTTGAGAACTAGTGATCATAGCTCAAGTGAACCAGCATGGTGAAAGAACCATAAAGAATATCAGTCAACCAAATAGGCACATGGGTGATCAGTTCCCTTGACAAAATATAGTACCTCAAAATTGAATGGCTAGTAAATGGTTACCACACACATGCCGCCGAACCAAAGAAACTACAGATCAATTCTCCATCGGGACATATGGATAGTGAAGAAGCAGTTTGCAGATGGACTTATCAATATCTAGGGAATGAAGGACATTTCAAATCACCATGTAAGCAGGCGCACACAGGAAGAAGGCCGACTGAAGGACAAGGCCCAAATAGAAAGTCCCACTCATAATGAAAATAAACCAACCAATATAAAGCGGGCCCTCAAAATAAATGAAAAAAATAATCATATAATTGAACTATTTTTTCATGCATGGTTATAAATAAAAAATGTGATTTTTAGAAGGAAAAATTAATAATTTTGAGATAGAAAAGAATTATAATGAATACCATATTTCAAAATATCCACCATTTTTAATTAAAATTGGTGATGTTCTGGAACCTATGTTTGTAGAATCGAAACCATAGAAGACTTATCTAAAAAAAATTTGATTTTAAAAAAGAGAATAAATTTAGTCAAACAATCAACTATGTTTATGTCAATGTGTATATTATTGACACACATGGTTATAGATTCTAAATCACCTCTAATAAAATGTAGTCTAATATCAACATGTTTTGATTTTCCAGAAAAAACTACATTTTTAGGAAATTGTTGTGATGATTGAATTTACGAATAAAAACTAACAACACACGTATATAGGTTTTGTTTAGAAGAATAAACCTTCACCAACAATGTTTATTTTATTTCCTCAGTCAAGGAAATATACTTAGACTCTGATGTTGAAAATGAAACCACAGAATTCATTTTTCACTTTCCTAAAATGAGAACACTGCATGAAGTGAAAACATAACCAGGTAGAGGCTTCTACTATATATATTATTTTCATAATCATCATCAAAATATATAGTAATAAATTTAGAATTATCCATATCATTACTATAATAAAAAGATAGACTTTTTCTAGATGAGATATTTCTAATAATCCACTTATGTGAATTTCAATGTGGCTTCCTATGTTTAAAAATAAACTCTCTTAATGTGAATATTGTAACGACAATATCATGATTAGTGAAAAAGATAGAGTATATAATTCTACCATCAATATGAGCACAAATAATTTTAGACATAAATTTAATATCATCAGTAGTTGTTGGTGCCTTTGTCAAATAAAATTTAATTATTTTTCTATGAGTTATATTAACATGTTTGAGAGGTCAAATCATATATATCCTGAGAATATTTAATATGTAAACATGAAGAGGAAAGTAAAGTAATTTATTTGGTCTCTCTCTAATGATTTCAATTCCTAATATTTTCATTGATACCCTCAAGTCTTTTATTTAAAAGTTACCTTTTCATTGAAATTTTATAGTAATTATGAAACTCATATTTATAAAAATTATAATCATTTCATCAACACAATGTAGTTGAAAAAGAATACAGGTTTTTATTGATTTAAAATAATCACATTCAAAATTTTGACTATAGGAAAATTTATTAAATAACATGAATGAATCAAATTTCATATACCACTACCTAGAGACATGTTTCAGTCTATAAAATGATTTATTCCACAAGAAGTCTTTATTTAGATTAAATTGATTAGAATAACCATCATGAGGACTCATATACAGTTTCTATTTCCAATCAACATGTAGGAAGGTAGTTTTAACATCCATTTTCTATTGTGTAGGAAATTAATGGTAGAAACAATAATTAAAAGCCTTATGGAAGAATGATTAACAAAAATAAAGGTATTTTAGATTATTCAATACCTAATATTCGAAGAAAAACCTTACAAACTAGAATTTCCTTGTATTTAATCATATTTCCCTTGATGTTATCTTGTTTTCTCTTATAAATCAACAGAGATCCAGTGAATTTTTTATTGGATGCTTTTTTAAAATATATCAAATATGTTTTTTGATTATAGGGATCATTTCTTCATACAAGGAAAAGATCCAATTATTTGATTCTTTGTCATTTGAGGCATTAATATAGTTTTGAGAATAGTCATTTTTATGATCTGGGGCCACATGGAAACCATATGAAGGAATGTATAATGGGATGAACTAAGAAAGTGTTATGGGGACACTTAATTCCTCTATATCGGGTTAACATGTAATCTGTATTGGAGGTAGGATGTTCGGATTTAGAATTTGAACCAAAATTAGACTCAGAATTATCCCCAATAGTGGGCTGTGGTGGAGGTGGAGTAGGATATAAAACAACCTCAAAATGAATCAGAGGCTCATTTTCAACACCATGTTATAATGTTTTTTTAGTGATTCCAGACATGGTAGACTAAGTTTTTGGAGAGTAAGACTCATGATAAAAAATACTTACTTATTGATCAATTGTTTTATCCCGTTTTATCCACCATAAGTTTATATTGCTGATCAAACATGGAATACCCCATAAAAATTAATTTGAGATATATTGGTTAAATTTTATCAGTTTTTACATGATCATAAGTTGTAAAACCAAAGACTCTTTAGTAGGTATAAGAAGGGGGATAACCATTCCATAATTCTTTAGGTTTTTTGAATTGATTGGAAGAGGAATGAAACCTAAATATTATGTAAACAAGAATGTTGATAGCCTCTGCCCAAATTGATTTGGGGATGCCTAAATAGGAAATCATGATCCATAATCTTTCTATTATGGTTCTATTGATCATTTATACTAGGAAATTTTATTGGGGAGTTTCTCTTAAAGTTATATTTATTTTAATTCCATAATATTCAAAAACAATTATGAATACAATGGATTATTATTCAAGACCATTATCAATTCACATTGTTTTTATTTTCTTTCCAAAATGGTTTTAAAACAATGTATATAGGTTTTAAATTTATGAACATCATTAAAATTATTTTTTGGAATATAAAAGAATACTTTTTGGGAGAAATCATCTATAAAAGTAACAATGTACGAGCCTCCACCATGAGAGATAATCCAAGATAGTCTTCAATAGTTATAATGGATATATTATAAGACGTTGATTAAATTAAATCAAGACCCACTAAAGTTAAATTTTTTAGCCATTTCCATTTTAAAATCCTCAAAAGATGGAATATTTGATGGTTTGATGTCACTCAACAACCCCTAGTTGTTCAGTTCTTCTTATCCTTTGGATATAGCATGGCCCGATATTCTATTAAATAAAGTCATAGTGTTATTAGTATTGGTGGTATAGACACTACCCAATTTTCTTGAATGAGTCTTTCCATTAAAGTCATGCAACTCATCAAATTAAATACGCTTTAAGAATAATTTTATAGATTATAGTGATTTTTAAACAACCTTTTTCTGAACTAAAATAAAACCCTTTTTGGTCTAATATCCCTAAAGAAATTAGATTTTTTTGTAGGTTGGGAATAGACCCTACATCATGTAAATGGATGATGGAATAAAAATATAGTTCTATTAAAATAGAACCTCTTACCTCTACCTTACACGACTTATTACCACCTAAGAGAAAATATCCTTCTATACTTTCCACCAAATATTTATATGAATCTCTAAAAGAACACATATGAAAAAACAACCCGATTCAATGATGAAATATTAATTAGTTCATAGATAGAAACATTAATAACTCTTGAAGTGTCATATCTATATCCAACTAAGAGAGACTAGTTAGCGGGTTGTTTAGACTTTAAATCTTTTTTGAGTTTTCTACATTCATTATTAATATGATTTCTTTTTATACAATGTAAACAAGTGAAATTTCATTTTTTATAATTAAATCTAGGTTTCGGGTGCTTATTTCTCTAGTATTTATATTTATTACATTGTTTTGTTTTTCATTTTGAATGAGTTCTACCCATAGTGAATAAAATCTCTTCATCCCCATTGATTGTTTTTAGAGTGAGGTTCTTTTGATAGAAGGTTTTACATGACCTCTTCAACAGTCATTGATTCTCAACCAAACATTCTGGTCTCAACTGATGTGATGTAAGTATCATCTATAAAATTAAGATGATTATTTCCTAATATTCATAATTAACGATAACATCAATGCTATCCAAATCTATCATAACTTTGTCAAATTCATCAATAAAGGATTTAATAGAACTGCCATGTTTTAATTTAAATGAAAATGTGTGATAATTTTTAAAAATGTACCATCCAATGAAATAGTCAAGTGTAAATTGTCTGGATTAATCCAAATACTAGCAGTAGTAGACTAATAAAAAGATTCTCGTAGAACTCCATCGCCAAATGAAAGCAGTAAAGAGATATGGGTTGTAACTAACACATTAAGGGCGTAGTCTATGTATTCATTAGTGGGTTTTATAGTATAATTTAATGTAATATCTGGTCTCTTAGTCCCATAGTGGGAATCAATTAGGACCTATTGTACATGAAGGAATCTCATTTTAATTATCCATAGGTACAAGTCAGAATCACCATAAGATTTCATTATTTTGTATCTTATCATTGACATGTTTACCAAGATATTAGATGTAAGGTTCTTAAAAAAATCTGAAGTGTATTCCCACAACAAAAAACTAATATCTTTGGTAAACTATGTTTATCCAAAGGGAAACAAAATAAATAATAATTATATATGGGACAAAAACTATAATGAAACATAGTAATGAATCAATTTAGATTTAATAAGATAATATAATGTGAAAGATAAATTAAAACCATAAATATAAAGAAGGAAATGGGAATAAAAAATTGATATAAAACTAAATTCAATATAGGCTCTGATACCACATTGTGAGGAGTGAAGAAGAAATGAATAAAAGAGAAAAATCCAAACCCCAAATGAGGACTGTACTGGTTTTTTACTGCTTAAAATTTAAATTTATAGAAAAAATAAAACAAATGTAAGGATGGAAATGAAATAACATGAAAACATATATTTAGAGTATTAGACACTAATAGTTATGACCATCCTAATCACTTCACGTCTCCCATGACTATTAGTAAAAATTAAATCTCACTGAATATATCAAAGACTAGAAGTGGTACCTCGTTGGAATGGATTGTCTTTACTGAACTACTAATCCTAGTGTAGGAATGCTATTGTAGAATCTCTACCATGAGAATTAGACTAGTAGTGTATCATAGGGTTCATTGGCATGAATTTTCACCCCAAGATATCGGAAGACACCTGATTATTGTTTGGGAACCAGATACTAGAGTTGGAGAAAATCACTATGTTGAATGAAACAGAATGAATAACATTCAACTGAATGGGAGGATATGTGATCAATTCCCCTACCACTATCTAGTTCCTTGAAAAAGAATGACCCATCAACATCCACCAAACACACATCATCGAACAAAATAAAAAAATAATCATTTATCCGTGAGAGTATATGGACAATGAAGATGAAGAGGGAATAAAGACTAGCCAATTTCGAAGAAATAAAGGAATATTTGGATCACCATGTGGGAAGGTGAATGTAAGAAGCAGGATGACCAAAGTACAAATCCAAAATGGAGGGAACCAAGTAGAATTAAAGAACCCCAAAAAACAAAAATGGGCCTAGAAAAATATTTGAGAAAAACAAACATGTAATTGAATTAATTCTTCATTCATGGTTATCAATCAAAACAATGAGATTTGCAGAATGAACGTGAAATAATTTTAAGAAAAAAATCTAAAAAATCCCATAATTCATTGTTCTAGTAGTCAATAGGGGAGGTGGGATCATTCTTTGATTTAAGAGGCTATTGTTGAAATGCATCAGGAGTTTTTCGCTACTTCAACATTTTAGCTATGATTCTGGCTCAGTGGTGATGTCCAAGGGAATAATATAATTTGATGGTGTTACTGTGGGTTTTGGTGGAATCAGAGGAGTTACTCCAGGGCCATGATAATCACATCTTAGTGTAGAAGGATGTCGTGGAAATTAAAATTTTTTTGAAGATAATTGATGATTTTATATGTTTTTTTAACATTAACTAATTAAGTTTAGGTGAATCTTTTAAACGATTCCACAACGGAGGAATAAATGATGCTTCTTTCTATTAAATTTAAAGGTCGTAAGGTTTATTTTACCTTTTTAACTCATCTACCTGATTGATGACCTAACATGGACCAAATGGGTGAATCCTCTATTTCCACTCATCAACCTGAATAGATGACCTGTAAAGGATGAATTTTTTAGGCGGTCTTTCACCAAAATTAAGTGGAAATGAGAAATCAGTGATGTCACATTTCCCATGATTCCTTATAAATAGGACCCCGCCCCTCCCCCATCACCTCACTCATTTCACCCCTCTCTCTAATTCCAATATCTCTCTCTATGATTTATCTGATAATTCCTCCTTTGTGTGCGGTGTTTTTGGTGGCTGAAAAGGAGTGGGGAATTTTGAGAAGCATCATTTTGAGGTATTTTTTCTTATTTATATTAAAGATATTTATTTATTTGTTTGTTTAATTTTTTGTTTGTTTTAAATATGTTCTTTACATAGTTTTTTAGTTAGTCTAATATAGTTTAGAAATTGTAGTTAATATCAGAAAATGAAATATTATTATTTATTAACAACATTTGTGAATGGAATTTATATTTAGTCTTAGTAATGGGTTTATTATTTTAATAAGACTATTATTTAGTATAACATAGAATATTGAAAATTTTAGTGACATAATTAAGAATACAAATTAATGCGAATATGAATAAATATTATTCAAATATTGGTTTTATAATAAATAATTGTTAAATTACAAATTACTAACTAATGATAGTACAATGATTATGATTTTATTAACTAATGAATAACTTAGGATTAAATAATGATTTGACAATGAATAAACTAGGATTAAATTTAATCTAAATTTGGATAATATAATGATTAATTAATGAATAAATATTTATTAACCAATAACAAAATAATGATGATGAGTAATTTACAAATAACATATATAATGTTATTAACTATTAATTAAGTAAAACTTAATGGGGGATTAATGAATAAGTAAGGCATAACTAATTCAGCATGAAGTATTGTCTACCTAATTATTGTCCAATAATTAACAAATGGATAACAATTGATTAAATAAGGAATAACTAATAATCACTTAATGATTAAAAATTAATTATCAAATAATTAAATAAAATGTAACTATATAATATATATTAATTAAGTAGTGGTTAATAAGTTATTAATGAATGATTAAGATATAATTAATTTTAGGATTAACTCATTTAAAAAAAACTAAAATCTAATAAATAACTAATGAATAACAACTTATTAAATAATGATTACATAATTAGTACTTAATGATTAATTATTAATTAACCATTAACAGACTATAAATAAATGACTAAATACATTTTAATTAAGTATTGATTAATAATTTCTTAATAAATGATTAATGAATAATTATTTTAGGATTAAATTATGGTTAACTAATGATTATGTAATAATTATCTAATGAATAAAAAATGGTTACTAATCATTAAATAATATTTATCTAATAATTACTTAATAATCAATTATTAATATGATAATAATTAACTATATAGTAACTACTTAATATATATTGATTCATTAATGATTAAAGAATGACTAAAAAATTATTAACCTATAATTAATTAATGAATAAGTAATTATTTTCTAATAATTAGATAATAATTTACTATAGATTAGTGAATTATTAAAGAATTGTAAAATAATGATTAATGTGAAATTAAAAAATGATTAATCAGTGATTAAGGAATGATTGACACACGATTAATTAATGATTAATTAATGATTAACCAACAATTATGTAATGATTAACTATTAAATAACTGTAAGATAAATAATTAAATAATGATTATATAGTAATAAACTATCAATTAACATTAAAATAACTACTTAAAATCCATTATTTACAGAATGGTTAACATGTGTTTAATAAACGATTAATGTATAAATAACATGGAATTATCTAATGGATTAAGAATGATTAAGTAATCGTTAACTAATGATAAACCAATGATTAACGAATCATTAATGTATTTTTAAGTAATGATAAAAAATTATTATTCATTGATGAAGGGTTGATTATTCAATTTTTTTGGAATAACTAACTTAACAATAACTAAAGATTATGTAGTTATTAAAAAATAATTAGTTAATGAATAAAAATTAATTAAAATTAAACTAAATACTCAAAACTAATAATTAAATAAAGAATAACTAATGAAATTCTAATGATTATCTAAGGATAAACTTATTATTAAATAATTAGTAGTTAATTATTAGAGTCATACTAACATCGAATTAACAATGAATTAACATAGTATGTAAGTAGGTTAGCTCCATGAAAATAGGCTTATCTTTACTCCGGATTTGGTACTCCTCTAATTTAGATTACCAGTACATTGGTGTACAATTGGTTTGATAATATAGATGGATATATTTTAAATTATTCACATTCTCTTTATAAACCAATAAACATGCATTTAGAATAATTAAATTTTTTACTATGAAATAATTGTTCCATATTTTAGGATAAAAGAAGATGTACTATAGTTTCCCTAAAATAATGATTATGTGGTTATCTATGAAATTAAATCTTTTTATGTATTCTACAAGTGGATGTGGCTCTAGAACTAATGTACCAATTAGTAACTACCCCAAAACACTGTATTCAGCTAAACACAAATGGGAAAGAGGGCACAAAAACATGCCTCACTACAAACCTGGTTTTACGCTATTAAGGGATATGCATTAGATGATTCTTATTTTATTTATAAAATACTCAAAAAACCTTTAGAAGTATTAAAAATTATACTAATTAACATTTATGTCGTATTTTAGGATATAAGAATACATTATAAATTTTTGGTAAAGTAAAGATCATTTGGATATCTAAGCAATGAAATCCCTATTTGGATACTACACGTGGATCTAGATATGAAACAAATGTACCTATGGTTAACAACCATGAAATATCATATTGATCTAGACTTGATCAACAACAATTGCATGACAGTGGGCCTTGTTACACACCTGGTTTAGTACTCGTGGAGGATATAGAATAAATTATTCACATTAAATTTATAAACCACTGAACATACCTCTAGGAAGTTTAACAAATGTTCTAGGAAACATTAATGTACTATTTTATGATATAAAAAGGAAATTTAAAATTTCAGTAAAGTAAATATTGTGTTGTCAACGCTACATGATAATTAATCATTTTCAATATTATTTACATATTTATAATCTCAATAAAAATAAATTTCACCTAGAGAATTGTGTTCTCATATGTGTGATACTACAAGGTGGTTATTCGAACTAATCTTGGAGTTTCTTATAGTATAAAACAAGCAATAATGGTTAGAACATATGATTGTGTAACCCTTATAGAACATTAAGAATGAATTAATAATAGTTTAAATCGGGGACCCTATCATGAGATCTAATGTATTATCTATAGGCATTTTCAATTCCTAGGTATCCTATTTAATCTTGATTTTCCATTGGGTACTCATGAGGACATGGTATATTAAACATCATTATTTTTTCAATAGTTAAATAGTTACATGATAGTGTTATATATTGAGGTTTATAGTGTATTACAAAAAATTTAATTTGTATGAATACATAGACATACAAGAGTGGTTGATGAATTTCTATCATAGAAAAATGAGTCTATTCCCTATGACATGGAGGAAGACAACCTAATTGAACTCTCCTATATACGATATAATAAGTTTGAAGATGACGATGTTTATAATGATATAATAGATGGAGATAATAATGAATACAAGTAAAAAGATTCAAATGTTCGGGAGGAAGTTTCTAGAAATGAAATATTTATACAGAATCCTCGATGAACAATACATCATCCACTACAATTCGTATCTTGGGAAGAAGAAATGACTTGTTTTCAGAAATTTCATTGGACTATTATCAAACCTACAATAGATATTCTTGGAGATGTAGAGGGTATGTTTACTAGGATATGAAAACCATTATATGTTGGAAGAAATTTTCCATGTAAATATGCAACACAAAAATTAATTTAAAGAATTCATATTAAGAGACTCTATAGATTTTTATTTCAAAAATCATGGTATAAAAAAACATCATACGATTTGAAAAATATGGGGATTATTTTAGATTCTATTTGAGGGTGATTCCTGACAGCACATTTGGAGGATGGAGAATTTTGAGGATTGAAACATCTCATACTTGTATTCGTCCAAACATACCACAAGGTCATACATAATTGGATGAAGGATTTTAATCATCTATTATCATTGAGATGATCAGGACATTACAAGATGTGCTAATAAACATTGTGAAAGACATGATACACCAAACTTTTAGTCATAAAATTTCCTATAATAAAGAATGTAAGGTGAAACCAAAGATACTTCTCAATGTCTATTTTGATTGACATGACCTGTATTGGGTGTTGCTGAAATTGTTATCCATACCAAGACACATCGACTAGGTTGTATTATATCTAATCACAAAAGAACATGTTGCTCCACATAATCTACAATATCCATATCAAGTCAAATTTTTCTTATTTCTATGGAAATTCCTTCCCAATATTTCCTCATTTCATACAATACATAGTTTCTAAAAATTTACGGGAATTCCTTATACTAGAAATCACACAATAATAATGTTTCATGTGGAAGCCTAAGATGGAAACCATTCACCTCTTCCAATTTCATTTTCCATTTTGTAGGTGGGACATTACAAATCATGTATTTGGTTTTTATCATAAATGAACAACCATTTCACCTAGATATAGGATTTATATTTGATATCTAATCAATATGATGTAATCAATAAGACAATCAATCGGTATCCTATTATATAGAGACCCCAGAATGCACAAAATTAGCATTTCATCATAAAAATTGCGTGAAACATGAAAAAAACCTTCAATGGTGAAACTATGAAGAATAAAATAACAAGGATTGGTATACAATATCTTTCTTATTTTTTACAATTTCAAATTGATGATAAAATTATTTTATGATTAATATGATAACTTTTTAGAATATGAGACAAATCAACTATAGTTTGAACAATGATTCTATGAAATTCTCAGCAGTAATTAGGGAGCCTATGATTATATGATAATGATTTTAAGGAAAAAGTTGACATTGGGATATGATGGGGTAGTGAGGTAAGGACACTAGACCCCAAAAATTATTGAGTTCATCAATTGAGTCTTCAAGGGGATTGAAAGGATACCTACAACTACCATAGTTTAAGAAACACATTTTCATTGTGTCAAGTTCATCGATGAATGAAAAAATAGATTGCTGGTGGGAATAAACATGGGACAATGTACATATGAAACTTTTAATGAGAGATTAAAAAGAACATTTACGAAGATTATGCTTATTAAGTGTTCCTTTTCAATTGAGAAGATATTCAATATGATTTAAAAGAACATCTAGACCCCGTCGCAGGTATCATTACTCATGTCATGGTGGTATTTCTAGAAGCATGTAATTTTCAATGTGGAAACATCAATGTAATGCAGTTTCCATGCACACATGCTATTGCAAAAAATGCCTCTATAAACATATCCTAAGAAATATATGTCTATACATTGTACTGAATGGACACCATTGATAACTGCTATGTTGCACTGTGGATTCCTATTAGTGAGTTTCTATATTTCATAGTGCTTGCAAACTAGCATATATTGATATATGACATAACCAGTTGCGATAATGGGGGACACCAATGTCCAGTAGGATGCAGAATGAGATGGACTAGACTCAAGACCAAGGAATTTTTTTTGATATTAAACATATTTCATAGGGAAGGTCATAATAGGAAATGATACGCTAACATTTTTGGATTTAGTTCACACTCTCATCCATAGTTATTTATTGACTCTAATATGAACGTTTCAAATTATACATTACATTGTGTTAATATAAATTCCTTCATTTTTTAGAACTCTTTGAAATTTCCAAATATATAGACTATCAAAATATAAAAAGATGATAAAGTATAAAACCATTTACATAAATCAAATACAAGCAAAAAAATTCCAAATTTTACATCTTTCCAATAAATAAAAAATTCTTCATCATAATTCCCTTCCCTTTACCAATATTTTTCACATTATAAAAACATTTTTGTAAATCCAAATTTGGTTTTCAAAATAAACCATTAAAAGTTACATTATAAGGTATATGAAAATTATATCTGAGATTACATAATTTCATAATGAAATTTTCCATGGATACACCATAATGTATTCTTCTGAAAAAATAACTATCAAATATTTTATCATGTGAAAAATCTTTCATAAATAAAAAATAACTCCATTTGGGATCTAACGGAATGGTATACATGCTAGACATAAATGAAATACATAACCCATAATGTGGATCCAAACAATATAACCTATGTATGGACATTAAAAGGAAGTGACCATATCAATCAAGCTATAACACAAGCTATTTCATAAATCAAACATTCTCAATTTAACAAAACAACCTTTTATTTTGGCATGAAAAATTTTATTGGAAATGGCATGCTTTGTTATACCAATCATAATATTATTCTTACCCTAAATTTTTTTTATATTTTACACGTACTTAGGATATATTTCTATTTTCTATGTACTGATGGAGTATACTACTCTACTTAATGAGTAGTATGGGAATGTTTTACATGACGTACTAGTGGGTTGTGATGTTTTATGAATTAGTGTGTGTAGATCCAAACATTATCATCACATTCCACCTACAAACACCATTATATAATACCTAAGCAATTTAGGATTCTTTGGTGGTCATGTATCTAATTTTACCTTCCTTGATCAGGACCTCCTTTATGCCCTCACCGAGATATAGAGAGTTGAGACACACAAATTCCACTTGCTTGAGGGGGAGATGACCATCATCCTTAAGGATGTAGTAGTTCTTCTCAGTCTTCCTATCATGGGGGATGCAGATATAGAACCCACCCATGAAGACTATCATGATGTTGTAAAATTATTTCTAGAACTAAATGTTATGGGGGATAATGATGCTATATATGGTGGGTAGATATTTACGAGATGGATATAGATGCACATTTCATAGTTACCCACTGATGTTGATGAGAAAAAATGTCATATTTTATGCCTTTTCATATATTTTACAAATAATTAGAGGAAAATTTTCCACTGATCAGTGTAGTCTTCATGTCTACATGATGTATATAGGAATACTTGAAAATTTTGGTCACATTTTGAGATAAAGCTGAAGATATGCGTACTTGGAATACATTAATAGAGAATTATGCATGACAGGAAGATCAGGTATCATATATATCCAGAAATATGTCATCCCTATTTAGATACTAGTATGAGAGAACATCACTCCCTCTCCCCTTTTATTACCTTCAAGTAACTTCATAGAGATGTGTTGCATAATGTTCTATAAGGAAGCTATAATGATCACTCAATTTTATAATTTTTTGATTCTATTATGAGTTGTTAAATTTAATATCTTATTATTTATCACTTTCTATGTTGTTTATTACAGATGCGGTCCGGAATTTTTTTTAGGATGATGAGACACAACATGGGTTCATATCATCTCATTTTTGAGAGTTTAGTACCCAAATATGTTTTTATATAGAGTCATTCCTTGAATAATAATTATTAAAATATTATTTATTTTTATTTTTTCATAACAATTGTTTTTAACAAATTTCACATGTCATTTCGGATTTCATAGTCTCCATACTGGGAACTATTAGAATTGATGACTTAATATTTAATTAATGGGAATCACGCATCTATGAATGCAGTTTTTCTTATTCAATTTAATATTTTTGAGTGGAACCAGCCGAATAGAGTCATGTGCTAGTTTGATTTGTTTATCATATTCCCTTTCTACCTTGACAGTCACCATCACTTCATTCTTTGAAGCTAATAGGGAGTAATGATGATGAATTATATCAAAAAAAATTATAATATCTAGGCATCTGGGATTTATTAGCACAATTTCATATCAAAGGTATGTTTACAATGTTATTCTCTCTATCAGAGATGCTTAAGTATGACCAATTTTATAGATTGAATTATATATTGTATCTTAACCCACATGGCAGAGGACATTGGAATCTAGTATGTTAATAAATTTCCATTAATTTGTTTTTATTTCTATTTTTTTATTCATTTTGAATCTCATTAGAGAATAATCATCTATAACATATTATCTACAGTTATTATCTAGAAGAGGGGGAGGTTTTTAGCTAGGCAGTATTCCATGCTATAGCACAGAGGATTATTATAGTGTATTGAATTCGACATGATATTATATTTGATTATATGCCTTAGTGTGGTGTTTCTCCAACCTAGGAAGAGGTTGTTCCTAATCAATAAGCTTCTCTAGTTGCTAACGATGATGATAATCCTTGATGGTGATGACATATACCACATCGTGATCCATGTGTGGCCCCACCTATTCCATAAGTTGGTGTCAAACCTCAAGTATTCTAGCCTCATATGATTGGGGATGTTCATAAGGAGGATTGTGATCAATTTTTGTGTTTAGTATATCCATAATTTTCTCCTGGTACTGCTGATTACAGCTTCTATAAATGGTCATTTCCCATGCCTATACCTTCCATGCCTAAGCCTTCATAGGACTTATTGTTCCCCCAATAGATGATGGAAGGCCCTTACACTTATGTAGTGGGAGAGGGTTTAAGTGCACATGATTACATCCATATGTCACCTCCTCGGGATGAGTCACAATTAAACGATCAAACATTTGAGGCTCTGGTACCTGAGGAAGAACCCTCTACCACTCATCATACTCCACCCAGATAAATATGTTAGAGAACTTGAAATAGGTATCCTATTTGCACATTGAGTTGTTGGACGAGGCCTAATGATAGAAACTGAATGTTCTCATTCATTTATATAATATATATTAACATAAATTATTTGAATGTGCAACATATTCTATCATATATATTATTTTCTCTCTATAAAATAGATGTTTTTTTAATATCAACCATTTTTTACATTTTTATACTACTATTTTAAATTTATTATATATTTTACATAAATTATAAATTTTATAAGCTGTCAAGTTCGAATGTTTGAAACATATAAAAAATAATAATTTTTATGTAGGTATACTTAAAATTCTCTAAAATATAATCTTTAAACATAATCATTATAAATAATAAAATTATTTTTACAATATAATTTTTTTGGAAACCAAGAAAAATTTCATCATTATAATAAACCTAAATTATATTTCATGACTCAATCATAATTTATTAAAAATCTTACATAGACACATTAAAATATAAAATAAAATAAAATAAATTATAATTATAATTTACATGAAATCTATAAAGTTAAATAAGAATATAAAATATAATTAAAAATTAAAGGACTGGGAAAAATTTATAATTAAAAATTTAATGTTTTAAAAAATGACATATTTTTAAACATAAATCACATTTAATTTTTTTTGTGATGTTTTTTTATATTCATCAATTTTTTATATTTTCTGAAACTATGTCAAATTTTAGTGAGATAATATTTAAAATTTAGTATTTATAGACTTTCAATGACATGAACATGGAACATTATTGTGTTTTATGTAGGTTACTCTAAAAGTGTTTAAAATTTTAAATTTAAATTCATTCTAAATCAAAATTGAAAAGATACTCAACAAATAGAACATAATTGAAAATAAAAATATCCTAAATATAATAAAAAAATTCTAATTTTCAAGTCACAAAATTTATTGCTTTAAAAAATATGATTTTGACTTTCAAATATGACTGGAAATAATTTGTATGAATTATTATATTATTAATTATCTTACTATGAATTATTATTATTTATTTTTGAAGTGCGATGTGTTGCATTTGTTGTCAATGAGACATGTTGTTGTCTTAGAATGAATGGATGTCGAGGAATGTCAAGATGTGAATGACAAAGGTTGTGTTGGTGTTGGTGGTGATGGAGAATGGCCATGGTACTACGACGCATGTCACTTAGGAGATTCACTAAGTGACATAGGAGATGTGGTTGAAACATTCTCTAGCAAACATCTGATGATTGATGAGCTGTTCTTAAGTTCATAGAACTTGTATCAACTGGATACAATGTCACCACAATGTTAGAAGACCATGCATTGTATTGACAATGCATGAGGAGTTGAAGATGATCCATCGACAATATCTAAGTGGATGAAGTGGATTAATGAAGTCCATGCACTATCACTTAGTGCATGTGAATTAGAAGAAGTTCCAATTTGATCTCTGATTGGATCAATAAAGAACATTTGATATTTTATGTGATTCAGGAGCTCAGTGGATGAAGAACCTTTGGAATTCCTTTTTAAGTGAAGATTATATGTTGTGGAGGAATTATAATGAACAAGAAAGGGAGAATAGAAGAAATGAAGAAGGGAGAAGTGGCTTGGAATTTAGCATTTTAAATATGGGATACTTTGTTTTTTAACAAAGTGTTTATACATTACTTAGCAAAAAAATTGGCCAGCCAAGGACACCTTGAGGGTTCAACCCCAAGGCACATGTGGGCCTAAGGCGCCACGCCCAAGGGGGAACCCGTGGGGAAAACCCAAGGCGGCAGAAGCCACGCAGGGGAGTTAAGCCTGCGCAGCATGGGCACCAGGATTCGCGCCCGAGGAAGCATAGTGGGCGCTAGTGGTGCACCCGAGTGGCAGGGGTGGGATCAAGAGCGCGCCCGCTAAGAGAACTCGGTGCGGGGCGACACCGATAGGGGAGAAGTTCAACTGAGCGGCTCTCGGAAGTGCTTGGATGATAAGCCGCGAGAAAACCGGCCGCCACTTCGATGTGGGACGAGTTTTAAAAGCGCGGAGCTGATCTGCGTCGTCCATCTGATCCGCGTGTAATCGCGGCCGTCCATCTCATCTGCGGTGCTGTGTTATAATCTCAGCCTTCCGAGAACATTTAAATCGCGATCTAACGGCTGCGGGCATTGTCTTCAACCTCGGGCTCTGCCGAAGCCACCCGCGTGCCTCTGTCGAACCAGGAGCAACCTGAGCACCGATTTCGAGCTCCTATCCACTGTTGATCAAGCCTAAGACACTTTCGAGTTCGTCTGGCCCTAAGGAACTCGTCCATGCTTTAAAATATACTTGCATGCAATGTTTGGAGAATTTAGAGGTTGGCCGAGGCAAACGAATTTCCGAGGCCATGAGGCTTATATTCTGCATGGTTTGGACCGAAGGAAGGTTGTGCATGCATTCTAAGTCGCATGCACTTGAGGAGGAAAAAAAAAGAGAGAACCCGCGGTGAAACCGGAAAGGAAAATAAAGATTTGGAGAAAATCATGAAGATCCGAAAGTTTCAGGGTTTCAAATATTTATCACGCGGATGGACAGAGGCTCCTCTACCTATATAAAGAGAGGCCGAGACCTCGGTGCTGCTTGCTGAGTTTTTTGTAGAAGACCGGTGTCCCGTGAGTGCTCTGCCTCGCGAAGTTTTGAAGCCCCGTGCATACTTGCATGGCTAAGTTCCTTTCGCGCACCCCTTGCGTGAAAGAAGAAGGGAAGGTCCCCTGCGTGCTAATCCTTTGCGCGACAAGAAGGAGTGGATCTTGTGTGACCTTGCACGCTCCCTCTGTGCACCGCGCCCCCTGCGCGGTAGGAACTTGCGCGCCCGAGGTGTCATTTCACCCTTTAGGCTTGCACGATCAGCTTGTGCCTTGCACCCTGTGCGGCCGTAGCACTTGCGCGACCCGTGGCTCAAGCCCACTTGCGCGGCCGGCTAGTCCCACACCCTACGCGGTGTTTGAAGTGAAGATAAGGCCTCACCCCTTGCACGCCTCTTTTGGTGTTCGGGTGTGAGCAAGAGAAGGCCAAAGACAAGGAAGAACACCCTACGGGCAGTGGGTGTGCACCAAAGAAGACCCGAGGCCTTTGTGCCTTGTGTGCAAAAGGAACAAGGAGAGGCCGTAGCCCTTGTGTGGTTGAAAAGTGAAGATCACATTTTGTGTTTGTGTGTGCTAAGCAAGTGGAAGAAGGCCAAGATCAAGTGTGTGCAAAATGAAGAATTTGTGTGTGCTTAACAAGTAACAAAGAAGGCTGAACCTAGGTGTGTACAAAGTGTACACATTTAGAAGTTGAAGCAAGAGGAAATCCAAACTAAAGTATAACACACTTTTAAGTGTGTAATCAAAAGGAATAAAGTGTGTGAAGTTCAGAGAAGGTGTGTGCTTAAAACAGTTTACACCCTTTGTGGGTTTACTACACCAAGGAGAAAGATGAGAGTCCATGCATGCAGGCACGTGCACACATGAATAAAGCTTAAATCAGTGGTGTGCATCTGAGTTGTCCAAGACTAGGAGTTCTTGAAGATATTTGAGAACCCATGCTATCAGTGCATGAAGATGAAGAGTTTCCATGCACTCAGTGCATGAAGTAGAATTGGAGTGAGACTGGACCAGACCGAAGTTAATGATATCAATTGTCTGAGTATTCAGTAGTTGGAGAGAGAAGCCAGGTCATCCTGAAGAAGGAGATAAAGGCTGAGCTAGACGAGAAGCCCTGATCAATCACAAGTGATCAGAAGAAAAGAGCAAGGCCAGCAGCCTTTTTCCCAGGCTGCTGAAGTTACTTGAAGAGCTGAACAGAGGAGAAGAGCTACTCGTGTGACTCGAGGAGCCAGAAGAAGCCCCCTGTGAGACTCAGGGTGGAAGAAGTCTTCAGTGGGATTCTGGAGCAGGCCAGTGGGACTCTGGTGACACTGTGAGAAGCAGTATAAAGACCCTCCTGTGGGACTTAGGAGAGGTGCAGTGGGACTCTGCACTGACCATTTTAACACTGACAGATTATAATGGGAGAAACCATGTTGGGGGGTATAACCAACATGGAAAGGACGTAGGACTTTGGTGCTGAACCTTGTAAATCCTTGTGTCCAGTGCCTTTACATTTACTGCATCATTCGAGGAAAGGTGAGAGATACAAGAAGAGTGGATCGAGGCTTTAACCAGCCATAGAGGTTTAATTGATAAGGAATCAATTAGTAAAAAGTTTTAAGGGATCACTGATTCACCCCCTCCCCCTCTCAGTGATTCACACTGATCTGGGTACTACAATTGGTATCAGAGCGAGGTTACCTCTAAAAGATCCAAGGGAGTCTTTATAAAGTGTAGATTTGAGGAAATGAGCGACCAGCCTCAAATGGAGATATCTGCCAAGACTCAGAAAAATAGAAAGAAGAAACAGGCTAAGAAGATGAAGAAGAAGATTGCTTCTGATAGAGAAACACCTGACAATTCCTTTTATCACTCTTCTGATGAAGCCTGTCCTAGCTGTGATGAAGTTGGAACAATGAATGATCTTCAAAGTGAAATCGAATATCTTCAGAATACAGTCCCCAAGGAAGTGGAAATGTGTATAGCTACAGGCATCCTTGATCTTCAAGAAGAAAAATTACAGCTAGAAGAAGAAGCCAATGCAATGGAAGATCAATTGGCTAAAAGGGTTGGCATAACCAACACTCTCAAAAAGCTGGTGAAGGCAAAAGATGAAACAATATCTCTTTGCAATGAAAGATATGAAGACACTACTGAAGAATTTCAAAGAAGCCTTTATGAGAAAGACATCTTTATGATAATGATCAAAGAAGTTTTCCATGCACTGGAAAAGAGGCATAGAGTTTCAATGGTTGTTAGAGATGCTCAACTTAAAGATAAAGCCAAATTGGTGAAGGAGCTTGACAATTCATTGCTAGAATTGAAGATGGTGCATGAAGACCAGTTGGAACAACTGCACGAAAATTGGGAAGGAAAGCTAAGATTTGCTGAGGATGAGAAGAACTCCCTCAACATGAAATGCTTAGAATTAGAGGTGATATTTAAAAACCTAAAATCACCCAAAGATAAACCCTCACAGTCAGCTGAAAGAAGAAATGTTGCTACTCAAGTATGCTTTGAGAAGGATGATTCTAAAAGAAAGACATCCTCTAATGAAAGTGCAACATCTTCTAAAAAGAAGGTACCATCCATCCCATCTTGTACTCATGCTTCTAAAAGTGTTTCTACTAAAAGTGCAGGATGGAAGAATAACTCTGAAAAAGTATGGATGAAGAAAATGAAGAAGTAGAGATCTTCTGAAACAACACAAAAAGTCAAGAAAAGTACCCTACAATCATAAGGACTCAAGAGTTCAAGATTTGTGGGTCAATGCAGGTGTTGTAATAAGTATGGGCATTGTGCAAATGATTGTTGGTACAATCCTCTCAATGTGAAAGCACAATGGAAGCCCATGCCAAGGGGGAGTAAGCCAGAAGCAAAGAAGCGGCATCCACAGGTCCAGAGACATCTGTTTACTACTAACATATTTGGATTGCTTGACAACATCTGGGATGGTTGTAAAAGTGGTCGCAAAATTGATACATGTCAATCTCCGGATGTATCCAAAGCTGGAAAGAAGAGAAGATCACTGAACCTGGCTAAGAAAGAATCCTTGGGAAGCAAGAAGAAAGTGGAAGATGCTCCCAAGGAGACTATGAACAATGAACAGAAGTCCTTGGAATTCAAATCCAAGAAGGGTGATGCATCAAGAATAGCCACGAAGAAGACATGCTTCTACTGTGGAAAGAAAGGTCATACCATGGATCTTTGCAAACAAGACATGGAAATCAATAGAATCCAGCTGAACTCAAACAGACAATCAATCCAAAAGAAGCATAAGGGAATGTTTGAAAACAAGTATCCTAAGAGAGGTAGCTTGAAAGCATCAAAGGAACCATGTGAAACTTCCAGAACTGAGGCCACACTTCCAAACGATTTGTTAGTCATATGGCCGAATCAGTTGCAACTTGCCAGAGGACTTAAAATAGCTGAAGATGAAGCACTGGCAATTTCTAAAGAAAAAGGGAAGAAAAAGATTTCACATGAAGATGGGTTGAAATCCACACCAGCACAATCATCATTGAAGATTAGGTGTGCAAGTGTGAAGAATGGTGAAAATGGGACATCTCGGTTGAGAGAATCTTCTCAACCTTGTTGTTCACATTGATGAACCAAGGAGGTTCCATATTATTCCCTTATACTATTGATATTTACATGTGCTGACATTGCAGGGAATTGAAGATGATGATCATTCTCAGCTGGAGGATGGTTTGGACAGAATGAAGTGCATCCCTTGAGGGGGAGTCAATCTGGAGAAGATGGGATTCAGAGATTAATTCTATCTTAAGAAGAGTGAAAGGGGGAGATTTATCTTTGCACCTGAACATTCTAATGTGTTTTGTGGAGTATGTGTAGGATTTAGCAATTCATTGAATATCTGAAAAAAAAAAATCACAACCCCTTAGCATGATCTCACATGTTTACAGTGAATGTGGACAGCATTGAGTACCTTGGTTACATCACTCTTGTTTTCTACACTGGTTTAGCCCAAGTAGACTTAGAGTTGATCTACTAAAGGTTCTTTGCTAAAGAGAACATGTGGCATCATCCCTCTCTTAGTGATTTTTCAAGAAGATGCTATTCGAAGGGAGGAAGAAATTTTTGAAAGAGTACCACACCACACCTTTGCATTTGATTTCCAATAAGGGGGAGAAAATATTGGAACACATATTGACCCATTCATATGTGCTGAAGTTGTGTATTGACAACAAATACAAAGGGGGAGATTGAAGTGCACTGTGTTGCATTTGTTGTCAATGAGATATGTTGTTGTATTAGAATGAATGGATGTCGAGGAATGTCAAGATGTGAATGACAAAGGTTGTGTTGGTGTTGGTGGTGAAGGAAAATGGCCATGGTACTACGACACATGTCACTTAGGAGATTCACTAAGTGACATAGGAGATGTGGTTGAAACATTCTCTAGCAAACATCTGACGATTGATGAGCTGTTCTTAAGTTCATAGAACTTGTATCAACTGGATACAATGTCACCACAATGTTAGAAGACCATGCATTGTATTGACAATGCATGAGGAGTTGAAGATGATCCATCCACAATCTCTAAGTGGATGAAGTGGATTAATGAAGTCCATGCACTATCACTTAGTGCATGTGAATTAGAAGAAGTGCCAATTTGATCTCTGATTAGATCAACAAAGAACATTGGAGATTTTATGTGATTTAGGAGCTCAGTTGATGAAGAACCTTTGGAATTCCCTTTTAAGTGAAGATTATATGTTGTGGAGAAATTCTAATGAACAAGAAAGGGAGAATAGAAGAAATGAAGAATGGAGAAGTGGCTTGGAATTTGAATTTTAAATATGGGATACTTTGTTTTTTAACAAAGTGTTTATACATTACTTAGCCAAAAAATTGGCCAGCCAAGGACACCTTGAGGGTTCAACCCCAAGGCACATGTGGGCCTAAGGCGCCACGCCCAAGGGGGAACCCGTGGGGAAAACCCAAGGTGGCAGAAGCCACGCAGGGGAGTCAAGCCTGCGCAGCATGGGCGCTAGGATGCGTGCCCGAGGAAGCATAGTGGGCGCCAGTGGCGCGCCCGATTGGCAGGGGTGGGGGCAAGAGCGGGCCCGCTAAGAGAACTTGGTGCGGGGCGGCACTGAGAGGGGAGAAGTTCAACTTGGCGGCTCTCGGAAGCACTTGGTTGATAAGCCGCGAGAAAACCGGCCGCCATTTCGATGTGGGACGAGTTTTAAAAACTCGGATCTGATCTACGCCGTCCATATGATCTGTGTGTAATCGCGGCCATCCATCTCATCTGCGGCCCTGTGTTATAATCTCAGCCGTCCGAGAACATTTAAATCGCGATCCAACAGCTGCGAGCATTGTCTTCAACCTCGGGCTCTGCCGAAGCCACCCACGTGCCTCTGTCGAACCAGGAGCAACCCGAGCACCGATTTCGAGCTCCCGGCCACTGTTGATCAAGCCGAAGACACCTTCAAGTTTGTCTGTCCCTAAGGAACTCGTCCATGCTTTAAAATATACATGCATGCAATGTTTGGAGAATTTAGAGGTTGGCCGAGGCAAACAAAGTGCCAAGGCCATGAGGTTTATATTCTGCATGGTTTGGACCGAATGAAGGCCGTGCATGCGTTCTAAGTCGCATGCACGTGAGGAGGAAAAAAAAAGAGAGAACCCTCGGTAAAACAGGAAAGGAAAATAAATATTTGGAGAAAATCTGGAAGATCCGAATGTTTTGGGGTTTCAAATATTTATCACGCGGATGGACAGAGGCTCCTCTACCTATATAAAGACAGTCCGAGACCTCGGTGCTTCTTGCTGAGTTTTTTGTTGAATATCGGTGTCCCGTGAGTGCTCTGCCTCGCAAAGTTTTGAAGCCCCGTGCATACTTGCGCTGCTAAGTTCCTTTCGCGCACCCCTTGTGCGAAAGAAGAAGGGAAGGTCCCCTGCGTGCTAATCCTTTGCGCGACAGGAAGGAGAGGAGCTTGCACGACCTTGCGCGCTCCCTTTGTGCATCGCGCCCCCTGCGCGGTAGGCACTTGGGCGCCTGAGGTGTCCTTGCACCCTTGAGGCTTGCGCGATCAGCTTGTGCCTTGCACCCTGTGCGGCCGTAGCGATTGTGCGGCCCGTGGATCAAGCCCACTTGCGCGGCTGGCGAGTCCCACACCCTATGCGGTGTTTGAAGTGAAGATAAGGCCGCACACCTTGCGCGCCTCCTTTGGTGTTTGGGTGTGAGCAAGAGAAGGCCAAAGACAAGGAAGAACACCCTACGAGCAGTGGGTGTGCACCAAAGAAGACCCGAGGCCTTTGTGCCTTGTGTGCAAAAGGAACAAGGAGAGGCTGTAGCCCTTGTGTGGTTGAAAAGTGAAGATCACATTTTGTGTTTGTGTGTGTTAAGCAAGTGGAAGAAGGCCAAGATCAAGTGTGTGCAAAATGAAGAATTTTTGTGTACTTAACAAGTAACAAAGAAGGCCGAACCTAGGTGTGTACAAAGTGTACACATTTAGAAGTCGAAGGAAGAGGAAATCCACACTAAAATATAACACACTTTTAAGTGTGTAATAAAAAGGAATAAAGTGTGTGAAGTTCAGAGAAGGTGTGTGCTTAAAACAGTTTACACCCTTTGTGGGTTTACTGCACCAAGGAGAAAGAGGAGAGTGCATGCATGCATGCACGTGCACACATGAATAAAGATTAAATCAGGGGTGTGCATCTGAGTTGTCCAAGACCAGGGGTTCTTGAAGATATTTGAGAACCCATGCTATCAGTGCATGAAGATGAAGAGTTTCCATGTACTCAGTGCATGAAGTAGAATTGGAGTGAGACTGGACCAGACCGAAGTTAAAGATATCAGTTGTCTGAGTATTCAGTAGTTGGAGAGAGAAGCCAGGTCATCCTGAAGAAGGAGATAAAGACTGAGCTAGATGAGAAGCCTTGATCAATCACAAGTGATCAGAAGAGAAGAGCAAGGCCAGCAGCCTTTATCCCAGGCTGCTGAAGTTACTTGAAGAGCTGAACAGAGGAGAAGAGCTACTCGTGTGACTCGAGGAGCCAGAAGAAGCCCCCTGTGAGACTCAGGGTGGAAGAAGTCTTTAGTGGGATTCTGGAGCAGGCCAGTGGGACTCTGGTGACACTGTGAGAAGCAGTATAAAGACCCTCCTGTGGGACTCAGGAGAGGTGCAGTGGGACTCTACACCGACCATTGTAATACTGAGAGATTATAATGGGAGAAACCATGTTGGGGGTATAACCAACATGGCAAGGACGTAGGCCTTTGGTGCCGAACCTTGTAAATCCTTGTATCCAGTGCCTTTACATTTACTGCATCATTCGAGGAAAGGTGAGAGATACAAGAAGAGTGGATCGAGGATTTAACCAGCCATAGAGGTTTAATTGATAAGGAATCAATTAGTAATAAGTTTTAAGGGATCACTGATTCACCCCCTCCCCCTCTCAGTGATTCACACTGATCTGGGTACTACAATTTTATTATAACTTTTTTATTAATTATATTATTATGATACATTAATTATAACATGAAATATTTACAATAATTAAAATATTAAATCTGAATAATGATGTAAATATTATTATTTTTAACATTACTAAAAAAGCACATAATAGAATTTTTCTAAAATAAATCATTTTTATATTTGAAATATAAAAATTTCATTTACTAACAATATTGGTAAAATTAATTATATATATATATATCTAAATAAAAAAACAATATATATACTTAACATACAAATATATTTTTTTTTTAATTTTTTAATTTTTCTTTAATTTTGGAAAAGGAGACATCATCCTTGCCGCCTTTGTACTAAACCCAATGGAAGAAAAGTTGATGCTTCCTTTAGGAATTAGATTTAATAAAATATAAGCTATGATTATTTATATAATTTTTTAAAAAAGGTATAAAAACACTCACAATTGTGATCCCATTAGGGTTTCTATAACTATATAGTACTTCATTCCATTTGATTGGGACATATGGTTTTGGGGCTCTTGAACAATTATAAGTTGTAGGTATCATGTTGAGTTGAAGCCTTTGTGTTACTTCATTTGTCAGGAATTACAACACATTGTTCAAGAATGACCCATTGGGAGACATCGAAAGAGGAATGTGTGTCCTAACAACCATCATTCAACTACATATCACATCTTTTGTGCGATGTATGGGTTCCCAGCCTCATGTATCTTCTACAATGCTTCTGTTGAATAGCATAGAGCATCATGTTGATGTTTGAGTGGTCATGTAAAATTCATTAGGTGGGTGTCTTTAAAGAGTTATGGTTGTGATGGAACCCATCATCTGATCTAATTCCACCTTGCAATGTTGGACATGGGAAATCTATACCTCGTTATATAATTCCATCATGACATAGCTCTAAGTAGGGGGTAAACACATCCTCATTTACTACCCCAATGGTGTATTAGCTTTTGTAGGGGGGGTGAGATGTTGGTCTCGTCCTTTTCATATTTCTAGTTTCTTTTCAGACCTTCAGATATTATCCTATATGATATATGTTTTCATCTCCTTCGAGTCATTGGGTACTCTAGGTGGTATTTTGACATTTATTCCTATAGAATTATGGGTAATGTATTGGGTTCCCTCATAACCATGTTTAAAATATTTCGTACTTTCTTTGATTTAATAAAAGGGGGATTGAACCTAAACCTCACTAAAAAATATAATATTTCATGAACTTCACTTCTTACTTATTATAAAAAATGTGTTACATTAACACAGTCTACAGATGTATTTGAATGATAGTTCAAAAAACATCACATTTTCAAATCATATAGAATTAATATTCTTATCTTTTTTAGTATAAATTCATCTTTAATAAATCAATTGAGTTATTAAATATCAAAAAAGTTAAAAATAATAATAAATGTAACATTAAGTATTCATTATAATATATGTTGAAACCATGATTTTGGGTATTTTATTTGTTAAAATATATTGTGAGATTAAATTATAGAGTAATTGAATTTATTTCATGGAGATATTAATAAAACATTCCATGGTTGTATTTTGAAAAAAGAATTTTTTTAAAAAATAAAAATAAAAAAACCAAGGTTGGCCGGATAAAATCAACTGAGCATAACACCCACTTAGTATATGATTTTAAATTTATTGAAAATAATCATCGAATTTGAAAATCATTTAATTTCTATATTCTTAATTTATTGATCGAAAATTCAACTTCTATAAATCACTTGGGTTTTCCATTATATGAATCATTCACAATAATAATAAATTTAACATTAATACTTCATTATAATAGTTCTTTCAACCAATATTTTTTAAATTGAATTTTTACATAATATAGAAATATTCAATGATGAAGTTATTGAATTTATCCCATGGATATATTAATGAGTCATTTCCTGTTTTTATTTTCACAAAGGGTATAGTAACTGTCAAAAAAATAGAACCAAACAAGGATAGCTGGCGGATGTCGATTGAGTACAACACCCACTTAATATATGATTTTAAACTTATTGACAATTATCATCACATTTGAAACTCATTGACATTACTTATTATAAAATTATTAAAAAATCAACATCAAAAAATCAATTGGGTTATTCAATATCAAAATTAATTAATAATTATAATACATTTCAAATTAATACATGATTATAATAATTGTTGTAAAAAGGAGTCTATATATTTGATTTGTTATAGTATATGACTAGACTCAATAATGATGTTATTGGATTGATTGTGAAACCCAATTTAAATAAGGTTTTTGTAAAGAGAAATGACCAGGGGGTGTGTGGGGTGGCCTATAGGAAGGACCAAAGCCATAATGGTGTGGAAAATGTGGACCGTCGGCAAAGGGTGGCCCCACTAGGTTATCTCTTTGTATTGGTAGAGTGTAAATGATTATAACATAACATCATCACAAAGATTTTTTTGATATGGGAATCAGATTAACATTTTCACTATTTATCTATTGAAAAATTCCAACACTTGAAATACCTAATCAAAATTGGGTCATGGGGATCATCTCATACAACTAACACATATGGTTTTTCATGAAAGGAGGTGTCACATCGAGATTGTTGTGTTCATGTTGAGCCCATGATTGTGATTTGATCCTTCCCGTGATATTATATGAATATCATTCTATATTTTAGAATTTTGAATTATAGTATTTAAAAGAAAATTATGGGGACTATAAAAATGACGATGATGAGTTTCACAATAAGTTTAAAATATGTTTTTCATGTGTCATGCCACGAAAACTATCCATTGAGTGAGTGCATGAAAATTTTCAAATGAAATAGTTAACATATGTGCAAAGAGCTGAAATGAATATACATAAATAAAAGTATGTTTCCCAAGTACATTTGAGCTGATTCATGTTTGGGAAATTAATTAGGGGTTTGAGAAGCTAAGGGAGGATAAAACACGTGTTTTGACTATACATTTTCCAAAATAGAGGTATCAACGTTAATTCTCTTAGAACTACACCACAAGGGAAAAGGTTGTTCCATAATGGAAAAGGATGCAAAAAATGTGTTTTTTAGGAGGCGATCTACCGAATCTATGTTTGCTGAGGGAGAGATCAAAGTGACTGCACTGTAACTTCATAGAACATTCAATAGTGATTATTTCCCATATAACATGGCCTAACCTAGTTGTATTTGGTCTTCAAGGGTAATAACATTAATGATAATGTTGGTCTCGGAGAGGTTCAAATCCTTTAATGGGTTAAATATGGGATTTCAATCAATTTTGAATTGATTTATCACGCCAATGTTAAAAGGCTAATTTATGAGGCCTTAAAATGCCCAGTTGGAACCAATGAAACCCCTACAAATATTGTTATTTTTCTACTGATCAAAATTCTTATAGAAATACGAAGAAAAAAACACACCTCCACACCATAGACCCATCATTTACACCACAATTTCTTAATGTGAAGAATCGGTTCACACATAATTCTAATTCCTTACACTATGGTGGTGCCACACATGGTGATTCTGCAGACATATCCGTACAACCTTTCTTTTAGGGACCCCATCCTAGGCCACCCAATTCCATTGTGCCCCTTTATTTCACTTTGGTGTTTGTTCTATCTCAACTCTATAGCATATCCTTTAACTTTCTTTGTGAAGAACCCAATTTTTTAAAAAATCTATTCTTCACGCTTCTTCGACCAACCTCATGGATACCTTTAGATAGATATAGACTATGGGTATATTTGGATCAATTTTTTCTTGTATTTATTCTTCATTTACTTTATCCAGAACCCATTTTTATTTGATTGATCAATTTTGGGTGATCCTAGAATATGATCATATGCTGGTTGGTGTGTGAGAACAGTTCAGGTAACAAATCCCTCACTGAGCCTAAACATAGACATTGACAACTTCGGTAAGAATATCTTTACCTTTTTGGGAACTCATTATGCATGATTCCATAATATAATTTATTTGTTGGAATTTTTGATATCATTTTTAATTTTTATCGCATGTTGGTGTGTGTATCTTTTGAGACCTGTTGTGATACATTATTCCATAAGTGATATTGGTGTATCTGATTTCCATGTTTGATTGTGTTTTCCGGATTCTATGTGTTTTACTTTATAATTATATTTATATGTTTTGATTTTCTATGTGCTTCACAATTTTTTGTATTACCATTCATGCACATTTTAGTGGAACTTGAGATATCTGTACCATCACGACATTAATTTTATAGTTGGGGAGTGTTCTTAATTTTACAATGATAGATACAATGGACCAACAAAAAGAATGAAGGTATGAGGTATCCATGGTGTCATGTTGGGGATACATTCGAGGCATCCTTGATATTCAATGAGATATGCACCATGAGGTAGCTTAGTTTCAACTAGATCTAATTTAAGGGCAAGTTCCACTTGTGGGATTGATGATTACATGTAGCATGGACACATGACAATGTGAAGATTCCATATATATTCTGGTTTTGTTACTGCTTAATATTTATGTTATCCTCCATCATGGAGCTGATGTAGGTACTTTTGGGGGTTTGTGGGGGTTTGGTTAGTGTATGACCTCTTGTTTATTGATTACATGTTTATTCCATTACACATTTACTATTATTTTAGAATTCTCTTGTTATAATTCATAACACCAGTTTAAGGATGCATTGGTTTTGTGAAACTATGTCTTTTACTCACACCATACTAATGGGTTTCAAAGTGCTTATATATTTCAGAGATACCAGGAGAAGGTCAAGGGAACTATGGTGGATAGCTGAGTAGAAGAGAATATTGATTGTGGTGGACATGATGGAATCTATTGAAACCACGATTCTTCCTTCATTTATCTACTTTTATTGATCAAGATAGGCTTGTAACATTATGAGTCTTTTATTCATATGAAATTTATTGGATATTTTATTCATTATGTTACTATGATTATTTAATTATAATATTATTTATTGTGGTTATTAATAATCCCAAGATATGATATATAGGGTATAGTCTTCCCATGGATGGACATAGACCCTTTACTTTAGTCAGAAGACTCTTGTATACAGAGAGGCTTGCAGAAAGTTTTGTGGAACTTCAGATTAGAATTGGTAGTTTATGTCAAGGTGTTAAAAAATAATAATAAAGCACGAATATTTTACTGGACTTTATTTTCTCATGCCTTGATTTGGTATTATATTGATAGGAGGAGAGAATATTGGAGCTCTAGTAAGGGAATAGTGTCAGGGATTATATAACATGGTATTGTGGACCATCGAGTTTCCTTAAAAGGGGTAATTTATGAATTTTTCTATTACCAATAACTAAAATATCCAGGGTTGATGCACTGGTTGTTGATATGTGATTTTTAAGATTTCACATGAATTCATGAATCATGACTAGGAACATAGGATCACATGTCATATATATATATATACACACACTTGTTTTTATGATACCTAACAGTTCATTACTAGAAGTCATTGACTTTTTCTATTTGTTGGGGATAGATTCTCTACAGTGTGATATATTCATGTTTTTGTACAGTTATGTCCTAACATTCTTTAAATAGTTGAACTGAGAATGTTTTTATATATATATGAATATTGTGAATATTGTGTTTGGATGAAGACAAGAGTTAGTGTTGGGTGGGTTACACCTTGGGTAGAGGGAAGACACCTAGGAGAACCTTGTTTGATATCCATAACTGGTTAGGAAATGTTTATGCAACTAATGTTCCTTTTTTTGGAGAATATACCTCCTCATAGTTGTTTTATGGAATCTCTAGTTGGGGAAGATCCTCTTGACCACATTCCTAAACATTCCCTTGTGGTGTTGGCAGTGGTACCTTTCCACCCGCCACCACAATCCATGGTAGACTATGATATGTATTTCTATCTCTATTATCCCGAATGATTTCAGTACTACAATGGAATATAGTATTTTGAGGACTATGGGGAAACTATAGAGAGCATCATTAACCAGGCTGAGACACTAATAGAGAAGATGGTGAACCTGGAAGTGTTCATTCTATGGAGGCCTCCCAGGATTTGGTAGAGAATTATGGGTCACACTTTAATATGTGAAAAACTCTTATGGGATTAAATAAATGAATTTTTACATTGTTCTTTCCAAACTAAATATTTCCAAGATGATGATTCCATGGAAATACAGTAGGGATCTACAACATTGTCACCATAATGCACTTTCATTACTTAACTCCTCATTTTTACTATATTTTATTCTTAATGAGGCTCAAAAGACCATGAAGGTCAAAATCTCACATTGACCCAACCTTATATAGAAAATCCCTAGCATCGACCATGATTTTTAGTCAGATTTTCAAAGGAATTCCCTGGCCATTGAGAGGATTCAAGAGGATGACCATGAAGTTTGTGTTTAGAACCCTTCACGGCTTAGATGGGTGGACCACATACTTCTACAATTACTACATCATCTTATGGAAGGAAGAAGAAGACCAGAGACATGCAATGGACTAGAATCATTCAATTATAGTAGTGTTTAGTCTCTTTGGTTATATCCATAGGTGACCCACAATGTTTCAACTATGGGGAGTATAGAAAATATAGTTGGGTATGGACAATAACCCAATGTCAGTTCCATCAATGTATCATGACATAAATCATTCAATAATTTTGAACCATATCATCGTATTGGAGGTAGAGACAACCAAGACCATGGTGTTGTATGTCCAGCCAGGATTCTATGCAGGATACCGAGACTAGATATGCACATTAGGGAAAGGTCTGTTAGGCTGAGGTCAGTTGTGTATATGCTATTGAGCAAACCCCATCAGAATCTGGAGACGGTATATCTACATTTCATGATTTGGTATTGATTACATCAAATCCTTCTATATATTTTTTCGAAATTATTGCTCCCCATTCCTTTAGAGCCTCACAATTTGTTGCTGGAATTGACCTAATAGTTATGTTCTCACTATTTTAATCTCCCTTGACACACCATTGGGAAACAATGTGGAACATCTCCAATAATGTCCATATTTTCCCATTTTTTGTCTATAGTTATGGTCACCTGTGGGAGTTCATGAATTTAGAGATGATGAGGTTCGATGTGATTCTATGCATGGATTTTCAGACAATCATTAGAGCTAAAATTGATCCTAATCGGAAAAATGTTTTTTCACTTAAAAAGATAGGGATGTTTGTGAAGACCAAATAGTGGGAAATGGGATTACAAAGATTTAGAAAAAACATGATTCATCTTGATAAAATTACAAAACATATGGATGACATAACTACATTAATAGCATAAAAAATAGTCCCTACATCTTTTCCGATAGTCATGGATCTCTATCAAGATGTCTTCCTTGACAAACCTTTTGAAATCCTTCAAAATATATGAGGTCAATTTCAATTGAAACTCATAATGGGTGAGAAACCCATTTTGATAGCCCCATATCATAAGGAATCAATCAGGATGAAGGGAATTAATGTGATGTTGGGTAAATTGGAGATAAAATGCTTTATCAGGTTGAGTAATTCACCATGGGATAAGCTAGTTTTATTCTCCAAGAAGGCATATGGAAGTATTTGACTTTTCATTAATTACAATGAGATGATACTATTGATGGAGAATAAATGATATCCATATACTATGATCAATGGTCTTCTCTACTAGTCATGAGGATCCCAATCGTTCTCGAATATTGACCATTAATTGGTCTATCATGAAAAATGAGTTATAGAGGATTTCATTTTACGTATTGTTTTTCAATGATGGTATGGATTGTAATGAGTACATGAAAATTATACCAGTATGAATTATGCACCAATAGTGTTCATGGACCTCCTGAATAATGTGTTCCATTTATACAAAGACTAATTCATTTTAATGGTCATTTATGTAATCGTATTCTACTCACTGGAACCATAGCAGTATGCTTGACACCTAGGTATTGTCAAATGTCCACATTGAGAACATGTTTTTTATAAAAATTTCTTGAATATTGACATTTTTATTTGAGAGGTTCAGTTCCTAAGACATGTGTTGTATGATACTGGTAAATCTCTAGATCCAAAGAAAAGTAATACAATCATGTCCTTGAAATGTATCCAGAACATGTATTAGATCAAGACCATTTTAGGATTAAAAGAATATTACTGACTATTTAATTAGGACATATCCTAACTATGAAAACCCATGATTGAACTAAAGAATAATTTTGTGATGTACCTGTGAAAATATTAGTGTACAGAGGAATTTCTTAAGATAAAGATAACATTGATGAATTCTTAATTACTGATACTCTATGAGCCTCTGATTGGATATTTATTGTATTACAATGAATCAAGTGTTAGATTAATAGCCATGATCATACCGAGAGAAATGGTATTAGAATATGAGTAATTTTAAATTTGACCCCATGAGTAGGACTACCCCAAACATGACTTGGAGGTAGAAGGAGTTCATGTGTTAATGTTTTGGGGATACCATCAACTCAGTTTGAGATTTATTGTCTACATATACCAATTTTTTTTTCAATACATCCACCCATAGAGGGACATGAACATGAGAATGGGGATCTAGATTATGTATTTGTGTATTTTCACTTTTAATATGGATTATATACATATTATTGGTTATGTCATTGAAGAGTCACTAAGCTATAAGGCTTAGGTTGGGAATGTTCTTAGTGAGAGACCCTAAGTTGTGTTGTGGTGCTTGATGATCTTGTTGGCTTATTTTAGGATTGATGATTCCCACCATAAAGGGTTTATGTCTTCTACTCCCTTGGTGATCACATCCTTACATGTGGATTTGGTGAAGATTAGTTTGGATTATGACCCAGTGTGGGCTGTGATGAGGGAATTAGAAGATGGTGTGAATCGATGACCGAATGATCGATGGATTCTGACAATATTATCGTGGTACATGGGAGAGTATTACTCCACATATCAATCAGAGATGATCTAATTAGAGATTAACATAGCTCCATATGGGAATTACATCCTATTATGACCATAAGTATCATGAATTCAGATGCAAGTTCCAGTGGTCATGAAGGAAGATGGATATTGCAAGTTACTTCTCCAGATATGCTACCTATCAAAGGGTTAAGGTCAATCACTAGTGATCGAGTGGTCTACATCACCCACTTTTGATACCCATGTGGAAATGAGAATACATAATGATAGATTATGCGATGTAATTACACAAGACCCTAAGGATATAGGTTGTATTATTGCTGATTTTTTATTAGCTAATGAATAATTCTAAATTCTTATCGATTAAAGAGACTCACTCAATGGAGGGGATGGGGAATCTTTTTTCCCATGAGATTATATTCCTTAATAGAGTTCCGTTGAGAAATTTATTAGATAGTGACATGTTATTTACATAATGGTTTTGGTAAGGAATGTAGAAATTGTTGTGTCCTGGGCCTTGAGAGCCCCCGCCAGGATTGTTGGCGCCTGTGCCCCGGTAACCAATCCCACATCGGTTGTGGAGGGAGATTGGTGGGTGCTTGAAATTCCCGTGCCTACCTTCCCCTCAGCAACGCGTTTTAAAGCCGTGAGGCCTGGGATAACAACTGGGTCAGAGTGGACAATATTGCTGGGCCGAGGGATCCGATCCATCAATTGGTATCAGAGGGTGGTTGGTCTCGGGACCGGTGTGGGCTTGGGGGGGGGGATGTTGTGTCCTGGGCCTTGAGAGCCCCCGCCAGGATTGTTGGCGCCTGTGCCCCGGTAACCAATCCCACATCGGTTGTGGAGGGAGATTGGTGGGTGCTTGAAATTCCCGTGCCTACCTTCCCCTCAGCAACGCGTTTTAAAGCCGTGAGGCCTGGGATAACAACTGGGTCAGAGCGGACAATATTGCTGGGCCGAGGGATCCGATCCATCAGATGTGTGGGTGTTGATATATATATAAATCACATAGAACATCTCCCAATTAAATTGTTGTAATATAATTCATTCAAAAGATTTTTATTCAAATTTTAAAAAAATATTAAATAGAAAATTAATTAACACGGGAAGGTAAGAAGTTGAGGGGAATGGCTGACCTCAATGCTCGGAGGTTCAATTGGATTATCAAGTAATATTCATTGTTCTATTAATGGTCCTCTTTGACCCATTCACATATATTAGCTCAAAAAACAAGATTAGAAAAAAATATATCTTTCATAGTATATATTGAATAAAAATTTATATTATTAATGAAAAAATAATATTAAAAATGAAGAAATTTGAAAAAAAAAATGATAACAAGTAATATATAGTATATATTGAATAAAAAAATTGTAAATGAATAAAATTTAATGATTTAAATCATAATAAATAATAAATATATTATTGTAATAAATATAATTACAAAATGAATAACAAAAACTGAATAAATTATTGAAATATTATTGTGTGTGATAGTCTTCAATATAAAATTTCAGTAATTACATTTATATATGTGTTAAATTTATGTGGCATATGTTTGATATTTGTTAAAATAAAAAAACAATTGTCATTTTATTACTGGTCCATCACACTATATAATTTGTCAATACATTAAATTAATATTAATTTTTAATTATTAATCATATTTTATTAAATATAAGACTTATTTGAGTTAAATATATAGATATATTATTATATAAATCATATTTATTGAAATATTATATATATTGATATATATATATATACTATACCAAAAATATTAAATATATTATTAAGAAATTTTGTACACAAACATTAAAATCATGTAAATTAAAAATATATTGAGCAAATAAATATTTAAAAAACAATAAATTTTAAAAAACTAAAAACACATAACATTATTAATTGAATGATAATATGAAATTAATTCATGTCACAAATGAGTGAAATTTAAATAAAATATGAGCAGATTAAAAAGAAAATAAATAATATTAATAAGAGATTAATTGTATAATTTGTTTAAGATAGTTAATATATTTTTAAATAGAAATGGTTAAATATTATGAATGAAAATTACTGCATTATTAAAAATATAAAATGATAAATAATATATATAAATAAAAATTAAGAATGTGTACTTTTAAAAAAAAATTGAAACAAACCAATAGTTTAAAATGGATAAATTACAAAAAATATTACAAAATTTATCAATGAAATAATTATTAATAAAAATAAATAAATTTAAATATATATAAATAAATATATATATATAAGTTAATTTCTTATAAATAGTATATATTAAATTTAAAAATATAAAATGAATAAAATTTAATAATTTAAAACATTTTATATTAAATTTAAAATATTAAATAATTAATAAATAAAATTATAAAATTATAATATTTACAATTTATATTATTTTTGTTTTTTTGTAACACCCCATGCATCCACGGTATGTTTCCCTTCGAATAATAAAATATCTTACGTTGTATGCAACTTCGAGTTCTAACACACCACAACCAATCAAACTAGTCATTATGAATAGTAATACCCACTTTTTGAATTTTTATAAATTTTATTTTTAAAAATTAGAATTTATTTTTGGATTCGGAATATCAAAATTATCTTTGGGTTAATTTTAGGTATTTTTCTAAAAACTTTTAATTTTTCATAAATAGTGAAAACACTACATTAATGTTTAAAATCGACTTTTTATTAAAATAATTATTTATTTTATTTAAATTTATTTAATGTCAAAATAGATACATAATACCTATATTATTTCAATGTAATTCATTAGAGTTATTTTATAATAAGATTATATGTATAATATTTTATTGAACTTTTTAACGTCTTTTAACCACCTACTAAGCACATTTGCAATTTTGCTTAAAAAGTAATTTCACTGCTTCTATGAATTGAATTTAAAAAATATGAAACATAGTTGAAATTAGTTAGTAAAATTTTGTTCAATAAGATTAAAATAATTTTTTATTAATAGTAACTTTTGACTTTTATTTACCAAGTTTAAAAGCTAATAGGGTAATTAATGGTAAAAATGATATTATTATTACCCTAACACATGTCCTAATTCTATTAGATAAATTTATTTCGACCAAAATCAACCATAGTAATAAAATATGATCCTTTTTTCCTCTTCGATTAAATTAGGACATTTATTATTATTTAATTTAAAGAAGAGTTAAAAGAGTTAAATTCAAATTTTCATAACTAAAAAATTTTTAATATAGGGGTATACATGATGTAAATTCAACTATAAATACTCATTAAAAATATAAAAATATTTCCTACATAAATGTATTTTATTTATTATTATTAGACATTAAATATTTGAATTTATTCCTGAGACAATGATGATGCAGTAATTACCTTATTAATGAAAGGTTAAAATAATTAATATTATAAATATTAAAATAAATTTAAATTGATACTTTTAATGCATTACAAAACATTTCATGGATATTATGACATGTCAGAGTTGATTAAATAATTTTTTTTCAAAGTAATAGATTTTTTATAAGTTTAACAAAAACAAAATACAAAATAGTGTCAAAATTGACATAAATGTGTTTTTAAATCAAATATTATATTATTAAATAATATAATATTCCTAAAAATATAAGATTCAGCCTAATTAATTATATAATGATATATATGTAAATAATGAACCACTTGGGGTTCTCTTGGCTTTTTATAGTATGTTTATTAACCATTTATTATAATAATACAAGAAGCCATTGTAAAATTTAAACTATTTAATTAATAGTTAAATTTAAAAGAAAATATTAATATAGTGACATAAACAAATATACAACCTATTGGTTGAGTGGTTTTCTACCCATACCCTTCATAGCCATAAAATAAATCCTTTTTTGTGCCATTTTAATTCAAATGGGACTTTATAATGATATAATATTTCAAGCTTTTTCTAAAGTGACTCTCACCTCTCTTATAAAAAGGGTACTTCCCTTATCTCAAAATCACACCTCCAAAGCCATTTGGCTCGTACAAAACCTACTAAAATAGCCTCACAAAAACCCTCACTTCAACTTAGAGTCCATATATTGATTATAAATCCATCCTAAGGATCAATTTTGATTAAATCCTAAGGAAGCACCCCATGAAAATGTAATAATTTCATCACCTCTTTCAAAGTTTTTTCAATCTTCCACATACTCGTTATTTGTTATTTTCTCACCAAAATAATAACTCCAGTACCTTATACATACTGTGATGTTTTTATAAATATGGAACAACCCTATTTTTTATTCTATCCAATTTACGAATGACAAAGTCACTATACGTGCGTATGTACGACATATCGTCTCCACGTTGTGGTGAAGTTTTTTATTCAACATTTCATTATTTGGATGGGTATAGTAATGAGTATAATTGATAAAAATAATAAATATAACCTGTTAATTATTTTTTTTATATCATGTACCATTTAATTACATACAATTTCACCATCAATAGAATGGTATTGCCGCTCCTGCGTACGTAGGGATTACCAACTCCACGAACGTGATGAGATTCAGTCCACATCATATCCATTCAAAAATGACTTTCATTTTTGATTAAAAATAGTTTTTAAGGACATATTATCATTTTCGATATGAATCAGATGCATCCTATTCATAAAAAACATGACTTACGTAACAAAGCATATAAAGTAAAACAAATTAGTTAACACCCGAAACGATGATACTACTGAAATATTATTAACAAATAAATATTAAGAGATCATATATGATATCATATTTATGTATGTTTTAATTGAATAATATAAAAACAATGACTTAACTATTATACAATATGTTAGATTACCCTCGACCAAGGAAAAGTACAAGTTAACGGTTAATTTCAAAATCTCTTTACTTATTCGAGGTTGTTAATACGTAAGTATCTACTTTGACCTCTTTATCATCCACATCTGTGTTCCTTAAAAATATATTTTAAAACATTCTTACTATTTACTAGATCATGGATTAAAGTAATGTATATCCATGTTTGATTTTTTATAAAATTTTTGGAATGGAATCTTTCTGCTGTTTTCCAAACAAGGTAATTTATGACATTTTCGGAAAATTAAGGTATGAATTTTTTTATCTTATACGGAGGGTGAGACTATTCTCTACCATTATAACACCTTCGAAGATTTCCTTACAAGATTATAATAATATATTCAAAATAAATTTTTTCTTATATAATTACGCGACTATTAAATGATTTCAAAATTTCTATCATATAAGTTTGATTTCATCTATGTCAACATCATTGGTTTTATTTTACATTTGTTTGCAGTCAAATTTTTATGATACAATCCTCCATATTGTATTGATGGTTTTGTGATATGTTTGAGTGTGTATGTGTTATTTTAATACCATTTATGGATTATGGTTAAAGTATTAACATTTAGTATTCTAGTTTTAATATGAATATTTAGGTTATGTTTCATATCTTTTCATATGAGGAATGCATAGGACATAGTATGTAACTGGTGGAGCCCGCTATAGATCCTTGATTTATCGGTAGTTCTCATGAGACAAGCTAGTGTCTTGGAAAAAGGCCTTGAAGAAGTCATATTTGTAATCTTGGCACGAGGACATGACTATGTGGTTATGATATCTCGAATTGTGCATTCATTCATTATGAAATTAGTTATTGATATTACATGTGATTATTTGACTAGTAGAATATCCATGTAAATAAGTAAATGGAATTATTTTGATTTATATTTTCTATATTATGCTGAATTTTAAGTTTAAAAGTATTTTTATTTAGTCTTATATATTTTCTCAAATGTTTATGATTATTTATGAAAGTTTCTAGTATATTTTTATCCTTACTGAGCATCAAAGCTCAACCCTTTCTATGCTTTATTTTTCCCAGGATGTGAAGAAGTATTTTATGGTTGAACTCCAGGAATTGGATAAGGTAAATGAGTGTGTTAAAAGGGGGCACAATGTAGTTGTTTTCCATTTCATGATGTAATGTAAAACTATTGTAGGTATATAGTACTTCTATGGATACTAAACTAATCGGTGTTTTGACACTTGATCTCTTGTGATCATGAAAATGATATCTAATAATGCACCAACTGTAGGTAACTAGTTTCAGGGCATTAGAGTTGGTATCAAAGGAAGTTTAGTACAAACCTTGGAAAATAGATTTATAAAAACTCTAATTAGAGAAAATTACCCTAAGATAGACTTTGAGGATTAGAATTGAAGGAGTTCCTAGAATTTTGGTAATGTAGTGATTTTGTAAATTTTTCAAGAAATGCATCCTTGTGTAGATACGATAAAGTAGAGGTGGCTCTGGAAATGATATACCTAGGAGTGAAAACCTCAACATGGAGTTTCGGGCTTGACACGGGGTATCCTGGTACATGACAACGGGCCTTTCTACACTCTTGGTTACAACAGTCTCGGGGGATATGCTTATGATAATTCACATTTTAATTAAAAAACCATTATAAAGGATATATGAGTAAATACTTCCTAAAATAAAACATTTATTTATGATTAATGACTATATGCATAAATTGTTCAATTTATGTTAGGTATTTTACTATTTTGGAATTATATATTATGATTCATAAACCAATCAAGTGTATGATATTGTTTAGAAATGGAACATAGTGGGTGTAATGGAAACCGTATTGACGCACATAATCCATTTAGAGAATTACCTCCTAATCAAAATTATTTTAGTAGAGCTAGTGATGCAACTGGTACTGAATAGCTTATAACCATATTATGACAACTCACTCAGGTTAGGAACAATAAACTTACCCATATGGAGCACACTGATCCATAGCGCGAAGGATTAATGTTAGACCGCATAATGACGCAACAACTACCGACATTCAATGGGACTAAAACTCCATTTTTAGTTGATGAATGGATAATTTTATCAGATAAAATATTTCATGCATTGGGGAGTAGCGAATAGAAAAAAGTTATCATGGTAGTTTATCGCCTCACAAGATATGCAGATCAATGATGGTCATTGATTCAAAAAAAAAGGAAGATGATGTGGTATTAAATATTTAATGGAGAGAGTTTAATGATATTTTCATAGAAAATACATGCTCATGACCATAAAGTGGATATAAAAAGTCAATTTTTGAGTCTAAGGAAAAAGGAGGATAAGAATGTCACAAAGTATGAGACTATCTTTACAAAGATATCAAGTCATCCATCAGGTTATATACGTAACCCAATGAGTATGATTGATCAATTCTTTGATTTGTTCAAACCATTTATCCTTCGAGCATTTGTCTCACAAACCTTCTTGTCATACGAAGATATAGTATCATGTGCTATCCAGATAGAAAAATAATTCTCCAATTCTTATGACTTTAAGGCAATACAAGAGAAGATGAGATCTACCGAACACTCTGGAAATGGAAATAATGGGAGCATGGAAAAGTTGAATTTCCATTCTAGAGTAAATTTGGGAAGAAACACCATGGTACTTTTCTTAAGGTAATGGGAGTCTGTTAAAAGTGTGGCGAAAAAGGCCACCAATCTCGTGATTGCAAGGGAAAAAAAGAGGCTATCAATGTTGACTTCTAAAATTGTATATAAATGGGGAATTATGCAAATGAATGTCCTAAGCGCCAAGGAATCATACCTCAGAAAAGGCCAAGCAAGGAAGGCCAAGCTAATGCGATCAATGCTGCTGAGGTTGAAGCTCTGAATGACGTGGTGGAAGGTAGTTTAATGGTTACCTAAAATTTAGCTAATGATTTATTCGATTCGGGATCATTGAATTGTTTCATATCTTCCCATTTTGTTAAGAAAATTAGATATTTCCAATTTGATTTAACAAGGGATTTGTTGGTCAAAACTCCTAAGGTATGTATCATTGAAACAATGTTCTTACTATCAGTTCTCATTAAGGAATATAAACATGCTTTATCTACTAATCTAATCGCCATACTCATGATTGAATTTCATATAATCTTCAGTATGGATAGAATTTTAAACCATGATGCGAAAATTTATTGTATAAAGAAAGAGTTTACAATTTTTTATGATGATAAAGAGTACCTTATCTTTAGAGGCAAAATTTCACCCTCTGATTCTTATCTAGATCCACCCCCATTAGATCTACTAAATTCAATTATTGGGGATAAAGAGAGTGAAATAACTATGTGTGAGGAAATGAATGTTAAAACAGAGGATGTACCTACTGTTAAAAAATATGTTGATGTGTTTCCTGAGGATTTATTTAGACATCCTCTAGAATACAAAATTGAGTTTTCCATTGATTTAATTCTTGGTTCAAACCCCATATCGAAGAACCCTTATAGAATGGACACTGTTGAATTAGTGGAACTAAAAAAACTAGAGAATTTTATTAATAATGAATTTATTCTTTTCAGTGTTTCTATATAGGGAGCCCCTAGTATTTTTGTTAAGATGGAAGATGTATCTATGATGTTGTGCATTGAATATAAGAAGATAAATTCTAAAACAATAAAGAATAGGTGTCCCCTACCTCACATTGATGATTTATTTGATCAAGTTCATGGATCTCAATATTTTTCAATGATTGATCGTTGATCGGTATGTCATTAGTTGTGCGTGAATAAAGAAGACATTCCAAAGATAGCATTTGGAACAAGGTATGAGCATTACCAGTTTACAGCAATGCATTTTGTAATAACTTATTTACCCATTTTTTTCATGGATCTAGTGATGATGGATATGGGAATTATTAGGGAAGGTAAAACATTAATACTTTTTCAAATGGTTGCCAATCCATCTTTACTAGAAAGGAAAAAAATTCTCATACTGATGATGAGGAGTTTCAAAAGAAAATTAAAGATGTGAACGATATGAGATTGATCAACGTTGTATATGAAGATTGAATTCTTAAATTTGGGAAGATACATTGTGTTCCAGACATACCTGATATAAAAAGGGAATTGTTGGATGATGCTTATAGCTCCAATTTTTCTATACACACTGGTAGCCCTGTGATGTATATAGATTTGAAGGAAAGTTTTTTGTGGGACAACATGAAGAGGGAGATTGCTGATTATGTGTAAAGATGTACGGTTTGACAATAGTGGAAGGATAGAAGACAACCTCCTAGAGGATTCGTGCAACCTATTACCATACCTGAGTAGAAATGGGATGATACTATGATGTACTTTGTCATGGGGCTACCAAACACTCCTAGATGGGACAATGGAATATGGGTCTTTGTTGATCGTCTTACCAAGTCATCACATTTTATTGCTATAAGAGAAGATTTACCACTTGAACGTTTAGAAAGACTATATATTAATGAAGTTTTCAGAATTCAGGGAGTACCCCTATCGATTGTTTCTGATCATGATCCCTGTTTTACATTAAGATTCTGGAAAAGTCTTCAGATGGACATGTATATTGAACTTCCTTTGAGGACTGGATACCACCCTCAAACTAATGGACCATCAGAATGGACTATTGAAACCTTATAAGACATGTTGAGATCTCACTCACCTGACTTACAAAGTATGTGGGTTCAATATTTACCTCTGGTAGAGTTTTCCTATAACAATACCTTCCATTCAAGTATTCATATTGCACCATATGAAGCGTTATATGAAAAGAGTTGTCACACACCAACTTGTTGGGATAATGTCAGTGAATGAAAACTCATAGGCCCAGAACATGTTGAGGAAACAATGGAAACAATGAATATTATGCAAACCCACATCAAAGCAGCTCCATGTAGGAAAAAGAGATATGTTGATAACCGAAGGATGGATTTAGAATTTTTAGTAGGTGATCATGTTTTCTTGAAGTTATATCCATGGAAGGGTGTTATATGTTTCGGTAAGAAGGCTAAATTACGTCCAAGGTACATCAGACCTTTCTAAATTATTGAATAAATTGGAGTCGTAGTTTACCATTTGTCAATTCCTCCAAGTCTCTCCAATGTTAATGATGTGTTCCATGTATCACTATTGAAAACATACATGCTTAACAAAACGCATGTAATCACCTATGAAGAAATTGAACTGGAATCCAATCAGTCTTATTGTGAAGAGCCTATCAGGAATCGTCGTACCAGAGAACAAGTGTTGAGAAACTGGACAACTCATTTGGTAAAATTTCTATGGAGAAACCATAAGATATAAGAGGCAACGTGGGGACCCGAGGAACATATGATGAAGAACCCCCCAAATATTTTTATGTAGTAGTATTCTAGAAATTTTGAGGAAGAAATTATTTTAAGGAGGGTAGAATGTAACACCCCAAGCTTCCACGGTATGTTTTCCTTTAAATAATGCAATAGCTTGCGATGTATGCAACTTCAAGTTCTAACAAACCACGAACAATCAAACTAGACATTATGAATAGTAATTCCCAATTTATTAAATTTTATAAATCTTATTTTTTAAAATGGACTTCATTTTTGGATTCTAAAGACCAGAAATAGCTTAGGGGAATTATTGGAATTGTTTTGAAAACATTCAATTTTTTATGAATAGTGAAAAACACTACGTTATTGTTTAAAATCGACTTTTTATTTAACTAAATATTTATTTTATTTAAATTTATTTTATGTCAAAATAGATACATAATATCTATATTAGTTCAATTTAATATATTAGAGTCATTTTATAATAAGATTAGATGTATAAGATTTTATTGAACTTTTTAACATCTTTTACCCACCTAGCAGGCACATTTGAAAATGTGCATAAAACGTAATTTAATGGCTTCTATGAATTGATTTTAAAAAATAGAAGAGATATGGTTGATATCAGTAAGTAAAATGTGGTTCAATAAGATGAAAATAATTTTTGGTGAATAGTAACATTTGACTTTAATTTACTACGGTTAAAAGTAAATAGGGTATTTAAAGGTAAAAAAGATATTATTATTACCCTAACACTTGTCCCAATTCAATTGGATCTATGTATTTCGACCAAAATAAACCTTAAGAATAAAATATGATCCTTTTGGTCCACTTGGATTAGATTAGGACATTTAATATTATTCAATTTAATGAAGAGTTAAAAGTGTTATATTCAAATATTCATAACTAAAACATTTTTAATATTGGGTTCTACATGAGATAAATTAGACTATAAATATTCATTAAAAGATAAAAATATTTCCTAAATAATGGATTTTTATTTGTAATTTTAAGACTTTAAATTATTAAATTTATTTATGACACAATGATGATGCAGTATTTTTCTTATTAATAAAAGGTTAAAATAATTGATATTATAACAATTAAAATAAATGTAAATTGATAATTTTGATGCATTTCATGAATTTTCAAGGATAATATGACATTTTAGGGATGATTTAAAAAATATTAAGTAAGAATGTTTTTATGACTTTAACAAACAAAATACCAAATTGTTTCAAAATTGATATAAATGAGTTTTTAAAACAAATATTATATTATTAAATGATATAATATTTCTAAAATTATATTGTTCTACCAAAGGAATTATATAATGATAGATATATAAATATTGAACCACATTTGGTTCTCTTTGATTTTATAGTAAGTTTAATAAACATTTATTATAATAATACAATAAGACATTGTAAATGTTTAACTCTCTAACTAAGAGTTAAATCTAGAAGACAAGGTTAATATGGTGACCTAAACCTATATAAAACCTATTGGTTGAGATGATTTAGAACCATCCTCACCTTATCCTTAAATTAAATCTTTTTTGGATCCATTATAAACTGAATATGATTGTATAATAAAATAGTATTTTAATTTTTTCATAATGTGACCCTCACCTCTCTTATAAAAGGGTACTTCCATTCTCTCAAAATCACACCTCCAAAACCATTTGGCTCTGCCAAACCCTACTAAAATATCCTCACAACTACCCTCAATTAAACCTAGAGGCATTTCATTTATTACAAAGTCAACCTATGGATCCATTTTGATCAAATGAAAAGGAAGCACCTGAAGAAGAGGTAATAATTTCATCACCTCTTACAATGTTTTTTTCTTCCTCCACCTCCTCTTTCCTTATTATTTCCATTCCAAAATAATAAATCTAGTTCCTTCTACATAAATTGTTGTTATTATAAAATTTTAAATACCATATTCATTATTGTATCTATCCTATGAATGACAATGTCACAACACATTCATACGTATGGCTTACCACTTACACGTCGTGGTGTAGTTTGTTATTCAACACTACATTATTTTAATGGGTATAATAATGTGTATAACTGATGTAAATAATAAATATAACATGTTAATTATTCTGTAAATATTATATACCATTCAATTACATACTATTTTACCATTAATATAATGGTATTGTCTCTTGCGCGTACGTACAGATTACCATCTCCATGACCATGATGAGATCCATTTCCCATCATAACCATTCAAGAATAATTATCATTTTATGATTAAAATTATTGTTTAGGAACATAACATCTTTATGTATGTGAATCAAATACATCCTATCCATAATAAGCACGACATACGTAACAAAACATATAAAGGAGAATGAATCAGTTAACACCTGAAATGATGATACTACTAAAATATTTTTAATAATGAAATATTAAGAGATCATATATGATATCATATTTATGTATGTGTTTTTTTATAGTTTAAAAACAATTATTTAACTATTATACCTGAAGTTAATGTACCTTTGACCAAGGAAATGTATCAGGTAAGCGTTAATTTTACAATCACTTTATTTATCTGAGATTGTTAATATGTAAGTATCTATTGGGACGTCTTTATCATCCACATCCTTGTTTATTAAAAATATATTTCAAAACATTTTTACTATTTTCTAAACTATGGGTTAAAGTCATTTATACCCTTGTTTTACTTTTTATAAAATGTTTTGAAAAGAATATTTCCATCATTTTCCAAACAAGGTACATTATGACCTTTTCAACAAATTAAGGTAAGAATGTTTTTTATCTTATACGGTGGGAGCGGCTATTATCTTCCATTATAACACCTTCAAATCATCCCTTACCAGTTTATGTAATGCCCCGACCCCATGAAACCTAGAGTCGGTGCAATATTTTAATACATTGGAATGATTGCAGGGAATCAAGTCCCGAATGATCGATTAGTTTAGCAGTTTTGGAAAATAGATTACATACATGAACGTTACTTTACACATTAAAAAATAAAACATAAGTTATACTTTGAGAACTCTATTATTCCCCTATATTAACCTTTAATCTCAATCATAATACATTTATTTGAATCCTGGGAGAATAAAAAATAAGAAAGTGGTCAGCTCAGATGCTCAGTAAGAGTTAGAAATACAGTGGAAGATAACATAAACATTACGCATGGTGAATAATTGAAAACACATTCCATTATAAATAATAAACATGAACACATTATCGAAAGGATATGAGTTGAGTAAATAATTCCATAATAAAACAAAGTCATGGGTATTCTACTAGTTCAATAAAAACATGAAATATCAATATCTAATCTCATAATGATGGAATGCATAATTCCAGACATCATAACCACATAGTCATGGTCGCATGCCAAGACTACAAATAATATTTTTTCAAGGCCTTGTTTCAACACACTAGTTTGTCTCATGAGTCCTACTAATGAATCGAAGAGAAATATCGGGCTCCACCCATAACTTACTACTTCCAACACATCTCTCTTATAAAAAGGTTGAAATATAATCTAGGCATTCATACTAAAACAATAATATGAAATGTTAATATTTTAACCACAATCAATGAATGGAATAAAAATTATCACATCCATAATCAAACATAACTCATTCAATACAATACAGAAGATTGTATTATAATAGATTCACCTCAATCAAGAATAATGAAGGATATTGAAATAGATGAAAATAATCATCAAAACTACATGGGAGAAATATACCCATTTTTCTAGAAAACATTTAAAAGTCTCACTATTTATCAAGAAGCGATTTAAAATACATTTTAAATCAAAGTGTCCCATAACACTTTGAAAAATTTAATAGGAATTTTAATTTTAAAACATTAATGTCCATATAAGTAAATCTTTGACCCATTTTTAAAACATGGACACTAATGAGAATGAATTAGAAGAATAAATTTTTAAAACCTTTAAAATGATATTTTAGCTGTAGTTCCTAACCAAATGGGAGATGCTTGATTAAAAATAATTGAGGTAGTCAAAACATTATAATATCATGAGAATAAATGGATTCATGATATACTATGTCAATGTACAGAATATACATGAAATAAAAGTGAATTGGCGCATAACAACAAAGAAGTCTCAATGGAATGTAAATTGAGATGAAATCCCTTATAAAGACCATATTCTTAGGTTAAGGATAAATCAATGACATGATTATGTGTGAAAAATATAAATACACTCAACATAATTGGTTATTAATTGTAAATAAATCAGAGCACATTCACACATATTCTTGTAAATACAACACCAATGACTTGGACGCTTAACTCAATGAATGGAAATTGAATTAAGATTACTCTTATCAAACTCATATCAATGAATTGAGAAATTAAAAATGGATTGATTATGTGTATCAAAATTATATCCACAAAAACGGTAGTGTAAAATAATAAATAAATAATAAATAGTGATTCCTCACAAAAGCATGGAGTAAAATAATCAATGACTTATGGGTAAATCCCAATGAGTGGAAATTGAAATTTGAAATTCCCTTAATGATTTGGTAACTCATTTAACATACACCCCATGAAAGAAGGATCGTACAATTAAGATTTAAATACCACTAAATTAAAGTATATTACACCACGAGTAGAATCATGGGCAGTATATACACCACAGAAAAATAAATAGTAGCAAATATAGCATGATTCTAATGGGAATAAAAAGTGAGATGAAAAACCCTTACCACATTGTAATCAATTTAGTCATATAAAAAAAAGTTAATAACACCAAATGGATCACAGAATACCATGAATATAAATAGAATCATGATAATATATATAAAATTGAAGTAAAAAATACACCCTATGTAATAAATATGTGGCAAACAATCAAAATCTCAAGAAATTAATGATGAGATAAGAAACCCCTTACCCCGTGTCTGACTTGACCCGTTCATTCTTTAATATCTTAAATAATAAAGTAAAGTTAATTTATACTTTCTTAAAAACATTTTTCAAGTTTATTATTACTTTTATATAAATTTTTACCATGTTATAAACAATATTTAATCATTTAAGTAAATAATGGTCATTTTGTCGATATTTTGTACTTGAGTCAAAAATGAACTTGTTATAATTACAAATTATCATTGTGGTCAAAAGTATATTATATCTAGTATCATATTCATGATTTAAATATCACATATATCATATATATCCAGTAAAATATATAATTAGTACATTGTATTTGGATATAAGAAATAAAATACATCGTTCTTAGAGACGGTAAGCCGTATGTACGCATTAACGCTACTTTCATTTCTATTACATATTTAATTAAATGAATACATAATGATACATAGATATATTATAATTATAGTATAATATAATTTTCAAGATTTGATTCATATTTTAATTAACTCCATCCTTTACACATTCCATGTATGTCATGAATGAATCATATCACCTTGAGGGGGCGGTAGTCCGCACTTCCTCAAATGAAATTATTCTGTTCACAAATATTGGAAAGCTTAAATGAATGTTTGTAAATGAAAATTACAAAAGCATAGAGAAAAAATAAAAATAATATATATCATATATAAGTATAGTGTCATCGTAATGGCCACCATAAGAGGCAGTGGAAGATAATTGAACAATCATCGTTTCGTGAGACATTAGTTCACCGTCCACAGAAACAATATGTTATTTTACCATTAGATGGTGGTGTGTGTAAGTGTAGCTCGAATACTACTCATAAAAACAACCTAGAATATTGATGATACTGGTATTATTTTAAAAATAAGTAATAAAATGATTTTAGGGTGTTGGAGAAGTAAAATAAAAGAAGGGTACTTTAGGGAAGATGTTACCTTAAAATTGGGTAACTCCGTTTGGTTTGAACCAAAAAGATTTCATGAAGTGTATTCTACCTAAGGTATGGAATCTAAGTGTAAGATATGGATTTTGAGTGCTTATTTTTGAAGAGGTTGGATGATCCAATGGGCATGAGAGGTGTGAGTAATGGGATAGTGGTGAGGGATTTTTATACGGGAGAGGAGGGGCTATTTAAGAATGTGTTAAAATATTATTTTATTATATAATGATTTTCGTTTCTAAATGTCCCAAATTGATTACAGTATAAGATAAGATGACTCATCGTCGAAATAAAAGCATCCAATAAGATTTGGACAGGTTTTGGATATTAATTTAATATTTATAATCTTATTTATTTAAATCATTTATTATTGAGGTAAACACTGCATCATTATTGTGTCATAAATTATTTAATTTATCTGATGTCTAAAAATTATAAAAAAAATACAATAATGTAGGAAATCATTTTACATTTCTATGGAATATTTATAGTCAAATATATCAATTATATAACCCCACATTAAAATTGTTTTTGAAAAACAATACATGATGAAAACATTTTTATTTTTACATAAAATAAAAATTTTCAATATAATTATCTTACCCAATTGGCTTTCAAAGGACAAAAGTCTCACACAAGAGTTTTTTGTTCTTCTATTACTAATCCAATATGGTTAGGAAAAGTGATAAGGTAATTTTATATTAATTTAATATTATTTTTACCTTGAATTACTCTATTTACCTTTATCCGCGGTAAATAAAAGTTAAAAGTTACTATTTAACAAGTATTATTTTAATCTAATCGAACCAAATTTTACTTAATAATAACAAACACATATGTTGAATTTCCAAAAATCAATTCACAGAACCGGTAAAATTTTATTTCAATGAAAAATTCAGATTTTTAGCAACAACTTAGTGGTTTCACTATTCATCAAAAATTGACGTTTTTAAGAAAAATACCAAAACATAAGACTAAGATATATTTGATACTCTGAATTCACAAATTTTTTATATTTTACCAAATTAAAAACATATATGTTGCATTAATTTATTTAAAATTAATTCCTATTGTCAAAACAAAAAGCATGTTTTTATGAAATAATAATTATCAAAAGATTGACACTTGTTTATGCCCAAATTCCAAGTAAAATTTCTTCCAATGACCAAAATTGAATTAATTGGTAAAAATATAATATAATTACACTTTAAAACCATTTATGAAGATAATCTAACAATATAAATATGTTATATTAAAAAGTAGTTTTGAATTAAAATATAGTATCTTTCACTATTCACTAAAAAATCAACATTATTAGAAAAATACCAAATATTCATCCAAAGTAAATTTTGATATCACGATTCCAAAGAATAATTAAATTTGTTCAAATTTAATATGTAAAAGTTTCAAATATTGGATTTAAAAAGGGTTCTCCATTAAAAGGTGGTAAAATTGCATTTTTTTATCTGAAAAATGGAATTTTTTCTTATAATATGTCTAATAAATACAAAATACATAATTTAAGATTTTATGGAGCATATAAAATTCAAAATCTAGTTAGTACTATTCATAATTTTTTTTAAATAGATAGTTTGGTAATTCGTGGTGCGCTCGAACTCATTGTTGTGTATTATACAAGTAATTGAATTACTTTAGAGAGATAACGAATCACAAAGTCTTGGGATGTTACATTCTCCCCTCCTTCGATCAATTTAATCCTCGCAATTTGGAATTGTTCTTAGAAAATAAAAGTTTAATAATACAAAAATACCTTTGTGGAAAACTCACATCTGAAATTGGGTTAATAAATTTTATTCTTAATAAGAGGGACAGAGAAATGAAAAAGTCACCACAAAATTATGATCTTAATTCAGAGAACATTGGTGGTAATTAAAGACACAAAATTGGAGGAAAAACTTAAATTTTTATAGGGAGTGATTGGGGTCATCAATTACAAACAAATGTAATATTGAGGGCCTTAAAACCATCAATCTATGATGATTTATAATATAATTGGTTATTCAAAACATAAAGCATTAGGATAATACATTTTCTGTCTTAAGATCCCTTCCCTAATGTTTAATAATTAATTTATTAATAAAATAAGAATATATATATATATATACGTGACCAGTAGATTTTCATTCATCATCTAATTCATACCACAAACTAATATTTCACTCCAAACGATGAGTATTCAAGAAGACTTAGTCAGACCTGAAGTACTGGAATCAACTTATAGAGAATCACATAATCCACAGAGGATGAACTGTATATTTTTCTTTTCTTTAGAGATTAACCAAAACCAAAATGGTTAGTAAATGATCAGATGATCCAGAAAAAGGATAATCCTTTAGAGAAAGAAATACTAATCTTAATTCCTGAAATTAAAAAAAATTACCCAAAGTTCAATAAATACAATTTAGTAAACAAATTTCCATAAAATCATTCAATATAATCCAAACTAATATTGAAACACAAAACTCAGATGAATTTTCTTAGGCAGTCTTCCATGTTAAATTGAATATCCAAATAACATCGACTACTCTTAAAGTTACAAACATAAAAATAATTAACCTAATCACATAATCTATACGATAGGTTAATAATTTCCATAAATAACCCAAATCGCTATAAATCCACTGTAAAAACATATTTAAAAAACCACCATTACTCCTCAAATGAAATCTCATTGTATTCTATTTTCCTTAGGCATATAGTGTTACCAAAAGAGCGAATATCATCCAAAATAACATTTAACACTTAATCACAAAATAATTTCCCTATACTAACGATAAATCATAAGTTCCAAAAATCAACATATTTTTATCCATAAAATCATTTAACTAAAAATAATTAGTCATACTATCTAGGGGCTTCACGTAGTCCAGTGGTAGGTGAAAAATTCCTGTCGCACTTTGGTTGTGGGTTCGATTCCCACTGATTTGTCCAATGTGATGGGTTGTCACTCGGTCTTCATGTTGTCCTTTTTCAAAAACTATATTTTATAACATTCCCTAAATGAGAAAAATTTCACAAAATAAACATCACATAATTTAACTACTAATGTTATCTCATACCTCACATTTTAATCCCAAACATTCATAACCTATAATTGCATTAAATTCAAGGATCATAAAAACCCAAATGGTTATTTATAAATATATCCACAAAATAATAGACAATTCTTCCTTGAATAGAATTTTTACATAACAAACTGCATGGTAACACATACAAGAGAAAAGTTATCCAATGTAATCTCATCAAAAAAGAGCACTAATACTTTTAATTATTTTTCCATCCATTTATTTACACATAGTTTCTTACTTAAATAAGACATTATCCTATATAATAGGGCATTGACATGGTTGATTCCAGGCCCCCTTACATTTATGACAAGTGACTATAATTTGATTCTTAGGATCATTTTTATTTTCTTCCATAGTACACTTAATTTTTCGTCGTCAATTCTTTACTTTATGTCCATCTTTCCCACACTTAATCCATTTCTTTGTTCCATTGAGACACTTTCATGGGTGTTTCCTTCCCTATTTCCTGCATGATGGAAAATGAGTTTTCTTTTCTCCATGGTCTTCACTGTTGGAGCTCTTACCATAAACCATATTTCTCTTCTTTGTTGAGTCTATGAGTTGGTTAATATATATGTTGTTGATCATATTTTTGGAAAACTAATTCGCCATGAAAACAATATCATTTACTCCTATCAGCATTTCATTTCATTTCTCATTTCCACCACTGTTCCCACCTTGTACATCATGTTCAATGTTACTATGAATTCCATGGAATCCAGCCATTGACTAACACAAAAAAGCATGGTGTGAGTCATAAAATCATTTAGAGAATATCATGACACCTTGTATTCAATCTAAGATGCATTAAGATCAACGAAGGTTATTTATTATCATCTTATATTAAAATCATTCAAATTGGTTTGTAGAGAAAAAGTGAATTATCCTAAGCATATCCCCCATGAATGTCGTTACCAAGAGTGCAGCAAGGCCCATTATCGTGCACCAGTTCCCATTTCAGTCTAGCTCAAAGCGGTGTTTTCCTGTTTTACACCTAGGTACATCTCTACCACAACAACCTCTACATACTCATATCCATACATGGATGTATTTCATGGAAAATACACAAAATATCTACATTACCAAAATTCAAGGAAATTCTTCTATACTAATCCTTAAATAATATCATAGGGTGACGTTCTCTAGTCAGAGTTTTTCTAAATCTAGTTTCCAAGATTTATAATAAACTTTCTCGGATACCAATTGTAATGCCCCAAACCTATATTCCTGGAGCCGGTGCATTATTTTAATACATTGGAAGATTACAAGTAATTGAGTCCTGAATAACCGATAGGTTTAGTAGTCTTCGAAAATAGATTACATATATGAACGTTACAATACACATTAAAAAATAAAACATAAATTGTCCTATGATAACTTCATTAATCCCATATCTTAACCCTACATATCATTCACAACGCACTTCTTGGAATCCTGGGAGAATAAAACAAAAGAAAGGGGAGAGCTCAGATGCTCGGTAAGAGTAAGCAATACAACAGAAGATAACATAAACAGTACGCATGGTGAATAATTGAAAACACATGCCTTTAAAAATAATAAATAAGAACACTTTATGGAAAGATTATGAGTTGAGTAAATATTTCCATAATAAAACATAGTCATGGGTATTCTACTAGTAGAGTAACCACATGAAATATCAAGAGATAATCTCATAATGATGGAAAGCATAATGCCGGACAAAAAAACCACATATTCAAGGCCTCGTGCCAAGACTAAAAATAACATTTTGTCAAAGCCTTGTACCAAGACACTAGTTTATCTCATGAGTCCTATTGATACATCGAGGAGCTATAGAGGACTCCACCTATCACTTAATAAGTCACATGAATTCCGCATATGAAAAGGTTGAAACATAATCTAGACATTCATACTAAAATATGCATTGGAAATGTCAATATTTTAATCACAAACCAAGAATGGTGTAAAAATATCCCATCCACTGTCAAACATAACTCATTCAATACAATATGGAATATTTTATTATAATAGATTAACCTCAATTGATAATAATGAAGGATATAGTCATGGATGAAAATAATAATAAATAATATTTGAGAGAAATATCCCCCTTTTCTTGAAAACATTTAAAAGTCTCAATATTTATCAAGAAGATGTTTAAAATATATTCTTGAATCAAAGTGTACCATAACACTTTTAAAAATTTTAAAAGGAAGTTAAATTTTAAAACATTAATGTGCATATAAAAAAATCCTTGAAAACCATTTTTAAAAAATGGACATTAATGAGAATGATTTAGAAGAATACATTTTGAAAACATTTAAAATGATATTTTAGTTAGAGTTCCTAACAAAATGAGAGACGCTTGAATAAAAATAATTGAGGTATTAAAAACATTATAATATCTTCAGAATAAAGGATTTCTTGATATACTATGTCAAAGTACAGTATATACATGAAATAAAAGTGAATTGGCGCAAAAAAACAATGAAGTCACAATGGAATGCAAATTGAGATGAAATCCTTTATAAAGACCAAATCCTTCGGTTAAGGATAAATCAATGACATGATTATGTGTGAAAAATATAAATACACTTAATATGATTGGATATTCATTGTAAATAAATCAGAATACATTCACACATATTCATGTAAATACAACACTAATGACTTGGACGCTTAACTCAATGAATGGAAATTGAGTTAAGATTACTCTTATCAAACTCATATCAATGACTTGAGAAATTATCAATGGATTGATTATGTGTATCAAAAGTATATCCACAAAAAATGGTAATGTAAATTAAAATATAAATAATAAAAAGTGATTCCACACCTAATCGTGGAGTAAAATAATCATTGAAGAATGGGTAAAGCCTAATGAGTGGAAATTGAAATTTGAAATTCCCTTACTGATTTGGTAACTCAAAAAACATACACCCCATGAAAGAAGGATCATAAATTGAAGATGTAAATAACCATATTTTTTAGTATATTTCACAATGAATACAATCATGGAAATTACATACAGCCCAAAAAGGGAAATAGTGGCTAATATAGCATGATTCTCACGGAAATAAAAAGTGAGATGAAAACCACTTACCACGTTTTAATCAATCTAGTCATATGAAAAAAAGTTAATAACCACCAAATGAATCACATAATACCATTAATATAAAGATAATCATGACAACATATATAAAATGGTAGTACACAATACACCTCATGCAATAAATAAGTGGCGCACAATGGAAATCTCACAAAATTAAGAGTGAGATAAGAAACCCCTTACCTCGTGTCTGACTTGACTCGTTCGTTATTTAATCTCTTGAATAATAAAATAAAGTTAATTTATAATTGCTTAAGAACCTTTTTAAAGTTTATTATTTCTGTTATATCACTTATTACCATGTTATAAACATTATGTAATCATTTATGTTAATAATGGTCTTTTTGTATATATTTGGAACTTGAGCCAAAAATGAACTTGTTATAATTACAAATTGTCCATGTGGTCAAATGGCAATTACCTCTAGTATCATATTTCTTATATAAATATCATATATATCATATATATCCAGTATATATATATATTTATAATTAGTTCATGATATTTAGAGATAAGAAATGAAATGCATTGTTTATGGAGACGATAAGCCATATATATGCATGAATGATACTTTCATTTCTATTTCATATTTAATGAAATGAAAAATTAACGATACATAGGTATATTATAATTCTAGTATAATATCATATGATATATGTGTTTCTTAATTTAATTAACTCTATCCTTTACACATTCCATGTATGTCATGAACGAATCATATCACCTTGAGGGGGCGGTAGTCCGCACTTCCTCAAATGAAATTATCGTGGTCACACATATTGGAAAGAATAAAGGTATGTTTTATATGAAAATTACAGAATCATAGAAAAAAATATGCATAATATATATCATATATAAATACAGTTTTATCATAATGGAAACCATAAAAGGTGGTAGGAGATAATTGAACAATCATCGTTTCGTGAGGTAGTAGTTCGCCATCCACAGAAACAGTATGTTCTCTTACCATTAGATAGAGGTTTGTGTAAGTGTAGCTCTAATACTTATCATAAAAAACCTAGTATATTTATGATACTGGTTTTTTATAAAATAAATTAATAAAAATAGTTTAGGGTGTTGGAGATGTAAAATAAAAGAATAGAACCTTAGGGAATGCGTTACCTCAAAATTGGGTAACATCTTTTAGTATAAACCAAAACAATTTCTTGATGTGTCTTCTGCCTAAGGTAAGGCTTCTAGGTGTAAGGTAAGGATCTTGAGATCTTATTTGTGCAGAATTTGGATGAGCGAAGGAGCTTGAGAGATGTGAGTATTGGGTTAGAGGTGTGTGCTCTTTATACGGGGGAGGTGGGGCTCTTTTGGAAAGTGAGAAAATATTATTTTATTATATAATGATTTTCAGATTTGAAATGTCCAAAATATATTAAAGTCTAAAATAAAATTAATCATGGTCGAAATAAAATCATCAAATAAGACTTGGAAATGTTTTGGATATTATTTTAATCTTTATAAACTTATTTATTTAAATAATTTATTATTGAGGTAAACAATGCATCATAATTATGTCTTCAATAATTTAATTTATTTGATGTCGAAAAATTTAAAAAAATACTATAATATAGAAAATAATTTTAGATTTCTAATGAATTTTTATAGTCAAATATATCAATTATATAACCGCACATTAAAATTGTTTTAGAAAAACAATACATGTTGATGATTTATTTATTTTTACATTAAATAAAAATTATTAATGTCATTATCTTACACAAGTGGCATTGAAAGACCAAAAGTCTCTCCCAAGGATTGTCGTGGTCGTCAATTACTCATCCAATTAGATTAGGACAAATATTAAGGTAATTTTATGTTATTTTAATATTATTTTAACCTTGAATTACCCTATTTACCTTTAATCGCGGTAAATAAAAGTCAAAAGTTACTATTCAACATAAAAAATTTCATCTTAATGAACCACATCTTAATTACTAATAACAACCATGTATGTCAGATTTTTGAAATTCAATTCACATAAGCAGTTAAATTTCATTTAAACGAAAAAGTCAGATTTTTAACTACTACATAGCGGTTTCACTATTCATGAAAAATTGAAGTTTATCAGAAAAATACCAAAAATTCAGCCAAAGCTATATTTTATATTCCAAATTAAAAAATTATTTCTATTTTAAAAAATTTAAAACATAGAATTTGGATTAATTAATTTAAAATCAATTCCCGTTGTCAAAACAAAAGGCATGTTTTTAAGAAATAATAACAATCAAAAGATTGACACGTGTTTATGCCCAATTTCAAATTGAAATTTCATCCAATGAAAAAAATTGGATTAAGTGGTAAAAATATAATCTAATGACATATTAAAACCTTTTAAGAAGATAATATATCCATATAAATAAGTTAGATTAAAAGGTTGTTTGGAATTAAAATAGAGTATCTTTCACTAATCACTAAAAATGAACATTTTTAGAAAAATACGAAAATTTCACTAAACGTAAATTTTGATTTTAAGATTCTAAATAAGTATTATATTTTGTCAAATTGAATATGTAAGAGTGTCAAATATTGGATTTAAGAAGGGTTCGCTATTAAAAGGTGGTAAAATTGTATTTTTTTGAAAATACAATTTTTTATCTGAAAATTTGAATTTTTTATTGTAATATGTCTATAAAACACATAATAAATATATTAAAATTATATGGAGTATATAAAATTAAAAATTCAATTAATACTATTCATAACAAATTTTTTCATGGCTAGTTTGGTAAGTTGTGGAGCGCTCAAACTCATAATTGTGTATAGTACAAGTTATTGAATTTCTTTGAAGAGATAATGTACCGTGAAATCATGGGGTGTTACAGCTTATAGGATTATTTTCATAATAATAGTTTTCTTTTATAATAACATGACTTTTAAATGATTTCAAAATTTCTCTCAAAAAAGTTTGATTTCATCTATGTCAACATACTTTGATGAATTTTACACTTTTTTGATGTCTATTTATTATGATACAATTTTCTATATTGTATTGAAGGTTTTGTGATATGTTTGACTATGCATGTGTTATTTTTATACCATTCAAGGTTTTTGGTTACAATATTAACATTTCATATGATAGTTTTAATAGGAATGTTTATGTTATGATTCAAATATTTTCATATGAGAAATGCATTGGACTTAGTAAGTGATGGGAGGAGCCCACTATAGGTCCTCGATGCATCGATAGGTCTCATAAGACAAACTAGAGTATTGGCATAAGTCCGTGAAATAATATTATTTGTATTCATATCATGAGGGGTTGACTATGTGGTTATGATTTCGGGCATTTGGCATTACATAATTATCAAATTATCAATTGATATTACATGTGATTATTTGACTAGTAGAGTATCCATGTGAATAAGTAAATGGAATTATTTTGATTTATATTTTCTATATTATGCTAAAGTTTATGTTTGAAAGGCTTTTGTTTTAGTCTTATACATTGCCTTAAATTTTTATGGTTATTTATGAATGTTTCCTCTATATTATTATCCTTACTGAGCATCTGAGCTCACTAATTTATATGTTTTATTTTTCACTGGATGTGAAGAATTATTTTGTGGTTGACGTATAGAAATAGGATAATTGATGTGAGTTTGTTCAAAGGGAACACAATGTTTTGGTTTTTCCATTTCATGATGCAATGTAAAACTTATGTATGTGTCTAGTAATTCCCAGGCTACTAAACTAATCGGTCATTTGAGATTTGATCTCTAGTGATCAGGCCAATGTTATGTAATAATGCACCGACTCTCGGTAACAAGGGTCGAGGTGTTATAGTTTGTCTCTATAAAATTTAGTTAATTTCTTATATGTATACATGTGAAATTATTCTATGAAATATTACATGTAATATATTTAGTTAGTTTTTAATTAATAATTAGATATCTAATATTTCTATATATGTTAAATTGAAATAATAAATGAAATTGATAAAAAACATATCTTAATTAGTATATATTTTTGTATTATTATTAAATATTTTTAATTAAAAATAACAATCCTTTTTCACTAAATATATTATATAAAAATTTATTTGATTTAAAACAAACATATATAAATAATACATAAGAAAATTATTTTTATATATAATTTAAATTTTATTTTTTATTTTTAACTAAATATCAATTATATCATGTGAAAATGTATATTTAGTCATATATAAATAATATTTTGTAAGATATGTTTTATTATTATCAATAAAAATATATTTATATATAAATATATGATTTTAAAAAATTTAATTTTTTAAGGATATGTGCTGATTATTAACGATAGATAGAAGCACAAATAAAGGGTGGGCTTTATCAAAACTAGATAAATGATAATATTTATCCTTTATCAACATTTTTTTAGTAGTAATAATGGAAACTACTATTTATCATGTGATTTATAGAAGTGAATATTAATGATAACCATAGCATAAAAATTTAATTTTATTGATTGTTGTAGCTAGCTACATATATGATTGATTTGATATAATATATGGTGAGATTTATTTTATGAATTATATAATATAAATATATATTAACTTTAAAAAAAATTTAGCATGAATAATTGGAATCACTAAGGCGGTGGAAACATTGTATAAAATTCTATGACTCTATCATTTTTAGGGGGAATGTGCTATAATAAGATCATAACCATGATTTTGATGGTTTGAACATGAAGATAAATCATAAAAGTGATTTTGAAATGACTCCAGTTTCATTTTTTATTACTTTAATTATTTCTATGTAAATATATATATATATATATATATATGGATTTTTTATAAGATTCGATCACATGTGTATTTTTCATAAGATCAAAAAGTCAATATATTAAAAATACTAATATATATTAAATAATTATCATTAATAATTTTTTTGTATAAAAATATTTCTCATTTATCGATACCTTATATGGTAAATATGATATCACATTTTTTCTGAATCACGTGGTTTACCCTAGGTATGTCGTAATGTTTGTCCATATTGGGTCTCCGGTTCAGGGAAATCATTGTTGGGTGCAATAAATTACATAAATGATTAATTTATTTAATTGAAATCCTTTAAATTTACTTTCTATTCAACATTAAAACAAATATCTATTGTTATTAGTATAACACTATGATATTTCAGAAGACGCGAAGAGGAGATCCATTTATAAAAGACAAAAAATTGTTTACCATCAATCATCTTTCAAATAAATTGTCTTCCCCAACAATGTTCCTGGATCTTTCCAACAACCACAACATAAAATCGTTCATCTCCAATTATTGATCCAAACTCGAGGAAGATCATGTTATTTCATGGGTTTTTACCCTTGTTATATTTTCAATTAATGGATTTTATATCTTCCTTCCTTTCCTTAATTTTTCATTCTTTGAGTTAACCAGATTATTTTTCTATTTATTCATATTTTATTTATCCATTTAGATCGCCAATTTCATATTCTACAAATAGAATCCATCCTGAATAGTGGCCATATTCATTCCCCACATTTTGGGTTTGTTTTTTTATCTTCTTGTTCTTTATCCATTCATCATTGGTAATTGTTTGGCTGATGGTTTGATGAATACCTAGAGACTAATAATTGTGAAACTGATCATTTACATAATGGGTCAATTTTGGAAGTATATATTATCTGATTAAGAAAATGGATACAGTGTGATGCTATGTTCTGGGGGATTAGAGATGGATCAGAGGAGTACCATGTCCTTCTTTTCATGGATTTTAGTGATTTGTAATGTAGCGCGAGGTGATGGATTCATCAGAAGATCAGGTGGCCAGAATCTATCCACTACTGACAGATCGAGCATGGTCATCCCTAGATCAAATATCCATGGTGGGTTTTGCAGCAGATCTATTAATAGGGGAAGCACAGATGAGACACATGAAGAGTTCATTGGTTTCTATAATATCCTAATATACACAACACGTAGTCTAAGAACACATGTCATGTAATCCCCTTACTACGGTGGCAAGGGTTTCAGGAATAATAAAATATCACACACTTTGTTGGACCAATACATGTCACGATACATGGTGTAAGTGGCTCGACATGTTCCCTAGGATTAAATGGGTTTAGACACATCTGGGTATCATGGAATAACCAGATTACATATGCATGGGTTGATGTATGCATGCATGGGTTGGAAGACTTGGGAGGACCGGAGGTAGCCATGAAACGTAGTGTATTCCTTATACATGCAATATAATTTTCATTAGAACTACATCCTCGAGCATCCCATTATTAAGGACACAAACTCGGAACCTCAAGAAACCTATATTTAGTGGTTTTCCTCTTAGGATGTGACTATAGCCTTCCATTTTTTATCGTAGATATGAAATAATATGTTACGAGAATGATTCCTCCCTATGAAATTCTTGGGTGATGGAAATTATTTGGCTGGATCACTAGAGAGATGTCAGGGTCGGTACTCACCTATTTCACATGGAATGAGGTCCTCCATAGTCTTTACATATTTAGAGTTAGTACTCACCCATACCATAGAATTAAATGACTAATCTATCTATAGAGTTTTAATCCCCCCTTATTGATCATTGATTGTGAGTGATCCCTATATGGGAGTTTGTTCTCCCCTGGCCATGGAGCATAGTATCGAGAAGTGTGCCTCTCTACATTGTTTATTGTGAGGATTCACATTTTACTAGTCATTGAAGATGGTCCTTTGGATATAAAATCATACTCATCACCCTTAGTTAGGATGTGGAGATGGAGATCCCCATCATCTCTCTCTATCTTGTCATTCATTTATAAAATCAATTAGGGTTTTCATTGCCCTTTTGATTATGGGTTGAGTTGGCTATTGTAACTTTCAATTTATACTTATATAGATTTGGATAATCTAATTGGTTATGTATATACTTACGCATTATTAATATTTTCCCACAAATGGTATGACTTATGTAGCTGATAGGATGATCAGGGCTAATATTGATGGACTTGGATTCGAGAGATCATAACTGCACATAATGAAGATGAATATTTTTTTTGTGGATAACCTTAGAGATTGTGAGTTTTTCTCTCTTGAGTCTTTCCCTTCTCCATTTGTTTTCTGTCTGGGGCCTCATTTTTGGTTTCATGTGTATTTTACAATTTTATAAATTTGTACCATGTTGTTGTAATTTGATGCTTTTCTAGAGGTTATTGAATGCTTGGTTTTCACTATAGATGTTCAATATTTTGTTTTGACTCAATATTTATTCATTGATATGGTTTTGATTGTGTATACAAGTAAATAGTCTAAGCCCTCCAATATCATTATTTCATACTCAGTGCTTGTCTCAAGCCCCAAACTTATTGAAGGCAGGCTTGTGGTGTCTCAACAGGCTTACTGCTGTCCAGGTGAGCCCTGACAGGGATATGTTATGACAAAGTGAAATCAAAGGTGGTATTTCCATTATTCACCATTTTTAGTTGGAACTTTTTGAGAGGATTGTCATGGGAACGCAGTTAAATGGTATTGACGTGTCTCGAGTTCATCTCTCAAGCTAGGGAACATAGTTATGGGAAAGCATGGATGTATCCATTCACTAAGACTCTGAATACCTTATTATCAAAATGGAATGTTGATGCATCAATTATTGAGAACTATTAGTACCTAAATCATATAGTATTTGGCATTTTTTTAATGACCTACTTGAGCCAACTCCTCATATATGCTCATATAACTATGATAGGCCTTAATAAAATCATGGATGGCTTCTCTATGAAATCCATCTAAGATATCAATGTATGATTTTGGTGATGATCATTTGAGAAATAAGGCCCCAATTTAGGGACCAACTCATGAGGATTTTCATTAAAGAGGTCAAAGAGTAGTGCCACTGGTTTCTGAGCAACCAAAAGTTCAAGCATGTTAAGATAACAATGTTTCCTGGCATAGAACATTACATGAGTTATTAGGACAGATAATACTGAATTTTTAAGGATATCTACCCTCAGGTATTGGAGGATTGGCTCGTGGAAGCTATTTTAGTATTTAGGGTTGTTCGAACCTCAAATGATTAGATTGTCGAACTTGCAGGAATCAATATTCAAAGAGTAATATGACACTAGTAAATGTTGATTACCCAAACTCATGATGAGGTGTCACCATCATAGATATAATTATAGAGGTTATTGCATAATAGGTATTACCATTAAATATTTTTTATATGAATTTATGATCTTCGTTTGATTTAGCAGGGTGATATTTCAGTTGTTGAGTGTGCTGCAAGGTCTACCAACCTCATGTGTTTCTCTCTTGATATAGCACAAGATGGATATGTTTGGGTGTGGAAGTTTGAGTAGGTCATTCACAAATAAATACATGCTATAATGGTTTACATGTGAATTAAAACTTATGGTTGAGTGTTAGAGTGGTCTGTAGTCGTAGATAGCTACCCAATTGAGGTATGTCATGTGTGAAGGATCCAGACGTAGAAGAAGCATGGAGGTTCGGAGGGACCATCTTTTTTTTCCTTAACTGATGAACAATATGGGATCAATATGATGGTGAACTCTAGGATCCATAGATTATATCAAAGATTTACATAAAGATAAGAAAATCACAGGATCCATGAAATAAGATATACCACATCATGTTTATAATTAATTTTTAAATTTCTTAAGAAATTAAATACATAGGTCTTGAATACATTATTTACTGATGATCATTGATAATCTGAAGTGAACTTTCTAGATTACCTTTATTGTTATCATGAGGATCCAATACTCTAGTGGTGATCCAAATGTGCTCCAATGGCCTTTGATCAACACCGTTCATTATCTCGGTGCTTAGCACAACAATGAGAATGTCTTTTGTTGATCGTTCTTGAACGCCTGGTCTTTGGTCTTGTAGAACGTCTCTCTTAGGATTTTCATTCTTGAGAGGGAGAGCGGAGTGGTTTCGAGAGAGAAAATGTTTGTTTCAACAATTCTTTAACATCACCAGTGAGAATGGCATAATAGGCGTACTTATCTATTAATCACGATGGGGTTTCAGTTACAATATTTAATTGTTTAACATCCATTAAATACAATTGTAATCATTAGAGAAAAACCATACCAACTAATAACAATAACAACACCAATATTTTTGGTGTGCCAACTTTCCCAAAATGTAACCATAAATGAAATCCAATGGTACATAATGATACCAATATTATTATGTGTTGTAAAAACTTTCATTGAGTACATAAATAAAATTTATGAACTTGTAATTAATTAATTTCAATCCCGATATAGTTTTGGTCTGCTCAAACTCCTCTTCCATTTATTAAAAACCCAAATAAATATATTATTCTCTTAAATAATTTTCTTATATAAAACCTAGAAAATAAATATAAATTAAATGTTCAATAAAAAATTAATATAATTTATTCACAATCCGATGAATAAACATTTATTTATTTTATGAGATTATTTTAACATGATTAAATTTATTCGTAGGTCTTGAGAATAATATTTATTCATTTAATTAAAATGAAATTTAATTTAATCGAGACCACGATAAACACATAGTGTGTGACCATCTAGGATTATTTCTCATTGGCCTTAGGCACGTATTCTTAAAGTACAAGATTACTATCGATTAACGGGACAAGGCACCCAAGATGAAGAAAATTAAGTCGTAATGATGAAAACCACATACGAATGATCACTGTGTAATATATTCCATTTATTAGAATATGTCTTCAAGAGGTTTTCATGATAGTTTCATCAACCTATATGTTTGATATGTTAATCACTGACTACCCGAAATAAGATCCTCATTACATGATGAACATGTAATTTAGGGATATGATTCTATTTCAATCAAAGGGCTAGAATATAAACTTCCATAAATGGAAAAGAATATCTTTCGTCGACTGATCCATAAATAACATTCCATTCATGATGCATCTAATGTACACTACTTCCCACCAACATATGGCATGACTATTTTTATCATAAAATCTATGGGAATGAGTCATGACACATATTAATTATAATCATACGGTCTATGGAGCATTACACAAACTATCATATAGGAATATCCGATGAAACAAAAACATGTGGAATTCTTATTGACGTGTATGTTATCATAATATCCCATCATAGAGATTACCAAGTAGAAACTTCATGACAGAATGTATTGTTCTATTATGAGTAATCGTACCTAATTTTCTGTATGCTTTTCCTTCACTTCATAGTATTTCATCCAAACACAGAACTATATTTATGAATACCGTCATATCACTTCAAGGTTCAAATCATAGCAGGAACTGCTACGACCTTATCAATGCGAGAAATACTTGAGGAAATTATTAATCAATAGTCATGAAGAACAATGAAAAATATATAATAATATGTTTAACATTTAAATATATTAAATATTCATGTAATCAATGTAAAAACAGTTGGTTCTAGGACACAAAATCTAACGAACTCTCACAGGAACTAGAGACAACAACCTATGACATTCAGTCAGCTAGACCTCTCATGATTATCATGTTTCTACTGAATCAATGATTTTGTCAATGGGTCCACCATATTGTCTTCGATGGAAATACAACCCACTACAAATTCACCTCTCTATGAAAAATCCCTCAAGAGATGTTACTTTCGAGGTATGTTCTACATCTACTAATGTGACCTAAGCTATTTTGGGAGAGTCGTTGCTGCATTATTATCACAATAGAGTGTGATGGGATATGTACTACTATGTATCACATTCATCTCTTAGATGAATCATTGCATCAAAACTTTTTATTTATCATCCTCACAAGCTGAGATATACTCATACTCTACTATAGATCCTGTGACAATAATCAGGGTTGATATCTTCCAGCTCCCGGAACCTCCATTTAATGTGAATATGTATCTCTTTTGCAACTTCATGACATCATGATCAGTCTGGAAACGTGCATCCACATATCATCTGATGAATAGTTCTTTATCTCCACCATAAACTAAAAACATATCCTTATGTACACCGTAGATAATTGAGGACAGTCTTGACTACCATCCAATGGTGGTCACCTGGATCTTCTTGAAATCTTCTTACCACATTAATGTGTAGGAGTCATCTAGCCTAGTACATAGAAAGGAATACATGACATCCCCAATCAATGATATGTGTAGAGTCCTTTCCATTCTATTTATTTCCTCATGTATATGAGAAAACATTTTATTAAAAAGTTGAATTCCATGTGATTCTGGAAGCAATCCCTTATTGGATTGTTCAATTTTTAATCTCTTCAGTATCATTTCAATGAATGTACATTTAATTATCCCAAAAAATATCTTATATCTATCATGAGGGATATTGATATGAAGAATATATGATTCCTATCCCCTGTATTTTGTGGAGAATCATTTGTTTAATGATTATTTAATAGACTATATGACTAGTATCTCATTTATTATAACTAATATGTCATCAATATATACAATAATGAAAACAAATACACTCCCACTGAACCATTTATAGAAACAAGGGTCCCATTAATTATTTATAAAACAAAATTCCATTATGGATTCATCAAAATGAATTATCTATGAACTGAATAGTTTCATTCATCCGTAAATGGATTTTAGCATCATACATATCTTATTGGCATCCTTCAGAGTTAAAACCCATCTGGTTGTTTCATGTAGACATTGTTTCGATGGTTCCCATTAAGGAATGCTGTTTTGACATCCATTTACCAAATCCCATATTCATGGTAATTGATAATCGCTAGTAAAATTCTTATTGATTTCAGCATAGAGACTGGTGAAATGGTTTCATAATAGTCAATTCTTTGATGATATTTAAACCCATTTGAAACCAATCAATCCTTATAGGTACTAACTTGTCCATCCATGTCCAGTTTTTTCTCGAATACCCATTTGCATCCAATAGTCTATACATCTACTAAAGGATCTACCAAAATCCAAACATTGTTTTAGAACATGTAATCAATTTCAGAATTTATGGCTTCTTTCAACTTCGCAATGTATGCGCCACTTAATACATTATTTTAGGTTACAGTATCATTATTATCAACTAATAATGATTTTCCAACCTTGATAACTAGAAAACCGTACCGTTCTGGTTCTCTAACCACTCATGTACACCTACAAAGTACTTGTGTCTCTAAAACAGATATTTCTTCTATAGGGATTTGTGGAATTTGCTCTTATACTGAATCTTGCGTACCTTATGCCTCGACTACATCAAATATTTTCTCTCTCCCACTGTCTCTTTTAGATATGTTATCCATCTAAAGTAATATGGTGTGTCTTTCCACTATAATCTATTTATCTATGGGATCATATAGGTAATATCCCCTTGTTTCCTTGTGGTATCTTATTAAGGCGCACTTTGGGCCTTAGGGTGCATGTTTTTTTCTTGATGTTCCCTAAACAAACACATTTATTCCCCACACATGTAAATTAAATAAAATGTATTTTCTTCCATTCCAAAGCTCGTATGGAATGATATTTATCAATTTAGTTGGTACTTTGTTTAGTATGTGTGAAGATGTTTGTAAATAATATCCCCTAAAAGATAATGTAAGACATTCATGGCTCATTGTTGATCTCACCATGTCCAGAAATGTCTAGTTCCAACATTAGAATAGTCCATTCTACTAAGGTGTGTAAAAAGTATTGAGTTGGGATATGATAACAAACTCTCCTAAGTAATCAATTAAGTCTTGATTAAAATATTCCCCTCGTTAGTCTAAGTGAATTTTCTTAAAAATCATACCACACTAGTTCTAAATTTACTTTTTTTGTATTATTTTAACTTATCAAAGGAATCTGACATATATTTCATCAATAAGATATATCCATATATATTAAAATCATCCATATAAGTTATGATGTATGAGTACCCACCACATTCTTTAATTAGAAATGGACCACACACATCAGTAAGAACTAATACAAAAATCTCTTTAGCCATTTTACCCTTCCCACTAATTGAGGATTTTGTCATTTTGCATTATAAACATGCGTGAGATACACCATGTGGTTTTAGTTCAAAATAATTTTAATATACATCATGATGAACCTTTTTCAATCATTTCTCATTTACCTAACCTAGATAATGATGCCAAATATGGGTGTGGAATGATTCATGTGAAGTAACATTGTTATCGATTTCAATTAATTGGTTTGTGTAATCCAACACATAAAGACCATTATAAACATGTACCTTACCCAAAAAAATCTATCTTTATAAAATAATGACATCCATTTCCGAACATGAAAATAAATCCATCACTATGTAGTCTCTATAAAAAAAAATGCACTTCGTTATAGAGGGCACATAATAACATCCATTTAAAACTAAGATCATCCAAGTTGGAAATTTGAGGTGGTAGTCCCTGACAGCTACAACCACAAGTGTAGCTCTATTGACTGCTCATATATCTACCTACCCATTGTCAATTTTCATGAAACTACATGGTTTCTATATTTAAATACATATGTGATCACCTCAAGCAGTATCCAATACACAATTTTTAGAAACAGATAAATTTAAAATCATAATAAACTCACCTAAAGCCTCCCTTACTTCATTATATGGGTGCAATTTTTCTCTCACTGGCCCTTCTTTCCACATTAGAAGTAAACAACTTCATTTTCTCTTCCCTCCCATTTGATATTCCTTTTCTTGGAAGGGCGTGAAGAAGATTTGGGCATATAATCTCTTTTCATTCCATTTCACCTTATTCACTATAAGGATAAATGTTTTTTTATGATTCAGGTCGTTTTCAACTTACTGAAGGAGGATAAGAAGATCTAGTAGAAAATTTTAAATGTTGTTCATACTGAAAATCACAATAAAACTGGAGAAGCATAGAGGGTGTGATGCAAGAATGAGATCGGTTCCTAGTTCATTGGGGACTTTAAACCCTAGAACCTCTAGGCGATCAATGTATCCAATGAGCATGACTAAGTGAGGCCCAGCTGTGGAACCCTCTCCATGGTTAATATGGAAGAGTGTCTGGGAGATCTCAAATTTTTCTTATCTAGCCCTCTCATCGTTAAAACCATCGAGATTATCAAGAATGCTATAGGCATCCATGTTTTCATGAGACATTATGTATTCACAAGAAATTGATAATAATATCATACATTGAACATCGATCGCATCATTCATATGTTTCTCGTAGTCCAAGAACTCTTTATTTCTCACCTCTTGGGAAGGTTGATTAGGTAATGAGGACATCAACGTGTAAGATTTTCGTTCATGGTATAGATTGACCCGAAGGCTTCTAAAACATTCCTAGAAGTTACTGATAGTGAGGTTGTTAACATTATCTAGTATTGATCGTAGGGATAGTGTGGTTGAAAACTAGTCATTTTATTATACAATTAAAGGAGTATATTTTTACCATGTTCTTGATTACATTTTATGATAAATAATATATTGATTTTATTAAGTCTATAACTATTTTATCAAGTCCTAATGGCCCTCACCATTGAACTTATAATGTCAATTTACATGGACATTATAATGGAAAGGATTTATAATCCTCTTCTCATAACCCCAACAAGGGTTGGTCAGGCTATTTGAAAGTATTTAGGTAGGCAGGTCATTGAAAATTGCAGGCTTGAAGCTCCTTGACCTATTGAATGTACTCCCCAATCCTAAAATGTTGACATGGATTTCTTCGACACTGACTTCTAAATTTTCACCAAGTATAGCAAGGGCTAATCCTATTGATGTAAAATGTTTAAGTCAACCAAATATATTCATAAGATCATCTCTTATAAGAGTAAGGTTCCTTGAAAGCATTGGTTAAACACAAAGTTTTATTAATTCTTTACCTTAATCATGTAACCAAAGTCTTAGTCTGACGTAATATTTTATTGAGAGATTTTTATCTATTATAAAAAAGTTTATTATTATATTTATTACATACTTTTTACTATTAACTAGAACTAACATGAGTGATTAACCATGTCTTTATTATAACTATGTATAAGCCTCTATTATTTTAGTTCCATCATTCAGGACCATTAATTAATCAACTATGTGATCGCGAAAACACATCCATAATGAAAAACCATGCAATTGATAGAAATAAAATAATGTAAATGGTAGGATCATAATATTTTCTAATGATTACTATATCTATTGGTTGATAAACTAACCTAGAACTTGGTGAGGAACACCTTGAACTATTTATGGTTCATGTCTACAGCTTTCCACCTATCCACCTTTGTATCTCCTTGGATTGGTTTTGCCTCATATCCTGATGATGATAACCTCCTCACGCTTTGGATCTCCATCCACTACAAATAATTATTAACTCAAATGTAGGTGAGGTGTAAAATGGTGGTTTACATAAATGAAACCGTGGGCATGAAAAACCAACATATTAATGAGGAGAGATGGCTCGTAGGAAATAAATATAATTTAAAAAATAAATTAAAATGAATCGAATAACATACAATGGTCTGTTTAAGCTCATGATCATGCACATACATGTAAGGAATTATGCATTTCATAAAACTACGATTCAATTCTTTAGTCCTTTATATTAATATAAATTTTTCCTGAATCAATTAATTATTATCTTTAATTAGTTAATCCTTTTATCTTAGTCATTTTCAGAATTTCCTTGATATTCTCATCAATTTAATTTTAATGAAAATAAATTATTTTAAAACAAATGTACAATTGAGGTAACGTGGTGAACAACCGTTTTAATCTACACAACATATATTATATTCATACACTAGTTTACTATAGTAAAATATGAAATAAACTATTTGTTGGATATTATCACAACGTGTAATTCATGGATGATTACATAAATCACATGATTTCTTAACCACATGTTATGATTTAATGTACAGAGTAACAACCTATAGTATAACTTATACATGATATGTAGTTATGAACATTACAAAAATATTAATGCTTTAATTCTGTGTAATTCAGTAAAGTACACGACATGTAGTTCCGAGTACATGGTGTATACTACATTCACCATCCTATTCGAAGTACACGCATAGGGACTTACCATGTGATGCATTCTTTAGAAATCATTGAGTAAAAGACATGTCATGTGGGATACACATTGTGTTGTCTCAATGATACAAGGTTACAAGTCGACTTAGCCATGTATGGGATACATTGTTTGGACCTTGGCCCGAAGGGACTACATTCCATGTCCAATGGTCCCCACAGTGTGTAATCCAGATTTCGTGTTCCTATATGTCCTGGTCAACACACGGTGTAAGAGTTAACAACGCCATGTGTAATAAATTCTCATCGATAGAGTAATTAATGAAATAATCCTGATGCATTGAACATAACTACATGGTGTGTAATCTGGATTACATGATGTGTATGATAGAGTACATGGCATGTAACTTCTAATACACAATGTTTATTATTGTGTCACCCAGATGGAATCATCATCAGCTCTTGATGAGTTCCTTACATTAATTGTAATCCAAAAATTATACATTTCTGTTAGATATGCGATAAATGAAAGAGGAAGAATAGATATTATAATTAAAATCACAAGAAAGATTATCCTTGAATAGAAAAACTAAATTATTAAAGTGTAAATCATCAAAAAATCATTTAAATAATTTTAAATGAGGATGAACCTTTTTCTGATACAACTTGAAGGATCATGATGCAGTGGATGCATGGGTGTTGGGAGGGATGAAATTTTCTTTTACCATAATAGATGACCAATCTGGGATTGATACTACGATGAACTACAATATCCATAGATTAAATAAAATATTTATACAATGAGAAGAAATGCACCGGATCTATGAAAAAAGTTTTTTCACATCATGTTTATAATTTATTTATTAATTTCTCAAGAAATAAAATCCCTGGTTCTTTGGAACATTCATTGTTTTAATTTTTTGATCATGTAAAATAACCCTTTTGATTTTTTATTCGGATCACAATGATCCAAAATAGAATCCCTATAGAGGTGATTCACATGTGCTATGATAGTCACTAATCAATGAAACACATTCTCTATGTACTTAGAATGGTGTGGAGAATGTCTTACATCTATTGGTCTTGATCACCTATTATTCAGTCTTGAAGAATGCATCTGTTCGTTTTCTTGTTCATGAGAGAGAGAGAGGGGAGGAGTCGAGAGAGAAAATTTTTGTCTCAATAGTCCTCTTTCATCACAATCTGTAATGGAACAATTGACATTATCCTCTATTAATTTTGTTGGGATTTCAATTATAATTTTTAATTATGTAATAACAAATAAATTCAATTATTACCATTAGATAAAACCCATGCCTTTTAATAATAATAGAAACACCATTATTTGTGGGGTACTAACATTTTCCAAACAAAACAATAAATGAGATCCCAGACCATGTAATGATTAAAATATTATTATGTGTTGTGCTATCTAGTGCAGGTTAGATAAAAAATATTTAGGTACATTTAAATAATTAATTTATATCTAGACATGGTCTTGGTCCGCTCAAACCCCTCTTTCATTAATTGAACACCCGAATAAATATTTTATTCTCTTATGTAAATATTTTTATGTATGAACTAAAAAATAAATATATATTAAATGTAAAATAAAAAATAAATATATTTTATTTAAAATCTGGTGAATTAATATTTATTTACTTTATGCGACCATTTTAACATGAATAAAATTATTCCTCGGTCTTTAGATTAATATTTATTCCATTAACTTAATTGAAATGTAATTTTATCGAGACCACTAGAAACACATAGTGTACAAACCACTCTGATTATTAATCATTAGAATTAGGCGGGTTTTCCTATATTCAAATATTACTCTCTAGAAATGGGTCATGGAACCCCAGAGAAGGAACATTATGTCGCAATGATGACAACCACATACAAATTCTCACTGTGTAATATAATCCCTTTGACAAAATATCTCATAAATAAGGTTTTAGGATATTATCTTCAACCTATATGCATGATAAGTCACTCTTTGACTACCTGAAATAAACTCATCATTACACATTATACATGGAATTTAGTGTGACCGTTCAATTTCAATCAAAGGGCTAAGATATCAACTTCCATAAATGTAAGGGACAAATCCTTCATCGACATATCCATTAACAACATGTCATTCATGACACACCCAATGCAACATATATTCCGTCAACATAAGGCATGATGGTTTTTATTAGAATATATAAGTTCATGAGTCATGAAACATGTTAACGATATTCTAAAAGTATAAGAGCTATTACACCCACTTGTAGAATTGAATTTAATATGACACTAAAACATGCATAATTACTACTGGCATGTTTGTTCTCATAATCCCTCATCTTGGAGATTACCAAATATGGAATTCATGAGAGGAAGTCTCATATGATGGTGATTAATCAGACATGATGGTCTATATATTATGTTTCCCTTAATAGTATTTCATCCAAACGTGGAACTATATTTAAGAATACTATCATAACACACAAAGATTGTCATCATAAAAGAGAACTGATATGACCTTATCTGTGTGAAAAATACTCTAGGAAATTGTTACATCATTATCATTTGGAATAATTAAAAATATGTAATAATAGGTTTAATATTTAAATAAATTAGATATTTATGCAATCACAGTAGAAATAGTTTGTTATAAGACACCAACTCTAATAGTTAGGTGGGATCCAGTAGTTGACATCATAGTTCTAAGTCATTTTTCATATCTAGCAGGTGTCAGTCATTGAAGTCTTGGTGCAAGAGGCATACTTATGCATAAAATCTGACATGTGGATCTTTGGAACATGTTTAATGTAGAAGATCCAGTCATTATAAAGACGTGGGATACTATGCTTATGACGGGTGAGGTCCCATGACTCATGAATTTTCAATCCAATGTTATGGGAAAGATAGACATGAACTAGATTGACTACCATAATAGAGGTAGCGTTGTGATCTAGGATCTCCCAGGTGTGGTCAGGGTCGCCCCCTAGGAGGAGTTGATGATAGAGGAGTAGGTGGACCTTCGGATGGAGGAGCTATGAGTGGAGGGATATAGTACAAGCTATTCCCACCACCATCAATATGTGGCCCATGCTAGGATTTGGGGGATATCTGTTGGGTTCAAAGGAAGTTGTAGGATATAGAGTGATATGACTAGGATTCTCAAGAGATGATTTTTGGTCTAGTCTATGTATATTATAATAATAACCTATTAAATATAGACATAATATTGAGTCATTAATTCATCTTAATATTACTTTTGAAAGATATAGAGACTCTTTTTGATACTTTAGCCCTTTTTTATGGATATAAGATCATACTAGGAGTGATTATTCTTTATCTCCCATCTTTAGGTAATGGGTTTTGGTTCACAATTGACATATTTACTCATGGTACCTTTTGTTCATTGTGATAAAACCATATAAAATCATATTGACAATGGATTTTTATTCACAATGCATACCCATATTGACATTCATCACTAGAGAGATATATTAAATTATACATATGGGAAGATATTCTTGTGCATGGGAGGGATATATATTATGGATGATTGGGTAGGTATTTATAGTAACATGTTGCAATCGATTACCCACTAGTTGAAAATTTTATCCCAAGGTGCAGCGGGCTCTCCATGCATCTAGATTCTTATGGTAGTAGAGATTTATATGGAATTGTATCCCAAAGAGGTATTCAAAATACCTTCAAGGTTGATGATTTACATCTTTATTAACATGAACCAAGAGAATACATCGACATATTCTTCGACATATCATATGGCCCTCAGAAATATCTAGGAGTTGAGAGTATAGTTAGAAAACCTTCATGAGAATGGTTTTATCAAACTTTGTGTTCCCCCGAGAAAACTCTAGTTTTGTTAGAGAAAAAGGCATATGGCAATATTAGGTTAATGTTGGATATCTATTCATGAAACAGGTAATGATAAATAATAACTAACCCTTTCTGAGTATTTATTACCTTTTTGATCTGTTGAAAGGTGTGAGTTTGTTCTTAATGATTGATCTTAGGTCATGATACCATATGTTGAGGGTTCATAAGGATTTTATTTCAATGATGGAATTATGATATTTCTATAAACACAATGAGTTCCTGGTTATGCTTTCTGGTGTGAGTAATACCCCATGGTGTTTATTTTTCATATGAATTGGATATTATAACCATGCATAGTCCAATTGTTATTTTTCTTCATCAATAAAATAATCATATACTATGTATCAGAAGAGAAGCATGCTGAGCATTTGAAGATGATCGTAGAAATACATAGAGAAACCCATCATTAAGGTACGCTCTCAATGTATAATTTTTTGATCCAGTGGGATCAATTTCTAGGACATGAAATCTGTGAGCACAATTTAGTTATAAATATAGCAAATAATGATGATGTTCTTCCTTGGGAAACACCCAAGAGTATATCATAGGTGTGAGGTCTTCTTGTTTAGGTTGGGTACTATTGAAGGTTCATGGTGTTATTTACCATGATAATAACCCCGTGGATTACATTTATGAAAAAAATAATTTCATCACCTAGAATGAGAATTATAATAGATCCTTGAAGGGGTGGAGGTAGATATTGACTTGTTCTCCTATATTGAGGGTACTAGAGGAGGGAACTATGAATGTAGTGTTTTGTAATTCCTCATGATATGGATTAGTTACACATTGATATAGAGGAAGGTAGTGATCACTTATTTATTGAGGTAGTTGTGACCCCATGAAAAGAATTATGAAACTCATGGATTAGAGTTCTCAATCATTGTCATCATCGTGAATATATGGAGTAATTATATTTTGGGTGATCATTTTTTGTTTACTCATTCCACCAGTGTCACAGGTATATCTTCAACCAAAGTGTTATAAACCTAGGAAAGGGTAATTAGATAGAGGTCTTACAGGGCCATGACTACGAGATATTATATATTCTAGTGAAGAGAAATGGGGTGGATGATTCCCTTATCCATAAGTCCTATTCTCACATGGTTGTGGAGGCATTTGAGTTTTACTCTTCATTGTAGTAGACGTTGGTATAGAAGATGAGTAGAACTTATCTTTAGTCGATGCGGGGGACTCCACTGTTTTTGTATCATGAGATATATTCCAAATTGGGAGAAATCAACGATGTTATTATATATGATTTTATATAATCATGAGAGCCATTAGATGGATTTTATGATGGAGTGGTGTACATCATCCTTTTCCAAGGATAGAGGGTCATTCCAGTCACATTACATGAGGAGGTGTTATGGTGTTTCCATAATTCCCACTAAGTTATACATCTAGGTGTGGAAAATATGTCCAGATGTATTTAAAGGTTTTCTAGAGGGGATTTCATAAGGTAGAGTATTACTATATACATCTTTTGGAGCCTCACATGTCATAAGGCAGTGGTATAACATCAAGTTCTAGTAGGTTTTTCCCAACATCTTAAAATACTGAAATGGATGTGGGATGAAATATCTATAGTTCCTTTGGATAGATTAACCATTGAGAGGGGAATATCAAATGCCTACTTTTAATAATTATTTTAATTTGAATTCAACCAATTAAACATTTTAAATTTCTCGATCCACTAAATGATATCTCACAGTCTCACTTTGTATAAAGAAATTATAAGAAAAAGTATAGCTCGCAAAATTTCAAGGATCAATAAAAATACCTACTCCATTCCTTCTTAGTTAGAATTTCCAAATATGGATTATATATAGTAAAATTATCAATTATTTAAATTGAAATGAAAGAAATTAGTTGTATGCCATTGTAGTCTATCCTCTTGTTAATCATTTTCATACACCCCTAGTAACCACATATTCAAACTCATCTAGTAAGACACCCCAACCATCTTCCCTTCTCTTTATTCTAGACTAGATTGACACCATAGTCATGAGATTATTTAGTGGCTAGTTAGATTATAAAATCAAATGATATTCTTTGTATCAATGTTTTTGATCCTCAAATAGTATGATTATTTTCCACAATTGGTTGATTTTGAAACCCCTGAAATACATCTTCATCTATTAGTGTATTTGATATGTTTTTATAATGTACAAAATCAATATCATTGATAAATTATTAAAATAAGAATGTTAGTCTTGAAAATAAATAACACGAGATCCAAAATGATCCAGTTCATCATGATTTCCTTAATGCTTATACATGAATGTATTCTTCTGCACATATATTGTGGCTTTAGTATCTTCAACCTCCGATAATTACTATATAATAAGATATTCCTCATCTAAATTCTCATGAAAGAATTACTCCTTATATCTAGTAAACTCTCAAGCTAAAATATTATTTTAAACGTAGTCATGAAATATCTCATATGTTCTTCTCCTTTCATTTTCATACACTCATCTTATTCAAAAAAATAATATTTGTGTATCCTCAATGTTATTTTGAAATATCATAACATGAATGAATCACATGAAATACATTATTCTTTGGAAACCCCTAATAAGAGTCATAGAATCTTCTTATTAATTTTCTTGACTGAAGATAGTTTGCAGATCTTTCTTCTATGTTAATGGATAACATAGGCCACTCTCTAATAAAAATTCATGAATCATGTGAGTAAATTTTTTTTCTAGAGAGATTTCAATCCCAGATATATTGAATGAAAATAATTCATTTTCCATTTTATATTTTTCTTTCTCCATAAACTGTGCTCATATTCCAACACTCTAATTATATTCTATTTCAACAAATGAGGGAAAAGTATGACCACCTCATGATCCCCATAAATGCATCAAGAAATAAATCCTATGAACTCCCCAGGTTATATAGATGTTTGGGATTAATCTCACACTATATTAAAATATCTATGATATCAATAATTTAATAAATCATGCTTCATCAAAGGCATTCTATGATTAGAAAGAAATTATGAAACCAGCTACATAACAAAATTTTTTGATTCTCAATAGTGCATTCAATTTGAATTTATCACAATATAAATTCATAGGTTGAGCTGATTAATTTCATTATTATAGTTTACATGTGAAAAATTCATAGACATGCCTTTACACATGAATTTCATCCTTATAGTTGTCCTCAAGAAAATATTTTTTTAAGAACCCGGATCTTCCTTTCAGGTACGTTTTCCTTTTTTTGGAGTTTTTGAGAAAAATGGGTTTTCTGGAAATTTTGGAAGTACACGCCGTGTACTTTATGAGTACACGCCATGTACTCTTTTCCCGCTAGAATCCGTAAGCTGGCCGTGTCCGGGCCACACACACGGTGTGTGGGGGTGATGTGGAGCCGTTTTTAGCAGAGTACGGAAAGGGCCTAGTACACGCCGTGTACTCTGGAAGTTCAAGCCGTGTACTTTTCTTTTTTTATTAATCGGACCGGGGTCGCGTCTCACCCCCATATCACTCTTCTTCTCTAAATTCAGTCCGCCCGAGAGCACCCCTTTTGGCCGAGATTTCCAAGAGCCACTGCCCCACTGTATGTCGTCCGATTCGAGCACGACCGATTGCATTGGAACCGCAGCGGTGAGTTCATCCTTCTGCTTGAATTTTGTTCCTTGTTTTCCCCTCGTTTCAATGTTATCGTGGGTTGAGCGTTTGTGCATTTTTCTCAGATCTATGCCATTCTAGGCCAATTCAAGGGTCGTGGTTCAAGTATACCGATCTCCTAGGATCAAGGAACATGGTTTGTTGCACTACGTTAATTGTCTTTGAGTGTTTGGTGCAAAAGTGCCGAATACCCATGTTTCGGGTATCTCAGGTTAGGGTTTTGACCCCGTTTATTTATCTGCCTTAGATTGCATGTATTGCTTGAGGTTGTTAGATAATTTGTAATGTTTTGATGGCATGTTTTTGGACCACCCCATGGGTGTTTTCATGTTTTGGCTGTTTATCGACGTTTGGCTTAGGTTGCCTGCGAGGCATACCTTGCTGCACTTGTATGATGCCTTGATATGATTAAATGCATGTATTGACTGCTGTTCATATGCTTTCTATGCATAGTAGCTATTATCCTAGTAGTTGATAAACTTACGTAGGGCTTCTGACAGTCGATTACGCATGACTGGACTGCTCAGGGCTGTGAGAACCTGGTGCGGGAGATCAAAGAGGGAATTGACGATTAAGTGCTTCCCTGGAGGGTCTGTTTGTTTTAGTTCGTACGCAGGACCTACAGGAATATGACATTGTGCTTCCCAAGAGTGTCCTTAGTTTTTACGCACGCATCGAGACCACAGGAGGAATTAGACGTAAGTGCTTCCCAGAGCGTCTGTGCCTTGTTTACTTACTGGACTATAGGGGTCTGCTAGTTGACCCACCCAGAGAGTCAGTGATTCTTTTATTTTTGTGATGGTTGGTAGTGACGAGTCCACCAAGCCAAAGAACAAGCTTGTGTTTAGGCAGTCCTTGAGATACCTGTTGTGTTACTGCTTTACCTTGGTTTTACTTAAATGATTTTGAATAGTATTTAGTAGATTTTTTTACTGGCTTATCCTCAGTTCACTACTGTGTTTACTTTCCATACTTTTGCTGCATTACTCACTGGCAGTTGGCCACGAATCTTGTGGTGGTTGCCTACTGGGATTAGTCTCACACCGTGTTTGGGCCCTGCGTTTTGGCCCAAACAGATTATATGGTTGCAGGTGTAGAGAGGGGTTGTGGCCCTTCTACTTCAGGTACTTGATTGCTGTGTGGAGATGGAGAGCATGTGACCGGGCCTTGGCTCGCGATGCTGTGGAGCTTCTATTTTTCATTTAGTTATGTTTCAATTTTATTCCATCATGTTAACTTGTTTACTGCTTTCCATAGACATATGTATCATGTGGCCTCATCATCGGTTATTTATATGATTGACTTTGCTGTCCAGTTTGGTTGTGTATGTTGTGTATGCTATTTACTGCTTCCGCTATTTACTTGTTTATGTTTATTCTTCCGCTGTATACTTTACCGAATGAGGGCATAGTTTCCCCACAGACTTACCGAGGCCCTTGCTCCTAGTCGGCAGCCTATGGCGTTTGGGGAAATGCGCCTCAGGTCATGTGGCGAACTGGGTACGGGGCGCCCTGTGGAGGGGCTCCGGATTCGGGTCGTTACAAAGTGGTATCAGAGGATTTCTTTTTCTCTTGCTATACTATTTGGAGACTTTAGCCAGGGATAGGATGACTACGGTACTTGGTATTAAACTGTTCCTGGGAGTAGCTAACCCGCGTACAGGGAAAAACCATACAGCCTCGTTAATTGTTGTTCCTTGGTTTCGAGATTTTATGGTTGATCTGATTTCACCAAGAGTGATTCACTTGCCATGTGCTATTATTGTTTTGATATTATGGTTCTATTTCTGTCGCAACCCGATGAGATGAGGGTATGCCATCTCATGCATCATATAGGCACTTATATAAATCACATGCCATTCATTTTTCCATGCCATCTAGGGTGCATTAGCGATTTCATACTGTTGTGATAGTCTACGTGTAGATTATGCATGTTGTTGTGATAGATGCTAGATAGAACCACGGCTGTTACATTAGAAACTGTTTGTTTCGTTCTTGTTAAAAGTGAACACCAAAAACTTGATTCTTGGGGCGTTATGGGACCTCATTAATCGGAATTGGAGGATCATGAACTTGTTTTTCCCTTATATATGGCTGCAGGGGATTCCAAGCTTTTATTCGCGGGGAGTATGGGCCCCCACGGATCGGAATTTGGCACCCTTTTTCTTAGTTTTTGGTGGTTATGGGGGTTCTGTGCAGTTTCAGAGATATATCCTAGAAAAAGCTAGAATACACGGTGTGTACTTTTTGGATACACGCCGTGTAGTATGCTGACCGTGTGAGTAGTGCACGGTGTCATAGAAGTAACCTTAGGAACACGCCGTGTGCAGTAGGTACATGCCGTGTAGGTCTGAGCCGTGTACCCAACCGAGTCACTAACAACACGGGTCGGGGAAGCTCGTGCAGAACACACCGTGTTTGATTGGAACACGCCGTGTAGTCTTACCCAGGTACCCGGCCGTGTCACGAACAACACGGGCCGGCGTGACCGTCTCTTTGACACGCCGTGTGTCCCTCAGAACACATCGTGTAGTTTTTCCTAGGTACCCGACCATGCCATGAATGACACGGGACGGTGTCACCTCAACCTATACACGCCGTATTTGTTCGGAACACACCGTGTAGTGTTCAGTCATGTAAAACGGCCGTGTGGATAACAACACGGACCGCCGTGCTAGCGTTTTGTACACGCCGTGTTTGCTTGGAACACGCCGTGTAGTCTTGGTTGAGATGGACCGTGTTCGTTAACCGTGCAAGGAGACTCGGGTAGGGGTAGGCTTTCAGGTACACGCCGTGTCTTGGGAAAACACTCCGTGTAGTCTTGGGTTTTGCACGACCTGTCGGGAAGGGGTGCACGCCATGTTAAATGGCCAAGAGGGACACACCGTGTAGTGTTTTTACACGCCGTGTACTCGTGTCTTGCAAGCTTTGGTTCTTTTCTTTCCCCCGTTTCTATTTTGTTCTCTTTTGTTATCCACCCTTGTTTTCATGATCTAAAAGCGTGCTTTTGATTTTTCAGAGTATGCCTCCGAGACATCCGCCAGTTGTACGTCTGTCGTCAGGCAGTGATCAGACGCGAGATATGGCTGATCAAGGACTTCTTGCCGACCCTCCATTCGAGTCAGCCTTAGCACCGGCTATTATACCAGTTACCGGTACTGACGATCAGTTCAGAGAGGGGTTCATGAGGTTCATGTAGACCTTTCAGGGAGCTTAGCTGCCAGTCCCATATATGGCAGAGCTGACGTGAGTTTTCCAGCAGCAGCATCCTCCCACTTTCACAAGGGATGGAGGTCCTCAGGCTGCTGAGCCGTGGCTGGAGACAATGCTCTCTATCTTTGAGCATCTAGAGACACCCCAGACAGGAGGGTGAAGCTCGCGACTTATATGTTGTGGGATTCTGCCAAGATATGGTGGGGTTTAGTCTCACAGGTAGGGTGCCAGTGGACTTGGGCTTGGGATGAGTTCTAGAGTACCTTCTATGACTACTTCTATCCGGCCACACTAAGGTCTGATAGATCAAGAGAGTTTATGAACCTGCAGTAGGGTACTCTTTCTGTCATGGAGTACTCTTCCCTCTTCACTGAGTTACAACGTTTTGCTCCCGCTCTGGGGAATGATGAGCTGTTTTAGGAAATGAAGTTTGAGGAAGGCCTCAAACCAGAGATCAAGTCACATGTGAACATCTTCCAGTTGACTTCTATTATTCTGATAGTAAACCAGGCGCTGATCACCGAGAGGAATCTGAGGGATATTGGAGATGTTGACCAGGGCGGCTCAGCACCAAAGGCCGATTCATCTCTTACTGACAGCAGGAAGCGTCACTGAGAGTCTACCTGGGGTGACCCGAGGAAGAGGGGTATTTCTTCTGGCAGGCGAGACCTTCCTTCGGGAAACCAGGTGGTGTGTATCAGTGTGGGAAGAGCAGGCACAAAAAACATCAGTGCCCGAGAGATCCAGTGGAGTGCCGGGCTTGCGGTAAGATGGGTCACCTGCAGCGTTTTTGAAGGGTTCTTCTCCCAACAGCCAGTGAGGGAGGATCAGTTTCTACTCCTCGTTCCGGAGCAGGATTACCAGTTCCACAGTAGACTGGGGGCTGGGGTTCTTTCAGGTCGTTCAGGCCAAGGTAGAGGTCATGGGCGTGGTAGTCAGGCTCAGGGAGGATCAGCTCAGGGATATCAGACTACTACATAGGGCCACGGTTTTGGCCAGACTTTTGCAGTAGAGCAGATTCATCCGGAGCAGGATCCTGGACCTTCCACAGTTCGAGGTACGATCTTAGTAGCCTCAGTCTTATATTCTGCACTTTTTCATACCGGAGCTTCTCATAGCTTTATTTCTGTGCAAACTATGGAGAGCCTACACCATATTGTCTTTACATCCTAGGACACGTTGGCACTAGACACTCCTTTGGGACATAGAACTGTTAGTGTGTGCCAGTGTAGAGAGTGCCCTCTCGAGGTTGCAGGGTATCGTTTCTTATGGGATCTCTACGTGCTAGGGATGACAGGATATGATGTCATCTTTGGCATGGACTGTCTAGTTACCTTCCAGGTAGTCGTCGACTGTTATCGCCGCAGAGTGAGCTTTGTTTCACCGGAGGGTGAATACTTTCTTCATAAGGGCGAGTGGGATGTTTGGGCGAGTCGGGCAGGACTCGAGCACCATGGGCTTGGACGGGTGACAGCCCAGATTTCTAGTCTTTATCTGGATGACCAAGGGACTCCACAGTTGGACTTTCCTCCAGTGGTGGATCTCTTCAGAGATGTCTTTCCAGAAGACTTTTCAGGTCTCCCTCCTAAGAGTGAGGTAGACTTCTCGACTGAGCTCATGCCAGGAGCGGCACCGTTGTCCATTCCTCCCTATAGGATGGCCACACCTGAGTTGCAGGAGATCAAGAAGCAGTTGGAGGAGTTGCAGGAAACGAGTTTCATCCAGCCCAGTACTTCTCCTTGGGGTTCACCTATCCTGTTTGCGAAGAAGGAAGACGGTACCCTTCGGCTTTGTGTGGATTATCAAAAGCTGAACCAGTTGACGGCCAAGAACCGATATCCCTTACTGAGGATCGATGATCTCTTTGATCAGCTTCGAGAATCACGGGTGTTCTCGAAGATCGACTTGAGGTCCGGTTATCATCAGTTGCACGTTAGACCATCTGACATACCCCCGACAGCCTTCAGGAGCAGGTATGGACTTTACGAGTATACAGTTATGCCGTTTGGACTCACGAACGTGCCTGCAGTTTTCATGGCACTGATGAACCGAGTGTTCTATCCTTACATGGATTCCTTCGTCGTGGTCTTCGTGGACGATATCTTGGTGTACTCACACACCCGAAACGACCATGCCACCCATCTTGAGATCATTCTGAGTACACTGAGAGAGCATCGGCTTTATGCCAAACCCTCGAAGTGCCACTTCTGGATGGATCAGATTCACTTCTTGGGTCACGTCATCTCAGAGGTAGGAGTATCAGTAGAACCAGAGAAAGTGAGAGCTGTAGTTTCCTGGGAGTAGCCGAAGAACGTCTTTGAGGTACGGAGCTTCCTAGGGCTGGCTGGTTACTACAGATGCTTCATTTAGGACTTCTCGCGCCTAGAAGCACCGTTGACAGGTCTGACCAAGTAGGGGAAAAAATTTTATGGTCAGATTCTTGTGAGTCCGCCTTTCAGGAGCTGAAAGGGAGGTTGACATCAGCACCGATACTAGTATTTCCAGAGCCAGGAAAGAGCTATACCATCTATTGTGATGCTTCAGGTATCGGGCTGGGAGCTGTGCTTATGCAGGGAGATGGATTCGCTGCGTATGGGTCTCGGCAGTTGAGGCCGCATGAGAACAACTACCCTACGCATGATCTGGAGTTGGAAGCTGTTGTTCATGCCTTACGCTGTTGGAGACATTACCTTCTGGGAGAGCACTTTGTGGTTTTCACCGACCACAAAAGTCTCAAGTATATCTTTACCCAGCGTGATCTGAATCTGAGACAGCGCATGTGGGTCGAGTATCTTCAGTCCTTCGACTTTGAGCTCACCTATACACCAGGTAAGCGCAACGCAGTGGCAGATGCGTTGAGCAGGAGAACTCAGGTTCAGGTAGTGTAGGAGGCCAGCAGTGAGTGGCAACTTATGGATATGTTCTCTAAGATGCATCTGGAGGTGCACGACAGGAAGGGACAGACTTTTCTTTCATCTATGGTTGTTACCTCTACTCTTCTTGATCAAGTGCAGATGAGGCAGCTATCAGAATCAGAAGGCTTAGTCCTGCGGGAGAGTCTGTCAGGAGAGGGCCCTCTTCCTGGATGGACAGTGGGCGAGGATGAGATCATGCGCTTCTAGAGACGCGTATGGGTGCCAGCAGACATACGCGAGGAGCTGATGTGGGATTTTCATTCCTCAGTTTGGGCAGTTCATCCTGGTGTCACCAAGATGTATCAAGATCTTCATCGCCAGTACTGGTGGCCAGGAATGAAGAAGGATGTTGCTGGTTTTGTCTTGAGATTTTCTACTTGTCTGCAGGTAAAAGCAGAGCATCAGCGACCAGCAGGGATTTTACAGCAGTTACCCATTCCAGAGTGGAAATGGAACGACATCGTGATGGACTTCGTGACTGGTTTGCCGAGGTCGCCTCGAGGGAACGATGTTGTTTGGGTCGTCGTCAACAGACTTACGAAGGTTTCTCACTTCTTGCCGATCAAGGAAACCTTCAGTGTCGATGAGTTGGGACGACTTTACATATGAGAGATCGTTCTTCTTCATGGAGTTCCACACAGCATTGTTTCAGACAGGGATGCACGCTTTACATCTTGGTTCTGGCAGGGACTTCCGAAGGCCCTGGGTACAAAGGTGCTTTTGAGTACAGCATACCATCCATAGACCGATGGCCAGTCCGAGCGCACGATCCAGGTGCTTGAGGATATGCTCCGATCTTGCATTCTATACTTTGGGGGTCCTTGGGAGAAACATATTACTCTGGTGGAGTTCTCCTACAACAACAGTTTTCAGGCGACAATTCAGATAGAATCATTTGAGGCTTTGTACGGTAGGCCATGCCGATCACCCTTATGCTGGCTGGAGGCAGGAGAGGCGGCTTTGTTGGGACCTCGTCTTGTTCAGGAGACTTCAGAGCAGATAGAGTTGATTCAGAAGAGGATGGATACGGCATAGTCTCGACAGAAGACTTATGCTGATCAGCGAAGATGACCTCTAGAGTTCAGGGTCGGTGATCAGGTTTTCCTATGTGTCGCACCGAGGTTGGGACACAAGAGGATTCGGAGGCAGGGAAAGCTTTCACCGCGGTACGTCGGGCCGTTCGAGGTGTTGGAGAGAGTTGGGCCTGTTGCCTATCAGTTGCAGTTACCTCAGAGGTATAGGGCTATTCACGACGTCTTCCATGTCTCTCAGCTCAGGCGTTACTTTTCAGACCCATCTCACGTCTTTCAGCCTGAGGAGGTTGAGCTTGAAGCGGATGCGTCATTTGAGGAGCATCCTATCCGGATCGTTGATCGCAGTACGAAGGCTCTACGAGGCCGGTCTATTCCTCTAGTATGGGTGCTATGGCAGCACGGGCACGTGCAGGACGGGACCTGGGAGAGGGAGGCCGATGTGCGATCGCAGTGGCCGGAGCTGTTCGGGGTTTCTTCTTCTCCGACTCGTTAGGGAAATTCGGGGACGAATTTCTTTAAGGGGGGAAGTTTGTAAGAACCCGGATCTTCCTTTCAGGTACGTTTTCCTTTTTCTAGAGTTTTTGAGAAAAATGGCATTTCTGGAAATTTTGGAAGTATATGCCGTGTACATTATGAGTACACGCCGTGTACTCTTTTCCCACTCGAATCCGTGTGCTGGACGTGTCCGGGCCACACACACGGTGTGTGGGGGTGACGTGGATCCATTGTTAGCGGAGTACGGAAAGGGCCTAGTACACGCCGTGTACTCTGGAAGTACACGTCGTGTACTTTTCTTTTTTTTGTTAATCGGACTGGGGTCGCGTCTCAACCCCATATCACTCTTCTTCTCTAAATTCAGTCCACCTGAGAGCGCACCTTTTTGACGAGATTTCCAAGAGCCACCGCCCCACCGTCCATTGTCCGATTCGAGCACAGCCGATTGCGTTGGAACCGCAGTGGTGAGTTCTTCCTTCTGCTTGAATTTTATTCCTTGTTTTCCCCTCGTTTCTATGTTATCGTGGGATGAGCGTTTGTGTGTTTTTCTCAGATCTACACCATTCTAGGTCGATTCAAGCGACGTGGTTCAAGTATATCGATCTCCTAGGATCGAGGTAGGTGGTTGGTTGCCCTACGTTTATTGTCTTTGAGTTTTTGGTGAAAAATTGCCGGATACCCATGTTTCGGGTATCTCGGGTTAGCGTTTTGGACCCGTTTATTTATCTGCGTTAGATTGCATGTATTTCTTGAGGTTGTTAGATAATTTGTAATGTTTTTATGGCATGTTAGTGGACCACCCCATGGGTGTTTTCCTGTTTTGGCTGTTTATCCCCGTTTGGCTTAGGTTGCCTGTGAGGCATACCTTGTTGCACTTGTATGTTGCCTTGATATGATTAAATGCAAGTATTGAATGCTGTTCATATGCTTTCTATGCATAGTAGCTATTATCATAGTAGTTGTTAAACTTACTTAGGGCTGCTAACAGTCGATTATGCACGACTGGACTGCTCAGGGCTGTGAGAACCTGGTGCAGGAGATCAAAGAGGGAATTGATGGTTAAGTGCTTCCCTAGAGGGTCAGTTTGTTTTATTTCGTACTCAGGACCTACGGGAATAGGACTTTGTGATTCCCAAGAGTGTCCTTAGTTTTTACAGACGCATCGAGACCACAGGAGGAATTAGACGTAAGTGCTTCCACAGAGAGTATGTAGCTTTCGTTGCAAGACCACAGGGTAATTGACGTGAGTGCTTCCCAGAGTGACTGTGCCTTGTTTACTTACTAGACTATAGGGTTCTACTAGTTGAGCCACCCAGAGATTCAATGTTTCTTTTATTTTTTTGATGGTTGGTTATGACGAGTCCACCATACCAAAGAACAAGCTTGTGTTTAGGTACTCCTTGAGATACCTGTTGTGTTACTACTTTACCTTGGTTTTACGTAAATGCTTGTGAATAGTATTTAGTAGATTTGTTTACTGGATTATCCTCAGTTCACTATTGTGTTTACTTTCAATACTTTTGTTGCATTTCTCACTGGCAGTAGGGCACAGATCATGTGGTGATTTCCTACTGGGATTAGTCTCACACCCTGTTTGGGCCCTACTTTTTGGCCCAAAAAGATTATATGGTTGCAGGTGTACAGAGGGGTTGTGGCCCTTCTACTTCAGGTACTTGATTACTGCGTGGAGCTGGAGAGCATGGGATCGGGCCTTGGCTCGCGATGCTGTGGAGATGCTATTTTTCCTTTAGTTCTGTTTCAGTTGTATTCCAGCATGTTGACTTGTTTACTGCTTTCCATAGACATATGTATCATGTGGCATCATCATCAGTTATTTATATGATTGACTCTACTGTCCAGTTTGGTTGTGTATGCTGTGTATGCTGTTTACTGCTTCCGCTATTTACTTGTTTATGTTTATTCTTCCGCTGTATGCTTTACCGAATGAGGGAATAGTTTCCCCACAGACTTAGCAAGGCCCTCGATGCTAGTCGGTAGCCTCTAGCGTTTGGTGAAATGCGCCTGAGGTCATGTGACGAACTGGGTACGGGGCTCCCAGTGGAGTGGCTCCGAATTTGGGTCGTTACATTTTTTCAGAGTGAAATATATCAATCGTGGAAGGACTCATGATTAAGGATCATGGATTAGCATGATCACCTCATCTCTTCACTGGTAGGTAAGGGTGAACAACTAAACTCATGAGCATTGGGAGAAATAGGATGATTATATATTGAATAAAATTTTCTTGATTTATTAAATGGGGAAACATGTGTTATTTGTGTGTCTTTTTAAAAAATGAATTGTACAACACATCTTGTGTCCCATGTCAAAATTTATGTTAGTGGAGCGGTACTATAAATGATAACATGTTCCATTAGTACATATATCCAATAATGGTGTTTGGTCCCTACAATAATTCACACTTCTGGGATTCATGGGTTGTTTCAACACCCGACAGACTACCATTTCTCTCACACACTTAAGGGTCATTGTGGTCCTAATGTGGTTATCCCACTATTCTCATGTGCTTTTTATAAGAACTATGATTCCTCTTTCCACCATGATTTTTAGCCTATCTATCTCCCATGCATGGTTATGATTTCCTAAAAAATGCGTGGTCGATCTAGCCTAATAGGTTTTCTTGGATAGAATTTTTTTTATTAAACATCCATATAATATATGAAGATAATTATCAATCGGTAACATTCTAAAAAAATAGAAATTTCTAAACCAACATTCAAATCATTCCACCTGAAAATAATTTTTTTTTCATGATCATCAACAAAAAAATCCCCTTCATATTTCTTGTTTCAAACTACTTATCATCTTCATTAATGTGTGTCTTGGACCATATGATCAGTTTATGAAATTTTTACTTTTATAAGGAAAATTTTCCAAGAAAGACATATAATTCCAATAAAATAATTCATAAATATTCACTATGAATTTCCAATTCATCCTCAATTCTCCAAACACATATTTACACATCATTGATAGAAAATTCAACACTTTATCTCAATAATATCCTCATTAGTATTTTTTTCAATATCACTTCACATTACTAAAGTCAATATGTGTGGTCCAATCATGTCCCCCTTGCCAAAAATAAAATTAACAGGGAATGTGGGGGGATTTCAAGTATCTTCCTCTTCAATTAAATGTACTTTCATTATTATCCCCATTTTTCAAAAGAAGGATGATACAACATGTTTCTATTCGAGAAGACACTTTATTTAGTCAAATCTATATATACATGGGGTAACCCGATGAAAAAAACAATAGAGATACTACTAAGGTTGTCTATATTTTCCATAAAACACCATTCATCTGACACCATTCTCAGAAAGTATTATTTCTCAAAGGGGAATATATAAAAATATATTCCTTTAAAAGAAACATGAAACCTTCACATATCTCAACAAACCATCTAAATAGTTCATGTAAATGTCATTAACACCGCCCTTTTTCTCAGTTTTCGATAACAAAAACTCTCCTTTACAATGTACATTTAATAAAATTGTAAATAAGGGATGAATGGTTGAATGGAATACCAAATAGTTTATTTTTGGTGCTTGGATGGCCAGAAATTTTAAGATTCTTATAAAAATGCTTTGAAATACTCATTTCTTAATATGGATCCCCCTAAAGGGAAACAATCATCTATATCCTTATGATGGTGACTCTATTTAATAGTGTGATTAAAGGTATTTTAAAATTAGAAGACACCAAAATAGAATACTTTGTGTGTATTTTTAATTTGAATAGTTTCTACACCTTCACTAAGGATGATTTTCCCTAAAGCATACTATTTAGAATATAAGGATCACTGTATGATGGAATATTATTATTCAATGATTCTTAAGTTCTCCCTCTAAGAACATGATTAACTGTTAACAACCTATATTTTAATCATATATTCAATACACAAAAGTTATAATTTAATAGAATGGAACAACTTGTTCCTCAATCTGTACAATATGGTTGAGATGTTTCTCAACCGAGTTGCTTCACATTTTCTAGTATCCATGCTTCCACATTTGAAATTAAATTATGATTAAGCCTATGGTAGCCTGGATCTAATCAAACCTATCATCTCATTGTGTGATATGGTTCTTCTTTATTTATCGATAAAATCATATGCATCTCTCAAAAAACCATATTCTCTTCCAGGCTTCTTAATGTATTTGAAATGTTGTTAAGTAACCTCAAAAATTTGTCTAGATTTAATACATATTTCATATAGAACCTCTTTTATACAATAGTTATCATTTCTTCATATCACTTCTTGACATTTATCTTATTCATGAAGAATATCCCTCTTAACATTATCACTATATTTGTATTATTCTTCTTCTATCATTATGTATTTCTCTAAATCTTTTAGAAAGACCACAAGAAAATATTTGGGAATGTTGACAATGTGTTTGGAGTTTCCACATGTTTTCACATGAGATAATTTCTTCTATGATTTAGCACTACTAATAAACTTCTTGTACATTATTTTTTGATGATATTTCTAATGTTTATTGTCCCTAGATGAATTCATTAAAAAATTATTTGGATTAAACTGATTTTCATCAATAATTATGTTTTTACCAATGGTTGTCTCTTATTTATTATGTGGTATTTTCTTTTCATTTTTTATGACTCATGATGAAATGTACAGGCATCACTTTTGTGACCCCTAATATTTAAAACCTCACAGATCTAATTGAGAACATAAAACCTATTTGAGACTGAAAAATGTTTCTTAGAATTTGATTATTTCATATTATTTCTTACATTTATCCCCCTGATATGCAATTCCTTTCTTCTAAATAATATAATCGGTTGTACCCATAATACAGTGTATAATTTCTGAATCTGTCACAACACAAACATTGACCCACATACATTAAACAAGTTTTATTTTATGCATGTTTTCCATAAATTAAAGAATAATGATTTTGGGTCTTCTTTGACACCTAGCGGTATCCATTTTTTGAAGCAACACTTATACATATTCCTTTATTCACCAAAGAAAAAATTGTATTAACCTTCTATTTTCTCCTCTTACATTTTCATATAATATTTTTTGCATAAACTTACACTTTTTATATAAAATGAATTAGAAAAATTTTTAAATTGAGATATGGATAGTACCTTTTTCATAAAAAAATATTTGTGAGGATCACTACATGTTGCAATGATCTTAATTATAAATGATGAAGGTTATTTTTAGAAGAATCCTCTAAAGAGAACTCTATGGAAGCTAAAATTTTATTGACTGTTATGTATCAACATGATAATTTTTAAATTTGGGAAATTTTATTTCCAATTTAACAAATACCTTATTGAAAGTATTCTTTTGAGCTTCAATGAATTTTTTTCTAGCTTCATAGTCCGTCATCATCATCTCAATACTCACTTCATGCAATATACCATTTTCATGAAATAATTATTCAATTTCCTTGATCCTCTTGTATTTGATATCAAATTGAGAATTCCTATGATCTATAAAAACATTTTTCATTTTTTCAAGAGTGTGAAAGAGTTCTATGAAAAAAATGTTAGATACATATTTTTCACCATAACATATTTCCAATTATATTATATCTTAATAATATCATTAATTACAAAGATAAATTGTCTACTTATTTGATTTAACATGTTTTATTAGAGTGTTAGATATTCCAACAATTTATCCATTTCTACTTCCTTGTAATTATACTCTTCTTCTATGTGTAATTTTTCATCCAAAAGACATTTGACACCTTCCACAGTTTTTAGTGTAGATAATTTGGGAGCATTAGTCAAGTGTTTTTGAAAGTCAATATTATGATCACTATCTCATACATTATCATCAATACTTGAAAACCAATTATAATTATAATCTTAATCAAAATAATTATTATAATATATATAACTATAATTACTTTCGGTATTCTTATGCTTCATTTCCAATCATTTATTTTTGTTCTAATATATCTTGGTAGAAATATCAATATTAATATCCTTAGGGACAAATTAATTTTTCCCAATTTGTGGTAGATCAGTCATTTTATAAAAGTTGTACATTATAAAATATTTTGTGGAACTTGAGAGGAATCATCCTCGGATACGACTTGTAGATCTTCCGATAGGATTTAATACTGAGAGGGGGTAAATTAGTTGTACACTTTTATGAATCATATTTCATTTAATTCATCCTATTGACAAAGTTAGGTTACATGATCTACTCCATGATATCTCATAGTCCAAAATTTTATGCAGAAATAACAAAAAAAAGAACAAATGGTATTTACAAAGTTAATTACAAAGAACTACTCATTTTCATCTTTTTTAGACCCCAAACAAAAATTATCCTCTATAATATTATTTATTAATATAGTGGATAATGAATAAAATGGTCATACACCCCATTAGTAGGTCCTCCTATTGATCCCAACTCCACACCATAGAAACCAACTCATCTACCTCTATTTTTTATAAACCCAATCATTATGCTATAGCCCTTATTAAAGACAAGTTATATACCCTAGTATGGATCCTATTCAGTAACTATTTAGACACCCCACTCACAAACTATTTTTGTCATCAATGTTTTTGATAAATAAATAGTAATATCTATGTCTGATCCGGGTTTCTTCTGTAGAAATTGAAAAATATATTCCTCCATGAATATACTAGAACTTTTTTACTCATGTATAACTTTAATATATTCAAAATATTCTTGTAATAAGATTTTTGGTCTTGAAACTCATTCACACCTAATCTAGAATGATACTGTTCTTCTAATATTATAGAATACTAAAACATGATTATATTCACTTACAAGTAAATTTTGGATTTAGTTTCTTTGTATTTTGATATTCGATGAATGATAAAATAATCCTCAGATAAATTTAAGATAAATAATTATTCTTTATGTCTGATGAAGTACTTAACTCAACTATTCATGGAATAATAAGCATAAAATATCTCATGTATTCTACTCCCCTCATTTGTGGACTCCCCACTTCTTCTCGTAAAAATACATGAATTTATTTAAGGTTATTGGTGTAATAGCTTCATGAAAATGAACCACACACAATGTTTTTTTAAGTAAAATAATGTTATGGCTTGTGAATTATTGTTCTTACATCACGTGTCCAAGGATAATTTTCGGTTCTCTCTTCTATGATAAGGTATCACACATGTTTCCCTCTATCACTCATTCATGGATCAGATGAGTGATCTTTTTTTCTGAGATATATTTCTCAATCAAATATTTTGAGTGACAACAACTCTTCTTTTCATTTGATTTTGTTTTTTTAACAATTGCTTTAATTTTCATACACTATACTCCCATTCTATTGTAATGAATGTGTGCGAAATTTTGACTACCCTAGAATCCACATAAAAACATTATAGACCAAATCATTTTACCACCCTATCATATCTAGATTTACTAGTTTAATCTCGAATGATATTTATATATTTCTTATTTATTAAATTTCTCCAATCTCACTTCTTTATTAGTAATATATGATTTGTAAGCACTTTAATAGTTATCTACATAAATTTTTTTGTTATATTATCATCCTCATAATAATAAACTTTGTATGATATTTCTTTATATAGTAAATCATATATTTGGTTCTCTCTTGAAATCAGATACATCATTCTACACAAAATATAGAAATTTGAAGCATTGGTTACAAACAAAAAAACTATCTGAATAAATCAGCTATATGGTTAACTTTTGAAAATGGGTACATAGATCTATACTTCAATCATACACTTCTTATTGAACTAAATATGGATATTTGAATTTCATACGACTATGTAGTTCATTCTCAACTATGAAATTCTTTCGATCTACATGCATGCTAGTATAACTGCATGCATTTCTATTCATATAAATAGTGAGTAAAAGTAATTATTATCTAAAAATAAATCTTTTAGTCAAGCCATAATATTTTTTTCATTTTCGTTTTTCTATGCATGATTCTTAGAAATTCCTCTATGCATCATTTCCATCGTTAGATTTGGCCTCATGAAAAAAATTTCCTTAGGGAATAATAGATCGACCATGGATAATTTGATAATCATGAATCATGGATATGCAATATAACCTTCACTTATCAATTGAGGAAAATAGTGTGGAACTTACTTCATGAGAATTGATAGAAAGGTGATGATACTCTATTGAATTGTATAGACTATATTCATTAGATCGGGTGGAGGGTTTTATATGCATAACATTTTAATCCCATGAAAAATACATCATGTCTCATATCCCACATTAAATTATCTGTTGGTTGAGTGGTGATAAATATGACAGAACATTCATTCAGTACTTTGAGTCTATAGTGGTGTTCAGCACCCACAACACTACAAACACAAATGGTTCATGGGTATGACTAAACACACTAAACCACCAACCCACCAGTGTTCTCTCACCCTTACATGTCCATGTGAGCCCAATGTGTCAATTACACTATCCTTCTATACACAATGTTAGAAGTATAATTCCTCTAACCTCTATGTTGGATGGCCTGGATGGATCCCATCTGTATTCATGCTTTCTCTCACAATGAATTGTATAAGTAGCCAAACTGGTTGTCTTTAATGTGCACATTTATGTTCAAAAGAAATATAATAAATTAATAAAATTGTCTTTTACTACAAAAATAGAACCCAATAGAAATATCCAAACCATCTAAATCATCATTCCATGTGAATATATTCTTTTTTTGATGGACCTAAATAGAATTACTATTCATATTTCTTGTTGCACCTAATTTTTCAATCATATAGACACGTTTATTGTAACATAATAGCAATTTAAATAATCATCAAATTTCAAAGGATAATCTCTCAAGCATGATATCTAATGGCATTGAATGAATCCATAAAAATTTTCAAAGCAACAACACCTCATCCTCAATTATCTAAACATGTATTGACATTACATTAACAATAAATTCATAGATTTAGCTCAACAATATTTATGGATTTTCTAATGGGGATTCCATAGACTACAAGTGCCCAATATGATATATGGGTGATTATTGATTGACTTACCAAATCAACAGACTTTATTTTCGTTAGAGAGGAAGGTTTGGTTGATATTTTTAGGTAGTTTTAAATAATAGAGATCATCTAACTTCATTTTTTACCTAGGTAAATCATCTCTAACAATGATTCTTGCTTCACATCATAGTAGTGGAGAGGATTTTAAGATAATATTTCAACCTAGTTATGGGAATGTATAGTATTTTACCCTAGATAGATGGCCAGACTGACTAGATTATCCATGTTTTATTGGATATGAAAATATCCTATGTGTTGGACTTTTTCTGGAGTTGGAGGATCAATTTCTATTAGAGAAGTTTTTTTATAATAATTAAAATTACACTACAGTTGAAATGAACCCTTTCAATCGCCTATACATGAAATCATTTAGGTCACCCTTGTGTTTGATAGATATTGGTGACACGTCTCTTGTTGGTCTAAATAGGAAGATGTCCCTAGGGATCATCAAGATGTTCTAGATAATTCATAGTGTTGGTAACGTTTTTCATCACTAATCATTTCCCCCAAAATAGGACTGAGTGACTAAAATATTTTATGTGTTCCATCTGATGAGATACATGCATGAACCATCACACAACATTAACTGAGGAGATTTAGTCATCAAGGACATATAGACCATCACACAGTACACAATGGTGATCGTGGGCTAATAAGAGATGTTACTATGTGGACAAATTATCCATCTAGTTTGAGTTATTTTGTATTATGGGATGATTCATGGGGGATCATCAAAATATAAAAGTTATATGAAAAAAATAGTGATATTTGGGACCAATTTTTTCTATGAGTTGTATTTTTTGACAAAAAATTGTCAATACTAATCTAAATGTAGCTCTAATGTTAATGATGATTGGATGAAGTGATGATGCATAAAGAATTATTATTGAATTATAGAATTGGATTCCATTCTTAGGCAATTCTTCATTTTGAATAAATTAGATTAGTTTTTCACTAGTCCAATGTTATGATTACATGCATCAACGGTGATACATTGTTTACAATAATAATGTACCATCCAAATGAGGATGATTAAAGTGTATTGGAATTCATATTTTAAAAATCACTTAATATTACTATAAATAGAGAGTGTGGAAGAGGCTTGGAGTTCTAAGCACATAGGTGGCCATGCATGGGTAGGTTTGAATTATTAAGGTGTTCATGCATGAGTTTTAAGAGAGAAGGTGGCTATGGAAGGGCTTTGAGTTCTATGAAAAAAATGTTTCCCTTAATTTCAATTCATACTTAGTTTTCAAATAAGTATTTTTTATGGGGTTTACTAAAAAAATATGGCCAGATCACTAAGATGACCTTCCAGCTTCAAACATAGGCACCTGCAGGACACATGGTCGACCATGCCTAAGGGAAGCTAGCTAGGCCAGCACAGAAGTGGCATGACCAGGTGTAATCCCACATTAGTGCACAGGGCAAGGCTCATGCATAGGTTGGCACAAAGGCCCGAAAAGAATTTGGGTGTAGAGCGTGCCTACAATAGCCAGTATTGTGTGGTATTGGGGATGAAGATAAAATATTTTTTAGTATATTTTGGAATAGTGTGATTGATATACTGCACGCCATCTGTGGTGAAGTTTCTATGTGGGACGAGATGTTTAATGAATAGAAAAATACTGACCATTCATTTGATCCCGCACCTCGCTCGACTATCCAATCACTCAGGTTATATGTTTCAGATTATGGATGTGGCCATGGTCGTCCATCTGATCCAACGTCTTTCACCATTGAACTAGGCCCATATGATCTCATACATCATTTTAAAAGGCAACCATAATGCCTTACTCTATCTTCCACACAATGGATCTGATGGTTCACCATTGGTTTAACTATAAATGATGTTGTTAGAGGACATGTTATCTCAAGTGTTTGCGAAATATATTTTCATGCGATCTCGAATGCATACACGTGATTTATTTACATCAAAGGAGATGGTCACTTGAAAAAGAAAACAACCAAGGTTCTCAGTGTATCTCATATATGTGTTTAATGAATTGGAAGACAAAAATTTGGGAAATCAGAGCATCAATTGTAATGCCCCGACCCCATTAACCCAGAGTTGGTGCATTGTTACAAAATTGGCATGATCACAAAGGATCAAATAGAGAAAGACCGATTGGTTTAGTAGCCTTGGAAACACTAGATATATTCATATGTCTTACATTATATTATAAATTGAATCAAACTACAACAACAACTTGTCTTCACATCCCCATATATTATTCCTGAAATTCAGCCATAATACACATCTTCACATCCTGGGAAAAATAAAACATTGAAAGGAATGAGCTCAAATGCTCAGTAAGGAAAAAAATATAGCAGAAACTTTCATAAGTAAACATAAGCATTTAGAGAAATGTATAACTAAAACAAAATACTTATTAAACTTGATCTTCAGCATAATACGGCAAAGATAAACTAAAAAGAATTACATTTCCTTACTCACATAGATATTATAGTAGTCGAATAATCACATGCAATATCAACAACCACTTTCATAATAAGTGAATGCATAATGCCAGACTATCATAACCACATAGTCAAGGCCTTGTGCCAAGACTAGAAATAATATTTTGTCAACGCCTTGTGCCAAGACACTATTTTCTTTTAGGAGACCTACCGATGCATCGAGGAGCTATAGCGGGCTCCACCCATCACTTATTAAGTCCAATGCATTCCTCATATGAAGAGGTTTAAACATAACATAAACATTCGTATTAAAACTAGCATACAAAATGTCAATACTTTCGTCATAAACCATGAATGGTATAAAAATAACACATCCGAAGTCAAACAAACCACAAAACCTTAAATACAATTTGGATGTTTTGTATCATAATGAATCAACATCAAATAAGTTTAAATTCCATCAAACGATGTTGACATAGATGAAATCAAAACTGTTTGAGAGAAATATCTCATTCATTTAAATCATTTAAAAGTCATGTAATTATAAAATAATACATTTAATTTGAAAATATTTTTATAATCTTGTATGGTAAGCATTGATGAAGTTATAATAGTGGAAAATAGCCTCACCCGCCATATATGTTAAAAAAAACATTCTTACCTTAAATTTGTCAAAATTCTCAAAAAGTACCTTGTTTGAAAAATGATGGAAAGATTCCTTTCCAAAGAGTATGAGGGTATAAATGACTTTAACCCATTTTCTATTGAATAGTAAAAATGTTTTGAAAGACATTTTTAAGAAACATGGATGTGGATGATAACGAGGTCCCAGTAGATAAATACGTATAAACAACCTCGGATAAGGAAGAGATTGTGAAGTAAACCCTTACCTTGTACTTTTCCTTAGTCGATGGTATGTTAACCTAATGTATAATAGTTAAGACATTTTTATTAAATTATACAATAATCATATACATCAATATGATATCATATATGATCTTTTATCATTGCTTTATTAAAAATATCTTAGTATTATCATCGTTTTGGGTGATAACCGATTCGTTCTCCATATCTGTTTGGTTATGTAAGACATGTTTGTAATGGATAGATTTTATCTTATTCATATTTATAATGATATTAAGTCTATATACATTTTTTTTAACCATAAAATGAAAATTATTTTTGAATGGATATGATGGGGAATGAATCTTATCGCGTTCGTGGAGACGGTATTCCGTACGTACGCACGAGCGATAATATAATTATTTTGATATTAAAATATAATTGAATGGTATATCATATATAAAGATTAATTATAATGTCATATTAATTATCTACATCATTTATTCTCATTATTATACCAATACAAATAATAATGTATTTGATTAACAACTACACCACGACGTGGAGACGGTAAGCCGTACGTACACACCTAGGGTGACATGTCATTCAAATCATGGGTAGAATACAGAATATGGTTGTGCCATACTTATAATAACATCACAATATATAAAAGATACTGGATTTATTATTTTAGAATGGAAATAATAAACAAAGTGGATGTGGAAGAAGAATGGAATTTGAAAGAGGGTAGTGAAAACGTTACCTCTTCTTTTGGTTCTTCATTTTGATTTGATCAAAAGGACTTCTTAGGATGGCTATCTAACTAAAGGAGGGATTCTAGGATGAAGAGAGAGATGTTTAGAGGATAATTGGGCAGATGCTGGCCGATCCAAAAGGCTTTGAAGGTGTGATATTGAGAGAAGGGAGAGTGCCCTTTTATAAGCGGGGTGAGGGGAACCTTAGGAAAAGCTTGAAATATTATTTTATAATAAATTCATATTTGGTTTCTAATGGTGCCAAAGTTATTTATTTAGAGGTTAAGGTGGGGATGGGTCGAAAAAAACTCAACCAATATGATTTAGACAGGTTTGGATCACTGAATTAACCATATTATTAAGTATTAACTCTTAGTTAATTAGTTTCACATTTACTATGTCTCTTTGTATTTTTATATTATATGGTTCATAAACATACTATAAACATCAAAGAGAACCTCAAGTGGTTCATTAATGTCATATATAAAAATAGTTAAGCCCTTTGGCCAAACCTTAGATTTTTAGGAATAGAATATCAATTAATAATATAATATTTGTTTTAAAAACTCTTTTATGTCAATTTTGTCACTATTTGGAAAATTGATTTTTTTGAAAATCATAACAGAATTATTACTTTGAAAAAAGTTAATTAAATTAATACTAACAGGTCATATTAACCTAGAAGATTTGTGGAATCTATAAAAAGTCTAAAATTATATTTATTTGGGTATTTATAATATCAATTATCTTAATTTTTCAATATTATGATAATTACTGCATCACCATTGTGTCATAAATAAATTAAATTATATAATGTCTAAAAATTATAAATAAAATATAATTATGTAGGAAATATTTTTTATATTTCTAATGAATATTTATAATTCAATTTATTTTATATGTAACCCTATATTAAAAATGTTTTACTTATTAATCATTGATTTTAACCCTTTTAACTCTTCTTTGAATTTAATAATAATATATGTCCTAATCTAATACAAGTGGACCAAATAGGTTCATTTATTATTCCTAAGTTTTTTTTGGTCAAATTATGTGTATCCAATAGAATTAGGACATGTGTTAGGGTAAAAATAATATCATTCTTACCTTTAATTGCACTATTTACTTTTAACCGTGGTAATTAAAAGTAAAAAGTTACTTTTCACCAAAAATTATGTTCATCTCATTAAACCACATTTTACTTATTGATATCAACCGTGTCTCTCGGATTTTGGAAATTCAACTCACAGAATCGGTAAAATTATTTTTTATAAAAAATTAAGTTTTTTTAACTACCACTTAGTGTTTTCACTATTCATCAAAAAATGATGTTTTTCAGAAAAATACCAAAAATTCACACGAGGATAATTTCGATATTCCAATCCAAAAATGAATTCCATTTTGATAAATAAAATTTATAAAATTTAAAAAAGTGGGTATTACTATTCATAACGGCTAGTTTAATTAGTTATGGTGTGTTAGAACTCGAGGTTGCGTACACCACACGCTATTGCATTATTCTAAGAGAAACGTACCGTGGAAGCTTGTGGTGTTACATTCTCCCCCCCTTCAAATAATTGCATCCTCGAAATTTCTAGGTTATTACTGCATAAAAAGACTCGGGTGGTTCTTCATCATAAGTTCCTCAGGTTCCCACGTTGCCTCTTTCATCTTATGGTTTCTCCATATAAATTTTACTAGACGAGTCTTCCGGTTTCTCAGCACTTGCTCTCAGGTGTCAAGGATCTTGACGGGCTCTTCGCAATAAGACAGATCGGGTTCCAGTTCCAATTCTTCATAGGTTAGTACATGTGTTGGGTCAGGCATGTATTTTCTCAACAGTGACACGTGGAACACATCGTGAACTTTGGAGAGACTTGGCGGCATTTCAAAATGGTAAGCTACAACCCCAATTCAATATAGAATTTTGAAAGTTCCGATGTACCTGGGACTCAATTTTCCATTCTTACCAAAATGTATAACTCCTTTCAATAGGGATACCTTCAAGAAAACATGATCTTCCACTTGGAACACCAAATCCTTATGTCGGTTATCGGCACAGCTCTTCTGCCTACTTTCAGCTCCATTGATGTGGGTTTGGATTACATTCACCTTCTCTATCATTTCCTCCACCAGTTCTAGGCCAACAAGTTTTCTTTCACCAAAATCGTCCCAACAGGTTGGTGTGCGACATCTCTTTCCATATAATGCTTCATATGGTGCCATATGAATACTTGAATGGAAGCTATTGTTATAGAAAAATTCTACCAGTGGTAAATATTGATCCCACATACCCTGAAAGTCAAGTGAGCATGATCTCAACATGTCTTCTAAGGTTTGAATAGTCTGTTCTGATTGTCCATCGGTTTGAGGGTGTTAGGCAGTGCTCAAACGAAGTTCAGTATCCAAGGCCTTATGATGACTCTTCCAAAGTGTTGAAGTAAAACATAGATCACAATCAGAAACAATCGATAAGGATACTCCATTAAGTCTCACAACATCATTAATATATAGTCTTGCTAGACGTTCAAGTGGTAAATCCTCTCTTATAGCAAGAAAATGTGCTGACTTAGTAAGACGATCAACAATTACCCATATTGCGTCATTCCTTCTAGGAGTCGTTGGTAGTCCCAAAAAAATTCCATCGTAATATTATCCCATTTCCACTCAGGTATGGGAAGAGGTTGCATGACCCCTCCAGGCTGTTACCTTCCAATATTCACTTGTTAACAAACCATACATCTTGACATAAAATCAGCAATCTCTCTCTACAAGTTGTCCCACCAAAAATGTTCCTTCAAATATCTATACATTTTGGTGCTCCCAGGGTGTATAGAGAAATTGGAACTATGACCATCATCCAACAATTCCCTATTTAAATCAGGTATACCAAGAACACAAAGACTCTTACCAAACATCAAAATTCCATCTTCATAGACAAATTCACTGAATCTCCCATCATTTACATCTTTAATCTTCTTTTCAAACTCTTCATCATCAGCCTGAGAACTCTTTATCCATTCTAGTAATGATGGTTTGGCAACCATTTGAAAATGTTTTGATGTTCCACCTTCCATGGTGATTCCCATATCCATCTTTACTAGATCCATGAAAATATGATCCCTTTCCACTCTCATCATGTTCAAAACTCCATGATCATTTCTACTCAAAGCATCTGCCACCTTCGTTTCCTTCCCCAGGTAGTAGTGTATCTTGAAATAATAATCCTTGAGTAGTTCACGCCATCGCCTTTGCTTCATGTTGAGTTTATTTTTGTGAGAAGATATACTTCAAACTTTTTTGATCGGTATATATCCCACATTTTTCACCATAGAGATAATGTATCCATGTCTTCAAAGAAACGATTATAGCAGCTAACTCAATATACTGAGTAGGATTGTTTTTCTCATTAATTTTTAGTTGTCGTGATGCATAGGAAATAACCCTATCATTCTTCATAAGGGAAAAACCAAGTCCTTTCTTCGATGCATCACTATAAATAACGAACCCATCATTCCCTGATGGTAGATTCAATATAGGTGAATTGACTAATTTTCTCTTTAGTTATTCGAAACATTCATCACACTCTTTTGTCGAATAAAATTTAATCCCTTTACGTGTGAGCTTCATTAATGGGTTAGCCAATCGGGAAAAATTCTTGATGAAACGTCGATAATAACCTGATAAACCAATAAATCTGCGTACCTCGGTTATACTCGTCCGTGATAGCCATTCTTGGATTGCTCTTGACTTAGAAGGATCAACAAAGATTCCATTCTTTGAGACAATATGGCCAAGAAAAGAAATCTCCTGAAGCCAGAATTCACAATTGCTAAACTTCCCATATAATTCATGTCTTCTAAGAGTCTTCAGGATAATGCGCAAGTGATTTTCGTGATCTTTGTAGCTTTTGGAGTATACCAATATATCATCAATAAATACTACCACAAAATCATCAAGATATTCCTTAAAAACTCTAATCATTAGATCCATGAATACAGAGGGTGCATTAGTCAATCCAAAAGGCATTACTGTAAACTCGTAATGCCCGTACCTTGTTCAAAATGTTGTCTTCGGAACGTCTTCCTTCTTCACCCACATAACTGATGGTATCCAGATTGAAGGTCGATCTTTGAAAAGTATTTATGCTCCATGCAGTTGGTCAAATAAATCATCAATGCGAGGTAGGGGATACTTGTTCTTTATTGTTATAGCACTGCTCTCCCTTTAGTCGATACATAACCTCATATATTGATCTTTATTTTTAACAAAAAGAACAGGGGCTCCCCAAGGAGACACACTAGGGAGAATAAATCCCATATTACTCAATTCCTCTAGTTGTTTCTGGAATTCAACTAATTCCACAGTGGCCATTCTATAAGGGGTTTTCGATATGGGCATTGATCCAGGAATTACATCAATGGAAAACTCAACTTCTCGTTCTAGAGGATGTCCAGGTAAATCTTCTGGAAACACATCTACAGATTATTTCACAATAGTTATATCCTTTATTTGAATATTCCTTTCTTCACCCATAGTTATTTCATTCGCTTCCTCCCCAATAATTGATTTTAGTTGAGCTACTGGTGGTGGATCTAGATAAGAATTAGGTGGCGACGATTATCTTCTAAAAATTAGGTGTTCCTTGTCATCATCATCAAGAATCGTAACCTCTTTCTTCTTACAATAAATCTTCGCATCATGGTCCGAAATCCAATCCATAATGAGGATTATATCAAATTTAGTCATGGGTATGACGATGAGATCAGAAGATAAAGAAAATTTATATACCCTAAGGGGAACAGATCCATAGAACTTTGTAGCAATGATACTTTCCTTAGGGGTTTTGACTGACAACTCACTTGTTAAATCAAATTGGAAATATCTAATTTTCTTAGCAAACTAGAATGATATGAAACAATGCAATGATCTAGAATCAAATAATGTATTTTTTAAACATGAAGAAATCATTAAATTACCTGCCACCACGTCTTTCGGAGCTTCTACCTCAGCAGTAGTGATAGCATAAGCTTGGCCTTGATCCCTTGGCCTCTTCTGAGGTATGTTCCCCTGATGCTTAGGACATTCATTTGAATAGTGTCCCATCACCTTGCAATTTTAGCACTAAACATCAGTAGCTTCTTTCTTCCCCTTGAAATCACGAGCTGGGTGGCCTTTTTCACCTCACTTGTAATAGACTCCCATTCCTTTCAAGCAAGTACTAGGTTGTTTCTTCCCACATTTACTGTAGGATGGATATTCAACTTCGCTCTTCTTCCCCTTATTTCCATTTCTAGAGTGATAAGCATATATCTTCTTCTCATGATTTCCTTTAAAATCATAAGACATAGAGAATTCTTTTTCCGTCTTGATAGCACATGAGACAATGTCTTCATATGAAGATAAAAATTGTGATACTAATGCTCGACGGAGAAATAGTTTTAACCCATCAATGAAACGATCAATAGAACTTCTTGGGTTATGTATATAATCAGCTGTATGTCTTGATAACCTTGTAAATTTAGCCTCATACTTCCTAATTTTCTCATCCTCCTTTTGCCTCCGATTGAGAAACTGCCTTTCCATATCTGCTCGATGGTCATGAGGAAAGTCTTTTTTTAAGAAAATATCTTTAAACTCCCTCCATTCCATACATGATACTTCATTATCTTCCTTTGTATTTTGAATCAAGGACCACCATTGATCAGAATCTCCAGTGAGGCGGTAAACATCCATGACAACTTTTTCCCTTTCGCTACACCCCAAGGCGTGGAATATTTTCTCTAAGGAATTGATCCATTGCTCAGATACTAGTGGATTTGTACCCCCATTAAACGTTGGTGGTTGTTGCCTCATAAAGCGATGGAGCATTGATCCTCCACATTGCAGATCAGGGTGCTCTATACGAGTAAGGTTATTATTCATAACCTGAGTGAGTTGTCCCAGTATAGTGAGAAGCTGATCAGCACCAGTTTTATCACCAGCTCCACTATAATTATCTTGAGTAGTAGGGCAATTCCTACATGGAGTTCGTGCATTGATACGGTTTTCATTTGTTCTACTAGGCGCCATTTCTAAACAATGGCATAAACTAGATTAGTTTATGAATCGAAATACATAATTCCATACTCATAAAACACTTAACATAAATTGAGAATAATCCTATGCATATCCCCTGGGAGTGTCGTAACCAAGAGTGCAGCATGGCCCGTTGTCGTGTACGAGGATACCCCCGGTCAAGACCAAAACACCTTGTCGGAGTTTTTACTCCTAGGTACATCTGTGCCAGATCCGCCTCTACCTGATCATATCCAGAAAGGGTTGTATTTATCGTGAAATACACAAAATCTCTACTTTACCAAAATTCTAGGATTTTATTCTATACTAATCCTCAAAGACTATCTTAAGGCATTGTGATCTAATAAATGTTTATCTAAATCTAGTTTCCAAGGTTTGTAATAAACATCCTCTGATACCAACTATAATTCCCCAACCCCAGTTACCCAGAGTCGGTGCATTAATACATAATTAACATGATCACAAAGGATAAAATCTCGAAAGACCGATTGGTTTAGTAGCCTTAGAAACACTAGATATATTCATATGTCTAGTAGTACATTATAAATTGAATAAAACAACAAAATAAACTTGTCTTAACATCCCCATAGACTATTCTTGCAAGTCAGTATTAATACACATCTTCACATCCGGGGAAAATTAAAACATTGAATGGGGTGAGCTCAAATTATCAGTAAAGATAAAATTATAGCGGAAACATTGATAACTAAACATATGAATTTAAGTAAATGTATAAATAAAACAAAATCCTTATTAAACTTGAACTTTAGTATAATATGGCAGAGATAAAATCAAATAATGCCATTTACTTACTCACATGGATATTCTACTAGTCGAATAATCACATGCAATATCAATATCCACTTTTATAATAAAAGAATGCATAATGCCAGACTATCATAACCACATAGTCAAGGCCTTGTGCCAATACTACAAATAAGATTTTGTCAAGACCTTGTGCCAAGACACTATTCTGTTTCATGAGACCTACCGATGCATCGAGGAGCTATAGCGGGCTCCACCCACCACTTATTAAGTCCAATGCATTCCTCATATGTCAGGTTTATACATAACATAAACATTCGTATTAAAACTAGCATAAGAAATGTCAATACTTTCTTCATAAATCATGAATGGTATAAAAATAACACATCCACAGCCAAACATAGTAGAAAACCTTAAATACAATATGGATGTTTTTTATCATAATGAATCAACTTCAAATAAGCTTAAAATCCATCAAAGGATATTGACATAGATGAAATCAAAACTATTTGAGAGAAATATCTATTTTTTTAATCATTTCAAAGTCACGTAATTATAAAATAATACATTTACTTTGAAAATATTCTTATAAGCCTGTACAGGAATCTTCGATTAAGTAATAACGGCAGAAAAAATCCACACCCACCATATAAGTTAAAGAAAACATTCATACCTGAAATTTGTTGATAAGTTCAAAAAGTACATTATTTGGAAAATGATGGAAAGATACCTTTACCAAACGTATGAAGGTATAAATGACTTTAACCCATTTTCTATTGAATAGTGAATTTTTTTGAATGATATTTTTAAGAAACATGGATGTGGATGATAACGAGGTCCTAGTAGATAAATACGTATAAACAACCTCGGATAAGGAAGAGATTGTGATGTAAACCCTTATCTTTTACTTTTCCTTAGTTGATGGAATGTTAACCACTTGTATAATAGTTAAACCATTGTTATTAAATTATAAAATAATCATATAAATCAATATGATATCATATATAATATTTTAACATTGCTTTATTAATAATATCTTAGTATTATCGTCGTTTCGGGTGGTAACCGATTCGTTCTCCTTATATTTTTGGTTATGTAAGACATGTTTGTAATGGATAGGATGTATCTTATTCATATTCAGAATGATATTAAGTCAATATACATTATTTTTAACCATCAAATGAAAATTAGTCTTGAATGGATACGATGGGGAATGAATCTTATCGCATTCGTGGAGACGGTATTTCCTAGATACGCACGAGCGACAATATCATTCTTTTGATATTAAAATATAATTAAATGATATATCATATATACAGAATGATTATAATTTCATATTAATTATTTACATCATTTATACTCATTATTATACCAATACAAATAATAATGTATTTGAATAACAATTACACCACGACGTGGAGACGGTAAGCCGTACGTACGCACGTATGGTGACATGTCATTCAAATGATGGGTAAAATACTGAATATGGTTGTGACATATTTATACTAACATCACAGTATATAGAAGATACTGGAGTTATTATTTTAGAATATAAATAATAAACAAAGAGGATGTGGAAGAAAAAGGAACTTGAAAGAGGGTGGTGAAAACTTTACCTCTTCTTTGGGTTCTTCCTTTTGATTTGATCAAAAGGACTCCATATGATGGCTTTATGACTAAAGGAGGAATTCTAGGATAAAGGGAGATAAGTTGAGAGTTTAATTGGGCAGAGTTTGGCCAAGCCAAAAGGCTTTGATGGTCTGATATTGAGAGAAGGGCGAGTGCCCTTTTATTAGAGGGGTGAGGGGCACCTTAGGAAAATCTAGAAATATTATTTTATAATAATTTCATATTCGGTTTCTAATGGATCCAATGTGATTTATTTCATGTCTAAGGTGGGTATGGGTCGAAAACAACTCATCCAATAGGATTTAGAGAGGTTTGGATCACTAAATTAACCTTATCTTTATGTATTAACACTTAGTTAACTAGTTTCACTTTTACTATGTCTCTTTGAATTTTTAAATTATATGGTTAATAAACATTCTATAAACATATAGGCGAACCTCAAGTGTTTCATTAATGTCATATATAATAATATTTATGCCATTTGGCCGATCCTTAGATTTTTAGGAATAGAATATCAATTAATAATATAATATTTGATTTAAAAACTCTTTTATGTCAATTTTGACAATATTTGGAAAATTGATTTTTTTGAAACTCATAATAGAATGATTACTTTGAACAAAGTTAATTAAATTAATCCTGAAATGTCATATTAACATATAAAATTAGTGTAATTGATAAAATGTCTCAAATTATATTTATTTGGGTATTTATAATATCAATTATCATAATTTTTCACTATTATGGTAATTACTGCATCACCATTGTGTCATAAATAAATTAAATTATTTAGTGTCTCAAAATTATAAATAAAATATCATTATGTAGAAAATCTATTTATATTTTTAATGAATATTTATAATTGAATTTATCTTATGTGTATCCCTATATTAAAAATGTATTAGTTATTAACTTGTGATTTTAACTCTTTTAACTCTTCTTTGAATTTAATAATAATAAATGTCCTAATCTAATCCAAGTGGACCAAAGAGGTTAATATTTTATTCCTAAGGTTTTTTTGGTCTAATTATTCTTATCCAATAGAATTAGAACATGTGTCAGGGTAAAAATAATATCATTCTTATCTTTAATTAAAATATTTACTTTTAACCCTAGTAATTAAAACTAAAAGTTATTATTCACCAAAAATTATTTTCATCTCATTGGACCCCATTTTACTTATTGATATCGACCATGTTTCTCGGATTTTGGAAATTCAACTCACAGAAGTGGTAAAACTAAGTTTTATGAAAAATTCAGTTTTTTTTAACTACCACTTAGTGGTTTCACTATTCATAAAAAAATGAGGTTTTTCAGAAAAATACCAAAAATTCACCCTAGGCTAATTTCGATAATCCAAATCCAAAAATTAAGTCCATTTTGACAAATAAAATTTATAAAATTTCAAAAAGTGGGTATTACTATTCATAACAGCTAGTTTAATTAGTTGTGGTGTGTTAGAACTCGAGGTTGCGTACAACACACGCCGTTGCATTATTCTAAGGGAAACGTACCATGGAAGCTTGGGGTGTTACATCGATCATATGGAATATCTTGTGGTGATTTAAATAAAAATAACTTGTGACCCTTATCTTCAACTAAGTCCATGCTAGGTTTCATCTCCCTTGTTCCTGATATCTCTCGTCTCAAAAAGAGACTCTCTCTGATAATCTGGTTCATAAATGGAAATCAATGTTTTGTGAACCATCCTAGTTTCATGAAAATAGGGGAGTCTTGTTGACCATTAATAAGTATAAATCACTCTCAATGTTGTGTTGCAAATAAAAATGTTCGGTGAACTATTTGGTCGCTAGAAGAATATCCTCACCCTCGGTGTGAAGGAGAACCACAAACACGTGACAAGTTTAGCCAAACCCTCATTATGCGTAATGAAAATTATCCCTCAAGTACTCATGTTGTCCAGGTTCACCCTTTCTATGCTTTACGATGACACATACCCGTAAATCTCATGGATTTAAAGAAGGGGGAAATGATCTTGTTTACATGAAAATAAACTACACTATTTGTATGACCATATTTTTGAGAGGAAGAAGAAAAAATTAATAAAAATTTGTTGTTTCATGCAAGAGTGAAAACCACTCATGTGAATCATTTAATTACAACCAATTCCATGCATTAAAAGGAGAGAATTAGAAGAAAACAAGTTAGGTAGTGTGTGTATACTCATGTGGGGAAGGAAAGAGAACCTGTATAAAGGATTATACCATTTATGGTTTTCAAATAATATGGAATAAGTGGAAAATTAATTAAATTTGTTTGACAATACACCACATCACATTCATGCACTTTTTAATGTATATGTGCATTTGAATGAATTTAAAGGAATAACCAAGGCAGTGGGTGCATGTGGTTGAAGAAGAAGAATAAGTAAACAAGAAGAAGGATTTCATTCAAATTCTACAAGCAGGATTTCCTAAATACATGAATAGAATAAAGAGGAAAAATATAATTCTTACCATACCAAGATGAGAAGATCCTAGCTTTTTGAATATTAACATTATTTTATGTGATTCCATTAAGAAGAATTTGTTTTAGTGTAGTCATTTTTTTAGCAAATAAAACAATGTTTTAGTGCAAAAGGTTTTCACTAATGAAGAAAGAGAAGAAGATTTTCCATCTTTTTGTTTTCATACTATGAAGAAGTAAAAAAGGGTTACTTTCATGATTCTAGGAATGTAATAGGTTAAGAGTGGTTGAAGAAGAAGAAAAACTGCGACTTACAAATGGTATCAATAGGGGGAGGACTATATTGATGTTGAAAACCCTTTTCAACATGGTGAAGAATGTCTTCGGAGGTAGTAAAAAAAACAAGAAAGGAGTTGCGAGTTGGACTTGGTCCTCACCAGTTCAGAGAATTAGAATTGTTTCATTCCCCCTCTAATGTGTAGGGACTCAAAGTATCTTACATATTTTTTTCTACGCCAACCCACTATAACATGTTACTGAATTATATTGGATAATCTATGTAATGGTCTTACAAAAACATGTTAAGGATGTAGCATCTCTTATTGAGTGGTGAACCATGTAAATATATCATGTGATATTTTTATTACATTAATATTATTTCAAGCGACATGGAGTAGAGAATAAGATAATTAAAATCCTTATAGGTCAAGGGGTATATGGATAATATTTTATAATAGGTTTGAAAAGTCCTCAACCTTGATTCACCCCTCTCAGTGTCAAGAATATACCAAACTGTTCCATTAAATTGGTATTAGAGCCCAGATTCACCTATGATTGATTATCTACATTGAATATATTTGATTTTGAAGAGTTAATTTTATTTCACGAGTCATCAATGATGTGATGTTTTGGTGAATATTATGTTATCTCTAAGAAAAAGGCCATATCCTCCAATACCATGATGAATTGGAAAAAGAAAGAGAATAGAATGTTGAAGAACAATTTCCTCTTATCTAATGAAGAGGAAGTATTTGGCTCTCCATACCTTGATGATAGTGAATACATATTAGAATTCAACATTCATGAGAAGTTGGATAATGTTTCCACCAAAAGATGGACAACCTTCTTATGTCAAATGATCAAGAGGTATGTGGTCGTACATTTAACAAAAAATCTCATGGTGAAAACGTTGGAAGAAGTGCTTCTGATCAATCTATGAACTCTCATGAATTATCAGTTGATAAATTAAAAATGATTCTACAAGGTATTCATGTAGAAATATCATCCATAGATGGTAGAGTATATGAATTTTTGTAGGGAGATATCACCCATCTAGATGAAGAAACTCATGTTTTGGAGAATATCTTGCAATAAAATATTATTGAATGTGTAAAGGTCTATAGATAGAATGGATAATTGGAAGCAACAAAGAGAAAATTCGAATTAAACACCTCAAAATTCCTTAAATAATCAAAGAGAAAGAGGGAGTCAATAATACACTGGAAGAAAGGGTCCATGCAATTGAAGTGAAATTGAATAAGAGCACTGATGTCAAGGGTTTACATTGGGAAGAAATATCCAAAAATATTATGGAACATGACACTTTGTTACAACATAAATATTAGTTGCATGAGAGGATGTTGAAAGATTGAATAAGGCTAGTGAAGGGATGGTGATTATGATTTAATATTATAAAATCACTATCAATATGAAATTTCTAGTTTTGGAAGCTCAGTTGGGAAACTTTGAGAAGAAACATATTGATACTTCATATAATAACGAAATTATAACTACATGTAATTAATGATCACTAGAGGATTCTAAGGTTGAATGACCTCCAACATGTGATAAGATGATCATGTGTTCATTCAATGATATATTATAAGTGTCTGAGAGAGTTAAGGTACAATCCACACGATTTTTTATTGATGTTTCTAAATCTATTTTCACAAACAATGCAGGTTGGAATAAACATTCTATACAGGTATGGATGATGAAAAGTTATGGTACACCTACCAAAATGTCTAGGGGGTAGGATAAAGAGTGTTCAAGGTAGTTCCACACATATATCATAACAGATACTGAATAAGACTCAATAAAATTATACTAAAGATGTCAAGAAATGAATATTTGTGGGTCAATGTTGGTGTTGCAATAGATTTTTTCACTGTGTATTAAATTTTTGGGGAAATCCTTAAAATATAAAAGCACAATGGAAGCCAATTTCAAGGGGGATAAATCCAAAGAGGATGAAGAAACATTGATATATCTAGAAGCTCCTCTATATTGAAATTACACTTGTAGGGCTTGATAACATCTATGATATATGAAATGGTATTTGTCAAAGGGTTAGTAAATGATCATCTCAATATAAACCCAAATCAGATAAGAATAAAGGACCATAATATAAGGCTAAAAATGATGAATATATACTGAAATGATATCAAAATAATGTCGTAAAAACACCTTCTCCAAAGAAAATTCCATGAAGAAAATGTGAGAAGGTCGTGGATTCTAAATCCAAGAAGTTGAAGTGTAGTGAATGCAATAAAACATCTAAAAAGGATGAAACTTAGAAGAAACCATATGCAATATCCAAAATTCATCCCTTAGTTTCCAATAAAATATTTGTTATCGGGCTAGATTATTTGGAATGAAATAGAAACATTGAATATTCACAAGCCAAGGCTAGTGTAAAAAAGAAAAGAGGAGATTCACAAGAATATATTGGTTATCAATGTGTGGGGAGAAACATGGCTGATCACACTATAAAATTTTCATTTCATTCATTCCAACACAATAAGAATTACACAATAAGATGAAAGTTGTGCCAATAGATAATATTGATTTAAAATCTCTTAAATAAATAAGGATCACACACAATGAAGTAGAATATGTTATAAGGACAACACAACCACAATCAAAATTGACGATCATATGTGAATCTATGAATATAGGTGTAAATAGAGTATCTTGGTTGACAAAATAATCTCAAACACCCTTTTCACATTTATGAATCAAGGAAGATCCACCTTATTCCTATAAATCATATGTGTATTGTATTTGTGTATATAATACAGTGAATTGAAGATGAAGAAAGTTCTTAGGGGTAGATCCAGAGAAGTAGATCACCCTTGATGAAGATTACATGGATTCATTCTCTTTATGAGGAGACCAATGATGAATCTTGTAGAGTTATTATTTCAATTAGTATCAAATTCAATCACTCTAAAAATTACATGAAGATCATGTAATTGGAAAAGTTATATTATTTCGTTATCGCTCAGTATTGGTTACTCAAATTAAAGATCATCTTCCCCAGGGGGAGTAATTGAATTAATCATTGACATAAGAAGAATGGATGTTCCCAAAAGTCACATATTCGTCCTATTTTACATGAATGATTTTGAACCATCTATTGATGTGAGTTCATGAGTTCAAGTTGATTGTTCTTAAAATGATTTCATATCACACTGAATATATTCATCTAGGAATTAATGTTTAAAGAACCATGAAAATAATTACATGTGTTCACATTTCAAAAGGTATCATTATCAGGGGTAATGGATAGATTTTTTGTATTAATCAAACCCTTTTGTTTTCAACATTTATCACAGCTCAGGTAGGAGTTTTGTGAAATGATGGATGACACATATCAGAAATATGGAATGATATGCTTTATCCCATGAACATTGTATTTATTGACAATAAGTGGGAGAGAATGTGAAATGAAGATTTTAAAAATAGAAAGGGGGAGAGAATGATATGCAATGCGGGATAGAAAATTCGCATTTGTATATTGAAAAAATCATTTGAGAGAGAACTTTAAAGTAATGGGAACAAATACAAAGGAGGAGATTTTTGGAACCACATTTGTGTTTGAGTTATATTTGTTGTCAATAGATATCAATACTGATCAAAATGTATCCCCAATGTTAATGGTGGATTGATGAAGTGATGATGCATTAATAATAGTTATGGAATTATAGAATTGGATGACACACTAGGGAAATTCATCATGTTTTTTAAATCGGTGGATTATTGTAATTGTCCTAAGTTAAAAGCACATTTATGAAAGGTGATTCATTATTTACAACAATGAATTACCATACTTCCAAATAAAATTGAATTATTTTTGAATTTATTCTCTAAAAAGAATAGAAAATGTATAGAAAAAGCGATTTTGTAAGAGGCTTGGAGTTCAAATCACCATGGTGGCCATTTATGGGTGCTTGAAGTAATAAGGTTGCCATACATTTTTTTAGAGGGAATTTGGCAATGAATGGACTCGGTGATCAAAGTATAAAGGTGGACATAGACTACTAGATAAATGGATTTTTATGATGGGTATTTTATAAAGGGGTCCCATCGAAAAATTACCTTTTGTGACAGGCCATTGGAAAAAGTTATTGTTTAAGACGGGCAATGGCACCATTGCAACAAAATGGAAATTTTATTAAAAAATATATTGCGACGGGTCGGCCACCAATCACAAATAGTTTCCTGTGTTTTATAGTATTTTCTGACAGACCATAGCAAAAAATGCTAAAAATATAAAAAATCTTTTTTTCGACAGGCCCGTCGCAAATAGTTAATAAAAAAATGAAAATTAAATAAAATATTAGTATTAGTAATATTATATTAATATAAATGAAATCATAATATTGATAATAATACAAAAAAATGTTTTATAAAATAATAATAATATTTATATAATAATATTATCAATAGAAAAATATTATTAATATTCGTAAAAAATTAATTAGAAAATAATTAAAAAATATAATAATAATATTATTAGTATAAATTATATAATAATATTAATATAAATAATATAAAAAAACCCCGAGTATTTTCAAAAATATAAAAATATATTAATTAATTAATATAATAAAAATAATTAATTAATTAATTAACTAATAAAAAGTGTAATATTGGGGACAATATAAAAAACACACTATTTACAACATTAAATAGTTAATATTACAAAAGGAATACATTCATATTTTTCATTATAAAATTAAAATACATCACTAGGTAGGAGGGTAGTTTGGAGGAGTTAGAGTCGATGGTGGAGGGACCCCATCCCTTACCTGTGAGTCAAACATCACATGTACTCCATTTGTCCTGCAACTAATGATTTTTCCATAACCGCATCTCATCCTATATCTCCTGCTCTTGTGACTGCTGCTGTCATAGGAACTCTTCCAGTGGTTGTTGCTACCACTAACCCATCATCTACAGATCCCTACGCAAAGACTATATATGTTAACTATGAGATTACAACTTCTCCTCAAACTGTGCATGAGATGATGATGACTCTACATGGTATCCTATCAATCTAGACGTTGACATCGTAGAGGTTCTATAAACTCTCAGGGGTCAATTGAGAGTCAATACCAACAACTCGGTCTTTCTCAAAGGCATACTAGGTAACCTGTATCCATTCTGCCTCATCATATTATGGGTCACTTGTCTATACTTCGATTTCGGCCGGACTCTCAACATGTTTTAGATACGTCGTGGCCACATATGACTCTTTCAATTGAAATTTAAAATTAAATTAGTTGTTATATTATTTGTAGTTTAATTTAAAACTAAAAAATTAGTTATACTGACTACAATCTGACACTAGCAAGAACCTCTAATCTCTCAAGTGGTTGGATCACTATACATCCATCTATCAACATCATAGACTATAATATTGGGAAATGTGACAGCCAATATGAATATAAAATAAACGGTTTACATTTAATGATATATACAATTATTTAAAAATATACTTACCATATGATCAATATGCATTTTGAATGTACGACTACCTGCTCGATGTGTCACCTCATGTCCCCCCGGTTTTCCTAACCTACTGATGATCTACTCTAAAACCACCTACTCAACCAGTGTGTACCTAATCCCTCCCATACATGAGATAAAATATAATCAGGTCAGTGGAAACAACATGTCTCATCAAACTCTTTCAATCCATCTTTCCCAATTTAATTCCATTTCAAATTGTGAAAAAACTGAGTGAAATAAAGACACATTTCTCACTACTATGCCTTCCAGATTGCATTATGCATTCCCTCATCAATGTAATGCCATAAAACATACAAATAATTTATTATATCATGTTATTAATTAAAATAATTTCAAAATAAATATTATATATTTACGTTCCAGCCAATGCTCGAACATGTGGTGTTGTACATCAATGGGAATCTGATCCCATGACACCCATGCATCATAATAATAATTGTGAAATATAACACTCCCCTATCCAACATCTATATGCATAAACAGGTGAAAAGATAATAATCAATCTATTAGAAAATAAATAAATGAATGAAAACTAACTAAAATACCTTGGTAAACATACCTATTTATGTGTAGATCGAACCCAAGATGTGGACATCGCTCAAGGATATGGTTGAGAATCAACAATCGGGAAAGGCCACATCCCCTTCTTGTTCCCCCGGAACCGACAATATTTTGAGGGTTGTATGATCTATCTTCCAGCTCATCCAAAGGAAGATAACCCCTGTAAAAAAACAATACAGATCCATATTCATCAGAAACATGAAATGATTATTGTTAAAATCTACTAAAAATGACTATTATATATATTATATTATATATGATTATAACCATAATTTAACATTTTCATTTCCATCTTCATCCTCATCTTTATAACTATCATTGTCAATGTCTTCATCTTCTTCCTCTGTATCATCAATTTCAACATTAGTTTCCTTTTCATCATCTCTTGTCATTTCAAATTTAGTTGGAAGATCATTAACATCATCTTCACCATCATCCGTTAACTGAGGTGTGTCATCAATGATATTCATCTCTCTTCATATAAAATATGTATTCAGTGTAGTCTGTTAAAAAATTTCAATTCCTTACACTTTAGCTGAACCACATTCACATTTAGTAAACTGATTCTCTCTAGATATAAAATTTTTGTGCCCCACCAATCACCCAACTCCCTTGAAGTAGAAAAGTAATTTTTATAATTAATTTGAAGTGCTTGATAATCCCATAAAAATGGTTCATTTACTACAGGAAGTCTTTTCAATTAAATATCAACGATTCCATGGATTGAATGAACATGAAAACCTCCATCTATATCCAACTAATGACATTTAAACATCATTATGTAATTTTGTCCTCGATTAGAAAGGTCCATGATTTCTTCCAGCATGTCGTAAAAGTTAACATTAGTTTCTCTATGATGAGATCCTCTAATGAAAACACCAATATTCATTGTTTTTTTATTCCCCATATGCACGTGTATGAAATTTGAAACCATTCACCACATATACATAATAAGATTTAACCATTTTTAATGGTGGGTTTCTCAATATAGAAAATAAATTATCAATTTTATCAGCATGTTGAGATTGATGAAAAATTGTATAAGAATTATGACTATCAGATGTATTAAATTTATTTTTTATGTGAAATAAAAATTATTTATATTACTATTTTTTGAAACTCATAGGAAAAAAATTTGATGACGTTCTTCAAGAGTAGCTATTATAGTTTGTGAAAACTATTTATTGATATGATTATCATATAACCTAAATATAAAATAAGATTAAAGTAATATTATAAAAATTATATAATAAGTTATAGAATAAATCATAGTAATAATGGGGTAGTTTCTTCCCAGTTGAGAAGAATATATATATGATCTCTCTAATGTTCATCATCTGAAATCCATCATTGATGAACTCCAAAAAATCCATGTTTGGGATGATTGAAAACTGATTATTGAGTTCTCATCGAATCTTCAACCATTTACCTCATTATGAATCATGTGGTTGTGTTTTGAAATATATTAATATTGAATGTAATTAAATTAAAAAAAGAAATTCCCTCTTACAAATAAGCATCTATAATTGAGCTTTCAAATGATTCTTTGTTACGTACTTTATTTTAATTTCTAAAAGAATCTCTCAAATGGCTACATCCACCGGAACTGTATTAGATCTCCACATTTTGTTTCAAGAATAAAATTTAAAATCCAATGTTCTATTGAGTCAAACAATCATGGTAAGATGATTTTTTCTAGTTTACATTGTATTAAAATGACATCTTCTTGAAGTATTCGTAAGGAACCATAGTCTGTTTTTGAGGAAAAAATGTTTCAAAAAAAATATTATATTTCAGTTAGCACATCCCAAATCATAGGATTCAACAAATCTATTAACCCCATTGGAAGAATTATTTCTATTAAATCATGACAATAACGACTTTTCATTCCGACAATATGACCATTTCTAACACAACTACCCAAATTGTAAGCATAACGTTCTGGAAGTCTCAAATATGAATTCCACTAACAAAATAATAAGTGAATATAAATTTATAGGGTATAAAATTCTTTTGGATTCATTAGCTTCTATGATTTGATATTTTAAAATTGTTAAAGTTCTGGTCACTTGAAAATTGGGGCAACGTCTAATCATGCCTTTACATTATCTTTGGTCTTACCAAGGGTATCAAAACCTGTATGAAATAAATTATCAAAATAGATTTTCTCAATATGAACCACATCCAACATGTGAGGGACCAACAAATAAAACCAATATAGAAATTGAAAAAATTGTTCTATTTTATCCAATTATGCTTCTTTCTAAACCCAACAATTTTCTATTGGTTTATTGTGGGTCCAAATGCGGTGGAAGGTAATGAAGTGATAATTGATTTTAATTCTACACCTGAGTTCATTGTTTGAGTCCCATATTTTTCAAATTTTCATTTTCTGAAATTATATTTTTTTCTTCGAAAAGGATGATCAGTTGGAAGAAATTTGTGATGAAATTCAAAAGAACAAGTATTTTTTTTCATTGATGAGCTTAAATGATTTGTTATCTTTCATATAGTATATACATTATTTTGGACCTTGTGTAATCCTTCTGGAAAACATTCCATATGCTAGGAAGTTACTAATTTTCCAAATCAATTCAAATTTCTGTAGGATGTTTTGTGTCACTGAAACATCGTATGTACTAAAAAAATTACTCTACAGTAAATTTAACTAATAAATCAATGTTTTAAAATAAACATCGATATTATTTTTTGGATAATATAGAATTAATAAGGTCAAAAATACATATGATACCTTCATCAACATCCATGGATGTAAATTATACAATGTAATAAAGGCAGGCCAACATGAATAATGACTACCATAAGAACAAAATGAACAGAAACTGTCAGTAGAAAGACCCAATCACACGTTTCAGGTTTCTAAATAAAAAGTCAGATGCACTTGGTCCACATGATTCCATGAATCACAATCAAAGGGATGATTTAATCTTTTATTGGTTGAAATGTTGGTTTTGTGCAATGACTTCAATGATGTTGTGTTCTGAGACATAAATAAATACTGCAATATGGGTGTGAGTGGGAAATATGTAAATTGTTTTATAGGAACAAATCTATAATTTCTTGATTGAGCTTCTTTATACCATGATTTTGCACATGCAGGGAAACAATCCAATGATGGGTTTTCACTATAATATAAGATCATGTCATTTGAACATGCATGAAACTTCTGATAACAAAGCCCAAGATTACAAACCATTCTTTTTCACTCATATAAATTTATAGGCAACACATTTCCATCATTTAGTAATTCTTTTAACAAAGATAATACATAGTAGAAAAATATATTTGACATTATTTTATCTAATTTAATCGCCATAAATTTAATAACTTCTTTAAACATGAATTTCATGAAACCAGGATATAAGGCATCCTCATTGGACCTCAAAATGAGATGGTTCCAACTCAGGTGTCAAATCAATATCATTCTGAGTTTTAATTTGTTGAAAACATGGACCTGCAACATCATTTACTAAATTTTAAAATCGTGCTAGATCTGGAACCAAATTATTAATTTATTTTCAGGAACTACATTCACCATGTTGATAACAAAATATAATCTAGTTGATAACTAAAAAGTAATAAATTTCCACTAACATTGTCAAATGTTTCATACATCATTAGAGAACATTTTTTACATAGACACATTGTTGTCCCTTCTAAAAAAAATTTAGTTGTGATGATACAAGTGATAAAAAAGCTTGATCACCCTCAATATATATTGGATTTAAATTAGAACCATTTGGATCTTTGTACTGATTTATCCAAGAATGATCTTCTAATAATGACTGTTGTTGACTTCCTTGTTCCATATATTTCTAAAAAAATGAAATAATTTGTTATTTTTTATAATTAGTTATAAAATAAACAATATTAAAAATACAGAAGACAATTAAAATCAGTTTTGTGGAAATTTATAACATTATCCACTATTTTATAGTTCTTTATACTATTTTTTATGATTTTATTCTAATATATGGTCATTTAAAAAAGGTTATATCAATTAAAAAAAATCATTATTTATTACAATTTTTTTGTACTAATTATGGTTAATTACCAATAGAAAAATTTCATACAGATTGGGGGAAGCTCTTTTACCTGATGACTCATCCTCTTAGAACTCTATACAACTAAAATCTCTATGAATCCTCTACTCTGACATATGTGTAAGGATCCAGGGCCAACACCAAAAGATAGTAAGTCATGGATTTTAATATTTTCATCAACGGATTGACAAAACTTCTCAACAAAAAAGATCTGATCCTCGATAAGGTCTCAGGATCTCTCTTAAATTATAAAGAGAACAAAATTATAATGAAAACATATTGTTCTAGATCTGAAGGTGCACACGACTGTAACTCATCACTGGTGATCATTATTGGAAGAATCCATAGTATGATCCCTCTATATCATCCCCACGCACTTCAAAAATACTCTAGAACATCTATCAGAAAATTCTAGGTGTTAGCACGGTGATCTAACGATGTCTTGGGCATCCCAATGATCACTGCATCGAGATGACTTCGATGCTTGAGAGAAATCATTATCTGAGTTCTGGGAACAACAACATATCTCTCTAAAAAGTGGAAGGGGAGAGGGGTTCTAATTTTAACTCCATGAAAAATGAATTAATAGTGAGAATGGAAACCAAAGAGAGAGAGAGCCTTCTCTTTTATTTATAGTGGAGCTGATAAATACCTAGTTGGGTTCCTCGGACCCTCTTTATTTGAAAATCCTCTAAATAAATAATTTTGAATACCTAAACTACATCAATATTATTTATTATTTTATCAAATACTTGTAATATATATAAAATATATTGTGTGATAAAAACTGATCCATTTAACTCGACTCGTTGTCCCATATATTATTAAACAAACCTTGAATATTAAAATAATATTCTTTCGATTAATATTTTCTCGTATTTATAAAACAGGTAAATACATTAAATAAATTCAATCCCAAATATTCATAACTTTAATATTAATGAATTTATTTAATTCTTTTTGGTGATTGAAAACATGAATGACAGTCGGACCCTATGGTGGGGCCCACTATGTCTATATACCTATTTGACTTAATAGAGAAGATTTTTAAATACACTATTGTGTGTGACTGTAACGACCCGAAATTTTGAATAAATCTTTTTTCCAAATTTGGTGAGTTATTTTTTATTTATTCTCAACAAAACTGTTTCATTTGATAACATGGGCATAATTAAAATGAGACAGTTGGGTTTTCGACTGTTATATGACCATTCGTCAAAATGACCGTTGGAAACCAAATGTTGTGATTTTCCTCTAAATACAAGTGAACATGGTTAATTAATATAGAAAGAAGATTTGATGTCCTCATCCAGTAGTCTTGGGCCAATCAAAGCCCATCTAACGGAACATGGAAAAGAGGTTGCACCACTGGGCTTTGCTCTGGACCAAACCCTAGACGAACTTCATCGTGTGAAGCAAGAACGGAATCGCCTTCGCGAGAAGTTCAAAATGATAGAAATTACTACTCGTGTGATGTTGGCCGAGCTACCCTCACATTCTCTCACCTTAGCACACCTTACACTTAGGTCTTATGCTGGGGTTATAAAGGGATAGGTAAGGAGACCGTAACTGCTATGTGTAATAATTTGAGATAAATAAAATGATGTTTCTTCTTATGGCGATGTTTGTATATTTTTAAATGTCTGAAAAAATATAGGATGTATTTTATTAATGAATTTGAAAAAAAAAAGATATTTTAAAATATTTTTGTAGACCATAAATAATTAACGATGTGTAATGATTTTTCAAAAATGGTATTCTGCAAATCTGTTCAGTATGGAATTTGGAGTCTAATAAGATCAACTTAATTTTTGATGAATAGTAAATTATGAATAGTGATTTATGCTTAGGATTAGTAATGTGACCAAATGGATTAGTAATTTCACTTGAAGAATGTATTAATATAATATAGGCACCTTGATTTAGTAATGTGACTCAATAAAAAAGCTAAATAACTGTTTCATAAATTATTAGTCAATTATTAATTTTTTCGGGTGAATAGTGTTTTTTAATTAAAAAAAATTAAAAACATTTAGAAAATTATTTACATAAAATAGATTTAATTTTTGAGCTCAAAACATTTATATTATGTTATGGTAATTTTTGGGGATTTTTATGAAAAAAATGAATTTTTGGTGAATAGTGTATTTATTTAAAAATTAAATTAAAAATATTTAGAAAATTATTTTTATAAAATGGAGTTCATTTTTGTAATCAGAGCATTGATATTTGGTTAAGGTGAAGTAGTATGATTTTTCTGAGAAAGTTGAATTTTCAGTGAATAGCAAAAATACAGTTTTAGGGTTTCGGTATGTTTAATGACATCATAACTATGTCACGATGGTGTCATCAGATATTTTAAGGTTTGTCAAACCAAAGGTAATGAATTATTATATTAGGTGTCCCATGTGGGAAACACCATGGGAAAATACCATGGGCAAGCCCATTGGTTTGCCAATACCACCAATGAGGTGTCCCTTGGCCATTAATGCCTTGTCCCCTCACATTCCTTATATATACCCACCCTTTCCTCCTTTAGATTTCACTCCCAACTCTCCCCCAACAAATCTATGGTCTCATTACATCCCAATATGTCCTCCCAAGGTGCCCCCAAGCCCTCAAGGTCCCAACCTTTGAGTTTTAAGAGTTAGGTTGTAAGGTAAGGGATCTTACCTCTCTCTTACATTTCAAGTACTCTCATTTATGTCATTTCATTTAAGCCCCATGTACTTATGTTGGGGGTGTACTTTTATATTCATCCTATAGTAAATTTTATGCTCATGTGATGGGATATCCCCGCTTACTCTCATACTTTCATTTTATGAATGTTTAAGTGGTGCCGTTAGGCTGCCGAAATATTTATAACAGATTCTTTCACCATTCTCATTTTCAAGTTCTATTTTATTATCAAGTCTTTGAAGTTACTTTTTATTATTTTGGGGTATGATATATATATCTATCATACTGATATTTTATTTTCATATGATGAGAGACCCTATTTTATCTCATCAATTCATTTTTTTGAAGTCTTAAGTGATGCCGTTAGGCTGTCGGATTTTTAAGGGATTCTTTCACCGTTCTCATTTTTCAAAGTTATACTTTCATGCCAAGTCTTTCAAGTTCAATTTTATTATGTTGGGGTATAATCTCTATATCTATAATACTGATCTTTTATGTTCATATTATTAGATACTCTATTTTATCTCGTTATTTCATTTTTTGAAGTTTTAAGTGACGCCGTTAGGCTGCCGAATTTTCATAAGAGAAATCTTATTTTTGTCTTCCTTCCATGTTTTCATTTCATATGGTATGTATTTAAAATTTCATTACCATGTTCTTATATCCATTGTATGCAATCCCTCTATCATTATTTGGATCATTTATGAGTGGGTGACCCATCTTTCCTCTCTTTTCAATGTTTTCTAAAACCCCGAAACATAGCCGTTATGCTGCAGAATTTCCGTATCAAAATGTCTCTCTCTTATCCTCAAATTCATTTATTTTATTATGTGATTACTCAAAGATCGTTCTTCTAAAGGGGTATTCATATATATACCAAAATGTTCTATTTAAATTCTGGGATATACATACATGAGACCTGCTTTCCCTTTCCGACTGTTTAAAGTGACATAAAGATCATGTCTTTAAATCAGTTTTCAAAATGTTGTGATTATGAAATGAAACACATTTATTTTATGCAATATGGGTTATTTATGAAAAGTTTTATGATGATATATGTGTATCACATGATAATAAAGAAAAATTTAAGGGTGCGACCTGATATCACCCCATTGCATTGGGTAATGATGTAACCACTAGAGACTACAATTTTAAGGGTGCGCCCTGATTGCACCCCATTGCAGTGGGTAATGATATAACCACTAGAGATTACAATTTTAACGATACCTTTGGGTTTACCTTGGTAATTTCAAATGACACCGTGGGGATGGACCTTGGTGATATGTTCATGATTTTCTAAGTTAAATGATGTAGCCACATCTTCAAGTTATGAAATATGTTATTTTTATTATGATATTCCTCCGGATCTCTTTCTCATGCTTTAATGTTATCTTTCATGACATTTTTATCTATCTCAAGATCACATGTAAAATGTTTCTATTGTTTCCTTTACTGGGCCTTCTACTCACCCTTTCCTTTGATGTATGCTCCCAGGTTATGAGATGCTGTAATGAACTTAGGATGAACAAATGAAGGAGCATCTCAAGTGTTTAAGAAGAATGTTTTTTGGTCCTGTATTAAGTTCCTGGTTTCCAAGACACTAAACCTTAAAGATCCTCAGTTTTGTATAATTTATGTGAAAGTTTGTGTGATAAAAAGAAGAGATGTTATAGTTGGTATCAATGGATGGTTTAGTTATTTGTGGAAATTAGGATATGAAAAATTTAGGAAGAACCCTATAAAAAAGTTTAAATATAGGAAATCTTCCTAGTATTTTGGTAAGTATTGAGTAAGGGGTTTCCAAAGAAATACATCCCTGTCTGGATACGAGCTGGTAGAGGTGGCTCTGGAACAGATGTACATAGGGGTAAAACCCAAAAACACCGCTTTGAGATAGACTTGAACTGGAACTGGTACACAACAACGGGCCTTGCTGCACTTTTGGTTACGACACTCCTGGGTGATATGCTTTGGTAAATTCATAAGCTTATTATGAACCATTATTAAAGGAACAAAGATAAAATAAAATAAAGATTCACATAATAATATATGATCATGGATAACCTAGATTATAACCTAGGGGATCACAAGATAGGGTATACATTTCTTATACAAGTTTATCCTTCTATGCTTTATGTTTCTTTTTCATGATTATTGACTAAGTATTTAAGCCCCCTGATTATAAGTTCTTTTCTTAGTTAATGGTGGGAAATGGAAGAGCATGTCCCAACAACCAATGTGATATGAAATGTGATCGATATGACAGAGATAGGGGTTTAAAAGATGATTATTATTTTGGAAGACGATCGCTATTTTGGGAACCCAATATGATCGAGGTAAACAGATTGCTATGGTATTTTCTATGAGGAGTAAAGGTTGACTTATATTTTTATGAATTGATGAATTTAAGGTGAAATTATAGTAATTTTGGTTACTGATGGAAATTATTATCCTATCTTGGGGAAAATATTATTAGGTTTGTTACATTTGTTGTAAGACATTAAGAGTGGTTGATATTGTTCGGAGATGAATGAAAAAGTTTATCGTGGAAGACTATGTTATCAAATAATTCTTGTATTTGGGTTTCAATCTTAGTTTGGTTTATTTTGAAAAATTTTAAGGACATTTATTTATTGAATGGTCTAAGATGAACTATGGCTAGTACCGAGAAATTTTGATGATTTAAAGTAGTTTACCTTCTTCTGAGGGTTTTTTTCATTTGAAGAGTTGTTTTATCTTACCCTTTATGTTTTTTTGGGATAATTTATAAAGATAGAAGAAATAGATAGTTAATATTTTGTGGATTACGTGACTCACTAGAATATGATTCTTGTGTTTTGATTAGACCAAGTGTTTTTGAATGCTCATCGTTTGGAGAAATGATTAGTTTTGGTAGAAACTTATTAAAGGATGAAACTCTACTTGAAGGTTAGTATATTTACTTATGTTTTTATACTATGTAGTAAATAAATTCCTCAAAATTATTAAAAGGAACGTAAAAGAAAAACATTGTTGGTTTAAGTTTCCTACTGGGTAATCTAAGACCATTTACACACATCATATGTTTGTGATTTTCTGGTAGTTAACTTTCTCCTAGACATATTTTCTATCACTCTCCATCAGAACATGACCGTTTACTTTTTTCTTCCATATCCATGTTTTCCTACATGGAATCCTAGTATGGGTTAACTAGGGTGACCTTTGTATTTCCCTTTCTTTCATTTAAAGTATTAGTTTTACTAACTCCTCTTCTGAGGTGGGACTTTCAATGAAATTTACAAGCCCAATTTTTTTAAAAAAAATTACGAGGACGCAATTTCTTAAGGGGGGAAGAATGTAACAACCCAAAATTTTTACTAAATCCTTTTTACTAATTTGGTGAGTTATTTTATTTTTATACTAAAAAAATGGTTTAATTTGATGACATGGGTATAATTAAAATGATACCATTGGGTTTTCGACTGTTATATGACCACTGGTCAAAATAACTGTTGGAAACTAAATGTTTCGATTTGCCTCTAAATACAAGTGAACATGGTTAATTAATAGAGAAAGAAGATTTGATGGCCTCATCCAGTAGTCTCGGGCCAATCAAAGCCCATCTAACGGAACTTGGTAAAGAGGTAGCACCACTGGGATTTGCTCTGGACCAAACCCAAGCTGAACATCATCGTGTGAAGCTAGAATGGAATCACCTTCGCGAAAAGTTAAAACTGACAGAAATTACTACTCGTGTGATGTTGGACGAGCCGCCCTCAGATTCTCTCACCTTAGCACACCTTACACTTAGGTCCTATGCTGGGGTTATAACGGGTTATATAAGGAGACCGTAACTGATTTGTGTAATACTTTGAGATAAATAAAATCATGTTTTCTTCTTATAGTGAAGTTTGTAAATTCTCAAATGTTTGGATAAATATAGGATTTATTTTATTAATGTATTTCAAAAATATATATATTTTAAAATATTTTTGTAAACCTTAAATAATTAACGATGTGTAATGATTTTCAAAAAATGGTCTTCTACAAATGTGTTCAGTAAGGAATTTGGAGTCTAATAAGATCAAATTAATTTTTGATGATTAATAAATTATGATTATTGATTTTATGCTAAAGATTAGTAATGTGACGAAATGGATTAGTATTTTCACTTGAAGAAAGTTTTAATAGAATCTAGGCACCTTGATTTAGTAATGTGACTCAATAAAATAGGTAAATAATTGTTTCATAAATTATTAGTCAAGTATTAATTTTTTCATGTGAATAGTGTTTTTTAATTAAAAATTAAATTAAAAATATTCAAAAAAATATTTTTATAAAATGGTTTTCATTTTTGAACTCAGAGCATTGATATTATCTTATAGTAATTTTTGGGGATTTTTCTGAAAAAATGAATTTTTGGTGAATAGTGTATTTATTTAAAAATTAAATTAAAAATATTTAGAAAATTATTTTTAGAAAATTGAGTTCATTTTTGTAATCAGAGCATCGATATTTGATTAATGTGAAATTTTGGGATTTTTCTGAGAAAGTTGAATTTTCAGTGAATAGCAAAAATACAGTTTTAGGGTTTCAGTATGTTTAATGACATCATAACTATGTCATGATGATGTCATGAGATATTTTAAGAGTTTTCCAACCAAAAGTAATGGATTATTGTATGAGGTGTCACAAGTGGGAAATACCATGGGCAAATACCATGAGCAAGCCCATGGTTTTGCCAATACCACCAATGAGGTGTCCCTTGGCCATTAATGCCGTTTCCCCTCACTTTCCCTATAAATACCCACCCTTTACTCCTTTATTTTTCACTCCCAACTCTCCCCCAACGAAACTCGGGTCTCATTACCTCCCAAGAAGTCCTCCCAAGGTGCCCCCAATCCCTCAAAGTCCCAACCTTTGAGTTTTAAGAGTTACCTTTTAAGGTAAGGGATCTTACCTCTCTCTTTCGTTTCAAGTACTCTCATTTATGTCATATATTTTAAGCCCCATGTTCTTATGTTGAGGGTGTTATTTTCTACCCATCCTAATATCCAATTCATGTTCATGTGATGGGAGATCCCCTCTTACTTTGATCGTTTCATTTTATGAATGTTTAAGTGGCGCCGTTAGGCTGCTGAAATTTTTGTAACAGATTATTTCACCATTCTCATTTTCAAGTTCTATTTTCTTATCAAGGCATTCAAGTTCCTTTTTATTATGTTGGGGTATGATCTCTATATCTATAATACTGATCTATTATGTTCATATGATGAGAGACTCTATTTTATCTCATCAATTCATTTTTTTTTGAAGTCTTAGGTGACGCCGTTAGGCTGCCGGATTTTTAAGGGATTCTTTCACCATTCTCATTTTTCAAAGTTCTACTTTCATGAAAATTCATTAAAGTTAATTTTTATTATGTTGGGGTATGATCTCTATATCTATCATACATATATTTTATGTTCATATGATAAGAGACCCTATTTGATGTCGTCATTTCATTTTTTTAAGTTTTAAGTGACGCCATTAGGCTGCCGAATTTTCATAAGAGAAATCTTCTTTTTGTCTTCCTTCCATGTTTTCATTTCATATCGTATGTAATTCAAATTTCATTACCATGTTCTTATATCCATTGTATTCGGTCCCTCTATTGTTCTTTGGATCATTTATGAGTGGGTGACCCATCTCTCCTCTCTTTTCAATGTTTTATAAAACCCCGAAACATAGTCGTTATGCTGCAGAATTTCCGTCTCAAAATGTCTCTCTCTTATTCTCAAATTCATTTATTTTATTATGTGAATACTCAAGGCTCTTTCTTCTAAAGGGTTATTCACATATATACTAAAATTTTCTATTTTAAATTCTGGGATTTACATACATGACACCCGCTTTCCCTTTCCATGGGTTTAAAGAGACATAAAGATAATGTCTTTAAAGCAGTTTTCAAAAAGTTATGATTATGAAATGAAAACCATTTATTTTATGCTATATGGGTTATTTATGAAATTTTTGATGATGATATATGTGGATCACATGATAATAAATACAAATGTAAGGGTGCACTCTGATAGTGCCACATTGCATTGGGTAATGATGTAACCACTAGAGATTACAATTTTAAGGGTGCGCCCTAATAGCGCCCCATTGCAGTGGGAAATGATGTAACCACTAGAGATTAAAATTTTAACGCCACCTTGGGGTTTACCTTGGTAATTTCAAATGACACCTTGGGGATGGACCTTGATGATATGTTCATGATTTTCTATGTTAAATGATGTAGCCACATCTTCAAGTTATGAAATATGTTATTTTTATTATGATATGCCTCATGATCTCTTTCTCATGCTGTAAAGTTATCTTTCATGAATTTTTTTTCTATCTCAATATCATATGTAAAATGTTTCTATTGTTTCCTTTACTGGGCCTTCTGCTCACCCTTTCCTTTGATGTATGCTCCCAGGTTATGAGATGTTGTAATGAACTTAGGATGAACAAATAAAGGATCCTCGCAAGTGTTTAAGAAGAATGTTTTTTTCTCCTGTATTATGTTCCTGGTTTCCAAGATACTAAAACTTAAAGATCCTCGGTTTTGTATAATGTAAATTTAAGTTTGTGTGATAAAAAGGAGGGATTTTATAGTGACCCTCTAGGACTTTATCTCAATAGTAGTGAATAAATCCAAAGACCAAGTGTAAATTCTAGCATCCAATCATAACTTCTATATAGATAACGATAGTCAAAGCAATGACTATCAACATAAGAACACTGACTTTGTACTATAATTTCTTTCTCATTAGATATCTTCTAAAGCAGGATGCACACTTATGTCATCATCCATTTCTTTCTTTATTATTTGTTGATCTATATAGATGGATTTTATATTCAACAACTTTGGCCAATGACATATAAAGGTAGCACCATCCGGATCAGTCAGGCTGGAGATATTCATCTATCTAAACATAAAAACAAAAAATACTTTCATTACCATTTAACCAATGCCATGCCTCCAACAACGAACCCTGTAGAAGCTACCTCTGCACAATTTCAATACCATGGTTTTTGTCTTCCATTAATGTACACAATAAAATGATACAAATTGGTAATGATCTCATGTCAAGAGACCAATACACATGTATGTATATTGGAACGACCAATGACACCCAAAACATGTGGTGTTCTGAATGGTGGGTCTATCCACATGATATCCTTTCTAGAGATCACCAAGTAAGAACATCATGAGAATTAGTCTCAATGCTTATGATCCCCCAACACCTGATAGTGAAACACCTACTGTGTCTAGTTAGTAACATGTATCTAGGACATAGAACATATATTTAATATTAATGTCTTAGTATATCATGGTTGTCATTATAGCTAGGGATCTGCAATAACCTTTCAATATGAAAATTAATCATTGGACATTACTATTAGAATTGTATATGTAGAAAAGTATACAATATAATGGTAAGATAAAATCATGTATAACTAACTATATTCCTGATATGGTAATCAAAAGTACTAAAAAGTCATGTCTAAGGAACCCACTATTTCAACACTCCCACTTGCACTAAAAAAACTTTCTAACCATACTTGTTAGCTACTCACATGATAAAGATCATGCTTATACTAATTAATGTCATTAAATTCTTGGTCAGGCATATTTTCCCCTCGTGGAATATATGGTGTATGCATCATCATCTCCTTGAGTAAAACTTCTCTAGATAAGTTATCCCAAAGAATATCACTTTTTTCCATTGTCAAATCTTGAAATCTTGTCTAGTAAGGATATCATAATTTACATTATGATAATACTTTTCCCTCAAGCTTCGATTCCAAGAAATGGAACAAATCGTTTCATTTAACTACTTCTTAGCTAACTTAGAAGCTCCAACATACTCGTTATTTGTAGGTATGGATACCACAGGCATTTATGAGCCTTATTCACTCATCGCCTTATCCTAACTAGGATACTAGATAAAATTTAACTATGGATTACTAGTTTTTGTACCACAAAAATTAGTATACCTTATTCTCCATATAATAGGTATATATCATTTGTACTCACCAAGGTAAAAGATGATAGTTCTGACTACATCACTTATAATAATCCGGGATATAATTGATATTTACCTAAAATAAAGTATATGTTGGAAATATCAATTATTGTACACATCATAGAATACATGATTGATCCATCACTGAAGTGTATAGATATGAATTAGAAACAATAATCACTTCCATTATACCAAACATGTCAACCTAGAAAGATTAAGCCATGTGACATTGGCATCAATTCTGAACATGAATTGTTCCAACATGTACTTTTCAATACAATGTCACTTTATGTACAATTTACTAGATCGAAGAAACCATTAGATATAATTTAGTAGATTATGTTCCCTAAAACATATGTTGCTAATTCAATCCAATCATTAGAGAAATAATTTTATATGGATCTTATCTAACTATAAGATCAAGTTCTATTTTCCATATGTTGGTGAACATATTTCTCTTGGAAAACATTCGCGCTCCCACAAACCATTGGTAGAAACAAGGAAAAGTTTCATCCGAAATGAATTCTCTAAGATCAGGTTGCTTACTTGAATCCTAAACTGGAATTTAGTAACTTGCAACCTTCATTGTCATTCTATGGTTACATAATCCTTTTCTAGTTGTGTCATATAAACACCTTCCAAGAAAAAAGATCTTGAAATCCAATGACCAATAGAATGATATTAAAAGTTTATCTATGACAAGTAAAATTATAATGGGTTTAGGCATACTGACACGGTATAACTGATTGAGCCTTATTGTTACCTATTTTGTACCATCCATGTATTATCTCATATGAATACCCACTATAGTATTCAATTTATAAGACCATTTTAAATTTGATACAAGGAATCCGTTATTGGATTTCAATTTATCTTTTTGATCTTTGCTAATTCCCATATACTTCTTACATATTGGATTTATTATTCATAATGAATAATTTATCACTGGTCATGGATAATATAAAACCATCACCATGGTTTCATCCATCTAATGCGGTATGTGTCACTGGAATATTCCATTTCCACATGTACTTATGGAACTTGGTCGAATGCCAACTATTTATTCATCTCAAGCATTGAATAAGTCAAATTCAATTCAGCTCTCTCAATCTATAATAGAGATGTGAATAGTTATATAGAAATGTATTCTAATAATTGACTAGAACTTTTGTATGTTATGAATTTAAGTTATATCATATAAATCTTTTAAGATATTTACCTTAGATGCACTATGTGTTTAGATTGATGGAATTTTGTTTATATCGTAACAAACTATTTTTATCCTAACACATTATCTATGACATAATGGATTTTCATTATACTATGACTCGTATGATATTCAATTATCATTTATTAGTTGGAATATTGGTTATAGGATTTTTCCATTATTTGTAAAGCACATCATGAAATATATTTGATGTTTCTGCAACTTGAAACAATTATACTTCAATGATTATAAATTTAATGTATAAAATGTGCATTTAATAATTTCTCCGCGCTCCATTTTGTAGATCAATGTTAACATGTAAGAATCATCATCGATCATCCTTATGAACATCAATATTGTTTTGTAGATAAGGTAACATGTGTTTAGAAATTATTCCACGCTACATTATCATGATTGACAATTACATAGGCAAGATATTCTTCGGCACACTTATCCAAAGAAACTCATATCTTCCGACCATGATTATACATCACTATAACATTCAATAATAACTTAATGGAATCTTATGATGTATATTTACCTCTATATTTCCTTTGGATAGTTCACACTCTCTTTTTGTACTATCCCTGGAAGCTTTTTAGAAAACCATTATGTCTAAAGGGTATCATTGCCTAAACTAAAGATGTCAATAATACCAAAGGTGATTAAATATTCTGAGCATAAATACCATACTGGGTATATTTTAGACGTCCACTTTTATTTTTACATAATAATGAATTATATTTTTGTAACTGGGAAAGTCATACATTTTTATATTCCTCATGTATTGTCTTTGATTCAAGTATGTATGAACTATTTTCTGAGAATATTTCACCACAAAAAAACAATTGAAAATATGGAATATTGTCTAATTATGTTCAAATAGAATATGAAATAAATGTTTTTTTATACTCAATAACAAGTTCATCTAGAATCATTTACGTTGCAATTAGAAATTATGTGTTTCTCACTACTGACTTTGGAATTACCTTTTCTCAGCTTCTTGGAGAGGTAACAATACTTCTAGTAATGTTTCTCTACTCACTTGGTTACTATTTTTCAATAAATATATGTGAAATTCATATTTTATTTAATACCCAAGAATTATGTGAGAAAACAATACTTTTATTTGATAAATATTAATTGAATAAGAAGTGGGTGCTTGCATGTTGTATTTTAGTTCATTTCATTTTCAAACTTCAATAAATTAATTTCATAATTTTTGTTGAAGATAACCACTTATTAAATAACAAAAAACATTTCATTGAATGAAATGATGAAGGTTTCCTTGGTGTAACATTCCATAGGCCTTTTCTTCTTGTCATTCAATTTATTCTTCATAATAACAAAATATGGTGCTATCATTAATATTCTTATTACTTTGAGAATGTTACCATAATGATAATGAAACACATTATCTATACGGTTCATTTGTATCCTTAAAAAAAATAGATTAATTGTGTGTAAAATACATACGAATGGGATTCCATGAAATATTGTGAACAGTGTTTCACTGTACACAAACTGAGTGCAATCATCTCATTCAAATCATGCTTCACTTTCTACTTGGAAACATCTTGGAGAAAAGGCTACATGTAACATCATTGATGTCATGATGTAGTTCCCTAGACTAACATCAAATGTTGATGATAGAATTATGATAGAACCTTCATATACATAATTCATGAGTCTCCCATATGCAAGTTTACGCCTTCACTTCCTAAGGTGGCCTAACAGGTTTGGACATCAGCACATAGAATTTCCAATATAGTAATATTAAGCGTATGCGCCTATACTACATTTGAAATTCATGCTAGTTTGGACATTAAATTTTTCCAATATTTATTGGAGTTTTATTTGGGTTATTTCTTATCATTCTCTAAAAAATAAACTTTAGTATATTAGTACTATTTTTTGTTGATTACCAAATGTGACATTTTTGATTAATTTAATCATTAAATGTCTCCCACTAATTTATCGAATTCTAGGAACCCCTTGTACTTGAATCACAATAATCTATCATTTGAATTTTATAGTGTTAAGGATCCCTAAACCTCTCTCAAATTATAAAATCTATGTCTATGCCACTACTAAAAGGGTCCAAGGTAGGCTTTTTCCTGACCAATCGCATTAACTCGCGGTTCCTTGATCTAGGGAGTGAAATACCAACTTCAATAATCATTTCATGATTTAATCAATGATTTACTCTAATATGATACCATGTTAGCTATGGCATGACCACAATACTACTTTAGTTAAGTCGGCCATCAACTTTCCTATGAACACCCCAGTAGTAAGAGGAGCCCTCAACTATGACATGACCGGCACCCCAAAACACCCAGTTTTGTTCAAACATGAATGATGGAAGGTAGTGGTTACATAATATTTCATTGAGGGTTTTCTATTTTTATATCTAAGAATGTAACCCATTTCAATTAATCATGTTCATCTATGTTGTCGCACTCACAATTGAACATTAATAAAAAAACATACACCACATCTTTCTTTATTTTATTATATATTATTTTATTTATTTATCCCACTATTTATAAAATGCATAAAATAATAAATAAATACATAATGGTAAACCATTACCTGACTAGTCTTGAGAATTTGAACGACCTAACGGCAACGTACGAGAGTTGAAGCTTGACTCATAATGCAGTTTTCCCCCTCTGGTATGTTTTCTTTTTTTCCGAAGTCTCACATTGTCTTTTTGAGGTCAACATCACGTGTGGGAGTACTTCCTCAACATGGTGGAATCCATTTGTTGTCTTGCATCGTCTTGGATAGCGAACATTGCCTCATCATGGCGGGGTCCACGTTGTTCACCGTCTTCTTCCGAAGTACAATGATATTTGTGCGCAAACGAGGGGGACCAGTGGGATAAATGTATATCGGGTAAAATTAGGTGCATAGGCCTTTATACATTTTAATAGAAAATAAAGATGATACATAGACCATTTATTTAATTAATTACAATCATCGCATTCAGATACAATAATTAATTAAATAAAATAAACATACATAGGCCGGTTCTCAGGACCCGAAAGAATGTAAATAAAGTGTTATTAGATTAAATGACATTAATTATGTTTGAGGGTAATATAATTAAATTAAATGAATTAATAAATTAAAATATTTTAATTAATTAGCGTTCTGCTGATTAAGTTAATTAATTTATATCCTTGAGTATTAAAATAATTAACTATAATTAATTATATTTAATTTAATTTAGATACTAAAATTAAATTAATTTATTTTGATTAATTTGAATGACCAGTCCCTGAAACATCATTGTAGGGCTTATGCAGGTCCGGCCAAACCCGTACAGGGCACTCCCAGGCCCTCCAAGGCTAAACTAGGCTGGACCGATCCATCAAAACCCATTCCAAGATGGGTATATTAGCCTAGATACCTTTAGGAAACAATTTTCCTATGAAAAACAACTTTTAGGATAAAGGGTACCTCCAGGATGTTAACATAATCTCGTGGGGTCGCGGTTTTGGTTGGGTCTATTCAGTGCGACCCGGTCCGACGAGAGGAGCTGAGCGGATACGCCGCTGCGGCGTTGCTGACCATGAGGAGTAGGGCGGCAGACCATCAACATGTGGGAGGGCCAGGGGGTGTATGGAGAGGCCAGATCGACGACTCTGGTTGGGTTACGGGTTGCACATGGCTGTCGAGACAACTGTAGGCGGCGAGGAGCCGGGCTGTAGGAGGACAACGTTGTTCGGGCTGTGTAGTGGTTGGGAGGAAGATCGGAGGCAAGGGACACCAGTGGTCTACTGCGGAAAAGAGAGTAGATGCCAGCCAGGATTTGGCTGGGGCAGCAACCAACATGGGTGGAGGACGACACATAGTCTAGGGGAAGGGCCTTTTGTGGGTGCAACTGGTCTGGCTCCGCTGCTGTAGATCGGAAGGTGGGTTCGGAGGTGGGCGGTCTGGCGGTGCTAAGGGGGGTTCAGGTCTCTTATTGTGTGGCAGCAGCTGGGAGCCAGAGAGGAGGTCGCCTGCTCTACGCAGCTTGGGCATGGAGAAGTAGGGTTACAGGTAGGGAAGGACACCACAAGGGAAGGGACCAGGATGTGTTACGGGGAGCACCCCAGCGCGGGAGGCAGTCCCCATAGAATAGCCCAAGAACTATTGGGTGTTTTGATTGATCAAAATTTGAAATCTGAAAATGATGTTTATTAATTGTTTATAACAAGAAAATTGATAAACATTAAACATGCTCACATTGCATTCAAATAATAAAGAATGTTCAAATGAATTTAAATCAGCATTGAATAAGAGACACACATATAGCAGTGGCTTATTCATATACATACTCGCATTGGAAATTACAATAATCAAAACATACAGTTAATTCTCATTAAAAAAGAATACATAATATGTACATGATGATTCATCCAAAACAGAATCAAACAGTAATGAGAACAATAAAGTGGCAGCAATGGAATCCAACCATTCAAAGGGGTTCCAATAGCTTCTAATAAACCGTTTAAATTCCAAATTTAAATTAAATTTAATATTCAAGAAGCAATGAATCGATCAGCGATTTATAGTTCAAATAAATGTAGAAATGGAAAGCAGTAAAAGTGACACCATGGATTTACGTGCTTCGGACATAGGCCTATGTGCACGGGGTAGAATCATCACAGTTTTTTTACTATGCAAGATAAGTGGAGTACAAAAGTAAATTGAAAGAGTAGCACAATGAAGTGGCATCTACAAATCATTTAAATGGAACTAAAGAGTAAAACAAGCCGAGACCCCCCTAACTAGGGTTCGGCTATACCTCAGTCAATCCCTCAGTGCCTAGACTGTCAATGCTGTCCATGTTCACCACAGGGACAAGATTCACCATCCGCCTAGATTGTCAATGTTATTGCTCACGGTCTACACACATCGCAGTTCTTCAAGTCGTTGTCGATGTCCCAAGGATGTCAAAATCTGGAGCTGCTGCCATAGAGGCTTACATCATCCATCAAGATAAATTGGTCAAAGAACTAACGGCGTCGTCCAGATCTATTGAATAGGGCCTCCATTGAAGAAACAAGATGAACCGTGGACCAAATCTTCACAAATCCTGATCTGAACATGGTGGTAGATTGGCTCAAATCTAGAGATACAGACTCTGCTCAAAGAAGATCTGTATCCGCAGATGAAAACAGAGCCCCGGTGTTCGGATCTAGAAATAAGAAGAGCCGACACTATCCAAGAACTGTCACCGCCCTTCTCCGCCTCAACAAAGAATCGACGCAGTAGGTGCGTGGTGTCCTTCTCCAGGCTTGAACCAAAAGATCCCTTCACCCTCACACATGGAATGGAGTCGCTGGCGCGCCCTCTCACTCCGATATCTCTCGGGCGAATCATTGTTGCGCCTGCTGCTGCGCCTCTCACTCCGCCAGGGAGGAGCTGAACGACATCACCGCAAGAGCATCGGACTCCAAGAACTGCTCTTTCTTCAATCCGTAATTTCACTAATATCTCATAATTGAATCGAGACACGTGGACAGTGGATCCCAATTTGGCAGTTCCCCTTTCTTTGCTGTGTATCAAAATTCTTGCAAAAAAAGGTATATTAAAGATTCATTTAATTAACAATAAAAAAAATCATGGATTCACAAATCTCCACCATGGAAATTAAATGCATGAACATATTTAATATACAACCACATCACACTCTTCACCTTGAAAATTTAAACCAAAACCACATGATGATTCGGAACCACCTAACATCATCAACCTGGGCATATTCTAAATAGGAAACAACCTACGGGGTATGACCCAAACAGTCCCCAAACCATGTATCAGTTGTGATACATGTCGCCCAAAGTTGAATGATATCTAAAAAATTCTAAACAACTACATGACAAAGGTTCATACCTGAACTTACCTGAGTCGCACTCTGAGACGATGCCAATGATGAAATCATGGACCGACAAATCGCATGCCAATGGGTCCCCAAACTAGCTTACTTGTTCCTGCAGAATAGCCCATGAACTATTCGGTGTTTTGATTCGTCAAAATACGAAATGCGAAAACGATGTTTATTAACATTTTATAACATGCAAATTGATAAACATAGAACATGCTCACATTGCATTCCAACAATAAGAAATGTTCAAATGAATTTAAAGTAGCATTGAATAGGAGACACACATATAGCAGTGGCTTTTTAATATACATACTCGATTGGAAATTACAACAATCAAAACTTGCAGTTAATTCTCATTAAAACAAAATACATAATCTGTATATGATGATTCATCCAAAACCGAATCAAACAGTAATGAGGACAATAAAGTGGAAGAAATGGAAACCAACCATTCAAAGGTGTTCCAATAGCTTCTAATAAACCATTTAAATCAGAAATTATAATTAAATTTAATATTCAAGAAGAAATGAATCGATCAGCGAATTATAGGTTGAATAAATATGGAAATGGAAAGCAGTAAAAGGGAAAACAAGGATTTACGTGCTTCAGCCATAGGCCTACGTTCATGGGGCAGAATCATCACAGTTTTTTTACTATGCAAGATAAGTGGAGTACAAATTTTTTTTGAAAGAGTAGCACAACCAAGCAGCATCTACAAAGCATTTAAATGAAACTAAAGAGTAAAACAAGTCGAGACCACCCTTACCAGGGGTCGGATATACCTTAGTCAATGCCTCAACACCTAGACTATCAATGCTATCCATGTTCACCACAAGGACCAGATTTACCATCTGCCTGGATTGTCAATGCTATTGCTCACTATCTACACACAGTGCAGTTCTTCAAGCCGTTGTCGATGTCCCAAGTATGTCAAAATCAGGAGTTGCTGCCATCGAGGCTTACAATATCCATCCAGAAAAACCGGTCAAAGAACTGATGTCGTTGTCCAGATCTAGTGACTAGGGGTGCCGTTGAAGAAACGGGATGAACCGTGGACCAAATCCTGACAAATCCTGATCTAAACTTGGGGGTAGAGGGGTTCAAATCTAGAGATACAGACTCTTCTCAAAGAATATTAGTATCCACAGATGAAAACTGAGCCCCTCCGTTCGAATCTAGAATGAATAAGATCCGACATTATCCAAGAACAATCGCCGCCCTTCTCCACCTTCACAATGAATTGACATAGTGTGGGTGTTGTCTCCTTCTCCAGGCTTGAACCAGAATATCCCTTCACCCTCACACATGGAATGGAGCCACTGGTGCGCCCCCTCTCTCCGATCTCTCTCGGGTGAAACGTTGTTGTGCCTGCTATTGCGCCTCTCACTCCGCCAGGGATGAGCTGATCCACATCACCGCAAGAGCGTCTGGCTCCAAGAGCTGCTCTTTCTTCAATCCCTAATTGCGCTGATATCTCAAAACCGAATCGAGACACCCCGAGAAAAGAATGTTTCCAGGGGGTCCGTACAAACCCCCTTTTTCTATTTATTTTTTTATTTCAATAGCCTCCCCCTTTTTAATTATATATATATATATATATATATATATTTCTTTCATTGGTTTACCCACCACCCCACCCCCTTAAAAAACCACTAAGGTTTTTTTGAAGTGTTTTTCCTTTATATGTTTATGTCAAGTCTTTCCCCTTTTTTCCAAAGGCTACTTATCCTTTTTAATAAAATAATAATAAAATTATTATAAAAAAATAATAACTTATTATTATATTATCATTATAATAATAAAAAAATCATTCTTATAAGAATAAAATGTAAATGTAAATTTAAAAAATGGTAAAATTTATAAATTGCCCAAAATTTTAATTATATTTGATTAACCGATCAAAACAAGTCCAGTTCTTCAGAATGAAAATAATTAATACCCGTGATCAAAAGTCGAATTTCAGTCCAATATAAAAATTTAAAATGGCCATAACATGGTCGTTAGAGATTGGATAGACATGCGGTTTGAACCAATGAAACTATTTTCGAACACTCTACTTAATTGTAATGAAAATTTAAATTTTGAATCTCTAGAAATTTAATCGATCCCTTTGATACCACTATAAGGTTCTTGGGCCCGTAGCAGAAGATGGTGGGCCATAGATTTTAAAAGTTTTCATTGATGGGTCTACGGAACAGGCCAAGAATGATGATTAGACCCCCATTAAGGACTGAGTTTCTAGCTTAAATTATAAAGAGCACAAAATTAAAATTAAAACATACTTTTCTAGATCTGAATGCACGATTGACAGCAACTCATTGCTGGCGATCACTGTTTGAAGAGTTCATAGAAGGACCCTTCTAGATCATCCACATATTCATAAAAAACCTTCTAGAATGTTAATCGTCGAATTCCATGTTCTAGCGCAACGATCCGATGATGTCTTCAACGTCCTGAAAATCACCGCATCAATATGCCTTCGATTTATGATAAAAATCATGATCCGAGTTCTTGGATCTACTAAATTTCTCTCTAGGAAGCAGGAGGAGAAAGAGGATATCATTTTCATTCCATGAAAAATAAATAAATAGTAATAATTTCGACCCAAGAGAGAGACCCTCCTCCATTATTTATAGTGGAGTTGACAAATACCTAGTTGGGTTCCCTATACCCCATTTAATTCAACGTCCACTAAATAAATGATGTTATCAAACTAAACAATGTCAATATTATTTATTATTTTACAACATAATTTTAATATATATAAAATATATTTTGTGATAAAAACTGATCCATTTAACTCGACTCGCAGTCCCACTTAATATTAAAGGAACCTTGAATATTAAAATAATATTCATTCGATTAATGTTTTCCCATATTTACAAAAAATGTAAATACATTTAATAAATTCAATCCTAATTATTCAAAACATGAATATTATTTAATTTATTTAATTCTTTTGATGATTGATAACTTGGAAAACACTAGGACCTGATGGTGGGGCTCACCATTTCCATATACATATTCAAATGAATAGTGCAGATTTTTTATTACGCTATTGTGTCTAACCCTCTAGGCCCTTATCTCGATAGCATTGAATAAATCCACTGACCAAGAGTGGAGTCTAGAAACCCATCGTGGCCCTTAGAGAGATAATTATAGTCAAAGAAATGACTACTAACCTACGAACACTGACTGTGTATTGTAATCACTTTGTCATTAAAAATCTCATAAAGCAGGCTGCACACTTTTTTCATCGTCCTTTTCTTTCTTTATAATTAGTCGATCTATCAGATAGATTTTCCTTTCAACTGCTTATTCTAATGACTTATAATGGTAGCACCATTCGGGTCTACCAAGCTTGATATATACATCTTCCTAAACATGGAAGCAACAAATCATTTCATGACCATTCATCCAATGTTATACCACCAACGACGCACCCAACACAAGCTACCTCTCCACGATTTCAATACCATGTTTCTTCCATGCATCATTGTACACAATCAAATGATTCACATTGGTAATGGTCTCAAGTCAGGAGACTAGTACACAAGTCCATACATAAGAACGACCAATGAAATCCAAAACATGAGCTATTCCTATTGGTGGGTCTACCCTCATGATATCACTACTAGAGATCACCATGTATGAACTTCATTAGATGAATTATCAATGATTATGAGCCCCCAACACATGAAATTAGAATATCAACTATGTCTAGTCAGTAATATGTATCTACACTATAGAACATATTTTTAAGATTAATGTCATAGTATCTCGAGGATCTCATTATAGACTGGAATCTTTTTTAACCTCTCGATACGATAATTATTTTTTTTGACATTACCATTACAATAATGAACTCAGAAAAGAATACACTATATTGTTAATATTTCATCATTTACAACTAATTGTATACATGATATGGTAATCAAAAGAACTACATAGTTGGTCTAGAGAACCCACTATTTCAATATTATGAATATCCATTTTCATGTGCATGAGGATTGAGAGTAGGGAGGCCTCACTAGACTAATCCCCATGATCATGCATACAAATATTGATATCCGTAAGTTGAAGCATACTTTTCATAGTGATTTTAGTCAAAGAAGTTCCATAGAGATGAGTCGTTAGAAAAAGAGCCTCTTTTTTCCAATGGCTCACCTCCTTGAAAATTTCTTAAACTTGAATAACTAGGAAGAAACTGCTCCAACATACGTCCAAGAATATTTTTCATACTGATTTCAGTTGGAGAAATTTTCAAAGCGCGGAGGCATAGATCAAAAGGAATGCCACCAAACTAATGGAAATTATGCCAGTTTATCAATGTTCTAAATGTTTTTCGAAATTATTGCTAGTTAATCCTAATTGTTTTTAATTAATCATAATGGTAACTAATTGGTACTAATTCTTAATAATTGTTACTAATTCTTTCTAATTGTTACTAATTTATCCTAATGCTTAGGAATTGTAAATGATTGTCACTAATTGTTACCAATTGTTACTAATTAATCTCAAATTAATCCTAATTCTAATTATTAAAAATTAACTCTAATATTACTAATTATTTCAAATTATTTCAAAATAATACTAATTATTACTAATTATTCCTAATTATTACTATTTAAGACTTATTATTTCCAATAATTACTAATTTGTCTTAATTATTATTAATTAATCCAAATAATTATTAATTAACACTAATAATTAATAATTATTGCTAATTATTTTATTTAATCTTAATTGTTTTAAATTAATCCTAATTATTGCTACTTATTACCAATTATTACAATTTTTATGCATTGTTACTCATTATTAAAATTTATTACTTATTATTGATAATTATTAATAATTAATCTTAATTATTTCTAATTAATACTAATTATTGCTAATTAATCATAATTATTAATAATAATTACTAATTATTACTAATTATTACTAAATATTTCAAAGCATTATAAATTATTTCTATTTATTAATTTTTTTAATAATTGTTTAAAATTATTACTAATTATTAAAAATTATTAAAAAAATATTAAAAATTATTAAAAATTATTACAAATTATTTATTAATATTACTAATTATTACTAATTACTACAATTTCATTCTAATTATTACAAATTATTACATTTTATTACTAATTATTACAATTTATTACTAATTACTACTAATTATTTCTAATTATTATAATTTATCACTTATTATTACAATTTATTACTAATTATTGAAATTTATTACTATTAATTACTAATTATTACCATTTATTAGTAATTTTTAATAATTTTAGTAATATTTACTAATTATACAAATTATTACAAATTATTATACTTTATAACTAATTATTACAATTTATTACTAATTATTACAATTTATAATTAATTATTCCTAATTATTACTAATTTAAAAAAATTACTAATTATTACAAATTATTACTAATTATTTAAATTAATCACTAATTATTACCATTTATTGCTAATTATTATCATTTGTTACTAATTATTACCATTTATCACCCTTTATTACTAATTATTACTAATTATTAATAATTATTTCTAATTATAACAGTTTATTATTAATAATTACAATTTTTTACTAATTATTAAAATTTATTAATAATTATAAAAATTTATTACTATTATTACAATTTATTACTAATTATTAAGAATTATTTCTAATTAATCCTAATTATTTCGAATTTATCATAAATATTTATAATTAATCTTAATTATTGAAATTTTTTACTAATTATTTAAAAATATTATAAATTTTTACAAATTTTTCTAATTAAAACTTATTATTACTAATTAAAAGAATGTATTACAAATTATTACAACTTATTACAAATTATTACTAATTATTTATAATTAACACTTAGACTTAATTATTCATTAAAATAAATACTAAAAAACAAATATCTATTTATCATTTAATTTAATTTCATATAACTAAAAAAATTATAAATAATTCAAAATAATATAAAATAACCAAAAAATAAAAAAATACGAATACTTTGAAACTGACGCTTTCAGAGTTTTAAAGCCGCAGATTATGTTCTGATTTAAAAGTTTAAACGATGAAAAAATTTAGAATAATTTATTTCAAAAGAGATTGAGAGGGTTATTGAGAAAGAATTACAACGAGAGGAAAAATAGACGGTGTTATATGTAAGTTAGATTATTTTTGACGGGCTTATTTGTGACGGTTTTCTCGTCGCAAATGCCCACCATCCACATGAATTTGCTTCCCATAAAAAAAATTAATTTTGACAGGTCCCTTCACAAACGGATACCTGCAGATATACTATTTATGAAGAGATTCTTTTCTTGTCGCAAATAGTAAAAACCATTGTCGGACATTTGCGATGGGAAAAGGGAACCCGTCACAAATTCCCTCCCCACGGTTTGGAACGCATTTACTGAAAAGTTTACGAGTTTTGAAAAAAATAGTTTTTAACCATAATAAAATTACATTTAATTTAATAAAAATTGTATACAAATTTCTTATTCATAAAAGTAATTTGATAAAAATATTTTATGAATATATTTATTTTTTAAAAATTTCATTAATCCCTCCAAATAAATTCTTCAATTAAAAATACAATTTTTTTATCGTATTAAAATATAATTCTCATAAAAAAAATTAATAATCCTTTATAGAGTAAAAAAATATAATCATCATTTATAAATAAAAGGTGTGTTCTTATAACACTATTATAATAAAATTACTAATAAAAACAGAATTTAATATAATAATTTATATATTTCATAAAAGCACCATTTTACTCGAAGATTCAATTTATCTAATTTGTTATAATTTTATGAAAAACTATTCTAGTAAAGGAATTGATGGAATACAAATCTTATTTATAAATTGGATTACAGTAAAAGTGACCAATAACTTGTTACATAAATTTTTATAACACTCTCAGAAGACCTAAGTGTAAGGTTTGATGTTGTGACATAGTCTTGGGGCGGCTCGGATAACATCGCTCCGGTGGCAATCTCTATTAACTTCCACTTCTCTTGTAGGCGATTCCTTTCAAGTGTAACATGTTCAAAGTAGTCTTGGGCTTGGTCAAGAGAGATTCCCAGTGACACTACCTCGTTTCTAAGCTCTGAGAAATGAGATTTTTATAGCTCGAGTCTACTAGATAAGGCCATCCTCTCCTTTGTCTGTATTGAAAAATTATTTTTAAAAACCTTTAATTTATACTGGTCATGTGATCACTATTCGATAACTATATTATCAATGGTGACGATACGTAACAGTCATTTAAATACAATTAGATAAAAATGTTTATTTGTATACTTTATCTATAAGACATTAATTAAATAAAAAGGGTATTTTTTCATGAATGTTCAGGTTGTTACAATATTCCCTCCTTATGAAAATTTTCCCTTGCAATTTACTTTTACCACACTAAAATAGATGTGGGTAACTCTGCCTCATCACTTCTTCCAGTTCCTTCATTTCTTCTTCAATCTTTTGGCTTCACCACAAAACATTGATGAGGGGGCATTGTCCTATTTCATAGAAATTTTTCCGTAAGATATAATTACTTCATAGTATTTTCCTCATAGGATTGGTCATTCCTTAACAGTACCACCTCTACATTGAGTACATGGGATGGGTCAAGTATGTACTTCCCCATCTGTGTTACATGGAATAGATCATGTACTTGAGATAGGATCAGTAGGTGTGCTAGACGATCGAACACTATTCCAATGTGATCAAAGATCTCTAAAGGGACAATGTATCTTGGAATAAGATTTACATTATTCACAAATCTCATAACTCTATTCCTTGGTTGTATGTTGAGTAATACCATGTCTCCCATATCAAACTCTAGGTCAAATCGATGATTGTCATGATAGCTCTTTTGTCAACTCTGAGAAGCCTTGATGTGTTTCTGAATGGTCTTAACCTTCTCCACCATTTCTTCAACCATTTCGGGACCTATGAGTTTTTTCTGCCCAAATTCTTCTCAACATGCTGGCGTTCTTCACCTATTCCCATAAAGGGATTCACAAAGAGCAATTTGGTTGCTTAAGTAGAAATTGTTATTATAAGAGAACTGAACAAGAGGAAGATGTTGATCCCATCGTCATTTGAAGTCCATTAAGAATTCTCTAATCATGTCCTCAAGTGATTGGATAGTCTAATAATATTGGCCCTCAGTTTGAGGGTGATAATTCATACTGAAGTTCAGCTCAGTATTCAAATTGTGATGGAGACTCTTCTAAGACGTAGATGTGAATATTGGATCTTGATTGGATACAATCGATAGTGGTACTCCATGAAGACTTACCAATTCTCTTATGTATATCAGTGTCAGTTGATCCAATGATAAATCCTCTTGAATTGGAATGATGTGTGTAGTCTTTGTAAGATGATCCACAACAATTCATATAGCATTATTTCTTTTGGATGTCTTCGGAAGTCTGGTGACAATGTCCATGTTGATATTGTCTTGTTTCCATGTTGGTATGGGTAATGGTTTTATCATACCATTAGACTTCTACCTCTAAGAATTCACTTGATGACATACCAGGAACATTGATGTATACTTTACAATATCCTTCTTCATGTTATCCCGCTAATAATTCTCTCAGAGATCTCAATACATCTTTGTGTGTCCTGGGTGAATGGAAATATTCGAATTATGTGCATCAACCAAATTTTCTTTCATCAACTCTAGATATTATGGAACACATATTATTGACCCAAATAACATATTTCATTCTTCATTAAAATTTAACTCTGAAGATTTTCCTTTTCTGGTAGTTTCCACTTTTTTTTGAATTCCCACATCATCATTTTGAGCATCCTTTATCCTTTCCAAAAGAGATGGTTGAGAAATAATTTTCAAAGGATTAGAAATGTTATCTTTTCTATGATTACCATGCCCATATTCATCAAATCTATGAAGATTGGATCATTTTTAATTTTCATCAATGATAGAGTTTGTGGGTTCTTTCTACACAGGACATCTTCCAACTTGTTTGCTTTCCTAGAGTGGTAATAGATTAAGCAGATATAGTCTTCGATCAGATCTAACCATCATCATTAAAATATTTTCAGCTCTATCTGTGTGAATATACACTTGAGGGTTTTATGATTCATATATATTTCACACTTCTCCCTAATGAGATAATGTCGCGTGATATTCAACCCAATCATTACTACCACAAACTCTAGATCATGCAATGGATGGTTTTTCTCACGAATTTCAACATACATTGAGGAATGGGCAATGAGTTTGTATTTTTTGCATCAATTTCCATCAAAGGGAGAGTTATAAAATTTTCTATATGAACAACCCCACAAAATTCAACATGTGATAAACCACATATAGATGTTTTTCCCCAATTATTAAATATCATTTATGTTGGGGACTCATTGTTCTTAGAAAACATGAATGATATATTAATAGGATATGAAATAAAATACATTACGAAATATTATCCTTTGATGTAGTGGTTACTTGAAATTCATTCATCATTATGCATCTTAGCAAAGGAATTATCATGCTCCCATGATCAAGGTGATTGTTGATGCTCATCATGCTTCTCATCCCTTACAATAAATCATTGTTTTGGGTAATTCTCAAATTCTCTACATTTATAGTATAAAACTATGTTGGACGCCATAGATGGATGTTAGTTTCCATCCATCACATTATCAATTCTTTCATGGCAATTGGATAATTTTTTTCCTTCCCTTCACACATAAAACACCTGCTACTCACTTTGTGACATTTCCCTTGGTTCCTTTTCCCAAACTTTTTGCACGAAGGAAATTGGTTATTCTTAACCTTATCAATATTAGATGATGGAATTTTGTGAGATGTAATAGTTTTCTTCCTTTATTTCTTTGGGTATTCAACAAAGTGACAATTGATAATCGTTATTTTTGATATCTGGTTTTGCATAATCACGACATGTCCTAATCGATCTCCTATATGATTGGCAATCTCACTGGGACATTCATCACGTTTCCCTTTACATCAGTTGTTAGACATATTCCTCGTATTACCGGCCATTGGATATATTAAAATAAAAATTATTTATGAGTATCCTAAAAAGTTTAATATATAAAGGGGAATCCAATGAAATTAAAGGGATAAATTATATAATAAATTTTTCTCCCGAACAGATAAATATCTCGGCTTTATTCATTTTTATTCATCGTCTATCTCCTAACGTATATTCGGGTGGGATTTGTTTCTCTAATAATAATGGTTCGTACGAAGCATATTAATTTAATGAAGCATATCCCTCATGAGTGTCAAACCAAGAGTGTATCAATACCAATTTACGTGCACCATTTCTCAATTGAGTCTATCCTAAAGCGGTGTTTTTTGTATTACCCCATGATACATCTATTCCAGAGACACCTCTAATTGTTTGTATCCAGACATGGATGAATTTTCAAGATAAAGAAATTCCCCTATAATCACCATAATTTAGGGATAGTTTTCTTATACATAGTCTTATCTTGAAGGTTTTCACTATGGTTTTCTAATCCTAATCCCAAAAAAAATTAAACCAATCCTTTCATACCAACTATAACAACTCTTCTCTTTATTACACACTTAAACATGGTTTGTTACATAAAATTGCACATAAGACAACTTTGTGGGTTGATATATCTAGTTTATTAAGAAATTAACATCATTACATTACAACTAGAAACATAGATACAACATCTAAATAGAAAACCCTTTTTAAACATTCCTTCATACTTAGCATTGCATGGGTTATCCTGAGGACATACATAAAAAAAGGGTGATCTATAATGCCTAGAAAGGGAGTAAAAAATGCATTCCATGAAGAATATAGTACATGTCATGAAAAAGGTATATCAATGGAGTACCAGAAAAACATGAACATAAATTCATGACAATTCATGATTATCAGAACAAGGAAATGTGGCAACAACAAAAAACATGATATTAGCAAGAGACATGGCTCATTGCAAATGAATTATCATATGTAAACCCTCATTGCAAATGAATTAGAATGAGTAAACCCTCACTTCAAATTTATTAGCATGAGAAAACCTTCATTTCATATGGATTATCAGGATATTAGATATTACCCAATGCATTAGAGTGCTATTAGGGTGCACCCTTTATAAACATTTCATTTCATGCATAAGTGTGTCATATAGATTATATAACAAGGAATCATTTGACACCATAAGTTATTAAATGATTAAGGAATGTGGAATAAATAAATAAAATTACATAATCAATAATTATATATGCATATAAGTTAATTTCCATAATAGAGAAACGGTCATGGTATTCAGTACTTGATGATTTTTCCATGAAAAATTACAGTGCAATTTCAGCAGCCTAATGATGTGACATAAAAATTAATAAAAATGGTTGATGAGAGATAAAGGGATATGTCATCATATATAAATGAAATGGAAAATAAGGGGGTCATATATATATATATGTCTCAACACATAGAATTTGTAAATAGAAGGCATAAAAAAATTAAGAAACTTGAAGAAAGAGGAGAAATAGAATAACACTTCTGAAATTTCAGAATGATAATAGGTGTACATGGGAGGGATTAGTGAGATATAATGGTGTATCTCATCATTCAAACATAATCAGGGTAGTATGGGGGCGGTGAGAAATCATACCCCAAAAATTTTAATTTAAAATACATGGGTGTAACAACATAATGAAACTTCTAAAGAAAAAAAGAAAGGAAGGAATTCCTTATTAAAATTTGACATGGTAATGAGTATACATAAGGGTTCATAAGAGAGATAAATGTGAGTGAAATGGGATATCATCATTTAAAAACAAAATTGGAAGTAATTAATATATAATAACATATCTTAACATATGGATAAAACAAATTCAAATACATAACATGAAAATAATTCTTCATAAACGAGGAGGGTGGATGATCCCTTATGGAATTTTGGAATTGTAAAGGGTGTGCTTAAAGTGTCATGGGGAGGGGGGGGGGGTTAATGAGAGTGAAAGGAATATCTCATAATATGTACATCAAATGGATAGTATGGGGTATGTGGAACATTATAACCCAATATATAATTATGGAACATAAGAAGCATAATGCAAAAGAGTAGCTTGAATGAAAATGAGAAGAGTGAAATCCCTTACAAAAGTTTGGCATAGTTACCGCATAGGTAATGGTCAAAATTAGGGAGGATAAATAATCCCTCATTAAAATTACATCAAATGGATAGTAATAGAATTATTATAAAATAATCACATTATAACCATTCAAAATTAAAATAACTACTTTCAAATATTATGCTTGAATTTGAAAGGTGGGGAGGAAATTGAGGATCCCTTACTTAGAAGTGTGACCACAAAGGCTTGGGGGAGGCTTCATGGGAGCAAGGGGGTTCCTTGGAAGGACTATAGGGATTATGGGAAAAAATATTCAAGCAGAAAATTGTTTGAGTGAAGAGGAATGGGAGGTTGGGTGGGTTTATATAGGAAATGAGAGGGAAATGATTATAATTTTGGTTTTGGACACTAAACATCAAAACAAATGAAACCAGAAGCCATATAACAGTTTTTGTCCATGGTCTTTGAAAAAGGAGAGTGGCATAAAATATTTTATAAGGTCATGGGCCAAACATATTAAAATATTATTCATAAAAGTAATTTTAAAATAATATTTTAATAAAATATTTCTTATTTAAAAAATTCATTGATCAAAGAAATTGAGTTCTTTAATAAAATATAAATTTTTTGTTTAATCGTATAAAAATATAATTATCATCAAACCGAATACATAATCATTTATAGAGTTAAAAAAATAATTATAATCATCATTTATATTTAAAGGTATTATTATTATAACACTATTATAATAATATTACTAATAAAAAAATTATTTTATATTATAATTTATATATATCTTAAAAGAACTATTTTACCCAAAAAGTCAATAGATCTAATTCATTATATTTTTATGAAAAACTATTCTCATAAAGGAAGTGATGGAATAAGAATTTTATTTTTAAAAGAGATTAGATAAAAAGTAAATATTACCTTGTCACATAACCCCTTATAACACCCGCATACGACCTAAGGGTAAGGTGTGAGACTGTGACAGACTCTTGGGGTGGCTCAGATAACATAGCTCGGGTGGTAATATCTATCAACTTCAACTTCTCTCGTAAGTGATTCCTTTAAGTAGAAACATGTAATAAATAAGGTTGGTCTTGGTCAAGAACGAATCCCAGTGACACTACCACCTTTCCGAGCTCTATGAAATGAGCTTCATACAAAACAAGCATACAGGATGAGGCCATCCTATTTTTGGTATTTTTGGAAAAATTATTTTTAAAAACCATAAATTTATACTGGTCATGTGTTCACTATTCAACGACTGTAGTATCAGTGGTGATGATACTTAATAGTCATTTAAATCCAATTGGATAAAAAAGGGTTATGTGTTTTCTATATCTAGAAGAAATTTAATTAAATAAAATCACTGGAATTTTATTCATGAATTTTTGGAACATTACAACCTTCACCCATTAAGAATGTTTTCCATTGATATTTTTTTCCCACACCAAAGAAAATTTGGGTAACTCTACCTCATCACTTCTTCCAGTTCCCTCATTTTTGTTGCAATTTTGTTTTCTCCACAACACTTTGACGAGGGGGATTGTCTTATTTGTTAGAAATTTTTCTCTACGATCTAGGAACATCACTAGATTTTACTTATAATATAGGTCATTATTTAATGGTACCACCTTTGGATTTAGTACATGCGATGGTTTAGGTAAGAACTTCTCCAAGTCTGATAAATAGAATACATCATGTACTTGAGATAGGTTCGGTAGGAGCACTAGTCGATCCACAACTATTCCAATGTGATGAAGGTTCTCAAAAGGGCTGATGTATCTTGGAATAATATTTACAATATTCACATATCTCATAACTCTCTTCCACGGTGGTATACTGAGGAATACCATGACTCCCACATCAAACTCTAGGTCGCGTCGATGATTATCATCATATCGCGTTTCTCAACTATGAGCAGATTTGATGTGTTACTGAATGGACATAACATTCTCCACCATTTCTTCAACCATTTCTAGACCTTTGAGTTTTGTATCCCCAATTTCATCCCAACATGTCAGTGTTCTTCACCTATTCCCAGAATGGGATTCATAAAGATCCATTTGGATGCTAATGTGAAAACTGTTATGGTAAAGGAACTCAACCAGAGGAAGATGTTGATCCCATCCTTCATAAAAGTCCATTGAGTATGCTCTTATCACATCATCAAGTGATTGGATTTTTTACTCAGATAGTCCAGCAGTTTGAGGTTGATAAGCTGTACTGAATTTCAGCTTAGTATTTAGAGTGATTTAGAGACTCTTAGTACGTAGAGGTGAATGTTGGATCTGGTTTGGATACAATCTATTATGGTAATCCATGCAGCCTTACCACTTCTCTTATGTAAATCTGTGTCATTTGATCCAATGAGAAATCTTCCTGAATTGCAATAAAGTGTACAGTATTTGTAAGAGGATCCACAACAACCCAGATAACATTGTTTCTTTTGGATGTATTCAATAGTACGGTGATAAATTCCATGGTGATGTTCTCCCATTTCCATGTTGGTATAGGTAATGGTTGCATCATCCCCTTAGAATTTTACCTCATAGAATTTACTTTCTGACATACCAGGACATTGATGTATACTCAACAATCTCCTTCTTCATGTTATCACAACAATAATTCTATTGTAGATCTCGATATATCTTTGATTTTTCTAAGTTAAAGGAGAAATTCGAACGATGCGCATTATCCAAATGTTGTTTATTTTTTATAGATTTTATAAAGCATTGAGTATTGACCCAAATCTCACAATTACTTCTTCATTAACATTGAACTTTGAGCATTTCCCTTTTTTGGTAGTTTACACTTTCTTTTGAATTCTTAAATCATTCTTTTGAGCATCCTTTATCCCTTCCTAAAGAGAAGGTTGAGAAATCAATTTTGAATGGATTGATAATGCTCCCTTCTTTATGATTACCATGTCCATATTCATCAAATATATGAATATTGGATCCTTTCCAATTCTCATCAATGATAGAATTTTGGGTATATTTTTACGTATAGAATCATCCACCTTCTTCTCTTCCCTAGGTTGGTAATTGATTAAGTAGTCGTAGTCATTAATCAACTCTAACCATCTTCATTAGAACACGGTATTATCTTTATGTGTGAATATATACATCAAGATTTTGTGATCCGTATATATTTCACACTTCTCCCTAAAGAGATAACTATGCCTGATTTTTAACACAATGATCACAACCGACAACTCTAGATCATGCATCAGATAGTTTCCTCTTAAATTTTTAACTACATCGAGGTATAGGTAATGAATTTTTCTGTTTGCATCAATTTCTATCAAAGGGAGACTTATAAAATTTTCAAGAGGAACATTCCCACAAACTGCAACATGTGATATTACACATACAGATGATTTTCTTTAATGATTTAATATCATTTATGCTGGGGACTCAATGTTATTAGAAAAAATAAAATATATACTAATAGGACATGAATTAAAATACACTACGAAATACAGTACTTTGAAGTTGTAGTTACATGTAACTAATTCATCATTATCCTTCTTAGCATAGGACTTCATGTGCTCCCTTGATCATGAATATTATTGATCCTCATCATGATTCTCATCCCTTTTAATTGATAATTGTCTGAAGTAATTCTCGAATTATCCACTATTATAGCAAAGAACTATATAAGATGCCTTAGATGGAACTTTGTTTATATCCATCATATTTTCCATTCTTCAATGGAAATTGGTTTATTTTTGACCATCCATTACTCACTTAAGATATCTCCAAGTCCCTTTGTGACATTTCCATTGGTGCCCCTTTGCACACTTGTTGCATAAAAAAAATTGGGTTTTATTCCTCTTATCAACTTTAGAATATAAAATTTTGTGAGATGTAATCATTTTCTTCCTTGATTTTCATGGGTATTAAACAATGTGACAATTCCTAATCATTACTTTTTATATCGGGTTTGGCATAATCACGATATGTCCTACTCAAGATCCCATTTGATTTGGAATCTCACAAGGACATTCATCACATTTCCCTTTACATCAGTTGTTATCCATAATCTTTATATTACCGACCATCGGATAGATTAAAAGAAAAATTAGGGATGCATATCTTAAACATTTTAATACAAAAAAGGGGAATCGAATGACATTAAAGGGATAAATTATTAATTATATTTTCTCCTTAACTTATAAATTTCTAGGCTTCAATCTTTTTTATTCATGATCTATCTCCTAATGTAAATTCATATTGAATTTTTTAATCTCATAATAATGGTTAAAACGAATCTTATGAATTTAGAAAAGCATATCTATCATGATTGTTAATCCAAGAGTGCAACAAGGCCCGTTTTTGTTCACCGGTTCTCATTTGAGTCTATCTCAACGAGGTGTTTTGGGGTATTACCGATTGATACATCTATTCCAGAGCCACCTCTTCTTGTTCGTATCCCGACATGTATGAATTTTCATGATAAAAAACTTACTCTATACTCACTGATATTTAGGGATATTTTTCATTAACATTGTCTTATCCCGAAGTCTTTCACTAGGGTTTTATAATCCTAATCTAAAAAAAATCAAACCTATCCTTTGATACCAACTATAACAACCCTACTATTTATTACACACTTAAACATGATTTATTACATAATATTTCACTTAAGAAAACCTTGTGGATCAAGAGGTCTAGTGTATTTGGAAATTAGGAATAATAAATTACAACATAAAACATTAATACACCATATATATTGAAAACTTCTTTTAAAACATTCCTTAGTACTTAGAATTGTAAGGCATATCCTGAGGACATACATAAGAAAATGGTGATCTATAAAGCTCAGTACTAGAGTAAACAAGGAATACCATGAAGAATATAGTACATGTCTGGAAATAGGAATAAAATTGGAGAAAAAGAGAAACATTAACATAAATTCATGATATATAATGATTATCATAACATGGAAATGTGGCAACAAGATACAACCGGATATTAGAAATATCCAAGGCTCATTGCACATGGATTAGCATGATTAAACCCTCATTGCACATGAATTAGAGTGAGTACCATCATTTCACATAACCTGACATGATTAAAGACTAATTTCACATGTATTATAATGATATTGGAAATTTCCCAATGTATTGGAGTGCTATCAGGGCACACCCTTTATAAATATTTCATTTCCTACATAAGTGTTCCATCTGGATGACATAACAAGGAATCATTTGACATAAAAATTTATTCAATGATTAAGGAATGTGTAATATATAAATTAAATTCCATAATCAATAATTATATGTGCATATAGATGAATACCATTGATAGGGACATGGGCATGGTATTCACTACAAGATGATTTTGGCATGGAAAATTGCGGTGCAATTTTGGCAGCATAATGACGTGACATAAAAATTTATAAAAATGGTTGATGGGATTGAAGGGGGTATATCATCATATGTACATGAAATTTTAAAAATATTATGTGTCATATAGATACATTCCCCAACACATATAATTTGGAAATTGAAGGTGTAATATAAAAAAGAAACTTGAAGAAAGTGGAGAAATAGAAAAACTCTTATGAAATTTTTCCTTGGTAATGGGTGTACATGGGAGAGATTAATGAGATAGAAAGATATATCTCATCCTTATTACATAATAAGGGAAGTATTTGGGAGGTGATAAATCGTACCCCAACATTTTTAAATTGAAATAAAAGGGTATAACAACATAATGAAACATGTTAAAAAATTTAAAAGAAGCAATCCTGTACGAAAATTCTGCATGGTAATGAGTATACATAAGGGTTAATAAGAGGGATAAATGAGAGTGAAAGGGGCTATAATAATTTATACATAAAATGGGATGTAATTAATAAATACAATAATATATCTCAATATAGAAATAAAAAAATTTCAAAAACATAACATGAAAAGAATGCTTGATAAAAGAGGAGGGTGGAAGATCTGTTATGGAATTTTGGCATTGTAATGGGTGTGATTGAAGGATCATAGGGGCGGAAGGTTTATGTGAGTGAAAGAAATATCTCATAATATATACATAAAATGGATAAAATGAGGTTTTGGAACATCATAACATATCATATAATTATGGAACTGAAGAAGTGTAATGTAGAAGAGTAGCCTGAATGGAAATGAGAAGAGTGAAATCCCTAATGAAATTTTGGCATAGCAATGGGTTAGGTAAGGGCAAAAATGAGGGAGGATATGTAATCCCTCATTAAAATAACAAAACCTGGATAGTAATAGAATTATTATAAAATAATCACATTATATCCATTCCAAATTAAAAGAACTACTTCCAAATAAGATGCTTGAATTTGAAAGGAGGGGAGAAAATTTTGGATCCCTTACTTGAAAGTGTGATCCCAATGTATTGGGAGAGGCTTAATGGGAGATTGGGGTGCCTTGGGAGGCCTATAGTGAGTATGGGGAAGGTTATTAGAGCTCCAAATGGTTTGAGTGAAGAGTAATGGGAGGATGGGTGCTTTTATATAGTAAAGGAGAGGGAATTGTTTATTATTTAGGTTTTGGACTCTACACATCAAACTAATGAAAACCAGAAACCATTCCATAGTTTGTTTCCTATTTTATCATTCAAAGGAGAGTGGTATAAAATATTTTATAAGGCCAAGGGCCAATCATATTAAAATATTACGTCGGCTTATCTGGAGGTGAGTCAAAATATCAAGGAAATCATTTTAAATTGTTAATATATTTTATAATAATCGGAAGATCCACTAATGAATTATAAAATTAATCAAACAAATTAAAAATATATATTAAAGATAAAACATATATTAGACAAATATACCTTTTAAAGTATATTATTACATCACTATTGCGTAATTATTATGTCATAAAACACATTATATATTTATTCGGTATTTATGTTTTACCCAAACATTTTACAGTCTCAAAAAATTATGAAAAATTAACCATTAAATAATTTGGAAATACTGAATGAAAAAATAATATTTATTTTATCTGAATAATTTTTTAAATATTTTAAATTTCAATTTCAAAATAAAAACTAACATTTACTGAAATTTTTAAGGGTTTTAAACAAATAGTTTTTTACCATAATAAAAATTACATTTGAAATCATAAAAATTGTATACTAATTTATTATTCATAAAAATAATTTGATAATAATATTTTATTAAAATATTAATTGTTTAAAAATTCATTAATCCATAAAAATAAATTCTTTAATAAACAATACTATTCTTGTTTTATCGTATAAAAATCTAATTCTCATCAAACAGAATACATAATATTTTATAGAGTAAAAACAATAAATATAATCACCATTTATAATTAAATTTAGTGTAATTATAACAATATTACAATAACATTACTAATAAAAACTTAGTTTAATGTAATAATTTATATATTTCTGAAAAGTACCATTATACCCGAAAATCCAATCTATCTAATTCATTATATTTTTATGAGAAACTATTCTCACAAAGGAATTGATTTAATATGAATTTTATTTATAAAAGGGATTACAAATGAAATTAACTAATAACTTGTTACATAACCCCTTATAACTCCCACAAATGACCTAAGGGTAAGGTATGATATAGTGGTAGACTCTTGGGGCGGCTCAGATAACATCGCTTGGGTGGTAATCTCTATTAACTTTCACTTATCTCGTATGAGATTCCTTTGAAGAGTAATGTGTTAAAGATAGGATTGTTCTTGGTCAAGAGAGAATCCTAGTGATTCAATCTCCTTTACGAGCACTAAGAAATGAGCTTTATACAGCTCTAATCTACTGGATGAGGCCATCCTCTCATTTGGTTGTGTCAAATTTTTTTTAAAAAACTTTTTATTTAAACTAGTCATGTGATCATTGTTCAATGACTTTATTATCAATGGTGATGATACTTAAAGATCTTTTAAATCCAATTTTATAAAAAATGTTTATGTGTTATTTATATTCATAAGACATTGAATTAAATAAAAGAAAAGGAATTTTATTCATGAATGTTCGGGTAGTTACAACCTCCCCCCTTTAAGAACATTTTCCCTCCAAATTTAATTTTCCCACACTAAATATGATGTGGGTAAATTTTCCTCATCACTTTATCTAATTACCACGTTTCATCATTAAAATTTTGGGTTCTCCACAACAATTTGATGAGGATAATTGTCCTATATCGTAGAAATATTTCCCTATGATCTAAGAACATCACAATATTTTTCTCCTATGATAGGTCATTCTCTAATGGTACCACCACTAGATTGAGTACATGCAATGGGTTAGGTATGTACATCCCCAAGTGTGATACAAGGAATACAACATGTTATTGAAATAGGTATGGTAGGAGTTCTAGTCGATAAACCACTATTCGAATGCGATCAAGGATCAAAAAAGGGATAATGTATCTTGGAAAAAGCATTACCTTATTCCAAATTCTCATAACTCCCTTCCATAGTGGTATGATTACTAATACGATGTCTCCAACATCAAACTTTAGGTCACGTCGACGAATTTCGGCATAGCTCTTTTATCAACTATGAGAAGCTTTGATGTGCTGCTGAATGGTCTTAGCCTTCTCCACCGTTTCTTCTACCATTTCTGGACCTAGGAGTTTTCTCTCCCCAACATCATCACAAAATTTTGTTGTTGTTCACCTCTTCCCAAAAAGGGATTCATAAAGAACAATTTTTATGCTTAAGTGGAAACTATTATTTTAAGATAACTCAACCATAGGAAGATGTTGATCCATCTTCTTTTGAAGTCCATTGACCATGCTATCATCATGCTGTAAAGTGAATGGATAGTCCACTCATATTGGCCATAATTTTCAGGGTCATAATCTATAACGATGTTTATCTCAGTATTCAGAGCATGCTGAAGAATATTATAGGAAGTAGAGGTGAATATTGGATCTCGACCAGATACAATCGATATTGGTACTCCATGAAGCCTTACCACTTCTATTATATATATTTGTGCAAGTTAATCAAATGAGATATCATCTCGAATTTCAATGAATTGTGTAGTATTTGTAAGATGATCCACAACATCTAAAATAGAATTGTTTCCGTTGGATTTCTTAAGATGTATGGTGACAAAGTCCATGGTGATGTTCTCCCATATCCATATTGGTATGGGTAATGGTTTCATCATCCCCTTAGACATCAATTTCTCAGAATTTATTTGTTGACATACTAGGCCCTTTGATGTATTCTCAGAAATCTCTTTCTTCATGTTATCCCACTAATAATTCTCTTGGTGATCTCGATAAATCCTTGTGTTTCCTGGGTGAATGGAGAAATATGGACTATTACCATAATCCAATTTTTTTTCTTTAACTCTATATTAGATGGAACACATAGTATTGACCCAAATTTCACAATTCATTCTTCATTAACATTGAACTGTGAGGATTTCCCTTTTTCAGGTAGTTTCCAATTTCTTTTGAATTCGCACATCATCATATTGGGCATCCTTTACCCTTTTTAAATGAGATTGTTGAGCAATAATTTTTGAAATGATTTACAATGTTCCATTATTTTTGAAAACCATGTCCATATTCATCAAATCTATAAAGATTTGATCATTTACAATTCTCATAAATTACTGAATTGTTGGGTCTTTTCTACACAAGAGCATCGTCCACCTTGTTCGTTTTCCTAGGTTGGTAATGGATTAAGCTGTCATTGTCTTTAATTAGCTCTAACCATCTTCATTGTCACATGTTCATATATTTTTCTATGAACATATACTAGAGGTTTTTTTGATCGTTATATATTTCAATCTTTTCCCCAAATATATAATGCTTCTTGATTTTTAACAAAATGATCACTACCTCCAACTCTATATCATGAATGAGAAAGTTTTTCTCATGAATTTTCAACTACATTGAGGTATAGGCAATGAATTTCCCTTTTTTCATCAATTCCTATCAAAGGGATACTTATAAAATTTTTAAAATTTCTCATAAACTTCAACTCGTGATATGACACTTATAGAAAGTTTTCCTTGATGATTTATTATAATTTTTGTCAGGGACTCAATGTTCATAGAAAATATAAATGTTATTCTAATAGGACATGAATTAAAATAAATTATGACATATACTACATTAAAGTAGTGGTTACATTTAATTCATTCATCATTATCTATATTAGAATATGACTTCCCATGATCTCTTGATCATAGATATTGTTGATGCTCATCATGCTTCTGAGTCCTTACAATAGAGAATTTTCTTGGGTAATGACCAAGTTCTCAAAATTTATATCATAAAACTATGTAAGAATCCTTAGATAGAACATTGTTTCATCCATCACATTATCTATTCTTTCATGTAAATATGATATTTTTTCCCTTCTATTCCGCACATAAAACATCTCCTTGTCCCTTTGTGACATTTCCACTGAAGACTCTTCCCATATGTGTTGCACGAAGTAAATTGGGTATTCTTCCTCTTATTAACATTAGCATATGGAATTTTGAGAGATTTCACCTATTGGTTTCTGGATTTCCTTGGGTAATCAACAAAGTAAAAATTATTAATCATTGTTTTTTATAGCTAGTTTGGTATAATCATGATATGTCCTACTCATGCTCGCATTTGATTGGGAATCTCACTAGTAAATTCATCACATTACCATTTACATTAGTTGTTAGACATATTCCTCATATTATCATCCATAAGCTAGATTAAATGTAAACTTAGGAATGAGTATCTTAAATTTTTTAATAAATAATGTGGAATCCAATGACATTATAGAGATAACTTATAAATTACATTTTTCTCCTAAACTAATAAATTTCAAGGATTCAGTTGTTATTAATCATAATCTATCTCTTAATGTATATCCTTATGGGATCCTTTACTCTCTTATTAATGGGGCATACTAATATTATGAATTTAACAAAGCAAAACCCTCATGAGTGTCGAACTAAGAGTGTAGAAAAGCCCATTGTTGTGCACCATTTCTCGTTTGAGTCTATCTCAAAGAAGTGTTTTTGGGTATTCCCCCTAAATATAGATATTCAAGAGCCACCTATACTTGTTCATATCCAGACATGGATGTATTTTAATGATAATCTAATTACTCTATACTCACCAAAATTCTGGTATATTTTTCATATACTTAGTCTTAACCCGAAGGATTTTAGTAGGGTATTCTAATCCTAATCGTAAAAAAGAAGTAATCATATCCTTTGATGAAAACCATAAAAACCATGCTCTTAATTACACACATAAACATTATTTACTACAAACAATTACACTTAATAAAACTATTTGGATCGAGAGGTCTAGTGTCTTGGGAAATTAGCAACATTACCTTACAACTTAAAACTTAAATACAACATCTATATTGAAAACGTTTTTAAAAAAGTCCTTTGTACTTAGCATTCCATGGGATATCCGGAAGACATACATAAGAAAAGGGTGATATATATTGATCAGTAGGTGAGTAAACAGGGAATACAATGAAGAATACAGTACATGTCCAGAAATAGGTATATCAGTGGAGCACAATGTAAACATGAACATAAAGGCATGATATATCGTGATTATCATAACATGGAAACATGGAAAGCACATACAACATGATATTAGCAAGAGAAAAGGATCATTGCACATGGATTAGAATGATTAAACCATCATTACACATGAATTATAATGATTTAATTATCATTTCACATGGTTTCTAATGATAATATACATTACCCAATTCATCAGAGTACTATGCGGGCACAACCTTTATAAAAATTTTATTTCATGCATAAGTGTGACATATATATCATATAACAAGGAATCATTCGACATCATAATTAATTAAATGATTAATTAATGTGGAATAACTAAATGAAATAATGAAACCAAAAATTATATGTTCATAAAGGTGAATACCCTTCATAGAGAAATGGTCCTGGTATTCACTATAAGATGATTTTGGCGTGGAAAAATACGGTGCAATTTTGGCAGTCTAGCAACGCGACATAAAAATTCATAAAAAGGTTGATGTGAGAAAATGAGGTATCTAATCATATGTAAATGAAATTTAAAATAATGGTATCATATTGATACATGTCATGACACATGTAATTTGGAAATAGAAGGTGCAACATAATAAAGAAACTTAACTAAAAAAGAGAAAATTAATAACTCTTATGAAATTTCGGCATGGTAAAGAGTGTACATGGGAGGGATTAATGAGATAGAAAGATGTATATCATCATTAAAACATAAGTATATAATTATGGGGGATGTGAGAAATCATACCCCACAATTTGTAATTTAAAATAAAAGGGCATGACAACATAACGAAACTTGGAAAAAAAGAGAAATAAAGGAATCCCTTATGAAAATTCGGCATGGTAACGAGTATACATAAGCATTCATAAGAAGGATAAATTAGATTAAAAGGGGATATAATCATTTATCAATAAAATTGGATGTAATTAATATATATAATAACATATATCAACATAGGAATGAAAAAAATTCAATGACATAACATGAAAAAAAATCATGAAAAGAGGAGGGTAGATGATCCCTTATAGAATTTCGGCATTATAATGGGTGTGATTAAAGGATCATATGGGGGGTTTGATAAAAGTGAAAGGAATATATATTCATATATACATCCATTGGATAGTATGGGGGTCAGGGAAAATTATATTACAATATATAATTATGAATCTTTAGAAGCATACTATAAACGAGTATTTTGAATGGAAATGAGAAGAGTGAAATCCCTTACGAAATTTTGGCATATTAACCTCTTAAGTAAGGGTCAAAATGAGGGAGGATAAATAAAACCAAACTAAAATAACATCTAATAGATGTTAATATAAGTATTATAAAATACTCGCATTATAACCATTCAAAATTAAAATGACTAATTTGAAATAAGATGATTGAATTTGGAAGGAGGAGAGGAATGTGAGAATCCCTTACTTGGATGTGTGAACCCAAAGGCTTGTGAGAGGCTTCATCGGAGCATGGGGAACCATTGGAAGACTATAGGGAGTATGGTGAAGAGGTGTTTTGAGCTCCAAATGGTTTGAGTGAAGAGTAATGGTAGTTTGGGTGGGTTTATATAGGGAATGAGAGGGAATTGTTTATTATTTGGGTTTTAAACACTATACATTAAACTAATGAAAACCATAAACCATCCCATAGTTTTTCCCATGGTTTTTAATAAAGTATAGTGGTATAAAATATTTATAAGTCCATGTTCTAATCATATTAATATATTAGGCTTGCTTATTTGGAGGTGAGTCACACTCTCATGAAAATTATTTTAAATTGTTAAAATATTTTTTAGGCCTTGGAAGGTCCACTAAGGAATTATAAAATAAAAGAAAAAAACTAAAAATTTTCAAAATATTAATGTTAAAACATATATTGGCCAAATATAACTTTTATAGTATTTTATTACATCACTATTGTTTCATTATGATGTCATAAAACACATTAAATATTTCTTCGGTATTTAATGTTTACCAAAAAAATCGACTATCTCATAAAATTATGAAAAATTCACCATTGGATAATTTTGAAATCATGAATGGAATAATAATATTTATTTTATCTGAAAATTTTTATAAATATTTTAAATTTCTCTTTTAAAATAAAAAACTGACATTTACTGAATGTTAATGGGGTTTGAAAAAAATTGTATGTAACCCTTATAAAAAGTACATTTGACTTTATAAAAATTTTATAATCATTTATTATTCACAATGTTAATTTGATAATAATATTTTATTAAATAAAAAATATTTAAATATTTCATTAATCCATCAAAAGAAATTATTTAATTAAAAATAAAATTTTTATTTTATCGTATAAAAATATAATTTTTATCAAACTGAATACGTAATTCATTATAGATTAAAACAAATAATCATCATTTATAATTAAATAGAGTGTTTTTATAGCAATATTATAATAAAATTACTAATAAAAACATATTTTACTATAATATTTATATATTTATGAAAAGTACCATTTTTTTCTGAAAAGTCAGTTTATCTAATTCATTATATTTTTATTAAAATCTATTCTCATAAAGGCATTGATTGAATAAGAATTTTATTTATAAAAGGGATTACAAAAAAAGTAACTAATACTTCGTTACATAACCCCTTATAACACCCAAAGAAGACCTAAGGGTATGGTTTGTGATTGTGATAGACTCTTGGGGCGGCTCGGATAACATCGCCTCGGTGGTAATCTCTATTAACCTCCACTTCTGCCATAGGTGATTCCTTTCAAGAGTAACATGTTGAAGACATGATTGGTCTTGGTCAAGAGAGAAGCCCAGTGATGCTACCTCCTTTTCATGCTCTGACAAATGAGCTTCGTACTACTCGAGTCTATTGGATGAGGTAATCCTCTTCTTTGTCAGTGTAGAAAAATTCTTTTTGAAATCCATAAATTTACACAAGTCATGTGATGTCTGTTCACCGGATATATTAAAAATGGCTATGATACTTAATGGTAATTTTAATCGAATTGGATAAAAAAATTATGTGTTCTCTATATCCATAAGAAATTTAATTAAATAAAAGAAACGGACTTTTATTCATGAATGTTTCAGTCATTTCAACCTTCCCTGCTTAAGAAATGTTTTCCTTGAAATTTTCCTTTCCCACACTAAATCAGATGTGGGTAACTCTACCTCACCACTTCCTCCATTTCCCATGATTCTTTTACAAACATTTGGTTTATCCACATGACTAGGACTATGGGAATTGTCTATTTTCCTAGAAATGTTTTCCTACGAACTAATAACATCACTGAATTTTCCTCAAAGGATAGGTCATTTAGTAATAGTACCACCTCTTGATTGAGTATATGTGATGGGTCAGTTAACGTTATGTACTTCCCCATGTGTGATACATTGAATACATCATGTACTTGAGATAGGTTTGGTAGGAGGGACATTCAATCAGCCACTATTCTAATGCGATCAAGGATCTCAAAAGGGCTGATGTATATTAGAATAAGATTTACTTTATTCCCAAATCTCACAACTCTCTTCTACAGTAGTATGATGAGGAATACCAAGTCTCCCACATCAAACTCTAGGTTACATTGACGATTGTCATCATATCTCTTTTGTCAACTTTGAGAAGCATTGATGTGTTGCTGAATGGTATTATCCTTCTCCACCATTTCTTCAACAATTTTTGGGCCTAAGAGTTTTCACTCCCCAACATCATCCCAACTTGCAGGTGTTCTTCACCTCTTCCCATAAAGGGATAAATAATGATCTATTTGGATACTTAAGTGGAAACTTTTATTGTAAGAGAACACAAACCAAAGAAGATATTGATCCTATCCTCCTTTAAAGTCCATTGAGAATGCTCTCATTATGTCCTCAAGTGATTGGATATTCTACTCATATTTGACATCAATTTGATGGTGATAATCCATACTGAAGTTCATCTTAGTATGAAGAGTGTGTTGGAGACTCTTCTAGGACATAGAGGTGAACATTGGATCTTGATTGGATATAATCGATAGTGGTACTCCATGCAGAATTAAAACTTCACTTATGTATATCTGTTTCAGTTGATCCAATGAGAAATCCTACCAAATTGCAATGAAATGTGTATTATTTGTAATATGATCCACAACAACTCAAATAGAATTGTTTCGTTTGGATGTCTTCAAATGTACGGTGACAATGTCTATGGTAATGTTATCCATTTTTCATGTTGGTATGGGTAATGGTTGCATCATCCCCTTAGACTTCTACCTCCCAATATTCACTAGATGACATACCAGGCACTTGGATGTATACTTCTCAATCTCCTTTATTAGGTTATCCCACCAATAATTAACTCAGAGATCTCGATACATCGTTGTGTTTCCTGGGTGAATGGGGAAATTTGAACTATGTGAATCATCCAAATGTTATTTCTTTAACTATATAATTTATGGAACACATAGTATTGACCCAAATCTCCAAATTCCTTCTTCATTAAAATTTATCTCTGTGGATTTCCCTTTTCTGTTAGTATCCACTTTATTTTGAACTCCAACATCATCATTTTGAGCATCCTCCGTCCTTTCCAAAAGAGACATTTGGGCAATCATTTGGGAATGGATTGATAATTTTCTCTTCTTTATTATTACCATGTCCATCTTCATCAAATCTATGAAGATTGGATTCTTTTCTATTATCATCAATGATAGAATTATTGGGTCCTTTCAACTTAGTGAATCGTCCACATTTTTCTCTTTCCTAGGGTGGTAAATTATTAAGGAGTCATAGTATTTGATTAGCTCTAACCATATTTATTGTCACATGCTCATATCTTTCTATGTGAATATATAATTGAGGCTTTTGTGATCCGTATATATTTCACACTTCTCCCAAACGAGATAATGCTGCCTGATTTTTAACACAATGATCACTACTTCCAACTCCAGATCATGCATGAGATATTTTTTCTCAATAATTTTCAACGACATTGAGGTATAGGCAATAAATTTGTCTTTTTATTGCATCAATTTCCATAAAAGGGATACTTATTAAAATTTTAGGAGGAACATTCCCACCAACATCAACATGTGATACAACACTTATAGAAGATTCTCAATAATGATGTAACATAATTTATTCTGGGGACTAAATGTTCATAGAAAACATAAGAGATATAATAATTGGTTTAAATGTAAAATACATTACTACAAACACTACATTTAGTAGTGGTTACATGTAATTAATTCATCATTATCCATCATTGAATAGGAATTCTCATGCTCCCTTGATCATAAAGATTGTTGATGCTCATCATGATTCTCAGCCCTTGCAATAGAACATTGTCTTGAGTAATCACCAACTTCTAAAAATTTATATCATAGAAATATGTAAGTCACCTTATATGGAACCTTGTTTCCATCCATAAAATTATGAATTCATTCATGGAAAATGGATAATTTTTTCACTTCCATTCCACTCATAAAACATCTCCTAGTCCCTTTGTGACATTTCCCTTAGTGCCTCTTTCCACACTTGTTGCACGAAAGAAATCGGGTATTCTTTCCCTTGTCAACATTAGAATATGGAATTTTGTAAGATTTCATCTTTTTCTTCATTTATTTTCTAGGGTATTCCACAACGTGACAATTGTTCATCATTATTTTTGATAGCTGGTTTGGCATTATCATGATATGTCTTACTTGAGCTCCCATTTGATTGGGAATACCATTGGAATATTCATCACGTTTCCATTTACATCGGTTGTTATCCATATTCCTTATATTAGTGGCCATTGTATAGATTAAATGGAAATTAGGGATTATTGTATTAAACTTTTTAATACATAAAGGAGATCTGATGACATTAAAGGGATAACTTATGGATTACATTTTTCTCCTTATCATATATATTTCTAGGATTCAATATTGGTTATTCATGACTTATCTCCTAAAGTATATTCTTATGATATTTGTTTCTACCATAATAATGGATCAAACTACGCTTGTGAATTTATGGATGCATGTCCCTTGTGAGCATCGAACCAAGAGTGGTGCAAGGCCTATTGTTGTGCACCAGTTCTCATTTGAGTCTATCTCAATGCAGTGTGTTTTGGGTATTTCCCCTTGGTACATCTATTCCAGATCATCCTCTACTTGTCTGTATCTTGATAAGGATGTATTTTCAAGATAAACAACATACTATATATTCACCGATATTTAGGGATATTTTTCTTATAAATAGCCTTATCCTGGAATCTTTCACTACGGTTTTGTAATCCTAATCCCAAAAATAACTCAACCTATCCTTTGATATAAACTATAATAACCCTACTTTTTATTACACACGTAAACATGATTTATTATGTAAAATTTCACTTAAGACAACTCTTTGGAATGAGAGGTCTAGTGTCTTGGGAAATTAAGAACATTACATTACAACGTAAAACATAAATACAACATCTATATTGAAAACTTATTTTAAAACATTCCTTTGTACTTAGTATTTAATGTGATATCCTGAGGACATATATAAGGAATGGGTGATCTATAAAGCCCAATAAGGGAGTAAACAAGGCATACCACGAAGAATACAGTACATGTCCAGAAATAGGTATATCAATGGAACATAATAGAAACATGAACATAACGTCATGATATATCATGACTATCATAACATGGAAATGTGGCAACAAAATACAACATGATATTATCAAGACCCATGGATCATTGCACAAAGATTAGCTTGAGTAAACCCTAGTTGTGCATGAATTTGCAGGCGTAAACCCTAATAGAACATGAATTACCATGATTAAACCGTCATTGCACATGGCGTGTCATGATATTAGACATCACCCAATGCATTGGATTTCTATCAAGGCACACCCATTATAAACATTTCATTTCATGAATAAGTGTTTCAAATGGATCACATAACAAAGAATCATTAGAAATTATAAGTTATTTAATGATTAAACAATTTTGAATAAATAAATAAAATTACATTATCAATAATTATATGTTCAATTATGTCAATACCCATGATAGATAATTGGGCATGGTATTCACTACACAATGATTTTGGCGTGGAAAATTGAGGTGAAATATTAGAGGCCTAACGACGTGACATAAAAATTCATAAAAATGGTTTTTGAGAGATAATGGGGCATCTCATAATATTTACATAAAATAAAAAATAAGGGGGTCATATAGATAAATGTACCAACACATATAATTTCTAAATAGAATTTGTAATGTAATATAGAAACATTAAGAAATATGAGAAATATAATAACTCTAAAGAAAGTTCGACATGGTAATGGGTGTACATGGGAGGGATTAATGATATAGAAAGATGAATCTCATTATAAGAACATAAACATGAAATTATTGGGGAGGTGAGAAATAATAAACACACATTTTTAATTTATAATATAAGGGTATAACAATATAAAGAAACTTAAAAAAACATAGAAAAGAATGAATCCCTTACGAAAATTTTGTATGGTAACGAGTATACCCAAGGGTTCATAAAAGGGATACCTGAGAGTGAAAGGGGATCTAATCATATATACATAAAATGTGAGGTAATTAATATATATAATGACATATATCAACATTGGAATAAACAAAATTCAAATACATAACATGAAAATATGGTTTGATAAAAGATGAGGGTGGAAGATCCCTTATAGAATATATACATTGTAATGGGTTTGCTTAAAGGAACATGGGGTGGCAGTTGATCAGAGTGAAGGGAATATATAAGAATATATACATCAAATGTATAGTATTGGGTTCGTAGAACATCATATCCAAACATATAATTATGGGACCTAAGATGAATAATGTAAAAGAGTAGCTTGAATGGAAATGAGAATAGTGAAATCCCTTAAAAATTTTTGTCATGGTAATGGCTTAGGTATGGGTAAAAATGGGTAAGGATAAATAATACCTCCTTAAAATAACATCAAATGGATAGTAATAGAATGATTACAAAATAATCTCATTATAACCTTTCAAAATTACAAGAACTACTTTCAAATAAGATGTATGATTTTGAAAGGAGGTGAGGAAAGTGAGGATCCCTTACATGGAAGTGTCATCCCAAAGGCATAGGAGAGGCTTATTTTTATCTTGGGGGAACCATATTAGGAATTTAGGGAGTATGGGTCAATGTATGTTCGTGCTCCAAATGGTTTGAGTGAAGAGGAATGGGAGGTTGGGTGGCTTTATATAAGAAATGAGTGTGAATTATTTATTATTTAGGTTTTGGACATTACATATTAAAATAATCAAAACCAGAAACCATCCAATGGGTTTTCCCATGGTTTCTACAAAATGGGAGTGGTATAATGTATTTTATATGTCCAAGGGTTAAACATTTTAAAATATTGGGCTTGCTTTTGTGGAGTCGAGTAAAACTCTCAAGGAAATCATTTTAAAATTATAAAATATTTTATAAGTCTTGTAGGGTTCACTAAGGCATTATAAAATTAATAAAATAGATAAAAAATCACAATATTTTAATGTTAATAAATTTATTGGCTCAATATCACCTTTATAGAATTTTATTATATCACTATTGGGTAATTATGATGCCATAATACATAATATATATTTATTCGGTATTTAATTTTTAACCAAAAAATTTATTGTCTCTGATTATTATGAAAAACTAACCATTGGATAATTTTGAAAACCTAATTCCAAAAATAATTTTTAATTTATCAAAATAATTTTTAATTTATCTAAATAATTTTCAAATATATGAATTTTGACTTTTAAAATAAAAACTGACATATACTGAAAAATGACGTGATTTAAAAAAAACCATTTTTGAAATTAATAAAAATTACATTTGAAGCCATAATAAATATATACCAATTTATTATTCATAAAATTAATTTTAATTTTTTTGAAATATTAATTATTTCAAAAATTAATTAATTCATCAAAATAAATTCTTTATTTAAAAATACAATGTCTGTTTTATTGTATAAAAATATAATTCTTATAAAACTTAATACTTTATCTATTATAGGGTAAAAACAATAAATAAAATCATCATTTATAATTAGTAGGAGAGTTCTTATAACACTATTATAATTAATTTAATAATAAAAACATAGTTTCATATAATAATTTATATTTTTCTTAAAAGTACCATTTTACATGAAAAGTAAATTTATCTAATTCATATATTTTTTAGAAAAAACAATCTTATAATGAAATTAATGGAATAAGAATTTTATTTTGAAAAGGGTTTACACAAAAAGTAACTAATACCTTGTTACATAACATCTTATAACATCCACATAAGACATAAGGGTAAGGTGTGCGATTGTGAGAGACTCTTGGGGTCGCTCAAATAACATCACTTAGTTGGTAATCTATGTTAACTTATACTTCACTCATATGTTATTTCATTCAAGATTAACGTGTCTAAGTTCATCTTAGGCTTGTTCCAGTGAAAATACAAATGGTTCTACATCCTTTCCGAGCTCTGAAAAATGAGATTTGTACGACTCGAGTCTACTGAATGAGTCCATCCTCTACATTTTCTATGTCGAAAAAATTCTTTTAAAAAATGTAAATTTATACTAGTCATGTGATCACCGTTCAATGGATATATTATCAAAGGAAACGATTCATAACAATAATTTATATCCAATTTGATAAAAAATGCATTTATTTTCTATATCCATAAGTCATTTAATTAAATAAAATAAATGGAATTTTATTCACGAATGTTCAAGTCATTAAACCCCCTCCCCTTGAGAAATATTTCCCTTGAAATTTCCTTTTCCCACAGTAAAACCAATGTTGGTAACTCTACCTTATCATTTCCTCTGGTTCCCATGTTTCTTATTCAATCATTTGGTTTCCCCACAACACTTTGATAAGGGGAAATGACTTATTTCTTTGATCTTTTTCTGTATGAACTATGATCTTCACCGGATTTTCCTCAAAGTAAAGGACATTTCAAAATAGTGCCACCTATGGATTGAGTACATGTAATGGGTCAGGTTTTTACTCCCCCAAGATGGATACATGGAATACATCATGTACATGAGATAGGTTCGGTAGGAGTGCTAGTTGATATGGAACTACTCCAATGAAATCATGGATCTAAAAAGGGATGATGTACCTTGGTCTATGAATTACCTTATTACCAAATCTCATAACTCTCTACCACAGTGTTAAGTGGTGGAATACCATGTCTCCCATATCAAAACCTAGGTCCCATTGATGATTTTCAACATAGCACTTTTGTCGACTCTGACCAGATTTGATTTGTTACTGAATGGTCTTAACGTTATCCACCATTTCATTGACCATTTATAGACATAGTATTTTCACTACCTATCTTCATACCAACATGTCAGTGTTCTGCACCTCTTTCCATAATCGTTTTTATAAAGAGACAATTGGATTCTTGTGTGGAAACTATTATTTTATAAGAACCCAACTAGAGGAAGATATTTATTGCATCCTTCTTTGAAGTCTATTGAGAATGTTATAAAAATTTCCTAAAGTGTTTTGATAATACACTCAGATTGAACATTATTTTGAGGGTGATAAGCCTTACTGATGTCCATATCAGTATTCAGAGAATATTGGAGACTCTCCTAGAATGTAGAGGTGAATCATGTATCATGATTGGATACAATAGATAGTGGTACTCCCTGTATCCTTACCACTTATCTAATGTATATCCATTCTAGTTCATCCAATGCAAAATACTCTTAAATTTTAGTGAGGTTTGTTGTATTTTTAAGATGATCCACAACAACCCAGATATCATTTTTTTTACATTGATGTCTTCAGAAGTCCAGTGAAAAAGTACATGGTGATGTTCTACCATTTCCATGTTGGTATGTGTAATGGTTGAATCATACCCTTAGACATTATCCTCTTAGCATTCACTTTCTGACATTCCGGGAAATTTGATTAATACTTAGTGATCTCATTCTTCATTTTATCCCACCATTATTGCTCTTGGAGATCTCGATACATCTTTGTGTTTCCTAGGTGAATGGAGAAATTTGAACCATGGGCATCATTTAAATGTTCATTGGTTAACTCCATATTATATGGAACACATAGTCTTGACCCAAATCTCACAATTACATTGTCATTAACATTGAACTTTGAGTATTTTTTTTTTCTGATAGATTCCACTTTCGTTTGAATTCCCACAAAACCCTTCTATAAATCCTGTAACCTTTCCAAAAGAGACTATTGAGATATCATTTGTGAAAAGATTGATGATGTTCCCTTCATTATTATTACCATGTATTCTTCATAAAATCGGTGATGATTGGATCATTTTCAATTTTCATCAATAATAGAATTGTTGGGTCCTTTCTACTTAGAGCATCCTCCACCATGTTTGCATTCCCATGGTGGTAATGGATTAAGCTGTAATAGTCTTTGGTCATCTCTAACCATCTTCATTTTTCAATGTTCAGCTATTTCTGTGTGAATATATAATTGAGGTTTTTGTGATCTGTATATATTTCACACTTCTCCCCCAATGTGATAATTCCACGTGATTTGTAACACAATGATCACTACTGCCAACTCCCAATCATGTGTGGGATAGTTTTGGTCATGAATTTTTAACTTCCTTGAGGCATTGGCATTTACATTGTCATTCGACCTCAAATTACATCAAATGGGGACTTATAAAAGTATCATAAAGAACATTCCCACAAAATTTAGAATGTGATACAACACTTATATAAGTTTTTCCATAATGATTTAATATCATTTCTGCTAGGGACTCAATGTTTTTAGAAAATAAAAAAGATATACTAATAGGACATGAATTTAAATACATTATGACATAAACTACTTTTAAGTAGTGGTTACATGTAATTCAGTCATAATTATCCATATTAGCATAAAGAGAATCGTGCATCCTCGGTCAGGGATATTGATGATGCTTATCGTGCTTCTCAGCACTTGTAAAATAGCATTGTCTTGGGTAATACCCAACTTATCCACATTTTTAGCCTAGAACTGTGTAAGATGCCATATATGGAACTCTGTTTTCATACATCACATTATTCATTCTTTCATGTAAATTGGAGACTATTTCCTCTTTCTTTCTATATGTAAAGCATCTTCTAGTCCTTTTGTGACATTTCCCGTGGTGCCTCTTTCCACACTTATTGGATGAATGAAATTGGGTCTTCTTCCCCATATCAACAGTAGAAGATGGAATTTCATGAGATTTAATATTCTTATTCCTTTATTTCTTGGGGAATTCCACAACATTTCCATTGTAAATCGTGATTTTTGATCGATGGTTTGGCGTAATCATGATATGTCCTACCCGGGCTCCCATTTGATTTGGAATCTCATTGGGATAGTCATCATGTTTACCATCGCATCGGTTGTTAGCCATATTCCTCATATTACCAGTCATTGGATAGAGTAAATGGAAAATTTTAGATTATTATCTTAATAATATTAACACATAATGGGTAATCAAATGACATTAAAGGGATAACTTATAAATTTCAATTTTCTCCTCAACATATAAAATTTTAAGATTTAATCTCTGTGATCCATGATCTATCTCTTAACATATATTCTTATAGGATTTTTCTTCTCCCGTGATATTGGTCATACTAAGCTTATGAATTTACTGAAGAATATTCCCTAGGAGTGTAAAACCAAAAGTTTAGCATGTCCCATTTTCATGCACCAGTTCCCATTCATGTCTAGATCAAAGCGTTGTCTTCGGGTATTACCCCAAGATACATCTATACCAGAGACACCATTACTTGTTTATATCCAGAGAGAGATGTATTTATATTATAAACAACTTAAAATATAATCCCCAAAATTTTGGGATATTTTTCTTATACTTAGTCTTATCCATAAGACTTTAACTAGAGTTTTCTAATCCTAGTCCCAAAAATAATTAAACCTATCCTTTGATACCAACTATAATAACCATGCTATTTATAACACACATAAACACAATTCATTACATAAACATGCACATAAGACAGATATAAGGATTGAGAGGACTAGTTTACTAGGAAATTATGAACATTACCTAACAATTAAAAACATAAAATACAACATCTTTATTGAAAACATCTTTTACAACATCTCTTCGCACTTAGTATTGCATGGGATTGCCTGAGGACATACATAAGAAATTGGTGATATATAAAGCCTAGTAATGGAGTAAAAATGGCATAAAATAAAGAATACAGTACATGTTATGAAATAATAATATACAGGAGTAAAAGAGAAACCTGAGTGTAAAGGCATAATATATCATGATTATCATAACATGGAAATGTGGAAATAACATACAACATGATATTAGCATGAGACAAGGATCATTGCACATGGATTAACATCAATAAACCATTAATGCAGTGGAATTATCATGATTAAACCCTCATTGAACTTTAATTGTCATGATTAAACCCTCATTGTACATTGAATATCATGATACTAGACATTACCCAATTCATTAGAGTGTTATTAGGGCACACCCTTTATAAAAATTTCATTTCATGCATTAGTGTGCCATGTGGAACATATAACATAGAATCATTCAATATATTAAGTTATTACATGATTAAGGAATGTTTAATAAATATACTAAATACAATAAATAATAATTATATGAGAATAATGGTAAATACCATTGATTGAGAAATGGGAATGGTATTCACTACACGATGATTTTGGCATGGAAAATTGCTGTGCAATTTCGGCAGCCTAATGACGTGACATAACAATTCATAAAAATGGTTGATGATGGAGAAATGGATCTCTAATTATATTTACATGATATAGAATATAATAGGGTCATAAAGATACATGTACCAACACATTGAATTTGGAAATAGATGGTGTAACATAATAATGAAACTTAAAGAAAGAGGTGAAATAGAATGACAGTTACAAAATGTTGGCATGGTAGCTAGTGTACATGGGAGGGATTACTTAGAGAGAATTAGGTATCTTATAATTCAAAAATAAGGAAGGATATATGGGAGAGGTTCTAAATCAAACCACAACATTTCTAATTTAAAATAAAAGGGTATAACAACATAATGAATCTTGGACAATAAAAGGGAAAGGAAGGAATCCCTTACTAAAATTCAGCATAAAAATGAGTATACATAATAGTTTATGAGAGTAGAAAATGAGAGTGAAATAGGATCTAATAATTTAAAAATTAAATGGAAAGTAATTGGGATATATAATAACATATCCCCAAAAATAAATATAATAAATTCTAATACATAACATGAAAAAAATTCTTGATAAAAGGGCAGGGTGGAAGATCCCTTATAGAATTTTGCAAAGTAAAAACTATTCTTAATGGATCATAGGGGGGATTGATGAGATTGAAATGAAGATATCATTATATATACATAATATGGATAGTATGGGGGTCTTTTAACATCATAAATTAATATATAAATATGTAACTTAAAAATCATAAAGTAAAAGAGTAGCTTGAATGGAAATGAGAAGAGTGAAATCCCTTATGAAAATTTTGCATAGTAACATCTTAGGTAAGGGTCCAAATTGGAGAGGATAAAAAATACTTAATTAAAATAATAGGAAATTGATAGTAATAAAATTATTATAAAATAATCACATTTTAACCATTCGAAATTTCAAGAACTACTTTCAAATAAGAATCATGAATTTGAAAGGAGGAAAGGAAATTGAGTATACCTTACATGGAAGTTTGATCCCAAAAGCATGGGAAAGGCTTCTTCAGAGATTGGGGGAACCATTAGAGGACTCTAGGGAGTATGGGGTAGAGGTTGTTCGATCTCCAAATGGTTTTAGTGAAGATGAATGGGAGGTTGGGTGGGTTTATATAAGAAATGAGAGGGAATTCTTTATTATTTATGTTTTGGACACTACACATTAGACTAATCAAAACGAAAAACCATCCCATTGTTTTTGAATATGGATTCTTCCAAAGGGGAGTGGTATAAAATATTTTATAAGTCCAACGTACTAAAATATTAAAATATTAGTATTGCATTTGTGGAGGTGAGTAACACTCTCAACGAAATCATTTTAAAATGTTAAAATATTTTATAAGGCTTGGAGGGTCCTCCAAGGCATTATAAAAAAAATAAAACAAATAAAAAATCCAAATATTTTAAAATTAAAAAAATACTGAATGAATACTTCTTTTTTATAGTATTTTATAACATCACTTTTGGGTCATTATGATGTCATAAAACACATTATATATTTATTCATTATTTAGTTTTTACCCAATAAATAGACTGCCTCAAAAAATTATGAAAAACTCACTGTTGGATAATTTCGACATCCTGATTCCCAAAATAATATTTATTTTATCTAAATAAGTTTCTAAATTTGTGAACTTTCACTTTAAAGAAATTTTCATTTACTGAAAATTGACGTGTTTTGAAAACAAATAGTTTATAACCTTAATTAAAATTACATTTGACTTCTTAAAAATTATAAAGTAATTTATTATTCATAAAAGTAATTTGATAATAATATTTTATTAAAATATTAATTATTTCAAAATCTAATTAATTTATAAAAATAAATTATTTAATTAAAAATACAATTTTTGTTTTATCATATAAAAATATAATTCTTATCAAACATAATACTTAGTCTTTTATTGAGTAAAACCAATAAATATAATCATCATTTATAATTTAAATGAGTGTTCTTATAACACTGTTATAATTATGTAATGAATAAGAACATAGTTTAATATAAAAATTTATATATTTTTTAAATGTACCATTTTAACCGAAAAGTAAGTTTATCTAATTAATTATATTTTTAAGAGAAACTATTCTGAAAAACGAATTGAGGGAATAAGAATTTTATTTAGAAAATTGATTAGAAAAAAATATTACAAATACCTTATTACATAACCCTCTATAACACCTGCACAAGGTATAAGTGTAAGGTGTGCAATTGTAAAAGACTCTATGGGAAATCCGTATGACATCGCTCGAGTGGTAATCTCTATTAACTTCTACTTCTCCAATAAGAGATTACATTCAAGCTTAACATGTTGAAGTTATCCTTGGGAACGGTCAAGAGTGGATCCCAGTGATGCTACCTCATTTTAGAGCTCAGAAAAATGAGCATTGTATCGCTTGAGTCTACTAGATAAAGCCATCCCGTCCTTTGTTTATGTAAAAAAAATTCATTTTAAAATGCTTAAATTTATACTATTCATGTGATCACTGTTCAACTACTGTATTATCAATGTTAATGATACTTAATAGTCATTTAAATCCAATTGGATAAAATAAGTACATGTGTTTTCTATATCTGTATTACATTTAATTAAATAAAATAATGGCAATTTTAATCATGAATGTTTTGGTCGTTAATTGCTTTTTGGGATTTATTTGTAATAATGATGTTTCCTTTTGAAACCTTGTTTGGTGTTGAATGGTTATCAACATTACATTCTTAGATATTCTATTTTAAGAGGAGGATGAAATATTTCCATGGCGATGGGATGAGGTTTTATTTTTTGGGAAAGAAGAAAACATAGATAGATTAAGGAATGCTCATAATGTAGAGGATATAGATGACTCCTCATTATTTGTCTATTATTAACCTTGCATCAAGGGATTGTTCAAGCTTTTAATTCCATATTGTGGTGGAAGAGTAAGAGGATGTCTTTATTGATGATGTTTTAGAAATATATCCCAACTAGGAGACATAAATATTCATAGTATTGCACCAATGGATGACCTAGATATCTACACCATCATATCAGATCACTCCCACAGAGATTCAAGATCTAAAAGTTCAGTTTGAGTATTTTCACAGGAATAGATTTGTGTGACCTAGTGTTTCTCTATGGTTAGCACCAATGTTGTTTTCCAAGAAGAGTATGAGACACTAAGAATATGATTAGATTACCATCATATGGACTTGTTTGTCATAAGGAATAATTATCCACCACCACAGATCAACAATAATTTCAACCAACTCTCATGAGTGAGATGATTTTCAAGGATAGACCTTTGGTCAGGCTATCACCAGCTTCAAGCATGTGGCATAGACATATTGATAATAGAATTTTTATTTCCCTAATTTCATTATGAGTACATGGTGATACCTTTTGGTGTGATGAATTCTATAGAAGTGTTTATGGGAATCATAAAATGAATCTTTCATCTCTTTTTAGACATGTTCATTGTATTATTAATAAATGAAATTTTAGTGTACTCACATCGGAATAAGAGAATGAGAGACACTGGATGGTGACTCTGTCAATACTTTGATAGCACCAAATTTAGGTTAATATATAGACGTTCTAGTTCTAGATTCAAGTGGTCCTACTTATTGAATATTTCATCTCATATGTATGAGTATCAATGGATTCAACAATGTTTGATGTAGTTCTATATTAGGAGACACCCAATAATTTTACCTAGGTTTAGAATTTCATTGGTTTGTACGGTACAATCAGATATTTTTACTTGATATCCTTATATTCTCACACCTTGGACATATTTTACCGAAAAAATGAAGCATTTATTGTGGATTTAGTGGTTCAAGTAGGCATTCCTAGAATTAAGATAGAGTAAGATGAGAACCCCAATCTTGTGATTACCATAGTAGGGTGTCAAGTATATAGTGTTATGTGATGCCTTAGAGATAGGTTTGAGATCTATCCTGATGTAGAGATAAGTAGTGATATATATGGGTCCAAGAATCTTATACCACATGAACGAACTTTGTGACCTACAACCTAGTGATGGAAGCTAAAGTCTTCACTATGAATATGTGGTTACAATACCCTATGGGTACATATTTTATCATATAATATGATCACAAGTGTCTCGTGTTTATATTCTCTATGAAATATCTTATCTTGATGTATATATGATGGCTTGAGTTTTTCCCAGACTATGACGTCATGATTGTATATACACATAAGAAAGAGACCATGGTAGTAGATTATATCAACATGAGATTATATTTGTGGTTTTTTAGTGAGTGGTTGAAGTAGTTAGACTCTTCGGTTTTCCATTATGGATGAGGGTTGAGAATAATACCTCCAGTCAATGATTATTAACCCTCCATTGATACAAAAATTCAGGGGGGAACAACATAGATCTGTATAATGCTAGACACTATGTACACATATATCCACAAAACATGATCCTGATGGGGTTTTGTTGATGGGAAGCATGAAATTATTTTTAGATTATAGATTATGGTGCTAGTTGTTCTAAGAGAGGAGGTGATAAAGGATTTTTATGCATTAGAATTAGTTGTACATAAATATAGGGTTATCCTATACCATGAAATTAAGTGATAGTTTTAGTGTCCAGGGATGAGGATAAGTGATGAAATGAGTTTCTATTGATGCTTCACTTGTTAGTAAGTGAAGGCTGAGCATTAGGATCGAGTATCTCATCTCCGTGAGATTCTACAATGGTAGTGGGATGATATCTCTATTAACTCCGTGATAGGTCTTCTAAAATCATCTATATTACATGTTTCTATCTATGTGATCATAGAATGACTCCCCAAGTCGACATACATACAAGATATTCAAGATCCCTATTCATTATAGAGTATAGGTTGCTTATAAATCCAAGAGATAGTCTAGATTCGTGGAGTTCCTATGATTATCATTTCATACAATGAAGTTATCTTCACATAAAGATTATGGAGTGAATTATAAGGGGCCTTTAGAATATTTTTGTATTTGAGAAAAGAATTACACCCCCATACTGATTGAAAAATGATGTGTACCATTCATGTTCTAGATAAAATGATTTGTGCTTTCATTTTAGAATTTTTATCATAGTTGTTTTTATAATCTTCCCTTAGTGGATTTTGTATATAAAAACAAATACAATTCCCCCATAAGTATGGAACCATTCTTGGACATGGTTATGTGACCCTGCAGGACACCACAATTTTGATTGATCAATGAGATTTTGCACTTGTAGGCCAAGATATGGTTTGAGTAGATATAAAGAATGTTCAAATCATCTACGATAAAATTAACACCACATAGAATCAATAGAATTCTTATGAGAATTGATTATAGAGGGATTTAGAATATTAGGAAAGAGACCATGTATTCTTAAAGGACCCTCATTGGAATGGTTTTTTGAGATTTGGATATGGTGTAACGTTATATCCAAGGTTCATTATCCCATTCCATATAAAATATATAGTCGGAAAGGTGGTGTACCACTTATCTCTATCACCGTAATTAGATTGGGTATATAAAGTCTTCCACGTGTCATAGTTCAAGAAGTATGTGCATGACCCATCAAATTTTATTAACTAGGGAGAGACATACATTTAGGACATAGATAACTTTTCAAATTATGTGGAAGAGATCAAGGATCAAAAAGTGAGGATCCTCTTGTTTTAGTCATTCCTTTAGTGTGTGTTTAGTGGTAGCATGATAATCAATTGGATAGAACCTTAGAGTGGGGTTGGTAGATATGAGATTAGTAACTCCATCATTTTATGTAGGTCTGTTTTGGGATGAAAAATAGTAAGGTGGGGGAATTTAACGACTCTGATATTTCTTAATACGACCATATAATAATATATGGGTTATATCTGGAGCTAGGAATTGAAATGGTGTGAGATTATGTGGCCCAACATAAAAAAATATTATCAAAAAATTAAATATATTAATTAGTAGAGCGCATAATGATCCTCAAAAAACTGAATAACACCCAAAAAAATATTGGATCATAAATATATGGACTATTTTTTGTTGATAATGTGGTGTTTACCCTTAGTGTGAAATAACTTTTTTTGGCGTACGACGTTCAAGAAAAAGTATTCACAGTCGCAAAATATAATTACATTATCTAATAAACTTATTTTATTGTGTGTTGACACAGGACAAAGAAAACCTCTATAAATATAAGGTTATAACATTATCAAAGGATTATCCATATAAACATGATATTTTTAAATGATCCATTTGAGGAAAACATAGCGAATGAAAACAGATCAAGATGGTGATGGATGATCATTTTTTTAACAGCGGTTGTGGATCTTGTTGGTGACGTCGATATGTGACCATTCTTCATCAATGATCAATCCTTCCTATGTTAGGTAATTCTTTTCATTTTTTATTTTACCTTATTAGTTTAAACAATTATTAATGCAAACCAGATCCACAACAAAATTGTTTCCTGAATCGTTCATGATTTCGGGGTCGAGCATATATTCATAGAATGGGGATTTGATTTAGTCTTCATTAACCATTGTAATGGAAACAAATTGAGCCAAAATAGAAAAATGGAAATGGTTCATTCCTCATTGTTTTTATTATCTATTTTATCCCAAATTTATTTGTATGTTCATCCTTTGATATTCTTTTGGACAATGGTCTGTTGAATACATGGTATTTGATCATTTCAGTGATATTATTTGGTGCAACAGATCAATACCATAAGGAAATTTCATGATCAAGTGTGAAATTTAAGTGACATGAAGATGGTGTAAAAAAATATAGTTCTAGAAAAGATTATAGGTTTCCTAGTTTATTTTGGTGTTCCAATGAGGTAGCACAATGGAGGTGTTCTTGATCTTATCAGACAACTAAAATCTGGTCATTGGTGATGGTAGGCCCCTATGATCCCAAATGCATGATTCATGGTGTACCTCAAGGAAAAATTGGTATTTGATTTGGCATGAGTGTTAAAGTTAAATAACCCTGGAGTTTTATGAAAATACGGACTACACAACATGTAGTTTGAATCGTGCACACCGTGTAGGAGGCTTGGCAATGGTGGCTAGGGTTTAAAGAAAAGTTGAGGTTCACATGTCGTTTGATACATGTCATGTGATAACCTAGGTATTATAGAATAATAATTTTTTATTTCTATTAATACTTATTAATATAATTATAATTTTTCTTTAATGGGCACGCTTTTTCTGATAGAGTACTCGACAAACAACAACAGGTTTCTTCGAAATCTTACATTGCACATAACTTTGAGTTATATAGAAATATAATACAATATTATTATTATTATTTTAAATGGTAGTTAACACCTAGCCATTGGAATGGAAGGATTGAATACTAATAACTTAATTTCTATGTTTTTTACACATGTTTAAATAATGACTCATTGGTTACAAATTTTTTATATATATGTAAATAAAAACTAATTGAATGTAAAGGATGCGTTTTTATGAAAAAAATATTTAAAAAATAATAATTGTGATTATAAAATCATAACACATTTTATGGATTCTTATTTAATGAAAATTATATTTTATGTATTAAATTTTATGTTTTAAATTCATATTATATGTTTTCTATATATGATATAAGAAAAAATTCTATCTTTTAGATAAAAGAATAATTTTTCTAAAAATGCAATTTTACCACCATTTGAGGGAGAACAATTTTAATTCTAATTTTGTCGCTTTTTTATTTTATATTTGAGAAAATAAAATTCTTATTTATAAGTGGGACATCAAAATTTACTTTGGATAAATGTTTGGCAATTTTTTGATACTGTTCATTTTTAATGAATAGTGAAAAATACAACATTTTCAGTCAAGACTGCCTTTTTATCTAATTTATTCATATAGTTAGATTATTATTATAATTAGGTTTAAAGTATAATTATATTAATTGTTTATCATTTATTACACATTTGGTCATTATAAGTAATTTCAATTTTAAATTGGACAAAAACACATGTCAATCTTTTGATAGTTATTACTCTTTAAAACCCCATTTTTTGGTTTCAAAAATAGGAAATAATTTCAAATTAATTTATTCCACTTCTGTGTTTTGAATATTGAATATTTAATTCCATATTGGGAATCTGGATTTCAATATTTTCTTAATATGTACCTTTTATTTTTATACATTTTGAATAGTAACTTTAGTAACTATTTTATTTACCATTGTTAAAGATTAAATTTGGTAAATAAGTATAAAAAATGTTATAAAAATATTAAACTACCTTAACATGTCTCATAATCATATTGAATGATAGTTTTTCGACCATGGGTATCCCTGGGTCGTTTTTGGGACCCCATGAAGTCACTTTGATGTTAAAATGACATTTTATAAGAATTAATTTAAAGTAAAAAAAATTAAACATAAACATATATCTTTTAGTAAGAAAATATATATATCAGGTTATATAAGTGATATTTTTTACTAAAAATATTCATTTGTAATATAAAAATATTTACTAAATCATGTTATTTTATTTATAATTTTTATACATCATATAAAAAAATATATTTATGACACAATGATTATGTAGTGATTACATTATTAATGAATGATTTAACAATGAGATTATATATATAAAAATAATTTTATTTTAAATTTTTTTATGCAATACATGAATTGTATGGTTGATTATTACCTCTTATGTTTTAAATAATGAAGTTTTTTTGAAAGAATCAGGTTGTTATGTATTTTTAAAATGTCATGGTATGAATAGTATTAAATTTGACATAAATGAGTTTTTAAAGCAAATACTAGTTTATTAAATGATATAATCATCCAAAAAATATAAGATTCATCCAAATGACTTAGATAATATTGAAAATTTAATTAATTAACCAATTATCATTCTATTGGAATATTATAGTAAATATAATTACCATATATTATGTAAATGCAAGAAGACATGGTAAGAGTTAATGTTTTTAACTAGGGGTTCAAGAAAAAAAGATAAGGTTAATTTTATGACCTAGACTTGACTAAATTTAACACCCCGAGCTTCCACGATACGCTTCTCATTCAATAATGCAATAGCTTGCATTGTACGCAACTTCGAGTTCTAAAACACCGCGACTAATCAAAGTAGCCATTATGAATAGTAAGAACCACTTTTTAAAATTATAGAAATTTTATATTTCAAAATGGACTTCATTTTTGGATTTGGAATATCGAAATTAGCCTATGTTGAATTTTTGGTATTTTTCTGAGAACTTCTACTTTTTTTATGAATAGTGAAAAATACTTAAAAACAACTTTTTTAATCAAAATAATTTATAGTGATAAATTATAATATTTAGTGGTTTTAAAGTATAATTAGAATATATTTTTACCATTTTATCTGATGGTGGTCATTAGAATTAATTTAACATTGAAATTGGACATAAACAATTGCCAATCTTTTGATATAAATTGTTTCTTAAAAACACGCTATTTGTTGTGACAACGGGAATTAATTATAAAATTAATAAATGCAACTTATATGTTTGGAATTTTGTAAAATAGAAATAATTTTTGAATTCAGAATATCAATTATAGCTTAGGGTGAAATTTTGGCATTGTTCTGAAAAACTTCAATTTTTGATGAATAGTGAAACCACTAAGTGGTAGTTAAATAACTGATTTTTCATTTAAATGAAATATTACCACTTCTATGATTTGATTTTCAAAAATCCGATATACATGGTTGTCATTAAGAAGTAAAATGTGGTTCAATAAGATTAAAATAATTTTTTGGTGAATAGTAACTTTCAAGTTCTTAATCGCGATTAGAGGTAATTAGTGTAGTTTAAGGTAAAAATAATGTTTTAATAATATGATAGGAGCTTGACACTTGTCCTACTCATATTGGATGAGTCATGGACGACCAAGAAAACCCATGGGTCAACTTGGGGACCACATGGAGCCACTTTAGTTGGAAAATGACATTAATATATATTTATTTAATGTTAAAATTAAATTGACACAAACATGAGTTGTTTTACTAAAACAGTTTTTAAGTGTGGTTACACAAGTCCAAATTTTGATTATAAATATTCATTAGAAAGATAAAAATATTTACTAAATCATAGTAGTTTTTTTATAATTTTTAGTCATTAAATAAATTAAATTATTTATGACATCATTATGATGCATCGATGACCTCATTATTTAACGATTTAAATAAAATGAGAAGATAATGTACGATCCAAGGCTTACACTTGTCCAAAGCCTATTGGATGAGGAGATTTCGAACCCTTATCACCTTATCCTCGAATTATACAAGTGTGGGACCTTTAGAATCCGAAAAACATTGTATAATAGAATAACATTTCATTACTTTCCAAAAGAGCCCCTCCTCTCCTCTTATAAAAGGCCCCCACCTCTACCACCTTATTCACACGTTCAACCCATTTGGATCAGCCAACCTCTGCCCAAATACTCTCCCAACTTCCCCCTATTACTCCTAGAAGCCTCACTTTGGGCAGAACACTTCCCAAGGAATCCTTTGGCTCAAATCAAAATGAGTTACCCGATTTTGAGGTAATGTCTTCTCTAATGTTGTTTTGTTTTATTTTTCTTCTCCAACCCCCTAAACTCTTTTTATTAATTTCTTTTGTAACAACACCAGTATCCTCAATATACTAGGATGTTTTATAAGAAGGATTCTAGCTAAACTTACACACACCTACATCTAATGGTTAAAGAACATACGGTTTCTGTGGATGGCGAATTTCTGCCTCACGAAACGATGATTGTTCAACAATCATATAACACCTTCAAAGGTGGCCATTAAGATGTCACTATATTTATATATGATATAAAATATGTTTATGTTTTAATTATGCTTCTGTATTTCTCATTTATGACATACTTTATGATTTCCATTATGGGTAAAACACGATAGTTTCATTTTAGGAAGTGCGGACTACCGCCCCCTCAAAGTGATTTGAATCGTTAATGCCATATGTGGGATGTATAAAGGATGGATTAAATGGTATTATACAATATATTATAATGTAATTATATTATAAATTTATATCATTATGATTTCATTCCATTAAATACGAAATAGAAATGAAAGTAGCGTTCATGCGTACGTACGGCTTACCGTCTCCATGAACGGTGCATTTCATTTCTTACCTCTAAATGTTACGTGACATTATGAATGAATGTATATACTGTATATATATGATATTTATGATATCTACATCATGAATATAATTCTGGATATAATGGATATTTCACCACATGAACAACTTGTAATTATAAGAAGTTTATTTTTGACTCAAGTACCAAAGATCGACAAAACGACTGTTATTAACTTAAATAATTAAATAATGTTCATAACATGGTAATAAGTGATATAAATGGAATAAAGAACATGAAAAAGGTTATTAAGGAAATATAAATTAACTCTAGTTTATTATTCAGGAGGTTAAAGAACGGTCGAGTCAGGACAAGACGCAAGGTAAGGGAACTTCTTAACCCAATTTCCATTCTTTGGGTTAATCTCATACTTTCAAATTATGTCATGATATTATTATGTCCTATCTTGTATTTTTACTTTCTTTATGTGTATCTATAGTGAATACACATAATAGATCTATTTTATTTGTAAGGGAACTTCTTAACCCAATTTCCATTCTTTGGGTTAATCTCCTACTTTCAAATTATTTCATGATATTATTATGTCCTATATTGTATTTGTACTTTATTTATGTGTACATATAGTGAATACACATAATAGATCTATTTTATTTTGAAAATGATATTTGTAAGGACATCATCTCAATCTCCTTTCATTGAGGCATATTTTTCTTTATACACAAATTTCTTTTATACGGTGTATAAACCACTTTGACTTTTACGTTTATTTAAAAAGTTTTCTTTTATAATTATGTTATTTTTAAATGATTTCAAAAAAGAGATATTTCTCTCAAATATATGAAAATCTAGTGAAAATGTATACGTATTTAACTCAAGCTTAAAAATGTTTTCAGAAAACCCGAATCTCGAGTGTGGTAGATAGGAAGGGATTGGGCGTGGACCCATCATGGCCTGTAATTAGTCGAGCAGTCTCAGAATTAGTTATTTTGTTTTCAGAATCTTACATAATGTTTTCATAAAAACACTGGAGTATATTTGAGCAATTTTAAATGTAAGTATCTTCTAAAAAAATTTCATCGGTAGGTCTCATGAGACAACTAGACGTGGAATTGGCTGGGGCCCTTTCCCAATTTGATTTATGGTTTTGGATGAGGCCTTAATCATTTTAGATGTCTTGGCCGTGGCCTTGACAAAATGTTTTAGAATGTCTGGCATTATGCATTCCATCATTATGAAAGTGGTTATTGATATTGCATGTGATTATTCGACCAGTAGAATATCCATGTGAATAAGTTAATGGCATTATCTCATTTTACTTTTTCCATATTATGTTGAAGTTCAAGTTTAAAAGGCTTTTGCTTTAGTTATACATTGCCTTAAATGTTAATGTTTATTTATGAAAGCTTCCGCTATATTGTTAACCTTACTGAGCATCCGAGCTCACCCCTTTCAATGTTTTAATATTTTCCAGGATGTGAAGAAGTATTTTATGAATGACCTGCAGGGATAGTTCGAAGAGGATATAAGTGTGGACTATGGAGACTATGTTATTATAGTTTTTCACTTTATGATGTAACGTAATGTTTACGAATGTATCTAGTGTTTTGAAGGCTACTAAACTAATCGGTCTTTCGAGACTTCATCTTTTGTGATCATGCCAATGTTACGAAGTAACGCACCGGCTCTGGGTAGCTGGGGTCGGGGCGTTACAGTTGGTATCAGAGGATGTTTAGTACAAACCTTGGAAGCTAGATTTAGATAAACTCTGATTAGAGCACGTAGACCTAAGATGAACTTTGAGGATTAGTATAGAAAAACTTCCTAGAATTTTGGTATCGTAGAGATTTTGTGAGTTTTCCGAGCAATACATCCCTGTCTGAATACGAGCAGGTATAGGCGGCTATGGCACACATGTACCTAGGGGTAATGTCGCACCCCAAACCGTGCGTTTATTTTATTTTATGATTTCTTTGACTTTAAATTATATTGCTGCGGTTCGTGTTCAGTATCGGACCGGGTTTTTGAGTTTTTGTTAAAATGTGCGCTTTTTGACGCGACGTCGTTGGGCGCGTGAGCGGAGCCTGTTCTGGAAACCCCACGCGTCCCTTCCCGGTGTTTTTGCGCATCCCGTTGTCTTTGAAATATTTTAAATAGAGTCTTTATTTTGAACGCGCACATCTATTATTATAAGTTAATAATTATTTTTATTATTTAAGACGAAGTGAATATTTTTAACATTTGTATTTTATCACTATGATTATCATTATCATTATTATGTTTATCATTATGTTATAGATAAATAATTAATGTAATTTTTAATGTTGCGGAAAATAGTACAATCGTTATTAAATATGATTTGATATTAATCTTTATTATTGTTATTATTATTTTTGTGATTTATTATTATTATGATTATGATTTGATTTGATTTTTTTCTTTTATTTTATCTTTTCTTTTTTTTCCTTTCCCTCTCTAACCCTAGCGGCACCCCTTATATCTTTTTTTTTCTCTCTTCTTCTCCCCGCGGAAGCAGCCGCCTCTTTCCCTTCTTCTTCCCCACTTGCAGCACCCGCGCCTCCTTCCTCTGCTCCCGCTCGACCCACGCACCCAAGAGGACCGCTGAACCCTCCTCCCTTCTTCGGCTTCGGCTCATCCTGGCGGTCCGGCCGCTGCGGCTTCCTGCGCAGCTCCGACGACTGCCGGTTCCGGCCCCGTCCTCCCATCGCTGCGCCAACACCCCGACGGCTCCCTTCGGCGCCGCTTCGCCACACCCCCGTCGACTTCCCGTCACCCTCCTCCGCGCAGAAGCCTGACGCCCCTTTCCTTGTGCGCATCACCTCCGGCTCCTGTCCAGCACCTCCACGCAACACCCAGCTTCCGATCAACCCCTTCTACCCGACCTCCTCAGCAGCTTCGCTCGGTTCCCCTCTTCCCACAGGACCCGGCGCCTCGGCCATTTTTTCCCCCTGTCCGCTGCCGAACCCCGCGCGCGGCCCTCTCCTCACCTCGCCGAAGCGGCACAGCTCCAGGTGCGCTCCCCCACTACGCACTCCAACCTGCTGCAGTCCGACCGCCGCACCTCCCTTATCTCCTCTGGTGGTCCCATCCGATCTCCGCATCACCAACCTCCTCTGTCCGCCGCTGCAACCCAGCCAGCCTGCCTCTTCTTTCCTGCACAACCCGCACCCGGCGCCTCCTCTCCTCCCACGCCCCTGCCTCCTTCTGCAGCAGTAGCCGCACTGCACCCCCGCCGCTCGGCCTTCCCCTTCTTCTTCCTCCTCTTCTTCTTCTCTTCTTCCCTTCTTCTTCTTCTTCTCTCCTTCTCCTTCTTCTTCTTCTTCTTCTTCTTCTTCTTTTTCTTTCTCCTTCCTCCTTTCCGCCGCGCGCCTCCCCTGTTCAGCGCGCCCAGCCGGCGTCCCGGCCTCCCCCGCTTGCTCCCTGCTCAAGCGTGCAGCCCCCGGCCAGGTCTTTTTTTTATTTCCTTTTATTTATTTATTTTGTTTTATCTTATTAATATTATGAATATTAGTGTTAATATTATTATAATTATAATTATTATTGTTTTTCATACTATTCTTATTATTACTAATACTATTATTATTATTATTGATATTATTATTAAATTTATTATTATTATTTTCCATATTATTATTATTCTTATTATTATTCTTATTATCAATAATTTTAATATTATTAATATTATAATTATTATTATTACTAATTTTATTACTATTACTATTATTATTATTATTATTATTAATTTTATTATTATTATTATTATTATTATTAATTTTATTATTATTATTATTATTATTATTATTAATTTTATTATTATTATTATTATTATTATTACTATTATTATTATTATTATTATTATTAATTTTATTATTATTATTATTATTATTGTTATTATTATTATTATTACTATTATTATTATTATTATTATTATTATTTTGCTATTATTATTATTATTATTACTATTGTTATTATTACTATTTTTTTATTACTATTATTATTATTGCTAATCTTATTATTATTATTATTATTATTATTATTATTATCTTCATCACTGTACTTTTGTTGGATCATGAGTTTTAATTGATGGTGGGTTTTTATTTATCGGTTTAGGATTTTTAGGACCCGCGCAGGGCGTTTCTGAGTGAGCGACATCGCTGCGCTTTGTTTCCGAGGTTCCGTCGTCGCCGCGCTTTGGTTTCAAGGTGAGCGTTTATTCCCGCCGCTTGGTTTCGAATGCTCTGGTGAGTTTTGGATGTGTCTGAGTCCTTGGTTTTGTTTATGCAGAGTATTAGACTTGGTCACGTAGTCTCGGACACACGTCATGTCATCGCGCCTTGGATCCGAGGTTGTTTGTCGACGCGCTTGATTTTGAGGTAGGTTCCCTTTGCACTGCTTTTAAAATTTAAGTTATATTATTTCATGCTGTTTGCGCACCCTAATTGTTCAAAATCAACATTTTATTAATTGTAATAATTATGAGATAATACACGATAATTAATTTTTAATATAAGATGGTTAATTTTTAAATGGTTATTTAATGTCAAAAGGAGCCGTTTATTTTATACACGACACATGAAACATCCTTTTGACGAGCGGACACCCAATAACGAAAGAATGCACGTTTGGCTTTTAAACATAATTCACGGAATATAAAGTAGAGTTCTGGTTTAATGAGAAATGATTTCTTTTGAAGCATGAACAAATACATTGGTTCGTTTGAGAAATTGCCCGGTTGGCTCTTAAAGTTTATTTGGAAAAGAAAATGGTTTGGTTTGGTTTATAAAAATACTGACAACCTGTGAAGTAGTGTTTTGTGGGTTCTTCAAATAGTTTTAAACTGGTTTTGGTAGTAATTGTGAACTGTATTAAATGCCCGTTTGGCACTTTATGGAAAGCGATGGAAATGTTTTTTTTATAAAAACCCTCTTAGGACGACTCTCATGCCTTGGTTGCAATTGATTGTTTGGGAGGCCGTGCTTAGAGGCTCCCGGGTACTTGAGTAGTTAAAGGCAAGAGGTTGTCCCATGGAGTGGCTCGGGGAATGCCTGTTGTTCTTTATATATAGATATATCTGATTGGATGCTCGGTTGGCATCGGTTAGCTCACCCCTTTTTCTTAAACACTTGAGACATGGGAATCTGGCATATTGAGAGAATATTCTAAGAATGATTGCTGCACTGGTAGGTTATGGTACTGACCAGTGGCCCATAGTAGGTGGATATATTGGGTTTATTACTATGGGATTTGCCCTCGACCTGCCTGTGAGTGGATGGTCGAGCGTTTTGTGCGTTTTGATTTCATCGTGACATGTCGATAAGGATGATTTCTCATGTATTGGTGTCTTCTGGTTTATTCTCGATCTCCTAGGTTCACCCATGTCTATTCAGCTTTTGTAGCTTTCAGTAATGATTATGATGCTCACATGTATACCTACATTGCCCTTGCTGTGTGTTTTACTTTGTGCATTCTGGTGTATTGTCTTCTTTGGAAAATGGTAAATTGCTTTTGATTAGGTTTCTAAAAATTGTTTTCAAATAAAAGAGTTTAATCCCCTTTGCACAAATTTGGAAAATTTAAACATCACTTTCCCCCTTTCCTGAAATGTCATTGACTCTAATGAAATGAACCCGAAATTTTGAAATGGCTAAGGGCAATGGTTCGTACTTTGTTTTTAAGTAAAATGCTTAGAAAAACATACTTTTATAAATTGTAGTTCAAACTTGAAATGATGTTTCTTTTATTTTAAAGGTAGTGCATTGGGAATAGATATCGGGCTAGCCTACTGAGTTTTAATACTCACGCCTATAGTTCTTTTCTGTTTTTAGTGTTTGTGAAGGATATAGCTTGAGTGTGCTCGCCTAGGGCGACGCTTGATCGTTGAGTCGGAGAGCGACCCGTGAGGTCGCACGGAGTTTGTTCGCACGTCGTGTTTGGTTAGTTTGATTCTTGTTTGTTCTTGTTTAGTCACTTTATTTGGTTATCTTTTCTGCGCTGCTTTGTATTATTTTCACTGTCTTATTTATTTATATTGGGCGAAATCGTTCCCATAGCTTCTGTTGATGCCCTGGCGCTTGTCGCCAGCCCGGGAGGATCGGGAACGCCTCTCGGGCCATGTCGCAGACCGGGTCGGGTGACCGGTTCAGGGTTGACCCGGGTTGGTTCGTGACAAAATGGTATCAGAGGGAGGTTTTCTCTTAGCAGACCTCACTATTCAGAGCTCTTTTTGTTATTTGGGATGTCAAGGTAGATGGAGTAGGATTGTCGGGACTTGAGGGGTAGGTGCGAGAAGAGCGTCGCGAACTCTTGCCCGTACTGATCCTCAGGTTTCCATGGGATGTCCGGTTTAATTTGTTTGTTTGGGTTTTTATGGAAAGGTTTTGTGATTGGGATACGACAAAGGGAGTTGGGCCACTAGTCCTCCTAACCTGCACGGCCTGGCAAGCCATGCAGATCTAGGGGCATGGTCCAAGAAGGCTCTCTATGTCAGTGGCGTGTTGGGCATATGGCCGCCAACCATATGGTCAAGTCACCCACTAACACTAGTCCCCTGTTTGATTTGTTTTGAGTTCCCCTTGATTTTTGAAAGTGGTTTGAATTAGAAAGGTTGGTTTTGAAAAAAAAATGGTTGTTTGAAATGACATGTTAAATTTGTATATTGTTTTAAAAGAAGTGGTATGAATAAATTGTTTTTGGAAAATGAAGTTGCATTGTTTTGACCTTGGTGTTCTGATGAGTGCTCACATGCATTGTGGTATGTTGGAAATGTGGATGGATTTCTGGTATGATGGATGGATGCCCTGGGTGGCACGGATACATGCATGTGAGTGAGGCTCTAAAGAATACCAATGGTGAAGGTTTAACCCACTAAGCTTGTTCTAAATTAAAGATGTTTTCAAAGAGAAAAGTTTTGATGTTTTGATAACTTGTTTTCTCGGATTTTGAGCTTGTCACCTATGCAGTGTTTGATTTTTAGGTTGTTATTCATTCGTTGAGTTGGCCTTGATTGGGTTTTTGACCTTTCCTTGTCCAGCGGTTATCCCTTTGAAGCTTCGATGGGTGATCGTAGTGCAGTTGATCAACCTAAGGATTTTATGCTTGAGTTTCGGAAGCTCGATCCACCTCTCTTTTATGGTCAAGAAGAAACTTCTATGGCAGAGGAGTGGATGCGGAAGATTGAAAGGGACTTTAGCCTCATTGAGTTTCCTGAGTCATTGAAGGTCAGGTTTGCGACCTTCATGCTTGAAGGTTCACTGTGGATGTGGTGGAAGTCAGTGTCTCGGGACAAGCCCCGTCAAGAGGTTACTTGGGAGTTCTTCAAGTCTTTGTTCATTCGTTAGTATCTCTCTGAGGAAGAAAGGGTGAGAAAGGGGATGGAAATGTGTTGTCTGCAACAGGGCGATGGATCCGTGTTAGAATATTTCCAGCGCTTTGTGGAACTAGTACCTTATGATTCAGAGTATGCCACAAATGACCCCGTGAAGGCTCGACGCTTCGAGGCGGGTCTCCGCCCTGATCTACAGTCGAAGGTGTCAGAGTCCAACCTAACTTCTTTTGTCGATGTGGCGAGACAAGCTTTTCATGTTGAAGCCGCGATGGCAGGAGTGCTCGAAGTAGTTCTCCCTCCTTCGATCCCTATGAGCACTGGTGAAGGTTCTGGAAAGGAGATGGGTAAGCAAATGGAAGTGGATGGATCAGGTCGTGGAATCAAGAGGCCTCGAGATCTTTCATCAACCCCTTCGGAGCGAGAGATTATTGTGTGTTATCAATGTGGAAAGCGGGGTCACAAGAAGTCATCGTGCCCAAGCGCTCCGAAGCCCTGCCAGGCGTGTGGACGCCTGGGTCACCTGCGACGATTCTGTCGGGGTGTTTCAAGAAAGCATCGCAGAGGGTGTTCTCAGAAGTAATGTGCTATTGGGTCTTTGTTCAGAGTTCTTGGTGTAAGTTTGCTTTCAGTTTAAGGGATCTTTTATCGTTATAGTTATACTGGTGGGCTTTTGGGTTTGAAATGTATGGGAACTTCATGGGTCTTTTGACGAACCTCTTCTTTCAATGCTGGTGTGTTTTAATTTTAAAATCTTGTCCTTCAATCTGTCAGATCAAAAGATGTATGTATCTCATTGGGATTATCAGAACCTGACTGCGAGGCAGAAGATGCTTCATCCATCAGAGCTCCAACCAAAAGGTCTCGGAGTGAAGCCAGCGCGTAGTCAGGAACCCCTGGGGAATTTTTAAAGAGTCTAGTGAAAGTCGTGCCTCTATCGTCGTGGTGAGATAGTTTTGGTGTTGTTTCTCTGGTTTCTCTATCATTATAGTTTCTCTCTTGTCGCAAAGTGCGCAATGGACTTATCCCTCGTGTAACGTCGGGAATCGTGCCTTTTGGATGTATGTTGCTGATCAGTGACCTTGCGTGGGCCACTGATGTAAATCAGTTGCGGCCCTGGTTTGTGTTCATCCCTAAGTGATGGGTCATGAGCAGTCGTACGTCGTAGTTTTAGTGATTTGATCCTTGGGCCCACCCTCCCCGCCCATGGGGTTAGGGTTTTAGTTGTGAAAAGTACCCATTAAAGCTTCCCCCCCGTTCGGATGAGAGTAAGTGTTTAAAATGTTCTTGTTGTGCTCTTTCTAGCCCGGGTAAGGCTTGATGCAGGTCCAAAATGTTTTTTTTGGTTAGCCGCTAAGAGGTCAGTCCTTTATGGTGGGGAGACCCACCAGGAGTCTTTTGGGTTTTCTCTTAAGTCGTTATCAAATTCTAGTTGAGTTCTTATGGTGGGGAGCCGTTCGGGCCCCTCTCTGTTGGTGATTTACTTTGGGCAATGAGGTTCAGTCCCGCTGGTAGTCGTGGTGATGTCCTTGAGATAAGAGGTTGGATCGTGTTCTGTGAAATCCTTAGGTGTTGATCGATCGACTGGTTGGTGTTGTGGCTTTCCGGGGGCGGAAAGCGTTATGGTGGGGAGAATTGCCGCACCCCAAACCGTGCGTTTATTTTATTTTATGATTTCTTTGACTTTAAATTATATTGTTGCGGTTCGTGTTCAGTATCGGACCGGGTTTTTGAGTTTTTGTTAAAATGTGCGCTTTTTGACGCGACGTCGTTGGGCGCGTGAGCGGAGCCTGTTCTGGAAACCCCGCGCGTCCCTTCCCGGTGTTTTTGCGCATCCCGTTGTCTTTGAAATATTTTAAATAGAGTCTTTATTTTGAACGCGCACATCTATTATTATAAGTTAATAATTATTTTTATTATTTAAGACGAAGTGAATATTTTTAACATTTGTATTTTATCACTATGATTATCATTATCATTATTATGTTTATCATTATGTTATAGATAAATAATTAATGTAATTTTTAATGTTGCGGAAAATAGTACAATCGTTATTAAATATGATTTGATATTAATCTTTATTATTGTTATTATTATTTTTGTGATTTATTATTATTATGATTATGATTTGATTTGATTTTTTTCTTTTATTTTATCTTTTCTTTTTTTCCCTTTCCCTCTCTAACCCTAGCGGCACCCCTTATATCTTCTTTTTTCTCTCTTCTTCTCCCCGCGGAAGCAGCCGCCTCTTTCCCTTCTTCTTCCCCACTTGCAGCACCCGCGCCTCCTTCCTCTGCTCCCGCTCGACCCACGCACCCAAGAGGACCGCTGAACCCTCCTCCCTTCTCTGGCTTCGGCTCATCCTGGCGCTCCGGCCGCTGTGGCTTCCTGCGCAGCTCCGGCCGCTGCGGCTTCCTGCGCAGCTCCGGCGACTGCCGGTTCCGGCCCCGTCCTCCCGTCGCGGCGCCAACACCCCGACGACTCCCTTCGGCGCCGCTTCGCCGCACCACCGTCGCCTTCCCGTCACCCTCCTCCGCGCAGAAGCCTGACGCACCTTTCCTTGTGCGCATCACCTCCGGCTCCTGTCCAGCACCTCCACGCAACACCCAGCTTCCGATCAACCCCTTCTACCCGACCTCCTCAGCAGCTTCGCTCGGTTCCCCTCTTCCCACAGGACCCGGCGCCTCGGCCATTTTTTTCCCCCTGTCCTCTGCCGAACCCCGCGCGCGGCCCTCTCCTCACCTCGACGAAGCGGCACAGCTCCAGGTGCGCTCCCCCACTACGCACTCCAACCTGCTGCAGTCTGACCGCCGCACCTCCCTTCTCTCCTCTGGTGGTGCCATCCGATCTCCGCAGCACCAACCTCCTCTGTCTGCCGCTGCAACCCAGCCAGCCTGCCTCTTCTTTCCTGCACAACCCGCACCTGGCGCCTCCTCTCCTCCCACGCCCCTACCTCCTTCTGCAGCAGCAACCGCACTGCACCCCCGCCGCTCGGCCTTCCCCTTCTTCTTCCTCCTCTTCTTCTTCTCTTCTTCCCTTCTTCTTCTTCTCTCCTTCTTCTTCTTCTTCTTCTTCTTCTTCTTTTTCTTTCTCCTTCCTCCTGTCCGCCGCGCGCCTCCCCTGTTCAGCGCGCCCAGCCGGCGTCCCGGCCTCCCCCGCTTGCTCCCTGCTCAAGCGTGCAGCCCCCGGCCAGGTCTTTTTTTTATTATTTCCTTTTATTTATTTATTTTGTCTTATCTTATTAATATTATGAATATTAGTGTTAATATTATTATAATTATAATTATTATTGTTTTTCATACTATTCTTATTATTACTAATACTATTATTATTATTATTGATATTATTATTAAATTTATTATTATTATTTTCCATATTATTATTATTCTTATTATTATTCTTATTATCAATAATGGTAATATTATTAATATTATTATTATTATTATTACTAATTTTATTACAATTACTATTATTATTATTATTATTAATTTTATAATTATTATTATTATTATTATTATTATTATTAATTTTATTATTATTATTATTATTATTATTATTAATTTTATTATTATTATTATTATTATTATTATTACTATTATTATTATTATTATTATTATTAATTTTATTATTATTATTATTATTATTATTATTATTACTATTATTATTATTATTATTATTATTATTATTCTATTATTATTATTATTATTACTATTGTTATTATTACTATTTTTTTATTAATATTATTATTATTGCTAATCTTATTATTATTATTATTATTATTATTATCTTCATCACTGTACTTGTGTTGGATCATGAGTTTTAATTGATGGTGGGTTTTTATTTATTGGTTTAGGATTTTTAGGACCCGCGCAGGGCGTTTCCGAGTGAGCGACATCGCTGCGCTTTGTTTCCGAGGTTCTGTCGTCGCCGCGCTTTGGTTTCAAGGTGAGCGTTTATTCCCGCCGCTTGGTTTCGAATGCTCTGGTGAGTTTTGGATGTGTCTGAGTCCTTGGTTTTGTTTATGCAGAGTATTAGACTTGGTCACGTAGTCTCGGACACACGTCGTGTCATCGCGCCTTGGATCCGAGGTTGTTTGTCGACACGCTTGATTTTGAGGTAGGTTCCCTTTGCACTGCTTTTAAAATTTAAGTTATAATATTTCATGCTGTTTGCGCACCCTAATTGTTCAAAATCAACATTTTATTAATTGTAATAATTATGAGATAATACACGGTAATTAATTTTTAATATAAGATGGTTAATTTTTAAATGGTTATTTAATGTCAAAAGGAGCCGTTTATTTTATACACGACACAGGAAACATCCTTTTGACGAGCGGACACCCAATAATGAAAGAATGCCCGTTTGGGTTTTAAACATAATTCACGGAATATAAAGTAGAGTTCTGGTTTAATGAGAAATGATTTATTTTGAAGCATGAACAAATACATTGGTTCGTTTGAGAAATTGCCTGGTTGGCTCTTAAAGTTTATTTGGAAAAGAAAATGGTTTGGTTTGGTTTATAAAAATATTGACAACCTGTGAAGTAGTGTTTTTTGGGTTCTTCAAATAGTTTTAAACTGGTTTTGGTAGTAATTGTGAACTGTATTAAATGCCCGTTTGGCACTTTATGGAAAACGATGGAAATGTTTTTTTTTATAAAAACCCTCTTAGGACGACTCTCATGCCTTGGTTGCAATTGATTGTTTGGGAGGCCGTGCTTAGAGGCTCCCGGGTACTTGAGTAGTTAAAGGCAAGAGGTTGTCCCATGGAGTGGCTCGGGGAATGCCTGTTGTTCTTTATATATGGATATATCTGATTGGATGCTCGGTTGGCATCGGTTGGCTCACCCCTTTTTCTTAAACACTTGAGACATGGGAATCTGGCATATTGAGAGAATATTCTAAGAATGATTGCTGCACTGGTAGGTTATGGTACTGACCAGTGGCCCATAGTAGGTGGATATATTGGGTTTATTACTATGGGATTTGCCCTCGACCTGCCTGTGAGTGGATGGTCGAGCGTTTTGTGCGTTTTGATTTCATCGTGACATGTCGATAAGGATGATTTCTCATGTATTGGTGTCTTCTGGTTTATTCTCGATCTCCTAGGTTCACCCATGTCTATTCAGCTTTTGTAGCTTTTAGTAATGATTATGATGCTCACATGTATACCTACATTGCCCTTGCTTTGTGTTTTACTTTATGCATTCTGGTGTATTGTCTTCTTTGGAAAATGGTAAATTGCTTTTGATTAGGTTTCTAAAAATTGTTTTCAAATAAAAGAGTTTAATCCCCTTTGCACAAATTTGGAAAATTTAAACATCACTTTCCCCCTTTCCTGAAATGTCATTGACTCTAATGAAATGAACCCGAAATTTTGAAATGGCTAAGGTCAATGGTTCGTACTTTGTTTTTAAGTAAAATGCTTAGAAAAAAATACTTTTATAAATTGTAGTTCAAACTTGAAATAATGTTTCTTTTATTTTAAAGGTAGTGCATTGGGAATAGATATCGGGCTAGCCTACTGAGTTTTAATACTCACGCCTATAGTTATTTTCTGTTTTTAGTGTTTGTGCAGGATATAGCTTGAGTGCGCTCGCCTAGGGCGACGCTTGATCGTTGAGTCGGAGAGCGACCCGTGAGGTCGCACGGAGTTTGTTCGCACGTCGTGTTTGGTTAGTTTGATTCTTGTTTGTTCTTGTTTAGTCACATTATTTGGTTATCTTTTCTGCGCTGCTCTGTATTATTTTCACTGTCTTATTTATTTATATTGGGCGAAATCGTTCCCATAGCTTCTGTTGATGCCCTGGCGCTTGTCGCCAGCCCGGGAGGATCGGGAACGCCTCTCGGGCCATGTCGCGGACCGGCTCGGGTGACCGGTTCAGGGTTGACCCGGGTTGGTTCGTGACAGTTAAAACCCGAAAACACCGCTTTGAGCTAGACTCGAACGGGAACTGGTGCACGACAACGGGCATTGCTGCACTCTTGGTTACGACACTCCCGGGGGATATGCTTAGGATAATTCTCATTTTCTTTACAAACCACTATGAAGGATTATGAGTATATACTTTATCAAAGAAAACATTTCTTTTTATGATTATGGATTATATCCATAAATAGTTCAATTTATGTAAAGTGTTTTAAAAATATGGAATTATGTATTTTAATTCATAAACTAATCTAGTATATGCCATTGTTTAGAAATGGCACCTAGTGGAAGGAATGGAAACCGTATCAATGCACACACTCCATGTAGGGATTTCCCTCCTGCTCAATATAATTATTGTGGATCTGGAGATACAACTGGTGCTGATCAACTTACTACCATACTGGGAAAACTCACTCAGGTTATGAATAATAACCTTACTCGTATGGAGCACCCTGATCCGCAACGTGGAGGATCAATATTAGACCTCTTCATGAGGCAACATCCACCAACATTTAATGGGTGTACAAATCCCTTAGTAGTCGAGCAATGGATAAATTCCCTCGAGAAAATATTTCAGGCTTTGGGGAGCAGTGAAAGAGAAAAAGTTATCTTGGTAGTTTACCGCCTCACTGGAGATGCTGATCAATGGTGGTCATTGATTCAAAACATGAAGGAAGATGATGAAGTATCAAATATGGAATGGAGGGAGTTCAAAGATCTGTTTTTAGAAAAATACTTTCCTCGCGACCATTGAGCAGATATGGAAAGGCAATTTCCGTGTTTGAAGCAGAAGGAGGATGAGAATGTCGCAAAGTATGAGGATAACTTTACAAGGTTAGGGAGGCATGCTGCCGATTATATACGTAACCCAAGGAGTAAGATTGATCGTTTCTTTGATGGGTTAAAACCATTTCTCCGTCGAGCATTAGTCTCACAAACCTTCTCGTCGTACGAAGATATTGTCTCGTGTGCTATCAAGACGAAAAAGGAATTCTCTAAGTCTTATGACAACAAAGTAAAGCAAGAGAAGAAGAGAACAGTGGAACACGAGATAGATAAAGGGAAAAAGGGAAAGAAGGATTTTCCATTATGCGATAATTGTGGGAAGAATCACCCCGGTGCTTGCCTAAAAGGAATGGGAGTTTGTTATAAATGTGGAGAAAAAGGTCACCAGGCTCGTGATTGTAAGGGAAAGAAAGAGGCTATCAATGTTGAATACTACAATTGTAGGGAAATGGGTCATTATGCAAATGAATGTCCTAAGCGTCAGGGAATTTTACCTCAGAAAAGGCCAAGGGATCAAGGACAATCTTATGCTGTTACTACAGTTGAAGCAGAATAATTAATGTATTGGTGCTTTTGGACTCATGGATTATATTCTGGTTATTAGAATAATGTGATATATATATATAAGGATTGTACTGAAGTACTTTTTGATTTCATTAAGGTTTTAATATGATGAAGGTAATTATATTTTTAGTATGTGACAATAAGAGAAACATTACTTTGTTTGGGGAATCTGATAAATTGATTTTGGAATTAAGAGACCTTTTAGAGAAAGTCTGGACAGATGTATTTTGGATAACTATAATGGTTGGAGTGGATTAAGTTGATCTTTGGATAGTAATGTTTAAGGTTAAAAAATTTATGAAGATTATTTTTGGAATATTATGATACTATAGTTTTAGGAAAAGGACAACCTGCAGGGTGGGGAATAACCCGTCGCGTCGGACAAAGCTGCAGGAATCGAACCCACAATCATAGTGCGACATGCCTTTATTTCCTACACTAGCCTACATGAAGTCCCTGGTTATTACAAAATAATTTTACTAATCTAAATGTTATGTGTTAACATTTGAAACCTTATACAATTAGGATAAGTATAATATTTTTGAGTTCTATTATCTTTTTGAGTGAAAGATGAGTTGAAGGTTGAAACTCTAATTGTCAAGCATAAATATATATATACCTATCTCTTATTCAATGAATAAATTAATTCTTAAACTTTAGTAAAGGTATATTAAAAAAAATGTGTTATCCTAATACCTTATGTCTTGTTGAACTGATGATATTTTAAATCAACATAGATTGAAGGCTTTGAGGCCCTCAATTTGACAGTTGATTGTGATTGATGACCTCAATCACTCCCTACAAATATTTACATTTTTCCTCCAATTATATGTCTCTAATTGCCACCAATGTTCTCCTAATCGAGATCATAATTGGGTGGTGACTTTTTCATTTCCCTTTCCCTCTTATTAAGGCTAAATTTTATTAATCTTATTTCCAATGTGGGTTTTCCTCAAAGGTATTTTCTCTTTTCAACCTTTTACTTTCAAAGAAAAATTTCAAATTGCGAGGACGCAATTTATTGAAGGAGGGGAGAATGTAACACCTCGAGCTTCCACGATACGCTTCTCATTCAATAATGCAATAGCTTGCATTGTACGCAACTTCGAGTTCTAAAACACCGCGACTAATCAAAGTAGCCGTTATGAATAGTAATAACCACTTTTTAAAATTATATAAATTTTATATTTCAAAATGGACTTCATTTTTCGATTCAGAATATCGAAATTAGCCTATGTTGAATTTTTGGTATTTTTCTGAGAACTTCTACTTTTTTATGAATAGTGAAAAATACTTAAAAACAACTTTTTTAATCAAAATAATTTATAGTGATAAATTATAATATTTAGCGGTTTTAAAGTATAATTAGAATATATTTTTACCATTTTATCCAATGGTGGTCATTAGAATTAATTTAACATTGAAATTGGACATAAACAATTGCCAATCTTTTGATATAAATTGTTTCTTAAAAACATGCTATTTGTTGTGAAAGCGGAAATTTATTATAAAATTAATAAATTCAACTTATATGTTTGGAATTTTGTAAAATAGAAATCATTTTTGAATTTGGAATATCAATTATAGCTTAGGGTGAAATTTTGGCATTGTTCTGAAAAACTTCAATTTTTGATGAATAGTGAAACCACTAAGTGGTAGTTAAATAATTGATTTTTCATTTAAATGAAATATTACCACTTCTATGATTTGATTTTCAAAAATCCGACATACATGGTTGTCATTAAGAAGTAAAATGTGGTTCAATAAGATTAAAATAATTTTTTGGTGAATAGTAACTTTTAAGTTCTTAATCGCGATTAGAGGTAATTAGTGTAGTTTAAGGTAAAAATAATGTTTTAATAATATTATAGGAGCTTGACACTTGTCCTACTCCTATTGGATGAGTCATGGCCGACCGAGGAAACCCATGGGTCAACTTGGGGACCCCATGGAGCCACTTTAGTTGGAAAATGACATTAATATATATTTATTTAATGTTAAAATTAAAATGACACAAACATGAGTTGTTTTACTAATACAGTTTTTAAGTGGGGTTACACAAGTCCAAATTTTGACTATAAATATTCATTAGAAATATAAAAATATTTACTACATCATAGTATTTTTTTTTATAATTTTTAGACATTATATAAATTAAATTATTTATGACATCATGATGATGCAGCGTTGACCTCATTATTTAACTATTTAAATAAAATGAGAAGATAATGTAAAATCCAAGGCTTAAACTTGTCCAAAGCCTATTGGATGAGGAGCTTTCGAACCCTTATCACCTTAGCCTTGAATTATACAAGTGTGGGACCTTTAGAATCCTAGAAGAATTGTATAATAGAATAACATTTCATTACTTTCCAAAAGAGCCCCTCCTCTCCTCTTATAAAAGGCCCCCACCTCTACCACCTTATTCACACCTTCAAGCCATTTGGATCGGCCAACCTCTGCCCAAATACTCTCCCAACTTCCCACTATTTCTCCTAGAAGCCTCACTCTGGGCAGAACACTTCCCAAGGAAGCCTTTGGCTCAAATCAAAAAGAGTTACCCGATTTTGAGGTAATGTCTTCTCTAATGTTGTTTTGTTTTATTTTTCTTCTCCAACCCCCTAAACTCTTTTTATTCATTTCTTTTGTAACAACACCAGTATACTCAATATACTAGGATGTTGGTATAATAAGGATTCTAGCTACACTTACACACACCTACATCTAATGGTTAAAGAACATACGGTTTCTGTGGATGGCGAATTTCTGCCTCACGAAACGATGATTGTTCAACACTCATATAACACCTTCAAAGGTGGCCATTAAGATGTCACTATATTTATATATGATATAAAATATGTTTATGTTTTACTTATGCTTCTGTATTTCTCATTTATTTCATACTTTATGATTTCCATTATGGGTAAAACGCGATAGTTTCATTTTTGGAAGTGCGGACTACCGCCCCCTCAAAGTGATTTGAATCGTTAATGCCATATGTGGGATGTATAAAGGATGGATTAAATGGTATTATACAATATATTATAATTTAATTATATTATAAATTTATATCATTATGATTTCATTCCATTAAATACGAAATAGAAATGAAAGTAGCATTCATGCGTACGTACGGCTTACCGTCTCCATGAACGGTGCATTTCATTTCTTACCTCTAAATGTTACGTGACATTATGAATGAATGTATATACTGTATATATATGATATATATGATATCTAAATCATGAATATAATTATGGATATAATGGATATTTCACCACATGAACAACTTGTAATTATAAGAAGTTTATTTTTGACTCAAGTACCAAAGATCGACAAAATGACCGTTATTAACTTAAATAATTAAATAATGTTCATAACATGGTAATAAGTGATATAAATGGAATAATGAACATGAAAAAGGTTATTAAGTAAATATAAATTAACTCTAGTTTATTATTCAGGAGGTTAAAGAACGGTCGAGTCAGGACAAGACGCAAAGTAATGGAACTTCTTAACCCAATTTCCATTCTTTGGGTTAATCTCCTACTTTCAAATTATGTCATGATATTATTATGTCCTATCTTGTATTTTTACATTCTTTATGTGTATCTATAGTGAATACACATAATAGATCTATCTTATTTGTAAGGGAACTTCTTAACCCAATTTCAATTCTTTGGGTTAATCTCCTACTTTCAAATTATGTCATGATATTATTATGTCCTATATTGTATTTGTACTTTCTTTATGTGTACATATAGTGAATACACATAATAGATCTATTTTATTTTGAAAATGATATTTGTAAGGACTTCATCTCAATCTCCTTTAATTGAGGCATATTTTGCTTTATACACAAATTTCTTTTATACGGTGTATAAACCACTTTGACTTTTCCGTTTATTTAAAAGGTTTTCTTTTATAATTATGTTATTTTTAAATGATTTCAAAAAAGAGATATTTCTCTCAAATATATGAAAATCCAGTGAAAATGTATACGTATTTATCGCAAGCTTAAAAATGTTTTCAGAAAACCTGACTCTTGAGTGTGGTAGACAGGAAGGGATTGGGCGTGGACCCATCATGGCCTGTAATTAGTCGAGCAGTCTCAGAATTAGTTATTTTGTTTTCAGAAGCTTGCATAATGTTTTCATAAAAACACTGGATTATATTTGAGCAATTTTAAATGTAAGTATCTTCTAAAAAATTGCATCGGTAGGTCTCATGAGACAACTAGACGTGGAATTGGCCGAGGCCCTTTCCCAATTTGATTTATGGTTTTGGCCGAGGCCTTAATCATTTTAGACGTCTTGGCCGTGGCCTTGACAAAATGTTTCAGAATGTCTGGCATTATGAATTCCATCATTATGAAAGTGGTTATTGATATTTCATGTGATTATTCGACCAGTATAATATCCATGTGAAGAAGTTAATGGAATTATCTCATTTTACTTTTGCCATATTATGTTGAAGTTCAAGTTTAAAAGGCTTTTGTTTTATTTATACATTTTCTTAAATGTTAATGTTTATTTATGAATGCTTCCGCTATATTGTTAACCTTTCTGAGCATCCGAGCTCACCCCTTTCAATGTTTTAATATTTTCCAGGATGTGAAGAAGTATTTTATGAATGACCTGCAGGGATAGTCCGAAGAGGATAGAAGTGTGGACTATGGAGACTATGTTATTATAGTTTTTCACTTTATGATGTAATGTAATGTTTACGAATGTATCTAGTGTTTCCAAGGCTACTAAACTAATCGGTCTTTCGAGACTTGATCTTTTGTGACCATGCCAATGTTACGAAGTAACGCACCGGCTCTGGGTAGCTGGGGTCGGGGCGTTACACTAAAACCCATTGTTTGAGAGTTTTTCACCCAAAAAACATTTTATATTCAAAATAAATTACATTGGGACCTTTTGAAACTGAAAACCATTTATAAACAAATAATATTTTAATACCGTTCTAAAGTGACCCTCCTCCCTTTTAAAAAAGGGAATCACATCTAATACATAATCACACCTATAAAGCCCCTTGGATCGTTCAAAATCTACCCAAATAAGCTCAGAAAATTCTTATATTATTCCTATAAGAAGCACCTTGTACATAACGAAATTCAATAAATCGTTTTAGCTTAAATCAAAATCAGTTACATGATTTGGGGAAATGTCTTTTCTCAAGATTCATTCATTTATTTTTCTTCTCCAACACCATAAACTATCTTTATTCCAATATTTTAAAACAACAACAGTATCTTGAATATAAAAGGAATTTTTTATGAGATGGATTCAAACAACACTTACACACACCTCCACCTGATGAAAACGAATATATTATTTTAATGTACAATGAACTACTGCTTCACGAAACGATGGTTGTTCGATTTTACACTACCACCTCTCATAGTGAAAATAGTTATGGCACTGTATTTATATGGGATATATATTATATTTATATTGTATCTATTCTTCGTTATTTTTCATTTACAACATACCTTTATAATTTCCATAATGTGTAATTACAATAATTTTATTTGAGGATATGTGGACTACCGCCCCCACAATGTGATATGACTCACTCATGCCATACATGGAACATATAAAGGATATATTTAATCAACCTATGTATCATATATAAAATATTATATTATAATGGAATTATCATATACCTATGTATCATTTTGTTTTCATTCTTTAAAAATGAAAATAAATTAATGTAGAGTTCATGCGTACGTAAGACTTACCATCACTATGAATGGTGCATTTCATTTTTTCTAAAATAAAATGTCTTGGTCAAAGACAAAGAAACATTTTATTTAAAATTATAGAAAGGAACTAAAAAAGGATAAAATATGAATTTTTTTTTAAATCATTTACATAGAAAATGAAACGATCAACCAAAAAATCATCGCACCCCGTAATGTCTTGGTAGATTCCCTTATTGGAAAGACCATCAACCACCATGTTCGCTTCTCGATAGGTATGTGTGGCAATGTATCTGAGCCCAAGAAGCAAGTTAAAGAAATTCATCCAATGCACTATAAGAGGCCACGAAAGTTGAATAACACCATTCCAAATTGTTGGAACAATGGTGGTGGAGTCACATTCAATCCAGATGTTGTTCCGGTCTTTTTGCTTAAGTAAAGTAATAGCCTGAATCACAGCCAACATCTCCGCTTCTAGGGAAGAGGAAATGCCGAATCTAACATAGAAACAACCATGACACTAATATAGAGAGTCCCTAATTATAGCCCCATAACCACAAGTCTTGGATTTACATTGGAGGCACCATCAACAATAATTTTAATCCACCAAGGAAGTGGGGATTGTCAGAACACCTTGAAAGAGCACTCTTGTTGAAGGAAGATCCCATAAACTCTAAGCCATCATCAGATTATAAATTCACTAACTGATTTATCGCAATGCACTTTCGGATCCATGGAAGCATCCTTAATGGAAATAATAATTCTCCTGAGACCATAATTATGGTTTAATGAGTATTTATTGTAAATAATGGCATTTCTATCATACCAGATATATGTGGAGGATCACAGCAATAAAGGATAATAGGAGGTTCTTGATTTGTCGTGAAGTGTCAATCTCTACACATCATTTTAGTTTAGAGAAAATAGAGTAAGAGCATAACCATCTGTATTCACACATGTCCATAATAAAATTCCAGAGTAGAGGTCATAGCAGAAGACAAAAATTAATGATAGGTGTCGTCTCTATGTTGATGAAAAATGTGACATTTAGAACAGAGTAGGATTCCAAAAGACTAAAGACAAACCTCTGTTGGAATAAAATTATGAAAAATACACTAGATGTGATTAAATTTTGAGGGTTTAATCCAAGGCATATCAATGAACTTAAACCAAGATAAATTAGAAACATAGTTAGTGAAGTAGTTATTGTATAAATTTCTAGAATCAAGAATACCATTGTGGGTAGGTTTCCAAATAAGAAAATCTTCATCATTCGAAAAACAGTCATCATCATCAACATGCCTAATAGGATAAGAGAGATCAAGGTTAAGAGCTTGCGAAACCTCTTTTGTAGTGTAGTTGATGCTATCTAGATAGGTATTAAGAGGCAAAATGGAAATGATAGGGGATCTAGTTCATTTTTCAAGATAGAAGCTCATGGTAGATTCCGTGCTAACCAACCATCTGGAGTTATGCAAGATGTTGACTACAGAGCATCTAATGGATGGCCAAATTGAAAAATTTACATAGTGAAATTTTCCTTTATTAAGCGTCTCCAAGATACAATTTCTAAGAAAAGCTATTGATTCAGATTTTTTAATGATTAGTCTCTTGGTGAGTATGGGTTGAAAGGCCTCATTTAGAAGTGTGTTATTTTTAATTCCAAGACCACCCCTATCAAGTAGTTTGGAACAGGTAGACCATGGAATGGTAAAAAGCTTCTGTTCAACAATACTTTCAGTCCAAACAAAGTATTTAATGTAGGAAATAATTTTCTTAAGAAGTCTAGGATGCAATTTTTAAATCATCGGCAAGTAAACCATTTGGGAAACAATAGTATATTTCACTAGGAAGATCCTACCAGGCATGGAAATGGATTTTCCCTTCCAGGAGGAATGTTTATTAATAACTTGATCAATAGCGGCATTGAAATATATGAATTTAGGTCTGCATCAAAATATAGGAACCCCTAAGTAGGTAAAGGGGGTTGATCCTTCATTGATTCCAAGGCTTTCAATGATGTGACTTTTTTTAGAGGGAGGGAAATTTTTTCTAAAGAATACCATGGATTTACTCAAACTAATGGATTGACCTGAGACTTCTTCATAGTGAGATAATCCATTGTTTATGTTAAGGATATATATTTTAGTTCCATTCAGAACATAATTATATCGTCATCATAAATAATATGGGAGGACACATTTAGATTTCTAGCAGCTTATAGAGGATTGAGTTTGTTTTGAAGAACCAGACGAGTGATAAGTCTTCTAAGATAATCATCTGTAATGGGAAAAAAGATAAACAGAGAGGGGAACACCTTGTCGAACCCCTTTGACCATTTAAAGTATCCTTTGGGGGATCCCATGATTAGGATGGAGATAGAGGCCAATTTGAGAAGGGAGTTTATCATGTTAATGAAGATATCATTAAAAACAATACTTTAAATGATTTTGAATATAAATCCCCAGTCTGTTGTATCAAACACTTTCCTAATGTCATTTTTAATGGAAATATTTCCTTATTTGGAGACATTATAAAGAGAGTTAGTGCATCCTGATGCAAGGAAAATGTAATCTTGTATGGACCTACCATTGCTGAACCCAAATTGATTCCCTGATATGATTCTTCTAGACAGAGAGGAATGTCTGTTGGCAAAGAGATTATAAATGATTTTATAAATGGAGTTGATGAGGGAAATTGGGTGGAATAAATGAATTTCATATGAATTAGTAACCTTTGGAATTAAGGTAAGGAATTGATCATTGAGATCATAAGGGAGGACACCATTAAAAAATAAATATTTGAAAAGATTTCAAACATCTGAATGGATGACCTCCCAGTGGTGTTGAAAAAAACCATTATTGAAACCATCAGCACTCGGATCACTAACATGGTTGAGGCTGAAGATTGTGGCTTTGATTTCTTATAACAGAGGAGTGCTCAAAAAGAATATGTAATAGTCCCAATTGACTATGGTCGTAATGATCCCAAAAAGAAAATCATTATTTATATTTGGCCCATTAAAAATATTGTCAAAATAGTTGACAATGTAATTAGCTATCGAAGGCATAGAGTCATAAATCTTTTCATTGTCGTTAAGGAAGGATAGAGGGAGACAAACTTTCTTAACCCTCTAAAGGGCATTTTAGAACATGGTGTTTCTGTCAACATATGAGATCCATTTAGTTTCGAAGACTTGTTTGTGAATGTTTTCTTTGAGTACTAGAATAAAATTGAGTTTTATAGAGACATTTATTTCATTTTGGGGGTTAGATGATAATTTAGAGTTAGTAGAGATATTTTGAATTTTATTGAGCTCATTATCAAGGGTGGATATGTCTTGGTTAATTTGTTTAGATTTTTCCCTACACCAACCCTTGAGGCAGTGCATAAGATGCTTGAGCTTAGTAATACAAGAAAAAGCATCTAAGAGATGATACATTGACTCCCAAAAACTACGAATGAGGTGAGAAAAATCCATATCCTCAGACCATGAATTATTAAATTAGAAATGGATACTAGGTTTGTCTCTCATAGAGTGAAAGATAACAAGAATAGGATGATGATCTGAGTTTAGTTTAGGTAAGGTGATTTTGGAGATGGTATCCCATGCATCGAAAGCTAGGATATTTACAAGGTCCCTATCACGTTTTCTAGAAATGACACTTTTATAATGTCTTCAGAACCAAGTGAACTTAGAACCTGTGATATTGATTTCAACCAGGTTACAATCTTCTATCGAGGCTATGAATTATCTTGAAGAAATAAGAGAATGAGAAGGACCTATCATATCACAAGGAAAAAGAATAACATTAAAGTATCCAATCACCAACCATGGGATATGGATATAGCTATCCAAAACAGATAAAAATTCTAGAGTGGCCTATTATCTTGATATCTATTCTTAGAATGAAAAAGGTTGCTGAAAAAATGCAAGCTATCAGGTTAAAATCACAAGAGAACATTTGTTCATAGAAATTGAAAACATTATCATCTTGGAAAGAGGTGTGATAAAAGATCCAAAGTGATTCAACAGAACATCCATTATTTCAAGAACCATGAAATTTATAACCAGAAGCAGAAAGATGCATAAATTGAACATAAAAATTAGTTTTTGGTTCAGCAAGAACCATGATTTTTGGTTTATGTGTCAAAATAATTTTTTTATGAACCGAATGTGTGTTAGGGTTTGTTATATCCTGATAATTCCAAAAAAACAACATCCATTAAAACCTATTTTTGGAGAATGATCTCCATTTTTTATTCTTATAAAAACATGAGCCCTTATTCCACTGGGATCTTCTTGGATTTGAAGAGGATATCAGAGGTGTCTTTATGTCCTATTTGCTCATCGTATAAGTATATAAAATGTTAGAAGCATGAGAGTTATTAAAATCCTTGATGCTATCATGAGATTTATAAGGCCCAAGGGTGATGTAATGATTATCATGTTTGTAATCAGTTAATACCATGTTCTATGGAACAGTATGCAGCACAGGTATGGCATGTATGCCTACTATAACAACAGCTTAGTGGGTGACTCCATATTAGTTGTATCATTTGAATTCGCATTCAAAGTAGACACCCTAATAGCAATGCAAAAATCATAGAAAAGTGGTGATCAAACTTTTAACCTGTGATCAATAAAAGGAACTAGAATAGTAGAAGAAACCTTAACAGCACTGTTAAGAAGAGGAGATTGGGTTTGATGTGATTCTATCTGGGGAGCATCATGAGAAACATCATTCGCGGCCAGAGATGAATGTGGAGCCACTGAACCATCTTCATCGAGATGAAAATAATGTTTGGGAACGTCCATCCACGAAGGCTCCTGGGAATGGTCATCCTTCACAGGCAGCGGGTGATCAATCATTTCAAGCAACAACGATGCAGAGTCATCATGCGAGGGCAATCCCAGAGGCTGGTCAAAGACTTCTAACACCATCTATTTAATATCTTTCAGAATGCGAAGTTAAATATCTATTTTTTCATCCTCCTCAATTGAATCATCCTAGGTGACACCTGAGCCATCTCCCAAGAAATTAGAACACTTGACACAAACTTCCAAAGGTTTTTTGGGAGGTTCAGGATTAGCGGTAAGCGCAGACTTATGCTTCTTCTTTTTCTTTCCCTCGGTCCACCCATCTTCAGATGGTTGCCCAACCTGACTCTTCACAACCCAACACATCAGCAAGGAATGATCGATGATCTTGAAGAACTCATAGTATGGGGGAATTCATTCTTATTCCACCTGGATCTCAGTTCTAAAATCGTTCATGTTGAAGGTGATGATCTCTGGATGTTTGGAAGCGATGTCCTCTTCAACCATAACCCGTGAAAAGAGGAAAATTTCATCATTCAATGTATGTTGATCTATCTTAAGTGTTGTACCTATTCAAGAGGTGATATCTTTGAGAATTTTCGGATGCCATAAGTACCATTTGAGACCATGTAGTCACACCCAGACATGTACCATAGTATTCTGAGAAGTGTTTATGTTGAAAGCATAGTCCCAATCAGAGAGTTGAAAAACTTGAGGTTTTAAGTATAGATTTCCTAACATCCAAACTCGATCAAGCTCATCTTGAGATTTGATCAACATATGGAAGTATCCCTTCTCGATTGGAACTAGCTTCTATTTAATGAATCCACAGAGAAGAGAAAATTTGTGATATGATCTCCGGGTAGGACCAAGGCATGTCGCTTTTAAGATAGAAGATGTGCCCCATGATCGAATACTTGCAGCGATGTGACCATTGCTGAAGGGAATTAGGGTCCACTTCGACAAAGAACGTTCCATGTTGATGTTTCTTACAAAAGTGGGATATTTTCACCGCAACATTGCAAGGATCTGAGCCTTTAAGCACTTCATGAAAAGAAATCCCCTTCGGTCTGTCCATCGGGGGATCATCGTCCTGTTGAATTTTTTTTTTTGAAATCCATAGTCTTCATCTCTCATCTAGGATAAAATCTTTCCACAGAGGAGATCAAACTTAGAACAGAAAACCCAATAGCAATCAGAGAATGAGAAAAACCATAGATTTTGTGGTGGAACCACCAGAGCCATCGAGAGCGCTCATCACATTATTTCCCCTAAGATACTTGGTGTCGTCATGTCATTTCATATCTCCAAATGTTATGTACTATTATAAATACATATATTTAATGGATATATATGATTTTTAATTCATGAATATCATTTTGGAGATAATAGAGTTTTGAACATTTGGACAATTTGTAATTATAACATGTTCATTTTGGACTCAAGTACATAATATCGACAAAACGGCCGATATTGACTTTAAAAAATTATCTAATTTTAATGACATGGTAATAAGTGATATAAAAGGAATAATAAACTTGAAAAGGGTTCTGATGCAAGTATAAATTAACTTAAGTTTATTATTCATGCAGAGTAAGGATCATACATGATGAGTTCGACTCAAGTTAAGGTAAATTCTTAACCCAATTTCCATTCTTTGGGTTAATGTTCTACTTTTTTATTATTCCATGCTATGATTACATAAGAAATAACTTAATAATTTACTATATTGTATTTATAAATTACTTATGTGTACATATAGTCAATACACCTAATCGATCAATTTTAATTACAAAATAATCATTATATGGGACTTCGTCTCAATATCCTTTCATTGAGGCATATTTTTTTATACATGACATTATTTTATACAGTGTATAATTATACTATTTTTCTTTTATCTCATTCAATGGATTTCAAAAAGAATATTTTGTTTTACGAAGCGGTTTAATAAATGACAAATGGAATGTTTCTTTTTAACGTGCGGGGTGACAATGACCTTTATTCTGCCATGAGCATTATTTTATATCTGACATCCTTAACAAGCCGTAATGTTTATATAGAGAAAAATAAATACCAAAAATCCTTTTCTTGAATTTTGGTATTGAAAATGATTTTGATAATGTATTGATTATGTCAATATCTTGAAATTTTATATTGTGATTGGAATGTGTCAATGTTATCTTTCCTTTAAGATTATTTTATGTGTTATGATTATGTTATTGTTTTTTGGAATTGTTTATGTATATGGTTGGTTTTGTGATAAACCTAGTGTGGGTGAGACTGAGATAGATCTCCAATGAATTGGGTAACATGAAAGAGGTATATGTTAATGTTTCTTCAAAGACATTTTGGGAATATACTATGATGTGTATTTCAAACGTAACTCTATACGTAGTTGTGAAAGATACAACATATGTATGTTATGGATGTCACAAGTTACCTTTTGATTTATTATTTCTATTTCTCATTCATAAATTTTATAATTTCAGGAGGTATGTTAAAGAGAATATGTTTTATGATTGAAAAGTATGATTTATTGGATTTGTATGTATTACTAGACTAATATTTTTTTTTCTTATTCTATATCGCTTACTGATCTTTTTATGCTCATTCTATGTTTTTGAAATGATTTTAAGAAGGTATAAAGAAGTATTAGATAAAAGAATAATTCAAGATGAATTTTATCAAGATAATAATTCATGTTTTTTATGGAGTTTTATTATTGTGAAAAAAAACATTACATAAGATGTGTGAACTTTGTAATTTTTGATATTTAATGTATAATTTATGACATAATTATCTAAAACTATAAACATGAAAAGATCCAAAATGTAGAATTCTGAACATAACTCAAGATTATGTAATGTTTAAGGCCATGTCCTTATAATGGTTATCATAGGTTGGTTTAGATAACTTTAGTGGTTAGGGTTTTATTAAAGCATATGTTACATAACCATAATGGTTAGCATATTAGAAAGAGTCATAGTAATTATATATAAACTTAATGAGTATAAGATAACATAAATAATTATATCTTAGAATTTTAACTTCTCATAAGATAGTATATGATGATTTTACTGATATAATCACACTAATCATTTGGGTTTTAGTAAATTGATGGATCTATGAGGATCCAATGTAACAATGGATGTGAACGAAACGGTTTTTGTTTTGTGAATATTTAATCGAAATAAATGGGAGATGAAATGATAACCCTTGTGGTAATTATCAACCAACTCTCTAAAGTGATGATTGACCACTTGAACCATGGTGATTTTTATAACTCATCATATCTGTGAGAAACAAAACCTTATGGAAGTTCAGGTAATAATACTAAAGGTATGTATATTAAAAAACCAATGTGTCAAGGATGTGAAAAAACACCTAGGAAAATGCTTTAAAGGGACAAGAAGATGTTATAGATGTTGTAATGTAGGTCATAAAGCAACAACCTATCAGGGAAAACGAAAGCATCCAGTTGACTCTAGGAAAGGGAAAAAAGTTATTTACAAGGGATTAATTGAATGTTTTAAGGGTGGTGTTCAAGGTCATTACACAAATACATTTCCTACAAAGAAGGTTAAAGAATGGGATCAGAAAAACCATATAAATATATTTCTACCAATACTAAATGCCACTCGAATTGAATATTAAGAAACGAAAAATGTCGTATGAATGGCGAGGATTATTTATTAGGCCGTGTTTTGACATTATTTAATCATAGGACATTGTGAATGATTTTTTTAGAAAATAAGTATAAAAGCGTAATATGGTAAAATATGGATAAAGGATTATGAAGAATGTTTGAGGATTAATATGTCTACATTTTAGGAATTGAAGTGTTATGTTGGATCCTTGGATGATGGTATGCTTAAAAAGTATTACTTATGCGATTACATTGGAATATATATAGTATTTGTAACCCGTAATATTTTTATATAATAATGTTAATTTTGGAATAATTATCTTTTCATTTGGGGATATAGTTATAAATAACTATTAGGTTTATATGATCATTTAATTTTAGGAAATTATGGGTTATTAGTTTTAGTGATTCAAATTCAAGGTATGAGATAAAATTTGAGGTTAAAATATGTTTTGGTTATTTTTTAGAAATTTATACCATATTTTTGAGAATGTTATAAAATTATATATTTTTTTAAAAAGGACAACACATAGACAGTGTGAAAACCCGTCATGTTAGAAAAAGCTGCTGGAATCGAACCAACAACCAATGTGCGACTAGGATTTATCGCCTACCACTGTCCTACATGAATTCCCTGGTTTGTATGACTTATTTTTTTCATTAAATAATTTTATGGAATAAAAATAAATTTATTTTGGGGACTCATTATTTATCAAATGGATATCCTTTTTATAGAAAATTGATTTAGTGATTATGTGAAAAATGTTATTTTTGTAGACGATCACTCTTTCTGGAATACTATATGCCTAATTAAAATACAATACCATGGGATTTAATTTGAGGAGTAATGGGGGAATTTTATTTTCTAAGAATATATGTTTTTTTCATGGACTTATAGTGATTTATTTTATTTATGGAAATGATTAACCTATAATAGAGAATATTTCATTAGGTTAACTACTTTTCAATATAAGCCTTTGAGACTAGCCGATGTTATTTATAGATAGATGTTAAAATTTATTGTGGTAGACTATGTGATCTAATCCTTCTAAATTTTGGTTTTCCAACATAGTTAACATTTTTATGAAAACATTTAAGTATTATTTTATTATTGGATGGTATTTGTTGAAATTTGGGTTTTGTTTGTTGAATTTTAAAAATTAAGAGTAGTATTTCTTCTAATAAAGTATTATCCTTTTTAGGGATCATCTGATCTTGTACAAAACTTTTTGGTTTTGTTTAATTTATAAATAAATGGTAAATATATAGTTCCTCTTTTTTGGATTATGTGATTCTCTAGAATTTTATTCTTGCACTTTAGATTTGACCAGGTCATCTTGAATACTCATTGAATAGAGAAAATATGTGTTTGTGGTAGAAATCTATTAATGAATGAAACTCTACTTGAAAAGTAAGTATATTTCCTTATGTTCTTAGTCAATATCATAAATAAATTCCTCAACTTTATGAAAAAGTAAAATAAACCAAAAACTTTTTTCATTCAATTTTCTTACTGGTTAGTCAAATACCATTAAACCTATTACAAGTTTATAGTTTTTTTGTAGTTAACTTTCACCTGATCAAGTTTTCTATCACTCTCTATTAGAACACAACACTTATTTTATCTTACAAATCTATGTTTTTCTTAATGGAATCATAGCATGTCCTTTCTCTAGTGAACTTTTAAACTCTTTTTATTTCTTTTAATATGATATTTTTATTGACTCTTTTTCTGATGTGGGACTCTCAATAAAGTTTTAGAGCCCAATTCTAAAATTGCAAGGATGAAATTTTGAAAAGGGGGAGACTGTGAAAACCCTTGTATTTATAAAACAATACTTTTTAATTTTTTAATAACACTTATGAATAATATATTAATTTTTTTAATGGGAGAATTTTTTTGATAGTGTACTACTCACACAACAATGAGTTTCTCCAAAATCTTACATTTCACACATCTTTGAGTTATATCGAAATATAATTCAATAATATTATTATTATTTTAAATTATAGTAAACACCTATCCAATAGAATGGTGTTAATGAAGTGTATCAAATTAATTTTGAAATATGGTTTACACAAGTTTAAATAATGATTCATTGGTTACCAATGTTTTTATATTAACATAATTGAAAACTAATTGAATATAAAGGATTTATTTTTATAAAAACCTATTTAAAAGAGAATAATTGTGTTTATGAAATCATAACATACATTATAGATTTTTATTTCATGAATCATATATGCTATATATTAAAAATAATCTTTAAAATTAATCTTATATTTTTTATAGATATGATATATGAACAAATTTTATTTTTTGAATAAAAGACAAATTTTTCAAAAAATACAGTTTTACAGCCTTTTGATATAAAACCATTTTCTAAATATAGTTTTTGTCACTTTTATATATTCTCTTTGAAAAAATAAACTTCTTAATTAAAATAAGGATATCAATATTTATGTAGGAGAAATTATTTGGTAATTTTCTGATAAAGTTCAATTTTTAACTAATTGTGAAAAATACCGCATTTTAAGTGAAATATTCCATTTTATCTAATTTATTTATACAGTTAGATTTTCTATTTAATTGGTTTTAATGTATAATTATATTATGTTATTATTATTTAATATAATTATGGTCATTGGATGTAATTTTATTTTTTAATTGCACATAAACACAAGTCAATCTTTTGATAGTTATTACTTCTTCAAAACTAGTTTTTTGGTTTCAACAATGGGAATTTATTATAATGTAATTACTAAAATTATTTGTTTTAAATTAGTAAAAATAGATTCCATATTTGGAATCAAAAGTTCCTTATTTTTTAAACAACCACTTATTTTTCTTATAATAATTTGGGATATATTGATACCACACTTAATCTTTCTCTAGATGTTTTGTGATCAATTCAATCATGGACAATATTTTTATTCACTTTTTTGGTTAATTATTTATTCATTAACTTTCACATACAAATTTCACATTATTTTCGTCATTGTAAATTTAATTTACCATAAATATCCTAATAATTTATGATGTATATTCTTATCTCTAAAACTATATATCATTCAAATATATAGTATTTTATTATTAAAACTATTTGATTGACTGGGAAAATTTTTACAAATTTATATTCCTTACTCAGTACAAATATTTCTTGATAAGGATTATTATTTTTGAATTTAATATATCATTAAATATATAGATTAAGTGATTGACCTGTAGTGAATGGGGGGTCCATGATTATATATTCCTATGATACATTAATAGGTCTCATGAGACAAATAAATAAGTTTTCATTAAATGGGTCTTCACCCATAGTCCTATGTTATCTTTTGAATGGTATTGATAGTATATGAATCATGATTCATGAGATCATGGAATCTAATATTAATAATTTCATTTCTTCATAGTTAATTTATTATTATTATAAATTTTATTTCACATTGATATTTTCCATGGTTGCATTTCAGGATAATTTTTTCGATTAAATAGCACGTGTTCTAGGTTATTTACCTAAATATTGATTATGCCTTATTTCATTATCATGTTAATTATTACATGGAATGGGATCTCAATTATTTACCTTTACATATATATTATTATTTATTTCATGTGCAATTTTTTGATTAAATAGAATTTGGTTTTGTTATTTTCCTTTCTATATGGATGGATCTTTATTTACACATGATAACTTCCACTATACATAACCCTTTCTGAGAATTTTAGATCATGATTGTTTTTTCCCTTTTCTAGGAATACAAGATGTTTACTATGAATAATATGCAGGGATATGATAGTCTGTCTAACAACCTAAGCTTCCATGGAACATTTCCCTTTGAATAATGGAATATCTTTTGTTGTAAGTAACATGGAATTTTAACACATCACTACCAATCATACTTGCTGTCATGAATAGTAATACCATTTATTGAAATTTTATAAATTTTAATTTTTAAAATAGACATCATTTTTTGATTCGGATTTTCAAAATTTACTTAGGGTGAATTAATTTGTTTAAACCTGACTATTTATTTAAATAATTATTTATTGTATTTAAATTTAAATTAGTTAAAAATAGATACATAATACCTATATAAGTTCAATGTAATTCATTGGGATCATTTTATAATAAGTTTAGATATATAAAATTTTATTGAACTTTTTACCGGCTTTTACCCGCCTACTAGCCACATTTTCAAATTTACATATAACATAATTTTACCTCTAATGTTAATTTAATTTTAAAAAACCAAGAGAAATGGTTGATATTAGTAAGTAAAATTTGGTTCAATAAGATGAAGATAATTTTTGGTTAATAATAACTTTTGACTTTTATTTACCTCGATTAAAAGTAAATAGGTTAATTAAATGTAAAAATGATATTATACTTACCCTAACACATGTCCTAATTCAAATTGAAAACTGTATTTCAAACAAAATAATCCTTAGGAATAAGATCTGATCCTCTATGGTACACTTTGATTATATTAGTACATTTATTACATTTTATTTAAAGAAGAGTTAATAGTGTTAAAATAAATATTTAAAACAAAAACATTTTTAATATATGGTTACACATAAGATAAATTCTACTATAAATATTAATTAGAAGGGTAAATAGATTTCCTAAATAATTGTAGTTTATTTATATTTTTTAGACATTACATAATTAAATTTATTTATGACAGATTGATGATGTAGTAATTACCTAATTAATGAATGATTAAAATAATTGATATTATATATATACATATAAATGTAAATTGATTCTTATCAGGAATTAAAAAAATTTATAGGTTAATATTACATTTCAAGGTTGATTAAATAAATGTTTTTCGAAGTGATATTGTTTTTCTGACTTTCACAAAAACAAAATATCAAATAGTGTCAAAATTGTCATAAATGAGTTTTTATAACAAATACTATATTATTAATTGATGTAATATTCTTAAAAATATATGTTTTAGCCAAATTACTTATATAAAGGTAATATATATCAATACTAAACCACTTGGGGTTATCTAGTCATTTAGAGTAAGTTTGTTAACCATTTATTATAATAATACAAGAAGACATTGTAAAAGTTATACTATTTAACTATGAGTTAAATTTCAAATATAAGGTTAATATGGTAACCTAAACCCGTATAAAACCTATTGGTTGAGGTTTTTTTGACCCATACACACCTAATCTTTGAAATAAATTCTTCTTTAGCTATTATAAACCGAATATTATTGTATAATAAAATAACATTTCAAGCTTTTCTTAAAGTGACCCTAACCTCTTTTATAAAAGGGTACTCACCCTTGTTAAACAATCGCACCTCCAAATTCATTTGGCTCAACCAAACCCTTCTCAAATAACCTCCCAACTACCCCTAAGTATACCTAGTGTCCATACATTGATCATAAATCCAACTTATGGAGCCCTTTTGATCAACTCAAAAGAAAACACATAAAGAAGAGATAATAATTTCACCACCTCTTTCAAAGTTCGTTTCTTCTTCTACTTATTCTTTCATTGTTGATTTCATAAAAAAATAATAACTGTAATAACATATTCATACTGTGATGTGATTATAAATATGGTAAAACCATTTTAATTATTCTATCCATCATATAAATGACAAGTAACAATACGTGCATAAGTATGACTTACCGTCTCTATGTCGTGGTGTAGTGTGTTATTCAAACACAACATTATTTGGATGAGTATAATAAAGAGTACAACTTATTATAATAATAAATGTAAAATTATAATTATTATATATATATATGATATAACATTCAATTACATATTATTTCACTATTAATTGAATGATTATGTCTCTCGTGCATACGTACGAATTACCGTCTCCACGAAAGCGATAGAATTCATTCCCCATCGTAACCATTCAAAAATAATTTTCAATTTATGATTAAAATTAATTTTTAAGAACATAATATCATTTTTATATGAATCAATTTCAACATATTCATATCAAACACAAATTACGTAACAAAGCATATAATGATAAACAAATCACTTAACACCCGAAACAATGATACTACTGAAATATTATTAACAAAGAAATATTAAAATATCATATATGATATCATATTTATGTATTTTGTTCTTTTATTATTTAATAAAAATTATATAACTATTATACAAGAGGTTAACATACCATTTATCAAGGGAATGTACAAGGTAAGGGTTAATTCTACAATCTCTTTATTTATCTAAGATTGTATATATGTAAGTATCTACAAGGACCTCTTTATAATCCACATCCGTCTCTCTTAAAAACTTATTTAAATTTTTTTTACTATTTACAACAATATTGGTTAAAGTTATTTATACCCTTTGTTACTTTTTTAATTTTTTTTTGAAATTAATCTTTCTATCGTTTTCTAAACATGGCACTTTGTGGCCTTTTTAATGAAATAAGGATAGAATGTTTTTTAACTTATACAGAAGGTGTGGCTATTTTCTACCATTATAACACCTTCTAAGAATCCCTTAAAATATAATAAAAATATATTTAAAATAATTTTTTTCTTTTATAATTACATGTCTTTTAAATGATTTCAAAACAGACAGAGATATTTCTCTCAAACAGTTTTGATTTCAGCTATGTCGACATACTTTGAAATATTTTACACCTGTTTGAAGTTGATTTGTTATGATACAATATGCCATATTATATTGATGTTTTTGGGATATTCTTGATTTAGGATGTGTTATTTTTATACCATTCATGGTTTATGGTTAATGTATTAACATTTTGTATGCTACTTTTAATACGAATGATTATGTTCTATTTTAACCTTTTCATCTGAGGAATACATTAGACTAAGTATGTGATGGGTGGAGAACTATACAGCTTCTCAATGAATCAGTAGGTCTCATGAGAAAAACTAGTGTCTTCTCATAAGGCCTTGATACAATCATTATGTGTAGTCTTGGCATGAGGCCTTGATTATGTGGTTATGATGTCCGACATTATGCATTCCATCATTATGAAATTTTTTATTGATATTACATGTGATTATTTGACTAGTATAATATCAATGTGAATAAGTAAATGTAATTATTTTATTTATCATTTTCATATTATTCTCTTGTTTAAGTTTAAAAGGATTGTGTTTTAGTTTTATACATTTCCTTACATGTTTATGTTTATTTATAAAAGTTTTCGTTATATTGTTATCCTTACTAATCACCTGTGCTCACCTCTATATATGTTTTATTTTTTCCAGGATGCAAATTAATATATTATGACTAACCTGCAAGGATTTTATAAGGGATATGATTGTGTTAAAAGGATACACAATGTTGTTTTTTTTATTTCATGATGTAATGTAAAACTTTGGTATGTATCTAGTACTTCCAAGGCTACTAAATTGATCGGTCTTTTGGGAAATGATCCTTTGTTTCTTGGAAATGTTAGTTATTAATGCACTGACTCAGGGTAACTAGGGTCGGGGCATTATAGTTGGTATCAGAGGATGTTTAGTACAAACCTTGGAAGCTAGATTTAGAAACAAATCTGATTAGAGAACATTAACCTAAGATAGACTTTGATAATTAATAGAGAAGAACATCCTAGAATTTTGGTTATGTAGAGATTTTTTGAGTTTTCCAAGTAATACATCCTTGACTAGATACAAGAAGGTAGAGGCAGCTCTAGAACAGATGTTCCTAGGTGTGAAAACTCTGGCAAGGAGTTTCAGGATTGACCTGGGGTATGCTGGTACATGACAACATGCCATGCTAAACTCTGGGTTACGACACTCTAGGGGGATATGCTTAGGATAATTTACATTTTCTTTACAAACCATTATGAAGGATTTATGAGTATATAACTACTCAAAGAATTAATTATTATGATTATAGATTATATCCACAAACTATTCAATTTATGTTAAGTGTTTTACAAGTTTGTAATAATGTATTTCTATTCATAAAAAAATGTAGTGTATGAAATTTTTTAGAAATGACGTTTAGTGGAAGGAATGGAAACTGTATCAAAACATGTAATACATGTAGGGATTGACCATTTACTTAAGATAATTATAGTGAAGTTGATGGTGCAACTGGTGCTGATTAGCTTATCACCATACTGGGATGACTCACTCAGGTTATGAATAATAACCTTACCCGTATAGAGCACCTTGATCAACAACACGGAGGATCAATGTTAGACAGCTTCATGAGGAAACAAACACCAACATTTATTGGAACTACAAATCCATTTGTAGCTGACCAATGTATATGTTCCTTATAGAATGTATTTAATGCATTGGGGAGTAGCGAAAGGAAAAAAGTTGTCATGGCAGTTTATCGCTTCATGGGAGATGCAGATCAGTGGTGGTAATTATTTCAAAACACAAAGGATGATGAAGAAGTATCAAATATAGAATGGATATAGTTTAAAGATATTTTCATAGAAAAATACTTTCCTCGTGACCATCGAGCGGATATGGAAATTTAGTTTTGGTGTTTGAAGAAAAATTAGGATGATAATGTCGCAAAGTATGAGGATAACTTTACGTGGTTAAAATGGAATGCAACAGATTATATATGTAACCCAAGAAGTAATATTGATAAATTCATCGATGGGTTAAAACCATTTCTTCATCGAGCATTAGTCTCACAATCCTTCTCATTATATGAATATATTGCCTCATGTGTTATCAAGATAGAAAATGAATTCTCTATATCTTATGGCTTTAAAACAAAGCAAGAGAAGAAGAGATATATTGAACACTCTGAAAATCGAAATAAGGGGGAGAAGAGAATATTTGAATATCCATCCTATGATAAATGTTGGATGAAACACCCCAGTACATTCCTGAATGGAATGTGAGTTTGTTATAAGTGTGGTGAAAAATGCCACCAAGCTCATGATTGCAAGGGAAAGAAAGAGGCTGTCAATGTTGAATGATATAATTTTAGAGAAATGGGGCATTATGAAAATGAATCACCAAAGATCATAGGAAACGTGCCTCAGAAAAGGCCAAGGGAGAATTGCTTTGCTTTTGAGATCACTACTGCTGAGGATGAAGCTCTGAAATACATGGTGGAAGGTAATTTAATGGTTTACTCAAGTATATCCAATTCTTTATTTGATTCAGGATCATCAAATTGTTTCATATCTTCCTAGTTTTCTAATAAAATTAGATATTTCCAATTTTTTTTAACAATTGAGTTTTCAGTCAAAACTCTTCATGGATGTATCATTGTAAAAATGTTTTTGGAATCATTTCCCATTTGGGCATATAAACGTTCTGTGTCTACTGACCTCATCATCATACCCATGATTTAATTTGATATACTCCTTAGTGTGGATTGGCATTCAATCCAGGATGCAATAATTCATTGTAAGAAGGAGGATAAAATTTTAGATGATGATTAGGAGTACCTTATCATTAGAAAAGAAATGTCGCCACTTGATTCTTATCTAGATCCACCCCCAGTAGCTCTACTAAATTCAATTATTGGGTAGAAAGCGAATGAAATAACTATGGGTGAGAAAGAGAATGTGAAACTATAGTATGTACCTATTGTGAAAGAATATTTTGGTGTGTTTCCATGGGATTTACGTGGAAATCCTTTAGATTGAGAAATTGAGTTTTCCATTGACTTAATTCCTGTTTCAAGAACCATATCGATGACCCCTTATAGAGTGGCCACTGTGGAATTAGTGGAAATAAAGAAACAACTAGAGGAGTTGGCTAATAATGTATTTATTCTCCCTAGTGTTTCTCCATGGGGTGCCCCTGTTCATTTTGTCAAGAAGAATGATGGATCTATGAGGTTGTGCATTGACTACAAAGAGATCAATTCTATAACAATAAAGAACAAGTATCCCCTACCTCGCATTGAGGATTTATTTGGCCAAATTCATGGAGATAAATATTTTTCAAAGATTGACCTTCGATCTAGATATCACCAGTTGTCTGTGAAGAAGTAAGAAATTCCAAAAAAAGAATTTCGAACCGGGTAGAGACATTACGAGTTTATAGTAATGCCTTTTGGAATGACTAAAGAACCCTATGTTTTTTAGGGAGCTAATGAGTAGAGTTTTTATGGAATATCTAGAAAGATTTTTAGTGGTATTTATTTATGATATATTGGTTTAATCCAAAAAATAATAAGATAATGAAAATCACTTGCGCACTATTCTGAAAACCCTTAGAAGAAAGGAATTATATAGGAATTTTAGAAAGTGTCAATTCTGGCTTCAAGAAATTTCTTTTCTATGCTGTATTGTCTCTAACTATAGTGTATCAGTTGATACTTCTATGACAAGAGCAATAAAAGAATGTCCAACACCGAGGAGTATAACTGAGGTATTCGGGTTTATAGGTTTGGTAGGTTATTATCAGCATTTTGCCCAGAATGTTTCCAGATTGGCTAACCTATTAACCAATATCACATGTAAAGGGGTTAAATTTGTTTGGAAAAAATAGTGTAATGAATGTTTTGAAGAACTAAAGAAAAGATAAGTCTATGCATCTATCGTGAACCTAAAATTGGGGAATGATGGGTCTGTTATTTATGGTAATGCGTCAAAGAAAGCACTTGGTTGTATCCTTATAAAAAATTATAGTGTTATTGCCAATGCATCCTGATAGCTAAAAATTCATGATAGAAACTATCCCACTCATGATCTTGATTTAGCGACAGTAATCTTTGCTTGGAAGATATAGATATAGTATCTATATGGTAAAAAATTTGAGATATATACTGATCACGAGAGTTTGAAGTATATTTTCTCACAAAAAGAACTCAACATGAGGAAAAGGTGGTGGATTGAACAACTCAGGGATTATGATTTCACTATACACTACCACCTAGGGAAGGAAAATAAGGTCGCAAATTCTTTGAGTAGAAAGAACCATGGAGTTTTGAGCATGATGAGAGTTGAAATGGATCCTATGTTTAGGGATCTAGAACAAACTGATATTGAAATAATCACCGAGGGTGAGACATTAATACATTTTCAAATGGAAGCTAAACCATCTTTACTTGAAAGGATAAAATTTTCTTAGACTGATGAGGATTAGTTTCAATAGAAAATTAATGCTGTGAATAATGGGTAATTGATCAACTTCATATATGAAAATGGAATTTTGAAATTTGAGAATAGACTTTGTGTTCCTGATATACCTGCTCTAAAAAGGGAATAGTTGGATGATTCTCACAGTTCTAATTTTTCTATACACCCTAGTTTCACTATGATGTTATAGATTTGAAGAATCATTTTTGGTGGGACAACATGAAGAGGGTGATTGCATATTATGTGTCAAGATGTATGGTTTGTACATAGGTGAATGCGAGAAGATAACATCTTAAAAGAGACATTCAACCTCTTCTCATACATGTGTGGAAATGGGATGATATTACGATGGAATTTTTCATGGGGATACCAAAGACTCCTAGGAGGAATGATGCAATATGGGTCATTGTTGATTGTCTTTCCATGTCTACATATTTTCTTTCTATAAGATATTATTTACCACTTGAACGTCTATCCAGACTATATATTAATAATGTTGTAAGACTTCTTGGAGTACCCCTATCGATTGTTTCAGATTGTGATCCCTGTTTTATATCATGATTCTGGAAAAGTCTTCAGAATTCCATGGATACTGAACTTTGTTTGAGAACTGCATACCACCACCAAACTGATAGACAATTAGAATGGACTATTGAAAATGTAAAAGACATGTTGATATCTTGCTCCCTTGAATTCATGGTTTGTGGGATCAATATTTACCTCTGGACGAATTTTCCTATAACAATAGCTTTCATTCATGTATTCATATGGAACTATATAAAGCATTATATGGAAAGAGATTCCGCACACCAACTTGATGGGATGATGTTAGTGAAAGGAAACTTGTAGGTGCAGAACATGTTGAGGAAATAATATAAACGATGAATATTATCAATACACACATCAAAGTAGCTCAAAGTAGAAAAAAGAGCTATATAGATAACCGAATGAAGGATTTTGAATTTCAAGTAGGTGATCATGTTTTTTTGAAGGTATCTCCATAGAAGGGTGTTATAAGATTCAGTAATAAGGGTAAATTAAGACAAAGGTACATCGGACCTTTCGAAATTCTAGAATGAATTGGAGTTGTAGCTTACCGTTTGGCAATGCCTCCATGTCTCTCCAAAGTTCATGATGTGTTTCACATATCCCCCTTGAGAAAATACATACCTTACCCAATGAATGTACTATCATATAAAGAATTAAATCATGAACAAGATCTATCCTTTTTCGAATAGCCTATCCAATTTTTTTATACCAGAGAACAAGTGTTGAGAAACCAGATGATTCAACCGGAAAATGTTTTATGGAGAAACAATAAAATAGAAGAGGCAACATGGGAACCCAAGGAACATATGATGAAGAACCACCTGAATCTATTTATGTAATGTTATTCTAGAAATTTTGAGGATTAAATTATTTGAAGGAGGGAAGAATGTAACACCCCGAGCTTCCACGATATGTTTTCATTTGAATAATGTAATAGCTTGCGTTGTACAAAACATGGAGTTTCAACACACGACGACCAATCAAACTAGCCATTATGAATAGTAATACCCACTTTTTTAAATTTTTATATATTTTATTCTTCAAAATGGACTTCATTTTTGGATTTGGAATATAAAAATTAGCATTGGGTGATTTTTGGTATTTTTCTAAATTTTTTTAATTTTGGATGAATAGTGAAAAACACTGCGTTATTGTTTAAAACTGACTATTTATTTAAATAATTAGTTATTTTATTTAAATTTAAATTTTGTAAATATAGATACAAAATACCTATATAATCTCAATGAAATTTATTGGAGTTATTTTATAATAAGTTTAGATATATAAAATTTTATTGAACTTTTTACCGTCTTTTTACCCACCTACTAGGCACATTTGAAAATTTACATAAAACGTAATTTTACTACTGTTGTGAACTGAATTTCAAAAATCAGACAGACATGGTTGATATATTTAAGTAAAATTTGGTTCAATAAGATGAAAATAATTTTTGGTGAATAGTATGTTTTGACTTTTATTTACCACGATTAATTATAAATAAGGCAATTAAAGTTAAAAGTGATAATATACATACCCTAACACATATCCTAATTCTATTTTATATGTGTATTTAGACCAAAATAAACCTTATGAATAAAAAGTGATCCTCTTTGGTCCACGTGGATTAGATTTGGGCATTTATTATATTTTTTAAAGAAGAGTTAAAAGTGTTAGATTCAATGTTTAAGAACTAAACCATTTTTAATATAGTGTTACACATAAGATAAATTATACTATTAATGTTCATTAGAAAGGTATAAATATTTTCTACATAATCGTATTTTATTTATAATTTTTAGACATTAAATAATTAAATTTATATACACCACAATGTTGATGTAGTAATTACCTTATTAATGAAATATTAAAATAATTAATATTATAAAATTATAATTAAAAGTAAATTGAAAAATTTTCTGAATTCCATTAATTTTATAGGTTAATTTGACATTTTACGGTCGATTAAATATTTTTTTTTGAAGTGACAATGTTGTTATGACTTTCATAGAAACAAAATACCAAATAGTCTCAAAATTGACATAAATGAGTTTTTAAAACAAATACTATATTAAAACGTGATATAATATTTCTAAAAAATTAAACATCGTCCAAAAAACATAGATAAGGTTATATATATCAATAATTAACCACTTGGGGTTCTCATGGATTTTTATAGTATGTTTATTAACCATTTAATTAAAAATACCTGAAGACATTGTAAAAGTTAAACTACTTAACTAAGAGTTAAATCTAAATGATAAGGTTAATATGGTAACCTAAACCTATCTAAAACCTATTGGTTGAGGTGTCTTAGAACCATCCCCACCATAGCCTTAAAATAAATCATTTTGGTTCCATTTTAAACTGAATATGATTTTATAATAAAATAATATTTCAAGCATTTCCTAAAGTGATCCTCACCTCTCTTATAAAAGGGTAGTTATCATTCTCTCAAAATCACACATCCAAAGCCATTTGGATCAGATGAAACCTACTCAAATATCTCCCAAACTACCAAAAATTAGACCTAGAGGCCTTACTTTGATCATAATTCCAACCTATGATGACCTTTTGGTCAACTCAAAAAGAAACACCCGAAGAAGAGGTGATAATTTGACCACATCTTTGAAAGTTTTTTTCTTATTCCACATCCTCTTTCATTATTTATTTTAAAAAAAATTAATTCAATACCATATACAGACTGTGATGTTATTATAAATTTGGTACAACCATATTAATTATTCTATCCATCCTATGATTGACAAGTCACCATACGTGCATACATACGGCTCGCCATCTCCACGTTGTGGTGTAGTTTGTTATTCAAACACTTCATTTTTTTGATGGGTATAATAATGAGTAATTGATGTAAATAAAAAATATAACATGTTAATGATTCATTATATATGATATACAATCAAATTACATATGATTTCACCATCAATAAAATGACATTGTTTCTCATGCATACGTATGGATTATCGTCTCCACGAACACGATGAAATTCATTCCCCTTTGTATCCATTCAAGAATAAGTTTCACTTTATGATTAAAAATAATTTTTAAGGACTTAATATCATTCATGCTATGAATCAAATACAACCTATCCATATCAAAAATGACTAACGTAACCAAGAATATAAAGGAAACTTATTCAGTTAACACAAGAAACAATGATACTACTAATATATTAATATCAAAGAAATATTAGAAGATCATATATGATATCATATTTATGTATTGGGTTCTTGAATAATTTAATATCAATGATTTAACTATAATACAAGAGGATAACATACCGTCAATCAAGGGAATGTACAAGGTAAGGGTTAATTCTACAATTTTTTTATTTATCGGATGTTGTTTATACATAAGTATCTTCTGGGACATCATTATAATCCACATCTATGATTCTTAAAAATTTATTTCAAAACGTTTTACTATTTATTATAATATGGGTTAAATTCATTTCCCCCATTGTTTGAATTTTTAAAAAATGTCTTGAAAGGAATCATTATGTCGTTTTCCAAACAAGTTACTTTATGACCATTTCGATGAAATAAGGTAAGGATGTTTTTTTAAACTTATACAACGGGCGAGGCTATTTTCCACCATTATAACACCTTCTTTGATTCCCTTACCAGTTTAAAAGAATATTTTTAAAATTAATGTTTTCTTTTTTAGTTTTAGGTCTTTTAAATGATTTCAAAATTTAAAGAGATATTTCTCTGAAAAAAAATTTATTTCATCTAGGTAAACATCCATTGATGGATATTAAACTTGTTTGAAGTTGGTTTATTATGATACAATCTTACATATTATATTTATGGTTTTGTGATATGTTTGAATATGGATGTGTTATTTTTATACTATTCATGGTTTATGGTTAATGTATTAACATTCTCTATTCTAGTTTTAATATGAATTTTTATGTTATGTTTCAAACTTTCATATGAGGAGTGCATTAGACTTAGTAGGTGATGTGTGGAGCCTTCTATACCTCCTCGATGCATCGGTAGGTCTCATGAGACAAACTAGTGTTTTGGCACAAGTCCTTCACAAAATCATTATTTGTTGTTTGGAAAGAGGCCTTGACTATGTGGTTATGATGTCTGGAATTATGTATTCCATCATTATAAACTTGGCTATTGATATTACATGTGATTTTTAGACTAGTAGAATGGACATGTGAATAAGAAAATGGAATTATTTGATTTAGATTTTCCATATTATGCTCATGTTTATGTTTAAAAGGCTTGTGTTTTACACTTATACATTGCCTTCACAGTTTATGATTATTTATGAAAGTTTATACTATATTGTTATCCTTATAGAGCACCTGATCTCACCCCTTTCTATGTTTTATTTTTCCCAGGATGTGAGGAAATATAATATGGCTGACCTGCAGGGATAATCTAAGGGAGATGATTGTGTTAAAAGGAGACATAATGTTGTTTTTTATTTCATGATGTAATGTAAAACTTATGTATGTATCTAGTACTTACAAGGCTACTAAATCGGTCGGCCTTTGTGGATATGATCCCTTGTATTATTGTAATGTTATGTATTAGTACACATACATTGGGTTACTGGGGTTGGGGCTTTACATTGTAAATAATGATATTCTTAGAAAAATTATGTGGTAATTTGGGTTTTCAAATGTAATACATGAATCATGTATGAATGTATTTTACCAAGACTACAAAACCATTTGGTTCATTATGATGTCATCACATGTATCAAGAACCAAAGTAGTAAATTAACCACTAAATCTAGGTTAGGGGGATGAGGTCATCAAAGTTACTATTATTCTTTTATTCAATTTTAGTTTCTAGCTTCCTTGGTGTACTCAATTTATCCATCATTCTATTTATATATTTATATCATTTTTCTATTTCAATATTCATAATATAATAGAGAGTGTGTTGTAAAATTTTCATATTAAATAATTTTCTCCCTCTTATTCTTCTTCAAAGGTACCCACTTCCACTAAAGTGATGGATTTTTGTTTCTTTATATAACCATTAAAAATTATGTGTCTTACTTGTACAGAGTTTCTTATTCAAACCAATTAAAACTAAGTTGTTTTAGGTTTTCTTACAACCATTAACGTCAAGTGTAAATTAAAAGACCCAATACCTTAAGGGGAGTAAATAGAGGCACTCATCTTCAGTTTCCATCCAAATTCCTTTAACAAATTTCTTCAAGATTTGTTTTAATTCAACCTTGAATACTAATTAAATTTTCTTTTATCACTTAATCCTTCTATTAAATTTCATAAATGTTTTAAAAATAAATTATGATCTTATTTAAATATTACTTGAACCAATAATTTATATTATAGAACAACTTTATTTCTAAACGATAACCTATTTCAATGAACAACCATTATGGATGGACATTGCCTATATCAACCAATGATATCCCAAGTGACACTCAAAAGGATGATTTCTATTATTTGAGTTCTTGGATTTTAGTTTTTAGAAAACTTTAATGTCTATATTTTCTAAAATTTCTGGTTATCCTATTTGGAAAATTTTCTTGTCTAGTTATAAAATAACTAAGGTATCATTGTTAAAATGGAATCTTGATGATATGGTGGATTTTGCGATTGATGGAAATACCAATAATTCTATTTATTTTGGGTTTTATTGTTTTGTATTAAATTGTATTTCAATTTGAAAAACATTATATGAAATTTGGAATCTTGTTGAAGTCACGTATGAGGGTATAAACAAATTACAGGATAATAGAGATGACATTTATAATCAAGAATCCTAATGTTTTACAATTAATTTGAATGAATCAATTATTGAGATGTTTATTAATTATTCAAAAATTTAAATGGAGGAAATTATCTCAGTGATGTTATTATAATAGATATTCTTGTGAAGAAGATACATTTGGTATTTCCATGTTCTTGGTCACAAAATATTGTGGCGATTCAAGAAGAAGGGGATAAAATATCATTTTTTATAAGAACAAATTGGGTCTCACACAACCAACGATATTACTATAAAGACGAAAGATGAATAGGAATCCAAATAAGTCATGTAATAGAAGGAAATCGACTTTAAGGAAATAATTGATGACTCTTTAGGATATGATGTATAAAATGATCACTTAGTCAAGATATTAATCAAATTCACAAGGAATAATAAATCACATCATCATGTGAGAAAGGTGAATCAATGTAGAGAAGTAGAGGTAACATGATATGAATCAAATAAAAAGGGAAACATCAACGAATATTGCCTTATATAATAAAAATTGTTTGATAGATGTGAATAAAAAATTAAATCCTTAAGAAAATTTACTTGCAGTTCTACTGAAAACTCTCTATCTTAAACTCAATATAGTTAAAATAGTTCCATAGGTATCATAGTTGATAATGAGGTAAATGGGGTGGTAAATTCTGTTATTTCCTCTTATTCTTCATGTTATTCAATTAATTGAAATTGCGAACACATTAAATGTGAAGGAGATTAATTATAGGGTATATTTTTTAAAGATATGTCATGTCATAATGATCAACTCAATTAAAATGTGTAGGATGGAAACCATGTCAAAATATTTTGGCTCTAACACCACCTGTTGTAACCCAATGCGACCCTGAGAGTGGTATGAATATACGTATAACCAAAATTAAAAACATTACTCTACATGATTTGGAATTATTCTTCTTGTGTTTGAATGAACTATTATTAACCTAAAAATTTTATGATTCAATTAGAAAAACAAACACAAAAGTACAGAAACCTAAATCATGTAAAAAATATAATTTTTTACATAGTACACCACAAACAGCTATATACAAGGGGAAAATTCCATCATTTTTTGATGATCCAAAAAAACCTAATATTCAATTGTACTATGGTTATAATTTTTTCTCAATGGTAATTTTGGTTTCAGGTAAACCTTATTTATAGTTTTTAGGATTTATTGACACCTCACCCATGGGACACTCCATATTTTCCTCCACCACACACTACATTGATGGATGATCAGGGAAATTTATATACATGAGGGTCTCTTAAATTTCACCATGGTAAACATGAGCCTGTTCCATAACTAACACAATATGAATGTGCAGTAAAATACAATATTATTTAGACTTTCTACTTTAAACTAGATGAACTCACAACCATATGATTGATATTTTTGTCTAGGTCTTCTTAGAAATACAATAACATTTTAACGCAGTAGATTATAATTACGTGGTATAAGTTACCTTAAAAAGTAAATTTTATTTTAAATATCAAATATAATACTTATAAACCACAATATATTAATCTTTATGAACTCAAAATATCCCAAATGTGATCACATAGATTTCTAGTATAGTTATTCTATTAAAACATAGACCGTGTTAATACTACTTTGTGTATCTTTTTTGAGAAACCATATACAGAAATCGATGTCTGTAGAAAAATATTCGCGTATGAAACATGGTAAGGTATATATTAAATATCATCCAAGATAATCACACCATATCTTCAGTGTTCTTCATTTCACTGCTTCCTTATCAATGTTTCATAGACAACTCTGAAACAACTATATCATTCTTGCCCGCTGCCTTCAGGAAAATGATATCAGATGAACATTTTTGAACTACTATAACATTAAAAACTCTCTTCTCAACACTTATTCATGATACCATATCACTTCCACTTATTCATTATAGTATTTATCAAGTTCCCATAATTCTCTATGATAGATAACACATTTAATGGTATTGAAATATACTTTATTAATTGGTAACTAACACTTTTGAACAAAGTATATTGTGTGTGTTTTATATACTATATTAATATAGTAATAAATGAAAAATCAATATCACAAAACCATATACACATGAGAAAATACCCTCTAGCCTTACAAAATTTGTTATTGTACACTAAACCTACCACATGTGAAGAGTTTTTATGGGTCTTATTAAAATAAATAAATTAAATAGGTTTTGTTTTTATTTAAAAATGGTTTTCAATGACATTGATTGATTTAAGTGGTTTTATATTCTATATAAGTAATTGAGGGCACCAACACCTTTTCATTAGATAAATGACACTGGAAAGGTGTTTAAGAGCGAAATTACTTTTTCATTTTTGAAGGTGAAAGGTGTTTCATCCCCAATGAATGTATCTAAATAAAACATGAATGGTGTGTAGGGGAATTTTGAATATACTAAAAGCTAGAGAATTCATCCCCATCCTTATATTCTCTGAATTTTACACCTCATTCAATCTAGTGTTAAATTATTGTAAGTGGTGGATCTCTAGAAATAGATTTAGAGGGTTAAAAATCTACCATACTACATTTAATGGTTTATTCATGGTTATGTAATTTAATTTATTTAATATATTAATTAATATTACAAATTAAATTTATTAATTTGTAATAACAATGTTTAATTAGTTCATAATATGATGTTTAATATTAATAAAAAATTTCTTAATTAGTTATTAATAAGATGATTAACATTAGAAATAATAATGGTTAATAATTAATAATTGCTAGTAACTAAGAATAACATAATTTAGAATTATTTTAATTAGTTACTGTTGGTCGGAGTGGTTTACTCAAGAGGGGGCTGAATTGAGTACCAATTAAAATTTCTGTAATTAAAAACACTATCTTAAAGACCCCCAAATAAAATAATAAATTAAACTGTAGTGAATTTATATTAAAGTAGAGGTTCTTTTAGATTCTCAAGGGATTGATTAATTCCTAGTTAATCAACACAGGAGTGTGTGATTATCTTTTGAAACTAACTTACTAATCTACACCTAACATAAACACATGCTAATTTAATTATCAAAGTGACTTAAAAACCAGTATTGGTTTTAAAGTGATTAGCAGCGGAATAAAACTTTGAAAGAGATGGCACAACAAATGTAACCAAGAGGTTCAGTCTCAAGCCGAGACTTAGTCCTCTCAAAAGTTTATATAAAAATGATCCACACCCTGGATCAGGGTTCAACAGTTTACAACTGTCCAGGTCCAAGACCTCTACCACTGTTCTTCGTGGGAAACAGTACAACAGCAACCAGCTGTCCAGGTCACACACGACCTCTACCACTGTTATTCGTGGGAAATAATGAATGAAAGAGTTTGGTAAGGATTTACAAATCCTCCAGTTTAAGTACAGGAGACAGTGTATGTGTTAGATACAGCAGATAACACACACTGCTCGAAAAGTATAATAATAAATCACAGAACAAGAGATGTAGAGTTTAGAAGTGGTTCTGGTGATTTCAGTGTAGCTTTGGACTCCTTTGGATTCGATCAGAAGTGAATCTGAGTCCTCTTCTCGTTTTTGTTTAAGAAACAGAGTGTCGTATGCTCCAGGTTCACAGATAGTGAAAATGTAGTGGTTGAAGTTCTTCAGTGTTCTTCTTATATGAACAGAACACTTCTCGAGTATTCTTGATTGTCTATGAGCTTCTCTGTGTTCTTCTCGTTCTTGTGTTTTGTAGTATATTTCATCCACCACACTCTCGTCACGTCGAGTTGGGCAGTGTAGTCTTCTCGTATTTATCTCACGGGCAACAGGGGACCGAAAAGATTTCCTTTCTGCAGGTACGAGGTACGGGTTCCTGACATCCGACAACCTTTATCAGATATTTGACAAATCATTAAAATGTACATGATATGAACGTTGGATAGATTAAATAAAGATAAGAAATAAAGAAATTCAAACAGTGAGTCGAGTGATCGGTAGATAATCAGCATCGGTAGCTTGGACATCGGTAGCTCAATTTCATTTGTTGATTTGACTCTATCGGTGGCTCTATGCGTTGGTTGGTATATGCTTGTATTGGTGAATTTGTTTATCGGTATCTCCATGCGTCGGTAGCTCCATGCGTCGGTAGCTCCATGCGTCGGTAGCTTCATGCGTCGGTAGCTCCATGCGTCGGTAGCTCCATGTGTCAGTAGCTCCATGCGTCAGTAGCTCTATGTTTGTATCGGTAGCTGTCTGTAAGTAAGTAGCTTACTTTTATAAGCACATCGGTAGCTCTGCGTTAAGTATATCGGTGACTCTGTCTGTCGGTAGACTAAGTCTATCGGTAGACTCGGTACCGGTAGCTCTTTATCAGTAGCTATTGGCAGATTACTTATCTGTTTTATGCAGAACACATCCGATTGTGTTAGAATCAATTTATAACTTGTATGAACATGGATAAATGAGGATTAACATATTCCAAAGACTATTTTAATGATTATTATTGGTTTGATCACAGATTTGAAAGAATTAAAGTATAGATCAATGATACTTAAAAATATCATAGAGAATGAAAACATAATTGGGATTTTCAACACATATGAATACATGATTGAGATTATCAAAACAGGTGAGGTCAACAATCTCCCCCTTTTTGATAATCACAATTTATGATATGGGCATTTAACATAGTGAAAATATAATAGTAAATAGTATAATATTGAAAACAATTTTCTCAGAGAAAACAACATCAGAGATAATAGAAATAGTATGATATAGACATAAGTTATCAGAGGTAACAATCATAAGGTACCGAAGGTAAAAAGAACCATAATAATATCAGAGATAAAATTGAAAAGAAGATTATTTTTCTCCATTGAAAATATTTCTCATTCTCTCATTTCGTTCTCCCCCTCTTATTGTTCTCCCCCTTTGTGATAATCAAAAAGTGGGAATGCATATATATAGGAGACAAATAAAATATGAGATGTAAAATGAGTTCATCTGTATTAGAGCAGTCAGAAAGTACAGAAACAGAATACAAATAAATTCCTATCAAAAATCCTGGCCACTGGATTAAGCCACATCTTCAACGTGAGATTTTCCTTTGGGATCAGAAGAAGGTTCGGGTGGTGAGGATGCAGGTGAGGGTTTTGGAATGCCAGAAATGATCAAAGGAGGCTGGGCCACTGACACAGAGTCAGGCCTGTAGGTTGAAGATCATTGGGTGATCATTGGTGTGAGGCTTCGAATAGCTTGAGTAGGAGTCAGCTGGACTGTGGAAACAGCTGAGGCAGAAGCAGGCAAAGCAGGAGGTACGATGACTGGTCTGGCATCAACATGCAAGAAGGGTAGAAACAAATTTCTAAAATCCATAATAATTCCTCCTCCTCATTCCATAGCATAGATGAAATCATCTTTGTTCTCCATGAATTTCTCCAAAGCAGGAGTCAATTGTCTTAGTTGGCTCACTTGTTCTCTAAAAGCTTGAGTTACTGGAGGTAGCTTCATGTGTTCCAACATCAGCTTGAAGTGGTGTTCGAGTTGATGCTTGGTGAAAATTTTGGTGAAGTAGTAGTCCACTTTTCTCTTTATGGATTCCTGAGAGGCAGAGGCTTCTCTCATATAATCTTGAACAATCTTCATTATTTCTCTAGCAGAATCTCTTGTAGAAAGCACCACTCGCCTCAACTCTGATCAGTCCACAGAGCCACTGGTTGAAATAGAACCAATCTCCTCCTTCAACATTGCTCGAACTTGATTCAGGTCAACTAATAGTTTGGATGTGAGAGGGAAAAGAGAGAAGGAAACAGTTTCTTTGAAACTCTTAGACAAACCACTGATTAGGCTTTGAACTTGAGAGTCCTGTAATTGAAAATGATCCTTCACTGAGGTTTTGAAACTTTCAAACACCGAGACAAACTGGCTTACTACACTCTTCACATAAGCTAGGTCCTTGTCAGCTTGAGACTTGGAGCTCATATAAGAATCCAAAGCAGCAATTGATGTCTTGAGAGCTTCAAGATCAGCTTCGATTCTAGAAGACTGAGTCTGGCACTCTTTCACTTCTTCCATAAGCTCAGACACAAAAGAAGATAAATTACAAGCCAAAGATAGCTCGAAGGATCTCTCTAACATTTGCATTTCTTCATTAAAGCTTTGCTTCATCTCAGCAACTGATACAATGAATGATTCATTCAGCTCATTCTTCATGGATTCAAGATCAGATTTAGAAACAAAATCATTAGGGACAACTGCAGCAGATCCCCTTGCTGAGGCCAAACTAACTATAGAATCAGTCATTATTGATTGAATTGAGGATGCAAGGGAGGTTTCCATTAACTTCACTTCTTCAACAAAACTGGTTTTGAGGTCCTCTTTCAGCTTATTCAGATAATGAAATCTGACCACATTATCTGGCAACAACTCAGAAGCAAGATCATAATTGGTCTTCGGTCTATTCACAGACATCTCATTTTCAGAATCCGGATAATCCAATCCACAGACTATAAACCCTGGGTATTCTACCCAGTCTCCAAACTCAACAGCTACTGTAACATTTCCAAGAACAGATTGATGCTCCCCCTCAATGGGTGCATTCTCATGTATCACAACAGCATTCAGTGCTGGATTCTCTTCATCAGAATCTTCTACTACAAGTTCCATCGGTGCAACATCTAGAAGATCTTCTGATACAGGTACAGCTCCTTCTGTATCATTTTCTACTTCAGCAGTTGGCATAGCTGAGCTTCCAATCAAAGGACTCATACTTAAAATACCAGAAACAAAAGATTCAGATACATTTTCCTTTTCCTCTTCTTCTTGGTGAGGTACAGACTGGTCTTCCTCATAAGTAGACAAAATTTCCTCTACCTTTCCTTTCCTAGAATAAACCAATTCTGCAACAGGACTTGGGGGAAAGTCTGGATCTCCTCCAACATCAATGGGAGTTTCTTCTTCTTCTTCTTCTGTTTCATCACTATAAACAGGTTCCTCTTCATCAGGTCTCAGACTTGGATCTCTCATATCCTTTGGTCTTGAGGGATGATCCACAGGATTAAACCTATCATATATCTTCTGATCATCACTGACCCATTCTCCCATCCATGGGTTCCAGTTAATTTTCATGTACTTACAAACAGTTGAAGTGATGCAGAAATTATTCTTGACTACAACTGTCTCATCCTGAGACTCATCTATTCATTTCACTATTATCATTACTGAAATCAGCTTGGCAAAGAATAAAGCATTAGTCTTTGACTTTGGTCTAATCATGTCTTCCATTTGAAGCATTAACAATCTGCACAGATTGATTTTTACACCATGTCTTAGCAAATGAAGAAGATAGATATCTTGATATCTCAGATTTGCAAAATCTCTTCGCCTCGGTATCAACACATGCTGAACAAACATGAAGAGTAGTCGATTCTCTCCATCCATTTCAGTAGCAACCACTTGCCTTTGATTCCCATTACCGGTCAGTTCTTTTTAGGCAGTTTCATAATCAAAGATATCACTGCTAGGTGGCATTGCTCTTGATACATACCCAGAGACACCTTCATGTGGTACTTTCAAACACTCAGCCCACTCTACTGAAGAAAAAGACATATCTTTTCCATTTAAAAAGGAGCTTACCCGATTCTCATTTTCAGACTTCTCGAAGGTTACAAACTCGTAGAACTGTTTTACCAACATTGGGTAGTATGGGCCATTTTTATTCGAGAAACAATCCAACCATTTCTGGTCCTCCATAATCTCGAGTACTAACGATTTGCTAGGAAGTATCCATTCCACGCACAGTTCCTTCTCGATTACTATGTCTCTATTCTGCAAGTGAGGATTCACTGGTCGCTTTCCCGATCTAGTTCTGACTTCACTAACACTGGCTTTATGCTGTGTCTTCTACTTCTTAGCATTTGGTTCTACACTTTCTTCTCTGACGGTAGGAAGCTTAGTTTTTGCCATCGCGGGTTTAGGGTTCTTTGCCGATTTGGGAGCTAAGGTTCGAAGGTGAGAGATTTTGAGCTCGGTGAGGTAAGAAGTGGGTTAGACTTAGTTTTATCATTTAGGAATTCCAAATAAATGACTAAAATATAGTAAAATAAAATAAAATAAGACGATTCATATTCTTGGTGGCAGACAAAAGTTTTAAACTATAGCATCGGTGACAATTTCAACATCGTGAGAATTTTCACATCGGTGAGAATTTTCACATCGGTGAGAATTTTCACATCGGTGAGAATTTTCAACATCGGTGAGAATTTTCACATCGGTGAGAATTTTCACATCGGTGAGAATTTCAACATCGGTTGTGATTAAACATTCCCAATTCATGTCTTATGTAACTTAGCCTATCCGAACTTAAAGGTTTAGTGAAAATATCAGCCAATTGATGTTCAGTGCTAATAAATTCAAGAGAGATATCATCTTTTTGATAGTGATCTCTTAGGAAATGGTGTCTTACATCTATGTGTTTTGTTCTAGAGTGAGATACAGGATTCTTAGAGATGTTTATTGCACTGGTGTTATCACAGTTGATTGAAACATATTTAAAAACATATCCATAGTCCAAAAGAGTGTGTTTCATCCACAGAATTTGTGCACAGCAACTACCAGCAGCTATGTATTCTGCTTCGGCAGTAGATAATGCAACTTTGTTCTGTTTCTTACTACACCACGAAACTACTGATTTTCCAAGAAATTGACATGTTCCTGATGTGCTTTTTCTATCTAATTTACGACCAGCAAAGTCAGCATCTGAATAACTCATTAACTCAAAGGATTGTCCTTTTGGGTAAAACAATCCTAAGTTAGTTGTGTGTTTGAGATATTTAAAAATTCTTTTAACAGCAAGCAAATGAGATTCTTTTGGATTAGCTTGAAATCTAGAACACATGCACACACTAAACATAATATCAGGTCGACTAGCAGTAAGATAAAGTAAACAACCAATCATACCTCTGTAATTTGTTTGATCAACTAGTTTCCCAGTTTCATCTGCATCCAATTTACAGGTAGTACTCATAGGAGTTTCACTTTCCTTGATACTATCCAGACCAAAACGTTTTAAAAGATCCTTTGTATATTTACTTTGATTCAAAATAATACCATTTTCATTTTGAAATACTTGAAATCCAATAAAGTACTTAAGTTCTCCCATTATGCTCATTTCAAATTCATTTTTCATACTTTTTGAAAAATCAGTACATAAAGAGTGTTTAGAGGATCCAAAAATAATATCATCAACATATATTTTTACAACTAAAACATCTTTAGAAATTCTTTTAATGAAAAGAGTTGGATCAGCAATCCCTTTAGTAAAACCATTTGAGATAAGGAAATTTCTAAGTCTATCATACCAAGCTCTTGGAGCTTGTTTTAAACCATACAAAGCTTTAGAAAGTTTAAAAACTTGATTTGGAAAATGGGGGTTAGTAAATCCAGGTGTTTGTTCTACAAAAAATATTCAATTATAAAACCATTTAGAAATGCACTTTTCACATCCATTTGATATAACTTGAAATCCAGATGTCCAGCATATGCATGTAAGATCCTAATGGCTTCTAGTCTAGCTACAGGTGCAAAAGTTTCCTCAGAGTCTATAACTTCTTCTTGACTATATCCTTGTGCAACTAGTCTAGCTTTGTTTCTAACTATATTTCCATATTCATCTACTTTATTTCTAAAAATCCATTTTTTGCCTATTGTCAAAGTGTCCTTAGGTCTGTCAACTAATTCCCAGACTTTGTTTCTTTCAAACTGATTTAATTCTTCCTGCATAGCTATTACCCAGAATTCATCAATGATAGCATCATTGATATTTTTGGGTTCTAGCTGTGAAAGAAAAGCTTGATGTTCAACCTGGTTTCTTAGAGAAGCTCTAGTTTGTGTTCCTCTATCAAGATTACCAACAACAGCATCTAAAGGATGATTCTTCAGAATCCTCGTTGATCTGGTAATGGTTGGACTAGAAATTTCAGGTTCATCTATAGGTTCGGGTTCAACAGAAGTAGATTCTGGAAAAAGTCCAGAACTGGATGTTTTGATAATAGGTTCTTTAGATTTATCATTAATGTCCAGAACAGATAAGTCTTTTTCAAAATTTTCAGGAGAGGTTTTAGACTCATGTGGATCAGTTTCATCAAACTTGATGTGAACAGATTCTTCCACACATTTAGTTTTCTTATTGAATACTCTATAGGCTTTACTTGAAATAGAGTAACCCAGAAAATTTCCTTCATCACTTTTGGAAGCAAACTTATTCAGATTGTCTTTAGTATTCAGAATAAATACATTGCAACCAAAAACTTTAAAGTAATTAACCTTAGGCTTTCTATTGTTCCACAATTCATAAGGGGTTTTCTTAAGAACAGGTCTGATTAAGACTCTATTAATAACATAACAAGCTGTATTTACAGCTTCAGCCCAGAAATAAATAGGCAGGTCATATTCATTGAGCATGGTTCTAGCAATTTCTTGAAGGGTTCGGTTTCTTCTTTCTACTACACCATTCTGTTGGGGTGTTTTAGGGGCAGAAAAGTTATGAGTATAGCCATTTTGTGAGCAATAAGATTCAAAATATTGATTTTCAAACTCAGGACCATGATCACTTCTCAAAGTTTAAATCTTAATTCCACTAAGGTTCTCTACAGATTTAGAGTATTTAACAAAAGAAGAACAGGCTTCACTTTTGTGAGCTAGAAAATATACCCAGGTATATCTAGAAAAATCATCTACAAGAACATAAACATAGTGCTTCCCATTTAAACTAGAAACTCTTGATGGTCCAAACAAATCCATGTGAACCAATTCAAGTGGTTGAGAAGTCGAAACTTCTATCTTTGATTTAAAAGAAACTTTGTGTTGTTTTCCCTTTTTACAGGGGTTACACACTCTATCATTTGGGAATTCTAATTTGGGTAGGTCTCTATCTAGGTTTTTTCTAGAGAGTTTTCTAAGTGAGTGAATGTTGCAATGTCCCAATCTTCTGTGCCATAGCCAAGATTCTTTATGAAAAGCATTCAAACAAGTAATATTCTTCTTAGCTAAAGAATTCAGATTAACAGCATAAACATTTTCATTTCTTAAGGCAGAAAATACCAAAACATTCTTAGAATTAAAAACTTTGCAAGAATCATTTTCAAATTTAACATGAAAACCATCATCACATAACTGAGAAATACTTAATAAATTGTATTTAAGGCCATCAACAAATAAAACTTTAGAGATAAAAATTGAATCAGTGTTACCAATCTGGCCTAGGCCGATGATTTTTCCTTTAGAGTTATCACCAAAGGTGACAAAGCCTCCATAAACTTTTATTAAACTCTTGAAACAAGAAAAGTCTCCTGAAATATGTCTTGAACATCCACTGTCCAAATACCAGGTCTCTTTACAGGAGCTCTTTAAGCAAGTTCCCTACAAAACAGATTCAGATGGGAGATGATTTTGGTACCCAGATTTTCTTGGGTCCAGACAGGTTAGCCAATAACACTTTAGGTACCCATATTTGTCTAATGGGTCTCATATAATTTGTAGAATTGAAATTCTTTGTAAGATAAACTTTATTAGATCCATAGTTATGTATATAACTGGTTGAAGCATATGAAGTTCCAGAATTACCTTCATTCTGTCTAGATTTAGAAATGAATCTAGTTTTGGAAATTTTCCTTTGTCCAGGTTGGTATCTTATACCAGTAGTATATTTAGGTGCTATTTGCTTTCCTAGCATCTGTGTTAGTGTATTTATTCCATTGGTGAACTTCTCTAAGTCTTTATTGAGTTGCTCATTAGATAGTTTCAGTTCAGTGTTTTCTTTTAACAGTTGAGCATTCTTTTCCTTTTCTATATCAAGATCAGATTTATGCATAACACTTAAAGCATGTTGTTTCTTTAAACCTTTGTATTTATTCTTAAGTTCATTACATGTCTCTTCCAACATATCACAGTACTCAAACAATTCATTTTTAGACATTGTTCCAGGATCAGAATCAGATTCTGCATTATCTCCAGAGTAATAATAATTTAAAGCAGGAGTTTCAGCAGTTACCTGAGAAGTATTTGTCATAAAGCACATGTTTGCCTTATTTTTTTGTTCAGTTTCAGAGCTTTCAGATTCAGTAGAGTTATCCTCAGAAGCACTCCAAGTAGCCTTCATGGCTTTCTTAAACTTATTGTCCTTATATTCATATTTCTTTTTATACTTCAGCTTTGGACAGTCGGCTTTAATGTGTCCTTTTCTCTTGCACTCATAGCAGACAACATCATCTGATTTGTCATTCTTCTTCCAATCCTTTTTCCATTTAATTTGGTGATCATAGTTACCCTTATAATTCGTTTTTCTGAAGAACTTCTTTTTCCTATAAAATTTCTTAAATCTTCTAGCAATGTGAGCCATCTCAGCATCACTTTCAGAATCACTTTCACTGTCTTCACAGCTTGAACTTTCAACTACAGATTGAAGCTTTTCATTGTCCTTATTATTTGAAGTTGAAGATTTGAAAGCGACAGACTTTCTTGGAGGTTCATTTTCTTCCTCTTTATTCACTTTAAGCTCTCCTTCATACATCATCAGCTTGCCAATTAGTTCCTTGATAGGTAGAGCAGCAATGTCACATGATTCTATGATTGAGACAGATGTGCCTCTCCATCTATCAGGTAGACATCTCAAAATTCTCATAATTTGTTCCTTCGATGAGACATCTTTTCCCAGCGAGATAATTGTATTGAAAATTTCATTGAACCTGAGATACATGTCAGAAATGGGTTCGTCAGGCTTCATTTTAAAATTATCATACTTGATAGTATAAGTGTTCAATCTCATTTCTTTAACATTCGTTGTTCCTTCATGAGAAACAGCTAAGGTATCCCAAATTTCATATGCAGTTTTACAAGAATAAATTCTATTAAACTCTTCATCTCCTAGAGCACAGTACAAGGCATTCATAGCTTTACAGTTGTTATTGTAAGCATTATTTGTAGGTTCATCCCAAGTAGATCTAGCAGTAGTGGGAATCTTGTATTCTGATTCAATAGTATTCCAAATATCAAAACCTATGCTTTCTAGATGAATTTTCATTTTCAGTTTCCACTGAGCATAATTAGTTCCATTGATGAAAGGTGGCCGGTTAGTAGCAGCACCCTCAAGTCTATTGTCCATGATGAGAAAATTTTAAAGAGATAAAAATTTAGATATAACAGAAATTTTAAGAACTTTAAAATACAACTAAAATCACAGTTCAAAAGAAGAGTACTTTTTGAAAGTATTTCCAATCCTCTGATACCAAGTGTTGGTCGGAGTGTTTTACTCAAGAGGGGGGTGAATTGAGTACCAATTAAAATTTCTGTAATTAAAAACACTGTCTTAAAGTCCCCCAAATAAAATAATAAATTAATCTGTAGTGAATTTATATTAAAGTAGAGGTTCTTTTAGATTCTCAAGGGATTGATTAATTCCCAGTTAATCAACACAGGAGTGTGTGATTATCTTTTGAAACTAACTTACTAATCTACACTTAACATAAACACTTGCTAATTTAATTATCAAAGTAACTTCAAAAACAGTATTGGTTTTAAAGTGATTAGCAGCAGAATAAAACTTTGAAAGAGATGGCACAACAAATGTAACCAAGAGGTTCAGTCTCAAGCCGAGACTTAGTCCTCTCAAAAGTTTATATAAAAATGATCCACACCCTGGATCGGGGTTCAACAGTTTACAACTGTCCAGGTCCAAGTCCTCTACCACTATTCTTCGTGGGAAACAGTACAACAGCAACCAGCTGTCCAGGTCACACACGACCTCTACCACTGTTATTCGTGGGAAAGAATGAATGAAAGAGTTTGGTAAGGATTTACAAATCCTTCAGTTTAAGTACAGGAGACAGTGTATGTGTTAGATACAGCAGATAACACACACTGCTCGAAAAGTATAATAATAAATCACAGAACAAGAGATGTAGAGTTTATAAGTGGTTCTGGTGATTTCAGTGTAGCTCTGGACTCCTTTGGATTCGATCAGAAGTGAGTCTGAGTCCTCTTATCGTTTCTGTTTAAGAAACAGAGTGTCGTATGCTCCAGGTTCACAGACAGTGAAAATGTAGTGGTTGAAGTTCTTCAGTGTTCTTCTTATATGCACAGAACACTTCTCGAGTATGCTTGATTGTCTATGAGATTCTCTGTGTTCGTCTCGTTCTTGTGTTTTGTAGTATATTTCATCCACCACACTCTCGTCACGTCGAGTTGGGCAGCGTAGTCTTCTCGTATTTATCTCACGGGCAACAGGGGACAGAAAAGATTTCCTTTCTGCAGGTATGAGGTACGAGTTCCTGACATCCGACAACCTTTATCAGATATTTGACAAATCATTAAAATGTACATGATATGACCGTTGGATAGATTAAATAAATATAGAAAATAAAGAAATTCAAACAGTGAGTTGAGTGATCGGTAGATAATCAGCATCGGTAGCTTGGACATCGGTAGCTCAATTTCATTTGTTGCTTTGACTCTATCGGTGGCTCTATGCAACGGTTGGTATATGCTTGAATCGGTGACTTTGTTTATCGTTAGCTCCATGCGTCGGTAGCTCCATGCGTCGGTAGTTCCATGCGTCGGTAGCTCCATGCGTCGGTAGCTCCATGTGTCGGTAGCTCCATGCGTCGGTAGCTCCATGCGTCGGTAGCTCTATGTTTGTATCGGTAGCTGTCTGTAAGTCAGTAGCTTACATTTATAAGCACATCGGTAGCTCTGTGTTAAGTATATCGGTGACTCTGTCTGTCGGTAGACTAAGTCTATCGGTAGACTGGGTACCGGTAGCTCTTTATCAGTAGCTATAGGCAGATTACTTATCTGTTTTATGCAGAACACATCCGATTGTTTTAGAATCAATTTATAACTTGTATGAACATGGATAAATGAGGATTAACATATTCCAAAGACTATTTTAAAGATTATTATTGGTTTGATCACAGATTTGAAAGAATTAAAGTATAGATCAATGATACTTAAAAATATCATAGAGAATGAAAACATAATTGGGATTTTCAAGACATATGAATACATGATTGAGATTATCAAAACAGGTGAGGTCAACAATCTCCCCCTTTTTGATAATCACAATTTATGATATGGGCATTTAACATAGTGAAAATATAATAGTAAATAGTATAATATTGAAAAAAAATTTCTCAGAGAAAACAGCATCAGAGATAATAGAAATAGTATGATATAGACATAAGTTATCAGAGGTAACAATCATAAGGCACCGAAGGTAAAAAGAACCATAATAATATCAGAGATAAAATTGAAAAGAAGATTATTTTTCTCCATTGAAAATATTTTTCATTCTCCCCCTCTTATTGTTCTCCCACTTTGTGATAATCAAAAAGTGGGAATGCATATATATAGGAGACAAATAAAACATGAGAAATAAAATGAGTTCATCTGTATTAGAGCAGTCAGAAAGTACAAAAACAGAATACAAATGAATTCCTATCAAAAATCCTGGCCACTGGATCAAGCCACATCTTCAACGTGAGATTTTCCTTTGGGATCAGAAGAAGGTTCTGGTGGTGAGGATGCAGGTGAGGGATTTGGAATGCCAGAAATGATCAAAGGAGGCTGGGCCACTGACACAGAGTCAGGCCTGTAGGTTGAATATCTTTGGGTGATCATTGGTGTGAGGCTTCGAATAGCTTGAGCAGGAGTCAGCTGGACTGTGGAAACAGCTGAGGCAGAAGCAGGCAAAGCAGGAGGTACGATGACTGGTCTGGCATCAACATGAAAGAAGGGTAGCAACAAATTTCTAAAATCCATAATAATTCATCCTCCTCTTTCCATAGAAGAGATGAAATCATCTTTGTTCTCCATGAATTTCTCCAAAGCAGGAGTCAATTGTCTTAGTTGGCTCACTTGTTCTCTAAAAGCTTGAGTTACTGGAGGTAGCTTCATGTGTTCCAACATCAACTTGAAGTGGTGTTCGAGTTGATGCTTGGTGAAAATTTTGGTGAAGTAGTAGTCCACTTTTCTCTTTATGGCTTCCTGAGAGGCAGAGGCTTCTCTCATATAATCTTGAACAATCTTCATTATTTCTCTAGAAGAATCTCTTGTAGAAAGCACCACTCGGCTCAACTCTGATGAGTCCACAGAGCCACTGGTTGAAATAGAACCAGTCTCCTCCTTCAAAATTGCTCGAACTTGATTCAGGTCAACTAATAGTTTGGATGTGAGAGGGCCAAGAGAGAAGGAAACATTTTCTTTGAAACTCTTAGACAAACCGCGGACTAGGCTTTGAACTTGAGAGTCCTGTAATTGAACATTATCCTTCACTGAGGTTTTGAAACTTTCAAACACCGAGACAAACTGGCTTACTACACTCTTCACATAAGTTAGGTCCTTGTCAGCTTGAGACTTGGAGCTCATATAAGAATCCAAAGCAGCAACTGATGTCTTGAGAGCTTCAAGATCAGCTTCGATTCTAGAAGACTGAGTCTGGCACTCTTTCACTTCTTCCATAAGCTCAGACACAAAAGAAGATAAATTACAAGCCAGAGATAGCTCGAAGGATCTCTCTAACATTTGCATTTCTTCATTAAAGCTTTGCTTTATCTCAGCAACTGATACACTGAATGATTCTTTCAGCTCATTCTTCATGGATTCAAGATCAGATTTAGAAACAAAATCATTAGGGACAACTGCAGCAGATCCCCTTGCTGAGGCCAAACTAACAACAGAATCAGTCATTATTGATTGAATTGAGGATGAAAGGGAGGTTTCCATTAACTTCACTTCTTCAACAAAACTGGTTTTGAGGTCCTCTTTCAGATTATTCAGATCATGAAATCTGACCAAATTATCTGGCAACAACTCAGAAGCAAGATCATAATTGGTCTTCGGTCTATTCACAGACATCTCCTTATCAAAATCCAGATAATCCAATCCACAGATTATAAACCCTGGGTCTTCTACCCAGTCTCCAAACTCAAAAGCTACTGTAATATTTCCAAGAACAGATTGATGCTCCCCCTCAATGGGTGCATTCTCATGTATCACAACAGCATTCAGTGTTGGATTCTCTTCATCAGAATCTTCTACTACAAGTTTCATCGGTGCAGCATCTAGAAGATCTTCTGATACAGGTACAGCTCCTTCTGTATCTTTTTCTACTTCAGCAGTCGGCATAGCTGAGCTTCCAATCAAAGGACTCATACTTAAAATACCAGAATCAAATGATTCAGATACATTTTCCTTTTCCTCTTCTTCTTGGTGAGGTACAGACTGGTCTTCCTCATAAGTAGACAAAATTTCCTCTACCTTTCCTTTCCTAGAATAAACCAATTCTGCAACATGACTTGGGGGCAAGTCTGGATCTCCTCCAACATCCATGGGAGTTTCTTCTTCTTCTTCTTCTTCTATTTAATCACTATAAATAGGTTTCTCTTCATCAGGTCTCAGACTTGGATCTCTCATATCCTTTGGACTTGAGGGATGATCCATAGGATTAAACCTATCATATATCTTCTGATCATCACTGACCCATTCTCCCTTCCATGGGTTCCAGTTAATTTTCATGTACTTACAAACAGTCGAAGTGATGCAGAAATTATTCTTGACTACAACTGTCTCATCCTGAGACTCAGCTATTCCTTTCACTTTTATCATTACTTAAATCAGCTTGGCAAAGAATAAATCATTAGTCTTTGACTTTGGTCTAATAATGTCTTCCATTTGAAGCATTAACAATCTGCACAGATTGATTTTTACACCATGTCTTAGCAAATGAAGAAGATAGATATCTTGATATCTCAGATTTGCAAAATCTCCTCGCCTCGGTATCAACACATGCTGAACAAACTTGAAGAGTAGTCGATTATCTCCATCCATTTCATTAGCAACCACTTGCCTTTGATTCCCATTACCGGTCAGTTCTTTTAAGGTAGTTTCATAATCAAAGATATCACTGCTAGGTGGCATTGCTCTTGATACATACCCAGAGACACCTTCATGTGGTACTTTCAAACACTCATCCCACTCTACTGAAGAAAAAGACATCTCTTTTCCATTTAAAAAAGAGCTTACCCGATTCTCATTTTCAGACTTCTCGAAGGTTACAAACTCGTAGAACTGTTTTACCAACTTCGGGTAGTATGGGCCATTATTATTCGAGAAACAATCCACCCATTTCTGGTCCTCCAGAATCTGGAGTACTAACGATTTTCTAGGAAGTAGCCATTCCACGCACAGTTCCTTCTCGATTACTATGTCTCTATTCTGCAAGTGAGGATTCACTGGTCGCGTTCCCGATCTAGTTCTGACTTCACTAACACTGGCTTTATGCTGTGTCTTCGGCTTCTTAGCGTTTGGTTCTACACTTTCTTCTCTGACGGTAGGAAGCTTAGTTTTTGCCATCACGGGTTTAGGGTTCTTGGCCGATTTGGGAGCTAAGGTTCGAAGGTGAGAGATTTTGAGCTCGGTGAGGTAAGAAGTGGCTTAGACTAAGTTTTATCATTTAAGAATTCCAAATAAACGACTAAAATAGAGTAAAATAAAATAAAATAAGACGATTCATATTCTTGGCGGCAGACAGAAGTTTTAAACTATAGCATCGGTGAGAATTTCAACATCGTGAGAATTTTCACATCGGTGAGAATTTTCACATCGGTGAGAATTTTCACATCGGTGAGAATTTTCACATCGGTGAGAATTTTCAACATCGGTGAGAATTTTCACATCGGTGAGAATTTTCACATCGGTTGTGATTAAACATTCCTAATTCGTGTCTTATGTAACTTAGCCTATCCGAACTTAAAGGTTTAGTGAAAATATCAGCCAATTGATGTTCAGTGCCAATAAATTCAAGAGAGATATCACCTTTTTGATAGGGATCTCTTAGGAAATGGTGTCTTACATCTACGTGTTTGGTTCTAGAGTGAGATACAGGATTCTTAGAGATGTTTATTGCACTGGTGTTATCACAGTTGATTGAAACATGTTTAAAAACATATCCATAGTCCAAAAGAGTGTGTTTCATCCACAGAATTTATGCACAGCAACTACCAGCAGCTATATATTCTGCTTCGGCAGTAGATAATGCAACTGAGTTCTGTTTCTTACTACACCAAGAAACTAAAGATTTTCCAAGAAAATGACATGTTCCTGATGTTCTTTTTCTATCTAACTTACAACCAGCAAAGTCAGCATCTGAATAACTCATTAACTCAAAGGATTGTCCTTTTGGGTAAAACAAACCTAAGTTAGTTGTGTGTTTAAGATATTTAAAAATTCTTTTAACAGCAAGCAAATGAGATTCTTTTGGATTAGCTTGAAATCTAGCACACATACACACACTAAACATAATATCAGGTCGACTAGCAATTAATATTTTTTAATTATAAATTATAGTGGTTAGTAATGATGATGGGTAATAACCATTAATAATGTAATTTAATATAAATTTAATTGGCTACTAATGAATGAAATAATGTACACAATTATTTTAATTAATAATTTCTCAGGATTTATCTACTGTGAAAACTATGGGTAGTGGGGTATCAGTTTTGATCTATCACATTTCCACCAAAAAGATATTACCTAACTAAGGTCAGTAGTATGTCTAGTGTTTACACCACCAGACTCGTGATTAAATATATATATTTTAGGATGTTAATTAGATGATTAATATTTTTATAAAAAGTAGTGTAAAAAATTTCAAGATTCATTTAAATGTATTTATGAAAATGATTATAAATATATTTTTTATCTATTGAATTTATCAATTTAATAAATACAATTAAATAATTATTGTTAATAAAGTTCAATTACATTGTAATAATTTGTTTAAAATTAGTGATAATAGAAATTGATAGTAACTACTAATAATATAATTTTGTTTTATTTTTAATTTTTCAATAATCAGTCTTTTAGAATTATTAATAATCATAGTTATTAAAAATTATTTTTTATACCCAATAATAATGTAATTTTATATTATTATAATTTTTAGCCACAAATATAATAATATCACCTGTTATAAAAACATTTTCTCAAGATATGTTCCGTGTGGGACCTCTGGGTTATGGGGAATCACATTGACCTCTCTTATGTCCACCTAGGGGATTTTCCCTCACCATGGTAGGTGGGATATCTAGTATGTACTAGAGAAGACTAAATTGTGTTTTAGAAATAGAATCTATCCTTCTTTTGGGGGAATTCTGAACGTAAAAGGTGGATTTTTGGGTAAATCTGATGAATATAATTTTTGATTTATTGTGAAATATATTAAGATAAATCATAAGTTGAAAACTTAAATGTAATAGTATATTAAATGATATTATAGTAATTTATTCGTACATGATAAAACCTACTAGTAATTAATATGGGAGGATAATGATAATTTATTAAAAAACTATTATATTATCAAAAATTCAAGATCATAAGAAAAAATGAATTCTTCTTCTTTAAATAATAAAATATATACATCATAGAGTACATTGCTATGTTTATGAATTTTGTATAATTTTCACCAGAAATTGCTACTAGTACATCATTGGATGAAAGCATCTTTGATTCTGGAATACAACCAAATATCTTCTCTATGATAGCCATTATGTGTCTTATCAAATACACAAAGATTATAATTATATAAATAGACGGGAATGTGATATTTCTATAAATCCCACTTGAAGAGGTATGTTTTTTACTGTGGGAAGAGGTGGGAAATTAAATTCTTTGAATAAGTAGATGAGGGACACATACTTCCTATGTGGTGAAGGGTCTCAAAATTAGACCATGAGATTAATATTTATCCATGATAAAATATAAATAATAGTTATTTTCAATGTAGATCTAATTAACTTATGAAGTGGGATTCCACGGAATAACCTAGCATGTCATAATTGTATTCAGATGGGAAATCATTAGTGTTATTATTGTATCACTCTATAGTCCGGTGTAGGAGATACATCCCATGTTTCATAGACATCTTATGATTTTATGGGGTAATATCAATAGAATAAATATCATCTTATGAACGAGGAAAATAATAGTATTTTATGATACACTGCAACTACTTATGTTATGAAACCTTACGAAGGAAGAAAGGATCGAGGAGGAGCTACTAAGATATTACACGATGTCGATTAGGTGATCATTAATGATCAATCTAGACCTTCTATGGTCCAATGTATGATCTTCTAAATTCAATACATATGCAAGATTAATCTGATATGGGTGCATCCCACACGTTTATGACATCTCTTTTGGTTGAAAATATGGGTCCAAATACTAAAATGATACCGTCTATTTTGAAACACAAGACACCTGTAAGACAATGAAAATGTACAGCCCATAAATGCGTAACATTCTTGATAACAATCACTGGGGAATAATTGATTTTGGATTTATCTATTCTAAAGATGGGTATTTATGACCTTATTTTTGGAATGTATTGACTAATAACCATTAAATCCCATATTGACTATTATGCCCATATTTCTTGTTTCACATTTTTTGATGGTGTTGTGATTCTCCTTAAAAAAGATTTGGAAGTAAAAATAAGAATACCAAGACCCTTGTCACTGGTTTTTTCCAATATATCTTATTAGTTAGTAGTGTTTTATTTTTTATTTATTAATGATATTGGGAATATACATTTCCCCAAAATAATTGACCAATTTTTTGGATGCATTCCTTGAAAATTTCTATAGGTTTCCACCAAAAAGATAATTAAAATTAAAAATAGATCTATTAACAAGGAACACTCCAATTTCAATTCCATCTTATCATATTGTACCAAATAAATATACATAATTGAAATTCTGGTTGGGAGAATTGGAAAAAAATGGGTTCATTTGACAATGCATTTCCTTGTGGGAGGTGCAATTTTTTTTTGTAAAGAAGGTGTATGAAACTATTAATATATTTTTTGATTGTCATAAATATAGCCATGTTTCAACAAATTTATGGTATCCCATTCCAAATATTGAAATAAATGATCAATTTATGGGAGCCCAATAATTTTATAAAATTGGATTCTGATCTAGATATCATCAATAGTGTGTTTGAAAGTAGGATGTTCTGAAAATGAATTTTAAGAGTCGTTATATCTATTATGAATATGTGGTTATACCATTTGGTCCTAAAAATACACTGATTTTGTTTATATAATTGTTGAATTAGATCATTCAAAGTTATCTGCATTCTTTGTAGTGATTTTTGTTTATGATATAATGGGGTATTCACGAATTAAGGGTGATCCTGAGAAACACATGGCTATAGAGTTGGGTATCTTATGAGAGAACCACTTTTATTATAATCATTAAAATAGTTATTTTTGGATAAAAGAGGTTTGTTTTCATGGAAATGTTATTTCTGAAAGGGGTTATTCTATATATCCTAATAATATTGATTTCTTTATCTCATGTAAACCACAAAAGAATGTTTTTGAGATATGAAGTTCCATTGGCTTCACAGGATAATACCAAAGCTTCATCCATGACGTTTCACATCATCCCTCACAAATAATATGATTGTAATGGAACTATGTTATGTTATAATGGAATAATTATTTCTAAAAGTCATTCTAAAAACTCAGAGTCTACCTAACATTGGCACTTATCCTCACATTTCTCATGTCAGGATGCAGTTATGTAGTCATTTTTGATGCATCTTAGTCTAGGTTGGGTTGTTTTATCATATAGGGAGAAGATGTTGATTCTTGTAAATAATGAAAGTTAAGGGTGCATGAGAAATAATACCCAACTCAAAATTTGGACTTGGATGTCGTATTAAATTTTTTATTGAGTTGGTGATATTCATATATTTAGAGAGAAATTCAGGGTGTTCACAGATCATATGAGTATGAAATACATTTTCTCAAAGATGGATTTGAATTTATGGTAATGTGGATGGTTGGAATCCATGAGTTTTTTTTAATTTCACTGGATATATACATCATGAAAATGTGAATTGGTAGCTGTGTCATTGAGTATAAAGTCATACAACTTTTAGTATAAAAAGGCTTTAGATATGTGGTAACTAATTTTGATTATAGTTTATATACATCAAGAATTTTTGAATTAGGTTGATGCGGTAGTTATCTTTATGGATTTACCTGTTATTGATTTGGATTATTATATTAGAAATGCAGAAACATCTGATACTAAGAGTGTGTAGCTGAAGGAAAAAATCAATAGTCGAGAGAACATTTAGGAATGGAATCTCGATGGGTAATATGGAATACTGTTTTGAGATTAGATTGTTGTTCCTCCAACCTTTCAGGAAAAGATACTTTTTTCCTACAACAATTCGATATAGGTAATTCATCCTATTATCCAAAATACGTATAAAGTTATAATAAAAGAGTCTTAGTGGGATAGAATAGAGAATAAAGTTTAAGAGTTTTTCTTAAGATGCCTCACATTTCTGTAGTTCAAGGAGGAGCATCAATGACCAGCTTATATGTTCCACTCTTTTCTGAATCCTATATGGAAATGAGAATAGATAAACAATGATTTTGTGATAGGCCTACAATGAATGGATAGGAGATTATATTCTATATAAAAATGTTTTCATATACTCAAGAATATAGATATCAGTATCCATATTTTTGAATCCCTTATGGTGTAATGAATTCAAAAAAATTACATTTCATATCTTTTTAATGAGGCATGTCACTTTGATTTCAATCATTTCTGATCAAAAACACATATTTACACTCTGTTTTTGAAGTCCATAAAGTGGGACCTTGGAACACAGTTGGAAATGAGTATAAGTTATTGTAATATCTCAGACTCAGATGCCACCCAAAATGGTTCCCTGAGCCAGGTGGGTCGTAAGTCCTCTATTGTATCTCCCCAAATGCCAGAGGGAGTCAACTTGTAGTGAATGCCTTGGTTATTCCGTAGGGAGACAATTCCATCATTATCAGAGTATCATTGTATATGTCAAATACATACAATAGCAGAATTTAATAAAGAAGCAATCATCTGAAAGCAAGATAATATAGGAATCCATACATATAATCCAAAACGTTACATATACAAAGACGTAGATGATACATGTATCTATAATGTATCCAAAAGAGATACATTTCAACACAATACAATATAAGTATTAAAAAATAAATAAAAACAAAATTTTTCTCATAGCATCGCATGTCCCAACATGATCATGTTCTCCACTACTCTAAAAAATAGATATCAAAAACATGTACCATAGAGCTTTCCACTATCATCACCTACTATCATATAATCTTATTGGGTCCCTAAGGAGGACCAAATAGGTTGTGAGATAAACATCCCAGTAGGCAACCACCAAGGGAATATATAGTATTAACAACAATATACAAATACTAGAAAGTATAAAAAATAGTAAAACAAGTCTATATTCCCATGGTATAAGAATACTACAATAGGTAAAACCAAAATTCCCTCAAGTCTACCTATGCAAGAGTCATCTTTTAAATATGTAGTTAAAAAAATGTAAACAAGTCACATATCCAATCCATGTATCCATATGTATCACGAAATCCAAAACCATTGTATATAAATAATTCAAGGGTTTCACGACCATGCAGTATAATGAAATGTTTCATGAACCCATATCCATGCCGAATAAAAAAGTGTAGTACATGAAGGGTTGGATCTGTGGTGCATAAGACCAATGAATACAAATTGATTACTACTAGATAATCGATCTAGGAGGTGGTTGGATTCCTAGAAGCATGTGTACCGACATGTACAACATGATTCAAAGAAATCCAGATCCATGAAAGTGTAAGGCCTGAAGAATCCCTCTGAATCAAGACCCAAGAGAGAGAATCAACCCAAATCTTCCACTACCACATTCTAATCCCATGGAGAGAAATCTATGACATCTATCAAACCATTCATTCAAAGAATTCTACTATTCATTTAAAACAATCTAAAAGCACATTATTATACCCACTAACATAACAATCACAATCCATTAGTATACCCACTCCTGCATTCCATTTTTAAATTACAAGCATAGGGGCCTTCCCTCCCATATAATTCATTTACATGGAATTAAACATTCTAAATTGGTATACCCACCTATATCATCTAATTTATTTAATCCAAGCTATAAAAATAGGTATGGGTTCCCATGATATCAATATGAAAGGATTTAGTACATCTCCAAATGTTACTTTTCAAGCTATCATGGTATTAACAAGCATCCTCTACCTAGGAAATAAAAAGTACACACACATTGGGTTGTTTAAATAATAATAACCAAGTTACATCCAAAAGAAACACCCTATGAGTGACCTTGAAATGAGAAAGAAGTGCCAATTCACTTAAACCAAACCTACTAGCATCATCACTAGGTCTGACTAAGCCTACGACATGCAACTCACTCAAAAATAGGGTCATGCTAGAAACTCTAATGGGTGGAATATTCGACGAATGATTCCAAAGAAAAAAAATCTGAATAAAAGTATAAACCACCTACCTTAGCTCGGTAGAAGATAAATCATCAAGTACAAAGTCATGATTCCTCTAGAATTAGGTGAAATATGAAGAGAAGGTGAAGAATGATAAATTGGGGCATATGAGACCAAAAAAATAGAGTATTTATTGGTATAAAGAATATAGAATGACTAAAAAGGAATCAAGTAATTAAATAATTTGTTTGAACATGACCTAAAATGGATGAATCAGAGTCTGGATGACTTCAAGAACTGAAAGAACATTATAGAGGAATTTAGGATCTAAAAAATGGAAGAAAGTGGCTATGTGTGAAAAAAATGGGATACTACAGCCTCAGTTTTTAAAAAACATGGAGAGTAAGTACACGACTAGTACTATATTGTATTTTTTCTAAAGAAAACCCCATATAAGTTTTGGAAAACTACTACACACTATGATCTTGGAGTATATAATGTGTACTTTTAGTACATGATGCGTCTCTAGCCTACATCCAGCCTTCAACCTCTTTTCCCCCATCATTCCCTAAAAAACAACCCAACTGGGCCATGCCTTGGATTAGGGTGTTAGTCTAAATGAAATTTAAAACACATTAAACCTGAATGGATATATCCTTACCTCAAAAAACCCCATTAATCTTACAATATCCCCCCTTATAACAATTCATCACCAAATTCCTCTCATAAGGGTGTTCAAGATTCATTTGAAAAAACTTCGGCCACTATGCATGCACGTCAACCTCCCTCTCCGAAGTCTCATCCTGTAAATGCTCGTGATGCTATAACACTTGTACTAGTGAAACTGACCAGCTTCAAAGAACCTTCAGGCTTCTATCAATGGTGTGAATCTGATGCTCTTTAAAGTATGCATCTAGATGAATCTCAACCACCTTTGGTTGAAAAATATTAAATATGTCTTAGTTAGAGGGGAATACCTATTATACGTGGAATACGTCATGCATGGATCGGTAACTCTGAGATTACTACAACAGATAGGAAACCGACTGGACTTCCTCGAGTATCTCAAATGACATGATGTATCTCGGTGAAAGCATACCTTGTCTACTAATCTTCTTGTGTCCCAAACTCGGTGAAACAAATAAGAAAACACAATTCCCAACCTCACACTCTAGTGGTCATCTGTGGAGATCGGTGTACGATTCTTGACCAGATTGCATAGTAGCCATCTACTTCAATATAAACCGGACCTGCTCAGAAGTATCCTGCATGAGATACGGTCCCATAAATGATTCCACACCTGCCTCTAACCAGCACATGGGAGAATGACATTCCCTAACAGATAATACCGTGTAAGGTTCCATATGTAAAATCTCCTAATAACTGTTATTATAGGAAAACTAAACCAAGGGAATGTTACTCTCTCATGAGCCTCAGAAAATACAAGAGGCATTCTCAGAATATTTCATTTAGCACCTGTATCATGAGCTCTAATAGTCCATCTTTCTCAGGGTGTCATGCTATTCTCATAATCACCTGTATACCTAAATCCCTTTGAAAAAACTTCAAAAAATGAGATGTAATGTAGGTGTCTCTATCTGAAATGATAGTATAAGAGGCCCCATGAAGTCATACTTCTTCTCAGATGTACAACCTTTTGAGATAACCATAACTGATGGTCTCCATGATCGACATGAAAGGTGTGACCTTTTAAATCCTCTCAAGAACATCCCATATAACATCATTACCATGATGATACCATAGTAAAAAAGTCATGAAATCCTTCACGAAATCATCATTTTTACACTCCGGAATAGGTAATTGATGTAAAATCCTAGCTGGTCACCGTTGTTCTTCCTTCACCTGCTAACTGGTGGAACACATCATAGAAAAACCAGCTAACTCCCATTTCATACTCGACCCCTAGTACGGATTGTGAAAGTCATGGTACATCTTGGTGACCCCGGGATGTACTGCCAAATCTAAAGCATGAAACTCCTTCATCAACTCTTCATGTATATCACCTAGAACCAAAACACATCCATAGATACACATGATCTCTAACATTCCTATCATTCAACCTGGAGGAGGGTGCTTACCTACCACACCTTCCCAGAGGACTAGGCCTTCAGAATCAGATTGCTACCTAATGTTAACTTGTCCACCATGGTAGATGTCACAACTATGGATGAGAGATATGTAAGCCCCAACTTGCATGCACATCTAGATGGATATTAGAAGACAATGCTATAAGCTAACACTTGTTATTGGAATGTTGCACCACCTGTATCTAATCCCTTATACTCAGTTAAAGGGCCACTATATAGCCATTACTAGGATTATTGGCCTGCTCGAAGTTAGAGGAAGGTAGGTACTCCACTCAATATCACTACATCATATTTATATCAAGCTTTGTAAAGATATACTTGGGGATGTTTTGGTCCATGTACACCACAAAAACATCTCCTAGTAAATATTGTCTCCAACAACTCAACACATGAAAACATGTAGCTAAATCTTTATCATATATAGGGCACTTCTTCTCATGAGGCCTCAACTATCAAGACTTGTATGCCACAAATCGTTATCCCTTCATCAGAACTACCCCTAGCCCAAAGCCTAAAGCATCATAGTAAACCATGTAACTCTTTCTCTACTCTAGCAGTATCAAGACCTGTGCTGAGGAAAACATCACTTTAATCTCATGAAAGGCGGCCTCATAAGAATCTGACCACACAAACATTACACCATTCTTATTGAATCCAGTCAATGGGGCTTTTATGTGTGGACGTCCTATATTAAATTCATGATGTATCTTGTTATCCCCAAGAAGCTTCATATTTCAAACACATTATTAGGATTTTATCAATAAACTACTGCTTTATCCTTCTCTAAGACCACAGATACTATTTTCTCTGAGAAGATGTTTCTGTGGAAGTTAATATGATTCATCCAAAATTGACACTTTTCAAGCATAGCATATAACTGACTCCCTCTCACTATATTAAAAATGATCTCAATATGGTTTTCATATTCATTTCAACTGTGAGAATACACTATGATGACTTCAATTAAAACCACCACAAAAAAATCTAAGTACGTATGGAACAATCATTTCATCAGCATCAAGAAAATTGTTGGTGTATTCGTGAGAATTAAAATCATAACCATATACTCATATATAATGTAAATAATTTAAAAGGTTTTACAATTTATGTTTGCAGGCCGAACACACAACCAGTGATATCATAACCTCATGTTGATCTTCGAGAATACTCGAGCTCCTTGAAGTTGATCAAATAGATCACATATACACATAAACGGATATCTATTTTTAACAATTTGCTGGTTCAGGTCCAAATAATCCACAAATAACATAAGATTCTCATCCACGTTTCTTGAGAAAAGGACTGAAAACCCCCGGAGAGAAGTAATAGGCCTGATAAACCCATTCTCTTTCAAATACTATATCTTCCTCTTGATCCCCAACAACTATGTCATATTCCTCTGCTAAAGAGGAATGAATACTTGTGAAACTCTAGGAACTATACTAATGGAGAACTCCACCTATCTCTTAGGTGTTAAAACATAATATTCATTCAGAAAGACATTACTAAAGTGCTCAACCACTGGAAGAATGTCAACTTGGATCACTCCCTGATCTTCCAAAAACCAACTACCTATTTGGTATGTCATTCCATCTTTTCCATGATGCTCGGTTCCAGCTCAGCTTTCCTGGACATTCCATTCACCCTTGTGAATAAACATTGAACCCTCTAGTAATGCGAAGGTCACCCTCCAACAATAACAGTCAATGTATGCTCGATAATATACTAGCTATTTAATAATATGAATGGAACCAAACCCTATCATCGTAAAGACATATATATCATAAATGATGTGAAACCCCTAAACCTCAAGTGGACACTCCTTAAAAAATAAAACATCACCCATTATAATTTCTAAGTGTGATTTTAGCATCATAAATCCCTCAAAAAGTAAAATCACAATCCCCATGAATTTTGCCACTCGTGTAGAGAAAAAAATGTGAGAGGAACTTGCATCAGAAAGAGAAGATGTAATAATATATGATAAAAAAATTGTTCCTCTCACCATAGACATTCTTCAATCCTTCTCTAGCTTGGTCTCTTGCACTACATATGTATGGCATGTACTGAGACCCTATGACACTTCCTGGATACACAGAGCTAATCCACCCTACTGTCTCTGTGAACATAGCGTCGAGCTACTATGGACATAACCACCATATCCACGACTTGACCAGCATGAAATGCTCCATCTCCCAGCTTGAAGTGGAGTTGAAGAACCTAAACTTGTTCTTGAGGTCAGAGCTAACCCCTACCAATCACTTATGGAAGGAAGGTTTTGCAAAACCACATCATGTGACCCATCATGTCGTAAGCTCGACACTCAACACGGTCACAATTGCATTGTTTATTCATGTAGACTCACCTACCACACTGATTGAAATACACCAAGCTTCCTACACCCATATTCTGACTAGAACTAACCTCATGGGAAGTCTCAAAATGGGGCTTCTTACAAGAAGATACAGAACCACTGGGTCAAGAAACATCATGCCCATGTTCTATACCCCCATCTTTCCTCAAGTTTATCTATATAATTAGTGCCTGATTTACAGTCTCAATAATAGAAGGAAACCTGAACAAATTGACATGAGCTTTGATATAATTTTTTATACCTTCCTTGAAGAATCTCACCCTAATCAACTCATATGTAAGATACATCAGTGAAAAATGATGAAGCTCTATAATGTTTGCTGAGAATCAAATAACCTTCATCAGGCCCTACTCTAGATGTATGAATTCACTACACCGCTCTACTCACAGAATCATGGGGTAAAACTTATCAAAGAAGTGGGTTTGTAATTCAACCCATCCCATATTCCATAGCCCATAATCCTTGTTCAAACCATCGCACCAGCGCTTTTCCACTTAACGTAGCATATAAGTTGTGAGGTTCACCCACTACACCTAAGGTGTCTCTAGATGATATAAAATTTCTAATGTGGTCAATAGATATAGAATTGAAACCTATAGACATCCATCCTCCAAAAATGTATGAGCTTGATATTGTTGGAACACCTATGTCAACTCAACCATATTCAAGGCTAGTTAAAGCGATCCCATGAGCATTTTTATATACCAAATGAATCCCTCCTAGAATTGTGCCTTGGAACCTGTTTCTGAAATATTTTCTGGTGTTGCAGCTATAACTAAAAGAGTATCAACCATTATCTTATATCCCACCATCTCCAATTTATAGTCATCACCTTCCTCGAAGTATACCATTGGAGGACACTATGGTGGCATGTCTCGTCAATGCCAATCACACGTCTTCGAAAACAACAACATCAATGAATTCATCTCAAAATCATAGGACATTTCAAAACCATCTTAGAAGCTAACTCAACCCACAACCCACACCTAATGCGAGGACATTATTATGAACAATAAACATACCACTAGAAACTCTTCCTCTTTCCCCCTCAAAATATGGGTAAATGTCAATAATCTATTCATCATTTACAATTTCAATTATCCTTTCACATTTAATTATCTATGAAATTTTACAGTGGTTTTTTAATAATGAATCCATGAGGGACCATATCACCACATAAACAAAAACATGATTCCCATTCAAGCCATACATAATACAAGGCCAATTAAGAGTTTTTATTCCATTGCTGATTCATTTCCCAATTCATAAGGTCCAATACTCTTAATGAATTGAAATTTTACATGACACCAAAATCAACTACACCGAATAATCAAAAAAACATGAAAAAAAATTACATCAACTATCACAAAAATATGCAATAAATAATTCATCCTAAATTTCATGTCATAATGGATGACATGTGATTCTAACAAGTGTCTATATGATGAAAAAGAGGAAAACCATCATCTCATTGGGTTTTGTTGGTCGGAGTGGATACTCAAGAGGGGGTTTAATGGATTTCCAATTAAAATTTATAATAAAAACGTTTAGGATTAAAATCCCTTAAATTAAAACAGCCCAGTTAATTGAGGTAGTAGAGATATAAGTGATTTATTATTCAACAGGTTTCTCAAAGGTTGATTAATCCTCAGTTGAATTAGGGTGAGTACTAATTCAACTTTTGAAACAAGTTTACTAAAAGAATCACAAATACACGCTAAACAAAACTAACTATCAGAGTTAATGTAAAAACAGATTTCTGTCTTTGAAAATATAAGCAGTGGATAAATGTAAAATAGAGTACATGAGTGTTAATCACAGCAGTTTAAACAAGAGGTTCAGTCTTAAGCTATGACCTAATCCTCTCCACATGGTGATCAACTGCCACCAATCAGTATTATTAATAAATGATACACATCCTATATCAGGCTTTACAATATTTTTCACAAACTATCCAGGTTTGGAAAACTCTACCACAGATCTACGTGGGAAAATAAACTACCAAGCCACACCAAGCTTGTTCCACAGTTATTCATGGGAAACAAATTTAAAGATAGTTTGGTATGGTAATTTGTATCCCTTAGTTTAAGAACAAGAGTCTTTGTGTGTAAGACAGACACACTGCTCTCAAATGTAATGTACTAAACATAGTAGAGCATAAAGATATTACGAAGATGTTTATAATGCTTTATGTGTTGGCAGATCAGCTCTGGACTTCTTAAAATGAAGGAGATGATGTTTCGGTCCTTGTCTGCATGTTTCCTCTAAAAAAAAGTGTCGCAACTTCCAGGTTCTGACTTGGAGATGATAAGCTTGTTAGGTCAGAAGCTATTTTCTCCTTGAATGTTCAAGTTCTAAGGATTTAGTATGTTTCCTTCCTTCTTCTTCTATGCATGTTAGTCTTTTTGTATGATAAGGTTGGTTCATATATTCCTGGACAGACTTCTCTTTTTTTTCATCTTCACGGATCCCTCTTATACATATCCATCTCCAGACAAGAAGAATGATTACCTTTTTATAGGTACAAGGTACGGTTCCTGAAATGCCAACAATACCATTAATTACTACCACGTGCATTAAAAGTATCAAAAATGACAGTTAACATTATAATAATAATATTGACAAGGTATAGAGTTTGAGTAGTAGTGACTGGTTAACAGTCATCTTCCATCAGTAGCTCTCTGTCTATAGACTTGTAAAGGTGAACTTTGTGTCAGAGGATGCCTTGTATCGGTAGCTATTACTCTGTAAAACAGTAGCTCTTCAACAGTGGACTTCATCTATAGGCTCAGCAGTAGACCTTTAACAGTAGTCTTCAGTCAGTGAGCTTTTTCAGTGGTAGACTTCAATCAGTAAGCTTCTAACGATAGCTCTGTAACATCAAACTACATCATCAGTGACCGTTCCAGCGATAGACATTCTCAACAATTGACTTCATCAACGGTGGAGTTTGTCTATCAGCAGACTTCTACTTACTGTAGACTTGAACAATAGTTGACTACATCAATAGTAGGAGTTGTCTAGCGGTATCCTTCTACTAACAGTAGACATGTCCAGTGGTAGACTTGAACTGTCAATCTCTTCATTAGAAGATTTGAGAAAGAGTCTGACAGTGGACTTCTAACAGAAGCCTTGTCACAGCAGTGACTTGTAACAGTGACTCTTTGTCTTTAAGATTTGATAAGAAGATCACAACGGTATACTTGTTATGGGAACCTTTTACCGATAGCTTCCAATGTTGACTGTAGATCTTCAACAGTATGCTATAACGGTTACCTTAGAACAGAGGGCTCTTAGCAGTAGCCTTTAACAGTGAAATTGTACTTTGAAAAAAATGTAAACTGTAAGATGGTGCAACAATGTCATGAGTCTAAGAAAATGACATAATATATCATGATCAGTATTTAAACATGATTTGGGATTATCAATACAGGTGATTCCAACAGGTTTCAACTGAAATATAACCACAATTTCATCAATATTAAGAGAATAAATCACGTGTGTCACCCAACAGTGAAATCCAATCAACTGTAATAGTAAAAATCTAGAAAACTAGAACTCTGTTTGAAGAAATTTGGATTTTCCCTATAAGTGCTATATCTACTCTTTGGAACAACTTATTAATAAATTAAATTTTCTTTTTATCCATATCTATTGTTTCAAAACATTATGGAAAACTATAAAATACCCCTCTGTTAACACTTTGTAACATCCCTATCATGGATGACACCTGAAACGGTGCCCCGAGAACAGTGTGTCACAAGGACTCAAGTGCATCACACCAAATGAAAGATAATACAAAATAGTAGCTAGATCCTAGGTGATTCAGGGGGGATATTATTCCCTCATTACTGGAGTATCACATTAAAAGTCAAATACATATCATAGCAGTAGAGATTAAAGAATCAGTCAACAGAAAGTAAGATAAGACATAGATCCATAAAAATAATCTAGAATGTCACAAATACATAGATACATATGATACATGTATCTAGAAAATATCCAAAAAAGTACATGGAAATAAAATACAATACAAGTATTAAAAAAGAACAAAAGACCAAAAATTTATTGTATCATTGCAAGCCTCTGCACGGTCTTACACTCCCCTACTCCAAAATCAGGTATCAAGAACCTTTTCCCGGGTGCATTGCCCTATCATTACCTGCAATCATATAATCTTCTTATGTCCCTGAGGAATCCCAAATAGTGTGTGAGATAAAAATTCTAGTAGGAAACTACCCACATTCTATACAATTCTAAAAAATATATACACGTGTTATCATGTGTAATGAAATCATTAAATAAAGTGCATGTTCCTATGACATAAGTCTACTATAATAGGTAAAACAAAAACATACAATCATGGATACTTATAAAAGAGTTATCTTCTACCAGGGTAGCTATATCAATGTAATCATGTCACACACCCATTCCATACATCCATCTATATCAAGAAATCCACAACCACACTGTATGAAGAAGTCAAGTGTTCCACGACTTTGGCGTATAATGAAATTTATCACAATCAAATAGCCTCACCGTATAAATAATTCTAGGCCACGAAGGGCTGGATCTAATCTGAAACAAACTGAGGCATCCACATCGAGTCCCATGGGCATCCAGGTGGAAATATTGTCAATGAACTAGTTGGATTTCTAGGAGCGTGTGTACCGACATGTCCTACAAGAGTCCAAGAAAGCTAGATCTATAGGGTAGCAAGGCCCGAGGCAGCCCATAGAATTAAGACCCAAGGAATCCACTACGGTGTTCCAGACAAATGGAGAGTAGTCCCTGTTATCTATCAAACCATTCATTCAAATCAAAAAACTATCTAGTTAAAACATTTGAAAACCAAGTGAATATACCCACTAACATAACAAGCAGAAGCCTTGAGTATACCGACACATGCATTCCATTTATCAATTACAGGCATATGGGCCTACCCTCCCTTGTAATATATTTACATTCCTTTAATCATTATACATATATATACCCACATATATCTTCCATTTCATTTATGCCAAGCTAATAAAATTGGTATTTATTTAAAAGACATCAATAATCAAAGAGGCAATACATCTCTTTGGAAATCTATTCATGATATAAAAGTATGCACGGGCTACCCATAACTAGGAAAGCACAATCACACACCCCTTGGGTTTTTTAAATAGGCATAAAGGTTTTTATTCCAAAAGGAACACCCCACATGTGGCCTTGAAATGCGAAATAGGTGCCAACACAACTAAACTGAAACCATAGGCATCCTCACAAGGTCCAACTAAGACACCAACAAGTAGCTTTCTTAAAAATAGGACCGTGCTGGAATGTCAGACGGGTGGCATATCAGACTAATTTTTGAAAATAACATGGAAATATGATACATAGTATAAACCACATACCCTAGCGTGGTAGAAGATAGTTCATCAAGTATCATGTCATGATTCATCTTGGTTTAGTAGTAATATGAAGAATAGATGAATAATGAGAAATTGGGGAATATGAGCCTAAATCCAAATAGAAGAGTCTTTGTTCTGTATAATAGAGAACCAATAAAAAGGAATCGAGTACATACCGATAATGTTGAAACATGATTGACGGTGGGAGAATCATAGTCTGGATGACTTCTAGATCTAAAAAACCATAATAGATGGATTTAGGCTCTAAAAATAGCAGAAAGTGGCTGTGAGTAAGAAAAATCCAATTCTAATACATCTATTTTTTAAAACCCCAATGGGAATGTACATTAAGGGTACCCCTAGTACATGACATGTACTTCCTAGTGTTTTTTTCTTAAAAATACCAATACATGTAATAAACATTCACTACACATTGTGAACTAGGAGTACATGACGTTTACTTCCAGTATAGGATATGTACCTAGCCTGCAGCTGGCCTTCTGCATCATCTTCCCTCTCATTCGTAGTCATTTCTGATCAAAACCCCATATTTACACTTAGTTTATGAAAACCTTATTAAATGTTATTAGAACAACATTGTAAATGAGCATAACATGTCATCCATAAATGACTGGACAATCCTAAAAGATGATCGAAACACTATACGGAAGGATTCTGACTTATGTAATGGATTTTGGAAGCTCATGAGAAGATTAAATAATATCAGTGGTCTTCTCATACAATAATAGTAATCATGCCATGTACCAAGGGATCCTTTTGAAACATTATATGGCCTTTCTAGTCGTTCCCCACATTATTGGGTGGAAACATGTGATAATTCACATATCAAATCATGGCTTGTGAAGAAACAATGATGAATATTAAAATTATTGGAAAAAATTGTGATAGATATGCATTGTTATAAATCTCATATGGTGTATCATTGACAACCATTTTCATTTTAGTTGGATGATCATGTTTTCTTGATAATCTCTCCAAGGATATGACGCTAGTGTTTTAGGAATCTTGAAAAGTGTTGTCCATGGTACATTGGACCTTTATGGATACATAAATGAGTCAGAGACGTGGAATATCATTTTTCATTACCACCATGGTTTATCTCTTTGAATAATGTATTTCATGTATCTTAATTAAGTAAATACCGTCCTGGTAAGAATCAAGTGATTCCATGGGACAATGTGAATCTTCAACCAAATGCTACATTAATTTTTATGACAATATGTATTGTATATAGGTAATAAAAGCTATTGCGTAGAAATATAAATCTTTTAGTATCAGTACTATGGAAACATGGTTAGATTCAGAAATAGACATTTTAGCATTAAAATAAATGTTCAATTAGTGCCCAAACTATTATAGGATAACACTGATTTTCTACTTTCTGATGATGTAATCACAGTGGTGGGGAGAATGTAACACCCTACGTTTTACGTAATTTAACAATATTTTTTATATTTTAATGTTATATCATTCTTTTTTTTATTTCCATGAGTTTTTTAAGGTTTTCCCATGTTTTGGTTGTGCTTAAGAAGGTTTATTTTTTAACACAGTTAGTAGAAACCATGAACAACCTCTTCAAAATTGTGGAATGCGTTTCGGGTGTCACTTGGCAGTCGCATGATTGGTGCATGGTTTGGAAAAATAGTGTGAGTTTCATGAGAATACAGTAAAATCCTTAGGACTAGGGATAGTAGAACCGTATAGTTGGGGAATCGTTTAGCCAAATTATGAGTCCAAACTATGTGGTCGTCTCAGTGTAATTTTGTAGTACATGCACAGTTGGTGCATTGTTTGAAAAACTATAAACCCTAACCATGAAACATATAATTAATGACATGAAATTTGTGGTTTTAATTTGAAATAAGCTCCACAAGCCTTATTAATTCCCAAATCATCTTGGATCTAAAACTCATATTCCTCTATATGATTGAAAAATAGATCCCTTTGACCCAGAAGATACGTTTGGAGATCTCAAAGTGCATTAAAGATCTGAAATCATTTGTAATCCTTATTCTCTCTATTTATTCCTTGTTCTTCAAAGATCCATTCACCTTTACTCTCTCAGAACCATATATCAAGTCCATTATTGATAGATATATGTGTTTTGACACAGATAATGATGATATATTATTAGATCCGGTGAAATGAAGGTGTTTTAAACTAATATCATGATGTTCTTAGGGTCATTCATGGTTTTCACTAGCTATTAAGAAGTATCTGGATTCTATCTCTTCTACATTTTTATAAAATATGAAGGGTTAGTATTCTTAAAAGATCTTTATTGGATTTTATATGGTCTCATTGGGTGGCTTTTCAATGTAGACTAATTTGGTTATGTTTCAATAAAATTAGAATATAGTATGTCATTGGGAAAACCACTTGATGATTATAATTTTAAATTAAAACATTCTATATTATAAAATGGTTTCGAATCCAAAAATGTGTTTGAATTAATGTTTTCAATGGATTTTCATTCCATGGAAAAATGATTTATCATAGAATTTGTAAAATTTGGTCGGTGCATGATTATGTTGAGATTGTTTAGACTTGAGGTAACTTCATCATGGTTGGATGGATTATGGTTTTAAAGTACATCCATTAGTTGTAACACAATGATTTATTTTATTTTTTATGCTTATAGTTATGCGTGTGTGTGTGGGGGAGAAAAAGAAATCGTTTTTTCAAGTAATTAGAAAAGTAATATTGTTTTATTTTTATTTTAGCTATTTTATTTCATTTTTGGATTTGATTAAACTATTTTTATTATTTCCAAAAAAAATTATATATTCTATAATCCGGTTAATATCCAATTGGAATGTGATAGGAATTATTTAGGGGATTCTTACTATTTTTATACTCACCCTCTTATTGTGAACATAAATTAATTTTCAAATATCATCTTCTGAGATATAGGTAAAGGGATGATGTCTTCTTTTTCTAGAAAGGAATATTGATACCTTGGGAAGTGGATGTGGAGTAGAAGCTTGGAACTATTTGGGTGGTCTTTAAGATGGTGACTTTTGATGGCTTTGGTATTATTATCACTTATTTTTTCCATTTTTATTCTTTCTTTCAATTTTCATTAGTATATTCATGTTTTAATGGTTTATATTAGGGTTGTATTATTTATAAACATGCATCATATATGTGTATTGGAAATTTACTTTTTAGTGTTGAGAGTTGTTTTATCCCAAAATGTAGAATCATCTAATTTTGGCCTCATAATCCATTAGCAATAATTTATGAACATAGGTGTATTCGACATGTCACCTATGACAAGTTCCACATACACCTCTTACAAATCTAGTGGTTGAGGGGTGATATGATATAGTATTGAAATTTGATTATTTCAGGGAAGGATAAAGAAGCCATATATTGGAACACCACTCCTATTAATAATAAGGATACAAAATATCTTGGAACAATTCCTATTAATATGGGTAATAAATTCAATTTTTTGAAGATTAAAATCTTCCTTAACAAATGGGTTATCATCCCCAAAAACCTTAGCGATCAAAACAACTCTCTTGGAGTAAAATAAGATAAAACTAAAATAAAAATCAATTGGGTTTTCTAACCATGAGGAATGCGGAAAAGGATGTGAAGTTGAAACCACAAAGTAAGATGTATTCTAATATGGTACTTTTGGACATCATTTAAGTGTTTTTTCAAATTTTTCCAAAAAAACCCACTAAGAGTAAAAAGATGAAGATGCAATATAGAAGAAAGCTAGAGTTGAGATCCACTAGTGATGCAACCCAATATGCCTCCTAATTATGTGTGATCCATTATGTAATTTTGGAAAATTCCAAGCCAATTAGGGTTTACAACTATCAAATACATGATGATATATATGAAATAGTATGAAAAATAGAAGATAATTTAGAAATATGTTGATCTTTTTGTCTACAAGTGATGATTAAGAACATGAAGAGTTAACTGCATTTATTTTCCAAGATAAAAAAAGGCGAAATTAAAGATTATGGTAGTGGGGTGACTTATTTTTATCATACATATTCCTCAAAATGGGTAAATTCATCTTACCCCACTCCATATATGAATTATTATTTATAATGTATTTTGAATAGGTGGAACATTGTTGGGAGATATGATATATGGGGTGGCTCTGATTGAAAATCCCATAAACGTTTGTGCTGGAAAAGAACATGTGGATGGAGCATAATAAAATTAGGGAATATAAGGATATTTGATCTAATTTGTTACACCAAAAATTGATATATGAAATTGATTCAAGAAAAAATATATCATGGGTATTTGTGATTAAAATTAATGGCTATTAACCCTTATCAGATGTTTTAGAATCTTCTGAATATTTGAAAGGGATCGATTTTGAAAGATTTATTTGGATCAATTTGAATTACTATTGAAATAGGTGGGGTTAAATTCTTATCATGTGTTATCCATTGCTCTATCGTGGGTGATGTTTCTCATATCCATGTATTTTAATTTTATAAAATTATTATTTGGTTTGAAGTGATGGAGGTCACATGATTTCTTTTGAAAGTGGAATAAACAGTGCTGTTATGAGTGTTTCCAGGTATTCATGAGTGACATGGTCAATTTTTTTAATAAAAAAGGATTTTTCCCAACATCGAGATATAACATAGTAGGGTTATAAGGTTCATTGACATCCCAAGTGTTAATTGGAAAATTGACTCAGTGAATCTCTTGTGAAAATAAACTGAAAAAATATATTATCATGGGTAACATGTGGTTTCAAAAGATTATGATAATCAATATGTGGTTGATTCAAAATAATGATGTTGCTTTGAAATACTGGTGAAAATATCCATAGGTGGAGAAAATACCCCCAAATGGTAAGATGATGTGAAGATGTTGTTCACTCAAATGTAGATAAAATAAAAGAGAAGTGAATCCCTATATTTATAGAAGGAAGTGTGGAAATACCCTTTGTATTCAAATAGACCTTTACTTTAATTAAAAATAATGGAGGAGAATATATCTTGAGAGGGAGAATATATCATTATGGGAAAGAATTTACTTCCAATTATTCATTGAATATGGGGGAGTAAAATTTGTGAATTGTCAAAAAAATTAAAAGGGTTAGATTATTAGAAATCCCAAATTATTGATTTTTTTTATAATTTGGTTGGTTAATGTTGTTGACAATAAATAAGGACAAATTTTTTGACAATGAGCATGGTAAAAGTTTAATACCCTGATATATAAGTATCATCTCCAATATGTGTGTTGGAATCTCAATGAAGAATGTTGGCTTTGCGGAAAATAACATTTTTGACAAATACATGTTGAATACTTGTTCAATATGAATAAATAGGCAATGTTTTGTTTGGGAGGTTTCTAGTTAAAAATGTAAGGACCATTATGAAGAATATTGGAGAATTTTTATGCAGTCATTAAGATTATAAGGCATGTCATTGAAAAAAGTGTTGATATTCCAGGTGGAGATCCAAGTGGAGTTTTCTAGAGAAATGCAAGAAGATATATTCATCAAATTGTGGAATTATATATGCTAGATAATATGGTAGGTTATGATTTCCTTTATTTTCATAATGGTAGTTAAATCATATGGAATCCTTGCATAAGGCAAGTATGACCACTGTGTAAACATAAGTCCTGAAGGCTACGTAAGGGTACACAAAATATATTCATGTTCACATAAGTGTATATTTAAAACATCATATAGTTAAAGGAAGCCTTCATAAGGGTATGGATACCTAAATAATTATAATGAAACCATAAAAATGGTAACACATCCTAGGTAAAGTTATCTAGGTGACCTATATAAGGGTAACCCATTCCTTTTCCATAGCTTGTGTAAGGGTAAGAAAGAAAGGCATTGATTCATAAGTACCAATCATGATGCTCACTATGTGAAGTTAAGATTCTTAGAGTCTTCATACAACTTAGAGATAATGCTTCCGTCATTAAAGATATTGGAAATGAGTTTATTATGATTTTCGTACCATAAAGTAATAACTTAATCATAGGAGTTGAATTTTTTTTCACTATAGAACTCATGTCTATGAAACCAATGTGAGCATTAATATTATATCAGTATTATTATATTTAAACTGTTAACATACTTTGGAGAAGAAATTTTTCCATAGAAGTGTGTGTTTATAAAGACAAGGAGGTCACATCATTATTGGGTAAAAGGAAAAAACAAAGTATCCATGTGTTAATAAAACAGTAGATTTGAGAAGACTACTATCTATCCAAAAATTTACTGAACATGTGTAGTTATTCTTAAATTGTGTGTCAAAATAATTTGATAAAGGCTTTATGATGATGGGTTAGGAAGACTTTAATGTTGATGACCATGATCGTCATGGGTACACATTTTTTTCCATATTTATATGTATGGAAATATTTACTGGTATATGAAAAAAGTATCAAGTAGTTATATATTTCTATTGAAACCACTTTATTTTAATACTTACAATAATTTTTATTGACTTTACTATTTTATAGTAGTATAGTACATTTAAAATCATATTGGATGAAATTTGGATAAGTTTATAGATTTTATGATGTTTAAAGGTTCTATCATGAAATATATAATACTGTCGAATGATGATTTCATATGATAGTTCTACTTCCAAACTTCTTCTACCCGCAGAGATGTTCCAACATTAAATGGTACTAATGAAAAACAATGTTGAAGTTGGTCCATGACACCATTAGGCTTCTAACTATTTTCGTTCTTCGATATAAGAACATAATTTTCCAGTGGATATTTTAGAGAGTTATGTAAGGTGATTATTTATTTATTAATAAAATATATTTGAATAGATGCATTGAATATATCTTAGAGGTTTAGTATGAGGATCCTAAAAAATCATTATAATTATTAACTAATGAAAAACTATACCTACAATGCCAAAAAAATTAGATGTTCTCCCACATGAATGTGATAGAATCATTGAGAGATTCACAAAAACATTTTCACTAATCCTATTAAAATAAATTCAATTTTGAAAACGTATAACTCATTGATGATCAAGATCCATTCCTACCAAAAAAAATTAGAACCACGTGACACTCTTTTCTACTAAATCATTCATTGAAACTGGTCAAGCTCTTCACCAAGAAAACTATAAGAAGTACTAATCAACTGGACCAATGCAATCCATAAAATTTCTCATTTTTTATATCCTATTTCTTTATATTATTATTGTTTTCAATTAAATTTGATCAGTGTTTATTTTTCTCTATTTGTTAACACACATTTAATAATACACTAGAACTGATGTGTGCATTATATTTTCTCTTATATCTTTTCATTTGTAGACCCATGGTGTATGTGGAAGAGGTCCCTATGTGACATGTGTTGTTTTTACACACCATGTATAAGTATGAAAGAATATTAGATCCTATGAAGGTCAGTTCTGGTGGGTATACCCAGTCTAGGTTTTGTATTATATTATTTGATAAAAAAATCTACTTGGTAGTTGGTGATTTTCAAGTGGAGTGGATTAGGTCTCGTCTTGAGACTGAACCACTTGTTTATTCTTTTGTTTTATTTTGTTTTTTCTCCATTAAAATGTTTTTTATTTTGTTTAATTTTAATATTTAAATAAAATTGGATCTTTTAATGATAGTCTTAATTAGTTTTTATATAATGATTTTTAGATTATATTGATTTGAAAAGATATAGTAATTTACACAATTATAATAACTTACCCTTAATCAAGAATTTAGAATTATTATAAAATATCAAACTTATATTAAAAAAATAATTTTTTTATGTAGAATTTATTTTAAATTGTATAATTTTATTTAATAATTATTTTAATTGAAATTTTTATTGGGAACATAATTCACCTCCTCTTGAGTTACTCACTCCGACCAAAATTTGGTATCAAATTTTGTTTGTAAAATATATTAAACTATGATTTTATTTTAATTTCAAAGATATTAATTTTCATTAGATATAATTTTAGTTCTATATATATAATAGATAAATATTTATTTCTAAAAATATTACTTTTTATTTTAAAGGAACTAATTATTCCCTACAAAAAATTAAAATGAAATTGCATCTTGATATCATAGGATTTGATATCTATACTGTAAATGACTATCAATATGAGTTAACATAAATTTCTAGAGTTGTATTGAGTTTTTCTAAAAAACAAACTTATAACAATATGTAATGCCCCGAACCTAAATTCCCAGAGTCGGTACATTATGTTAATACATTGGCATGATTAAAAGGAATCAAGTCCAAAAAGACCGATCAGTTTAGCAGTCTTGGAAAATAAATTACATACTTGAAACTTATATTACACATTCTAACATATAACCCAAAAAATAATACTTCGATAATATCATTGTTCCCATAGCTTAACCCTACATCTCAAACATAAAACACTTCTTGGGATCTTGGGAAAATAAAACATAAGAAAGGGGTGAGATCAGATGATCAATAAGGGTAAATAATTTAGTATAAGCTATAGATTTTTAAGGCAAGATGTGTAATGAAAAAACAATATACTTTTATACATAAACTTGAATATAATATGGAAAAAATAAATCAAACATTACCATATAAACATGCACATGGATATTCTACTAGTTGAGTAATCAAATGTAATAACTAATTTCATAATGAGGGAATGTATAGTACTAGACATTAATTTATGTGTCAAGGCTGCATGACAGGACCTATGGGATAACTGTAACTAGAACCAAACCTAGAGAGCCTCTGTAACCAGACTCCATCCCAGAGAGCCTCTGTAACTAGACTCCAACTCGGAGAGCCTCTGTAACCGGACTCCAACCTGGAGAGCCTCTATAACCAGACTCCAACCCAGATGGTCTGTTGTAACCGGACCCCAACCCGAGGCTTACTTTTACCAGTCTCCAACCCGGAATATACTAGTCCAATACATTCATCATAAAAAAGGTGAAATATGACATAAACATTTGTTTTTAAACTAGAAATTGCAATGTTAATAATTTATCCATAAACATTATATGGTATAAAAATAACACATACATAGTCAAACATATTACAAAAAATTCAATACAATATGGAAGATTTGTATCATAATAAATCAACTTCAAAAAAGTTTAAAATCCATTCATGGATGTCGACATAGATGAAAATGATCAGTAAAATGCTTTGAAAGAAATACCCCTTTTCATGAAATCATTTAAAATTCTCACAATTTATAAAGGTAGTCATTTAAAAGGGATTTTTAATCAAATTTTTCTATTCCACTTTGAAAATTTTTAAAATAATTATCATTTCAAAACATTCATGTTCATATAAACAAAATCTATAAAATCATTTTTGAAAACGTGGTCATTAATTAAAAGTGTTTAGAAAGATAAATCTTTAAAACATTTAAAATAATGATCTAGTAAAATATACCCATCCATAAAACCTTAAAAGATTACTTTTGAAATAATTTTTATAAAATATGGGTATCTATGATAATTATGTCCTAGAAAATACTTACACATGAACAATGTTTGATAATAATTAGATTTAAGAAAATAACTCTTACCTTGTAGTAATCAATTGAGTCGTATGAACAATAGTCAATTACCATCAAATAAATCACACAATATCATGAATATAAAGAGAATCATGATAATATATATCAAATTGTTGTAAACAATACACCACATGCAATAAATAAGTAGTGAACAATGGAAATCTCACGGAATTAAAATTGAGATAAGAAACCCCTTACCTTGAACTTTCGTTTGGTCGAGGGTACGTTTAACCTTCTGTATAATGACCATTGTATGTTATTAGATTATACCAGAACCATATTCATATTTATTATATCACACATGATTCATTTATGACTTTATACTACCCATTTAATAATTATTTCCATGTTAAATTAATATTTCGGGTAATAATCGCTTTCTTTATCGTACGTATTTTAACATGTTATTCTTGATCGTATCATTTAATTCATGATTTAAATACATACTGAAAAAAAATCTTGATTCATATATCATATATATTTAGAATATAAATATTTATAATATATAGATATATGAAATGGAAAACACCGTTTATGCAGACGGTAGGTCGTACGTACGCATAAACGATGTTTCTGTTTTTATATCGTATTGAACGGAAGTAACTGAATAAAATATATGTAAGTACATAAATACCTACATATATATCCAGTAGAATTATTATGTCATATATTACATACTTATTAGTAATATATATTTTTATAATCATCTATAAATGGTGAACGTGGAAATTAATCTCATCACGTCGTGGAGTCTTTGATACGTACGTATGCACGAGTGATAACATCATTTCCTTAAAGGTGTGGAATTGGATGGTATATTAATTTTAAAAAAAATTATCTTGTTATTTTCATTATTTATATACATATTAATCATCATTATATTTATCCAAATAACATAGTGTTGGATAAAAAATTACACCATGATGTGGAGACGGTAAGCGGTATGTATGCACGCATGGTGACATTATCATTCATAGGATGGATTGAATAATGAATATGGTTATGAAAAATTTATAATAACATCACAGTATATATAAGCTACTTAATTTATTATTTTTGTTATGGTAATAACAATGAACGAGTAAGTGGAAGAATAATAGAACATGAAAGAGGGTGGTGAAATCATTACCTCTTCTTCGGGTTCTTCATTTTGATTTGATCAAAAGGGATCCATAGGTTGGCTTTCTGACCAATGGAAGGCCACTAGTATGAAGGTAGGATAGTTGGGAGGATATTTGGGCAGGGGTTGGCCGAACCATATGGCTTTGGAGGTGTGAATTTGAGAGAAGAAGAAGTGTCCTTTTATAAGAGGGGTGAGTGGAACCTTAGAAAATACATAAAATATTATTTTATAATAAATACATATTCGATTTCTAATGGTCACATAATGAATTATTTAATTTCTAAGGTTTTGATGGGTCAAACCCACTCATCCAATAGATTTTAGACAGGTTTGGGTCACTATATTAACCTTATCTTTTAGATTTCAATATCAGTTAAATAGTTTGACATTTACCATGTCTCTTTGTATTTTTATATTATATGTTTAATGAACTAACTATAAACTTACAAAAGAACCCCAAGTAGTTAATTAATGAAAAATATAATAGTATTTAAAACCTTTTTCATAACCGTATATTTTTAGGAATAGAATACCAATTAATAATATAATATTAGTTCTAAAAACTCTTTTATGTCAATTTTGACACTATTTGGTATTTTTTTTTCTAAATTCATAACTGCATTATTACATTGAAAGAAATTAATTTAATAAACCCTAATATTTCATATTAACCTATAAATTTAGTGTAATTCATAAAAAGTCTCAAATTACATTTATTTTGGTATTTATAATATCAATTCTTTTAATATTTCATTAATAAGGTAATTAATGCATCATCATTGTGTCATAAATAAATTAGATTATTTAATGTCTAAAAATTATAAATAAAATACCATTATGTAGGAAATATTATTATCTTTCTAATGAATTTACATTGTCGATTTTATCCTATGTGTAACCCTGTATTAAAAATTGTTTAGTTATTAAACTTTTAATTTATCACTTTTAACTCTTCTTTGAATGAAATAATAATAAATGTCCTCATCTCATTCAAGTGGACCTAAAGGGTCATATTTTATTCCTAAGGTATCTTTGGGTCAAATTAAACCCATCCAATAGAATTAGGACATGTGTTAGGGTAATGGTAATATCATTTTTACATTTAATTACCCTATTTATTTTAAACGTAGTAAATAAAAGTCAAAAGTTACAATTCCCAAAAAAATAATTCTATCTTATTGAACAGAATTTTACTTACTGATATCAATCGCATCTCTTGGATTTTTGAAATTAAATTCATAGAAGTGGTAAAATTATGTTTTATGCAAATTTGCAAATACTCTTAGGAGGTGGGTAAAAGACGGTAAAATTTTAATAAAGGTTTTATATATCTTGCCTGAATAGCCCGAAGGCCTTCGTTTTTTTGATTTTTGATAATCCTTTATCAAGGGATGAGGGGGAACCCTTACAAGGACAGTAAGCTCAGAGATTACATGGCCTCTATGCTTAGGAGATTACATGACCCGATGGTCTTAGGGAAATCACCAGACTATCTAAAGGAAATGCCCCTCCCTAACATCTGTATCATGATAGTAGCTCTCCACCTTTGAATGGCCATCTAGCTAGGCTTCCCATGTAAGCACAGTCTGGTCCTGATAACATAGCCATACTATCTAATTTAAAAAAATCAATTTTACTATGCCCTGGTGAGTGCACCTTCTCTGAATCCTCTTCTGGGGCTGTTCATTTTTTTTGTAGTGTGTCTCGAACAACAGCATGTGGCACGAAGGCCTTGATGTGGCCCGAAGGCCTTAAAGGTGGCATGAAAGCCATACTGACCCGAATGCCTGGGTGGACCAAGATACTTAAGGACACAAAGCCCAAATCTATGGCCCAAGGTGAATAGTTCCAACTGCTACAGTACCAAACAGTGCCTGCTGTAGTAATAGCTGTCGTACCTGCTACAATACCGCACATTATACAGTTCTGCTATAGAGCCTGTACAGTTGAAAATCTTCTACAGTACCACACAATGTACAATACTACTACAGTACCTATTACAGTATCCTAGAAATATGCCTCTACCTGCTTTACAAACTAGGTCTTGTGGATGCACTTAAGGATACCTCACCAACTGGGATGAGGCTCATGTGTTATATATCAAAACATATTATAAAATGACTCCAATGAATTACATTGAACTTATATAGGTATTATGTATCTATTTTGACCAAAAATAAATTTAAATGAAATAAATAATTATTTAAATGAAAATTCGGTTTTAACCAATAATGTTGTGTTTTTCACAATTCATCAAAAATAGAATGTTTTCAGAGAATACCAAAAAATCACCCTAATCTAATTTTGAAATTTCAAATTAAAAAATGAAGCCTATTTTACCAAATTTAAAATATTGAAATTTCATTTATTAAGTTAAAATTAATTCCCATTTTCAAAACCAATAAGCGTATTTTTATAAAATAATAACTATCAAAAGAATGACACTTGTTTATGTATAATTTCAATGTTAAATTACTTACAATGAAAAAAATTTGATTAAATGGAAAAAATATAATTTATTTTTACTTTAAAATCTTTAAAAAGTATAATATAACAGTATAAATTATTTTGATTAAAAAAGTTGTTTTCAGTTAAAATATAGTATTTTTCACTATTCACCCAAATATTAATGTTATCAGAAAGACACCAAAAATTTATTGAAACTGAACTCTTATGTCCTTATTCTGAATAAAATTTTTGTTTTTTCAAATTTTATATATAAAAGTTTCAAATATTGGATTTAAAAAGGGTTCTTCATTAAAAGGCGGTAAAATTGATTTTTTTGAAAAATACTTCTTTTATCTGAAAAAATGAATTTGTTCTTACATTATGTCTAAGAAACTCATAATATGGATTCTAAATTTATATGTATTATATAATGTTCAATATTCAGTTAATACTATTCATAACCGCTTTCAAACATCTAGTTTGGTATGTCATGGTGTGCTAGAATTCAGTGTTGCGTGTAGTGCAAGTTATTAGATTACTTTGAAGAAATAACGTACTATGAAATCTTGGGGTGTTAAACAATAGCTATAAATAATTGAATTCATTTTATAGTGCTTTATGTGATGAGTAATTTAATTGAAAATATTCATGTAAAACTACTTTTTCAACTTTGAGACACTTTTTGTGTTTATCATGAGGGAACATCTAATGTCAAAGCAATGATGTTAAATTCATAAACTATTAAATATTATACTCTTAAAATGAATCGTGTGGAGTATATTTCTTACATGTATGTCAGTTTCAATGAGATCATTAATAAAATTCACTCACATGGGAATAATATTCCTAATAAAGATCAAGTCATACACCTATTGAGGTGTCTAATAGAATGATGGAGTGGAACCTCAGTCTGAAGTAGATAACAATGCGATGTATGTAAGATAGTAAATAATGATATGATTTGAAACATAGTTATGTAATAAGTAGAAATAAATGATATTATAGAATAGGAGGATGATCCAAAAGGAAAATCAATAGCTTTAAAGTGCACTACTTGGAAACAGAAAGATAAAATTCCACATGAATGTTCATGTGATGAAGAATCACCTCCTGATAGTGATGTGGAGATGGTCCATTTGGCCAGAACAATTAAATGGTTTTATAGGAAATGTAATTTCATTATGAATCAAAGATAACATGGAAAACATGATAATATAGGAAACTATACATTGGATTGTAAGAGGGATGAATCTTTAAATGTGATCAATTTTTATGAGTGTAATAGGAAATGGAATTTCAACGATGATTTCAATAAGTTGAAACATATAAAAAATATGATGAAAAGAATAATAAATAAATAAATAATTGAATGAAACATAGAGTGATTCTAAAGAGAGAACAAGTGGTTCAGACACTACCCTAGAGAATAATATTTATGATAGAGCTAACATGTGTATTATGGAAAAAATTAGGTATCCAATGTTTTTCCTTATTCTCCTAAAAATATTCATACTCATTTTGTAGATGAAATTAGTTAAGAGTATATATATAATGAAGAGATATTTTAATATATTAATATGATAGAATATATATTTAATGAGCATTAGGAAAAATATAATACAATTAAGAAATTTCATTCTTTATCTTATAGTTATAAGTCTAACCTTACCATTGAAAAGAGTAAAATAATCAGATATTAAAAGGGAACAATGAATTGGAATTTTCTGATGAGTAATCGAAGAATGATATAGAATGATTTGTTAATGGGAGAAACACTCTTACATAAATTCATGGAAAAAACACCTCCCAAATAAACCACTAGTATAGGGTAGAAAAATAGATAGAGAATTGTTAAAATAAAATTATTCTTGATTATGGAACTTCCACTAGTTATTAATCATGTAGTCCCAAAAAAAATTATTTCATGAAGTTAAAATATTCTCATAGGAAACCTGTTTACAAAACATGGGTTCTGAAATCATTAATTACTAACATTTCTAGACCTAAGAAAATCTTGGTACCAAAATATTTTTTGGGGTACATTTGTTTTGTTGGAAACATTCTTGAAGAGATCTAGTACGAACATATGGTATATAAAGAGTAGTTATTATATAAATTTGACAGTAGATTATTTGAGATTTAAAAACATAATAATGGTTGATGGTGGTCATTTCACATTCAGTGACAATTCTAAAGGGAAAATAATTGTCCTTGTTCAAATTGTTTATTATAACACTATATTAATTTCTAAATTATTATTTATATTTGGTTTTAAATACAATTTTTATAGCATCTCATAGATATGTGAGGATGGTTTTCATATGATGTTTGAAAATAATGATTTCAATTTTTTGACTCTAAAAATACATTAATTTATATTTCTTTGATAAATGTTAATGATTGTGATATTGATTTAGATTTCTTATTTTCTACAAATATATCTCTTCTAAGTTACATTCACATAGAATAATGGCTTCAGCATTCGAGACTAGTACATTACAATATTCACTAACATAGAAAGCTATCTAAGAAAGGGTTAGACAATGATCTAACAAAACTAGAATATCCAAATGATAATGTATGTGACCCATATAAATAAATGAAATGGTGCATTATATATTTCCAAAAACGAAATAATTTTCTCTTTCTCAACCCTCAGAGTTGGTTCACATGGATTTATTTGGACCTTCTAGAGCTTCTAGACTAAATGGTAAGATATATTTCTATGTCAAAGTAAACGAATTTTACAGTTATACTTCGGAATTTTATATAGATCAAAAATGTGAATCCTTTTTTGATTTTAGCATGTATTCTAAATCTGTGGAAAATATTACTTTTCTTAAGATTGTGAACTTAAGAAGTGACGATGGCCATGAGTTTGAAAATCAATAATTTGAATCTTTTTCCAAAAAATGAAACAATCATAACTTCCATACCCCTCAGACACCACCATAGAATGGTGTTGAAGAAACAATAAATAACAAGCCTCATTAAATTTGATGGAATTTTTATAATATACAACTGATTTAGGACTATTCTATCATATAAGAAAAGTATTGGAAATATTAAATTATTTAGAAGTGTATTTCAGTGGTTCTAAGTTAGATGGAAAAAGTACTTCTAGAAATTTTCATCTTTTTAGAAATTCACTAGTATCATTTTTTAGTAAAAAGAAATGTTTTTTAATATCCACTATTGATGATGAGTACATTGCTATGGAATGTTATTGTGTATAAATTTTGTAAACGAAACACACATTTCTAGACTATGGATATCAATTCTGACATATCCCTATAATTTGGTACATCCTAACTATGATAAAAATATCTATGAATCCAATGTCTAATTAAATAACAAATAATATTTATTTAAGACATTACTTATTGAGAGATAATTTTCAAAATGGAGATATAACTCTACAATTCAAAGGAACTGAATATCATATTGCTGATATTTTTAAAAATCCATTGAATTATGAGATATTAAGTTATATTTAACAAGAATTTATAATTATAAATATTGGTTATTCATACTATAGGAAAAACCACAATCGGACATGGAACTATTCGAAAATCCACTATTGTGAATGAAACCATTGGAAAAGTCATAATTGCAATAGCCACCATCGGACAAGCCCCAATTCAGAAATCCACAATTGTCAAGATGTTTTTTTATTGATCAACCATTAGGTGAGCTACCGGTATCTATTTTAGATTCTACGATTTCTAATAATCAATGATAAAATTTTAATTGAATTGAATTTTTATATTTTATTACATTTTATGAATTTGAATCCCTAGATAATAAATCTGGATTATAATTCAAATCAAAGCCACTCTTTCTAAAAACTTCTACCTTCAAACATAAATGTTTATCCATCCCCATTATCAATTGAACATAAGACTTATTATTTCCTATTCATCTCCCATGTTCTAGTGAATTGGTGGGTGTCAAGTGTCATTTAGTATCATAGCCTGATGGTTTGCAGATTCGGATGAAATCTCATGAAATACATAGTCGAGGAGTTGTCAAGATGAGGAACCCACAACATGAAAATTGATTGGTTTTTGTGGAGAAGGATATGGATGTTAAATGGTTATCTCTAGTTTAACTGCTAGTGATTAAACTACTTTAGGACCAAGGATGGTAATATAAGTTATCTAGTAATGAACAACCATTTTAGTTGAGACTATTGCATCTGTTCTACCAGTATCTAGATTCCAGTTTTGGTATGAATAATGATTTGAATAAGAGTATAGTAGATGTTAAGGAGATTGAATTTTATTTAGAACGAATGGGGTAAGTGTATCAATTAACTTCATTGATGAGTTTTTGATGAATATTAATGATATATTCTAAACTCTGGCAAATACTTTGTGTATGAGGGAGAAATGAAAGAGATAAATGGATATATTATAGTGAAAAGTCATTCTTTTACAAAATTAAATATTGGTGTGTGAATACATATCTTTAAATTTATTCATCATATTTAATCCCTTGGGAATGGGGAAGTCGATATTATGAGAGATCATGACATGTAATATTTATTCATTATGAAATGAGGGGATATAATTAACCTTTTTAGAGACTATATGGTGCACATGATGGAAATTTTCAAGTCATCTTCTAGGTCTATCTTTCTGATTTACCCTACTCTTATATATGCAATATTAGAAGACAAAGGATTGGTTTATAATGATAAGTAAAATGAAGTGAAATGTGTAGGATTCTATTTGAATAAAACTATCGATATAAGGATGAAATTTAATTGGAATCCCTAGATAAAAAATTGTTTTGAAAACAATTACTAGCTCTATGTGTTTTTTAATAATATAAGAAATCCTACTTGACCGAAGAACGTTTTTGATGAAAGTTATAAGAGCTTGATGAGTTAGTGTAACAATCATATGAGGAATATGAATTATCTAACTTAGTTGAAGAGGGATACGATACAAACATTTCTAAAATCCCTCATGTATCTTTTGGTTCTCCAAGTCTACCTTCTTCTCTTCCTTCTAGATAAAGCCTCTTAAGTGAGAGAGATAATGATGATGATGATTAGACTGGTGTTTTTGAAGATGAAAATATTATAATTTCTTTCTATATGTCTTATAAAAAGGATTTTGAGTTCTCTAAAACTGATTATGGTGAAGATTTATGTTGTGATGGACTTGGTCATGATGATATTGATGATGATAAGACTCAGTCGCATCATACATCCCCTACTATTTCTACTACCTCATTTTGGTTTATGGTGAGATACATTTTGGTTCAACATGATATAGATGACACCTTTTCCGTAGGTGAGACCAAAGTATCCACTGATGGAGTAAAATTCCCATGTTCTATTAGATATTCTTATGCTATTTTACTCACGTTAGAGTGGAATTGGCTGGTCATGATGAGAGGGAAGAGTTCCCAAGACTTTTACAACATGGTATGTACAATTCAGAGTCTGAGGATGTCGATGAAGTTGTTTGAGATAATATGGATGATCATGTTGGTTGTGGTTTATCTGAGGATGATGTATTATATATGGGGAATCTTAATCGGGTTTAGAGTTTCTTGAACTATCATATCCAGAACATGATGAGGATGATGGATGTGGAGATAAGAATGAAAGTGCACCAGAGAAAGTTGGACTTACTATCTCAATTGGACATGGGATAGATTATAAGGGATATTTAGCTGAGAAAATTGATGATTCTGGTGAGATTCATGATTTTTGTTCTTGTGTACTAACTAGGTCAGAGCATGTAGAGAATCCATTTCTAGAGAATATTCCTTCTCATCCACATGCTTTTTCTAATACTACCCTGTATCCTACAGATGTTGTTTCTAAAGTTAATTTAAATATTTTAGAGTGAGAGGATTTATTTCATATTTCCATTGGATTTTGACGTATCGAGAACCTCATATTTTTTAGCTCCGTGAACATGATTCCAGAATTCTTTTTTGAGTTGTTTTTCTACATTTGCATCCAAACATGTTGTTCATAATTGGAGTAGTAGAACTTGAAAATTGATGACATCAATGTGATGGAGACCGTGGTGTATTTTATGGAGGATATGGGATATTATTTTGTTTCTAGTCATGTTGTATTATATTTTTGACAGAGTGATTATCATTTGTTGCTTCTACTTCCAGTGCTCCTCCTCCCTCAACCTTTGTGGTTTCTAATGTGATCAAATCAAAAGTTTAAGAGAACCTTTCAGTTATTATGGGATATTTTTATACATCTCATTTGGATGATCCATTCCAGATTCATTAGCATGGTGAGAACATATATAAAATATTTACAGAGTTTTTTAATGAGGCCATAAGTGATCTATAAACCATGGCTAAGTCCATTAACTTATACCATTCTAGTTTACACACTAAGCTAATATTTAATTCTCATTTCAATTTTTTGGATGAAAATATAAATATTATATCTTTTAACAAGTATTTTAAGGAACGTATATACCAGTTGAAGATGATGATCCCTCTTCTCATGTTATTCATTGAAGAAATGAATGATTTATTGATTTCTATGAAAATTAATGGAAAATTAATTATTTAATTTTTAATCCTCATGAAGCCTTTGAGGTATGTATATGGAACTACTATTGTTGTGACAAGAAATATTCCCACGACTTACTTCATTAATACCCCTTCCATGAATTCTTTAACTCCTTGGTATTATCAGTTCAACATTTCTCTAATGGATGTTTTCATGCATCTCATACCTATTGTTATCAGAGAGCTTCCTATCACTTCCTTTTCCCATTCAACCTCTACCTTAATACCTCATTCCTATGAAATGGGAAAGGCTCCTTCTAATCCTACATCCGTGTATAGGAGGGACTCTGATTTAAAATAAAAATATGATAGGGATTTTTTTTATTTTTCTCTCGTACATAATTATGATTGTAATATGATCTTTTTTTCCTTAATGACATTTCTCTATTATTATTCCAATATTAATATTTATTATTTCTTGTAATTTTATTTTTATAATCTAAAAATGGGTAGTTGATTATAGAATTTACATAATTTTAGTATGAATTATTTTTTCATTTTATTTTTCCATTGATAGAAAATTTATATATAATTTGATATGTTTTTTTAATACCATGTTTATATTTAACACCTTACTTATTTTTATGTCCTTATTCAATTATGAGATACCATAATTATTTTGATGTTGTTATTTAATAAACATTTATTTGTATCATTTTTATCTGAGGTTACCAAATCTATGTCAAGTAGTCTTATTATGAAATTTATTTTTCAAATCATACATTATATTTTTGAAATGTTAAGCATAATGTTACTATTACAAATTATCTATTTTTTACTAACATTATTTTATAAAATGTTTATAAAATTCCATGTCTTGTGACCTCCAAAAAGGGGGAGACTGTTAGCATCTCTTTATTTTGATGATCAAAAATCATGGTTCTCTTATTTCTATGGACATTAATGTCCTTTGATAGTATATTACACTGAAAATCTTATATGATGAAATTTTTCTTTGTAGAGAGAAGTTCAACTATTGAAGTGTGTTACAGCTAGAGATGCGCTACTGTCAAATGGCTCTACCGTCGAATGGTGCTACCAATAAATGGTGCGACTAACAAACTTCTTCTATTACCAGATATGTGATACTATTGAGCGATTCTACTTCTGAAGGGTGTAACCATTGGTCTATGACACGTTTATCTATTCTACCATTGTCGGTCTTCTCTATTTGAACTTAATTCATTCAATAGCTATTTTATGGGAGTCGATGTAGAGGGATTATTTATATATTATTCCTAACTCTTTCCACATATATATTGAAGAAAATATTGAGGTTCAGTATGAGGAACTATAAAATATTTATGATTATTCTTCCATAGAAAACTAGACCTATAGTAATATATATTTACATGGATATCTGTCATGAATGTTAATGAAGCACTGAGAGGTTCATGTGGCTTATGCAATGATCATATTTTGATATTTACATATATTTATAACTTATGACACATAGATAATTTAGGAGTCATTTATGACTCATAAAATTGAATTTATGACACATTTTGAAATGATTATATAATAGCATAATATTTTTATCACATGTGAAATCTCTCAGTAATGAGAAACATGAGGAGATATTTTCATTGAGTGATCTGAAATATTGAGACAACTCTACACAGAGGACACATTTCCATATAAGATTCCCTGAAATAAAGGGGAGTTTATTCTAGTGAGGGGATAAAATCCATGAAGAATTGAAAACCATTTAATATCTTGTAAAAAGTAGAATAAGGTGTTTAATGTACCTATGAAAAAGGACATGTTCCAAAGATATTCCGAAAGAAGAAGGGTTAGCATTAATGTAATTTCACAAGTGGTGAAGAAGCAGCCCAATGGAACTTCAAGAGAGAATATATCTAGAGTTAAGGATATATTACATGATATATATTTTAGATAAGGTAAATACCTATCCAAAAATTGTAACGATGGTCTTTTCCCATGATATTGAGTTAATGATGGGGTGTTCAATAGAGTGTCCCTTGGGTAGTAGTAAGGTGTCTCAAAACCTTTTATGGAAGTGATAATGGTAATGAGAGTGACCTAGCACAATACTTTGTAATAATTGATCTACATAGTTATTTTGGAGAACTACATAATGTTGATGCATGTCCTTAGAATTATCCTAGTGAGGAAAAACCAAGTCAATACTCATGTTCGTATTTACTTTATACATCCATAAATAAAATAGATCAAACAACATTAATAATTTTGGATTAAACAGAATAAAAAGTTACCTTTAATGTTGAGACATTATGTTCTTATTAGGAATGAGAGACTTTAAAGTAGTAAGGGTTTTAATTATTCAAGACTTATATACCTTGATCCACCCCTCCCCGTTTAGGTAATCCATCTCCAAGTCTATTGTATAAGTCCAACAACTTATGATCAATTTATAACAAGGAGGAATTGTATTATTTTTTAGAATTTGTTAAAAATAAATAACATTGTATAATTACGCATTGTTATTACATTTTTATCATTTTCCAAAAATAAATAATATTTTTAAATAAATTCATAAACATCAAATTAAAAGAAGTATTATATTTTAAATATATATGTTTACTCTATCCCACTAAAAAACTAACATTGAAGAGGTTGTGGATTCTTTGAGGAATTTCACACAATAGCAGGAGGTAACAACCTAGTCTATCATCTACACTAACACAACATGAATGAAATCATGGTTTTTGTTTCCAATTATTTAGTAAAAATTATATGGAATTCTAAAATACATAATAATTTATATATATAGATTATAAATATAAATATTCATTGTTTTATTTAATTATATCATTTAGTTATTAGATAGAATGGTTTGTGATTTATTAATAGTCATTTTATTTTAGTTCATGAAAATGTGATTTCCATTTGGTGATCGAGGGAATTATGACTATGTGAATCCAATATAGTTAATTAAACTATTTTTTTAAAATTCATTTTTTTAGTTTCAAAAGAAAACAAATTTCTTGGTTAGTGGGAACACATACATCCTATAAATAAATTTTTCATTTCAAATGAAACCACTTTTATATAAGAATGGAAATTCCCAGTATATCCAAAAAATGTAGATACCCATACCCAAACATGACTAATAAACATGATTAAAAAGCCTCATTAATACTTATTATATAATAGATGAATCCTGACATGATCAAGAGAGTAAATATCTTTTAGAATATAACCCAATTTTATGCCACCAAAACCACATTTAACCATGTTCAATGGTATTATATACCCTTTCACCCATACCCATTTCAATTCCACATAATTGAGTGTGAGAAGTAAGGAAAAGAGGTAGGATGAATCCAAATTCAGTGATATAAGACATTCTAAAATAATTATTTTGAATAAGTGTGTAAAGATAGAATGTAGAATCAAACCAAATCATTGTTAATCATCTTGTTGAAGTTAATTTGCCAATATGTATTTTCTATAAAATAATTAATAAAAATCATTGAGTTTAAATTTAATATTTATTTATTTATTGAAAATATATTCATTTACACTGAAATTCAATAAATTCTAAAAATATTAAATACTGTAATAAATTGCACTAATAAATATACAACAACAATTATATTTTTATATTAATAAATACTAATGAAATTATAAAATTTTAAAAATATTATTATAATCCGTAAAACATTTAATTTTTAAATATATAAAACTATATCAATTGGATATGAATATATATATATAATTATTAAATTGTTTATAGTAGAAATCTAATTGTATTATATAAATACATATATTTGTTATTATATAATTGTATTTATATATCATATATATAGACTTTTAAATACATTAATATTTAAAATATTATTCCATTTAGAATATAATTATATTTATTATAAATATAATTATATTTTCATCACATATATTTGTATATAGATTCATTTATCAATGATATTTTAAATATATCCATTTTATTATTTACATAATAAATATAATTATATATTTATATATGTATTTAAATAATTACATAATCAACATAATTATAAAATTAATATAAAAAATAAAATCATATTTATAAAAAATTTGTTGTATCTATAAGAACTAATACTTATATAAAATCCTCTATTTATGTACAAATGTCACTCCCTAATTCTCCCTCAATTTTCTCCTAATCCTTTATTCCTCCATGTGGTATTTAATTAATGATGAAACCCATTTTTAAGCTCCCCCAACATGCATCTATGATCATTTCATGAATCTTATCCAACATAGATAATTCTTCCAATCAACAATATCTGTTCTATTATTCTACACATTAATACCCAAATCGATTTTCAATCTATATTAAGGCACTTTATTGTTAATGGGAAGGGTAATTCTCCATTTACCAATATTAAATAGTAATGTAAATTAATTTTCAATTTCTGAATTTAAAAATTAATGGGAAATTAAATTTATAATGAATTTCAGCATCTATTATATATTACTATATGTATTGATATATATATAATATTTTATTAAATATTATTTATATAAGATAAATATGAATTAAAATATAATATAAGAGATATTTAGTGAAAAAATATTTTTGAATAATTTCAAAAGTATACTAAATAATAATTTCTTAATTATTATAGAGTAATAGTCATTTAATAACAATTACATGATAGAAAAATTCAATGAACTAATGAATAATTTAAAATATGTTGAAAACATGACTTGAAATTCAAAAAAACAATAAATATTGATTTAGGTATCCATTTTCCTTCTACCACAATTCATATAAAACCCATTGACGAGATCTATGAGGTGTTAATTGAAGGTACATTGTGTCTATTTATTCAAGGTAAAAAATACATAGAAGGCATCTAAAATTGATTTTTAGTGGGGATGCAAAAATTTTATAATATTCAATAGAAATTAAGATTATTTTAAGAGGTTATTAATATAATTTTTTTGTGAATAATGAATTTATTCGTAGGCATTACATTCTAATAGATATTTTGGATTCTAAATTATATTGTTTTTTATATTTTAGTTTTATTTATTATTAAATTTAGGCATATCTCCTTATATTTATACATAATAGATCAATTGTAAAAATAAAAATTTCAACATATTTACACAAAAATGTACTTGTAAATATATAAACCATTTGGAAATAGATTTAAATTATTGATTTTATTTAAAATATATAAAAGTGTCTATTTTATTTACATTATAAAAATACATTAATATATATACATATACAAGTAATGTTCCTATAAAAATATGTGCATGTTTGTAAACAAATATATATTTTTGTGTATATTATAATGTATAAAAATAAAAAAATATTTGTGAATATTTGTTTGTGTAGCAGTGAAATATAATTGTGTACATGTGTGTGTGTCTAAATATTTTAGTATGTGTGTGTATGAATATTGCATAAATATATCATATATAAATGTATTTCTATAAATATTTCATTAACATATATTCTAGTACATGAACATATTCATAGTAATTATTTTTAAAAAAATATTAAAGGATTCATATCTAAATATACAATAATATGAAAACATTTATAAATATATATGTATATATGTATATATATACATATAAATAAATATGATATATATAAAATTTATATCTAAATAATTAATATATAGATATATTTAAAAAATATATTTAAAAATAGTTAATTTAAATCATATGGAATTAGTTATTATCCATTTGATTTAAAACCATATAAAACTATTTTTCTACATTATAAAAATATATGAATACATATATATATTTATATATATTTATATGTACTTATATAGATGTATATCTAATGTATATAGGTGTGTGTGTGTGTGTATTTATATATAGATATAGATATAGTTATTTATATTATAATATATATAAATGATTATTAATATATTATATATTTAAGTAAATATAATTAGATATATACATAACACCGAAAAAATCATATATTTCAAAAATATAATTAAAAAAATTATATAAAAATATATAAGTATATGAATAAAAAATATTGGAGTAAATATATATAAATAAATAACAATATCGTTAAATATATTATTAAAAAGGCTTTGGAATTGTTAAAGGGGGTGGAATTTCATAAGGGATGTCACGAGATCTTGTCCAAGATTTTGAGGTGGTGAACGGGATAGTGGTGTGTGCTAAGAAAATATGGTAGTGTGGCTGTGTGAGGGTGAACAAGAGTTGGGATGGTGTTGAGAAAGGTTGGGTGTGTGGGATTGTAGAGGAAGTACAAGGGTTAAGAGTTTAAAAAAATTAAATTTTTTGTAACCAAATCAATTTTATAAAAATAATTTCTAAATGAAACATTTATCAGTGAAAAAACAAAAAGTGCTAATAGTGAAATACTTTAATAGTATTTTTTACACTGATAAAGGGTGGATTTATCATCACTTTTTATGCACACATTTAGGTATCCTTTAGATATTATTTTATTGTGTTGATAATGAAAATATTTATGAGTGATAAAAATATCAATGATTAAGGGACTCTTTATCAGTGTGAAAAATCCCAGATAAATGGGGACATTTTATATTCATTTTTTAGTGCTAATAAAGACATGTTTTATCAAAAAAAATTACTTATGATAAATGCTTCATATTTTAATGGTGATTAGATTGTTAATTGTTTTTTAGATATGATTAAATAAATTTGTATCACGAATAAAGTTAGGTTTTGAAGGATTGTATGTTTTTACATCATCATAGGTAATAAAAGAATCATTTTATGGGTTCTAAATGAGTGTGGAAGGCCATTTTGAAGTCTATCTGTAGGTAGATCCAGTGGATAGGTAGGGAAAAGTCACTAACCATCTGGTAGGAAAAGGCAGTAACACCAGCTACTATCTAAACCAATAATCGAACAAGTGAACTACCACCATCCTATTGGTGGTGTCAGACAGTGGCACTTACAATGCCTAGAATCCAATAAATAGGTACTCATTCCTATTTTCAATCTTGTGGGGATGTTACAAGTTGTCAAACTAGAAATTGTGGGAAGTCCACTATGGCCTCTCCCAACTCCCAATGTCTCTATTGTCTCAACCAAAACCTTAACAATTCTCATGGGACCTCAATATGATATAAATACACCCCAAATAATCTTTTTTGAATACGAGTGACAATTGTACCTCTATTTAGCATTATTTTGAACGTCCTTTTTTTATTCAACTTTTCCGTGATTATTGTCTATTTAATTCTCTCATTTTTATATTTAAATACTCATATGATTGTAGAGATTGTTTTGTGAAGTGTTTGTATGAAAAAACTGCTCCCTCTTATTCTTAAAGTGCATACACTACCAATAAATTTTGTTATTTTTTTTCTTACTATAACCATTAAAATTAATGTTCTTTCCATGAATTGGGTTACTTACTAAAAAAAATTAAAACCATGTTTTTTTGGGTATCTTGATTACCATTAAATTATTGTGTCGATAAGAACCTTGAATCCCATTATTATAAGATATATAGTCACCCATAATGATTTTTTATATAATTAACTTAATCAAAATAACTTGAGAATTATTTTATTTCCACCATGATTTATAATTTAATTTTTATTTATTTCTCATTCATTGTATTAAATTTTTTAAATTTCATAAAATAAATGCACCCCCTCGTTCCATCCTAATAAAAAAAATAATTTTAATTGTAAAAATGAAATATTTAAAATCATACCCACTTTTAAGGAATGAACTGTTAGGATATACTACACAGATAACACCTAATGTTCTCAAATGGGACACTCAATGGGTCTAGCTCCATTGGGGGAATATTCATCATTTGTTACAATCCAAATAAACAATCAAGGGAAAAATGGAGGCTTGGTGATATTGAAACCTTTGAGATTTATTATTTTCATGAATTCTAATCATTTTTCATTAGAACACAATAAATTTATTCATATTTTCAATTATAAAACTAGAAATGAAATTTGGATACCCATTAAATTCATGCATATAAGAAAAATCAAAGACACTAGACTAGTCATTTATCATTAACACTTTGAAGGTTTTACCATTTATTAAAATGAATATATCATCGAGATGTTTAATCATTTTTCTAAAATTTATAATGGTTGAAAATACCTATGTTATTTTCTTACTATAGAAATTATTTTAAAGAATATATAATAGGTATTTCATGTTCAGGGTCACAAATGTTAATTAGAATTAATTAATTAAAGGATAAAATGAACATGAATGTAGAAGAACTCATGGGGCCACTCATTACCTATGATATTTCCATAAACCATAATGGAAAAATTGAATCTAAAGAAGAAAGGTAAAAAATGTTTATTTTATTTAAGGAATAAAATTATGAATATTGCCAAAGTGATGTTAAAATTTCTCACATATGAAGAAGTTGATAACATTCATTAGAAAAGATAAATAACATCATCATTCCAAAAAAGGATAATCAATTTAGAGAAGTAGATGTAACTAACTATTAATTAAAGAATAAGGGACACATTAAATAAAAGTACCCCATATTCAAAAATAAGGTGATGCAAATGAATATAATAATGAAATCCATGTTCCTACATGGAGTGATAGAGATGAATACATCTCCCCAACTAAATTAAGTGATAATAGTTCTAAATATCTTATCATAAAAATTGTGTTAAATAATTAGGCAAATTCATATAATTACTCTAATTTTTTTGTTCTTCAAATCAAATAAATTATTATTACTATAAATATTCAATAGATCAAATAAAGGATTGATTTTATAAACTCACAAAAAAAAATTCAATGTGCTTAGAATGAAATTTAACATAGTTAGTAGTGATAAAGATAAAAACATCAATGAAAAGGATGAATTATATGTAAAATTTAAAAAGAAACAAAAAATAGATAAATTATAACCATATATTATAAAGATTAAAAATTATCATTCCAAGTTAACACAATTTGATCTATTTTTAATTAATATTTTGGCCTCCAAATTTCATTGGTAAAAAAATATGGTCTTGTTTTTTTAAAATAATATAGAACCTCTATAGATACTTCTTCTGTGAGAGGACTCTCTCAAAATAAATTCTACCATTATTTTCTAATTTTTTTTCATATATATGAATGTACTTATAAAAAATCTCAATATGGTGGACTCCAAAGAATATATATCTCTTATAAAATTACACATATAACTCATATAAAAATAAATATTCCTTTGAGAATATATTTTTGACAACATTAGTAGACCAAAATTCCTTTGGGTAACAAAGGCATTAGATTATTTGTAACATTATAGGATAAAAATCATAAGAGAATATCCCAAGGAGCAAAATGATACATGGATAGTGGGGGCATGATACATATGTTTTATTACTACATGTAGTTAAACCATCCAAAAAATATTGTTGGAGGACATATCACCTATGGTGATAAATTAAGTTTTAATATCATCAATATATGTACAATTGGTTATTTTAAATTAAAAACTCATTAATGAAGTAGATTATGTAGATTGTATAATACATAGTTTTATTATTTTATAAAATTATATGAAATTTTTTAATGGTTTTTATAAATTGAGATTTTCAATATTTTTAATTTTAAAAGAAAACTGTTATTTTCAACTCCTTTAATATAAATTGTTTACATTATTAGTTCTAAAATATCTTGATAGCCAACAATTTATATGTTTCAGTGAATAGGATGGTGAATCAGGGATATAGAATATGATCCTTGGTCATTGTTACCCAGACACACTTTTCAAATTCAACATAAATCAAACTAGTATGACATTTTCCAAAAGAGAATTTCAAAAATAGCCTTGTTTTTTTTATCCTTGGAAACATGGTAAGAAACATACACATTCCTTTAAATATAAAAAGTAACAAGGCAACGTAATGACCCTTGTTCTTATACAACATGATTTTTGTTCCTTACTAATGTGTGATGTATTAAGAGGATAATATTATTATTTTATAATTATCAATGATTATTTTGGGATCATTTATTGGCTCATATAAACGAACCTTCTAATGAATTTATTAAACATACCAATAATGTTAAAACTGTAAAAGGATATAATATCAAACATATTCAGAGTGATAATGGGATATAGTTTAAAAATAAATATTATTATTATATTTTTAATTTATAAGGTTATAATTATTCATTTTTAACCTCTATTATTACCCAAAAAATAGGGTTATTGATTATACCAATAATGTTACAACATTTAGACTCATATTGAAAGACTATAATCATCCAATTATTGTCACCAAATGACTTTTTAAAAAGAAATTTTTTGGTAAAGGTAACATAGATTTTAGAAAATTTATAGACATAGTGAAAGTATATTATAAAGAAGATGAAATTGATTATGGTGACACTTTTGAGACAATTAGAGGACAAGAGTATTTTAGAATCTTATTTGATTTTGACACCAAAATGAATTTTATGATTTGATCAAATGGATGTCAAAAGTGAATTTTTGAAAGGTTATATTGCTAAAAAGGTGATTTTTAAGAAAATTTCAGTTTGCAAGATTGAAAAAAATTCAAATCACATTATTATGTTCATGATGTTTCTTTATGGTTTGAGTTAATCCCCTCAAGCTAGGTAAGAGAATTTAACAAAATATCTCTTATAAAATGATTTTAATATAGGGAAACCTAGTTCTTCTTTATTTTTTAAACATATTGAAAATATATTATTAATCGTTCAAACATATATAGATGATTTAATTTTCAGTTACATAAAATAATCCCTTTGTAAAAATATTTTGGATTTAATGAGAGTATAATTGTTGATGAATTTAATGAGAGAATTTAAAATTTTACTTAGCTTTAAAATTTCCAAAAATAAGGTCAATTTTCACAATTTCGAAATAAAATAAAAAACTAAACTATTAAATTATTTTGGCATAGATCACGTTAATGAAATTAGTACATTAATGAGGATATGTTGTTAGCTATCATTGGATAAACTGGTTAAAATGTTGATAACAAGCTTTATAGATGTATGATTGGGAGTCTCCATTAGCACACCAAGACCCGACAAAACAATATGTTTAGTGTTTTTCTTTGTTATAATTCTAAATCCAATACTAAATAATACTATTTCGAAACTCTTAACATTTCATTAAAATATTTAAAAGGTTCTAAAATATTTGGTTATTTTATCCAAAAGTGGATTTGTTTAGACTTAAGTGTTTTTGGATGCTGGTTATGAAAGATGAAAATTAGATAGGAAACATACAAGTGGAAATTCTCATCTAATTAGAAACTTCAGAGTCTCTTGGATTAGTAAGAATAAAAATTTAGTTTCATTTCTATAGAGTAATTGGAATATATAATTGTGGGGAGTTTTTCCTCTAAATTCATTGGATGAAAACAGTCTCTTAGATTATGGGTTAAAATTTTATTATTTTCCTATTAAGACTAAAAACACTAGTGAGATGTGTATCTATTAAAATTTCATTCAATACTCATTCACTAATAAAATATACCTGGGGCACCAATTATTGATACATCACATTCCCAGGGGTGATATTTTTTGTAAGAGTTTATCATCGTGGATCTAAAATTTTCCAGTATTTTCAAAAAAAAAATACTTTATGGTAGAACTTTTTGATTTTATTAATGGGATATATATATGAATTTTATGTGATACTCTTTTTGAATAATTAATTCCTTGTTATTATTAATTTACCTACATTTGAAATTTTATACATATTAAAAATTTATTATCAATTGAATTTGATAATAAAAATATTGTAAATGAATTTGATTTTAATTTTGATCTTGTGTTCTTCTGTAGAGAATAATTTTAAAATGATTTTGTAATTTTTTTTTTCAATTTTTTATTGTATGATAAATCATCTTAAGTAATTAACATATTTATTTTTGTACTCATTAGGTAGCAAGTCTAAATTAACAGAACAATGTTTCTTGAATTTTCCTATTGGCCATTTGGTGGATTTTAGCAGTCAGTTACTATGTTTTAGAAAACCTGTATTTACCTTCATGGGGATTTTTTAAAATCATTAACAGCCCTCAAAATACATTTATGTGAAAATATTATATATTGTTAAATATCTCTTATTTCCATTTATGTATGTATGTAAGAGAAATATGCTTTTTTTATTCACAATTTCAGTAGGATCCAAACCAATTTCAATTCTGAAATTTTCTTAAAGGGATACACCTATTTGAAATTATTTTTAAGCATGTTAGAAAAATTAGTTTATATTTATTGAGTTTTATATTAAAATATATATTTTTAATGAAAATCATTCTAATGAATTTTTTAGAATTATAATTTCTAAAAATCTGTTTTAATTATTTATTACTCAATGTGTATAGTTTTAAAATTTTATTTAACATTTTAATAATTTGAGCACACCTAGTTTACATTTTTTTCTTTTTTGAGCCTAATTTAGAAATTTAAAATAATTTTTTGATTTAAAATTTAGTTAATAATTTATTAAAGGTTTTGAATCTTTAAAATATGATTTTTATACACTCTAATAATATTAGTTTGATTTCTTCAATGACATGCTGATTTACACTCTCTTAATGGAATTTTAATGATGGGCTGTTAATAAACATATGAAATTTGTCTCTATATCTATTATTTATTGAAAAATATTGAATATTATTGCATTCCAATAATAAAATAATCCTTATGAGTGGGTGTTTATTATATATGCCTTTTCCATCATTTATATTGTCACTTCCCAATCCAATGGGACCCGAACTACAACTCCCAAACCTCCTCTAATAGGCCAAGGTCTGGTGACTAGTTCAGTGGAGAAATATAACTTACATGGTAGGCATTACCTATATACCTTTATACACACACACTTCCACAGGCTCACAATATACTAAAATGTAAAAACCAAAGGCAATCAATGCATGGATACATCTATATCCAACAACTTGAGTACAAATGATTTACTAAATGCAAAAAAGGGGAAACACCCTCCAAGGAGAACTATAAAAGATTCCATCCTACTCACAAGAAGGTGATCAATATCTAAATTAACTACCATAAAGATCATTTCCCATGATCTGTTAAAAACTTTGGTATGCCTATCTCACTAGGCTCTGCCTTCCTAAAGTCCTCCGTATACTCTATCGAATGAAATATGGTCTAATTAAGATACAAAACGTGTGTGGGAAAAGCCTATGTTGGGGTAGTATAAAATATAATTAGTAAGAACCATAGGAAACCCCAAAATAAAAATATAGAATCTAAAAAAGGCAACATTCTGATGGACTTACCCAGATATGAACCCAATCGAGAGAGATACCCCATCTCAAACCGTCCTCAGATATTCATTAAAAGTCTCCTCAGTCTACAATGGTTGTCAAACCCAACATGTGACCTCACTACAAGGACTCCTAGAAATTACCTAGATATACTCATTTCATACTCTATGTCTCATGAGGTTAAAACCTAAAAGCCAAAAACATGATTCTCTTCGTAGGCTATAACCATAACATACATACTGGAGAACCACTCCAAGAGAACATTTATCACTAATCGAACCTGTCTAGGAGATGCCCTGTAGTAGGAACAACTCTACCATTCCTAATTGTATGTCCGAGAGAACTTACTTTATCATGAATATATTAATAGTTAGATATCTAGTGCATAGTACTAGATGTCCTCTCATCATTACCTTTAACCCAACACAACCTAAAGAAACCCATGTAATGAGGCCCTCCCCTTCCCACTTCAAAAAGTTGAGGGATCACTTCTACAGACAATGAAATTTCTGAATCCGCTTAATCATGGGAGAACAAAGGGACCCACACATCACCATTACCCTATAGTAGAGGGAATAATACTTCTAAATAACCCATGAAACCTATGTCTCTCTTTAATAGAGTTCCCTTCACCTCAATCTGTTCTGAGAGAACTAACCGCTAACTAGGTATCTTTCACATATAGTGGATTGTGATGATCCTTGTAGTTGTATCCCATAGAATAGGGAGCTCCAACTCCATTGGAGGACCTGATCTCCATTAATATTCTTAGAAGCTGTAGTACAACTCCATATGTAAGAACCTATACCCCAATATGACAGGAGTAACCATTTGTAAATAGAGGACCCACACACTAACTCGGTATCAGAGTTCCACATAGTGACTACTGGACCCGCATCATGGTAATATAAGGGAGTATTGATACTATCAGCTCATTCACTATGGGAGACCTACACCCTCCCACTATAGGGGAGTACCAACCCCTATCTTGAAGACATACTCCCTGACACATCAGGGGAGTATGAACTCTACTGGAATAACACGAATAAAGGGCTCATACCATAGAATGATAAGGGAGTACTAACTTCAATAATATAGGATGCACACCCTAACACACTGTAGGGAGTACCAAATACATCTATATGTCATTTATATTAGAGCCGCGACTAGGTCCAATAGGGGAGTACTGACTCCATGGATATAGGACCCGCTCCCAGGTCCAAAATGGGAGTACCTACTCTAACATTACAAATATTAAGGGGAAACCCGCTCCATAATCCATCAGGGGAGTAACAACCCATGTGGAAAATACCCAAATTTAACAAAACCATCCCCACAATGTGGTCTGACCTGTCTCAGCCTATGTAGAGAGGTAAGGAAAACCAATTTTTTAGTCCATCTTGGGAGTAACTATCCCAATGTCTCCCAACATGACCCATGCCGATATCCATCATCGACTAACTATAGCTTCATAAGCATCCTTATCAATCTACACCTCCTCGTATCTCATAATCCATAACAGGGGCTTCTATCACATACTATGTTAGAAAATAAATAGGATAGACTACTCACAAGCCTGAATTCGTGTCTCAAAGAATGAAATCGGGATGGGGGAAAATCTCATAAGGATTTTTTTAGAGTACACGTTGTTCACGGAGGCACACATAGCATGTGATCCAGCATGAGAAACTTGCCTTGTATACTATTTACATGAATTTTCAACCCACCGAGGGGTACACAATTTGTAGGGGTGGTACATGATGTGTCCCTCATCACTCGGCCACTAGTAGTGTTCACATTCTACACAGACCGGTTAACCATGTCCCTCACACACAGTCTATCCCATACTAGATGATGTGTTTGGAAAAACATGAACTTTAACATGTAGTTTTTCTATTACCATGTGTCATACCGTGTGTCTTTTTATCTTTCCTATGTGTTAGTACACAACAATGTTTTTTTACATGGCTAATGAAATCCAACTTCCATGGTCACACAATTTAGGGAACTACATGGATTGTAACCCCTATACACGGCGTGTGGTCCAAAATTTTCATCTTTTGTGAATTGAAAGAGCTCCATGACATGTTTCATTGAACTACACACTATGTAGATTGTAATTTTTTTTGGAATTACCATCAAAATAGCTCGATATGTCCGGTTCACCCCCATAACTAATAGATCTACCTATTTGTGATCAATTGTTATTGCATTTGGGATCTAGAACCCTAAACAAATTCATATCAATATGGATCAGGACAAAAAATCAAATCCATCTACATCGATTGTGAAACAGTAAAGAACTGTATAAATAATGATTCACATATTATTATGGTTCACGATATGATGATGATCTACTTCAGAAATAGAGATCGACGACACCTCATTGCAAGGATTCGACTCAGTTTCCATTCATCGTTGAAGGTAGGAGAGGAGAAGAGGATTTCCTCTTATTTGTGACATACACATCAAATTAGGGGAGGGGATAGGTTAGGTTAGGTCTGAATAAAATTTTCAGGGAATTTATTTAATGAACCTCATGATGCCCCATAACCAAAAGGCCCCTACCAATAATCATGGCGCAGATGTCCTTAGGTTGCACCAAGGGTAAAAACAACATTTTGAACTCAACCACGGTCATAGAAATCCAATGAAAGACATTGAATGGATGTTACATAAGTTTTATGAGAAGTTATGTAACCACCATTAAATATATTTAATATTTTTAGTATCTCCACACCGAGGCTCCCTAGGCCCTAACTTCCATTATAGACTCAATGCCCCACCTTATAAATATTTTCTGAAATATTCTGAAGTCATTCCGATCAAAACCTGAGTCATTACATATATTCCTTAGTCATGTGTTTTTTTGATAATCACTATGGTGGAGAATGGTATCGAATTATATTCTATAATTTATTGGATTAACTTGTTTAACTTCTTTTAAATTATTTAGAATATTTTACATATTTCAGACCCCAATGAAATATTTAGTTTCTTCAATATATTTATATTGTTTTTTTAAATTTTTTTAAATGTTAAATCCCTTTTTGAATGTAAATTCTTCTGTTATGCATTGAAATTTATGTGTTGGAAATTATTTTTTATGTTTCCAAGAATGTTAGATCTACTAAGAGGGGGGCTGAATCAATGGGGATATTTTACCATTTCATATGTCATGAAATTAATCCGTATCACTTTTTAGAGACTAAATCATCTAAAAATTATATATCAACCTCACTCATATAAAATGATATCAAATTAAAACAAGGAACACATGATTTACATGGTTCCCCAACCCCATGTGATGGTAACAAGGTCCAGGCTACATTAACCCCCATATGCCCACAAATATTCAACATGATATGAAGTGAATACAATTGAGACAACTCTGGTAAAGATATTTATATATACATAAAAAAAGTTATACATGTTCCCATGTGTTACAAATTTTTCTAATTCTTACAAACCGAAATAAGATAAGAAAAATTATGCAACAACTCATAAAACATGGTCCATAAATTCATTTTCTAGATCACTCTCCATCAGGTATGATTCTATCAGTTGTTCCTCTTTATTAATCCATTATGAATCTATATGATGTGTCTAAAATCACTATTACTAAATCTAGTCTCCATTAATTTTATATACCTTTTATTGGTGCCTCTATCTGTTGAACTTGTGTCGGTTACACCTATTTTCAGTGGCCCTTCTTCAACTTTGTGTTTCCTTGGTTGGAAAAAATGATGATCTTATAACTAAAAACAAACCACTTAGGTTATCTCTCAAACATAAATAGTTAGTTTATATATGGAAATCTCACCTATTTATATATCCACTCTTCCTACAAAATTCAAATAAAAATCATAATCCCCCAAAATTTAAATTTGAATTTTCCCACCCAACTTAACTACTGTAGGGATAATTCAAACATTCATGAACACAATTAAATATTTATAAAAATATTACATCAAAAAAATTTAAGACATAATTAGAATGGGAATTTAATAATAAAATTGATTCAATAACTCAATATCATTATAATTAGAGAAATTACGTGGTTTATGTGAGGATCCTTATAAACTTTTCTATAGAATATCTACATGATGCCTTCACATGAACTCTTTTATCTAGAAATATTCTATATGACATCCCTATATATGATCTACATTGTATGATTGACTTGCTCTAGAAAACAAAGTCTCTACCAAACCATTACTCATCTCATTCTTCATCGTTTCAATGGAATTCAGATTGGAAATTTTGACGTGATCTATCAATTTAGGTTTAATATCTATGTTCTTCCATTTTACATCTACTCAAACATTATATAGGGATTTATTTCCAAAAACAGAATCATGTAAAACTTTATAGATTTATTTGTTTGATTTTCTATTTTTGATGAAACCAATTCACTTTACTCTATCTTATAACTTCATCAAATCATCAATTTGTATGGTGGACTTCATGAATCTCCGTCTGATGAGACTTATTAACTATCAATTTTGTAAATTTTAAACAATTATTCCTCTACTAGAGTTATAAAGTCTCTATCTGATAATTCTTGATCAGAACATACATTGGATGAAGAAAATAGTTTTGATAAACTTGGTTATCTATCCATCAAAAAGTATGAAACATCATTTATTCATAACTTCAAACACTGTACAACTTTCCACTTCATGACAATATAATTTTTTGTTTGATCAAAATGTATATATTTGAAAACGTCATACATCTTTTTCATATTAATTAGTATAGTTGTGACTCCAACATTCTATCTTTGAACTCCATTTAGAATATCTTTTATTGGAATGTTCATGATGTATCTTCATGTTTTTAATTTTTATTCCATTTGTAAAAACTCATATATAATCATGAATATATTCATAATGATAAGGAATTGTAGATCAGCATAGCATCATATAAATTTTTTAGGAATGTTTCTTAATATTACCAAAAACACATTCTCACTAGAAATCCAAAAATATACACAATAGTAGATATTGAAAGAAAAAATTATACATTTAAGAAAAATGGCCAAAATGATCATTAGTATCCCGCAATGAATTTGTTTGTAACATTCTTATCGACTCAACCATTTTTTAAAATTCATACAACCATAATCCTTCTGATATAGAATTTTCTAACATAACAACACTATTTTCAGGAATGTATTTATAGAATTATATCCCTATGAGATAATAATTTTATTCCATGATATTGAATGTCTCAAACTCAATCATTTACTCCCCCATTCACTAATAATTTTAATCCCCATTTCTCTAAAAATGACATAATTGGATCCACATAATATAAATAACAAAGTGGAGATATTTCTTCCCCTTTTTTAATAGGCCCCAATATATTATGGGGGATTTTACAAAAGAACATTTTTATTCAATTTTTGAATGATGAACATGATTGTGTATCCTCAATTCCTAAAACATTTCCTTAGAGTATCTTCGGATAAACCATAAGAAATATTATATTTTTTTATAAAATACACAACCATAACATATCTTTTAAAAACATTCTTCTTAATGAAATTATAATTGACATCAATGTTCTCTGATCTAGAATATTGAACTGTATTTTTAAAAATATCAATAAATCATTGATTATCACGAAGATTCTTCAAAAAAAATTCGACATTCACCCTCATATATACAATCTGTACATTCATCTGAATCATTTTCATTCTGGACATGGTGGATGCAACATATTCCTTGTAGGATATAATCAACATAAAAAAACTTTAATTCTTACTATGCCTCATCAGAATTATCTTTCACCAAAAAATGTACTTCCTCTTAATTTTGGGTTTTGATAATTGTAGTCACCAGCCCTAATCACCATCAATGGAACCCGGAATTGTTATTTCATTTCATCTTCTATAAATAATGCCATAATTTAATATTGAATTTACCTAACTATTTGTTCTATTATCTCCCAAAATATGTTATTATGTTGGTTATTTATGATATCTTCCACCCCGTGTTTCAAAAATAACAATTTATGGTCTTGAAGTTGTAATATAGTGTAAACTCTTAATCGACTTCTAAAAGTTCTTCTCATTCACACACTTCCTATCATTATAATTACTCGACTTCGTACAAATAGAGATATGTATAGAACCCTTTTTTAAATATTACATTCCAATAATTTATAATAATTATTTTAAATACATTTCATGATAGAGGAATATAATCATTTTTTCATTGAACATGTAAACCTTGAAATAAGTAAAACTCTCAGATCATTGACATCACATTTTTTATTTTCATTATTTCAAAAAAAATTCATAAATATTATCTCTATCACTATAAAAAAATTATAACATCAATGTAAACAATAAAATTCAGTATATATGTACTCATATATTTCACATACAAGTTATTATCAACTATTCCATTAGAAAGGTTCAAATGGATTGGAAAATTGTCCAGTTTTAAATAATAGACATGAGGGTATTCTTTCAATCCTTACAATTCATTTGTTATTTTTCACACCAGTATTCCATGATTTTCAAGCGTGAATCCACTAGGTTTCTTAATGTAAAAATATTATTTAATTTCATTTTTATATAATTATTAAATACCAAACATATAATAGACTTTTTAATTTTGAGGATCTATAGTTACAAAGAACTTTTTAATAGTCTCAATTCATACCACTGGGGAAAGGGTTTTATCAAAATCATTACATTTCACCTGTGAGAAATTTTTTTAAAACAATAAGTGATTTATTTATTGAAATTTATTCATGTTTATTGATATTATTTCGAAACAATGATTTATTACCTATTAAATTCTAACTTATTATTTTAGAAACAAGAGACTTGGTGTCATTTTTTCATTTTGATCTAACTTTCCATTCATTATATTTAACTATTCATTATGTTAAACTGACATTGTATTGAGGAGTTGTTCCACCAATGGGATGTGTAACATCTTATAATCAAATATAAAATTATATATTTTCTGAAATGGATCATATTATATTCCAATTATTTTATCAGATTCAAACTATTTATATAATGTTTGAAACATTAGTGATTTTCTCCTAGGCTTATTTTCCTCATTACTAAACTGATCTAAATAAAATGTACATGATTAGGCTCTTTATCATCATCCTTATCATTATATTCTTTATAATTCATCATATTATACTTCAACATATCATATTTATAATATTCAATAACATTTTAAAGGTAGTCATGTTTTCAATAAATTTTACATCAAATGAATCAACCAACATAAATTTCTGTTTATTCCAAAATTTGTAAATATTCCCATTGGTTGAGAATCAAATGAAAATTTATTCTTACTCTTTTTCAATAGAGTTTCTTAAATTCATAATATTCCCATTATTTAAAAAGACTCTCAAATATCAGAAATTATTTCACTATAGGTTTCTTCACAAACCACATATCATAGGGACCCACTTTTTATTTTTTTCAATGAAATAATTTATTCTTAACATTATGTTGGTCATCCATGTGAAGTCACCAATGAATGTAAAATGATCAAATTTATCCTTTATTAATTTGTGTGTCATTGAATAAAAAATTATATAGTGTATGATATCAAGAGGTCTTGTGATTTGGAATTAAACTTTATTATGTCTTCAACTAACCATCCTTCCGTTTCGATAAGTAGTACATATAGCAACATATTTTCTTTTCTTTTTTTGTATATTTATTCCTTAAAAAATGTGTTCATACTCTCTGGCCATGATTATAAATCCTTCAGTACCATAACTTGTTTTCATCATCAGCACTAAAATAAAAATAATTAAATGGATCTTCAATATGGAATAGATTTTTATTACTTTTATCTCCATTTATAAAAACGTTTAAATGCTTTAAACATCATATTATGAACAAATATTTTTTTAATATAACTTATTTATTATCATCACATATTTGGTTAACACTCATTATGTTTTTATTAAGAATATAAATTAAAATTATTTCTTTTGGATTCATCCTCTGGGCTTTAATCACAGCCGTTGGAATTAATCATATTTTAAAGAAACTATCATTTATTAATGTAACCTATCCTCCTTCATGATTGTAAATAATTTTTGAATATATAACTATAAAATGATCAATCATCAATTTTATTCTTCCTAGATTCCATTTATATTCTTATATAAGAAATATTCTCCAAAATGCTTGTCTAAAAATTTTAATTGAAATCCCTAGGTTGGTCACATAGTCCACAAAATTTTTCCAAGAAAGAAATTTTTTTTCCATGTGATCTTTTTAGGTTCTGATGGATTTTACTTAGATTCTATTTGAAATTGTTGAATATTTCTTTTTTCTTCACTATTTCACTATTTCAGTTACTATCTAGTTCTATATAGATACATGTTGTTCAAATAATTATATGAGTTCTTTCATTATATTCCAAATCACCAATAAAATCATTGAACCTCAATCATCTATAAAATTGTGCATTATACATAAAATAAGTTTTCTGATATTCATCATTGTTTTTGGAATCTAATTTCCATTAGTGTGGTGAATCATTATGTTGGGTGTTATTTTTAAATTCCAATGCTGTGATTTGTTTCTAACATATTTTTTTAACCACATATTTTCCATTTCAGAATCGTATGTATACATGGTTAGAGTATTCAAATGAAATATATGATTAATGGATGTATATTTCACCTGATTATTATGATGATTTTTTTATTATATTGATATGTCTCAGCCTCTATTTCTGATGATTTGATGAAATTACCACTCATCTTCTTTATGTTATTTTAAAACTTAAGATATTTTGATTGTGTTTTACATAGATCATCTTCCTTTACAGTAATCATTTCATCAAGATCATTACAATTTTTAACTATTTCATAAATTACAATTTGATGTTCTTAATCACTTCTATATACTTATCATAATTTTTAAAAATTTATAATTTTCATTTATTCTTTTTATCAGTTTCTTTCTTTAATATCTTATATTTTATATTGAGTTTTAAAATTTACACATGAAATTCCTTGTGTTATTATATGAGCTAGTATACCCTATAGGTTTCTTCAACTTCTTCCCCTTTACTATTTGAAGTATACTCTTTTGTCTCAACATGAGCTATTAATTTTCCAAACTGTTTTTATTATATATTTTTTTGATGAATTATGGTTTGAAGATTCCTACTCTAGTTTCTTACTCAATAAACATATTGTGTTTATTCCATTGAGATTTTTATTTATTCTAGTGGATTACTTATCTTCCTTGAAATTTTTTCGTTAAATTTTTGATTGAGGGTATTCATTAAAATAATTATCATATTTTTCATATATATTATCTGAATAGTTCATAGAATAATTTACTATTCCACCATATTTGAAAAATTTCTACTGGTGTTTTACATTTTAATTACCACCACTGTTTCGCTAATTTTGAGAGATACTAGAAATAATTCTATTATTCACTTCAGAATTAACTTTTTTTATCCTTTTATTCACTAAGGTCCCCTATCCCATGTTCATATTCTATAATTTTAAGAATCTTTATATCTTCAAAATATATCTCTTCCATATTCTTTTTGAATCAATGGCCTTTCCACATTTTATACAAGAAAATAAATTCATATAATGCATCAAGTGATAAGTCGTCATTAACTTCAAATATATATAATTTAGGATCAAACAAATTAGGAAATTTCCTCATATATATTTTCACAATGGTGGAATCATACAAGACATCCCTAAATTCATTGATGTTACTAATTTTTTTTTAAAATGGGGAACTAATCTTCAGTAGTTTCAACTTCTCATATGAAAATATATTCAGAACATGCTTTTCTAGATTTGATGTTTTGATTCTGTGAATTTTAAATTTCCATCAAGGATGTTTGTTCATTTTTCCCAAGATTGCATTCTTTCCATGATACCCATAGTGTCCATATAAGTTTATTAAAAAATTAAATACGAAGAGAATTATAAGGATTCCCATTAACCAGAAGATTCATGTTGTTATAAAATATCATATTAGCGTCATTCTCATTGTGTGGAAACCCAACTGTAGCTACATTGATATCCTACTAGCCAAGAGATAAATGATAGAGTATTATTATTATTTATTTATATCTATAATTATTTTTTCCATCTTAGGTATAAATAAATATCCTATTAATGTTTTAAGATTATACATGATAAGAAATATAAGGATCTTACTGAGGGTACATGGATGCTCTGATACCACATGAATTTTTAGTAATGCTGGAACCACTACGAAGGCGAGTGAATTAGGGGTGGTATTTTTCCATTTCATATGTCTTCAAACTAACACCTAAAACGTTTTATATATTTTACCCAATCAAATTGATATCTAAAACATTATTGGATAAAATGATGGTAATGTAATGAAAGACTCGGAGGACATACAAGGTTCATCCCTAGTGTGGATGAATACATCAATTATCATGTTGACTCCCATCGATCCATGAAAATTTACCATGATTTAGAATTAATATAAATTATGTAACTAATATCCAGACCATTATTTCAAATGTAATTTAATTATACTAGTTACCACTGGATAAAAATTTTTCATATAATTCTGATCCAAAAATAGATAATAAAAATTTCATAACAGCTCTAAAAAATACAGTTCGAGAATTCTTTATCTGGTAGCAATAAATCTGGTATGATTCCATCTAGTGAACCTATGTTTTAATTTGTTAGTTCAATTCAAAACATTTTATCTTCATATAATTTTACATTCTTCAATGTTCCTCTATTTGTTTCTTCTTTCTGATGGTTCATTATTTGATGCACCTTTGTCTGTTTCAACTTTATTTGGTGCCTCTTCATTAATGAAGTGTTTCCTTTGTTAGAAAATAATTATTCTATTTTAAAAAACATTAACACATTGGATCTCTATCATTCATTATAGTTTTGTTTATTTATGATTCCATTAACTCTATATATATACATTCTTCCTCTAAAATTCGAAGAGAATGTCTGGGCTTGAAAATTTAAAATTTGATTTTCCTAGCCAACGAAACAACATTATAATGCCTTAAAACCATTACATAACTACAAAAGAATATTAAAAACTAATAATAAGTGTATTCTTATAGATTCCACAAATTTCAACCATATTAAAGAATGTGAAAAGAATAACTCACCATCACTATGGTTAAAGACAACTCAATGTTCATATAATGCTCCTCAGAAATATATATATAGAATTTAAATATGGTTACATCACAAGAACTCTTATGTGTTATAAATTTTTCCTCAATTTTTTCTGACTGATTTATATTTTCTAATTGACTCAACATGGAAGGATCATTCTATCTTCATCCATCACTCTTCACATGATTTATTTATTCAATGATGTTCAAATATTTAATCTGAAATGATCTGTGGGATGCGTTGGAATGTCTCCATCCGAACATCCTATGTCTGCTCAAATTTTATATAGGGAATTATTTGGAAAACTCAGACCAATATAAATTGATATCATTATTCATTTGATTACATTTTTTTTGATCAGTTTGATTTATTAGACTCAATCTAATGAGTTCATTGAGTCTTCACTTTGTCCAGTGGACTTCATGAATCTATAGCTGATGAGGCTTTGTAACTATCCATCTGGTAACCACCAGCTAGTTCGTTATTTTTCAAGAGTTGAAATGTCTCTATATGATCATTTTTGTTCTGATCATACATTTTTGAAACTAACTGTTCCCCATATACTCTTTCCTCTATCCTTTATACAGTTGAAAATGTGAGGTATTCATAACTATGAACTTTTTAGAGTGTTGAACTACATCACCTTAAAAATGAACAGTGTACAATTTAATTTTTATGGAATCTTCATAAACCACTTTCTAATCACATTGTGTAGTCACAAAGACATCTTTATAAAATCTGACTATGTACGTAAATTATTTTCCTTGAATATTCATGATGTATTTTTATGTTTGTATGACTTGTACCCTTTATTAAAACTCAACTATAATAGTAAATATCTTCCTGAAGTTAACCAAATAAAGAGAGGTAATATATCATTTTAAATAAATTTCATTAAACATCCCAAAAAACAAATTATCACATAAAATAAAATAAAAATTTCACAAAAAAATTGTTAAAAAAACAATTATTATTATAAAAACATATGAAATGATCTTTAATTTTTTGATATCTTATTAAAATACATTATGAAAGTTTTAAATTTGATACCTTTTAGAACATCATAATGAAATATTAGGATTTATATATAATTTACATTGGACATATTTATTTACCCAAAACCTTTGGTATATGTATCTGACTCCTTGCAATGATTTTTATTTTCTTTTGTTTTGATCACGATAAGTGGGTGATTGTTGTATCCCTGACTCTATTAGGTTTATTAATTAAAATTTTTTTTTATGATTCAATACATTTCAATTGATGTTATTTTATTTTCTATGCTTTTCCATCATCTGTGGAAATAAATTACTTATTATATTCATTCTAAAGTAGTATAGAGTGCCATTTGGAAGGCATTAAAAGGGTAGATCTATTGGCTTACTAGAGAAAGGAGAGAAACTAGCTGAAAGGAAAAGGTAGTAGAACCATCTACTATGTGGACCCACCAACTAGAATGTGAAACAGAACTATATTAATGATATAGTCAAACATTGTCACCTGCATTACACAGAATCCATTGACCAACAGGTTAATCCAAGGTGATACATTCTAGTTCTATTTATAATGTTAAAATAGGTGTTGTGAGATATCCAATCTAGAATCCCTCACCTCTTCATGGATCTATTGGCCTCCATAAGCATTAAGAATCATCACCGATTCTATTGAGGCTCTAAATAATCCCCCAAGAATCATGAGAAAAACCAATTACTATTCAAACTCTTTTTAATAATGGTTTTGATTTTCCATGTTTTATTCAAATTCTTCCTCAATCATGTCCTTATATTTTTTTTCATTTTTTTATTTCTATATTACTGAGAAATTGAGACTATGTTGTTATGGTTTTGTAATAACCAAGATAGTCATTTTTTTCTTCTTCTTGGGTGCTCAATACCACTAAATTGAGTGACTTGGGTTTCTTGTTAGAATAATTAAAAAAAAGTGTCTTCTTTGTATTTCTATTTTATACAAACAATTAAAAATAATTTTTTCAGGTTCAACTACCTACCATTAAAGTTATGTGTTTGATAGAACCCTTAATCCCAATAGTGGAGGATACATAGGAAATCATATTGATTTTTTGTCTCAACTCCCTTTTCAAATTGTCTTTTACATTATTTTAATTTATATATTCTTACTAATTTACTTATTATTTGTCACTTAATCATTTTATTTAATTTAATAGTTTTAAAAATTTCAATTCCCCACCCCTCTAAAAAGGATTCTCAAAAAACCTTGGGATATGGTCCAAAAATAATAAAAGAAAATGTCTGAATTGGGACACACCTTGATTCACCCTCATCTATTATAAATTTTAGCTATTTCATAATTATAAATTATTGAAATATCCAATAGAACTATTTTTATATATTAATAAAATCATTTTATATCCCATAGATAACAATTTAGTTACTAAATAATTATAAAAATGGTAATGAATAACAATGGATTCATCTTTTTATTTAAATGATTACGAAATATGAACTTATATTTTCTACACCACGATTTTTAACATTGACTTATCACTATTCAACCACAATCAGATTGTAAATTTTTTGAAGATAGTTTCAACCAAAAATCTAATCAACAATGGGTTTATTTAGATTGGTTCATCAATATAAACCATTACATTATCCTAACAATAAATATAATACCAATTTTCAATTTAAATACAATAAAAAATAACCATGGATCAACTAATATTTTATTATACATTATCTTGATAATTAAAGCATACAATATTAAATGTCAACATAAAATATTATCCAAAACTATAATGCAGCTGTCACATGATTTGATACAAACATAATCACCTAGTTTTTACATAGTTATTTAATTCCCTTAATACCATGATACATGAATGCATTTTTGAGAACAATAACATTGTTCGATATTTAGTTGTATTCCAACAATAAAAATATATTCAGGTTTTCCATATAATATATGTTTTAAATGGAACAAAAATATATAGTAAAATTTCTATCTAGTAAAAAAATTCATCATTAAACCAAAATTTATCATTATGATTTTATTTTCAAAAAAAAAGTATTTTATCCATCATTTTATTTATCTTAACACATAAATAAATATTAACCAACTCATTAATCCTCCAATTTATTAGCACTATAATATTATTATATAGAATATATTTCATCCAATTATCAATGAAAAAAAATCCATATTCTCAATATTCCATACCTTATCACATGTCACCCAAAACTATTGACCTTCAACAAATCAACCCATACATTGTCATTTTTTTATAAAAAAAATTAATCGATATTCATTCAATTTCATAACAAAATGATAAAAAAATAGAAAAAATAAATAGCCTTTACACTTTTGAAATAGAAACTTCTAAAACATCATTGTTAATCCTCACAAATATTGAATTTATGCACTGCCAATGTAGAATCTAAAAGAGGAAATTGATATAAAATATTTAAATGATTTAAAAAATAATACAAGAACTGTTACACTATTGGTAGGAATCTATTTCATTAAATTATATATTATTTCATAAATATTATGATTTTGATGGTAATTTTTAAGTTAGATTGTTACAAATGTTTATTGCAATGGGAATCCACATTAAAATCATGAATAGTTATAGTTCGTTGATTTATGTATGGGGATCCTATTTAATTAGGGAATGTTTCATAAAACAACTATACTAAAAAAAAAAAAATGAATGAGGGAAATACTACTTCTATAATTTTTCATTTTAAAATCCCAGTAGCCAAGAGTAGATAGAACTACATTTTTTGAAAATGGAACCCATTGTAAAATGGGATTCATGTGTTAAGATGTAGATGAGTCAATTCAACCAAAATCTATTCAAGACATTTTATATAAAAATTATATATAAGTTATCACTTAATATATGATCTATGTTTTATTCAAAAAATATTCAATATATAGAATTTTTTATGTATTAGTTTAAATATTTTTATTCAAAAATGATTATAGAACATTAAAGTGATGAGTTCTATAAAAACATCTCAAACAATTCTGTCAAAATATAACCTAAATAAAAAGATTTTGGTAAATAAAAAAATAATTGAAAAGACATTAAAAAGAAGAAACAACTTCCTATAACAACCTAGTTTATGGAAAAGTAGTTTCATCCAAATACACAAACAAAACAAAAATATAGATCCACTAATCATATTTCAATGAATTAAATGAAGGTGTCTTATATAACTCAACTTAAATATTTTAGTTTCACTCAAATTTCAATATGTAATCTCATTATCTACCAAACCATCCATGTTACAGACACCATTAGAACTAGAATAACACCCATTTCCTTTAACATCTTTTCTTGCACTGTTGTCACCATTATCACCACTAGTAGTATCATCACTATAAAAATCCTCACAGGTATCATCATCATCAACATCAAACTTAATACCGACATTATAATCATAATGTGCACCAAAATAACGGTTATTAACATTATTACTTATAAGTAAAGATATGTTGAAAATATAATACTAGATGATGTCTTTAGTGAGGTTAGATATTTGTTATGATGTTGGTATTGATGTGGTGGAACTATCTAATAATAAATTTTCATGACATTCTTAAATTTTTGATTTACCCTCTCCTTCTTCTTAAATTCTTCTTTTAATGCCATCAAATTACGTCAAAATTATTCATCTAGTTTATTGGATCTCTCTATGGTCTTAGTAAAGAAACATTTTATCATATTATTGGTGGCTAAGGAATTGTGGAATGATGAATCCCAACATGTTGATGGGATAATTTTTTCCCATAAATAAAACATTCATCATGCTCCTAAACAAAGATTTAATGTAAGTGATCACCTTTTCCTAAAAAATCATCTTATTTTTCATCAAAATATTATTAACTAAAATGTTCACATTATAAACCAAGAAATTTCTAAATTTATTGATAAACTTTAACAATATGTATTAAAAAATAAATTATAATTTATTTACAATTCTCTCACAAGTACCTTAATTTATAGAATTTTCATATTTTATTTTATGAAATGATAAAAATAGTTTTTCTTACGGAACACATACATTAATATTAAATATTTTTTTCTATAATACATATATTAATAATAGTTTTTATTTATAAATACATTTATGTGTATATGTATCTATCAAAGTGTATCTTAAATGTTATTGTCATCATTCCATGTTATAGAATAGGATTCCTCTCCAATGTATGTTAGAACTCTATAGAACTATTAATTTTCAATTCATCTGGGATGCCTCCTATATAAATACATCATTTTTATACCTAACATATTTAGAATATATGATTCCTTTAAAATGTAAATTAGTAAATACTGATAAGTGATTTAAAAAAACCCCTTAAGAAAAAAAGATAACATAAGCGATATAAAACCAAAAGAAAATAAATAAATAAAAGTTCAAAAAATAAGCATAAAAATAGTAAAGGATAAATTATATTAATTGGGAGTGATTTTCATAGTAGAAAATAGTTAGAATAATTTAAAATTATTATAACCCTCTCCCATAGAGAGACCCATTTATACTAGAACTAGAGACAAGGGTGAATTCTAAGGACCTCCTCAAGTTAGCCCGAGGTTGGACACTAGCACCAGGGGTATAAAAACAAATGATGGTACACATTACCCTAAAAAACCTAGAAAAATTCAAATGAACCACCAATAAAAAATCCACATGACATATAAAAAAAACAGTATCCCACAATCCAAGCAACATATATCAAATACATATTCCTCAATAGTAATGTAATTAAAATAGTCAAATGGAAGAAACACGGTGACAACTTTGACCACAATGCCATTACTATCTATCATGATCACCCAAGCCCTTGTAGAAACTTTAAAAATAGTTAAATATATATGTGTGTGTGTGTGTGTGTTTTTGTGTGTGGGTGAGAATAAAATATATACTATGTAGGATCATACTTGAGTTTTCTCATTTAAATAATAAAATAACATACTATTTCCCCAATGAACAAATAGTATATTTGTCCAAAACATTAAACACTAGCTAATCCCCAATAATCACTAGGATAACTCATCAAATATCACAGCTAAGTAGTATGTAATATCATGATATATATATATATCAAATCCCACTTCATTCACTAACAGAATAGTTTTTTAGTCTCACCTAGAATTAGACTTCCCATGCCTATATCCCTTACTCTTCCACCAATCACTTCCCCAACTATATATCTTATCCCGTGTCCCCAACCACATATCACATCCCATGGACCCAACCACATATCTCGTCTTAGGGTCCGAATAACATGACTCATAACCACAGATGTACGGTGTCATAAATTTAATGAACATGAACCTCATTCACTCCTCCCACCACTCATGACCTGCACTACATATCATCTCACCCAACAATGATATTTTCATAAGAAGTTGTTGAAGGGAGAGTGGGGAATAAGCGGTATTTATCATTTCATTACCTCATTATCTTGGATTTTCGGAAAACACCATTCCAAGATTATATATCTTTCTATGGGTTTATCCTAGTCAAGTGGGGTGTATAAAGAAGTCACAAAGGAAATATAATCAAAAAATATATCACATGATCATAGACTAGGTAGTTCACTCAACAAACCACAATCACCCTATGATCACTACTATCATGCAACCAAACACTTCCACTAATATTAAACAATTGGTCTCCATGATACCCACATACAACTAAAACACAAAACCTTTAAAATTTTAAAATCATTTTTTCATTAAATCATTAATATAAATTCATCCATGGATATAAAATATAACCACGTACCAGTTTACATCATCTTGGTAAGTCATTCCATTTCCTACCAGACTACTATCAATCACATCCTATGGCCAAAAATCCATATATAACTAATTCCACAAGTCGTATCACATTTTTGGCCACCATGTTAGGAATAATTAAGGGCTCCTAGCCTCAAACCTCTAAGAATAACAAACACCACACAAATAAGTCCACCACAATGTACACAATGAAGGCTACTAAGTCACACGAAACTAAGTCCACTATGTCGTAGATAATTAAGGAGACCCAAATTCTCACAAATAATACAACAAAAAATAACATCCAAGAGTTTCTCACACAAACCCCCTAATTTTAGATTACCATATTTTAGGTTTTAATTATTTAACGGTTATTTTAAAATAATTCATCCCAATGTGATATATTATAAAAATAATAATATCATACAAAACAATACAATTATAAATATATAACCATTAGTAAATCGTTACAATATTAAGGAAAAATTATAAACATTTTATTCCAATAAAAAAATTTGTGTTATTGTAATTCCCAAAATTATCTTTATTATGCCAATTATAACCATACACACAAAAAGAGAGAGGGCATCACAATTTTATAGATTTATATAAAAGGGATAGAACTCATAACCCCTATGTCAATCTCATTATTAAAGAGAAGCACCAATCCCATTTGAAGAATCAAGAGTCCAAGCATCACAAAGATCAAAGTGGAACCCACAAGTTGTTGGCCATAATAAACTATTTGAAAACCATACATATAACTAGTCCCCAGAAATAGTAACTTGAAATAACAAAAAACTTGGCAATTATATAGAATTAAAAAGGATAATTGGAGAAAAAAATGTACCCTTTAATTAAAGGCACACAGTCTCCCAAATATAAGAGACTAACTTCCTCAAAAATATAAAATCAAGGGGTGTTTAGGGGGTTTGGATTCATCCAAATATTGAAAAAGAAAAATCAATTATTAAATAATGGATTATGGGACATATATTTATTGGGGAATCCAAAATGGACACACATTGATGTGAAAAAACCATCCACATCATCGTCTCCATCCGTTAAATGATATCTGACTCTCTTATGAAAATCTCCCCTTCATTCCATGCGATTTTAAAAAATTCCTCAAAACTAAATTTACCACAACCATGACAATCTGTAATTGCATTTTGAACATTACCTTATTATATTCACTTCAAAAATCTATGAACCACAACATGGTGAGCTCTAGCTCCCTATGTTGCATAATTAATTCTTAGAAACATCACACCAATTACCTAAACCTTAACCGAGTGTTTCTAAACTTACCATTTTTGACCAGGTATATTTCAGGAAACATTCCCACAAAAATGGCCATACAAGCCATTTTTCTCTCTATGATGCACCTAATAACATATAAATGACACAAAATTCTTATGTGTAAACCCAAACAACCAAAATAGCTAAACCAGGACCTCATCTCAACCACAATGTCCTTCTATATCATACAACATTAATCTGATTACCCCTATGACCATTACTATGATGATGTGTCCAAACAAATGATTGAAACTACTCCCTAGCATCTTGAACATCCCCGAGATACATAAAAAGTCCTCTAAGCCCTGTGAAACGAAAAAATAAATTCTAGGAAGGTCTAGACCATTACATCACAAACCTCTCGATTGATTCTCATCCTCTATAATTAAAACCCCAGATCAAGATAAATTATCTAAACCAACAATACTTCCTCAATAAATACCTATAAAAAATGGGTGAAAAAATATTTTGGAATAAAATATAAATATCCAAACAATCATCATCTCACAAAACAACGATAAGGGAATGTAAGAAACCCTATTAAAACTCTATGAATATAAACATTACATCATTAATAAATATTTAACTCTAAAAAATATGGATATCACGTTTGAATTAATGAATCATTTTCCCATTTAATCTACTCTAGGATACGATGTATGACTTCCCACCATTATATTAAATAAAATTACATATCATTTGAAAATAGAGGATTGTTGAAGGTTTAATGTCTTATAAAAATGTGCATAATACATGATAAATGAAAAAATTTCTATATTCTATTTTAATGACTTCTTTGAGGTTCATCCTAGGTAAATTTATTTCATTTCATAACTTGGGGACATACATCAAAAGAAATGGTGAGCATAAGTCTCGATAAGGGGAAACAAGGGAAACAATTTACATGTGATCTGGAAGAATACCAATACAAACATTAAGAATTACATAATTTAATGAGAAATATAACGAAATTCATATAAAATTAAATATAACTGGATTCATAACATGGACATGTGTCTGCGACATTTAAATGTGTAATTTGTAAGCATATCACCAAGGTTTGTCGATGAGGTTTCATAAAAATTACCAAGGTTATTCACTAGAGTATTTTAAAAATTATCATCTATAGAGATTAAATTCATTACCCAATGAAATGGATAACTATCAAGGAGAACCATTAATATATCATACATAATGTAATCCACATATATCATAATAAATAATTTCTCATATAATCTATGTAGAATAAAAGAAACGAGTTTCATATAAAAATCATGCTATCTTAGAAAGTGCTTTAAAACAAGATCCTTATGTCCTATTAAACCCACAAAAAGGATGGCAGAATTATGTATGTTAATTCCAAAATAAAAATGGATTATTATGACATATATGTGAATCATCATGGAGAATAAATAGGCTTGGATATTCTCAAAATAAAATAAGATAATTTATTTAGAAAAACGAGAGATATTTTGAGAAATAAAATCATCATCCTAAGGGGTATAAAAGGTTCCTTTAGAAAAAATTAAAAAGGGAGGGGAAAAGGGCCCCCTATTCATAAAAGACACATAATAAATTATATTATTATAATAAAATGGATAGAATAACATGGTATGGAAATTTTAAAGACATAATATATAAAAAATATAACTTGAAAGGAAAAGAGACGTTGATAATTTCTTTCCCTTGATGAGTGTACCTAAAACATGAGGATTGGGACCTTCAGGGATTGTAGAAACCTTACAAGGACTCCATGGGAGGTAAAACACTGATGTACAAGACCTATTTGGTCTATTCTATTGCTAATATTGGCTTCTTGAGGTGTTCTGCATTGTCAAGGGGACTCATCCTTAACACTTTGCAAAATTTCCATTTCGGTGAATAATGATTCTAGAATGGTTGGTCTATAGTGTTTCCAGAATGGTAGGTCAACAGTGTTTCCAGAATGGTGAATCTTTTTTCCTTTTCCAAATTTCCTCTTTTTCTGAGATTCCTACTGTTTTACCCGTTTAACATTTTCTTTGACGAAAAACACATTTAAAGCCTTTTTTAAGAGATTTAAGGGTTATTCAAAGGCCATAACACCTAAATTAATTTTCCTAAGGTTTGGGATTTCATCACTTAGTCAAACAGTGTGTTTTAATGTCATCCAATTTAAATGAAAAATCCATCATATTAAACTACTTCCCCATTAAATCTTTTAAAGGGAAAATATATCTTCCTCCCTTGTTCTCCCACCTTGTTCCGTGGTGTGAGATGCTCAAACCATTCCTTCATTCCTAAAAAAGTAATGCATAGTTTTGTAGCATTGGAGTGTTCCTTCTTTGGAGTTTCTTCCTATTTCATGTTCACCCCCTTTTTTGGTGCAACCAACCAGTATCGATCAATCTTTGATATAAAATATGATCTACCATCATTCTTCTGGGTTCCTCCCTTTATGTTTATCCAAATTGTGTTATGGAATTCTATCTCCATATTAATAATAATAATTTCTTGGGTGTTTCCTGGTTTAGTGGTGTCTCTGCATCCTTAGGTGGATACGGTCCTCTAGAAGAGGTGATACTTATTTGTTTTGTTAGACTGTTCTCTTTCAAAGATAACTAGAAACCTTTTGAGGTATGTCATTCAAGGTACCTCTATTACATTACATGAAACTATAGAGTTATCATGTTTTATCCCACTAGATCAGAATAGAATTGAAAAAATAAGTATTTGAACTAGATAAATAAATAGGTATTGATCTTATGTAATTTCCTCTTGTTTCACAAGATAGTGTGATTTCTAGGATTGCCTTTTTTAGCATGTTGTTCTTGATATAATTTGGTATAAACGTATAATGTATCAATAATAATTATTTATTGAAGATAAAAGAGGCATGTAAATGTATTTGGTAATTGTTGTAGTAATCATGTTAAATTTAATTAATTGATGAGCCAGAGGCATGTTGAATCTTTTTGATATTGAATTAAATGCATGTTAATTGGATGTTAAGGTTTCCCATATTTGGAGCTTAAAATTAATTAATAGTTCAATTCTAAATGGATTAAAGGATTGGATCATTAATAAAAAGATAATTCCCTATAGGGTTCTTAGTTACCCTCTTGCTTGTAAGGCTGAGTTCCTTGGTCTTTAGATTCATGAATGCTCATTATTCTTGAAGGATGGATTCCTTGTTTAAGTCATAAGATCCCAGTTGATATAACGTTTTTTTATATTGCTTCTGTTGTGATGGAATCCTAGATAGATGTTGTAATGTGTGGGTGAAAGAGGCACATTGTTTGTCGAAGAAGTTTATGCCTAGAGTGGCAAGATGCATCAGTTTATGTAGGTGGGTGTTGTGGATGACACCAGTGGTGATGAAATGGGTTTGATATAAATGTTGGATGCATGCTGAATCTTATTGGATTTTTTAGCTTCATTACTTTCACAACTTATCAATGAATCTGATTTTTCTACTATCTTTCCAAAAATAGGCAAAGATGTGTGGGGTATGCCATGTGCTCTTCGTGTTTAAATTCTCAAGGGAGGATATTCCCTTGATCTTACAATAGGTGGATAAGACATAACATGTAGTTCGTCTACTCACCGTGTTGAGCCCCTTGTGTTTGGTAGGATATAATGTTTTTCTGGAATGCTTGGTAATATGGGAAAGTAATAATGCTATTAATAAATGATTTAATAAACGATGTAAAACCATGGGGTTAGATCTTTTTGGGACACAATTATTATGTTGCAATTTAAAGGAACTATGGAACTTGGTTGGAATGTCAATAAAATGTAATGTGGAATTGATAATGGTTGATTAATTTTTTTGCACTAATTAATGTTAAGTGAAACTGATAAAAATGAAATGAAGTAATATAATAAATTTCATTAAATGGTTGTATGCTTATAGGATACATTTTCTTAGTAGTGGTAGCCTGGATTCCGAGATACATTAGCTACAGTTGATTCTATGACTATGATATTCACATAGTGTGGTTGTGAGCTATTGTATATTCTATACTTTTTTTGTCTCTATATGCTACTCCACCCCATCAGTTAGGGAAACTGACACCCAGGGGACTCTGATCCCTAGGGGTCTTTTCCTAAACATTACTATGGGATGATAGATGGATGACTACCCCCTTTGTCCCTACACTCTTCTCTTGGTAGTTACTAATGCTGGTAGAAATAGCGGATAGATTTCTCCACATATGTGTGTTGAGGGCTGTAATGTCTTGTGGTTGTTCACATGCATATATTCTAGAAATAGTTTCCTATGGAATATTATAGGTGTAACATGTATATGTTGTGATGGATTATGGGTCCTTACTTGGTGTATGGACTATAATGTCTTCAGGTTTAATGCTTGATGTATGATATGTGTTATACGAGCTATTGTGGCTACCAGAAAATACCTAGTTACATTGGTTTTGTGGATTTTGTGGTTGTTCTACACGAGGTATATGTGGTGCTTTAACCAGGTGTCTTCAGACAATCCTTTTTGGAGGGAGATTCTTTGGACGTGTGACATTGGGGGAAAATCAGATAACTATGGGGGAAGTAGTAGCGGGGTACCCTTGAGATTATTTAATATATTATATATTATTGAATGTGATACTTGGTGAGAGTAGAAATAATGAGGCTATTAACATGGTGTATATTTTTACGTGATGAGATAATTTCACTAATTGTTCATTGGTCTTTAGGATGATTTAATAACATTTTCATGAGAGGATTCAGGAAGGATCCTACAGACTATACTATTATACTCACGCAACATATATATGAATTATATTTATGTCACATGGAGAAGGTTGGAGATGAGGCTGCTTACTAATAGCTTATTGTTACAAGAGTAGTTCGACCTTCATGGTCGCTGATGTTTTTACATTCTTTTGGTACTTTCAGTTTTTCCTTTCAATAGTAGTAGTTCTTGGATAACATTACTTATGTGTACTTGGGTTTTAATTTATATTGCAACCTGATTTGGATTTGGTCAGTGTTTGTATTAAATCTCTCTTCCACTTGTTCTCTCTTAGAGGATAATGCCTCCCATTTTTCTGTTTACTATACCCTCGGTGCAAGTTGCCATCCCAGGGCCTACTAGAGGCGGGACATAGTGGGTCACCATCTACATTCTCACATTCCCGACGTAGGAGGGGTAAACCTTGTGAGGAGGGGTTGTGGAAAAGTTGTATTAGAGATCAGGTTGAGATATAGGATGGAGTTTGTGTTAGGAATAGTTTAGGTTACATGTTTTGGTTGGGAAACAATGTCAGTTATGTTTAAAAAATGATGTAATCAGCGGAGAATGGTTAAAAATAAACATTTAGGGAAACCTTTTATCCGATGCATGGACCTTTAAGTTTATAGTGGCTACAAAACGAGGTGATACTAGTTTTAGTGTAGAGACCTAGGAATGAATTATGTATCATTCTTCTTTGTGACTGTGTTTAAATGGGTAGACCTTGTCATAGGCTTAAAAATAATGAATAAAAGAAATCAATAAATTAATTAAGGTCAAGCCTTCCAAATTCCAGGTTTAGGTTCTCTGATTGTTTATTATTTTTTAGGTATGGCTCCACGTCAACATCCACTTCAGGTTCATGTAGAAGCTGTCCACCAGGCTATGCTAGCAGACCACCATAGGGCAGAGGTTGACGACAATGAAACATGGTGGAGGAAACATTGAGAGTTTCAACAACCGAGTCTACAAAAGTATGAGGTATCCATTTTAGATGTAGTCACAAATGACTGGTTGGGGGAGGTTGAGATAGTCTTCAGTTTTATTCATGCTCATAAGAATCATTGGGTCTCTTTGGTTGTGACGATGTTGTGTGGGGGCAGCGAGGTAGTGGTGGATATTATTCCTCAAGTATCACGAGGAGTCAACAATCTCATGGGAGGATTTCTGGGAAAAGTTCAGAGTCGAGTTTTATTCTTCGACAGTGAAGGTGTCCAGTCGCTAGTGGCTACTTATCCTTTGATAGGGGAGCTCCATTGTGCGAGAGTTTGGAATCTGTTTTAGGAACCTTTTACAATATGATTTGGACCTCTTTCACGATGAGGAGGATAGTGTGAGGCATTTTGAGGAGGCTTTGTGTCCAGAGATCCAACAAAAAGTCACCCCATTTATATTGAAGACATATTTTGAGATGATGGTGAGGGAATAGGTCATCAAGATAATGTTAGAGAAAACTAGATCATTATAAGAGGGGATTCGTTAGGATTCCTCATGAAGTAGAGTTGTGGTACAAGGTTCCCCGTTTTTAGGTCAGAAGAGTTTCCATATTTCCAAGGGTAGATCCCGGCCCTCAAAATATCACTTATCTAGGGGAGGAGGCTCTCACGACCAAGCCAAAGGAGAAGGTTATTTTTTTTCTTTGGGAGGATGATTCCATCAATAGTGTTAGAGCTCGACCATTCAGAGAATTCATTGTGCACCAGGTGTTCCAATCTAGGTTCTTCTATTAAGGCAGTTCCAGCTGAGGTAGCAATATTAAGATGCACCATCTTTGGATCAACAGAGAGAATATGGGGCAGGGATAGAATAGCCCCGTGACGCTCCTCTCCCATAGAGAGTTGAGTACGGCCATGGTGGTGGTAATCATAAGGTACCGAGAGGCCATGGTGGAGGTCATGGACAACTTCATGCTTTAGAGTTTCTTGTGCTAGGTGATTCAGACATCGTTCAAGGCACCCATTTCTTGTTTTTTACATGGGTGTATGCCTTGTTTGATTCTATAGCAACACACTCATTGATATCACCTACCATTGTCCATGTTTTGGGACTCGCGGTAGAGAGGATTCCAGTTCCCTTGTCGTTGAGTACACCAGTTAGAGGTTGAGGTGACTTGTTTGAAGAATGAACAGACAGTGATCTAGTGTTTGGGTAGTATTGCTCTTAGGGAGATTTCATATGATTACATATAAAATCATATTATTTCATCCTTATCATGCATTTATTGTATTCTATGCAATCTATTGTGGATTTCTTGAGGTTATATATGTTTTAAATCAATGCTGATGGAGATCCAGTGATGTTTGTTGGAGAGTGAGACCCTCGGATGGGTCAGAGGCATGTTTCTTCCGTGCAATCCTTGATGGATGAGCTGATGCTTAGTTCTTCATAGGTTCAACAATTGTCTTTTCCAATGGTCTTAAAAGAGTACCCTGATGACTCTGTAGAAGAGGTTGTAGCATTACCCCTTGATGAGATATCGAGTTTGCAATCAAGCTACAACCCAGATCATCTTCTATCTCTATGTCTCTATATAGGATGTCCCCTTTTGAGTTATAGGAGTAGCATGTACAGATTGATAGTCTATTACAGTACATTTTTGTTTAGTTGAGTGTGTCATAGTGGTGTGCACCAGTTTTTTCGTGAAGAATGATGACGGTAGTTTGCGGTTGTGTATTGATTATCATCTATTAATGAAAGTTACAATGAAGAATCACTATATTCTTCCACAGACAAAAGATTTATTCGATAAACTGAAGGGTGCAAGTTGGTTCTCAATGATCAACTTGCGGTCATGATATCATCATATGCATGTGATGGATGAGGATATCCTGAATACTAATTTTTGTTGTCGTCATAGGCATTAAGAGTTTGTTTAATGATGTTTGGTGTGGCGGATGCTCTATCTATGTTCATGGAATTGTTGATGGATGTGTTCTGTGAGTTCCTAGATAAGTTCATGGTGGTTTTCATCAATGAAATCCTTGTATACTCTACATCTGAGGAGGATCATGTGGAGCATATTCACACCATTTTGGGAGTTCATCGTCAATAACAGCTATTTGGGATGTTTTCCAAGTTTGAGTTTTGGTCTCAAGATGTTCGTTCCATGTGGCATGTGGAGTCCTAGTAGGCAGTAGATGTGGATCCACGAAATATAGAAGTGGTTGTGTCTTGGGAATCCCCCAAGACAGTGGCATAGGTGGAATGTTTCCCTGGTCTTGCAGGATACTAAAGGAGGTTCATATCGAAATTATCTGCGGTTGCGACTCCTCTAATAGTATTGATCAGGAAAGGTCAAGAATTCGTGTGGATTGATCAGTGTTAAAAAAATTTGAGTATTAGATGGAGTTGTAAGTAAGTGACTTAGTTCTTTGTATGGAAGCCGATGGAGTTCAGTTTGATGTTTTATTCAATGATTTTCATCTTGGGTTAGGTTGTGTTATGATGCAACAGAGATCAATTTTTTCTTATGGTGATATGCAGTTTTACACCCATGAACATAACTATGCCACCCATGATCTGGATTTGGTGTTCGTGGTGTTTTCTCTGATGTTGTGGAGATATTACCTCATTATAGAGTTCTTTTTGGTTTTCACCGATCATAGGAAAATATGGTCTGTTTTCACCCAGCGTGACTTGAACTTGAGACAACATCACTAGATGTAGTTATTATAAGAATATGAATTTGAAATCTCATATACACCTGTAAAGGGGAATTTTGTAGCTAATGAACTCAACAAGAAGTCAGATAGTGATGTAGTGTGTGAATCTGGGGATTCCTAGAGAGTGATTAAAGAACTTTAATAATTACATCTTGATATAAAAGAAGTTTGGGATAGAGGTTTCCTTTTTTAGATGATGGTTCAATCATTTCTACTGCATCATAAGGAAGAGTCCTTGTTGGGATGATCTAGAGGTGGAGGTCTTTAAAGATTGAGTTGTTTGTGGAGAGTCCCCTGATGGTTGGTTAGAGGATGAACAACATCGAGTGATGGGTTAGGGAAGGCTTTTCATATCTTTGGATATGTGTGAGACGGTTCTCAGAGAGTTCTATATTTCACCCTTAGCAGTGAATCCTGGCATGAAAACAATGTACCAAGGCTCGTGGAGTTAGTTTTTGGGGACAAGGGCTAATGATTGTTGTTTTGGAGTTTGTTTCTCAAAGTTTGGTTTTTCAGATGGTGAAAACCGAGCACCGTGTTCTCAGTGGATTGCTCCAGATGTTAGATGTTCCCCAATTGAAGTGGGAGGACATCCCAATGGACTTTGTTACTGGTTTACCTCATGTTCAAGACGTCCATGATTTTATACGGGTGGTAGTGGATTGTTTGATGATATCATTCCATTTCATAGAGGTCAAGGAGTCATGCTCATGAGAACCTTTATGGAGGTTGTATCGAAGGTGGTGGTGAGACTTCATAGAGGTCAAGAAGTCTTCCCTGACATTGTATATGTTTACTTGGTGTTTTTTAATACTACAATCCGTGTTGGTGTTTGTTGGTATCTATCTTATCTCTATCTTCTGTATGTATTCTCTTAGAGGGAAATTCTTCCCATTTGTGTGTTTATTATAGCCTTAGTAAAAGTCACCAACCTGGGGCCAACTGGAGGTGGGACTCAAGGGGTCACCATCTCCCCTCTCACATTTTTGACCCTAATGGGGTACACATTGTGGGTAGGGGGTCGTGAAATAAACTATCTTAGAATTTTTTAGAATGAATTTGGATTTAATGGAAATTAAGGAATGGATGAGTATTTATAGAAAAAGTGATGGAGTTTTTTATTAATTTCCTTGGAAACCTCGTTAGTGGTATTTGAAATACGATGAGTTTTCCCATGGAATTTGAATAAACTATTGGACACATGGGACACCAATTGATTTACATCAACACATATTATTTGACTATAATTTTAAATTGATCTTTACACAATTATGAAATATCTATAATGTCATTAAACATACTGAAAAACACCAACCACATTTTTTCTATTCATGTAAAACTAAAGTATTTTATAAAATTCACATAAAATCACCATAACCTAATATTTATATTCGGAATAAAAAATAAATAAATATTATTTCATCATAATAAATTTCTAATTATGATAAATTTATATTCTTAATATAATAATATATATTTACTAAAAACAATAGTTGATAGAAAAAGCATAGTTAAATTCATAGTATATTTTTCCACACTTAAAAAATTAATTTTTTTATCATTTGTAATAAAATTTATGTGTTTTTAAAATTCTACATCATTATAATAAATACTATTAATAAAACCTTGGATTTAGTTAATATTTTATTTTCCTCATAAAAGTACAATTTTTACACAAAAATAAATCTATCAAATTCCAGCTAGATTATTAATAAAAAAGATCATATAACAAAAATGATGAAATTAAATTTTTAATAATTAAAATGGATTATAATTTATGTTACTAATTCATTGACAAATAAAGCCATATAACAATTGCATATGACCTATGGGTAAGGATTGTGATTGTGATAGACTATTAGGGTGGATCAGTTAACATCACCAGAGTGGTAATGTCCACAAACATGAACTTCTTTTAATGGTGATTTTGTTAAACAATAACTTGTTAAAGATCAGATTGGGACTGGTCAAGAGAGAATCACAGAAAAACTTTCTCACTCCCAAGTTCTAAATATGTTCTTTATATGGCATGAATCTATTAGATGAGTCCATTTACTCTTCTTTTTGAATTAATTAACCTTTATCATTTCTATTTATAAACACTAATCTTAATGTTAAGTGTTTAGATTCCAATTTTCATATTGACCAACAATCATAATTGACCAACAATCATATAATGGTCAAAATACAATGGTAAAATTTAAATATTCTTACTTAAATATTAATGAGATATAGTTTTGTTGTGTAAAATATAATATAAAACACATTTTTATGAAACAATTATTATTTGAAATGTTAGGGTCATTAAAGTCCTTCCCCTTTAAGAAATTTTATAGCCCAAATTTCACCTCATTACCTTGGTTGAGAAATAGTGTAGGTACTTATACCTCATTTTTCCACATTTAACCATATGAATTTTTAACATTTTATTGGTTACTTCACAACAAATTATCAAGGTGGGTGGTCTTGTTGCGTAGAACCTTGTTTCTACTATCTATGATCTCCATTGCCTAATCCTCATAAGAGATATCATGATCTAGTTGTACCACTTGCAGATTCTGTACATGTGAAGGGTCATGTATGACTTCATCAAGATAGATACAAGTAAAACATCATGAACTTTAACTAGATTTGGAGTACGTGCAAGCTGATAGGTCACTGCTCTTATATGATCAATTATTTCATAGGGTCCAATGTACCTAGGGTTGGGAATCCATTTCTTCCAAAACCAAGTTACTCTCTTCTAATGTGAAATGTGAAGGAATAAATTGTCTCCATCATCAAACTCCAAGTCCCTTCGATGGTTTTCACCAAATCTCCTTTTCCAAACTAGAAAAGATTTAATGAGTTCTTGGATGTAATAAACCTTTTCTATCGTATCATGAATAACATTAGGCCCAATAATCATTCTCTCACCATTATCATCCCAACAAGTATGAGTTCTACATAATTTAACATATATAACTTCATTTAGATCCATTTCAATACTCAAATGGAAGATGATTGTGGTGTGTGAATTAAATTGATGGGAGGTGATCATCCCACCCCCCTTAAAAATTCCATTGAGCATGTTCTCACCATATACTCAGGTGTATGAATTGTATTTTATGATTGGAAATCAGTTTTGGGGTTATTGTTCATAATGAAATTCAATTAGGTACTTAGAGAATGTTGATGAATTCTCTGGAATTTTGATGATAACTTTGGATCATGATCATAAATGATAAAAAGTAGTTCCCCATGTAGCCTCAAAACTTCTCTAACATATAACCGAACTAGTTGGTGTAGAGATAAATCTTCCCAACAGTAATAAAATGAGAAATCTGGGTAAGACAATCCACTATTACCCATTTTTCATTGTTCATTTTAGATGTTTTTGGGAGACCAGTGACAACATCCATAGTGATATTTTCCCACTTTCATGCTCGTATGGGTAGCTGTTGTAATACCGCTTTAGGAATTTGTCTCTCTTCCTTCACTTGTCGACACACCATGAGCCTTATAGTGTAGTCAACAATCTATCTTTTCATCTTATCACAACAACAATGATCACAATGGTCCATATATAATCATGTCCGTCTAGGATGTATAGAGAACATAGATATATGAGCTTCATCTATCATATATTTATTTATTTCTATAATAGAAGGAACATATAACATTGTACAAAATTTTAGAACACTTTCTTGATCAATTTTAAACTCTATAAACGTCCCATTCTTCACAGTCTCTAACTTTTTCTGCAATAAATGATCTTCTCTTTGATTTATTATGATCTTATCTAGTAATGATGGTTAGGAAATAATTATGGATAGGTTTGATGCTGGTCGTTAATACATAATGCATCAAAGAATTTGTTTTCACTTTTTAATAATGATAATGGCATAAACAAGCATAGTCTTTAATATGTTCCCTCTAAATCCTCTAAGTCATGTACAAATCCATTGGTGTGAAAATATACTTCAAATTTTGATTATCTATGTATATATATTGTTCTCCTCATAATGATAGTTACTCCATATCTTTAAAGAAAAAAAAACTTCACATTGCTCTAGATTATGTGTAGCATAATTCTTCTCATGAGTCTTTAAGTGTCAAGAATCACCTTGTCATTTTTTCATGAGGACACACCCACAACCTTTTAGAGATGTATGGAAAAAATTATTCTATAATAGAGGGTATAGTTAACATAGGTGTAGTAAACAATCTTTTTTTCAACTCAGGGAAACATTCCTCACACTTTTTTGTCCAGGTGAACTTAGCCCATTTTCGAGTTAACTTGGTTAGTGGATTTGAATGTTTGGAAACATGTTTCACAAACCTGTAACAATATCCTAAAAACCCATGGAAACTATGAATCTTAGTTACTATTGTTGGATGAGGACACTCAGCAACATCCTTTTATATTGTATGGTCAATTGAGATTCCTTCACTAGTTATAATGTGCCCCCAATAAAACAACATGTTTTAACCAATACTCAAATTTTTAATCATTCCAAGTAACCAATCCTTCCTCAAATCCATTAGTATTTACCTTAGATAATCCTCATTCTCCTTGAAACATTTGGAATATATAATAACATAATCAAAAAATACAACCAAAAATTTATCAAGGTTTTCCTTAAATACTATATTCATCAAATCCAGAAAAATAACAGGTGCATTATGCAATATGAATGGTATAAAAACAAACTCATAATCCCCATATCTTGATCAGAATGTGGTCTTTAGAATACCTTCTTTATTAACCCCATTTTATGATAACCATATCTGAGATCAATCTTAGAGAATAGTTGAACCCATCAAAGCTCTTCAAACAAATAATCAATCCTTAGAAAAGGGTACATGTTCTTCATTGTGATCCCAATAAGCTCTCTATAATCAATGGATAGCTTCATTAATCTATCTTTCTTGTTCACAAATATAATATGTTCACCACAATCAGACACACATGGTTGGACAAAGCCATTATCCAAAATATATTGGAGTTGTTTCATTAATTCTTCCAAATCCACATTTTCCATTCTATATGGAGTTTTTGATATTGTATTAGAAGCAGGCATGAATACAATGGAGAACACTAACATTATTTCTAGGGGAGGTCCTGGAAACTGTACAAGAAATATGTCAGTGTATTCCGGAAAGATGGAAACATTTTCTATTCTTATACATTCACCCACTTCTTCATATTCACCGATCAACACCAAAAAAGGCTACCAGTTGTACTTATATACAAATATGAGGTCAAGATATCTATCCATTAAAGATAAATACAAGATGTAAACTCAAGACTAATGGTATTTCCTTCCTTATATATTCTATTTTAGCATTATAATTTGAGGTTCAGTCAATCCAACGTAAAGTGTCGAATTCCCCCATGAGAATGACTACTATATTTTCAATATGATTGTGATCTCCAATGTAAACACTATAGTTTCAATACTCCGATGATTCTTGGATTATCCCAGTAAGAGTGTTGACTAATAACTCTACATATTTTCATTTAGGATTTGATTATTTATTCCTTAAAAACATTTGTGAGACAATGGAATGCATAGAACCTAAATAAAATAATGTACTTTATAGCATTGAGATGATAGCAAGTACCTTCGACCACGTCATTTGGTGCTTCAAATTCAGCTGTCATGAAAGATAAAGTAAGAACATTATCCCTTAACCTATGATGAGGCTAATGTGTTTCCCTTCCATTAACCATATATTTGGATAGTGATTAAAAAAGTACCCAATATTTCATCATTTGAAGCAATGGACATTAGGTAGGGTCTGCTTCATCGTCCCTTTGTCCTTTTTTTTGAGATGTTGAGGCTTCAAATCACTATATCAATTTTTAGTGATATGGTTGTCTATATAATAATTATAACATTTTCTACTCAAAAGTAATAAATTACTTGAATTCACCTTCACACAATTGTTACACATGAAAAGATTCACTTAAATTCCACCTCTCCCTTGATCAAATCACCTCTCAAGGTTTTTCTCTCAATATCTCTTCTTCCCAATTTATTTTTTAAACCATTGCATCTTCATAAATTTAAATTCAATTATTATATCACTCTGTATGACTTCCTTCTAACAATCATAGTCTTGGTTGGCTAAATTCTTCATTATATGAGGTCTTAGTCCACTAAAGAATCTATTGACCTTCCCATTAGGATCCATTACAAAGATAGAAGTATGAATGGAATTTGTTGTGAAGTTTATCAAATAGATTCAAACATATTCATTATATAACTACTTTAGTTCAAGGAATTACTTCCCCTTTTTTTCTCATTGAATAAGGGAAATACATATTAAAGAAGATTCCTTTAAGCACTCCTCATTCCATCGATTCATTATCCCCTCTTGGCCTGATGTTATTATGTAGTTCTCAAAATGAATCAACCACTCCCTTTCAATGGTACAAATCGAGAGTGACATTATCTTATTATAAACAGTGAAGTATAGAAAAGATCTTTTGAATATAGATTATCATTTGTTCATAAATCAATTGGTCGGTAGATCCACTAAAGGAATATGGGTGTTGATGCATAATGGAATCAATGGAATGTTTTTTACTTCAGGGTGAAACTAGTATCTCATCTTGATTCAAGATATTTCTCATAACTTGAGTCAGTTGATTCGACATTCTCATGAATTTTTTCATTACTAGTAACATCAGAGGGTCATCAATGCATTGTCTATTTCACTCACCATTACATGGTTCCTCCTATTTCCTTCCATTTTTTAATAAAAGAGAAACTAAGTGAGATTTTTTTTATTTTAATAATATTATAATTCTAAAAAAAATTAGGTCTTAAAACATCCTTTCTAAATATGTTAATATTTAACAACAATTTAATTTCCTATAAATACTTCATAATAATTCATAAAAAACTTGTGATTATTTAAAAATATCCCCTAGTAGTGTAAACCCAAGAGAATAGTAAGCCTTATTTTCATACACCAGTTTCCATTGAGTCTATCTCAAAGTAGAGTTTTGGATTTTACCCTTACATACATCTATTCTAGAGTACATCCACTTTTTTTGTATCTATATAGGGGTTTATTTATTTATAAACCACTTACACGATATTTCACCACAGTACTTTGATGATTTCCTATAATTAAACATTTTGATAAAGTTATTCCTAATGTCTTAAAATCCAAATTTCAAAAAATAACTAAAACACACTCAAATACCAACTATGGAATCCCACCTTTTTATGACACTACTTGACATAGCATTTTACAAACATATGATCCTTTATGTTTTAGTGTCATCGAAAAAGGTGCATAATACATAAAAAAATAAGATATTCTTTTGTTCCACATGAAATAATTTTTTGAGGTTTATCCTAAGTAAATTTATTTTATCTCATAACATGGAGTCATAAATCAAATGAATGGGTGAGCATACTGCTAAGCTTGGGAAAACAAAAAAAATAAATTTACTTGTGATCTTGAAGAATATCAAAAACAACTTGGGGAATTACATAAAGAAATTGTCAATGGATAAAATAGGCATATCATAATAAATATTTCATGATTCATAACATGGAAATTTGGATAAAATATTTAATTGAGTAATTAATATGCATATCACATTGATCAGTCACCGAGGTTTTATAAAAATACCAAGGATATTCACCAAAGTATTATAAACATTGTCATCTCTAGATATTAAATTCGTTTCCTAATGCATTGGAGTGCTATCAAGGAGAACCCTTTAAATGTATTAATTAATTTTATCATCATAGATCATAATAAACCATTTCACATATAACACATGGAATACCAAATATATGAGTTTTATATCAAAATCATGAAGTTTAAGAAATTTCTTTAAAAACAAGATCCTTATGTCATTTTAATCAAATGAAATAGATGGTTTGTTTCATTTTTGTTAATACTAAAATAAAAATAGACCATTTTTTACATAAATATGAATTACCCTAGAGGATAAAGTGGTTTTTGTGTTAGAAATAGAAAATCAGAGAACTTATTGGGAAAAAGTGAGAGATTTTGATATATAAAATAGGCAGCATAATGGGTATAAAATGTACTTTTAGAAAAAAATTAAAAGAGAGGGGAAAGGGTAAAACATTCATAAAAGACTCATAATACATTATATTATTAAAATAAAATGTAAATAATAACATGTTATTTAAATTTAAATGTCATTTCACATAAAAAATAGAACATGAATAGAAAAGAGAGGTTGCGACTTCCCTAACATTGAAGAGTGTTCCAAAAATAATATTATTGGGACCTTGGGGTATTGAGGAAACCAGAGAAGGCCACCATGGGAGGTAAAAATATCATATAGCCATTTATGGTTAATTTAGTATTATTGGAAACTATGGAATGGGTGTGTATTAATTTTAATAGTGAGGGAGTTTTTTATTAATTTCCTTGGACACCTCATTGGTGGTATTTGAAAAACCATGGGATTTCCCATTGTATTTTCCCAAGGTATCGGGAACTTGGGACACCTATTGAGTTACCTTAAAAAAACCTATAATAATTTTAAATTAATCATTACATCATTATTACATAGCTATGATTTCATTAAATGTTCCAAAGAACTCAAACAGTACATTTATTATTCACGAAAAACTAAAATATTTAATAAAATTACCATAACCTCATCCTGATATAATATTGATATTCTAAATTAAAAAATTGAAATTTTATTATCACAATAAATCTAAAAATATTCCAAATTTATCTTTTAACAATACAAATAATTATTTATTATAAATAATTGCTGACAGAAATGAATAGTAAAATTTTTGACACTTAAAAAAATAAATGTATTTTATAATTTGTCATTAAAATAAAGTTTTTTATAATAATATTTCATTATAATAAAAAAATTTAATAAAAAATTAGTTTAATATAGTAATTTATATCTCTCATAGAAGTATAATTTATCCTCAAGAATTCAAATTTTCAAATTCCATTTCAATTTTTAAGAAAACTATTCTTAAAATGGAAATGATGAAATAAAACAAATTATTAAAACAAAGGGATTAAATTTTATGTGACAAAATAATTTACACATAAACCCATATAACACTAGCATACGACCTATGGGTATGGTGTGTGATGGTCACAGACTCTTCGTGCGGCTAAGATAACATCGCCTGAGTGGTAGTCTCCATTAACTTGAACTTCTCTTGTATGTGATTTTGTTCAAGCTTAACATGTTGAATCTTAGATTGATCTTGGTAAAGAGTTAATACAAAATATTCTACATCCCTACCAAGTTTAGAAAAATGGGATTTCTATGGTATGAATATACTCGATGAGGCCATCGACTCCTCTTTCTTAATTAATTATCCATTATCATTTCTATTTATAAACAATAATCATAACGTTAAGAGTATAGTTTCAAATGAACATATTTACCACCGATTATAATTTAACGATGGTCATATAATAGTATAAACCCGTTTCCCACATTAAAATATACATACTTTTTTATTATTGAGATATTGTGTTATTTTGTACAACATAATATACCACAAAATTTTAGGAAACAATTATCATTTGAAATGTTCGAGTCGTTACACCTTGTATTAATAGAACTAAAAAAATAGGGATGACATTGTATTGAAAGACCGTCTTGTGATGTTCCTAAATCTAAACCGGTCACTCTATGAATGTCATGTCAGCCTTGATATTCATCTCTCTCCATTCAATGTCATGAAAATAATCTTGAATATAATGATGATGTTGGGACAAATAGAAGACAACGTTGAACCTACCTATCTAAAGGGGAACAACCAATTGGTATGCCACATTTAAAAAATTCTCTAAATCCTTGTATGCCTACTGAATTAGTGTAATATTTCTCTCCCTTACCAATCCACCACTTTACTTGATGTGGGAAACCATTAATAGCACATGGTATCTATCTTCTAACTCTAGGGGACTTCCCTTACAATCGGTATATAACTTCAAACAGTCCTTCACCACATTCATCTTATCATGAACCACCTGAATCTTCCCTATCAATCTATAGACCACATCATAATCAGGGAATAATACCCCCTATTTTCATTTCTAGTACAATGGGGATCAACATGGTCTCCCAAATAATTCCTTAAAGGGATCCATATTTATAGATGAGTGATAATTATTATTATAATAAAACACATCCTACTGTATATGTTGCACCCACGATCCACCAAAATCCATAACAAATCCTCCTGTTTTTAGATAGTCAAATTAATCTACTCGTCTATCTAAGAGTGTAAAATAATGCTAATGCATAACCGGGAGCCAAAATAATATTGTAATCCCCTCTAGAATAAAAAGTTAAAATGAGTCATGGGTTGAAATAATGATCATTGGGACTTTATCAAGGCTCATTATGTCATACATGTATCATCTCACTATAATATCCATCATACTAAACTCCCAAATAACCATAAAGTGAGTCAACTTCATCAATCAATCCATGATCACCCATACATAATCATATCTTCCCTAATAATGAGGTAATAAATAAAAAATCCCTCTAGATGAAATCATACATGCACTTTGGGAGATTTAAATGTTGCAACAACCCACCAAGAACGTGGTTATTATACATCCCATGTAGGAAGAAACATCGCCACAAACTCTACCACCAGAAATTTCATTTACGGCCCCAAAAAATGACTCTTTAAATCATGATACATATTGGATACACCATGGTGTACTGAAAGGCACTATCATGGGTTCTCTCAAATGATGGTTGTGATTTTCGTACCTAATTGATGTGAAGTGTCTGACCATGGTAATATCTAAAGTATGTAGTATATAAAACACCGTCTTAAATGTTTTATGAAATAAATATAAAATAAACAAAAAAGTAAAAACTATGGTAATCTAGGGTCAAAACAATTGAATATGTATTTAATAGGAATATTTTATTTATCTAATTATCAATTTTTGAAATTTGATTACTAAAAAACAATATGATTTTTGATGACATTTTCTATATAGTGTAATCAATATAACTCTTCATGTTCAATTAGTTATTATTAATTATCATTAAAAATAAATTACACTAAATTATTATCCTTTAATTTTTTAATCCCCAAACCCTATGATACTTTTCCTTAACCACAATTATTAAATGAATTAAACCGTAATCTAGTTTTGTAACATGGAATCATAATACATAGAATTGATTATCCTTCCAAGGATATATTATAGTTAATATCGAATTATGGATAATATATATACTTCATATTGAGAATTTTTTTGTTAATATTTTATATTTCAATGGTGTATTTAAATAGAAATAAATCAATTCTCATATAGTAAAAAACATCTAATTCATGGTAAAACCCCTCCAATTCGGATAAATAAACATTCATAGATAGAAGGTGAGGCTAGGGATACAAGAGGTTACAATTATGAATGTCGAATTTTAGAATAACATTTTTATCTAGATTTCAAAAAATTGTTGACATTAAGAATGCATAAAATAGCTATAATTATAGAATGATGATTTTTTTTGAATTTGATCTTATATATACTAACAAAAGATGAGTAAAATCCATGATCTAATAAATATGGTAGGGCCCAATAGAGAAGTGGTGTTCATTATTAAGAGTCTAGATCAGCTTTGACTTCATGTTCCATTTACTCAGATTAAATTCAAGATCCTACTCAAAGGGATAGAATTAAATTTTTATCATATTTAGAGAGTAATTATAATATAAAATTATATTTTAAAAATTATCACATTAATTTATTTATGGTTGATATACTACAGTGCTTTTTAAATGTTCAAACTAGAATTTTCATAAATTTGAATATGATTGACCTGATACAAAATATTCGATAAATAAAACAATTTAACATTAGGTAATGAAATTATAACACTTACTATAAAAAAATATTCATAAAAAATGATGTTATTTTTTATTACTGAAGTTGAGTTATGAAACTGCTAGATAACTCCCTCACACATCGTTGGCAGAATGAACATCCTCCTCTGAAACATCAAAAGATAATGGTTGTCATTTGACCATCCCTTAGAAGAATCACCATGAATGAACTGATCTTTTGACACATCTACAACTTATTCTACTCTCCCAGACTCATCAACCTACTTACAAAAAGTGGGTTCCAATATCATCTGAAAGATTCAACCATTTCCATTAATCTCTATCACACTAATATGTCAATCTATGAACTCCTCTATCACTCTCAAATATTACCAATTTTATTTAAACGATACTTGTTATTTACTAATAATTGTATGGTCATGAAATTTTTTTTACTATTGATTCATAGATTATGAATTCTTATCTTTGGAGAAACATCATCCATATCTACTTTTATAGATTTTGGACACCCTGAGAGAAAACATATCACAATCGTTTGTGATCCATGAATACCAAAATGTATTCCCTAATGAGGTAACGCTATAAATGATTTAGAAAAATATACATTTTCACGAGCTCCATATCATGGGATGAATAGTTATTCTTGTGGGATTGCAATTTCATGGACCCATAGAAGATCATTTAGCAATGTTTCATTAATATGCATCCTAATATAAAATGGAAAGCATCACAAAACCCCATAAACATCACCCCGTTCTCTAAAAAATGATGAACTGCGGTGATGACTGGCCATTCTGTAAAGGATTCAATTTCTTCCCAATAAATTTCATTCTAATCATAGGTTCAGTCCTTCCTAGTTATATTTATCGAGAGAAATATAATCTAAAACAATCAGATATAAACCACTATTAATAACCCATAAGACTAAGAAACCTATGAACCTCAATTACATTATTGTGGGATTCCCATGAAATGACCACCTCAATCTTCTTATAGTATAATATTACTCTCATCTGAGACTCCACATGTTAATGGAAATTAATCTTCAATATATAAAACATACACATGGATAGGTTTCTGTAAAAAAGGTAGTGTTAATGAGTTTGATAAATGTCTCAAAAATTCGTGACATTTCCCTCCATCGAAAACAATTATATGGAATATTATTGATAAACATCGCTAAAATTTGATCAAGAAACTCATGAAATATGGTTGTTATGAGTCCCATATGAACAATCAGTGCATTGATGAAAATTAATGGCATAAATAAATACTCTAAGAGCCCATATATTCATTAGAAGGACGTCTTCAGAATATCCTCATCCTTTAATATTACCTAATTGAATCCAAATCATATATCGATATTAGAAAAATATATAGAACATATCAACTCGTGAAAGAGATCTTTAATACATAGTAGAGGGTAATTATTGTTACTTGTCACTTAATATATCCTTCAGTAGTATATAAAAAAACATTAGTCATCTATAGGGCTTCTTAAATAATAACACTAGATCACCCCTTAAAAATGAATTGGAAAAAATAATACCTTTCTATATAATGTCATTTATATGGTTCTGTAGATCCCACAATTCTATAGTGACCATCCAATATGGAACCCACAAAACTATATGAGAACTTACCTATAAATCTATCACAGACATGATGTCCCATCAAGAAGGTATTATAACATCCTCCTTGGAAAAAAATATCCAATAACTCTTGGACATCATTAGGTCCCTCTTCCATATTTGATCCAATATAATCCACTAATGATTCTACCATCAATGTAAAAAGTGTCTCTACAAGGCTATTTCACATCCAAAAACTATATTCGACAAATAAAACAATAGTTTGTTTGTCAATATCATAGAAGGTGACACTCCTTTGAAATAAATAATCAACCATGAACATAGAAATCAATTTATTCTTGTATAGGATGAAATCTTATAGATGTATCTATAGTAATAAGAAATTCCCCAAGGATTGATGCTACCCCATAATTAGTCTACATCACATGAACAGATAAAAACGTATGTCTCACCCCCAAATATTGTGTTCAACACTAGGGGAATGAGAATCCTTTTCACATCATGTCCTAATGTGTGTACTAGCTCTGGTGAAACAAAGGAGTTTGAATACCATGAACCAAACAAGGTGGATATAAGTGTATATGATAAACTGATCTTACCCCAAATGACCAATAGCCACTCTAATGCCATTACATCCATAGAAAACATCTAACCCATACCAACTTCACTAACCTACTATTGATTTCCATCATGAATATATCCTATCATAATTCAATAATATTGAAGGATATATTCTGGATAATATCTCCAAAATACACCTACTCCTAGGAATTCATTATCTTGTTAATAGGTCTGTTGAACATGTGTTTCTAGGACATAGAATTTTTTCGGTAGAAAATGAACTTTACTAGAAAAACCGTATTAAATTATGAGGGCTAAAACATTTTATTTTCTAATTTCCATTACCTTTGCAGTGAAAGGACCTGATAAAATATCTCATAGTAGGTTCAAAGGAATTGTTGGTCTTAAAGAAATGTGAATCTGACTGGTGGGGTTGTCTTCCTATGGTTCAGAACCTCGATTTCCCTACCATGAACAACCCTCTATATAATTTTCAACTACTTGAAAAGACCATATGAAACTCAACTAAGGCTGATCCAACAAAACTATGCACCATTTATATCACATTATGTACCTCCAAATACATAGGTAATGTATGCTGGATTACTGTAGAGTAAACGGTGGGGGTGAAATTCCTCCTCCAAATATCACTCTCAAGATATCTTACCTTAAAATATATCAAGAGAAAACTATATAAGATCCTTAAACATAATACCTAGATCTTAAACTATATTGATCGATTTATTATGTGATATTAGATTATTCTTATTAAATTTATTTTTCATCATTGATAAGAACTCTATCATGAACTCATTTTAAAAACCTATCTTGGAAAAATCCTCTCTCTTTCTCTCCATGAGGTACCCTGTATCCACTTACCTAATGGTTTAATACTCTCACCTCTTGTTAAAAATAATTTTCATCCACCCTTTCCATGTTCACCAATCATGACCCCAACCACATATCTCACTCAATGGACCCATCTACATATCACATCTTGTGGCCCGAGCTGCATATCTCAACTCACGAAAAAACCACATTTCTCATAACTGAGGTAGTAGAGTACCCTGAATGTGAAGGACATAAAACTAATTCCATATTCATTCCATTCATGATCCTCGCAACATATTATGTCTTCCATGTCACTAATATTTTGCTAAAGTGAGAGTGGAGAAGATAGGGTAGTCAGACATATATTTATTTTTTATGTTGGGTGTTTGTTTGAACACCCATCTCAAAACATATGGGTGTCTATAGTGTTATATAACATTGTTGGGGTTTGTAATAAAATAAAAAATGAATTCTAAACATATTATATGACACACAAACCCGTCTTAGGGAGGTCACTAAACAAATCACCATCATCGTGTGATCAATAACAACACTCTAACAAGAATTTCCATAATGAAAAACTACTAGCCACAAAACCACCCACATACACTCACAAATGAACCCAATTTCATTTTTTAGGTCATTAGTTCATTAATTATTTAGTAAAAATTCATAACTTCTATTTAAAATCTGACCCATAGAAACTTTACCCCATTAATCAATGTAATTTTATTTACTACTTGACTATAATCGAAAACATATTATGGCCAACATGTTACACAAAACTACGTCTACCAAGCCCCCACCTATAAGGCCACCAACCCAAACAATACTATTCCCCCTAATCTATACATCACTATGTATAGAAAAATACACACAAATAATTCCACTAAGTCACAAAACACTATAGAAACTAATTAACACACAAAATAAGGCCACTAAGGTCCACACAACAATGACCACCAAGAAACTTAAAACTAATTCAACAATAAATAACACCGAATAGTTTCACACACATACAAACAAAATTCATTTAGATTAACATATTTTATTTTTTAAACATTTAAATGATGTTTTTGATAAATTCATCACACCAAGTAATAAGTTCACAAAAATAATAACATACCAAACACAAAAATTGTTATGTTCTAACCATTAGTAAACAATAAAAATATAATAGAATCCAATATCAATATGTGATTCCCACACTTCCCTTTCCAATTTCATGATCTTAGTTATTGTATTCAATATTTCAATTCTTTTTATCCTCTCATATGGCTAAAAATAATGATAACTTTAGAAATAGTCATAAATGATAGAGAACTCGAGTACCCTAACTCAATCAAAGATTCATGTAGAATAACCACATAGAACTACGGAATAATGTGATTATAATTACCTAATATCGAAGGGAAATACATCAAAACCTAAAAAAAATTTAATATCCAAACCTTTTATATAATTTAAAAAACAAATAATGAACTTCTCACAATGAACAACCTGATAATAGAAGTTATTGAAAAAGAAGATTACGTGAAAATATTATACCTTGAATATAAATAACAGAATCTCTATAATATAAGTGATTACAAATCACAAAATATATGATCATTGAGAACCAAGTGGGACTAATGTACGACAAATATTGGTGAATAAAATGTTAAATCAAAATAAGGGTTGTCAGGACCCCTATTTATCGAGGAATCTAGAATGGACACTATATTGTTTGGAAATAGCCTTATATTCTAGTATATCCTATGATAAAAGGAGATCAGAATATCTCATAGCTATTCCCCCCACTTTCAACATGTTTTTTAAACCCACTTTAAAATCACATTGTCTCCCACCAGGACCAATAGCCATGGTGTGGTGAACATTCATTCACTATTTTCACCTTACCATGCCAAGGACCACATCATGGTGAGATCCAAATCCACTTTCTATACAATTGATCCTTCAAAACACCACACCCATAACTGAGCATTTCCAAAATTCTAGTATCTCACAAGGGAAAATTCTAGGAAATATTCCCAATTAAATAGCTTGAATGTTAATTTCATTGAACATGGAACGCATTTCCCTACATGTCTAACTCAAAATTCCGAAGAGTGGACCATGGATGACCAAAATGGATAACCTACAACCTCATCTCCACCATGGAAATGTTCCATGTTGTAAAAGATCAAAATGGTCACCACCACACCTGACACTACGGTGTGGTTTCCCCCAAAATGACCAAAACAACTCTCAGGCATATGGAACATGACAAAGATCCCTCATGAAGCCTATATGTCCCAAGAAAGCACAACAGAAATACCAAGACATTTTAGTTCATTACAAAAATTACCATTGAAGAACTAGAATGATATGAGGAAAAAATCATTGGAAGAATATATTGTTTTGTTTTGTGTATTTAAGTAGAAAAAATATATATGATGTAAATATACATACATGGTTATTAGGGAGAAAATTATACTATTAATATATTGATTGAGGACTTCATACCTAGGTTGATGTTGATTCTAAATGAATGGTCACAGATGATATATTATTTTTTCTTAATTTTAGTCATTTCAAGACTCTTACAGATGTAAAAATGACATGGAATAAATCCATCAATTTTTTGTCTAATTTCCATACAATTGAATTCTATATCTTGTTCCTATATTTTTATGGTCATATACATGGTTTTGTTTTTAGAGAATTATTATTTGTTAAGGGATGTTTAGATGGAAATATTATGCTACCCTACATTTCTAGTTTTTTTGGGACATTTTTTTCATACGACTATATTGGATTTGTAGGTTATGTATTATTGAGATAAAGGGTAAAAAATCATTCAAGATTCATACAAATTAATTGATAAAATATGAATCATTATGATGCTCTATTCTTATCACATTACAAAAATGTCCCGAGAATAAATTGGATCTTCCATTATTTAGCAATAATAAATGGTTAATTCATATATTCGGTTAACCATACAATATATTTTTTACACTTTATGGAACTTTAGGCTATATCTTAAAATTCATATAAATAAGATATCAAAATTTACAACAAAATTATTCACCACAAAAATTATTTATACAAAAAGATTCAAATAATGATACAAGCATTTAAAAATAATTATATTTAAATCACATGATTTAATGGTAGTATTTTTTCATTCCTAAAACTAACCTAATAATCATGTGGTGTCCAGTAACTAATCTTCTCTTTATATTGACTAAATGTAAAATCATTATAACCATGTAACCCCTTAAATCTGTTCCCCTTCTACGCTTACAATATAGTGACCCTGCTTTTTCTCTAATTACTATTTCATCATTTAAATGATAAACAAAACTAAATAATTACAGAACTAGGATCCAAATATTTAGTGTCTTGAGAAAACTAGGACCATAGATAACATGTACAACATAAATCATAAATATTTATTTAATTTATTATTCTCTATATTCTTATTGGATTTTGACTTCTCTTTATAACAATCAGCCACCTAAGGATATACATAAAAATGGGGTGAGATGAAATCCTAGTAAGAGGATATATAAGAACATGAAACAATATAAAAAGGGGTGAACATAATCATAACATAGGCGTAGGAACATAAACATGAGAGGAAGCATTAATAAAAGACTAGAAATGTGGCAATGCATATAAAATGGGACATCATATCTTTGTGGATACTAAGCATAGTTGTGATATATTCTTTGCATCAGTTTCAGACATATTTATCTTTTAATCATGATATTCACCACAATACCCATTGCATTAGAGTGTTATATAATTCCAGGCACACCCATCACATCATAACAATTTCATTATCATGATTTCCACATAAAACAAATATAAATATTAGGTATAAATAATATATTGAAAGTAATGGGTTTCACTCATGAATAATACATTAATAAATATTTGTTTCCCAAATGGAATATGGAATAATATACTTGACACACAAATCATCATCCATGAGTGTAGAAGAAACAATCTTGAATAGAAAATGGTGTTATTTTAAGAAGAGTTCATCTTAAATCATTGAGTTTGTCATAAACATTAGTAGAAAACATGTATATACCATTAAATTTAATATATTGATGATTGAATTATTTTTAAGTCAAATTCATACTGAAAATGAGGTAAAAGAGGGAAATCCCAATGGAAGAGAGTTGGGTTTGAGAATTCACCTTACTTTGAGTCCTAAGCCTTTCTTCACTATCATTTCCAATATAATCAAATAAAATTAATTAATTAAAACATAAAAAACATTTTATACATGAAATTGATTAATTAATTTTTTATTATGTTCATTTATGTTCTTTTTGATGACTTATAGAGTTTAAATTCATTGTCCGGGAGTGTTCAATTTCTTAGTTTTAATGATCATTTCCTTTGTATCCATGAATAGAAGTTAATTTAAGATGAGGATAAACATCCAGAATTGTTATTAAATGTTTCTAATGATATTTCATAATATTAAATGATATTATGTAGTATAATTTTATAAACTCAGAGGATTATTCATTAGAGAAAAGTTGATTATGTTCGTTTTTTGTTAATTAGGGTGGTTTTTCAACCACAACAAAATTGTTTTGTTTTATTATTTAGATTCATGTAAATATGATAGTTTCAGAAAATAATTGAAGGTAATAATATAAAATTTAAAATATATTTTTAACCATTTAATGGTTTTACCAGAAACCGTGAGGATGTTAGAGGAATATGAATATACATCTCCCACATTCTCGGTAAATTGATAAATCACAGACGACAGTTTAATCTTTATAATAATGGAGAGTGATGGATGAGTTTAATGAAGAAATATTACATTAACTTGATATCTCACTAGAATTTAAAACATAGTTGAGTTATCACTCCTTTTGGATTAAATGACGTGAGGAGGGAATAATAAATTAAAATAAATTGAAGGGAAATTGAAAGGAAAAAAATAGAAAGGATTTACCTATTGAATTATTCTATTGAGATCATTCTTAATGAACCTAGGCTTGTACTTTTGAGGATACCAAGATCTCTTCGTAGTGGGGTGGGAAATGGAAGAGGTCTGGGATGAATTTGGACAAGTATTGAATCATGAGAGGTGTGAGAAAATATGGTTGTGAGGGGTAGTATTTATAGTAGAGGGGGGGGGGGGGTTCTCAATATTTATTTCATTAGATTTTTTAATTTCCCTAAAGACAAGAAATAGTTATTTTAACATGACTAAATATGGTAATGAAGGCATGTGAGTTTACACCAATGTTTCATACATTATCCATGATTTTCAGAATCGTGTATTTAACATAAAATGTATATATATTGTAATTTACTGAATATCACAATTCATAAAAAATTCAAGTACATCCTAAAATTAAAAAAATTATACCCTAACCATTTTTCAATTTGTAGAATCCAAAAATGAACTCCATTTTATGAAAATAATTTTATAAATATGAGTAATTTAGGTTTTATATAAAATCATCATTTACATAAATATACAGATTTCAAAGTTAAAATTGATTTTTTATCAATTTAAAAAATTGTGCAAGATATCAAAAAAATATCTTAAGAACATAAGTAATCAAAATATTTATTAATTAAAGTTTTTTTATGAAAATAAAATTTATATTCTACTATTAAATTAATTACTAAATTTTAATTTGTTATCTATTACTTATAAAAATTCCAACATTTAAATAATAATTTTTTAAATTTTTACTTATTCAGTGATCTAATTAAGTCATATTAGCATATATTATATGTAGAAATTTAATTTATACATTAATGGGTGTGGTAACTATTCATTTGTTTATTTTACTATTTATTATGGTTATATTACAATTCTTATGATCATCTTACTATTTCATCAAAGTAGTTTCCTTATCTTCAAGAAACACTTATCATCTCATTAATGCATCATTGAAAAGTTTTATTGTATTATCTATCAAATTTTATGTGATTTATAATATATGAAATTACTATAATATGGGAAAAATTCCTTTGATAAATGTTGGGTCATTACATTCTTCCATCCTTTTAAAAATTTCATCCTTGAAATTTTTATTTACATAAATATGTGTGGGTACTAATCCTTCATCACCTCCTACAGTTCCAAAGTTTCCTCTTAAAATATATGGTTCCTATACAACACTTTGAAATGGCGGTTTGTATTATTTCCGAGAACATTATCTCTTTGATCCAGATTCTTTACAAGATTATCCTTATTAGAGAGATCATCTTTTAGCTATATCATATCTTATTTTAGTACATGTAATGGATTTGGTATGTACATACTTATAAGTTATAGGTGAAACACATCATGAATTTGAGAAATATTCGATGGAAGTGAAAGCTAATAGGCAATGGATTCTATGTGATCAAGAGTCTCAGTGGTGTCAATGTAACTTGGCCTTAGAATAACATTATTTCCCAATTGCATGAATCTCTTCCATGGTGATATTAGAAGGATGACTTTATTTCCAATGTCGAACTCCAATACCCTTCGATGGATATCAGCATAGCTATTTTGTAGAATTTGAGTAGATTTGATATGTTTTTGGATGACATGAAACTTATTTGTAATATCTTGCACATGATCAGGTCCATGTAGCCTTCATTCTCTAAATTCATAACAACTGGTTAGCGTTCTACATCACTTTCATTATAGAGCTTAATATAGAGCCATTTGGATACTCAAGTGGAATCAAATGTTGTATAATAAATCAACCAATGGGAGATGATGAATCCATCCACCATTGAATTCTAATGAGCATGATCCTATCATATCTTCGAACATCTAAATAGTCCTTTCAGATTTTACATCAACTTGGGGCAGATAAGCTATTCTAAAATTTAATTTCATTATGAATGAATGTTAAAAACTCTCCTAGAATTTAGATGTGATCCTGGGATCGTGATCAAAGAAAATCAATAGTGGAACCCCATGTAGTCTCACCAATTCCAATACATATATCGTTGAAAGTTATTCTTATGAGAGATCATGAAGAATAGCAATAAACTGGTCTATCTTGGTGAGTCAGTCCACCAAAACCCATATCACATTATTCCTATAACTGTCTTCAAAACACTTCTGACAATTTTTGTAGTGACATTCTATCATTTCCACATGGGTATCAGAATTGGTTTCATCATCCCTTTGGACATATTTCACTCTGATTTAACTTGCTGATATATCAAGCATATTGAGATATACTCATCAATCTCCTTAATCATGTTGTAACACTAGAAGTGTTCTAGGAGATCACGGTAAATCATGGAACCCCTAGGATGGATTGAGAAAGTCAAGATATGCACATTATCAAATAGATAGTGCTTTATCCCAGTTGATGAAGGAACACAAAGACTCATTCGAGACTGAATCACATTTTCATCATCGATTTGGAACTCTTGAAACATATCATCCTCTACTTCATTCACCGTCTTTTTTAACTTCAGATCATCCCTTTGTGCCTCCTTAATCGTCTCTTGGATAAATGGTTGGAAAATTATATGGGAAAGGTAGGATGTATTCCCTTACATTGGGATTTTAAAATCAATTCTTTTCATATTCATGAAGATAATGGCTTTCTCAATCAACAACATGGAAAAAGTATCAGATTCATTTTTGCTAAGAAAATCAGCTACCTTGTTCGCCTTACTAGGATGATAGTGAATATAGAAATTGTAGTCTTTGATTAGATATAACCATCTCCTTTGATACATGTTGAGCAATTTTTGTGTGAATATATACATTAGGACCTTGTGATCCGTATATATGTCAAAATACTAACCATAAAGGTAGTTCCACCATATTTTCAAGGAAATATCAATGCTGCTAGATCCAAATCATGCGCTCGGTAGTTATTCTCAGGGATCTTCCACTACTATGAGGGGTATGCTATCACGTTATCATTTTTCATGAGCACACAACCAAAGATGTTCATTGAAGCATCACTATATATCAAAATACATTATCTACTCCTCAGAAATGTGAGTACAGGTGTAGTGATCAGCCTTATCATTAGCTCCTTGAATAATTCCTCACATTCTTCCATCCAAACATACCTTAACACTTTTCTTATTAACATAGTTACCAGTCATGACAATCATGAGAAAATTTTAAAAAAACATCGGTAGTACCCTTATAATCCAATAAAACTACATATTTATGTGACACTAGAGGGATTGGGTCATTCCTCAATACCCATTATTTTTGAAGGGTCCACAAAAATTCCTTCACTTATGATCACATATCCCAAGAATGTGACTCGATGCATCAAAAAGTTACACTTTCTAAACATGATGTACAACTTATCCTTCCTCAATGTCACCAACACAAGCCTTATATGTTCTTAATGTTCCAATGGAGTAGATGATAATATCATCGATATACAATATGAAACATTTATTAAGGTATTGTATAAAGACTCTATTCCTCAAATCCATGGTGATTATTTGGGCATTAATAAGTCTGAAGGGAATCACCTAAAACTCATAGTGCTCATACCATATATGAAATGAATTCTTCTAAATATATTTTTTATTCACCTTAAATTGATGATATCGAAAATGAAGATCCAATACTGAGAATTGTTGAGCTCCTCATATCTAATTTAACTAGCCATCCTTCTTTGGAAGATGTTACTTTTTCTTTATAGTGATCTTTTTATGTTCTTGATAAACGATACACAACCACATTTATCCATTATTCTTCTTCACAGAGATCACTTTCACAACCCAAGGTGATGCACTAGGTCATATGAACTCTTTGTCCAAATGCTCTTGTAGTTGCTTATTTAACTCCACCATATTGATAGGATCAATCCTATAGGTACACATTGATATTGGATTCACTCTGGGTATGAGTTCGATTGAGAACTCTACCTCACGATATGGGAGAAGTCTGTGAAGATCTTCAATAAATACATCACTATTTTTACTGATGATGGGAATTTATTATAATTTGACACTTTCCTTTGACTAAACCATTTGAGCTAGGTATGCATATTCATATAAAACCAACACCCACATCGTTGAATGATTTTAAAAATAATGTTTGTGGTCTTATTTGAATTTATAATGGAGAATTAAATGGTAAGGAATATGAAAAGATATTACCTTTTACCAATAGTTCATATGTGATCCATATAATGATAGCCAATCCATTCGTATTATAGCGTTGAATTCCACCAAGGGAAGTATCATGAGATTAACGGGAAGAATCATCCCACATATGCCCATAAGAGAAGATCCCAACATTTGGTTTGAAATAATTTTACCACATGTTTTTTTATTGATATATCTTTTTTAAGGTTTTCTTATGTGATTCAATAGTTCTAGAAAACATACAAGATATAAAATAATTCATAGAACCAGAAAAAAAATATTTTTTCTCTTCTTGAGTGAATATGAAGTCTACATTGTATTAATTCATTTTCTTGGTCCAATCCAGCAGTGGTTATGGCATAATATTTCCCTTTATCCTTTTCATATTGTAGATTCTAACACCAATTTCCCTTGAGGACTCGAGGTTTAGTGGAGTGGCTTGCATAGTTCCCTTTCTATATACAATTGTAGCATTAAAACATGGGTGGTGCTATGAATTTTCCACCACATTCACTTACATTCTCATGTCTTTTTGAAAATATGGATATTGGTGGATATCTCTCCCACAATTTAAGCATTTCCATGTCCCTATGGGGCAGTTCTCAGGATGCTTCTTCCCACATTTCTTTAATGTGGGTGGTTGAGTTTTCATTCCACCATTCTTATTAGGTCCTCTGGCGTGAAACATCGTCTTTCATTTTCTGTAACCATAGCCAAGGGAAAAATTTTCAATCTCCATCTCCACTTTGAGAGCACATTGAATGAATTCTTCATAACTACCAAAATCTAGAATTGAAAGAACATTTTGATGTTTTGGTTTCAATCTAATAAAAAATATATAAATTTTTCTATCATTATTGATAAATAATTTGAAGCCTACCGTGAATTCCTTTTGAAATTTTCACCATAGTTTGTGATATATTCTCCATACTTTTTTTTAGTTCAATGAATTCTCTCTCCATATTTTTATGATCTATTTGAAGGAAATAATTGATATGAAACATCATCATAAATTCTTCCCACTCCATCTCTTCCATTTCGTCAATCGTCTTGGTGTTTTTAATCAACACCCACTATTGGATAGCTTCTCCATCTATATGATAAAATTCCAGATTCACCTTCTCCATCACAGAACAGTAAAGAATAGAAAGGATCGTCTCTATGGAGTTGTCCCACTATTCTGCCTCTAGTAGATCATAGGACCCACAAAACATTGGTGGCATTTCCACATAAAACAATCGATATCAAGATGCACCCATTTATATGAATGAAGAAATTAAACATTATTCAAGTTATTGTTCCTAACTTGAGAAAACTGGGTAAGAATCACCATGAATTTTTTAACTCCACCTCCTAAACCATTTGGGATTTCATTCGGGCAATCGTTGCATTGTCCCTCGCAATGGTTGTTGGCCTGGTTTCTCCTGGTTCCCACAATATTCTAAAATATAAAAGGATAGAATAATATGCAAGTAAACAAGACATAAGAAATTAAGTCATTTATTTTTGAAATTAAGTATAAAGGAAGAGATATTGGGATAACTATTTTTATAAATGATTCTTAAGTGCTTACTTATACTGAGTCTCATACTATGTGTTTCAATTAAGGTTCTCTAATCTTAATTCCCAAATTAACTAAACATTTCTATGATATATTCTATATAGACCCTAAATTTATTAAATTAATATTACATCATTTTGGTTATAAAAAATGTAAAAGAATTACATAACCAGGATCTGAAGGTTTATTGTCTTGGGAATCCTAGGACCATACCTAACATTTACATCATAAAACATAAATATATATTTAATTCATTCATCACTAGATTTTTATTGGATCTTGATTTCTCCATAAACATGTAGCCACATGAGGATATACATCAAAGGGTGATCTAAAATCCCATTAGGAGGATATATAAGAACATGAAACAATATAACAATGGTTGAGAATAATCATAACATAGGCATATGATCATAAACATGATAAGAAGAACTATTAAAAGACTTGAAATGTGGAAATGCATAAAAAATGAAACATCATGACTTAGGGGTTAACTTTCACACGTATTTGGGAACAATTATAGCATCTTGATCATGCATATTTCAGTTTAACTGATGAAATTGATCACATTACCCAATGCATTGGAGTGCTATATAATTTCGGGCGTAAACGTCATATCATAACATATTCATTATCATGCTTTCCAAATAGAACATATATCAATATTAGACATAAATAACCCAAGTAATGGAATTAGTTTAATTAATAAATAATAAATTATAAAAATTGGGTTCCCAAATTAAATATGGAATAACATACTTGATATACAAATAATTATCATTGAGTGTAGAGAAATCAATGTCGAAAAGCTAACATTTTTTTCTTTTGAAAGAATAGTTGTTTACGAAATAACTAAGTTTGTAATAAATTCATGTATAAAAAATGTATATATAAAAAAAATATTATAATTAGGAAGAAATTATTTTTAAGGCATATCTATACAGAAATTGGGGTGAATGAGGGAAAACCCAAAGAACGAGAGTTGGGTTCGAGAATTCCACTTACCTTGAGTCCGAACGATTTATTCACCTTAATGGCATGTATAATCAGAATATTTTCATTAATAAAAATTAAAAAACCTTTTAAAAAGTAAATTTATTCCTTATTATTTTATTAAGTTCTTTTATGGGCCTTTGGGTGAGTTGTAGTGTTTAATTTCATTGTTCCAAAGTGGTCATTTTCTTAGTTTTAATGATCAGTTAACTTGTATACTAGAATGGAAGTTCATGTGAGATGCATATAAACATCCATAATTATTAATATATGTTTTTAATGATATTAACTAAGTTTAAATTATCTTATTATGAATTTGGTTGTATACCATGAGGATGATTCATTAGATAAAAGCTAATGATGTTCATTTTGGGTTAATAGGCATGGTTTTTTTATCACAACGATGTTGTTTAGTTTTATCATTTAGTTTAAATTAAATAAGTTAGTTATAGAAAATAAATATGGTAATAAAATACACATTACAACATGTTTTTAAATATTTAATGGATTAATCCCCATCCTTGAATTTGTTAGAGGAAAATGAAAGTACATCACCCATGATGTCCGTAAATTGATACATCGCGAGTGACAAGTTAATATTTAAAATAAAGTAGAGTAGGGGAGTATGATAATGAATAATATTACATTAACATGATGAAATACAAATATATAAATCACAGTGGAATTTTTGTTCTATTTGGATGAATGAAGGTGATGTGGGAATAGTGAAATAAAATAATTTAAATGGACATTGAAAGGAAAAAGAGAGAGGATTTTCCTCTTGAGTTCTCCTCTTGAAATCATCGTTAAAGAATATAGTCCTGGTCTTTTGAAGAGACCAAGAGTTCTTTGATGTGGGGGAAGAACTAGGTACGTGTTTTGGGACTAATTTGGACAAGGATTGATGCATGAGATGATTGAGGTAATGAGGTTGTGTGGGGTGGTATTTATAGTGTAGCGAAGGGGTCTTTTTTCTTTATTTAATTCATTAGTTTATTAATTTCCCTCAAGACAATAAATAGTGAAGCTTCCATGACTAAATATAGTAAATAGGGTATGTGAGTCTGTATCAATGGTTCTTACATCATCCATGACATCTGTAATAGTGTATTTAACAAAATATATACATATACTGTAAATTACCATATTTCACTATTCATAAAAAATCATTTATTTTTTAAAAATCCAAACAATTCAAATTTTTTTTATGAATAGAATCTAAAAATCAACTCAATTTAATGAAAATAATTTTATAAATATGAGAAATTTAATCTTTAAATAATATCATAATTTCTTTTAAAAATAATGATTTTAAAACTAAAACCGACTTAATATCAATTTAAAAAATAAACAAGGTCTCATTAAATAATATTAAAATCATATAACATAATAATATTAATTAATTAACACTATTTATATAATTTAATTTAATTTTAAATTATTAAAATAATTACTATATTTTATTTAAATATTTATGACTTATAAAAATAATTACATTTAATTATGTTTTTAAAATATATACTTACTTATTCAATGATATAATTACATTTTATTATCATTTATAATTGTATAAATTTTATATATAAATAAATGGGTGATGCCATTATTCATTTGGTAAGATTATTAATCATAAGGGTCATATTCCTATTTGTTAAGGTCATGTTACTATTTCATCAGTATAAATTCATTTACTTCTATAAAAACATATTATATCATTAATTCATCATTATAAAGAATTTATTATAGTTTCTATGTGATATTAGGTGATTTTTAATATATGAAATTACAATAATAAGGGAGAAATTCCATTGATAAAATTTGGGATCGTTACAAACAACATAGATATAAATCAGACTTGAATGATCTCTATATCTCTCTTAGGTACATCAATCAAAATTTTTTCACCCCATATCTCTTTGTAAAGTTATAGTGAATTTGAATTAAGTAAAATTTTATTAATATATTACTATGATAATTTTATTATAAATAAATTAAACTCCAATAAACCATATTTCAACGAAGATCTATCAATAATTTGGAAATCAACTATCCATTGGTATGATGTTTGAATTAGAATGATGTCACTATATTTTGAATGTGATCCTATAAAAAATTAAATTTCATTTCTTTATTACAAATAATTTTATAATCCTAATTTTATTCAATATCATGTTGTGTATTCTTACTTTATACAACATGCATGCGTGTAGGGCCTTGATTCAAATTTTTTTAAAAAAATTAAATTTTCATAATTACATGATAAAAAAATAATATATTATAGATATATTATATAATATTCATGTACATAAAGTAGAAACAAAACATTAATTAGTGATAGATGTCTTGGTGATAGATTCTGTGGTTTGAGAAACAGAAAGGACTAGAGCAGCAAGAGGAAATCAATTGTACAAAAAAAGGGGATAGATTAAGAGAAGTCAATTGTATGCTAGAATTTGATGGAAGAAAATATCTTATAGTAGGGATATTTTTTGAAACCAAATAGGGTGATCAATTATGTCATGTAACCCTCCTTGAATTTCCACCACTCATCCTCCTCAGTGAAACATTTGAGAAAAATCGTGTATTAGATTTTTAGAATGAGATGAGTGTATTTTATAGTGAAACCTATGATATTTTTCAATATAATAAATAAAATGTTAAAAATAATAAATTAATGAAACAATTAATTAATTATATGTGCATTAATAATCATAAGTATCATTCTTATTAGAACCATGTAGGATGAATGTGTTTTCCTGATCCTGGAAGAGGGTTGGGCAGAATGTTTTATATATTGTTTTCAAAATGATAAATAAGTTCAATTTTTGGAGTTAGTGATCTGAAAAAAGAAGTACTAGACTACAATGAACTAACAAAAATTTCATATGAAAACTCATCAACTTCGGTTGTTGGTCCTAGATGTGTTTTGGGAAATTGTTTTTTGGAATCACCTTGGGTCTGGAATTATGTTTCGTGTCACAGTGAGAAAATGTATCTGAGTTTGAAGGTCTCTAAACCAATTCTAATGATGGTTTTCTATTTTGTATGTTTCTGACATTAGGTGTTAAAAAAACTAGTGATTTATTATTTTTAAATTAAATTAGGAGAAATGGGTTTGTATGTCAAATGATGAAATTTTGATCCTAATGTAACTAACATCATGAAGACAACATGATAAAATCATGAGTTTGGATAAGGAAAAATATTACGATGTAAAATTATTTCTGTCATAGTTTATCACTATAATAATCTCAAGATGTAGAATATGTCTAATGGTTGGGAAGCTATGAAGATGTAAAAGTATAGTGAAAAGAATTTTGGGAACCCTTCCATCATACATAGAGTTCCACCAATCCATTAGAAATTTTTTTTAATGGATCCTTCAAAGTTGTTCTTTCCCTTATCCATCAGACAAAACACTTGTCTCAAAAGGGAATTGGATGTAGATTTCTATCATAGATAGAATTATTAAGAAAGTTTATGTATTAAGGACACATGAACTAGATGATATCATTGGCCGATAAATCATACATTTCACAAAAATGTAGTCAACCATTTTCAAAATTTATGATATGTTTTAATTTGGTCAAGATTAATTAGATAATGAGTTGATGTTGATGCATCAAAAGGAATGAGAGAATAATCTATCAGTGGTAGACTGAAACCAATAAGTCCTAAAATGTTGGAATTTATCATAAATAGGTTCAATAGTATAAGGATTTGACAAATTAAAATTTATGAAATTATGATTTTTTGAGTTTGTTGTTGAAGTGATTGTTAAGGGGGTTCTGGAATCATTTTAAGCATAAAAAATATGTACGAAAGAATATTTTCGAGTATTCAAACCTATTTATATGTTGTATAGTTATGAATTATGTATTTAAGTTCTATGAAAGAGGAATTTTTTGAAGCAAAATAGTGACATGTTTGGAACCAACCGGTAAAGGTTCATTAAATAACATTGAAAACATTCTTAACATTATTTGTGATAGAAGAGGTAGGTTAATTTTTGTATAGATCATAGTGGTACACAAGTGTAAGTATATATATTACTTGTTGTGTCCTTTAAAAATGATTATTTTATATTTTATTCTATGGTATTTGGATATTTCTAAATCATTCCATGGACTAGCTACTATTATTGAGTAATGAAACTTGTAAGTACGTAGGTTAATGTGTGTGTGTGAATATTTTTTAGAAAAGTGATAATTATTTAACAAGTGGTTTTGGTTGTTATAAAAGAAAGATAACATGAAATAAAAATATATCACTAATTAACACCTCACTTTCCATATAATACATTGATCCAGGTTGGGCATTTTCAATTGGTAATAGAGTGAAGGTTCCCTTCATTTACTCTATATTGAAATGTTTTTAAAGAGCAATTTTCATGCTGATTTTTAATTGTGTGAAAAGATAATAAGATTCCTATCTTTGATGTAAATAACTATCATTTCTAGAAATAAAACATGTTTTTATATACTATATCTATAGTTTATTATATCTTAGAAGTTTCTAAAGATGTATTTTGTCCTCTTTAGGAAAAGTATTTTCGTATATATGTGGATAAGAATGATGTGAACAATAATGGAAGATATATGAATGTTTTAATGTCCCCACATTATCAAAGTTATTTTCTTATATTGAAGTGGGTTTCTAAAACTAATGGTTTGTAGGAAATGTTTAAAAACATTTATGAAGAAATTATGAAGTTGAAGAATGAAATGTTACAAATCTTGGTACTTATGTACGAATATCTCAAAATGGGTGAGTATGAATCTTGCTGACTTCTTTACAAGGTTAATTGATATTTCTAGAACCTTAAGATATCTTGGTGAGAAGTTAAAATAATCTTATATTATTGAAATGATTATGAGAATTATTCTTGATAATTTTGATTCCACAATTTCATCATTGGATGATATTGATGATGAAACTCAATCTTTGAATGATCTTTATAGTACTCTAAATAAATATGAAATGAGAATGGAGAAATTTATGAAAGGAAAAAAAATTAGATCATGGAATATCCTTCAATGATGTCTTGTAAATAAAATCTATGAAGATTTTTCAAGATGAAAAATCTAGTAATTCTTAATCTAGAAATGAAGCTAGTTACAATCTTGATGAATTTTTATCCTTGTTTTCTGAAAATGTGGAAAGAGGTTCCAGAAAGTACAATGGGAAGATTCCCTTAAAATTTATTTAATGTTGGGTTGTTGGTAATTTTACTTGAAATTTCCCATGATGAAAGAATGAAAATTATAGTGATTACCATGTTAGAAGGCTAAGAATTTTTTGGAAAAAACGGGGTGATAATTCAAAATCATATTCAAAGGGAAAATAAAAGAATTTATCCATATCTAAAAGAATATTTTTTTTGTCTAAATATGAGTAAAATTAAGATACTGAAGTTGAAGATAAAATGTTCACCGAAATTGTTGTAGAAAATAATTTCATATCAATTGTGAATGATTAAAAGTTTGGAAGTAGTAGTTCTGAAGAAGAGACCGAGTTTGAGTTTAATCATTAAAAATAATTTAAAGAATGTCTCATAATCCTTGTAATACATGAAATAGGAATCATGAAATTGAATATGGAATGTCCTATAGTAAGTTATAAATAATTTATTCCTTAATATAATTTTAACATTATATAATAGGTTTATTGTTTAAATAAGTCTCTTGAGAATGAAAAGAATCATAATGATCATCAGGAAGTAATGTTGAAATCAATGTATGAAGAGTCGGAACTTGTCCTGAAAAACATCTCTAAATATAAACTAGGAAGTAAATGTTTCAGGAACCTTATTGATGAAGATGATTGATCTTATGAAAAGAGATAAACTATTATGTATCTAATAAAAAAAGATACCTTCATTTTTTGGGCATAAAATTAATAACGTTCCTATGAAGAAGTTTTTAAAATTTGTGTTTGTTCCCAAAACAAACAATGTTTGAGGATATAATGTTCTTAAAAATTATGAGTTCGAAAAAAATGATTCTACAAATCATCATTACAATTAATTATAGATGAAACATGAGTTGAAGAAGAAGACTCTAAGTGATAATAGAAATTTTTGGGATTAATAATTTTCTAATCTAAATGATAAGAAATTTTCTGAGAAACATGTTCACAATTCTGGATAGTATAGAAGTTATAGAGGTAAATAACCATTATTTGGCTACTTGTGGTATTATCGTGTATTTGGGAATGTAGTACGTATGTGTTGGTTTAACCAACAACATTAAAATTATCCCATGATTTAATGAAATAAAATTTTTTGGGGGAGAAATAATCACAAGTAAATATTCTTAGAGAGATCTATTGAATGATGAAAATAGGTTTCATCATTTGGAAAATGTTTTTGAAATATGTGAACAACTTAGGAATCTTACAAAAGGGGTTTTTATTATAAAAACAACATGTTTATAAAAATTATTAAAAGATGGATCTGAATAAAGACAAAGGGAAATAAATATATTTTTATAGAAAGATATCTTAATGCTAAAAATGGAGAACAATCCATTAATTTTGATAGTCAGTGTTCCTCCCATATTATCTGTGAAATAAAATTTTTGGATAATATTAATGATTTCAATTAATAAACACTACTTTTTAGAAGTTATGGATCTCTCATAATTAAAGGTGATGTCTCTTTTATTATTAAGGAAGAGAAGTTGAAATTTATAAAAGAATTATATACTGATGGGATAAAAAACAACTTGTTGTGTATTTCATAATTTTTCACTGGAGGAAATAAATTGTTCTCATGAATTGTTATTTTTTTGAAAATATAGTGAGATGTAAATGATTTTCCAAAACTACCACACATAATAGGATACTTGTTTGAAGTTTTTAATGTATATAAATCATTCTATAGATGAATTATTGAAGGAAATATGTTTATGAATAAAATTTTGGGACATATGTGTTATAGAAACATTAGCATGTTATCAAAAATAGATAGTGTGTGAGATATTTATGATATATGAATAAGAATAGATTGGTGTTGTTATATTTTTCAGAAAGGTAATATTATAACCAATGCACCCAAGAGTGTCAATATTCATTCAACTCAACCATTAAAAATTATTCATTCTAGTATTTGTGTCCAAGGATTAAACAATAAACCTTTGAATATAAGAACTTCATTTAATTCATTGAGGGTGTTACTTATATTACTTGTATTATGTATTTGAATCATAAATCAAAATATCTAAATACGTTTATGGGGTTCAAGAGAATAGTTGAGAAGGAATGTGGGCATTGATTGAAGATGTTGAGAAGATAAAATTGTTCAGATTACAGTAATGAATAATTCATAATTTATCTTGAAAAAATAGAATTCGGCATGATTTAAATAAATGATACACACTATAAAAAATGGTTTTTCTAAAAGAAATATTAGTTGATTAGTTGTTATGTGGTGGAAAACATTAATTGAATATGGTAATTATCACAATTTCTAGAGGTAAGATATGAGTACAAAAATTTATATTCAGAATATTTATTTATATATGAAATGATCTGATATAACACTGTATGAAATGTTTTCTGATAAAACACTAATTTGAAACAATGAAATGTTTTTGGGAGTCCCTTCATCACAATGTACAAAGGTGGAAATAATGGGGAGTTTGATCATAAATTGGAATATGAAGTCTTCAATGGATATTTATCAGATGGAATAGGATATAAATGTTTCAACAAAAACATAGTTTGAATTGTTGATTCAATTGATTTAAATGTTTTTGAGAAATATTATTAAGATAGTACATAAATAGATATATATTATTAAGAAGAATAGGATTAAAGAATTATTGTTACAACACATAAATAGGATGTAAAATATTGTGATGGAAAAAATAAAGAAGAATTAGACTCATCCATTTCTAATGATGATGAATAATTTTTTACATCTCATCCAAGGATGAGTAAGGGGTGGATGAAAAAAAATTATTGGTGGTAAAAATTATAATGTTCAAACAAGAATAACATAAAAATATGTTCCACATTATTCATTGTATTCAAAATTTGATCTAACATATGTGAATGGAACTTTTGAGCATCCAGAATAGATTTAGGATATGAATGAAGGGGTGGATGAGGTTAAGATCAATGATAATTGAGAACTCTTACCTAAGTCGATTGACTAAAATTTTATTGGTACAATGTGGGTGTTCTAGACCATGTAAAATATATATGGTGAAGGGATAAGAAACAAAGAAATATTGTTGTGAAATGTTTAACCTCAAATTGAAAGAATTGATTTTATGAGGTGTATTCTCTAGAAGAAATGTTAGAAACAATTATAACCATCTTCTCATTTACTTCAAAATAATTTTATAAAATATTTTGGGATATAGAATGTTAGAAGATCTTAATTTTCCAAATCATATTGTTTTTTAAAAAAGAAGAGATTTAAGAAAGGGAGAGTTTATAGTTATTTGTACATCAATTAAATTCTAGAGATTTTTCCCATTGTTATTTTATTTATTGAGTTAGAAGTAAACCTGGGATTACGATCAGATACAATGTAGATGGGAACCCCATGTAACATGAATATCTCTTTAAAATACAAACGATAAAGTTGATCTAGAGAAAAAGTATCTTGTATAGAAAGTAAATGAGCATATTTAGTCAAGCGATCAACAATAACCCAGATTACATTATTACCTCGAGGTGTCTTCGGAAATCCAACAACGAAGTCCATGGATATATTTTCCCATTTCCACTCTGGCACTGGTAAAGTTTGTAACATACCCATCAGTATCTGCCACTCTGCTTTAACTTGTTGACCAAGTCAGACACTTCACAGTAAAATCAGCAATATCTCTTTTCATTCCTTCCAACCAGTAATACTCCTGAACATCTCTATACATCTTAGTACTGCCAGGATGAACTGAAAATGGAGAACTATGAACTTCACATAACAACTCTCTCTTCAACTGTTAATCACAAGGCACACACAATCTCTTCCCAAATCTCAATACACAATCATTATCAATGTTGAATTCCTTAATCTTACCCTTCTGAACCAGCTCTACCTTTTTCTGCAACTCACTAGCTTGCTTCTGTGCTTGCTTAATTATGTCTTATAGAGGTGATCACACTGACACTTTAAACAAAACAGAAGAACATCCTGCATCCACAACTTTTATTCCAAAGTTCATCAAATACATAACCAGAGGATCACATTACAAACACAACATTGTTAATGATGTATTACTTTTTCGACTTAGAGCATCAGCCAATTTTTTTGCTCTTCCGGGATGGTAATGAATCGTACAATCACAATCCTTTATTAATTCCAACCATCTCCTCTGTCTCATGTTCAATTCATTCTGAGTGAATATATACTTTAGACTTTTATGATCAGTATATATTTCACACTTTACTCCATACAAATGATGCCTCCAAATTTTTAATGCATAAACAACAGAAGCTAATTTCAAATCATGTGTAGGGTAATTTACCTCATGAGTTTTCAACAGACATGAAACATAATCAATTACCTAAACATTCTTCATTAGTACTCATTCATGTAAATTCAATGAAGCATCACTGTAGATAACAAACTCCCCATTCTTGAAGGTAGTGCCAAAACTGGAGTATTCACCAATCTTCTTTTAATTCCTGAAATCATTCATCACATTTTCTTGTCCAGAAAAATTTAACACCATTCCGAGTTAGCTTAGTCATTGGAGTAGATAACCGTGAAACATTTCAAACTAACCTTCAGTAATATCCTTCCAAACCAAGAAAACTACGAATCTCAGTCACATTTGTGGGTCTTGGCGATTATTCAACAACTTTTGTTTTTACAGGATCAACAATTATCCCATCTTTAGAAACAATGTGACCAAGGAATGAAATTTGTGGTAACCAAAACTCACACATGCTGAATTTCCCATACAATTTCTTTTCATTTATTGTTTGAAAAACAACCCTTAAATGACTTTTATGCTCCTTTTTAATTTTATAAAAGACCAAAATATCATCAATAAACTCAACCAACATTTATCACCTGATTCAAATAATCCATCACTGCAGTAAACTGCTCAATTCTGATTCCGACCATCTCTGGTTGTTGATTTGGAAGGTTGTCTTCTACCTCATTTCATCCCAACATAGCTACCCTGTTTCCTCTGCGGAAAACCATTTTGAACAAATAAATGTCTTAGGCGAAGCAACATGGTAATCTGTAAATTCTATATGATATTAACATAAATTACTTTAAAGATATTAATTTAACAATACCCTAACTCCTAAAGTTATCTAACCTACCTCTGATACCAGCTATAAGGCCCTAGCCTTAAACCTTGCTTATTATTGAATTAAATGAATAATTCGCATTGGAGATCTTTTCAGGTTTAGAGTTTTAAAGAATTAGGCATAACAATTTCATTACGTCTCAAAAAAAATGCAAATAGACATTTCTACACAGTTTCCATTTTTTTTACAAAACATTAACTCTTGAAAAAAAGAGTCATGTCTACATCCATGTTTTAGACAGCATGACTTTTTTTTAGATCCAATCCTTGAGCCTATTCATCTTTAACTCCTGTGAAAACATTTCAAGATTGGGATGAGCAGAAAGATCTCAGTAAGGGATTATAAAAAAAATAATGGAAACATTTTCTCACAAATACAATCAAAACATGAAATATTGTACTTACCTCATGAAATAATAAGATTCAAGAATGAATCATAGAAATCATAAATCATAAAGGTAACTTGTGGCATCCATATCATAATTACATTGTAGCCATAATAACTACATAGGGAGTTACTTTGGAATACCCATCACAGTATATTCCCTAAATCTCTTAGGAGAATCATTCACGTTTACCTCCGTCACGTTACCCAATGCATTGGAGAGCTATCTCGGGCTCACCCGCCCTTGGTTTATCATGGAACCACCTGTACACCTAAATAATTCCCAAGAACCATAACATGATCATAAAACATAACATAAGCATAAAGGAAAGATAAAATTTCCACATTTCAATAATAAAATATCATTTCAAGGTATTAATATAATAAATCCATTATCAAAATCATTTTCAATACCGAAATACGTAAAATGAGTATATGGTATTTATTTTTCCATTTAAAAAACATTCCGACTTGTTAAGGAAGCCGAAGATCAAATAATACTCACAGTGGCAGAAAGGTCATTGTCACCAAGTATGTTAAAAAACATAATTTTGTAATTTAGTAAAACTCTTTGTTGAAATAAGATTCCTTTTGAAAATAAGTAAATGTCAATCGGGTTTATGCACTGTATAAAATAAAGATGTGTATAAAACAAAATGTTCCTCAGTGAAAAGAGATTGAGACGAAGTCCCTTGACTCATGTCCAAATTGACCCGTTCGTTCTTTAATAACCTTAATAATAAACTAACGTTAATTTCTACTTGCTTAATAACATTTTTCATGTTTATTATTCCTTTTTTATCAATTATTACCATGATATAAACATTATGTAAACATTTAATTTAATAATGTTTATTTTGTAGATATTTGGTACTTGAGAGTCAAAATGGAATTCTTATAATTACACGTTGTCCATGTGGTCAACAGTTCATCATATCTAGAATGGTATTAATGACTTAGATATCATATATATCATATATATCGAGTATATATATGTATTTATAATAGTACATAACATTTAGAGGTATGAAATGAAATGCACCGTTCATGGAGACGGTAAGCCGTACATACGAATGAACGCTACATTCATTTCTATTTATTACATTAATAGAATTAAAACAAAATGATACATAGGTATATTATAATTCCAGTATAATATAATATATAATATAATTAACTCTATATTTTATACATCCCACATAGGGCATTAATGAATCACATCACTTTGAGGGGGCGGTAGTCTGCACTTCCTCTAATGAGATTATCGTATTTACCCACTATGGAAACCATAAAGGTGTTAAATAAAATGGGAGTACAGAAGCATAATAAAATCATAAACATAATATATATCATATATAAATACATTTCCATCATAATGGTCACCATGAGAGGCGGTAAGATGTATTTGAACAATCATCATTTCGTGAGGCGTTAGTTTGTCATCCACAGAAACAGTATGTTCATCATCCATTAGATAGAGGTGTGTGTAAGTGTAATTCGAATCCTTATTATAAAAACATACTATTATATTGATTATACTTGTGTTGTTACAAAAGACAGGAAATAAAATTTTTTTAGGTGTTGGGAAAGTAAAATAATAGAAAACAATTTAAGAGAAATCGTTTCCTTTAATTTGGGTAACTCCCTTTGGTTTTAAACAAAGGACTTCTTGAAGTACCATATGCCTAATTTGAGGCTCCAAGGAGTAGGGGAGGGATATATGGAGCTTATTTGGAAAGAGTTTGGACGAGCCAAATGGCTTGAGAGGTGTGAGTAGTTGCATAGAAGTGGTCTTTTTTTATAGGGGAGAAGAGGGGATCTTTAGGAAAGAGTGAAAATATTATTTTATAATATAATTATATTCGGTTTATAATGGTATAAAATTCATTATAGTAGAAGATAAGATGACTCATGGTCGAAATATAATCAACCAATATGAATTGGACAGGTCTTGGATATTATTTTAATCATTATAATCTTATTTATTTAAATCATTTATTAAAAGGTAAAACCTGCATCATTACTGTGTCATAAATGATTTAATTTATAAGATGTCTAAAACTTATAAAAAAATACCATGATGTAGGAACCCTTTTTAGCTTTCCAATGAATATTTATAGTTGAAAATAGGACATATATAACACCAAATAAGAATCAATTACTAAACGAATTTTGTTAATGTAAATTTTCACGTTACATTAAATTAAATTATCTACATTATCATTTTCACTCCCAAGTGGATAAATGAGGTCCCAAAATAGACCCAAAGATGTCCATGGTCTTAAATGAATCAAAAAATAATGTTTGGAAAAGTTTTAGGGTAATTTTATATTATTATAATATTCTTTTAAACTTGAATTACCATATTTACCTTTAACTGCGGTAAATAAAAGTCAAAAGTTTCTATTCACAAAAAATTATTTTCATCTTATTGAACCACATTTTACTAAATATTAACAACTATGTATGTCGGATTTTTGAAATTCAATTCACAGAAGTGGTTAAATTTCATTTAGATGAAAACTTCAGTTTTTTTAACTACCACTAAGTGGTTTCACTATTCCAAAAAAATTGATGTTTTTCCAACAAATACCAAAAATTCAGTCTTTTCTATATTTGATATTCCGAATTCCAAAATTATAACCATTTATTCAAATTCAAAACATAGAATTTGCATTAATTAATTTGAAAATTAATTCCCGTTATCAAAACAAATAGCGTGTTTTTAAGAAACTATAACTATCAAAAGATTGACACTTATTTAAGTCCAATTTAAAAAAGAAATTAACTCCAATGACCAACATTGAATTAAATGGTAAAAATATATTTCAATTTCAATTTAAGACTAATTAATAAGATAATATCTCCATATAAATGAATTTTATTAACAGACACTTTTGACTTGAAATACAATATTTTTCACTATTTATGAAAAAATGTACTTTATCAGAAAATTACCCAAAAATTACCCAAAGTAAATTTTGATGTACCCATTCTAAAGAATGATTTATTTGTTCATATATAATGTATTAAAGTGACAAAAACTATATTTAACAAGGGTTCTCCATTAAAAGGTAGTAAATCGTCCATTTAATGTAAATTATGTTTAAAATTAGATTCATTCACATTTTAAGTCTCTAACTTGTAAATACATGTATAATCATATTTTAGATAGTTTTTTTTAGTTCCGCCAATACAACAGCTAGGAGTTAATGACCATTTAAAATATTAATATTATATTATTACTGTGCAACATAAGATTTCAAAGAAACTCATTGTTGCGTATCGGGTATGCTATCGAACATAACAACCCCTTTAAAATAAAATTAATATTTAATTCAAAAATATTAATAAATATGAAATATGTCTTATTATTCATATACCTGGGATGTTACACATTTAGTAGCACTAATAATGTTGAAACTATAGTGTGATGTTGTAGCACACAACATCCCCCAAAACATGTGCAGTGTGTTGCAATAACACACTGTATAAGTAGAAACAATAAAAAAATTACAAAAATAAGAAAAAAATGATAAATTTAAATTTAATAATATTTGTAACACAAATACAAGAAAAAAACTATCATAGAGTATGTTAGTTTTTTTCTAAAATTAATGTTAATTTTGCATAAAAAGACCCACTTGGAGTCATACCAATTTGACCATGAGTCTAATTGAGGTTTGAATGATTTCTACATGTAAAAATGACATAAGGATCATTTTAATAATGAAATAAAACAATTGTAATGATTTTTCTATGTTTTCAGTATGTCAGTTGTTTCATTGAATAAAATTAATGTCAGTTTTGAATAAAAAGACACACTTTGGGTCATACAAGTCACACAATGCATTTTATTGAGGGGATGATGACCCCTACACGTCAAAAATGATGCATGGATTATTTTCTTAAAGTAAAAAAATCAGAATGTGTTTTATCGGATTTGAGTAAGTTATTTGTTTTTATACTGAAACTAATGTCATTTTTGAATAAAAATGATGTACATGGAGTCATAACGATCCCACAGTGCATCAGATTGAGGCGAGGCAGAATGATTCATGTCCCAAATTATGCATGGATCGTTTTCATAATGTATTTAAACAACCATAATGAATTAACATGTTTTTTAGTGTGCCACATGTGTTTTTACTAAAATGTCATTTTAAACTAGAAACACACACTTTGAGACATACAGGTGGGATAGTGTGTGGGTTTGACATGAGATTGAATCATACACATCAAAAATGAATTGTGAATCATTATCCCAAATTTTAAAGAAAATCCACATATGTTTTCTAATTTTGAGTGTGTGACACTTTTTTTATGAAAATGACAATTTTAAATTGATAATAGACATTTGGTGTCATACCAGTCACACCGTTCATCAGATCATGGTTTTGTTGATCCATACACATCCAAAATGACTCATTGAGAATTTTAATAATTTATCAATACTATTGGAATTTATTTTATTAGTTTTTAGTTTGTTAGTTGTTTTTCATATTAAAATTATTGTAAGTTTTGATTAAAAAGATGCACTTAAAATCATATCGGTCACACTATGCATCATATTGAGTTGAGGATGATCTCTACATGTCACAAATTATGAATCAATCATTTTAATAATATACCAAATCAATCCTAATGTGTTTTTTTAGTTTTGAATATGTTGTTTATTACTTTTAGTAAAATTAATATAAATTTTGAATTAAAAGGATTCACTTGGAGTCATAATAGTCACACAGTGCATTGGATTGTAGTATGGTTAAATGTTACATTTCCCATATACTTATGAATAATTGTACTAATGTATCATAACAATATGAATGAGTTTTTTCAGTTTTTTTCGCCACATTTTTTTAATAAAATTTCATTTCAAAATGGAATCATGCACTTTGAGCCATACCAGTCACATTACGAATCAGATTGAGGTGATTATAGTCACTACACATCAAAAATGACGTATAGATAATTTTACTAAATTAACTAAATAATTTGAATCCATTTTATCTATTTAGAGTATGCCCCATGTGATTTTTTACTAAAATATCATTTTAAACCAGAAAGATGCACAATGGATCTTCTCATAAGTGATAAGTGTTGTGTGAACATTTAAACAGTTGTTCACAAACACATTAATGTTATAATCCTTATATTTCTTCATTTGTAAAAATTTTATTATTTGTAAGGTAGAGCTTCTTATCCTCCTCCGCTCTGGTCTCCACCTTGGACATCGTCTCTCCCCCTCATCCACATTAGTCTCTCACACTGAATCAACCTCCTCCTTCTCCTCCACCTCCGCCTTTTCCTTTTCCTCTGCCTCAACCTATACCTCTATGTTTTTTCCAAAAATTTTATTATTTGTAGATCAATTCATAAAAATAATATGATTTCTTTTATTACTCATTTCCATGAGAATGTAATATAAAATTATATATAATCATTCTAGTAAAAATTATTCTCACCCCAAATATATTTCAATGGTAAGAACTCATACTAGACCACAAAATTATCATGAAATCACCTAAATGTGGTGTCATCATACATTCCGAAAAAAAGTACACTGCCCACTCTTCTCTAATCAAATTGATTTCTTATTTTGAGTAACTATTTTGTTAGCAATCTCCATATTACTGAGAAAATATATAAAAAAATGATTATGAAATATCATTAATAAAATTGTAATTACCTTTAGAAAATACCTTTTAGTGGATGCTGATATTTTCATGCATTCGGATTTTTCTCAAAAATTTGTAAACATAATATTCACAATCGATTGAATTATATTGTTTCTAAAACTGCATAAACATTAACCAAAATAAGTAAATTGTTTTGAATGGTTTTTATAGTTATATATATATATATATAACATAATTTGTTTCCATTTTTATTAATATGTAGTCTTTATCATTTTAGACACCGACATCATTCCATGATCTAGCATTTATTGTGAGACCACCCTATCAAAAGAAATTCTCATTAAAACATAGAACAAAAATATAATTTGATGTCTATCTATAAAATGTTGATTGTAGTGTATTACATATTCACAATACACCTCATGTGTGGTCTGTTGGTTAGAAATCCACGTATTGAATTCAAAAAAAACTTCTGTGTGTTTTTACTGCTATCAACATCAATTTCTTCCTAAATAATTAATACAAGTTAAAAATTCCAAATTTAAAAATATATTTTATTTTATTAGATATAATTGATTTAACATTGAATTATAGTTATCAAAAAGAGTCTATTATCTCATTCGTTTTTATTACACTCTACGAGTAAATATTCTTTCTTATTCCATATTTCATCGTTATTTATTTAATTTCTAGCATAGAAATGATATAGGGATTAATGAATCCAAATAATTTTTTTCGTGATATACCCTTTATATAGTTGTAACATAAATTCTTGTAAAAAATATGAATAGTTATTAACATTAATAAACATATTTAACTCACTTTTTTGATAGACATATTATGAAAATGTACCTTATGTATGTATTCACAATTAAGAAGCTCAACCATTCATGATTTGAAAATCTCATTTATAATCTTGAGACCAATTCCATATGTTATGGAAGATCTGTATATTTATTCTTCATAGACAAGGTAAGACATAAATTTATCTTAAAATGTGATCTCTACAAGAAGTCGTACTGTAAATAAATGTTTCTCTAGAACTATCAGAGAGAAGGTACTATCAAAAGATCATTTTGTTCATGGTAGATTCAATAGATTTTCTTGATTAAACCTTTATTTCTCTAACACATTATCTATTTGTATTATCAAACATCACTTTATACCTTTTATCATCAACTATTAAATGTTTTTGAATGATTTTTTTAAATACGTACCTCATGTATCTTAATGAAATTAGACATATATGCTAGAAATATCCAATAATGGCTTTGACCATTGTAATATCCAGACCATTATGTGGAATATGAAAAACAGTATTTAGCTCATAAGGTATCTTAATACACACATTCATGTGATTTTTTTGGAGTGGTTGTTGGTGTAGCTAGTCTCCGGGGATATTATACCCTATACCCATAACGACATGGATGTACATGGTTGTAGATAGATAAAAATAATATACAATTGTACCCTTTATAATTTTAGTAATATAAAGTTATTGAAAGTTTGTTGATTCACATTTAGGATAAAAAATAATTAAAAAGATCGATTACCCCAAGTATGGTTTGGGGAAAATGAAAAGACTCAAATGTAGTGGGATCATTTGGTTCAGGTGTAGATAATTGCTCCACTACCTATTCACTTTGATATTATCTTATACATTTGTCTGCCCGACCAGACCAAAAAATAATATCTTAAAGTGATTATATTTTTTTCTTTATTCATTAAATTATATTATAGGTATCATTATGTTGTTTTATCTTCTATAAATATGTTTTAGGTGAGACTAAAAATCCTACTCCTTTAACAAGACCATATTGTTTAGGCAGCTTCAAAGATACTAAAAGTCACTTTTCTTTTGGTACAACCATTTTTTATTCTAGTTCCTAAACCATATAAAAAATATGAACATATTTATTTTTATATAATATTGTTATAAATCATAACAAATTACAATTATTTAATACTTACTCCTTCTTTCCTTACTACTTTTATTTTTTCATCAACTAATATAACTTTCTAATTTACATGAGCCTCCTTCCATAGAACATGATGTGGGATGGAAGTGGATTTAGATTTTAATTCATCAATCTATATATAAATAAAGTAACATTAGTTTTTTCATTTTAATTAATTAAACTTCTACTGTTGATTTATCATTTATATGAGTTTTGTCTCTAATGAATGTACCCCATCCTTACATTACGATAAAGATATTCTAGTTTTGATGCACATTATTTATTTTCAACAGTCATTTTATATTTCATAAATTTACAATTAATTAACAATATGGATAAAATAAATAATGTAAAATAATATATTATCAATCTCAATGCACCTGAAATGATTTCTCATTACGATGATTTCTGAAATAAATCCATGTTTCCTTATTTATAGAAAACAATGTTCAAGAGTAGGGAAAAGCCTATTCCTAACAAAATTTAATTAAAATAATAAAATTTATAATTACAAAGGGTTATACATAAACAATAATTTAAGATACCATGCATTTCAGATTCAACCAATGAAGAATAAAAATTAGGTGTGATGAAGGACCATCTCAAGATGATTTCAAGAATTTACCTAAAGGATGGATCATCCACCACATGGTTGTCTTCCCTTTATACATGGGTGAAATCTAATTCAAATTTGTTTGTTATATGAAGTCATTAAATCAAAAATTGGAACACTCACTATGGGATACTTTAGGATTGAGTCGTTAAGAATTTCACAAAAGTGGTGGAATTAGATTCCACACAAATATGTCTCTAGTTAGGTTGGATTGAATATTTTTTGGGCTGAATAATTTCTAATAATTCAACTTCAATAGTAAAACTAATGCCAATATAATAATTTTAGTATCCTTTCACAATGCCCTAATGCGTATGAAAGACTTCAGCATAGCCCGATGGACATGGTCAATCCGATGTTACACCGTCCATATTAACTTGTAACCAATATGAAATAGGAGGTATCCATCTAATACACTTTATAACCAATGTTTTCTTAATCCTACTGATAACATCAATAGTTTTCATAATAACATGTTCAGAGAGATAATTGTTCATGGTACTTATTTGACCTTGGATGTAGCAAGAACCTCCCTCTAGATAGCTATGATTCTAGCATGCAGTGATTGACATTGATTATTAAAATCAAGGGCATTTCCTACTCTTCATATGTTGGAAACTATGGAAGAATATTCTATATACAACATGTCTGGAATTTTTTTTTCTGAAGTCTAGTTTGAAAAAATCCAAAAAATTTGTCTTCATGGATATTGGTCCTTAGCTTACCATAAAAAAATTTCTGAATATGAAACAATAATTGGTTCGAGAGTGTGTCGAAAGTGAAGACATTGTCAATTGATTCATCCATGGACCTGAAAATGAAGCATACAAATGAAATATGAAATCTAAATCACTACAATTTCCCATTTAGTGGCAGCCTTAATCGATAGATTCATTTTACGAGAAGCATTTTGGGTGCTGTAATGAAGTGTTTCTAGAAATTTCATAGCCATAATGGGACAAAATTCCTTCATTACAATTGTTACTATATAATCTCCTAACAGAAAAGAGTCTAACATGGTTGGGAGCCCACCTTAACATGTCAGAATCCAAAAATAAATACCCATTTAATTCCAAAATAATAGAACGAGAAAAATAGGCCCGCACATTTTTATCCAAAAAATCATTCTGATTAGATAAATTCTTCATGTGAACAAGAGCAGTTAGACTACACTAATCTTCTTACTCAGCCATGGTGTTTTTAAAAAATTGAAGGATGATTTCTGGAAAACAACAAATTTTGTAAGCTTAATGATCTCTTTATAATGGTATTTAATGGATATCCATATTAAAGATGGAATATATGATTCATAATCACTAGGATGTTTCGATGTAAATATACTGGAGATGAATTCCAAGGAGATGTCATTTGATGTTAACAGATTCTAAGGGAACATACTGAGAAGGTCCTCATTGAAAAGACCCATATCCTTGATACCCAAGACACCAATATCAAATGGATTTATACAATCCTTACATTCCATAGTTACAAGATTCCTTTCATAGATTTATCTATTCCACAATAAGTTTCTGATCAAGGCCTGAACTTCCTTAAGGATGGATTTGGTCAATTTGTAAAGAGATAAGGAATAAACTAACATTGAAGTTATAACATAATTAACTAAGTAAATTCTTATAGAACATGTCATTTTTTCCCTTTATTGGTTTACATATGATTTATAATTTATGGATATAATTTTTTCCATGTAACACCTTTTACCCTGCACTAAAAATAGAGACACTCCGAGATTGGTGACGGGGAGAGTTATCCTTTTCACACTATGAATTTTGAAACCCTTGTTCTTTTTAGAGGCAATTATTCCATAAAAAAACACCAAAAAAGACTATCTTACACTGAAACCTGGCCAGAGACTTTATCTTCATGAGAAAATATTCCGTGGATGTAAGATTTTATGCTTTATAATGTGTGCATAACAAAGTTGAGGGAAGGGGTAATTTTACCCTCAACATCCATAAGATATAACTTCATCATTAGAGTCTATAAGCCTCAATGAGCTTCTCTAGTGGAAATTAAGAAAAATCTATTGTGACAATATTCTATAATAAATTAATTTTGTATGGAACAATGAAAACTAAATCAATGTTTTATTCTATAATTTTTCAATAAAATAGAGAAACTATATTGAAACATTACAATTATATATATCCAATTGATTTCCATCACAACAGGTTCGATGTAGAGACATGAGTCAAAATCAACCGGCACATTCATTTTATTTGTAATCCCAAGATAACTTATAATTTTTGACTTATTGGGGTCAAAATGGTTGGCTGCATTGATTCTTACCAACCAAAATTTTTAGACCCTATCTTCTTTCCTTGATAATATTATTCTTAACCATGATGCAACATTATTCTTGTTTTTTTTTCATTTTCATCATCAACATGTCATTGATGTCCTAATTATACCATAGATTCACCATCAACAGTATGTTCTTTCTCAAGATTGAAAATTTCATCATGTTTAGGAGAAATTTTCTACATGAGTAGTCAAATATTTAATTTTTCATGAATAAAAAAATCCAATACACTCCATGAATAAACATTATATATTGAATACATCATGCATAAAAATTGTTCTCTATTGAACAGAAATAAAATACTTCAGTACTATAGTAGAACTAACCTTCACTACCTTTATTTAATCCTCCCTCATACGCTTGATAATATTCCATCTCATTATAATTGTAGGAAGGATAGTTTGAATGAGGGTGTCCAATCAATCATCAAGAGATAGATAAAAATCAAGCATCTAAAGATTAAAGTGTCCAAGGAACCAACTCTAATGGACTTACTCAAAAAGTCTCTTCAATTGAAGATGACTTGGAATACCTAAACTCCAATGGTCTTGAGGAAATGAATCTCACCTCACCAACATTGTACATCACTTTTTTCTACTCAAGGCTACCTCACCTTACAACTTTGGAAATTTTTATAATCCACTATAAGATCCGTCCAATAAACTAGATCCCTTTTAAGGGTCAATTTTTCAAATTATGATGCATATTTATCTATATTTTTTTTACTGTTATAAATTAAATGAATTTATTCAATGAAATCCAAAATTTATTACTACGTTATTTTAAAATAAAATATTAGATGGACCATAGATACTTACAATAATTGAAAATTATACAACCTAGGTCGATGTATATCTACAATTAACTCTTGGAATGTTCTACTTTATAACTAATGATGATTTTATCTGTTGTAAAATATAATATTTGAGAGACGTATCTCTAAAACTTAATCATATTCTATGATGAAACAATAATCATACGCAATGACTGGTCTCAACAAATATTATTGGAGATGTCATATTTCTTTTTATAAAATTTAACAATTTAGGTGATATTGTATTTGTTATTTGATCAACTATTTTCACACTAACAATGGATAGATTCATACATTATGATTGCATAAATTGTATGATAAAAAGTAGTTAAAAAATTTATATTTTCTATATGTCCTAACAAATGATTTATAAAATCCATATGTTATGGTTGTACAACGAAATCCTTCATATCATAGTATATGATATTGAAATAATACAATATGACATTTTTTTACTTGAAAAACTAATAGAGTAAAATATTGTGTCCTTGAATAACAACTCTCTAATAACAGTTTTTAGTTTTAGGGTATTAACTTATGATCATTATATGGATAAAAAACCTAAATAAGGGAAGACTTATCTCAAGGATATGTTAGAATGAAAATAATGAAAAAAACAACTATGGAATCATTGTAATATTTTTTTGAGTGGAAACCATATTTAATATTCAATTGAATATATTAGATTTATTACACTGAAGTAGAAAAAAATTATTCTAGCATTTAACGAGATTACACTAGCCTTCAATAATAGAAATATTCTTGAGGACCCTAGATCACTGAATGAGTGATAACGCCTTAACATAGTGATAAATAGTGATCAATTAATATGATAGGTTTGGAAATGGAATTCAAAAAAGGGATAACTACAATAGGGGATAATATGTCTATTTTGTGTATTTTGGAAATGAATAAAAAATATACTTTACTTATAGGACATAAAGATCAAAACCATCCAAACTATAATTTAATCACTTTTTATTCTCTATACTGTTATTCACCACCTAAGATGGCTTTTAAAATTAATTTTTATCTGATAAAATAATTATCTCTCTAATTTTTATTAGTTAATATATTAATAAATCATATTTAATGGTTTTATTGATATACTATCCAACAAAGGATAACTAACATACTTTTGGAAAATACACACATTATATGTTTTTGTATATTTATAAGTCCATTTACCCAATGATTTATCAACTCTACCCAATCTAGGGAATTTTTAAAAAGAAAATGACCATAAATTTATGACAAAAGAAATTTCCCATCACTGTTTGTTACCCGTGGTGAAATTTAATAATAATAATAAATTAATTTAAAAAACAAAACCCAAAAAATATGAATTATTAAAACAATTTTTAGAAACTAACTAATTAATTCAATAGTTATTTGAATTCAATAAAAAATTATTCATCAAAATCATAAATCTAAATAACCCATTTCATGGTTTTACAATTTAAACGAATAACTAAAATCCACAAAATGTGTTTTAATGATTTTTACACTTACCTTGGTCTGTATATATTCATCACCAATAAATGAGTGCCACAACTTGGTATCCCCTAATCCATAAAAAAACTCATCATTACACCTTTACAATCTATAATTCAGTATATAACATGAATAAAATTTGAGAAACTACCTAGATTTTGGAACCCTATATTATTTAAATGAATAGAAAACCATGTGGGGATGCAAGGTCTACTTACTAATGTCGATAGTTGAGTAAACCATATATGTTTGTCTTGAGAAAAAAATGGGCAAGGCACTCAAATATATATGAAATGAGAGGATAAAATAGAACCACAATTGCTTTTTTTCAATAGTGACGAGCGAAGATGCATGGTTTTCCATGTTTATGAACAAATTAAATATTAAAAAATTTGTATCCAAAACAAAAAATTATGATAGTGGAAGAGTATAAAATAAAATACATTGGATTCTATCCATGATTAATATGATGGAATGTAGAGGAGTCACGTCGACTATGGAGGAGGTCCACAAAAGCTTGAGAATCACGAGCAATTGAGTCATGGTAAGGGGTTTTTTAAATAGACTCTGGACACTTTCAACAATTCTTAATTTATAATCACTGAAAATGTAGTATTTATCAGCACTTCATTAGCACTGATAAAACACATGTTTATCAGCACTAAGAAAGCAATGTTAAATGTTTTATAATTATATTTATTTAAATAACATTATTTTAATTTTATAATTATTTAAAAAAAATTATTATAATTTTATAACTATTTAAATCTATAATTGTTTATATAAAATTATAGAAATACTTATTCAAAAAGTTATACATATTTATTTATAATAATTATAAATATAGTGAATTTACATTTAATGATATATTTATATATTAATATTTATTTACAAATATGTTTTTAACATTATTAATGGATATATAATCATAAATACATGCATTTTAAATGTGAGTGAAATTGAATAATTCTAATTGCGTACACTTTAAATGAAATTAAAAAAATGGATATGTTTTAATAATTAAATATATGTTATGAAAATTATATTGATATATATATATATATATATATATTGAAGTGGATGAATACATGTTGAAAATACTAAAAAATTGCAAATAAATAATTTAAAAAAATAGAAAATGATCAAATTGAATAATTAAATGAAAAAATATAAAAATAAAAAATGAAATTGTAGTAATGAAAACAATAAATAAAATTAACTTATTAAATACATAATATATATTAATTGTATCTTTTTAACAAGAAACTCTAAAAGATACTAAAATTTTAATAAATTACATAAATATTAGGTGTACGTGTTTCTATATGTTGTGTATTTGTTTGTGAAATTATATAGAAATATATTATCACACAAATATATATATATATATATGTGAAATAAATGCAAAACATGATGTTTTATGTAGGTTATATTGAAAAATCAAACAGCATTAAAAATGAATAAGTCATTAATATGTTTTTAATTAACATTATATATATTATACATATACATTTTATATATCATTAATTAATGTGTACTATTTAATAATACTTATAATATATATGAATATTAAATTTCTTAATTTTTATTAATAATTATTTAATTAAAAAAATGTTTCATATTTTTCATTATTTACTCATTTTATTTTTATTTGTTTAATTTTTTCATTTATTTTTGAACATCAACAGTGCTAAAAAAGCACTGATAAAGGGAAACTTCTATCAGTGCTAAAAACATGTTGATTAAGACCACCTTTTATCAGTTTTAAAATAACGTGCCGATAAAATATTCATTTATCAGTGTTAAAATAAATATCATAAATTGGATACCATTTATCAATGATAAAAAAAGTGTTGATAAAGTGTGCCCTTTATCAGTTCATATTTTAGGGATGATAAATATGGTCATTATCAATGATGTTTTATAACACTGATAAATGCTAATGATTTTAAACACTTGTTTTTAGTAGTGCGTTCAATTTATATATAAATGAATATTAAATTAATATTATATTTACTCGGTTTTTAAACACCTCATTTTTTCAATATATTAATATAATTCTCTAATATTAATAATTAATGGGAATGATTGGCGTCTTTCAAAAAATATGTCTATGAATATGTTCATAGATTCAAATAGAATTACTATTAGGCACCAAAAGTCATCAAATAAAATGATAATCATTACGTATTTTAGGTCCCATTAATTATTTGTGTTTTTATTTATATCTCTTCTTTTGTTTTCATTAATAGTTTGACAATTACATAAAACAATTAATAAAATGTATATTTTTTTACAATGTAATACATTCTAGTTATAGATTCTCACCAATATCTAATTGGAAAAGGTGTGAAAAACTACTCCATCATTAGTAGTGCATCAGATGGTAATTTATCAACAACATCTAGGGAATATGTTGTCTATCGAGAAGTCTTTGTTACAAGGGAATCCCTCGGATCCACTGTTGTTGGTAGTAGTGTTGATGTGCTCTAATATATTGACTTCCTAGGATATTAATTTTTTTGCAATATTTTGGTAATTGGAATAGTACAAAAAATATTGAATGTATAAAAAATTCATACATTATTTTTTTTATAAAAATGTAAAAAATAGAACAATATATATATAAACAAAGAAGATAGAAATGATAAATTGTATTACAGTTTCATTAATAATTTATAAAATCAATTATCATCATCTTCATTGTTATCATTGATACCGACTTCCACTGGCATCATTGTTTCCAACTTCATTTTCACCCGCTCTTGTATGATCTATTATTTTATATTTGTTAGGAATATTTTTCTTCAATGTTTTGTGGTTGATGAGGTTCTTTGTCACAATGTTCGAATTATCCTTTATCACCTATATCATAAAGGTATATCTGTTTTAAGTTTACAAATAAACTCTAACCTTTATGTATTTTATCATCCATATAATAATTCCTCTTTTCATTTAAGTCCAATATAAATAGATTATGTTCTACACACTCACCAGAATGGATCAAGCTAGAGAAGTTGATACAAGTAAAATGTATTAAATGATTTATTATGCCACTTTCTATATTGACCAACATTCATTTTAATGAGTTAACATAAAATTGACTATAAGGTTATAATAAAATTATATCATACAGTTTTCTATATTATTCCACCACTGCAAGTGTAAATACACTGCTATTTTGATTTTTTAAATCGTATTAATTATAAATTTTATGAAACTTGATGCCAGGAATATTCTATTCATCGAATCTCTTAACCTACCTTAGTGGACCTCAAGCCAAAAAATCAATTCATGTAATATTTCTACTCGATTATAAACATTCATTACCTAGGAATGAATATATATGGTTCTACTTTTAACATTGATGAAATAACTACACATCAATAATATAAATATGAGTATATACTTACATAAGAGGTGAACCAGTCAACAACCTCCTTATCAATAAATCTTGTTAATTATAAATCATTTGGAGCATAACCCTTTTGTCACATATTTTTTTCAATCTAAATTCTTTAATAAATGTGTCGTTAATATAACTATTGAGTAGCACATATCCATGTGCTTGTAATAAATCCATTTCAACATATGTAAAAATTTACCCTTTTCTAACTTGTCATTTAATTGTTGGAAATGACGATGACCAGTTATTAGAAGGATAATTAGTGGTAATATTTTCAAATGATACAACATGATTGAATGTACTCTCAATCCCATCCAAATGCATAGAATAGAAGGTCAATCACTCTTCTACTATGTAACCTTTATCAATATATCCGTCTGTATATGAAATATTCCTCATATATGATTTAAGAAGACATATGTGCCTAATCAAAACATAATAAACATATTAAAAAAATTTAAACAATAAAATTATAATATTTAATTCATAAATAAAAAATAATAATATAAATGTATATCATAATTGGTTACATCCATCAATTTTTTACCGGTCGACATTGATTGACTTCTTCAACTAAATGAATAATCAAATTAATCATGACTATGAAAAATAAAGGGTAAAAATTTTCTCCAACTGAATTAGTGTCCCAAAAATTCTTTATTAATGTTTATCATGTACAGTTGGACTTAGATTACCCCCCAAAGAAAATATATATAAATAGGGTCTATAACTAAACTAGTACCATGATTACTTTATCAGGTAATATATTTTACAATGCAATGGGAACAATTGCTCCATCAGATTATGTGAGTCATTACTTTTCAATCAATGTAACATTTGAGTTTTTAAGTCAATTAATTTTGAAATGTTACATAAATATCCATATGAAAAATTTATATTCTTTAATGTTTCATGGAATATGTCTTTTTCATGATTGTTTATAGTAAATTAGCCTATATACACTTTCCATTCACATTTTTCCATAATCCATGTCTTATATTCATTGATTCTAAATCCTTAAAGTAAATAAAGTGATTTTCAATTTACTCTTCCCATTAGGAAATGTAAAAATTGCATTATTATATAAGTTATATGCAATATGAATTATGTTAATATTCAGATGTGTGAAATAAAATTTACAATATTGAGGTTTGAAAAAATACTCATTTCATTTCATCAGAGTGTTCTAGTTGCATCAGATATTTTACCTCATACCCATTACACAATATTTTAATTGATTACAATTTAAAAATTCTACAATTACATTCATTAATTTTCACATTTTTTTATGATAATACCAAATTAATAAGATTTCCCTATTTAATTTCTTCATTGAATTGTGCCTTTTAAAACTCGAATTTATGATAACCATCATGAAATTGATGATGAAACATAAGACCACATTTTCTAATAAAAGATAACCATTATGGTTCAAAATAAATATTTACAAACTATACAATCTAAACTTTTATTAGTGTTCCAACTGTATAAGTTTCATAGCTTGGGAAAATTATTAATTATCGACATTAATACAATATTAATTTTTAAAAGTTTTCTCATTGAATTATCATATGATTTCATTCTCTAATTCAATAATTCTTGAAATTCATTGATTTAAGGTTAAAGGTATTCATCAATGTTGTTTACATGCATTTTATTTCATGGAATAATAATTGAATTACTGAAGGAATTTTTCTTCCTATAAATCCATTGAGGAAGATTAGAGGGGGTCAAAACTACTAACCATATGTTGTAATTAGTACATAAAAACCAAAAGGGATAGATCCATTAGAAGGCAATCAAAAAAATACATTCCTGGGATCTAAATAAAAATTTGGATATAATAAATCAACCATGTTCCATGATGTTGAATATTTTGGATGTCAAATTAATCCATCATTGTTAATTTTTTAATAATTAAACTTTATTTAGTATAATGTCTTAGATGAAATGAATAATCATTGTAACCATGGTTTCATTGGAATGTAATGTAATACCTTTTTGGATTATTATTTGTCTATTAATTCCTTATATTTTATTGATTTTTACTTTCATTATTTATCATTTACTACTATATACTTCTATGAAATCTTATGAATTCTTCTTTATTCAATTCATCCAGCCAAAAAAGCGAGTGATCTTTAGGGAATGAATGCATCTTTATATAATCTAGCCCAAGATTATTGTTTATTTTTGTCATCTCATAGAATGTTACTTGCATATTATATTCACGAAATGCATCATGAATAAATTGTAAAATCACCAATAGTTTTTTAGTAATTACACATAGAAACTTTATATGATACAAATTATGTAGGAAATAAAACATCAAATGCTAGTCAGACACATCATACAGTTCTTATTGTTTATCTTTAGCTAATTAATTATACTAATTTTATTGGTCACTAAATATCATAGTAATATTAACATGCTTAGAATAATCTTATGGTTTTTTAGATCTATTAAAATAAATTACATTGTATTCAGAAAAATCAAAATGCTTCAGTTTCAACATTTCAAATCGAATTATCCTCTAGAAGGTATCTTTTTGTTTTATTTTCAATATAGTCATTATTTTTTAATTTCCACAAAATTAAATTTTCAATTCCAATTACCATATAAATATCAAGAAGGAAACTATTTCAATAGTAATTTCTTATATACTTCATTTATATTCATTCATTTCATGAATTTACAATTAGAATGCAAACATTTTATTTTATCATCCATAGATCTCTTTGCAGATGCATAATCTAAAAATTCGCTAAAACATATGGAATACCGATGTGTGTTTCATGTTAAATAGATCCACATTTGTTTGCTATATATTTTTTTCCACTATTCTACAAATCAATTCATATATAATGATATATATTTTTTGTTAAAAAGGTACAATAAATTTTTGACATCACCTAATTTGTTTATTAACCATGGTAGGGTCTTAATTTAAAAAAACCAAAATTTATTATCAATTTTATTTAATTCAATTTAAAATATAAAAAAATAAATTATTAAATTTTACACCTCAAAATTATAGGATTGGATGTTGTGGAAGAATGTAACTGAGGTGAGGAGAGGCAAACATGCAACATGACGGTCTAGAATATGATCCCGACAACTTCAAACTCAGAAACAATTATGGGAAATCTAAGAGGTAGGAAGGATTACAAGGTAGGGGGTAGGGGTTATAGTATGGAATCCATTTGGGGTGGTGGTCAATAGAATATAGGGAAGAGGGGTTTCAGTCTTAGGAAAAGAGTCATTGGAGGGCATCGCCACAGTCGGTGTCGAGGGAGTGAGGTTGTTGATCAATGGGGGTCGGTAATTTTCAATGAGGGGGGAGGGTCAGGTGTCTGTGGGGGGGGGGGGGGTCTTCTGTTGACATTGATGGTTGGGTGCCCAATGGGGTGGTGGTTTGGAGTCATGGGTGTTTTGGTGGGGGTAGGGGATATGGAGGGGTTAATTAGTTTTTTCAAAAAGGATATAGTGTCAGATTTGATAAAACCACCACAAAATCTAAAGATCGGGGATGGTTTTATGAAACTAACTCTATATTTAAAATAATATTCAAATCGAAATTAATTAGTGGCCTTTATTAGACGTTATTCTAATATTATTCTGATAACGCATTATCTTTTTGTAGTGATCCTTCTTCAACATGCATACTGATTCTACTCTGCTTGTGTACAACATCATGTATTATTAAAAACCAATGATTATGTATGTCAGTCTGGCTCAATAATTCTGATAATATATTTATCATTATTTTACTAGATGAAACTATGATTAGAGAAAAAATATTTTCTATCTTGGAGTCTTGACCTCACTTATTTAAGAACATTAAGAATTGTTAAAAAATTGTCGGATCTTGCACACTAAAAAACTCTAATATGAATTATTTTTGAAACACTGATCGAAATTATGTCTTAGCTTCAGTCTTAAACAAACTACACACTATTCATGAATTGTATATTTGATTTTTTTCTCAAAACCTCATGCATGGCCTTCACAAAATTACTCATTCATTATTTCATGAATATGAGAAATGCCTTTTTTATATATTCACAAATGCATTTGTTGCAAACATACTTTAAATCCCACATAATCAATATTTCTTCATGATACCATAACCATCTGCTTCACTGTTTCACTTTTTGGTAGTCACATAGTACTTATTTTATGTATTGAAACACATCATAAAACACACATATTAAATATTTAGATTATATCATTCATGTTTATCACACGATGTCTGCTTCATTGGGTAACTCACTCCCCTGTATACATGTATATTATTACATCCATGAATATGAATCTCTTTTGTGAAACAGAGTATGTGAAATCCTTTTCGTTATTTATTTTACACCTTTACATAAACATGGTGACTCTTATTCATAAATCATTGAATCTCATGGAACTCATCATGTAACAATGTGAATGTGCTTTTCAAAAACATGAGCCTGGGGCATCGAAACATTCTTTATGTGGTCATGAATGCTTAAAATATAACATCAAAATAATTAATGAAATTCTCATCATGAATGTATAACACTTATTCTACAACATTTTCACTCAATATACTCTTCCATAATTATATTTGGCACATACTATAAATTATAATGGTCTGGATATTTATTGAAAACTCCCAATGACTAAGCTCCATTTCCTCAACTGATGTGCATTGACTTTATTCTCTGTGCATCACCATTATTTTTTACATTATAATGAGAAATACTCATTTTCACTCACCAATGTATCTTTATTTTGGATAAAACTTCAATATATTTTGAAAATGATGTTTTATGCATATAATGATCTCATTGGATCTTATCCATGGTTTTTTCATAGCCACAATATTTTGGTTTGATCATCAGGGGTTGAATCATTCATAAAACCTAATTCATATTAGAACCCCCTGAACGAATGCAGAAAATAACATTCAACTGATCGAATAGTGTAGGATAAATGAATTATGTGGTTTTTATTCTATCTTTATATTTAATGAACGATGAACGATGACCGACATAGGCATGTCCCACATCAAAATGTCGTCTAGTTTAGTGTTTCTTAATAAGTAAATGTGTTTCATTCCTCCATCGCGTGTTCCCATATAGTACAACCAGTCATTTCTCCCTTGAATCCCCATATAGGTACACGCCAACCTACATATACAGGTGATCACCCATACCACTAAGGGGATTTTTTGAGTTAACCACCTGCATGATTCATTACATATAATTTTTAATATGGTTTATAATAGTATATGTGACCAAATACAAATTACACCATAAAATACCAATCCAATACAATCAACATATGAATATACATCATTGAAATTATCTAATTCCACATTAAATTTACTTCTTTTTTCTAATAAATAATATATCACCTTAAAAAAACACATGTATTTCAATGGTTAGTTCAAAAAACATAACATTTGAATTTCCATGGATGTGTTTCTTAATATAGGGTATAAAAAATACTTGAAAATAAATAAATTCACCATAAAATACCAATCCAAATTACACAAATTATCAATATCTTTTATTCAAATAATTGAATACAACATGACCTTGGCTTATTCCATATTATAAAAAAATATCATCTTAACACAAACACATATCTTTCAAAGGCCCGTTCAACACTCATCACATTTGAAATTGCTTTCATGTGTTTTTCAATATAGACCATCAAAAAATAACTAACCCAGAAAAAATTTCACAATAAAATGCCAAGACTAAATACTCAACTTTTTAATATACCTTGTTAAAATAATATAATATTGCATGATGATGGTGCTACAGTCACCAAACATATAGGGTTTCTCTATTTAACTTTATCAAAATAGAGGATATTTTTTCTGTGATTGTCCATCTCAGTAGTTTCAACAGTTCCCCTGCATCTCGATGGAAATGGAAGGGATATTTCCCCTCTATTCTGGACTTATATTCTCCAAAATTATAATTTCTCAATCATGATTGGTGCTTCTCCTTCTCTCCCTAAGTTATTATTTTCTTGATTTTATTTGTTTCAGATCTAGTGTTTTATCTCAGATATGATCAGTGGTCCATCATTTATTGATGTTGGAAATTGAGGTGGTGGTATTATCATTGGGTGTTGGTGTTGGGGGGGAGTGATTTTGTTCATTACGGTGTGGACATTTTGGATTTATTTATGTGAGAGGAGAGGTATACCTGAATATAAGTTGGAAGGTAATCCACAAAAGGGGTCCAAACTAGTTTATTGATAATAGAAATCAAAATCCATATAACCAATAAAGAATTGGAACAGAGGAAAATAATTAATAAGAACACAAATATTTATGTTCTTTAGTCCCAAGGGGACCCATGTGAAAGAAAACACCACCACCTAGTACACTAGTTTTTTATTAAGATCAAGAAACAAAAATAGATTTACAGTATACATATATTAAGAAACATAAATAGTTTTATAAAATATATAACTTATATAACCAAATATTTGAAAAGAAATCATTATGAACATTCAGTGCCAGATGCAAATAGACTAGGCTATCCTGATCTTTTGACATCTATGACTCACTATTATGAATCATCAATGCTCATAGAAGACCTTGAAGCTCGTAATAGTTACCTCACTAAACTATATAGTCTCCACTTGGCTATGTGGCCTAGCATATGAACACTGTATTTAAAGATACACTTAGAGAAGTACACCAGTACTGTACTATGGAGTTTGATATTCATAGATATTCACCACTAATGATCAAAAGACACACAATTAAGGTTTCATAACTAGAGATTCGAACATGATAGAACCACCAGGTCAAATGATCTTGAATGAATCTCTTTCAATGGAGCATGTGTAGGGGTGATCAATTCCCCCAACACAAGCTAGTGCCTAAAAATAGAAAGTCCAATCAACACTCTCCACACACACACCACTGAACTGAATAAACAAGGAAATAATTATCCATTGGAGTAGAAGGAAGAAGAAGATACAGTGGGTGCAGGGACTTATCAACAACAAAGGGAATAAAAGACACCACAAATTTCCATGTATGTAGGCACACTTGAACAACAGGTTGACTGAAGTCCTAGAACAAAATTGTAAGGACAACATAGAATTAAAATAACCCAACAGACATAAAGGGGCCAAACATAATAATTTAGAAAAATAAACATATAATTGAAATAATGTTTTGTGCATGGCTATTAATAAAAACAATGATATTTGAAGAATGAAAATGGAATAATTTTAAGATAGAAAACAATATAAATGAATACCATATTTCCCAAATATTCTCTATTTTTCATTAGAATTGATTTTTTTATTGCACCTATTGTTATAGAATCGAAACAAAATTCAAATTATGTAGAAAAATTTTGAATTTAGAAAAAACCCTGACTTTAAATAATCTATCAGCTGGGTTTATGTTGGTGTGTATGTTGTTGACACACACAATTCCAAATTCTATAACATCTCTAATAATTTGTTGTCTAATATAAGTTTTTTATTTACCATGGAAAAATACATTTCTATACAAATTTATAACTGATTGACTATCCGAATAGACATTAATAACAAAATTATTTATGTTTAGTTCATAAAACAACCCCTTTATCCATAATGATTCTTTAACTACATTAGTCAAGGTAATATACTTGAACTCCAGGATTAATAGTGCAACCATGGACAATATGATGCAATTCCAAGAATTGGGTCCACAATAGGATGTGAACACTAACCAGTCAGAGACTTTTTGGTATCTATATTACCAATATAATCAGTATCTACATATCTAGTAATAAATTCATGAGTATCCATATCATTACCATAAGACAAAGATAGACTATAGTTATATGATATATTTCATAGAATACACTTAACGGAATGAAAATGTGGCTTTATATGTGTATCAATAAATTTTATTAAAGTGAAAATTGTATGGAAAATATCATGTCTAGTGTAAATCACCGAGTACATAATGAAATAAACAATATTAACATTAGTAGTTTTATACCGAAATTAAATATCATCATAAAAGTTGGGTCAATGATTCAATAAATATTTAAAGTGAAATCATTGAGGTATAATAATAGGTTTGGGAGATTGAAATATATATCTCTTGAGAATTTTTAATATGTAAGCATGATGATATAAGTAAATAAATTTAATTGGTCAATCTCTAATAATTACAACACCAGATATTTGGATAGAAATACTTACGTAATTCATTTCAAATGCACATTTTAATTGATATTTTACAGTGATGATTAAAATAATATTTTTTCAAATTGTCATTATGGAATCAATATCAAGAAGAAAATAAATTATTTAGTTTTTAGTTGATATAAAATAAACACATGCATCATATAGACTACTGGAAAATTTGTTATCTAACATGAATAAATAAATTTTCATACACAACTTCATAGAGGTATGTTTTAATCCATACACTTATTTATTTAGTAGGAAGACTTTCCTTAGTAAAAATTGCATAGAATACCAAGAAAGAAGTCTTATAGTGAGATTCTCTTTCAAATAATCATGAAAGATGATATTTTTAACATTCATTTGTTTACTGTGACGATCATTGTAGGTAGAATAGGCTAGTAAAACATAATATAAAAATTATTAACAATGAGAGAAAATATTTTAGAGTAATTAATACCTTCAATTTGAAAAAACCCTTATAGAATAGTATTTCATTGTATTTAATCTTATTTCCCTCATTTTCATCTTCTTTTATTTTATAAATTTAAAAACCAACAATGAATATTTAATTTTATGGTTTATTAGAAGTAGGAAAAGTGTGATTTTTGGTTATAGATTGCATTTATTCATCCTTATAAAAGACCAATTTCTTTGAGTATTTTTCATTTATGGATTTTTTATAGGTTTAAGGATCATCATATATAAGATCTTAATAAACATTTAAACCATAAAGAGCCATGTAATTTGGGATAATATAAGTAGGAGGTAAATGTACCTTTCTTTCCCTACATCGGGTTAATAGGTAATCATTATTAGTGGAATGATGTTAAAATTAAGAATTTGAACCTGATGAAGACTTATAATCATCCCAAATATTGTGCCATGGTTAAGGTGGAGTATGATGCACAAAAAACATAAAATGAGTCGGAGGAAAATCTTCATCAGCAAGTTCTATGGATGGTTCCGTGCTATCATATGGTTTATACTAAGTTTTAGAAGAGGAAGACTCATGAAAAAAACATCCCTTACTATTATGTACTTTTGGTATCATGGTTTATCCACCCAGATTTTATAACCCTTAACTCCCTCAGAATACCCAATAAAAATGAATTTGAGAGCTATTGGTTACAATTTTTTAGTCATAAAATGATCATAAGTTGTAAAATCAAAGACTTTTAAGTAGGAATAAGAAGGGGGATTATAGTTCCATAATTCATTAAGAATTTTGATTTGATTTGTATTTGAAGGACACAAATTTATTAGTAAACATAATTGTAGAAAGCCTCTTCATAAAATAATTCAGGAATTCTTTATCATGTAACCATGCTTCAAACAGCTTCTAGGATTGTTTTATTCATCATTTCTTCCAATCCATTTTTCTTGGGAGTTTACATAAAAGTTATATTCATTTTAATGCATTAAAATAAAAAAATACTTAATGAATTCAGTGGAAAAGTATTCAACAACATTGTTAGTTCTTATGGTTTTGATATTCTTCCAAATTTTGTTTGTAAACAAATTTTCTGGGTTTTGGATGTTTGGAAAACATCATATTTATTTTTATGAATATAAATAAAATCTTTTTTGGATAATTCATCTATAAAATTAAAAAATTTGAACCCTCTACCATGGATGTTTTCCCCAAATAATCCCGAAATATTAGAATGTAATATTATAAGGGGTTGGTTTATTTAATTCAAGACCTATTGAAGGTAACTTTTTTGGACTTTACCATTATACAATCTTTAAAAAATAGAATATTAGAAGTTGTGATGTCACTCAAAAACCCCTTCATATTGAGTTCTTCTAGGCCTTTGGAGATAACATGTGCCAATATTTATGCCAAAGGATAATGTTATAAGTGTTGGTTGAATAGACACTACAAAACTACCTGGAATATGTCATTCAACATAATTCATACAACCCATTGATTAAAGAAACTTCATGAGAGGTTCTTTAATGTTTTGAGATTTTAAGACAACATGTTTTTAACCAAAAAGGAAATATTTGTTGGTCCAAGATTTCTATGGTAATTAGGTGTCTATGTAGGTTGGAAATCCACCCTATATCAAGTAATGTGTTGATGGAATATTAAACTATTTATATAAAAATAATAATTTTACTCAACTATAAACCACATATTATCACTTAAGAGGCCAAAACATTCTATCCTATCAATCATATCATTGAATGAATCTGTAAACGGTAGCATATGAAAAGGACAAACTAGGTTTAAGAACCACTTTTCATTGAGTGCATTTCTTGAAATATTAATAACATCAGTACTTTAATATTAGTTTGCAACTAAGATTGACTGGTTTTCGTGTTTTTAAGAAACTAACTCAGGTTTGAGTTTCTTATATTTGGGCTTAATATTTCATGGTTTTCTATAATGAAATATTTAAATTTTATTTCCTTACAATCAGATCTAGGTTTAGGGTAATCTTGATTTTATCTCTACATAACTATTTATTTTTCCCTTTTGATTGATATCTACCACTATTGAATTAACTCTCATCCACACCTTTAATTCTTTGTTTAGATTAATGTATAATTAAAAATATGGGAAAACTTGACCTCTTAACGAGTTAGTGAGTCTCTAACATACTTCATGGTTTCAACTAAAGTACTATAAGTATTATCTACAGAAACAAAGTTGACCATTTCATAATCATTATAATTAACAGAAACATTAATGTTGGTTAAATCTAATATAATTTTTTTCAATTCATCAAGATGGGAATTAATAGAACTACCTGGTTTCATTTTTAAAAGTAAACATGTTATCTTTTTTAAAAATCCTACCAATAAGTGAAGCATTCATTTATAACTTATCTAGAATACTCTAAATACCAGTAGTAGTAGACTCATAAAAATATTCTATTAGAACTTTATCATCTAATTAAATCCATATATAGCTATGTTTTATAACTAAAACATCAAGAAAAACATCTTTGTATTCAGTAGTGGGATGTTCAGTTTTATTTAATGTAATAACAAGTTTATTAGGCCCAAAAAGTTCATCAAATAGGCCCTATTGTAAAAACTGAGATCTCATATTAATTATACATATGTCCAATTAATTGACCACATGAAATTTGTTGATTTCCTATCTCATTGTTGACATTTTTTATAGTAGAGTTGATGTTGACTTCTTGTATAAAATGTTATGTGTACACCCTGAACAACTGACCAATCTCTTGGGTAAAATATGTTTATCCAAATGGATAAAAAATGTTGAGGAATTATAAATGGGAAAGAGACTATAATAGAAAATAGTAGTCATGAAAAAGAAATTTAATAAAATAATAATGTGGAGAATATAAATATAATTCAGTACAATAAATTCAGATATAAGAATTTAAAAATTGTCAAAAACAAAAAAAAAACCAGTATAAGCTCTGATTCCACTTTGTGAGGTGAGAGATAGATATGAATACAAGTAGAAATCCAAACCCAAAATGAATAACAAATTGGTTTATTTAAAACAAAAATATAAAATGAAAATCATAGGAATAATACAAGAAATGAAATAATGGAAAATAAATAATAGGAATATTGATATTTAACTTCTTCAGTCCTATGGATACCTATGTGCATGAAGAGATCAAAATCTAGTATGCACCCATCTTATTAAGCTCATTAAATAAGAATGGATTTATTCTATAAATATATAATGAAACATCAATACAAGAATAAAATATATAAATTATACAATATAGAATCAGGAATGAATCATAATGAACATACAATGCTAGATGATAATAGTTTCAACTGTCTTGATCTCTTCACATCTCTTCATGACAGTTATAAATCATCACTGATCACAAATGATCTCATTGCCTATAAGTGTTTCCTCCCTGGATTGGATTTTCATCACTCACCTACTCAGCATATGGTAGAAATGATGTTATCAATGCTCCAATAGAATTGGTACACCAAAAGTATACTGTAGAGTTTGAAGGAATTAATATTCATCACGAGATATCATTAGACACTAGATTTGGGATTGACAACCATAGAACCGAGATGGAGTGAACCACCAGGGAAAAATAACTAGTATAAATGTCATTAAACTGAATGGGCATAGGAGTGATCAATGTCCCTTACACCATCTAAGGGCTCGAATCATAATGACCAATCAACAGCCACCACACACATACCCTCTAACCAAAGAATGAATGAATAATTTATACATTTAGTTAGATTGAAGGTGAATATGCAGTGTGTAGAAATACTTATCAATGACCAGGGAACAAAAGACACAATGGATCACTATGTAGATAGGTGTGCATGAGAATCAACATGCTGACCAAAGGCCAATGGAAAAATAGATGGGCTATAGTAGAATGGAGAGAATCTGAACAACATAAAGGGGAACAAGAAAATATTTGAGACAAATATATATTTATTTGAAAAAAAATTAATGAATGGTTATCAACCAAAACAATGAGAACTTCAGAATGAACAAGGCATAATTTTAAGAAACAAAATCTAAATATATACCATATTTTACAGTTCCGAAGGATGATAGTGGTGGTGGAAGCATTATTGGATTCGGGAGGCTATAGTGGTGATGGATTGGATAATGTTGGATGGTTAATCATGGTATGTGTGATTATAGATCATTGGAGATGACTGAGGCTATGTTATGTGTTGATAGTGTGACTGTGGGTTTTGGTGGCATTAGAGGAGTTACTATGGGCTGGCAGTAATGGATTCTTAGTGTAGGAGTATTTCTAGGAGAATGTGGTAGCGTAGGATCATACTTTGAGATTTTTTATAATTTTTGATTTATGAATTAATTATATAGTCCGATCTTATTTTTTTAATGTAATCCACAATTGCAGCGTCAAGGATTCCACTTTTTGGTTACCTTGAATTGTGGTAAGCGTGACACCACCTTTTCTACTCTTTGACCCACATCGATGACTTTGAATAGAAAGAAAGGGTGATGTTTGCTTTTCCACCCATCGACCTGGATCAATGACATGGTAAATGCTGTATTTCCAGCATTTCCTTTCACCAAAATTAAGTTGAATGGAGGAATTAGGGATGCCACCATTCTCCTAACCCCTTATTAATATTACTTCACCCCTCCCCTTCACCTCATTCATTTAACCCTCTCTCTCTCATTCAACACACTCTCTCTATATGATTTCCCCAATGGTTCACCCTTTGTGTGCTGTTTTATTGGTGGCCTAAAATGAATGGTGAATTTTTGAAATCATTTTTTAGGGGTATTTTTTCTTTTTTAATTTAAACAAATTTATTAATTTAATTTTTTTTTTCATTTTTAGTTATTTTTAAATATGTTATTTAAATTATATATTAGTTTTTTTATATAGTATTAAAATAATATTTAATATTAGTAAAGAAAATATTATTATTTATTAATGAATGTTATGTAACAAATTTATAATTAGTCTCTATAATGGGTTTAGTATTATAATAATACTATAATTTTTTATAAGTTAGTAGTTTTTAAAAAATTTCTAAATAATTAAAAATTATTATTAATGAGACGATGAATAAATATTAGTGAAATAATTGTTTACTAATAATTATCATTTAAATAACTGATGATTAACTAATTTTAAAATAATTATTATGTAATGATTAAAAATGACTAACATAGGATTAAAGAGTGATTAAATAGTTAATAAGCTAATATAAATTTTAATCTAATATAGGTTCAAGTATTGATTAATGGATTATTAAATAGTGATTAACTAATAATAAAATAATGATGAACATTAATTAAAAAATAATAACTATAAATTACTTACCTATTAATTAAGAAATTATTATTTAGAGATTAAAAAAAGAATAATTCATAATGAATTTAGAATTAACTAATGTTAAAATAATGATTAGATAATAATTAAAAACTGAATAAAAAATTAATAACAAATTATTAAATAATGATTAACTACTAATTACTTATTGATTTTCTATTAATTAAAAAAACAGTTATCGATAAAGTAACTTCATAATATTTATTAATTGATCAACGATTAATTAGTGATTAATGAATGATTAAAGAATAATTAAGTTTGGATTTACATATGTTTAACAAATGAATAGATAATAACTAACTAATAAATAAAAAATGATTAAAAAATGATTTTCTAATAAGTACTGAATGTTTAATTATTATTTAAATAATAAATGAAAATAAATTAATAAATTAATATATAATAATTTATTAATGATTGATTTTTTATTAATGACAGATTAATGGATAATTAATTTAGGATTTACTAATTCTTGACAACTGATTATCAAATAATTAACTAATGGATAAAAAGTAGTTAACCACACATTAAATAGTGATTTTCAATCAATTAATTAATGATTAACTATTAATAAAATAACAATTAACTATAATTTAACTACTAAATATCTATAATTATCTAATGATTAATGATTGATTAAGGAATGCTTAGGGAATAATTAATTTATCATTAACTAGTGATTAGATAATTATTTACTATAGATTGGTTAAAGGTTAACGAATGGAAAAATAATGATTAACAAGTAATTAAATGATGATTGATCAATAATTAAGGAATGATTTACATGGAATTAATTAAGGTTGGAGTATTGATTAATGAAAAATTTAGTAATGATTAACTATTAATTAACTACATGCTAACTACTTAAATAATGATAACAAAAAAATTATCTAATATTTAACTTTAACGTAACTACTTTATAACTATTATTTAAAGACTGATTGATGAGTGTTTAACAAATAATTAATGTACAGATAACATAAAATTAACTAATATACAATGAATGATTAAATAATGGATAACTAATTATTAACAAATGATTAACAAAAGATTAAATAATTATTAACTTATGATTAAAACATTATTAATCACTAATTAAGGAATTATTGTTCAATTATTACAGAATAAATACCTTAACAATAACTACTGATGAATAAATTATTAAATAATAAGTAGTTAATAAGTAAAAATTAATTAACATTAAACAAACTACTTAATAAATAATAATTAATGAATTCATAACTACTAACATAGTAATTATTTTCTAAGGATTGACTTATTATTCAGTAATTATTATCTATTTATTGACATCAAATTAACATAGAATTAACATTGCATCAAAGATGTTTAACTACATGACAAATTGGATTAACTATAAACATGATTTTTACTACCACAATTTATATGATTCATACCTTATGTATCACATGGTTTGATAAAATGGATGGATATATAATAACCCGGGTTTGGAGCCTGTAAGACTTTGATGTTTTCTTGATTTTATTCTAGAGTAGGGCATTCAGACAGCATGTGATTCTGAGCCCCTGTGTGGTGGGAAATAAATTTTATATGCATTCACACTAGACACGCCAAATAAATAGAATAACTCTTAAACGATTTCTCATATGAGAAAACCGAGGGCACTGTTGATTCCGAAGCGTGCCGTTTACCCAGGGTGGTGTGTAACATTCGCAGGCATGATCTTTCTTGGGAAAACGCCACCAGGGTTGTTTTCGTATTTTGGAGTCCCTGAACGAGAACATTAAGACTTCTGAATAGAGGATCAAATTAGAATTCAGAGACATCCATTGTTCTCAGAACGTTGGTTTTACCCTAGAGGCGGCTTAACCCCGACCCCGCCGAATGTTCAGGTATGGGGCCTATAGGCAAGAGATTAAGTGTTTCTCTACTTAATCACTTCTCCCCCCAACTTCTTCTCCCTTTACTCTATTTGTAGAAATACCTCTCAACAAGCCTCAAGCCCAATTTCCCACCTCTCCAAAACACGGCGTCTCCGGCAGATCGTAGGCGAAGCTAAAATCTACACCCATCGAGGGGGGAGTTTCATTTCCATTTTTTTAAATTCTTTATATATATTTAATCTCAATTTCATGAATCTAAATGTTGTCCAATAATTTATTTAAGATCACAGATGTGTATTATTCGATTCGAGATATCCAACGCTCTTCTCAGATCGAAAATTCAAGTCTCGGGGCTCCCGGGGTGGCCCCGAAAACTTTTCCAGCCAAACCATGTGGTTTTCAGTGGTTCCAAGGCTGTCCACCTGTCGCCGTGGTGGTCCAACGGTTCTCTTGCATCAGCTGTTCTAGGCGGTGGTGGTCCCATTCAGCGATGGTCACAGGTGGTGGCGTTCCCAGGAGGCGGCGGTACCAGGCGGCGGCGGCGGCTGGTGGAGGTCGTCAGCGCGGGTGGACCGGGGGGTCGCGTTGCGTGACCCCATGTGGGAGACCAAGATCAGACTTCGGTGGGTCTCCATACAGATCAATGACTGCCCACGAGGGATAGTCAACGTGGTTGGACTACAAGTCCACAACAGGACACGCAAAAGGGTCGCGGTCTGGCAATTCGGGCTGGGCCGACCGTTGTTGGCCGACCCAAGGTGGGGGGACCGACCGGACCGGGCCAGTCCAGACCTAAGGGGGGGATATCCCCTTGTCTTCAGACACCCATATCATTCACTATGGATGTCAGTTTTTCACACCATCTACAGTAGCGCGATCCTCGAATCGAGCCAGAGTTTGTGAGATGGTCTCATTGGTATGACATGGTCATCAAGTACCTCACAAGGATTCTTATTTCAGATGGCGCGAACACATGTAGATTACATTTAAGTCTCTTTCAGTGGCGTTGTGAACCTAGTTTCGAGATGATGTAGACCAGGGTAGTTTCAGTCATTGAAGCTAGAGTTTAGGCATGGGCCCCACATGCCATCTTTTAAGCTATGAGCAGTGTTTTGCGACTTCATCATTAGATGTTCGTTCGGGGAAAATGAGTAGTCTTATTGGTCTGTTTTTCTGAGAGCATCGCGATAGTGCAGTTTTCCCAACCTATTTTGGGACCCAGGTGTGGGCCCCATGAGACACTGAATTGGCATAATGCGTTGTTTAATAAAATTTTCGTTAGCAGTCCATTTCTAGTGAGTAAGTAGTCTATCCTATCTATTTTTTCGTGAGGATCACAATGGTGTAATCTATTCATTTGTTCAAAGAATATTTATAGATCTCATTAAATGTGTAAACATAAAAGGTCATTTTATGGATGTTCCTTTGACGAACTCCGAACCAATACATGATGGCGATGTTTGTGACACCTAGTGATGGCATGGGTAGTGCAGAATAATCAGATCGGTTTCAGTATTACCCTCTAGTGGGGCTGGGAAGTGGGCTACCCACTGGTGTATTAGGTTTTACCATTCAGCGGGGCTGGGCAGTGGGTTACCCATTGACTTTTGGGTATACCCACTACTAGGTCTAGGCAATCGGTTACCCGATGACCTTTTAGGGATTACCCTCTAGCAGGGCTGGGCAGTGGGTCACCCGATGACCTTTTAGGGATTACCATGTAGTTATGATGGTCAGTGGGTTACTCGATGAATTCATTCAGACTCATCCACTTTGATGAGGCTAGTAAGTTGCTTTTCTTCATGATTACCGGAGCTGGACTTTTTTTTGTACGTTTTAGAGATGAGACAGCTTTGACGTGTGGGACTGTTGGGAATATGTGATGGCCACCCATAGAACTATTGGACATTTATTTTGGGCCGATTATGGAGATGTATATCCCCTTACGCACTCGTTCGGGTTTCATGTTGAATATATATATATATATGTATACACCCTACATTTATTCCCACTCCATGGGTTCAGATACTATCTTTCTAGGAGGTGCGAAGACACGCAGGGTATTTCATGTGATTTCTATGCCTAGATCCCCTTGATTGGGACATGTCTACTTCCTTTCATTAGTTGCGTTGAGCTACTCTTTCTCTATTGTACTCATACACAATTCATTGTTCTGTTTACTCCTCACCGTTTTAGTACCACCTTTGTTTCTCCATCAAGCTTTCAGGTCATCCTACTGAGTATCTTTATACTCATACCTGCTTGGACTTTGCACACACTTTGTGAGACCTTGAAGAAAAAGGACAGGTTGATCGAGACTATAGGGGAGTGTAGAGGACAGAGGAGCTTGGGCTTCAATCAGTCAATATAGCAGGACATTCATGTTTGAGAATCACCAGCTGTTTACTTTTGTTTACCTGTAGCCGGGTTGTGGCACCTTTCAGGCTGGGTACGTGTTTTTCTCTTTTTATATTCAGTATCTTGTATGTACATTTCAGTACTTTACATTTTTTCTATTTATTGGTTGATGCATCACTGTGGTTGTGTTATAGTTGTTTTTTATTCGGTTTTATTTTTACTCAGCAATTCTACGTTGACTGTGATGTGTGTGTGTACAGGTACATTGGAAAAGGCCTCCCAGATATTGTTATTCCTTCAGGGATTGTCCCCATCCCCTGACATATGGATGCAGGTTTGGGGTAGTTGTAGCTCGAGACATGTAGGGTCTGTCATGAAAAAGTGGTATCAGAGGTGGTTTGATCCTTGGAGCATTGTTCGGACGACCCTAAATATGAATTGGTTGGGATTTAGGGAAATAGTGTCGACGTGTCTCAAGAGTGGCTCTCAGGGTAGGGAGTCTAGTGATGCTATGGGCGACTGACATATCCATTCACCATGACCCTGAAAACCTGCTTGTTGACTTGGTACACTAAGACATTTGTTGCAGGGAACATTGGAACATGCATCCAATAGGAATGAGTCTTCTACTGTTCTTTTTGAGTCAACTCCCATTTTGTATTACTGTTATATATATAGTCATCTTATCGCGAAAATCAATGATAATTTTTAGGATGACCCCACGACAGTAGCAAACTAGGTTACCCTCTTTAGTTCCTAACGACGACCTGGCCAGTGATGGGGCATTAGTTCAGGGAACCTCATGTGATCCTCTTCCAGCTAGTGCTTCTACAGTAGACTCTCCACCTGGTGAGTGGTAGTTAGTACTAGTAGCAAAGACAATGGTTGAGCGCAGTTTATGTGCACACCGAGACTTCAAGGGTTAGCGCCCACAGAAGTTACGTGGGGACCTAGATCCCCAGGCAGTGTAAGACTGGCTAGAGCTCATGGAATGACTTTTCTAGCTAGTAAAGACACCAACAGACCAGATGGTTGCCCTAGATTCTATCATTTTCTTCAAAACTACTGGGCATTGGTGGGGGTGGGTTACGCAGACCCATGACGAGTCATCTCTCACGTGGGATAGCTTCCAGCATCTCTTCCAAGAGGAGTAATCCCCTCTTGTTTACGCTCTATTCAGATTTAGGTGCTTCTGGAGCTGAAGTAGGGGGGATGACCATTGCACAATACTCGGCTTGGTTTACAGATCAGGCATGCTACTCTCATGATATGATCCATGACAGTTACATCAGGGCATGGAAGATTGAGCTGGGTCTTCATTGGGAGATTTGTGATAGTGTATTACCCCTGTCCATCCCTATTAATGCCAGGGTGCAAGAGTTGGCACTCATGATAGAGATCATATTGGTTGAGGGATGCCAGCTCCCAGGTCTTAGCGGTGGCCGCTTCAGAGCAGAGTCTTCTGTAGTAGGAAGGTGGTAGAGGGTCAGTGCCTCTGTCAAGAAGACCCTTCTATGCGTAGACATAGGGGCAGGGTGGTACACCTCAATGGTACCATAGAGCACTAGGGCAGTCAGTCGAGAGTTGCATATATGCCTATGACAGATGGGGTCACCAAGCACAAGACTACCCGACCTGGCGTACTGAGTAGTCGTGGCATGTAGTGGGCGCACCGTAGCGGCATAGGCAGCGTCATGAACATGGATCTCCCAGGTGAGGACAGGGTGGTCCTCAGGGAGTCGAAAGAGGAAGAGCGGCAAGACATGGAGGTCCAAGATGACATTTCGAGGTCCTTCCACCACCACCACTAGGTGGCCCATGCCAGGCTCATGGAGTTGGCATTAGGGGCTACTCGAAGATTCATGCTATGGGTGTTCATGACCCCCATCACATGAGATTGTCCAAGGTACACTTTGTAGTTACATTACGCTTACTTTGGTACTAGAAGACCCAAGCACCATTCAGTACTTTATATCACTAATTTTGGTACGAGACTTGGAGCATCCAGTACAGGTGAAGACAATTGCACATATCCTCGAGGTTCGTACAGTAAGTGCCTCGATGGAGTCCTTTATCTGTAGATAGTGTAAACTATCATTTGGAAGATAGAGTTTCACATGCGACCTACTCATAATAACTATGGAACCTTAAGAAGTCATCCTGGGCATGGATTGGATTTCTATTGGTCATGCCTAGATCGACATTCGTCACTGACGAGTCGGAGGCATGCACACTGGTGGGACTAGGTTCACCATTCTAGGTGAACGAGACCTCGTGGCAAAGTAGACAAGTACTCTGAGCAGGAGACCAAGTACTTTTTATCACTAGTTAGAGAGCATGGATCTTGGAAAAGTAGACACTACAAGCACATGGATACCTAACATTTTAGAGGACTACATGGATGTCTTTCTGAAGGATGTCCCAAGATTACCTCCAAGGTGAGATATAGAGTTATGCATTTACTTGTAGCTGGGAACTGCCCTGATATCATGTGGGGCTTATTGGATGGAACCCATAGAGCATTGGGAGCTATGAATTAAGCTGGAAAACTTTTGTGAGAAGGGATTCATCAGGCCCAATTTGTCCCCATGGTCAGCACCAGTTTTGTTTGTGAAAAAGATAGATGGGAGTATCAGGGTTTGTGTGGATTATCACCGCCTGAATCAGGCCACAATAAAGAACAAGTACCCTTTTTCGAGGAATGATGACCACTTCTACCAGTTTGGAGGTGATAAGTGGTTCTCCAAGATTGATCTTAGATCCAGCTACCACCAGTTGCAGGTTCGTGATGCTGACATCCCGATGTTGTCTTTCTATTTTCATTTTAGGAATTATAAGTTTCTTATGATTCCATTTGGTGTGTCGAATGACCCTGCCTTTTTCATGAATTTAATCAACCAGATATTCTAGCCTTACATAGACCAGTTTTTGGTTGTCATTCTTGACGACATACTCATATACTCTGCGATAGTAGAGGAGCCCACAAGGCTTTTGAAGATTTTCCAAGACTTACTCTAAGAGCACCAGCTATATGGGAAGCTCTCGAAGTGTCAGTTCTAGATTCATGATGTTCACATTATAGGGAATGTCATTACAGATTAATGATTGGCTGTAGATCCTCCAAAGATAGTGGCAGTGCTTTCTTAAAAGCCACATAGTATTGCATCAGAGGTGCAGACCATCTTTGGTTTGGCAGGGTACTACATGAGGTTTATGGAAGATTTCAATAGGATTGTTGCCTCTTTAACTGCATTGATGCAGAAGTGATGACCGTTCACTTGGGATGATCAGTGCCAGAATTCCTTCGACGATTTTATACAACGACTGACTAGTTCTCCGGTATTAAGGATACTATAAGAGGGTGTTGAGTTCGTGGGGTACTGTGACGCTTCAGGAGCTAGGCTTTGGTGCATGCTGATGAAGTAGTGGAAAGTGATTGCATATGGTTCGAGGTAGTTGAGGCCCCATGAGAAGAATTATGTGACTCAAGATTTGGATATGGTAGGAGTGGTCATTGACATTTGATTATGGAGACACTACCTTATGGATGAGAATTTTTTGGACTACATTGACCACCAGAGCCTCAAGTACATCATCACTCAGAGGGATTTGAATCTAAGGCGGAGGCGCTGGGTGATGTTTCTACAGAACTATGATTTCAAGATTTTCTACTCTCTAGGGAAGGGCAACGTAGTATCAGATTCCCTTAGATGAAATTCCCAGGCTCTTTTAGTTTGGGAAGCTTCAGAGTAGTTGGCTTCATTATGGCTGATCTTGGTGGAGCAGGAGGGTACGACTTTCTTGCATTCGATGGTGTTGACTCCTTCTCTCCTTGATCATGTGAGAGAGTCTCACCTGGGGTATGTAGACAACGAGGTATTGCATGATCATATATCTATAGGCAATGCAACCAATTTTTATTATGTAGGAGGAAATCCTGAGATCCTATTCCAGGGGAGAGCTTTAGTACCTGTGGAGATGCGGGAGGAGGTGATGCAGGGGTTCCACACATCTCCCTTTGATGAACATCTTGGTGTGGGAATGATTTATAGAGACATTTAGCGGAAGTTTTGGTGGACTGTCATGACGTAGAGCATAATTGAGTTTTTTTCATGGTTTCTTATCTATCAGCAGGTGAAGGCAGAGCATCGGGTTACGATAGGGTTGTTGCTACCAGTTTATATACCAGAGTGGAAGTGGGATGACATATCTATGGACTAAGTCACACGGCTTCTGCGCACAATGACGGTACTTGACTATATTTGGATGTTACTGGACCGACTCATGATGTTGGTGCACTTCCTTGCCATCAGGAAGAAGAGTTTGGTGGAGAGTCTAGGGAAGCTGTATTTTTGGGAGATTGTCCACCTTCACGGAGAACCCTCAACGATCTTCTCTGACCGTGACAAGTGGTTTACGTCGCGATTATGGTGAGGTCTGTAGGAGGCATTCAGGACTCATCTACCGATGAGTATATAGTTTCACCCTCAGATCGACAGGCAAACAGAGCTCACTGTCATATTGTTGGAGGATATGCTCAGGGCGTGCGTGTTAGTCTTGGGCCTGAGCTGGATGGATATCCTACCCTTGGTGGAGTTCTCATACAACAATTGATACCACTCTACTATCTGCATTGCACCTTCTGAGTCCCCTTATGGGAGACCCTACAGTTCACTGTTATGTTAGACGGAGGTTGGGGATACCTCCCTCGTGGGCCTAGAGTTGGCGTACGTGACGACAAAGAAGGTGAATGTCATTTGTGAGTTGATGAGGATGGCTTAGAACATACATAAGTCCATCACATACCATCATCGTAGGCCTTTGGAGTTCAAGCAGGGGGACCATGTCTTTTTGAGAGTCTCTCCGAGGAGTGGGACATGGCAGTTTGGATGGGGAGGCAAGTTGTCCCTGAGGTTTTTTGGGCCCTTTGAGATGGTTAGGAGGGTTGTTGGGGTCGCATACCATCTTTCTCTACCCCCATAGCTGGAGAGGGTTCATGACATCTTTCAGGTGTCGCAACTGAGGAAATATGTACACGACCCCATTAACGTCATTGACTGGGTAGTGCTGGACATCTAGAATGGATCCACTTTTGCGGAGAACCCAGTGGCAATTGGGGACTGGAAGGAGCAGAAGCTGTGTGGATGAAGCATTGCTTTGGTCTATTTGTTGTGGTATCAAGGTAGGGTGATGGAGATCACCTGAGAATAGGAGATCCAGATGCTAGATCAGTATCCCATGTTATTTTTAGAGTTTTGTTTTTAGGGTACAAAAACCATGAAGGAGTGAATGATGTAAGAACCTGGGTATTGAGCCTATTAGACATTGAAATTTTTTGATGATATTCCAGAGAATAGTGTTCATACGGCATGTGATTCTGAGTCCTGGTGTGGCCAGAATTAAATTTTACATTTGTTCACCGAGGACACATCAAATTAATAGAATAACTTTTAAATGGTAGCTCGGATTGGAAAACGGAGTGCACCGTTGAGTACGGAGTCGGTCCTTTACCCTTTGAGGTGTGTACCTTTTGCAAGCACGACCATTCTGTGGAAAATGCCAGCAGGGGAGTTTTCATAATTTGGAGGCCCCATGAGTGAACATTACAACTACTGAACAGATGATCAAATTAGAATTCTGAGACCGGTGTTGTTCTCAGAACTTGGTTTTTACCCTAGAGGCGGCTTAACCCAAACCCTATAGAATGTTCGAGTACAGGGACAACTGGAGGGGGTTTAAGTGTTTCTATACATAAAAACTTCTCCCCCCTCATCCTTTATTCCTCTTTCCTCTGCCTGGTGAAATACCTCTCAACAAGCCTCATGCTCATCTCCCTACCTCTCCAAGACGCTACGATTCTGACAGATCCTCGGTGAAGCTACGGGCTATGCCTAGCGAGGTCAAAGTTGCATATTCTATATTTTTAAATTTAGAATATATCTATGAACTCATATTATTGCGTAAAAGTGCTTTTTATTCATTTATTGAACACCATATTTGTGTAGGATTCGATCCTATATTTCCAAATCTTATCTCGGATCGAAAATCCGAGTCCCGGGGCGGCCGGGGTCGCCATAGGATGTTTTCGTCCAAACCTCGGGTTTTCTGGTGGTTCTAGGGCTGTCTGGCGGTTAGCGTGGTGGTCCGGCGGTTCCCAGGCGGTGACTATTCAAGGTGGCGGTGGTCCTAGGCGGTAGCTTCCCCAGGCGGTGACGACAAGCGGAGGTCGACGACGCGGGTAGATCAGGGCCCGCGACGCGCTACCCAGTGTGAGAGACCGAGACCATCCTTTAGAGGGTCTCTACGCGGGCCAACGACCGGCCACAAGGGTCGGTCGTCATGGGAGGACCACAGGTCTACGGTCAGGCCATACAGAAGGGCCGTGGGCTGGCCTTTTTCTCGTGGACCGATAGGACCTGGCAGGTTCATCTCAAAGTGGGGGGTTAGCCCCCTTGTCTTCAGACACATGTATCGTTCACTATGGGTGTCAGTTTGGTGCGCTATGTGTGGAAGCGTGATTTTTGGATAGACTAGATGTTTTGAGATGTTCTTACAGAATTTTAAATTCTTGATATGGGGGGATCAGTGGCACGACATGCACGTTATGTACCTCTGTGATATTCTTCATTCGGATTGCGAGAAAACATCCGGAGTCCATTTAAGGCGTTGTTAGTGGAGTTGTGATGCTGGTGTCGAGAGGATGAAGACCAGGTTGGTTTCAGGCATTGATGCCAGAGATGAGTCTTGGGCCCCATGGGATGTCTTTTAAGCTAGGAGTAGCGTTCTTCTTCTTTTTCATCATATGACCGTTCGGGGTGAATGAGTAGTTGTTTTGGCCTTTTTTCTGTGAGCATCATGATAACACAGTTTTCCGAACCTATTTCGGGACAGAGGTGTGAGACCCATGAGATGCCTTATGGTCATAAAGCGGTGTTTAAAATATTTTTCTTCAGGAATCCATTTTCAGTGTGTAAGTATTCTATCTCGCGTGTTTTTCTGTGAGGATCATAACAGTGTGCTCTGTTTGGGCGTGAAAAGCCTCTTCAGAGATCTCATATAATGTAGAATCATAAAATGCTGTTTTTTGGAAGTTCAATTAACACTCTCCAAACTGAAACACTATAGCGATGTTAGTGACACCCAGTGATAACATGGAAAATGCAGAGTGATCAGACCTATTCTGGGATTACCCTCAAGCAGGGTTGGGCAGTGGGTTACACACCAGCGTATTAGGGATTACCCTCCAGCAGGGCTAAGCAGTGGGTTACCCATTGAATTTAGGGTTTACCGTCTAGTAGGGCAGGGCAGTGGGTTACCCGACGACCATTTAATTTTTAACCACCAGTAGGGCTAGGTAGTGGGTCACCTGACGACCTTTTGGGGTTTTCCCTCCAGTTGGGATGGGCAGTGGGTTACCAAATGACTTATTTCAGAATCATCCCATTTCGATTAGTCTAGTCAGTGTATTTTCACCATGATTAATGGAGTGGAAATTTTGGTGGTATGATTTAGCGATGAGGCAGCATTGACATGCATGATTGTTGGGAATCAATCGTGGCTACCCTTAAAACTGTCTGCAACTTATCATGGGATGATCATGGTGACAGAGATCTCCTTACACACTCATTTAGGGTTCTTGTTGAGCATATATATATACAAAAACTACATTTGTTCCCACATATTTGGTTCAATTACTCTTTTTTTGGAGGGGTGATGACACGTGGGGAACGCCACATGCATTCCATGGCTAGATCCTCTTTCTTTGGATGAGTCTACATCATTTATTTTTTTAGGTTGAGCTTCACTCATTATCTTTTACTCATACAGTGTTACTTTTTCTGTCTACTGCTCATCGTTTTAGTACCTCCTTTGTTTCTCCCTAGTGTATTTGGGGCATCCTACTGAGCGTCATTATACTCACCCCTATTTGGGCTTTTCCCACACTTGTTGTGCCCTTGAAGATGACGTACAGGTCAATCGTGACTACGATGAAGCATAGAGGGCACACGAGCTTGAGTTGCGATTAATGGTTATAGTAGGCCTTTAAGGTGTGAGACTAACCAGTAGTTTACTATTGATTACCTGTTGTCGTGTTGTGGAACCATTCGGGTTGGGCGCGTATTATTCTCTTTTTCTCTTCAGTATCTTTTCAGTACTTTACAGAACATTACTTTTTTTCTGTTTAGAGGTTGGTGCATGACTATGGTTGGGTTATAGTTGTTTTTCCTTTGGTTTTATTTTTACTCTATTCTTCTACATTGAGAGGGATGTGTGTGTGTATAGTTACATAGGAAAAGGCCTCCCCGAGATTTTTATGCCTTTGGCGCTTGTCACGAGACCTTGGCGTATAGTGGTGGACTCGGGGTAGTTGCGACTCGAGACTGTTAGGTTCGGTTCATGATAGGATATATTTTAGAAGATTAACTTTAGTTTTATATACACTAAATATGACATTAGGAATATTAAAAAGTACAACAAAGAGATAATGGTGGCATCTTTTAGGATATAAGAAGAAGTTCTATAATTTTATTAAAATAATGATGATGTAGTTATCCAAGAAAGGAAATTTCAATCTGTATACTACAAGTAGATGTGGGTCTAGAAATGTTATACCTCTGGGTAACAACCTTGAAAACATTGAATTGAGATAGACTCGATTAGGAGCCTGTGCATGACAATAGGATATGCAACATTCCTGGTTTCACACTCCCATGAGATTTTCTTTAGATGATTCATATTTTCTTATAAACTACAAAATCCCTTTAGAATGATTACAATTTGTGCTAAGAAACATTAGTTTCATGTTTTAGGATATAAGAATTCATTCTCAAATTCTGGGTATGTAAATATCATGTGGTTATCTAAGAAATGAAATCCATATTTGGATACTACTACTGGATGGGGCACTAGCATAGATGTACATAGGGATATCTACCTCATAAAAACATATTGAGCTAGAATCAATCAAAAATTGGTGCATGATAATGTGTCACACTGCACACCTGGTTTGATACTCATGGGGTATATAAATTAGATAATTCACCTTAACTTTTTAAACCACTAAAAAAACCATTAGGATGATTAAAAACAATACTATTAAACATTAATGTAATATTTTATGAAATAAGATGACATTCCAAAATTTCATGAAAATAAATATTATGTGGTCAATGTTGCATGATTATTCCTCATTTTAAATAATATTTTAACTATCCTAATATCAATCAAAAAACATTTCCACATTGTGAAACTTGTTTTCCTATTTTTACTTATATGGGGAGGATATTCAAACTGAGCAAGGATCTTATTATAGTAAAAAATATGTAACTATGTTTAGAACATATGATTGTGAAACTCTAAGTGAACATCAATAATGAAGTCTAGGTCATTTAAAATTGGGTCCTGATGAAGAGATACATTCTATTAGCTATAGACATTTTCAATTCATTGTTGTTCTATTTCATCTAGCATGTCCATTGGTTGCTGATTAAGAATGGGTCCATGTAACAACATTATTTTCACAATAGTAAGATTGTTCTGTGATGGAGTTTTATGTTGAGGTTTCAAGTGTACAAAAATAATGCACAATTATATGAAGGCATATACATAAAATATTGGTTGATAATAGTCCATTCTAGGAAAATGTGGCTATACCTCTGATGTGGTAGAAGATAACCTAATGGACAGCCTATATATACTACATAATCAGTTGGATGATGAGGATGTTTATAATGATTTTATATATGGAGATAAACATACCAATGAGGTTGAAATTTCTTTATGGTGGGTAAGAAGTTTCTAGAAATTTAGAATCTATATAGCAGTTTCGATACACAATAAATCATACACCACTCATCAAATCATCAATAGAAGTAATGAAAAATTTTCTTGAATTAGACTAGAATATTATAAAACCGACGACTGAGATGCATGGAGTTGTAGTGGATAGATTTAGTGATCTAGAAAAAAATAAATATGTAGGAATAAATTTTCCATGTAAATATTAAATGAAATAAATAAGGAAAATATTTAATATTGAGAGACACTATAGTTATTTATTTCAAGATTCCAGCTATTAAAATACATCATATGATGTGAAAAATATGGGGATGATTATAGATTCTATTTGAGGGAGATTCTAGACATCACATTTGGAGGTTAGAGAAATTATAATATTAAGATACCTCATACTTGCATTCATCCAAACCTGAAATTAGATTATACTTCATCAGATGCTGAATTTTTTCCATTTATTATCCTTGAGATGATTAGGACCTATCAATATGTTCCTATAGAACTTCTTCAGGAGGGGATAAAAAACCATTTGGTTATAATATTAACTATAATAAGGAATGGATGGTGAAATAGGAGACAATTTCCAATGTATATGTTGATTGAGATAAGTTGTATCAGGTCTTTATGTAATATATATCCATACTAATAAACCTCAAACAAGTAGTTTGATATATTTATATAAATGAACATGAGTCTCAAGATATTAGACTTGATTCATCTAATGTCATGTTGTGTATGTTTCTCTAGGAGTTCCACCCCTATATTTCTGCATATCATTCAACAAATAGTTCTGAGAAATTGACCGAAATTATCTATAATGAAAATACACATGTGTATTTATTTCTTATGGCATACCCAGATGGATACCATTTATCGATTCCAATTTCATTTTCCATTATGGATAATAGAACTTCTGTATCTTGGATTTTGTAGTTAGCATGTATCAACTACTATTTCAACTATGTTCAGAGTGTCTGTTTGATATCTAATCATCACCAGTAAATCAATATTCCAATCAATGTTTAACCTGTTATATTAAGACCCCCAAATACATATCATAAATACTACATCTAACCAATTTCTAGATACATTGGAATGAAATCTATGATGAAACTTTGAAAAATGAAAACATGAGGACTAGTATACAATCTATTTCTTATTTTTTTACAATTTTATAATAATGATAAATTTAATTCACGTGTAATATGATCACTTTTTGTATTATATGAGATGGCTTGACTAATGTTTGAAAATTTATTAGAAGAAATAATTAGCTCTTTTTTGGTATTCTATGATTACAGGATGACGATTCTAAAAAATATATATTAGCATATAATGGAGGGAAGAGGTACGAAAATATGACCTCATATAGTCATATAATCCCTAGTTAGTGCAATGGATTTCTAATAGTCACAGTTCTAACCTTAGTTGATTCATCTCATATGATATGAAAATGTTCCAGAAATGTTGTGAAGTTCAAAAATTGTGTCTTCATGGGGATTCATAAGATACCTATAACCGACCTACTTTAAAAGATACTTTATCACTGTGTCACGTACATCGTTGAATGAAAAAATAGTCTTCATACATGATTCATCAGGGGCTAAGGTAAAAATAACTCTTTCAATGAGAGATTGAAAATAACATTTAAGAATCTTTATCTTATCAAGTGTGAATTTTTTATTGATAAGACTCTCAATATTAAGTGAATGTGATTCTAGATCCTATCATAAGTAGAAGAAGTCATGTCAAGGTGGTATTACTGGAATCAAGGCATTTTATATATGGAAACATCGATGAATACACAATATTGAAGCATGAACCTCTGTGTACATATCGAAAGATGTATACGTTGATCCAGTGTACTGGATGTACACCATTTCTAACTATTTTTTTGCACACTAGATACATATTGTAGATTTTTTAAATTTCCCAGTTCCTGAAGGCCAACTAATATTGATACCTGACATCAACTAGTTATGATTGTGAAGGATACTGAAGTCCAGTAGGATGTGTAATGATATGGGATGGACTCAGGAACATGTTTAGTGTTTGAGGTAAAATATATTCCACCAGGAGGGTCATAATAGGAAACTATTCCATAACATTTCCGGATCATGTTCACACTCTAATCCACAATTACTTTTTGACTCTAATGCAAAAAATTCATATTATCAATTACATAGTGTAAATATAAAATCCTTCTTTTTTAGATCACAGTGAAATTTCCAATTTATTTTATTATCAAATAATAATGAGTTGTTATATTATAAAAACTTTTACATAACTCAATCATAAGATAAAAAATTCTAAATGTTACATCATTTCAATAAATAAAACTTTCTTCTACATAATTCCCTCCCCGTTACAAATATTTTTCACGTGAAGAAACAATTTTGTAAATCAAAATTTGGTTTTCATATTAATCCTTTAATATTCACATTACAAGGAATATAACAAGTATATCGGATATGACATATATGTATAATCAAACTACCCATGGATACACCATAAAGTAAGCATCTGATAAAATAACCATCGAATATTCTATGTTCATAAAAATCATACATAAATGACAAATCACACAATTTGGGATCTAACTGATCGGTATACCTGATATGTATCAACCCTGACCCCAGTAGCCCAAATATGGTGCCTTACTTTATTACATTGAAATATATACACGTTTCGAATCGCCAAGGACCAATCAATGTAAAAGTCTTGAAAAATAGATTACATATATGACCCATACATTATAATAAAAAACATAAAATACAACATAAATAATTCTCCTATAATGCAGTTAATCTCATAGATTAACCTTAAATATCAATCATAATACACATCTTGTCAAACTAGGAATATAAAACTTCAAAAATGGGTGAGATCAGACGCTTAATAAGGGTATCTATACAATGTAAGGAATTGTGAATAATAATCATAAACTTTAAGGTATGTTGTATAACTAAAGAAAAATCCATTTAAACATAATCATGAGCATAATGTAGAAATAAAAAATAATACCACATAAAATAATAACTGGATCTAGAAAACTTAACTATGAATATTATAACAGTCCAAAAATCTTATGAAATATCAATAACTAAAATCATAATGAGGGAATGCATAATACTATGAATAAACACACCATTAAGACTTCAACCATGACACAATACATAAATTGGTAAAAATCCAAACTAGTTTGTCTGATGAGACCTAACGATGCATCATAGGGCTAGAGCAGGTCCCACTATTCACTTACTAGTTCAATTCATTCCTCGTATGAATGGGGTGATAAAAAAATATTAACATAAATATTCCTATTAAAAATTTCAAATAATAAGTGAATATTTAATTTCAAAAACAGTGAATTGTATAAAAATAGAACATCCACAGTCAAAATATATCATAAACCATTCAATTAAATATGGTAAATGATATCATTAGATATCAAACTCAATCAATCATATGATACAACAAAGTATGTTGACATGGAAGAAAATAATCTATCAAAATAATTAAAAATTTCATTGGTGAAATACCCCTTTTTACATTTGAAATAATTTTATTAAAATGAATTTAATTATGGAAGAAAATATTTCCTTTGAAAATAACCTTTTATGAATATAAGTGATTCTTTTAAACGTAAAGGCATCATGATGGAGAGAAAAGATGCTCAAACCAGATAAATTAAAAATAACATTACTTCCATCATAAAATCCATAAAATACCTCGTTTGGAAAATCACAAAAATAATTCCTTTCAAATCATTTTATAAAAATTAAAACTTGTTTAAAAGACTTTAGAAAACATGTAGTATAATAGTAAAATTATTTTGGAATTTTTTATGAAACAAGTACATAGATGTTAAATATTAAAAAAAAATACATAAATATAAATTATCTTGGATAACAATGTGATAGTGAAATGACCATGACCATTGGTCTGATTCCTAAGTCCAAAACAAATGTATAGTGGTTTTAAAGATAATATTATCTTATACTAAAATCATAATAATATTTATAATATCATTTATTATTCAATTATGACATTATATTACCCATTTAGTAACGATTCCATGTGAAATCAACAATTCAGGTAACAACAAATTTATTTATAGTACATGTTTTTTATTTGATATTATTGATCCTATTGCATAGATCATGATAAACTTACTTTCAGAATGTTAAAAATGATTTATATATCTTATATATTTACTAAATAAATATATATAAGATTGACATATTAAATAGAATACTCCATTCATGGAGACGGTAAGTCGTACGTACACTTGAACATAGTTTTCATTGTCTTATCGTACTGAATGGATGAAGTTAAATGTCATATATGTATATATATTATTATTTAATTAAAATTATTATATAATATATTTCATATTTATTCATTATATACATTTTTCTATTTAATCTTGAATGTTTAATTTGGAATATGTATCTCATCACGTCGTGGAGATTGTAGGCCGTACATATGCATGAGCAATGATATCATTTCTTTAGTTATAAAAGTGTAAGGGATTAGATAGTATATTAATAATGAAAGAAATATAATGTAATATTATTTATTAATATATATTATATCTATCATTATACTCATCATAATATTTTTTGATGAAAAATATATTACACCACAACATGGACACAGTAGGCCATATGTTTGAACGCACAATGATTTTATATTTATACGATGGATAAAAGGTTGAATATTGTTATACCAAATTAATAATAACATTTAATCTTATATACTATACTATATTACGTACTTTATAATGGAAACAACACATAATATTGAAGTATAAGAAGAAATAATCTTAATGGATATGGTAAATATGGTTACCTCTTCATTAGCGAATCTATATTGGATTTCCTCTTAGGAACATAATGGGTGGTCTTTTTAAAAGACCATGGCCTCTAAAAATTGACAAAGAATTTATGGAGAATAAATGGTCAGGTTATGGTCTATATAGAAATCTCAATGTGGCATGATGATGTGAGGCATAAGGTTCCTTTTTATAAGAGATTGGTGGGAACTCTTGAAATCCTTTAAAATATTAAATTATTATAAATCAATTCTCAATTTTAAATATTTCCAAGGTGAGTAATTTAGAATATAAAATGAGGATGTGTAAAAATACACTCAAATAGTCATCATTATATTTCTTTTGGTCATAATATTATCCACATCTTTTGGATTATACTCTTAGTTAAACCCTTAATCTATTAATTTGGAAGCATGGATTTTTACTCTTTAGGGTTAATATAGTTTCTATAAGATGGAAAACAAATCCAAAATGGTTCATTGATAAAATTTTTAACCTTATTATAGTTATTTGAATGAAATATATTTTTTATGAATTTTATATCATTTAATATAATTTTATTTAGTTGAAATTATTATTTATATTATTTTGATACTATACCTTTTTGACTTTTAAAAATATCACAAAAAATGATATATTTGAAAATAATGTATTAATATCACTAATATGTAATGGTTTTCTATGAAACTATATTATTTCATTAATAATGTAAAATTATATTTATATGAATATTTTTAAAATCATTTATTTGAATTTTCATTTATTTAAACAATTACAACATCATCATTATAAAAGAATTTAATTAAATTATTTATTATAAAATAAATAAAATAAAAATATCACAATGAATATAAATTTTTAAAATAAAATGACTAATTACAGTTGAATTTATCTTCTCTATAATCCTATATTAAAAATGATTAAGTTATTAAAAATATGAGTATGACATTTTAATTTATATTTATTTAAAATATAATAAATGTAATATTTATAACCAAGTGGCATAAAAAGATTATAATTAAACCCTAAGGATTTTTTGGTTGAAACACACAATGATAGTGAATTTTTGAAATGTGTAAGGTAATTTAATAATATTATAATGTTTTCATTATATTAAATTACATAATTTTCCCACAACTGTGGTAAATACAAAATTAATAAAATTAATATTTTTAATATATTAAAATTTTACTTGATTATATTAGACTCTAAATGTCATAATTATTTAAAATTTATGTTTTTATTTTTAGGAATTCAATTGACTTAATTTTCACATGTCTTGCTTGCGAGTTATGAGGTTCAATGAATCAGTGTGCATAGAGAAAACAATTATCCTCATATTCCACCTCCAACCTCCATTATACCATACCTAAGCCATAATAGATTATATGGAATTAATGTATCTTATTTTACATTCCTTGATCTTATCCTCCTTACTTCCCTAAATGAGAGATAGTGACCCGAAACACACACATTCCTCTTTACTAAGGGAGGGTTGCCTATCATCTTTGAGGATGAGGCAGTTCATTTTTTTCTTCTTATCCACGGGGATGCAGTTATAGGACCCACCAATGGAGACTATCTTAATCTCGTACAATGACTCCTCGACATCAACATTATGGGGGATAATGATTCTATATGTGGCAGTTCAATATCCATGGGATGGATTGAGATGCACTTTTATTACTTACATGCAGATGTTAAGGATCCTAATGTCATGTAGTATGCCTGTGCATATATATTATTATGCACATTGGAGGGACACTAGGAATTAATCGATGTAGAATGCTTTTTATAATGATGTATATTGGGATACTAGATGATTTTGGTCAGGTTGGGAGATACAGCTAGAGATTTTCATAAATTAAAACCACTTATAGAAATTTAGGCATGACATTCCGATCAGATAACAAATATCTTTAGAAATGTATCATGCTAATTCAGATGTGGGAATTAGAACACATCCATCCCCACTTACCTATTATTGCTGGTCCGTAGCTGCTTATATATGTGATGCCATATTCTACATGTGGATTCTAGTTCAGTCACTCAACTTTACAATTTTGTAATGCTACTATGAGTTATTAATTATAATTTATTATTATTATTCACATTCTATGTTCTATGTCACTGGAATAGTCAAGAACACCACCTTTTAAGGATTCTGAGACCAAAATTGGGTGATTATTGCCTAATATTTGATAATTTTTTACCCACTAATAAATTTATGTACTTTATTTCTCTAAATAATCAATTTCATAATATTATAATTTTTGGTTTGTAGTAACAATTTTTTTATCAAGTGTCACAAGTCAATTCAGATTTCATGGTTTACATACAAGGATATATTATACTAGCTACCTATATACTACACTGATGAGATTCACGATGCTATGACTATAATTCCTCTCATTCACTTTCTTATTTTTCAATTGAACCAGCCTGATATATTCAGGTTCTGTTATAGATTTTTTCTGTGTATTCTTTATATACCATGGTGGTCAGCATTGCTTCATTCATTCAAAAAGATAAGGAGGAATGCTGATTAATGGAAACAATGAAATGACTAGTATATGGACCCATGGGATTAACGATCAACATTTTATATCAATGGTAAGAGTACGATGTGATACCTTATAGTAGAGTAACATGTATATGACCCATGGTATAGATTGAAATCTATACAAAATCATACTCCACATGGAAGAGGATATCATAATTTGGTAAGTTAATAAATTTCCATTAGTTTGTTTTTTTATTTTTAATAAATATTTTTTAATATATTTATAGAATACTCAACTACATAATATTATCCAAATATCTAATCCATAGGAGAAGAATTTTTTTTATCTAGGTAGAATTCCATGTTGTAGTGTAGGGGACTGTGTTCGTGTATCAGGTTCTACATGATATTATCTTTGATTTTCCAACTTAGGGTGATACAATTCCTACTCAAGGAGAAAAGGTTTCTACTTAGAAAAATCATACATCATCGGATGATGTTGAGGATCCATGACAAGGATGATGTAGACCGCACCATGCTACATGTGAGGTCTCACATGTTCTATAGGTAGAGGGGAAACCTTGAGTAATCTAGCCTTATATTATTGGGGATTTGCTTCAAGAGGCATGTGATCCATTTATATTTTCAGGATGTCCATAGTTTTTTCCATATACGTTTGATTAGATCCTATATCAAGGATCATTTTCCATACCTCCATCTTTTATGACCGAGCCTTCACTGGCTATATGGTTCACCGACTAGATTATGGAAGCTCCATCCACTTATAAAATGGGAGAAGGACTAAGTTCCCAAATGACATTCATATGCCACCTACTCCCAATTATTCACATGTAGTGGATAAAAAATATGATGTTATATTACTATAGTAATATCCTTATCGAACTCATCATATTCCACCCCATCACAGATGTCATAGATCATGATACAGGTATCCGATTCACATGATAGATTGTAGGACATGTCCTCATGATAGTAAGGGAATGCACCCATTAATTTATATACTTTCTCTTGACATAGATTATTTTAGAAAACAGTAAATTTTATCGACTATATTATTTTATTTCTATAAAATTGATGAAATAATTTTTATTATCAACCCCTTTTCACAAGTTTACCTAGTGATTTAATTTTAATTTTAATTTTACTATGATTTTAAATTTCATAATCTCCCAAGGTTTAATTTTTGAAACATAATAAAACATATAATTTTCATATAGTTAACATTATAATATTATAAAAAATAATTCTTAAAAACAATCTAAATAAAACAAAAAATAGTCTAAATATAAAAAAATTTATTGAAAATAAGATGTCATTCATTATTATAATAAACCATAATTTATTAAAAGAACACAAATATAATTGACTAATAATATAATATCAACACATTAAAATATAAGTTCACAAAAATAATAGTATAATTATAATATAAATGAAATCTATAAAATTTACTAAACATATAAAAAAATTAGAAATGAATGGAATGTAAAAAAAGATTATAAATACAAATGTAATGTTTTAAAATAACTATATATTGCGCGACTAAAATTAATTTTAATTTCTGTTTTATGCAGTTTTTTAATTTTGTTTATGTTTTACAAGTTCAATAAGTGTGTTAAATTTAATTTATATTCTATTTCTAATTTTTTATTTATAGACGTTCAGATCCATCAAGTTGAAACATTATTATAATTCATATAGGTGAGATTGAATGTGTATAAATTATAAAATTTAAATTTTATATAAATGAAATTTACCAAATTTAATAAACATAAAAAACATATTTTAAAATAAAAAATCATAAATACAATAAAAATTCTAATTTATATGTCACAAAATCTATTTCATTAAAACATCACATTTTCACTTTCTAATATGAGTGGACATAATTATTATGATGTATTATATTATTAATTATTTTATATGAATTATTATTAGTGTTTTTAATATAATTAAATGTTAGTAATTACATTTTTATAATATTTAAATTAAATCATTAAATATTTACAATAATTATAATAATAAATCTTTCAAACTATGTATATAATATAATTATTAACAAACCTAATAAAGTACTTAATAATATATTATTAAAATAAATATTAATTATATTAGTAATATAAATATATTAATTTACAACAGTATTGGTATTATAAATAGATTATTTGTATTTATATGTAACTAAATAAAAGAAACCAAAAACAATATATATACTTAGCAAAAAAATATATTTTTAAAATTTTAATTATTATTTTTTTAATTTGGAAACAGGGGACATCGAACATGCATCTTTTATACTAAAAACCAATGGAGGAAAGGTAAATTCCACCATTGAGAATTATTTTTTAAAACATTTTCTTAGGTTTATTTAAAAATTTTCATTTAAAAAAATTTATAAAAAACTCTCACCCTTGTGATCCAATTTTGATTTTCATTATCTATAAAGGAATTTAGGCCATTTGTTTTGGCATTTTTGTTTGGATAATATTGACTAATTTTGTGTTTCAGGCCTCATGATGAGTTCAAGACTTTACCATGCTACATATTGAATCAATTACTGCCCATTCTACCCGAACTACCTTGTGGGTGGCCTCGAAAGAGGGATGAGTTTCCTGAAACCCATAATTCAACTATCATTCTTCTCCTTTGATTGATGGATGGGTTCCCAGTGTCATGGATTCTATACAATTATTTATATAGATTTCATAGATGTTGAAATAGTGGTTTTCCTAGATCCAACAATTCCATACTTTTGATTACCATATTTTGTATACAGTAAGATATACATGATGTATTCATACCATTATAGTGTATACTTTTCTTCATCCACTATTTAATTGTAATTTCCTAGATTAATTGGCATATCAAATAGTTATATAAGATCCCATGCTATAATGATAACCTAGAGATACTCTGACATTAATCTTAAACTAAGGACCTATGGTCTAGATACATCTTATTGACTAGATGTAGTAGATGTATTAATATTGGGTGTTGCAAGATCATAATCATTGAGACATATTCTCATGAACATCGTACATGGTGACCCCTAGTAGTGAGATAATAAGGACCAACCCACAAATAGGAACATCAAATGTTTTGGGAGTTATTGTTTATTCCAATTAACGAACATGTTAATTGGTTTCTGGACATGATATCATTAACAATGTGTGAAATTTGATTGCATACATTGATGCAAGGAAAAACAATGATATTTAAATCAGGGAGAGGTAGCTTGTATTGGGTGCATCATTGGTGGTATGAAATTTGATTAATGGTCATGAAATTATTTGTCAATACAAAGTTTAGGTAGTTTTATATTAGGAAAAGTTGATCAGAATGGTTGTACCTTCATAATTCATTGGACATCTTAGTAGAATGTTTAATCTATCTGGATAGATCAGTAAATAATAAATCAAGAAAAGTATGATGACACATTTGTGCATCTTTCATTGTGAGATATTTAATTACAAAGGGATTATAGCACATAGTTAGTGTTTGTAGGTTGGTAGTCATTTAATTGACTATCCTTATATCCGTAGGGGACTTGATGGGTTTCTAGACCATGCTATTGGTCTTTGATTTTTATTCACTACTTTCAATATAAGGGCCTAGAGGGTAACACACAATATCATATTTGAGAATCTAACTTAATCAGTTGAATAGGTATATTGGACAAGGTTAGACCCACAACATGGTATGAGTATTTTCAACGGTTTCGATCACCAAAGAAATAAATAAATTCATTATTATTCATGTTATGAAAAATTTGGATTGAATTTATTTAATGTATTTACCTGTTATGTAAATATTGGAATGAATTATTCCAATGAGCATTATTTTAATAATTAATATTTGTTTAATATTAATGGGTATTTTCATGCCGAGTTATGTGAATTGGGATTAATACCTAATATATTTTAAATATATATCAGGTATGTGATGAAATAGTAAATAATATTTACATAGGTTAGTTGATCATAATTATCTAATTAGTGGACATTCTAATTAATGGTTTTCGGAGAACTTGACTAGGTATTTTATAAAGTCCACTATAAAAATAGAGAGAGGCCCTCTCCCAATGAAAGATTAATTCATTTGTGAATGAGAGAATGTCTCTCCTCCCTCTTTCAATAGAGAGATTCTATCCCTCTCAAGTGGTGATCTATGTTCTACCTTTAAGCATCGACGATAGAGGATTACAATGGTTTTCTGTACATTGAAGATATCATCTGATTGCCATGCTAGTACTCGAAACTCAGTAATCTTCCCTCTCGTGGATTTGTAAAGAATGTGTTGATGATCTAGTGGGATCCTTCTATTGATTCTTCTAGTGAGTATTGCCAATGAAGAGTTTCTGTCGACCACACATTCATATATGAAAAGGTATGTTTACAATTATATTTTTGTGATCTTTTAATTTATGTGAGATCCTCATACCATACTAGGGCTCATGTTTTTAGCAATGAGATGTTCTGTCATCCCATCAATGAAATTTTTTAAAATCCCTGGCACTTAGCTTCTACTGTGGGACCTTGTACCTCCAACATAGGATCTGTATGATGTTTTATTGGTCATGTAATTATTTTTGGGTGGACAACTAAAAAGAGTGGTGGGTTTGCTGGAATCTATCATCTAATACTTATCCATATTGCAATGTAGAATAGAAGAGTTCCCATGCTCATTGTGCAAGTCCTTCATAATGTATATCTATGAAGGGGTAACACATCATCCTTTACTAGCTAAATAGGTGGAGTTGATTAGGAATTAGGGGTGAAATTTTGGACCCATTCTAATTATATTTATAATTTATTTTTAAACTTTTATGTATTCTTCAAGTTGAGGTATGTTTTCTAGGCCACTGGGTCTCTGGTTCCAATGGGAAATATTATAAAATTTATTTCTTCAGGTCTATGGGTCATGTATTGGGTTACCTATTAAAAAATTTTAAAAGGGTGATTCTATTTTCATTATTTAATAACATGTGGATTGACCCTAAGTATCTTTTAAATAATATAATTTTTCATGAACTTCACGTATCCCTTGTTATGAACAATGTGTCAACTTAACACAATCAACACATGTCTTTGAAATACTAGTTAAAAATAATCACATTTGAAACTCATTAAGCATTCATCTTCTCCACATATTGACAACAAATTCAGCTTAAATAAATCACTCATGTTGTTCAATATCAAAAAGATTATTGATAATAATAAATTTTACATTAATAAATCATTATAATAATTTTAGAAACCATGTGTTTACATATTTGATTTCTTGAAATATATAGTGAAATTCATTAGAGGAGTTAATGAACTGATTTAATATAGATATTAGTGAAATATAAAAAGTTTTTATTTTGAAAAAGGAAATTGTAGGTGTTAAAAAAATATAACCAAACAAGGATGGGGCATTGAAGTCAATTGAGTACAACACCAATTTAGTACAATGGTTTAAATTTCTTGACCAAAATTATCACATTTGAAACTCATTTAATTTTCATCTTTTCAATTTATTGATGAAAAATTCAACATTAATAAATCAATGAGGTTCGTTAATATTAATAACATTAATACTAATAGTAATTAATGCAGCATTAAGACTTCATTATAACAATTCCATCATCTAAGAGATTATTTATTTAATTTAATAAAATATACGGAAATATTCATTGAGAAATTTTTGTAATTCATTTCAAGAAGATATTTATGAGACATATCATGTTTGTATTTTGACAAAGGGTATTGTAAGTGTCAAAAAAATAGAACCAACCATGTGTGGCTGGATAAATTCAACTACTTTCAAGACCCACCTATCATAATAGTTTAAACTTATTGACAATGATCATCAGATTTGAAACTCATTAACTTTTCATATTTTCAAAATACTAACAACAAATCATTTGGATTCTTTAATATAAAAATCATTATCAAAATTAACAAATGTAATAGTAATAATTCATTATAATAATTATTTCCAAAAAGAGTTTATATATTGGATTTTTTATAATATATAACCACACTCATTGAAGTATTTCTTGGATTTGTTGTGACAATGACCTAACACATAGTGTTTGAATAGTTTCATGACCAGGGTGAGTGTGGGGTTGCCTTTATAGAGGACCAGAACTACTATGTGGTAGAAAAAGTGGACCACTATATTAGGGTGTCCCCACTAGGATTTCACTCGGGCCTAATGGAGTGAAAATGATTTCAAAAAAGGACATTCAAAATACATATTTCATGTGGGACACAAATCCTAATGTGAAAAATTCATCTATTAAAAAATTAAAACACACATAATACATGATCAAAATGATATCATTGGGATATTCTACTACGTCATCCACATAGGGTTTCAGCATGCAAAGAGGTGTTGCATCATTATTTCTATGTTCATGTTAATACCATGAATATGATATGATCCATCCTGTGAGATTATATTAAGATAAATCTATGTTTGGGAAGATTGAGATACAAGTTTTAAATGAAATTATAAGGACAAAAAACTAATTAATATGAGATTTACATTGAGGTTACAGTAACATGTTATTGTGTGATACCGCAAATACTGTAAGTTGAGTGACTACGTTGAATTTTTTTAAGGTGGTAGAGAACATATTTGTAATGAACAAAAATTATTTTAAATAAATAATAGTTTGTTTGGATCCTATTTTTGTTTTTATTCATATTTCAGAAATTATTTGGTGGATTAGAGAATCTAATAGAGATTAAAAGGGGTGTTTCGTCTAGCCTACTTCCAAAAAACAGTCTCAACATTATCACTCTTAGGACCATGAAAAAATGGAAGAGGTTGTTCCATAATAGAAAATGATAAACTATAGAGTGTTATATTGTAGGGTCTACATTAAAGATACCATTGTTGATTGTGGGATCAAGGATACTACATTTTGCTTCTTAAAACCTACCATAGTGATCCATTCTCATATACGTTGGACCAACCTAGAGATATTTGTTCTTGTAGGGTAATAAAATTTAGTTTCATTTTTGTTTTGGAGAGTTTAAAAGTATCTAATGTATTGAATATAATTTTTCATTTTATTTTTCCTTGATTCCATGTCCCAAATTAATGAGGTTAATTGATTAGTCTTAAACACATCAGGTTTTAAATAAATAACCCCCTACAAGTAATCATCTTCCTCCACCGATCGACATTGTTATAGAACACCGAAGGAAATAAATACATACCTACATGACACATACCATGAATTCAGTACACAATGGCTTTAGGTTCCAAACTACTTCACACATATGTCCCATTCCTTGGACCATTATGGTTTCATGAATGATTGTTCTGTGTCCACAACTGTACACCTTATGTCATATTGACCATATCAATGATAACCCTATAAAATGGTTCACCCGTCTTAAACCATGGTGTATATTCCATCACAACTCCATGCCACAGCCTCTTCCTTTCACCGTAGAGACCACCAATTTTTTCATAATCACTTCTTCTCTCTTCATAGACGAACTTTTGGATCCCTTTTGATGGATATCGACCAAGGGAAAGTATAGATTTACTACTTTCTGGTCATGATTATTCCATTCCATTCTCTAGAACCCATTTCATGTTTGATTGATCAGTTCTAGGATATCTTAGAGTATATTCATACTTTGATTAGAGTGTGAGCAGGGTTCAGGTAATGACTCACTAAGAATGACTAAATATTGACATTGACAACATTGATAGGAATTTCATTACGTTTTTTGGCTCTTGTTATGCATGATTCCAAAATATGATTTATGTGTTGGAATTTTTGATACTATGATTAGTTTTTATAACATGTGTGTGGGTAGCCCATGATACCCATTGTGATACATGATTACATGAGTTAAATTTGTGTAGTTGATTTCCATGTTTGATTTAGTTCACATGATGTAATTTAATCTTCTTTATAATCATGATGATATGCTATTATTCCTTATGTTCATAACACTTTTGTATATTACCAAGCATGCGCTTATCAGTGGTATATTATATAGCTGGACCTTCACTGTATTTATCCCTTAGTGGGGGAGTGTTCTTGATTTTAATGTGTTAGTTATAATGTACCTAATAAAAGGATGGAGGTATGAGGTATCCGTCATGTATTGATAGGGGTGCACTCGTGAAATCTTTGATCTTCCATGGGACATGAACCACGAGGAGGCCTAGTTGAAACTAGAGGTCAGTGGGTGACAATGTCTTAATGAGGGATTGATGAGACCGCATAGCATGAAAACATGACACTGTGAAAAGGGTATATAGATGATAGTTGTGATACCACTGACTTGTTCCATTATCTTCCAACATGGAGCCGAAGTAGGTACAACTAGGAATTTGTGGTGACTTGGTGATCAGATGATGAGTTAGTTATGGATTGTATGTTTATTCCATTAAATATTCACTAATATTATTTCCTTATCTTGTTATAATTGAGAATAGCATTTTAAGGACCCAATTATTGTTCCCAACTAAGTCATGCACTCACACTATACTCATAAATATCATTGTGCTTATAGATCTCATGAGATACCTGATGAAGTTCATTGGACCTATGGTTGTAAGATGTTAAGAGGATCATATTGATAGTGGTAGACAATATGGATTATAGTGAAAGCACATTTATTCCTTCATTAATTCACTTTTATCAATTTGGAAAGACTTAAATCATTGTGAGTGATTTATTAGTATGAAATTCATGAAATATTTTGTTTAATTAATTTTTCTGTGACTAAATTATTATTATTATTATTATTATTATTATTATTCATCCCCTGAAATTATATATAGGTTATAGTCTCCCCATCAATGTACATAGACCCTAGCTGCAAGTCATAAGACTCTTGGGTACTGGGAGGATGGCATGAGGTCATGTGGAACTCTAGATTATAATTGGTTGTTTAGGACTGGGTGTAAAAAATTGGTATTAGAGCACCATGATTTGTCTAAGTTGTTTTTTATCTTTCCTTGATTTGGGATTATATATATATTAGGTAATAATGCTGGGACTCTTGAAAAATAACCATTCTAGTGCTTGGCTAGAACTTTATGGTAGACCATAGAGATTCCATAAATGTGAGAATTAATGTATTTTTATTTTACAATTGACTAATATCACCTTGGGTGATGCACTTGGTATTTATATGTGACTTATGAAATTTATAATGTGTTCATGCATAATTACTAGGAAAATGGGTTCACATGCCATATATATATACTTGTTTTTGTGTTTCATAGATGTTTATTAATTGAATTCGTTGACTTTTTCTATCTATTTGTGACAATTTCACTATATTTTAATATATTTGTGTTGTTGTACTATTATATCCTTATTGGTATTGATTAGATTAACTAAGAATGTTTTTGGGTTATTATATATATGATTATCAGTACTAATGTGTTAGGATGGAGAACAGAGTTAGTTATAGAAGTGTTATACCTTTGGTTGGGGGAAGAATCCTAAGAAAACTTTTTTTGATCCCCAAGACTGGATCAGAATTGTTTATGATACTAAATTTTCTTTTGATGGAGATGATACCACCTCATAGATGTTTGATTGTACTGACAGTTAACAAATCTTCTCTTGAGCATGTTCTTAAACCTTAGTGGTTTTGGCAGTAGTCCATTTCGAGCAACCAAAATGTTCCATGGTAGACTATGATCAGTATTTCGAGCTCTAGAATACCCCCAAATTTTAGGGAATCAATGCACTACATGATGATGAGCATGGTTTTGTCACTATAGATAGAATCTTTGATCATGTTGAGGCACCTGTAAATTAGAAGGTGGAGATGGTAGTGTTCAGGCTATAGGGACCTTCTATGAATTAGTGACAAGTTATGGGTTATTCTGATATATTTCAAGGACTTTTATTGGAAGCCTTCAAGGAATTTTTAGATATTTATTTCCAAAAACACTAAATATTGACTAATAAATTGAGTTTAAAGAACATCAACCAGGCTCTATTAAATTTTCAGTCTAATCAACATGATTTACATAACTAATTAATTTTACAATTTATCAATAGTTATGAGGCTCAGAAAGACCCAAAATTTCAAAATATAACATTGACCTAACCTTATATAGCATGTCCCCAGCTTTGACCAAAACATTCTACTCAGATGTTCTCAGGAAGTCCCTAACTTTTGATTGGATTATGGAGGATTAATAAGATGTTGGTCTTTTCCAACCATTCACTAATTACATGGGAGGACCTTCTACTACTACTATGAGTAAATAATCTAGTGGAAGGAAGAGAAAGACAGTAAAAATGTAGTGGACTAGTGGCATACATGTGATGTAGAGTTTGGTGTCTTCGTTTCTATCTAGAGGTGACCTAGAGTGTATAAACTATGGGATGTTCCGAAACATTATTCGGGTATAGAAATCACCCTAGATTCAGTGCTAGAAATGATGCAGAATAGAACACCTTCAATATTTTTTAACCATATCAATGTTTATGAGGTGGAGACAGCCATGACAATGGTTTTGTAGGTCTAAACAGGGTTCTTAGTAGCATACCCAGACTGGATATAACACATGGGTAACGGGTTTTATGGATGCGGCTAGTCACGTTAGTGCTATTAATCATACCCCATCAGATATTGGAGGGGGTCCATTTATAATTCAATGAATGGAATTGATCACACCCACTCCCTCTATTTGTTTGTTTTATATATGTGATCCACATTCCATGATATCCTCACTACAAGTTATTGTAATTGACCTAACGGTTATGTTTCCCTCTATTTTAGTCTCCATTAACACACCATTGGGGATGAAAGTTGAACACCTCCAACAATGCCCATATTTTCTTATAGTTTTATCCATCTATGGGAATATGTGGGAGTTCACGATTCAATTGATGATGACGTTTGATGTTCTTCTTGAAATGGATTGGCTGACCAACTATTGATCTCACGTAGACACTTATTGGAGATATGTTTTTTTTTCACATAAAAAATGTAGCGAAGCTGTTGAAGACCAAGTAGTGGGAACTGGGAGTAGGATGAGTTAGACTGAACTTTATCAATTTAAGAAAATTATAGAATATATGGGTGTCTTTTCTCTTTCTGTAGCATCAAAAACACTCTCCACATCTTTTATTGTAGTTATGGATATCTATTCGTATTGCTTCCAAGATATTTTTTATAAATATCTCCAAATAAGGGATTTGAATTTGAGTTAGAAATCATACTAGTTGAGAAATCAATTTTGATACACCCATATCATTTGAAATTAACCAAAATGAAGGATATCACTTTAAAATTGGATGAATTTTGGAGAAAATACTTTATTAGGCTAAGTACTTCACCTTGGGGTGAGTTGAGGTTATTCTCTCTCAAGGAATATGGTAGTCTTTGACTATATATTCATTACCAAAAGCTAAACCTAGTTATCTTGAATACATGATATCAATTTATTATCAATGATCTTTTTGATTAGTTATGGGGATCCTAGTGGTTCTCTAAGATTGGCCTTCATTCGGTCTATAACCAATTGTGTGTTAAAGAGAATGCATTTTGAATATGTTTTTTAAATAAGGTGTGGATTGTATTGAATACATAGTAATGAAAATCATTCTTATGAATTATCGATAGTGTTCATATCACTCATGAATTGTACCTTACATCTATAATAGGGACCATTTTTCACTACATTTTTTATAAATATCTTCTTCTACTCACTAATACTAGAGCATCATGCTAGGAACCTATATATAGTAAAATGTAATCATTGAGAACATCATAGTTATGAAAATTTGTCAAAGTTTGACCTTTTTATTTTAGAGGGGAACATTCTAAGATATATCATTTATGATACTGATATATTTATAGACATAGAAAATGTTTAGGAATTCATGTGCTGGACATGTCTCTAGAATGTGTTTGAGAACAATATCCCTCATAGATTGGTAGGATATTATCGATGGTTTACCTAGGAATTTTCCTAACTATGAAATCCCATGATAGAGATAATGAATAAGAAAGTGAAGTAAAAATAATTATATCTATGTCAAGAGGCATACCATAAGCTAATGATATTATTGATGATATATAATGTACTAATTCTCCATGATCCTCTGATTGGAAATGCAGTGTATTGTGATGCATCAGGTATTTGATTAGGAGTCGTGCTGATACAAAGAGAGTAGGTAGTACCATATGGGTCATGTTAAATTCAAACCCATGAGTAGAAATAACCAATACATGAATTGGAGCTGGCATCGTTGGTTCATGAAATAATGTGTCACTGATTCCATATATTTAGAGATAGAATTATTTTAAAAAAATGCCATTAGAGTCTTCACTACATATTCACATAGAGGTACATGAATCTAATAATGATGATGTAGGTTTATTATATATATAAATTCAATTTTTAGATTAATTAATTACCAAGTATGGTTAAGTTCATGTAAGATTAACTTATTCATAAGATGTAAGGTGAGAAGGTGCTAGGTGAGATACCCTCAGTTGAGCAATGAAACATGATGATCTTGTTGTATTAATATAGGATGGATGAGTATGAGCATCATGGGTCTATTAATTGTACTCCTGTGGTGATCACATCATTAATTATGGAATAGGTGAATGCTAGTTTAGTTTCTGACCAATAGTGTGTTGTGATGTTGGAACAACTAGATTTTTCTGATCAGATGCCCAGATGATTGGTGGATTATGACAATGTGATATTGGTTAATGGGAGAGTAGTTGTAACACCGTAAGATTTCATAGTGTGTTACTTCTTCAAAATAAATCAATAACTTTCACTACAATGAGTTCAAGCGCACCATGACATAACAAACAAGCAAGATGTAACATCCCAGGTAAATGAATAATAAGATATTTTCATAATTAGTAATATTTTTGAATTAATTATTAATTTTAGTTTAAAGCGGTTTCTATGTTCGATAGCATACAAGATACGCAACAACGGGTTTCTTTTAAATCTTCTGTTGCACACTAATAATATAATATTATTATTTTAAGTAGTTGTTAACTCCTAGCCGTTTTATTGGTGGGACTAAACAAAACTAACTATAATATGATTATTGATGTATGTACAAGTTAGAGGATTAAAATGTGAATGAATCTAATTTTAAGTATAATTTACATTAAACGGCCGACTTACCACCTTTAAATGGAAAACCCTTTTTAAATATAGTTTTTGTCACATTAATACATTATATATGAACAAATAAAAATCATTCTTTAGAATGGGGACATCAAAATTTACTTTGGGTAAATTATGGTATTTTTCTTATAAAGTTCATTTTTTATGAATATTGAAAAATATTGTATTTTAAGTAAAAATTGTATTTTAATCAAATTTATTTATATGGTTAGATTATCTTTTTAATTGATCTTAAAGTGAAAATGAAATATATTTTTACCATTTAATCAAATGTTGGTCATTGGAGTTATTTTCTCTTTGAAATTGGACTTAAACAAGTGTCAAACTTTTGATAGTAATTGTTTCTAAAAAAACGTTATTTGTTTTTATAACTGGAAATAATTTTAAAATTAAATAATTCCACTTCTATATTTTGAATTTGGAAAAATGGACATAATTTTTTAATTCTGAATATCAAATATATCTTAGGCATAATTTTTGGTATTTTCCAGTAAAACTTCAATTTTTGATGAATAGTGAAACAACTTAGTGGTAGTTAAAAAAAACTGAATTTTTCATATAAATGAAATTTTACCACATCTCTGAATTTAATTTCAAAAATCCGACATAAATGTTTTTTATTAGTTAGTAAAATGTTCATCAATAGGATGAAAATAATTTTTTGTGAATAGTAACTTTTGACTTTTATTTAACGCAGTTAAAGGTAAATAAGGTAATTCAAGGTTAAAAGAATATTATAATAATTAAAAATTACCCTAACACTTGTCCAAATATTATTGGTTGAGTCATTTACGACCATGGGAATCATTGGGTCGATTTTGGGTCCCCATTGATCCACCTGGGAGTGAAAATGTCAATTTAGATAAATTAATTTAATCTAAAGAGAAAATTAACGTTAACAGAAATCGTTTAGTAATTGATTTTTTATGGAGTTATATAAGTATTATTTTCGACTATAAATATTAATTGGAAATCTATAAAGATTTTTTAAATCATGGTAATTTTTTAATAATTTTTAAACATCAAATGAATTAAATTACTTATGACACAATAATGATGCAGTATTTACATCACTAATAAATGATTTAAATAAATAAGATTATAATGATTAAAATATTATCCAAAACCTGTCAAATTACTATTGGATGATTATATTTCACCCATGAGGCATCTTATCTTCGACTATAATGATTTTTGGACCATTTGAAACCGAATGTCATTATATTATAAAATAATATTTTCACTCTTCCCTAAAGAGCCCCTCCTCTCCCCTATAAAAAGAGACCACTTCTATGGAACTCAACACACCTCTAAATCTATTTGGCTCGTCAAAACTCTACCCAATTACACTCCCTACATCGCTCTCATCTTCCTAGAAGCATCACCTTAGGAATAAGTCACTTCAAGAAGTTCTTTGGTTCAAACCAAAGGATGTTACCCAAATTAATGGTAATGGTTTCTCTTAAGTTGTTTTCTTTTATTTTGCTTCTCCAACCAATAAAATCTTTTTATTTCCTTAATTTTCTAAGAACAAAAATATCCTCAATATACTAGGATGTTGTTATAAGAATTATTCGAACTACACTTACACACACCTCCATCTAATGGATGAAGAACATAATGTTTCTGTGGATGGAAAACTAAGACTCACGAAACGATGATTATTCAATTACATCTTACCGCCTCTCATGGTGGAAATTATGATGGAACTGGATTTTTATATGATATATATTATTTTTATGATTTCCTTATGCTTATGTACTTCTCAATTATATCATGCCTTTATGGTTTCCATAGTGGGTAAATACGATAATCTCATTAGAGAAGTGCGGACTACCGCCCCCTCAAAGTGATGTGATTCGTTAATGCCCTATGTGGGATGTATAAAGGATAGAGTTAAATATATAATATATGATATTATACTAGGATTATAATATACCTATGTATCTTTTTGTTTTAATTCCATTAAAGTAAGAAATAGAAATGAAAGTAGTGTTCATCCGTACTTACGGTTTACCGTCTCCATAAATGGTGCGTTTCATTTCTTACCTCTAAATGTTATGTACTATTATAAATACTTGTATATACAGAATGTATTTGATATATATGATATCTAAATCATGAATACCATTCTGGATATGATGAACTATTGACCATATGGACAACATGTAATTATAAGAAGTCCATTTTGACTCAAGTACCAAATATCGACAAAATAAACGTTATTAACATAAATGTATACATAATGTTTATAACATTGTAGTAATTGATATAAAATGAATAATAAACAAGAAAAAGGTTCTTAAGAAAGTATAAATTAACTTTGTTTTATTATTCAGAATATTAATAAATGAACGGGTCAAGTTGGACACGAGGTAAGAGATTTTCATCTCACTCTTTATTCTTGTGAGTTTCATGCCATATTGCCACTATTACCTTTTGAGAGTTGTATGTACTACCCATAATTGTATTCTTTTTTTAATACAATTAAATTTATTTTTATTTACATATTCATTGTATGATTCTTCTTTCATGGGTTGTATGTTTTTTAAGTTACCAAATTGGTAAGGGTTTATTTCACAATCTCGTTATTATCCGAGGTTGTTTATACGTATTTTTCTACTTGAACCTCTTTAACATTCACATCCATGTTTCTTAAAAATGTCATTAAAAACATTTTTACTATTTAATTTAAAATGGGTTAAAGTCATTTATACCCTTATATGTTTTTTTACATGAATTAGTCCATCGTTTTCCAAATAAGGTACTTGTTGACCTTTTCGACAAATTTAAGGTAAGAATGTTTTTTAACTTATACGGTGGGTGCATCTATTTTCTTCCATTATAACTTCGTCGAAGATTCCCTTACAAGCTTATAAGAATAATTTAAACAATATGTATTATTTTATAATTACGTGACTTCTAAATTATTTCAAAAAAAGTTATATTTCTCTCAAATAGTTTTGATTTCATCTATGTCAACATCATTTGATGGATTTTAAGCTTATTTGAAGTTGATTTATTATGATACAAAACGACCATATTTTATTGAAGGTTTGGTGATATGTTTGATAATGGATGATTTATTCTTATGTCACACATAGTTTATGGTTAATGTATTGACATTTCAAAATTTAGATTTAATACGAATGTTTATGTTATATTTCAACCTTTTCATCAGATGAATGTGTTGGAATAGTATATTTTCGGATGGGGACCGATAAAAGTAAGCCCTCCGGGTTGGGATCCGGGTATAGAAGACCCTCTGGTTTGGTCTCTGGTTATTAGGGGAACTTCGGGCTGGTGTCCGGTTATTAGAGGCACTCTGGGTTGGTGTTCGGTTATTAGAGGCTCTCAGGGTTGGGTTCCGGTTACAATTATCCACAAAGTCATGGAACGAGGCCTTGACAAAGAAATTAAAAGTTCAGCATTATGCATTCTGTCATTATGAATGTCGTTATTGATATTGAATTTTATTATTTGATTATTATAATATCCATTTGAATAAGTAAAAGGAATCATTTCATTTAATCTTTTCCATATTATGCTGAAGTTCAAGTTTAAAAGGCTTTTGTTTTAGTTATACATTTCCTAAAAGGTTTATGTTTATTTAAGAAAGTTTCTGCAATATTATTATCCTTACTAAGCATCTGACCTCACCCCTTTCAATGTTTTATTTCTCCCAGGATTCCAAGAAGTGTATTGTTATTGATATGCAGGGATAAGATAATGGAATAATATCATTCATAAAGGATTATTTATGTTGTTTTGAATGTTATGAGGTGTATTATAAAATCCATGTACATAATATATTTTCCAAGACTTCTAAACTATCAGTCCATCTGGAATTGATTCCTAGTAATCATGGCAATGTATTAAAATAATGCACAGACTCTAGGTAACTGGGGTCGAGGTGTTACAGTTTGTATTAGAGGATGTTTAGAAATAACCTTGGAAGCTAAATTTAGATAAACTCTAATTAGACCACATAACCATAAGATAGTGTTTGAGGATTATTATAGAAGAACATCCTAGAATTTTGAAAATTTAAAGATTTTGTGAGTTTTACGAGCAATACATCCCTGTCTGGATTTGAGCAGGTAGAGGTGGCTCTGGCACAAATGTACCTAGGCGTAAAACCCGAAAACACCGCTTTGAGCTAGACTCGAACAGGAACTGGTGCATGACAACGGGCCTTGCTGCATTCTTGGTTACGACACTCCCGGGGGATATGCTTAGGATTATTCACATTATTTTTACAAAAAATTATAAAGGGTTTATGAGTATATACTTCCTCAATGAAAACATATTTATGATTATGGATTATATCTATAAACTGTTCAATTTATGTTAAGTGTTTTATTAGTATGGAATTATGTATTTCGATTAATAAACTTATCTAGTTTATGCCATTGTTTAGAAATGGTACATAGTGGAAGGAATGAAAACTGTATCAATGCACAAACTCCATGTAGAGATTTCCCTCCTGCTCAAGATAATTATAGTGGAGCTAGTGATACAACTGGTGTTGAACAGCTAATTACCGTACTGGGATAACTCACTCAGGTTATGAATAATAACCTTACCCTTATGGAGCACCCTAATCTGCAGCGTGGAGGATCCATGTTAGACTGCTTCATGAGGCAACAACCACCATTATTCATTGGGGGTACAAATCCCATAGTAGGTAAGGAATGGATAAATCACTTAGAGAAAATATTACATGCCTTGGGGAGTTGTGAAAGGGAAATATTTGTCATGGCAGTTTATCACCTCAATGGAGATGCTGATTAATGGTGGTCATTGATTCAAAACACATAGAAAGATGATGAAGTATTGAATATGGAATGGAGGGAGTTCAAAGAGATATTCTTAGAAAAATACTTTCTTCAAGACCATCGAGCAGATATGGAAAGGCAATTTATGAGTCTGAGGCAGAAGGAAGATGAGAATGTAGCAAAGTATGAGGCTAACATTACTAGGTTAGCAAGGTATGCTTCAGACTATATAAATAACCCAAGAAGTAAGATTGATCATTTCTTTGATGGGTTAAAACCATTTCTCCGTCGAGATTTAGTATCACAATCCTTCTCTTCATATGATGACATTGTCTCGTGCGCTATCAAGATGGAAATGGAATTTTCTAAGTCTTATGACATCAAAGAAAAGCAAGAGAAGAAGAGATCTTCTGATCAATCTGGAAATAGAAATAAGAAGAAGAAGTGAAAAGTTGAACATCCATCCTGTAGTAAATGTGGGAAGAAACACCGCGGTTCTTGCTTGAAGGGAATTGGAGTCTGTTACAAGTGTGGTGAAAAAGGCCACCATGCTCGTGATTGCAAGGGAAAGAAAGAGGATATCAATGTTGAATGCTGCAATTGTAGGGAAATGGGGCATTATGAAAATGAATGTCCTAAGCGTCCGGGAAACTTACCTCAGAATGGTTAATGGGATCAAGGCCAATCATATGCTATTACTATAGTTGAAGTGGAATAATTAATGTATTGGTGCTTTTGGACTCAATGATTATATTCTGGTTATAAGAATAATGTGATATATATAAGGATTGTATTGTTGTACTTGTTGTTTTCATTAAGGTTTTAATATGATTAAAGTAATAATAGTAGGTGACAATAAGAGAAAGGTTAGAATGGATTAAGTTTGAATGATTATTTTTGGATTATTAGAAAAGGGCAACACGCAGACTGTGGGACATCCCGCCGCGTCGGACAAGGCTGTGGGAATCGAACCCACAACCATAGTGTGATTTGGATTTACCGCCATCAATTGGACTACGTGATGTCCCTGGATTGTATAATGTTGATTCTTTTTTTAAAGGGTCTGATATGTGAATTATAAATTCATTATAATTGGGACCCTATACGATTAGGAAAAATAGAGTATTTTGAGTGGTATTATCTTTTATAGTGAAAGATGAATTTTTGGTAGAACTTAGTTAAAGGATGGGACATTACTTGTCAAGTAAGTATTTTTTTCTTCTCTTATTCAATGATGAAATTAATTCTTATACTTTAGTGAAGGGATCTTAAAACAAAAAAATGTGTTGTCCTAATACCATATGTTTTGTTGAACAGGTGATATTTTTAATCATCATAGATTGATGAATTTAAGTACCTCAATTTTACACTTGTTTGTGATTGATGACCTCAATCACTACCTATAAATATTTACGTTTTCCCTCCAATTATACTTCTCTAATTTCCACCAATTTTCTCCTAATTGAGATCTTGATTTGTTGGTGATCCTTTCATTTCTATTTTCCTCTTATTAAGACTAAATTTTATTAAAAAAATTTCCTAAGTGGGTTTTCCCACAAAGATATTTTCTATAATTCAACCATTATATTCAAATAACAATATCAAATTTTGAGGAATCAATTTATTGAAGGATGGAAGAATTTAACACCCCAAGATTTCATAGTGTGTTACTTTCCCAAATAAATCAATAGCATTCACTACACTGTGTTCAAGCGCACCATGACTTACCAAACAAGCCAAATGTAACATCCCAGGTAAATGTAGAATCAGAGATTTTAATAATTATTAATATTTGTGAATTAAATATTATTTTTAGTTTAAAGGGGTTGCTATGTTCGATAGCGTACCAGATACGCAACAACGGTTTTCATTGAAATCTTACGTTGCACACAAATGATATAATATTATTATTTTAAATGGTCGTTAACTCCTATTTTTTGTATCGGTGGGACTGAACAAAACTAAATACAATATGATTAAACTTGTATTTACAAGTTAGATGCTTAAAATGTGAATGAATCTTATTTTAAGCATAATTTACATTAAAAGGTCGATTTACCGCCTTTTAATGGAGAACCATTTTTAAATCTAGTTTTGGTCCCTTTAATACATTATATATGAATAAATAAAATCATTCTTTAGAATGGGGACATCAAAATTTACATTGGGTAATTTTTTGTATTTTTCTGATAAAGTTATTTTTTTATGAATAGTGAAAAATATTGTATTTTAAGTCAAAAGTGTCTTTTAATCAAATTTATTTGTATGTTTAGATTACCTTTTTACCATTTAATCCAATGTTGGTCATTGGAGTTAATTTCACTTTGAAATTGGACTGAAACAAGTCTCAAACTTTTGATAGTTATTGTTTCTTAAAAACACGCTATTTGTTTTGATAACAGGAATTAATTTTAAAATTTAATAATTCCACTTCAATGTTTTGAATTTGGAAAAATAGACATCATTTTTGAATTCGGAATATCAAATATATCTTAGGCTGAATTTTTGGTATTTTCCAGAAAAACATCAATTTTTGATAAATAGTGAAACCACTTAGTGGTAGTTAAAAAAAACTGAATTTTTCATCTAAATGAAATTTTACCACTTTTGTGAATTGACTTTCAAAAATCCGACATACATGGTTGTTATTATTTAGTAAAATGTGGTTCAATAAGATGAAAATAATTTTCGGTGAATAGTAACTTTTGACTTTTATTTACAGCTGTTAAAGATAAATAGGGTAATTCAATGTTAAAAGAATATTATAATAATTAAAAATATCCCTAACACTTGTCCAAACATTATTGGTTGAGACATTTACGACCATGGGCTTCTTTTGGTCGATTTTTGGACCCCATTGATCCAATTGGGAGTGTAAATGACAATTTAGATAAATTAATTTAATGTTAAGAGAAAATTGACATTAATAAAAATCATTTAGTAATTGATTTTTATATAGTGTAATATAAGTCTTATTTTCGACTATAAATATTAATTGAAAATCTAAACATATTTCCTACATCATGGTAATTGTTTTATAATTGTTAAAAATCAAATGAATTAAATTATTTATGACACAATAATGATGCAGTATTTACCTCATTAATAAATGATTTAAATATATATGATTATAATGATTAAAAAATTATCCAACACCTATCCAATTCTTATTTGTTGATTATATTTCGGCCATGAGACATCTTATCTTCAACTATAATAATTTTTGGAAAATTTGAAACTGAATGTCATTATATTATAAAATAATATTTTCACTCTTCCCTAAAGAGCCCCTCCTCTCCCCTATAAAAAAAGACCACTTATATGAAACACCACACACCTCTCAAGCCATTTGGCTCGTCCAAACTCTACCCAATTACACTCCCTACAACCCTCTCCTTTTCCTAGAAGCCTCACCTTAGGCAGAAGTCACTTCAAGAAGTTCTTTTGTTCAACCAAAGGAAGTTACCCAAATTAAAGGTAATGGTTTCTCTTATGTTGTTTTCTTTTATTTTGCTTCACCAACCCATAAAATCTTTTTATTTACTTTATTTCTTAACAACACAAGTATCCTTAATATACTAGGATGTTGTTATAGGAATTATTCAAACTACACTAACACACACCTCCATCTAATGGATGAAGAACATAATGTTTCTGTGGATGGCAAACTAAGCCACATGAAACGATGATTGTTCAATTAAATATTACCGCATCTCATGATGGCCATTATGATGGAACTGTATTTATATATGATATATATTATGTTTATGATTTCCTTATGATTCTTTACTTCCCAATTATATCAAGCCTTTATGGTTTCTATAGTGGGTAAATACGATAATCTCATTAGAGGAAGTGCGGACTACGACCACCTCAAAGTGATCTGATTCGTTAATTCCCTATGTTGGATGTATAAAAGATACTGTTAATTTTATTATATATGATATTATACTGGAATTATAATATACCTATGTATCATTTTGTTTTAATGTCATTAATGTAATAAATAGAAATGAATGTAGTGTTCATGCGTACGTACGGCTTACCATCTCCATGAACGGTGTGTTTCATTTCTTACCTCTAAATGTTATGTACTATTATAAATACATGTATATACTAAATATATGTGATATGTATGATATATAAATCATTAATACCATTCTGGATATGATGAACTATTGACCACATGGACACCGTGTAATTATAAGAAGTCCATTTTGACTCAAGTACCAAATATCGACAAAATAAACGTTATTAAAATAAATGTATACATAATGATTATAACATTGAAATAATTGATATAAAAGGAATAATAACCATGAAAAAGGTTCTTAAGCTATTATAAATGAACTTTATTTTATTATTCAGGATATTAAAGAACGAACGGGTCATGTTGGACACGAGGTATGAGATTTTCATCTCACTCCTTATTCCTGTGAGATTCATGTCATATTGCCAGTATTACCTTTTGTGTTGTGTACGTACTGCCCATAATTGTATTCTATTTGTATTACACATTAATTTATGTGTATTTACATATTCATTATATGATTCTTCTTTCATGGGTTGTATGTTTCGTAATTTACCAAATTTGTAAGGGTTTATTTCACAATCTCTTCATTATCCGAGGTTGTTTATATGTATTTATCTACTGTGACCTCTTTATCATTCACATCAATGTTTCTTAAAAATGACTTTCAAAACATTTTTACTATTTATAAGAAAATGAGTTAAAGTCATTTATACCCTTATAGGTTTTTTTAAAGGAATCTTTCAGTCGTTTTCCAAACAAGGTATTTGTTGACCTTTTCGACAAATATAAGGTAAGAATGTCTTTTTAACTTATATGGTGGGTGCGGCTATTTTTCACCATTATAACATCGTCGATGCTTCTTTACAAGCTTATAAGAGTATTTTCAAGTATATGTATTATTTTATAATTACGTTACTTTTAGTTTATTTCAAAAAAGAGATATTTCTCTCAAATAGTTTTGATTTCATCTATGTCAACATCCTTTGATGGATTTTAAGCTTATTTGAAGATGATTTATTAAGATACAAAACATCCATATTTTATTGACGATTTTTTCATATGATTGACTATGGATGAGTTATTCTTATGTCACTCATTGTTTATGTTTAATGTCTTTACATTTCAAAAGTTTGATTTAATACGAATGTTTATGTTATATTTCAACCTTTTCTTCAGATGAATGTGTTGGAATAGAATGTTCCGAGTTGGGGACCGGTAAAAGTAAGCCCTCCGGGTTGGGGTTCGGTTATAACAGACCCTCCGGTTTGGTCTCTGGTTATTAGAGGCACTCCGGGTTGGTGTCCGATTATTAGAGGTACTCCAGATTGGTGTCCGGTTATTAGAGGCACTTCGGGTTGGGTTCCGGTTACAGTTAGCCCCTAGGTATTTGCATGCGGCCTTGGAAACGAAATTAAAAGTTCAGCATTATGCATTCCGTCCTTATGAATGTGGTTGTTGATATTGAATGTGATTATTCGATTAATATAATATCCATGTGAAAAAGTAAATGGAATCATTTCTTTTAATCTTTGCCATATTATGCTGATGTTCAAGTTTAAAAGACTTTTGTTTTAGTTATACATTGCCTTAAATGTTTATGTTTATTTATGAAAGTTTTCACTGTATTATTATCCTTACTGAGCTTCTGAGCTCACCCCTTTCAATGTTTTATTTTTCCCAAGATTCCAAGATGTGTATTGTGATTGATATGCAGGGATAAGACAAAAGAATATTTTCATTCATAAAATATTATTTATGTTGTTCTGTATTTTATGATGTGTAATGTAACATCCATGTATATAATATATTTTCCAAGACTACTAATCAATCGGTCCTTCTGGACATGAGTCCTTGTAATCATGCCAATGTATTAAAATAATGCACCGACTCTAAGTAACTGGGGTCGGGGTGTTACAGTAGTAGTCCTTAATTTCATCAGAGGGGTGAAGATTGGAGATTACCATACCTCATGATGTAAAATACATCATATTGTGACCCTGTTGTATCTAGAATTTATATGCTATTTTTAGTGGTCAGAGATGAAGAAGGATATTGCGAGTTTCATCTCAAGATGCCTTACCTATCAAAGGGTGAAGGTAAATCACCCTTGACCTGGTGGTATACTTCATCAACTTTTGATACCCATATAGAAATGGGAATAATCGTGTTAGATTTTGTGATGGGATTACACAATACCATAAAGCGATAGGATATAGTGTCTGTGTTTTTTGATCGGCAAATAAAGAATAATCACATCTTAATGGTTAGAAAGACTCCCTCAATTGGGGAGATATGGAAGCTCTTTTTCTATGATATCATATGCCTAAATGGAATTCCCTTGAGAATAGTAATAGATAGAGACACATGTTGTATGTCACAGTTTTTCTAGTTCTTATAAAAATACCTTGGTACACAATTGAAATTGAGCACAACATACCATCCCCAGATTGTAAAATCTAATAATACTATACACATATTAGATGATGTGCTTTATGATTGAATATTGGACTTCAGTGGAGCAAGGGATGATAACCTAACAAGGTTGAGTTTGTATAAAACAATAGTTTCTATGATTTTATTTTGATGGACCATTATAAGGATATTTATGGGTTACCATTTCATTCACCACTCTGTAGGAATAAGGTGGGTGAGGTAGAAATTATGTGCCCTGATATGGTACATGAAAATGAGAAGAGTGTGCAGGTGATTCCGAAGAGTTTGATAATTTCTTAGAGTGGCAATAAATCATATGATGACCATATGAGGAGACCTTTGGAGTTTGATGCGGGTGATTGGTTCATGTTGGGAGTAAATCTTTGGTTGGGGACTGGATGTCTGAGAAAGCAAGGCCAAATAACACAATATTATGTGGGACCCCTTGAGATCACTGACTGGATAAGGGCAGTGGTGAAACCTCTATATATTTTCTATCTATACTAATATATGAATGATGTGTTTCATGTGTCACAAATCTTGGGATACATGGTCGATCATACATATGTATTTGATTATGAGTATGTAGAGTTAGAGAGTGAATCATCATATGGATAGTGATTGGTTTAAATTATAGACCGGAGTGAGAAATTGATTTGTTTGAATATGGTACTACATTTATGAATTCAGTGCCTACATAGGTGGTCCCAGTACGAGACATGATATTGAGAGGCTGATGTCTGATTCAGTGGCCTAATCTATTTGACCATGAATCCAAGAGACACTTCTTAAGGGAGAGAAATCTTTAGAGGGGGAGAACAGTAAAGCATTAAAATTATTATACTTAAATTAAATTCCTCTTTACACCTATTTTATGTAGAGACATGATTTATAAATGATATGTGGGTATATATAATCTAATGGTGGATAAAATGGGTTTCTTTGGAAATCATTCATCCAAAAAAGGCCATTGTTCCATAGATATTATTACCATGCCACATAGAAGGAGACCATGTTATAATGGAAACGACCACACTATACTGAATTAGGTAGTAGGGGATGAACCATAGCTATCACTATGGTGTTTGGGATCATAGATACTATTCTATATTTTCTTGGACAATGCCAAAGTTCTATGTTCCCACATATATTGGCCCAACCTATCCATCTTAGATATTAGTTTGTAATTCCATAAAATTTCAAATAATTTTTGGAGATGGTGAAAGCCTTAAATTAATTGAATTTTAGGTTCCCTTTCATTTTTAATTGACTTGATGTCCCATAGTTAAGTGGATAATTAATGAGACTTAAACATGTATGGTTTAAATCTATGAACCCCCTCCAATTCTATTCTTCATCCATTGATCGACATTGTTATATAACTCATAAAGAATGTATATGTACCTCGACACAATAGTCCCAGCCTCTGTGCTGTAGTAGGTCAAGGTGTTGAACAACATCACACTACAGTCCCCCCTTCTTACACTAAAATGGTTCCTAACATGGTTGTTCCACAACCATAATCATTTTAATTGTCGCATAGTGACCATCTCCCAGAGTACCCTACACCATCGTGTATCCTTCCACAACCATGGTATCAATTCAATGACACCTCCACTACTTAACCATTGCCTTGCGCCATGGAAACCACCAATTATTCAATAATATTTTCATCTACCTTCTTAGACTGACCATGTGGATTCCATTTGATGGATATTGAACTAGGGTGGGATTGAAATGAACCATTATTGGTCATGATGCCTCCTTACCAATATCTAGAACATCTTACATATCTGATTAACTTTTTCTAGAAGATATCAAAATATGATCACACTCTGGTTGGTTTTCATTCACGGTTCGAGTGACGACACTTTTGGTAGTTCTCTACCTAAATGTTGACATCATTGGTTAGAAGTTTCTAAAATTTTTGGGCTCTATTTACAAATTATTTCATAATTTGATTTATGTGTTGTAATTTTTGATACTATTATTGAATTTGATCAAATGTGTGTGTATGTGTATCCCATGAGACCCGTTGTGATACTTTATTCCACATGTGATATATTAGTATATAATTTAAGTGTTTTATTCTGTTTATATGATTATATCTATGATTCTTTATACTGAATATGATATGAATTGACTACATCTGTGTTTCTTCTTATTTGTGTTTTACCACGCCTTTATTTTTTAGTGGTACATGAGGTAAGTGGACCATCATGACAGAATTTCATAAGTGGGGGAGTGAAATTGATTTTGTGAGGATAGAGATGATGGAACTATGCTCATGGTGGTTGTATGAGGGATCTATGGTGCTTTGTGGATGTTTCACAGAAGTTAACATTGATTTTCAATGGGATATGCACATAAGATAGCATAGTATCAACTGAAATTAGTATAAGGACAAAGTCTTATTTTGAGATAGTTAATGTCAGGTACCATATACACATGAAAAATTGAGGACTCCTTATAGAGGCAGATTTGGTTAATAAATTTTTTTTCAGTTATCTTCTAGTATGGATCTAAAACTGGTACAACCTAGGGTTTGTGGAAGCTTGGTTAGTGAACAACCTATTAGTTTTTTATTTTATGTTTATTCCAATATAATTTTAATATTATTATGAAATTCTCTTATTATAATTGATTACAATAGTTTAAGAATGAATTTTTTGTGTCCTACTTAGTCTTTTACTCCCACCCATCACTAGAATTTTTGTGTGCTTCTAGATTTCATGAGAGACCCAGTGAAGGGAAAGGTACATATGTTGGATATTTTAGCAGTGGAGAATTATTCTAGTAGAAGAAATGATGGATTATGTTGGAACCACAATTTATTCCTAATTTATCAACTTTTATTACACTAGATAAGCTTTCCGCATTGGGAGTCTTTTTTTATGACATGTGTACCATTTTAGTCTTCATTATGTTACTATATTTATTTATTTATTATATTTTTTATTTTTGTTAGTACACATCCTATGACATGATACGTAGGGTATAGTCTCCCCATGGAAAATCATAGACCGTATATACTATTCAGTTTCCTATTTCTTATACAGTGGAACACATGAGTTAATGTGGCACTCTAGCTCGGACTCAGTGGTTTGCGTTATGGTGTTACAATATTCATGTTTATATATATGTTTAATAGTGATGTTTTAGATGATTATAAAAATGATATGATGATGACATGATGGGGATAATTTAAAAAATATATCCCCATAGTATATGATACATGATTATTAATGTAGAGTTGAATAGTTTTTAAACATTATGTCTTTTATTTTCAATTTCCCATACAAATGCAGATGAATATCAAATATTATGTATCAGGATGAGTGAATTTTTCCATGAAAAATAATTCATCAGAAATGGATGGTTATTAATGAATATTTGAGTCACTAAGGTGATATAAATAGCCTATAAATACTTGGGATCATATAATTTGCTCAGAAGGGCATGAACTAGAGGAAGATCACAACCAAGATCACGCGGGAGAAAATACTAAGGGAAACCCGAACATGGAAACTCTATACATTTCATAGATATAAAAAGACAATAAAAGACTTTATTCCAACATGATGACATAAAATTTTTATAATTGAAATTAGTTTGTATTTTGGATATGTTATTAATGTTTTAATGATCATGTGAAATGAAATTATTCATTATAGTTTTTTTGCTTAGGCCTTATAATATAAGAAGAGGAAAATCACCTTATAAGATTAAATGGTCACTCATATGGTCACTAAGAGATTCTAGTGTTATGTATTTTATCCATAAAAACTAATAAACTATTATGGAAAAAATATATCAATACTAATCTACTTAAAAACAATTGAAGGTCACATGGTATTCCCTCCGAGCCTCACATGGTCACTAATACAAACCTATCACTCAAACAAAAGTTAAACCATGTTTTACTCTATAAAAACTCATCATAATAAAATTTCCATATTAATAAATCCATAACCGAAGATATTTAATATACCAATCAGTCGTAATTTAACAAATCACTGATTTCATTTTGAAAGAAAAAATACATAAAATAATGGTAATAAGCATGTTATATTATACCAATCGTAACATTATGTTTACCATAAAATTCTCTTTATATTTTACACTTACGTAAGATTTATTTCTGATTTATATATAGAGATGGAGTATACAACTATAATCACTGAGCATTATTTTCATGTTTCAGACAACGTGATATTGGGCCAAGGGGTTGGCTAAATCTAGGTGTGTAGAGCCCACCATTATTATAAAATTCTACATCCAAACCCCATTATAACAATCACAATCCATGATGGATTCTATGGTGTTTATGTATCAGATTTTACATTCCTTGATCATCACCTCATTACTTCCCTCACTGAGAGAGAGAGACATGAGGCACACACATTCCACTAGCTCGAGGGAGAGATGACCATCACCCTTAAGGATGTACTAGTTCTTCTTGGTCTTCCTATCTAGGGAGATACAGTTATAGAACCCACCCTTGGAGACTATCTTGATATTATATATATATTAATACAACTCAAAATTATGGGGGATAATGATGCTATATATGGTAGGTTGATATCTATGACATGTATTTAGATTGACTTTTCAATGTTGTTCACTAATTCTAATGAGGAGATTGTTAGGTGTTATACACAAGCATATACCTTGCACCTCATTAGATACACACTATGCACTGATAACTCTAGTATTCAGGTGTAAATGGATTATCTAGGGTTACTGGAATATTTTGATCTGGAAGGGAGAAACAATTGGGGATCTACATACATGAAATACACAAAAAGAGCATTATAAATGGAATACTGATCAAATCACATATATCTTAAGAAATGTTTCGTTCTAATTAAAATGTGGTCATGGGAGTGCATCCCTCCTCTCTCCCATATTTTTAATTGTCATGAGATTTATATAGATGTACTTCTAGATGCTTCACACGGATTGTAGTATGATCATTTATTTTTTCTAATGAAACATTGAGTTACTGATTTTAATATATTATTATTTATAACATTTCATGTTTTACGTTACATGAGGATTTAGGAACACCACTATTTCATGATGTTGAGATAGAACATGGGTACATATAGCATCTTGTTTATAGTTTAGTACCCACTGATGTAACCATATACAAGCTATACTTGAATAATTAATTTCATAATATTATATTTTTTGGTTTTTAGTAACATTTGTTTAATAATTGTCACATGAAATTTCAGATTTCATGGTTACCATAATGGTATCTATTAGGCTAGCTACATGAATTCGGAAATAATGGGATTCATGATGCTGTGAATGTAGTTCCTCTCATTCACATTCAATTGGTTAAGTGGAAGTAGAATAATAAATTCGTGTGTAATTTTTGATTTGTTCAGCGTATTCCCATTCCACATTGACAATAAAAAATGCTTCATTATGTGATGCCAATATGGAGGATGGATGTTAAATGGAACTGATGCCATGCAATGTATCTAGACATCTTGGGTAAACATTAATAATTTCATATCGAGGGTATGCGTACAATGTGATTCCCTCTAGAAGAGATGCTTAAGTATGACCCATGAAAAATATTGACGTCTATATTGTATCTTAATTCAAATGGTTGAGGGAATCAAGATCTAGAAAGTTAATAATGTAACATTATTTTTTTAGTTTTTCTATTTCTTAATTAATTTTGAATGTATTTACAAAATACTCAACTGAATCATATTATCCAAATGTTTGATCTAGATGAGGGTGATGTATTTATACAGGTAGCGTACCATGCTGAAGTCTATGTGTTGATTCTATTGTATTTTGTTCTAAATGATAGAATATTTAATTTTCCAACATAGGGAAATGTTAATTGGGACCATGTATAAGAGGTTACTATTATGGAACTCCCTTTATCTAATGTCTATGTTGATTATCCATGATGGTGATGACGTAGACCGCATCATGCTATACGTGGGGCCTCACCTATTCCATATGAAGAGGTCACACCTATAGAATTCATGCCTCAGCTGATTGGGGATGTGAATCAAGATACATGTGATCCATTTATTTTTTTAGGATATCCATAGTATTCCATAGGTATACATGATTTGAGATTTTATCAGGGGTCATTTCACATGCCTCCACATTTCAAAACCGAGCCTTCACAGGACCTATGGTTCATCTCAGAGATGATGGGTGGTCCTTTCACTTATGTTGTGGGAGAAGGATTAGGTGGACATAATGACTCCAAGTTGATACCTCCTCCTAATGAGCCATAGTAAGAGTACATGGCTTTCTAGGTTTCAGTGTCTATAGATGATTCATCTCTAGATCAACAGGCCACATCCTAGCACATAGGTCAGAGATCTCAATATGGGAATCCCATTTTCATGTCAAATTATGGAACATGTTCAAATGGTAGAAAGCTATATGTTAGTTAATTTATATAATTTCTATTGACTGAAATTATTTTAAATAACAGTGTATTCTATCATCTATATTATTTTCTCTATATTTAATTGATGAATTTTTTTTATCATCATCCATTTTTACATGATTACCCAGTGTTTTAATTTTAATTTAAAATTTACTTACTATATAGATTTTATAAGCACTCAAAGTAGATGGATTGAAAAATAGGATAAACATATAATTTTAAAGTAGGTAATTCTAAGATGTTATAAATTTTAAACAATAAAAACAACATAAATAAAACATAAAACATAGTATAAACATATAATTCTTTTTAAAAAATAAGAATAAGTTCATCATTATAATAAAAAAAAATTATATACATGACCTAAAAACAATTCATTATAAATATAATATAAAAAAATTAAAAAATAAATTCACAAAAATCATAGTATAATTAAACTCTATATAAACATTACATCCTTTAATAAACCTATACAAAATAAAAAAAATGAAATTTTTTTTATTTAAAAAAAATTCAATGTTTTAAAATTAAAATTTATTGTGCCTCTAGAACTAATTTTAATTGATTGTTTTTGTTAAATTATATTTATTTTAATTATTTTATACGTTCGTTAAGTGTATCAATTTTAATTTATATTATATTTCAAATTTGTTATTTATAGACTTTTGAATCCTCCAACATGAAAGATTATTATGTTTCATGTAAGTGAATCTGGAAGCATAAAAATTATAAATTATAAATTTAATCTAAATGAAATTTGACCAATTGAATCAATATATAAAATATGATTGAAAACAAAATAAATCCTAAAATCATCTAAACAAAAGTAATTATCACATAATAGAATTTATTTAATTAAAACATAAAATTTTCAATTTCAAATATGATTTTACAAAATTCATATGAAGTATTACATTAATAATTATGTTTCTATGAATTATTATTAATTATTTTATTATAATTAAATGTTACTAATTAAATTATTAGAATATATTAATTATAATATTAAATATTTTCAGTAATTAAAATAATAAATATTATGAATCGTTTAAATAATATAATTATTAACATAACTAATAATGTATATAAAAATGTTTCTATAAATTAAATCATAATTACATTAGTCATATAAAATATACAATTACTAAAATCAATGGTATTATTAACAAATTATTTTTAAATATATTTATCTTAATATAATAAAAGATAAACAATATATATACTAAATATAAAAACATTTATATTTTCAAAATTTAATTGTTTTTTAATTTGATTAATGGAGATATTGGAATTTATACATTTGAGGTAAAATGTAATGATGTAAAGGTTGTTGTCTTCCTTGTGAATTTGTATTAGAAAAATCAACCTCAGAATATTTAAATAATTTTTTTAATAAAACATATAAAAACTCCCACACTTATGATCTGATTAAGGATTTTGTAACTATCTAGGCCTTCAGGCAATTTATTTGTGCATACTGGTTTTGGGAATCTCGACCAATTTCGTGTTTTAAGTCTCATAATGCATTCAGGAATTTGTATTTCGAAATTTGGGAGGAATTACAGTAGTTTGGGCAAGAAATACCGGGTGGGCGGCCATGAATGTGGAATGAGTTTTCTCACACCCATCATTATGCTATATTTATTCTACTCTGAGGGATATATGGGTTTAGAGACTTATAAATTCTATAAAATTATTTAGTTGGATGTCATAAAGAATTAGGTTTATGTTGCACCAGTCCGGCAAGCTTCATCTGGTGGGCAGCTCGAAAGAGTGATGGGTGTGCTGGAACCCATTGTCTAATCCTCTTCCATATTGGAATGTGGAACATAGGAGTTCACTACCTCATTAGGTAAGTCTATAATGATATATCTTTAAGTAGGGGGAACACATCCTCCTTTACTATTCATACATGTGTAGTTCCTCTTATAGGGGTGGTGATATGTTGGTCACATTCATTCACATTCCTATTTCTTTTCAAACCATTAGGTATTTTCATACATGAGATGTTTTTATGGGCCTTAGTTTATTTGGGTCCTCTGGGCATTATTTTAAACATTATTCTTCTTGGCATATGAGTACTGTATTAGGTTCCCTCCTAAAAATGTTTAAATGTGGTTTTCCTTTTACATTAGTGTTTTAATAAAAGGTGGCATGACCCTAAATTAGATTAAAAAATAGAATATTTCTTGACCTTAATGTTATCCTTGTTATAAACAATGTGTCATCTTAACATATTTAACACATGTATTTGAATGACCAGTTCAAAAATCATCACATTTGAAACTCATTGAGAGTTAATCTTCTCAAATAATTGACAAAAAATATAGATTTAATAAATCACTTGGGTTCTTTTAGTATCAAAAAGTTAACAATATTAATACATTTAACAATAAGACTTCATTAAAATAATTTCTGCAAAAATGTGTTTCTATATTGCATTTGTTAAAATATGTAGTTAGATTAATTAATGGAGTTATTGAATTGATTTAATGGAGATACTAATGAAATATTTCATGTTTGTATTTTGAAAATGGATATTATATGTGTTAAGAATGTAGAAACAACAAATGTCAGATGGATAAAGTCAACTATGAACAACAACCACTTTGAATAATGTTTAAAATTTATTGACAATAATCATCAATTTTTAAACTCATTTAATTTTCATCTTCACAATTTATTGACAAAAAATCAACTTTAAAAAATCACATGGGTTATTCAATATAAAAAACATTAATAATAATAATAAATGTAACATTAAGAATTCATTATAATAATTTATCCAAACATGAGTTTCTATATTGTATTTTTTGCAATATATGGAAATATTCATTGATGGAGTTATTGAATTGATTGCCTGGAGATATAAATGAGAAATATCAAGTTTGTATTTTGACATTGTCTATTATAAGTGTAAAAAAATTGAACAAACTAAGGTTGGATATCTGAAGTTGAATGAGTATAACACCCACTTAGTATAAGTGTTTAAACTTATTGATAATGATTTTCAAATTTGAAACTCATTGAAATTTCTTATTTTCTACTTATTGAAAAAAATTCAACATCAATAGATTAATTGGTTTCTTCAATATCAAATATAATAATAACAACAAAAATAATAATAATAATTGTAAAATTAATAATTAAATATAATAATTTTTTGAAAGAAAGAGTTTATATACTGGATTTGTTACAATATATAACCAGACTCATTGGATGAGTTATTGGATTGATTATTACACCCACATAGAAGAAGGTGTTTGAATAGGACTATGACTAGAGGATGTGTGGGGTTGCCTATTGGGAGGACTAGAGCCCCATGTTGGGTGGAATAATTGCACCACCAGAGTAGATAGGCCCTTCTAGTTTTTAAATATAGTTTAATGTAGTTTTAATAATTATAAATAAATGTCATCCTAAATATATAATTGATATGGGACATGTTTCAACATGTGTACTATCCATCCATTTAAAAATATTAACACAAAAATTACCTAATCAAAATCTAATCATGGGGATCATATCCTAACTCATCCACTTATGATTTTAGCATTCAAGGAGGTGATACATTGAGATTACTACGATCATGTTGATCCCATGACTATTATATTATCCATCATGTGAGATAATATGAAGCTAATTATATGTTTTAGAATATTGAGTTGAAACATTTAAATGAAATTCCAAGGACTATAAAACTAATGATGATGAGATTTACAATGTGGTTACAGTAAGTTGTTCATGTGTGATGTTATGAAAACAATCATTTGAGAGAGTACATGAATTTTTTTGATGGCGATAAATAATATTTGTGTAAATCCATTAAATTAATGCACATAAATAAAAATCTTCTTCCATACTATTTTTGAGTTAGTTCATGTTTCAAAAATGACTTTGGGGCTTAGTGGAGACAAGGGAGGATAGAAGGGTTGTTTCACCTAACTTGTTTCCAAAAATAGGTCTAAACATTATATATCTTAAGACCACACCATAAGGAAGGAGGTTTTTTCATAATTTAAAATGTTACACCATTGAATTTTATGTTGTAGGGGCTACACTGAAACTATTACCGTGGAGTCCAGTATAGAGGGGAGTACATCATAAATGCATTAAACATGCCGAAGTGATTCTTTACTAAATACTCTTCCAAACATATTAGTCATTGGTCTTCCAGGGTAATAGAATTAAATTTCATTTAGGTATTTTAGAAATTAAAATACATTAATAGATTGAGTTTGGGGTTTCCATCCATTTTTATTTGATTCATCATCCCAAAGATAAGATTTTAATTGATGAGGATTAAACATCCCTATTTTGAAACAAATAAAACACATGAAAATACTATTCCACCTCCACCGATCAAAAATTTTATAGAACTACGGAGGTTGAAATATGTACCTCCATGCCACAGGCCCATCCTTCATACCACTGTGGGTATATGTGATGATATTCTTCACTCCTTAGATCCATTCCTTACACCTTGGAAGTATGTTAAATGTTTGTTCAACGGTTGCATCTATATTTTTTGTTCCATAGTTACCCTATCCTAGTACACCCTATTCCATTTAGCACCCTAATGAATTGTGGTGCCTGATCTATCACACCTCCATGCCATAGCCTCTACATTATGCTATAGAGACCCCTAGTTTTTCCATAATATCTTCTTCTCCCTTCATGGACCGTCATTGTGGATTTTTATGGATATCAACCAAGGTTAGGTTTGTAATGACCCATTTTAGGTATTGATTCTCCCTTTACTTACTTTAGAACTCATATCTAGTTTGATTGATCCATTATAGGAGTTCTTGGAGTATTATCATACTCCAGTTTTTATGTGAGCACAGTCCGGGAAATGACACCCTCAACGATCCTCAACATAGAAATTGACACATTTGGTAGGAATTTCGTTACATATTTGGGATCTTGTTATGAATTATTACATAATTTAATATATGTATTAGAATTTTTAATAATGATCTTGATTGTGATTACATGTGGGTATGTGTGTTTCCCATGATACACATTTTGATACATAATTCCATGAGTGATATTGGAGTATCTGATTTACATGTTTTTTTCACATGATGTTATGTGTTCTTCTAACTCATGATGATATGTTATGATTTCTTTTTTTTGCTTCTCACATTTTTTATTTTTCCATTGCAGTTCTTGTTAGTGGTTGTTGATATAGGTGGAAATTCAAGACAATAATCCCTTAGGTGGGGAGTTTTCTTGACCTTATGATGATGGCGATGATGGACCTATGATTGGGGTAGATGTATAAGGTATCTATGGTGACTCGTTAGGGATCCACTAATGGAATAGATGATATTCAATAGGACTTTAAACAATGGTATTCTAGTATTATGTAGAGTTTAATGTGTGATAAGTTGATCTTGAGAGATATATGATATTGGGTGGCATCTACACAAGAAACCATGAATGTTCCATATATATGCTAGTTTGGTTACTATTGATTTTTTCTATTATCTTCATGCATGGAGCTAAAGCAGGCACAACTGATGGTTTGTGGTTTCTTGTTTATTGAAGTAATAATAAATTATGGTTTATATGTTTATGCCATGTCATATTTTTTATAATTATGTAATTATGTTTTTACACTCGAAAACACAATGTTAATGAAACATTAGTGGTGTCTTACTAATTATTGTAATCAAACCATCCTCAAGAATTTCAGTTTTCTTGTAGATTTCATGAGAGACATAGTCAAGTTCATGGGCCCTATGCCAGATAGCTGAGAAGAGGAGCGTGATTCATGTGGTAAAAATATGGATTCTAGTGAAACCATAGTGTATCCTTCATTTATCTTCTTTTATTACTTTGGAATGGATTGAATAATTTGGAGTCTTTTATTATTATGAACTTTTTCTATATTTAGTTTTCTTTATGATATATTGATTATTTATTTATTATATTTTTATTCGTGTTATTAATCATACCATGACATGATATTGAGATAATAGTCTCTCCATGTATAGACCTATACCCTTACTGCTAGTCGGAAACCTCTGTCGTATATGGAGTCTTGCATTTGGTCATGTGGCACTATGGACCAAAATTGGTGGTTTAGGTCAGGGTGTTAGAATATGGTATTAGAGAGCGAGAATTTTACTAGATTATCATTTATCTTGACATGATATTTGATATTCTAGATATAAGTATGGATTGTTCAGACTCATGTAGGGAAACTATGTATGTTCCTGGATAACACTGTATAATGGATCTTAAGATTCCATAAAAGTGATAATTAATGTATTACACTATTACAATTGACTAATGTCACCTTTGTTGAGGCACTTGGTATTGATATGTGGTTCACAAGATTTCACATACGTTCATGCATCATGACAAGGCATATAGGTTCACATGCCATATATAAATTTATACTGGTTTTTGTACTGTATAGTAGTTCATTAATCGAATTCCCTGAACTTTTACATCTGTTTGGAATTGTTTCTCTACAATTTGACAAATATGTGTTGTTGAACTATTATATCGTAGTTTGAATTATTTATTTTAATTGAGAATGTCATTTGTTTTGTATTTATAAATGATGATTGGGAATAATGTGTAGGGATGGTGACTAATGTTAGTTCTAGGAGGGTTAAACCTTTGGTCGAGGGAAGATTCATTTGAAAAAATTATGTTATCCATAATATTTTATAGGGAATGTTTATGTTACTAATATTACATTTGTTTGATAAGATACCTCCTAAAAGATATTTGACATGATTTCCGGTTGAGAAAGACCCTCTTGAGCACATTTATACACATTCCCTAGTGGTGTTGGTAGTGGTCCCTTCCAACCCCACAACAAGATCCATGGTACACTTTGATATGTATTTCAAGCTCTATAATTCCATATAATTTCAGTGATATAATTGGATATTGTATGTTGAGGGCGATGTAGAAACTATAGAGATAATCTCAAAACATATTGAGGCACCTTCATATAAAAAGGTGAAGCTACTAGTGTTCATTCTATTTGGTCCATCCTAGATTTGGTATGCAGTTATGGGTCATGCTGGAATACATGAAGGAATATCATGGGAATCCATTAAGGGATTTTGATGGAGTAATTTCAAAATACTCAAAATATTGACAGATAAAAAGTGTTCATGGAATAACAGTACGGATCTATGAAATTGACCACATATTCAAATTTATTTACTTATGGTTTTTTCACTATTTTCTGGTTGGTAATGAGGATTAGAACGCTAGGATGTTTAAAATACCACATTGACACAACCATAGATAATAAGAAAATATATTCTATCTATATTTCTAATCATATGTTTTATGGAAGGACCTTACCATTGAGCGGATTCTAGAGAATGAACAAGTAGTTAGTATTATAATATATTTCCTACAAACATGGGTAAACCATCTACTACTACTATGAGGTCCTAGTCTAATGAATGTATAAGGAATACTAGGGACATGAATTGGGATAGCTGAATACATTAGTATTATTGTTTAGTCTCTTTGGTTTTATCTGGTGTTGACCTACATTGTTTCTACTATGGGATGTTAAGAAAATATAGCCAGGTATGGCCAACACCCCAGAGTTAGTTACATTAGTGTAGTAGGACATAACACCATTGATAAATTTTAACCATATCATTATATAAGTAGTGCAGATAACCTATAATAGGGCTCCATAGGTCTATCTAGGGTTCACAACAGCTTACCCAAAAAAGATATGATACAGGGAAAGGGTTTTGAGGTTGAGGATACTAGTTTCTATGATATGGATCAAACCACATCTTATACTGAAGAGGTTCCATCTATAGTAAGAGGCATGGTCTTGATCACATACACTCTTTTTATTTCATTGTTTTATATTAATTCCCACCATTTTGTTTTACCCTCAGTAGTAGTTGAAGGAATTCATCTAAAAATTATGTTTTCTTATGAGTTAGTCTCCCTTAACACACCATTGGGAATAAAATTTACCATCTCTAGTGATGCCCATATTTTTCCATAGTTTTCTCCATATATTGGAATCTGTGGGAGTTCTCAATTATTATGATGATATTGTTAGATGTGATTATCATTATAGATTGGATGAACTACTTTTGAGATCTCATTGACACTTATCAAAGATAATCAATGTTCACTTCAAAAAGGTAGAGATGTTCTTAAAGTCCAAAGTGTGTAGACTGAGAGAAAAGAGAGTTATATTGAACATGAGTTAGCATAATAAAATCCTAGAACATATGGATGACTTATCTCTTTTAGTAGAATACACAATATTCCCCACAACATTTCCTATAGTTGTGGTTGTCTATCAAGATTTATTACAAGAAACATTTATAAGGATATATCTTAATAGAGGTGTTATATTTGAGTTAGAACTCATAATGGGTGTACAACCTATTTTGATACCCACATATCATATGGATTCAATTGATTTGATGGAGATCAATATGCAGTTGAATGACTTTGAGGGGAATGTATTTATCAGGATGATTACTTCAGCATGGGGTGATCTTGTGTTATTAACAAAGAAGTCATAAGACATTCTAATAATTTTCATTGTATATCTTAAGATGAACATATTGATGGTGAATAAACTATACAAGTTTTTATGATAAATGATGTTTATAACTAGTTATGGGGAGCCTGATAGTTCTCCAAAACTAATCATCAATCGCGCTATCACCACTTGTGAGTTAGATAGAATGTCATTTAATATTTGGGGTTTTAGAGATAGTATGGATTGTAATGAGTATATGGTAATGTTGTTCAGTGTGTAGAATTTAAAAATATTTTTCATGGACCTCATAACAATATATTCCATCTATACTAGTAATCATTCATCATAGTGTTTGTTGATGACATCCTATTCTAATCACTGACACCCAAACAACATGCATGACACCTTGAGATAGTCATGGGTAAACATTCAACACATCCTCTTTATGCCATGTTTTCTATGTGTGACCTTTGGAATTGAGAGGTGATGTTCATAATACATGTGGTGTATTAGAAATTTATATCTATATCCCCAAATAATGTTTATAAAATCATGCCTTTGAAATGTCTCTAGATTTTGTTTGAGATCAATAGATTTCCAATATTAGTAGGATATTACTGATGGTTTATCTAGGAAATCTTCTAACAATGTAAACATATGATAGAGAAAATGAAGAAGTGAGTGAATTACTAGTAACCAGATCAGTGTGAAGAGGCATTACTTAAGTAAAATAGAATTTTTATGATAGCTCAAGTACTGATACTTTTTGTGGCTCTGATTGGATATGTTGTGGACTATAATGCATCATGTCTTGGATTATGAGACGTATTTATAGAGAGAGACCTATAGTATCATATGGGTCATGTTAAATATTAACCTATGGGAAGAACTTCTCTATTCATGACTTGTAGTTGAAATCATTGGTCCATGCATTGATGTGTCAGTGATACCATCTAATTGGTGAGAAATTTACTATCAACATGGACGTTCAGATCCATTAGTACATCTTCACATAGATTGAACTAAACCAAATACTATGGTTCTATATTTATTCCACATAGAAGTTAAATTATTTATTGATTATGCACCTGTTAAGTTTGATGTTGTTAAAGATTCATGCAGTAAGATTTAGGTTGAGAAGGATATTGGTGAGAAAACCTCAGAAGAGAAATGGGACATGATGATCTGGTTGGATGATTTTATGATGGATGATTCCAAGCATCACGGTTCTGTGAGTTATAATCCCTTAGTGATCACATCATCACTTTTGTATTGGATGAAGACTAGTTAGGATTTCGACCTAGAGTGTGTTGTGACGAGGGAACAACTGGTTGGTGGTGACTCGTTGCTCGAATGATCGATGAATCGTGACAAGGTGATCATCATAAATTGGATATTATTAAGCCCTACAACCCATAGAGAGTAGCATATTATAGATTATAATACATATAGATTGATTTTACATTTTATTATGAATTGGATGTATAATTACATTAGATGAATGTTCATATGGTCAGGGATGCGGAGGAATTTTTCTAGTTTCATCTCTATATGCCTTACCTATTGAAGGGTGAAGGTTGATCAGTAGTGACATGGTTTTCTACTTATTCAAATTTTAATACACATATGGAAATGGGAATTCATCACGAATGATTTTGTGATGAAATTACACAAGGCCCTGAGGGGTTGTGACATAGTATGGTTGATTGTTGATTGAGTAACAATGACTACTCACTTCTTACTAATTAGAGAGAATCTCTCAATGGATGAGCTGGGGAAGCTGTATATCCATGAGATCATATGCCTATATGGAGTACCCTTGAGATTTTAATTAGATGGATAGACATGATTTATGTAATAGTTTTTGTAGGGATTGTAGAAATCCCCAGGGACATAATTGATATTCACATTGAAATACCATCCCAAGACATAAAGATAATATGAGAAGACTATATGCATATTAGAGGATTTGCTTTGGGCTTGAATCCTAGACTTTAGTGGAGCAAAGGACAATCACAAATAATAGGAAGAGTTTGTGTAATAAAACATTTTATATTGTTTGATTTATATAAAACCTTATAAGGCTATTTATGGGAGGCTGTGTCATTCATCACTATATTGGAAAAAGGTGTTGAGGTAGAAATTGTTTTTCCTGATATGGTTCAAGAAAACTCCATGAGATTGCAAATAAATTAGAAGTGGTTGAGAACCACTTAGAGATGACAATTTACTTATGATAACAATAGGAGGATTTTTTTGTAGTTCAGTGTGGGTGGTTAGTTTTTCATGAGAGGGACTCCATAGATTGGGAACAAACAACCGAAAAACCAAGGAAACATTTCACTATATTTTGTTGGACCCTTTAAGATCATTGAGTTGATAAGGAATGGGTGTATTGACTATATCTTACTTCTCACTAATGAGGTATGAACGACATAATTCATCTATCACAACTCTATATATACATTTTTGATCATACACATGTCATTGATTTTTAGAATGTGGATTTAGAGATTTACTCATCATAGGAAGAGTAAATTGTGTAGATTATATATCAGAGTGATAAAGTCAATTCAATGTAGATGGTATGAAATATGGATTCTGTGGAAGTATGTGTGACACATGGAGGATACTTGGAAATGATAGGATGGTGTTCGAGATCAATGACCTGATTTATTTGAGAAGGCACCCAATATACACTTCGTAATAGAGAGAAGTATTTAGAGTGTTAGAATAATAAATCCCTGAAATTATCATAACTAAATAAAATTATATTTTTATATATTTTTTATTTGATTCAGGATTCCAAAATTAATTGGAAACCCCATAGATAATTTTGTAGTAGGGTTTGTGTCCCAACTATCACCGTTGATGTTCAGATCAAGGAAACTATTCCATAAAGTCTTGGACCATTCCGTAGTGATTATTTCCTACATTTATTGGCATATCTAGACTGTCTAAGATCTTCAAGGTTATTTTATTTAAAATCATTATTTTTCATGGAGATTGTATAATCCATCAATTAATTTAATATAGTGTTAAATTTCATTTTTAATTGATTTATCCTCCCATTGTTTAGAAGGGAATTTATGAGGCTTAAACACAAATGGTTTGAACCTAGGAAACCCCATACAAATACAATTCTTCCTCTAATGATCAGCATTGTAAAAAAAATCACAAGGAGTGCATATGTAACTCCACACCATAGATATACCCCCCCATGATGCAGCGAGTCAAGGTACCATGCCACTTAATGCTTTAGTCCCCCTCCTTACATTACATTGGTGTCGTAGTCTATAGTTCCATGGCCACAACCATATGAATTGTGTGGTATTGACCCTCTCCCAGCACACCATACACCATGGTGAACCCTTCCACCAGCATGTTATCTAATTCAGAACACCTCCATGATATAACCTCTAACTTATTCTGTGGAACCCCATATTTTCCATTAAGCTCTTCATCTCCCTTCCTAGACTGACCTTGTGGATCCTATTTGATGGATATCAAACAAGTTTATGTTTGGAACAACCTTTTTTTTCCTTCACCCCTCCTTGAATGTCTCTATAACATAGTATGTATTTGATTAATTGATTATAGAAGATCTTTCAATATGATCATACTTTTTCTGGTGTGCAAGAATGATTAGGGAAACAACATCATCACTGGTCCTCATCAACAATGCTGCGGAATTTGGTGTGAATATATTATCCTTTTTCGGATCTCATTACATATTATTCCATAATATGATTTATGATTTGGAATTTTTAATACCATGCTTGATTTTGATTGAATGTGTGTGTGTGTATCCTATGAGACCCATTATGAAACATGATGCCATGAGTTATATTGGAGTAGTATATTTCCATGTTTTTTATGTTTATATGATTTCATCAATGCTACTTTATACTCAAGATGATATTTTATGACTACCTATGTGTTTCTCCCTATTTCTGTGCGACAATACCTATGCTTGTGAGTGGCACTGGAGATAGTTAGACCAGCATGACATTATTCTATTAGCGGGACAGTGTGATTGATTTTTTGATGATGGTGATTATGGACCAGAGGATAAGGTGGAGTTAAAGGTATCCATATTGTGGTGTCGATGATGCACTCGAGTTAGCCTTGATTTTCCATGGGACATGCACCACAAAGTAGCCTATTTTTCATTAAGAGGTAATTTAGACACATGTTCATCCAAATAGATAGATGCTTCCAGGTTGTATGCATGAATCATTGATGAATCCATATAGAGGCGGGTTTGGTTATCCCCGACTTGTTCTGTTAAAATTCGTCATGGAGCTGAAAGATGTATAATTGATGGTGTCTGGTGACTTGGTTAGTGCATGAACACTCAATTTTTGTTTGTATGTTTATGATTCTAAAAATGTACTATTATTATGAAAGAAACATGTGACCCTTGAGAACAATCGGTTAAGGGTATATTATTGTTGTTTTTCTAATTCTTCTACTCACACACGATTCAAGAATTTTGGTGCAATTGTAGATTTACCCAGTGACCCAGTTAAGGGAAAATAAATCTATGGATGATAGTTGAGTAGAGAATCATGGAGCTAGTAGTGGACATGATGGATTCCAATGGAACCACAACTTTTCCTACAATTATCTAATTTTATAACTCTGGATTGACATTCCATATTTGGATTATTGTATTCTTATGACATGTTTTCTATATTATGTTTGAATTATGTTACTATGATAATTAATTGATTATACTATTTATTTTTTGTGCTTACTCAAACCATGCTATTCTATATAGTGTATAGTTTCCCAATGGATAGACATAGACCCTCACTACTAGTCAGCAGCCTCTCACATATGTAGAGGCACTAGTGAAAAATTATATCCCTATATAGGATGATACATGATAGGTTAAGAATATTTGATCCATTTTTTATCATTAATTTATTTTGATGATCCAACTGAATAGGGATTCATTACAATGTTGTTGTATCGAGCTTAGTTAATGTGTCCCTGAAAAGTAATTTAGTAGAAATGGATTGTTCTTCATGGTTTTTTGAGTCACTAATTGATGGAACCCATATATAAACACTTGTGACCACATCATTTGTATGGGAAAGTAAGAACTATATGAATATCACAACCAAGATCGTGCAGGTGAGAATACTAAGAGAAATCCAAACAACGACTTTCGGTTTTTTCATAGAGATATTTCACACCATCAAAGAATCTATTTATTCATAAGGATTGTTAATTTATAATAATAAAAAGTAGTGTGGATTAGAGATATGTATTTAATGATTTAATGTTCACATGAAAATTAATGATTCATTCTTGTGATTATGTATGTCCATAGAAGGTATGAATAGTGATAGTCCCACAAACATGATTTTTTGTGATGGGGATCATAGAAGAGGTTTTCACGAATTATATAGTGAATTGGGTGTTGTAAAAAGTTATTGCACAAAACTATATTGAAAATACAAAAGAACAGTTTCAGAATATTAGTTTTAGAAAACTAAATATAAGATAAATTAAATAGAGAATATTAAATATCCATGATAGGTAGTGAATATTAAAAGATCCTATAATTGGAGAAGAAGACAAGGAAAGTCACATTGTAGAAATTTTTAACTTATCTTATTAAGTGTAAGAGAATTCTCATGAAAAAAAGGACGAATTATCATTACATTATCTATCTATAGATGGATTGTTTATGGTTATAATATAAATCACTGAATTACCACTATCTGTGAGAAGGTGTTTCAGTAATTACACTAATGTTTCAGCCTCAACTCTAATCCATAAGGTGTTGAGTTCATTTGGTTTGAATAAAGAAGTTAGAAACATATTAGTGTCCACGGTACATCTCTATTGAGATGGAGATTGAACACATTCATTCTTTTCATGATAAAATGGAAGAGACCCTCATGTATATAAAAAATCTATCATTCATATTTGCGGTGAGTGGAGTTGATAAGAGGGAGTTACAATTTAGTTAATTATTAACAAACCATATATATTGTCAATGCATAATATTTTGAGTGAAGTGACCATAAAAAAACATTATATCCATAGAATTTGTGATATATATTTGATCTTGGAACATCAATACATCATTGGTGTGTTCTACATGGAAATATTACTTTGTGGTGAACTATGTAAAATATATGTGTTCTATGCATGATTTAATTTCTTGTATATTACTATTTGTTTTAGTTATTTCAACATCAAGAGTTATAGATTGAACATTGTTTTTGTTGACACGAGTGATATATACCTCACTCTCTTAGATGTTTTAATGATCAAAAACCCCATTTATGATTTTGGACTTTTATGTAGATGTTATTTTGGTTACTATTTTTGGGCACCATCTTAGGTAGTCAAATAGTCATTTAATGCATACAAAAGGAGTGTGTAGGGCCATTTTAATGGCTTTCACTTGGAAAAGATAGTGGCCAGTTGATTGAATTCACGAGCTGAACAATAGGTAATGAAAGTACAACTTTCTATTGTTTAGAAGCATTATAAAAACATGGATCCCCCAAGCTAGTTGGTGGAGTCTAATAATTGCACATGAACTACCCATAATTCACCAACCAAATGGTGGTTCCTAGATTATAGTAGGTAGTTCCACTATATAAAGTCAAATGAGCAATTTCATGTAGTCCACACCAACCTATCCTAAAACCAAAGGGATATATTGGGTTCCCAACACCATAAGACTTATAATGTTAAATCAAGAGGATATAAATACACCCCCAGGAAGCCTTGGAAAATACTGGTTACTATTGTGCATCAAATTGAGCATGATTTTGAGTGTTCGTATTGTCTTTAATTTTTCCCTCACTCACATCTCTCTTTTTCTCCCATTTTCCAATGGTAATATTCATATGGTAATAGGGAGTGTGATATAAAGGGTTTGATTTAAAAAAATTATACATCTTATTCTTATTTTTGTGTAATCACTACCACTAAAGTGATGGATTTTAATTTCTTAATATTAATATTAAATTTAATTTGTCTTTCTTATATTGGGTTTCATACATCAACCAATTAAAAAAAATTGGGACTCTTGGATGCCATTAAAGTCATGTGTAAATTTGAACCCCCAATTTCATTAGTGGAGAAAATGTATTCCCTCATATGTTTTTTAGTTAAATTACATTATCAAATTTCCATGAGGATTATTTTAATTCCAACGTACAAAAAATTTAATTTTTAACTATAACCAAATAATTATATTAATTATATTAATTTTTTTAAAAGTAAATTCACCCCCTCTGTCCATCCTAATCCGTCGAAAAATTTGTCATATAGAAATTAATTAATTCTAAACCATAACCCATTTCTATGAATGAAAATTAAAGATGGACTCCACCTCTAACACCCAAGGTTATCCTAAGGGACAATCAATAGGCCGAGATGAATTTTTATTGGTTCAAAAAATGGTTACTTGATAACTCATTTTTCTAAAATTCCTATAATATAGGTTATCAAATTTGGAAATTTACATGATTAGATACACACCCACAAATTAATCAGAGGAAAAATGAACTCATGATGATATTACAAGCATTGAGATTGACGGAAATTCCATTAATTCATATCATTTTGGGTTCTACGATAATGAATATAACCATACTTTCACATGTAAAATATGACATGAATTTTGGAAACTCAATTATGTTATAAATGTGGTCATAAAAAATTTAAGGACACTTTATTTGATATTTATCATCATGATTTTGATGGTTTCACCATGATTTTGAATTAATCTACAGCAAAAATGATTGCTCACTTTACTAACATTTATAGTGGGTGAAAATATATCAAGTATGCTCCCACTATTGAAACTTATATGAACACGATACATTGTTAATTTTCATGTTTGTTGTCTCTAATGGTAACTACACTGAAATAAGTAAGGGATAATTAAAACATGTTGGTAGAATAAATCATTGACCTCTTTCTGAACATTGATATTACTAGTAAGAAGAATGTCAAAAAATAATCCAATGAAATCTAGGAATACAGAGATAATATATTCAAGGAAATCAGGGATGAATCTACTAAAAGTTATTTTAAAATATTCCTCTTAGATATAATGATGAAACAATTCACAAGGAAGAATAAATCACTTCATTGTGCCAAAAAGGATAATCAACACGAAGAAGTAGAAGTAACTTTTTATAAATTTTATATAAAGGGAGCCATTAATGTTCAATAACCCATATTATTTTTTTATGCAAATGAAACCAGAAAAAAAATCCTTCAATTTTTTTTTCATGGAGAGCTAGTGATAACTCCCTATCCTAAACCATATCATGTGATAATAGTGTAAAATATATCATCGTTAAAATTGAGGTAAATTATGAGGTATATGATGATACTTTCTCTTGATCACGAAGTTATTCATATCATTTAAATTATGAATACCTTAAATATGATTGAGATAAATTAAAAGATATATTTTTTAAAGAGATATCAACTATTCAAAATTACCTTGAATAAAAAGTGTATATTATACACCAAGTCAAAACCATTCAGCTTTGACACCACCTATAGTAACCCATGAAACCATGATAGTGGTGTGTATCATGGGAAAAAACAAAATCTAAAGAATTATTTTACCCTTTTTGGTATATTTTAATATTTTTATAAAAATACCACTCTCATCCAACAAATATTTATTTTTCAATCACTAAAAAACAAAAATATATATGTAAATAAAGAAAGGGTGGAAAATAATGATTTTATTTGGTTCATTACAAATGACTATATATAAAGAGAATACCCCAATGATCTGTAAATGAGCCAGAAATAGCTAATATTAAGTTGTTATATTGATAATTTTTTTTATCCATTATCACTTTATACCAATCACGTTTTCTTTTCATGTTTTATGGTTTAGTCTTTCCTCCAAAAATGGAAAATCATTCTTCTTCACCTCCACTCACTATGTTGTTGAATGATAATGGTAATTTATATAATTGAGGGTCTCATAATGTTCATCATTCTAAAAATGAACTAGTTTCATATCAATATCAACATAAATTCAATTTAAATTCCATTAATATTTACAAATCCTTTTTAAACTAGATTAAATCAACACCATACGAATGATATATGAGTCTGTTTCCTCCCTCAAACTAAAACAACAGTTCCTATCAGATGATGATAATTATAAGATATTAATTATCTATAAAATAACACTTTCTTTTATCATTTAATTATAACCATTATAAAACAAATAATCTTAATCCTTCTTATATAAATATATATCAAATGTGGTCACATAAAATTTTTTCTAATTATTCTATATAGACATAGACCTTGTTAATAATTCTTTGTGGATCTTTATTTGAGAAACATACTTCACTTATATATGTATAAATAACTCTAATCATGTAAGAAACATAGGTATTTCATAAATCAATATATTATAAGAGTGTTGTACCATAACATTAATTTACTTTTTTTCACAACTGCATTCTTCACTATTATATAGCTGCTTCTGAATAAACATTGTATTTCATTCTTACTAAATTCATGAAAATTATACTAAATTATCATTTAACAACTACTATAACATAGAAAAAACAATTCTCAACTCTTTTAACTCATATTTTCTCACTTATTCTTCTTCTTCATTACAATACTGTTCATGGGAAAATCAATGTTCATGAATGATTTATACAATGTGTTGTATTGAAATTTATTTTATACCATGGTAACTAATGATTTGAGAAAGTATATATTTCATGTTTTTCATTCACATTATTAATAGAATAATAAAATATTATATCAATAGCACATAATAATGTACTCCCAAAAAAATATCCTTCTTTTTTCACACAACTATTCCATGTATTTGGAACCTACCTCATTCAATGACATTATTATGGGATTGAGGGTAAATATAATTGAAATTGGCTTTGTTTATTTAAAAAAGGGTTGTAATGACATTGATTCCTTCATGGATTTTTAGTGTTTCAAAATGTTATTTAAGAAATAAATACCTTTTATACATATTAGTGTCATTTGAAAGGTGTTGAAGGAGGGAAAACACTATTATATTTAAATGTGAATGTTTTTCCTACCGCATTCCCCTTTTCTGAATACAACACAAAATTTGATGATTTTATTAATGTCATGTCCCCTATAAATGTTGACCTCATCCCTATCTTCTCAAAACATCATCATTCTATCTAGTGTTGAGTTATAGTGGGTGGAAAATCGTTGGATATAGTCTTATAGGGATGAAAAATTTACCACGATTCATTTGAACGTATGATTCACTATTTTTTTAATTTTTATTTATTTTTTTAATTTATAAGTTAATTATATATAATTTAATAATAAAAAAGAATATTTTATATTTTCTCTTAATAAGATGAGTAATATTAATAAAAATATTGGTTAATTTTTTATTAATAATATATTTAATATTATTAGTAATATTGGTTAATAATTAAAAATATTTAGTGACTAGTAATAATATAATTTAGTATTGTTTAATTTAGTTAATAATTAAATTCATAGTATTTTGAATCATAATGGATAGTAATAATGATGGGTAATAATCATTAATAACGTTATATAATATTAATATGATTAGTTATTAACTAATGAAATAATATAAAATATTCATTTAATTAATAATTTCTCGAGATTTATTTAGCGTGGAGCTCTAGGTGGTGGGGTGTCACTTTAAACCTCTTATATGTCCACCCCAAATCATTTCTCTATCTATGGTGGGCATGATGATTACTATTTACTACACTAAACTATCAATGTGAAATATCATTAGACAATATTAATTAGAGGAGTATATTTTTTTAATTAAATGTAAAGGAAAAAATTCCAAGTGCCATTAATGTTATTTTTTCAATATTATTATAATTATTTGTATATATTTAATTTATTAAATAATTAAATATAATTTATTAATTAGTAATAATAATTTTTAATTCATTAGTATTAATTTATTTAATATTAGTAATGATAATGGTTATTAAAAACTAATAACATAATTTATTATTATTTTTTAATTCATTAATAATTAGTTGTTTTGTGTTAGTAATAACAATGGTTACTAATAATTATGTTTAATAACCAATAATAATGTTGTTTTATATTATATTAATTTTCATCAAATGATATAATCATATAACAAATTTTTTTTAAATAAATATTTCTCTATATTTTTTATATATTGGGAACATTGTGTGGTGGGACATCACATTGGACCTCTCTTGTGTCCACCCGGGGGATTTTCCCGGACTTAGGTTAGTGGGATGTCTAGTATTTACTCCAACAGACTTACATTGTGTAATATGTTTAATAGATATCAATTAAGAAGTGTAACCCATTCAATGAATATAAAGAACCATTATTTATAGAAAACCGTTTGTTGAAATAAAATGTAATATGTTTCATGTTATAGTTTTATGGGTTCATTACAAAAATGTGAATTAATTTATTTGTTTTTTATTTTAAATAATGTGGCAGAAGCATGTCGAGGGATTCAATGCATTATAGATATACAATCATCGGGAGGGTTAAATATTTATTTAGGTTTCGTTCAATGTTATAGCATTAGACATGTCACCTTATCTTAATAAAATATTTGATAGTATATACAATTATCCACATGATGAAGTGAATGTTACCGATGATGAACCTCCTCCAATAGATATTGATATTGATGAGTCAGGATGACAATGATATAGTCCACATCAAGATACACATTATACCTCACATATTCTACTAGATGATGAAGCATGTCTATAATATGAGAAGAGACTTATTGTTGATGAGTTATATTTTTTCTGGAGATCCAATTCTATTATCTAGATATCCCTACTATTAACCCAATATATTGGATTCAATCTCATAACAAAAATAATTTCCCATTTATTACCCATTTATGACTAAGACATTAAATAACTAGTGTATTCCTTATAGGATGTCATGTACATCCACTTACACATGTAGAGCGAGGAGGATTAGATTGAGCATTATCACCTCTCAACATCCCAGATGTTGTAGAAGAACCTCCACCCAATGAATCATAGAAAGAGGAATGATAAGAAATTGATTTTCCTGTATATAAGGATGACCCAAATAGTTCATAATACTCCACCACATCACTACAATTAGTATTCATCAAAATATTATTTCATTCAAACCTTGGAGTAAGAATCAACATCAAAGACAAAAATTAAAATTAATTACACTCAATAATTGTATATAGGTTCGATAATATATTTTTTTAGGATTTCATTAACATCTCTATATTAATAAAAATGCCCAAATTATTCTATGTACATTACATAACTAAGTATGTTTTATTAATATATTTCATGTATATCCACTACCATAGAATACTAAAATTATAATTTATTATATAATTTTATATATTTACACAATATTATAAATTTTTATTCCAACCAATTTTTATAATGATTAATTAAAAAAATTAATTATTTTTTATATGTACTATAATTATTTTTAATATTGGGTTTTTAAAAGAATTATATGATTTTACAAATGTGTCATTTCTTCATGAATAAATGAGTTTAAGGCCTTTACTGAACACATAAATATGAATTTGTAAAACCAAAACGCATTTTTGTGTTTTTTTAAAACCCACATGATGAAAAACCCTTATCAACTATTTAAATATATTATATATATGTAATATGTATCATATATACCATTAAATTTATGTTATATCAATATTAATAAATAATATATTTACATTTATGAAATTTATTTTCATTATAATGCTAACATAAATATAACATAAATATAACATAAATATAACATTAATTTACTATAATTATTTTTTGTTAATTATTTGTAATTATTGTTAGTTAACCTTTATTATTGTTATTTATTACCAATTAGTGTTAATTGTTTCTAAATATAATTTAGTATTGTGGATTATTAATAAATACTAAATAAATAAATTTGATATTTTATTAATTATGATTAATTATTTATAAAATATTATTAATTCTTTTTTATAAATTTCTATTCATTAGTGTGTATATATAAAATAAAAAAGTAAATTATTATGTTTTATTTATTTTAAAGAACATGTCATGGGATTTTAAATACTCTATAAAAATTTATATAAGAATATTTGAAATGACAACTTGCTTTTCATTAATGCCAAAGGCATGAGGGGATTCTGTAACATCCTGAGTTTTTAAAAGGAAACACTATGTTCGATAGCATACATGATATGCCACATTTTTCATAAATGAACCACATTATATAATTATTTAATATGATAGTTAGCACATATCTATTAAAAGGTGGTAATGAAATGTATTAACTATATTATAAAAATATGGTTTACACTTGTTTATATAATTATTTATTTTCTTACCAAATTAGATATTAAATTAAATAAAAACCAATTGAATATAAATGTTGTTTTTAAAAAAATATATAAATAAAAAATAAGTGAGTTTATAAAATAATAAAATCTCACTTTTTGGATTTTAATAATGAAATATATTTTTAATATATTCAATTGATTGATTAAAATTCATCTTATATGTTTTATAGACATTATAAAAAACCAATTAAATTTCACTAATAAAATAAATATTTTTCTAAAATTGTAGTTTTACAACCTTTTGATGGAGAACCATTATAAAATATTGTTTTTGACAATTTTATATGTACTATTTCAAATAATAATATTCTATTTTAGAATAGATAAAAAAATTTAATTTGTTTAAAATTTTGTTATTATTTTGATAAAATTCAAATTTTAATAAATAGTGAAAAATACTCCAATTAAATCCAAAACATCTTTTTTGTATAATTATATTGTATTGGTAGATTATAATTGAAATTTTCATTAATGTTTACAAAGATTTATTTATCATTTAATAAATTTTTGGTTGTTAGAAGTAATTTCACATTGAAATTTGATATAAACACATGACTATATTGTGTTGATTTTTAATTTTTAAAACTCATTTTCTTATTCCAAAAAAAGAATTAATTTTTCAAAATTAATTTTTTCAACTTCTGTCAATTGAATTTTCAAAAACTTACTAAGAGGACCAGTTTGGGATATCACTGACACTATGAGGAGGGTGGGGGAATCAGTGTTGGGGACTTTTTAAACCAATAATAACTTTTTATCCCTATACATATTGACCTATTATGATCTTGATTCTCTTCGTCTCTTTTCCCTGTAGCATGCAATAATATAATCGATTAGTAATATGACCATGATATATTTACATGGTTCACCACTCAATAAGATCAGCTACTTCTTTTATATGCATATGAATGACCAGTGCATGGATTCTGAAATATAATCAGATATTATATTTCAATGTATCGACTAAGAAAATAATTTTCTAGTCAGTGTGGGTTCCTACACTTTGTAGGGGGGTGTGAAATAATCCTCTTCCCTGGACTCGTTATTGCCTAGCCAAACATTCACATTATTTTATGGTTCTTCATACTAACTGTGGAGGTAGTCTTGTTCCTTCTTCAAAAGGTAGGTTCCACTCTTGATCTTTTTATGTGATATTCCCTTGGATATTTTTAATGTAGTAGGCATGAAACTATCCACTTCCTTTCTATTCTTCATTATTAAAGAAAATTCAGTAAACATATTCTTCTTCTTATTTAGTGAATCAAATATCTGCACTAACTCTTATTTAAATCAATAACCAAATTAACTCTTCTTCTTATTTCATGGATTGAATAACATTCAATTATGTGAATGTTATGAAATAATAATTGGCTCACTTGGAATTGGTAGGGTCAACTTCTTCTACATTGATTCTGATTGCATGTGACCATGCATAATAAATTTTGGTTGAAAATTCTTTCATTTAATTGTTACTTTTGATTACACACATACCAACAATTGTTTTGGTTCTTTGTTTAACTGATTCCACATATTCATGTGTATACATGAAACCATGAAATCTTTTCTTCCTATAATTGTGTGAGAACCCTAATGGGTGTGGTTCTTTGAGAACATTCAAATCCAATTCTCCTTTTCCCATTTTTTCTTTTATTTCATCCCCTTTAACTTGGTTAGGGTGTTTGTTTATGTTTATATGTATTTGTTTCTTCAAACAATAATGGGTGAAACCATTTAATTGTGAAATATTATTCTTCAACCAACCAATATAGGCCTGGGGATTTCTTCAAACCATGCACATGGGTTCTTGTAACATTTACTTCCCATTTATTTCACTCTCCTTCTTCACTAAAACACTAACACCTATAAAAATTATTTTGTAAACATGTGTTCCTCAGAGAGTTCTTATTTACCTCTTGAAATCAGGGAGGCCACGTGTTGTGTAATTCATTTAGGGAATGCACAGTTCTTCTCTGTGCATGAGGTGCATAGAAATTCATCTTCGTAAATCATAGTGAAATTTAATGCCTTAATCATTAGATCACGATGGCATGGCCTTCGCGAAGCACAGTGAGGGTTATACAAAACATATCGCTTGTTTGGGTGTCAGTTTTTTGTGATGATATTCAAGTGTGCATAGCACCCTTTGAGGCATGTGGGATATCTTCTTTGTATATCCTTGAAGACTTGTGGTGCTCTAGTTTCTCTTCGCGAAGTGATGCGTAGAGAGATGATCTATTTTTTTCTCAAAAACATGAGCACTTGATAATGTAGGAGCGACATAGCTCTTCATCTCGGGCTCCACTTTTTATAGGTGAGAGAAACTCCTCTTACACATATGATATCCATGTAAAAATACATGGAGATCACATCTTTGAATGCTTGGGATATCCAAGGTTTTTATATATTTAGACCTACAAGTGAAGATATAACATGACTTGTGCCATGTTTTATTTTTCCGAATGAAGGGAATTCTCCCTTCAAATAGATCAGGTGCATTTATTATCATGAGTATCTAATTTTATCTCCACAATCAAATCAACATGGCCTCAAAAACTCCATTTTCCCCATCTGATCCTTCATTTTCTATTTATCACATGATTGGAGGACATAGGTTTCATGCATGGTCTCTGTTCAATCTAATGATCCTCATGGAGTCAAAATAATAATGCATGGTGGTTCTGAACTTATCATCCATTAGCTCTGGTGATATGCAGTTGCTCCAGAGATCGCAGATGGTTGAAGAAGATGACATGGTTCATAAAATTCTACAGGTGGATCAAATGGCTCTAACTCAAATGCACAAGGCACAAGATTAGATGAGCAGTTTAGATTTGAATGATTGAATGCTGCAGATGATCAAACGGTAGAGAATGACACATATTGGTGATGCCACACACTAGTTCCTTGTATGTTCCTTCTTATCCACCCAATGACCTATGCGAGAATACACCTTGCACCGACTATGCATTCCCTGGGGGCTTATGCATTCCCCCAATGCGCCTCTTCAAGGATGGTTGTGCCTTGGCTTCCCCAAGGGTGTGGTCGACCCCTGTTGTGCTACATGTTCCTTGGGATGAGAATGTGTATCATGCTTTTGGGCTGACCCAATTTTTTAAAAGCAATCCATATAAAATTTCATGGTAGAAAATTAAGTATGCACAAAATTTCATGGCCATCATTAATCATAAACCAACCACAGGAATAGAAAACATAATGTCCAAGCATCAAGATACATCATCATCCTTTATTTTTTTGTATTATCAAATCCAAAGTACATAAATAATTCATTCAAGGATGCTACGTCAATGTTTTAAGCATTGTATCACTCATGATACAAGTTATTTAAATTTTCAAGATCAATGCATCAATTGTCTGATTCATAACAACATAGGGAATTTTCAAATCATTTCATCTAATGATGTGAATCCATAACAATTATCCAGGAATCTTCACGTCAAAAAATCTCTATTCACTTTAGAGTTCATTATTCATTTTTACCATTATTTTCACCTATTGACAAAAAATAAAACTTATACACAATGTGTTCCCATCAATCTACCCCTTTTTATTTTTTGTCAGTACCATAAAACTTCTCCCGAAATAAATTTATGAAAAAATAAGAATATTTTCTCTACCCTTAATTATTTCATTTCACTTATATCACCATTATTGATGATAAATACAATGTTCATGGAAGAGAGGGTATGATTCTATACTTAAGTAACGTGCCATCAAACATTTCACTCTATGTCTACTTGTGAAATTCTCGGTGTAGAAAAAAAAGAGGATTTGATTTAGACAACAATGTTAACCATTACCAAAATAAAATGACATATAATGAGACGAGAACTCATGTACTTGTCTTCATGGGATTTCAAATTTCATTCTAGTATTACAATAATATGAGTGATATGAAATAGTCAACTGGAAACTCTTGCACTCTCACAAAAAAAAGGATAAAAAATATTCAAGTTTCATAGGAATGGATAAGCTGGCTTAGTGAATTTTCACACTTCTTATGTCACTAATTAACATTATTACCCCCTTTGTAGAATGATATTTATTTTGAGTATCCAAGGATGAGATATTAATAAATTACATACCTCTTCCAATGAGATGATCTTCAAACAATAATCAGAGGAATTGAATTTTACACCCACTGGTGTTGATAATGATTGACATAATGACTCTGGAAGCTTCTTCATGTGTCTCCCCCTCAAGGGAACACTTCGCATCCATTATTCATAGGTTCTCCCCCTGAGATATTTTTTCACATTCAATTCCATGTATGATAAGAAAATATACAATACAAAATGTTTTATGGGAATAAGGTGGATCATATTTGAATTAATAGTGTGAACAACAAGGATGAGATGATATTCTCAATCTAGATTATCCATTCATCACACATTCAAAATGTATCTTCAATACTGAATATGGTTGTGTTGATCTTAGTACATCTTCCATTTCATTGTGTGTGAGTCTACTATCTCAAAGATCTTTCAATGCACTGGAATCTCTTGTTTCAACATTATTCTACATGAGGAATTATTTTTGTGATGGAGTAAATTAAATGAATCAACTAACTGTGGGGCCATACTTATTGAACCATACATATAGAAAATCTTTGTCTTTATGTAGAATCATATTTTTGTTTTTAGCACAAGTCATAGATCTTTCATCTTCAGTTTCTCTTTATTCATTCAAAATATTTTGGAAAACCCACTAATATATCATTAATAACTAAGGCTTCAAGATTGGATCTTCTACATGAATTCATCTGAGTGGAATGCTTCTTAGTAGTTCTTTTAGAATCCAATTAATTTTTAGCTATTCAATTTTTAGCTAGATTTTGTGATAATATTTTCTTATCAGCTTTGGATACCTATTTAAATTAATATGCACCATTAATGTGACAAATCCTGTTGCATTCACCACAGATGTTATCTAATATTCGAAATCTGTTTGTAGTATACAAATGCTTCTGGATCTGTTGATATTTCTCCATCTTCTCTATCTTTCTTCCCCTTGAGTTGGGATTTCTCTGTGCTTTTACATTATAGGTATTTTACAAACAATATAGTTCCCAATGCCCAATTCGATAACAAAACCGTAATTGACCAACAAACCATGAATTATTTACAACTTCTTTATAAGGTTGCTAAGTCTTATTCATAAATTCTTGTGCTATAAATGGGAATATGTATTCCAAACTATTCTTCCAATCCACCCTAGTAATAGATGTAACTATCTCATATATTTTCATCATCCATACTTGTTTAGAATTTTTCTTCCAACCTTCAATTTTTATTGAGTTTTTTTTAGAAACTTGTTTACATGTTGGTTTGGATAGTACATTTACTTTCTCATATACTTGTGATATAAAAATAAATGAATCCAAGATCTTATTTTAACAGGATGAAGGTATTTTGATAGTATAAACCTCTAGTGAGATTTGTGTATGAGAAGGAATGTTTTCTCTATTTTTTGGATACTCAATATGTGTCTTCATATGTGTGGAAATCTCACCATCCAATTCTAGACATCTCATATTAAAAATGACTTACTAGTCTTAAATCATAATCATCTTTTCTTCACAATACTTATTTAATAGTTCATATTTATCTTTATGCATCATTACTTTGATTTGTAAAAAATTGTCAAGTTCTAGGATCTTATTAGAGTATAGTTGACTCAATATTTTTCGTCAACATCTTTGATTCACGTTGAAGAAAATACTTCAAATACCCTCTTTGTTTCATCAATGGATCCAAACTTTCTTGAGAGATTTAAACATTTAATAACATTTAGTTTTAAGAATTTATCCAAAACATCAGTTTCTTCTTCCAATAGAATGATATTTTCATACATGAATTGAAATACTCTCAAAACAATGGATGAAATTTCTATAGGGATAACTTGAAGAATAATTATTAATCTAGCAAATGATATTTCTTGTGATGCTATAGATTGATCATCACCACATGTTCTAGAATTTTCATCAATTGAAGAGATTTCCAAACGTACTATCACATAACTCTTTATTAGATGAGGTAGGAATGTTTTCTATATTCTTGGTGGGAACATGAGTCACCTTGTCATTACATTATACATATGGTGTGTCATCAGCATCAGTCAGATATGGAGAACAAGATGCTTTATCTTCATTAGATAAGAGGTACTTATTCTTCAACTTTATCATCTCTTTATTTTTCATGTTCATCAACTTAATGTCAGATATAGCCTTACTCTCTGAGATAATTAAATTTCAATTAATGTGAACCTCATTGATAAAATAGGAATGAAACCCAAATCTTCATAATATAATAACTTCAATATAGAGAATCCAATATAGGGGAACCTCACATTGATACCAATTGATAGGACCAGTTTGGGATATACCTATCATTGATGGGGAGGTAGAATTACTATTGAAATTTTTTTAAAAAAATTCCACCATTTTATCCCTATACCTCTTGACCTATTAGGAGCCTAATTCTCCTATTATATTTTCTCTATAACATACAATAATATAAGGCAGTAAAAATTTTCACATGATATTTTAATAAGGTTCACTACTCAATAAGAGCAGATATGTACTTTCAATGAATTGGAATGACTAGTGAATGAATTATAAACTATAATGTGATATTATATAACAGTGGAGCTACTAGGAAAACAATCTTCTAGTCATATAGGTCCATAAATTTTAAAAAGTGTGAGAAAAAGTCTTTTTTCATGGACTGGTGATATCATTTCCCAACTTTCAGCTTCGATTATGGTTCTGTATACTGATTGTGGAGAAAATCTTCTTTCTTTTTCAAAATGTAGGTTCTTCTCTTGATATTTTTAAGTGCTCTTTACATGGTTACTTGAATAGTTGTAGGCAAGAAACTCTCTAATTTTGTTCTCATCTTCTTTAGTGCATAACCAACTGCACTAAAGTTCTTCTTCTTCTTATTTAGTGAAACAACTAACTACACCACCACTTCATCAGTGCAATAACCGAATTCACTCTTCTTCATCAATCATGGATTGAATCACATTAATATATGTAAATGTTATGCAATAAGGAACGGATAACCTTGAATCGTCAAGTTCATCTTATTCTCTATTATTCATGTATTCATGTTATCATGCATTAGACATTTATGTTGAACCTTTATTACCTTTCATTTTTTTTTGGTTTACCCACATGAACGCTCTTCTATTGGTTATTTTTTTAGTTATTTCACATATTCATGTGAATTGATGCAAGCATGAACTCTATTCTTCCACTATATGTGTGATAACACTAATGGGTGTGGTTCTTTGAGAACATAGAAAAAATATTCTCATTTTTATGTTAATTTATTTCCATATTCTTCTTGCACTTGGTAAGGGTGTTTATTTATGATAATATGTATATGTTTCTTTTATCCAGAATGGGAGAAACCCTTTATTTGTGATAACTTATTCTTCAACCAACCACACAATGACTCAGGCATTCTTCGAACCATGAACATGGGTGCATGAAACATGTACTGGACTTTTCTTGAACACTAATTCTTCACGAAAATACAAACCCATGTAAACAGTAATGTGTAAACATTCATAACGCTAAGATTTATTCTTTACATCTTTAACCAAGGTGTCCACAGGTTGTGTTCTTCATGGATGGAATTCATAGTTCTTATTTGTGTAAGATGTTCACAGATCTACATCTTTGTAAATCTCAATGAATGGAAAATCCTTAGTCACTAGCTCATGATGGAATAACCTTTGTGAAGCAAAACATTGATTTAACAAAACCTATCGCGTGTTCAGTTGCCTATTATTCCAGAAGTTATTCGAGGGTGGGTAAAACCTATCAAATACATTTATGTTCTCTTCTTAATGAATCCTTGATGACTCACAGTGCTCTACATTATCTTTGCGATGTGATGAATAGAGATATTCTCTATTTTCTTGAAAAAAATATACTCTCGGGAATGCGGGAGCAGCACAACTCTTTGTCTCAATATCCTCATTTTATTGGCCAGGGAATCTTCTCTTCTGTGTTTGTGATCCATGTAAAAATTCATGGAGATCAAAAATTTGAATTCTCAGGATATTCAGTGTTTGGAAATTCTGAAACCTGCAGGAGAAGATATGCTGAGACTTGTATCATTTTTCATTTTTTACGAACATGGGGCCTTCAACATTGAAACAGATCCTGTGCATTTAAGATCACGAGTGTCTCATTTTATCTCCACAATTGAATCCACATGGCCATGGAAACTCTATTTTCCATAGAAAAACATTCTTCTTCATTATGTCACATGCATGCATGTTGTAGATTTCATGCATGGTCTCTGTTCGATCTGATGATCCTTATGGTTTCCAAATAATAAGACATATTTGATTGGACATGATCATCCATTAGCTCTGGGGAGATGCAGTGAAGCTATAGATCACATGAGGTTGAATACTATGGTGTGGTTCTTCAAATACAATGGGAGGATCAGACTTCTCTATCTCAAACGTGTAGGGCATGAGATCCGATGATTGGTAAAGATTTTTATGATCGAATGTCACAGCTAATCGGATGGCATAGTGAGACACAGATTGGATGGATGACAAATATTACATTATCATTATATAAAATTCATCCCACATAGAAATAGAGTTGAGGGTTTCTCATGTATTATCAATCAACTCCCCCACCAAGAATCTAAAATTCTCCTCTCCCCCCTCAAATGCCACCCACAATAGTTCTTTGTGTGCGTGCACTTGGAACCCACTCTACCTCCTTGGGCATACACCAAGCACCCACTATGCATACCCTGGGGGCTTAAAAACAGTCCTCATGCACCTCTTTCTTGTTGGCTCTACCATGGATTCCCCATGGGTTCTGTTGACCCCTGTGGTCCCACATGTGCCTCGGGATAAGGCTGGGTAGACAGCTCATTGGATAAACCCATTTTTTTAAAGTAATCCACATAAAAATACATGGTAGAAAACCGTGTATGCAAAAAATTCATTATCATAAATAAACACAATACAACGTCTGGTATTTCCACCTTATATTAAAAGCTTCAACCTACTTCTTTCTCCTTTTCTGTTTTGTATTATAAAATCCAAAGTACAACAATCATTCTAAAAAGGATCCTACTTCAATTTTGTAAATGTTGTATCACACATGATACAAGTTTTTTGAACCTTAAATATCAATACATCTATCATATAATTTGTATCAACATATAGAATTTCCCATTAGTGGAATCTAAGGATGTGAATATATAATAATATTGTAGGAATATTCAGTTCATCCAATCTTTATTAACTTTGGAGTTTCTTATTTATTTTAACCATTATTGACGCCTATTGACAATAAATACAACTTTTACACAATGTGATCACAATAATAACATACATTGTTTTAATCAGTATGAACAATGTTATTTAATCGGATCAAAATTATTTTTAGTGAATAGTAATTTTTGTATTTTTTAGAATAGTTGAAGGGAAAATCAATTAAATACGTGTAAAAATAATATTATAATAATATAAAACTACACATACAGATATCCAAATATTATTGTATGTGTTATGACTGAACAAGACAACCCTTGAAACGAAATTTGATGACATTGGAAGCCACGTGGTTATGATAATGATCTTTATAACATTTAATTTAAAGTAAATGAAAACATATCATAAGCATGACTCTAAAAACTAAACCAATTTTAATTTGGGGGTTATTTAAGTGATATATTCGACTATAAATATTAATTAAAAACATTAAATGATTAAATATACCACGGAGTTTTAATTTTAATATTTAGTCATTTAATAATTTAATATAATTACGACACAATAATGATGAAATGATAGATTTATTGAAGGATGAATAAAATAAATGTTATTAATAATTTTAAAATAAATTTAATTTTAGCTATTTGATTTCATCCATGAATTAGATAGATGACTATTAAAATATAGTATTCAGTTAATGTTTTTTTCAATGGAATCATGATTTTTTAATATTTTAAAAATGTCTTCTAATGAATAGTTTTAAATTTACATGATTAATATTTTAAAATATAAAATATTTAATTAAATGATATAAATTTTTAAAAAATATATGATTCATTCAAATGGATAGGATATTTCAATAAATTACATTAATTAATCATTTATTTCAATTTTGGCATGACTGTGTAATTATTGTAACCCTATAAGTGAAAATTACTTGATAAAATGGTAAGAGTTAATAGGAGTTAAAAACAAAATATAAGGATTAATTAAATATTAAAATTTTCATAATTTTTAATGGATGACGGATATATGACACAAAACATTTTTCTTAAAAATATATGATTTTGGGACCATTTTGAAAATAAATTTTATTTATATTAATTTAATATTTTAAGAGTTTCCAAGGGTGCCCCTCCCCTCTTCTACAAATGGTACCAACTCTTCTCTAATACTGAAACTTCCATAGCCCTTTGGTTTCGCCATGATGTACCCAATACACTTCATAAAAACTCTCCCGTCAATTTTTAAGACTTAAATTATGCAGAGAACCCTCCGTAGAGGTGTTAAAGAGTTCATCAAAGGAGAACTACTTATGAAAAGAAATACAATGATTGTGCCTAACGAGGCTCACTCAAGGTATTGTATTTTGTATAAATCTCTTTTAATTGATTCATTTTTGGATAATATAAACCACCTTATTTTATATGGTTTATAATTATCTCCTTTTTCTTTTTATTTCATTCAATGGTTTTAAAAAAAATCAATTTCTATGAATTTTTTTACTAAATGAAAAAAGAAATGTTTTTTAACGTATGCGATGATAATAAAATTCCATCTACCATATCAATTATTCAATATACAGATTCCTATATAAGACATAATGTTTTTAAAATTAAAACAATCCAATTATTCCATTTTTGGGTGTTTTGGTATTGAAAGCAATTTTCAATGATTAATTACTATTTCAATATATTGATATATTTTCTTATGATTTCAAATGATCTATTAATCATGAAATGTTGATAATTGAAACTTTTATGTGTTATGATTATTTAATTGTACTTGGACATTTGAGAAATTGTTATGTGATAAACCAAAGAAATGTGGATATGTGATAATCCAAATAAAGGTGGTTTTGTGATAAACCAAGGATTGGAGGTTACGTTATAACCTCTAATGAATTGGTTATAGAGGATTGACTTATGGATATTCCATTTGTAAGAGTGATATGTGTGGAATTCAACCATATGGTTATTCCCTTTAAGTATGATTTTGTCGCAAGTATCCTTTATATGTTATATGTGATTTTTATGTGTTTTAGGTTATTACTTTGATTTAAAAAGTGTAAGAAATGATCTTATATTCAGTGAATATTAATTACTACTTCATAAACATGAAAAGTATTACCTTATGATAATGTATTCATGGTTTACATGTTATCTCACTACTAACAGTTTTACTTATTTGTGTATCACTTACTGATCTTTTTATGCTCATCTAATGTTTTGAAATGTTTTTCATTGGATTTAATGAATAATAGAGTGAATTATGGGATCAAAGAAAAGTTATAATGTTTAAAAAAGAATCAAAACCATGTTTCTCTTAGTTTTTTTTGTGAAAAATCGATAATGAGTGGATGTGTCTAATTTTTAATATTTAAGTTTTTATGTAAGAGTTATGGCCCAATTCTCTAAATCTCTAAACATGAAATGATCTTCAATATGAAATAATGTCAAATTATTTACTTAACTGAAGATTATGTAATATTTATGGTTGGGAAAAATAGATTAAATTCCTGTAGAATCCTCTTTGGAAATTAATATTAATATCGAACTATTTTTAATATTTTTAAAAAAAAATCCATAAAAAACAAATATCTTGAAGACATAAAGTCACACATAGATCATTATATATTTCTGCATGCGTTTCTCGATCTTCATACATCTTTCAACACATGGATCTTATATAAAAACTGAGATATATTTATTTAACTGTCACTTTTATCCACCTTAGTCTCGATAACTCATGAGTTACCATATGTGTCAACTATAAATAATTTTATCAAAAATATTTAATAATGTTTTAAAGTGATTTATAGAAGACCATGCATTCCATAAAACAGACTTCATAGCATCTCCTTAACTTTTCTCAATTAATAATATTTTAAAATCCTTTTCTTTTTATAACGATTATAAAAACCCTTAAAAATGAGTAATAAATCACACAAAATCTATTTCCTAGCTATAAATTAACTCTTAAAACCTTTGTGGTGTTTAAATATCATTGGGTGAAAATTTGTGAATGCATGTTTTCAAGATCAAACTCATTAACATCGCTCAAATAATATCATATAACATATCATATCATCTTCATCACATCTATCTTTTTTCAAGAGCATCACCAATTTTCTATTTGGTGTTATATTTAGCTAGATTAGATAAATTTGTTTCCTGTTTTCATGGCATAAACCCAATAAACATAAACCCTAGAGAGTCGAAAACTAAGAAGAAGTTGTGGGTCATATTTTGTAGTTATAAACACTCACATGTAGGATCTATTTTCTGTTAGGGGTGCATCAAGAACTAATAAAGACAAGATATGAAAATGAAATACTTGATGTATGAAAACACTACACGTAGAAAAATGAATATGATGCCAACATGACATAATTTTATCATGATACATTGAATTCATTTTGTTGGTGAACAATGTCATTAAAATGTGATCTTGCATTGAGTATTTTGATTTTGTTTCATGAGGTTTATTATGAAAAACATTCAATCCTAACTCCTTAAAAACACTTGGGGTCTCTCACTACCCAATGAACATTCATGTAACACCCCATGGTTATAAAAATAAGTTGAAATGGATGAATCATTATATTAAGTTGATATTTATAGGTATAATTTAAAAATAATTTTTCAACATTTATGTTTTGAATTAAAAAAAAATGGTCATCTAAAATAGTTATTAGTATGTTATTTTTAGTCTGATGGAACCAACTTCATTTTTGGGGAGTAATGAAATACCATTATGAATAGTGATATGAATGATAATATGACCCTAATTAATTGTGAATTTTATTATTATATTCTTTTCGTACCACTTTAAGATAATGAAATCTTGATTAAAATTTCAAGGTGATATAAAATCATTTATAGTTTAAAATTGTTATTTTTAGAATAAAATATAATTTTATTTAGAAATTAAATTAATAATATTTATAAAATTATTTTCAGAAGATGGATTTCATTTTTGAATTCTACATTTTGAAAATTGTTAGGGTTAATTTTAGGTAATTTCTGAAATTATAGAATTTTTTATGACTAGTGATATACGGTAAAATACCATATATTAGAATTATCTGTTAAATACACTATTATTTACATCATGGATAATGAAAAAACACATTATTCAAACTCACATGATCTATTCACTATTTTTATCACTACAATTATGACTATTCATAGTATTGGACAAAAATATTAAAATAATTATTAAAAAATGTAAACACCTCATCTCCTCCACTATAAATACCACCCTTATTCCCCTCTTTTTATCACAAATATCAAACTTTGATCATTGTTTATGTTCTGCCAAATACCATCCCCAAGGTTCTTCCCCACACCCAAGACTTGCTGGTATCACCAAAAGACAAAAACCAAAGGCCTTAAAAATGATATCAAGGATAAGAGATCAAGAGGTAAGTAACCTCTTCCTTTTTCATCTGTATTCATTTTAAATCATTTATTTTCTTCTACTCTTTTATAATACTCTTATAAAGGAGGTATGGAATATCTATAATGGTAGGTATTATGTATGTTATCATGTTCATGTAAAAAATAACGACTTTTCTTTTCTCAACTCCCTCTTATTCTAAAAGAAAATATAAACACTTTTCGTGATTTGTCGTTTACCAAAATCATGGACAATATGCTTTCAACATCCATAACATCCTTCAAATGTGTTCATAAAACCAATTTAATGGTTGAAATAGAATGAAATTTATATTATGTAACCTATTTTATGTTATGTAATTAACTTATATGCAAGAAATTAAATTATTTATCAAAAGAAGTTAATGATTATCATGGAACCACAAAAAATGATCTAAATCAATATCATTAATGATTTATCTAATGATTCATCATAATATATGATAACGAAATGATATATTGTATCATTATATATTATCAAAACATATTAATACAATTTTATTAGACTTATTGAATTTTATTTCTTTACAACAAGAAAATCAAATACAATCAGGCCACAAAAATCATATAAAGAACACACCTAAAAAAATTAATGGAACACAATACTAAAAAATAAAGGGTGAAATTATTTTATTAATGACCATATAAGGTGAGATAAAGACTAAAAATTTTGGTAAAATAATAATGACAAATTTTAACACTTATATCGGAGGTTTAAACATGTTTTAAGTAAGACAAACCCGAGGTAAGAGAATTCATAACCTAATTTTCATTCTTTGGGTTAACCATCTACTTAATTAATATTACGGTTTTTATATCATTTGTGTGATGAATTTTTTTTCATATTTTTTGAGTTAATGTTTATAAACTTATACATTTATTTATAGTGATTCTAATTTCATTTATATGTTATTTTATGTTACTTTTCTTATAAAATCATATTTTATATTTCTATTTTAAAAAATTCAAAAGAAATGATTTTGTGAAATTATTCTTGTTGTATAATTATGTTCTGGTTCTTGGTAATTGTTTAAAATTAATGGTCGGACCTATACCTCTTTACAATGCATTGGGTATATGTTAGTGTGAGGTTGTTGTATGGTTACTGACTGCGCTATCGTGAAACGTAAAAATGATTATGTTTTTATGGTTGATTTATAGTTTAGGTTATACCCTAGGTCATATCTCAAGGAGCATTGGTGGGTTTAGAGTGTGCATTTTTTTAAGAACTACAAAAATAGGAGGTGGTTTTATTGGAGTTTAAAGAAAATGAATAGATTTAAATTGATTAATAGATGATAAAGAAAAGTGGTGTTTTAGAACTATTTGATAATGACATTATTTCATGTTCACCACATATCATGCAGAGTTCATCATTCTAAAAAATACACATGTTTAAATGGAATCCATTGGATTAGGGTTGTCAAGATCACGACTTCCCTCTTTCCTCTTAAAGGATTCTCAATGTATCACCCCTTGACACAAAAATCATCTTTTCAATGTCTGGGTATCAAGAATAGAAATTAAAGGCTTCAAAATCATAAATAAATCTTATGTATGTGTGATATAAATAGGAATCTTGTCTTGTCCAATCGGAACAACCCAAGATTCCCTCTTGAAATCATAACTCAATCGGTGTTGAAATAAAAAGTGTTTCTCATAATTAAAACAATAGAAATGATATGAAGGGATAATAATGTCAAGACAAGAAATAATTGAAATATTTAGCACATAAATTACACAAAACAAGTAGAAGAACAATTGTTGGATCTCCCTCCCAAGTATGTGTTGCTCCCCCAAATGATCGTCCACCGTTTATCTCGACATCGAGGGGAGGAGGAAGCTCTAGTGGAACTTTACCTTAATCCATGACCCCACTATGGTGATAGGGTCCTCCAGAACTCATTGAATGAGGAGATAAATCATTTGCGTATCTAAAATAACATAGATTTTCTTCCTTGTAGATCATGCAAATGAGGAGCCAAAGGATCCATTTAATTAAAAAATGAGAAGGCGGTTTTGAGCAAACAACTTTCTTAAAACTATTTTTCACATGGGTTTCAACCTCTATACAACCTTATCTCTATTTGAAAAAATTAAAAAAGTTTTATCCCCACCTCATGACTATCTCCATAGTAATATTGGCATATGTGGGACAAATAGACATTGAGATAAAGATTTATCACAGAACAACACTTTTGAATTCGTTTAGGTTTGGTGTCTTGGAACGATCAGGTGGGTTGGGCTACAATATGGTCGAATGAGATGGAGGTCATTTCATATGAAATGTATCCCAATAAATGTTGGACATATCATTAAAATTTCAAAACATTTGGTTATACTGTCAGGTATAAATTTACGGATTAATCCACTAGTCTTCTAGGATCCTGTGTAGTTTGGCCCAATTTTCATAGACTTTATCATGTGTCCTCCAAATCACCTTCACCTTCATTGCAATTATCAAAACATGTAACAATTGAATTTTTAATAGTGATAAACAAAAAATAAATGAATGAAACATGAACTTAATTTTGATATTATATTTAAAATATAAAATACAAATTTAGTTTAATACAATTGTTTAAGGGTGAAATTGACAGAGTGGATCAGTGTACGATCAGACCCCCAAACCTAAACATTTTCAATCTTGGGAAAAGTAATATATCCAAAAATTATGTTTTTTGAGATTGCCAACATCAAAAAAATTTATCATTTAATTAAAATTGATTCCTAATAGAAAGGTTATCACAGAAAAACACCGAGGAGTTATTCTAAGAGATCATAGAAACAAATGTATCAAAACTTTTATCTAAATGAATTTACAAGATATGCATGATTCCAATCCAAGAATATAATTCAAAAGTTAATCATGTAACTATTTCTCTACGTGTGTGTGTGTGTGTGTGTGACAACCATTTCATGCTATTTTTTCTACTTTCTATTGAGTAAATATATGTTATTTCATCAAATGTCTACATACAAGATCCTTTACACTGAACATTCCCCACATCCTTTGCAATCAAATTTCAAGACCCAGTCACTTAATCATTCACATAAGTCAAAAAATATGTTCTTGACCTACATATTCCAATATGTTGTACATTTATTCACTCTCCTCATTTTTTTCCAATGTTCCACTTAGAATAAATCTGACACTCTTCTCTAAACACATGTATGATCTACTCACGATACTAATTGTAATAGTTATTACAAGATAAAATTTTGAGGAAAGGTGGATTTTGACCAGCCCAATATACAACCCTATTTTTTTAATAATTGAGGTTGTACAATTTTCGGATAATAGGTAGATACATATAGGTCAATCTGATTCATTAATGAAATATATCAGATTAGGAAAAAATGAATAGAAAAATAATTTTTTAATGTAGAGAAAAATGAATGTAACGTATATTTACCTACTATTATGTATTAAATATTCACACATCCTGGTTGTGTGAATAATATGTGTGGAGAGATTAAGTGTCACAATTTTCTATTAAACTATTTACAAAAGGCACCATTCTAATCAAATGTTTCGAAATGATACAACCATTTATATAATTGACTAAGAAATAATTTTTTAAAAAATTCACACCATAGTATTGAATTCATGATGAAATGCACATTTCATCAAATTTTGTTGAATGTTAAAAAATGTGAAATAATGAAATTCCACATTCATTTTTTGAAACTTACATGATTAAATGGGCCTAATTTTCCATGATAATGTGTGAGAAAAGAGTTAAATTATGGAATAATGGTGAGTGCAAGGTAAAGTGGGGAATGAAGCAATACTATTAAGCAAGCTAAAAAAAGAAAAATAAGAATGATGATGGAAGTTCCAAACTAATCTAGGAATACACCTATCCCCCCTCTCCCAGATAGTAATGTGTCCTCGCTGTAAAAATAATAGAATGTGTTAAGGAAGGATCAAACTTGGTGGGTGTTATTTGTAGACTACTTATTGAAATTGGTGTACCTCTATCAGGGACTCCGAAAGGGCTTTATAGAAGTGCTTCAGCCTCTTCCCATTGAAAGAGAAGGTTTTCTTGGTTTCTGTATTCTGAAATAGGACAACACCAAATAGGGAAACACTAGTAATAATGTATGGTCCAAACCAGCGGGAATGAAGTGTACCTAGATGCAACTTCAGCCTTGCATTGTATAAGAGGACCTTTATCCCACTGTGGAACTGATAGTGAAGGATGAGACAGTCATTTGATTTCATGGTTCGCTCTCTATAAATCATAGAGTTATCATTTGAATCTCTTCTCATCTCCTCTATATCCTGAATCGGAAACACCTTTTGAGGACCTTCACCAAAAAGATATTAATTTAATTGATTGATGACTTCATAGGCTTGGTTCTCAATCCAAACATGGAGGTGAAAACTCTTTCCAAACACTAGCCAATATTGTGACATGTCAATGGGGGTTTTGAAATTAGTATGGTACGTCCATAATGAATCATCAAGAATAAGTCTCCAATCTTTTCTATTGGGTTGTATCATTTTTTCAAGAATTTTTCTTACCTCCATATTTGACACCTAGGCTTGACCATTGGTCGACGTGAGATATGCAGTAGAAACTCTATGACTGAACCTATACTAATGGAAATGTGATTCTGTTGTTCGGTTTTAGAAATGATAACCCTTGTCACTGGTGATGAACCTTTGTATTCCAAACCTACAAAAAATTTGGGTCCTCATAAATTATACAACTACATTAGAATCATCATTCCTTGTTGATCGTGCCTCTACCAATTTTGAAACATAATCCACTGTCAAAAGAATGTACATGTTACAAATTGAATTGGGGAATGGTTCCATAACGTCAATGCACCAATCATAAAAAATTTCATTGTGGAGAAATTTTTTTTGTGGCGTCTCATTTATTTTAGAGACATTCTCTATTCTTTGATAGCGTGGACAAGATTTGACAGATATCATGGAAAACCCAAAAAAAATGTGAGCCAAAAGATACCATAATCAAGGACCTTGCGAGCAGTCCAATGGGGACCAATGTGGCCCCCACAATCAAGAGTATTGGAGGACATAAGGATGGACTAAAACTCACTATTAGGAACACAACACCTAAGTACATGATCATTGTAGGTGATCCAAAGGTTGGGGTCATCCCAAATGTTCCATTAAGACTCATCTTTTATATGGCCAGCCTGATTTTTTTAAAACATTAGGAATACAAGATACTACCAAATAATTTATAATTTTATCATACCAATGAATAACATCATGCACTGTGTGCAGGTTCTCATCTAGAAACATTTCATTTATAGGAATGCATAGAGATGATTCAATGTTTGAGGATGGGGAAATCTTACTTATATGGTCAGCCACCACATTCTCTTCTTCTTTGTAATCTATTATTTCTAGATTGAATAATTGAAGGAGAAGTTGGATTCTTATTTATTATGGAGATACCAGAGAATAGAATGGTCTTAGAACACAATAACATTGGAACCCAAAATATATGACCTGAATTTTTCCAAGAAAATCATCATGGAAATGAATTATTATTTAGTGGTGGTGTAGTTTTCATGGGTAGGGTCTAAAGTATGTGAGGCGTAATAAATGACATGTGGAGCTCGATCGAACCTTTGTGACAATACTGCCCCAACAACATAGTTAGAGGCATCACACATGAGCTCAAATTGTAAATCCCACCATGGTGGTTGGATTATTGGGGGTGACATGAGACTCAATTTTAACTTATTAAATGATTTGTCACATTCTTTATCAAAAACAATTTTCTTTTCTTTTTAGAGTAATCTGGAGAGGGGGAGTGCAATTTTACTAAAGTCACAAATGATATAATGGTAAAATCCAGCATTACCTAGGAAGGACCACACATTCTATATATTTTTGAAGAATATTAGGGAAGAAATTAAATCTACTTTTGATTTATCTACTTGTATAACATCCCCAAAAATGACATGCCCCAATAATATACAACTTCACACCATGAAATGAAATTTATCATAATTTAATACATTATTCTTTTCAATACAACGACGTAGAACCAAACCATGGCTACATAAACATTCATCAAAAGAGGATCCATAAATAGTGAAATCATCCATGAATACTTCCATGAAATTCCTTAGGTAATTTGAAAAAAATACTAACCATGATTCACAAGAAAGTACCCAGATCATTTCACAGACCAAATGGCATACTCATTTATGAAAATGTGCCAATGGGACAAGTGAAGGTAGACTTTTCATGGTCCTCTAGGGAAATATGGATCTGAAGTATCCAGAATACCCATCAAGTAAACATTATTGGGACGTACCCGCTAGCCTCTCTATCATTTGGACAATGAATGGAATATAAAAAATAGTATTTCCTAGTGTGTTGGTTTAGTCAGTGATTTTCTATACAAACACGCCAACTATTCAGTACATGAGTTTGAACCAATTCATTATTTTTATTTTTGATTAAGGTAAGGCCAAATTTTTTAGGAACTACTTGAACGAGATTGACCCATTGTCTATCAGAGATGAGCTAAATTATTACTGTAGCCAAAAATTTTGTAACTTAATTTTTCACAACTTATAAGAGATTTGGGTTTAGTCGACGTTGTGCCTGCCTCATTAGTTTAGGCTCATCAATTTATAAAATTTGACGTGTAAGAATTGATGGTCTAATAGCTGGAATGACTTCATGTGTCCATCCCAAATCTTGTTTATACTCCCTCAAAAGATCAATAAGTCACAATTCATGCTTATGAGGGAGTGAACTTGCAATGATGATGGGAAAACTGTTTCCATTATCAATATATGAATATATCAAATATTGAGGTAGTTGTTTTTGTTCCAAATCACGTGGATTTTTGATTGATGGAAGTGTGTGTGAATGTGAGAAGTCACTAACCACATCGAACCTCTCAGTGGTAACATCCTCAGATGAGGAATTATATTTTAAAAGCATGTCAGTATCATCAATGGTAAGTGGATCCTCAGTGTTCCAGAAATCATCAATAAATAAACATGAATGAAACTATTCAAGTCCACTACAACAATCAATGAATGAATCATTTACTATCATTTTTATTATTGAAAAAAACTCAGAATGGTGATCAAGGGAATGAAATGATGTTTTTTCAGGGAATGTTAGTACATCTATAGAATTAAAAGAGAGAGACGAATGTTATTCTGAGTTGTTCTTTATGGAATTAAGGATATTGAAATGGAATATGTCACATCCAAATTTCATAGATAACGTACCATTATGGACATTAATTATGGTTTTAGTAGTTTTCATGAAAGGTATCTCCAATATAATTTGTGTGTGTAAATTCATATTTTAATATTCTCTATTAAGAACATAAAAATCAGATGTAAAAATTAAACATGGCACCCTCACAATAACATCCTCTAATACACTAGAAGGAAGTGTTGTACTCCAGTTAGCTAGTTGAACAAAAATTCCATTAGGCTTCATTTCTATGACCTGTAATGTAGACTAAATGGATTGAGGAATCATATTTATAGAAACACCTAAATCAATCATAGCTTTAGATAATGAATAATCCTGTATGATGCATGGAATTGAGAATGTTCCATGATCATTGCACTTGGTTGGAAGTGATGGATCTATAAAAGAAGAAATATTTCTCCCCAAGATGAACTTATAATCACCTCAATGTCCCATTTTTGTGTACTCATCTCTTTTATAAAGTTGGAGTATTGTGGAATTTGCTTGACGAAATCTATCAAAGTGATGTTAAACTACACATTTTTGAAATTTTCAAGTATTTCCTAATCAATTTATGTTTTTTTCTAGGTTGGGTGGCCCATTTGAGGCGTTAGATGGAAAGGACTTTGAGGTGGTTGAGGAGTTATGGGTGGTGGTAGTGGATGACTACTCTGAACTTGTTGGTTCCATGGTTGTTGTGGTTGGTTTGAATTCCCCCTTTCCTATAGGCTTGGTTTAATTTCCACCCAGTATTGGATGGATAATATCGTTTGTTCCTATAGGGTTTGTTATAGTGTTAACCAAGAAATATTGTGTCCCAACTACAACAAGTTTCTCTCAATTAGGGGTATTGTTTAGAATAATGCGTTTTAGAAGAGCAGATTCCAAAATGGATGGGAGAAGGAGATTGATATTTCCCATGGGAATGATCAATTTGTCGAATAAGGGTACTTACCTCTTTGAACATCATGTCCAACATCCTCTCAAATTCAGTACTTTTCACCTCATGGACACCTCTAATGGGTACAAAGGAAATTGTATCAAATTGTTGAGTGATTTGTGCCATGTTCTCAATTAGGGTTCTCACAGTAATTGGGGTCTTATCAACATGCGCACCACCCACATCAGACTCAATCATATTTCAATAAATAAGAAGTAAAACATTAAAAAATTACTGAATTAAAAGTTGATCACTTATTTGGTGGTGAAGAAATCATGAACATAAAATTTTAAAGCATTTTGAATATTAATGTAATTTCTACCATATATATTTTATATCCCACAAATTTTCCTCCTAATTGATCCATTTTTATAGGTTGGAATATATTTGTTAATAAAAATGTGTTTCATGACCACCCAGCCTTTTATTAGAGTATTAACATAGTTCATCAAATCATTTGCAGTGTCATATAAATATAATTGGAATGATCAATGATTTACTTATTCCTAATCAAAATTATTTTCATTTAATGTTGAAAAATAGTATCAAATTAATTTATGTTATTGTTTGGATATTCTCTAGGAATTCTATGGAATCTAGGAAATAAGTGAATTAGACCGGATTTCAGTTCAAAATTAGTTACTTCACATTGTATTTGAATATATGTGGGTTGGATATCAACATCAGGAGAGGTTATTTAATTTAGTGTTCAATTTTTTAAGACATTTTATACTCATTAATTTCATGTTCTATTTTGGTTCCAAAAGAAGAGGTTTTTAGAAAATTCTCATGTTGGGGTGTTTCCTGCTTCAAAGAGTGGTCTTCTGCGACTCGGGGCCACCGGCGTAAGATCCTCTACGGTTCCGGTTTGATAAGAGGTAAATATTTTGGATTAGAATGCTTCATGAACAGAAACTATACAATAAATAAATCTGAACACAAATATATATGTAATGGTATAAGATAAAATATGTAAATATTCACAAAATTTAAAATTTGTTTTCAAAAATGCGCAATAATAACCAAAGTGCTCCCCAGAAACAACACCGATATTTACCGCACTATCATAAAAAATAAAATTTATTATGTTTTTATGAAGATTTAGATTCTAGGGAAACCCCTATGTTGTCTCTCATTGTGTGTTGGGGGGTATAGTTTGTGCATTTTTAATATGAAGTACTAAAATAGGGGGTAGGTTTTTAAACAATTAAACAAAATGACATGATTTAAAGAGTTTAATAGTGGATAAATAAAAGTGGTGTCTTAGAATTATGAGATAAGTATATCATTTCAAGTTAACTATACATATTGGTGAGTTCATAATTCTGAAAAATACTCTTGTTTTAATGGAATCCTTTGGTTTTGAGTTGTCATGATCTTAACTTCCCTCTTGCCTCTTAAACGGTTCTCAAAGTACCACCCCTTGACACAAAAATCGTTTAGTCAATGTTTGTGTATCATTCATATAAAATAAAGGCTACCAAATCATAATTAAATATTATTTATGTTCTATATAAATAGGATTCTTGTCTTTTCTAATCGAAACAACCCAAGATTCCCTCATGAAATCTCAACCCAATCGGTGGTAAAATAAAAAGTGTGTCACTTAATTATGGCAATAGAATTGTTATAAGAAGAGAATCGTGTCTAGATAATAAATACTTAAAATATATATCACACAAATTACAAAAATCTAGTAGAAGCAAATGTTCCCTAACTCCCTCCCAAGTGTGTGTATCTCCCTTAAATTGACCGTCCACAGCTTAGCTCGACATTGGGAGGAGGAAGAATCACAGGGTGAACATCGCCTTCATCCTTGATCCCCATATGTGGAAAGGGTCCTCAATAACTCCTCGGATGAAAATAGGACTGATTTGTGTTAATAAAATAACATATCTTTGACTCCTAGTCGAACATTCAAAAGATGATCCCAAGGTTCCATTTAATAGGAAAATGAGAAGGTGGTTTGGAGAACAAAACTTTATTAAAACAACTTTTCACATGGGTTTCAACCTTCATAAAGCCTTATCTCACTTTGTATAATATAAAAATTTTGTATCACCACCTTTTTTATGTCTCTATTGAATGGTTCATATAATTTGAAAAACTAGTGATCGAGATATGGACAGATCTCAACACACCACTTTGGATATCGTGCAGATTCAGTGTGTTGGATTTATCAGGTCGGTTGGGCCATTAGATGACCGAATGTTTCATGGGATTATTCATATAAAATGTATCCAAATGAATTTTTGACCCTACCACCAAATTTCAAACCATTTGTATTCCCGGTCAAGTAGAAGTGTGCGGATAAATCCAAGAGTGTGCTTGGACTCTGTGTAGTTTGGCCCATCTTTCATGGACATCATCACGGGTCCTCCAAATCACCTTCACCATCAATTAAATTATCAAAACAAGAATAATTTTCCTTTATAACGGTGATAAAAATAAAATAATTGAATAAAAAAAGATGTTATTTTTTTTATATTTTTAATTTACAATACAAATTCTGTTTCATACAATTATATAAGGGTGTAAATGTTACATTAAATTGTGGTACGATCGGTTACTACAAGTTTAACTGAGATGATTACACAATAAGGTATCCATAAAGGTTACAGTTTACGGTAAATGTGAGGGTTTAAAATTATATGTTATCCATGATGATTACGAGATTATATAAATAATTCGCCAAGATATCTTTATGGTTTTATTTATGTTCTACAAGTTTTGTGTTAATCTGATGGAAATTTAATATTTCTCAATGTATTTTTATATGGGGTAGAAGTATGTCTTTTTGAAAATGATATCACACATTACATGTATTTATGGACTAATGTATTACTTCCTACTTTTTAAATCCCTTACTGATATTTTCTGTTCTCATTCGGTGTTTTTAATGAATTTAATTGGTTATAAGGATGTGTATGAAAAATAAATAATCCAGGATAAATGTTATGATGATTTATATGGGTAACATGTTTTATTTTAAATGATTTATATTTTAGAAGAAATGGATAATATTTTTTGGTATCATGTTTATATGAATGTGGAAGGTTATGTATGAATTATGTACCAATTATATAAAACTCTTAGCATGAAAAGAAACTCAATATAAAAGGAAGTGATTACATGATTATAGATTATGATTATGGGATGTAATAAGGCTACGTCCTTACAAATAATGTGTCATCCTTCACCTCTACCACAAGTGTTAACCCACATTGGCTCTTCCAGTTGTCTATCCCCCTTGTGTGAAGTTGTTTTCAAGATCGATAGATTCCCATCTAAAATAATTGGTTTCTTTTTCCTACCTACTAACTCTAATTTTATTATAAGTAAAATATTTATGAATTTTCCAAAATAAAAAAACATCATATAATGCATTCAATAGATTATTCATAAATATGAAATACATCTTCCAAATATAGTATACATCCATAATAACTCTATGAAATCAATCCAAAAATTCCTTCAATGAATATCACCAAATATTGTAAAAAATTACATTATCTAAAACTCTTGGTGATAATAATATATCAAGTTATTGAATTTACATTCAAGTATTAAAAAAATTATTCATAGTATGAACATTAAAATTATTGATGGAAAATTACATATAATTTAATTTTAATAATTACTATGGGAATTTATTGAATTAAAAATATTATTCATTGGAAAAACGAACATAATTATAATATTGAATTATTTAGTAATATTATATTTTATTTTAACTAAATAGGAAATTATTGCATGAAATAAATTCATATTTTTTTTTGTAACAAATATAAAAATACAAATTAAAATAAATGTAGTAGTAATAATAAAATTTTGATCATTTTCTAGCAATTATAACAATTATTATTAATATATCAATTTTTTATTTTTATAATTATTATAAATAATAATACCTAATATTGTTAATATTTATTATAATTGGTTATCGGGTTGTATCCATCATTTAATAAAAATTATTTTATTTATTTATGATTTTATAAATGATATCATAAAATAAATAATTAAATAAATAGAAAAAAATTCATAAAGAATAATAAGCGACGATGAATTATTAGAAATAAGTATCTCATAATATCATGTGGTGGTTATTTTGTGGAAAAACTATCTGAATATAAGATTATGTAAGCAATCTCGAAGGACTGATGTCAGATTTATTGAGAAAAACATTGTTCAAGGTTGTTGATTATAAAGTAGGTCAAGGTGTTGGAAATGAACTTGGTCAATTTTAAACACCATTTTGAATAAGGGTGGTGGCCAATTAGTGTTTTGATATCTCAATTAAGAAGGTTAAATTTTTTTACAATAACATTGTTGACAACATATGTTGAAGAAATGTTCAAGATGACCAATGTGGTGAAGTGTTTCTTGGGAGAATAGGAGTTCCCAAAGTGAGGACCAAGATGTAGTTTCGTAGAAAATTGTTATAGACACATTAATTATATTAAGTCTTTTAAGAGCAGGACAAAGTGATGATTGTCCAAGTTGAGATCCATGTGTAGATATCTAGAAACATACCCAATGTGATGTTTGTGTAAATATAGATTTATAATGCCATGGGAAATGAGAGGTGATGATTTCATTTCCTTGTGCATGGGTAGTAAAATAATATTGACCCCTTGTGTATGGGAAGCATTCAAAATGCATAATGTTAAGTATTAAAGGGTACTTAAGGGAATATAAAATATATGGATGTTTGAGTTTGGGTATTTGTATATATTCGTATTGGTATAAGAATCATATGTAATGGTAAGATGACCTGCGTAAGGATAAAGATATCTGTTTAAGGGTAACCCAAATTGCATAAAAATGTTTAGGAAAGCTGTATAAGGATAAAGAGACTAACATAAGGGTAACCTATGATATATATGGGTTACTGGGTATTTTTTACAAGGGTAACCCATGAATCGATTTTACATGGATCATGTAAGTGTAAGTTGAAAATGATACGAGATAGAATAAAATAACAATATGCAGTATATTTGAAGTCAAGATATTGAGATCTGTCACATGTTTTAGAGGTGTGATATACACCATCGAATATGTTTGAAATGATTTTATTGTGATGGTTGTACCAAAAATAATCATCCACATCACAATAGAAATTGGTTTTCGCCACGGAGATTATGTGATAATTCCCATCCAGGATCAATGTATCACTAAGAGGGGGAGTGGTTAATTAGTTATATCTTTTTATTTTAAGTTTCCTTGATCATAAAAAAACACAACATCCTATTAATTATTTATAAATTTTCTATAAACAAAAAAAATCATACACCCACATGAACACATGTATTTACAAGGTTCACTACTCAAAAAATGTTGCTAAATCATTTGAATGGTTTGGAAACCATCCAATACCACCCAATACATTAGAAAACAATCATTTTTCATATATTCAAAAAAGTAGGATATACCCTTACAATCAAGTAGCACTATGATGAATACAACAGTATATGTGCATCATCTAGAAAAAATATCGCAATACAAGTTTTTGTGATATGTAATGAAACATTGACCAGTTAGTTTGAAACATGTTACTGTGAGACTTAATCAACTTTCACATATAAATTCATCAAAAAAATTATTCACATCACTCCAAAAATTAGGTTATAACTTCTTTTGGCATTGTAATGATGCTCACTGAGATGTCACAATTCGATTGATCATTTCTAAAATTTATCTCTCTTATAATTTCTTTGAATAAATTTCGAACTACTTCAACCTCAGTATAGAAACCTCAGAACAATTTCCCAGTCTGATCTAATAACCACAAAATGAGATCTTCCTTATTCTTTTGTCGAGAAAACATCCTCAAGAAAAATCTATTTGGAGACTGATCTTTTCTAAAATTTCATAAGTTATCTCAAATCCATTGTACTTGAATGGTGTACTAATCCATCATAATGTAAAATGAAATACCCTCGTTTTATAGGTTGACCAATAGTTGTTAATGCATGTATATGAAAGTATTCTTAGTCCACACAATTTCTAAAAACTCGAATTTTCCATTAATTTCAGCTTCATATTGGTCTTCTTCGTTATTCTGAACTCTTCTTGAATTTTATTGAAACTTCTTTAATCATAAAATTTTTTAGCTTGCTTCATACTTTCTTGAAAATCATTATTCTTATTCCAATCATCATTGTTATTTCATCATTATGATGAATATATATGTACAATAGTATATTCATCATTAGGTTTATCCAAACATATTAAATATATGAATAAAATATAACTTCTTATTATATTTCTTATTACCAACTTCAGGACAAGAAAAATTGAAATCATTACTCCATAAACATAGTCACAACTTATAAATATTCTTACACATCCATATAAATTCATCAACACCATGTTCAATAATCCTTGATAATAATCTGTCAATATTTATTTCCATATTTTTCCTCAAACTAGTGATATTTTTATTGATGATGTTATCAGTTTTAGCCTACATATGATGGGTCAATTTTAATCTCACTTCAACGTCATGGAGTCAACTCCCATCCACTACTTGTTGATAACTCTTGAACTAATTAACAAATAGTTTAGAACTCCTTTTTCAATTGTCTTAAATGACTAGAATTTAGTCTGATGAAAATGATTGATTACTTTGTTATACTTAATCCAGATGACAAGTCTCTGAATACTTATAAGAATTAATCCATCACACTCTCCACATACACATCTGTATCAAACTTCTCTGCCTTCAATGGATAGATGGTACACCACATCTGATGAATCAGTGATAGTGATAACTTATTTTCATTCCTTGTTAATGTGAATACAAACATACAACCTTAACCAGATTATTTATCCAAATATATTTATCTTCTGTCTTATTAGTCTAAATATAATTCAATAGCTTTATCTTTTTACAATTAAAAAAAATCCAGCCTTCATACAATTATTTGTTTGTTATTTTCACATTTATAGACTAAGGTTTAAAAAATTTAACTTCAACTAATTCTTTATTCCAAAATCGTTTTCTTGTAATAATCATTTATTACTAAATTTAAGAAAATTTATGATTGGAATAGAATATTCCCAATTATATAATATTGTATTGAAATATCTCAGTAAACCTCAATCAGATTGTCATCACATTTTCTCCCACTTTTACCCACAAGGATTTCATCACAAGTTTCTCAGAAAAATAATGATCATTGAGAGAAAATATATCGTGAATGAAAGTTCAGATTTATATTATATCTATTCATAATTTGATTATCATTAGGATTGAAACTTTCATTTTGGACACAAGGCGTGTTTGATGGACCTTTTCTCTCATTCCAATCCCAAGGCGAGTCTGATGTACCTTTTCTGTAGAAAAAAATCTTCACAAACTAATATATTTTATTAATAATTTTTCTTACAATATTATGATTATGATTCATATGTCCCTATCATCGGATTACCAAAAAATACAAAGTGAGGTTATTTCCTTTTCTATGCAACAAACGACAACACACTACAAGACATTAAGTACAAACTTCATTCAGCTTAAGAACACAACTTCCATCCAGACATGTCAAAATAATCTCCCCATTTGTATTTTTTTTCAACCAATATTATTAAATTACTACACTATGTTACCTAAATAATTGAATTACTTATCAAGAATTCTAAGCGTACCTGGTCTAAATCATTGATTGAAACAAGAATTGATGATGGAAAAAACTATGTTGTCTAAATGTAGTGACTCGTAAAACCTTTTCGTCTTTTATTCACCTCTTCCATCACTTATTCTACTCACATGTAGACATAATTATCATACAACCTCTTTTACAAACTAATATAATTGTTCACCCACATACATGTTGAGTTCACATCTTACTCCCAACTCCCCCAACATACCTTCTTCATTAAAAGGTTTATCACATATCAATTGAATGATTTTGGAAACATTGTCCCCATTGACTACACTATCCAAATACTATATGTGGGTGGGAAGAAAAACACATACCTGAACCTTGATATGTAGATGTTTTGACACCCATGGTCGATATCATTTTTAAATATATTCAATCGATAAATGTTTTGTGAGAATATCAGCAATCGGTTATGATATAGGAACATAATTCATCTTAAATTAATTTTTATCCATGTTACCATTGAGGAAATGATATTTGATATCAATAATCTATTAATGATAACATTGAATAATATTTCTTTGAAGGTTCATGATTCATTGATTTACAAAGACCATGATTAAGGGTAACTTCACATCAACAAGTAAGTCTTCCAACTGGATTCTCAAAAGATTAATTAACATATTTCATCTCAAATTTTGAATAAATTAAGTATTTGTGATATCATTTGATGTTACTCTTGTTTGAACCTTTCAATGTTGATCACTAAATTTATTTTTACCTTCCACTTTATTCCTCATCCTAGGATGAGATTTTTTAGATTATTTATCATCACCAAAAACATCTAAGTGGGATAATTTCATTTTTGAATAGTATTAATAAAATATCATTATTAAAATTCTTAAAAAAATTTTCTTTCATCTTGTTCATCTATCTTATCCACATATGTTTTTTTAGAATAATCTGCATCTTTTTTGATAACTTCCACATCTGTAGAGTAAACTAATCGTCATTTCTCTTTTTTGAAAAATCTATATCCTATTCCTTTTAGAGATTATTAAAATTGAATTTATAATTCATTTCGTATCATATTTTCACAAGGAAACGTATTTCTTTTTGGTGTATTGTCATTAATGAGACCATGTAGTTATGTAAAGGTGATGTTGCTCCATCTACTGCTAGATTTGAAATTATATGACATTAATACTACTAAAAATGTTTTATATTTAGTACAATTAATATATAAGGATCTCTTAGCACAACTATTTGTCTATTCAGACTTATAGGGAAAAAATTGGAGTTCATATTGAATTTCCACTGTCAATTTTTCCATACATTATCCATCATTATTTATATTGGTATTAATATCAAATGATCACTAAATTATTGTATCATCCAATTCTACATATAGATTCATCATCTACTCATTTTTAGTCTGAAATTTATAGATCTGATCTACATTCTGACAAATAAAATGTTCATCGTAATCTCCCTTATAAATGTTTCTTAATTAACAACAACCTTAACATGGAAAAATGATTTGAAAAGTGTTATATGCAGACTCTATTGAAAAAAATTTGAACTCTTTTGATTCCACCCTTATACTCATTTTTCATATAATTGGTGTCGATCCATTTTTTATTCTAATCAATCATATTATGTTTATAAAATATCATTTTTTATAAAAAAATTAATTAATACACATAAGGTATTTATAATCAATGAAAAAAGTTAAATATAATTCTAAAAATGGGAACCTATAATTTTAATGTTATTATTGATGATTCCTAATAATTTTTTATTTTACAAGAGGATGACATGAAAATTAAAACGCCGGTGTAATCATGTAGTAGTTTGTCTATGTTAAAAATTATATATATTTTTTAGAAAAAATCATTTATTTTATGGTGTATTCGATAAAGTTTATACGTGGGTGTCCAACAATAAGAAATAGTTGATGTTTATTCGTTTCCTCGCTTGGTACGTGATGTAACGACCCTTCCCAATGGGGCCCGAGTCGCAACTCCCCAAGCCCACCTCCAATAGGCTAGGGGCTAGTGACTAGCACTGAGTAGGTATGCTACTAACATTGGAGGCATTGCCTATTATCCTGTACACACGCACAAACATCTCCAAGCCCACAAAGATAAAATGTAAAAATCACTGAAATGAAAAGATGCATGCATACACTAAAGCCCAACCAACAGAGTACGACAGGAATGTAAAGTACAAGAGAAATACTTGGGCCAAAAACAAGCCCACCAAAAGAATGTCTGTAAAAAAAGTCCACTCTGTATGGAAAGGTGCTGGGACTATAGTCTGAAGCCGTAGGAACACACCTCGGCCCATCTGATCTCACTGGTCTGCCGTCCGGTCCTGGTCCACCTAGAATCCTGCCAAAGGCTCGCTCGTTTGCACATAACACGACACGTGCAGGCAAAGCCCGTGCAGGAGTGAGTATAACAATACCCAGTAGGACACCCCAAAACCACAAAGGAAGAATACAACAAAGGGAAAATACCACACAAAAAAGTACAGTCCGCTCTACACAGTATATGTCTACTGAACATATAACAGGAACATCCAGATATAATCATACACTCGCAACCATCGCGAACACCACCACTGGGATCCAGCTCGAAGATTCCTCTAAGCATACAACTGGGAGAACACACTCCTAGGTCTGAAGAGAGAGATTAGAAGTACTCATTTAAGGAGAACACACTCCACAAGTACTATGGGAACATGGCACTCAGATGAGGATCATGACCATGTCACGGGGTGATTCCAATAACTCAGTCTGAGCTAATCCGCTAAGCAGAGGATTGAGGCCCGGGTAAAGTTGGTCACATCGATACCAAGAACTCTACCTAGGGTTCCAGGAATGAATAGAGGATTGGGCTCTAAGTCTGACAGAGGGGATACCAACAACTCTATTCAGGAAGTCTTGCTGAAGGGATCATGCTCTTGTGTAAAAGAAAATGATACCAAAACCTTCAGAGGAAGGATCAAGGGAACGAATCCTAAATGAACTAGTCCAAGTCACAGGAGAAAAATGGCACAAACCATGAAGAAAAGGGGTACACGGTATGTAGTATGGTTACACGCCATGACCCATGACCCTGGGTACTGCCCGTGTAACCGGCCCGTGTCATTTATTCATGCTGCGCAGAACTCAACTATACGGCGTGTAGAAATGGTACACGTCGTGTTCCTTGACTTCAGGTACTGCCCGTGTAAACGGCCCGTGTCATTCGGCTTGTCGGGTTGAAGGTAACTAAATGGCATGTAGAAGAATCACCCGCCGTGTCAGAGTACCTGGGCTCGGTCCGTGTACGCTGGCCATGTGCCCGTACACGGCCTTTTTCCGTGTCTGTGTCACCTTCCCATGTACCAGTACATGGGGTACCCCGTGTACTTGGTCGGGTCTGGCCGGGGAGGGGTATACACGGCGTGTCCCTGGCCGGGTACCCTGCCCGTGCCTGTGTACTTCCGGAGTACACGCCAGGTGATCCCACTGACAAACCCACGCCGTGTATCCCATACTACACGGCCTGTAGTCGGGATTTCTCCAGAACGTCGTCTTCTTCCTCATGCTTCGGCCGATCTTCCGGATCTCGATTTTCTGCTCCGTTCGCCACAAAACTCCAGGTAAAGGTCTGTTTCACCATACGAACATATCCTCAGGTGTTTAAGGCTCTTGAAACAGATCAAAATCCTCAAACGATCCATCTGAAGAAAAACGTCCGAAAACCTCGTATCCCCCGATCCGCTCCGAATCGTTCGCCGAAACTGTCGTCGCACCTCCGTGACATCATTCCGGGGTTGGATCTACCATCTCAGATCGTTTTGCAAACAAACGAACGTGCAACGGTCGATTCCCTCCAAGAACGCATAGAACACGACGAAGAACGCTAGGGGGAAAACACAAGAATCAAACATGAGGGACGAACCTCGATCGCTGTTCGTGACAATCTGGGTTCGTCGCCGTTAGAAGGTTTGAATCAAAATCAAAACAAAGATCTAGAATCAAACCCACAATCCCCGCAAAAACCCATCCCGCAAGAACGATCGATCCGTAGGCTAATCTATTCGTGGATTAGTCCGAGTTCGTCGTGGAAATCAAGAACGGGGAAAAAACAATCACAACAAACATCTTACCTGGATCCGCGGCGTTCGTTGGCGATGATCTGGTCGCCACGTCGTCGTCGCCGGTGAGAATCATCAAGAACGTCGCCACTGCGTTGAGAGGTCTCCTTCAGAGCTCCCCAGGCCGCCATGGGTTTCAGGGTTATGGGGTTTGCAACCCTAGACCCTACGCAGCTCTTTATTTAAAAATAGGGAATCCGCTGCCACAGATAAAATCCCGAGGTAGTAATAAAATATTTTTATTAAATATTTTATTACCTTTACGTCCAAAAACCAGATTCTTCCACCGACCTGCGCCGACTGATGTTAGGCCCCGACTAAGGTAAAATCGCTGTTCTGGACGCAACGGTGTCCTCAGATTTCTAATCCGAGAACCCATTCAGGAGTTATTCCACTTTTTCAGGAAAACCACTAGTGAACTTAATTTAATTATTAAATTAAATTTAAATATTCGTTCCGGGATCACCGGGCCTCGGAACTACGCGTCATCTCAGAGCCTGGTCTCGAATAAATTCCCATATAATATTAAAATAATACATGGAAAAAATCCGGGACATTACATTACACCCACCTTAGAGATTTTGCGTCCTCGAAAAGCCAAAATAAGGGTTACTCAAAAATATGGGGGTACTGCACGCGAATCTAATCCTCCCGCTCCCACGTGCTCTCTTGGAGATTCCTGTGCTTCCACCGGACACGCACCAAGGTAATCGCTCGCCCACGAAGGATATTCTCCTGCCGATCCTCGATCTCCACTGGGTACTCTGCAAAGGTCGCTCCATCTTCGATGTCTAGCTCTCCCCAGTCGATGACATTCGATGAATCACGCACGTACCTCCAAAGATGCGACACATGGAAGATATCGTGTACCCGGTCCATCTGATGGGGTAGAGAAAAGTGATATGCCAACTCGCCAACTCTACCCAAAATCAGAAAATGGCCAACGAACCTCAAAGATAGCTTGGCGCCTCGACCAAATCTCTGTAATCCCCATCGAGGTGAGACCCGAAGGAATGCATGGTCTCCCTCCTCGAACTCCAAGGGCCTCTACATCCTATCGGCATAAGACATCTTCCGACTCAATGATGTCTTCATCCGCTCCCGGATGACCTGCACCTTCTCCGTAGTAGCTCTCACCATCTCTGGGCCCATGAGTGCTGACTCTCCCGGGTCAGTCCAGCAAAGTGGTAACCTGCAGGGTTGCCCGTACAGAGCCTTGAATTGTGCCATACCAATAGTGGAATGATAACTGTTGTTATAAGAAAATTACACCAGTGGTAGGTGATCCTCCCAGCTACGTCTAAAGTCATGTATGCAGGCGCAAAGCATATCCTCCAGAACCTGGATGGTCCGTTCTGTCTGACCATCATTCTGGGGATGAAATGCTATGATCAGGCGTAACTGAGTCCCAAAATCTTCCTGCAATTCCTTCCACAACTGGGATGTGAAACGAGCATCACGGTCTGAGACGATCATGGATGGCACTCCATGAAGCCGAACTATCTCCTGCACATAGATGTGTCCCAAGCCCTCTACTGAAATTTTCTCCCATATGGCTAGGAAGTGTGCTGACTTGGTGAGTCGATCAACGATCACCCAGATGGTATCGTGTCCCCTGGATGTACGTGGTAAAACCATCACAAAGCCCATGGATATTTCATCCCACTTCCACTCTGGAACCTCTAGAGGCTGAGTCAAACCTGCTGGCACCTGGTGCACAACCTTTACTTGCTGACAAGTAAGGCACTGAGAGACAATCTCTGCCACACTCTTCATCATTCCAGGCCACCAAAACAGACGTTGGAGGTCCTGATACATCTTTTCCACGCCTGGATATACAACCAAAGGGTATGTATGGAACTCCATCAGAACCTCCTCTTGCAACGCCACTGGCACAACTGTGCACCCTCTGAAAAGAACAACGTGCCTCTCACCATATGAATATCAATCAGTGGCATCAATTGTGGATATCTGAGCACGTAGAGTCACACAGCTAGCATCCTCGCACTGTGCTTCCCTGACTCGCTACAAGAGTGGAGGGGTAACAACCATCGACTGAAGGTAAGCTCCCTCAACCCCATCCATGAAGGATTCCTGCAAGGAGGCCAAATGCCTCATCACCTCATCCAGTAATTGCGAACTGGACTTCCTACTAAGAGAATCTACCACCACGTTCCCCTTCCCAGGAGTATAAACGTTCTCAAAGTCGTAATCCTGGAGGAACTCAAGCCATCGCCTCTGTCTAAAACTCAGATCCTTCTGAGAAAAGATATATCTGAGACTCTTGTGATCATAGTAGACGGTAAACCACTCTCCCATCAGGTAGTGTCGCCACATCTTCAATGCGAAGACTACCGCTGCCAGCTCAAGATCGTGGGTCACATAGTTCTGCTCATGTGGTCTCAACTGACGTGAGCCATAAGCAATCACCGCTTGCCTCTGCATCAGGACACAACCAAGCCCAGTTCCTAATGCGTCACAGAACACTACGTACTCAACACCCTCTTCCAGTAATTTCAAGATCAGGGCGCTCGTCAAACTCTGTCTCAACTGCTAAAAAGCCTACTATCATTTCTCAGTCCACAGGAAAGGCTGCCCCTTTCAGGTCAAAGCAATCATGGGTGCTGCAATCCTGGAGAAATCAAGGATGAATCTCCGATAGTAGCCTGTCAACCCTAGGAAACTCCGCACCTCTGTCACGCTCCGGGGCGGCTCCCATGCTAGCACTGCCTCCACCTTGGCTGGGTCCATTTCTACACCACAAACTAAGATAATGTGCCCCAGAAAGTGGACCTCTTGTAACAAAAACTGACACTTCGAGGGTTTCCCATACAACAGGTGCTCTCGGAGTGTGTCCAGAACCATCCTCAAGTGTCTCATGTGCTCCTCCTCGGACACAGAGTACAGAAGGATATCATCGATAAAGACCATCACAAACCAGTCTAGATAGGGCTGAAATATCCGGTTCATGAGTCCCATGAACACTGCTGGGGCGTTTGTCACGGCAAAGGGCATCACCAAGTACTCATAGTGACAGTAGCGACATCTGAAATACATCTTCGATATATCCTCCTCCCGTACTCATAACTGGTGATAGACCAAACATAGATCAACCTTAGAGAACCATCGTGATCTTATCAACTGGTCGAAGAGGTCATCGATCCTCGGTAGTGGATACCGGTTCTTCACCGTCACCTGATTCAAGTGCCGGTAATCCACACATAGCCTCAGGATCCCATCTGCCTTCTTGGAAAACAACACCGGGGCCGCCCAGGGTGAGACACTGGGTCTCACAAAGCCCTTCTTCTGCAAGTCATCTAGCTACACCCTCATCTCACGAAGCTCTGCAAGAGACATCCAATATGTTGATGCTGATATCAGTGTTGTCCCGGGTGGCAAATCGATGAAAAAATCTTTCTCTTGATAGGGAGGTAGCCCGGGGACATCCTCTGGAAAGACGTCCTCGTACTAAGACACTACTGCTGGAAACTCGAAACTCGTAATGTCTGCTACGCTAAGGTCTAGACTAGCCAACTGATGTGAAATCGGTTGTGCCCTCCTACGCACGAGTCCATCTTGCGCTGCCTGGGTCTCTCTTTCACAGACAAAAGTGAACCTCGTTCCATCACTGCGGACACACCGCACCCTTCGCCTAAAACAGTCGATCTAGGCATGAACTGGGGATAACAAATCCACACCAAGAATGACATCGTAAGGCCTCGACGCTACCACCTAAGGGTTCCAACCGAAACTCTCAACTCCAAGGGTCAGGTCACACTACCTACAGAGGTGTGTGAACTCTGAGTCTTCTCCAATCGGTGTCTCTAAGCGTAAGGGTCAAGTCAACGGCTCAACTGGAATGTCAAGGTCATGAACAAGATAAGCAGCCACAAAGGAATGACTAGCACCTGTGTCTATCAATACCATATCCAAAGTAGAAAAGACACAGATAGAGCCTCTAATCATTCCCGGGGTACCTGGGTCATATACCTCTGTCGCCTGCAGTTGTCCCTGTATCTGTCCACCAATCCCTGAGCCTAGGGTGGACCTCCCGGGGGTGGTGGTGGAAAAATATCAAAACGTCGACCATCTCCAGCTGCTCTCCTAGCTCTCCTACCACGTCCTCCGCCTCGCGGATCTATCTGCTCCACACGTTGCCTCTGCCTCGGTGGGCCATCCACTGCTCCTGTGTCAGTAGTACGGCGGGTCGGACAATCTCGAGCAAGATGTCCCCTACCATCACATGAGTAGCACCGCCTCTCTCGAGGCTGGATGGATACGCCCTGTGAACCCTAAACGACAGATCCCCTGTCCTGGGATCTCCTCTGAAAACGTCTCCCACGGCTGGGTCCCTGATGTCGGCTCCCTGCTGTCGAAGTCTCTGCTCCAGCTCGCCCGCTACTGAACACTGCCGACTGCCCCGGCTCTTCCAGGAAGCTCTCGACCACCGAAGCTCGCTCGAGCACCCCAAAATAAGTAGGAATTCTCATAGGGATGATGCTAGCTCGGATATCTCTACGTAAGACTCGCTCAAAGGTCCGAGCTCTGAAGTACTGATCTCTGACCATATCCATCGAGTACCGCGAGAGGTCGGTAAACCTCGATGAATAGTCAACCACCATCATGGTTCTCTGCTGGAGATGAAGAAGATCCTATACACGTACCACTCTCAGGGTAACCGGTGAGAACTCCTCTTTGAAAAAACGCTCAAACTCTGACCATGCAAGAGTCGCCTTGTCGTGAGTCTGGATAACCGAACTCCACCATCGTCCTGCCAAACCCTACAGAAGGCTCGCTACCAGGATCACCATTTGGTCTACTGGTGTCCTGACCAAACAGAAGACTCTGGCCACTGCCTCAAGACAGTCCACTGCTGCATGAGGGTCAGGCTCGCCCCGAAACCTAAGGGGTCTCTGTCTCTGAAACGCGTGGAGTGCGCTCAGGCTACACTCCTCCTCCACTGGTACAGCAGGCACTAAACACTACTCCACAGGTGGTGGAATGACTAGCACACCACCTGATGGTAAAACTGGGGGATCCGACTCCTGTATCGAGGCTTCATCACAGAGGGGGTCATCCTTGTGATCAAGCTGTAGGATCCTAGCAGGTGCGCGTCGCGGAGGCATCCTGTAAAGAAAGAAGATGTATCTCAGTCAGTGTGTATATCTGGAGAGCTGACTCAAAAAGGACATGGAAACCACAAACCATTCCAATATGATGCATGTACCATTACTTTTCCCTTACAACCAGTGTTTTCATGTTCCGAGTCGAAAAGCATGTTATCATAGTCCTGGTGTATGGATACGTCGGCCGCCCGCACCAACCCTAGGGTCCCTGGCTTGAAAGCCGAACTCAAAACACTTAACACTGTTTCCCTAAACCAGCTCACAGAGTCTCGGTCCTAAGGTAGAACCGACCACCTCTGATACCACTCTGTCATGACCCGTCTCAATGGGGCTTGAGACGCAACTCCCCAAGCCCGCCTCCAATAGGCCAGGGGCTGGTGACTAGCACCGAGTAGGCATGCTACTAACATGGGAGGTATTTCCTATTAACTTGTACACACACACAAACATCTCCATTCCCACAAAGATGAAATGTAAAAACCACTGAAAAGAAAATATGCATGCATACACTAAAGCCCAACCAACAGAGTTCGACAGGAAAGTAAAGTACAGAAGTAAACCCTGGGCCAAAAACAAGCCCACCAAAAGAAAGTCTGTAAACAAAGTCCAACCTGTATGGAAAGGTGCTGGGACTGTAGTCTGAATCCGTAGGAACACACCTCGGCCCGTCTGATCTCACTGGTTTTCCGCCTAGTCCAGGTCCACCTAGAATCCTGCCAAAGGCTCGCTCGTCTTCACAAGACACGACACGTGCGGGCAAAGCCAGTGCAGGGGAGAGTATAACAATACCCAGTAGGACACCCCGAAACCACAAAAGAAGAATACAACAAAGGGAAAATACCACATAGAAAAGTAAAGTCAGATCTACACAGTATATGTCTACCGAACATATAACAAGAACATCCAGATATACTCAAACACTCGCAACAATCGCGAACACCACCACTGGGATCCAGCTCTAAGATTCCACGAAGCATACAATCGAGAGAACACACTCCCGGGTCTTAAGAGAGAGATATGAAGTACTCATTCCAGGAGAACACACCCCACAAATACTATGGGAACATGGCACTAATATGAGGATCACGGCCAAGTCGCGGGGTGATTCTAACAACTCATTCTGAGCTAATCCGCTAAGTAGAGGATCGGCGCCCAGGTAATGTTGGTCACGTCGATACCAAGAACTCTACCTCGGGTTCCAGGAATGAATAGAGGATCCGTCTCTAAGTCTCATAGAGGGGATACCAACAACTCTATTCAGGAAGTCCTTCTAAAGGGATCATGCTCCAGCGTAAAGGAAATGATACCAAAACCTTCAGGGGAAGGATCAATTGTACAAACCCTAAACGAACTAGTCGAAGTCACAGGAGAAAAATGGCACAAACCATAAATAAATGGGGTACACGGTGTGTAGTATGGATACACGATGTGTCCCATGACCCCAGGTACTGCCCGTGTAACCGGCCCGTGTCATTTATTCAAGCCGTTCAGAACTCAACTACACAGCGTGTAGAAAAGGTACACGTCGTGTTCCTTGACTCCGGGTACTGCCCGTGTAAACGGACCGTGTCATTCGTCTTGTCGGGTAGAAGGTAACTACATGGCGTGTAGAAGAATCACACACCTTGTCGGAGTACATGGGATCGGTCCGTGTACGCTGTCCATTTGCCCGTACACGGCCTCTGTCCGTGTCCGTGTCGCCTGCCCAGGTACCAGTACACGGGGTTCCCCGTGTACTTGGTCGGGTCAGGCCGGCGAGGGGTATACACGGCGTGTCCCTGGCCGTGTAGCCTGCCCGTGCTTGTTTACTTCCGGAGTACACACTAGGTGATCCCACAGATGAACAGACGCCATGTATCCCATACTACATGGCGTGTAGTCGGGATTTCTCCAGAACGCCGTCTTCTTCCTCACGCTTCGGCCGATCTTCCGAATCCGGATTTTCTGCTCTGTTCTCCACGAAACTCTAGGCGAAGGTCCGTTTCACCATACGAACATATCCTCGGGTGTTTACGGCTCTTGAAATGGATCGAAATCCTCAAATGATCCATCCAAAGAAAAATGTCTGAAAACCTCATATCCCCCGATCCGCTCCGAATCGTCTGCTGAAACCGTCGTCGCACCTCCGTGACATCGTTCCGGGGTTGGATCTACCATCTCAGATCGTTGAGCCATCAAACGAATGTGCAATGGTCTATTCCCTCCATGAACGCGTAGAACACAATGAAGAATGCGTGGGGGAGAACAAATGAATCAAACGCGAGGGACGAACCCTGATCGTTGTTCGTGACGATCCGGGTTCATCGCCATTAGAAGGTTTGAATCAAAATTAAAACAATGCTCAGAAATCAAACCCACGATCCCCGCAAAAACCCATCATGTATGAACGATCGATCCGTGGGCTAATCTGTTCGTGGATTAGTTCACGTTCATTGTGGATATCAAGAATGGGGAAAAACAATCACAACAAACATCCTACCTAGATCCACGGCGTTCGTTGGTGATGATCCGTTCGCCGCGTCGTCGTCGCTGGCGAGAATTGTCAAGAATGTCACTGCTGTGTCGAGAGGTCTCCTTCAGAGCTCCCCAGGCCACCAAGGGTTTCAGGGTTATGGGGTTTGCAACCCTAGACCCTCTGTAGCTCTTTATTTAAAAAGAGGGAATCCGCTGCCACGGATAAAATCCCACTGCAGTAATAAAATATTTTTATTAAATATTTTATTACCATTATGTCCAAAAACCAGATTCTTCCACCTACCTGCGCCGGCCGATGTTAGGCCCCGCCTAAGGTAAAATCGCTGTTCTGGACGCAACAGTGTCCTCAGATTTCTGATCCGAGCACCCATTAAAGAGTTATTCCACTTTTTCAGGAAAACCACACGCACGCTTAATTTAATGCTTAAATTAAATTTAAATAATCGTTCTGGGCTCACCGGGCCTTGGAACTGTGCGTCATCTCAGAGCCTGGTCTCAAATAAATTCCCATATAATATTAAAATAATTCATGGGAAAAATCCGGGACATTACACGTGATGTGTCTGATGGTTTTTCAGTGATAAGGTTCTTAAAACATGAATTTTAATCTATTTTATTATATTATCAATCAATAAACTTCAACACATGTTAATGAAGTGTCGTAGTGGGTTCAATAAAAAACCTCATGTCAAATTAATGATTTGAATATATTCCCAACTACCCAGGATCACCTAAAAACAAAAAAATCTTCAGGGGAAACAAAAGTTTGAATTCACTCTATAAAAAATATTGGAGTAGAAACATGGAAGAGATTTTTACAAGACAGAATAATATATTGATATTTTGAATGTTGTTAACGATACCAATTTAATGAGTTAAGATATTTCTATGTGGATATTTTAAGGGTGATCTAGGAGTCCTCATCTCAAACTAATTTTTTTCAAGATTATTATTTTTTTCTAAGTGTGTAGGTATTCTTGAACCACAATAATATTAATGTGATCTCAATAATCTTTTCATTTCTAATTTAATAACTCCTAAATTTGTTTTGTAACCTTTTTAGGTGGGTGTAAGAAAATGAGTTTATGTTTATTCATTCATTCACCTTGTATGCTGAGTGCCTGATGGTGTTTTAGTGAAATGGTTATTAAGATCTAATGTGATATTTTTTTCGTATGACAAAATTATTGATAGGACCCAATCAGACGGTCTTGAGAACACAGATCTTGAGTAAAATTATGAATTTAATTCCAACCAACTATAAGTATTTGTATGCGGTTCTCAAGGTTTGAGAAAACCCTAATAAACAACACAACTGAAATTTCCTGAAACATTTAGATTTGATCAATTACATGGCTAGGATGAATCCTCAAATAGTATAAATCAAATTTTAAAACACGGTGAGAAGGAACATTCATCTTCAACAATATTTGAATAAGTTTCTTATTGGTCTTGGAATAAATCTTTATCTCAGAATATTTATTGGATTATAAGCCCAACTACATAGGATAACCGAAAAATGAAACTCATCCTTAGTAGAACCAACCATGTGAATGAAATAAATGATAGAGTGGAAACTAGGAGTGAGGTATAAATAAAACAAATGTAGATATGAGTGTTTTCATTGAATGTGGATTCAAACTTTAATGGTGTATGTAGGAAGAAACTACTATTAGGATTGAAAAATTACAGAATCAGGGAACTAAAAATGAAAATGTATGTGAATTAACCAACTTAATAATGATTCAAAACTTTTTTTTGAATAATAAATTTTTTATCAAATATATATGTAAGTTTTTTTTGTAACATGAGGTCATTTTTTTTCCAAATGCATATCATATATGTTCACTGTAAAGAAAATATTAAAAGTATTTTGGTTATTCGATTTCTTAAAAGAAGTAATTGGGTAGAGTTGTTTTATTTTAATAAATGCTAATAGGAAGGATACATGGAACATTGATTATTCTCCCTTTAATTTTGTGTTATATCAAATTCCTCAATTCCAAATTACCATAGAATTTGGAAAGAGTAGGAATGATTTGGGAACTGATACTTATCAGTGGAAAAATGTGAGGTGTTATTTGTTTAAATAAATATCATATTATTAAATAGACATATGTTATGTAGAAAAAATAAAAATAAATTTAAATCTTGCATGAAATTTAGAAATTGAAAAGTATTAGTCACCGATAATTGGAATACAATGATAATAATGAGGCTAAGAAGAATCGAGCATACGAATCGAAGAATGATTTTGGTGGTGAATTGGATGATAAACCCACAATATGAAGATGTACTTAGAGTTACAGGAAATAGTGTGTCATATTGGTGTCATGTTAGTTTTGTGGGAGGTAAAAATCTTGTGTTGAGGACAATATCACCAGGATAACGACACTGATAAAGGAGAACATGTGATAAAATAGTAAAAACATAACATCGTTAGACATTATTTTGGTATGGGGTATTTTTTAAAATAAAATAAAGTATAAAATAGTAAAAATTTCAATTATGAAATTAACCAACATGATTTACAGAAAATAATATTTATCCTATTTAAATGTTCACAATATATAAATTGAAAAAATTAGAATTTAAAAATGTTTTTTAATGTTTTACGGAGTAATAAGTACATATTTAAACTAGTATAAATTAAATTAATATGATAAATTTAATTGTTTGAAATTTTAAAAAAATGATTAATATTATAAATGTTATTATAGTATTTCAAAAAATATATATATAGTTAGGGTTGATAGTAACATATTAAAAAAATAAAATGAACCAACACTTTTCCATATTCTTTTTGTAATTAACTTATTAGGATTTTGAAGTAACTATTCAGTTATATGGGAAAATTGGAGTTATATAGAGCAGTAGATTAGGGACGGAGTGTATGGTAGGTTATGGGGAAAGATGGTAGCATATATGAATCTACGAGTAGGGTATGTATATGCAGATTGAGGAAAAATAATCATGAGTGTGAGGGAGAGGTAGAAACAACAATATCTCGAGGCGATGAAAAATGATTGGAGAATTAGAGAGGATGATCATGGAAAAATAAGATCTCTCACAGCTTTAAACACTTTTAGAAAATTAATGACACAAAATGAAGGAAAAATGTTTTGAAACAGTGAAAGATATTAAATGGATGATCACAAGCCAGAGTGGATAAATATTGGATTATACGGTTGTAAAATGGAAAGCCTTGATAAAACAACCCTTTATCAGCAATTTTTAGTGGTGATAAAAATGATCTTTATCATCATTATGATTTTAGCGTTGATAAAGATAAGTTTTATCAGGGATTTTTATTTTTGTGTTGACAAAAACTAAATTTATTAACGCCTTTCAGAATATAATAATAAAATCCATATAAAATAAATATATATATAATAAAAATATATATATATATTAAAAATGATAAAAAATCATTAATTAAAATTTGAAATGAATATATAATCTTAAATGAATGAATTTTATAAAGGAGTGATGTTTAATAACTAAATATGAATAGAATTTAAAAATATAAAAAATTATGTGTGTTTAATTAATTATATTACTTTTGATTAAAATATAAAATAAATATATATTAAAACAAAATGAATACATATTTAAAATTTACATTAAAAATATATTATCGAAATTAAATATTATTAAATAAATATTTATAAATAAACATTAAAAATGAATAAATTACAAAAATATTAAAAAAATTATTAAAACTGAATAAGTTATAAATAAATATAGAAAATAAGTAACATTTAATGTTAATAAATAATAATAAATAAGGCTAAATTGATATGTGTTTAACCAGAATTATATTTAATAATTTAAAAAATCACTAGATTGAAAAAATATTAAAAAAATGAAAAACAATTATTATTTATTTTGGTAATTAAATAATGGAAAATGAATATATGTTAAATTAAAAATGAATTTATATTAATTAAATTAATTACACCCATATTAAAAACACTAAATTTTATTGAATAAAAGTGTATAAATAAATATAAAAAATGTTCAAAATTACAATGATATTAAACAATGAAAATAGAAAAGGAATAAACTACAAAAATATTTTAAAACAATTATGATTCTAAGGAAAAAAGTAATATTAAAAATTAATAAGTTTGAAAAAATGTTTGGAAAAGTTATAAATAATATACATTAGTCAAAAATATATATATAAATGAAAATGTAATGATTAAAATTATAGTAAATATTACATATATTATGTTAACAAATAAAATTCTAAAATGAATAAAACATTTCGAATAAATTACAGAAATATTATGTGTGTGTGTTCTATACAAAATTGCATTAATTACATTTATGTATATATGATATAAATGTGAAATATGTTAAATTAAAAAAATATATGAAATTGTTTTAAACAACCATTTATCGATACAATTAGACATCATATTTAATTAATATATATTTTAATTATAAATTATTTTTCACTAAATATTATTTTACGTAAATTAACATATTTATTTTTTATAAATCATGTATATAGAAATATTATATATGTCGATTAATATATATACTATACTAAAAACGTAAAAGCTATTATTGAAAAATTATGTCCAAAAACATTAAAAGAGAATAAATCTAGAAAATATTGAACAAATGAATATTAAAAAATCATTAAATTATAAAAAAAGTTAAAACACATAATGTTATTAATCAAGAAATAATACGATTCATGTTAATAATGGGTGAAATTTTATTATAAGATTAATATATTAAAATATATATCAAAAAATTTAATAGTAGATTAATAATATATATATAATATAAAAAAATGAATATATTTTAAATTGAATTGACTCTATATTTATTATGTAATTTCGAACTGTATTAATAAAATTAAATTTTACTCAAAAATAATAATTAAATATTAAAAATGAATAAAATTTTAAAGAATATTTTACAAAATAATAAATAAATTACATAAAAATAATTCATATTTTATCAATGAAATAATGATTAGTAAAAATAAATAAATTTTAATATATATATATATATATTAGTTAATTAGAAATAAATAGTATAAATTAAATATAAATATATAAATTTAATAAATTCTAATAATTAAAAAACATATTATATTAAATTTTAAATATTAAATATTAACAAATAAAAAAATCAAAATATTAACAATTCATAATATTTTGGAATGTTTGTCTCTATAAAACTGATTTTATTTCATGTTTGTATAAATGTGAAATTATTGTTTTACATATTAAGTGTATCATATTTATTTAGTTTTTATATAAATAATTAACATTTTATTATTTGATATATTTGTCAAATAGAAAAAATAAATGAAATTGGTACAATAAATATTCTTCATTAGTAATTTTTTTCAATTCATATTTAATAAATATAATTAAATTAATAAAAAAATTTCACTAAATATATGATATATTAAATTATATGATTTATAATGAACCTTTATTATTATATAAAGAATATTTAAATTTTTTTGATATATATAATTTTATTTTTATTTGTCATTTTTAGCAAAATATCTTTTATATCAATTGGAAATATATATTTAGTCATATAAAAATCATACATAATAAAATAGTTTAAATTTTAATCAATATAAATATATTTGTATATTTGTATTTGATTTTTAAAGATATAATTTTTAAAAAAATATCCCTTTATCAACATTAGAGAGAATCTTAGGTAAATGGTTGGATTTATAAGCACTATGTAATACATAAAAGGAACACTTTATGAGCATTGTTTTAGCACTAATAATTGAAACTGATGTTTATCATGGGTTTTATAGTAGTGAAATGTAATGATAAACCAAACATTATAATTCTATTGTAATAATTTTTACAACCTGATATTTATATGAGTGATTTCTAACAATATAATGTGAGATTCATTGATGGAATTATAAGATATATATATATATAAACAATATTAAAAATGTGAACAATAAAAATAAAAATTAGCATTACTATGGTAGTGGAAATTTTGTATTAATACATGTGACGACATCATTTGTAAGAGAGTGAAAGAGCTATGAAAAAATCCTTACAAAAAAATTATGGGGTAAAAATACTATGATGAATCATAATGAAGACTCTATAAAGACTCTATTTTAGTTGGTTTAATCCTTTAAATATTTCTATATTTGTATACCCCCGTATTTTTCTTCTAATGTGTTGATATGTTTAGGTGTCAAAAGAACTCAGAATTAAACTATTGAAAATATTAATATATATTAAAGCATGGGCATTCATATTTTGGTTATAAATTGTTTTCTCATTGATTGGGACATCAGATGAGAAATCCAAGACCACAATATTTTTGGAAACATGGGGTTTACGATAGGAGTTATATACTGTTTCTCAGCACCCAGTATCTAATTGAGGAAAATCATTGGTGGGCAGATTAAATAAATTAATGGATTTATTTATTGGAATAAATAAATTCCAGAAATCTCCTCTATATATTCTTCATTAAAACAAATTTCTAAGGTTCTAATTATAACCCTTGTATATTTTATAGGTGTTATTGTGGAATTCCATTAAATAACGACAATAGATTTTTGAGAAATAATCATTTTGAAAAAGTATTGCCTTCACCAGCAACGTTTAACGATCGTTCCAATGACAACGGTGCGAAACCATTCTTCCCCAATGACTAATCCAAACTATATATACGCAATGTTATTTCATTTATTTCTAACTTTTTTATTCTCCAAGCATGTATCGTTTATATAGAATTCTTTCTTATAGTTATTATTATTCATATGAACCAAATTATTCATTTATTTATTGATTTTTGATTTATCCCTTGAGATACCCAATTTATTATTCTATAAATGATATCCAAATAGATCAGTACACATATTTATTTTCTCAATTTATTGGTTTTTTATTTTCTACCCATATTCTTCAACCATCCATCATGGGTAATTCTTTTCATGATGGCTTGATGAATACCTAAATACAGATTATTGAGAAATCAATCCTTAGAAAAATGGGGAATTTCTATGGTTCTAGATTCTGGAGTGAGAAATTACCGTGGTACAACACTGCATTATTGAAGTTAAGGTATGTATCAAAAGAGTACTGAGTGTACTTTGATTATGGGTTTTGGCATTTGGTATAGTAGCATGACATGATGGATTCATGACCAAACTAGGTGGATAGAATTTGGCAACATGTGATGGATCGATCATGATCTGCCCTATATCTAGGTTCCATGGAGGGTTTTGTGGTGTATCTAGTGGTAGTGGTGGCATGGATGAGACACATGAAGTGTTCATTGGTTTCGAGAAAATCATGATATAAATGGCATGTATTTTAAGAACACATGTGTTGTATTCCCTTTTATACAATTACAGATAGGGTTTCATGAATAACTAAATATCACACATTATGTATGAACCATACACGTCGTGTGACCTACTGCTTGTGGACCGAAATGTTCCCTAGGTGTTCATGGGCATATATATGACAAGATACTTGGGATTGAGGAAATTACATAGGAATGTGCTGAGGTACACAAGCACGGACTAAAAGACAAGAGAAGACATAAGGTTGCCATGAAATGCATTGTATTCTCTATACAAGCCATGTACTATTATTAGGAATACCGACCTTGAGTATCTCCTTCTTCATGAATTATAATTGGGACCTAGATAAAAGTTTATTGAGTTATTTTCCATATAGTATGTGATGGTATCCTTTGATTTTTAAACATAGATACAATAAAATATGTTATGATCCTGACACATCATTCAGCAATGCTTGAATTATGGAAATGATTGGGTTGGACCAATAGAGAGATGTTGTTGTCAATACTCCCCAGTTTGACTTGGGAAGAGGTCCCCCATAATATTTAAATATATTGGTCTAGTACCCACCCATACCTCATAAGGGAATGACTCTTCTATCTACAATGTTGTGATCCCACTTTAATGAGCTTCAACTGCGAGCGAACCCTCCATAAGAGTTATTGATCCAGTGGATGTGGAGTGTAATAATAAGGAGTGGGCATCTCTAAACTATTTCTTGCGAAGATTCGCATGGTACTGGGAATCGAAGATTGTCCTTAGGAGTTGTAAAATAACTCATCATTAATAGTTAGGCTATGGATATAGAGATCCCCTTCCTCTATCACACTTGGATTTCTTTGATCATATCTATTCGGTTTTTATATACCATTTTTATTAATGGTTTATTTGGCTATTGTATCCTCTTATTTATCTCTATGTGGTTTTTGGGACATTCAATAGAGTATTTATATAATTATCCATTAAATGGATTTTACCACACATTGTTTGACTTTCTGAAATGGTAGGAAAGCCAGTTCTTATTTCGATGTGCTTAGTTTTGGAGGAGCATAACTACTCCTAGTAAAGCAGACCAAGTTTAGTGGAAAATCATAGATATTATGATTATTTCTCTTATAAGAATTTTCCTTCTCCATTCCTTTTCATCATGGGGCCTCATTTCTGGTTGGATGTGTTTTTTACCATGTTATTATTTTTTAGTACATTGTTGTACTTTGAATCATTCCTCTAGGTTTCTGTATTCATGGTTTATTCTATAGATGTTATGTATTTTATTTAACCTATAAATTATTGTAAAAAGAGGGTTGTGGTTTTGTAAATATGTAATTTTTTTAAGGCCTTGCATTTCAGTATTTCATAATACATGCTTGTCACTAGTCCCAAACCAATTAGAGGTGAGCATCGGTTGTCTCGCTCACCTTACCTATGGCCAAGCGGTACTCAGGGGGATAGGTCATGAAAATGTGGTATCGAAGGAGGTATTTACCCTAGTGACCATATTGACTTAGAACTTTTAGAGAGCATTGGTTTGGGAACTTAAGTAAATGGTATCCATGTTTATCAAGTTTAGCTCTCTGGCCTTGGAACATATTGATGATATAGAAGTTGATGTATCCATTCACCATGACTCTGACTTCCTACTTATTAACATTAAAATATTGAGGCATTAGTTATAGATAAACATTGGTTCATGAATCATATATGATTTTCTATTTTTAATTGCATGTCCTACTTTAGTTAGCTCCTCAAATATTTTCATAAAACTACAATACACCATAGTAATATCTCAGATGCCTTTATTCTGACAACATCTTGTAAAAAATATATGTTTGTGATGATGATCATTTGAGGAATGATGCCCTAGTTTACGGACCAACTCGTGAGGTTTTTCCTCAAGGAGGTCATAGAGCAATGCCACCATTTTTGAAAATAGAATAGTTCTAGCATTTTTGTATGACAATGTTCATAATATTATCAGATTAAATGTGTTTTAGGGATTGATACCACTAATTTTTCTTGGTGAGATACACTTTGGAATCGGGGAATTGGATCATGTACTTTTTTTAGTTTTTCAGTCTTGTTTGAATCCCGAATGACCAGATGGTTCTCTTGTAGGATTCCTTATTCAATGAGTAATAGGACGCTAGAAGATATTGATCACCTAGCCTCATGATGAGGTGAAACACCCATGTTTCTACTTACATTAGTTTTTCTAAAATGAGTATTACACTTCAAGCATCATCTTTTTATGAAATTATGATATTCTTATGTTATAGTAGGGTGATAAGTAAGTTTTTTAGGTTGTTTAATGGTTTATCAACCTCATGAATTATCAATATATATTAGGTTTGAGATGGATAATTTCGATTGTAGAATGTTTAATAGGGACATTGAAGAGAAATCCATACTGGCATGGACTGCTTGTGCATTCTAACTTATGCTAGAGTGCTAGGATGTTTTCGAGTTATAGAAAAAATCCATATAGAGAAAAAAAATTTGTGTGTGAGTATGTAGTGGACATCATAATGTTGTGTCGTTTGTAACATATAGAAGGAGCCATTAATTGTTGTCTCAGTACAAAATGTATACTCATCCTTGAACTCTGACATGTGGAATGAAGAACATGTTTCTTTTAGAGTGTCCAGTCATCACATATATGTGGGATGTTATTCTTGTGATAGGGGAGGTCACTTGACTCATTATTTTCCAACATAATTTTATGATAATGATTGCCAAGAAGTGTATAAAATTCCATGATAAATTCCACATCATGATCTTGGATCTCCCAGGTGTAGTCAAGGTGACCCTATACAAGGTGGTGATGATAGGGGAGTAGGTAGAGATTTGGAGGGGGGAGATATTGGTGGAGTAAGACACAACAATCAAATCCCTCCACCACCACTAGGTGGCCCATGACATGATTTGAGGTCTGGAGGCCAGGATTACGGGCAGTAGTAGGCTATAGTGGGATATGAGAAGGCTTCTAATGAGATGATATGTTGTAAAATGTAAGTCTTTTCTACTCATACTTTAGTACTTATAGACACAAGTTTTATAAAATCAGTCATCTTCATATAGTTTTTGTGAGATCTATAGATTATCATTAAGACGTTAGCCCAAAATTTAGGGCTATAACTTTATATTTGGACTGATTATTCTTTATCACACATCTTTTGGTTATGGGAGTTGCTTATTTGTTGACAAATTTAATTATAATTGCTCTTGGGAATTGTGGTCAGACCATATAACAACATACTAGGAATGGATTTTATATTCAGTTTGTGTGACCATATAGATAGTCATCCCTGGATGAATAGATTATATTTTACATATGGGTTGTGATTCTTCTTCATGGGAGAGAGAGAGATCATATGGATGACAGGGGAGGACTTATGAGTATAATGTTTTAATATATTACCCAACATTTGTAAAGATTATCCCTTGGTGCAGTGGGAACTTCATGCATCTGGATTTTAGTGGTATTGGATAATTATAAGGAATTATTTCTCAAATATGTCTTAGGACTACCTTCAATGTGAGATATTTGCTTCTTCTTTTACATTCACCTACATAGTGCATCAATATATTCTTCAGTATATCGTCTGTTCCCTACTAAGATCCTGGGGTTAAGGGTGTATTTGGAAAACAATAAAGGAAACATTTTATCATAACCAATGGTTTCCACAAGATAACTCTAGTTTTGATCATGAAAAATAAATATAGGAGTTTGAGTGTTTTTTATGACTATCAATGCTTAATCTAAGTAATAATAAATAATAAGTTTCCCTTACTGAGGATTTATGACCTTTTTGATTGCTTAAAAGTTGTCAGTTGGTTCATAATGATCGATATTAGGTCTGGATATTGTCACATGATTGTTTACATGGATGATATTTCATAGATGGAATTCTGATGTTTCTATAGAAAATATAAGTTCATGGTCATGCATTATGGTGTGACTACTACATTTAGAGTGTTTAGATCTCTTATGGATCATATCTTATTGGAACACATAGACCTAATTTTAGTTTTCATTATCAATGAAATTATCATATACTCTTTGTCAGAGGGACTTACTTCGACAACACCAGCGTTATAGAAAGCTTTCAAAGTGACATTTTTGGATTTAATATTTTCACTTTATGGGTCATGGAATATATAATCATATTTTAGTTATGGATAAAACAAATATTGAAGCTATGCTTCCTTGGGAACCACCCAAGATCATTTTGAAGGTGTGATGATTTCTTGGGATTTAAGGGTACTTTTGATGGTTCTCTTTACGATTTACCCGGATAATAGTCTGTTTGACTAACATAATGTGGAAAGGGAATTTTTTCACCTAGACTGAGTATTTATAGAGTGGATTCAAGGGGTATAGGTAGAGGATTACCCATGCTTCTATTTCAAGGGTACCAGAGGAGGGTGCTATGTACATAGTTGTTATCGATGCCTCTGTAGTTGGGATCAGTTTCATGTTGACATAGAGGAAGGTAGTGATCACTTATACATTGAGGTAGTCAAGAGCCCATGAAATTAATTATGAAACAAATTTCTTAGATCTATTAGTTATAGTCTTCATATTGAAAATGTGGTGGGGTTATCTATTGGGTGATCATTTTTTTGTTTACTCATACCACTAGAGTCTCACATACATATACAACAAGAGAGATATAAACCTAATAAATATGCAGTGGATGGAGTCCCAACATGACCATGACATTAAGATATTATATTCTCTATGGATGAAAAATGTGGTGGACGATTCCCATTGAAGGAAATCATATTCTCACTTGGTAGAAGAGGATTCTGAGGAGTTTCCTTCATTGTGGTTGAATTTCATGTAGGATAGAGGTGAAACATACCTTTATTCGATGGTGGCGAGTCCATCATATTTTAGTATATGAGAGATGGATATTTTTGAGAAATAATGTATGATATTCTATATTACTATATATCCTCATTAGATGTAAAAGATTCATTTTATGAAGTAGGGGAGAAAATCATCCATTTCCAATGTTTGGGGATCTGTTAATTCATGTTGCATGATGAGGGGTTAATGTGATTCCATACATTCCCATTGGTTATATATATAGGTGTGGAAAACGTGTACAAGGATCTACGAAGGTGGTCTTGATGGTATTTCACGAGGTTGAGTATTACCTAGTTCTCCTCTTATTATCTCACATGTAAATAGTTAAAGGATGAATGTCATGTTCATGCAGTTTTTACCAAACCTATTAGGATAATAGAATCAGTGTTCGATGAAATAACTATATATCTCTTTGTCGGATTAACCACTTATGGGGCAGGAGGGGAATCAGTTGTCTAATTTTATGAATTATTTTAATTTTAATTCAACATAATAAACTTATTAATTATATAAATCCACTGAGTGATATATCACAATATCAATTTTTATTAATTAATGATAAGATAAACCTTAACACACAATATTTTAATGGTTTAGTACAAAGACATACTCCATTCCATGTTATATAACTCCCCAATTTAGATTCACTGCTATAATATTATCAATTATTAAAAAGGGGATGCCTTCATCTTGTTATTTTATTTAATATATAATTCTCTTATTGATCCTGGTTCTACACACCCAACAACCATATTTTTTTATCCTAGTTTGTTATACACCCCAACCATCTCCTCTTTTTTTTCATCTAGACTATTTAGAGAGAGCATTCATGAGCATCTTCAATAGCTAGTAAGATTCCCAATCACAAGATCTTTTTTCTCAATGTTGTTGATCCACAAATAGTACGATCATCATTCACTCTTGTTTGATTTTGCAACACTTTAAATATATATTCTTCTATGATTGTCATAGATCCTTTATCCTTATATTGAACATCAATATCATCAAGAAATTATTAGATTAGTCAAGTTGGTCCGGAATAAATTTCACACTATATCTGGAATAATCCATTTCTTCTTGGTTTACTAAATGCTCAATCTCGAATGTCTTATATTGCAATTATATTGTGGCTCCAGTCCCTTGAACTACAAATCTTCAGTTATTAATCAAATATTCCTCAGTTAATTTTATTGGACTTAATTATTCTTTATATTTTATAATGTCATGATATCAACTATTCATGAAACAATAATATTATAATATCTCTTATATTCATCTTCATGAATTTGAAGAAACTCTTTTTCATAGCATAACAAGGTATTTGTATTCTCATGGTTTTTTATAAGAGTTTCACAGAAATGAATCACATGATATTCTTTCTTCTTTACAAAACCACCATATGCCTCAAAAATTTTCATCCCCCTTCACATGACTAAAGATTGTATGAATCTCTCTCTTATATGTGTGTGGATCATATAGGTTACTCCCTACTAAAAATTCATGAATCATGTGAGCATTCTCTTTTACTTGGATAGATTTTTTTCTCAAATAAATTGTGTGAGATTAACTATTTTTACATTTTTCTATTTTTTGATATCCACAAATTATTCTTGTATTCATACACTCTTTTTTTTCTATGATAGAACAAAAGGGATAATTATATCCATCTCATGATCCTTATAAATTCATAATGTTATAAATACTCTAAACACACCATAATATCTGGGTGTTTGGGTTTAATCTCACTTGATAGTCAAATATCCATGACATCTAAATTTTTTCAAATCTCACTTCATCAAAAACATTATTTGATTTGAATAAATTTATAAAACCAAATACTTAACACAATTGGTTACACTATAATACTCATCATAATTCTCTATGTAATGTATTTGATTAACTAGAAAATCATCTTCATGGATCTCTCTTAAAATGGATACATCATTCTAAAAAGAAAATGGCTACTCAATGCTTCAGTTATATAGAAAAATATTTATGGGTATAAATTTAATAAATGGACTACTTATAAAAATGGTTATATAAATCTATAATTAAAACAACTAAAACATCTCAAACTTTTATAGGATATTTGAATATCAAATATCTACAAAGTTGAGTCTCATATATGATATTCATCCGATATACATGCATGAATGTCTAATATCTTGCATGTCAATTCATCTCAATACTGCATTCAGATTGGATTTATCACATAATGAATTCTTGGTTCACTCCATTTCATTTATTTATGGTAGTATACATGTGAATAATTGTTAGACATTCAATGATGCATGAATACCTTCTTTATATTTCAGCTCGAGAAAATATTTTCTTCAATGAATAATAGCTCTATCACAACAGGATTCAGGATCATGGATTATAGTTCCACATGATCACCTAGTCTCATATATTCCATTTAATAGTGAATAACTAAACCCCATATCATTAAGAGAACGAAGATCATGCTCACTAGAATTAGATTGCATAGATTCATTAGATAATGAAAGATGTTTTATTTGTCTAACATTTTAAACATATGAATAGTGTAACACATCTCGTGTCCCATATTAAATTTTATCAATGTGGAGAAGTGCTATAAATGATAACATTTTACATCAGTACATCAATTTAGAAATGGGGTTTGGCACCCACAACACTTTACAAACCTAGGATTTAGGAGCTGCACCTACCCACGCTAGACTACCAATGCGCTCGGGCCCTTACGCATCGTTGTGGTCCCACTTTGGCTTACCCCCAGGCACTTTTAATCTTTATGGGAACTATTATTCCTCAAGACACAATTATAGATGAAATAGATGGCTCCCATTCATGATTAATATTTCTCCCAAAATACATGGTTTATCAAGAAAATATTTTTGGATAGGATTTCGAATTATTTATTAAACACACATATAAAAAGTTATGAAATTCTCTTTCACTGCCTTTAAAAAAAAATTTCCAAACAAACATCCTCATCATTCGTCATTAATTCAATATCTTTATTGAAATTCAAAAAATTTCCTCTTCATATTTCTTGTTTCAAACATTGTGTGATATAGATCAACACATTTCATGGAACTTATGATTAGTTTAAGCAATCATAACCCTTCTAATGATAATTTTCCTAGCATGACATCCAATTAGAATATATTAATCCATAAAAATTATTCAATTATAACAACATCTTCATCAATTTTTCAAATGCATAATCACACAATAGTGATAGAAAATTTAACATTTTGTTTGAAAAATAACCCCATTTTTATTTTGTTGTTGACATATCATTAAATTACTAAAGTCAATATGTGTTCTCCAATTATTATCCCACATATTGAAATTGATATTCAATTGAATGTGGGGGTCTTTAAAATCTATTATTCTTTTACTTAAGGAATGCTGATTATCATCGCTCTTTTCTAAAATAAGGGTTATTACACATGGTCTTATTAGTAAAGATCCTTTATTTGGTATACTCTTTGTCTACATGGCCTAACCTAAAGAAGAAAAAAAGATAGATTGAACCAATTTTTCATTATTTTCCATTAAATATCTTTCATGTGACATCATTCTAAAAAAATATTATTCCACAAAAGAGGCTGTATAAAAATAGATTAATTGATATGAATCCCAAAACCCACCCACATCTCAACAAACCATCAAAACAGTTCATGTAAAAGTAATTTAACTCCCCCTTTTTCTAATATTTTGAAAACTAGAATGCCCCTTTAATAAGTACATTTTATATAATTATGAATAAATGATTATATCATAAATTGAATACCTAAATGTATTCATGATGGGGAATCTATTAAATAATTTGTTTATATATGATTCAAAATGAGAACAGACAAAAATTGAATTATTTATGTAGTTGTATAGTTTTAAAAACTTTTACATTTTCACTAAGGATTATCTTCATTGATGCATAATATTGATAATAGATTGATCAATCCATGATGGAATCTTAATATTAAATGTTTCTCAGGCCCCCCCATAATATATTGATCCACCATTAAATACCTATGTTTTAAGAACAAATACAATACACAAAATATATAAGGGAATAGGGTGGATAAACATTCTCCTCAATCTAAAAAACATGGTTGCAATGTTTTTCAACCATGATTCTCCATATTCTCTAGTCTTCATGCTACTATATTCTATTTTAAAATATAATTTTGCCTATGGTTTCATGGATCTTATCACACCTACCATCTCATTTTGTGATATGGTTCTTCTAACTTTATCCATAAAATCATATGCAACTCTTGAAGAAACTCCATTTTCTTCAAGGCTTAATCTTATGATGAAAATTCGGTTAAACATCCTCTTGTATTTTGTCCAGATTTATTGTATCTCCCACCCAAAACCTATTTAATTAATGATTTATCATTTCATGAAAAACTATCATGAAATTAATATACATTATGTGTAATATTAATTTTTTATTTATCAATATCATTGTATTATTATTCTGATAACTCACTTACTCTCTATAAATCATATGTTGAGATCAAAATAATATCCCTGGGAATGTTGACAACTTATTTGGAGTTTCCATATGTCATCAAATGATTGTGTTTCTACTAATATTTAGCACAACTATTCATTTTCATTGAAATTATTTTTCATTGATGTTTATTATGTAAATTTTCTAAGGTTGAATTCTTCTAAAAATTCTAAGGAGTAATATGATTTTCATCATTATTCAATTTTTATCCCATGGTTATATCATATTTCTTTTATGGTCATTTATTTCCATTTTTATTGATTCATGTCAAGATCTAAAAGATTCAATTTTGTGAATCATTAATTGAAAACTGTAATGATTTAATCAAGAACCTAAACTTAGTATATCATAAAAAAATTGTTTTTAGTTCATGATTGTTTCATATTATTCTTTGGATTTCTCCCATTGACATGAGATTCATTTTTTCTATAGAATTTAATGGATTGTACACATAACCTAATGTATAATTTCCAGATCAATCATAGTAAAATAATATAACTAAAAACCAAGAACTTATTTTATTTTCTATATGTTTTCCACAATTTTTAGAATAATGTTTCTGGTTCTTTTTCACCACATACATGGATCAATTTTGAGAACCAGCACTTATAAATATTTCAATATTCTCCATATACATTGTGGTATTATCCTCTCATTTTATCCTCATCCATATTCATAAAAAAAAGTATTTTAACCTAAATTTTTGGTATAATAATATTTAGCAATGTTATTACATTGAGATATGGGTAATAATTTTTTATTAAAAACAACTTCAGAAGAATCATTATATGATGCATTGAAAATTATTATATATTATGAAGGGTATTTTTCAATATTATCCTCTAAAGAGAACTGTGTGGTTGCTAAAACTTCCTTGACTGTAAAGTACCAACATGAATATTTAATAAATTTTGAAATTTGATTTCAAATTACATTCATCTCATATCGAGGTCATTCTTTTGAAAATCAATGAATTTAATTCTTTCGTCTAATTGGTTCATCATCTTCCTAATATTCACTTCAGGAAATAAAAACTTTTATTATAACAATGATTAAATGTCCTTGATCCTCTTGGATTTTATGTCCAATTTAGAATTCCTAACACACATATAATCATTTTTTGTATTTTACATGTTAATGAAAAAATAATATAAATAAAATTTTAAAAAATATTTATCTCAATAATTTCATTGAAATTATTTATTGACATCATAATATATTTCATTGTAACGATAAATTGTTCCGTTCATTAAATTAACAAATTTTTTTAAAGTGATGGGTATGACAAAAATTTTATCTAATTTTTCTTATGTATTATTATCATCCTCTTCTAGTTGTAATTTTTCATCTCAAAGACCCTAGACAACTTAAAAAAATGTATAAATTTTTAAAAATTTATTCATCTGTTAATTGAATTAAAAATTAATATCAGTATGTCAATTTTTATTATAACTAATTAATAAATATTTATATTTAGAATCATAATAAAAAAATTATTGCAACATATATAAATTTGATTACATTTTGTATTATTATGATTCATAACATTTCATTTATTTTAGTTCATTTATGTCTTGGAAAAAATAACTTGATTAATATCATGAGGGATAACATCCATTTTCTCCATTTGAGGTAGATCACTAATTTCATAAAATCTATAATTTATAAAATATTTCCTAGAACTGTATACAGTCCATGTCCTAATATGGCTTACAGATCCCTAGGTAAGATTGACCACTGAGAGGGGGTGAATTAGTGGTTCACCTTTATAATTTATTTTACTTTGAATTAATCCTCTTGAACTTGTTAACTTACATGATCCACTCAATGATATCTCACATTAAAAATTTGTATGAAAATATAATGTTAAAAAACAAAACACAAGATATTTAAAAGTTGTGGTACAAATAACTACTATTTTATATATTATTTAGACTCTCCAATATGGATTCATAACTACAATATTATTAATGAATACAATATATAAGGATGAAACCAGTTATACCTTCCAGTAGTAGATCCTCTAATTGCTCATAGTTCTACACCCCAAAAACCAAATCGTCTACATTGGTTGGAAATACACTTCAACTATATTCTATTATCCTTCTTCTGTAATGGTTAGACATACCTGTCCTGAGCCTCACCAGTAACTAGTTAGACACACCAATCATAGAATCTTTTTAATGTCAATTTAGTTGATTCAAAATAGTAATAGCAATGTCTACTCATTAATCTAAAATAGTTGAAATATATAATTCTATATGTATATTGAATCTATTTCACCCATGTATAATATTAATATATTCAAAATATTCTTCGAATAAGATTATTTGTCTTGAAACTCATTCACACCTAATCTAGAATTATCCAGTTCTTATCAGTTTACCGAATACTCAAACTTGACTTTATTATCATGCAAGTAAATTTTGGATTCAGTCTCCTTAACTTATTATCTTTAGAGAATTACAAAATATTCCTTAATTACGTGATGAGGAAAGAATTATACCTTTTGTATAGTGAAGTAATTACCTTAAATATTCAAGTGACTATAAGCATGAAATATCTCATGTCTTCTATTCCTCCAATTTATGGACTCCATAATTCTTCTCATTAAAATATTTGAATATCCACAAGGGTTTTATAATTTAATAATGAAAATGAATAACACAACTGTTTTCTCTTTTTTAAAACCATATTATTTCATGAAAAAGCTTCTTCTTCTTTCATGAGATCAAGGGTAATTTATGGTTATCTCTTCTATGTGAATGGATCACATAGATTTCCTTCAACTACACATTCAATAATCATGATAGTGTTCTTTTTAAACAATTTATATTTCCCAAATATATTAATTTATAAAAAGTAATGTTTACTTTTAAATTATTTTTTATTTCTCAAAAATTTCTATAAATTTTCAAACACGCTCTTCCCTTTTCTATTGTAATAAATGATTGTTCAATTTTGACCACCCACAATCCCCATAAATTCATTGCAAGGCAAATACTCTGACAACCCCATGATATTTGGATGTCTGGGTTTAATATCACATGATATTAAAATATCTATTATATATGAAATTTTTCTAGTCTCACCTCTTCAACACTAATCTATGATATTCTATTTTTAATAATTTCCTATAAAAAATAATTGGTTGCATTATTCTCCTCAGTATAATAGGCTACATGAGATATTCATATACATAGCAAATTAGCTATGTGGATATCTCTTGAAAATGGATGCATCTTTTGACACTGAGAACAACTATATGGAGATTTGGTAACATAACAAAACATGTATGTGAATAAATCATCTATGTGGTTTTCTTTTGCAATTGGATAAATCTGTCTATACAGAAAAAAAATATTTCATCTGGAAAATGGATATGTTAATTTAAAATGGATATGTCATTAAATATCAACTAAAAAATTCATTCGATCTATATTAATGCTAGTATAACTACATTTAAGCCCATATTCTCAACAGTTCATTCAATTTAGCTTTATCACCAGAGAAATCATTTGTTCTACCCAATGTATTTCTTCTTGGTAGTTTTTTCTATGCATGATTCTTAAACATGACTCAAGTCATGAGTCTCATCCTTAAATTGGGACTTTAGTAAATCCTTTCATTTTAGAATAATATTGCATCTATAAAGTCTTTTTAATCAAGGATCACGGCTCAACATGATCACCATAGAAAATTAATGGAGTATAATAGTGTAGAACGGAACTCCAGAGCATTTAGATAGAGGATAACACTCACTTAAATCGAACATTACAGATTCATTATATCATGTGGTCGGTGTTATTTTAATAACATTTTAAATTCATGAATATTAAAACACATCTTTTGTCCCTCATTGAATTCTCTCCTGGTTGTGTGGTGCTATATATGAAACTAAATTCCTTCATCATTTTGAGTCAACATATCGTTTCAACACCAAAAACACTTCACACACATAATATTTATGGGAAATTCCTAAATTCACTATCACACAGAACAAATGACGTGTTATCACCCTTGCATGTCCATGTGTGCCTAATGTAGTCAGCCCACAATGCTCTTACACTCAATATTGGAACTATACATCATCATGCATCCAGGATGTCTAGCCTGGTTGGATCCCATGCTTGGTTCATCATTATAATTCAATTTATGGTCATGATATCTTTACTGGTTTTCTTCTAAGTCCACTTTCTTATTAAACAGCAATATAAAAAATTAACAAAATGTATCTTTTACTACCAATGTAGAACATAATATAAATTTCCAAACCAACTATCTTATCATTTCTCATGAATATTTTTGCATCTTTCATGGACATAAATGTATTTCTAATTCATATTGATTGATTCAAGTAATATTTCATACATATTGAAACAAATCTTGGAACATAAGATCTGTTCATATAATCATCACATTTTAAAGGAGAATTTTCCACGTATGATATCCAATAACATTGAAATAATCCAAAACAATTCTATAAGCATCATCACATCATCCCCAATTATCCAAACGTATATTTAAAATCTATTAATAATAAATTCAATAGTTTGTATCAACAATGTGGATAGATTTTAATGTTGGGATTCTATAGAATACATGTGCCCATTATGTTGTCTAGTTGATTTTTGACCTATATACCAAATTGACTCACTTTCTTTCCTTTATGTAGAAGAGTTCAGTTGAGAGTTTGTTGTTTTTTCCATGTGGGAGAATATCTAAATTCATTGTTTAGCCAAAGATATCATCTCCAACCCAGATTCTTGGTAAACATCACTATTATGAAGAGGGATTAAAGATGATTTTTCAGCCAGATTAAGTATGTGTTTAGTATTTATCCCCCAGGTAAATGGCCAAACTGAGAGGAATATACTTGTTTTAGAAGATATATAGAGATCATATTTGTTGGAAATAATTTTGAGCTATAAGGAACAACTCCCATTAGTGTTTTTTTGTTATAATAACAATTTTCACTCTACTATTGTCATGACACATTCAATCCCCTATACCCATGACCGATTAGGTCTCCCTTGTTTTGGACAGAGATTGGTGAGACATGTCTTATTAGGCTAGATAGGATACTATCCACGAGGTTCATTAGGATGTTCTAGATACTTCATTGGGTTGTTGAGGTTTTTTACCACTTATCATTTCCCCTATAGTAGGATCAAGTGCATGACATGTCTCATTGGTTTCAGTTCATGAGATACGTTCATGAACTATCAAACATCCTTAAATGGGGAGCGTTGTACATCAAGGAAAAAATATAACTTCATAAATTACATAGTGGTGATCATATAATGATCGTAGATGATCAGAATTCGATGAAACGTCCCTCTAGTTAGAGTGATATGGATGTATGAGATCATGCATGAGGGATCTGGGGAATATAAGAGTTAGATGAAAACATAGTTCCTCCACCGTTTTTATATGGCTTGTGCTTTTATAGGATAAATCCTTGAAGGATGGAAAAATTTAATGAATTTTTGTTTTGGGTTTAGTTTTTTAAATATATATATATATATATATATATATATATATTTGGACCTTTTATAGAAGTCAGTTTTATGTTAGGGTGTTGCAGGACCCCAAAATAAATATATTAAAAATATTAATATTTATAAAATAATATGTGTTCATATTTTAGGTATAATTGGGATTCCAATTGATGACGTCCTTTCATGGGAAATTAGAGAACATGATTGTTTCTAGAATAAGGTTTTTTCTCTCAACACTACCTAAATATTGTCAGTTTCGGGTGTCTAGTTTAGGGAAACCATTGGTGGGTTTTTATAATATATTAAAATTTTAATTTTTTAATTTATTAAAATGAAAAAACATTAACCCTATTTTATATATTAATCTATATAAAAAATCATCATTGTTAGCAGCATAAACCTAATATATTTGAGGCGATCTATTGTGGAGAGTCATTGATGAACAATAATGTATCATGGAGTAATGATCATGATGCAAAGGAACTATCTTCCCTAATGATGTTTCGAGATCATACTGATGATAATGGAATAGAATCGTTATTCTCCAAAGGTTAATATAAAATTATGGTTTGGAAAGTTATTTCATGGATTTATGCTCTAATTTTATTTTTCAAACATGGATTTTATATCTACATGGCTATATGCTAGTTTTCATTGTTTTTATGAACCTTATTATTCAACTATTATTTGATTATTTACTTATCCTTTGGTATTTTATTATATATTCATCTATGAATAGAATCCAACCCAATAAAAGAACATGATCATTCTTAAGATAAAGATTTTGTGATTATTCCCCTTATTCTCCATGCATTCATATTTACTAATCATTTGACCATAGGTTCTAAGAATACACAAAGTCAAATTTTTTCACAACTGATCATTGGAATAACAATTCATTTCCCCGAGTTCAGAAATATTATTGTGAACATGATTGAGAGTTATTGTGGTGTGATGGGAGATTAGAGTTAGATTGCAGGGAGATCTAGGTTTCTTCATTTGTAGCTTTCAACTTTTAGTGTACTAGTGGTATGGAATGGATTCTTGTGTAGATGGGGTTCCTTGAATCTTGGAAATAGTGATTGAGTGGGAAAGGAGAGCCCTATATTTGAGTTAATTTTTTTTTTGATTTTGACAAGGATCTAGTGGTGGAAGAGGAATGGGCGATAGAAATGAATATTTATTTAGTTTTTTCAAAATTTAATCATATATTACATACAATCTAAGAACACATGTTGTATATTTCTATTATTATAGTTCCACCGGTTTCAGAGTGAATTAAATATCACATAATGTGTATGAACCAAACATGTCGTGTGACCCGGTGCTGGTGGTTTGGCATGTACTCCAATATTATAAGGGAGAAAACAAAACCAGGTATACATGAATGGTCATGGTTCACATAAATAGGCTAAATTATATTGGATTTTCCATCAAGACAAAATAATACTTGAGGCATCGAAGACACACTGTGTACATTTCATCCACCATGTGCATCTCATTCATCAGGAATCTTATTTGGGTGCATGAATAACCTATCCAAAGTGATTTTCTATTTAGTACATTATGTAATACCTCTATTTGGAATTAATTATATGACAAAATGATTAAAGAGAATGAAACTCCATACAATGATTTTTGGCCGAAGAAAGTGACCAGGTGTGATCACTAGAATGATATTGGGGTTAAGAACTACATTTTCACACTAGGGTGAAGTCCCCCCATACTCAATATATAATGACTCTTATTTTTTTATATTACATTATAATATTATAAAAATTATTTTAGAGCTAGTATCAGATCCGGTGTGATATCATGATGATTGGTGAGCTCAGAATTGATATTATAAAAATATTAAATATATTAATATCATACAAACCTACTTTTAATATTTTTTTAAATAAATTATAAATTTAATCTAAAATAAAAAATACAAGGTTATCATTGAGTTTAGAACATGGTTTTTACCTTAGGCATGGAATAATATTTATCACCTTTGGGTTATTGAGAAAATGTTTATTCCTCCATAAATAATAAGTAAATAAATAAATTTATTTACGTTATTATGTATTGACATAGTGACCTACAACCCATCTATAAATATATGATTGCAATAAAAATTATATGGTTATATGAATAAAATTAATTTTTTTTATGATACATTAGAATAAGAATTGTATAACAAAAATAGGTCAAGAACATGATTGAAGATCTTTTCACCAACAGAGGATGTAGATCTCAATAGTTATGTTCATGTGCGACTATTCTTCATTAGTGATCAATACAACCTGAGGTAAGGAATTATTTTAAAATGTTGATTTAAACTCAATTTTATATAACTAGATGAAAACAAATCAAATACATGAATATATTGATTCATGGATCGTCAGTGCTTTCGTGGTATGGTTTATATTACTAGGATGAGAATTTGATATATTTTGTTTACTATTTGTTCATTATTCTAATAGAAATGAAATGACGCCAATCACTAAAAATTGTTGAGTTTTGATCATAATTTTTTACATAAACCATTCTCCCAAATTAATTTATAATTTTATCTTCGTTAATTGTTTTGGATAAAGGTTCGACGCGTACTATGTATTTGATCTTTTAGTGACCATTCTTCATTTCAATAGTTCAATACAGTGGATGTTGTTCACAATCAAGGTTGTGAATGAGGTTATATAATGAAGGTGGATGATATTTGATGGATCCAAACTAGATAAGAGGTTTCCTGGTTGTTGTTTTTGTTCTAATAATGGATTGTAATGAATGTGTTCTTGATCAGATCTGACAGCCATAATCCAGTTAAATGCAATAGAAGGCCACTACAATCATAGATTCAGAACTCAAAAAAGATCTAGTGCTGGATTCATTAGTCGTAGAATAATGATATGATGCATGAAAGAACCTTTTGGTTATTTTAAAATATTGATTATACGACATGTAGACTAAAGAACACACACTGTGTTTCAGCCGTTGATACAATGGTTAGGGTTTTTAAAAAGATAAGGATAACATGTCGTTGGACACATGTTACATGTTATGTGAAATGTTTTTATACTATATGGACTTAGTATGATGAATTAGAATTTAATCTGATGCGAATTATCAAATATATGACCTAGAACATATGAGCATATATAGGCACAACCGGAGTACATGGGAACATGCTCGTGACAAAGGGAAGCAAAAAAGCCTATATGGACATTCATGTTACATGTCTTGTACCCCTAGTACATGTTTTTTGAATTCTTGTAGGGATATTTTTTGACACCCAAAAATATTGGGTATAATCCTCCATCATTCATTCTTTTCCCATGGTGGGGTTTGTAGAGTCATCATGACAAACTCTACACGAGTGATGATCCCCTATCTAGAGGGATACAACATTAGGGTTTATAGTGTCTCTCAGTGGGACTTATGGTGATCCCCAATATTGGTGTAAGGGTATTAGAGATCCAAGGATTACATATTGGGATATCCATGATTAAAAGTTACTTATTGGATGAGTGACATCAGTGGTATCATGGATCATGGAGATAGAGTTTTATGGATGAGTGTTACCCTAAATGGTTGGCATGAATATAATGGCAAGTAGTTTGGTTGAGACTTCCTAGAGGAATGGTGTCATTCATGAATATATCTTGGTGTATTTATTTTCTTATGTCTCAATATTATTATTTTCATATCTCATTGTACCGAACTATCTATTATCGTGATGCATATGTTGGGTGATTTTGTGGTGTTCTACTGAGTATTGTGATACTCACCCATGTGTGGGAGTTTCTCACAAATTTCATGTCTTATAAAGAATAAATGAATTTTTATAAGGTCCTAAATAATCCAGGAATAGGAGTTACAATATGTTCAAGTCGTATAGTGGTTCTTTCTAGTTTTTTAATATGAATGTTGTTCCTTCATACTAGAAGGGTGGAGTTTTTATTAGCTTTAGCTATCATATATTTGGAACTTCTTTATTTCAAATTATTGTTATCATACTCTAATTGTGGGATTTAGTTGTATTCATAAATTTTTACCCCTCGTACTTTACTTTTATCATATTATGGGTTTTTATATGTGGTTGTGTATATCTGTACACCCATGGAAGATATTAGGATACATATACACAAAACCACAACTCCAAACCCATAAAATGATTAAATTATATTATAAGTGATAACAGTACATGCATGCATAAAAATAAAGCCATCAAAAAATATTACTACAATGCCTCCAATGTGTGTAATATTCCTACTAGACATAGGTCTCAATCCATTGGCCTATTAGAGGTGGGATTTGTGTAGTTGAGGTTTAGGACCCGGTGGGACATGTCATAACTAAGTGGTATCATAGGAGTTAGTTTTACCATAGGATCCGAGTTTGGGAGAGTGTTTTGGGATATTTGGAAACAATGTAAAATTGTTTTTGAGTCTTACTCTCTAGCTAGGGCTTCTAGTATTGGTGTTGCAGTCGACGTATACATTTATTAAGAATATAATAACTTGTGTGATTACTCAGTATATATAGGAACATGTTTTAGGAAACAATTTGGTATATGCATCATATATGAATGTCTTGTTTCTTCAATGTACTTCTTGAGTCATCTCAAAAGATATACTCTATAAATTTGGTGTGTATTAATTCTATATTTGGATGACTCTATGATAAAATACAACTAGGATTCCACAACATGATCTTGGGGATGATCCATCTGGTGAAAAAGAATCAGTGTAGGTTCATGAATAGGATGTGACGCCTCCAAATGGCATTCTAGATTTATCACCACATATTGAATAGCATGTTGAACTATTATTACAATACATTATATTGAGTAGTCTATGTTCACTGCATGAGTTTCATAGGAAGTGACCTCTTATGTTTTGGGGTGAGCCTGACCCCCAGGAAGACGAGGACTAGCTTAACGCGTAAACCTATTTTTTCACACATTTGGAAGAACCTATATATCAGATGGTGGTCCTAGTGATGAGTCTTCTTCAAGGATTCATAAGGGGATAGTGATGTCAAGTGATACAGATAAAAGATGAGATATATCCCTCATGGGAATAATTCTAGAGTCTATTCAAGGAAGATTTATATCCCACCACATTATAATTAGTCCATATCCAGTTGATATTGCAACTACAGTATGGGTATATGATTGTGGATGAATATTCGATGGGGTTCATTGACTTTTGGTGATACTATATTTATATGGTTCAAGATCCATATATACAAGAATAGAAATTTAGTGGGTCCTATATCGATATATGTGGGATGGAGTGATATATTTATGAATTCCCACCTATGTGGAGTGCTTGAGTAGTCCCTAGTAGGTGTAACATCCCAGGTAAATAACCAATATTACTTTTTTCTTTTTATTAATATTTGTGAATAAATATTAATAATTACTTTAAAGGGTATGCTATGTTCGATAGCGTACCCAATACGCAACAATGAGTTTTGTTGAAATCTTACAATGCACACCAATAGTATAATAATATTCTTTCAAATGGTAGTTCACACGTAGCCGTTGTATTGGCGGGAATGAATAAGAAATGTTTTTACATTTATCCAATTAAAGATAAAGGCTTAAAATAAGAAAAGAATTCAATTTTAAGCATAAATACTTTAATATTCACTAAAATGTCGATTTATCACCTTTTGATGGCGAACCCTCCTTAAAAATAGTTTTGGTCACACCTATACATTCTTTTGAACCAAATAAAATGCTTCTTTATAATAGGGGAATAAAAATTTACTTTGTGTATGTTTTTGTTATTTTTTCGATAAAATTCATTTTTAATGAATATGTGAAAAATGATGTATTTTAATTCAAAACCTTTTTTTAATCTAATTTATTTATATAACTATATTATCTTTTGAATTTGTTTTAATGTGAAACTATAATATATTTTTACCATTTGATTCAATGGTGGACTTTGGAATTAATTTCACTTTGAAATTCGACATAAACAAATGTCAATCTTTTGATATAAATTGTTTCTTAAAAACACGCTATTTGTTTTGAAAGCGGGAGTTAATTATTAAATTAATTAATTCTACATATATTATTTGAATTAGGTAAAATAAACATCATTTTTGAATTTGGAATATCGAATATATATTAGAGAGAATTTTTTGTAATTTTCGGAGAAACATAAATTATTGATGAATAGTGAAACCACTAAGTGGTAATCAAGCAAACTGATTTTTCAGTTAAATGAAAGTTTACCACTAGTGTGTATTGAATTTCCAAAATCTGACATAAATGGGTGTAATTAGTATGTAAAATGTGGTTCAATATGATGAAAATAATTTTTTGGTGAATAGTAACTTTTTTTCATTAATCGCGCATAGTGGTAATTAGTGTAATTTATGGTAAAACTGATGTTATTATAATATTAAAACACCATGAAACATGTCTTAAACCTATTGGTTGAGTAATGGCAGACCATTACAACCCATGGGTCGATTTGGGGGACCCCATGGAGCCACATGGGTGAGATAAAGACATTAATGTTTTTTTAAAAATAAAGGTAAAAATGACACTAACATAAATTGTTTTACAAATAAAATTTTTATAAGGGGTTATACTAATCAGATTTTTGACTATAAATATTAATTAGAAAGCTAAAAATATTTCATACGTCATGATATTTTTTTTATAATTTTTGGACATTAAATAAATTAATTTATATATGACATCATGATGATGCAAAGATGACCTCATTAATGAACGATTAAAATAAATTGAAAAGATAATGTAAAATATAAGCCTTACACATGTTTAAAACCCATTGGAGGTGTATATTTCGAACCCTTATAACCTTATCCTCTAAATACATCTTTGTGGGACCTCAAAATTAGAAAATGCATTTTCATAATAATATAACTTTTATGATTTCCAAAAGAGCCCCTCCTCTCCTCTTATAAAAGGCCCCCACCTCTACCTCATTTACCACACTCCTCAAGCCATTGGCTCAGCCATCACCTGCCCATTTCCTCCCTCCACATCCCTCTCCTCATCCTAGAGGCTTCACATTGGGCCGAATGCTTTCCAAGGAAGCCTTTGGCTCAAAACAAAAGGAGTTACCCATTTTAAAGGTAATGCTTTCTCTTGTCTTCATTTGTTTTATTTTACATATCCAACCCCCTAAACTCTTTTTATTCATTTATTTTGTAACAAATACATTATATTAAATATAGTAGGTTGTTGTTATAAGAATTTTTTGAGCTACACTCCCACACACCAACATCAAATGTTAAATGAACATACGGTTTCTGTTATGGCGAAATTCTGCCTCCCGAAACAATTATTGTTCAATACTCATCTAACACCTTAAAAAGTGGCCATTATGATGACACTATTTTTATATATGATATATAATATGTTTATTAATTCTCTAAGCTTCTTTATTTTTCATTTATGGCACTCCTACATGATCTCCATTATGGGTAAACGCGATATCATCATTTAAGGAAGTGCGGACTACCGCCCCCTCAAAGTGATTTGATTCGTTAATGCCTTATGTGGGACGTATAAAGGATAAATTTAATAATATTATCTATGATATTATACTGTAATTATAATATACCTATGTATCAATATGTTTTCATTCCATTAATGTATGAAACAGAAATGAAAGTAGCGTTCATGCGTACGTACGGATTACCATCTCCATGAACAGTGCTTTTCATTTCATTTCTCCAAACGTTATGTAATAGTATAACTACATTTATGAAATGGATATATATTATGTATATTATATATATATGTTGAATATCATTCTTCCATTATAATATATATATATATCTCAATTATTTTTAATTCCATTTATATGACAAAGAGATGGAAGTAGCGTTCAGGCGTACGTACGGTCTACCGTCTCCATGAATGGTGCCCTTCATTTCTTTTTATCTCAAAATGTTAGGGAATAGTATAAAATGAATATATACTGTATATATATGATATTAAAATCATTAATACTATTCTGGAGATGATGTAATTATTACTTCATGGACAATTCTTTTCAAACAAGCTCATTTTTGACTCATGTACCGAACATCGAAAAAAATGTCTGTTATGAACTAACATAATAATATAATTATTATAAAATTATAATATGTGATATTAATTGAATAATAAAAATTAAAGGAGGTCCTTAAGAAATTATTAATTGACCAATGTTTATTATTCAGGAATATAAAGAAACGAACAAGACAAGTTGGACTGAAGGTAAGAGATCCTAACTATCTCTTTATTTTCAAGTACTCTATTTAATTTAATTTCTTTTATGATCCATGTCCTTATGTTGGAGGATGTTCTTTTATATTAATCCTACTGTCCAATTATGTTCATATGATGAGATACCCCATTTGATCTCAACAATCCATTTTTGGGAGTTTTAAGTGGCACCGTTAGGCTGCCGAATTTTCATAAGGGGATTTTTCATCTCACTTTTATTACTATGGGATTCATGCTACATTAGACACTATTTGATTTTGTGTGGTGTATGTACTTCCCATTATTATAATATTTGTGTAATATACTCTCATCTATGGGTATTTACAACTTCATTGTATGTCCCTTATTTCATGGGGTGTACGTTTCGAAAGATTCCCAAATCAGTAAGGGATTCTTCCACCCTCCTCTTTTTAGAAGACTTATCTTGTTAGGTATTTTAATATTCTTAAGTTGGGATGTGTTAAAATATATATATCCTTATTTCTGTAAATTTTATGTACATGTGATGAGATACCCTTTTTATCTCTCATCAACTAATTTCTGAATTTTAAAGTGACGTCGTTAGGCTGTCGACTTTTTGTAAGGGATCTTCTTAACCTAATTTCATTTTCTTTGGGTTAAACCTATACTTCATGATTATGTCGTACTATGAATATGTGTGGATGAACTCTAATTGTTTTACACTTAATATCCTTCTATATTGGGTGTATTTATATTTGTCAAACATAATCATTTAATTGATTTATCCTTAATCTAAGGATACCGACTTTGTATGGGACTTAGTATCAATCTCCTTTCGTTGAGGCATTATTTGTTCTATACACAACATTCTTTTATACTGTGTATAAACCCCTTTTACTTTTATACAAAAGGAAACTTTTTATATCAAGTGTTTTACAAAATGACAAATGGGAATGTTTTTATCGTACGTATGCGGCGACAACGACTTCTCCCCCGCCGTGACCATTATTTGAGTTTCAGCTTCCTCTACAAGCCATAACTTATTTTTTAAATGAATGATAAATACCAATTTTTTACTTTTCTTTTATTTTGGTATTTAAATGGTTTTTCTATTGTTTTGATTATATTAATGTGTTTTGATATCTTGTGATTGTAATGTGGAAATTTTATGTTTTCTTTATGCATGTTTAATGTGATACGATTATATTATGGTTCTTGGGCATTGTTTATGAAGACAGGTGGTTTCGTGATAAACTAAGGGCGGGTGAGCCCGTTATAGCTCTCCAATGCATTGGTTAATATGAAGGAGTTAAACATTAAGGTTTTCTCCGAAGAGATTTCAGGGAATGTACTGTGACGGGTATTCCAAACGTAACCAAGAGGGTTACTCCCCATGCAAGAATGTTATGAATTCCTCAAGTTACCTTTATGTCTTACGATTTTATATGAGTTATTCATATACTTATGATTTCATGAGGTATGTTAAAATTATTCTGTTTTATGAGTAAGTATGTTTTCATACATGGACTAATGATTTCAATTTGTACTTTTATATCCCTTGCTGAGATTTTTATGCTCGTCCCAAGTTTTTGAAATGTTTTTCGCAGGACATGAAGTGTAATAGGGTCAAGGATGAGATCAAAGAAATGTAATGCTGTCTAAACATGGAACTAGACATGACTCTTATGTTTAGCAGTTTTTATCTTGTGAAAAAATGGATACTGGGAGATGTGTCTACTTTGCAATCTTTTGAGATGTAATAGTTATGTCCTACTTCTCTAGAACTCTAAACCTGAAAAGATTCTCCATGTGTATTCTTGAAATATCTCAAGATTAAGTCATTTTTAAGGTTGGGGCCTTATAGTTGGTATCCTATGGAGGTTTAGATAACTTTAGAGGTTAGGGTGTTGTTTAAGCATAAGTGACAAGTTGTGTATAACAACAATGGGTATTATATTTGATAGAGTCTTTGTTATTAGAATGAGTTTGAGATAAGTTGGATAAGAATAAAATAGTGTTTATCTTCCTCTTTAATACATGATTATTTTATTGATATACTCACATTGACCTTTTTGGTTTTAGTAAATGGCTGGACCTAACCGGATCCAATGTGACAATAGGTTTGAAGGAAACTGTGGAGGTTTTCTGATTAAGAAACTGGACGAAATTGGGGATCCAATGAGGAATCTCGTGGTTGTTCTAAACCAACAATGAAGGAGCCATGATTCACCACTTGAACCATGGTGAGTTCTCTAATGCATCTTGTATGAGAGAACCAACTTGATGTAGAAGCTCATGTTATAATTATAAAGGTAACCATTAGGGTTTATGTGATCCTTACTTTTGAGGTAATTATGGGTTACTATATTTTGTGATGAAAAATAAAAGGCATGATATAAACTTGAGGTTAAAATATGTTATGGTTATTCTTGATGATTTATCTCTCTTCGGGGAATGTTTTAAGAATTATATAGTTTTGGAAAAGGGACAACACGCAGACCGTGTGACAACCCGTCGCGTCGGACAAAACTGTGGGAATCGAACCCACAACCAAAGTGCAACTGGTATTTATCGCCTACCACTGGACTACGTGAAGTACCTAGTTAGTTTGACTAATTATTTTTAGTAATATGGTTTTATGAATCAATAGTAAGTTTATTTTTGGGTTATCAATGGAAAGGATTAACTGATCATGGAGGATATGTGATTAGGTTAGTTACTTTTCAGCACGAGTCTTTGAGAGTAACTGATGTTATTTTGGATATAACTGTTAAGATTTATCTTGGAAGATTATGTGATTAAATACTAAAATGTTTTTTTTCCAATCGTAGTTTGGAGAATTTTATGGAAAATTTGTTATCGAATGGTCTTTTTTGAACTTTGGGTTTTGTCAGGAAATTTTAGAGATTAAGAATAGATTTTCTTTTTATGAAGGATTATCCATTTTTTGGATTATCTAATCTTGTACTAACCTTTTTGGTTTTGGTTAAGTTATAAAGACATGGGAAGTATATTGTTCTCTTTTGGGGATTAAGTGATTCTCAAGAAGTTGATCATAGTAGTCTTAGTATGAACAAGTCTTCCTAAATACTCGTCCATTGGAAAAATATGAGTTTGTGTAGGAAATCAAGTAAGAGTTGAAAGTCAACATGATATGTAAGTAAGTTTCCTTATTTTTTTGTTAAGCTCATAAATAAATTCCTCAATGAAAAGTAACTTAAAACAGAAATGTTGTCTGTTAGCTTTTCCTACTAGGGAATCCAAAACCGTTTAACCCATCACAAGTTTGTGATTTTCTCGTAGTTAACTTTCTCCTAATTGTGTTTTCTATCACTCTCCCTCAGAACATGACCCTTTGTTTTTTTCCATATCCATATTTTCATTGAATCCTAGTATATGCTATCTCGGTTGACCTTTGTACTTCTCTTTATTTCTTTTAAAGTGATAGTTTTATTGACTCCTTTTCCGATGTGGGACTTTCAATAAAGTTTCTGAGCCCAATTTGTTTTTTTTAAATTGCGAGGAAGCAATTCCCAAAAGCGGAGAATGATGTAACATCCTATGTAAATAACCAATATTATTTTTTTCTTTTTATTAATATTTGTTAATAAAAACTAATAATTACTTTAAAGGGTATGCTAAGTTCGAAAGCGTACCCAATACGCAACAATGAGTTTTGTTGAAATCTTACAATGCAAACCAATAATATAATAATATTATTTCAAATGGTAGTTCACACGTAGCCGTTGTATTGGCGGGAATGAATAAGAAATGTTTTTACATTTATCCAATAATAGATAAAGGCTTAAAAGAAGAAAGGAATTCAATTTTAAGCATAAATACTTTAATATTCACTAAAATGTCGATTTATCGCCTTTTGATGGAGAACCCTCTTTAAAAATAGGTTTGGTCACACCTATAAATTCTTTTGGACCAAATAAAATCCTTCTTTATAATTGGGGCATCAAAATTTACTTTGTGTATGTTTTTGTTATTTTCCCGATAAAATTCATTTTTAATGAATATGTGAAAAATGTTGTATTTTAATTCAACACCTCTTTTTAATCTAATTTATTTATATGAGTAGATTATATTTTGAATTGTTTTTAAAGTGAAACAATAATATATTTTTACCATTTGATCCAATGGTGGACTTTGGAATGAATTTCACTTTGAAATTCGACATAAACAAATGTCAATCATTTGATATAAATTGTTTCTTAAAAACACGCTATTTGTTTTGACAGCGGGAGTTAATTATTAAATTAATTAATTCTACTTATATTCATTGAATTAGGTAAAATAAACATCATATTTGAATTCGGAATATCGAATATATCTTAGAGTGATGTTTTGGTAATTTTCTGAAAAACATCAATTTTTGATGAATAATGAAACCACTAAGTGGTAATCAAGCAAACTGATTTTTCAGTTAAATGAAAGTTTACCACTAGTGTTTATTTAATTTCCAAAATTTTACATACATGGTTTCAATTAGTATGTAAAATGTGGTTTAATGGGATGAAAATAATTTTTTGGTGAATAGTACCTTTTTTTCATTAATCGCGATTAGTGGTAATTAGTGTAATTTATGGTAAAAATGATGTTATTATAAAATTAAAACACCATGGAACATGTCCTAACCCTATTGGTTGAGTAATGTCCGACCATTACAACCCATGGGTCGATTTGGGGGACCCCATGGAGCCACTTGGGTGAGATAAAGACATTAATGTTTTTTTAAATAAAGGTAAAAATGACACTAACATAAATTGTTTTACAAATACCATTTTTAGAAGGGGTTATACTAATCATATTTTTGACTATAAATATTAATTGGAAAGATAAAAAATATTTCCTAGATCATGATATTTTTGTTATAATTTTTGAACATTATATAAATTAATTTATTTATGACATCATGATGATGCAACGATGACCTCATTAATGAACGATTAAATAAATTGAAAAGATAACGTAAAATCTAAGCCTTACACATGTTCAAAACCTATTGGGGGAGTATATTTCCAACCTTTATAACTATATCCTCGAAATAAATATTTGTGGGACCTCAAAATCCCAAAAGGCATTTTCATAATAATATAACTTTTATGATTTTCAAAAGAGCCCCTCCTCTCCTCTTTAAAAAGGCACCCACCTCTACCTCATTTACCACACTCCTCAAGCCTTTGGCTCGGCCAAACCCTTCCCATTTCCTCTCTCCACATCCCTCTCCTCATCCTAGAGGCTTCACTTTGTGCCTAATTCCTTCCAAGGAAGCTTTTGGCTCAAAACAAAAGGAGGTACCCATTATAAAGGTAATGCTTTCTCTTGTGTTCATTTGTTTTGTTTTACATCTCAAACCCCCTAAACTCTTTTTATTCATTTATTTTGTAACAACTCCAGTATATTCAATATACTAGGGTGTTGTTATAAGAATATTTTGAGCTACACTCACACACACCAACATCAAATTGTTAATGAACATACGGTTTCCGTGGATGGTGAAATTCTGCCTCCCGAAACGATGATTGTTCAGTACTCATCTATCACCTTCAAAGGTGGCCATTATGATGACACTATTTTTATATATGATATATTTTATGTTTATTCATTTTTAAGATTATTTATTTTTCATTTATGGAACTCCTTCATGGTCTCCATTATGGGTAAACGCGATATCTTTATTTAAGGAAGTGCGAACTACCGCCCCCTCAAAGTGATTTTATTCGTTAATGCCATATGTGGGACGTATAAAAGATAAAGATAATAATATTATATATGATATTATACTATAATTATCATATACCTATGTATAAATATGTTTTCATTCTATTAAATTATGAAACGGAAATGAAAGTAGTGTTCATGCGTACGTATGGATTACCGTCTCCATTAACGGTGCTTTTCATTTCTTATCTCCAAACGTTATGTAATAGTATAAGTAAATTTATGAAATGGATATATATTATGTATATTATATATAAATTTTTAATATTATTATGCATTTATAATATATATATATATATATATATATCTCAATTATTTTTAATTCCATTAATATGACAAAGAGATGGAAGTAGCGTTCATGCGTACGTACGGTCTACCGTCTCCCTGAATGGTGCCTTTCATCTCTTTTTATCTCCAAATGTTATGGAATAGTATAAAATGAATATATACTAGATATATATTATATTAAAATCATTAATACTATTCTGGATATGATGTAATTATTACTTCATGGACAATTCTTTTCAAACAAGATCATTTTTTGACTCATGTACCGAACATCGACAAAAACGTCTGTTATGAACTAACATAATAATATAATTATTATAACATTATAATATGTGATATGAATTGAATAATAAACATTAAAGGAGGTACTTAAGCAATTATTAATTTACCAAAGGTTATTATTCAGGAATATAAAGAAACGAACAAGACAAGTTGGACTGAAGGTAAGGGATCCTACCTATCTCTTTATTTTCAAGTACTCTCTTTCATGTCATTTCTTTTATGCTCCATGTTCTTTTGTTGGAGGATTTTCTTTTATATTAATCCTACTGTCCAATTATGTTCATATGATGAGATGTCCCATTTTATCTCAACAATCCATTTTTTGGAGTTTTAAGTGGCGTCGTTTGGCTGTCGAATTTTCATAAGGGGATTTTTCATCTCACTTTTATTCCTATGGGATTCATGCTACATTAGCCACTATTTTCTTTGGTGTGGTGTATGTACTGCCCATTATTATACTACTTGTGTAATATACTCTCATCTATGTGTATTTACAACTTCATTGTATGTCCCTTATTTCATGGGGTGTACGTTTCGAAAGATTCCCAAATCAGTAAGGGATTCTTCCACCCTCCTCTGTTTAAAAGACTTATCTTGTTAGGTCTTTTAATATTCTTAAGTTGGGATGTGTTAACATATATATATCCTTATTTCCGTAAATGTTATGTACATGTGATTAGATACCCTTTTTATCTCTCATCAACTCATTTCTGAATTTTAAAGTTACGTTGCTAGGCTGTCGACTTTTTGTAAGAGAACTTCTTAACCTAATTTCATTTTCTTTGGGTTAAACCTATACTTCTTGATTATGACGTTCTATTAATATGTGTGGATGAACTCTGATTGTTTAAACTTAATATCCTTCTATATTTGGTGTATTTATATTTTTCAAACATAATCATGTAATTGATTTATCCTTAATCTAAGGATACCGACTTTGTATGGGACTTTATCTCAATCTCCTTTCATTGTGGCATTATTTGTTTTGTACACAACCTTCTTTTATACGGTGTATAAACCCCTTTTACTTTTATACAAAAGGAATCTTTTTATATGGAGTGTTTTACAAAAAGAAAAATGGGAATGTTTTTATCATATGTATGCAGCGACAACGACTTCTCCACCGCCGTGACCATTATTTGAGTTTTGGCTTTCTCTACAAGCCGTAACATATTTTTTAAATGAAAGATAAATACCTAGGTTTACTTTTCTTTTATTTTGGTATTGAAAATGGTTTTTCTAATGTTTTGATTATATCAATTTGTTTTGATATCTTGTGATTGTAATGATAAAATGTTATGTTTCATTTATGCATGTTTAATGTGATACTATTATATTATGGTTCTTGGGCATTGTTTATGAAGACAGGTGGTTCCATGATAAACTAAGGGCTGGTGAGCCTGTTATAGCTCTCCAATGCATTGGGTAACACAAAGGAGTAAAATTTTAAGGTTTTTTTCGAAGATATTTAAAGGAATATACTGTGATGGGTATTCCAAACGTAACCAAGAGGGTTACTCCCCACGCAAGAATGTTATGAATGCCTCAAGTTACCTTTATGTCTTATTATTTTCTATGAGTTATTCATAAACTTATGATTTCATGAGGTATGTTAAAAGTATTATGTTTTATGAGTAAGTATGTTTTCATACATGGACTAATGATTTCAATTTGTACTTTTATATCCTTTAATGAGCTTTTTATGCTCATCCTAAGTTTTTGAAATGTTTTTCGTAGGACATGAAGTCGAATAGGGTCAAGGATGAGATCAAGGAAATGTCATGCTTTCTAAACATGGAACAAGACATGACTCTTATGTTTAGGAGTTTTTATCGTGTGAAAAAATGAATATTGGGTAGATGTGTCTACTTTGTAATATTTTGAGATGTAATAGTTATGTCCTAATTCTCTAGAACTCTAATCCTGAAAAGATTCTCCATGTGTATTCATGAAATATCGCAATATTAAGTCTTGTTTAAGGCTGGGGCCTTATAGTATTAGAGATATTCTTGAATGGGTACTTGTCGACAACTATTCTTGGTAGTCGGAAAATAGGATATGATATGTTGGATGCTATTAGAAGATAATAGGGATATGGATCTTGGTGCTTGAGAAACATTATGATATTATCCTAGGGTATATGGATTGTAGTTCAGCAAACTCAGGATGGTTCTAGATAGCCATGTGAGATGTTGTGTTTCTCTTATGACGGTTAAGGACATCCCATATGGGGTTTTATGAATTTCAATAAAACTAATATGAAGATAGTCATTTGAATAATAAGGTAGATATAGTAGTAGGTGTCAGGATTATTGTAGGGTGGATGATGTGGTAGAGGAGTAGGGAGAGAAACATGAGGTGGATGATGGTATGACCTAAACAACCACCACTGACAGGTGGTCCACACTAGGATTAGGGAGCTAGTGGTCAAGGATGTGGGAAAATAAATTATTTTATGTCAGATTATATTGAAGCTATGGGAAGGAATAGAGGTAGAATATTTTCTATTTATACTTCATCTATAGTTTTAATATACACTATAAAATCCTTTCTTTTATTTCTACTTCCATTTTGTGGGACATAGAGATTCCAGTTGATCCTTTGGCTCAAACATTTCACTTAATGACATTAAATGGATTGGATTTATTGATTAAAAAATTTTAATGATAGTGTGACTTGATGCCTAGTTGAGACATATTCTTATGGGATTTATTTGTAAAAGTGATGAGGTCATTTGAAAACATCTAAGGTATGGATTTGTTATCCAATGCTCATGAATAGATTTTCTATATTAGGAGGAGGATATGATTTGTTCATGGTGATGGGATGATGTTTTCTTTTGTGGGGAGAAGGAAACCTATGTAGAGAAGGATGTTCTAAGTCATATGATTATATATATGATAACTCATCAGTTGGAAAGTATTACCCTTGGTTTAGTGGATTTTGATTGATTTTAATTCCCTATATTGGTGATGGAGAATGACGATTTCTTTCGGAAGGATGTGTATGGTTTACATCCCCACTGATAGATAGACTTTTTCATAGAATTACAACAAGGTATAACCTTGCTATCTTCAACCTCATATCAGATCACTCTAGTATTTCTATAGGATCTGAAATTTATGTTGGATTATTATCATTGGAATAGATTTATGAGACATTGTGTGTCTCCTTGGGTATCACTAATGTTGTTTTATTTGAAGGAAGATAAGAGATTAATGTTATGTGTAGATTAAAATTTTCTAAACTGTTTGATCATGGTGAATAATTTTCTACTGCCATGGATCAAAGATCTCTTCAACTAACTTAATGGAATGAGATGGATCTGAAATATAGACCATATTTTTGACTTTAACCAACTTCATGTCTGTGGAATAGAAATACCTATGACAACATTCTGATGTCACAACATTTATTATGAGTACTTGGTGATGCCTTTTTGTGTGATAAACTCCCCAAAAGTGTTTATGGGACTCATGAACCAGAAATTTCGGACACTAATAGACCATTTCATGGTATTATTCATCGAAGATACACATATGTACTCACCATGTGAGGAAAATAGTAAAAAATACTTGATTATGTTGAATTTCATACTCTAAGAGAACAATATTTATGATATTATCTCAAAGTTATTGTTCTAGATTGATGAGTACCATTTTATTGGACACATAATATCATATATAAGAGTAGTAGTGGATACAAAAAAGGTGCATGCATTACTATATTATGAGATAAAGAACAATTTGATATAGGTGTAGAGTCTCCATGGGTTGGTAGGGTACTATAAATGGGTTTTACTTGATTTATACAGATTTTATTCCCCACTTGATAGATTTTACCCGAAATTAGAAGCCTTTATTGTGGATGGAGTGGTGCTAGTATGCAATTTAGGAATTAAAACATATATTAATGGGATCAAATATATTGAGATTACAAGAGGTGGGTGTAGAGTACACAGTGGTTTAAAATGCCTCATGGACTATGTTGGGATGTGTCCTGATGTAGATGTAGGTAGTGATTACCTGTGAGTCCAGGAATCTGACACCACATGATCAGAACTACTTGAACCATGTCCTTGTGTTTTATGCTGTAGTCTTTACTCTGATATTGGGGGGACGCTACCTTTTGAGTGAGCAGTTTATCATCTAATTTAATGAAAATAGTCTCTACTATATATTCTACCAAAAAATCTTAACTTTATGATGATTTTTTGGTTTTATTCATCCTATATAATGACTTAGATATTGTCTATACTCCTTGGAAGGGGAATATGGTAACATATTATCTCTATATGATATGTAATTCAGAGTTTTTTAGTTAATTGTTAAATTAGTTAACATCCTTAATATTTTCCTATGTTAACGAGGGTGTATCATCATACCTCCAGTCGATGGTTATTTTCCCTCTGCTACAACAAAAAGTAAAAGAGGAACAACATTGATATGTTGAATTCGATACCATATTTACTCATATGTCCACTAGATATGATCATTATGGGTTTTTGGAAGGAGATAAGCATGCCATTTTTTATATGGCATATGAATGTTCCAATTTATTTATGAGAGGTGGTGATAAGCGTGTTACATACATCTACCTTAGTGGTAAATTGAGATATGAAAAAGCTATAATAGGAACTTTAATGATAGTTTTCATTGATAGGGATGAAGATAAGTGATAAATATATTCTATCTTGATGGATTTCTTATCAAAAAGTGATGGATTTTCACCAGGTTCCATCGGGTTTTGCTCAACCCCTTTATGTGTCAGAGTGGAAGTGGGATGAGATATCTGCGGACATTGTGATGGGTATTCCACAATCATCTAGAGTACATGATTTTATCTTGGTGATCATAGACTAAATGACCTAGTCTACCCACTCATTAGATATTTAATATCATAGTTATTAGTGATGTTGGGATGATTATTCATACAAGAGATAGTCCAGCTTTATGGAGTTCCCTCGGAGATCGTTTCAAACAATGGTTCTCACATCACATCAGGATTATGGGCATATTTGTAGGATGACATTGGGATGCTATTAAATATGTGAACAACATTGTTACCCTAGACATAAAGATAGACTAAGTAGACTATTTTGGTTCTTGAGGACTTTATTTGGGTTTTTGTGTTGAAAGTTGGTGATTGTTGGGAGGATAATCTATACATGGTTGAGTTTTCCAATAAAAACAGCTACCATTCCACTATTTGTTTGTCACCAATCTTGGTGTTGATCTTGCGAACCTAAAAGTCCCCATTTTTTAGGACTTATCTAAGAGATTCAGCACTCATAGGAGTATAGTTATTGAAAGTAATTATAGAGAAGTTTAAAATCATCTAGGCGTTGATTAAAACTACATAGTGTTTATAGACGTCTTATGTGAATCAATTATATAGGGAGTTGGAATTCAGGGTGGGAGAATATGTGTTATTAAAGGTCCCTCATCAGTAATGATTTTAGATACTTGGATAGTGTGAAAATTTATCTCCAAGGGTTATTGGCATGTTCAAGATACTATATAGAGTTGGAATGTTGGAATACCACTTAGATCTATCACCATAGTTAGACCGTGTACATGAAGTCTTCCACCTATCGCAACTGAGGAGGCATGCACACAACCCCTCACATGTTATTGATTGGGATAGAGCTATACATATAGGATAAATCTACCTCTATAGAGTACTTGGTGGTGAACAATGATCAAAAAGGGATTATACATTTTGGTTGGATGATACCTTTAGTATGTGTTCATTGGGAGCATGAGAACATCTAAGAGTGAACCTATGAGCGGGAGACCCAAATACGAGCATAGCAACAACAATATTTTGATTTTGTTTTTTTTTTGTAATGAAAAACAGTAATGTCAGGAGAATGTAATGAGTTATGTTTTCCATATATGACTTTATAATATTACATAGATTATTTATTGAGCAATATATTGAGACGACATGTGATTATAAGGCCAACTGATCCTCGAATATATATTATAAAAACATTAAATATATTAATATCTGAAGCACATATTTTTCCTCAAAAAGAGGAATAACTCCCAAAACAATTCATGGATCATGAATATGATTCATTTTATGAATTTATAATTCTTATTTTAACCATGTTCAGATATAATATTTGTTGGTGTAGGGTGTTTGAGAAAAAATTATCACTGTCACCAAAGAATAATAAAATCATTAAATTATTTTAGTATTTGTCAGAACAATTACTAGGAAACCCTTTATAAATATAAGGTTATAACACAATCACAATCTTATCCACATAACCCTAATAATTTTTGAGGATCAATTGGAAGAATACTTGGTTAATGACAATGGATCAAGAAAGTGATTGACGATCATTTTTCCTACAAAGATTGTGGATCTCACTAGAGACACTGTCATGTGATCATTTTCCATCAGTGATCAATCAGTCCTAAATAATGTAATTATTATACATTTTTTATTTTTTACTATTTGTTTATTCTATGGGGAATGTGAATAATATCCAAAATAAAATTGATTCATGAATCATTCATGCTTGTGGGGTTATCATTATCTTTCTATGGTAGAAATTTTATATACACTTCATTACTCATTCTAATAGAAACTAATTATGGCCAACTAAAAAAATGTATAAGGTTCATTACTAATTTTTTATTTGTTATTTTCTCCCCCATTACTTTTGAGGTTCATCATTGAAAATTTATTTGGCTGGTGGTTCGATGAATATGCAAATATTTGATCATTTTGTGACCATTATCTGGCGTAATCGATCAATGCCATGGGGGTAGTTCATGATCACGGGTGAAATGTAAGTTTAATGATGATGGTGGGTGTACAATTATAGATTGGGACCAGATTAGAGGATTCCCGGTTTTGATTGGTGTCCTAATGAGGTAGCACAATGGGGGTGTTCTAGATCATATATGACTGCCAAAATCTAGTTATTTGTGATGGTAGGACCCTATGATCCTAGATCTATAACTCATTGTATAAAACATAGAAGAATATAAAGTGGTTATGGAATGAATATATGAGTGAAAGAACATTTCTGTTCTTTGAAAATACCAACTTCACATCATGTATTTTGAATAACACACAAGGTGTTGGGATCATGGCTACAATAAGTAGGGGTTTGGAAAAGTTAAAAATCACACAATGCATGACACATGTCACATTCCATGTAACCCTAGGTCAATGAATCAATGTGTATCCAAGGGTTCATGATTAGATACACACCTAAGAACAAGAGAAGATACATTGGTATGACCAATAAATATAGGCATAAATTTTTGACATCGGGAAAGACAGAACCTAGACCAACATCCATGCGACATGCCATGTACGCCTATACATACCGTGCGATTATTCAAAGGATTTATGAGGCCCTTTGGTGTTTTAAGTCAGACCAATTTCATTTGAGTGAGTCCCTTTAGTCTATTTCTTGTTAGTGTATAGTGAATCATTACATCTTCAGAATTTGATTTTGTTTCCCTACACAAAATGAGTTGTCGATTGTGGTCATGGTGTCTCTTAATAGTATTGAGTAGGATCTTCTATCTTTCATTTTTCTTTATGTGGGGTATGTAGTTTCATTATGACCAACACTATACTGGTGACAAACCCCTATCTAGAAATAATCACATATAGGGTTAGTGGTGTCCCACAAGAGTCCAAGAATTCATCCCGTATCTTGGTGTTGGGGTCTTTGAGATCCAAATAGTGTGTATTTGGAATGACCCTACTATAAGATACTTCTTAGATGAGAAAGATGAATGGAAGCATGTATTTTTAAGAGATATATCTTCAAGATGGTCGTGAACCTAAATCCTCAAATAAGATATTGTGATTAGAAAATTGGTTGAGACCTCCAGTAGGTGTAGTGTCATTCCTGATGTTATCATGGTGCTTGTATGTTATTATTACTATTTATTTTGGATAACTTATTTCATGTTACATAGTTAAATATTATCTTGATTATAATATTTTTTTTATTTAATGTTTCCCTACTACGTATTGTTATACTCACCCCTTCTTGGTATTTTACCACACATGTCATGTCTTATTCGGAAGGCATTCCTTCTGTTGGGGTTTTAGAAGGACAAGAATTAGAAAATTCATTTTCATCCAGACAGAATGAGGTTCCTTATAATTTTTTTATTTGATAGCTTTCCCCTCCTATTAGCTTGTTGGACTTCATGCAGATTTAGCGGGCATTTATTTTCATATTTTTTTCTTTTATTTCTTGTTGTCATAATCCGATGATGGCATTTGGAAGTATGCAACAATTATTTTAACTTTTACATTACATTCAGCATCATATTGGTTTGAAGATGTGGTCATTTGTATCGGTACATTAGTCTAATATCTCCCATGTGTGTGATATGCCTACTCGGCACTGATCGGTAGCCTCTGGCCTATTAGAGGCGGGCTTGGGGTATTTTTGAGTTGGGTCATGGCTGTTCGGGTAGCGACTCTTTAGACGGGTAGATTAATTACTCCTCATACTATATAAGGGTGTGAGTTTTTAATCTATGGAGAGGTACTCCCCTATAATCAAGCTTCAGTGGGAAGTGGTTTATCTATGAGAGTTATTTCTTACTCATTTGTGAAGTGTAGTAGCAGGGCTAGGGCCGCTACATACTATTTCTTTTGTGGACGAACATGGTGTTTGTAATTAAATTTGGATTTTAAACTTGTAGTCTAACTCATCATTCTAAGATGGGTTGTGGTTATAGATATCCTCTTTCTCTCCCTCTCTGTCTCCCTCTCTCTCAATGGTTTCTTTATGAATCTTTGTTGGGTTACACAATACCCACATTTTTATCGGTTGAGTTTTCTATTGTAAAATTATATTTCTCTCTATGTGGTTTTTGGGGTGTCCTAATGGTTATCTATATTCTCACCATTTCAAGGGATTTTACCACACATTTTTTGTATTATATAGATGAAATGAAGAATTATAGTGATATTGGTAGAGCAGGTTGGAAAAGAGCATAAATGAACAATGTGGATCTGACCAAGTTCACTTGATTAGTTTAGAGATTGTGAGTTGTGGAATAATCATTATTTATATTCTCTAGTAATTTTTAGGTGGGGACATCATTTTTGGTTTAAGGTTATTTTTCCCATTTATAAATTTTTTTAATTTTATTTTACATTGTTTACATCCTTGAGGATATTAAATATATATTTTACACTCTGGATGTTTAGTCATTTTTTTATCTATGCACTCTTGTATGGAATTGGTTTTTGTGTGTGCATACATGTATAGAGGATAAAACCCCCCATTTCAATATTCCTTAATATGAGATTTTATCCAACCCCAAACCAATTGGATTAGTGTTGGGATTGTCTCACTCATCTTACCATCGACTAGGTAGGCCCGGGTGAGTGGGGTTCTGATAAGGAATAAAAATTTCACTTGCAAAAATTAGCTTGAATTTTGGAGAGGTTCTCAATGATTTAATGTTCTTATTCAACATAAATATCAATTAAAACCTTAGTGAATTCCATTAAACATATGAATAGTGAGAGTCCAATGAACTGTGTTTTTCATGAAGCAGATTTTTGGAGATGTTATTGGGAAACAAGAAGTGAACTTGGAGTTGGAATATGTTATTTCACAAAGCTGTATTCAAAATATAGAAGAACATAACATAAATATTAGTATTTTCGAACAAAATAAAATTGTGTGGAAATAATGAATATTTAATATCCAATATAATTAGTTTAAATAAAAATTTCCAATATGTGGCGATGAAGAATACGGTGAGCCAAAGAGTAAGCCTTATTGAATTTTTTAGTTTAGTTCAACATAATTCTCATGAGAAAATAAAAGAATAATTTTAATTTTATATAGATATAGAAGTATTAATTATGTATATAACTAAAATATTGTAAATATCATTTTATAAGAGAATTTTTTCCTAAAATTCCATGAATAATCAAAATTCAACTCTCATACCTAAGTTATTAACTCCATATTTAAAGAATAATAATGTGGGAAACATATTATAGTTCACAGTGAATCATTATAGAGATAGAGATACAACCAGTTTATGATTACGATGATACACCTAAAGAGACCCTCAAATAAATAAACATACCTTATCATTCATATATGTTGTGATCAAAGTGAAAAAGATGGCATGACCATTATGCGAGGTGTCACAAAACCATAAAACATGTAAAGGGGGTTTTCCTAGAAACAATTTACCATATAAAAAACATTACATCACTATAAATAGTGATAAATAGGTGATATGTTCATATCAACACTTCATTGGTGTATTCCCATTTGATGTTTCCCTTTGTCGTGAACAATGTTAAATCTATTTGTTTTGTGAAGACTTTAATTGCATTAATATTTTTGTTTTTTTGGGAATAGAACATCAAGAGTTACAAGATGATCATTTTTCTTTTTAACACGAATGTTTTATCCCCCACTCACAAATATGTTTTAATGAACATAAACTCCTTTTATGTTTATAACCATTTAAATAGATATTATTTTAGTTACTATATTTAGCCACCATCTTAATAATAAAACTTATCATTTTATTAGTTCTAAATGAGTGTAGAGTTCCATTTTGAAGGATGGAAATTATAAGATAAAGCGGTTAGATATAGAAATGCCACTGACCAACTGCTAGTTAACTGTAGTAGCAGCTTATACTATCTAGACCCATGGGAAATATAGTGGGGAAAACATCTAGTTGGTGGAGTTAGACTGCGGCACTTGAACAACCCATAATCAACCAACCACAAGGTGTGTCCTAGTTTTTATTTGTTCATTCCATTCTATAAAGTCAAACTATCTATTTTTGGCAGTCCATTCTGTCTTCTCTCTAATGCCATTGGTGAAAATATATTCCCAACACCTCAAGAATTTTCCCAGGACCTCAAGACGATATAAATACACCGTAATAATGCCCTAGAAAATACTAATTATGTAACCACCAGAGTTCATAAAATGTATTTTTCTTTAAATAATTAAATATTTTTTGATGCATGGAACACTGAGTTTAAACAAGAATCAATACTTTATTAAAATTTTATTATTTACACATGGCCATTATAACCTATCAGTTAAGTTAGTGAGTATAAATAAAAATAACTAAATTAAGAATATTATAAGGTTTAAACATTTATATGATATATTTAAAACTCATCATTTTATTATAAATTAAAATTAAAATCAATTTAAGGTTAATGAAATGTTTTTTTGGAAAAACTATTTTTGTCTTGAAATGAGATTTTATCTTAACAATCTAAATAAGTCAATTTTGGTAAATTATTATAATGAAATATATATATATATATATTATATTCAATTATTTTTTTTTCATAGATCTATCATCTTTAAGGGAAAGAGATAATAATTAGTCCAGTTTTATACTTAAAAACAATAATTTTTTAAAATGAATTAACTTGTGTGTTGTGTACATGTTTTTATATTTAAATTTTAATAGTTTTATAAAATTTACATAATAAAATGAACTCAATAATTAAAATAAAATTTTAATAATTATATTAGGATTATTTTTTTTAATATTTTTTATATGATTCAATTTTCGATGAATGGTGACATTAATGATTTTTAATAAAAATTGCTTATTCATTTAAACTATTAGAAAAGTAAAACATGTTTTAAAAATGTTTTAAATTTAAAATTATATATATTATACTAAAATTAATCTAATAAAGGTTATTTAGATCAATTTTTATTCAAATTGAAATAAACTTCCTTATACATTTGAAAAAATCTCCTTTGGAAAACCATTTTTCATCGCATCTACATGCTTACTTTAATGTTATGTTCATACACATAAGATGATTTAAATAATTAAAAGAGGATAAAAAATATGTAAAAATAATAATTTATATTCTATAATATGTTGAAGAGATGTTTTTACAATAAATATTTGTGAAAATAATTAAAATTAATTTTTGCGGTTAATGTGAAAAGTGGTTTACTAGGGGTTAATCTAAAATCACAGTTGTTAAAAATGACATAAAACAAGTCAAATTATTATTTTATGTACATATTTAGATCATATATAATCTATGTGATAGTAAAGTTTATTTTTTATCCTCTTGGAGTGTAAAAAACCGTATTATGAATGATTCCATTATAAAATTCAAAGTGTGTCTTTCCCCCCACATACAAAAGTAAACCCCTTATCCATTCAATTCTACACATCCAAAACCAATGTTCTTTCCAAAAAAACTTCCCAAATAAATTCCTAAATTTCTTCCCAACATCCTAGATTAATTATAATGATCATAGATACAACCATTTAAGAATAATAGTTTAAATGTAATGAGGTCTTCAGAAGAAAAGATAACGTTCTTAAACAAGTGTTTTTATTTTATTTCTTCTTCCAACATCTTAAAATATAATTAAATAATGATGATAAGAGAACAATATTATATAATATATATGAATATGTTATTATTTTAATGGTATAACCTATATCCATTTCCTATATTATCCAATGGGAAAAGATTTTGTCAATCATTTTTACAGTGGACTACCGCCTCGAGAAGCGATGTGTTTAATTTTTACTAATGTTTCCCATTGAAAGTAAAAAAGGATAAATTTAATGAAACTATTTCATATATATGAAATTATATTTATTTTTGAAAATTAATACACCATAAATTCTTTACCGTTTTACATTTTATTGAAATGATAACGTCGCTCCTGTCCACGTTGAAATGCCTGGATCGGTTGTGATCACTGAGAGGGGCGCGCTGCTCACCCTCCTTCCTGTCGCGCAAAGGATAGCGCGCAGGGGGTCACTTTCGGGCCTTGGGTGGCACTGAGAACAACAGCCGCGCAAGGTAGTTGCGCGGTGGCTCTTTCTTCGCGAGGCAGAAGGCTCTCGCGGATCACAAATTTTTTAGCAACACTCCTCGAGGGCTCGGCCTTATTTTTATAGGCAGAGGAGAACAAATGGATTCTGCGGAATTCAACATATGAATGCCCGATAAAAGTGTTGTTTTGAAAACTTCAAACGCGGGCCGAGAATCTCGTTATTTTTCTCTGCACAATGCGGACTTCCTCTCCTTCCCCTTTATCCACGTTCATGCATTCTCGAACGCATTCATGGCCTCTTTGATACTTGTCCATGCATAGAACGAACACAAGAAGCCTCGGCAACTCCGTTTGCCTCGGCATAAGTCCAAAATCCTCCATTCATCATGTGCATGCATATTTTATTACATGGTTGTGTTCATTAGGGCCATACGAGCTCAAGGGTGGATTTAGCTCGTTTGGAGGTGGCTGGTAACTCGAAATACGTCGTCGGGGAGCCTCTGGTTCAGCGGCTGCTCGCGAGTGGCCTTCGGGCGAGCTCAAGGAAGAGGACGGATGGGGAGCCGTCGGATCAGGTGATCGAAAGACATCGGACGGCTGGATCAGATCGCGGCGCGTGGCAGATGAATCGTGCGGCACAGATCAAGCGCGAGATCGCTCAGACGGCTGAGATTTGCTCCCGGGGATTTTACCGCGTCCCACATCGAAACGGGGCGCGGTTTTGCCGCGGTTTATCAACCATCCGCTCTCCGCTACTCTCCAGTTGAACTTCCCCCTCCACGGTGCCGCCCCGCACCGTGTTCTCCCTGCGGGCGCGCTCTGCGCCCACTCTGCTCCCTGCGGGCGCGCCATTGGCGCCCACTATGCTCCTTCGGGCGTGTGCTCTGGCGCCCATGCTGCGCAGGACCTGATCCCCTGCGTGGCCCGGATTACACATGGCCGCGGCCTCTCGGGCTGGCCCCATGGGATCCCCTTGGGCGTGGTGACCTTGTCCCACATGTGCCTTGGGTTGAACCCTTAAGGCTGGCCCTTGGTGGCTTATTTTTTGCTTGAATATACACTAAGTATAGAAAGTACTCTTAAGTGTAAAATGCCAAATGCCACAACTCTTCTTCTTCATTTCTTCTCTTCTCTTCTTCATTAGAATTCCTCAAATCTCCTCAACATATATTCATTACTTAGGAGTGAATTATTGAAGGTTCTTCTTCTTCAGCCGAACTCCTGAATCACTTAAATCTTCAATGTTCTTCATTGATCCAATTAGAGATCAATTGGATCTTCTTCTAATTCTCATGCACTAAGTGTTAGTGCATGGACTTCATTAATCCACTTCATCCACTTAGAAGTTGTGGATGGATCCCATTCAACTCCTCATGCAGTTTCAATGCAATGCATGGTCTTCTAACATTGTTGTAACATTGTATCCACTTGATACAAGTTCTTTGAACTTTTAGAACAGCTCAACAATCGTCTGATTTAATGATGATACTCCATCATCATCAATTCTTCAAGTGGTGTAACTTAGTATCATCTTGATACAAGTATTGAAACATTAAGATCAGTTCTTCAATCGTCTGATATTATGCTTCCTCAATCATCAATCTTCAAGATGTACTTCATCAGATGGCACACGAAGACAAGTTATTGACAACAAATGCAATCACTTCACTTGGGCACAACACACGTACAACCTACCATCTCCACAGAGCGATGTGATTTATTCTCCTTGATCAAATTTCAAGACGATTCTAAAAATATATCTAAAGGAAAAAATATATTGATAAAATTAATATCATTCTTGATATTATTGAAATATATACTATTTTAATGATATGGATCACTCATGAAAAAAAATTCATGAGAAAATATGGTAATTAACCCCCAAAACAATAGTATTAATGAATGATTATTAATGAACAATTTATAATATATTATGAAAGAATCATATATGATATTATAAATATAAATATTTTTATGTTATAAGTTATTAAAATGTTTTTAATAAACATAATTGATGATGAAGATTGTTTATCTATATGTTAGTTTGTGATATGATATTCGGTCTCCATTTCCACTTCATTAAACATATTTATTATTATGATCCTAATTTATTTTATATGGTGTAAATAATGCCCTTTTTATATATAATATCATGAATAATTCATGTTTCATGGTATTTTATGTTTCATTTTGAAATATTTCATCTAAGGGGATTTAACAAGGATGTTATCAAGTGGGAAAGAATTTCATAACTCAAATTATTTTCATTTGGTTATATTACATCTTAATTGTATTTTATATTATATTATTACATTTGTAATGAATTTTGATTATCTAATGATGTATTTATAATTTTATTAGAATTTATATTAGACACACATAATCACTTTATTTATGATCAATCACATCAATGTTATTATCTTTGTAACAGTTTTTTCCACAAACTCATTTTAATAGGGATTGTTTATGCATGAATTACCAGTGTATGAAATCAGTTGATAATTGTCTAATGAAAAACTTTTATTTATTTATCAAGTAGTTATTCATGATATTTTCATGTAATAGTACCATTTTCTTCACATTGGTAATTAAAATGATTGAGAAAATTTCTTTCTTAAGATAAATCAACTTTATTTCTCTTTCCAGTCAAAAATAATTTTTCTTTCAAATCTATGTTTTCTAAAAATACTCTCGAAAATATTTTTATCATTGTGTAAATAATTTATTAAATAAAATTTTCCCATGATTTACTTTTTATGAAATGGTTTGAAAGGAAACTTTCTTCCATTTTCAAAATATAGTGCTTTTTGAATTTTGTTACAAAAATGTGATATTAATATTTTTTAACATAATCAACATGTATGAAATATCCCTATTTTCGGACCGATTAATGATTTGAATCATTGTTTCTTTTTATAATAAGTTAATTTTAACAAATTTTTTTACTAATATTCTAGAAATATATTTCTTAAAATTATTTTCACGGTTAAAAGTATATTTTCCTTATGAATTTTTTGAATAGTATTTTTATTAGTATTTCTATTAAAAAATAACAAAAACACATTATTTTACATATATTTTATTAGGTATATGTGGATACCTTCTTTATAATTTTTTTAGATGGTTTATTATATGTTTTTCTAGGGAATTGTTGATATACCTATTTTTTATTAATCATTGTATTAATTAACTATCCCTTGAAACATTCACATTCTATTTATTAGTAGATATTTTATTTCCTATAAATATCCATATTATTTATAGTGAATATTATTATTTTTCAAAACTAATATGTGTCCTACATGTGGTTTTTTTATGAGTGTTGTTTGTTTGAATTGAAATGTTTTGATAAATTCTTATTCCATACCCAATATGAATATTTTTTTATAAGTCATATTGTTTATGAATTAAATCTATCATTCTATATATGATGAATTAATTGGACATGAAGTGATGGGTTGGGACTATAATTATATAGATCTATGATTCATCTACCTTAACATGGGAAAAATAAGTAAGATATAATTAAATGTGGATTCACTGACATATTTAATGTTTTAGGTGACCAATATTAATAATTTTAACCATTTATAATTCAATTATTATTATTATTATCCATGATAGTTTTCAAATTTACATTATCCATAAATGAATTTCTTAAACTAGTTATTTATAAAATTTTATGTGTTCATAGCTATTTAGCTTTTCATATTTATTATGAAATATCTCATTCGCACATTATTTATTAAATGGAATATGATCTCAGTTATGGACCATTCCATATTGATTATGAATTATTTCTTGATCAATTCACTGATAAAATGATATATGTTATATGTTATTTACCAACATATATTCTTATACTATATTTACTCATTATAGCTTCCACTATATGTATCCATTATTGAGTATTTGAACTCAACATTATTTTGCTTCCATTCCCAATAATCCAAAAATTGTGCTATGAACGATATACAAGGATATTCTTGGTGAGATTATGATATTCTCAAAAATAATTTTCAACTAATTTTTTTCATATATAATATTGGAGTCACGTATATATATATCTCACTATGACTACTGAACTATTTTGTCCATTGGAATCAGATCACATGTATTTAGAACCAATTTTGTAATGTAATTTCCATATTTTGGCTATTAGGGTTCGTTTATTTATAGCAGATATCAGAGAATCTTTAGTAGAAACGTTGATAACTCTATTTCGTAGATCATATATTAGGGAAAATAACTATATAAAAGAATTTGAGGAAAATATTAATTGTAGGAAAATATCATTAATTTTTATTAAGGAAAATATTATGTTGTTTTCATACCAATAAATCAATGTCTAGATACTATAAGTGGATACAGTTCTAGAATAGTTATACCTAGGGGTAGTGACTCTAAAACAGGCTATTTGGCCAGACCTGATCATCACCTTGTTCATGATAATGAGCCTTAATGCACAAAATGATTGACACTTTTAGGGGATATTATTTATTTAATTCAGATTTTCTTCACAAACCTTTATAAATGATATGATAACATTTATATGATTTAATTAAATTCCCAATGAAACCCCATTTCTGATTCTAATATTAATAATACCTAAACATTTAATTTATGTTAATTGTTAAAACACATGTAGAATTATATATTATGATGTCATGAACTAATTCACTATATGCTACAGTGATATGTGATAAACCTAGATCATCTTGGAATGATAAGTCTATGTTTAATAAGAAGTATAGATAATATTTTTGAGATTCTATGTAACAGAAGATTAACAAGATAAAATATATTTTGGAAGTCATTTATGAAAAATAAACCATTTGGTTTAGTATATGAATAACACATTACAATAATTTTTTTAAATAATTTATGAACATAAGTTTAATGTTATTGATTATATTTAGTGTTAATTATGTTAATGATTCCAAGATAATAATAATCAATTGAAATTATTTGATTTTGTTGATAAAATAAACTGTATAGAAAACATTAGTGGTTAAGAAATTATATGATGATTAATTTTATTTCAAGTATATTAACGAAATTTTTAAGAATGTTTTGGTAATTATATAAATATTGTTTTATTAAATGTAAAATCTATATAACATGTGACAACTCATCACATCTGAAAATTCCAGAGAGCTTCAACCCACAAATAAAGGGAGATATGGGTGTAATTCCTACTTCTGGCCCATTTGATGTGCTGATTAATATGACATTGTTTTTACATAAATAAATTTCCCCTTAAATATTAAGTTTATATGAAGAAATGTTTCATTGGGGTCATGATTCTATAACCCTTAAATCTATATTAAAATTTAACGTTAAGAACAGAATTAGATATTTTAATATTGAGATTATTTGGGTTATAAGGTTATTTATTTATGAAAATATTTAAGTTTAACATCATATTTGGAGATTATGATGATGTTATATTAATTTTTGGAATTATCTTACATTAAGAAACCCATTTTTGGTTTTAGTAAACACGGGACGAATAAATTTTTATCCTTATATATAATATATGATCCATTAGAAGATAATATTATAACTAATGTCATGAATAATTCAGCTTGAATACAAATTATATCATGAATAGTCAAGATTTTCATGAAAAATGATAAAATTAAAAAATTATACATTCCATGTAAGTTAATTTAATTATTTTATTATATTTGAATGTAAAAAGAGTTCCTCTAACATATAAGAAAAGTATTTTGAAATGAAATGATACCCTATTGCCTTCATATCTGGTGAATAAATTGTCTATTAACTCACTAAAAATTTATGGTTATGATCATTAACATTCTCTAGAAAATTTTATCCATTACAGTCTATAATATTTTACACTTTTATTACAAGTTTATGTTTTCGCATTAAGATTTATAGAATAATTGATGTGTTATATGGGTCCTCTATAACATTTCTTTTATTTTTTCTAATCGATGATTAATATGAGATTTATAGAAATATAAAAATCATGATCAATTGAATTGTTAACTAAATATTGTAAAAAAAATAAACACCAGAACCGAACCAAATGATCATCATAATTTATTTACCATTTATTTGAGAAATTAAAGATTTACCTTGTTAGAAATTATTTTTTTGTTTATGTATCTAATAATGGATCTACATCATATCATCATTGTGTTGCGGGAATCATGAATATAACCATTCTATTGGTGATCCACATGTGTTCCATGAATCTTCAAACATCACCATAGAAATTGCAAGGAGTTAGAACCAAAGATCCTATTGACTATGTCATTTGGCTTTGATCTCCCCAATGTCCTATTCATGGAAGGGTTACCTTAGATCTATCTGGACTTGAGAGATTTTTTGGAGTAGAATCACTCTCTAATTTTGAAGGTGTTTTTATAATTGGATATCCCTAGGTCATTAAGGGGATTTTCTTCTTATCTCGTCATGTATAATACAAATTAATTGTCACTCTTAAAAAATAATATAATTTCGTTTATACACCACTAGGGTTAGGAAAAATAATTGTAAAAGATACCTTAATATTTATTTAATCCTCATGGAAGCCCATGTATATAATATAAAAATAAAGTATTTATTAACATGCACTAATCTTGTGAATTAAAATTAAATATTATTTATTCAAATAATATTATAGATGAATTATTTGTTACCATATCCTAAAAATTGGTCCACCATTCCTCCATAATATTTATCGGGCCTTGAGTAATAAATATTTATTTAAAAAATTAATATCAATGTATTATTCTCTAGTAAATAAATATAAATTATATCCACTAAATAAGAAATAAATATTTATTAAATAATTCGGTCACATAATATATTATAAAATAACGGGTGATGGTATATATGTGACCAATAAAACATAAAAAATTATTAAAACATATGTGGGAATAATATTTAATCAATATGTTAAATAATAAAAATTATATATTATTTAACTAATATTCTCAATACAATTAATGTGTAACTGCCTTGGCATCTTTATTAATGGAATTAGAAGATGAATCCAAAATTCAAAGGTTAGCATATAGTAACACACCATGGATCTCATAGAGAAAGAAGTTAATTTTATATTGAAGTAACTAATACAAATTATTATTGTGTAATTAAATACCTCAATTAGGTTATCTCTAATATTCAAATATTCATGTTGGTGACATTAACCTATGTTTTCAATGTCCCTTTCATTAAATTTAAAAAAATAAACCTTACTTATCTAACACAATGCCCATGGATTTATTTAGGCTACATAATTTCCCTCAATGGGACTTAGATATTAACTTTATTTAAAGAATATAAGGGACAAGTCGTTACATTGATTATTCATTAATGAAATATAACTCATGTCGCAAAAAATGTATCCTACCACACCACAAACATATGTGATCTTGCTTTTCATTAATGCAATAATGTACAGAACATATAACCCTGATAAATAATAATGTTAATTTATAAGTATTGGCACACAGATCTATATATAGAAACATCTAATGACACATATATATGTTGATTCCCTATTGGTCAGTCTCGATCTCATAATTTCATACACATGATATTACCAAGGGTGTACACAATGAGAAGGTGATTCAAAGTCACATGAGTCTCCATCCCTGATGGCATTTATCATTTGTGTCACTAAAACGGTTTCATATGGATATGAAATATATATTTAAGAATACTACCATGGAACTTATTGTTTCTCATCATAGCATGGAACATCCATAAATATTCAGTGTGGCTGATACTCTTAGGACATTATCACATAATATTTTACAGAGAATAAATATCATGATATGTTAAAGAGTTTCATAAGATTAGTAATAATGAATACATGTTATCTTAAAGTACATAGAATTTTGTTCAATTTAACATTCTCTAATATACTCTAACAATACTAGATCCTACAAAAAAAACAACTTTTATTCAACATTCTCTCACATGATACTCATACTTCTTCTATGTTAGTAATTTAGTCAGGGGGTCAACCTCATTTTTTAGGAACTATTCATTCTAAAACACATCCCCTCTATGAAAAATACCATAATAGGTGATACTTCATGAGTATGTTATTTATCATTTCGTGTGACAGTGGTACTTTTTTATCATCCCCCACTATAGTATTATCAAAATACAATGTTATAGGGTTTTTACTGTTAAGTATTTCATCTAGCTCCCATAAGTGGGTTTTCATATAAATGACTCCCTTGTCTATATTAGAAGCTATAATATACTCTGAATCCACTATAAAATTAGTGACAACTTGATTTTTTGAACTTCTATCTCATAAATCATCTCTTTTGTTAGAAAACATGTCCTTAATGTGAATTCAAATCATTATGATACTTTGTAAAAATATTATATGTACATCCCATAATAAATTGATTCTAATTTCTCCCACGCACCATAAATGTATCATCAGTTCTTCTATGATACATTGGGATAGCCTTAATAGTATACCAATGTTGTTCTTATGGATCAACATGATATCTTCTTATCATGCTCAATGTATATAAAACATCATTTTTCGTATATAACATGTAATACGTGATTGATCTTATCTCTAAAAAATTTGAGATCATAACCATTCACTCTTTCTCCTATTGTTTCTAACAACACATTTTCATAGGAAATTGTATAACATGTGACATTGGAACTAATGCCCCTTGAATTATTCCATAATAAAAATCATTAGTCTCTGATCCATGTATGTACTTTTTCATGTTCCATGTATCCTCCTGTATCATTCAAAAATGATATTTATCCTTTAAATATTGGTTGTTTCTCCTATATCCTTCATAGATAAAAACTTGTATAAAAAATCATTAAAAACATTTAGGACTGGTATGATGTTTCTAAAAAGTAATATGTTATCCGCCTATACTACTAGGATAAAGACCAAATTCACTCTATATCTACTGTAAGAACATGTTTTAAATTTGTCCTTATTGAAAACAAATTCTTTTATAGCGTCATCAAATAGAATGTTCCATGACCTAGATGCTTGATTCAGTCCATAAATGGGTATTTTCAACATGAAAATCATTTTTGAATAACATGGATTCACAAAACCCATCTGGATGTGTTGTATAAACAGCTTCATGAAGGTTCCCATTAATTAAATATTTTTTACACCCATCTTCCAAATAAGATAGTCATGGTAAGTGGATAGAGAAATTAAAATTTTTAGGTATTTAAACATGGAAACTAGGGAAAAGATATTATCTTAGTTAGTTACTTGATGTTGTATGAACCTATTAGCCACTGTTATTTATTTACAGGTATTTATTTGAACATCATTGTCTAGTTTTCACTTCAATAACCATTTTCACTCTATAGTATTTACATCTACTATCACATCTACCTAAATCAAAACATATTATTGATACATGGAACCAATTTAAGGAATCATCGATTCCATTAATCATTTAGCTTCTAATCTCTCTCGTACCTCTTTTAAGAGAGATGTTCATCATTCTAAACCAATCAAGACATATTATTGATACATGGAACCCATTTTAGGATTCATGAATTCTTTTAATCTTGTAGCATCTGATCTCTATATTACCTCTTTTTAGGAGATAATTTCATAGTTTTCAACCAATAATTATTCACCATCATCAATGATAAAAAAACAATATCTCTCTAGTTTATTTACCTCTCTAGATATCTAATACAGTACTTGTCTTTTAGGTACTACATCTACCACATGGAACTATAGATTCTATTCCTATACTAGCTCTTATCTACATTTAGAATTAATTTATGGAATTATTCTTTTCTCGCACTATCCATTTTTAGAATGTGCTTCTTCTCAAGATATTTTTATTTTCTGGTGACATTCACATTCTTGTGTGAGGGGTTGTATAGGCAATAACCCTTTGTTTCCTTAGGATACCCTATAATGATATACTTTCATCCCTAGGGTGATTGTTTTTTTCTCGAAAAGGACATAAAATCACCTCACAACCTTATACATGTATATTTAACAAAACAATTATTTCTTTAAACTCCATTAATCTAATGTAATTGTATTTTATGTTTTATATTTCACATTTTTTAGTGTGTATGATGTAGTTTTAAATGAATATCCCCAAAAGAATAATAGGAGATCCACATGAATCAACATCCACATTACAATCTCAAAAAATTCATGGATCCTCCATTCACTAACAATATTCCACTGAGGTGAGTAAGGTGTTTTGAGTTGATATAAAATTCTAAACTTCCGAAAAAAGTAAATAAACTCTTTCTTAAGACATTTACCACCTCGATATGATCAATTTTTTGTATCTTCTTTACTAGTTTATTATCTAATTGATTCATTAATTATTTTAATTCTTAAATGGACTCAAACATATACCTCATTAAGTAGACATATACATATAAACTCAAGTTATCAGTAAATTATATAATGTTATAATATCCACCATTGTCTTCTACTATAAATAGTCTATACACATCAATGTATACACATTCTAGAGACTCATTAGCCCTTTCACCCTGCACATCAAATGGTAGTTTATAATTTTTTTCCATATAAAAAATAATGACATATTTCAGTTGGGTATGTCTTAGAAGATTCTAAATAGACATCTTGATAGGCCTTTGTCAAAAGCTTTTCTTTAAATGACCATGATGTTTCTTCCCTAGTTAGGTGTTATATGAATCATCTGAAAATGTTTTTTTATTTAAAATAGTTTTCTTTTGTAATTAAATACATAAATATCACTATTTTAATGTTCTATACCATAATATAAGTTTTATATATAAATGAAACAAATTTATTCATAAACATGATAATAAAAAATCGTCATCTTGGAATGATTCATAAATTATGGTCTCAGTAATAGTTTGTACATAATTACAATAACATAAAATAAGTATCATTCATATTAGAAATGAAAGGTGTAGTATCTAATGTCTAGGTAATGCATCCTTTCACCATTGGAATCTCACAAATCCACCTCACCTCTAGTAATAATTTAGAATATACATGGTTTTTGAATTTTGAAACAAATGTGAGCACAAAAAGTTGTAACTTATTCCCAAAATTCTAGATATTGAATTTTTACACATGATAGAAAACACACATTATATATTTTTCATGCTTTTGGGGGTAGTTATTATTTTAGTGGCATTGTTTTCCACATGAAAAGAATACATCCATCTTTTCTTTTCCATTTCTCTTGATCTTCCTCTTCGTAGAAATTCAATGCTAATGATATTTATACTTCTTATGAGTCTTTGAATCCTTTTCCTTGTTCTCCATTTTCATATTTACTATAATTCCCATGGTTTTATTAATCCAAACATCGTTATCAACATAGAGAGTTGGAGTAAGAAGTTCTAAATGACTCTTCTCGTTATTACAAATGTTATAATTGAAACAAAAAACATAAGTATGTCTTGGTTAGTGTTGAATGTATGAGATCTATGGAAAACTCATCTAGTAATTTAATCTCTAATATGTCTAGGTTTTTAATGTAGCTAATAAGTCCGACTATATTAGGCACACACATTTCAAAATCTTAAGGCATGAATTTAAATAGAGAAATTGAGATCATATACTTTTCTAATAAAAAGTTCTATTGATAATGATCTTGAAATTGAGATATCATTCTATATAAATCAGTGTCCTCTTGTTGCATAAAAAACTCCTTGGTCATGGATAATATCAAGGAACACTTGACATCTGTAGCATTGTTAACATGTTTATTATATAGAGTCAACTCTTCTTCACTATCCTCATTACTATGTGCAACATGAATAGATTCTTCGAACACATAATGTTTATTTTCATGCTGTAGCATAATGCATAAGTACATTTTACACAATTGAAATTTTTTTCTAGTGAGAACATTATCCTTTACATGTAAATATCACAGTGATATGTTTGGATTCATTTATATTTTTGTCTCTGTAAATATGATTATAATATTTTAATAAATTATAAGGGTCAATTTATAAAATAAATAAAATTAAATTTATTAATCTACCACTATTTTATAGAAACCTGATATCCCTTGCCATTGGATTCAGAATATATTTTTTTTGTACATTACAGTGGCATGGATCCATATTACACAAATCATCTGTACAACATTGGACGGTAAATCAATTTTTAGGGTTTTAGGTAGTAATGCCAAATACCAACTATATTAAGTCATAGTTCATTGATATTTTGAGTGGACTTCCCAATACATAAATACTAAAATTCGGTTTCTCTAACCATTTCCTATAAGATACATCATGTCTCGCTATGGAATTATACCTTTGATGTGAACTAAGCTAAGGGAACCCAAAATGTCAAGTAAGATTTACTTGTAAATTGAAACCACCCAAATATTGTATGGTCAAGAACATTGAATAATGGTTTTATTTTAGAAAAAGTAGTGGGAGGCTATGTTGATTTAATATATATAATTTGGGGATTTTATATTTTATGCATTATCAAAATTCATTCTTCATTAAATTCATGTAAATATTACGTGTACTTACTTATGTTATTTACCATGCCATAAAAAATATTTACATATAATCCAATTTATTTTAGTTTTATCTTTCATGATTGTTAATTCATTAATTTTTGTGAATGAGAAAAAACATCCATATTGAAATAACCATGAAAATTTACCATAATAAAATAATAATGTATTATTGTAATGCCCCGACACAAGTAACACAGAGTCGGTGCATTATTACATTACATTTGATTGATAACAAATGATCATGTATCGAAAGGCTGATTAGTTTATTAGCCTTGCAAACACTAGATACATTCATATGTACTACATTAATCATAAAGTGAGAAACTACAACATCATAGTCTCCATAGTCCACACTAATATCCCCTCTTACCATCCCTTCAGGTTAGTCATAAAATACTTCTTCACATCCTAGGAAAAATAAAACATAGGGAGGGGTGTGTTCAGATTCTTGGAAATGATAACCATATAACTAAAACTTTCATAAATAAGCATAAAAATTTAAGGCAATGTATAACTAAAACAAAATCGTTTTAAACTTGATCTTCAACATAATATGGGAAAAATAAAATGAAATATTTCCATTTACTTATTCTCATAGATATTCTTTTTTTCGAATAATCACATTTTATATCAATAACCACTTTCATAATGATGGGTGCATAATTCCAGGCTATCATAACCACATACTCAAGGCCTTGTGCCATGACTACAAAATAAGATTTTGTCAAGGCCTTGTGCCAAGACACTAGTTTGTCTCACGAGACCCACCGATGCATCGAAGAGCTATAGAGGGCTCCACCTGTAACTTACTAAGTCCAATGCATTCGTCACCTGAAAAGGTTTCTGCATAACATAATTATTCATTTTAAAACTATCATAAAAAATGTCAATAATTTCGTTAGAAACCATGAATAGTATAAAAAGGACACATCCAAAGTAAAACATATCACAAAACCTTCTATACAATATGGAAGTTTTGTATCATAATAAATCAACTTCAAATTAGTTTAAAATCCATTAATGGATTTTGACATATATGAAAATGATTTGTAAAACTATTTGAGATAAATATCCCTTTTTCATGAAAACATTTAAAAGTCACACAATTTAGAAAGGAAGATAATTAAATAAATTATCTAATAAATGTGTACCATACTACTTTGAATATTTTTAATGTAATTAACATTTTAAAACATTCAAGTCCAATTAAAAAAAATCCTTCAAACCATTATGAAAACCTGGACATTAATGATGATGGTTTAGAAGAATAAATCCTTTAGACATTTAAAATGATGTTTTCATAAAAATTCACTTAAAATAACACCTTTAGAAACTATTTTATGAAACATGGAAAAGAAATTTAATTATGTCCCAGTAGACAATTACGTAAAAACAACTTCAGATAATAAAGAGATTGTGAAACTAACCCTTACCTTGCACTTATCATTACTCGAGGGTACATTTAACCTCATGTATGAAGAACGTAGAATGTTATTAAATTTAATTGAACAATATTAATATTTATTATATCATACATGATTCATTTATGTCTTTATAAAACCCAATTAATAATAATTTCCATGTTAAATTAACATTTCGTGTAATAATCATTTTCTTTGTCGTATGTGTTTTAACTTATTACTTTTGATTGTATCACATTGACCAAGAATTAAATACTTCTAGAATATAAAATATGATTTATATATCATATATATTTAGAATATAAATATGTATAATAGACATATATATGAAATGAAAAACACCATTTATGAAGATGGTAGTCCATACGTACGCATAAATGCTGTTTCTGTTTTAATATCGTATTGAACGAAAATAATTGAATAATATAAATGTAAGAACATATATATATATATAACTCCATTAGAATTATTATGACATATATTATATACTTATTATTAATATATATTCATATAATCGTTGATGAATGGTTATTGTGGAAATGAATCTCATCGCGTCGTGGAGAAGGTAATCCATACATACACAAGAGCGACAATATCATTTCCATAATGGTGTGGAATTAGATGGTATATTAATTTTATACAGACATTAACAGGTTATTTTCATTATTTATTTATATATTACTCATCTTTATATCTATCCAAATAACCTATTTTTGATTAAAAAATTACACTATCGCGTAGAGACAGTAAGTCGTGTGTACAGACACATGGTGACATTATCATTCAAAAGATGGATAGAATAATGAATATAGTTGGGCCCAATTTATAATAACATAATTTTATATATAAGATACTAGAGTTATTATTTTATAATGGAAACAACAAAAAAATTAATTGGAAGAATAAAAGAACTTGAAAGAGGGTGGTGGAATCATTATCTCTTCACCATGTTATTCTTTTTGATTTTATCAAACGAGCTTCTTAAGGTTGATTTCTGACTAATGGAGGGCCTCTAGGATCATGGGATGATAGTTGAGAGGGTAGTTTTGTAGGTATTGGATGATCCAAGAGGCTTTTAATGTGTGGTTTAGTGGGAAGGGGGAGTGCCCTTTTATAAGAGGGGTGAGGGGATCCTTAGGAAAATCTATAAATATTATTTTATTATAAAATAATATTCAGTTTCAAATGGATCCAAAATGGATTATTTAAAGGATATAGTGGGGATGGGTCAAAAACCACTCATCCAATAGGATATAGATCAGTTTTGGTTACCATGTTAACCTTAACTTTTAGATTTTACTCTTAGTTAAGTTGTTTGACCCTTACCATGTATATTTTTATTTTTATATTATATTGTAAATAAGCATACTATAAAATTCCAAAAGAAACCCAATTGGTTCATTAATGTCATATATATTATTATATAATTATTTTTTCTGAACATTATATTTTAAGACTATTCTATCAATTCAAAATATAATTTTTATTAAAAAAAAATATTTTATGTCAATTTTGACACTCTTTGGTATTTGTTTTTTGAAAAAATAATAACATTATGATTACTTCAAAAATATACATTGAATCAGTTCTAACATGTTCTTAAACTATAACTAAGTGTTTTTCACTATTCATCAAAAAATCAATGTTTTTAGAAAAATTAAAAAAAATCACCCTAAGATAATTTTGATATTCCGAATCCAAAAATGAATTCCATTTTACCAAATTCAAAACATAGAAGTTTCATTTATTAATTAACAATTAATTCCCATTGTCAAAACTAAAAGTCGTATTTTTAAGAAACAATATCTATCAAATGATTGAAACTTTTTTATGTCCATCCTCAAAGTGAATTTAAATAAAATGACCAGCATTAGATTAAATGATAAAAATATAATCTATTAGTACTTCAAAACCATTAAAATGTATAGTTTTACTCTATAAATTATTTTGATTAAAAATGTTGTTTTTAATAAAAATATAGAATTTTTCACTACTCATCCAAATAAGAATGTTACCAGAGAAACACCAAAAATTTATTTAAACTAAATTATTATGTCTTGATTCTAAAGAAGAAGTTTATTTTGTCAAATATAATATATAAATGTTTCAAATATTGGATTCAAAAATGGTTCACCATTTAAAGGAAATAAAAGTGATTTTTTTTTAAAATAAATCTTTAATTTGAAAAAAATGAATTTGTTCTTAAATTATGTTTAGGAAACTCATAATATGCATTATAAATTTATAAAGATTATATATTGATCAATATTTAATTAATACTCTTCATAACATCTTTTGAATGACTGGTTTGGTAATCCTGTGGTGCGCTCAATCCTGGTGTAACGTGTAGCGCAAGTTATTGATTATGGGAAATACCATTATGGGAAAACCAACATTAGATATTAGTTTAATAAAATTTATTCTTAATAAGTGTAAAAGGGGATTGAAAATGTCACCACCAAATTATAATATTGATTAGGGGAAAATCGGTTTCAATTAGAGACACATAATTGTTGAAAAAACGTAAATATTTATAGGGAGTTTTTAAGATCATCAATAAAAAACAACTGTTGAATTGAGGTCCTCAGATCCATCAATCCACGATGAATTAAAATATCATATGTTCCACAATACACAATGTATTAGGATAAAAAATTTTTTTATTTAGCATCCATTGCCTAATTTTTAAGAATTAATTTCTTCATATAATAAGAGAAAAAAAATTAATGGACAAGTAGAGATCCATAATTTAAAAAATTTATACCACAAAAATATCATTCACTCTAAAATATAATATAACATAAAAAAATATTCTATTTATACTATTATTATAGGGTTTAAAAAAAGAATTTATAATTCATCTACCAGACCCATTAAAAAAACATTATTCAATCTAGGGCATCACGTGGGTCAGTGGTAGGTGATACACCCTTGTCACCCTTATGTTGCAGGTTCATGTCTTGTGTCCGTGCTGGATGCAACGAGTTGCCGCCAGACCTCCAGGTAGTCATTTTTATCGAAATCCAAAAATATTCTCAAACTAGATTTATCCATTATACTTCTGTCCAATCTCACAATCCAAAATTTATAGGTAAGGTAAACACAATGACAATCCTTTTTTCCACCTAATAACATGCGAACAACTTTATTAAGTATTCTTTTAAAACACTAAAACATCATGAATTACCATAATACCTTATTGATTACATTCATGCTCTAATATTCATTATAGAATACTGGATATAATCATTCTATCCCAAAAATGATGTAAATTCAAAAAATGATGGAATATAAAAATCATTAATCAGTTTCAAGGTAGTCAAGAATGTCCAATAGAATTTTTCCAAATCAAACATGTATTATTCCAAAATCACTACCTCATTATCAGAACCATATGACAGTTTATCATTCTCTCAATGATATTTTTTCAAATAATTTAAACTGTTATTGAGTCGAATTTCTTGGTTCCACACAATATAATGTCCTTAATGAAATAGTACTACAATATAATACATATATAATTCATAATTATTATAAGCAGTACATCGTTGATACAACACTCAAATGACATAATTTCTTAATAACAACATAAGAACTCTAATCATTCTCATCATATGTGGTAGTATATAATTTTATTATTATCCAATATCATCATTTAGGGCATACTCTAATGATTCAGGCATTGGTTCTCATAGTGTCCCAACTCCTTACAGATGTAGAATTATACATTTGAATCCTTTTCCAAACCCTTGCAGTCAAGTACTTGGTGTACTTTTTCTCCACAATTATAACAAACTCTCATTCCTTTCAGGAACGTTCTAGGGTGTATCTTCTGACAATTATCACATACGGTAAAATTATTCTTTTTTCTATTCCCTATATACATTAGTCATTCTTCCAACTTTTTTTTCTTTTTCTTCCCTTTAAAACCATAGGAATCAGAGAATTATTTACATATCTTATTAAAAAATCATACTATTTCATCATATGTTGAGATTACATGGTAGACTATTTCGCTTATAAATATTTGATTAATACTGTAAAGGATATGATCCTTCTTACTCTATTGATGATATTTATTGCTGGAGTTTTCCTTCCTTCTATTGGGAACCATTTATATACAATGGCATACACTAGATTAGTTTATGAATCACAATACATAAATTCAAAATTGTAAAAACTAAACATAAATGGAACAGTTTATGGATATAATCAGTAATAATAAAAATGTTCTCATTGAGGAAGTATATAATCATAAACCCTTCTTAATGGGTTGTAATGAAAATGAGAATTATGCTATGCATATCCCCCAAGAGTATCCTATCAAAGTGTTCATCAAGGCCCATTCTTGTTCACTAGTTCTCATTTGAGTCTAGATCAAAGCAATGTTTTCGGGTTATACCCCAAGGTACATCTATGCAAGAGCTACCTACACCTACTTGTATCTAGACATGAATGTATTGCTCAGAAAACTCACAGAATCACTACAAATCCAAAATTCTAGAAATTTCATCTATAGTATTTCTTAATATCCCTCTGAGGTCTACGTTCTCTAATCAGATTTTATCTAAATCTAGATTCCATGGTTTGTACTAAACTTACATTGATACCAAATTTAATTCCCGAACCCCAGTTATATAGAGTTGGTGCATTATTACAAAACATTGGCATTAACAAAAAAGGTGATGTCTCGAAAGACCGATTAGTTCAGTATCCATTGAAACACTAAATATAATCATAACTGTTACATTACTTCATAAAGTGAAAAACTACAACAACAAGGTCTCAATAGTCCACATTTATATCCTCTCAGAATATCCCTATAGATTAGTCATAAAATACTTCTTTAAATCTTAGGAAGAGTAAATCATAGAAAGGGGTGAGATCAGATGCTCAGTAAGGATAACATTATAATAGAAACATTCATATATAAGCATAAACATTTAAGGCAATGTATAACTAAAACAACGGACATTTAAACTTGATCTTCATCATAATATGGAAAAAATAAAATGAAATAATGCCATTTATTTATTCACACGGATATTTTATTAGTTGAATAATCACATGAAATATCAATAACGACTTTTATAATAATAAAATGTATAATGCCAGACTATCATAACCACATAGTCAAGTCCTTTGGCCAAGACTACAAAAATGATTTTGTCAAGGCCTTATTCAAAGAAACTTGTTTGTCTCATGAGACCTACAGATTAATCAATGAGCAATATCAGGCTCCACCCGTCACTAACTAAGCCCAATTCATTCCTCATATGAATAGGTTTAAACATAACATAAATATTCGTATTAAAACTAGAATATGAAAGGTCAATTCATTATCCATAATCTTTGAATGGTATAAAAATGACACATACATAGTCAAACATAACACAAAACCTTCAATACAATATGAATGTTTTGTATCATTACAAATCAACTTCACAAAAGATGAAAATCCATTAATGGATTTTGACATAGATGAAAATGATTTGCAAAACTCTTTGAGAGAAAAATCTTTTTTCATGAAAACATTTCAAAGTCCTTCAATTTATAAAAGAATAATTTAAAATACATTTTTGAATCAACGTGTCTCATAAAACTTTGAAACTTTTGAATGTAATTAACATTTTAAAACATTCACATCCATTTAAATAAATCATTAAAACCATATTGAAAACATGGACATTAATGAGAATGGTTTAAAAAATATATCTTCAAAACATTTAAAATGATTTATTATTAAAAAGAACTTTAAAATAATACATTTGAAAAATATTTTATGAAACATGGAAATAGATAATAAATATTTCCCTGTAGACACTTACGTAAAAACAAACTTGGATAATAATGAAATTTTGAAATTAACCCTTACCTTGCATTTTCTTTTAGTAGAGGGTACGTTTAACCTCCTTAATGACGATCAAAGAATGTTATTAAATTATTATAGAACCATATTAATATTTATGATATCATACATGATTCATTTATGACTTTATACTACCTATTGAATAATAATTTTCATGTTAAATGATCACTTCATTTAATAATTTCTTTTTTATCGTATGTGTTTTAACTTGTTACTATTGATTGTATCACATAGAACAAGATTTAAATACATCCAAAATATATAACATGATTTATATATCATATAGATTTAGAATAAAAATATTTATTATAGACATATATTTTAAATGGAAAACACCGTTTATGAAGATGGTAGTCAGTACGTCCGGATAAACGTTGTTTCTGTTTTCATATCGTAATGAACCGAACTAAGTGAATAAGATATATGTAATCACACACACATATATATATATATCCATTAGAATTATTATTTCATATATTAAATAATTATTATTAATATAAATATTTATAATTGTTGATGGATGGTGATCGTGGAAATAAATCACATCACGTTGTTGAGACGGTAATCTGTAAGTACACACGAGCGTCAATATCATTTCCTTAAAGGTGTGGAATTGGATGGTATATTAATTTTATAAAGGCATTAGCAAGTTATTTTAATTATTTATTCACATATTACTCATAATTATATCCATCCAAATAACATAGTGTTCAATAAAAAATTACACCAAGACGTGGAGACAGTAAGCCGTACGTACGCACGCATGGTGAAATTATCATTCATAAGACAGATTGAATAATGAGTACAGTTGTGCCATATTGATAATAACATCATAGAATATAGAAGATATTGTAGTTATTATTTTATAATGGAAATAACAAAGAATGATTATGTGGAAGAATAATTGAACTTGGAAGAGGGTGGTGAAATCAATATCTCATCATCGGGTTCTTCCATTTGATTTGATCAAAAGGGCCCCATAAGTTGAATTTCTGACCAAATGTGGGCCTCTAAGATGAAGGTAGTACAGTTTAATGGGCACTTCGACTGGGTTGGGAAAAGACAAAAGGCATTAACGATGTGATTTAGAGAGAAGGGGTAGTGCCCTTTTATAAGAGTGGTGAGGGGCACAATAGGAAAAGCAAGAAATATTATTTTATAATAAAAATCATTTTCGGATTAGAATGACTCCAAAATGTATTATTTAAAGGTTATGGTGGGTATGGGTAAAAAAACAACCATAGAATTTTGATAGGTTTGGGTCAGCGTATTAACATTAACTTATAGATTTAACTCTTAGTTAAATAGTTTGACACTTACAAAGTCTCTTTGTATTTTTATATTATATAGCCAATAAACATACTATAAAATGTCAATCGAACCCCAATTAGTTCATTAATGAAATATATATTATTATATAAGTCTATTGGACGAACAATTTATTTTTCAGACTATTATATCAATTCATAATATAATATTATTTTAAAAAATATTTTATGTCATTTATGACACACGTTAGTATATTTTTGTTGATTAAATAATAAAAGCATGATTACTTAAAAAAATACATTATATCAATCCTAACATTTCATAACAACATATAAAATTTCAAGATGTCATAAAAACATAAAATTTATTTTTATTTTAAATTTTATTATACTATTTATTTAATTCATTCATTAATAATGTAATTGCTACATCACCATTGAGTCATTAATAAATTGAAATTTTTAATCACTTACAATTATAAATAAAATAAAATTATGTAGGAATGGTTTTTAGATTTCTAATTAATTTGTATAGTAAAATTAATCTAGTGTATAACCCTATATTAAAAATGTTTTATCTCTTAAATGTTGATTTTAACTCTTTAAACTCTTCTTTGAATTAAATAATAATAAATGTCCTAATCTAATTCATGTGGACCAAAGGGGATCATATTTTATTCCTTTGGGGTTTTGAACGAATTATACCTATCTAATAAAATTATGGCATGTGTTCGGGTAATAATAATTTAATTCTTACACTTAATTACCCTATTTACCTTTTAACTGTGGTAAATAAAAGTAAAAATGTAACTATTCACCAAAAAATATTTTTATTATATTGAACCAAATTTTTATCCTTTATATTAACCGTGTCTCATGGATTTTTGAAATTCTACTCATAGAAGCTGTAAAATTAAGTTTTATGGAAATTTGGAAATTATCCTAGGAGATGGGTAAAAGACGGTGAAAAGTTCCATAAAATTTTTATATACCTAAATGTATTATAAACTGACTCCAATGAATTAAATTGATCTTATATAGGTATTATGTATCTATTTCAACTTAAACTAAATTTAAATAAAATAAATAATTATATAAATAAAATTTCTATTTTAAACTATAACTCAGTGTTTTTCACTTCTCATCATAAATTGAAGATTTTTAGAGAATTACAAAAAATATACACTATACTAATTTCGAAATTTCGAATCCATAAATGAAGAAAATTTTACCAAATTAAAAAAATTATTAATTTATGTTATTAATTTAAAATTAATTTGAACTTTCAAAACCAAAAGGCATATTTTTATGAAACAATATATATCAAATGATTGACACTTGTTTATCTCCAATATCAAATCAATTTACTTAAAAAGACCATCATTTTATTGTTAAAAATATAATCTATTTAAATATCCAAACAATTAAAATGTATAATTTAAAATTATTTTTTTGATTAAAAATGTTGTTTGTAGTTAATGAATATTAATTTTCACTATTCACCTAAATATGAATGTTATCAGTGAAACACCAAGAATTTATTGACACTGAATTCATTTGTCCAGATTCTAAAGAAGAAGTTTATTTTATCAAATAGAATATATAATTGTTTCAATTATTGGATTTAAAAAAGGTTCACCATTAATCTATTGTAAAATTGCATTTTTTGAAAAAAATAATTATTTTATCTGAAAAAATGGATTTGTTCATACATTATGTCTAAGAAATTCATAATATGGATTCTAAAATTATAAGGATTATATATAGTTAAATATTTAGTTAAAACTATTCATAACGACTTTTGAATCGCTAGTTTTGTAATCTTGTATTGCGCTCGATCCCGATGTTGCGTGTAGTGCAAGTTATTTAATTACTTTGAAGAAATATCATATAATGAAATATTGGGGTGTTGCAATTATGACCATGAGATTTTACTAATGGTTATTTTATCCATATAATGATAAACTTGGAATTTACCTAGGACAAAACACATTGAATTATCGATGGTTCATTTTGAATCTTTTTACATATCTACATAGGTATCTATCGTGGACTGGTTACAAATTATCTGTAAACTTGAAATACTTCTTCTAGATTGGGTTCTCCATACATAAAATATTATTTTACTCAAACACAAGTGAGGGAACCAAGGGATGGTTATATGGTTTAAATAAAAGAAACCGCATGCACACATGCCCTTACATAATGACATGAGTGATAACACGTAGGAAAATGATTAAAATAAATAATAAATTAAATGAAACCAATCACATTTAATGGTCTTTTATATGTTCAATATTACCCATATGTTGGAAACTAATTATGCATTTAATAAAATTAGTATTCATTTCTAATCCTTATTATTTAAGATTATTGGTCATCGATTCAATTAAATATCTTCATTAATTAACCTATACTTTTATCTTAATTATCATCCAAATTTTTATTATATTCCCATCTATCATAATTTTAAACAATTCAAATAAATTTACATAATATTAAATATATAGAAAATATACATTGGAGGAAACATGGTGAGTTCCCCTCCGAACCACCCAACATATATTATACTTTTATACTATTAAATATTACAATATATGGAATTCAAAACATATCTAATAATTTCAGGGTGTATAATATCAACATAATGACCAAATAGAACACCTGGTATTTACATCGCATGTAATCTTTCAATAAAATTAATGTAATAATTGTAATAAGAATTATACATGATATGTATATTTTAACATTACACAAAAGATAATTAGAAATTTATATATATTTAAACCCTCACATGGAATATACTATCCTCTTAATGACCAAAAAATACACACGTCGATAATATTTTCAAAGTATATTAGAAATATTATCTACTTTAATTAATTTGGTAAATGTTCACAACATGTACATATTAGAAACATTGTGTGTTTTTGTTTCCCATTTTCTATGTGTTGTACAAGCTGAGGGATGCAGATTAAAAAATTTCTATGAAAAATGTTAGAGTACATGATGTGTACAGGGTTTACACAATGTGTGGTATTTGAGTTACACATCCCTTAGTCATGTAGGTCATATAAGAGAACACATGAAACATCTATGAGTAATGGACTACATAGCATGTACTTGATGGACCCCATAACACCCTGAGAGGGGAGGAGTGAATCAGTGTGTTAACTTTTTTTTATGTTGTGGATCTTGTTTCGACGTTGGTAGGAACTTGTTAAACCTATCAAACAAACAAAATTAAGAAGTTTCCACAACACTTTTACATGGTTCACCACAAAGGGCTATGTCCATGGAGAATATGCCAACAGGTTTCCTGTCAAACCTATTTCAACTAAGAATCTCTAGCTGTGGATTACAATGCTCAGGTACAGTCACTCTGTCCCAGGCACACTGCCTTTACAAATGTTCAGAGATAGATCACTGCTTCCATCGGGACACTCCCATTGACTCTCCATGGCTCAATGCCTTTGCTGAGGTCCATGTCAGTTTATAGATGTGTGAGTCTCTTTAATATATAAAAAAGAAGTTTTAGTCTCTTATTCAGCATGATAATCATCTTGAATCGAAGACCATAAATGATGCACATAAATGCACTGAACCACTGAACCGGATAATCCGAAATGTGAAAATAGGATTCACAAAAAATTTCAGACAACACTATGTTTTTCAGTTATGCTCTATTTTTTCGTGAAAATTTACCTTTTTCGCACAAGCTATAATTTTTCATGCAACATGGAATATTTCTCATAAGCCGTAATATTTCGTGCAACTTGGAATTTTTCAAGTAAGCCGAAATGTTTTGCACAACATGGAATTTTTCAAGCAATCATGAAAATTTCACGAAACACTAAATTTTTCCCACAAATCTCTTTACACGAACCTTCAACAAGCATTAGTCATCGGATCTTCCCTGATACTTCATCAATGAGGAATGTGGGGGTCACCTCTTTTTTATTTTCCTCTCAGACACCCCTGTGCAAAACCCCATGTGGCCCAAAAAATCTCTCATTTGAGGCATAATATTTTACAAAGGTATCGATTTTCACACACATCTCTAGATTTTTTGTGCCACACATGCCATGTCCATTTTTGACGCTCTTAATCCAAAACACTTTTTGCGTGAAAAAAACTCGATCCACTATTTTATTCACCACACTAATTTTCACGCACAACTCAAATATTTTTCACACAGTCCACATTTTTCCGCACCATTTCCTCTTTGAGCACACCTACTTTTATTGTTGTCTACATGAACTGTATGATTAATTTACTAGCAGACATTCAGATAATCCACTGATGATTAACAATAAACACAATCCATACTCCAATTCATGAATAGAACGTCCATGGTTCCAACTATACTAAAGTTAAAATTCATGTACGTTGAAAGACCATGTAATAGGATTTTCTGGTAAATATGTGTTGTATAATTAAAATAAATCTTTCTAATAAATGTACATGATTTGTTTTAATATTTAATTAATTATTTATGAATTAATGAATATTACATGATATATACTTCTCGGTTACACATCATGTACATCTTGGATACACAACGTGTATTGTTTTGTTATGAAACAAGAATCCTTGGAACCTTTGTATGAGATATTTGAATTTATTTCATTTATAAAATTTATAGATTTGATCATATTTATAACAAATGAAGAGGAAGAAGAATGATATTTCAATTCATATTAAAGAATGATTATACTGGGATTGAGAACCAATAAAAAATTCATAAATCAATCAACAGTATTTAATTAATTAAAAATATTTATGCAGCATATTTAATCCCACTTAGAGGTTCAGGTTACAGTGGAAACATAATATAATTCCCAACTTTTCATTTTTTTCATGATATATGATTTATCTGATATTTACATGACGATAAACATCATTATCCAATATATTGAATCAAACAATATATATAATCCATAAACTATGGAACCAAATCCTATGATCATCAAATATAATTTATCATTAATTTATGATATTAAATGATTACCCTGATATATGTTATTTATTAATTGATGGATCTAATAACTGATCTAAGTCATACCATTTTTTCATTGTAGGATCCAAGAATATATTTCCTCTATATGTGATCTGTATGTCTTCCATGATTCTCTGAACATTCTTATCGAAATCTTTAGGTTACATCATTGTAGATCCATCCATTTGAATTATTGGCCTCTAATTTTTTTAAGAACCACTTCAGTGAAAGATTTTCTTTGATCTATTTATACACGAGAGTAGTGGTGATGGAGGGTCTCACTCTATTCCTGAGAAAATTCTTGGCGAGGAAGCTCTCTAGGACATTGATTGTATTCTCTATAGATCTCATTACACACAACAAAAAGGAATTGTCTCTCTTAATTAATTAATATAATTTAAATTTATACCACTATGGTTATAATATATAATATCATAAGATCCCTTTATTATTAATTATTTAATCCCTATGGATCCCTATTTCTATAATAATGATAATATTATTATTTATTGAAATGAACTAAACATAGGAATTAAAATTAAATAGAATTTATTGAAACAATAATCAATATATATTACTTCTCATTAGAACATTAAAATAGGCATGCCATCCATCCACAATATTTATTGGGGGTTAACTAATGACTATTTATCTAATAATTCAATATCAATACATTATTCTCCAATAAATAAATATTATAAGAAATAAATAAAAAATAAAGATTTATTAAATATCCAACTAACATAATATTATCTTGAATAACTAGTGATGAAATTTATGAGATCAATAATTCAAGAATAATTATTAATCCATGCATGGGAATAATATTAATTAAACATTTTAAATAATAAAAAATTACATTTCATTTAACTATAATTCGGGATACACTTAGTGTGTGACCTTTTAGGCCTCGTTCCCAATGGAATTAGGTGAAGCCTCCTAACGCCCAGGGATAACATCTAGAAAAACGCTAAAGATCCAATATGGAATGAATTTAATTCCAAAATAAAATAATACCTCATATGGACACTTATGGAGTAATATAATCCCTTTATCGTGATATATTTAATAAAGGAGGTTGCATACTAGTTCAATCAACCTATGTTTTTGATATCGCTTTCATTGAATTTTTTGAAATCAAACATACCAATCGAACATCATGGTCATGGATTTATTTAGGGTATATGATTTATATAAAAGTGAATGAGTTGTTAATTTATGTTAAAGAAAAAAAGGAAAAAAATACTTTATCACATTATTTATTAATGAAATATTACCTGTGATACACCCAATGTTTCCAACCAGGCAGGGAACAGATATCGTCATTGTTTTCATAAATAATTCCTAGTATGTGACTTATAACACACATTAATAATATCAATATATTATATGGATCAATAATCATATCTATGAATAGAAACATTTAATGACACATATAAATGATGCATTTCTAGTGGTGGGTCTTGTTCACATAGTATCTTAATTGGATATTACCAAGCGTGTACACCATGAGAATGTTTCTCAACGTCCTATGAGTCTCCACCCATGATAGCCTATATCATTTCTGTCCCTAAAATATTTATTTGAATGTTTAATATTTATTTAATAATATTGTAGTTGAACTTATGGGATTTCATCATTTCAGGGAACTTCTATGACCTTTCAGTTAGACAATTACTCTTAGGACATTCTCAAATAGTATGTTATGTCGAAGAATTGTAATGATGTGATAAAGAGGTAATTAATAGTCAAAATATTGAATAAAAGTTATAATAAAGTACACAGAATTTGGATTTAGGAAACCAACTCCAACATCACTTCGTACCAATGTTATTCTACTGAGAGACTTATTTAATTTGAATTTCAAATTTCCTTTATATTTTTCCTTTTATTCTTTTAGGAGTTAACCTAGCCACACATTTTGATAATGTGGGAATAAATCAAATGCATTTTCAAATGTCAAAAGATTAATTTCGAAGAAAAATTTCAATTTTTTTGGAAATAATTTATTGGATGTGGGTAGAGTATAACGCCCTAATTTTTTTAGTATTTCTCTCTATAAATAATTTAATAGGTGTTGTGCACAATACAACGTGTTTTAATGGGAATTGTCACTCTATTTAAATGTTATTATTTAAGATGTGACTATAATAACATATATGTTAAATTGGTGGATATAAATAGGGATAACTAAATTTTTAAAATTATATAACCTATACATTTAAAAAAATAATTAGTTTTCAACAAATTATAAATGAAAATAAAAACAATTTGAAGGTAAAATAAATGTTATCTTTTGACGAACAATTTTTCAACGCATAATGTGTTATTTTTAAATAAATTAAATAAATAAATTTTTATGAATTATTTTAATAATATATATATATATATATATTCAATATTTTTTAGTATTAGTCAAATAAGTTTCCTGTTGTAGGATAAAAATAAATGTATTTATATGCTTAAAATTTTTATTTTTATAAAAAAAATTTCAACACGAATTTTTAACATATTTGAAAATTAATACATACCAATTTTAGAAAAAGTAATTTTTTATAAATAATTTTTTTAAATTAGAATATAAATAGTTTCATTTGGTGGGTTTTTGTGATTTCTATGAAAATTTTCATTCTTCGATAGTTAGTGAATAATACTGATTTTTATTAAAAATTAGATTTTCTTTTAATGAATTTAAATATTTAAAAATGTTTTAAAAATGTATTAAAATTAAAATTAGTTAAATAATAATATTATTAATCTAATCTAAGTCATTATAATCAATTATAGGTCCTGTTTTTATATAACAACTTTTAACCTTTTCAAATATGTATCTTCGGATAACAATTTTTTATCATGTAAGTGTGTATAATTTTATATTAAATTATTTAACATATATGAATTGAATTTGTAAAAATGGATTCGGAATTTTGAATTATTATAATTTATATTATCAAATAATTTAATCATAATTCTCTACCATAATTAATTGTGAAGACAATTAAAATTAAATACCATGGTTATGGTAAAATTTGGGTTACTTGGGAAATTCTAAAAAGAGAAGGGTTAAAAATGACATAAAACCATTATAATTATTATTAGAATAACCTATTTCAACCTTATATCATATATGTTCATTAATGTTATTTTGTCCTTATTTTATGTGAAAAAATTTTGTATGATTTGTTATTTTCCATAATTTCAAGCGTGGACTTGCCTCACTTATAAAAAGCCACCCACTCTAATCTCATTTTCACACATCAAAAAGACATTGGTTCAGACAAGACCTACCAAAACCCCATTCGTAATTCCATTGAATATTCATTAAGGTTTTTTTTTCATAAACCCAACCTATGAATTAATTTTTGAAAAACAAAAGAGGTATTCTAATGAATTGGTAATGTTTTTAAAATAGTATTTTTTTTATTTCGTCCTACACCTCTTTAAAATATAATTAAATCACGGGGATATAAAAAATAGTATCTACCATATATTTATATGTAATTATATTAATTTCATATGTTATATTTATCTACTCATTAATTATATGGGAAATGAAACCATCTATCATATGTACAATGGGCAACTACCTCACGAAGCGAGGTGATTTATTTTTCAATAAAAATGTACATCAAAGGTTATGAAGAATAAGTTTAATGAATATATGTTATATATATTAAATAATATTTTTATATAAATAATTAATTTAACATACACTTTTTTCCTTCCACTCAATATGGAAATGATACTGCCACTTGTGAAAATGTACGACCTACAATCACCACAAAATGATGTGATTCATCTCCATGTTAAAACAACCATAAAAATTATAAAAATATATCTAATATATAAAAAAACTAATTATAAATTAATATAATTCGAGATATGATGAAACTATATACTATGTTTTTCATCTGGAAGATTCACAACTATACATGTATGAGAAAATAAGGGAACTAACACTAGAAACAATAGTAATAATGAGACCTTATTAATGAACAGGTGATAGGATGTTATAAAATGATCTTATATGATAATATAAATATTAGTACGGTTCTTTTATATGTTATTATAATGTTATAAACCACAATAAAGGTGGATAAATAGATCTCAAATTAAGGGATGTTTAATGTAGTGGATTTCATCTCAATTTCCAATTTATTGAGTCTTAATTAGTATTATGAACCTAAATTCATTTTAATGGTTTAAATATTGAAATTTAATATGAAATGTCCTAAATTAATAATATTTAATGGTATTTTATATTTAAATTTGAAATATTTCATACAATGGGGTTTTACATAATATTTTCCATGCTGTAGAAAAATTTTAAACTCGATTTTTTTATTGCGTTATATTACTTCTTTATTTTCATTTATTTTATAAGATTATGAGTTCTGTGAATTTTTTTATTATTTTTTATTTAAATTTGATTTGTGAGGATTTAAATTTAACATACATAATAACTTCACTATTTGACTCTCACTTCAACTTTATAATCATTGTAATGGTTTATTTTAGAATATTATTTTAATGAGGATTGTTTTTTCTTCAATTTCCATTGAATGAAATTATTTGATTTTTTTATGATAAAACCAATAAATTTTCTACTTTCTACTTTTTTGGGCATTCAAGATATATTCATGAAATATTACAATTTTCATATATTTGGTAGTTAAAATCATTGATAATTATTTTAATAAATAATAATATTTACCTCTATTTATTTGAAAATCTGATTTCTTTCAAATCCATATTTTAAAAAAATAATTTCAATAATTTATTTAGAATCTATAACAGTTATTTAGTAAATGAATTTTACACATGTTTTAATTTTTATAAAACATTTTTAAATTAAACTATTATTAATTTTTTAAGAAAGCACTTTTTGAATCTTCTTATACATTTTTTAATTTAATCTTTATATTAACATACTCAGCATATACAAAATTTAGCTCCATAAAGAATAGTCAATGATTTAAGGACTCCATTATAATTTTTTAATTTCATTTTCAATGAAACTTTTTTTTCTATCATTCAGTAAATTATTTTTTAATGTTATTTTCAATGTCAAAAAAGATATTTCACACAATAATGTTTTAAATAATCCAATTATTCGAATTAAAAATCATCAATGAATACAACCCTTTAATTTACAAATTATATATTATTATATATTGATAAAATCTTTATTCTTTCTCTATGTGGTTTATGATTGGGATTATCTTGGAATGTATTGACAATCTAATTTTTGTTGATTTGGTATTTTTATTGATTCACTTTAATGATTCAATTTATTTTGGTCATTGGGCATTGAATTTTTCATAAATATCCATTTTATTTATCATGCGTATTCTTATTTATTAAATTTTATACCATTAATACATAAATTGTTTTATTATTAAATATATTTTATTAACCTATAAAATCATGATAAATTTGTATTCCATACTCAATATAGATATTTATTGAAAAGGCCTATTGTTGAGTAATTAAATTGATCATTTTATATATTAATAATTTCATTGAATTAGAGTGATGGGTTGCGCAATGAATTATATATTCCCTTGATGTATCAAAATGGGTCATGAGATAAACAAGTAAACTATCATTAAATGGGTATTGACCCACATTTTTAAACTGTCCTGTGAAAGGTCTGGATAGTATATAAATCATGATGAATGAGATCATGACATCAAATATTAATAATCTATTCTATTAATAATTAAGTTATTATTTTTTCCATTAAATTTTGTAGTGATATTATCCACGTATTAATTTCCTTCTCATGTTATTGATCAAATGGAATGTGTTCTATGTTATTTTCTTTGACATATTGATTATGTCTTATATCATTATAAAGTTAATTATTAAATTGAATGTGTTATCAATTATTTACCTTTCCATATTTATTATTCCATATTTTATGACCATGTTATTGATTAAATGGAATGTGTTCTACATTATTTAAATTTATATATGGATGATTCATTATGTACTCATGATAACCTCCAATATACATAACTCTTACTTAGCATTTGAGGTTATTCAATTTCATTTTTCCTCTAAATGGAATCCATGAAAATTACATTGAATGATATGAAATGATATGATAGTGGGAATAATTATATTATCAAATAAACTATGTTGTAATTTTTTTTTTCAAATGTAATATGAGAATCATATATGTATATTTTTACCAATAATAATAAACATTTGTTCCTTTAGGATGTGATCACATGTATTTATAACAAATGTAGTAAAGTTACCACAAAATCTTGGTCATGGGGGTTGAAGTCATTTAATGTTACTATTGTGTCTTTACATAATATTGATTTTGAGCTTCCATTTTTATTCAATTTCTCTATTAGTTTTTCTCTCAATTTCTAATTTTATTTATTTCAATATTCCTAAAATTATAGATAGTGTGTTGTAAATGTTTTGTATTAAATAAAACTCCTCCTCTTATTTTTATTCTTGGGTACTCACTACCACTATAGTGAAATATTCTAGTTTCCTTATATAATCATTAAAAATTGTGTGTCTTCATTGTATTGGGGTTTTCATTTAATCCATTTAAAATGAGGTTGTTTTGGGTCTATTGACCATAATAAAACTGAAGTGTCAATTAAACCCCTCAAGACCTTAAGGGGATGAAATGTTGGAACTCATATTGAGTTTTCAGCGAAATTTCATTATCAAATTTCCTTGAGATTTATTCTAATTCAACTAATATTACTAATATAATTTTTATTTACATATTAATTATTGTAATAAAATTATTGATTTTTTATAAAAAAATTATACCCATATTGCAATATTATATGAACCAATAATTGGTATTATAGAAAAACGTTATTTCTAAACCTTATCCCATTTCAACGAACATCAATTAATGATAGTATATGCCTTAATCACCCACGGTGATCCAAAGGGACACTCAATGAAATGAGATCAATTATTTTATGGATTATATTATTATTTTTAAAAAATTCACATGTAAATAATTACTCAATGTGTTTGTTTTCCCATTTGGAAAATCATCATGCATGGTTACACTTCCACTAACGAATCAGAGGGAAAACTGAATCATGGAGATATTTCTGACATTGAAATTGAAGGAAATTCAAAGAATGCACTTTATTTTTGGGTTATATAGTATTGGATTAAATTTTATATAAACATGTAAAACATCACATGAAATTTATCATAATGACTTTTAATGTTTTAACGTTAATTTAAATCAACCTATTTTTGGTATGATTATTTATTTAATAAAACATTAATATGGAAAAAAATTTCTCATTGATGTTCTTACTAACGATATTCTTGTGAAGAAGATACATATGTATTTCAATGTTTATAGTAACTCGGTTTTTTTTAAAGAAAAAAATGATAACAAGTTCAGGTTAATAGAAGATCTCATAGGGCCACTCAAGACCTATGAGATTAATATAAATATGAATGATGAAGAGGAATCCAAATAAGGGCATTAAAAGATGAAAATTTTCTTTAGGTAATTCAAATATGAATCTTTTGGATGTGATGTCAAAACTGATCACTTATCAAAGACAATGAAAAAATTCATGAGGAAGAACAAATCACTTCATCAGGACAAAAGAGAGAATTGATGTGGAGAGGTAGAGGTTACTTGATATGAACTTAAGAAACAAGGACATTCCAAATAAGGGTACCCCATATTCAAAAATAAGGATATGGATGTGAGTAAAATAATAAATCCATTCATGTTTCCACATAGATTTGTAGTGATAAATTCCTCTCATTAACTGTGTCTAGTGATAATAGTCATGGTCAAAATTGAGGTAAATGCTGATGTAAATTCTACTATTCCAAATTTTACATCATGTTCATCATGTATTTTAAATTATGAAGACATTAAATGTGATAGAGATCAATTATGGGATAGATTTTTTAGTGATATATCATTTCTTCAATATCTCATAAAATAAATTGTGTATTTGGACCCCAAGTGAAATCCTTTTGGCTCTAACAGCACTTTTTGTAACCGAAGACACCCTAAGAGTGGCTTGAATAAAAGTATTTCCAAATGTAAAAATTTATTTTACTCTTTTTGTTATTTTTATTCCTGTGTTGGAATGAAATATTGTCAACCTATAAATCATTATTTTTTAATCAACAAAACAAACACAAATATACAAAAGAGTAAAGCATATACAAAACATAATGAATTTACTTGGTCTTCCATAACGAGCTATATAAAAAGAGAAATTCAAATAAATTTTTTGATGATCCAAAGACATTAATATTCACTAGTTATATGGATATAAAATTTTATCCATTGTTACTTTGTTCCAGGTACAACTTATTTGATGTTTTTAGTGTTCAGTCTCACCTCACCCAAGGGACACTCCCTCTTTTTCACCTCCACGAAATATATCGATGAATGGAAATATAAATTTATATAATTGTGGGTCTCTCGAATTTAATCACGGAAAAACAGAAATTCTTGTATCTCTATCACTATATAAATTAACATTAAAATCCAATATAATTAACACTTAATTAAACCAGATGAAATGAACACCATATGAATGATTGTTGATCCTATATCTTTCAAAAAATACAACAACACATTCACTCGGATGATGTTAATTCCCTAATATAAGTTATATTCAAAGGAAAATTTTTATTTATTCTATCAAATATAGTAATGATAAGACACCATTTCATAATCCTTCTATAATCAAAATATCAATGATTTTATGACATCAATATCAATCTACTTATTTTATTTACACATATACAATGCTAATACAACTTTTTGCAACATTCAATGACCAACCTAATTTAGTAATAGACCTATGTACAACTCTGTTCATGTAGGTAACACAAAAAGATATTTATTCAATTGATTCCACAATACCACATCATATGTTCAATGTTCATCTTCTCAAAATATCCTTTTATCTTTTACCTAGATGCTTGAAAAACCACTACATTCCTCTTTCCCACCTCCATCAAGAAAATTATATCAGATGATATTTTCACTACTATTATTACTTTCAAAAATATTTTCTAAAAACTTATTTTTGATATCCTATAACATACACATCTTATTCATAACACTCTTCAAGTGAATATCAATCTCTATGAAATATTTATACACTTCAACTCATTGAAATTTATTTTATAAAATGGTTACTTAAACTTTTGGAAATATTATATTCCATGTGTATCATGGACTCTATTAGTACAATCCAAAAATGATACATGAATATCGCACAAAATTATACTCATGAGAAAATCACCTTCTTTCTTACATATATATTCTTTTTACATTGAACCTAACTCATGTGAATAGTTTTTTATGGTTTTATGAAAAAAATGAAATAGGTTTAGTTTTTATATATTTAAAAATGGGTTTTAGCAAATTGATGCATCCAATTTTTTTTGACTTTATAAAAGGCGTTGAGGGAACTAACCCATTTTTTCAGATAAATGACATGTAAATTGTGTTGAAGGGGGAAAACATTTTCATATTTAATAATGGGATTCACCAAATTGATGAATTAATTTTTATGATTCTTCAAAAAATATTTTTCAGTAAATAATATATTAAAGGTGATGAGGGATAATTTATTTAGCTTTAACCCTATAAAAGTAGACCCTCACAATCCATTCTCATAATTTTTCCCCTTATTTTCTATGGTGTTGAGTTATAGTTTGTAGAAGCTGTTTAGTTATAGAACTTTTAGGTTGAAAAATATACCAAGAATCATTTAAATATATTTTCATGATTATTTATTATTGAGTATTTAAATTATTAATTTACGTAATGAAATTTAATAATTAAAAATTAAAAAAAAATTAATTAGTTAATAATATGATGTTCTATGTTAATGAAAATATTGGTTTTTTCTTAATAAATAATATTTTTAATATTAGAAATAATCCGAGCTGATAACTAATAATAATTAGTAACTAATAGAAATATAATTTATTGTTATTTTAATTTGTTAATAATTAAATTTTTAGTAATAGAAATTATAGTCATTTGAAATAATGATGTGTAATAACCATTAATAATTTAATTTAATATTAAACTAAATAGTTACTAACTAATGTAATAATTTCAGCTATTCTTTTAATTAATAATTTATCAATATTTATATAGTATATGTACTCTAGGAAATGGTTTATGAAATTATATCTCTCTCATTTCCACCAATGAGATTTTACCTAACTAAGATGGGTAGTATGTCTACTGTGTGCTACATCAAAGTCATGTTTTGTTATATATTTTGAGGATATAAATTCCAAGTGTAATATTCTTAAGAAAATGAAATTTAAATAATTTCAATCATAATTGAAAGGTATTTTTTCACATTATTATGATTAGTTTTTCTCTATTTTATTGGTTAATTGATTAAATTTAATATAATAATTAGTGATAATTATTTACAATTACATAGTAAAAATTTATTTAATATTAGTATTAATAATGGATATCAATTAATATTGGTTAGTAACTACTAATAATATATTTTAATGGCATTTTTAATATGTTAATAATTAGTTGATTAGTAATAGTAAAAATAATGGTTAGTAACATTCATTTTTAAAAATAAATAATAAGGTAATTTTATATTATTCTTATTAGACATAAATTTAATAATGTTACATATTTTCATAAAATAATAGATTCTGAATATTTTTGTAGTGTTTGTCATCTAGGTTATAGGGAAACACTTAGGACCACTCTTGCTTCCACTTGGGGGATCCCCCCCCACCAAGGTTGGTAGGATTTCAAGTGTTTACAATGGTGGAATCACACTATGTAATATCATTAATGGTTATTAATTAGAATATTAAACGTTTATAATATATATATATATAGAAACTAACCACTATTTATAGTAAATATTTTGTAAAAATAAATTATAATATGTACAAAATTTAAAACTTTTATATTGATTTTTTGAAAATGTAATGAAATTTCATTTAAGTGTATTTTATTTTGAATTATGGGTTTGAAATATGTATAGGGAATCAAAAAATTTATGATTTCAAATTTATAGTGGGTGAAATATTCATTTACGTAGTGTACCTTGCTATATAAAAGGACATGTTACCTTATCTTTGCGATAAACATGATAGTATAATTTATCATCCACTTGTGGGTTAGGATATTTCTACTGATGAACCTCACCTTGATAATGCTAGTTTTGATGAGACGTTACAATGAAAACGTAGTCCATGTCGAGTTAAACATGAGACCTCACTAATTCTACTAGGAGATGATGGGAATATAGAATATGATCCATGGCGAATTATTGAATTTTAAAATTAGACACGTTATCAAATTATTTTATCAGGATGTCTAGAGTATTCAACCGATATAGTGGATCCAAGATCTTATTAGAGGTCATTTCACATTTCGTCACCATTTCTGATTGATCCATCACATACCCAATCGATTAATTATACGATGTCAGGTCCTTCCACTTACACATGAATCAATATAATGATTGGTTGGTAAATTATCACATATCATCATCCCAGATGCATCATAGGCACCACCTTCGGATGAATCATAGGAGGAGGAACACCACATATTCAATTTTTATATACATGAGGAATATCCCCCACCATTTTAGTCTACTAAACTACATCATGAAGGTTAATAGTCTTAATATAGGTGTATCAATCAAACTATGGACTCTGGAAAAGGACCCCATCATAGACCTGAATTTAAATTTATTATACTCGATGCATATATATGGTTTTAATGACATAACTTTTATGAGATTTAATTGATTTTTCTATATTAATGAAAATTTTCTTATTATTATATAGAAATTATTCAACAAATAAAATTTTATAAATATATTTAAAATAAATCCACTTCTAAATAATATTGACATTATAATTAATAGTATATATTTTACCTATATACTTTACTTAATACATTAAATTTTTATAAAAAACATATGCTTATATGGATCATTCCTGATCTATGTATATAAAATTGTTTTTTACAATTATGATAATTATTATTAAAATTGTTTTTTTAAAAACTGATATATGTTATAACACATGCATCTTTGCTTCTTTAAGAACAGTGTTTAGGCCATCAACATAACACGTAACTGAAAATATTTAAAATAAAAAACCATCAATGTTTTGTATAAAATATACATGAAAAAAACTATTATATATATATATAATCTGTGTGTTATATGTATCTTATATTACTATTGAAAAAACATGTTGAGGACATGTTTAAGATGACCACAGTGCTGAAGTGGTGCTTCAGAGATTGGTAGTTCCCAAAGTGGAACCAAGCCGAAGATGCTTTGAGATTTTTAATGGATTCAATATGTCTTTAATGATCTTCAATGTTTTCTATTGTGGTGATTTTACAATTGGAGATCCAATTAGAGATGTCTAGAGACATAACATAAGTTACTTTAATTGAAATGTGGAATTATATATGATATATGATATATGAGGTGATGATTTCCTGGCCTTGCATAAGGGTATTAAAAGAATATAGAAGACTTTTATAAGGGTAGAATTCCCACTAAATAAAGTTATTGATTAAAGGTTGTGTAAGGGTACATAAAGCATATGGAATTTCTCATAAGGGTATATGTATAATTGTGTATAGGTATAGGCTGCATGCATAAAGGTAATGTGACATGTGATAGGTAAAGGTGACCTGCATAAGGGAAAGAGACTTACGTAGGTGTAAACAAAACTATGTAAGGGTATTTGGGAGTCCTAAACTGGTGACGATATATTGCTTCTGATCTCATCCTCTGACGATCATAGCTGGTCGCATCAATCACTCAGATCATGAGTTTGAATCATGATGAACCCACATGATGAGTAGTAGTCTTCAACGTCTGGACACACTAGTTTGACACCGTGAGGCACAACTGATGCTCGCTCATCGTCACTTCCATGTCTACAATACATTTTTGATATCACTGCAAGTCCGAAGTGACCAGAATAATTTCTCAAAAATTTTAAGCTGTGATCCCCAGATGTATCCCATGAGACTCCCCAAGATTTTAGAATATTGATTACCATGATTAAGAGATCTCTTTTAGTGGAATGTCTCACCTCAAAGCTTTTGGGGGCTGGGGTAAGATCTTCACATGCTGATTGTTGCGGAGTTGTTTCTTCTCCTAGATTTTCGCCCGTAAAAGATTATAAAAACTCACCCTACCCTTGAAATCATATTTCATGAGTTACTAGTCTTACAATCATTTGTTTTATTACTTCATCTCTATCATCTCTTTGTTTTTTATTTCTAAAAATGTAGTCTTCGTGTCACCCAAAATCCTGCACCTTTGACCTGACCAAATTTTTCTGGCGGCTTCAAAGTCATCGATAATAGGTTTGCATCCTCTACTGAAGAAGCCAATTCCAAAGACTGTTGAATATTAGATAATAAGTAATTACTATTATGTAATTTAAATTTTAGAAAATCTTGTTATCATGTCCTACTTACACATATTTCCCAGAATTCTTGTGTGTTTTCATCTTCTATCTTCCCTTCATTATTCACATGTGCCTCCTTCCCTATAAAATAGTGTGGGATGGAGGTTCTTTTGGATTTAGACACATCAATCTACATATAAATATTGAATGATAATTATGATTTTGTTTCCTGGAACATAACAATACTACTAGAAATTTAAATTACATAGCATTTTCATTTCTAGTGAAGTGTACCCCATCCTTGCTTTATCATAATGGTTTTTTGGTTTTGATGCACATTCCTTATTTTCGATACTCAGTTGCTGTTTCATAATTAAAATGTTCACAATCAAAGTGATGAATACACATATCCTCAAACAATGTGTTATCAGCCATAATGTTTTTGAAACTTCTCATCCCCAAGACAGCCAATAAATGCATTCCATGCTTCATGGGATATCATGTGAGCATTGACAATGGGTGGGTGTGGGTTTATTTTACCTTTGGAATCTATCATCTGAGATTTTCATTGTATTGTGTGAAAACCTCGATGAATCCTTATTGTAAGGCTAAGTACATAAATCATGTGTGAATCATTATGATAAATGTACTCTTCAAGGCATTAATAATAGTAAGACACTATTTAATTAATAATTTTTGTAAATTCAAGAAATAATATCAAAATATTACCATAATTTTTTCCCAGATCACAGCCTTCAGCCCAAACACAACATGGTCTCTTGAATCTATGTCAATTGTCATGAATTTTTGAGGGACAATTACAATGTAACATCTAAACATAAATTTTTTTGGATTCACATGTTGGCCTCATGAATTCCATCCTACATCAAATTTGATGCCTTTATTTTTCACCTTAAGAACATTGGCGAATACCGTTATACTATGGAACACCTACATTTTTTGGGATGCCGGTCTTTCATCCCTATCCATTTCATTAATATCAACATCATCAATATGTTAATCTACAATGGTAGCAATGAAATGTTCAGATGGTGGATGGACCACAACACTAGGAGCAAAAATATGTTTAGAAATTTTTTTTTCTCTACACTGTGAACAATAGCAGCAACAACAACAACAACAACAACATGACAGACTTTTTTAGCCATGAGGATAAGAGCACCAGAATGTCCAAATGTCATTATCTGCAATAGTGGTTGAACAGTTAAGTTAGATTAAATAATTTCAGTAATTAAAAGATAATAACAAGAGATTACAAGATCAATTTTAAAAACAAAAAATAATGTTTTAATTTAACTCCATTTTTTTCCAAGGCTGACGGGATATGAAACACATATCGATTATCCAAATCCCAATATTGTGGTCTTCTCTAACATAAAAAACATTATCTACATTGGGACCTCTGTGAAATGATTGTGACGTACCATAGAAAGTATTTCCCTCATCTGAATTTTCATCAGACCCTTAAGTAGTTTAGGACGATAACAGAACAACTGACCACTTTTAGTTTGTGTGATCTGTAACTTAGGATAATTGCACTGCTTGTGATCCCATTATAATGTGTTTGTATTTGTACCCATCATTACTAAAATCAAATTTTAAAAATCTCAATACATCTATTTTAACAACACTATTGTTATCAACCGATTTTCATTGAAAATTTAGCAATTCGTATGTCATATAATCCAACTCCCTTATTTGATTGATAATTCCAAAGTATTACATATTGGAATAAATTGGATTTCTGTCATTACTACTATAAAAATGCATCGCTTTAGCCACAAGTGTAACTCCACTATTTTTCATGGTACATTATTCATCATGTTCATTTGTATAGAATTTCTAGACATTTATTACATTTCCATTGTAAGATAATATATTCACATGTAGTCCAGTGGCTAGCCATCAAAGTTGTTCTAAAATTGAATTCATATTTTCTGCTAACATCATAAAAATATGGCCTCGAAATCATCTTATAAACTGTTGATTACGTGTATTTGATATCCACCTTTCATCCAATGATGGATTCAACTACCTAATCAATTCATTTTTGGTTTCAATATCGGGAGAATCCTCCCAACTATAATGAAAAACATAATGTAGTTCAAGCTACTGATATGTAATATTGATTGTAATAACATCTCTTCCCCAACTTCTCTAACCCTCAATGAATCCATTGTGATGAGATTTTGGGAGAAAAATGCTTTCCACAACATACAATAATTCGGTATATAATTCAATGGCTTCGTCAATAATATATAACACCAAAATACAATCGCCTGTTCGACTTTGATTTTTGACATACCCTTTCAAAATCATCATATATTGTTCAACATGGTACATCAATCTTTAGAGCACTTGACCACAAATTCAATGCTCTCTTACTAAGTGAACTATGAAATGAACCGTCGAATCAAAGAATGATGGCAGGAATAACATTTAGAATTTACATAATATGATGAAATTTTCACTTTCAATAGATATTAGTTTTGATGGGTATAAAACATTGCTGCATATAGATTTGAAAAAGAAACAATGTTTGGTTAACATATGATGAAAAATATTGTTTAAAATGAAACATAATGCTATAATAATTAAATCATGCATCAATATAGGGTAGTTATGTTATTTAAAACCATTATACTTCAATTCATTCATTAAAACAATGTTCTGGATATTTGTTGAATACCCCTCTAGAACCATTACATCATTGAAGATGTTACAAAACTGATATCCCTCCTCCCTGTAAAGAGTGTAAGCAGCTAGAAGAAGAAACATTTGATTTTTACCCTTCACAGAACCCAACTCTTCTCGTATTCCCATGTCAACCATGTCCAACCATGCCATAATTCAATCATTAGTTTTTTCAGGGGAATTTAGTAATGTTCCGATAACATGGTCACATACATTTTTTTCCACATACATAAGATCAAGAAAAGGCCTAACATACAGACATTTTATGTATTGTAATTCAAAAAAATTAACCACTTTTTTCAACCAATTTTCATAAGGTTTTTTGAAAAAGGTTTACCAAAAATAGTGTTAACATGTTTTACTTTTTCTAAAAGTCAATCACTTTTTAGTAGATATGTTGTTGTGTATTGTTCTGAACATCCATTGAGTTATGTCATCCATGATTAGTACTTATGCCGATGTGGAATAACTCAGCGATTCCCTAGAAACAATAATTTCAATGAATGTTTCACCCTATTTGAATTTATATCTTATTCTCACATGTGAAACCTTTGAGTTCCTTTAATGGTATAACATATAAAATTTCATTGAGCATTGAAATCATTTATCATTCCATACAACATCGCTCTCAACGGGATGTATTTACTTTTATAAGCATCATACAACATAACACCAGAATCCCACAATAACTTCAAATCCTCGATTAAAGGATCCCAAAAAACATAGATATAATATCCAGGTTATTTTGGTCATGATATAAGAACAAATAACCTGTTTAATTTCTGTTTCACGCATAACTAGGGTGGAATGTTATAATTAACCATCCTAATATGCCATGTACTATGAGTTCTTGTTTGAAAACAAATAGGATTCACACCATCTATAGATAACACAAGAGAAATGTTTCTCGTCTCATTTCTAAATTTATGATACTCATGATCAACTCTATTACATTGAGGAGAGTCATTCCGGTGACATAATTTCTTATCATCATTTCATTTCTCTATAGTCCATAATAATCATCTTGCGGTTTCTTCACTACCATATAGACACCTAAACCTTGGAATGATTGGATTGTACCATTCAAATGATGCAGTGTGGGATTCATCTTTCTTCTATCAAGAAGGAACACACTTCGAGCATTATTTTTGTGATTTGTTCTAAAAAAAATACAATCTTTCGGGCAGGCATGTATTCTTTCAAAAATAATACCAATCGAGCGTAGTATTTGATTAGACTCATATGTCCAGCTAGAAAGCTCATTATCTTCCAAGAGCTTGTCATTAATGTGAATAAGTATTTCTGTAAAACTGAAATCACTCCATATGTTTCCTACTGTCAATTTAATCAACATCAGTACAACAGAAAATGCTGTATATTTATTGAAACTAGCATACAATGGTATATTTTAACATCTCTTCAACTCCTCAATCAACTTTGGGCAATCCCAGAGTTCATCTTCAACTATCCATGTCATTTCATCAAAATTATCTTCATCATCTTTGACATTTTTAATCACAACCTCCAAATGACCTTCTTCATTATCCATATTACTTATCATTAATGATTCATAAAACGTAGTTTTAACCTAGCCAGTAGCTACATTATCTTCTTCATCATGTTTATTCTATCATTTATAATTCATATTTGATCAGTGACATATCTATTTTTCTTCCAACTATTCTAGAGTAATTAATAAAGAATAACAGCAATGTAATCATGGAAAAATGATTTGTGAAGGATCCTTGGTGTGATCCTTTGCAAAGGTGATGATATCTTTCACCTCATTTTAATACTCTATTGTCAAATTAGTATCATTCATCCAAACTTTATTCATCTTCATCATATTTGAATCTCAAATATTAGTATTTATGATTCAAATACACAAAACAAGACTTCCAAATACAGTAGAAGAGAGCCAATTCCTTACAAAAATAGAGATTAATGTTATTGAACAAAAATTCTATCATGAACATTTGAAGAATATGCAATAACCCTCCCTCTCCTTCCCCAAACTTGTACCTAGAACCATACTCAGAGCCTCTATGTGATCCTATTTCATGGAACACACCCTTTTCATTTAACACTAGTTCACTAAAAAATATGGATTTCAATGACTCCTTAGCTACTAAAAAGTTCCTCATAAACACAATTAAAAGGACCCCATCTAGAATACAAATATAGTATCCACATTAGGGTTCACTGACTTTCCCACATGTTTTTTGTATTCCCTATCAAGACCACATCTCGATGAGGGAATTATTCAACTTCTTTGCAAGTACAAATTCATACAAAACATCACTAACATGGGGCTCTACCAACTCCTACCATATAACTAGAAAATAATTGAAATATTTATGAAAAATAATTTTCAGAACATATTTCTATTATTACTACAAGAAAAGTATAACAAAAATTTATCATACCTCCAAACACTCCTTGAGCCTCCTAGTAAAAAGTATCTAGTGACTAAAACTATCCATGATTCTAAAAACTAACTTTCCAATATAGGAGTGTTATACATAGGGGAAGTATTAGTAGAATCAATCCAATGTTCCATATATCTCATGCTGCTCCCAGATCTCCACTATCACTTTAGCGTTGTACAAACCTCCTTTATCTAGTTCCTTCCTCTTCCTAGGCTATTCTTGAACTACCTATCTAACTATAGAATGAATTTTAAGAAAATGCAATGTGGTATGTTTATAACCATAACAATCATATTAAATTTCTTTTAGTAATGGGATATTCTTGAGGTACCTATGATTGGAAGTGCCTCCTATGATTATATTTTCATCGCACACCTACTATGGGTGGGGGCTGCTAATCCTACATCCCAGAAGATCACTACCTAAAAAGATTATGATATGAACCCAAAACAAAAGAATAATCATAGAACACTAATATAGACACACAAAGCATATAATTACATGTTGAATTCCCCCAAAACAATAGTTTTCAATATATGAATTGAACATCATAAATTAATGGATTTTATAAAAAGATCTAAAATACAATCTAACAAAAATGGAAAATAATCTATGACCTACATAGAAGGAGGAGACAGATGTTGATTCAGTAATGGTATACTCCTCAGTCTGTTTATACCAAACTAATCTATAACTTATTCTATACCACCAAGGGATCTTTGAAATTTCTCATTGTATGTATAAGATATGACATGTATGGGAATATCCCATGTAGGGATGAGTATTACAATACTCAATATTACACCCAAAAAACACTATACATAAAGCATCGAGTGTATTCATGTCACTAAAAATAGGTATTCCAAACAAGAGATGATACATAATGATAACCACAAATATCCAAAATATAATCATAAAAGACTCTATGTTGAAAAATATATCAAACACAGGTAGTTGTAGATCCCCCCAGGGTTTCAAAAAATATCTCAACCACTTCTTTATCATTATAGATCATTTTGATTATTAGATATATCAAATTTATTTAAAATCCAATTTTCTTAAAATAAATTTATTCATGAATTATATATAATATAATAATACGTTTTAGAAGCTATAAATGAGTTGATTAATAATTTCAAGTTGTAAACATCCATTTATGAAATGAACCAAGAATCTTAAATTTCAAATATATAGCTTGAAAATATAATCATAGAGTTTGGTTTCATAAAAAACAATGATGATCATTGTTTTCAGAATAGTATTACTATGTGTGTAGTGGTATTTAAAATAATCTATTTCATTTCAATACTTCTTATTGAAATAATATCCCAACATTACACTTTGTAAATATATGATAATGAAAATACTAATCAATTAAACACATGAGTGAAGCAACCAACACAATTGGTACAAAGATCTATAGAAATAAATATATATTTTTTTATTAAAATTAATTTGTAAAAAAATATTTGTAATGTTTTAAATATGTGATAAGAGGTATTTTTCATGGATCCTTCACCAATTAACATTTCTTACCTAATAATACAGCATAGTGTAATCCCATGGTCGATATCAGAAGGGTCCCACTCAAACAACATTATTTTTTATTATCACTCTTTATAAATAAATAATATAATAATAAATAAAAATATTAATATAGAATATGGATGTGGTTGGAAGTTTATTAAATTTATTAATTTTAAAACTAAACAAAATGTAGAAGAAGGAAAACAAATATATTAGGAAAGGTGCAGTTTTTTTCTTAGTAGCTCATGTTGATGTTGATGTTGTTATTAAAAATTATAATATCATTATCCTATTAAATATAGTGACCAACGACATCACTCATATAACTCCCATTGAATTTTTATTATCTAACTCCAACCCTCAACATGTACGACAATACTCAATCACATAATAACAACAATGATACCTTTTTATAATGCAATGAATTATTAACTTAGTAAAACATTTATTGGTGAAGACTAACCACAAAAGTAAAATTTAGGACATACCTAGAGTAGATGGAACCTTGGATGGAGAGAGATAATAAGCCTAGAGAAGTCAGGGAGCCTTCTACACTACATCGAGAGAGTAAGGCGCGACCTCTAGAGGGGGAGGTGCACAAGAGAAGCCGCCAACAGTTGAAAATGGAGGAGTAGGGTTCGCGTGGAGTTGGGTCCCATGGGGAGGAGGAGAATTAAGGTTTTCATGGAGGAAGATCAATGGAATGGTTATGAGGGTGATGATAAAGATTAGGCAGTGGATTGAGGCTAGCGGCAGAGGTTTGATGAAGGGAAGATCGAGGTGGGAGGGGAGTTGTCGTAGGGGTACAGTACCACGAGAGCCCGAGTGCAAGATAAACCGAGGATAATGTGGACCCGATTTTCTAAAATAGGAATATAATTTTATTAGCATATGAATAGAACTGATAAAGTAAACCTTTATCTGTGACTTTCTTGCACTGATAATGTGAGTCTTAATCATCGATTTTTTTATTGCTAATAAAACACACCATTTATAAGTGCTGATAATGGCGTCCTTTTTCATCATAGATAATGAATCCCTTTATCACTGATCAAAAAGTGTAGATAAAGAGGCTATTTATTAGAAATGTTTTAGCATTGATAAAGGGTTTCTTTATCTCTGCTATAAAATCAATAATAAAGTAACAATTTATAAGTGCATTTAATTAGAACTGATAAATATTTACCTTTATCAAAGCTTTTTTCATAGCACTAAAAAATGTGGTTCTTCCATTTCCCACTTTTGTAGTAGTGAATGATAAAGGACATCGCATGATCATCATTGATCATGTGACCAAACCAATGATGCTGGTCGAATGTGTCGGAAGTCATTTAATGACTGTGATCCCCTTACGCCTCCATGTATTTTCATCCGATCTGACTAGAAATTCCTAGGGACACATAATGCAATGAAGGGAGTCATCAAGAATCCCCCTAGACATGATCACCTCGGCCTGAACGCACCCACCGCATACCCTCATTGTGATGGTGGAGACCATTTTAAGACCCACTATGGATGATGGCTCACAATCCTTGGATGCGGACCTCGAAGTGGTTGTGTCATAAGGTTGCATCCACATGGGCACCTACATCATCCAAGACAAATGGAAAAGATGTACAACCAATTGTTTATGAACCTTATCCATGAATACATACACCTTCCCTGGTATATATAGACTCAATAGTCAGACCAACTCATGGAGAGACAGTCCATCATAATACCCCTTCAAGATCAAGCGAGTAGATGGACTTCAATAGTCATAAGAGACCCTGAGAGGCTCTGTAAGAAGAAAAACTGTAGACATGTGGACTGGGATGTATCTCGTATATTTGTTATCGAGGTCTATCAGATGATATTTTTTAGATCATTTACTCGAATGACTGATCTTGAAAACCTACAGTGCATGATAGCACACATGAAGAACCTGATACACATCCCCCACCACATGACCACCTATTTCATGACACGGTCAATGAGAAGGCAAGAAGCCCCGATTACTTTAGATGTATAAATTTGGCCTTATAAGTGGATACCATAATGTGGAATATTCCCACACACTCCCCTAGTGTGAACACAAACATTGTTGGTATGATCCCCATGGGCCACACACCCCTCACTAGGCGATGCAAGAACATAGCCATGCATGTGGTGGTTTTTTGACAGACAACCCCAGCGTATCACAATCAGGATGATCACAAGATTATTACTGACGAAATCTGAGTGTGTGTTGGAATAAGCTTATTGTGAATCCTTTGAATTGGGTTCCCCTTACACGTGCATGCGGGCTTGGCACACCAGATATTCCATGAGTATACCCATCTAATTGGCAAGTAACTTTTACTAAGAAAGTGTTTTTGATCTGAAACACAAGACATTATCCCCTCAAACATGTGCATCAAGGCATTCGAATGAGTGAAAAACCCTGTGCATGTCCATGAGGCCACACCATGTGTATTGTTTATGGACGCGTGATCTCAAGACCCATCGATGGTCTCATAATTTCCTTAGAAATCATTGTACATGCCATGTTGACTGCAAGACAAGCCTTAAAATAGTCAGTCAGGCTTCGTGACAACCATTCTACATGTCTTCGTGGTTTTGGGATGACCCATAGTGATTTCTATAATGATTAGATTACACGTCCTTGAAATATTCCCATTGTCACAAGACAAACACTTGAAAATCTAGGATGACAATGAGATGAAGTCATTGATGTGTTGGAAGAATCATGCAACTATTCATGGACATATTCATATTGACACACGTTATCCAAAGGAATAGACCCCATATGTGTCCGCCTCTCCATATGGAATTCCCCAAGTATGTCTGGGAAACACTGTGGTGCCATAAATACAAACATGCAAGCTTTTCCATGATATTATTGAATAATCTCCATGTGACCATATTGATCATGTGAAAAATAATCGAAAAATTGAGTAAATATCCTTTACGTCACTCATGAATGTTCTCATGACTCATGACCTCCATAAAATAAAAAAAGGAGGTCATAAGGAATGAGGTAAGAGGAACTCACCATCAATGAAGGACGTGGAATGCGCCCAAGACGTCCACATTGCCTCTTCGCAAGACATCATGGAAATTCAGCTAGGCATGCATGTTTTGGTCATGCGAATATCCTATAAGTAATGTGTGATACCCCATACATGTTCACTTTAGTCATTCAAATCCTCATGGACTTGGTGGTCCATCTTACTGAAGGCACTCGAGGCATGTCTATTGTTCAAGAAGACATTCTCATATGTGTTTACTATGAAAGATTTGTTCCCCAACATATCAACCATACAATAAAGACTTTCCTAGTAGATTACTGAGACATGTTAGGAAAAACACTTATGACATGTACCCATTATAAAAAAGACCTACTTGGACTCATGACCTGTGGACCCTAGATAAGAATCCTCAACCACATTCCCCTTCTATAACGGAAGTGTCCCTGAAGAGATAGGATAATGCATTCTTTCGACCCCACTAATTCCATACTCTCAGACAAAAAAACTTGATCATCACAACTTCTCTTTTATTTTCTAGAGGACAATGAATTATTACACCAATCATGGGTAGCCTCAGAGTGTAATCCCCAACCAGTGAAAAAATATGACTGCACTAATCATGTGTAGCCGCAGAGTGTAAGCTCGAATTGTCGGCATAATATAATATGTCCCAACCAATAGGGAATCCACTTCATCAGAAGCCCATATAATTTATAAAACCATATGGATGTCCATAACTTATCAAAGCAAGATCATATACATTAGCCAATCAACAGGTTAATGTACATATGAACTATCAGAACTCTAATTTCCTCCTTATTTGGGATATGTAGTAAGCCTTCATAAGGCCCGAGCTACAATGGGAATCCAATTTGGTGTAAGTCTCTTCCAATTCCCATTACTCCTATATTATTGGATTAAATAATCCCATAAGACTATATTTTTTTAATCCATCAGTGGATGAGACGAGGACCCATGCCCGAGGATCATTCTATGTATAAACCATGATCATGCTATAATGTACCTCAGACCCATCAGTGAGTTTGAAATACATTGAACTCGAAAGACACTAATTCCTGCTATATCAAACATATATAGAAGGCCATCATAAATATTGATCCCCATTCTATATCATCCATGATATGGGTGATCATTCCACTCAAAGGGAAACATTGATGTGTAATCCCCAGGCATATATTCTCTCATAAAATGTGTCTAATCAACCGTTATCTCTTGTTTCTCTGATTTAGAATGGATCATATGGGCGTAAAGGTTAGTGGTGATCGTACTAATGGAATGATAATAATCCCCCCAGTAGTGTATTTTCTCTTTTGGTACATAAGTATGATTACATCACATATTCTCTCATGGGCATACATTCCTAACGAAGCAATCTAGGGTAACCTTATATGCATATGTCCCACCTTGGACCTCTATTTTTCTATCTCTCACATCACTAATTCCCATATCTAGAACAATAAGGATTCTTGTTCTTTTAGTAAATAAGTTACATAGTAAACCTCATTGAGGCTCGATCCCAATATTCACATCATTAATGTGTGATGTTAAACTTCATGGATGGTTCTAGTCAGATGACCTTAAACTATGTCAAACGAAATATGTGTGATTTGATTCATTATTTCATGGTAAATGTAGGATTATTTGTAGAAGATTAATATTGTTTCCTCAATCCCATTTACAAGACACCAACCATATCATTGATAAACAATAACCTCCAGAGTACTCGAGTATGGATGTTGTCTAAAGAATAATAATTAAATAAGAGAGCTATAGATAACCAATGATACATAAAAGATGATCCCTATTGGTACATTTTCGAAATCCAGTCAAAGACATAGGGGTAACTAGTTCTATATTGGTTCCATGTAAGGATTTCAGGAACATATCTTAAATCTATAAGAGAGTCATGCAATTTAAAACAATTTCCCCCCAAAGGGTGTGATGAGTCCAAACTCCCATCCACTTGAACAATGCGAGTCACAAAGTGTCTATAGTCCTAAAAACCTAGAAAACCTCCATCATTTGGAAAGAAGGAATGTATTAAGTTATGAATGAGAGAACAATTGGGAGTTTTGGGGATATGTGGAAACGGTAATACGATGAGTGGAACCCATTACATGCAATGTTTTTGGATGAATCTAAATTGGTTTACCTGATGTGAATTACTCTAACTATTTCATCCCCATAACGAGTCAAAAAAATAGATTGTCCAGTTCTTGTCAGGTCAAATTATGTTATGATCATTTCACAATGAAACATTTAACCCGACATGTTTCATTTTACCAGACTAAACCCCATGGGAAATAAATGGAATATATCTCTACTTTTATTGATCAAACATGTACTTTTATATATGATGATGCACTGATAAGGTGCATGTTTCATCCCTATATAACATTTTAAGATCCCTTGTATTTGAAATGATTTTATTGAATGTACTTATGGATCCTAAGATCACTGGACAAGCTTATTTGATCCTGAGGCATTGATGTAAATTTTAACCAGCATAATGCTTCTTTCATCGATTAGTGAACATCATAGGTTGTGAGTACCACATCAACATGTCCATCATGACTCTAAAATCATCCCATGAAGTCCTTTGGAGGATGGGTTCTCACTAACTATATTTTTAATCAAAGTCCAAGGGAGAGAAAGGGACCCTTATTGCCACACTCAACTACATCGGGAACCTGCCACAGGAAGGTAGAGGCATACACCTTACCTATGTCAGGGAGGTAACGTAGGATCATCAACATGAAATATCTATAACACATGGGCCGCCTAGTATTTATCCCCACAATTCTAATAATCATAACTAATATGCAGCCATGATCCCAGAAGGTGATGAAGAGGAGGTTGTGCCTACACCAACTATCGAGGATGGGTCACAGAACCAGAGATCACTCCCGGGGTAACCAAACAATTCAGCCACAATGAAGTCTCATATCCCTAATACTTATTATCTCAATGATTTCAACCAATGTGTTTCAATGGTGGCCTTGGATCAATCATGGATCACTACTAGTCAGGAGCCTCAAACTTCATCTTAGCTAACCGTAATGACTATGGAGTCCCAGGGAATACCCCACCACATTGTGATGGGGTACTTTTACCATATTTTACCCCAAGATCACATTCTTAATGGGAATCATCCCTATAAATGTAATAATAGGAACCTACCCCCAAATGGTACATTGGGAACCAACCCATCCAATGAGACACTCTAGTAGTGTGTGGAACCAGCCTACTTGTGTTTCAGTCAATATGATATATGTCGGATCTAGAGACTAAAAATCCGATTCATGTGAGAATACTAATAAAAGGGTAAAATAAAACTCTCCAATTAAAATATGTGTCATAAAAGTTTGTCATACCACCTACAATTGACATAAAATGTAAACAGTATCCATTAGCCTTCTACATAAGGTGTTATTGATTATACATATATTAAAAAGTTATTGGGTAATGTATCATATGGATAATGGAATTAGTGGATTTAGTTTCTGGGGTCCCCATTAGAATCCCCATCATCATTTAATCATTATGCCACCAACAGCGGAATGGGTGTCTTCATTGATTACACCAGTCAATCCCATGGAAATGACAAGGTAGTTTCTAAAAAAATAGATCACTCAATTCCAAAAATATTATAGTATCTTATGGGACATAATTCTAGTAATACTCATGAAGTCCATTCCATAAGATAATAAGGCAGTGTCAATCTATAAAAGTCCATACAATAAAGTTCCCTAGCCCACATGGATGGGAGAATTTTTTATATTTTTCATCCCCTCTGTTAGTGAAATGAAGACATGGTTCCATCTCACCCCAACCCTCTAGGTTGGGAGAACTTCCATATTTTCCACCCCTAAATAAGATAAATTTTGAAAACCCTCCAACCTCATGTGTCTCTACAAAATCACCCATAGTGTTTGAAACTCTTTATAAACAATATGAATATGCATCATCTATGACACCCAAATCTAATCCATCCTCCCACAGATCAACAGAGATAAGGACTATGTACCCATACTCTAGACTCATACAAACACCCACACTAATGGTGGAAAATGCATCATGTGGGAGAAGTGGTCTAGTCTCCCCTATAATGAATATAGATAGTGAAAGGTGTATTATTTTTATCCAAACTTGTTCTAGGGTATTTTGAATATTCCATGGATAATGGATTGATAAGGCTCTCAATGGAAATAATTCTGCATGAGGTGGGGTTTATAGGACATGAAAACTATTTCCCCAACCATCTACATATTAAGTACAACATAGGTCTTCGCTTTTCCTTTTAATACTGTCTTCATGTATAGATGGACATGGGAATATTTGAACCACCAACACCTGAATCCTCACTCTAGTCACCTAATCACTCTGAACATGATGCACCAATTTTGTAGTGGATCATTATTCACCCTCTTTTCAAGGATAAGATACCATATTTGAAATCAATATTGAACAAACTCTATTCCTTCTCATTGAAGCATGTCTCTAAATATTTTTATTTTTACATGAAAAGTTGTTTTATGAAACTCCCAAAAATGAGAAATACACATGAAGCATATTTGGTAGGCATGAAAACGATTACGCCTACCATAGGAATCTTCTGATCAGAATAGAAAACATATTTGTCTTTAAGGATCAGTTTTAGGAACATTTTTATAGGATTGATAGAGTTGGATGATCCTAAAACTCATGCAATATGCAGAAGAGTTGTCCATGCTCTTTAAAAATGGACACCCCATGACAGGTAGACCTTCTTTATCCTCACCACATGGAGATAGATAGCACATAGTGTCCCCTGCAACACAATAATGTGGGAAAATTCATCATTACTACCTGACATTAAACTGAACTGAGTATCTCGAATAGAACAATAAACAATACAAATTCATCATGACCACATGAAGTTAAACTATATAGATGTTCTTCATTACCATAAAATTTCAAACAAAATGGATAGAGACTTCATTGCATGATGTCAAATTTCATGGATAGTTTCCTTATAGCATGATGTTAAACTACACAGTCATCGTCTAGATAGCATGAAATTAAACAGCATGGCCACCATCGTTATTGAATGATATAAATCTACACATTTCTTCTATAACTACATTTGGATTTATTCACATTTTTAATCTTATATATAGGGATTCTCTAATCCAATACATTGGTCCTTCCACCACACGATGTAAGATGCTTCCATCCTACAATCCATTTCCTCAAAATAGTGAAATAAACCCTTTATATTCATTATTTCTCTCACCAACAATATCTCACACTTGATTAAGAATTTTTGTAAGGGTTTCCATGGACAAAACAAAGCATAAAGGCTTGAGATAAGATAAATTTAGTCCTGAATGAAAGATAAAAAATGTATAACTTTAGTACTCATTACATAACGATAAACAACATGGTTGATTTAACTTACATGACATAAAACTATATGTTCCTATGGATCTTTCCTGAGAGGAACACCATTACTGGTTTCTATCTCCTACCACATAAACATTCCATGAACAACATAAAGTATGATTCCAATATTTACGGGATACATAGTGAAATCCAAGAACTTTGTTTTTGGGTCTAGCCACTTTTCATCCTTGGTAACATATCAAATCACATGGGCCTTTACGGTCACTATTAATGTTTGATTATAGTAGGCCACATGATACATATCCCCTTGGTGGTATTCCAGCTTTTTCTTCCATAACATAAGATGTTAAACTGTATAGTCTATTAAGAACTATGTATGGATTGATTTATTACATTACAGGATACTTAGTGATGCATGAACCCCATCTTCTAGGTCCAAACATTGAATTATCTACCATTTATGTTGGGTGATCATATGTCCTTACAATGTGACATAAAATTGCACGATTGCACAACTCCCCTTCCCATTCACATTTGGTGAGCCATCGTCCTTGCTGAATGATGTTAAACTACACGGTTTATTTCTTTTCTACACGATGTAAAACATCACAGTTCTTTTAGAACTACTTATGGATTGATTCTCATTTACAATGGGATATGTAGTGATTCAATGATCCTATTTCTTGATTCATCCACTACATGAGAAAAAATTCCTTTTTCATATCCCCTTTCTTAATACATATGTTCCATTGGGAGATTTGTGTCATTCCTTGTTTCTCATTCCAAGCATAACTCACATGAGATTAGAAATTGTGGAAAAAAATCTTTCATCACAATAATGATATATGAGATGGAACTATAAAAGGTGTATCATGGGTCACTAACACATAATGTTAAAATTCATGCATAAATCAAGAACTACATGTAGCTTGATTCTGAAATAGAGGATATGTTGGGTTGCTTGGATCCCCAATCCTTGGCGTAGATGCAAAATTCAATGGAAATAATAACCACCTCTATGTATGTATTAAAACTGCATATAGTATTTCCCAATAGAGTACTACATGTTGATTGATTCTCATTCTCATGAAATATGTAGTGACGCCCGTACTTACCCTTTCATTCCAAACCACAATATGATCACAATTTGCATCAGAACACCTTCATCTTTTCCACATGAAGTTAAACTACATGGTACTCGAAGAACTATGTTTTGTTTTATTCTCATTCTCATGAGATATTTAGTGATTCTCGAAAATCCACTTTCTCGACCAACCTCAATATGATCTAAATTCATGATGGGTCACCTCCGTTCTTACCACATGATGATAAACTACATGGAGTTATGTCCTTACCATATAATTCTAAATTGCAGGAAATTACATCCTTATCACATAATATTAAACTACACAAAGGCATGTCTCCACTACATAACAATAAACTGTGTAGACTGTCCCCCATTTTTCATTCCTTATCAAATGACCATAAGAGACATACCTTGGTCAACACGAGTACAAGGTGATTCTACCATCTTTTTAAATCACCTATGTCTATGAATCACATTTCACATCATGTATGCCTCATATTACCACAAGCCACTAATTTCCCATGGAAAGGGAAAATAGATCACTCAGATGTCCATTGTACCGAAACAGAAGGGTGCAAACCCACCAACCAGTGACATCTTATTCTGAAATAAATATGCTCTTGATTCTAGTGAGCCCAACGTCACTATAGTATAACCAAGAACCCCATTATGTATTGAGTTCTTCCCATAATGATTATACCATATAATCCTTCATTATCTAAGGAACTCAAGTCATGATTTTCAACATTTCCTCCTTCTACACAGAAGAATGTTTGAGTACATTGGACCGCAGGAATACTAATGATCCACTTTCGAAACATCTCCCATATATGGTCCATGAGATTCATGACTCTAAACTGGCAATACATTGGTCAATGTATTACAACCTTAAACTCTAGCCCATGGGGTTCTGAATCAGAAGACGATAATCAACTCACAAAAGAGACACAAAAACACATCGGGAAAAGAACCCGTAAAAGTATTATTAAGAAAAACTCGTGTCTCTGCCCACTAATGTATCCATTATCAGTGTTTATAAAATAATTAGGTTGCAAATAAATATGGTGTAATTCTTATAGATTCTATTCTATAGGCCTAGTAAAATCCAAGATATGATCACTGGACCCCCTGATCTAATAAAAAATTAGAGAAATGATTATTCACCTCTCATCATCATGGGAATTTGTTGGATAAGTAGTGGTGATAATTTTATTGTTCTTGATTCCTTCTTGGATATTACATTTTTTCATACATCCCACATCATGATGTAAGCATCTCAGGTCAACACAAACTTTTCATTTCCCCTATAGATGAAAATATATCTCTTATATCACTCATGATACTTACATTGAAGGTCTCCGACCCACAGACTGGAGACATCATGGCCCAATATTACGGGCTTTCTGATGATTATGAACATGGCGTCATGGCAGTAGAACATTGTACCCCATTATGTTTTTTGATATCCCTGATGTAACTACCCCATACCATCAACATGACCTGATAACCACGGATTGTGATTTACAATCTTTATATCATGCTATACAAGCAGATATGATATCATATACGTTGCATCACCTTGTTTTTTACCCTTTCTTGAGGACATAATGAGACCCTTCATTCATGAACATTTTCGTAGCCCACGCCTCATTATTCGAAGCCATGAAGCATGGGGAATGAGATTTCTAATTGGAGATAAATTACAATACAGTTCCTAAACCTATCCTAGATAGCCGTCCTTCCATAGTCAACTTCATCCCGTAGTTGCTTGAATCATTTAAAATATTTGATATCCCAAGGAATGAAGTATAGATCAACATTGATTGCCCATGCTACCGATGCATAAGAGATTTAACCCGCCATCTAATAGAATCCTTAAATTGAAAAATAAGATCTTAAAATCCTTGTGAGCCCCCGCAACACTACGGAGGAACCAAACATCTTCTAATGTTATAGGACATACCTATCATGTCTGCTCTATCACATATTCATAGACTCAAACAATTTGTTTTTTATTTATATAACTTGTACCCCAAATATCCAGGTGGGCCTAGAATCCCTAGTATTTCATCTTTAGCCATACCCCTTCAATAAATCTTCTATATAGCATGGAAATGTGTTGAGATAAGATTTTCATGGCAATGATATCAACTCATAAGGGATTATCTCTCCGAATAAAAGAATATCCTCCTTGTTGGAAAGGAACTCTAATACTCTTGTGCCCTAGCAGCACCATCTATGAACTTAACACCCCATTGTATTTTCAGTCATCCCAAGTCTATGAGTCCCATATCGTATAAAATAAATAAGGGTAGGACATTAAACTACATGGAATTCCAAATTTCCAATCTAGAATACCATAAACAACAGTATAATGATGGTCCAATCTAGAATACCTTAAAATATATACCATTAAAGTTTGAGATATAAGACCCTAAACTACAATACTCCTAAGGTCTGAGCTCAAATTCCATAAACTACAACATAATTATATATAAGATTTCTGGACCTTAAAAGAACAAAAGACATGATACTCACCGAGGTGAAAAACCAGTAAGTGTATCCGGGGAAAGAGTCGATCTTCTGCTTTCAGGTCATGCTCGTTGTGTGATCTATGAAATATTGAGCAACTATAAAATGAAATAGGAATCAAATATCATCAGTTCAAAAACTTGATAGAATGTGGTTTGAGAAAAATCCATGTCCATGCCTTCTGATTCTTCCTTATTATCGAGATTAAGAAAATTTTAGGGAAACATAAATGAAGAGATATAAATCTTGTGGGACCCATCATATGGCCTTAAAATAAAACAATTTATGCTTGATATGTCCCCTAAATTAAGAAAAATTTAAATCATTATATATTTTTGGATGATACCATATACATATTTTAATCATAAATTAGATGATCTCATGTTTACTGGAGCACGTTCATCCATAATGAAATTCATATTAGTCAGAATTCATGAACATTCGTCAAATTGAATCTTATGGGATGTTAGAGATTCAATCTTGGAAATTGAATCTATTTGGTATTACATGTAATGGATAAGCATCATGGATGACCTGATAAACATATCCACTAATACATGGTTTTATACCATTAATTTGATCACAATATATTGAAAGTTCACCACCTACATATGTGCTAGATCAATATATGTGCATTATTCATAGATTTTTTATATCAACAATACATTTTTCCTTATGCATGAGCTTGATCTTCATAATAGCATAATTAAAAAAAATGTGCGGCTTGATTCCCATATTCATGGGATTCATAGAGACATCCAATTATTTTACATTGGATCCATCCACACAATCCCAATTCAAGGTATCATAACTAAGTAAGAACATGATAGAGAACACGTGATATATAAATGATGACCGATATCAATACATGTTCACAATACATTAATTAAAATAGGTGTAACCAATCCTATATCAGGTCCTATGTATAATTTCATGAACACATCCTAAATCTATAAGAGATTCTTGTAGTGGGAAATAATTTCCCCGCATAGGATGTGATGATCCTAGCCGCCCATCCTATGGACCAATGCTAGTACCCAAGAGTCACTAGGCCTAAAAAACTAGATGATTATTGGGCATTGGAAGAAAGTTCCTTACTCATCTATGGATGATGGAATTATTATGAGTTTCAAGGAAAAGAGGTAATGGTAACACGATGAGAGAATACCATTCCACACCTATTTTTCCAATGAATCTTCAGCAAAGGTAAGTACAAATTTTATATTGGTATTCATCTATTTATGAAGTATCTATGAAATAAATAATATGTTATTACATTATATTAGGTTTTTATATATACATGGAGGTCCCTGCACTACGGTGGAAAAGGCTACACCATAGTAGCCATGCATGAATATAATAGAAACTTTCAAGAGACTCGTATATATCCACAGATGAAGTGAACTTGCGTGATAATTATTAAATGGAAGGTCAACTACATTTAATGAAGAATTATAATCATTGTACATGATGATTTAAAATATTATGACCATGATCATTATGGGAGAACATTCAGTTTTTCATATTTATAGATATAGGAATACATGAAGAAAGTTGTAGAAATTATTAGGATTTTATATCATTCATATATATCTATGTAGTTAAAAACTGAGACAAATTGAGAATTTAGGAGTCATTTATGAATCTTAAAATTTTATTTATATCAAATGTGATACAGTCTATATAAGATAAGAAATTCATTAACACATTTGATATCTATTTGTAGAAGAAAACATGAGGATAAAATTTCATTAAGAGATCTAATAGATAGAGATATCTCTACATAGAGAACACAATTCAATATTTGATTCTCCTAGAGGAAGTATAGTTTACTCAAGTTAGGAGATGAAAGTATGGACGGTTTGAAAACAATTTAAGACTTTATGAAAGTATAGATAGGTGTTTATTGTGCCTATAATAATTAAAGAGTTGTTACCGAGATATTATAGAAAGAAGAAGGTACTACATCAATGAGATTTTACAAGAGGTAAATAATCAACCTACATATTATTTTCTAGAGAATATATCTACAATATAGGTTAAAAACAATTCTAGTGATGTTGTAGAAGGGGCCTACATTTCCATAAACTATAAAATTATTCTTTTATACCAATTGTGATCCATTGAGAGATAATTCATGGGAGTGACTATTGATAAATAGTGAGGTTTCTATAAGCTTTATAATGAAACTATCGTAGTCATTGGAGTGAACTTCCCCAAAACTTTTCAATTAGGATTCTTTATTGTGATTTTGTTTCATTGTACAAAGCTGATGTATTTTCCTTGGATGTAACATAGTGGGAGTGAACCAAGAAATTATTCATGTCCACACTTTCTTAATTCAAGCATTCCAAAATTATACAAGTAAAATTAAAAATATTTAGTCATGTTCATTACAATGTTACCATCAAGGATTATAGTTTAATATCCTTTTGGTCATGTGAGACTTCAGCATAGTAAGAACTATAATGATTAAATACATTCTATACCTTGATTCACCCCACTATGAGGGTAGTCTTATTCTAATTACATTATGTAATATCAACAAGTGGTATCATGGGATATGTTCATTTTTGGATTTAACATTACACTAAATTGATCTGATGTTTTTTTTAGAAAGTCATCTATAGTGAAGGATCCATTATTTTATTGAAATAATTTAAAACCGTTGAAATATAATTTCATTCATTTCTTAGAGAATTATATATGTTTTTCTATTGAGGTGGTATAATATGGAATTGTTTTATTTGCTAATAAAAATTCATATTTGATCTGGATCAATAAATTTTGAAATTGATGTTTCTGTCAAATATTCCTTAAATTTGTATCTCTATAAAGAGTTTCATGAAAATTGAATCACTAAAAGTTCTTTAATGACATGTAGTTGCAATTGGTTGTTATTTTGAAAAAAATAAGGTCCAAGTGAGATTTTCCTATTATAAAAATATAATATTATGATGAATAATAGGAATTTGTCCATGAAGTTGTCTTCTACAACAATGGTCAAAACTAAACCTAATGATATTTTGGTCTTTAACCCTCATGTAGTGAAAATATGTGAAATTTAATACTCACACTTAGTGATGATTAGGATATGTGATGATCGGGATGAAATGGAAAAAAAATTGAGTCTATATTCCAATGAATTGTCATAGAATGATGACAAATATAAATGGACTATCATCCTTGAATTATTCATTTAAAAGATAGAAGATTTGTACTTAGAAAATAAAATATTAAAAAATTAAGAAGTTTTCTTCAATCTAAACATAAAAAATAAATTAATGAAGTTGAAGGAGAAAAGTGACATGATTAAAAATATTTAATACGAGTTCATGATATAAATAGACATGAACAATTAGTTTAAGGATTAAATCATACCTCTCATGTCCCAACATAATGAAAGGATACAATCCAGTATGGGTGATACTTTAAAAATAAAGGTTATAAAGGTTGGGTTGAAAGAGAAATATATAATAATAAAATATCTTGAGTATAGTAAAACGACCATTCCAAAAGTATCTCTAAAAGAAATAATGGTTATATATCTAAAATTAAGAATTGATGAGGTGTTCCACAGAAAATTTGGATTCGTAGTTCCAAAAATGAAGGAGGCACCAGAGTGCTTTTAATGCAGAATATATGGGTATATAGTGATCAATTGTTTCAAGGAAAATAATCCCAAAGATTCTAGAATAACTCTATTTGTGAATACATATCAATCTAGGAAAGACCAAATGATGTATTATTCATATAATATATTCTTTATTTATTTTCACCTTTCTCATATGGATAGTTATTTGTAAAACCCACAATCATAGTTAGTTTAAACTCTTTAATATTTTTTGATGTTATTTTATTATATGGTTATGTTTTATGGAGTTTGGGAATGTTTTGACCTGTTTTGAAAGTGGATATGTTGGTGAATTATTTGATCATGGTTATGATAAATTGTGAACCACCACTAAGAACCCATGAAACATATTTTGGTTGTCACTGAGTAGGGGCATGGTTGAATAACAGTTTGGCCAAATTGTTCTAGTTTCCTAGGGAAACTATGTAAGACATTGTCCTTGGGATAATAGAACCACATATATGTCACATGGTTTTTTGAAATCATGATGCCAATCTATGTGTATATCTAGGTATTTTTCAGTAGTATGTTCATGGTCATAACACAATTTAAAAAACCATGCATCCTAACCATGAAACATACAATAAATTTCCTAAAATTATTGATTTTATCATAAATTATGCATCATAATCCTAATTATTCACCTAATATTCAAGTATCATGAACTCCTCTCCCTCCATAGTCTTGAGAAATGGCTCCCTTTAATCCAGAAGTGATTTTTCGATGAATCAATGTGAATTGGAGATCTGAAATTATTAGTATGTACTTGTTATAAATATTTCTTCTCCATTCACCATAAATCCATTTTTCATGAATCTATTATAACTATATATATAGTATATTATGGATAAATATTTTTCATGGAATACAGATCTTTATGATATCTTGTTAGATCTAGTGAATAGATGTTGTTACGAACTCATATATAGAAGTTATAAGTGTCATACTTCATTTTTTTCCATACATAGAAAGGTAGCTAGATTCTCTATCTTTTCCACTATTCATCAAATTGAAGGATTAGTTTTATTAAGTAGTTTTTATTGGATTTTCTATGGTATAATTGGGTGATTTTATAAATTATGTTTTTTATGTTTTTTCTTGAATCTCATGGAACTAGAAAAACATTATAAAAACTCCACTTTCTTTTTAATTTTAGTGAAATTATTTTATAATTAAAAAATTGGTTTTGTTAAAATAATGTGTCTGATTTAATATTTCCAATGGAAGTGTACTACATTGAAAAATGATTTTTTCATGTAATCATGCATATTTATTTGGTGTGTATTTATAGTGAGATGGTTTCATCATGAATTACCTCCATCATGGTTGGATGGATTATGGTCATGAAGTACCACCATTTATGGATAAAAAAATAATGAATGTATTGTTGTGGACAGATGGTTGGGTATGGGTGTTTGTGAGGTTTGAACATGAAATAGTTATGGAAAGTAATAAGAAATGATATAAAGTTTATCTATTGATTTATATAATGGAATTAATTTATGGATTTGTTTAAACTATTTTAATGTTTTGTAATAGTTTTCTTTAGATTATACAAACTGATTATTATCCTTATGGAGTGTGATGAGAAGTCATTGGGATATTTCGATTCTGTATATACACACCCCTTCCTGAGAACTATGTTGTGTTTGATGATATCATCTAATAAGAAACATTTAATGGGATGATTTATTTTTTCTATAGTGAGGCATCTTAATACCTTGGGTAGGGAAAGTGGAGATTCATTTTATTGTTAATATGGTGTCATTTGGGATAGTTCATTTTCTATACTATGGTCATGTTTCCCTCATTTTGTTTGTTGTTTTTTTTTCATTTCCATTTTAAATATGATATTGATGGGTTACTAATTTTACTTTAGGGTTGTATTATTTAGAGTCATGAATCATATAGAAGGGTTGAATATTTATTTTATATTGTTGAGATTTTTTTATCTCTAAAGGGAAAAATCATCTCCCAATTTCTTTGTAATCACTTTGAAATTATTTAAATCCTTTAGTATCTTCTAGATGTCACATAAGGCTATAAATACCATAACATCTTCAAATCCAATGGGTGAGAGGTGGGATGTTCCAAATGGTGTCAGTCTTGGTCTTTCCTCCTATCACATGGGATAATAAGTAAGAGATTGGAATGTTGTTACATAATACTTATAACATCAAATAAAATAGAAAGTATTTATATATTGAACTTTATGTTACTAGAGTGTTCATATATAATGTGTTCTAAAAAACTTCTATGGGTGTTGTTATCTAATTTTCATGGGTTTATCTTACTAGTGTTCCATGCCATGCATAAATAGAGACGCTTCCCACTATGTATTCATTGTTCATTTTATTTTTGATATTTAAAAAATTGTTATATTTTTTGAAGGAATAGTTATTGCTTAATTTTTTATGGTAATTTGTAAAAATTTTCTAATCCTTAAATTGAATGTGGTCTAGAGACTAAATTGAACGTTTTATCATTATATAGAATGAAACGGAGTAGATTTAATAATAATTTGAAATTTGAATATATGGGAAATTTCATTTCACCTAATCCACAAGAAAACCAATAACTACTTGGGAGAATTATTTATTCCTTCCAAGCGATAGAACAAGAAAAATGGAATATAAAGCCTTGACATGGGGACAAATCTATAGTGTTTCAGAAATAGAGACCACCCATATTTTCGATAGATTTTAAACATAAAAATATAGAGTTTTGGATTAACATGATGAATATAATTTTCTATTTATTGGGAACCCCACAAAGCTAATTGTTATTTTGGAAACATACATGTTATAGGACATTACATGATAGTAGAGTGATTTATCTATTCAAGAAAAAAACAAGGAAGAACTACTATGAGATGATTTTTATGAATAATTAAAAAAATATGTATCCTCAAACATTCAAATTAAAAAGATCACATTGCTTATTATACATTAAATAAGAAAATTTATACATAATAGAGTATAATTCGACGTTTATGAATTTATTCCATTTTTAGCAGAAATTACTACTAATACATCCTTGGAAGAATGAATCATTGATTATGGGATTCCACCAAAGAGCATCACTATGATATCCATTTTGTGTCTTGCTTACTACATAGAGATGGTAAATATAGCAATGGTCGGGGGAAAATTATTTCAACAAAAACTATTGGAGGATGATTATTTTTTACCATTAGAATAGGTCGAAACACAAATTTTAGGAATAAGAAGAAGAGGGACACCTACTTCCATTCTGGTGCAGGGTCTCAAAATCAAACCACGAGATTGGTTAATATTTATCCATAACCAAATATAAATCATGGTTATATCTAATGTGGATCTAATTCTCATAAGAGGTGGGATTTTATTGAAAAAACAAATGTATGTAAATTTTTTAATCATATTTGAAATCTTAAATGTTATTTTTTTAAAACACTAATGTCTATAGTGGGAGAATTATCACTAGTTTCATAGACATCCAATGATTTTATGGGGTGATCTCATCAGAATTATTCTCACATTCAAATGCATGAAAATCATTGTATTTCAAATAACACCACACCTCCTTCTGTTATGAAACCTAAAAATGATTTAATTACTAGGGATGAGGTACCAATTAGTTTTATGTTGATGATTAGGAGGTCATTGATTATAAATTTGGATCATTTATGGGCCAAGGATTGATTCTTATGAATTCAAACCATATGTATGTTTTATTTGTTATTGATTAATCCCACTCAATTATTGATTCTCATTTTGTTTATAAGATGGGTTTATATGCTAAAGTGATAAAATCTATTTCGAAACATCAAACACCTCTGGGACAATGCTAATGATTAATATTTAAATATGCAATGTGTTCAATAATAATCAATGAGGGATGAACATATTATGGATTTATGTAATCATGAGCATAGAATTTAGGGCATTATTAATGCAAAGGATTATTTGATAACATTTAAATCCCATTTGACTGCTATGCCTGAAAATCTAGTTTGACATTATCAAATGGTGTTATGATTATATTTTGAGGATATTGTGTTGTTAAATTAATAAGCGAAGGACCCATGGTAATAGTTATTTGGAATCTCTCTTATTAGTTTGTATCGGTTTATTTAGAATCTATGTATGATATCAGGGATATATATTTTCCCAAGATCATTGAATATTTTTGGATTTATTCATTGATAATTTCTTTAAGAACCCACCAAAAAGAGTATTGAAATTTAAATTTGATCTAATATCAAGTACCAATCCTATTTCACATTTATATTATCAAATGGAAGTAAAAAATTGAGAGAATTGAAATTCATGTTTGAATAATTTGAAATAAAAGGTCTCAATTGATGAATCATTTACTTGTGGTATGAACAAATTATTTTTTTAAAGAAGGAATAAGAAACTCTTAAGAATTCATTGGATTATAAAAATCATAACCAAGTTTAAATAATGATTTTGTTTCCACATCCACATATTTAATTTTTTATCAATTGATGGGATCCCAATGGTTCTCCAAAATTGAAATATGTTCTAATTATCATTAACTACATGTTAAAAAGGAGGATGTTTTAAAAATATCGTTTTAAATTCATTATGGCCATTTTGAAGATGTGGTTTTCCCATTTGGTATTAAAAATACACCAATGGAATTTATGGAATTATTGAATCAGATATTCCAAGTGTATATTTTTTAGTGGTGTTTATTGATGATTTTATTTTATTTTCATGTACAAAGGATGATCATCAGAAATAGATAGATATATTTTTGGGTATCTTGTAAGAGAATCACCTTTATTCAAATCTTTAAAAGAGTTATTTCTTGATAATATAAGTAAATTTTCTTGGTATTGTTATTCTATTAAAGGGGATATTATGATAATCCTAAAAAGATTACAGATTTTTTATCATGGAAACCACTAATGATTATATTGAGTTTCGATGTTTCCATGGAAATGTTGATCACTACAAATGATTCATTACAGAATTTTCTAATCTTACCTCAGCAATAAAATAATTAAAATAGAAATTTGTTCGATTATAATGGATTAATGTGTTCTATAAATTGTTCTAACTATCAAGGTTCTACCGAACATTGGAAAATATCATCACATTTTTAATGTTGGGATAAAGGATTGTAGTATATTGTGATGCAACCTGATCCAGGTGAGGTTTTGTTTTCATATAGGGAGAACATGTCAATAAATATAGATCATGAAATTTTTGGGATCATGAAAAAAACTACCCAACACATGATTATGGAATTGGTTGTTGTATTTTATTCTTTAAAGACATGGTGTTATTGTCCCTTTGGTGATAAATTCATGGTGTTCATTGATCATAATATTATGAAACAAATATTCCAACATGGGTAATTTAATTTAAGGTAATGTGAATGGATTGAATTAATGAAAATGTTAAAATTAAACTTGATGTATAAACTGAGAATAGGATATTTCGTAGTTGATGCATTGACTAAGAATTTGTACAATTATTTGGATAAAAAGGTTTCAGATCAGTAGATTGTGATGTCAGTTATATTTTATATGCATCTAGATTATGTGAAACTGGGTGATATGGTAGTTATCTGTCTAGATTTACTTATTGTTGATTTGAATGAGTAGGTTAGAAATATGTATAAATATAATACTAAGAGTGAAAATATGAGGAAAAAACTCAATTTTGTGTAGAAGATTTATGAATGGAAGGAAGAAGGGTAATATGTACTATGTTTTATCGATCATATTGTGGTTCGTGCAACCTATCATGAAAAGATCATTTTTTCATAACACCATTCATGAAGGGTTATTCATCCTAGTATCCAAAAGATTCATTAATCACTAAAAAAAATAGTCTTAGTGGGAATGAATAAATAAGAATTTTGAATAATTCATCTAGGATGCTTCACATTTCAAAAGATCATGTCAGAGCAATAATGACTATATTTTATGCTTCAACCATTACCGATTCTTTTGTAAAAATGGTAATTGGTAGAAATGGATTTTGTGATAGGTCCACCAAGAATGGTATGAAAATTCAATTCTATATCAGTAATTTTGGATATTCTCATGAATAATGATCTCTTTATATCTATTTATGAATCCTAGAAGGTGGAATACATTTACAAACATTAAATTTGAGAAGTTCTAAAGTGGATTTGAACACTAATTACAATCATTTCTAATCAATACCTAATATTTACTCTTGGTTTTTGAAATCGTTATAGTCAAACCTTGGAACAAAAATGGAAATGAACATAACTAACAACATGTTAAATGAATGTACAATCCAAATAGATCATACAAAAACTGTAAAATATGATTAGGACTTCTGTAATGGATTTTGGAGGCTAATTGGATGAAACCATTCCATTATTGGTGTTGTCATACAATAACACATATCATTCCTTGATAAAAATGTATCATTTTGAAACATTGTAGGGCCATCCATGTTGTTCCCCACTTTTTTGGGGGAAATAGGAGATAGATCACTTATCAAACCAAGCCTTGTCCATGAAACAATTAATATGATTCAAATTGTTGGAAAACAAATAGCGATAGATTTGTGTATTCAGAAATCTTATATGGATTATCATTGACAAATGTTATCATTTGTAGTGTATGATCAGGTTTTTTTAACAATCACTTCAATGTTTCAACTCTAGTGTTTTGGTAAACAAGGAATGTATTCCTCTTGGAATATTGGTGACTATAATATAAATAAATGAGTAATATATGTGTGTTATCAATTTAGTCTACCACTAATGTTTATCTCTATGAATAATGTATTTCACATATCCCGATTAATGAAATACCTTCCTGATTCCAATCTTGTTATTAAATGGGGACATGTGTACCTTGAACCAGATGATACATTGATACATATACCAATATGAAATGTGCGTAGGAAAAAGAATTACTTTCATGGGAATATCATTTTTTAATTATAAGTCTAATGGAATCATTGTTAGATTTAGGAATAGAAAAGGGAGCATAAAAATGAAATTTTCAATCAATGGCATAATCTATTCCAGAATAATGTCAATTTTATAATTTCTGAGGATGAATGATCCAATGGCGGGGAGAATGTAAACCCTCTATTTTTGAAACATTACACAAAATTTATATATATTAATGTTATGTTATTATTGGGTTTTGTGTGTGGGAGTATTGTTTAATTTTTACATGATTTGGAAGTGGTTTTCAAGGTTCAATGTTTAAGAGCATTTAAAAGAATCAGTGCACAGCCTCTAGGACTCTGTGAAACATGTTTGGGGGGGTGGGGTCCTTGGGAAGCCACATCATTAGTTCATGGATTAGAAAAATAGTGTGAGTGCCCTAAAAAAACTGTACAAGCCTTTTGCCTATGGGTAATATAACCTCATAGTTGGCAGATGTTTTGGATAATGTGTGTGGAAAAACTATGTGGTTGTCTAGGTGTTATCCGGTAGTACATACACGATTGGTGCATTGTTTTAAAAGACTATTTAGCCTAACCCTGGAACATTTAATTAATGCCCTGAAATTTATTGTTGAATTCAAAATTAAGTGATATAATCCGAAATAGTCTCCTAATCTTCTAGGATCTATAACTCATCCTCGTCCCAAGGATTGAGAAAAACATTATTTCAATCCAGAAGTGCTGTATAAATGAATAAAAATCCATTAGATATCTGAAATTATAATAAATTCTAGTTCTCTATATTAAATTAATGTTTCTCTAAGATCCATTCTTCTTGACTCCATCAGAACAATATATCTAGTTTGTTATGGATAAATTTATGTGTTGTGACACAAATATAGATGATATCTTATTTGATATAGTTAATAAAAAGTGACTCAAATGAATATCAATATGTTTTAAGGGTATTGAGGTGTTTTCACCATCTTTTAAGTGGAAGGTGGCCTCTCTCCCATAAATATTATTATAAAACATTAAGGGTTAGTTATCTGAAATGATTTTTATGGGGTTTCATATGGTCTCACTGGGTGATTTTGTAAAGTGAATAGTTGTAGTTTTGAGTCAAAAATTTTAGAAACTAGTAAAAATTAGGGAATCCGCTATTTTATTATAACATTAAAATGACTATTTCAATATTAAAAAATGATTATTATGAAAACAATATGTTTTATTGAATGTTTTCCGGGGATTTTTTTTCATGGAAAAATTATTTTTCTAGGATTTCAGAAAATTTGGATTGTGTGTGTTAATGATGAGAATGTTTGGGCTTGAAGTACCATCCTCAATAATGGATGGGTTATGGTCATAATTTACCACCATTAATTATAACACCAAGATTTATTGTATGATTTTATTTACATGGTTGTTGTTGTGCTTGTGAGTGTATAATTAAAAATGAAATGGTTTTCTTAGTAACATGAAATAGTTATATGTTTGTTTTTATTTTCACTCTTACATTACATTAATATATTTTTTAGAACTATTTTAATGTTTTCAAAATTGTTTCTTATAAATTTCTTTAATCAGTTCGTATCCTAATGGTATGTGATGGGAATTATGTGGGTAATGCCTACTATGTTTATGCATACCCCCTAATTGGGTTATTTGGGGAATTATAATATATCATATACTATAATAAATAGAAAGGGAAGAATTATTACTTCTCTAGAAAGGAATATTGATAAATTGGGTAGTGAAGGTGGAGTTAGAGTTTATAGGTGGTTGGGTGGCCTTTGTAATAGTGGCTTTTGATTACTTGTGTCTTGTTGACCATTGTTTTGTTATTTTTTTATTTTTTTATTTCAATTTACACTATGATATTAATGTTTTACTAGTTTTACATTAGGGTTTTATTATTTACAATCATTCATCATATATGAGTATTATACATTTATTTTTTAGTGTTGGTAGTTTACTTATATCTAAATGAAAAATAATCCCCTACTGTTTTCGTAAGACATTGGCATACGTTTCGGGCCTTTGGTGTCATCATGATGTCAACTTTGTCTTTTAGAACCTCCACCTTTTCCCAATCCAATGGGTTAGGGGTTAGATGTTAAAATATTTAAAATAGAGAAATTCATGTAAGGGTAATGAATCCTTATAGTGAAATACAACTCCTATTAAAAACATGTATTTAACATATCATAGAAAAGGAGATATTAATATGGATAATAGGTTCATTTTTGGAGGATTAAACTAATCCACAATAAAGGGAGTATTCGTACCCAAAACTTATAAGTCACAACAACTGTCACAGAGGAAAAAAATATTAATATGAGAGAAAAAATTCTTGTTAAAACATTGACGATGGCGGAAGAGGATGTGTAGTTTACTCGACCAGTTAATTTGTATTCAAATATGGAACTTTTGGCCATCATGGAAGTGTTTTTACAAGGTATCCCTAAAACCACATAAATAGAAAAAATTTGAATATGAAATATAGAAGAAATCTAGAGGTGAGATCCACTAGTGATTAAACCCAATAAGCCTCTTGTTAATGAGTGATAGATTCTATAATTATGGAAAATACATTGCCAATGAAAGATGAAAATTACCAATCCTATGAAAATAAGTATGTATGTGGTATGAGACATAGGATATCCATTATAAAGTGGTTTATTTTTTTTCTACATGAGTTGATTAAGAACATTAATAGTTGATTGTATTTCTTCCAAAAAATTAGAAAAAGGGAAATGGAAAGAGGGAAGGTGATAGGGTAGTTCATCTTGACCATACTTATTCCTCAACTTGAGTGACATAAATTTAACCCACTACCTATATGAATTATTATTTCTAAAATTTTGAAAATGTGTGGGGAATTAAGTGTGATATATAATCCGTGGGGGGGATTATGATTGAAAATCCTTCAAATGATTGTGCTGTAAAAGGAAAAGGGGATGGAGCGTAACGAAAATATTGAAATGAATGATATGTTCTCAAACAAAAGTGATATCAATAACGGTGTCAGGAGACAATGTCTAAATGAGTGTTTTTGATAACATTAAATGTTATTAAACCATATCATTAGTTTCTGATGCCTTTGAATATTTGAAAGGCTTTGAGATTATATGATATCATTAGTTCAATTAGAATTTATCTTGGAACAAGTGGGGTTTAAAGATTTTCATGTAGTATAAATTGATTTATTATCTTTTTTTTCTAACAAAAATGTATTTTAATTTTTTAATCTAACAATTTTGTATGATTTGCTGAGATTACATGATGTCATTTGAATGTGGAAAATCCAATGTGGTTATGTTTGTTTCTTGGTATTCATGTATGACTTTGAAAACCATGTTTTTGTTATAATAACCCTTGTTCAATAAACCTAAATCCAAAAAATTAGGATTATAGGATTTATTGGAACCCCAAGTGTTAATTAATAAATTCAAAAATATAATCTCTTCTAAAAATAATGTAATAAAGGATAATGGCTTTGGGAACATGTGGTTTTAAAATATTTGTTTAAAAAACATGTGGTTGATTCAAAATAATGAAGTTTTTTTGAAATAGGGAATGAAAATATACTTAGGTGGAGAAGATATCAGTAATGGGTATAATGATGTGAAGATGTTGATCCCTCCAATAAGGATGAGAATAAAGAGATATGAATTCCTATATTTACAGAACAATGTCTGGAATGAACTTTATCATTCAGAAAGACATTTACACATCATTGATAATAAGAGGAGAAGAAATTTTGACTGGTAGGATATTTCATTAATGTGTAGAATTTACATCCAGTGGTGCATTTATATAAGTGGAAAGACAAGTTGTGTAATTTCAAAAGAAATCAAAATGGATATATTGTTAGAAATCCAAAAGGATTGTTGTTTCTTTTAGATGATATGGGTGATCGAGGTTTTTGATAATAATGTGGGTAAAAATTATTGATAATGAGAATAGTCAATGATGAAGTCCAAGATGAATAATCATGGACTCTAATATTTGTGTGGCATATAAATGAAAAAATTTAGATTCTCTAAAAATAAGAATTTTGAGAAAACATGTCGAAGACATGTTCAAGATGACCGACGTTGCGAAGTGGTGCTTGGGCGGATTGTGGTTACAAATAAAAGGACCAAGACTGAGATTCATAGATAATTGAAATGGATTAATTAAGGTAATAAAGAATGTTAAAGTAGATAAAAATGATTATTTTCCATGTGGAGATCCAATTGTAGATGTCCCTAGTCATGCAAGATGTGACCTCTTTGAAATAATAGAATTATATATGCTGGAGGATATGGGAGGTGATGATTTCCATTCCATTCATTATGGTAGTGAATGCATATGGAATGCGTCAATATGGTTAGTATGACCATTGTGAAATGGTAAGTCGTGAAGGTTACATAAGGGTACATAAAACATATGAATGTTCACGTAAGTGTATATATTCAACATCATAAAGTTACAGGTGTCCTATATTTGGGTAATGATACCAGTATAATTATAAATGAAACATGAATAATGATAACCCAGAATATGAATGGTTATCTAGGTGAAATGCATAAGGGTAAACCGTGATATGATTTTTCATACCTCATGTTTGGCTAGGAACAATAGGCTATAATGAATAAGAACATATCATGACACAGATAGATTGAAGTCAACATTATTAGAGTTTTTACACAACATAGTGATATGGATTCTACCATGGAATATATTTTTCAATGACTTCATTGTGATGGTTTCAACATAGATAAATAGCTACATCATAGGTGAAAGAGTTTAACATTGTGGATCTTAAGTCTATGATACAAATGTGAGTGGGGATTTTATATCAGTATTATTCCATTTATGATGTAACCACAACAAGGAGAAGAAGCTATTCCATAGAAGTGTGTTTTTCTAAATACATGTAGTTCACTACGCTATGAATTAAAAGGATACACTATCATATCCATATTTTAAAAAAATTCTAGAATTTGAGATACTCTTATTTATCAAAAAATTATCTGAACATGTGCGGTTATTCTTAGATTTTGTGTCAACTGAATTTTACAAAGGCATTATGACTTTGGGCTATGAATATTTTAAAGATAACGAACAATATGACCATAGGTGCACGTTGGGATTCCCATATTTACATATATGGAAATATATCCTAGTAAAAGCAGAAAGTCCCAAGTAGTTATGAAATTATGTTGGAACCTCGTTATTTTAATGCTCAGAAATCATGTTTTTTCTTAAATACATTAATGTTTTATGATAGCATATTAAATTGGAAATAATATTTGAAAAAATTTGAATGAATATAAATATTTTCTACCATTGGACGGTGGTACCATAAGTGATTTTCTATCATCGAATGACACTGCCATCATACGGTACTACTAAAAGACTTCTTACACCACCAGATATGATTTAACATTGGATGGTGATACTATTGAATAGTGATACAATTTTTTCATTACATCATCATCCTTGATACTATTTTCATTCTTATCTATAATAATTAAATGATTCCAATGAATATTTTATGAGTGTTAATCTAGATGAATTTTTTATTTATTATTCTAACCTCTTTGCAAAGAAAAATTAGAGAAAAGTCATAGGTTGAAAATGAGGATCCAAAAAATATTTATTATTATTAATAAATAGAAAAATGGACTTAAATGAAATAAATATCAAAGGATGTCTCACATTAATGTGATAAAATCACTGAGATATTCACATAGATTGTACAATGATCATATTCGGATACATTCAACCATAGAAGAGTGGAACTCATTGATGAACAAGATCCTTTCCTATAGATAGAAAATACAACCTCATGACACTCTATTTTACTGAAACATTCAATGACATAATTTGATATCATCACCAAGAAAGCATGGAGGACTCTTGATTATCTAGAGCCCCGTAGACCAAGAAACATTACTTTTTTTATATCCTATCTGGTTTTCTATTCTATTATATAAATGTTTAGTTTTCTATGATTATCAACACATGTTGTCTTTTACATTAGAACTAGATAATACATGATATTCTCTCCTATAACGTTTTATCTATATACCCACAGTTCTTGTGGAAGAAGTCCCTGTTTGGCATGTGTTATTTTTATATCTCTTTTATAAATGTGAAAGATTATTAGAGACTAGATAGCAGTGTTGTTCATTGAACACCTGATCTTTGTAGATCATATTGTGTTACATAATAATATTCTTGGATGTAGGTGATTTCCATGTGGAGGGGATTGGGAAGCGACTTGATACAGAACCCCTTGTTTGATCTACGATGTGATTTTTTTCATTATTCAAATGTTTGAAATTGTGTTTGTGTTTAATCATTAAAAAACTAGTACATTAATAATTTTTCAAACATAGTGAATATATATTTATTTTTTTGCGAAAATTTATTTAAAAGTTAATGTAATTTCATATATAGTTTTAAATTAGCCTTAATTAAGATTTGCGAAACGATTTAAATGATCATAATTATATTAAACTAAAATTTTTATTAATAGAGATAATTCATTATTAATTGGTGGCTTCTATTTAAACTAGAATTTATTATAAATTTTTTTAGGAACTCAATTAACCACCCCTTGAGTTACTCAATTTGACCAACATTTGGTATCAAAGGATTTCCCGAATATCAATTCAAATATGAATTTAGTTGTGCTTTAAATATATTTATTTCTATTAGGTCTAAATTTATTTATTTATAGATAATATATAAAAAGGTACTACAACCTATAGATCATATATTAATGAAACTAATTATTCTTAGTGGAAAATTAAAATGAAAATTCATGTTGAGATTATTGATTTTGATATTCGAACTCTAATTGAATATCGATTTGAATTACATCAAAATTCTATAGGATCATGGATTGATAATACCAAAGCTACTTATAATAATATCTATATTGTTATTAATTACTTTTATTTTGATTTAGGTGATGAGGAATTTAAAATAATATATACATGAAATCTTGCCTTTTGAAATTTGGTGGTCATCAGTTTTTCCTCATGGGGGAACATCTACAGTCAAATAAATGTGATCAAATTTATATAAAATTAAATATGATATTTTGTAAAATAAAAATTATGATTTTATTTCATACATGGATATCAGTTTTAAGGAGACCATAAATACAATGCACTCACAAGGGAAGGATATTCCTGATAAATATCAAGTCATTCAACTTTTAATGTGTCTACTAGACATATGGATAGGAACCTATGTCTCAATAAAATAATTATGTGATGTAATTAATTTACCATTTAATAAGAACATTATAAAATTAATGCTATAAAATTATGAAATAAAAGTAAAAATGGACGATTTGAATGAACCAAAAACTAAAAATTGTAGCCTTCAACTATACGAATTCAAAACAATATGATAAAAATTTAATCTGACTATTCAAGTGATGAAGAATCACCTCTTGATAGTGATTAAGAGATGTTTTTTTGGCTAGATGATTCGGAAGGGTTTATAAGAAAATTAATTTCATTATAAAACCATAGTACAAAGATAAATATGATAATAAAAGAAAATATAGAAAGCAATTGAAGAGATATAATGATTTAAATGAGATCATTTGTGATGAGTGTAATAGGAAAGGGAATTTCAAAGATGACTATCAAAATATGAAATAAAAAAAGTGTTATTATGATATAAATAATAAATACAAGAAATTAATTAATGAACCTTATAGTTCTTATGAAGATATCTCATGTGATTCAAACAATAAGCATGAGAATAAAAATAATGATAAAGAAAACATGAGTTTTATAGAAAACAAACAAGAGGTATCAAATTTATTTCTTCCAACACCAATAAATATTCCTACTCATTTTAGAGATGAAATTAATGATGAAAAATATATAATGTGGAGATGGTTAAATACTATAATACAATGGAAGATACATTTAATTATCTTAAGGATAAATATAATACTTTGAAGAAACATCATGCATTATCTGTTAGTTATAAGTATCTACATACAATTGAAAGAGTAAAATCCTAAGATATTAAAAAAATGAATTGACATTAACTAATGAGAAACTAATGAAATAAATTTAATGTTTCAAAAATTGTAGAAAAAATCTTACAGAAATTCTTGGAAAAGAAACAACTCTGAAATACACCACTGGTATAGGGAATCAACCTAGATATAGAAGTGTTTTTAAAATAAATTTATTTATAATTATAGAACTGCTACTAATATTTATTCATCTTCACCAGACAAAGCATTTACTTCTAAAATTTTAATATATGATTTTGAGAAACATGTTATGAAAATATGGTCATAAATCATTGATTACTAACAATTCTGGACCCATGGAAATATTGGAAACAAAATCATTTTTGGTGCAAATTTTTTTGCATGAAACTTTCTTGAAGATATCTAGTAGGAACCTATGGTTTGTGGATAAAACATGTTTTAGATATATGAATAGAGATTATTTGATATTTAAAATCCTTATAAAATTTAATAGAAGTCATTTCACTTTTAGTTACAATGATAATAGGAAAATAATTGGCCTTGAACAAATGAGAAATTAAAACAGTGTTGTAAATTATTACTCTTTGTATATGGTTTCAAATACAATATTATTATCATCTCACAACTATGTGATAATGAATTTCACGTGAATATGGAAAATAACTATTTCAGTTTTTTTGGCAGAAATAATACATTAATTTATATAACCTTGAGAAATGATAATCTTTATACACATAATTTTGCGTCTTTGTATTCTAAAAATGATTCCTCAATAAGTGAAATTAATAGATAATATTGGCTTTTCATAGGATACTTGGCCATTTCAATATTCATTCACTTATAAATCTAACTATGAATGGTGTTGTCAGATATCATATTAAATTACAATTTTGAAATGATAATGTTTGTAACCCTTTTCCAAAAAAAAGTACAAGATATCATTCAAATTAATGAAATAATTTTCAACTTCTCAACCCATAGAGTTGGTTCACATGGATTTATTTGTACCTTATTGAGTTTCTAGTATTAATGGGAATCATTATGCCTATGTCTTAGTAGATGAATTTTATTAGTATACTTAGGTATTATTGTATCATAAAAAGGGGAATCAAACTCTTATTATATCAATTATGATAAATATATTGAAAATCGTAGAGGACAGGAGATTAAGACCATAATATGAGACCATGGCCATGAGTCTGAATATAGAACTATGAATCTTTTTTCTCAAGAAATTTCCTATAATAATAAATTTTCTACTCCTAGGACCCCACAAAAGAATTGTGTTGTAAAAAGATGAAACATGAAACATCATAGAATTTCATGGAATATACATAATGAATATGAAATTCCTATATATTTTTTGGAAGAAGATATAAATACTGGTTTTCATATAATTACAATAGATTTTATTATACCACTTTTAAAGAAAACACCTTATGAATTATTAAATAATAGAAAGACAAAGGTTAATTATATTAGAGTTTCTAGATGCATAGTCATCATTCTTAACACTAAGGACAATATTTGAAATTTTCATCCAAGAGTGATGAAGGAATTTTTCCAGGTTATTCAACATATAGTAAACAATATAGAATGTCTAATAAAAGATCCAAGACTAGGGAAGAATCTATTTTTAACGAATTTGATGAAACAATTCCACAAGAGCCTAAGACCCCTATATAGAACCTCGAGGATGATTTTTCACAACTGAATATAATGGAAGAACCTTTTAACGATTCTATAATATATGAAAAAAGTAATCTAGTTCTGTGGAATATCTTGTACTAGAACATGAACCTAAATCTAAACATATAATGGAAATGGGATAATTGGACATTATTTTCCAAGAGCTATTAATAAATACAGATACCATCTTCAATATGTTGTATTTGGAGATCAAAACAAAAGGACATCGAATGATGATTTTATTAGAAACCAGGTTGAATATCAAGCAATCATACAACATCATGAACACGAGAACATTAATGATTCAATTAGTGATGATTTCAGGTAATGGAAATAAAAGATGAACCTAATAAATTTAGAATAAATAATATTTGGTTACATATGGTTATACCTAAATTCACTGTTACATTTTACACTAAGTGTGAATTAATTAATAAATTTAATGTGTCATGTACAATAGTAAGAAATAAAACAAGGAAGGATGCACTGGGATATAGTCTAGAATTAGGAATTGACGAAGAAGAATCCTTTTAACATGTATATACATTTGTATCCATTGTATTACTTCATGACTATAGAACACATTTATACTTTAGGTTATATCAAATGGATGTTAAAATTGTATATGTAATTGTATATATAGTTGATGATGTTTTTTTTGAAACAAACTCTTAGATTTCAAAATACCCATGTTCGAAATCAAGTGTTAAAATAAACAAATTTTTAATATGTTTTAAAACAATATCGTAATGCATGGTGTGATAGTGTCATATCATTTTTATTTATAATGGATTTTCAATGAGAATTTATGATCCAACCCTTTTTATACAAAATTATTTAAAAAGATGATTTAGTTGTTCAAATTAATTTTAATGAATTTATTTTCGAATTTTCTTTGAAAAATTAAATACTAAATATTCAAATAGAATTAAAACTGAATTTGAAATAAGAATAATTGATGATCTAAAATACTTCCTCAGTTTCCATATTTATCAAAATAAATATATAATTAATTTAATTCAATGTAATTACAATAAATACCTTCTAAAACTTTTTTGTTTGGATAATACTAAATGTAGTTAAATTCCCATGAGTACTACCTATAAGATAGATGTTGATGAAACTAGAAATATATTAGATCAAACATACTATAAATTTATGATTGGAAGTTTGTTATACAAAACAAGATGTCCTGATATTATCTAATGTGTGTGTATGTGTTCCCATTTTCAAAATTACCTTAATGAATCACACTTACATGCTATTAAAATAATTTTCAAGAACCTAAAATATATAACCAATTTATGACTATTATATCACTATGTGAAATTATTTTACTTAGTGAGTAATTTAGATGATGATTTTTGTGGTTGAATGTTAGATTGAAAAATAACCTCAAGAACATGTTATCCATTGGGAAAGTCCCATATATCATGGTGCTGTAAAATAAAATAGTTGCATTATATAATACTGAAGCTTAATGAATTGATGTTGGAAGTTACTGTGTAAAACTTTTGTAGATGAAACACACATTAGTGTTCTATGGTTATCTATTCAGACATTTACCTATAAGTTATTATAATACAATTGTGACAAACATTTCTAATAATAAAATTTATCATTCAAGAACAATGACTATTGATGTAATACAAAACTTTTTTAGGGATCATTTTACAAAAGAGTTATATAACTCTTTAATGCATAGTAACTGATAATTATATTTCTGATTTCTAAAAAATAGCTATAATTTTGAGAGATTTATATAAATCAAATAATAATTAGGAATGATAAATTTTGTTTAATCCTAACAATGAAAAATACACCATTGGAAAATCCACTAGTGGAAAATCCTTCATTTTAAAAGCAACCGTTTAACAGGTTACTATTTTACAACCCACCATTGGACAAGCGACCATTGGACAAGCAACCATTTTGCAGACCATTGTTGTACCGATCCATCGTCAGGTGAGATAACAATATCTATTTTATTTTCTACCATTACTATCTTTTAGTGTTAAAATATTTTTTCAATTTAATATTTTATCATATTTTATTTTTTAAATTTTAATCTATAAAAGATAAACCTAGATTGAAATCCAAATTCAAGTCACTCTATATTGTGCATACTCCCATCTAATTGATACATTTTTCCTTCCCCTTTATCTATTTATATTTATAATTTTTTCTCTTATTTAACTCCCTTTTTATAGTATGATTATGAGAGTCAACAATGCTTCAGTGTCATCACCTGAATTTTCGTGGACTGTAATGAAATCTCTTGCTGAACTGAGTCAATATGTTGTCGAGGCGAGGCCCAACAACATGAAAATTGATTAGTTTTTGTTGAGAAAGAAGTGGATGTTAAATGTTTGTTTCCACGTAAGTTACTAGTTATTAAATTTATTCAAGACCAAGGCTAGTTATACTGGTTCTCCACTAAGGATCGATGCTTTTATACGACACTAGTGCATTAATTCTACAAGAATATAGATTTTTTTTTGTAAGAATAATGATTTGAATTGGAGTGTGGTAAATGGTAGGGAGAATACCTTTTATTAAAAATAATTGTATTAATTTATTAATTAACATCATCGAGTAGTTTTTGATGTCTACAATGGATATATTGTAAACACCGGGGATTCGTTTGTGTGTGAGGAATGACTATAAGTGATGATTGGAGATAGTAATATGAGAAGGATTTATTCTACCAAATGTAATGGTGGTGAGTGTAGAATTCTCATTAAATTTATTGTAACGCCCCAAGCTTCCACGATATGATTCTCTTTGAATAATACAATAGTGTGTGTTGTACGCAACTTCGAGTACTAACACACACCACAACAAACTGAACTAGCCGTTATGAATAGTAATACATAATTTCTGAAATATTATAAATCTTATCTTTCAAAATGGAATTTATTTTTGGATTCGGATTATCAAAATTAGCCTAGGGTGAATTTTTGTTATTTTTCTGAAAACATTCAATTTTTGATGAATAGTGAAAACACTAAGTTATTAGTTAAAACCGAAATTTTATTTAAATAAATATTTATTTTATTTAAATTTATTTTAGGTTAAAATAGATATATAATACCAATATAAGTTCTATGTAATTCATTGGAGTCAATTTATATTAGCTTTAGATATATAAAAAATTTCACTTACTTTTTCACCGTCTTTTACTCACCTCCTAGGTGAATTTGAAAATTCATATAATACATAATTTTACCGCTACTGTGAATGGAATTTCAAAAATCTGAGATACACGGTTGATATCAGTATGTAAATTGTTGTTCAATGAGATGAAAATAATTTTTGGTGAATAGTAACTTTTTAGTTTTTTTTACAACGGTTAAAAGTAAATTGAGTATTTAAGGGAAATAATGATATTAATATTACCCTAACACATGTATTAATTCTATTGGACAAATTTATCTCGACCAAAATCATCCTTATAAATAAAATATTATCATTTAGGTCCACTTGGAATAGATTAGGACATTTATTATTATTTAATTCAAAGAAGACTAAAAAGAGTTAAAATCAACATTTAATTACTAAACCATTTTTAATATAATGTTATACATAAGATAAATTTGATATTATATATTCATTAGAAATAAAAAAATATTTCCTACATAATGATATTTTATTTATAATTTTTAGACTTTATATAATATAATTTATTAATGACACAATGGTGATGTAGTAATTAACTAATTAATGAAATATTAACATAATTGATATTATAAATACCCAAATAAATGTATTTTTAGACTTTTTATGAATTAAACTAATTTTATAAGTTAATATGACATGTTCATATTGGTTTAATTATATTTTTTATAACTAATAATGGTGTTATAATTATCAAAAAAATAAAGTACAAAATAGTGTCAAAATTGACATAAAATAGTTTTTAAAACAAATATTATATTATTAATTATTATTATATTCCTAAAAATATTAGGTTCGTCCAAATGACTTATATAATAATATATATATTAATAATGAACCACATGGGGTTCGTTTGTCTTGTTATATTATGTTTATTAACCATATAGTGTAAGAAAACTAATAAGCATGGTAAATTTTAAATTATTTAACATAGAGTTAAATGTAAATGATAAGGATAAAATATTAACCTAAACTTGTCTAAAACATATTGGTTGAGATTATTTCGAGCCATCCCACCTTAGCTTCGAAATAAATCAATTTGGAGCTATTGAAAACCGAATATGGCTTGATAATAATATAATATTTTCTGTTTTCCAAAAGTGCCCCTTTCCTCCTTTATAAAAGGGCACCTCCTCCCTCTTCTCATTAGAAAAATTTGAGAATTCAAGCTCAGAAAACCCCTGAAAATTTCACTTCTACACTTCCCTAAAATCATTCTAGATGTCCTGGTCTTCTTCAAAGACCATCTTTAGTGCCCTAAGAGGAGTTTAAGAAGAGGCGCATCAAAGAAGAGGTAATATCCCTTACCGATCCTTTCCAATTTATTTCTTCTTCAATGTCATATTATTTAGTTGTTTCATGACAAATTAATAACATCAGTATTAATTAAATACTAACATGTTATTATAAAAATGAAACAACCCAAATTCACCTTCTATCCATCCTTTGGAAAATGAAATCATCATGCATGCGTACGTACAGAATACCGTCTCCATGCCGTGGTGTAATCTGTTTTCCACCACCACCTTAAATTTATGGGTATAATGGTGTAAATAATAACTATATATGATTATTGTAAAGTGATATTGATTCTGAAATAGTATACATTCATTTCAGTATAATTCCATGATCATTGGAACGATGTCATCACTCGTGCGTACGTACGGCCTACGGTCTCCAAGATGTGATGTGACTCGTTATATATGATCTTCTTTGCATAATAATTATATAAATGAATTGAATGAATAAATATGATATATATTACACTAATACCATTCTGGAGATGATCTATTTATGACCTAAATATAAGAATAATAATTTATTCAGCGAAACACTCATTAGAACAAAAAGTAATAAACACCCGAATAATAAGTAACAACAAAATATTATTAATATGGAGATAATAATATGACAATATATGATATCATATAAATGGTTACGATTCTAGAATAAGTCAATAACATTATTTAAATCATTAAACAGGAGGTTCAGACATGTACAAAGCTTATCAGACCTAAGGTAAGAGTTTATTTCACAACCTCTTCCTTATCTGAGATTGTTTATATGTAATTATCTACCGGGAACTCTTTATCATCCACATACATGTTTCTTAAAAATGACTTTCAAAATATTTTTACTATTTAATAGAAAATGGGTTAATGTCATTTATACCCTTATAAATTTTTTAAAGGAATCTTTCTGTCTTTTTCCAAAAAAGATAATTTTAACCTTTTCGACAAAATTAAGGTAATAATGGGTTTTTAACTTATACGGTGGATGTAGCTATTTTACACCATTATAAAATCTTTGAAGCTTCCATTACAAGCTTATAAGAATATTTTCAAATTAAATGTTTAATTTTATGATTATGTGACTTTTAAATGATTTCATAAATGAGATATTTCTCTCAAATAGTTTTGATTTCATCTATATCAACATACTTTGATGGATTTTAAGCTTATTTGAAGTTTTTTCATTAGCATACAATACTCCCATATTGTATCTATGGTTTTGTGGTATGTTTGACTATGGATGTGTTATTTTTATAACATTCATGGATTATGATGAAAGTATTGACATTTCGTATTCAAGTTTTAATACGAATATTTATGCAACGTTTAAACTTGTTCATATGAGAAATGCATTGGACATAATAAGTGAAGGTGGAGCCCACTAAAGAACTTCAATGAATCGGTAGGTCTCATGAGACAAACTAGTTTCTTGGCACGAGTCTTTGGAAAAATCTTATTTGTAGTCTAGGCATGAGGCCTTGGCTATGTGGTTATGGTAGTCTGGCATTATACATTTCTTCATTATTAAAGTTGTTATTGATATTGCATATGATTATTCGATTAGTAGAATATCCATGTGAATAAGTAAATGGAATTATTTTATTTTATCTTTGTCATATTATTCTGAAGTTCATGTTTAATAGGATTATGTTTTAGTCATACATCGCCTTAAATTATTATGCTTATTTATGAATGTTTCTTCTATATTGTTATCCTTACTGAGAATCTGAGCTCAACTATTTCAATGTTTTATTTTTCTATTGATGTGAAGAAGTATTTTAGGAATGACCTACAGGGATAGAATGTGGGGATATGAGTGTGGACTTTGGAGACTATGTTGTGGTAGTTTTTATTTTTATTATGTAATGAAAGACTTATGAATATATCTAGTGTTTTCAAAGATACTAAACTAATCGGTATTTCATGATTTGATCTTTATAGTGATCATGCCAGTGTTTTGTAATAATGCACCGACTCAGGGTAACTGGGGTCAGGGCGTTATAGTTGGTATCAGAGAAAGTTTAGTACAAACATTGGAAGCTAGATTTAGATAAACTCTGATTAGATCATATAACCATTAGATAGTATTTGAGGATTAGTATATAAGAACATCCTAAATTTTGGTAAAGTAAAGATTTTGTGAGTTTTCAGAGCAATACATCACTATCTGGATATGAGCAGGTATAGGTGGCTCTGGCACAAATGTACCTAGGAGTGATAACTCTGACAAGGAGTTTCGGGCTTGACCTGGGGTATCATGGTACATGACAACGGACCTTGCTACACTCTTGGTTATGACACTCCCTGGGGATATGCTTAGGATTATTCTCATTTTCTTTACAATCCATTATGAAGGGTTTATGTGTATATACTTCTTCAAAGAAACCATTTTTATGATTATGGATTATATCCATAATTTGTTCAATTTATGTTAAGTGTTTTACAAGTATAGAATTTTTTATTTTGATTCATAAACTAATCTAGTTTATGCCATTGTTTAGAAATGGCTCATAGTGGAAGGAATGAAAACTATATCAATGCACACACTCCATGTAGGGATTGACCTCCTACTCATGATAATTATAGTAGAGCTAGTGATGCCACTGGTGCTGAACAACTAATTACCTTACTGGGACAACTCACTCAAGTTATTAATAATAACCTTACCCATATGGAGCACCCTGATCCAGAGAGTGGAGGATCAATGCAAGATCACTTCATGAGGAAACAACCACCAACATTCTATGTGAGTAAAAATCCTATAGTAGGTGAAAAATGGATAAATTTCATTGAGAAAATATTCCATGCCTGGGGTAGTAGTGAATGGAAAAAAGTTGTCATTGTAGTTTATCACCTAACTAGAGATGCTGATCAATGGTGGTCATTGATACAAAACATGAAGAAAGATGATTAATTATCAAATATGGAATGGAGGGAGTTCAAAGAGATGTTCATAGAAAAATAAGATCCTAGAGACCATCCAAAAGATATGGAAAAGCAATTTCTGAGTTTGTGGTAGAAGGAGGATGAAAATGTGGCAAAGTATGAGGCTAACATTACAAGGTTAGAGATGTATGCTGCAAATTACATATATATCCCAAGAAGTAAGATTTATCATTTATTTTATGGGTTAAACCCATTTCTCCATCGATGATTAGTCTGACAAACCTTCTCATCATACGAAGATATTGTCCTGTGCGCTATCAAGACCGAAAAGGAATTATCTAATTATTATGAATCTAAAGAAAAGCAATAGAAGATGAGATCATCTGATCAATCTAGAAATGGAAATAAGGATACGAATGGAAATGTTTAATATCAGTCATGCAGTAAATATGGGAAGAAACACCTCAGTACTTGGTTGAAGGTAATGAGAGTCTGTTACAAGTGTGGTGAAAAAAGCCACAAAGATCATGAATGCAAGGGAAAGAGAGTTGTTGACAACATGGAATGATAGAATTGTAGAGAGAAGGGACATTAAGAAATTGAATGTCCTAGGCTTAAAGGGAACATACCTCATAAGAGGCCAAGAGATCAAGGACAAGCTTATGTTATCACTACTGCTGAGCTAGAAACTTCGGAAGACGTGGTGGCGGGTAATTTAATGGTTTTTTCAAGTTTATAAAATGAATTATTTGATTATGGATCATCGTATTGTTTCATATTTTCCCAGTTTTCTATGAAAATTAGATATTTCCAATTTGATTTAACAAGAGAGTTGTCAGTCAAAACCCCTTATGGAAGTATCATTGTTACAATGTTCTGTGGATCTGTTCCCATAAAGTCTTACAAATGTTTTTTATTTGCTGATCTCATCCTCATACCCTTGACAGAATTTGATATAATCCTCAGTATGGATTAGCGTTTGGACCATGATGAGAAAATTTATTGTAAGAAGAATTAGGTTTAGATTTTTGATGATTATGTTACGAAACACCTTTTCTTTAGAGCAGAATCGTCACCACCTAATTATTATCTAGATCCACCACCAGTAGCTCTACTACATTCAATTATCAGGGAGGAATCGAATGAAATAACTATGGGTGAATAATGGAATATTCAAATATAGGAATTACCTATTGTGAGAGAATATGTTGATGTGTTTCCGGATGATTTACCTGGACATCCTCCAGAATGAGAAGTTGAGTTTTCCATTGATTTAATTCCTGTATCAAGGCCCATATCGAAGACCCCTTATAAAATGGCCACTATGGAATTATTTGAACTAAAGATACAACTTTAGGAATTTAGTAATTATGGATTTATTGGACCTAGTGTTTCTCTGTGGGGATCCCCTATCCTTTTTGTTATGAATAAAGATGGATCTATGAGATTATTTATCAACTACAGGGAAATCAATGATATATGAATAAAGAACAATTATCACCTACATCACATTGATGATTTTTTTGACCAACTACATGGATCTCAATACTTTTCAATGATTGAACTTCGATCTGTATACCATCAGTTGTGTGTGAAGAAGGAACTCATTCTGAAGACAACATTTCGAACATGGTACGTGCATTACGAGTTTACAGTAATTCCTTTTGGATTGACTAATGCACCCTCTGTTTTCATGGATCTAATGAATAGAGTTTTCAAGGAATATCTTGATGAATTTTTAGTGGTATTTGTTAATGATATCTTGGAATACTCACAAAGCCACGAAGATCATGAAAATAACTTTCTCATTATCCCGAAGACTCTTAGAAGACATGAATTATATGGGAAGTTTAGAAAGTGTGAATTCTGTCTTTAGCATATTTCTTTTCACGGCCATATTTTCTCTAAGGATAGAATTTATGTTGATCCTTCTAAGACCAAGGCAATCCATGAATCGCTAACAACGACGTGTATAACTACATTACACCGTTTAATTGGTTTAGCATGTAATTATCGACGTTTAATCCAGAATTTTTCCCGTTTGGCTAACCCATTAACAAAGCTCACACGTATAGGGGTTAAATTTTTCTTGACAAAAGAATGTGTAGAAAGTTTAGATGAACTGGAGGGAAGACTTTTAAAATTACGTATATTGACTCTACCATTGGGGAATGATGGGTTTGTTATTTATAGTGACACATCGAAGAAAGACCTTGATTGTGTCCTTATGCAATATGATAGGGTTATTTCATATGCATCACAACAGCTAAAAATTCTTGAGATAAACTATCCAACTCATGATCTTGAGTTAGATGCTATAATAATTGATTTGAAAATATGGAGACACTACCTCTATGGTGAAAATTTTTAGATTTATACAGATCACAAGAGATTGAAGTATATTTTCTCACAGAAAGAACTCAACATGTAGCAAAGGAGATGGCTTTAACCACTCAAGGATTATGATTTCATGATACACTACCACCAGGGGAATGTAAATAAGGTGTAATATGATTTCAGTAGAAAATATAATTGAGTTTTGAACATTTTGAGAGTGGAAAAGAATCATATATACATGGATCTAGTAATGATGGATTTTGAAATCACCATGGAAGGTGAAAAATAAATAATTTTTCAAATGGTTGTCAAAAAATATTTACTAAAAAGGATAAAGACTACTCAAAATAATGATGAAGAGTTCAACAAGAAGATTAAATCTGTAAATGATAAGAGATTGACTGACATTGTGAATAAAGTTGGAATTATGAAATTGGGGAGGCGACATTGTGTTCCCGATATATCTGATTTAAAGATTGAATTGTTGGATGATGCTCGTGGATTCAATTTCTCAATAGACCCTGGGACCACCAAAATGTATAGATATTTAAAAAAACATTTTTGGTGGGACAACATAAAGATGGAGATTGCTGATTTTGTTTGATGATGTATGGTTTGTCAACAAGTGAATTCTTGAAGGCAACAGCCTGGTGGAGTATTGCAACCTCTTCCCATACCTGAGTGGAAATGGGATAATATTATGATGGAAATTGTCATGTGACTACCAAAGACTCCAAGAATGAATGACGCAATATGAGTCATTGTTGATCGTCTTACCAAGTAAACACATGTTCATGCTATAAGAGATGATCTACCACATTAAAGTCTAGAAAAACTATATATTAATAAAGTTGTGAGATTTCATTGAGTACCCCTATCGATTGTTTCTGGTCGTGATCCCCATTTTACTTCCAGATTTTGGAAGAGTCTTCAGAAGGCTTCGGATAGTGAACTTCATTTGAGAACTGCCTACCACCCTCAAACAGATTGACAATCAGAACTAACTATTCAAACCTTAGAATACATGTTGAGATCATGCTCGCTTGACTTTCCGGGTATGTGGGATCAATATATACCTCTGGTAGAATTTTCTTATAACAATAGCTTCCATTCAAGCAATAAAATGGCATGATATGAAGCATTATATGGAAAGAGATGTCGCACACCAACCTGTTGGGATGACGTTTGTGAAAGAAAACTTGTTGGCCCAGAACTGGTAGAGGAAATGATGGAAAAGATGAAGGTAATCCAAAACCACATCAAAACAGCACAAAGAAAGTAAAAAAGCTATGCTGATAACTGAAGGATTTAGAATTCCAAGTGGGAGATCTTGTTTTCATAAAGGAATCTCCATGGAATGGAGTCATACGATTCGGTATGAATGGTAAATTGAGTTCCAGGTACATAAGTCCTTTTCAAATTCTAGATCGTATTGGTGCTGTAGCTTATTGTTTGGCGATTCTTTGATGTCTCTCCAATGTTCATGATCTGTTCCCCGTATCACTATTGAGAAAATACATGCCTGACCCAATTCATGTACTCACTTACAATGAATTGTAACTGGAACCCAATCTATCTTATTGCGATGAGCCCGTCAGGATTATTGAAACGAGAGAACAAGTGTTGAGATACCGGATGACTCATCTGGTAACGGTTTTATGGAGAAACCAAAAGATGGATGAGGCAACATGGGATCTCGATGAACTTATAATGAAGAATTACATGAGTCTTCTTATGCAGTAATATTATAAGAAATTTCAAGAAAAAATTATTTGAAGTAGGGGAGAATGTAACACCCCAAGCTTCCACAGTACGCTTCTGTTTGAATAATACAGTAGCGTGTGTTGTACGCAACTTTGAGTTATAACACACACCACAACAAACAAAACTAGCCATTATGAATAGTAATACCTACTTTTTGAAATTTTTTAAATCATATCATTCAAAATGGACTTCATTTTTGGATTCGTATTATCAAAAATAGGCAACTGTAATTTTTTTTATTTTTCTGAAAACATTCATTTTTTGATGAATAGTGAAAAACACTAAGTTATCAGTTAAAACAAAAATTTTATTAAAAAAGTTATTTATTTTATTTGAATTTATTTTAGGTTAATATAGACACATAATACCTAAATAAGTTCAATGTAATTCATTGGAGTCAATTTATATTAATTTTAGATATATAAAATTATTATTTAATTTTTCACCGTCTTTTTCCCACCTCCTAGGATAATTTGAAAATTCACATAAAACATAATTTTACCTCATCTGTGAATGTAAATTCAAAAATCCAAGAGATATGGTTAATATCAGTATGTAAATATTGGATCAATGAGATGAAAATAATTTTTGGTGAATAATATTTTTTTTATTTACCACGGTTAAAAGTAAATAGGTTAATTAAGGGTACAAATGATATTAATATTACCCTAACACATGTCCTAATTCTATTTGAAAAGTCTATCTCGACCAAAAAACCATAGAAATAAAATATTATCATTTAGGTCCACTTGTATTAGATTAGGTCATTTATTATTAATTAATTCAAATAAGAGTTAAATGAGTTAAAATCAATGATTAATTATTAAAAAAAAATTTAATATAGGGTTACAAATAAGATAAATTCTCTATTAAATATTAATTAGAAAGCTATAAATATTTCCTACATAATTATATATTTTTTATAATTTATAGATACTAAATAATTTAATTTATTTATAACACAATGGTGATGTAGTAATTACCTAATTATTGATATATTAAAATAATTGATATTCTAAATACCAAAATATTTGTAATTTTAGACTTTTAATGAATTAAAATAATTTTCTAGGTTAATATGACATGTTTTTATTGATTTAATTAACTTTTATCGAACAATCATGATGTTATAATTTTCACAAAAATCATGTACCAAATAGTGTCAAAATTGACATAAAATAGTTTTTAAAACAAATATTATGTGATTAATTATTATTTTATCCCTAAAAATCTAAGGATTATACAAATGACTTATATAATTATATATATATATTTTAATAATGAACCACTTTGGGTTAGTTTTACTTGTTATTCTAAGTTTATTAACCATATAGTGTAAGAAAACAAAAAGACACCGTAAAAGTTAAATTATTTAACATAGAGTTAAATATAAATGTTAAGAATAAAATAGTAACCTAAACTTTTATAAAACCTATTGGTTAAGAGTATTTAGACCCATCCACACCTTATATTATAAATAAATCAATTTGGAGCTATTAAAAACCAAATTTGACTTTATTATAAAATAATATTTTATGTTTTCCTAAGGTTCCCCCTTTCCTCCCTTATAAAAAGGCACCTCCTCTGTCTTCTCTTAACACAAATTTTAGCATTCAAGCTCAGCCATCGCCTACCAATTTCTTTTCTCCACTTCCAAAAAAACATCTTAGAGGTCCTGGTCTTCTTCAAAGACCATATTTAGTTCCCTAAGAGGTGTATAAGAAGAGGCGCGTCAAAGAAGAGGTAATGTCAATTACCGATCCTTTCAAATTTCTTTCTTCTTAAAATTATTCTTCTTTAGTTGTTTGATGATAAAGTAATAACATAAGTATTATTTATATACTGAAATGTTATTATAAATGTGAAAAAACCTAAATTCACCTTCTATCTATCCTACATAAAATGAAATCACCACGCGTGCGTACGTACGGAATACCATCTCCACGCCGTGGTGTAATCTGTTTTCCACCACCATCTTACTTCAATGGGTATAATGGTGTAAATAATAACTATATATTATTATTGTAAAGTGATATTGATTCTGATATAATATAAATACACTCCAATACAATTCCATGATCATGGGAATGATATCATCGCTCGTGCGTACGTACGGCTTACTGTCTCCATGATGTGATGCGACTCGTTCTATATAACCTTCATTGCATAATGATTATATAAATGAATTGAATGAATAAACATGACATAAATACACTAAAACCATTCTGTAAATGAATTATCTATATCCTAAAAATAAGGATAATAATTTATTCGGCAAAACACGTATAAGAACAAAAAGAAATAAACACCCGAATAACAAGTAACAATGAAATATAACTAATAATAATCTATGAATATTACCATATATGATATCATATCAATGGGTACGATTCTGGAATAAGTCAATAACATTATTTAAATCATTATACAGGCGGTTCAGACACGTACGAAGCTTATCAGACCTAAGGTAAGGGTTTATTTCACAGCCTCTTCATTATCCATGGTTGTTTATACGTAATTATCTATTGTGACCACTTTATCATCAACATCCATGTTTCATAAAAATGCCTTTAAAATCATTTTAAAAATTTAATAGAAATTGGGTTAATGTCATTTATAACCTTATACGTTTTTGAAAAGAATCTTTCCGTCATTTTCCAAAAGAGATACATTTAACATTTTCGACAAAATTATGGTAAGAATGTTTTTTTAACTTATATGGAGGATGCGTCTATTATACGCCGTTATAAAATCATCGAAGCTTCGCTTACAAGATTATAAAAATATTTTCAAACTAAATGTTTAATTTTATGATTATGTGACTTTTAAATGATTTCATAAAAGATATATTTATCTCAAATAGTTTTGATTTCTTCTATGTCAACATCCTTTGATAGATTTTATGCTTATTTGAAGTTGATTCATTATGATACAAAAATCCAATATTGTATTGATGGGTCTGTGGTATGTTTGATTGTGGATGTGTTATTTTTATACCATTCATGGTTTATGAAGAAATTATTGACATTTCGTATGCTAGTATTAATATGAATGTTTCTGCAATGTTTAAACCTGTTCATATGTTGAATGCATTGGACTTTATAAGTGACGATTGGAGACCACTATAGCTCCTCAATGAATCGGTAGGTCTCATGAGACAAACTAGTGTCTTGGCACGAGGCCTTGACAAAATCTTATTTGTAGTCTTGGAATGAGTCCTTGGCTACGTGGTTATGATGGTCTGGCATTATGCATTCCATCTTTATAAAATTGGTTATTGATATTTCATGTGATTATTAGATTAGTAGAATATCTATGTGAATATGTAAATGGAATTATTTTATTTTATCGTTGTCAAATTATTATTATGTTCATGTTTAAAAGGATTTTGTTTTAGTCATACATTGCTTTAAATGTTTATGCTTATTTAAAAAAAATTCTGCTATATTGTTATCCTTACCGACAATCTGAGATCACCCATTTCAATGTTTTATTTTTCTCAGGATGTGAAGAATTATTTTATGAATGACCTGTACGGATAGTATGTGGGGATATGAGTGTAAATTATGGAGACTATGTTGATGTAGTTTTCATTTTTATGATGTAATGCAAGACTGATGAATATATCTAGTGTTTCCAAGGCTAATAAACCAATCAGTCTTTGTGATTTGATCATTCTTGTGATCATGACAATGTTATGTAATAATGCACCGAATCTGGGTAACTAGGGTCGGGGCGTTATAGTTATTCATTATATGTCATGATTTGGGAATGTGACTTCATTACTATGAGATATCAGGATGTTCACATTTTATTATAGTTGAAATAAGAGGATAGAATTAACTGTTTTAGATGTCTTATAGTGCACATGATGAAAATATTCAAGTTATCTTCTAGACCTAACTCTATGATTTATGCTAATATTATCTATAAAATTTTAGAAACCAAATAATTGGTTTATAATGATAAGGAATATAAAGTGAATTTTTTTTGTTTCAATTTTAATAATACTACCTATAAAATAATGAAATTTAATTGGATTCCCTGTATGAAAAAGTTGGTTGAAGATAATGAAAATCAAAATGAAGATTTTAATTGTGTAGACAGTCCTACCGGACCCAAGAACCATTTTGATCTTGTGTTAGAGAAAGATGAGTTAGTGGATTACTCACATGAAGAAGAGTAAGTAGATACATAAGTTTATGTAGGTTTTGATCCGAACTATCTAAAAACCCTCAATTGTGTTTTGGTTCTCCAAGTCCACCTGTTACTCTTCATGACAGAGAGAGAGTCACTCAAGTGAGAGATATTATGATGGTAATGATGAGACAAATGTTTAAAATACTGAAAATATTATAATTTGTTCATATAGTTCATATAAATATGTTTTGGAGGTATATGATGATGAATCTCATGAATATTTAAGTACTGATGGATTTGAACATCATGATGATGATGATGATTAGAGGACTCAGTCACATCATTTATCCCCTGCTATTTATTTTGCATAATTATGGTTTATAGTAACACATGTTTTAGTTTATCCATATACATATGATGTCATTTACAGAGGTGAGACTAGATTATCCTCTAAGGGGGTGAAATTACCAAGTTATATTAGAGTTTATGTTTCTAATTGACTCATGTTAGAGTGATATCGGCTATTCAAGATGAGAATAACATGTTTCAAGGTTTTTTCAATTGTTCTAGACAATTCAATGTCCATGGATTTTGAATATGTTGTGGGAGAGAATAATTATGATCATGTTAGTTGATATTTAGCTGAGAATGAGGTATCATCTATGTGGGAGCATTCATTGGGATACAAGATTCATGGATAATCAAATTATGAGTCAGATGATGATGATGGTAGTGGAGATAACCTCAACAGTCTTTTAGATCATGGTGTAACATCTATCACAATTAGATTTGGGAATGACTTTAAGGGATATTTAGTTGGGAAAATTTATTATTCATGCGAGCTTCATCATTTTCATTCATATGTACCAACTAGTTCAGAGGTGTATAGACTTCATTCCCCAAGAATATCCCTTATCCTCCAAAAACTGTTCCTACCGCCTCCCTAGTTTTGACGGATGTTGTTTCCATATTAGATTTAAATATTTATTGATGGACAAATTTTTTAATTCATTAGAATTTTTTGTTCTCAAGCGCCTCCTATTATTCATCTCAATAACTATGATTCTGAAATCTTTTTTCAGTTGGTTTATTTTCATGTCCATCCATAGATGTTGTTAAAAATTGGAGAAGTGGATGTTGATAATTGAATATTAGCTAGTTTGATGAAGAACCTGGGGTCCTTTATGGAGGATATGAGATCTTCATTTGTTTTTAGTAAAGATGATTTATCATAGTAGATGGGGTGATAAAAATATTTTTCTTCTACATAGAGTGATCCAAATCCCTCATCCTCTATTATTGTCTATATGATCAAATCCATAGTCGAAGAAGAGGTAAAAGCTATTTTGGGAGATATTCATAAATCTCATTATGAGGATCTATGCCAGATTCATTAGTATTATGAGAATATTTATAAACTAATTAGAGAGTGTTTAAATGATTCATTGAGGGATATTAAAACCATCTCTAATACCATCATGTACTACCTTTCGAGGATATGTTCTAATCATGAGTTTAATTCTCCTTTCTTGTTTTTGGATGAACACCTATGGATGCCACCTCTTACGAGGGATTTCAAAAAACATGTTGACCAGGTGAATGTTATGATCCCTCTCATTATATTATCTATGATGCAAAATAATTATTTTTTAGTTATATGGAAATAGTAGGATATAGTATTATGGATTTTTTGAACCTCCAAATGATTTTCATGTATGCATTTGGTAATGATGTTGTTACTACAGATGTGATTTCCCAGTATTCATTCATAGTTTACCCTTCCTCTGATCCTTCAACTCCCAAGTATCATATTTTCAACATGTCTCCCAATGAATGAGTCATAAATATCATACCTATTGTGATAAAAGAGAATCCTACCAATACATCATCTCCTTCAACATCTACCATAGTGCCTTCTGCCTCTTGAAAGGGAAAGAGACCGGTTGATCATACATCCATGGTAGATAGTGACTCTGATTATACATTAGTATTTGATATATATATATATATATCCCTTTGACATCATTATGATTATAATATGATGAATTTTTTCTTTAACGGAATTTCTCTCTTATTATTCCAATATTAATCATTATTATTTCTTGTGTTCTCTTTTTGATAATCCCAAATTGTATAGAATAATAATGGAATTTACAAAATTTTAGTATGAATAATTTTTTCCTTTAATTTTTATATTTATACAAAATTTATATATCCATTGATATGTTACTATTGATACCATGTTTATATTTAATACTTTATGTATTTGGATGAACTTATTCTATTCGTTTATTCCATAATTATTTGAATGTTTTTATTTAATAAAAATTTCATTGTATTTTTTGTTATTCTTTAAAAAAAATCAATGTCATTTAATTATGTTCCATAATTTAATTTCAAAATTTCACGTTAGCTTTTTGAAATGTTAAACAAACTATACTATTAAAACAAGTCTTTTTAGGTAAAAAATTAATCTACAAATGGTTTATAAAATGTCACCACTGGTTACTATAAAAAGACATAGAATGTTGGTACAACTATATTTTAATTCTCACAAATCATTTTTCTCTTATTTCTATTGAAATTGATATACTATGATAGAATCGTTATTTTTAATGAATATTAGAAAATGTTTGCCTATGTATAGAGATGTTATACTATTGAACATTGCTGCAGCTAGAGATGTGCTACCATCGAATGGTGCTATCCTAAAATGATGCTGCCATTGGAGAATGATACTACCGGGCTTATTCCACTTGAAAATATGTGCTACCATTATATGGTGCTACATCTAAATGATGTAACCATTGGTCCATGCCACCTTTATTCATTCTACCCTTGTTCTTTTTATCTATTTTAACATTATGCTTCAAATAAATGATATATATGGGTGTTAATGTAGGTGGATTATTTATTGATTATTCTTATATCATTGCATGGATTCATTAAAGACAAGTTATATGTCTAGTAAGGTGATCCATAAAATATTTATAATTATTTATCAATTAGAAAATAGACATATAGAGCTATATATTTAAGAGGATCTCCTTCGTGCATGTGAATGAAGCATTGATAGATTCATTCTGGATTATGCACTAATAATATTTTGATATATCCATGTAGCAACAACCTTATTAACATGGAAGACATAGGATTAATTTATTTCTATTAAAATGGAAGCTATGACTCACTAGAAAAATGACGGTATAAGAGCAGAATATTTGTATCACATGTGATATCTCTTAATAATGGGAAACATGTGTATATATTTTCTTTGAGAGATCTAGAAGATTCATAGAGCTCTACACAAAAAAACATTTCCATAAATGATTCCCCCATAGAAAGGGGATTTTATATTATTGAGGGGTTGAATGGAATGGAGAATTGGAAACCATAAAATATCTTGAAAAAGTATAATAAGTTGTTCATTGAACCTACAAAAAATGTTTTTTTAAAAAGATATTCTAGAATGAAGAAGTTTTTTCATCATGGTGATTTCACAAGAGGTGATGATGTATCCCAAAAATACTATAGAAGAGAATATATCTGTAGTTAAGGATGCATTCAATGCAAGATATACTAGATAAAGGCCCTAACTGTCCATAAATTGTGAAGATGGTCCTTTCCCCTTACTGTGATTAACAAAGGGTAGTTTAAGGGAGTGTCCATTGGGAAGTAGTGAGGTGACTCTAAACCATGTAAGGCATTTAGAATGGCCAAGGCAGTGTCCAGTCCCAAATAATTGTTAGCAGTGATCTTTATATTATTTATGGTAACGACACAATGTCGATGAATTCTCCTTGGATATATCTCATTAAGGGTGAACCAAGTAAATACTCAGATCCATATTTACTTTGTATATTAACATAAAAAAAATGAATAAGAAGCCTTAATTTTTTTTTGTAAAATTTAATAAAAAAGACACTTTCATGGTTGGTAGGCCATGTTTCTATTAGGCTAGTGAGACTTTAATGTAGTAAGAGTATTAATTGTTAATGTCTTTTTATACCTTGAACCACCCTCTCCTTATAAAATTAATCCATGTCACTTGTATAAGTCCAATAAATTATTATAAGTTTATAATAAGGAGGACTTATGTTTTTTTAGGACTAGTAAAAAAATTAATCACAATGTCTAACAAATCATTATTATTATATGGTTCAAATATTAAAATATTAAATTATATTTTGAAATAATTTCATCAAAACACTGTTAGAATAAATATAATATTTGAAATAGATATGTTCACACTATCCCACTCAAAACTAATGTGGCATAAGCTATGGATGATTTTAGGATTGTTTCCCAAAAACAACATGCAACAACCTGGCCAATAATCTAGACTCACACTATCTGAATGAAAAATTAGTTTTGGTTTAAAATGGTTTAATAAAAAATAAAATAAAATTAAAAGAACCTAATAATTTATATATACACATTATTGTAATGGCCCGGACCTCTCCAGCCCATTCCATTGTCGAAAACGAGGTCATGAAGAGTTCTGGAGGATAGAGTGGACTTTTCCCACTCTTTTCAGTTATTCATAACTACACGTCGTGTAGTTCTAGTACACGTCGTGCACTACCTTGCCGAGTACACCCCGTGTTGGATTCGTGTCCTTTCCATGTGAAATAAGTTAGTACACACTATTTACCACATCTTACACACCGTTTAGTTCCTCCCCTCATACGCGTTACCCTTAAACCGTGTGTTGACCAGCCAAAGGCCTCGTGTCGTGTCAGTGCCGTGTTGGAAGACGCATGGAGACCATGTGAAACGGCCTAAGTACACTCCATGTACTACAAAGTACATGCCGTGTAATCTAGTTTTTCACGCATATAAAAGGAGGGGTCCGCTCTTCCTTCAGACCACTCCCTCTCCTCCCCTTTTTCTTTCAAGCGGAGCCCTCCCGAGAGACTCCCAGCTCTTTTTTCCATTACTTCTTCGTCCGAGCTCCGATTTACGATTCGTCAGCGGCCACGAGATTGCGTCGACAAGGTGATCATCGTGCACCACGTTCTCTGGCAAAAAACTCTAAAAAGGGTATGCTAAACCTCTGTTCTTGTTTTCTCTTTCTGATCCTGCTTCTCTTTTCATTCCGTGCTATGAGACGTGATCTCTATGTTGAGAGAGTTTTCTTGTGTTGTTCTTTCGGTGGTGCCGCAACATCCTTGGTGGGTACAGTCGTTCTGGGAGAAGCTTTGTGATCGTGTTCGTAGAAGTACACCGGAGCCTGTTGTGGAAGGGATCTTACCTTTGTCTCTCTCTTTTGTGCAGCATGCGGGGTGGGTATTCTCTTGTTTTCATGACTTATGACTGAACCAATAAATAAAGATAATAACTGGTTAAAGAATGGGGATGAGGAATGCTGTTGTTTTTATCATTCTTATCCTTCGATTAAGTTGTGAATTAAAAAGGTCTCTACCTACTGAAAATCATGGTCGTTGGGGACCTTTGCATGCATAATTTATTTCTAAACTATTTTGTGGATGGAAACTTGTTGAAATGTGGAAATTGGATAATCACGTAAAGTTGGTTGGTTAAATGAAACTGTAACCCTTTTGTGATATGATGTTTGGCAGCGGGGTGGCGATGTTGGGTGGTGAACTTTATTAAAGTGATGGATTATATACGGGGAAAGAGTAATGGAATGTGGAATGTGGAAAATGAATTTAATGTAGAAATTAAGTTAAAGATGGATGTGATAATCTTTTGTTAAAGGGTTGGAATGTGATGTCTTGTGTTTTTTTACCTATCTTTTGTTGTGGTTTGCAGGGATATGAATTATGAATGTTTTGATCCAGTTTAGTTGTTGTTAGTTCCCTGGTAGTTAAGAAACTAATAAATAAAGCTTTTGAAACCTGAAAACCTAAATGGGGTTGGGGTTGTTTATTGTATGCATGCTTCGTGATTGCAGTGTCGAGGCACGTGCTCAGTATCTCTGTTTAGAAGCCATAGGTTGGGCTGTGTGTTTGGTATATATTTGTATATAATTTTATATTTGTGGTTTGTCGTACCACACCCATGTTGAGAACATAGTGTCGAACACCCCCATTTCATGGGGGAGGGTGTTTTTCCCAACACTCCCATTAGTGGATGGTTATTATCTCTTTTCTGCTCCCTTTCCCAGATAGTACAAGACTCCTCGGGCATAGGCTGTGATGGCCTGATGCGACCTTACACCCAAGACTCTTTGGGTAGGTTTTATATTGGGGTGGTTTTAGCCCAAGACTCTTCGGGCATAGGCTGTGATGGCCTGAGGTGACCTTACACCCAAGACTCTTCGGGTAGGTTTCCATTGGTGTGACATTTGCCCAAGACTCTTCGGGCAGGTTATTTTTCCCATGAATCTTCGAGATGAGGCCCATGTGTCTGTGGGCGGGATGCGTGGTTGTGAGGCCCAATTTTTTGTGGGAGGGATGCATGGTTGTGAGGCCCAGGTGTCTGCGGGCGAGATGTGCGTGGTTGTGAGGCCCAGGTGTCTGCGGGTGGGATGTGCGGTTTGTGAGGCCTAGGTGTATGCGGGTGGGGTGTGGCAGTGGGACTGTGGTGAGAATGGTGGGATTGGTTAGACGCGTAGGATTTCTTTAATAACCTGTGGGAAAATGGTATGGGTACCCAATAATCTTCTTTCTAATATACTATACATGGCTTGTGTTACTTGGTGAGTGTGGCAAGTGAGGCTGGGTGGATAGTTTCCTTGCTAGGTTTTGGTTCCTTGTTTTCTCACGGGATATTAGGATGTATCCCCACTTATGCACGAGAGCTTTTGGTTTCCCTACCATGTATACTTGTATGCTCACCCTACATTTACTTTCAAGTTTCCAGGAGGACTACCAGGTCCGTGCGGGACCCTACTAGTCGGGACAGTTTCAGTTGTGGTAGTTTTTTGGACTCTTGTTTTTCTTTTGGTATTGTACTTTTGTACTTTCTGATACTTGTACCTTGTTCAAAATTATTTAAACATGCATGTAGGATTGGTTTGGGTTTATTTTCTATACTCTTGTTCTTTTCCTTTTTGGTGGTTGACATGTCCTATTTCCCAATCCTAAATAATAAAAAAGGGTAATGCCTGCCATAATTATGAAAACTCATACCTTTGGTGCTAGTCGCCACCTCGAGGCCTACTGGAGGCGGGACTCAGGGGTCATTATCCCCCTTTCACCATTACCAACTCAGGAGGGGCATTTTTGATGGAAGGGGGTCGTGACAGAATGGTATCATAGGTGATGGTTGAGAGATAGGATGGAGTCTAAAGGTAGGCACAGTGAGGATTTCATGGGATGGTAGGGAAACATTATTGGTTAATCTTGGTGTGTGACATAGGCCAGGGAAGACCGTCTTGGACACGTGATTTTAGGGGCCCCCGTGATCCTATGGAAGGACTTTGAGCCTACCGAAGAACCAAGTGAGACTACATTGATTGTAGGGTAGAGTCCCTAGGGAAGGTACATGCATCATAATGTTTGTGTTTTACTTGATTTGGGTGTTCTGGGAAATAAAATAAAGTGATAAAATGAAACCTTGAGAAATTTCATTGCTACTCGGGGTTAGGCTTTCCTTGTTTACCATAGAGCTATGGCACCTGGACGTCATCCCCGGGTGGCTCAGACCGCTGAGGCCCAGCAGATTCAGATGGTCGATCAGCTGAGGATTGATCGAGAGGATGAAGATAGCCAGTGGCAGAAGACCCTCCCTTCCATCCAGCGACAGACCCTCAAGCAGTACAAGGGTTGTACTTCGGATACGGAGACAGAGGGTGGCTTGAAGAGCTAGGGATTGCTTTTACATTGATACGAGCTCTGAAGGAGTACTGGGATCCCCTAGCAGTCAATCAGCTGACAGGTGCAGCGTGGCAGTGGTGGACGCTCTACCTTGGGGAGAAGATAGAGATAGATGTTCCGTGGGCAAACTATGAGAAGGAGTTCCGAGAGGAATTCCTTTATTCCATGATCATGGTAGAGAAGTGACATGAGTTACTCTCCCTTCATTAGGGGAGTATGTTCATCCGAGAGATGGGGATCTCTTGATCTCATTCCGGATGAGGAGTCTCGGGCGAGACGTTTGGATGAGGCGCTTCGTCCTTCACTTCAGTATGTTGTCACCCCATTCACCCTTATGACGTACTTGGCCGTGCAGAAGAAGGAAGAGGATGTAGAGAGGATGCACTCGCAGGGAGGTGCACATGAGAAGGGATCCAGCTGGGTCCATCGAAGGGGATGGCAGTCAGCAGCATGTCTCCTGCGACGGGACCTTCCAAATTCAGGCCGGTGGGGAGCAGGCCCCAGCAATACCAATTCAGATATTCGGGTCCTCATCCTTCTTTCTCGTGCCTAGGACCGAAGTGTTTCTCTTGTGGAGGTTTCAGGCACATTCATAGTCGGTTCTCGAGCCGAGCTTAGTACGGTGGAGGTGGGCCAGTTCAGCACCCGCCTCCACAGCATCAGTTGCCAGTGAGGCCCTTCCAGCAGCAGCAGGGCCCTACTCCCCCAAGGGTAGAATTTGCAGGAGGAGGCCGACCTCAGGGTGCTCCTCAGGGACCTCAACCAGGATGTGGTCGGGGAAGTGGTTGACATTAGAGAGGCAGAGGAGATGGGCGTGGGCAGTTTCACGCATCATAGTTGGCGGCTCCGGTGGGACCAGAGGTGGTGCGAGGTATGATTTGTTATTTTAGCAATCTTATTTCTGACTTGATCGATTCAGGAGCATCGCACTCCTTCGTTGCACCTGTTCTAGCCCATTCATTGAGTCTAGACATAGAGAGACTTTCCATACCCCTGGTACTAAGTACACCTGTTAGGGGACAGACCAGAATCTCTTTTGTTTTCCGAGGATGTGAGCTGGCGTTGGGACCACATCGGTCCAGTGGGGACCTTTTTTTTACAAATTCAGCCATATGATGTCATCCTAAGCATCGATTGGCTGTTCTCTGTTAGTGCCGTTATCGACTGCTTCCAAAGAAGAGTCATGTTCTCCAACATGGATGGGCAGTGTGTAGCTTTCGTTGGTGAGAGGAGATATCAGGTGGGAAGCCAGCATGTGAAACCTCTCCATTCCTTGTTAGGCGGGCCATCAGTGGTTCCAGCTGATACAGAGATAATGGATGTGCCATAGGATGTAAGGGAGTTCATTTATGTCTTCCCTGAGGAGGTTGTGACTCTACCCCCCCCCCACCACCCCTGACATGACGTTGAGTTTGGGATAGACTTACAACCTGGTTCCCATCCGATTTCGATGGCCCCTTATCGGATGGAACCTTCAGAGTTGCGGGAGTTGCGGATTCATATTGACGATCTGATGGAGAAGGGTTTTGTTCGACCCAGCATGTCGTCGTGGAGTGCTCTAGTTTTGTTTGTGAAGAAGGCGGATGGTGGTCTCCGGCTGTGCTTAAACTATCTATGGTTGAACCAGGTAACGGTCAAGAACCGTTGCCCTTTTTCCAAGGATAGATGATCTCTTCGACCTGCTGAGGGAAGAAGGTTGGTTTTCAAAGATTAATCTATGGTCTTGATATCATTAGCTGAGAGTGTAGGATTGTGACATCTCGAAGACAACCTTCAGGTGCAATTATGGGCACTTCGAGTTTGTAGTGATACTATTTGAGGTTACGAATGCACCACCTATGTTCATGGGGCTTATGAACATTGTCTTCTGAGAGTTTTTGGATCGGTTCGTCATTGTGTTTATCGATGTCATCCTGATCTATTCAAGATCAAGGGAAGAACATGTTGAACATCTCAGGGCAGTCTTAGAAGTCCTTCGACACCACCAGATTTATGGGAAATTATCAAAGTATAAGTTCTTAATGTAAGAAGTACACATCCGTGGGCACGTGGTGTCTCAGCATGGAGTGTAAGTGGTCCCGTTGAAGGTGGAAGCAGTTGTTTCTTGGGCAGTACCCAAGATAATGGGGGAAGTTCGCAGTTTCCTGGGGCTGGCAGGCTATTATCGGAGGTTTGTTTCAGACTTCTCTCGAGTTGATGCTCCATTGACGGCTTTGACCAGGATGAATCAGACCATCCTATAGAGTGAGCAGTGCCAGAAAGCTTTTGACTACCTGAAAGAGAAGTTGGTGAGTGCTCCCGTACTCAGGCTGCCAGAGGAAGGGATGTTGTATGAAGTGTTTTGTGATGCTTCTGGCCTTGGCATAGGGTGTGTGCTGATAAAGAAAAAGGGTGTAATCTGTTATGGGTCTAGGAAGTTGCTCCCTCACGAGTGTAACAATGCCACCCATGAACTAGAGCTTGCAGCAGGTGTGTTCACGCTGAAGTTGTGGCAACATGACATCCTTGGGGAGCGCTTTGTGGTTTTCTCAGATCACAAGATCTTACATTATATCTTCTCCCAGCGCGACCTAAACCTATGGCATTGGAGATGAGTCAATTTTTTCCAAAACTATGACTTCGAGATCTCTTACACTGAAGGTAAGGGAAACGTTGTGGCTGATGACCTGAGCAGGAAGCCACATCAGGAAGTGGTTCGAGAATCCACTGATGCTTGGAGAGAGATGGGAGAGTTGGCTGCGTTGCACTTGGATACAAGGGTAGAAGGTGTTAGAGGCTGTTTGTTTCATATGAAGGTGCAGTCCTCCTTGTTGCAGCAGGTGGAAGAGTCTCAGTGGGGGGACTATGAGGCGGATGTAATGTGGGATCATGTCGATCATGAGAATGCACCAGAAGGATGGTCAGAGGACAACCGACATCAGATGCTATTTCATGGATGGTTGTTCTTTCCAGAGGCGGTGTGTGAGGGAGTTCTCTGTGAGTTCCATAGCTCAGCCTTGACAATACATCCAAGAGTTTCGAAAATGTACCGAGGCTTGAGGGATCAGTTTTGGTGGCCTGGGGTGAAACGAGCAGTGGAAGATTTTGTGGCTTAATGCCTAGTGTGCCAGCAAGTGAAGGCTGAACACCGTGTTCCTTGTGGTTTGTTGTGTCCTTTAGATGTCCCCAAGTGGAAGTGGGATGACATATCAATGGACATCGTCATAGGACTACGTAGAGCTCAGGGTTGTTATGATGCTATCTGGGTAGTGGTGGATCGACTGACAAAATCAGCTCACTTCTTAGAAATTAAGGAGCTGAGACCGATGAGTACCTTAGCATAAAGGTACATGGACGAGGTGGTACATTTGCATGGGTTTAGGAGGACTATCATCTCAGATCGGGATACTCGGTTCACCTCGCGAGCTTGGAAGGGGTTACAACATGCTTTTGGCACCCAGCTATGCTTTAGCACTGCTTTCCACCCTTAGACTGATGGGCAGATAGAGCGGACTATCCAGACGTTGGAGGACATGCTGTGAGCATTTTTTCTGGATTTTGGAGGATAATGGGTACGATACGTTCTTTTAGTAGAGTTTTCATACAACAACAAATTCCACTCTACTATTGGCATGGCGCCGTTTGAGGATTTGTATGGAAGACCATGTCATTCACCCATTTGTTTGGAAGAGGTTGGTGAGACAAGTACTCTTGAGCCAGAGGTAGTACAGAGCACCACCGAGAAAGTCCAGCTCGTGCGTGAGAGGATGAAAGCGGCCCAGGACCAGTAGAAGTCTTATGCTGATCATCGAAGGAGGCATTTGGAGTTCGAGGTGGGAGATCATGTGTTCTTGAGGGTTTCCCCTCGACGGGGGCAACAGAGGTTTGGGAAGGGGAGTAAGCTCTCCCCAGGGTTCATCGGACCTTTCGAGGTGCTGAGGCAAGTCGGCAAGGTGGCATATCAGCTGGCCCTACCATCACAGTTGGAGAGGGTCCATGACGTCTTCCACGTCTCCCAGCTTCGTCGGTACTTACACGACGACTGTCACGTTATCGACTGGGGAGATTTAGACATGGGAGATGACACTACCTTCGAGGAACGACCCATCAGAATCGAGGATCGCAAAGAAAAGGTGCTCCGTGGATGAACCATAACCTTGGTTCGTGTGTTCTAGAGGCATGGCAGCCTCGAGGAAGCACTTGGGAGCGGGAGACCCAGATGCACGCTCAGTACCCGAAGTTTTTTATACTTGTGTTTTTCTTTGTTCTTCTGAGCTTGTTTTGATGTTATGCCATGTACATTTGACTTATGTAATGCTTGACGTGTCGGTTGTGAGGCAATATTTTTTCCTTGATCACTGGAAGTGTGCAACATGTCCGGATGTGTGAGGAAAGGAAAAACCTGATCCTTAATTGAGACGCATTAATGTGGATGCAATTAAACACGTGCAAGCGAGTCAATGCCGCCTAAAGCGGATAATATCTCGACATAGGAGAAGGAATTCCTAACTCATATGAATCGGTCTTTTGGTTGGTTATTATTATAATAAGAGTCCGAAGATGTATCTTGTTGGGTTTTCATTGTTGGTTTTGAATTCTCAGGGACAAGAATTTTTTAAGAGGTATCTGATGTAATGGCCTAGACCTCTCCGGCCCATTCATTTCTCGAATATGAGGTCATGAAGAGTTCTGGAGGATAGAGTGGACTTTTTCCACTATTTTCATTTTTTCGTAACTACACGCCATGTAGTTTCAGTACATTCCATGTACTACCTTGCTGAGTACACCCTGTGTTCGAGTCGTGGCCTTTCAGTGTGAAATAAGTGAGTACACGCCATGTGCCCCATCTTACACACCGTCTAGTTCCTCCCCATGTATGCGTTACCCTTAAACCTTGTGTTGACTAGTCAACGACAGTGTCCCGTGTTGAAGTCGTGTCTTTTCCGTGTGAAATAAGTGATTACATGCCGTGTACCCCATATTACACGCCGTGTAGTTCCTCCCTGCGTACGCGTTACCCTTAAATCGTGTGTTGACCAGTCAACGGCCACATGCCGTGTCGGTGCCGTTTTGGATGCCGCGTGGAGACCATGTGAAACGGCCTAAGTACACCCCGTGTACTACAATGTACTCACCGTGTAATTTAGTTTTTCATGCCTATAAAAGGAGGGGTCCACTCCTCCTTCGGACCACTCCCTCTCCTCCCCTTTTTCCTTCAGAAGGAGCCCTCATCAGAGACTCCTATATCATTCTTCCATAACTTCTTCGTCTGAGCTTTGATTTACGATACGTTAGTGGCCACGATATTGTGTCGATAAGGCGAACATCGTGCACCCTGTTCTCTGAAAAAAACCCAATAAAGGGTATGTTAAACCTATGTTCTTGTTTTCTCTTTCTGATCATGCTTCTCTTTTTTTCCCGTGCTATGAGACATGATCTCTATGTTGAGAGAGTTTTCTTGTGTTGTTGTTTCGGTGGTGCCGCGACATCCTTACTGGGTACAGTCATTCTTGGAGAAGCTTTGTGATCGTGTAAGTAGAAGTACACCAGAGCCTGTTGAGGTAGGGATCTTACCTTTGTCTCTCTCTTTTGTGCAGCATGCGGGGTGGGTATTCTATTGTTTTCATGAGTTACGACTGAACCAATAAATAAAGATAAAAACTGGTTAAATAATTGGGATGGGGAATGTTGTTGTTTTTATCCTTCTTATCCTTTGATTATGTTGTGAATTAAAAAGGTCTCTACCTACTGAATATCATGGTCGTTGGGGGCCTTTTCTTGCGTAATTTATTTCCAAACTGTTTTGTGGATGGAAACTTGTTGAAATGTGGAAATTGGATAATCATGTAATGTTGGTTGGTTAAATTAAACTGGAACCCTTGTGTGATATGATGTTTGGAAACGGGGATGTGATGTTGGGTGGTACACTTTATTAAAGTGATGGATTATATACGGGGGAATGGTAATGGAATGTGGAATGTGGAAAATGAATTTAATGTGGGAATGAATTTAAAGATGGATGTGATAATCTTTTGTTAATGTGTTGTTATGTGATCACTTGTGTTTTTTTACCTAACTTTTTTTTGTGGTTGGCTGGGATATGACTTATGAATGTTTTGATCCAGTTTAGTTGTTGTTAGTTGCCCGGTAGTTAAGAAACTGATAACTATAGCTTTTGAAACCTGAAAACCTAAATGGGGTTGGGGTTGTTTGTTGTATGCATGCTTCATGATTGCAGTGCCAAGGCACGTGCTCAGTATCTCTGTTTAGAAGCCATAGGTTGGGCTGTGTGCTTGGTATATATATGTATATAATTGTATCTTTGTGTTTTGTTGCACCACACCCATGTTGAGCACTTAGTGCCGAACACCCCCATTTCATGGGGGAGGGTGTTTTTCCCAACACTCCCATTAGTGGCTGGTTATTAGCTCCTTTCTGCTCCCTTTCCCGGAGAGCCCAAGACTCTTCGGACATAGGCTGTGATGGCCTGAGGCGACCTTACACCCATGACTCTTTGGGTAGGTTTCGTATTGGGGTGGTTTTAGCCCAAGACTCTTCCGGAATAGGCTGTGATAGCCTAAGGAGACCTTACAGCCAAGACTCTTTGGGTAGGTTTCGATTGGTGTGACTTTAGCCCAAGACTCTTCGGGCAGAGTTTTTTTCCCATGAATCTTCGGGATGAGGCCCGGGTGTCTGCGGGAGGGATGTGTGGTTGTGAGGCCCAGGTGTCTGCGGGCGGGATGCGTGGTTGTGAGGCCCAGGTGTCTGCGGGCGGGATGTGCGTGGTTGTGAGGCCCATGTTTCTGTGGGCGGGATGTGTGTGGTTGTGAGGCCCAGGTGTCTGCGGGCGAGATGTGCGGTTTGTGAGGCCCAGGTGTCTGCGGGCGGGGTGTGGCAGTGGGACTCCGGTGGGAATGGCAGGATTGGTTCGATGTGTAGGATGTCTTTAATAACCAGTGGGAAAATGGTGCGGGGTACCCAATACTCTTCTTTCTAATATACTACACATGGATTGTCTTATTTGGTGAGTGTGGCTGGTGATCCTGGGTGGATATTTTCCGTGCTAGGTTTTGGTTTTCTGTTTTCTCACGGGATATTAGGATGTCTCCCCACTTGTGCACAAGAGATATAGGTTTCCCTACTGAGTATAATTGTATTCTCACCCTACGTTTACATTCAAGTTTCCAGGAGGACTACCAGGGCCGTGCGAGACCCTACTAGTCGGGACAGTTGGGGTTGTGGCAGTCTGATGTACTCTTGTTTTTATTTTGGTATTGTACTTTTGTACTTTCTGATACATGTACCTTGTTCAAAATTATTTAAACATGCATGTGGGATTGGTTTGGGTTTATTTTCTATACTCTTTTTCTTTTTCTTTTTGGTGGTTGACGTGTCCTATTTCCCAATCCTAAATAATAAAAAAGGGTAATGCCTCCAATAATTATGAAAACTCATACCCTTGGTGCTAGTTGACACCCCGGGCGTACTGGAGGTGGGACATGGGGGTTATTATCCCCCTTTCACCATTTCCAGCTCAGGAGGGGAATCATTGATGGAAGGGGGTCGTGACAATTATAAATTTTAATATTCCATATTATATTTATTTTTATCATTTAGATAATAGAAATATTATGTTTTGGTTTATAAGTGTCATTTTATATTAGTGTTTGGCAATTTGATATTCTTTTGTTGATAGAAGGTGTCGTGACTATTTTAATTGAAAATAGTTAACTGAACCATATTGTCTCTAAAAAAGTTTCTAAAAACTTTTAATGAAAAAATTTGTATGTTTAGTGGGAATACTTAAATTCTCCAATTCAATTTTTAATTTCAAAACAATCCACTTTTTTATTGGAATGGAAATGGGGTGAGTATTTAGAAAATATAGATATTCGTACCCAAACTTATTTAATAATCATGTTACCCAAATGTGATTAACAACCATTATATAATAGTTAAATCCAATCCCAAGCATGAATGTTAAAATATGTTAAAATAGAACCAAATTTTATACCACAAAAACCTCATTTAACATGGTAGGATAGTATCAGATACCCTTTTCATCTATAGCCATAATCATTCCACATTATAAACTATGATTAATAGAAGTGGTAGGATGTGGACTAATATAGTAATAAAAAATTTCGAATAATTATTATCAATAAGCGTGGAAAATGCCATGTAGAATCAAAGCAAATCATTTTAAATAATTTGGTTGTAGTAATTTCATAGATGTGTTTTTTCATTAGAATAAATAAAAAATCATTATGTTTCAAATTAATATTTGTTTACTTATTGAAAAATATGTTAATTATAGCTGAAATTCTAAAAATTACAAAAAAATATTAAATTTTAATAAATTACACTAAGAAATAAAAAACAATAAATATATTTACATATTATTAAATATACTTAAATTTATATAATAAAAAAGATAATTATAATAAACAATTATTTTTATTTTTAAGAAACAAAACTACATCTCTTGGGTATGTAAATGTATATATATATATTCTAGTTATTATAGTAGGAATTTATTTATATTATTTATATCATAATATTTATTAGTATATAAATGTATTTTTATTCATATATATTAAATTATTAATATGTTTATATTCATAATATAATTTCATTTATAATAAATTGAAATATATTTACTTCATGTATATATATATATGTGTGTGTGTGTGTGTGTATGATGATTCATTTACAGAAAGTTTTTTAATTGTAGTTGTGTTTTTATTTACATAACAAATTTATTTATATCACCATAAATGTATTTATATAATCACCTGATAACCATAATTATATAATTAATAAAATAAATAAAATTATATTTATAATAAATATATTGTATATATAATAGCTAATACTTATATAAAATTCCTTATTTATTTACAAATTTCATACCATAGTTCTCCCATATTTTTCACCAATGCCTCTATTTCTTCATGTGGTATTCTGTCAATGTGGAAGCCAAATTTAAGGATCTCCCTATATGAATATATGATCATTTTATGAACTCTAATAATCTTAGATCATTCATACAATCCCTAATCTATGTTCGATGATTCTATACATCAAATCCATAATTGATTTCCATATTCATACAAGAACTTTGTTGTTAATGGGATGGGTATTTCCCCATTAACATGGGTAAAAAAATTAAAATAATTTAATTTTTTATTTTTTATTTTAAAATTAATTGGAAATTAAATTTATAATATTTCATCATCTCATAAATATAAGTAAATATATATATATTTATATATATATATAATATAATTTACCAAATATGATTTATTGAAGCCTAAATAAACTGAAAAACTTCATATATAATATTCTTAGTGAGAAAGGAAATATAAAATAATTATAAAATAATAGTAATTAATAAGTTTCTAATTATTATGGTAAAATATTCATTTAATAACAATTAGATAACATTAAAATTCTGAAAACAAGTGAATGATCTAAAATAAGTTTATAACATGACATGAACTTCAAATAACCCTAACATGTGATTCGTGTACCCATATTCCATCTACCAAACAAGGAATCAAATCCTACACTGATATATATGCTCAATTAATTAGGGGTCTTAGGTGATTAATTTTTTATATTAAAAATGCAATGATGGCCATCAAAATTAGGTTTTTTAGTTGGGACACCCTAATTTTTCAATATTCAATGGGATTTTGGATTCTATTATTGGGTATTATTGAAACTTTCTAGTGGATAATAAATTCTATCTTAGGTATTATATTTATATATATATATTATGGTTTTAATATTTTATCATTTTTAATATTGTAGTATTATTCATAATTAAATATATGCTTATTTTCTTATATTAACATATAATAGATCAATTGTAAAAATAAATATTTAACCATATTTACATAAAAATGTATTTTAAAATATATAACCCATATCGAAATAACTATATATTACTAATTTAATTTAAAATAAAAATAATCTATTTTATTTACATTATAAAAAATGAATTAATATATATATTCTTATGCATGTAATGTATATATATAAATAAGTGTATTTAAGTAAATATATATATTTGTGTATATTCGAATATAAGTAATTAAATAAATAAATTAAATATTTTTGTGTGTATGTGTGAAATATAATTGTGTACGTGTGTGTGTAGATATGTGAGTATGTATTTATATGAATGTTTTATAAACATCATATATAAAATTATTTTCATAAATATTTCATAATGATTAAAAATAATATATGAATATAGTTATAGTAAATATTTATAAATACATCATAAAATATTCACAACTAAATATACTGTCATATATAAATATATATAAAAATATATGTAAATATATTGACTTATAAATATATATGCAATGTATAAAAATTATATGCCAATATAGAATATATAATTTTTTTAAAAAAATTCAGTTATAAATAATTATAAAAATCGTATGGAATTAATTATTCTCCCTTTTATATAAAACAATATCTAACCATTTTTTACATTATAAAAATATATAAACACAGAAAAACATTCAAATATATATATATACATATGCATATACAGTTTATATATATATGTGTGTGTGTGTGTTTGTGTGTGAGTGTGTGTGTGTTTATAAATAGGTATATATATTTATATTTTTATTCAAATATATGTAAATGAATATTGATTTATAATATATTTAATTAAATATAATTATATATATATGTCACATGCACACACACACAATATTACATAAATATATTTGAAAAAATTATAAAAATGTATATAAATATATAAATAAAAATATTTATTTATATATATATATTAATAAATAGAAATATCATACAATATACTATAAAATAGGCTTTTGTAGTGATAATGCATGTTGAATTTTACAAGGGAGGTTACGACATCTGGTCCAGGCATGCTCGTTGGTGAATAAGAAGCTGGTGAGTGCTAAGAAAATGTTGGAGTTTGGTAGTGTGAGGGTGGATATAAAATGAGAGAGTGTTGAGAAAGGCGGTGTGTGTGGGAGTGTTGTAGAAGCATGATAGAGAGCGGTTTAAAAAATAATATTTTTTTAAATCATGTTAGTTTTATAACAAAAGAATTAAAAAATAAATTTATTACTACCACTATTTTAACACTAATTAGGGGGTCTTTATTAATTTCTTTTAGCACTAATTTAGGTATCCTTAATATATTCCTTTTTATTACTTATAAGGATACCATTTATAAGTGATAAATATAGCGATGATAAAAGTTATCTTTATCTGTACTAAAAATTAATTGATAAAGGGGACCTTTATCAATGATTTTATATAGCACTAACAAATGAATGATTTCTCAGAAAATTTTTTAATGGTGATAAAATCATTATATTTTAAAGGTGCTTAAATTGTTAATGATTTAATGTGCTGATAAAGCCCATTTATATCATTGATAAAAGTATGTTATACAATATTGAATGTTTGTAAATCATCTTAGGTAATCAACTGATCATTTCATTGATTCTAATGATTTGTAGAGAGTCATTTTGAAGTCCCTCATTGGGAAGATCCATCAGCTTGCTAGAAAAAAGTAATCCACCATCTGGTAGTAAATGGCACTAACACCTGCTAATATATGGACCAATCATCCTACAAGTAAGACACCACCAGCCTGTTAGTGGAGTCAGAAAGTGGCACCTACAATTCCCAAAATCCAGTAAACAACCAGTGAGTCCCAGTTTCTTATAGGTGATGCTATTATAGTGGGTCAATCTAGAAAATGTTGTAATTCCACTATGGACTCTCCCCACTCCCAATGGATCCATTGTATCCCCCAACACCTCAACAATTATTTTATGGCCAAAATAGTCAATAAATACACCCATAAAAACATTGTACAATACAAATTACTATTTTCCGCCATGTGAGATTGATATTAAGCATCATTGTTGTATTCAATTTCACCCTCATTATTATCTTATTATTTCTATGATTTTTATATTTTATTATTTCTATGATAATAAAGAGTTTGTTGTAAAGTGTTAGTATTAAACAAATCTAACCTTTTTCATCTTACTGGGTAATCACTACAACTAATGTGAGGGATTTGAGTTACGTACTATTACCATTAAGAATAATGTTCCTTCTTTGTATTGGGATTCTTACTACAAGAAATTAAAATAATGTTTTTTGGGGTCTCTTGGATACCATAAAATTAAAGTGTAAATTGGAACTATCAATCTCTTAATGGGAGTAAATATAGTCACTCATAATGTGTATATATCCATTTTATTTAATCAAATTTACATTAGAATTATTTAAATTTGACTACACTTTATCATTTAGTTTTTAGTTATTAGTAAATCATTATATTAAATTTGATAATTTTTTAAAAAATCAATTCACCCCCTCTTTCAATCCTACTCAAAACAATAATTGTAATTAGATAAAATCATTATTTCTAAAACATATCCCATTTCGAGGAACGAATTGTAATTATAACCTCTACCATTAACACCTAAAAATATTCCAATGGACACTCAATGGGACAAGATCCATTATTTGATGCATGAGATTATGGATATTTAAAACCCACATATCTATATATCCTATATGTATTTTTAGTCTCATTTATATAATTTTCCTTCTTCGGTACACAACCACTAAGGAATCTACAGAAAAATTTACTCTCACATATATTTCAACCATTAGGTTTGATGATTTCCATGAATTATCTTCTTTATTCATTGTACCAAAATTAATTTAATCATATTTCCACTTGTAATGTTGCACAAGATATTTTCAAATTCTTTAAATTCAGACATAAGTGTATAGAAAACATGGACACTAAAATAAACATTTATCATTAAAACGATGAAGGTTTTACCCTGTATTCAAGTGAATATATAATTGATATATTCAATAATTTTACTAGTATTTTTAATGGTAGAAAATACCTCATATGTTTTCTTGCTATTGAGATGCATGTATTGAATATAATTTGGGTATTTCTGTGTTCTTGGTCACAAAAGTTAATTATTATTAAAAACACAAAGTATAACAAGAACATGATAATAGAAGAGATCATGGGGTCACTCATGACCTATAAGATTACAATAATGTAGAAAACAAAAATGGAATGCAAATAATATCATAAAAAGAAGTGAATTGTATTTATGGAAATCAATTATTATTCTTACAAAAGTGATGTTAAAATTTCTCACTATCAAAAAGGAAGAAAAAATTCATTAGGAATAATAAATAACCTCATCATTCCAAAAAGGAGAATTAATTTCGATAAGTATAGGTAACTCTCTATGAATTAAGGAAGAAGGGAAAAATCAAAGAAGAGAACACCATATTCAGAAACAATATGAAGCAAATGAATCAATGTAGGAAATACATGTTCCTATTGGGACTGATAGAGATGATTCCTTCTCTCCAGTGGAATCAAGTGATAATAATACCAAATTTCAAATGGTACATGTTGAGATAATTAATGAATTAAATTTTTATAATAACTATTATTTTTATGTAATTCATGTCATTTAAATTATGATAAACTTAAATATTCTATAGATAAATAGATGTTAGATTCTATAAACTCAGCAAAATATTAAATGTGATTAAAAATAAATATAATCTAGTTATTAGTGATACATATAAAATATTCAATGAAAGGAAATAATTAACCATAAAAATTTAAAAAATGAAACCAAATAGAGATAGATTATAATAAATAATGATAGAGATAAAAAATTGTATTTCCTTGTTCACCTTGTGTATGAAAAATTTAAAATATATTCTAGCATCCCAACATCATGGGAAAATATTTTTTTTATTGATTAAAAATGTCATATATAACTTCTAAAATATAAATTTGGTAAAAGGATACCCTCAAAATAAAATGTTCAATTATTTTTAGAAAATACTGAATTATATATATGAATGTATTTATATAAATTCTTGATATTATGGAATCAAATGAGATTATATCTCTTATATCATTTTACATAGAAAATCATATACAAAATGAATATGGGATCCAAAATATCATTTAGATAACATCAGTAAATTCAAATTCATTTTGGTAAAAAAGAATTTTTATTATTAATTACATAATTGGATTAATGTATTAAGAGAATATCCCAAAGAGCTACATCGTACACAAACAATGGATTTTTGATACACATGTGTAATGAATACTCCAATTTCAAACTTCATGAAAATATTGATGGAGGCTGTCTCACCTATGGTGATAACACATTGTATAATATAGTCTATATAGATACTATTGGTTTTTTTAAAATTATAACATTGTAAAAAAAATTATATACATGGAATAATACATAATTTTATTAATATTATACAATAATGTGATAGTTTTTTAATTTTTCTTTTGAAAATGTCGTTTTCCAATGATTTTGACTCAAAAGAAAAACTCTTATTTTCAAATCCATGATTTTATAATTTTTATATTATTAAATTAATATCACTTGATATATAATAAGTTAAATGTTTCAGTTCACAAGATAGTGATTCGTGGATATAGCATAGGATCTGTGGTTATTATATCACACATACCCTTTTCAAAATTATATGAATTCAACCAGGATGATATTATCCATATTTGAATTTAAAAAATCACATTATGTTTGATCTTTTCCAATAATTTACTAAACATAAATATTTATTTAAATAAGAAAATTATGAATCCACCTCAATTTGTTTTCATCTTATACACCTTAATTTATTTGGGATGTCCCATTATTCAGGTATAATAGGTTAATTTTATAATTTTATAATAATCAATGATTTTACATGATTAATTTGTTTTTATTTTCAGGATCCTAAAAATATGGCTTGTAATTAATTTATTAAATATACCTTGAATGTAAAAAATTGAAAAGTCTATAATATCATGTCTATTTGGAGTAATAATGGGTCAGAGTTTCAAAATAATTATTTTGATGATCATTTTAATTCATAAGGTTAAAATAAATTTCACTCCTAGTAATACCCATCAAAATAGGGTTTTTAATTGTTGGAATCAGACTATGTAAATAATTTCAAGAATATTATTGAATGATTTTAAACTCCATTATTTTTTGGGACTACGGTGGTCAATACTATTTGTTATACCTTTAACCTTGTTCTTGTAATAACACCCTTAAGAAACCCCACTATGAGATTTGAAAAAAAAACATAATGTTAGCAATTTTATGTCGTTTTTGTGTTAATGTAATATTCAAAACACCAAGGATATATTCAAAAAAATTGACCCTAAATAGGATATATATATTATTTATAGGTACTATGTCTCTTGAAATGCATATCAGACCATTAAGAAAATCACCATGACCATAGAAGTGTCCATTGACATCGAATGTGATGATAAATTTTGTTAACATCATTCCGAAATTACTGATATTGGGATTGAACTAGAAACATTAAACTAGAATCAACCACCTACATATAAGGAAATTGATGTTGACAATAAAAAGCATCAATACCTTTACCAATGGATTGGGTAGAGTCTAAATACCATCCCATTGAAAATATTTTCAGTGATTTTCAAGTAGGTAATCATACTAGAAGGTTGACATTAAATGAGGATGAATATCAATATTTAGTTTCAAACCCAAAACCACATACATTTGATTATGCCATTAATACTGAATAATGGTTACATAAAATGAAATAGGAGTTGTACCAATTCACTAAGAATAAATCATTCCTTTAAGGGTACCAAATGATATTTTAGAAAAAAATTATATGGGAAAGGTAACATAACTTTATGAAAATATATAATCATAGAGAAAGACTATAATGTAAAAGATTAAATTAGTTATGGTTTGGAATTTTAACCATTCATAGGAAAATACTCTCTTAGAATCTTTTTTGAATTTGGCACCATCATAAATTTTAATCTTATTTAAATTGGATTTGGAAAGACAATTTTTACAATTTTTCACATCGAAAGAGGTTATTGTTGAACCACATTAGGGTTTTAAGGATCCAAAAAGTCTAAATTATTTTTTAAGCTAACAATATTTCTTTATGTTTTGAGTAAATACTTTCATCATTGTTATGAAATGTTTTCTAAATATCTCTTAGAAAATTATTTTAAAAAGGAAAAACCCAATTTTCTATGTTTATGAAACAAATTTCAAAAGACTTCATAATTTTTCAAATCTATATTAATGATTTAATTTTATTTTCTATAAAATAATCCCTTTATAATATGTTTTTATATTTAATGAGAAAAATATTTGAGATGAATTTAATGGGAAAATTTGTATTTTGCATTATTTTCAAATTTCTAAAAATATGGGTGGAATTATTATATGTTAAATAAAATAAAAAATTAAATTTAATGTATTTTGTTATAGTTCAAGATAATGATATAAGTACTCATATGGTTACTTCTTGTTAGATAACATTGTATTAAACTGGTAAATTCATTGAAAAATTCATTATTGATGTATGATTGGGAGACTTCATTACATTAACGCAACCCGAATGAATAATTTTTTAGTGTTTCTCATTGTGCTAATTTTGAATAAAATCCTAAATAATCTAATTAAAAACTATTGAATTTCATTAAAAATATTTAAATGATTCTAAAAATATTGGGTCATTTATGAAAAAGATACATTTTTTCAACTTACGAATTTTCTGGATGCTAATTTTAAAGGATGAAAATTAAAAAAAAATTACAGGTGGAACATATAATATTATTATAAAATAAATAGTCTCTTGGAGTAGTAAAAAGAAAAAATTTGTTTCTATTTCGACCAATGATGCCGAATATATAGTTGTGGGGAGTTATTACACCATAATTATTTTGATGAAAACACTCTCTAAGATTATGGTTTAAAATTCAATTATGATCAAGTTAATTGTGATAACACTAGAAAGATTATTACCCATTAGAATCCCATTAAATACTCATTCACTTGGAAAATTTACCATAAGAAATAATTCTTTCTATATCACATTCAATGGTGTGATATCTAGTAATAGTTTATTAGCATGGATATCTAAATAGCCAATAATTTATAAAAATACCCTTGTGGTTGGACATTTTGATTTTATTATGGGGAAGTTGGTATGGGTGGCTTTTGATATTCTCTTTAAATAAGGAATTCCTTGGTCATATCAATATCATTACTTTCCAAATTATATCTATATTGAAAATTTATATCTATTGAATTGTGTATCAATTATTTGGAAATTTAATTAGATGTTAATTTTGATCATGTGTTATTGTATTAATCTTAATTTTAATATTGATTTGTTTTCTTTTCGTGTCAATTTACATATTTTATGACAAATCTCCCCATGTACATACCATATATCTTGTAGTACCTAACTAGGTATTGAGTAAGATTTAATGGAACAAATGTTCTTGAATTAACTAATTGAACATTTGGTGGATCTCAGTGGTTAATCGTTGATTTTTCAAAAAACATGATTTTCCATTGTGTTTATTTTTTTAAAACATCAATTCCCCCAATAAAAATCAACTTAATTGAATATTTTATATCATGTTTCACATCTCTTGGTTCATTTTATGTACGTATTTACGAGTATTTTTCATTTTTTTCTTTATATCTCTATTCAAGGGGGAGCCAAACCTATTTCAATACCAATTTTTTTTAATTACGGACTCCAATTGGAACACAATTTTAAGCATGTTGAAATCCATAATATTTTACATTAATTGAGTTTTTATTTATAGTTATATTTCTTGTTTTTTAATATTTTTACTTCAAAAGACAAAATATAATTATTTATTATTTTATATGTATATTTTTAAACATGTAATAAACATTTTAATAATTTTAGAACACACAATAGACGTTTTTTAGATTTAAAATATTTGTGGGAAATTTAAAATATTTTTAATTTTAATATATATTCAGTCATTTATGAAAAGTTTTTAATATTTAAAAATTTGATTTACCTATGGAATAAAAATATTAGTTTTATTTTTTAAAAGCCATTTGGTTTTCATATCCATTAAAGGAATTTAAATTTTGTGTTATTTAATAAAGATATATAATATTTATATCTCTACTATTTATTAAAAAGTGTTAATATTATTAAAGTCCAATAATAAATTACCCCTTATGAATTGATCATTTTTTATAATCCTTAACCATATTTTATTTTACATTATCTCATGTGTTTTTTACAATCACAAATGGGGAAAAAGATATCAAGGTATACTGTTTAATTCATTGTATAGTCTTATTTTCCCCATTTTAAATGATGAAATAGATATGACAAGTTTCATACTGATGTGGAATTTTTAGTTATTTCAAAATTATTCAGTTATTTTATTTCAATTCTTTTTAATGGTTAATTCTTTTTTGAATTTAATTGTTTTTTAATATTAATTTAAATGTATGTGTTGAAAATAATATTTTAAGTTCCCATGAATATTAGATCTACTTTGATAAGGTGTGGGGGCTAATCAAAAGTGATATTTTACCTTCTTTATTTTATAAAAATAAACCCTGAAAATATTTTAAGGTTTCAATAATCTCTAATTTATTTCTCAAACTCATTCATATGAAATTTATTGGAATATAAATCAAGGAACACTTTATTTACAAGTTTCACCCTCGTTTATGTAATAACATACTAGCCGTGTCGACCTCCATATACCCACATAACATTGTTGAGATATTAAGTGAATACAATTGAGTCAACTACTATCAGTATCCTTATATCTCCATAAATGTAATTATAAAAGTTCACATAAGTTTTAATTTTATCTTATACCTCAAATTCAAAATATGACAATAAATATTTGTAAATAACTCCCAAAACATGGTCTAGAAAAGTTTTTTCTAGTTCACTCTACATCAGGTGTGATTTTATCAGTTATTCCTCTATTTTCAACCATTATGAGCCCATCTAATGCGCTTATAAATAATATTACTACTTACAATGTGATTAATTTATCATACCTATTTATTGTGCCTCAATCAGTTGCACATGTTCCTATTACACCACTTTTGGGTACCTATTTTTCAACATAGTGATTCCATGGTGGGAAACATGATATGATCTTATTACAAAAATGATATACCTCAAATATCTCTCACAAATAAATATTTCGTTTATAAATGGTAAATGTAACACTTAATATTACCAATCCTCCTCCAAAAATAAATTTTAATGCCTCATCTCACAAAAGTAAAATTATAATTTTCTAGCCCAACTAAAATTCATTATATTGTATTAAAAACATAAATAAAATACTTAAATATTTCTAAAAACTGTACATCAAAAAATTATTAAAACATCCATAGAATGATTATATAATAATTTTTTTGAATTAATAGCTCACTATCATCATGGTTAGAGACGTTAAAAGGTTTATATAACTATCATTAGAAAAATAACTAGAGAATTTATATATTGTGCCTTCATATGAACTCCTCTATCAGATACTGTTCTATCTGACACCCCTCAATTCAATCTATATCGTGTGATAGACCTGGTCTAGTAAAATTAGACTATACATATCTTTTACACTTCACATTCATCATCTATTCAGTGGAATTTATAGAAGTTTTTTTTAACATGATACAACTATTTTGTTTGAATGTTTCTGTTCAGTCATTCTACACCTATTTAAACTATATACAAAGTTTGTATTACAATACTCAGACTAGTAAAACAATATATATTTAATTTTTTTTATTTGATATGTTTGGTATAAATGATTCTCTATACATAGTATGATGACTTCCTAAAATTATCAATTTGCATGAGGGACTTCATTCATATCTATATGATGAGACTTGGTACCTTTCAATCTAGTAAAACTAAATGAATTCATCTTATACTAGAGTTACGAGGCCTCTATCAAAACATTTTATGATGGATCTGACATTGTCTGGGGTAACTATTTCTGATATACTTGATTTTTATTATTCAAAAAGTATGAATCATCATTTATTCATAACATTAAACATTGTACAACATTCCACAAACAATATTACATATTGAAATTTCTAGAAAATGTATATATTTGAAAATTTCATAGAAGTTTTTCTAATTACAATGTACATCTACAAATCCAACATTGTAACATTGAAATTTGTAGGATCTATATTTATCAATATCGTCTTGATGTATCTTTATGTTTGTAAAACTTATTACCGTTGTAAAAAATATGCTAAAAATTAAATTGTATCATAATCTTCCATTTTTATGAATTTTTGTTAAAATTACCAACAAAACATTTTCACCAAATAGACAAAAAACATTCACATAAAAATGTTTAAAGAAAAAATTTATTTCATGAAAACAACCCTGATTTTCTTTTGTCTCACTCAATGGATTTTTTTTGTAACAATCATACCAAATAAACCATTTATTAAAATTCATAAAACCACAACACTTCTCATAAAGAATGTTCAGACACCACACCACAAGTTTTAAGTAACTTTTTATTGAATTATATCCCTATGAAGTAATAAATATTCAATCCATGTTATTTAATGTCTCACCCTCAACCATTTTCTCCCCCGTTCTATAAAACTATTACTACCCCTTTCTCTATAACTCCGACCAAGGATCTACAAAAGACAGAGTACATGGTTGAAATATCTCATTACATTTTCTAATAGGTTCCAAATGATAATTTGGTAATTTATATAAGACCTTTTTTATTTCACTTGTGGATGATTAAAATGTACGTGAAACATCAATTCCTCATATATTTTCCATAACATAAATTCGGTTAAAAAATCATTACTTTGTATTTTGTTAAAATATACTCAATTGTAACATCTAATTTTGAATCTTTAGACTTAATTTAATGATAATTAATATCAATGTGATTTGATTTAGAATGTTGTAATGTGTTTTTAGAAAGATTAATAAAACATTTATAATAAAGGATAATATATCATGGGGATTCAACATTCACCTTCAAATATTCGAGGTACACTTTCGTCCACATCATTTTCATTCATGAATGGGCGGTAGAAAATTATTATTCTTAGTTTTTACTCATCATAACTAATGCTTAGTTCATATTATGCCTTCTCACACACATATTTATAAAAAAATATAGTTTCTTATCATTTTAATTTTTAATAATTATAATCTCCATCCTTAAATAGCATTAGTGTTACCAATAATGGTCATTTCATTTCTTTTTCTATAAATCATTCCATAATCAGATATTATTTAACATTACTATGTGGCCTTTTAACACCCAATATATGTTATTGTTTTGTTTCTCTGTTATATCTTCTGCACAGAGTTAAAAAAAATTTGGTCTTGAATTAGTAATATAGATTAAACACATGATCGACTTCTGAATGTCCTCTTGATAAACCCCATTCCTAGAATTACCATTACTCATATTCTTACTAAATGATATAGGTGTATAACCATCTTTTGTATCGTCCATTACAACTTATTAAATAAATTCCCTGGAATACATTTCTTTAGAATGTAATATGAATCTATTTTTTTGTACATGTATTCATTGATATGATTTCAACTCTTTGGTCAACGATATCTCAATGTTTCGTTTCATTTTTTTAGAAAACTTTTAATAATTTACACCCCTACAGTCCTAAAAATTATGTCATCAATATAAACATTGACAACCACTAAACATATTGTCATATCATTTAAATATAATTAAAATTAACTTTTAATTTAGAAAAGTCCAACAACTTTGGGAAACTGTCTTGTTTTGAATAGAAATAATTAGGGGCATGTATTAATCAGTATAATTCATTCTTCGGTCTACACATCATTATTAAATCATTTAAAGAATGAAACCACTAGGATTCTTAATATAATATTATTCATTAATATTAATTTTAATTAATTATTAATTAAAATTCATCTAATATAAATTTTAATTTTGATGAGTATAATTAAAAAATAACATTTTAATAGTCTCAAGTCATAAAATATGGAAGAACATTTCTTCAAAATCCATACCTTTATCATGTGAGAAAAATTTGTGAACAATCCATGATTTATTTATTGAAATTTCACCATTTTTACTGAGATTATTATTGAACACCCATTTTCCTCCTATAATATTCTTTTTTATTATTATAGAAACAAGGTATCGTGTGTCATTTTTTACAATTTGATCTAACACTCCATTCATCCCATTTAACTATCCATTATGTTAAACTAACTTTGAAATGGAATGTGGTTCAACCTGTGTGATAAGTGACATCTAATTAAATAATTTCAATTTAGGAATTATTTGAACTAGATAATATTAGTTTCTAATGATATTATAATATTCAACCTATTTTTATAATGATTGAAACATTATGTATTTTCATCTAGTCTTCTTTTTCTCATAAGTAGACTGATCTAAATCAACTTATACAAGAATAAGATCTCTATCATCATCCTTCTTGTTATATTATTTAGAAGTAATCATATTATATGTGATAGTATCATCTATAAAATCGTTAATAAATTGGGTAATGGAAGTAATATTTTCAATAAATCTTACATCAAAGGAATCAACCAACTTATATTTGTGTTTATTTAATAATTTGTAACATTTCTCATTGGACATGTAAAAATTTAATATTAATTCTTTCTCTTTTTCATGTAAATTTCTTGAATTCATAATTTAATGATTTTTTAAAAAGGCTCCATAATGACATAAATTATTTTACAATAGGTTTATTCTTATACAACAAATCATAAGGATCCATTCTTTATTCAGATCGAAGTAAGAATTTGTTCTGAACATTATATTTGTCATCTAATTGAAGTCACCAATGAATGTATTAAAGTAAAATTTAAAATATATTAATTAGTGTCTCATCTAACACATATTACTAGATTGTATGAGATAAAGAGGTCTAATGGATTGGACTTCAACTTTTTTAAATCTTCCACTAACCATCATTCTATTTCAGCAAGTAATAGAAAACCATAATATTTAATTCTAGTTGTAGTAAGTCTATTCCATTATAAATTTGTTTATACTATTATTTCCAAAATCCCCAGGCCTTCAGTTCCACAACTTGTTTTCATTATCAAGAAATAAATAAAAAATAAAAAAATGGATCTTCAATATATAATATATTTTCACTGGTTTTTTCTCTGTTTGTAACAAATTTTTCATAACGTGAACAGTATATGATGCATGAATTTTTTTTGAAGATAACATATCTACAATCATCATAGAGTAAAATTATAATCAGTATGTATTGATTAATACAATAAATAAAAATGATTTCCTTTGGATTAATATTACAAGGATCAATTTCAGTAATTATAATTCATCTTATTTTTACGAAGCTATCATTTCTGAACAAATCCTACCCTCCATAATGATTGTAGAATTTTTTTTAAATATCTAGATAATAAATCAATGTCTTTATTTTTCTTCTTCCCAAATTATTTTTCTTCTCTTGTATAAATAAATTTCCCCATAATTGTTGTCATAAAATCATTTGTGTATTTCCTAATTTGTTATGAGAACTTCTTTTCTTTTCATAAATTTTCATTGGATTATCTATGATACAATTGAATATTTATTTATTTTCTTAAAATTTTTCACAACCTAAGTCACGATCTGCTTCTATAGAGATAAATGTTGTTCCATAAATTATATTCATTATTTTATTATATCCTATAGCACAAAAAAATTGATTAACCTCAATCTTATATATAATTATAGATTATCCTGAAAATATATTTTTAGATTCATCATAGTTTTTAGCTTCTGATTTCTATTAGTGTGGAGAATTATTATATTGGGGGTTATTTTTATCATCCATCGATGTGATTGTTTCTCAAATGTTTTCTCAACCTATTATTTTCTATTGTTTATTCTTCTACATATATGTTTAATACAATCAAATGAAATTAATGTTTAATAAAGTTATATTCCACATGATACTTTGGATGAGTTCATTTGGTATATCGAGATGTTTTACCGTTTATTTTTGAAGCTTTGGTGAAATTATCACATATCTAATTCAAGGAAATTTAGATCTCAATATATTTTTATTGGGTTTTACATATCTCATCATCATTACTTGTAATTTGTCATGAAGATAATTCTATATATTTAACTATTTTACATCATTAAATTTTGTGTTTTTAATTTCTTCTATGTGTACATAATTTTTTAAAAAAATTATTCTTTTCGTTAACTCTTATTCTAAATTTACTTTACAATATTCAATATTATTTAATGATTTTTTAAATAAATGTCTTATGTTGGGATTTTAGCTTGTATACCCTATAGCACATTCTTTCTTTCACTATTTGAAGTATCCACCTTTGTCTCAACACGAGCTATGAATTTTTCCAAAAATTTGTATCCTTTATATATTGAGGAGTGTTAGATTATCAATATCTACTCTTCATTCAGAGTAATCACAATTATTGTTTTTATTCCAAAGATATTTTTCTTTCTTCTAGTAGACTTTTTTATCATCCTTTGATTTTTTTTCATTACATTTTTGATTGAGGGTTTTCTTTAGAATCATTATAAAATATCCCATTTTCATCTATAGATAGTTCAGAGAAAAATGTCCAATTCGTCCATATTTGAAACATTTAAGTGGGAGATTGAATTTATACTTACATTAACCATTTCACTAATTTTTGGAGATACATGAAATAATTATATTATTCAATTTAGAATTTCATATTTATCCTATCATACACATATGTTCACTATCACATATTCTAGAATTTGTACACCTGCCTCAATAGTTATGGATATCTGATGTTTGAGTAACATTTTCAACTTATTTTAGAACTTATATTATTTCTGTGTCTTCAAATTGTTATTAAATAATTATTAATCGATGAAAATTAAAAAATTATTATTTAAATTTATTTTTTAAAATATTTTAAATCCATTCTAACTAATTTTATATATATTAAATGCAATATTTATTTATTCTAATCAAAAACATATTTAAAAACTAAATATTATATTTATATCAAAATAAATATAATTATTTTAAAAAAAATCATGATTTTCATGAAACATAAAATTTATTAGTGGTAGTAAAAAACCGTTGATAGTTCCAAACATTATCAGTGCCTAAAAAAGCGCTGATAATGGCTCCCTTTATCAATGCATTTTTATGGATGATTAAAGGTTAGCCCTTACTTTTCCAATTTTTTTAGAAGTGTTTCTATCAAATAAAACATAAGTAAAAAGTTGTTGTTACATATAAAAGGAAAGGAAAATACAATGAAAGGAATCATAAGCATTCTCTAACCAAACAATTTAATTAAAATAATTTTCATCCAAATATACAAACAAAACATAAATATGAATCCTCTAAACATATTAGAATGAATATATTAAAGGTTAATTACATAACTCCACTAACATATTTTAGTTAGACTTGAATTTCAAAAATAATGCATATTCGCTTCCCAACCATCCATGTTACCAACACCATTGGAACCAATAATAACTTCATTATCCTCAATATCTTTTTTAGCACTATTTTAACCATTCTTACCACTACCAAAATGTTCACAATTTAATCAGCACTGTTATCATCATCATCACCATAAAAATCAATACCAACATTATCATCATATTGTACACCACAAAAAAATTCTAAAATTTTTTACCTATAAGTAATGATAGGTGGAATAATGGAATAATATATGTATACTTTGGTTAGGATAGATATTTATTAATATGTGGGAATAGATGTGGTGAAACTATCAAATGAAAAAAATTCTTGAAATTCATGAATTCATGATTGACAAACTCATTATTATTATGTAATAAATTTAATTCCTTCCTATTCTGTTGAGATTATTCTTATACTCTGTTGGATATCTCCATGTTATCAGTTAAGAAACACTCTACCTTAGTACAGGCGGTTTTAGATTTTTTGAATGGTGAATTCAAATATGTTCATGGGGTAATTTTTCTCTCTCCAAATATAAAACTCTTCCATCATGCTCTTAGATATAATATAATGTAATTTATGATTTTTTTCTAATACATCATATAATATTAGGTCAAGATATTCTAAACTAATATGTTCACATTATGAACCATGAATTTAAAAATTCTTTGATAAAATAGAACAATATATATAGATATATTAATTTATAAAAAATATTCTTACAATTATCTATTACGTAGATCCATTTAGAAAATTACAATATTTTTTATTATGATTTGAGAACAACAGTATTCCCAAGGAACATATCCTTTGATATTTTATATTTTTTCCTATAATACATAAATATATAATAGTCCTTATTTACAAATACATTAATCTGTATATGTATCGATGAATGATTATCTTAAATGTTATTGGCTTCAATTCATGTTCTAAAAAAGAATTCCTCTCCAAAGTATGTTATTAGGCATTAAAAATATTATATTATTATTCATTGGGGATGCCTCCTATATAAGGACATCATTATGATTCAATTTTTTTAAAATGTATAAATCCTATAAAATTTAAATAAATAAATTATCATTAGGTATTTCAAAATAATTTTTCCTTTATTAAAAATATAACATAATGGAAATAAAACCCAAACTAAAATAAATAAAATAATTACATAAAATAAGCGGTCAAAATTATTAAGGATCAATAATTCTCTTTGGAAGTGAATTTCACATAAATAAGTAGTTAGAATAATTTAACATTTTCGTGACCTTCTTCTATATAGAACCCCTAATATTCTATAATGAGATATTAAGATTTCCCCTAAAGACCAGATCCAGTAGGCCCTAGGTTGGAGACAAGCATCAAGGTTATACCACAAATGATGGGATATATTATCCTCAATTAATCCTAAGAAAACTAATAAATTCCAATAATTGAAAATCCATAAGACATATAAAAATAAAAAATATTCCGCAATACTATAAATATAAATCAAATACATTATGATTAAATTGTAAAACAATGAAAATAGTCCTATGATTGCAACAAAGTAACAACTCGTATCATTGATCCAGTGTTATCCATCTCAATCACCCAAGGCATTATGGAAACATGAAATATAATTATATATATATATATATGGGTGGGAATAACATTTATAATCAGTAGGATAATACCCAATATCACTCATGAAAATGAGAAAAAAAATATACTAATGCCCTAGTGAACAAAGAGTATAATCAAAAATCACATTAAAGGATAACTAATCCTCGGCTTTACGAATTTTTCTCAAAAAATACCACATCCAAGTATTATGTGATATCATGATATATATATATATATATATATATCAAATCCACAACATCCACTTTCTGATGATCTTGTCAATCTCACCCAACATTAGACTTCTCATGCTTCTATCTATTCCTTGTTTACCAATCACTTCCCCAACAATTTATATTTTCTCACGACTCAAACCACATATCACATAAAATGGTCCAAACCACATATCTGATCTCAGGGGCCGAATCACATATCTCATGACCACAATAGTAAGGTGTCATAATGTGAAGAAAATTAACCTCTTTCCCTCCTCCCAACACACATGACCCACAATACATATCATCTCATCCATCACCTATATTTTCAGAAGTAGCTACTGAAGGGAGAGAGGGGAAGAATGGGTATTTATCTTTCCATTTCCCCAAAATCTAGGATATCATAGAAAACACCATTCCTATAACATTTGTCTGAATATAAGGTAATCCAACTCAAGTGGGGTATGCAATGAAGTCCCAAAATATAGCACAAAACCATAGACAGGGGGTGTGGGGCACTCAACAAACCAGATACACCGTGTGATTACCACTATCATGCAACCAATTGTTTCCACTAATGTAAAAAAATTAACCTCCATGCTACCGACATAAATCCCCCACAACAAAATTTTTTCTAATTTTCAATCCATTAGATCATTACATTATTAATATAAATTCAACCTTACCTATAAAATTTATCCTCTTACCATCTTACATGATGTCCTTTAATTTACTAATAGGCTATTATCGATCACATCCTATAGACAATATGCCATATATAACAAATTCTACCAAGCCTCCCACCATTATGGAAAACAAGACACAAACAAATAAGGCAACCAAGACTGAAACCACTAAGGACACAATGTTATACTCGACTAAGAAAACAAAATTGTTCACCATGATATCCACCATGTCTCACTGAACTATATCAATCATTCTGTGGATATCTAAGGACACTACACAACTCAAAAGTATTCCAGTATGAAATAACAACTGAGCAATTATATCACACATTTTTCTTTTAGATTACCATATTTTGGTGTTTAATTATTTTAATGGTACTTTAAAATATGTTATCACACTAAGGCACAATATCATAATAAGAATAACATTTCAAAAAATCAATTATCAATTTATAACCATATGTAAATAGTTAAAATATTAATAAAACCATTATCATCATGTGATTACCATAATTAATTTTCCAATGTCATAATTCCAATAATTATTGTCATTTTATTAATTCTTACCCTACAATCAAAGAGAGAAAATGCACGATAATTTTATATATTTTAATAAAAGACTAAGGAATCAAAACCTCTACCTCAATCAAAACATCAAGGGGAACCACCAATCATAAAAGTAGATTCAATGAAACAAACCTCACTGAGCTCCAAGTCAAACCCATTAGAACACTACCATAATAAACTGTTTCCAAACCATACATCGAACTCATCCCAAAATAGAGTATCTTACCACATCAAATTGGTAGACAAAAGGATGGAATGAAAATGGAAAATTGGAGATAAAAATTTATATTTAATCAATGGTACCCAATCTATCTGATCTATGAGATTAGAATCTTAATGAAGAGACAATCAAGGGTATTATAGGGTGTCAAGATTCAGCCAAATATTTATGATTAAAAATCTAATTTTCAAATAAGTTATGTTGGAAATTATTTTTATCGAGGAATCCCTAGTGGCATCACATTGATGTGGAAACAACATACCACATCGTGTTATCCTTCAGTTATAGGTGATCTGAATATTTGTTAGCCATCTCCTCTTTATTACACATGTTTTTAAAAACATCTTCAAAACCAGCTTGATAACCACCATGGCCAACAGTAACTGCATTGTGAACATTCTATTACTATTTTCAACTCAACAGTCCAAGAACCATGACATGATGAGACCTAGATCATTGTGTTACAGAGTTGAGCCTTCAAATATCTACACCCAATACATCAACCCTTACATGGTGTTTCTAAACTAACCAATTTTCAATAGGTTATATCCCTTGATAAATTTCCTACAAAATGTCGATACAAGTCATTTTTATCCCTATGGTGCACCTAATGACATTTGAAAACTCAAAATTCCCAAGGGTCAATGACAACCATCCCAAATAAAAAAAATGACCTCAACTCTATCACAAATATCCTCCTTGTCGTAATTCATTTAATTGATTATCATAATGTTCATCACCATGATATGGTGTCTATAAAAATAATGAAAACTACTCCTAATCATCTTGAGTATCCCAAAGATCCTTAAAATATCACCCAAACCTCATGGAATTAAAAATTAATGTCTAGGAAGGTATGTACCATTACATAATAAAACAATTAATCGATTCTCATCCTAATGAATAAAATCACAACCCAGATCAGGAAAAATAACCCAAACCACCAACACTACCTTAAGAAATACCTCATAAAAAATTTATGAATCCATATTTTAAAATAAAATATAAATATCCAAAGAACCATCATTTCCCAATGCAATGAGAATGGAAAGTAATAATCCCTCTTAAAACATTAGGAATATAAACAAAACATCATTAATTGAAATAGATCTCAAAAAAATCCAGATACTGAGTTTGAATTAGTGACTCAAGTTACGATTTACACTCTTCTGGGACTCCATGTATCCAAAAATCTCAATAAATATGGTTAAAATTCCTGTTCAACAAACACTTGTAATGATCATAAATATCAACTGGTCACTTTATAAATTTCATGTCATCCTAGATATCCAACTCTCTAAAGTCAATTTCATGTGATTAATCATGAAGATACTAATAATTATTCGACACATGAATATAATTGTAGATTCTATCTATCAATATGGGAATATACAATAGGTATACCACCTTTGTAACATTCCTTAAATCATTGAAATCATGATAAACTGGGGTAAGAGTTATCTGCATTAACTATCCTCCATTTCCTTTAATGAGGGAAAGCATTTAAAAATACTCTCAAAAACTAACTATAGGGGAATCACCCATCAATCAACATAAGCCTTTTGATAGTACTTCACCAATTTCATCATATCATGAAGCACCTGAATCATCTTTTTCATGATATACAACACATCAAAATAAAGTAATACAACCTACCTGATCTCGTTCTAGTATAGTGGGCATCCACATAGTCTCACAAATAACTCCTTAAAGGGACACAATAAAATACATAAAAAAGCCCACAACATATACTACAGTTATTGGATGGTCCATTTGGCCTACTAGCCGGTCTAATGGTGTAAAATAGTGATATGGAATAACTGGGAGCCATAAGCATAATGTAATCATCTTTAGAATCGTGATGTAAAATGAGAATATTATTCTAAAATGACAATCTTTGGGAATCCATCAAGACCCATTATGTCATATATGTTCCATATCACTATAATATCCTTGTTTGATAACAATCGGATAAGGAGAAAGTTCTTAGACTTCATTGATTAATCCTTGATAACCCATATATCCTCATATCCTCCTTAATAAATAGGTAACATAATAAAAAACCATATGGATTTCCTCGAACATACACTTGGGTACATATAAATGTAGCAACAACACACCATGAACATGATGATTAGACATAAGCTGCTGGAAAACCAAATACATTGCAACACATTTTGTCACCACCCATTTAATCCGTGACCACCAAATCAGTGTTTCAAAATCATGATACATCTTGGATACAGTAGGGAGTAGTGAATGTAAATTTCATGGGTTATCTCAAATGATATGTGTGTTTTGGTACTTAAGTGATGCAAAGTGTTGGAAGAAGGTAATCTCTCAATGAGGAAGTGCATAAAACAACTTCATAAAGATAATATTAAATATAAAATAATATAAAATAAAACATTAAAATTATGGGGGGGTTATGGTTGATAATAAAATAATCATTTTTTAAAAGAATATATTATTGATTTGATTATTTCATATAAAATATGATAACTAAACCAAAATGAGAATGTTTTTTTTTTGAAATTTTATTTTAGAATTTGTAATAAAAATAACTATTCCTAGTAAATTAATTATTAATCACTATAATTCAAATTAAAATACAATAAATTAATATCCCTTGATTTTTTAATCCAAAAACACATTTATATTTTAATTTAACCACAATGATGAAATGAATTAAATCCCGTGCTACCATCGTAACATGTAATCTTAACACACTCAATGGATTGTCCATCCAATGAAAGATTATAGTCAGTGGTGAATTGGGGATCATTTATATACATGGTTTGAGGATTAGTTGAGTTTAGATATTATATTTTTACCCTACTAATTTATCGTATAATTGTTTATTTTGATGATTAATATTGCACTCTCACAATTCATACATTACTAAACCTTTCACACTTTTTGTTAAATGTTAAATTGATTTATTGAATTATTATAAGATAAAATATAAATTAATATATCTTATTAAGTGAATTAATGTACTTCAATTATTTGGATAAAAAATTGAATAAGGTTATGATTATATTTATTAATAAGAAAACCACTCTTCCATGGGTGGAGTAGCCATCATTAAAGTGACACGTATATGAAATGTTTTAGAAAGAAAATAACCTGATCATATTTATACTATGAATTTATAGCCCAAAAAAGATAATTATATAATCATAAAAATGAATAAATTGGGGAGAAATATAAGATAATGAGGGAATTATTATTCATGATCGATAATGTTACATCAAAAAAGACGAAAATAAGATAATTTTGGAATAGATCAAAATTTGTGAGTATCCCTCCATCAATGGTACTTTAAAAAATAAAGTAACCAATTATCAGCTAGTCCCAATACTATAATACATGGTAAAACACATTAAATGGGGGAGAAATAAAAATTTATAGAGGATATGGAAGGATGGGGATATAAAGGGTTACTTGGGTGCATGGAAAATTCATAAAAATATTTTAATAAAAATTTCACAGACTTGATGACCGTGAAAATGCATAAACAAGATAGAAATCTACAATTTAGTTTTTTAGAATCGTTTACTATATCTATAATACAAATTTAAGGTCAATACAAGTTCATATGAGGTGGATATCGCCCAATTGGTGAAGTGGTGTCTTTTTTAAATATTTTTTGTCTAGTTTTGACTTCATATCACATTTAATCTAATCAAATTAAAGACAAAAGTCAAATGGATTGAAGGGAAGTTTTATCTTATAGAGTAAATAATTATTTTATGTAATGGTATTTTTAAATAATTGACATAAAAATATTTATGGCTGATAGACTATTGTGAAAATTAATGTTTCAATGCTATAATTTTCATTAATTTTGAATGATCTAACCCAAAATATTGGATAAATAAAAATTAACATAATGTGAAGAAATTATATCATTTATTATTAAAAAAATATTCAACAAATATTTGTTTTATAATTTAATAGCAAAAGGGATTTTTGAAAATACTATATAACACACTCATGCATTACCAAATGGATGAACACCATCCTTTGAAACATCCACAGATAATGGTTTTATTTGAATATCCCTTATAAGAATCACCATAAATAACATGGTATTTCATCACCTATACCTATGATTCTCTCCTATTTGATACATGCAGCTACTTCAACAAGGATTATTTCAAGATTGATGGAAAGAGACAACCACTTCCATCAATCTCTTTCATAGTAAGATGAAATGTTACTAACCCCTACATCACTCTTCATGATTAACAATATTCTTTAAATGATACATGTTATTTTTTAACAAGTACATTGGACATAACATTTAATTTACCTATGCTGTCAGTTATATTGAAGTCACAGTCCTAGTGAAACATCATCCACCTCCACTATCATATATTTTGGTCACCTTGAGATTAAATATCTCTCAATCTTTTATGATCCATGAATACAACAATGTGTTTCCCTGTGAGGTAATGCTATAAAAGATTGATGTAAAACACTATTGTCACCATCACTAGATCATTGTTGGAATTTTTGGTCTTATGGGGGTGTAAATTAAAGAAACCATAAAATATCTTTTCTCATTTATTCATTAAGACACATACCAATCTCAAATTGGAATCATCACAAAACACCTCAAATGTCATTCTGTACTACCGAAAATGAAGAAATGGGGTGCTAACCCGCCATTCAATAATGTAGTCCAATACTTTCCAAAAATGGTCAGTATAAATTAAATTCCTAGTCCTTTCTTGTTAGTTCTAATAAAATGTGAGCACTCAAAATAAATCTAGACATAATCAACTATTAATAACACACAAGACTGAAAAATCTATGAACATCTATTACATTGTATTATTGTACCCATGAAACAACCACATTAATCATCATGGGGTCTGCTATTAATCCAATATGAGACACCACATGTCAATGGAAATGAAACTCCTATATCTAGAACATATACTTTTATAGTTATATGTAGATATGATGGTGTAAACGAGTTTAAAAAATAGTCTACAAATTCCTTAAATTCAACTCCTCAGAACACAATTATCGAGAATATTATCAACGTAAATGACTAAAAACTAGACTAGTAACTCATAAAATATGTATTTCATGAGTCCCCTGAGCACATTTGGTGCATTTATGATAAAAATTACATAACTACATACTCTAATTGTCTATATATACACTAGATAGAAGTATTTAGGATATCCTCCTCCTTTAATCGAACCATATTTATTCTAAACTATAGCTCAATATAATAATACTATCTACATTATCTAAATTGGTCGAAGTGATTATTAATCTTTGTGAGAGGGTAATTATTCTTAATTTTCACCTAATTTATCCTTCATTAGTTTATACAAAGCCTCAATCTACTAATGGGATTCTTGGTGAATAATACTGGATCACACCTAGAAACACCCTGGGCCAAATGAAACCATTCTATATCAAATCATTTATCTAGGTCCTTAGCTCCCACTCATCTATTGCATTTATTCAATATGGAGCCATCAAAAATAGATGTTAACCTACTAATAACTCTACCCCAAACATGATGTCACATAAATGAGGTATTGTAAAAAACTCATATTGGGCCGAGATGGTTATGACCAATGTAATGGAAAAAGAGGGAGCAGATTGTCTAATTTAAATACTTCAAGTAATTAAGAATGTCTCTCTTTATTAGCAGTGAACCGTTCATTTTCTATAAAATATAGTTTAGTAGGGAAATATATAAATACAATGATTACAACAATGTATAGTGGATCAAGGAACAAAATTCCTTATTCCACTCCAATAATGCTCAACTCCAAGAGGTTGTTTATTTCCACTAGGTCCTATTAGTCTAATACATTGAGCCCACAAGAATGTACATGAAGATGAAAACATTACAATAATACATAACAAAGACTTCATGATCTTTTTAGGGAACCAATTATCCACATCTTAGTTCAAGAAACTAACACTTATCAACGACTGGGTCTAAGAATTTGAAACTCTATCAAAAAAATAGAGATTGATTTTATTGATAAAACATATTTCACTTTATAGTTTTTGTAACAACTAATAGATGCATTTAGATCTTTAATAATGTATAGTAACAAATAGATCTTTAGCATGAAATATGATTTCATTAATCTGAGATAGATAAAAGACCAGAAATATTTTTATTCAAGTTTGTATCTAATTATTTTTCATTGAAAAAATTACCATCGTTCTTGAAAAAGAAGATATAATAATAAGGTATAGTAGTAGGTACAATAATTATAATAGAAGTAGCTTCACATGATGATAGATCAATCCATGTTTGTCTCCACAGTGTGTATAATAATGTAAATAAATAAATATATATATATATATTGAATAATTACTACATCTAAATATATATTCCACGCACACACACACACACATATCAATGAAGAGTGGATTTATATTTATATTGTTGGTCGAGTAGCTTATGTTCAAAAATATCTTTAGAAATATAGCAGACATTAATCGTGAACATTTGAACTCAAAATATATTCAAGAGATTCATAACTTCCCATTATAATAGTAACAATTTACTCTGTTGAATATTAGTACTTAAGATGATCTTAATGACCCTTTGAATCAGATGTAAATGAGCTTTGAACATACCATTAATATCGTCAAGACCATTGTGTAAATAATAGATAAAAATTCATATTTAACTATATGATTTTTAATAGTCAAATGTATGGTTCCTTAATAAAATGAAGAAAATACCAAATTTAGGGTTGACAACGTAGGGTTAATGTACCATAGATTTGTTTTCTCAAATAGAGGGTTCCTTACTAATGTATAGTTCCTTAACAAAACATAAAATTCCTAAAAACATAAGGATCATTCTAAATGTAGGTGAGATTATCAATACATACCAAGAACCCTAGAGTTAATTATCCGAACTCATTATTCTAAATTTATTTTATATGCACCTTATATGCTCTTCTTGACATATGGTTTTTTCCATACGTTAAACAAGAACACATATGGTATGAAAATTGTTTATAGATTATATTAAAACATTGCTTGAATTCTTCAAAAATTATTCCCCATTGATTAATATATTGATTATAAGACAATAATAAATATTCCCATGAATAATAAATTCCTAAAATTCACTTAAAATACTCATTAGTAATACAAATTTATTAATTTTTTAGAATCGAAACCAAAAATAAATTAATGAAATTTTTGAATCAACACATGCTAAAATCCTCATTGAAAAAACATCCAAAAAACATTTGAATCATTGGGGCCTTCTTCCACCTTATATCTAATATAATCCCCAATAAATTCTACCATCAATGAAAAAATTGAATCTTGAAGTCTATTTCACATTAGAAAACTAAATTCGATGATGAAAACTAAAGTTTAGACATCCATATCAGAGAATTATACTATCCTTAAAAAAATAGACAACCATGAATATATAATACAATATTTCCATGTATAAGGTGATAGCATATGGTTGTATCTATAGTAATAATAAATTCCCCAATTGTTAATGATGCCTCATAGTAATTATACTTCAATTGTACACATCAAAAAGTATCTCCGGCCTCCAACTGATTTAGTCAATACCAAGGGTATGAAAATTCACTCCACATCTAGTTATAATGTGAATAATAGGTATCGTGAAATAAATATGTCTGATGTTCATGAATAAAAAAAATATGGAACCAAGGGTAGACAATAAATTGATCATACCACCAATTAACTATTGCCCCTCCAACTCCAGCACATCCATAGAAAAAATATAACCCCTACAAACTCTGATAACCTTATAATAATGACCTTAATGAAGGCATAATATCATGTTTTCATAATGTAGAAGTAGATGTTCAGGATAACCTATCCTAACTCCACCTACTCATAAAAGAACATCATCAAATTGACATGGATGTTGAACATGTGTTTATAGGCCTTGTTTTTATTTCATGAAAAATTAACTTGACTACCCAAACCATATTGGTTTCCTAGGGCTAAAAACACTTTAATATATAAATTCCACAACCTATGAAACCAAATAACATGAAAAATGTTGTCCTGATGGATGCATAGGTGTTTCTGGTCTTGGATATATGTGAATCTAACTGATAGGTTCATCCCCTTATATTTCAGAACCTTGATTCCTATATCATAAAAAAACCTCCTTCTAATGTTTGGATACTTGAACGATCCTTTAAAATATAAACTGTGGGGGATCCAACCTACTCATTATCCCAATACATCACTTTTTCCTCCTTAAGTACCTTCAAATACATAGGTTATTTATTCAAGGTGATGGTAGAGTAAAGGTTGGTGTGCAATACCTCTTCCAATCATTGGGCTCAAGACTCCTTTTCAAGATATACATTACGGTATAATTATAGAATATCATTAAACATAATCCCCATATCGTGAACACTCACGATCATTTTCATATGTGAGAGGGTCATTTTATTCTAAAATTCCATTTTAATTATTATTAAGAACTCTATTTCGAACTTGTTTTAAAAAACTATCGAGGAAAAGTCGTCTACCCTTCACACTTTGTGGTACAACATCCGCCACTAATGTTCAAATCACATCATCTAACAAAATTCTTGGCGAACCAAGTATATGACCTAAGAACAAATCAAGTAATACATAATTTATGAATCCTACCTCAATTATGTCATCTCTAAATCAGATATGCTACCCTCAAACGTTTCGAAGCTCTTTTATTGAATGTCCTGAAACATCCTCTACCACTTAACATCCTTTAACTTAGGATAAATCCTTCAATGATCTATTTGGTTTTCCTACTAAACCTCTCCAACATGAGCCACACATGGATTATAACTATATGGATTATCTATAATGAAATAATATACATATATTCCTAGATGAAATGGATTTATTTAGATTCATTTATATTAAAACACGTATCTTTTCTAATATTTCTCTAACTAAATCAAATTTCAAGAAAGTATGATTCATGTTCCTCTCCTACGTATTTATCCTAAAATAGGTTTTACTTTAGTAAGAACATTTAAAGAGACCATGGTCCTTGAAACTGATCATAGGGGTGGTGGGGGGCTAAAATCCTACTCCCTAGCTGACCTCCCCACTTTATTCATCCAATAAGTTCATCATGTACTATTTTCTTTTAAAACCATGAAATCCCCACTAGTACTTAAATCTAACAACTATCAAAACTCCCTATTAGTATTTGACAATAAATAAATATGATACCATTATTTTATAAGATTCCCAATCTAGGAACCCCTCTTGGGCCAACATTGGTGATAAGAGTGGACCATTTGTCCCACATCTAATAGAACCAATGTTGGCAACTAATAATACCAGTATAAATATAAATGAATAGAGGAATTAACCTCAATAAAACTAATTAATAAAAATTAAACACCAAAAATTGATAATCCACATGACTTATAAAACTAATCAAATTTTAAAATTTCAGGAAATATAAACCAAATACAAAATTGTCTATGGTAAGTTAACAAAATTGTTTATATGGTAGTGAAACTAAAACAACACTGACCTCCATGCTTGTATTGTCCATCTCGATCACTGAATCCCTATTGGAAACATGGAAAATTATTATATATATATATATATATATATATATATATATATCAAGACGGCCATAAAATTTATAGTCGTTAGAATCATTCCAAATTCCTCTTTTGAAAATGTTATAACAATATACAAATGTCCCAATGAACAAATAGTAGAATAAATAAGAACCTATCCTATCAATTAATCCCTCGTCCTCACTAGGATCACTAATTAAATATCACATCCATGTATCATTGTAATCTCTATTAAAATATATGTCAGGTGACCAGAATCAACTTCCCAACTAGTTTTCTACATTCATCAATTCCCAAAAGCATAATTTCCATCTATTTTATTCATGTCAAAAAATCATGAACCAAAATATATATCTCATCTCTGGTCCCAACTACATATCACATCTCATGGACCAAACTACATATCTCATCTCTGAAAACAACCACAATTATCAAAAATAAGGAAGCATAGTATCACAAATGTGAATGACATAAACCTCATTATATCCTCATACAATTAAACATCACCACAACATATCATCTCATCCACCACATATATGTCCAGAATATTTTGGTGAAGGGAGAGTGAAAAATATGGGGTATTCAAGAATCTATTTCCATGTTATCATATATTAAGGGAAACCACACTTCCCAGAATATATGGGTGTATTTAAGCATATCTATCTTAGGTGGGGTGTGTAATGATATAAAAAATAAAATATAAACTTATTATATAACACACAAAGCTATCCTACTGGAGTCACAGAACAAAAAACCATCACCAAGTGATCATTTGTAAGAGTCCACCAATCGCTGCCACTATTGGAAAATTATAAACCCCAAAAATACCCACATACACTCACAAATCAAAACCCTTATCAATTATTTAATTCATTAGTTCATTAATTATTGAGAAAAACCCGTTCTTATTAAAATCCAACCCTTAACAAATTTAAATCTATAATACATGTCATTCCATTCACTATAAGACTATAATCGAACATATCATATGGTCAATAAGTCATAGAAAGCAATGTGCACCAAGCCACTCACTTATAAGGATGCTAACCCACACACAACAATGTACACCAATCCATACACCAATATGTCTATCAAGATGCAGAAAACTGAGGCCACTAAGTCGCACAACACTAAGAAACCATAAAACACCTAAATAACGCATGTAAACTGCATAGAAAAAAGGATGCAAAATCACTCATAACTATTAAGAAAATAAATAACAACCAATAGGTTCTCAGACACACACACCCTTAATTTATATTATATCATTTTATTATTTAACCATTTAAATATTGTTTTTGATATATTCATCAAACCATTTAATTAGTTCACAAAAATAATGACATTCCAAGAGAAAAAACACTAATGTTATAACCATAAGTAAACAATATCACGGAAAACAATATCAACATGATATTTCTTGAATTCCCTTTTCAATTTCATAATCTCGGTTATTGTCTTCATTATTTCAATTTTACATTTACCCATTGGGATAAAATTCATTATAAAATTGAATATTTACATAAATGAGAGAAAAAACATATCCCATGACTCAATCAAAGCTTCATGTAGAACCATCAATCACAAATAAGAATTAATGGGATTAAAATTACTCAAGATCGAAAGGAAACCCATCAGAACCTCACCAAAGAATTTTATTTCCAAACCATAATTAAAAATATACAAAAACTGAAATTTTAACAATGAACATGCATATAAGACGAGTCGATTATAAAAATAAGAATAGTTTGATTAAAGGTACCTTGAATATAAATAACTCAATATTCTCAATCTCAGTGATTAAAAACCTCAAAAAAGATGATCATGGAGCACTAAGTGGTATTTATGTCCACCCATGCCCAAAGAAGAAGATAGAAAATCAAAATAAGGGTAGGAAGACCCTATATTTATAGGGGATTCTAAATGGGCTCTTCACAATTTGGAAATATCCCACCACTCCATTATATTCCTAAATGAATGAAGTTATAAATATCTAATAGATATTCCTCCTATTTCCATGTGTTTTTTAAAACCACTTTAAATTCACCTTTTCCGCCAACATGGCCAACCTACATTTCATGGTGAACATTCCTCCATTATTTCACCTTTTCATTATAATAACTACATCATGGTGAGATCCATCTCCATGTGATATACAAGTGATCCATTAATGCATTACACCCTGAATAGGGAATTTCTAAATGACATGTTTTCACAACGGATGTTTCTCTGAAATATTCACAGTAAAATAGTTAGAAAATGCGTTTTTTTGATATAGAACACATTTCACTACTATAAAGACACAAAATTCTCTATAATCGACAATAGCCAACTAAAATTGATAACATTTAACCTCATCTATACCATAGAGACTTTATATGTTGTAAAACTCAAAAATGGTAACCACCACACCTGACACAATATTGTGGTATCCCAAAGAAGAACAAAAACATATCCCAAGCCTCTGGATCTTACCTAAGATCCTGATCCAATACTTTGAGCCTTGAGAAAGCACCAACAAAATACTGACATGTTTCATACCATTACAAAAATTACCTTTGAAGAAGTGGAATGAGATTATAAAAATGAACATTGTAATAAAATGATGTTGTGTCTTGTTTATTGAATAAGTAAAAACATATAAATGAGGTAAATATATATACACAATTATTATGATGAAGATTATAATGTCAATATATGTATAGGGTGTCCTATGAACAAGGTTGATGCTGATCTAGAGGGAGATATCTTGGATGATAGAAATATTTTCTAGATTTTAGTCTATTAATGACTATTATATAAATAAACAAGAATATGAATATGTCCATATCTTTTTTTTCAATGTTTCATACTATTGAAGTCTATTTATATATCCCCTATTTTGATTCTTATATATTTATTTTTGTGGTTCTTGTAATTTTTTTTTATTATGGGATGATTTGAAAGTACTATTACGCCACATTACTTTTATTGGTTGTTTGGGTTAGCTATTTTTCTTTGGAATTAATTGCATTTAGAGGATATATCATCTTGAAAAAATGGGTAAAAATTGAGATAATATTTTAACAAATATATTGATAATATATGAATCATTATTATGATCTATTTTTAACACATTCTAATAAATTCCAAAGAATAAATGTGGTCCTCCATTATGTAGAAATATTAAATGGTTGAATCATATAACTAGCTATCCAAACAATGTTATTTTTACACTTGATGTAAATTTAGGCTATATTTTATACTTCATATAACTATTATATTAACATTTATGACCATTTAATTTAAAATAGTAATATTTAGATAAAGGTACATAGATAAAGATGCATGAATGTAAAAAAAATTCAGTTAATTTTTTTAATTGTATTATTTTTACATTCATCCAACACATATGAAATTATATAGGATTCCAAAATACAATATTTTATTTAAATTTACCTAATGTAAATTCATTTTAACTAGATAACCCTTAAAATCAATTCCCCTTCAACTGCTCCATACAAGATAATAATCAAGAATGAATGATCTCCATATCTCTCCATGCACCATAAATCATGATGTTTTAACCTCACAAACATTTGCAATGTCATAATGAATATGAATTGATTAAAATATTAATAATATATTATTATTATGATTTTTTTATAAATAAATAAACTTCCACTAAACCATATTTTAACCGAAACTCAATCATTATGTTGGACATCAACATTCCTCCACCGTGGCGGTTGAATGAGAACGATGTCACTGTATCAAGAATTGGATCCCATAAAAAATAAAATTTGATTACATTATTACAAATCATTTGATTATCCTCATTGAATTAAACATCATGTTGCGTATTCTGATTTCATACAACATGCATACAAGTTTGACCTTGACGTCCATTTTTTGATCCTACAAATAAAATTATATACACATTAGTACATGATATACAAATAATATATTAAATATATATTATATAATATACATAAACAAAAATTAGGAACTACAGGTTCATCAGTGATATATGTTAGAGGGATAAATTAATCAATTTCAGAAACTAAAGTCACTCAAGTAACAAGAGGAAGACAACAGTATAACAAAATGGATTGACGTATGAGAAGTCAATTGTATTCAAGATTTTCATTTATGAAAAGATATGGTAGTAGGGATATTTGATGAAACCACATTGTGTGACCATGTATATTATGTAACCCTCCTTGAATTACCAATAATATTCCTCCTCAATGGATCCTACAAGATAGACATGGAATTATCTTCATCGAAAGAGAACATGAGTCTCAGCCTAGTTGGTGAGGTCTCAATAAGTGCATCCAAGAGACACGTGTTCAAAACTGGGTGGAGACATATATTCTAGGTCAATATAGTAGTACTATAGTAAGTATTATAGAATCATTGTAACATCCACTATTCGGTACTATAATAGCAAGACTATTCATCTGTTTGGGCTTTCAGACCATCGGTTTGGACCTTAGGCCCTTTAAGGACATTGGGCTACCCAAGGCTATTGGGCCAGTAAGGATTTCGGGCCACCTCAGGGGATTAAGGCACCTTATGTCCTTCGTGGCACCTTAAATCTATAGGGACAACTAAAATCCACTATGCCACATAAAATTATGCTTCATGACCAGACATACACTACAAGGAGCATACTTCAGATGTGGAATCAGAGAAGGCGCATTCATGAGATAAAGAGCTAAGTGGATTTTTCCGAAAGAGAGGTTATGGAATTTCCATTGGGACCAACCTGTACATGAATGGGATGCCTAGATAAATAAGTCCTGCAAAGGTGGAGATCCAACATCCCGATGAAGAAGCGGGGAGGATAAATTCCATGTATCTGTAGCCTGAATATATCATAAGTCATATGGGCCATGGAATCTCTATGCTTATGCACCTTGTAAGGGTTATCCATCATACCTTGAAAGGGAGTTTATAAAAAAAAAATAGGGCCTTTGGACCATTTGGGAATAGAAAGTGATGATTCTCCAATAATAAGTAACCTAACATATTTTATTACATATTAAATATATTTTGAAAAAATATAAATGAATGAAAAAAATAATTAATTATACTTACATTAATTATCATTGGTGTCATTCTTATTAGAAACAAATTTGATGAAAGTGTTATTTTATATTATGAAGAATTTTGTGTAGATTTTTGGTATATTATGGCGATAACGATAAATTGATTCACTTTTTATGTGTTTTGTATCATCCAAATTGAGTACTAGAGTCGGAATATCAGATGTCAATTTCATTAGAAAATTTTTCGACTTCCGTTTTTGGTCCAAGAAATGTTCTCTAGTTGAAAATATTATTTGGACTCACATTGGGTCTAGAAAGATGTTTTTGATAAGAGTGAGAAGATTTATTAGAGTCTGAACATCTCAAAACCAAATTAGATGATGCGTTTCTATTATGGAAGTTTTCAACATCATGATTTAATCAAAACCCATGTTTTAATATTTTTGAAATAATGGAGAATAAAATGATTTTTATATTAGATGATGTTATTTAATTCCTAATGTTTTTAACATTAATATGTCATCATGATACAAGTAGGAGTTTATAGAAGAATAGTGATTATAAAGTCAAATTCTGATGGTCATTGTTCATCAGTGTGACAATCCACAGATTCATAATATGTCTAATGGTTGAGAAGTTGTGAACATGAATAACTATAATAGAATATTAGATTTGGAACTAGTTAATCTTATGCAGAGTGTGACCATTCAATCATATGAATTTTCACATTGATCCATCAGTGTTTTTCTGACTCTGATCCATTACGCAGAGTGTTCATTTCAAAATGTAATTAGATGCAGAGTTCTATAAGAGGTATAGTGATTATGAAAGATGTAGTTCTTATGATTTATGAACTAGATGAGACCAGAGACCAATAACTCAGACATATCACAACAATGTAGTCAACCATTTTCAAAAGCTCAGATTTGTATAAATTGGGTTATGTTTCATCAGTCTAAGAGGTGATGCTGATACATCAAAGGTAAGAATAGACCAATCCATTAGATATAAAATTACATTTATAAGTATTTAGATGATAGAATTCAGTAGAAATTTTAATATCAATATATGTATTTGATGAATGAAAATTAATGAAATTTGGACTTTATTGATGATTGTTTTGAAGTGATTTTAATGGCGGTTCTAGAATCCTTATAAATTTTAACCATATTTATGGATTAATAGTTTCAGGTATTTCTGTTATTATGAAGCATCAAGATGATAATTCTTCAATTTTTATGTTTTTTCATTCGGTTCAATTAAATTAGAGTGACCAAAAATCCAATTATAATTAGAATAGTATTAGAATGACATTTTAATTTGATTGGAGAATGGTTTGAAATTTTGGCATCCGGTTTCAACATATTTTGAGATATGATTCCTGAATTTTTGAGAAGAATCATGAAGTGTTGAAAAGCACTAATATAGGTAATGATAAAGTCTCAAAGAAAGAAATATTTGATATTATAAGATTTTTATTATGTTGTAAAAATTGTTCTTACTCCTAACCATTTCACATATATATATCCTATAAATAGAAAGAAGTAATACATATATTATGATGATGATTGAAGTGTTCACTCTTAGAAAATATATAGTGATAGTAATGATGTTTTAGAGAGAAAATGAATAGTTTTTGGACATAATATTCTTGATAAACATATTTTAACAAATAAAAGTAATGAATATAGGAATAATAATTTTTTATATTGAACCATGAAATTTAAATGATATTTTCAGGGAATTGATGAAGTTGTTCAAAATTGATTATAGGTTATCTTTTGTAATTTTTTTTCAGGGTGGATAAAAAATCTAATCAATTAGAATGAATTTTGTATAAATTTAAAAAGTGTTGTTTCTATTTATTTCTAGGTATGAAAGGTATAAATATGTTTTGAAACTCCACAAAATTGGATGTTTTAAAAACAACATAATGAAATATTTGGAACTAAATGGTGATATTTTCATAACTTACTATACAAACATTAATTCTACCATTTTTTTAGGATAATCATGTTCACTATTATATTGATCAATGTGATACACAATAATAAGTATATTTCATAATTATTTTATCAACACAAAACGATTATTTTATAGTCGATTGTGTGGTATTGAATTATTTACAAACCATTATAAAGACTAGATACTCATATTGTGTAGTAAACCTTATCAATACTTACAATTTTATTGGTAATGAAATGTTTTTTTAGAAAAATGAAAATTCTTTAATAGGAGGTGAAGTTTATTATACAATAATGCAAACATGAATGAAAATTATATCACTTATTCAACCCCCCTACCCACATATAAATAATACAGTAATCCAAATTGGTCATTTTCTATTGGAATTATATTGAAGCTTCCCTTCGATTACCCTTCACTGTTGTGTTTTTAAGAGAAGTTTTCATTGACAAATTTAATTGTGTGAATAATAAGAGGATATCTATATTTTTTGGAAATAAGTATCATATATGGAAAGATACAATGTTTACATATCTAATGTATACTGGGAATGATGTCTTAGAAGCTACTACAGATTTATTTACTTCTCTTTATGAAAACATTAATCTTATTTCCTTGTAAAATAAAAATTTGAAGAATGATAGAAGTTATAAGAATTATTTAATCACATCACTTTTTAAAAGTGAGTTCTTTAGTGAAAAGGGATTTTATATAACAAAAGGTATATTTGAATCGTTAAAAACATTTTTTGACGTAAATACAATGGTTAATAAGGAAAAGCTACATATTTGTAAGATGATGTATGAATAACATAAAATGGGAGATTATGAATGTATTATAGAATTCATTATAAGAGTATATGATATTGTTAGCACCATCAGATATCTTTCAGAGAAGATTGAATATTCAATTATTATTGAAAATATCATGATATTTCATAATGATATGTTTGATGCAAATATTTCATCATTGAAAGATAAGTATTTGAAAACTCTATCATTGAATGATCTTCACAGTACTCTAATTACTTATGAAATGACAATAGATGAAGTTATTAAATGAAAAAAAATGTTGATCAAAGGATATTTATTACAGATTACATGAATGTAAATTTTAATAATATTCATAAAGATGAATAATCTAGTGATTATGAATACAAAAAATGAGGTTAGTAACAATATTGATTAATTTTTATCCTTGAATTTCTAAAAAGGTCTAAAGAGGTATCAGATATTAAAAAGGTATGCTAACCTTGGAACATTTTCAATGCAATTTTTTTGTAGTTTTACTACAAATTACACCCAATGAAATAATGAAGATGATACTGATGAAGATGTTAGAATTATAAGTATTTCATGGAAGAAACATGTGGATAATTCAAAATCTTATTCCAAGGGGAAAGAAAATAATTTATCTAAATATTAAAGGATATGTTTTTTTTCTAAAGATGACATGGATAAATTGAGTGAAGTTGAATATAAAAATTTCACTGAAATTTTTAAAGAAAATAAATTTATTACAATAGTGAATGGTGAAGGGTTTGGAAGTAGATATTCGGAAGAAGAGACTGAGTAAGAGTTGTATCCGAAAAAAGATTTTGAAGAGTGTATCAGATTTATTTTAAGTCATGATAGAGTTATCCATAAGTTGAAGAAATAAAATCGTATAGTAAGAAATCAATAATGACTTCCTAAAGAGAAACCAATTTGACTAGAAGAGGTTAATTTTATGAATAATCCTCTTGAAAAAGTAAATAATTTTAAAGAATATTTTGATGTATAGTTGAAAGAAAAGTAAGAAGAGTTGGAACTCATTCAATTTTTTTTTCTAATTCTAAATATGGAAGTACATGTTTTAGAAACACTATCATTGAATTTGGCAGAAATTCTAGAAATATAAAACCTGAGAATAATCAAATAGGTTACCTTAAAAATCATGAAATAAAATTAACAATGTTCCTAAGAAGAAGAATGTAGATAAAAATGTTTATGTGACCAAACCCATTAATAATGTATTTTCTGATGTTTCTAAAATTTATGAGTATGAATCAAAGGTTTCTACTTATTTTGATTCTAATAATGTTGGTATGAAACCCGAGTTGACGATTAAAAATATAGAGGGTAACATAAAATTTTTGTCACAACAAAGTCCTAATGATAAAGATAAGAATGTTGTTGAGAATAATTTTTATAATTCCTAATAGTGGGGAAGTTATAGAGATAAATATTTTTTATATGGATACTATTGGTATTGTAGTGTATTTGGGAATACAAAATGTATGTTTTGGTTTAACCAACAACATTATAATTTTCCCATGAGATATATGAAGAAAGTATTGATGGGGAGTTAATCCTATCAATGTTATTATTATGATAATGATATATTAAAATATGAAAATAGGTTACATCCTCTGGAAACTATTTTTGAAATATGTGAACAACATATAAATCATGCAAAGTTTGTCTTGTTCTATTATAAGAAAAAAAAATATAAATAAATATTCTCAAAATTTAGATGTGAATAAAGATAAAGGGAACAACCAATTTTTTTTAAAACTTCTATCAATGTAAAAAAATGATAACATCCTAGGATTGGAAATAGTTTGTGTCATTCTCATAGGGTATGAGTTTTTATATTATTGGATAATGTTAAATTTTTCATGGAATGAATAGTTACATTTGGAAATGATGGATCTTTTTGAATTAAAGGTATTGGATATGCTATTATTTGGGAAGATAAGTTGAAATCCAAAAAATCCTTCTTTTTTGAGTGGTTTAAACACAACCTTTTTTGAGTTTCACAACATTATAATGGAGGAATTAATGTTTTTTTAGAAAGGTGCAATTTTTGTGAAAAAAATGTATGATGTAAAAGTTTTTACAAAATTAAAAAACATAAAAGGAAACTTGTTTCAAGTTAGATAACTACAAAATACATGCTACATTGGAATTATGGAATAACATAAGTTGTGGAATAATATTTTGGGATATATTTTTTAGAGAAGCATCAATTACTTATCAAAGCAATACAATTCCTGAGATATTACTAATATATTAAGATGAATATATTGGTGTTTTTGTAAATTTCATGAATTTATGATTATTATCATTATATACATGAAAAATTATATTCATTCAATTAACCACCTAAAACTTATTCAGTCTTATATTTCGGGCCCATGATTAAACAATCAACATTGAGCGATAAGAGCTGCATTTCTTTCATTGATGGTTTTAATTTCATTACTTGTTTTATCTGTTTAAACATAAATCAGAATATATTATTATGTTTAATAGTTTAAAGATAATATATAAAGAATAATGTGGGTATTTTGTTAAGAATATGAGATTTGCTAATGATATTGAGTACTAGATTGAAGAATTCAGATGTTTTCATAAAAAACATGGAAATTAGCAAGAGTTTATTACACCATACACACCAAAAAATGTTCTTTCTATATGAATCATATTGAGGATTAGTTTATATAGTCCATTAAACGATAATTGAACGTGTAATTTCTCACTATTTCTAGAGGCATGTGATCGCACTATGATTCACTATTTAATTTTCATCGTTACACCACTGTGCTAAACTCGTGTTGTATTGAAAATTATAAATAGAACATCAAATTTCACTTTATGTATTACTAAATAAATTTTCATCACTATTAAAAAGGTAAATTTTACTTTTATCCTAATTAAATTACAGTTAGAGGTGATTTTTATGGATCATGATGAAGTTCAATTAAAATGGGCCAAACAGCATAGGATACTAGCACACCAATGGAATCAACTGAAAACTAACACTAAACTATGCTAAAAATGGTATCAAAAAATATTTCTTGTGAAGAATATCATTTTATACCTTTCATATTAATATACTCAATGACAATTCATCTATTATGGTACCCATCCAAACTAATAATTCTATGGGATCAAATCTGCTCAAAGTCATAATAGTGGGTTCTGTATGTCATCCATATCTCTAGATGTGAATGTAAAACTATTTTAATATTTTTTAGAGATATTCATGAGTTGGGGATACAACGTTTTAGGATTTTAAAAGTGAGATAGGACTTTATATCCATCTAAAACCATGGTCCATTTTGTTAATGGAAATCAGTGTTCCCAAAACAACCTTCCACATTTCCTATAAATTGCAAGCTTGGGCTCCCCATTTTTCATATTTAACAATGTGAAAATATCTACCATTTTGGAGTACCAATGGATTCATATCCTAATCCTATATGTTCTGAATGCCACTATCACCATAGGGAGATCATGTATGAAGAAGTAGATCCACCTGAGGTTCCTCTTCCTCTCAATGCCAGAATAACTGTGGATGTTCGAGGTGAGAGAGATAAAAACATCTCAGGGGTGTTCTGAATTAAATATTAGCTACTAGTTTTCAATTAATTTGGGTGTTAAAACATTTCCATCCATGTATCGTTCATTATTTATTTTTGGAATGTTTTTATGATTCATTTGATTGATTTTCTTGTAATTTCTAACCGATCAGTGTGTTGTTTTTAGTGCATGACCTGTGTTGTTATGATTGGACGACATAATAATACTTTTCTTACCAACCTTATTGAGATTTAAATTTTCATGGGAATAAAGTATTATATTCATACTTTCTGATCCTTGGAAATATGATTGTTATGTTGAGGTTTGGTTCATCATGTATTGAAATAATTTCCTAAGAATTATTTAGGTTTCCAATTAATACCAACTGAAGAATTAATCCAAACCAAAATGAATCATTAAGACCAATATATTTGAAATGTGTAGCTAAATAAAAATGTACCCTTTATCGCTTATTTTTCCAACACCACTTCGGTTTCACAACTAATAAATTTTATAAATTAAGTCATTTTCATAAATGTTTTTTGAAAACCATCGAATATTTTATAACTTCTGGTTAGAAATATAGAAAACAAAATATATCCATTCTCATTCAAAGATGTCCTAGGGTCTTCCCTATAATATTAATCATCTTCAATATAATAATCAATTTGACATGTCAAGACAACACATTAATTATTCTATGATCATATCAACATGTTCAGATATAACTCAATATTTACTATTTTATGATAATTCTCCAAAGTTGAAAAAGATAAGAGATTTTTTAGTCATTTAATCAAAAATAAAAACATTGAGACCATTGGAATTTTTTTATGGAGGTGAATATTGAATCATTCTTTGATATTCTTTTATTGCAATATCATGTAGACGTTTCAACAAAGAAATATGGAGAAATTTTGATTCTATTGGTGTAAAGAATATTGATAAATATGAGGAAGATACTAAAAAACACATGTAGTTGATGAAGATGAAGAGGTTGAATGAATTTTTATTTGAAAACATTAAAAGGATTCTAAAAATTGTGATGGATAACTAATGGAAGAATCATATTAAACCATTTATAGTGATGAGGAATAATTTTTTATATCTCATTCTAGTCCAAGAACATAGGTGGAAGTTTAAAAAATTATTACTGATAAAAATTAGAAGGTTCAAACAAGAAGGCCATTAAATGTTTTTTAGCATACTTATTTGAACTGAAACATCTACATGGAGGATATTAATGAATCTTTTCAGTATACCTATTGGATTTAAAAAATGAATGAATAGTTTGAACAAATTTAAAAGAATGATGCATGGGAAATCATACCAATGGTAAATGAAAAAAATGTTATTCATACAAATTGGGTGTTCCGAAACATGTTGAATGAAGATGGTGAAGTGATAAGAACCAAGGTAATGTGGTTATTCTATGGTTACTCAAAAATTGAAAGTATTGATTTCGATGAGACTTTTTCTCTAGTTGAAATGTTACAACAATTAGAATCATAATTAAATTTTTTTCACAATAATGTAATAAAATATTTAGAAGTATGTGAATTCATCATTTCTAATAGAATATCTTGATTATGTACTTTATGGAGGACAACAATATGGGTTTGTAATTGAGAAGGATTAATGTTGTGTGTGAAAGTTGAAGAAAGTCTTATATAGGATAAAGAATGTTATGAGAGGTTGGTATCCCAAATTGGATACCATCTTATGGAAGATGAACATTATAAAATAAGAGTTGATATTTATCTATAAATCATTGAATTTATGGAGAATTCCATCATTGGTATTGTATATGATGATGATGATATCATTACTGGTAAGGATGACCTGAATTTTGAAAGAACTTACCAATAAATGATGATGTTTTTCTAATGTCTATTCTTGGTGAAATAAAATATTTTTTTGTTAAAAAATATCAAATTGGAAGAAATATATATTTTATTCTAAATAAATTTATGCTAAGGAACTTATTAAGAAGATTGGCATGTATAATTTGAAACGTATTTGCACACCAATTTTTATAGGAACCAAGTTAACTAAAGATGGAGAAGTAATGCAAGATGACTTTAAAAATTTTCAGAATTATTGGATGTTTTTTTGACTCTAACAACATAAAGAACATTCATTATTTCTGTTGTTACATTATGTGAAGGATTATATAGTTCTCCAATAGAATCACTCCTAATGACATAGAAAATAATTATCTTATATATCAAAGGCATAATAGGAGTTGGGGTCATGTATGATAGCTCACGAAGAATTGAGTTTTTGTGTTATACAGATGTTGATTGGGATGGTAGCGTTGATCATAGAATATCCACATATGGTGGAATTTTCTTTCTAGGAAAATTTTGTGTATGTTAGAATACTAAAAAGAAAAATTAAATTATTCTTAGCAAGACTAATTCTAGGTATGTTGCTTCCACTCAAGCTACAACACAACTTATGCGAGTAGAGACTCAGTTTGAAGACATACTTATTTATGTGATGTTACCTATACTCTTTAGTAGTGAATGTTAGAGTGCTATTAACCTTATTATAAATCTACTGAAATATTACAATTAAAAAATATACATATAAAATATCAATTTATAAAAGAGCATGTTGAATACAATGAAAACAATATAGATTATATTAATTCATTGATACTACTTGGTTAAATTTTCAAAAGACCTATACCCAATGAGGCATTATTTAAACTAAGATTGACCATGGGTGTGCTTCATCATTCTTTCCAAGATTGAGGTAAGTGTTTCGATACATTTTTTTATCTAGTCATTGGATAGTGTTTTCAAATGGGGATAAAAAAATTGATTCATAAATCTATCTATCTGTATGTACTAAAACTATTTAGGAGTCATTTATTTATAAAGCATTTTATGTGAGTTGTAAACTCAATATGTAATTTTCTGATCAATTTTAATAGTTTTGTAATGTGTGTAGGAAAATTGTAATAAGAAATAGAAATGTGAATAATGTTTTGACGTGCTTTTTAAGGATAGAAAGTTGATGATGTTTCTTAAGATGAAACTTTTTTGATAGAATTGTTATTTTAATGATTCTTGATTCCCATAATTAGTTCTCTCGTGTTGGATTAGAATTGTTGTTAAGTAATCCATAGGATGAGATTAAAAAGTTTAGTGATTTATGATCCTTGGATGTCAAGAAGATCCAAAGGGGGATATTGTTGGGGACAAGTTGGAAAAAAGTGTTTTTCATATGCTGGAAGAATATTGTGCTGATAGTTTATTACATTTTTCTCATAAAGATAAATAAATAAAATTTATAATTTTTGGTGATCAGATTGAAGGAGTTCTAAACATATAAGATTAGACACAAATTTCCTTAGAAAAATAATCAGCTTTGTTTTTCTACCCTGGAAGTTTTTTTGGGTGAAATGGTTTTTCAGACACCTCTTTGGTTTGGAATGATATTTCAAATCAGAGTGAGAAGTTGTATTAGATTCTAAATGCATCCAAACCAAATCTAAAGATGTTTTCTTATTCAGAAAGTTTTCAACATCATGATTTAATCAAAATTTATGATCCATTTTTCTGATATATTGTAGAACAAAAGGTTTTTTATGTCTAATGATGATATGATTATCCTAATATTCATAACATCATGATACAAGCAGAGTTTTGTAGAAAAAAATGATTATGAATTCAAAGTCATTTGGTCACAGTTCATTAGTGTGATAATTATCAGACACATAATTTTTAAAAAATGTTGTAAGGTTGTGAAAATGGTGAAGTCTAGTTGATAATATGTTATTGGAACTATTCCATCGGCCATAGAGTCCCACTGATCAATTAGAGGAATTTTGACACTAGTCTGTCAAAAGTTTTTGACACACCAATCCAAAAGAAATAGTGTTTGTATCAAAAGGACATTGGATACAGAATTCAAGCAGTGGGAAAATAATTAATAAAATTAGAGTGTTTGGGACTGATGAACCATCTGATATTAGAGACTGATCAATTAAACATATCAAAATAATATACACATAGATTTTAAAGAATTATATTTTTATTAATTTTGTAATTAGTAAATAGATAAACAGTTGATGATGATAAATTGGAAGGATGTAAAGACCAACCCATTAGATACATATTGTCTCTGATAAGTCTTTTAGAGATAGACGTTATCAGATACATGATCATCAGTATGAGGATTTAATGAATGAAAATTGAATAAATAAAGACTTTTTTGATATTTCTATTGAAGTTATCGTCAAGGGGCTTCATTATATTATGAAATTGAAATAATGTTTATAGAATAGTAGTTTCATTTATTTTAGTTGTTATATAGAATATAAATGAGAAGCCATCACTTTGTCCAATAAAATTAGAGTGATCAAATTTTCCATCGTAATGAGCATAGAATCAAAAAAAAATTAGATTATATTGAAGAATGGTTTAAAAGGTTGATAACCTCTTTAAACTAGAGTTGTGGAAAGATTTGATAATTTTTTATATGAATGGAAAAGAGCTGAGAATAAATAAAATCCTTATAGATGAAGTCATAAGGAAAGTCAAAATAAAGTTTATGGAATATTTATTAAGCAAGAAAACGTTCCTGATTTCCTACCATTTCACTTTTGTCTCACCTATAAATAGAGACAAGTATAAGGTACTTTCTGACTATGATTTCACTACACACATATGGATGTGAGAGAGAGAATGTTGAAGTTTTAGAGAGTGGACTAATATTTTATAGATTTATTTTTCTTGAGAGAATTCTGTAGATATTATAAGAGGAATGGACATTATAATCAAAATCGGTGGTATCAGGTAGAGGAATTAGATGATATTTTGATGGAAGAAATTTTTTTCAGAAATTTTTCTGGGGATTCATTTCTTATTTGTTTCTTGGATTTAAGAATTATTTTTTTATTTTCAACTAAAGTGGAAATCATTGATAACGCGCAAGGACATGTTTCGAACCAACTGGTGAAGGTTTCATAACATCTTACACAATATTGTTTTCCATCTTTTGTTCTACAAGAAACATTTGAACTATTGATTTGATCATAGTGCTACATAAGTATATGGGTGTTTCTTACATAGTGTATCCAGACAAAAGGGGTTTTTTCTAGTGTATTATTTGGTACTAAATTATTTCCAAACCATGATAATGAATAGCTATTGATATTGATTTGGGATCCTTGTAAATACATGTTCTCATGTTGGTGTGTTAATGTTTTCTTTTTACAAAAGTGATCATTATATATGAGGACGTGACTGCTGTTATACAAGAATTATTACATGATGGACAAATATATCTCTGATTCACCCCCTCCCCATCTAAGTGATATATTGATCTTAGTTGAGAATTATCAAGCCCTACGTCTGATATTATATGTGTAATTTTTGTATATTTTTTATTTTATTGATCTTCATAATTAGACATAGTCTATGAAATAAATTTTATTTACATAAATAGAAATAAAAAATTGATAAAATCAGGAAACAATATATTTTATCGAGAAAAAATAAACATATAGGAAAATTAGTCCATTAAAAGGAAAGGAGATAATCATTCCTAATATTACTAAATCTATAAATTATTTTTCCATGTTATAGTCTCATTAAAAACACATATTATTTCATTTTATCACATGGTTGATATATTAAGGTATCAGTATCATTCATTTAATTTCTATAAAGATCAAAAACAACATCTTGTGAAATGTATTGAAATTGATAAAATATCATATTTGATATACCAATTATTTCATCATTTTTAAGTTGACATTTTTTCCCATTATAATTCTAAACATCACAATTACTCCAAAATAAAACTATTACGATATGAAATTAACATTATCATGAGTTATAAAATGTATTCTATCACATTAATAACATGTCCATTGAATGAGATCTCTATCATAAGAACTCTTAAATAAAAAAAATACATTTTTATGAAATTCATCGCAATCTCGATCAACATCATAAATCCAAATTTGATCTATTATAATTATAGAAATAAAAAAATACTATTAAAACACCATTATTTTTGGATATTTTGGATGTTTAACATTTCTATTAATAAATTGGATGGCTTGGAACAACACCTCGTGGTTATGGTCATTAACAGAAACATGGGGTTTTTTTGTTCATATTTTTATATGTGAAATTTCATCCCAATAAAAAGAGAACATGCATGGAAATACAATGATGAATTTTCCCAAGGGGATTCTACCTGGATTGTGGGGGTGATTTTAATACTATTATAGACTCTTTAGAGACAAAAATATGGTGGTATTTACACCCATTAGTATATACTGGATTTCTCAATGCTTACTACTCAGAAGGGTCTCTTTGATCTTTTCATTTCAAAGGATAATTTCACCTAGTGAAACAACCTGAGCGGACGTCAATGAACATGGTGCATGTTGGACCATTTTATTTAAAATATAAAAATGATTGCTTCCTTTCAAAAAAACTGAGGTTAATAATATGAATCATTCTCTTTCGGGTCATTCCAAATTAATCATCAATACAAAGACAATACAGGGTTTTGAAGGCCACTACATCTTCTATGATTGTTGGGTATACTGTCATGATTACAAATTAGTGGTTTGTGATTCCTAGAATTGGCCAATTGATGGGTATTTTTTTATGGTATTTTTAAATAAACTATGGAGACTGAGGAAGGTCCTTAGTGATTGGTCCAACTGTCTTCTTCCTACACATCACTGGATGGAGACAATAAAAAGTGAGATAGTACGTGTTGAGTCTATCATAGAAGGGTAATAGGATGATGAATCTTTTGTGGTTCATGCTCTCAATAAAGACCAATAAAATAAAATGTTTCATGAACATTAAATATGACAATGTGAAAGATTAAATATTACATGGATCAAAGAGGGAGATCATAGGTAAAGATTATTCCATGGTTTCATGAATGAAAAATGGTGTGGTGGTATCATGAATATTTGGATGAAAGATAGTTCTTTTTATAATGATCCATACAAGATAACGTGAATTTCTATTTCATATTTCAAATTATAATTGGGAAATTTTATCACATTCAAGAAAAATGTATCCCTAGGTAGAAAAAATAAAAATTTCTCGACAATACGCAATGTGTTTTCACTGCATGTCAATGATATCATAGAAACAATCCTAAAGAGGAAGAGATTTGGAGCTCAGTTATTTATTTTATGTAGGACAATTAATATGGTCCCAATTTATTCCTAGTGTATTTTTTTGTCAAATATTAGGATGTCATCTAGTATGAAATTACTAATGTAATTTAATACTAATTTTATAGTAGACCCTTACCTTGGGTTGCATGTGCCTCTACGATAGTTCTCATTTTGATGGTGAAAGATCTGTGTTATCTCAAACAATATTGTCTTATTAGTATGTGAAACCTCACATAAAATGTTACTTCCTCTCTTATCAATATAATACTATCATTATATATTTAAAACTGGATTTCTACGGAACAACATGGATTTATTTATTGTAGATCTATTCATGGTGCTGTTGTGATTTCTCAAGAGATGATTGCAGAAATAAATATGAATGATGTAGACTATAATATGATTTTCAAGATGGATATATATATGTCTTCTGATCTCATTTAATGGGATTCATTTACCTTGTATTGAGTATTATGGGGTTCTCTAATCGGGTTGATGACCTTTCTTTTATGTGTTTTAGTTCTCCCTGGTTTACCATTATATTCATGGGGAGACATTGTGGATTTTTAAAATCTACTAGAGGCCTTAGGTAGAAGGATCCCTTATCCCGTACTGTGTTTATTATTGTTTAATTTTGTCCAATAATGTTCATCGAGTCCTATATAAAATGTTGAATTATTCGACCATATTATTATTTGCCTCATTTTAGTGGAGTTTCAAATATTATTTTTACAGATGATTTGGCCTTATTTATTAAAGGGAGAATCTCTACTATTAGAGGGTTGAAAATTATCATGGAAGAATATAACAAAGGGAGCTTTCATGTCATAAATCAAGACAAAATCTCTGTGTATTTACCATCCTCATGTCGGGATAGATGAAAAAGAAGAACTGAGTTTATTCATATAATTTGGAAGGACTTTCCAATGGAATTACTGGGTGAAACCCTTTCTCCCAAAAAAATTATAATTAAATATTTTCAAGGTGTTATTTAAAAGATTAACAGTCAAATTAAAAATTATAGGAATAACATTATCTATTTTGGTGATAGTATTACACTTGTTATTGTTTTTATTTCCTCTTTCACTATGCACATCCTTTTAGTTCTCAAGGACCCTAAAACAATTTTAAGAGAAATTTACCACCACCTATCCTCTTTCATATAGGATTCTTATGGGGGAGTTAAGTGACACTAGGCATCATTTTCTATACAATCCAATCCAATGGAAATGGGTTAAATTAATTTGAGGAATGTGGATGATATGATACATTATATAGAAGGAATGTTTTTATTTTATGTTATTGAAGGATGATATCTATTGAGTAATTTTTTTTATGTAGATATTGAATATCCATAAATAAACATCTTGGGGGTTATGCTTAACTTATATGGACCTCACTTCAATGCCATATACAATTTTTTATTCAGTGTTCTCATTGGGTTATTTGTTGTGGAGATATCAATTTTGGAACTGTAACTAGGTGGGGAATGTGATTGGTTTCCTGGGATGTACCTCACCAGACATATCTTTCAAGAAATAGTTCCATCACACCAATTTTATTAATGAAATTATAAACCTATAGAATGTTAATTTTTTATGAAATTATGATAGAAGATCTGTCGGATGAGTGTTTTTTAACAAGAAATAGATCAGGTAAATTATTTTCTAAGGCCTACCATCATATGATGTCTTCCATAAACGCCATTAACCCATGGTTAGATATTATATGGTGAAAATTAATTTCATCATAATATTATTTCCTTGTCTGATTGGATCATAATTTATTACTTCCCACTAATACAGTGGTGATGGGTAATAGAATCTGCCTAGCCTCTATGTGTGCTTGATTCGTCTCCAATAAAAAATAATCTACTTCTCATATGTTCTATCACATTGAATGGGTGATGAAAATATATACAAACCATGCAATTATTTTTCGATTTTTATGCCTGGTTAACTAATTTGAAGATCTGATTCATCAGTGGTTTTATGGTGTGGTAGAAAATGCGCACAAAACAAGGTCACAAAAAATGATTATCATAGAGGGTTTCTCGAGTATCTGGGATGTGAGGAACTATAATCATCGCACCATTCTTTTCTCCTCTGATTCTGTTGTGGTGGTGAAGTCTTGCTTCCTGGTAATTGAGTTTGTGTCACTATTCATGTGCTATTATGAGTCACCATTGATGAGGTATATCATGTCTCTTAGTGGAGAAGTGCATACATCTAGAGTTTCTCCGTAGGGTAATTGGGTAAAGTGAAATCCCCCTGGTCATTGTCTAAAATAAGTGTGGATTGATATTTCATTAATTTACAGACGCATGTGGGAAGTGTTTTTCGAGAATATTGTGGATCAGTTATCTTCTACATTAGTGAATTTTTGGTGCTGGTGACTTCCTTAGTGAAAAACCAAATATTGTTCTTCATTGGATTGAAATGGGTCACTCCATGATCATCTAGTTGGATGTGTTAGTGACTTATTCTATAATTCTTTAGAGTTCTTTCAATTTTATATCATCCATTACCCAGTCTATCTTTTAAAATATATAGAAATGAAAAACCATCATGGATAATGGTATCGGGTATCTTCACACATGGCTTGAGGTAATTGAATAGATTACAACATGGAAACGAAGCCCTCAAATGTGGTACCTCTAATAGAATTTTGTTATACTATGTCTCTATCTTTATGAGTTGTTGACATTGTTATTGAAGATGCTCTAGGTATTCACTTTTTTACGCCCCCATGATCCATCTCTGTATTTTTGTTCCCTGTTCATTCTTCTAAATTCATTCATTATTAATAAAAAATGTATTTTTTATTTTAAAATCATTAGACCTAAATAATATTATGTACCCATTAATTTTTAACCATGAATCAATCTCTTGATCATTTAAAACTATAAAGTAATATGAAGTTGGCCTTTCTTGAGAATTTCTGACGTAGCACCATATCAGTGATAAAGATGAGCATTTTTGAAATCAAAATAAAATTCATATAATGTATTCATGAGGAAAAGAAATTTGAAATCTATAAAATTTTTATTTCAAAATTCTATTTAAAATATTCAAGAGGAAACCATTTAAAAATCCCTTTTAATAATATACACTTTTTTATAAATTGAAAACCATTTCATAAATTTCATTAAAAATAATTTCACATGTAATGGTTAACAATACAAAAATAATGTTATGAACTGGTACCATGTATCATAGAATAAATCATTATACCATGGAACATATATGGATAAAAAAATTGCATCATATCAATCAATAAAATATAAATAAGGATTTAAAACATGGAAACTCTAATGCTAGGTAACAATCAAATTATGAGATTTAGAGGTCAATTACTATTATCAGGTGTTAGGGTGATTTGTCCTGGAAAATACCTATAAAAATTATTGATCCCACCAAAAGTAAAAAATAAAATGATGATTAACTGCATGAAAATGTCTAATATATTAAAAACACCATCTTACTAGCACAACGTACACCCACCACATAGGAGAACATCCTAATTTTAAATAATCATTTTCTTTGGATATTCTAGTCTAGGTGTCAGTTAACAAAATCATCTCTGAAGTGCATTGTGTTGCATTTGTTGTCAATGAGGCATGAAGTTGTCTTGGAATGAATGGATGTCAAGGAGTCAAGATGTGAATGTCAAAGGATGTGACGGTGATGGTGATGAAGGAGAATGGCCATGGTACTAAGATGCATGTCACTTAGGAGATTCACTAAGTGGCATTGGAGAATATGGTTGAAACATTCTCCATGGATATCTGACGATTGTTGAACTGATCTTAAAGTTCCAAGAACTTGTATCAACTGGATACAAAGTCACCCCAAAGTTAGAAGACCGTGCATTGTATTGACAATGCATGAGGAGATGGAAGATGATCCATCCACACCTCCTAAGTGGATGAAGTGAGCTGAAGAAGTCCATGCACTAACACTTAGTGCATGTGAATCTGAAGAAGTCCCAATTTGATCTCTGATTAGATCAACAAAGAGAATTGAAGAAGTTATGTGATTCAGGAGCTCGGTTGATGAAGATCCTTAAGAATTCTCTCCTAAGTAGAAAATCAAATGATGAAGAAGAATTATAAATTGAGGAGTTGTTTCTTATCAAGACGATTAATGTTTCAATTCTCAAGAAGAAGATGAAGGAGAAGAATGGCTTAGAAGTGGCTTGGAATGTGGCATTTAGCTTATAGTCATATGGAGGAGAACTTTGTTTTTTAACAAAGTCTTTACATTTCCTTAGCCAAAAAAAAAAATATGGCCAGCCCGTGAGCACCTTGTGGGTTCAACCCCAAGGCTCATGTGGGCCTAAGGCGCAACGCCCAAGGGGGAACCCGTGGGGCGAGCTCAGGGCGGCAGGGGCGCACCCGCAGACACCACAGAGGCGCTGGGGCACGCCCGGAGGAGCGCAGGGGGCCGTGTATAAGCCCCCGAGGGCACGCGGTGGTGAAACCCGCGCGCCGGAGGAGCATAGTGGGCGCTAGGAGCGCGCCCGCAGGAGCAGAGAGTGGGCGCAGAGCACGCCCGCAGGGAGAACACGGTGCGGGGCGGCACCGTGGAGGGAGAGAGTTCAATTACCGGGTTGAGGCGGCGCTTGGGTAATAAGCTGCGGAAAAACCGCGCGAGGATTCGATGTGGGACGCGGATTTTTTCCGCGGGAGTAATCCTGGCCGCACGATCAATCACGCGCCAGATCTCGACCGCACAACTGATCTGCGGCGAGGCGATTAGATCCAGGCCACCCGATGTATCTCCATCGCCGCATCCAACGGCCGTGGCTTCGTCCTCAACCTCGAGCCATGCCGAAGCCTCCCCGCGAGCCTCCGTCGAACTAGGACCAACCCGAAGACAAAATTCGAGTTCCCGGCCACCATTTTCGAAACCGAGACCTCCATTCGGCTCGTATGGCCACACTGAACACAACCATGCACTAAAATTGACCTGCATGCACGAAATGGAGAATCTGATGTTCGGCCGAGGCAAACCGAAGGTGCCGAGGCTTCGGTGAGTTCGTGCCTTTGCATGAATTAGGCTTCAACAGAGGCCGTGCATGCGTTATAAATCGCATGCACGTGAGGAAAAATAAAAGAGAGAGCCCGCGTGAAACAGAGGAGCAAAATAAAGATTTGGAAAGTTTTTAAAGATCCGAAGATCTCGGGATTTCAAGATTTAACACGCGGATGATCAAAGGCATTCGTCTGCCTATATAAGGAGAGCCCGAGGCTCTCATTAAGGTGCTGATGCGCTGAAGTATTCTTGAAAATCCGAGTCCCGTGAGAGCTCTGCCTCGCGAAGAATAGCCCTACGCGCACACTTGCGCGGCAGTGAAGCCCGGAGCATTCCTTGCTCCGAGAGGTTCTTTTTGCGCACCTCTTGCGCGAAAGAAGAATTGAGAGGTCCCCTGCGCGCCTCCCTTGCGTGACAGGAAGACCCGTGGCCGCAACATCTTGCGCGCCCACGGTTGAAGCCCGAGGTGCCTTGCACCCGTGGCTTGCGCGGCCCGTATGGTGTGAGGCTTGCGCGGCAGTGTTGAGGAAGAGAGGCCGTGGTTCATACCTTGTGCAGCTGTTGGAGAAGAAGTTGGTCGCGGCTCAAGCAGATCCTTGCGCGCCTTGTTTGTGTTCGGGTTGAACACACCTTGTCCGAGACATACACTGTGTGTGTGCAATTGAAGAAGAAGCCGTGTGTGTGCAAGAAGAGAAGGAGAATAGCCCAAGTCTCATGTGTGTGCTTAGTGCAATATGAAGATGGAGTGAATTACATACCTACGGGTTGTGTGCTAAAGTGAGGAAGAACCCGAGGCTTGGTTGTTTGTGGAAGTGAGAAAGCAAGGCCGAGGGCACACTTTGTGTGAATGAACAATTGAAGAACATACTTTGTGTGTGCAAGTGAAGTAGGTCGTAGCCCTTGTGTTGGTATTCGGGTGTGTGCAAGAGGAGGCCGAGGCATGCCTTGTGTGTGCAAGTGGGTGAAGTGAAGACCACACATTTGTGTGTGTGTGCAAACTTGAAGAACCACCTACGACCCAAGTTTGTGCAAGAATAGAGGAGTAGGCTAAAGATCAAGTGTGTGCAAAATGAAGAATTTGTGTGTGCTTAACAAGTGACAGGTGAAGGCCGAACCTAGTGTGTGCACTAAGAAGTGTGTATACACATAGAAGAAGAAAAGGGAGGACTCACACTAGAGTACAACACACTTCTAAGTGTGTAACCAAATTGAATAAAGTGTGTGAAGTTCAAGGAGTTGGTGTGTGCTTAAAGTGTTACACCCTTTTAGGGTTTATTGCACCAAGAAGAGAAAGAGGACAGTGCATGCATGCATGCATGCACGTGCACACGTGAACATAGCCAAATCAGTGGTGTGAATTTGAGTTGTCCAAGACCAGGACTGAGACTGGACCAGACCGAAGATAAAGATATTATTTGTCTGAGCATTCAGTAATTGGAGAGAAGCCGGGGCATCCTTAGAAGAAGGTGATAAAGCCCGAGCAAGATGAGAAGACCTGTTCACCACAAGTGATCAGAAGAAGAGCAAGGCCAGCAGCCTTTATCCCAGGCTGCTAAGGATACTTGAAGAACTTAAAGTGAAGAAGAGCTACTCGTGCGACTCGAGGAGCCAAGAGAAGACCCTGTGGGACTCAGGGAGAAGAAGTCTTCAGTGGGATTCTGGAGCAGGCCAGTGGGACTCTGGTAACACTGTGGGACGCAGTATAAAGACCCTCCTGTGGGACTCAGGAGAGATACAGTGGGACTCTGTATCGACCATTGTAATACTAACAGATTATAATGGGAGAATCCATGCTGAGAGAGCATGGCAAGGATGTAGGCCTTTGGTGCCGAACCTTGTAAATCCTTGTGTCCAGTGCCTTTACATTTACTGCATCATTCGTGGAAATGTGAGAGATACAAGAAGAGTGGATCGAGGCTTTATCCAGCCATAGAGGTTTAATTGATAAAGAATCAATTAGTAAAAAGTTTTAAGGGATCACCGATTCACCCCCTCCCCCTCTCAGTGATTCACACTGATCTGGGCACTTCAATTGGTATCAGAGGGAGGTTACCTCTAAAAGATCCAAGAGAGTCTATATGGAGTGCAGATTTGAGGAAACGAGCGACCAGCCTCAAATGGAGATATCTGCCAAGACTCAGAAAAATAGAAAGAAGAAACAGGCCAAGAAGATGAAGAAAGCATGTCCTAGCTGTGATGAAGTTGAAACAATGAATGATCTTCAGAGTGCACTCAAATATCTTCAGAAGACAGTTCCCATGGAAGTGTCAAAGTGTATAGCTACAGGCATCCATGATCTTCATGAAGAAAAATCACAGTTAGAAGAAGAAGCCAATGCTATGGAAGATCAGCTGGCAAAAAGGGTTGGCATAACCAACACTCTCAGAAAGCTGGTGAATGCCAAGGATGAAACTGTTTCCCTTTGCAATGAAAGATATGAAGATACCTGTGAAGAATTGCAAAGGAGCACTTCTGAGAAAGAAATATTTTTGATAATTATCAAAGAAGTGTTCCATGCACTGGAGAAGCTGCACAAAGACTCAATGATTGTCAGAGATGCTCAACTAGAAGACAAAGTCAAAAGGGTGAAGGAGCTTGACAACTCATTGCTTGAAATGAAGCAAGTGCATGAAGACCAGATGAAACAGCTGGAAGAGAAATGGGAAGGAAAGCTAAGAACTGTTGAGGATGAGAAGAACTCCCTCAACATGAAATACTTAGAACTGGAGGTGATATTGAAAAATCAGCAATCACCCAAAGCCCAAGCCTCCCAGACCGCTGAAAGAAGACATGTTGCTACTCAAGTATGCTTTGAGCAGGATGATTATAAGAGAAAGACATCCTCTAATAAAAGTGCAACATCTTCTAGAAAGAAGGTACCATCCATACCATCTTGTACTGATGCTTCTAATTGTGTTTCCACAAAAAGTGCAGGATGGAAAAATAATTCCAAACAAGTATGGATGAAGAAAATGAAGAAGCAGAGCTCTCCTGAAACAACACAGCAAGTCAAGAAAAGTACCCAACAATCAAAAGGATAGAAGAGGTCTAGATTTGTGGGTCAGTGTTGGTGTTGTAACAAGTATGGGCATTGTGCAAAGGATTGTTGGTACAATCCACTGAATGCCAAAGCACAGAGGAAGCCCATGCCAAGGGGGAGCAAGCCAGAAGAAAGGAAGAAACATCCACAGGTCCAGAGGCATCTGTTTACTGCAAATAGATTTGGATTACTTGACAACATCTGGGATGATTGCAAAAGTGGTCAAATAGATACATGTCAATCTCCAACTGTATCCAGAGCTCAAAAGAAGAAAAGATCACAGAACCTGGCTCAGAGAGATTCCTTGGGAAGCAAGAAGAAAGTAGACAATGCTCCCAAGAAGTGTTTTAGAAATGAAGAGAAGTCCTTGGAGTCTACGTCCAAGAAGGGTGATGCATCCAGAAGGACCACCAAGAAATGCTTCTACTGTGGAAAGTAAGGACACACCATGGATCTTTGTGAACAAGCCATGGAACTGAATAGAAGCAGACTTGACTCAAACAGACAATCAATCCAGAAGAAGCAGAAGGGATTGATTGAAAACAAGTTGCCTAAGAGAGGTAGCTTGACAGAATCAAAGGAACCATGTGGAATATCCAGAACTGAGGCCACACTCCCAAGTGACTCACTAGTCATATGGCCAAATCAGTTGCAACTTGCCAAAGATCTGCAGAGAGCTGAAGATGAAGTTCTGGCAATTGCTAAGGCAAAAAGGAAACAAAAGGTTTCACATGAAGATGTTTTGAGAACCACACCAGCACAATCATCAATGAAGATCAAATGTGCAAGTGTGAAGACTGGTGAAAATGGGACATCTCGGTTGAGAGAATCTTCTCAATCTTGTTGTTCACATTGATGAACCAAGGAGGTTCCATCTTATTCCCTTATACTATTGGTATTTACATGTGCTGACATTGCAGGGAATTGAAGATGATGATCATTCTCAACTGGAGGATGGTTTGGAATGAATGGAGTGCACCCCATGAGGGGGAGCCAATCTGAAGAAGATGGGATTCTAAGATTAATACCATCTTGAGAAAAGCTGAAGGTATTCCAATCATACTTTCATCCCTTGTTTCTTAATTGAGTTTATCTTGTCAATTAAGGGGGAGTATGGATTGAAGACAAATGGATGAAAGGGGGAGCTTTATCATTGCACTGAACTTTCAAATGAGTTTTGTGAAGTATGTGCAGGATTTAGCAATTCATTGTTATATCTGAAAAAGTTTCAAACCCCTGAAGCATGATCTCACATGTATAGTGAATGTTGGACAGCATTGAGTACCTTGGTTACATCACTGTTGTTTTCTACACCGGGTTAGCCCAAGTAGACTTAGAGCTGATTTACTAAAGGTTCTTTGCTAAAGAAGAACATGTGACATCATCCCTCTCTCAGTGTTTTTCAAGAAAATACTTTTCAAAGGGAGGAAGAGATTTTTGAAAGTGAACCACACCACACCTTTGCATTTGATTGCCAATAATGGGGAGAAAATATTGGCACACATATTGACCCATTCATATGTGCTGAAGGAGTGTATTGACAACAAATACAAAGGGGGAGATTGAAGTTCATTGTGTTGCATTTGTTGTCAATGAGGCATGAAGTTGTCTTGGAATGAATGGATGTCAAGGAGTCAAGATGTGAATGTCAAAGGATGTGACGGTGATGGTGATGAAGGAGAATGGCCATGGTACTAAGATGCATGTCACTTAGGAGATTCACTAAGTGGCATTGGAGAATATGGTTGAAACATTCTCCATGGATATCTGACGATTGTTGAACTGATCTTAAAGTTCCAAGAACTTGTATCAACTGGATACAAAGTCACACCAAAGTTAGAAGACCGTGTATTGTATTGACAATGCATGAGGAGATGGAAGATGATCCATCCACACCTCCTAAGTGGATGAAGTGAGCTGAAGAAGTCCATGCACTAACACTTAGTGCATGTGAATCTGAAGAAGTCCCAATTTGATCTCTGATTAGATCAACAAAGAGAATTGAAGAAGTTATGTGATTCAGGAGCTCGGTTGATGAAGATCCTTGAGAATTCTCTCCTAAGTAGAAAATCAAATGATGAAGAATAATTATAAATTGAGGAGTTGTTTCTTATCAAGAAGATTAATGTTTGAATTCTCAAGAAGAAGATGAAGGAGAAGAATGGCTTAGAAGTGGCTTGGAATGTGGCATTTGGCTTATACTCATATGGAGGAGAACTTTGTTTTTTAACAAAGTCTTTACATTTCCTTAGCCAAAAAAAAAATATGGCCAGCCCGTGAGCACCTTGTGGGTTCAGCCCCAAGGCTCATGTGGGCCTAAGGCGCCACGCCCAAGGGGGAACCCGTGGGGCGAGCTCAGGGCGGCAGGGGCGCACCCGCAGACACCACAGAGGCGCTGGGGCATGCCCGGAGGAGCGCAGGGGGCCGTGTATAAGCCCCCGAGGGCACGCGGTGGTGAAACCCGCGCGCCGGAGGAGCATAGTGGGCGCTAGGAGCGCGCCCGCAGGAGCAGAGAGTGGGCGCAGAGCGCGCCCGCAGGGAGAACACGGTGCGGGGCGGCACCGTGGAGGGAGAGAGTTCAATTACCGGGATGAGGCGGCGCTTGGGTAATAAGCTGCGGAAAAACCGCGCGAGGATTCGATGTGGGACGCGGATTTTTTCCGCGGGAGTAATCCTGGCCGCACGATCAATCGCGCGCCAGATCTCGGCCGCACAACTGATCCGCGGCGAGGCGATTAGAGCCAGGCCACCCGATGTTTCTCCATCGCCGCATCCAATGGCCGTGGCTTCGTCCTCAACCTCGAGCCATGCCGAAGCCTCCCCGCGAGCCTTCGTCGAACCAGGAGCAACCCGAAGACAAAATTCGAGTTCCCGGCCACCATTTTCGAAACCGAGACCTCCATTCGGCTCGTCTGGCCACACTGAACACAACCATGCACTAAAATTGACCTGCATGCACGAAATGGAGAATCTGATGTTCGGCCGAGGCAAACCGAAGGTGCCGAGGCTTCGGTGAGTTCGTGCCTTTGCATGAATTAGGCTTCAACAGAGGCCGTGCATGCGTTATAAATCGCATGCACGTGAGGAAAAATAAAAGAGAGAACCCGCGTGAAACAGAGGAGCAAAATAAAGATTTGGAAAGTTTTTAATGATCCGAAGATCTCGGGATTTCAAGATTTAACACGCGGATGATCAAAGGCATTCGTCTGCCTATATAAGGAGAGCCCGAGGCTCTCATTAAGGTGCTGATGCGCTGAAGTATTCTTAAAAATCCGAGTCCCGTGAGAGCTCTGCGTCGCGAAGAACAGCCCTGCGCGCACACTTGCGCGGCAGTGAAGCCCGGAGCATTCCTTGCTCCGAGAGGTTCCTTTTGCGCACCTCTTGCGCGAAAGAAGAATTGAGAGGTCCCCTGCGCGCCTCCCTTGCGCGACAGGAAGACCCGTGGCCGCAACATCTTGCGCGCCCACGGTTGAAGCCCGAGGTGCCTTGCACCCGTGGCTTGCGCAGCCCGTATGGTGTGAGGCTTGCGCGGCAGTGTTGAGGAAGAGAGGTCGTGGTTCATACCTTGTGCAGCTGTTGGAGAAGAAGTTGGCCGCGGCTCAAGCAGACCATTGCGCGCCTTGTTTGTGTTCGGGTTGAACACACCTTGTCCGAGACATACACTGTGTGTGTGCAATTGAAGAAGAAGCCGTGTGTGTGCAAGAAGAGAAGGAGAATAGCCCAAGTCTCATGTGTGTGCTTAGTGCAATATGAAGATGGAGTGCATTACATACCTACGGGTTGTGTGCTAAAGTGAGGAAGAACCCGAGGCTTGGTTGTTTGTGGAAGTGAGAAAGCAAGGCCGAGGTCACACTTTGTGTGAATGAACAATTGAAGAACATACTTTGTGTGTGCAAGTGAAGTAGGCCGTAGCCCTTGTGTTGGTATTCGGGTGTGTGCAAGAGGAGGCCGAGTCATGCCTTGTGTGTGCAAGTGGGTGAAGTGAAGACCACACATTTGTGTGTGTGTGCAAACTTGAAGAACCACCTACGGCCCAAGTGTGTGCAAGAATAGAGGAGTAGGCTAAAGATCAAGTGTGTGCAAAATGAAGAATTTGTGTGTGCTTAACAAGTGACAAGTGAAGGCCGAACCTAGTGTGTGCACTAAGAAGTGTGTATACACATAGAAGAAGAAAAGGGAGGAATCGCACTAGAGTACAACACACTTCTAAGTGTGTAACCAAATTGAATAAAGTGTGTGAAGTTCAAGGAGTTGGTGTGTGCTTAAAGTGTTACACCCTTTTAGGGTTTATTGCACCAAGAGGAGAAAGAGGACAGTGCATGCATGCATGCATGCACGTGCACACGTGAACATAGCCAAATCAGTGGTGTGCATTTGAGTTGTCCAAGACCAGGACCGAGACTGGACCAGACCGAAGATAAAGATATTATTTGTCTGAGCATTCAGTAATTGGAGAGAAGCCGGGGCATCCTTAGAAGAAGGTGATAAAGCCCGAGCAAGATGAGAAGACATGTTCACCACAAGTGATCAGAAGAAGAGCAAGGCCAGTAGCCTTTATCCCAGGCTGCTAAGGATACTTGAAGAACTTAAAGTGAAGAAGAGCTACTCGTGCGACTCGAGGAGCCAGGAGAAGACCCTGTGGGACTCAGGGAGAAGAAGTCTTCAGTGGGATTCTGGAGCAGGCCAGTGGGACTCTGGTAACACTGTGGGACGCAGTATAAAGACCCTCCTGTGGGACTCAGGAGAGATACAGTGGGACTCTGTATCGACCATTGTAATACTAACAGATTATAATGGGAGAATCCATGCTGAGAGAGCATGGCAAGGATGTAGGCCTTTGGTGCCGAACCTTGTAAATCCTTGTGTCCAGTGCCTTTACATTTACTGCATCATTCGTGGAAAGGTGAGAGATACAAGAAGAGTGGATCGAGGCTTTAACCAGCCATAGAGGTTTAATTGATAAAGAATCAATTAGTAAAAAGTTTTAAGGGATCACTGATTCACCCCCTCCCCCTCTCAGTGATTCACACTGATCTGGGCACTTCAATCTCCTGGATTTGATGTGCCATGATGAGTCAAGGGGGGAGTTTGTTAAACCAAAAAGGTTTTCCTCATGAAATTTTCCATTCTTACTTGTCATAAGATTAAACTGATTTTGAAAATCATAAACACAGTTTTGAAAATCACACACCTTATCCTTCAGCCAATTTATTTTTCTTACCCTAAGGAGAATTTCCATTATGAAATTTACCCTAACCATATTTTCCTTATACATATCATAAATCTGACAAATTATAAAAACTGGAATCATAACCAATATTTAGGAACTATATATTACCTTGATATAAAGAATTATGTTAAGGATCTGAATTCTAGATGAGAACTGTAATGATGTTCCATTCTGAATTCCGGATATGAAATGTAATAATTTTCCATTCCGAATTCATGATATGAACTGTATCAAAGTTCCATTCCGAACTCCGGACTCCGAAGAACATTGTAGTTCAACTCTGAACATTTGCGAGTTCAGTTCCAAACATCAAAATAGTTTAACTCTGAACTATTATTCTGTTCGACTCCGAACTCTGAATGTTCACATTCTGAATTCTGGAGAAACCAGACTTCGAATTCCCTTAAAAAGTTAGACTCCAAACTTCTACAGAATTCAGGTTACGAATTCATACCAAAATAGAATCTGAATATCATTTTATTATACATTTTGAATTCATGTTTGGATAGGATCCAAATTTCATTTTGTTGGATTATGAACTATTATTTTCTTACATTACAAACTCCATATTTTCTTACACTTGTTTCATAAAAAGATTTCGTGCATTATGTTAAACTTATTTTATTAAAAAACGATGAAGTGCATTCTGTTATGAATCTAACCATTGTTTGAGTTCCACGTGTACATGCCCCCTCCGAGATTCAAGGAGAATATGACCGTCGGAGGAGGGCGTTGTACCACTTATAAATAGGAGCTCATTTGAACTGACAATATAATTTTGGGAAATAATTGATATTGAAGTACTGCTGAAATGATTTCTAGAGTGGGAGGCTCGTATAAACTCTCAATGCTTCGTTCGAATATGAATGTTGGCGATTAAATTCGAGGGCTTCCAAAGATAGAAAGACAGAGGTGACCAACTGCCTTAATGTTCGAGGGATTACAAGGATATGAAGATAGAGGTGCCAACTACCTGGAAGTTGAGGGAATGTGGGGATAGAAAGACATATCTGATCTTCGTATCGAGGGCTTACCCTGGTGTGGGTAAGACAGACTTTCTAGGAAGTATAAACCAAGGGATACCTTTATCCAAGTTTGTTGGAAACCCTTCTCTTTGGGTAAAAAGAATTATTTTTAGTGTTCCAATGCTTTATGTACTGTAAGGAAAATATAAATCTTGAATATTTCATTACACATACTCTGATATATTTAGATTCTATATGCTTGAAGGTAGAATCTTATCCTGTTAACTTTTGTTATAGGTGTTGTGAATTTACTTAGTTTAACTTTTTTAAACATAGAACATTCCTTGTCTAAGGAAATTTTATGTGTACAATTCACCAACCCTCTTGTATTGTGAGCATATTCATTGATATTTCGATCCTACAGTTGGTATCAGAGGAAACCCCTGATGAAGGGTCAGTTACAAAAAACTGAAAAGGGTAAGCATTTTCTGATGGAAACACCGATTAAAGATATAATCAGATAGAGAGAAGCGGGTGGAACATCCATGAGGTAGTTGGTGCATATTGAAGAAGAACTGTCTCCAAAAAAAGATTCAGATTCAGAATCATCATCATAGAACAATGATTTCATTATTCAGGCTCTCAAGAAATTGGTGGACGTTATTCCAATTTTTGCGACAATACTCTCGGTGCCAAATGCTGCAACATTCTCAGAATCAGAAAACAGAGTCAGAGAATATGATGATGGAAAAAGTAGTTCATGTAGATGTAGATTTTAAAATTTTTCTTATGGATTATAACATTAATAGAAAATCATGCAATAATGTAACAAAGTGGTCGAAGAAGGTTGATGAAGATTTGAATGAATTTGATCGTTTTCAAACTGTAGTCCAAATTTCTTTTGAAACAGAAGAGATCCAGATTAAAAACATTCATGAGGAACTGGTTTTTGAACAATGTTCTTGGAATAAGGAAGAAATAGATCTGAATGGGAATCTGAATTCCTTAGCTCATGTATGTAAGTGAGATAGTGATATCTTGATTCAGCTTGAAGGGCAGATGTCTAAGCATGAGGAAGTCATAAAGGCTCAGAAAATTTCCTTGAATGCACAAGAAGAGAGGATAGATTCCCTAGAGAGGCATGTAGAGGAGGACCAATAGGATATGATGAAATCGATGAATTTGTTAAAAAAGCTGATCTTGAAGGATAAAAAGGAAAATGCATTCCATTACGATCTTTTCTTGTATTAATTTAATTTGTAATTTTTTTTCAATCTCTAATGAAACATTGCCCAGTGCTTTGTATTGATTTGTTACAAATTTTTCATGTACTCTAATTACTTTTCCATTCCCTCAATACTTTCTTAAAATCAAAAAGGGGGATAATATGAAAAAAAATTAATCTGGAGAAAGAAAAAGAAAGATGTTGAAGTAAGGGGGAGTTCATGGTTATGAAATTTTTCATCCCAAGAGTAATGAAAATCCATTCCGGAAATCAAGAATAAAATCCATAGAGATTGAATGCTTAAGGGGGTGATATGTTTTAAGTTTCTATGTATAATGATTTTTTTTAAAATTTTATTCTTTTTCAAGAGGTTGTTTGTGATTTTCGAAAAGGGGGAGATTATTGAGTTAAGGGAGAGTTTGTTAAGACAATAAGGTTTTCCTTATGGACTTTTATATTATTACTTGTCTTGAGATTAACCTGATTTTGAAAATCACAACCACAGTTTTGAAAATCACACACTTTATCCTTAATAAATTTTTTTTTCTTACTCTAAAGAGAATTTCCATTAACTAATTTACCTTAACCATATTTTCCTTATACATATCGTAAATCTATCAAAGTATAAAAATAAGAATCATAACTAATATTTTGGAACTATATAATACCTTGATATAAAGCATTCTATTAAGGATCTGAATTCTGAATATGAACTGTAATAATGTTCCATTTCGAATTCTGGATATTAAATGTAATAAAGTTCCATTCCGAATTCTAGATACGAACTATAACAATGTTCAATTCAGAATTTCGGACTCCGAACTTCATTATAGTTAAACTCCGAACTTTTGCGAGTTTAGTTCTGAACTTCAAAATAGTTTAACTCTGAAATATTATTAAGTTCGACTCCGAACTCTGAATGTTCAGATTCTGAATTCTGGGGAAACCAAACTCCGAATTTCTTTAGAAATTCACACTCTGAACTTCTGCAAAATTCAGGTTACTAATTCTTACCAAAACAGAATCTGAATATCATTTTATTATACATTCCGAATTCCAGTTTGGGTAGGATACGAATTTAATTTTGTTAGATTAAGAACTTTGATTTTCATACATTATGAAATTTAGATTTGCTTACACATGTTTCATAAAACGATATCGTGCATTCAGTTACACTTTTTTTATTACAAAACGATGTCGTGCATTCTGTTATGAAACTAACTGTTGTTTGAGTTCCACGTGTATAGGACCCTCCAAGATTCAAGGATAATGTTACTATTGGAGGAGGGAGTTGCACCACTTATAAATTGGAGCTCATTTGAACTAACAAAGGACTTTTGGAAAAGAATTTATACTGATGTACAGATGAAGTGATTTCTAGAGTGATATGCTCATATAAAATCTCAAATCTTCGTGAGAATCCGAATGTTGGCGATTATATTCGAGGGATTCCGGGGATACGAAGAAAGAGTTGACCGACTACCTTAAAGTTCGATGGCTTCCGGGGATAAGAAGACAGAGGTGTCCACTACCTAGTAGTTGAGGGCTTGTGGGGTTAGAAAGACAGATCTGATCTTCGTATCGAGGGCTTACCCTGGTGTGGGTAAGACATACATTCATGGAAGTATAAACCAAGGGATACCATTATCAAAGGTTGTTGGATACCTTTCTCTTTGGGTCAAGAGAATTATTGTTAGTGTTCCACTGCTTTACGTCATATAAGGAAAATATAACTCTTGAATATTTCATTACACTTGTACTCTGATATATTTAGATTCTATACGCTTTAAGGTAGAATCTTATCCTGTTAACATTTGTTATAAGTGTTGTGAATTTACTTTATTTAACATTGTTAAACATTGAACATTCCTTGTCTATGGATATTTTAAGTGTAGATTTTCACCCCCCCTCTTGTATTGTGAGCATCTTCAAAGATATTTTGATACTACATGCCTCATCTTATTACCCTAGTTTCACATGACCAGTCAAATAGGTGAGTGATAATCTAGAAACATGGATCACAATAGGGATGCACAATGATATCAACATACACTATCAAAATTACAACCCATTAGAGGTTAACATATCACACTCACCCTCATGTTCCTCAAATTAGTACAACCCCAATTTCAACCCATTTCATATTGTGATACAATAACTATGCATTGAGGATGAAAATACATAAGTTGATATCCAAGAATATTTATGATAAGTGAATTTACTTTAAAAAGATATAGTCCAATCTTCATAGTAATACAAATCGATAAAGTATGCCTTTTTTATTTTTACGAACATAAAATGAAATTATCCATCCAAAGGGCCAAACACACCCACTTCTTCTTCAGAAAAATAATTTTTTAGAAGGGCCTTTGAGAGGAATGGAATGAAAATTTATTCAATTAATTTATTGTTTTTTATAGTTCCTCAAGAAGAATTGACTACTGAGAGGGGAGTGTTGAATTATTTGTTTATTTTTATGAATTAAATTTTATTCGAATTCAACCTATGAAACTTATTGAGGTTCTTGATCAACTCTAAATTATCTTTATATCTCACTTCATGTTCAATTTTATTAATGGATATAGAAGAACACAATGTTTACATGGTTCGTCAAATATCATACTTTTTACTGCAACTGATTATTACCGAAAGTTAATGGTTCTTTACTAACAATATGTTGATTAAAATACTCCAAAATCAAACTGTGAAACTTATTATGCTCTATATATAACTAAAAGACTCTATTTTTATCTTATCACAATTGAAGTACTTACAATTTTTTAAAATTATAATAAAATAATTCTTCTATTCCACTTACAACCGAGAGACTCTTTTTACTCCCGACACCACCCAAAATACTTCACTTACTCCCAGTCCCAACTAGAAGAATACACATTTTTGTAACGTCTTCATCTAATATGGTATTATATTTGATCTTTTTCCATGATATTATATGATTTGACTTTCTCATTTACCATTATGATGTTCATTTAACTTTCATTAGTTAGGTTTGTTGGTCGTGTTCAAATATTTAATCACCAATAATGACTTGTTGGATCAGTGAAATTATTTATCGGATATGATTATTTCTAATATTAAATACCCAATATCACTTATATATTTTTAAATATATTCACACAAATTATTCACTTAAATTATATGAAATATATAACTTTTACAATATTAATTCTCTACAATCAATTACACTTCATGAACAGATATTTCATGATCTTGTCATGTCAAAACCCAATAAAATATATTTATATTGAGTTATTATTATATGTGGTTCACCTAAAAATTGACTCGAGTTTTTCTCAAATGACTAAGAAAATATGTGTGTAAGATCATGCATACATTAAAATATTCTCATGTATCTCATACATTATCCTTCACGCAATAGTATGCACACACTGTAGACTCTTTATTTATTTCATCAGTCTTTATGTATATGCTCTATGTTTCATCTTATAATCATGAATGATGATTATTCCCTATACAAACCATTGATAAAAAAATGTATGGATGACTATGCCACTATTGTTTTTCATTTAAGTTTATTCCTCAAGAACTTGATGATCTCATGGGTGGGGTCTAACTCTCATTCTCAATTATATAACATAGTGTTGGTATAAATTGTTTTTCAGTGTCTCAGTAATGTTCTTGAAAACTATATGGTTTCTTAGAACCTATTCTTTATGAACCCCTAAGTGTGTGATTCACAAGTCACGAAGCATGTGTCTTCTTATTCTCATTCACATAGGAATATAATGGGATTCCATCCACTTTTTTCAAACAATAACATTGTGAGTTCTATTCCTATAATATATTGGAAGTGCATGGTAAAAATATATTTCAAAACCTCCCAAAAATATGAACAGAATAAATCTTTTTCGACCTTGGTGCTTCAATATTTATATATATAGTATACGTTTCATAAATCACAACATATTCATAATTTTTCCACCTCATTGACTCCAACATTTTATACATATCATGTAATTTATAAACACCTATAATCCTCATATTTTTTAAAATAACATACACTAAAAAACAAGGAATAATTTCAAATGAAATTTCATGATGACTTCCACATGTGCAGGCTCTTTTTCCTCCCTTTTTAGAACCACGAACTCATCCATTATTATTAGTTACTGAAACTACCTCCAACAACTCCAAGTTCATTCTGACGTATTATGTTATTCAAAATCATCATTCATGTAATATAGAATTACATAAATTAAATATCTCAACCAAATAACCTCATAAAAATGGTCCTTGAAAATCCATGCTGGCCTTATTTTCATTGTTTGATGTATGACCATGAACTCTGTTGAACTGGAACACTCAAGAGAAGATTTTAGTATCACTAGAGGAAGAACGCGATAAAAATACGATAAAATGGATTACATTATCTAGATCACATGTATGAGGTTATATCAATATCATTTGACATAGATTAATAGAGCATCACATCACCATATCAAACATATAGAATTATATAAATTAACGATTTCAACTCAATATGCTCATAAAAATGGTATTTGAAAATCCAGGGTGGCCTTATTTTCATCGTTTGATGTATGACCATGAACTCTATTGAACTGGAACTCTCAGAAGATTATTTGAGTATCACTAGGGGATGAACGTGATAAAAATACAATAAAATGGATTACGTTATCTAGATCACATGTATGAGGTTTTATCTATATCATTTCACATAGATTAATAGATCTTCACATCACCTTATCACACATAAATATTTCTCCCAGTTCCACGCTCCTTAATATCACAACACATGCCTCTACCAGTTTGCGCTATAAATTGGTGTGAATCACCCACCCACACTATACACATGAAGCTCCTATATTGTACCAACCAAAACTATCCCACTAGTACCCTATCCCTTGCACTCTCTCACCCAGGAATGCTTCTACCGGCCTACTAGCCCATTACCTTCTATCATTGTGGAAAACATGAGAGAAATATCTTATTCATGGTTAAACATCTGGTCTCACAATTCCATAATTGAACCAAACCTAGGTTGGGTTGTATGGATATCCCTTAATTATTCAATAATTCCACCAGTACTCTAACTATAAAATTGATAAGATAATTGTGTCTCAAAATTATTCTTCAAAACCTCTTCTTCCAAATATATGATTCATGTAAAATTTCAATACATTTTACATGGAATTATATTAAATTCGTGTTCTAATATTCATGAAAATCAATATCTTTCATGGACTAAAATTTATCTTCCATTGATGTAATAATATACCACAAATTATAATGGTATTTGAACTTATGATAACATCAAGAATCATCAAAATTCAAGATAATTGTTCAAGCATGGTTGTTCAAGCATTAAATCAAAATTGATTAAATTTTTTTAGAAAAATTCTTTAAGCATCACTACTTTAGCAACACATGTTAAATGTATTATTAACAAAAGTTCAACCCAAGTGCCAAAAATCTCCCACATTGTATTTTTTTCAATATAACTTCACATATATAAAAGGCAGTATGTGTTCTCAAACATTCTCACACTTATTATAAATAAAATGAAAATGTTTAGTGGGGTATTATCCAATATTTTTAAATTTTATTATTACTAATAAGATAAGAATGATTTCCAATTGTTATTTTAGAAATGTTCCTTTAAATAATCATCTCTAAGTATATGAGAGATAACATGATGTTGAGCACATGATAGATATACCCATGTCTGAATAAGATGCCCAAAAATATTTATAAATTTGAAATATTTCTTATGAAATCTCATATTAGTAGTTGTATGTAATAATATTTTTCAATAAAATGATACATTATGAACACACATCAAAAAACAAATAAAAAATCCAGGTGAAATAGATAAATCTTCCATATGATATCATCTTTTAATCAACCAAGTACTCCCCCTTAATTTATATGAGTAATGAAATTAAGAATAATAGATGAAAGTGTAATTAGAATACTTCGTATTATAATATTATAATGTTGTCAAAAAATAATACATTCAATATTTAGTGATGATTTAACAACTTCATCATATCAACCCCCCAAGGGGATGCATCAATATCTGTAAATTTATTTCATGTTAGTATAAAATAATATATAAATATACATGAGTTTTCAGAGAGACATTTTTTCTCATCTAAAGTAACATTCTGGTTGAGGACCACCTCTCTACCTAGTCCATTCATTTCTCCCCATCATAGTGAACTTGTCATCAACTTTATATGTAATAATGTTTTCTAACTATGATAATGAAATTACAAGAATTTCATTTGCTTTTGAAATTTTAATATCTTCCTCGAATTTCATAGCTAATTTTAGTAGGTTAATCTGAACAACTAGTATTTATATCATGATTTTTCCCTCTCAAAATCATCACGAGATGATACACTATTTTTCTATTAAATCATATTCCCCTTCTCATTATAGGGAATATCACCTAGAATTAATTAAATCCATTTATTATATTTGTTACACTTTTCATTATATCTTCTATAAACTTATATAAATCATTCATATGTTTATCCGTGATGGCTATGATGAATTTCGGGACACAACATTATTTTTATGAGAACATGTTCACATATATTAACCATGAATTCCCCTTGATTAATTAATATTTCATAGAAATTACATGTTATACAAGAATTAATAGGCTTTATTCCAATACATTTCACAACACCGGCAATATCCATTGAACATATATATTAAATCTTGATATATATTTTATATAGACAGTTGTTGTTTTTGTACTTCAAACAAGTGTGCCTTCTTTTGACCAGAGGTAGTTATTTAATCAACAAATTTCATTATGAATTTGCTTTAGGGGAGGATCTATCACATTTAGTTTTGTTCTAACCATATTTATATTTATCTTTGTCACCTATAATATTTCGAATATTTTTTTTCATTCGAGGAAGTTTAGGTGAAGAACTACATAGCAGGTTTAGAACCTTCATTTCACATGTATTTAATGATTCACCATTAACCTTAGTTTACTTGTTGAAATATTATATAATTATCTTATTGTCAACTTTGATCGAACTGTATGATTTCCTTCTACTATTTTTTTGAATTGAAATTTTATGACAACATTAAATTTTTTTATTCCCAATCTTATATCAATAGAAATAATAGCCTATGAGAATATTCATCTTCATTTATGGTTTAGTATGTTTGTATTTCACATATTGTGAAACATTCAATTTCTTAGTGGAACCAACAATTTTTTGGAAATTTCATGGGAAACATCTCTTAATGATTCTTTTCAAATCCACGATTACCTAAAAATTCTATTTTTATTGATTTTAGAATGAGGATTTTTGGTTGTTTTGTAAATAACATACCATGCAAGAACCAAATTGAAGGGTGCATAGATTAAAAATTCAATGTTTAAAAACCAAAGAAGCACAAGACCTACGAAGATACCATAACAAGATCTTATTACATTAAATAGTTTCATTGTTATGGTATACAATCTTTTTAGAGGATGTTCCGGTTATTTATAGGATGTTACCATTCCTTTCATTGTGTCATGATCTACAAATCAAACATGTGTGGAAATAATAATATTTATAGATACATGTGAACATCTATCATGTGATGATTTCCAATTCCTCGATCAAACATCCATCATGAAATACATTATACTAATGTTGTTATTTTTATCCTCAACTATCCTCATCTTGAATTTTAAATCCTTCTTCATCTCAATTATTTTAACTTTTTTCATTTGTATTAATTCTTGAAAATAATTTTCAATCAATTTTACCTTGATATCTTTATGATTTTGTTGAAAATCATTTTTATACATAGAAACATTGTGAAATTTTTAAAATTCATGGAAGTATTTTATAAATAAAACATCAAATAATTATTTCCCAAAAAACATTCTTGCATTACTGTAACATATTTATAATACCATTCATTTTATAGGGATTTTTTTATCCCTTTATTCTACATGTATTGATTGGTTATTGGATTTTAAAACCCTTTTTTTCTAATGACACTTTAATATAATTTTCCACTTATTTCAGCTATGACTATTCATTATAAATTCCATTGATTCCAAAAAAAATCTTTAATACTTATTTATGGATATTATTTAGATGTTATTATAATAAAAAATAATCTTCCCTATGTGATCCATCATTATCATAGATTTAAAAGTATTTGTTTGAAGAATCATAATGAAAATAATTTTTATATCATATACCACTATAATTGACTTCAGTTGGTGATGTATTGTTCTTTACTATATGATTCTTCTTTAGATTCCTTTTATATCGAATATTTCTATTCTTCTATGTCTTGGTAGAAATATTCATCTGGGGTATCAAAATAATTTCTAGAAATCAACCCTTTATAAATACATTCTTGGATATTTATAGGGAACCTATCATCAGATTCCATATGTTATTCCCTAGACCGGATTGAAATCTAAAAATGGATGGGTGAATCATTGGTTAATTTTTTTGAATTACTTTTATTTCAATTTCACCCTCTCAAAATAATTAAGGTTCTCAATCCAATTAATATTATCTTTTAATATCACCTTGTGTGTAATTATAATAATTGAGAGAGAGAAACACTATATTTACACGATTCAACAGAAATTTTACTCCTTATTAGACCTGGTTATTTATCTTATTTTTATATTATTTGCTATCATAAATGTGATTTAAATGATTAAATATACAAATAATAGACAAATTATTCTTTGTATCTAGCCAAGAGACTATGTTTTCTTCTTGATCCAACCTGAAAATATTCTCTACTTTCAGATCCAATTGAAATACTTTTTTACTTCAGCTCCAACTGAGAGACTCTTAATTTTTGCACTAAAAATACAACTTCAATTACTCCTACACCAACCCAATGTCTTTGTCTTTTATTAAAGGATTGTTAAACTATTATATGATCATAATTATTTATCTATGATACTATAAGATCAGACATTCTTGTGTAAATATTCAATTAACTTCAATAGCCACTAGTCTGGTCTTTTGGTCTTTCTCAAATATCACATCAACTATAATGATCATTTGATTTAGTATAATTATTCTTGGGCTATGCTTCCTTCTGATGATGAAGACTCATAATCACTTATATTTTTTCATGTAATTCACATAAATTCATTGTTATTATTCAATGAAATATGGGACTTATAGAATCTCAACTCAATTTTTTCATGTACAATTCATGCATGGATACTACATGGGATTATCATGAAAGAACCTTAGCATGTATATTTGTTTTGAATAATTTGTTTATATGCTTATTCTAAAATATATATCAGTTTATTCTCAAATAATAGTGTCTTTATGTATATATAAGCTTGAATGAATGAAAAGATTCTCATGTATTGCATGTACTTTCAATCACGTAATATTATGCACACACTATACTATTATTATTATTTATTCATTATTCTTATATATTCATTTTATTCCTTCATGTCATTTTTTATGTGAAATATTCCCAAATGAAATCTTTTATGAAAACTGTATAGATGGGGATTCCACTGTTGTTTTGTGTCTAGTTTATTCTTCATGCACACAATTATATGATGTCTGTGAGTTAACTCCATTTCTACATCATGTAGAAATGTTTTGGTACAAACATGTTAATGGTGTCTCAGTAAGGTTTGAAAAAACTTGTATTATTTTATGTGACTAATTATTCACAAACACCTGAGGGTATGATTTTCAATACATGAAGCCCATATCATCATCATCTCCCACATAAAAGAATCTTGTTGTAGATATTCTTTTGTACATAAGAAATGTTTTCATGGATTATATTCCATTCACATAGTGGAACTACATAGAGAGACTATATTTCATGTTCTCTTAAAGATAAATGACAAAAACCTTCTTATCCCTAGTTCTTTATTTTTTATATATATAGTATCTATTCCTTTCATCACATCATAAATTTATTTTATGACACCTAAATGACTCTGAGACTTAATAGTTTTATTGGTTTAAAAAAACATAAACCTTTGTGTTTCTAAAATAACATATGCCAAAAAACATGGAATATATTCTAATGCGACTTTATGATGAATTCCTAAAATGCATAATCCTTATCCACTAAATTTAGAATCATGAACTCATCCATGACTATCTGGTAATTGAACTACCTCATGTAACACTGTTTTTATTCAGTAGTAGTGAGTTCTTTGAAATCATCATGCATTAATGATGAAGTTACATGAATGGAATTTATCAACCACATAACTACACAAAAAATAATAGGGAACACGCATGACATACTTGACTTGAATGATATGATTATAGTCATGGAATCTGCTGAAATGGAAGATTGAATGAGGCTTCAAGTGGTTATATGGTATGAATATGATGATGGTATGATCAAACCACATAGATTAGTTGGATCATATGGATGAGGATATATCTATATAATTTAACATGCATAAATAGTGTACGGTATAGCCTGGTCCCATATCGATATTCCTCCATATCCCACACATCTTAATATTTCAATTCCTGTCTCTACCAGTTTGAGCTGGAAGCGGGGGACCAATACCAACATACCCCATACATACATGGTTCATGGGTCGTGCCAACCCATCCCACAATCTCTCTATCTTATGCACTATTTCTCTTGTGAATTATCTTATGGGCTTACTATCACATTACATACCAACATGATTTCTTTCTTTGGTAGTCAACCATGTGCATGGTTGAACTCCTAGTTTCATAATTAATTGGTTGACCCTAACCTAGGTTGTCGTGTAGTGGTTTTCCTTATTTTTTAATAAGGCCACCAATTCTCTACATGTGTAATTGATAAAATAATCTTATATCAAATTTCTTCTTCAAAACATTTTCCTCCAAAAATATACTTAATTTAATATGTAAATACATTTTATAGGTACTTTTATTAAATTAATCTTATAATAAATGTAAAAATTAATATTTTCCTTTACCTTTAGTTCATATTACATTTTTGTAATAATCTATCACAATTGACACAAGTCTTTGAACATAAGATCGCTTCCATAATCATCATAATTCTAGAGGATTGTTTAAGAATGGTTTTCCCAGAAATAAATCCAATTATATTAAATGTGTCTATAATAATTCTCTAAAAATTATCATTTCATCAACACATATTGAAAAATTTATTGAGAAATAATGATACACTAGAAATAATATTTTGAATTATCATTTCAGTCATCTTTTTCAAGATAACAAAATTTATCTTTTAAATCATACCAAAAATATATTTTATGTGAAAGAAATCACTTCAACACATTTGGAACAATATTAATGAGTCATGATATTTTCTTTAAATAAATTCTTTAAATTTCATGCACAAAAATCCCAATGATCATCCAAGATAAATTTCAATTTCAAATGAAAGTATTATTTCTCATTATGAATAAATTATTTCCCAAAACCATTTTCACCGAAGGGTAAAATTTGGATTCAAAATTATCAATTCATGATTAGACAATATAAAAAAGAATAAACATGAATTTATGAAACACAATATTCTAAGTATGAAAAAATCATAGAAATGCATACATTGAATATTACAAATAAAATCAAAACAAATACGAGATGAGTTTCCCCTGAAGATGTACTCCCAATCAAGGAAGTTTGATATAATGAAATGTGAGAATATATATTACAAAATAATCTCCATATCAACCATTCCTTGTACAATAAATCTGAAAGTTTTTATAGCATCTAGGAATAATAAACCCAGATAATAATAGAGTCTTAAGGCCACGATTAAAAATAAAAATAGAAGATAAATGTTTCTTTAGATAGTACTTCAATATATTTATAGAATAGGTTTATAGATCTGAAATCGCACAAGAGGGCCCTAGTGTTTGTGTAGTTCTAATTAGGTTTCAAATAAAAGAAAAAATAGATAAAATGGGGGTTCCAGGAAGAAATTATCATGCTTCCCCAACATACTACCACATCCAGAGGCACCACTAGAAACAATATGTCCATCAAAAGTAATCTAATTGTTACCAAAAAAGGTTTGGATCCCAGATACAACCAAATGGATAGTTGTTACCCCTCACTAGCTAGCTGGTATACCCCCTTCATATCACAAGATACTGATCCATGCCTACACAATCCTCGGCACTTCAGGTTATCCTATGAACTCTCAATTCATATAATAAAAGACTAAATTGTTCTCTAATGATAAAAGTAATTTATGAGATGATAAATTTTTTTAATGAGTGTCCGTGTTTTGGAGGGACTTTTTTAACAAGTTATTATTTAGATGTTAATTAGATATTTTATTAAATATGATAAAAAATGTTATAAAAAATCACTTAGATAACTATGAATTCTATAAAATTGGTACACTACATGATCTAATTAGAGGAAACTATTGAATAAAAGTGAAAATTTTAAATAAGGGAATAAAATGAAATATTAGGGATTAATAAACTATAGAACAACACATTAATGTTTTTATAAACAAGAAAAAAACAATCTATCTAACATGAAAAAACTAAAATAATAATACAATCCAATATGGAATCACATTTACCAAATGTTACTAATAAAGGATTTAAGAGGTGATTTTTTATAGAGAGAAAACATCTTTGATGATAGATATTGGGATAGGAATGTAAGTGTTTTGGAGATGGATATATATTTGGTCTGGATGTGAGAATATGGGAGAGGTAATTGTCATATCATTTAAATTTACTATGATATAGTTTCCACAGTGTAGGATTGAAAGAGGAGAAACTGGGGCGATGGGTTGTGGAATTTGAAAATAAGTGAAAGAGAAGGAATTACACTATAATGGTTTCAAATAGGTGGATTTTGAATTTTACTCAAGGAATATAATCATCAACAAATCGGCTGGTATTTTAATATTGAAAATATACTTAGGATTAATAGGAGAGAAACAACATAAAATAGACAAATAAGTGGGTTGATGGAATAGAATGTGTGCTGGGGATATTGTTTTTGAAATATATTAGCAGTGTTAAAAAAAGATGTCCATAATGATAAAAAGACCAATTTAATAAACCATGGTTATTAATACATGGTCATAGAATAATTTTATAGTACATATCCAATTAGGATGTTTTAGTTTTCAATGAGTAGTATTATATCAAAAAGGTTTTGACTTGGTGTCTAACCAACTAAATTTTTTTTTGAGGAAGTCATGAAGTCTTTATATCTATTTATATGAATCATGCATTCAAATCGAGAAATATTAAATAACAACATACTAATTGATAGATTAAATATCAAGAGAATAATAAACCAAAAAGAGTTGTTGAAAAAAATAATGGGGATCATAAATAATTATATGTTCTAATAATGAGAAAATAGAATATTATAGTACTATCACAATGTTCTTATGGGTATATTTGGATGATTGAGGCTGAACATTCCTAGTTTAGTATGGTAGTTGAAGATGAGAGTGGAATTAATAAATAAGTATAATTGAATGAAAAATTTCATGAACGGGCCAAGGTTATTGCAATTTTGAGAGGTTCTATTTGAATAATTAAATTATAAGATTGAATCTCTAATGAAATAATTTCCCTAATTTTTATTTTAGACCTCCAAGGATTCTTTTACCGCTGAATTATTTGGAAGAAAACATTTTTGATGCTTCCAGAATGAATATAAGTTGCATACATATGACGAAAACACTTATAAAGATGGGATAACACAGAGTTAAATAATGGTATGTAAGAAATATCATTATAAAATGAATGAATAATTAGAGAATCTATTGAGAGAATCTAATGATAATATAGAAATTATCACCAATTATCTCATTAAGAATGAATTACAAGCAGCATGACTCAAAGAATAGTAAGAGGCTAAGAATAATTGAGATGAAAGTGAATGATCGATAAATATTCGTAATAAATTTATAGAAATTAATGGATCATTGAAACCAATTATGGATTTCTATAACATACATTTATATGAAAAAGATAAAAGGATTAAAAAATGATTTTTTGGTTTTATCTTTTCAGGTAGACTTTGAATAATTTGTAAATCCACTCAATAGTGATTATGAAGAAAATGATATATATAAGATAAAATAAATTGATTTATGATGATTTGTTTTATTTTGGGTGAAATTTAAAAACAATACTAAAGTCACAATTAAAGAAAATATAAAAATTTAGTTTACATTTTTTAAGTTGTTAGGAAATACCATGGCGAGTTTTGAAACACCAAGGGTACCTATTATGTTCAAATATGGTTTAACCATTGATACATCACCATCCAATTTAACCAAACAGTATAGGGTATTTTAAGAAAGTTAACAATAAGATATCAAAATTATAAATTATGGAGAACCATTCAAAAAAAGAAGTATTTATTTGAATAAAATAAGTAATTAAAAGTAGTGGAATATAACAACATGTTTTTTATTATGGATATAAATTCAATAAAATAATATTTAATGTAGTTATTATATAGTTGACTGTTGGTTGTGAATGAAAAGGGAGATATATATTATTTAAACTAAAATAAAAAAACATTCATGGAAAATATGGATGAATATTATCATAAGAAAAGGTAGGAAAGATTTGTTATATTTTTGGAAGCGTGAGACACACAATAAATGTTTCTCTTGAAGCCCAAGGGAATAAATGATAAAAAGAAAGGACTTTGTTTCAATATTACATCTAATAAATGACTACATGAGTTATGATTTTTATGAGATATATTATATATTTTCTAACCATGGTCTTATGGTAAGGAATTGTAGTAGGAAATAAGATAAAAGATTCACTGCAAATACCATCATTTCAATGAAATATTTGAAAATGATATACATTGAAAGAAAATATATTAATGTCTAAAAAAGGATTATATATATGTAGGATAAAATGGAGCTAAAATTAAGGTGTATTATTTACCAATGACAGTTCATAAAAATAGTACTCATGAAAATAAAAGAGAATATAGAGGAGAAAAAAAGGGATGCAATTCCATTTATTATAAAGATAGATGGACATGTAAATAAAGACTTAGCAAGGAAAATAAAGTCCAAATTGATTCTAATGAAAATAAAATTGTATAGACATGAGAATTACCTTAGGGGTTTTATAAACCATTAAATAATAAAGGAGATTAATATTGGATGAAGATTTATTTTATCTCAAAGAATCATTATGGAGGACTAAATAAAAATGCATCATTGGAGGAAACATGTAACATATAGTTTAGTCAAACTTATGAGATGGATTCCAAGACATATAAGATAGGTAACTCTAAAGTTCATACCTTGAGTGAAATCTATACAAATGGAATTATAAAAATATCCAATAGAATAGTTTGGGAGAAATAGGGTAGAACATGGTTGGTTCATCACGAACAACCACAAAACATAACCATATGATTTTAGAGGTATTTGTATCCATATTAATTTATAATTTCTTAATATCTATTTAATGTTTTGTAAGATTTATGGAGATATATGATCCAAGTTGATGTATGTAATGAAAAAAATAAATTATTTTCTAAAAATAAAACAATTATATTAATAATAATAATGGAAAACAAACATTGAATAAAATATTTTCAATATGATGAAGTGAAAAATAATATTTGATAGTTCCAGTGGTATCAAAATACAATTTATGACCGAATGGTAAAATTATACCATTTCAAAAGTGGTATAAAATAACTATATGAAAGAAGAGAAAATTAATAAAAAAATACACAACATAAATGTATAAAATATATATTTGTTAGTGCATTGACGAATGCAGTATCAACTAATTTTTTTTCAAGATGTCAATAAGATTCTATATGAAATGGGTGTTACCAAAAACTAGTTTACCATGATAATAAAATTTTACAAAATATTGAGAGAAGTGTCGAAGGCATTCAAAGGGAGTTATTTATTGGAACTCAAAGTCTACATAGCATCATCTAAAAAGTAATTTTACTTATAAGGATTGAAATATCAAGAATATAAAGTGTCATTATATAATAAAATAAATTTAATTTCATAAAAATTATTATTTATTGAGTATACATTTTTGGCTTTCTGTGACTGTGGTTGAGATCATAGGATTTGTTGAAAATTTTAAGATATAAAGATGTTATAATTAATTCAAAACGTTTACTGGCATGGATGACTTTAATTTGTTAACATAAAATATTTTTACCTATACTGAGTTCCAAAATAGTATGCTTTGAGGATTTTTCAATAAATCAATGCATGTAGGTAAATTTACTCATTGAATATAATTAAATAAAAATGATAATATGAATTAGAAATTTTCTTACTGATTGAATGGTGATAAATCCAGGAGATAAAATTTGTGATTTCAAATGGATAGGAAATAATTGTACAAAAAATGAGAATAATATCACATTTTATATATTTTTTATATTGGAGGAGAAAAACATCCCCTTTGTTGTCCTTGAAACTCATCAAAATTATAGTTCAAGGAAATTATTGTTAAAGGAGGAGTAAAGGAAGAATTAGAGAAATCCTAAGGGGGAGAGAAACTAAAAACATATTATAGATGTAGATGAACCTTTTCATTGTATGGAAAAATAGGGATATAATAGGAATAATAAAAATCCAGATTTGATATTAGAGTTTTGGATTAATTAGTAGAATTGAATTTTTATAACATATATTGATAAAATATTACAACCGTTATATTGGGGCAACGTAGAGTTTATATGATCAATTTATTTACAATATATATCAATATTTATTAATTGTCTTTTGGATTAATTAGATGTATTTTTAATGAGAGACAAATTATTAAAAAGTTTTATTCATTGTGAAATAATAATTTATTGAATATACTAGAGGATGGTGTTTTTTATCAAATGTATAAATATTTTACATTTCTAAAAAAATTATCCAACCAAGGCTAGAAATAGAATGAAATTTTCCACTCTTTAATGGCACCAATAAATCATGAAATCATCTTACCACAAAATGGAAGAATAGTGGAAATTATCAGCATCGTTTGACACATAGAGAGGGATCTCATGGTGGAACATTTTCATGATTAGAACCATTTTGAATTGGTGCACATGTAGACTACTATAGCATGTACGTCCCAATGGTGTTGGATGCTAACATAGTAGAGTGAAAGATTTTATAAAGAATCTCTCTCCAAAAAATATATTTTATGTCGGACTAACATAAATGATGTCATTTTCAATCCATTTAAAAATATGTACACACATGATACTAGATTGGAATAGATCTATGGTGATCATCCCCTAACTCGGTCTCTTATGGTTTCTATATGAAACGGGGTGTTGAATTGATCAAACTATGATCATATTGATCCCATGTGTAACACCCGTAGATTTAGTGAATTTATTTATTTTTGAATTAATTTAATATTTTGATATATTCACTATATGAAACACTGAATATCAATTTTTTCTATTATATAATAGCACTAATTATTGGATTATGTTATATGTAACACTAAGGGAAGCTTTTAACACATTCAACATTGACTTGGATAGTATTGTACGCATCACCGAGTTTCTAAAAAATAATATTTCACTATTATAATTATTCAAATAATATAGTTATATCCTAGAAATTAAACTTTTTATAAAAATAGTAATAAACTAGTTTGAAATTTATTTTATAATGGTTTCAATAATGAAAAAATATAATTTCTGGTAAAGTATTTATATGTTTTAAACAACAATTTTCTCAAATGAATTACATTTGATGTCTTATTAAAAATAGAAAATTTAATTTTAGACACTCATGGGAATTTATTTTGATAAAATAAAAATTATTTTTTAATTATTAATTTAAAAATTAGATTAGGGTAAATTTGTGGTATTTTTTTGAAAAGTATCAATTTATGAGGAATAATGAAAATTTCATAACAGTAGTTAAAATCATGACTTTTTCATTTAAATAATTATTTTACTATATTTTTATTTTAACATTAAAATATATAAATAATACATATATATATCCAATTTAGGTAATTGAAATCATTTTTAAATAGAATTAGATAGAATAATTTATTATATTTTTGAACGTCTCTTTTACCCGCCTTCATACCACATTTGTGAGATTAACATTGAATGCAGTTTTACCATTATTGTGAATTGAATTACAATAAATGGACATAAATAGTTGTAATCAGTTTGAAAAATATTTTCTAATAGGATCAAAATTATTATTTTTGAATAGTATCATTCGAATATTATTTAGTATGGTTAATGTTAAATAGGGTAATTAATTGTAAAAATAATATTACAATAATGTAAACATTCCTTAAATCATGTCCTTGTTTGATTAAATGTGTGTTTCTAGACCCAAATAAACCTTCGGTATTAAATATGATCCTTTTTAAGAAACTTTTTTATGATTAGGATATTTATTCTATTTTTTTTAATATATTTAAAAAATTCATGATCAAAATTTAAGAACAAAATAATTTTTAATATTGGGTTATAAATAATAAAAATTCTAATATAAATATTCATTATAATCCAAACCAATATATCATCATCAAGATAATTGTTTATTAATTTTATATAATAAATAACTTAAATAAAGGATAGTATAATAATGATAGAGTAATTGTTTAATTAATCGAGATATCAAATAAATGATATTAAAAATATTAAAATAAATATAATTTGACATTGTAAATGGAATAATATAATTTATAGATACCATAGACATGTTGTTGACATATTAGATGTATTTTATCAAAGATGTCATTTTTTTTTGATAATTTTTAAAATGAAAATTTTGAATAGTATCAAAATTGATATAAATCATACTTTTAATTATATAATATTTTATTAAATGATGTAAAATTCATAAATAAGTATAATTAGTCAAAAAAACAAGGATAGTGTTAAATATTTTATAAATGATCCAATTGGGTCTTTTTTTTATTTTATTATATGTATATTAACCCTATTGTGTAATAAGACAAGTTGCCATGGTAAAAGATAAATTGTTTAACTAAGGACTAAAGCCATAAGATAAGGTTAATTTTGTTACCTAAACATGTCTCAAATTTAATGGTTAAAATTAATTAGACCCATAATCACATACATTTCTAAATAAATAACTTTTTATTTAATTTAAATCGAAAATAAATTCTTAATATATTAATGGTTTTGGAGTTTTCTAAAGTGTCCCTCCTCCATTAAATAAGTTGGTGTCTCTCCTTCTCTTCTATATATACATCTAAATATTTTTTCTGAGTCATACCCTAACCATTTCTCCTCATAAATTCCATTAAATAATCTTATTGGACTTTTCTTGGGAATAAGGCAACTCAATGAATCCTTTTTTCACAAACCAAAAATAGTTACCCGATTTTGAAGTAACGTCTTCTCTCAAGCTCATTTTTTTATTTTCTTTCTCCACCCCTAGACTCTCTTTATTTCATTAATTTAGTACAACAAAAGTATCCTCAATATTCAAGTATGTTTTTATTCTATGTTTTATATATACACTTACAGACACCTCCATCTAATTGATATAGAAAATATTGTTTCTGTGTACGGAAAACTATTGCCTCACCAAAAAATTATTGTTAATTATTCATTTACCACCAATCATGGAGGACATTATGAAGGACACTCTATGTAAATATCTATTATATATAATATTTATTATTTATTTAATCTTATGTTTCCCTTTTTACAACATATACATTTTTTACATTCCATTTTCCATTAATACGATAATCTCATTTTAAGAAGTGCAGACTATCACCCCCACAAAGCAATGTGATTCATGCACAGAACACGTGGGATGTATTAAGGATGGGTTTAATGAAATTATATATTGTATATTGTATATTAATTCTACTATAATAATGATATATATATATATGTATATATATATATATATATTCCATTTACATACTTATTTTGAATATGACAACTAAAACAGAAACAATATTCATGTGTACGTACAACATACTGTCTCCCAGAAAGGTGTATTAAATTTCATACATATTTATTCTATATATTATTATAATATATATATAATTGATATACATGATATTTATATCAATATTTTAATTCTGGAATCATGATATAAGTACAAAGAACAAGGATATAGAAAAATAAAAAACATGTGAAGAACAGAGTGTATATTAGCCAATGTTAAACAATAACATATGATTGTAAACAAGCGAGTTATATAAGTTCATAATCAAACCATATGTGTTATTATATACTATTTAAGAGTATTTATGATTCACCTTTATTTCTGTGAGACACGTGTCTTATACACTACTTGTTTCTTATAGGTGTTATATATAATACACTTTAATGTCTTTTATAAGACTTATCTAGAAGATTATGACATTTCCAGGTTCTTATAATCTTATTTCAAACATGGTTCATATGATTCTATTACTTATAAAGTGATGGGTATTGATTTCACAATCTCTTAAATATTTGGTATTTTTTTGTTTTAAGCCTATTTTTTGGAATATTTATCATCCATGCCCATGTTTTATAGAAAACTCAAAAAAATTATTAATTATATTACTATGTAAAGTTAATTTTATTTTTACCCATTTTTTCTCTTTTTACAGCACGGTCTGAAAGAAATCGTTCCATCATTTTTCAAAAAAAATGTAATTTTATAATTTTACAGAAAAAAAATGAGAAGAATTTTTTTTAACTTATATAGATTGAAATTATTTTATTGATTTATTGATACCATATTTCCTTGACGCTTTGCTAACATATCTTCGATGTTATTTTCAAATAAATTTTTTTAAATTTAAAATGTGCTACATTTTAAGAAAAGAAAACTATTTCAATTGAGAAAAGTTATTTTCCTCAATAACTATTTTAATTGATATTCATTTTTGATAAATATGTTTATAAAATTGGTTTGAAAAGAAATTCATGTTCCACGGGATCATTCAAAATCCTTCCCCACCTATGATTCCATAATTTGTTATTGTTCACGAAAACCATTCACAATATTTATCTGAATAGTTTATTTTTTTATGACATGATGTTTAAGAAAACACACATTGTTATTGTTCATGAACACCATTATGAATGGTTTATTAATGATTTCCATTTTAATCATTCGTTATGTTTTTTATATAAGTTTTTTTTGGAACATGTAATTTTTTTATTTCATTTTGTGATGGGTGGAACCTATATATTTCTCCGATGCATTGGGTAATGATTTATATCTCATGAGATAATATAATATGGTCTTGGGAGTTGACCCTGACTACTATGATGTCCATGGGAGTGAACCATGACTGCTAAGATAGAATGTGGAGTGATATTATTCTAATAAGATGCCAATTGCAGTGAACTATGACTACTATGATGGTATGATCAGTGAACCCATGCTACTATGATGGCCATCGAAGTGAACCATGACAACTAAGATGGTATGGGGAGTGAAACCATACATCTAATACGGTATTGGATGTGATTACTTGGCCACTATGAAAGATAATTATAGTGTTATGTGTTTTCTAAACTTCCATTTTGTATTCCTATATTTTTATTTCAAGGATCATTCTCTATATTTCATTATGATTCATTACTTATGAACTAGTAATCATTATTCCATGATTCCTATTATGGTCATTCATATATAATATTTGATATTATAATTTCATGATCATGTTCTCATTCCCCCTATACTCATGTTTGTTATTACTTGTCTCTCTTATTTTCACTTGATGAGCATATGAGCTCACCCCTGCAATGTTTCATTTCCCCTTGTAAATGATGATATGTTTTATGTTTGAGGTATCTAAGAAGGTTCCATGTCAAGAAAACCTAATGGGAGATTATCTAGTTCATTTTATATAACTATGTTTATGATTCCATGTTTCTAAAGAAACTAGACCATTATGGTCTCTGGGCGTCTGTTTGTATATTTTATAAGTATTCCACAAAAGTTATGTAATGTCTGTGAACATCAAGCTTGGGTATTTACACCAAGACTTTTATGTGATCTATCATGTGAGATCATTAAATTGTAATTCTGTCTTTAATAATATTGATCTGAAAAAATGATGTGAAATGATAAGGACTGTAAAGCTGATGAAGATGATCTTTACATCAAGGTTATATTAAGCTATTCATGAATTTGAAATCGTGATTTTGTGAAAATTGTTGATTTCAAAAATATATTACAATTCTCTATGTATGTATAATACATTTTCCAGTGTTTTTTATATATAATATCGATGATTCTGATTTTAATTCATTTAATATGGTGAGGTTGTAATGTTGAAAAGTGAAAATATCCATCCATGTAGTGGAAGTTTCCATGATTACTTAATTATAATTTGGTCTGTTATGATTTATAAGCATTGTTATTTTCAGTGTAAAAAATGAATATAAAAAATTTTCAAAGATGATGTCTTGAAAAGAGTTAATGAGTTATTGAAAATTATTTTAGTGGAAATGGAATCATTTCAATGATTTTTAAGGGCATTGAGGTGGTATAAATTTTTTATTAATACATATGGATGCATCATTTTTAGGGGAGGGTGAGTACTTCAAAAAGAAAAGGAATGATATTTTGTGGGTGAAATGGATAATAGAAATTTTAATAGAGACTCTATTTTTCTCAAAGATAGAATGATGATAGTGTATGAATCCTAGTTTTCATAATGAATTAGATTTTTTATAATAATAAGTTGCATGATGTTTCGAGATTTTCTCAATGATTTCATGTTCTTATGAAAATTAATTCTATGAAACTTCTATTTTTTAAAATTCATCAAATTCATGGAGATTGATAGTAAAAAACAATGTTTTTTATAAATTATAGTTCAAAAAATAATTTCTAGGAATATAAAATGGACCATGAGATCAGAAAGGGTCTTGAAAAATGTTGTCTTGAATAATAAAAATGAAATAAAATTAAATATCAGTTATAAAAAATATTAAAAATAGGATGTGTGGTTTATTGATTATATGAGATAGGTAGATAATATGAAAACATCATTGATTTCGAGATGATGAAATTTGGATCCACACAATTCAAATTATTGAAATATTTTGTTTAGTGCAATATTAGTTCCCTGAGTATAAGATAAGAAGAATTATTGATTATTCTATCTATATAAGTATTATTGAAGGAGATAATAAAAATCATGGAATAATTACCATTCATGATAATTTATTATTGTGGTTTGAGGAAGGGCATAGAATCATATATTATTCATTTGGTGTTGTGTTCGTCTAGTTTAATTAATGACATGAAAATTATATTAGACTTCACGATGCTTCTATATGGGGATGGTGATGCAACTACTTCAATATTATAACAATAAAGGTATATTTTTTTCATGTAATGACCAATTTTTAAATATTAAATCCATATAAATAGTAACACATTGTTTATCTTGGAACATCGAAACATCATTAGTCTACGATCCTTGGACATATCCTTTTGTGTTGAACCAAGTAAAATCATTGTGTTTTATGAAATAATTAATTTCCTATATATTTTTTTGGAAAAAAACAAAAACATATATGTTGAAATTTATTCTTACAAACTTCGGAAAATGATCCAAAAATTATAATTGAAAACTATTTATTTGGGCCATATCATGCGCCACCCCCTCTCTAGGTGTCTATTGTTATAACAAGTGGTATCAAAACCAAAAGGTTCTAAATTTTTGTCCAACCAACACATTTTTATTTAATCAATCATAAACACTTGATATATGTTTCTATGGAAAATTCATCTCATATGGTAAATATAAAATAACAATAGATTAAAGAAATACATAAAATATTAAGTGAAGAATGATCTAAAAGGTGTTGTTGACCATAAAGTAGAAAATAAAAGAGCTGTCAAAGAATTAAATATTGGAAGAAATTTAAATTTTATGATTAGAGGACTATTCAAATAGGCCAATGGTTATGCTGAGAAACTTGTGGCTAAAAATTCCTATATTGGTAAGGTAATTGATGATCATAATTCAATCTATAATGAGGTCGAATTGAATAAAAATATTAGAATAATGGGGAAATGAGATAAAGAGTATGAGTGAATTTGTTAATGAGGGAAATGGAGAGATTAAATCACATGAGTATGAATTTTATGATATTGAAAGGAGTACCTTCGAAGATAATTTACATGTAGACTTATTTTATAGAGAGTGTTTTTTATGATTTAACAATGAAGATGACTCAAATAAATATGATAAGGAAACTTATAACGAATATTATTCCAATTCATAAATGAATTTTGGTGAAGGTAATCTATATAAAATGATTTAATATTAAGTTAATATTTTGAGAGAGTTTCATGATTTTATAAACACGATCTCATAGATAATCATTCAGAAATAAGTTTAGGAGGCATGAATCATAGAACATAAAATGGATTAGATGAATATTGATGATGGGGAATTATCAATGAAAAATAATGAATCAAAATTGATTCTATTGGAATAAGATTTAAAATTAATTATTGTTGTAAATTGTTCCCATCATGATTTTAGGGTAATTTTTATTCAATTAATTGAATGTTCTATATTAAATTTTCAATTAAAATTATTAAAATAATCGAAGCTATTTAGAAGGGGTCATGAATAAAAAATAAAAATATTATTAAATAAATTTAATTGACTCATAATGAAGTTTTTTTTGAGTTTATTATAAAAATTTTAATGTCCCAATTATAATAAATAAGAAAATTCGTTTGAGATTGTTGATTCATCAAGAGAAATCATAGAGTGTTTTGAAAACTAAAGGCTAGATATTTTATGCAATACCATCATGAGTATTCATACATAATTATCTAATCAAACGATGATAGATGTAGTGGATTTCAAATGGGGGATAATTAGATCTTAAAGAGATAAATAAATAATATATTGTTAAAATGAGAATTATTTCATTTATTCAAATTAAAGCATACAAAAATGAGAATATTATATCATGCGTCTTTATTATGGATGGATTGGAAATACAATAATGTTGTGTGGATATTTTATCTGATATATTTTAGGTTCATAAAGGAAATGGATATCAAAATTAAACAAAAAATGATAAAGGATGTTTCATGTGAAATATAGAATAAAAACTAACAATATTCCAATGCATGAGATACTTTAGTACAAAACAATGAAATTATTGAAGTACCATAATAACTAGATGGTGTTAATAGTGAACACATTTCTATCAATAAAACATTCTAAATAACATGCATGGAATCCCATTTATAAACTACCTTATAAAAACCAGATATGCATGAGCTATCACACTCAGTATAACTCTGACTCTATTGTATGTGATAATTCATGACCCTATACACCTCCCCCATGTGCAATTAGAAATTTAATATGTAAAATATTGATTTAAGTAAATTTCAAAAATTGGATATGAAATATGAACCATAATCCAACAACACCTCTATCTAGATGTATCTATCATATTATGCTAGGTATACATCTCCTCATAAACATCAAACTCTATAATAATCAGATCCAAAATAGACAACAAAAAATATAACACATATATTTTCTATTAAAACCATAAATATATTAATAATAAATATTACATACCATATATCTTTGATGTGTAATAAATTTATTACTCTCATATATGTGTACCACCTCTTACCAACCTCAATTCATTGACAACATGATGAGATCCTATGGAAAGTCTATCCAATCTAGTTGGACCACAATTAATCATAATCCCATGAAAGGATGTAGTCAGGTTTATAAAATATTAAAGGCTCATAAAAAATAGTAGCAGAGTATCTCTAAATGAATTTATTTCAATGGTTGTGTAATCAGTTAAAAACTAACCAATATAAATATATCTTTCCATTTATATGGAGGCTCTCATGTTATAATCTACTTGAGAATATAAACCCAAAAAACTAAAAAATAATTAAATGTTGGTAATTGCATAAATCTTAATTAAATTAAAATATTTATTTATATAGAGCCACATAAACGAACATGGGATGTTGAATACTAGTTGGAGCCCAATCCCCCAATATATAAAGCCCAAAAAAATAATTCCACATAATCGAACATATATATCTAATAGATATATATGAAAAAATAATTAAATATTAATTTATAATTAGATAATAAATTTATAAATAATTATTTATAATTAATTAGTATATAATGTTTGACTTACTACCTCAAGTTTAGAACAAAACCAACAGATGTACTCCACTGGATAATTGTATTGAGAATCATCAATCTAGCTACATTATGACACCTTCTATTCAATGATGTAATGGTAGTTCCACGTGGATTAAATTAATTATCATGGGGATCATCCCAAAGAATCACAACTAATGTAGGGGTATAATTCAACTAATTATATTCTACTTCATTCATATAAAAAATTAAAAAAATGATTCCTATAAGTATTCATTAATATAGATATAAAATATTAAAATGCAATAAATATTTTTTGAAATTAAATAATATATAATTATTACATCTGTAACTATAAAATAAAACACCATACTTAATATCTTAAAAATCATTGGTGTTAATGACTTTTTTTCCTTCTTTTCCATCATCAATTTCAATATGACCGTAAATTTTATAATATATAATTATTTCAAATTCAGTGGTTAAATTATCCACATTATCAATTTTATCATCCCATAAATATGGGGACTAATCACCAATATTAGTATCTTTTTGATGAAGAGATACATTTGTGGAATTTTAGTTAAAAACTATATATTTTACAGTTCAATGTGACCACTTTAAATTTCCATAATTTTATTTTCACGATATTTTAATTTTAGTACACTCTACTAGTAAATTTAATCACTCAAGGAAGCACTATAATCTTTATAATAAAATTTTTCTCTTTTATGGTCCCACATAATTGGTTAATTAAATATATATGTCTTTTATATTTAATATCAATGACTTCATGGAATTGATTAATGTACATCCCTAGATCAGTATCAAACAAAATTCATTTTAAAATATTTATTTATATTTTTCCTAAATAACATAACTCAATTATTTCATCTATAATTATCTAAAATTCAACTTCCAAATCATTGTGATGGAATATTTTTATACAAGAACAACTATTTATTGAATTTAATTGAGTAATTATATATTTATATGTGTATTAATTGAAATACACTAATAACATTTACATTATAAGATTGTCCAATTTTGATGGTGGGTTACATACTGCACACAATCTATTATTAGTTTTATTTTAATGACACGTTACCTAAAAAAATAAAAATTAATTAATAATATATAAAATTTTAAATTGAATTTATATGTTTGAGTATAAAAAATTCATCATCTTAGTATTTGAAACATGTAAAAAATCACATTTTTTATGTTCTTTACGTGATGTTAGTGTAATTTGTGTTATTTGTTTTGATATTGTTATAATATAATTTTAATAAATAATTATAATAATTTAATATAAAAAAATTTAAAATCATATTTCAAAAATAATCACGTACTATAAAAATTATTCCATTTCATCAGAAATGAGTAGAGTATATGTAGGAAATCTATGTTTTTTTCATCTGAAATATACTTTTTATGATCACCACTAAAACAATGCTTAGGTAAATTGCATACTATTAATTTATTTTCCTTGAAAACATTTAAATTTCATACATTATTACCCATTCAATTATATATTGAAGGTCATTCAACATAAAAATTTATTAAGAGTAAAATTTTCTTATTTACAACTAATGGTATTCTTGTGTAATTAATATTTAAACTAATACTTTATTTGATGAATTCTATTAATTTTACATTCATCTACCATGTTGGAATATCCATATAAACATACTGCCCACCAAATTTTATTTAATGTAGAAAAAATAATTTTAAATGTTGAATTTAATCAAAGAATGAAAAAATATTTTTTAATTTATATAAAATTTGAATAAAACCTTTTTACAATGCGTGTATTATGACATAATATGGTGTTTCAAAACAAATGACATTAAATAATAGGTTATTTCAATGAAAACATCAAACGTTAATGTTTTCAAGAACCATATAATATAAATATTTAGTAGTATTAACATTTGGACATGTAAATCATGACTTATTAACATGATAACATGATTATTTCTAACAAAATAAGGAAAAAATGAAGTATAACCATCTGTTAACCATAAATCTACAATCAACTCACATAACAAAAAAATAATTTCTTTATAATGTGGATAATTTTTTTTAAATTTTTAATAACCCAAATGACTTTTTTCTTTATTTATTTTCAATTATAATTTCAATATATGTTGGGTAATGTAGAATATCTCAATGGATGAAGAGTGATGATGTTTCCAATGGTTGGTGAAAGTATCATTGATGGAGGAGATTTATTATTAGAATTACAAACATTTGAATAATGTTAAATTATTCAAATGTTGTAAGATATTTTTTATCATGAATAGGTGTGACATTAAAAAAATAAATATTCATATATGATGATAATAGCACTGGTTCATAATATATAAGACATGTGAAAATAAATTTTGGTGGGGTTAAATTTTTATTACATTAAAAATATGTATTGATTTTGTTATTTGTTGGCTGAAGCAATCCTTGATGATTACTTAATATATATTTGTGAATTCTATACAAAAATAAAAACATGAATTTATTGATGAATGAGACATATTTTTGATGATATTCCATACACATATGAATTATGGAATTATTATACATAAATTTTATGGAGTTTATTAAAACATTGTCCTCGTTCATTACCATCCCCCTAAGAAGACTTCTATAAGGACTGATCTAAGGGGATGAGTATGTGAGGTTGTGAATATGGCACACAGGTATAACATAGACTGTGATGGTTGGAAGATGTAAAGAATAGTGTTTCATAGACACTCAAATGTCTGTAGACCTGATAATCCATGTTAAAGAAGCAACACCATATTGCCTTTTTTGAAAGATTGTAAACCACATATATATATATATATATATATTATGAATCCCTATATAGAGAGAGACTTCAATGTTCAACTCAAACATCATGTATTTTTTATTTTAAAAATTTGGAACAAACATGATATAAATGAAACTGCATGCTTGGGGTTTTAAATACATCAAGATGTAGGAATAAATGACTTCTTCTACATATAATTTCATATAATACTACAAACCATTGAGTTCATAAAATGTATTAAATAACATATTCATGATATCTGTGATCATATTTAGAACATATTAATAATAATGAAATCCAATGTGTGATATAAAATTAAGTACAATAAGGTTCTATTGAATCACATGAAGCGAGTTTCCATTTTTTAATAAATTCACATCATGGTTACAGTGGGTATCCCCGAATTCAATTTAATAATATCATGAAAAAATGTGTTTATGAGGGTATAAAGAACTTATTAAGGGAAAAATGGGGTATATTCATGCCACATGGACAAGATCACATTGGATAAATAATGATGTTTTTTAAAAAATATATGTTGAAGGAGTGATCATGTTTTTTTCATAGAAGAATAAGCACTAATAGTTTAGTGATGTAATTTTTTTTAGATTAAATGAATAATTTTTAAGGATGAAGTTATTCAATGGATTGACTAGTCACCACATTTATAGAGTGATATATTTACAAGGAAAATAAATTGTAAAAAAATTATCTATTTTTTATTTTCTAGGAATTGAGAAGGAGATTTGGTTGGGGATCTGAGGATGAACTGAATTCGAGAGTTCTATTATCATGCTAATAGAGAGGATTAGTTTTTACTCTATCTTATATTGTTTGTGTAGTTTGAAACAGAGGATAACCATGCATAATATTTTCATTCTTAGAGGTTTCTATGTATATAACATTACACAATGGAGGAATAATAAAGAGTTCCACATACACACATTCATGTAAATAATAGGGAGGTCCATGAAATATATTTACACATTCATGAAGATGATACCATGCAATTGATCTCATGTTAATCTTTTATAGTGAGTGATAGTAGTGAGAATAATTATACGTATTATGAAAAAAAATTAATTACATAAAACATTTCTAAGAATAAAAAGAATGGTACATGATATTTTTGCATGCTTAATGTGGAAAAGGAATGAACAATGATCATTTACGTTGAAATAATGTTTTTAAAAAATATGGTGATAATATATTACCATACATAATGATCATGCCTGATAACAATATATTCTTGTAGTGTGTAGTGAAATCTATCAAAGAATACATCATGTGATTTTTTGGAGGACTTAGAGTTTATCATTATACTATTGTAGTGATCTGAAGAGGAAGAAATACATTTCACAAATTCTATAGATTATTGGAATGAATTGAATACAATGTTATTTCATAAATTAAGATGTAATTGAAGACGTAATGTGAAAGTGGATCAGTGTAGAATGAAATTTTAATATTTTCTCAAAGAAGAAGATTAATTATTTGTTTCAGTGGTTGTTTGTAGTTTGGTTGGTTTTTCTCATTATTTTGGTGTTGTATTTTGGAACTAGTGAGAAATAGTATAGAAAAATATTTAAAATGCTAGACAGAAATATCATTAGGAGATAGATTCAATTGGAAGAATCCAATATAAATGACCCATCATGAGAACCCACTAAAACTATGGGGAATAAGTATTTTATGAGACTGTGTGAAAAACATTCTATAGATAGTTTGTAAATTATTAATGCTCATTTTTAGCATAAAACTCTGATGTGTTTAATACCATAAAACATGGTTACAGTTTGATTCATATCTAATCAAATCTAATTGATTTAATTATTATTAGTGGATAAATTCTATCTCAGATCTTTCCAAACAAAACATATATTTAGTCTCATACATTGAGGGTGATCATTAAAAAATACCAATCGTTTTTATTCATTTTCATTTTTTCTTTCATTATATGTGATTATATTTGTAAAGTATAATATTAATTCATACTTACTATTGTAGAGTTTCATTTTTAAAATATGTAAAAATTAAAAATAAAATAATTTGGAATATTTTGTGTAAATCATTTCAGCCTCCCTCAAAGTACAGTCATTATCCACTAGGGATAACGACCCAAACATTTATTAATAGAACTTAAAATCATATTATAATGTTTTATGCTATAAAACACTTGCATAGAAAAACCAAATGAAACGTTATCATCATAATTAAATATTTCAAAAAGTGATATTTAAATAAATTAAGGACCCTATACCAAATGAGTAGTAACATGACACTTGTAATAGTAACATGACCATGAAAAAAATGTAATTTGTCCAATATAATAGTCAACAAATATATACAAGTATAAATAAAATTTATGTGTCTTATAAATGATAATATGATATAATTATATCATAATATAAATAAATTTTTTTTTTTGATATTATTAATTATCTATTGGTATTTTTTTAAAATATAAATATTTAATTAAAATGTTTTAAAAAAATTAATGACTAAAATTGATATTTCTTGTTAAAAAATTATTTCATAAATAAATATTTTGTTTTCTTTTGATTTTAATATTATTTAAAAGGCATTATTTATTCTTTCATAGTATCACAAAATCATTTATTATATTAAAATAAATATTTTTCGAATAGATGATAATTTTAATTAACATTTATCATATATTGAAAACTATTTTCATTACATGGAGTTACATTTTTAATTATACATGTCAAAAAAAAATTATTGTGTGTTATTTGAGATTTTTCAAAAATACTTGAATTTTTAGTGAATAATAAAATACTATAATTTACAACGTAAACCAAATGCATGAACTATTGATTCATAGATTATGTACATATGATTTAAGACCTTATAATCTAACTAATATTTATTATATTAATATATTTAGTGATTATTCTCCATAAATTCATAGTCTTGATCCTAAAATAATAAAATATTGAATAAAATAATGAGAAAACACCACTATCATCGCCAAAACATACCACCGCTCAACACCTCTACTCCTCCCACCATCCAATGATTAATCCAAGTCTAAATTCTAACTAAATATCTTCCCAATACCATCCCAAAATTCTTTAATCCCTTGGTCTCATAATAAGATCAGACCTTATCTTCTAAGGAGATCTCAAGTAGGAGAAGTATAAGAGGTAAAATCCTCTTTCTTTTCCCTTTAATTTATTTTCTATTTCATTTCTTTTCTTATGAAATCCTCATATACACTAATCCAAGTTTCATGATAACTCTTGTATCATTTATCTAATTTTATTTTATTATTTTAATGGAATAATTCATCTTCATGTCTCTTCACTTATCATTTTATTATATAAATCAAAATATCATCCGTGGTATGTCGATTCACCACTACCATGGATGATACTATTTCAATTTTCACCACCACCATCAATAATGGACATAAAACCATTAATATGGTGAAATAATATATATTTTATACATATTTAAAGTTATATAATGTTCTATAATGAATATATAATCATGATCTTAATTAAAATATATAACCATATAATTGTCGTAAAAAACTCCAAAATAAATTAAATCATTCAAATTAATGTTCAATCTAATAAAAATTACATATTGAATACAAATAGATTATATATAAGACCAATTAAAAATATTTATGTTCATTAATAACATATATTTTCAATTTCATATATGTGTTCTCATTGTATATGAACTTCCACACTTACAATCAAGTGAACTCATTCCTGAATACAAAGGAAACAAACACTATCAAAAGATGAAATTGAACTCTATAACTTGTCAAAAAGAACATAAATGAACAGAATAAAAATATAATAAATAAAATAATGTTTAAATGTTTCTCTATTGTATTAATAATTATTTTTATATTATTATTTAACATATTAAACTGATGAAATCGTTCTAACTTAATGTACAAACATTCTCAAACCCAAATCCCTACCTTTGTTTTTCCAAAAATTCACTCCATTTTTAGTATGGATTTTACAGTAATGTTATTTAAATATCATGTCTTTATCTTTACCTTTTATGTATTGGATATACATGTTTCCAATCTCATTTTATGACAAATGTATTTATTTTTCCAAAATAAATCTTCTTTCTAAAAACACAACTTTTACTTCTTCTGAGATTGTTCCTTACTCATAAAAAATTGATAATTCTCATACCAATTATAATGAAAATATTTGGGGAAAGTCCCTTTTCTAAGAAAAACAAAAAATGAACCCTTTTAAACTGGGTAATGTTGGACCCAAAACACACCCAGCCCATAGGCTCCAATTCATTGGGTAATGTCATTCATATCATGAGATAATGTGATAATATTCACGGTAGTTGACCAATAAGACCTGATGCTTCATTCTTATTCATTTCCACATTCCAGGCCATTATATAATGCTTCCTGTCATGATTATGATGAATGTACATTTCTTTTATTGTTTTGATAATGAGTATTCTCACTCATGCTTCATGTCTCTTATTCATGCACTTACTAGGATTTCAGCTCAACCCTTTCTCTAAATTATATCCTCGAGTGAATAGATTTTCTAAGAACAACATGAGGTCAAATATGATGTAATAGAATAATTAATTAAATAATGTTTATTCATTATTATGTTAATGTTATGTACGTTCCTAATTTTTTCAAGACACTAAACCTTTGGATCATGGTTCTGTAACAATTTTTTTTCTATCAAAAAAATTATTTAATAATATTTTAAGAAATTTAGGGTTTCTATAGTAGGTTCTAGTTCATGATTGAGTCAATTTGGGAATTAGGATTGGATATCCTCAGTGAAAACCCTTAGTATGAGTCTACGTATAAGTAACCACTCATGATTCATTGTTTTAGAAAAATGTGATTCATAGGGAACCCAAAAGATATTCCATTAGTTTTAATGTAAAAAATTAAATAAATTATTTATTACTTATTGGTTGTATATTTCTTTTCAATCCATTTTGATTTTATAAAATTGTGGGATATAGAGGATGCGATGAGGATAAATACCATAACATTTTTCGGTAAAACAAAATATATAGGGAAAATATTCAAAAGTGGGGAAGAATTTAATTACACAAAATTTTATCAATAAAATATCCCCTTATATAATTATATTATATGGTATAAAATAGTAGAATTTAAATCCCAATAAAAAACATATACTCATAAATAAATATTGAAATAAATGATATTTAAATAAATCAAGGAACCAATATTGAATAAATAATAAACTGACCCTTAGAATAGTAAGTTTACCATTAAAAATATTAGTCATTCTAAATGAATTAAAACCTTTTATATGAAAGTATAAATAAAATTTAGGTATCTTATATATGATAATATGATATAATTATATAGTAGTATAAATAAATAAATGTTTTAGAAATCATAATTAATTGTATGTATTTTTATAAAAAATAATTGTTTAACTACAATTTTATAATTAATATAATTATTAAAAATAAAATTTATTTTCACAAAATGGATACAGAAATTTATAATTTTATTTCTTATGATAAAATGATAAAATTCTGATACCTTAATTATTTATTTAAATTTTCACAAATTCAGTTATAATTTGAAAACCAATATTTTTCAAATAAGTTATGATTTTAATTAAAAATTAAATATATTATATTTATAAAATTGTTTTTATAAAATGGATTTCATTTTTTAATTATTAACATTGAAAAATTGTATGGTTGAGTTTTTTTGGGCTTTTTTAAAATAATTGTATCTGTGATGAGTAATAAAATATTATAATTTATGATATAATAAAATACATGAATTATTTTTCATAGATGATGTATAGTTGATTTAAGCCCATAATCTAGAATTAAATTTAATTATATTAATATGTTTAGTTTTATTTCACAAAATACTTACATTATAGCATCAAAATAATAAACTAATGAATAAAATAATTAAAAAACACCACTCTCTTCTATTATAAATACAATCGATCATCAAATCTTCCCCTCACACCATCCAAGATTTGATCCTTGTCCAAATTCTAAAATAATATCTACATATGTCCATAAAAAATTATAATTTATGTATTTTATTTTTATTTTTTTAATGGAATATTTAATCTTCAATTCTCTCCCATTTTCCTTTTTTTCTACAAATTAAAAATTCATTTGTGGTATGTTGACTTACCACCACCGTGGATGATGCATTTTCAATTTTCCACACCACCATCAAGGGTAATCATAAAACCATTAATATGGTTAAATAATATTTTTAATACGTATTATAATTTCTATAGTGTTCTAGAACCAATACATAAGCACGATGTTAATTAAATGATATAAACGTATAATTTCCATAAATAACACCAAATAAATTAAATCATTTCCAATATTGTTCAATCTAAAAAATCATGCTCATACCATAAAAAAATGATAAATAATACCAATAACAGTTATTTATTTCTATTAATAATATATAATTTTAATTCCGTATAATCATTGTTATTGTACATGAACTTCTATACTTATTAGCAAGCGAACTGATCATGAAAACCAAGGAAACAAACACTCCAAAATGATGTAATTGAACTATATAACTCATTAAAAGGCTCTAAATGAAACTAATTAAACTATAATAAACCAAATAAATGTATAAAATATTCAATATTTTTTAATTTATTAATATTATTTAATTATCCAGGTTATTAAAATGAAGAAATCATTCGTACATAAAGTAAGTGGATTCTCAAACCCTACTCTCTTCCTTTGGGATTTCTCCATTTCACTAGATTTTCAATGAGGATATTATATTAATGATCCCTAAATATAATTTATTTATCCTTAAATTTTATTTTTTGGATATACATATTATTATTAATATTTTATGACAAATGAAAATATTTTTCCAAAAGAAATCTTCTTTCTAAAAACACAACTTTTACATTACGTGATATTGTTTCTTTCTCACTCAGGATTGATGATTATTTTACCAATTATGATATTAATTCTCTATTTTGGTAACACAAAAGCATATTCATGTACTTTTGATTTATGAAATGAAACTCATTCCATTAAATGGTTTATTTTATGTCCAATATTTATATATGTATTACGTGGCATTCATGATAATGTAAATGTTATGATTTGATGGGTGAGCCCAAAATTATATCGCGCATGTAAATGTTATAATTTTATGGGTGAACATAGAATCATATATCACTCAAATTCATTGTATAATGTGATAGATCTCATGATTTAAAGAGAAAATAAGTGTGTTAGTTGACCAATAGGATATAATGTTTCATTTTTATGCATTTACACATTCCATGCATTTATCTAATGCTTCCATTCGTGATAATTATGATGATAATTTTTTTATATTATGATGATGATTATTATTACCACTCATGTTTTAGGTCTCATATTCATCCTGTTACAGGTTTCTTAGCTCACCCATTTCTTCGATTTATATTCCCATATGACAACATATACTAAGTAAAATAAGAGGACCAATAATAAGCTAAAGAAGAAGTAGTTAAATTAGTTTTCAAATATATTATGTAAATGTTATGTATAGAACTAATTTTCCCAAGACACTAAACCATTTTATCCTAGTTGTGTAATTAAATTTTGTTTTTTATCTATATAATAGTATAGTAATCAAGTAAAAAAATTATGTTCAATATAATTGTAATCTGAATTGGTAATATAACAAATATTCTAGTTATAATTGGTTCTAATTTACTATCCAAAATTTATATATTATACATATGAAATGTTTATATTCTAATTTGATGATGATTGAAAGTCTCTTCAAGTAAAAAATTAGTATCTTATCTTTATCAGTTCTAGCAAGGTGGTTTCTATAAAAACATTAAATAACATATAGATGAAAGATGAAAGGAATATGAGAACATGTTTATTGAATAAATAAGATACACTGAAAATTGTATATAATCATATTGGTAATTTATCAATTGTTTTAATCATATAAATTTATAATAATAATTTTGAGAATTCCATATCAATTTTTGATGAAGTAGATTTTAATGAATAAATCTTCTAATATTATTTAGTGTTCAAGGATTATTTGAGAAAATTATCTATTGAGGTTTTCACTTAATCAAATACATTAATCAAGGGATTGAATGATAATAGATAATCATTGTAAAATGATGATTGTGTTTTGGAGAATGCTTTTTCCGAGAAAATACGACGTTGAAAACATATCACACTACATATTGTAGATAATTAAGAAAATGTGTTACATTATAGTAAAAATATATCCCATGTTGATTATTAATTGTAAATAAATGTGTGTTAGAATATATTAACTAGAAAAGTTATAATATATTTGATCTATTACCTTGAATTGTCTCATAATGAATCAATGAATTTAATGAATTCCAAATTGGGAAAAAAACCTGTAAGCGTAGAAAAACATAAAAATTAATAATAATAAACGAGTATGGTTCATGATGATCTGATACAAAATATGAATATCAAATGGATGTAAATTCTGTATCAGTAAAAATTATAAGACTACTCTCAAAATTATGTTCCATGAACTAGAATGAAAACAATAAAATTAAGAAGGGAAAAATAATGATACTTCCTAGGTTTTTAGGAATTAAATTGATTCCATGAATAGTTCTGATAAGAGTTTTAATTTTGAAAATTATCAATATTGTGGAAATGGTAGATTGAGATTATCTAAAAATAAATTAGTTATAGGCTCATTATAGAATGTGACCCTTAACCATGATAAATCTTTTTGTACTAATACAATTTCATATTCTATTACATGTATCTAATTAAATATATGAAATGTATTGGTGAATAAGATTGATGAAAAACATTCCATAACATTAAATGTACACATAAAGATGATTAAAATTTATTTTCAACAATGAAATATTAAATGAAGGATAATGTTATATATAAACAACAGTATTTCATCGAATTCCAAAATATGTCATAGAAGAATAAAACACGTATTATTTTTATTTCTAATGTTGTTGGATATTTTAGAATCATAACATTGATTAATAAAATAATTTTTCAATATATAATTTTATAGAAGACTTAAATTTTTGGGGTAGATCTATTATAAATATACATCATGTAAAATTGAATCATAATATATAAGAGAAGATGAATCTATCTTTAAAGAACATATTTTTATGTCTGAATGGACATTAAGATTATTGAACTAAAAGTGGCCATTATTATGATTGGTTTTACTATGTACCTACCATGAAATATGCATATGCTGATAAAAAAAGGACAACGTAACAAATTCAAACTCAATGAATAAAATACTATAACTCTTCCTTAGAGTGTATATAAATTAATAATAATATTGAATAATCTAATGCCATGATGTTTATAAAAATATATGAATAAGATGAATCACATACTAAGAAATTATTATTTTACAGTTGTAGAAGAATCCATATCATAGACATTTTAAAATAATACATGAACATCAATATCAGTAGAATAATCTTAAATCTAAATGGGAAACTATTCTAAGACATGTGAGGAACTACATTATAACATCCATAGAGAATTTGAGGAAAATAAAATTTTCCACCTATTATTAGTGAGGTAAAAATGGAAAATTTTTCTATCGTATGTTCTGAAAATATTTTCCTAGCCACTTTGTTGGTCTCATAATATGGTTCTTACAATAGAACTGAATTTTGGTGTAATTTTGAGATGGTCATATTTTTTAAAAATATTAAATATTTGATAAATAAATATTAGTTATTCCATATTTTTTATTAGTGATATATTTTTAATATATATTTGGATTTAAATTTCATATTCATGGTTTTCTCTAGAATGGTGTGTTTCTCTATGCAAGGTATAAACATTTTTTAGTTGCCGATTTATAGGTTAGATAATTTTTAGTGGTTGTTTAATTTTGTTTCCTATTTTTGTTTTTTTTTCATTTATTCTCCCCCATTTTTCCATTCCAATTAAAATAAAAGGTTGTTTAAGATATCTCCACATCTCTATAGTGTGAGTTGAGGGAATAAGGGGGAGTGGGAAGCACTGGTTTTATCCATGGAGCTCAACCAATACCAAAATAAGATTTAGTGGTCCTAGATCATGCCTTTAGTCTTGAAGCTTGGATGATTTTTCCATGATATCAGATGATTTTTTTATTTATTCACCATGATCCCAACATAAAAATTTCATTTTATTAAAAAAAATTATTGAGTTTTTAGGATCCCATTAAGGTCCACATTATGTTTTTTTTCAAGGAATAAGAAATTTTCTATAGATCATAAGATATTTCCATTTGGGAGAAGCATCTTGTGACATTTATTTTAATGAACACAGAATTTTTGTTTTTAATATCTATGTAAGACTAAGACATAGTGACTATATGATGTGTAGTCCATGATAACACACTATATAGGTTGAATTAGTGTGTGTTTGAGTACTCAGCTAGACACCTAATGTGTAGTGGGACATGTATTGTGAGATACATATGTAGACACATTGTGTGGAAAATGGAAAGAGTTCCTATGGGTACTTATTTATATACCATTTTGGATATATATCCAGGATCCTAATGTATGTTACACATATTTTATGAGGAAGATAAACCATATAATTTAAGATATACACTTCAAGTAGTCTAGAGGAACACCACCAATGAGATTTGTTTTTCGTACATGCCATGTACAGAAGGTATGGGTTATCTATTATCCCCTTAGAGGATTCTAGTGATTTTTCATCTTGGATTTGTAATTATACCTATAAGAAGACCATTTTGATTATTTTAACATATATCAAGAAGATGAGGAATTTTTAAAAAATAAATTCCATTGTTGATGTTATTTGGGTTAGGTGTGGTTTTGTGATATCTTTTTCTTGTGGTTTTAGGTTGACAGTTATCTAAGGGAGATGGTGTTTGATTTTTGGTTTAGGGTTTAGATCATGAGTTGCATCATGGATTACCAATTCAATGGCTAATAGATTGAGATCCATAAGAGGATCTTGGATGATATGACTTTATTCTTGAGGTTTCAATCGATTGTTTTTTTGATTAGTGGGTTGAAGTTTATTTACGATATAGTTGATGGGATGGTATTCCACTATGGAGTGACAATAATATTATGTTATTAGGGTAGTTCTTGAGATGTGTCCAAGGGACCTTTTGGGGGGTCTTTTTTGTGTGGTGGTGAATGTGGATGGGTTTTGTGATAATATAGACAAGAATGACAGAGTTGCAATGGAAGATCAACATTAGGTTATCATTTTGTGAGTATGATTTAGGGAATCCAAGTGGGTCCTCTATAATATTTGTTCCCTAGAGAGGTTCCATGTTGTTTTTTAGTCATAGAGACCTTGGGTGTCCACATATAACATAGAGGTCTTAGGTCTGACCCTATTGTGATTATGGAAATAATGTTGTGTTAATGTGTTGGAGAGGCCCTTGTATCTTGGAATGAGGATTGAGTACCGGATGGTTGGTGTTATTTTCTAATGATGTATAAAACGTGATAAGAGATTTATGGTAATTATCGTTTAATTAATTATCCTTAATATACTTTATTCCCACCTATTTAGGTTGGTATTATGTTGATCTGAAGTGAGTATAGAAGATTTAGATGAGAAAACACACCTAATTTAGGCATGATACTGGATAAAAGTATGCTAGCCGAGGATGTATAGTAATCCTTGGTGTCCTCATCAGGATGTTACACTTATCGGTCAAATGATTATCCAGTTAATTCTGCATTAATTATTAGAAATTAATAGGAATATTCTGAGTATATAGAAGTTCCTACCGTTGGTTCAGATTGTTTTATTTTATTCATGGAACCAGTTAATGGTAATTGTTAATATTTTGAATTCCTGTAGAGAGTTACTAGGGTTATATATTCTTTATTGTTTTTGTTTTATAGTGTCTGATATACCCCATATATTATATAAACACACATGGTTTTCATATCCTAGTAAGTACAGTGCTCAGTGGAATTATTCTTTTCCCAGAGTGGGTGGATTATCCCTGGGTGGAACATTAGATCCTAAGGGTTGTCATCATTTTATTTATTTATTTATTTATTTTCATTTTTATGGTAGTTATTATTTGTTAGCGAGGATGTCCATGTTGTGTGTGCATCCACCTATTATGAAAATAGAAGTAAAGTCCACAGTTACGGGTGGCCAGTTGAGTATTTATTTTTTACCCACTGCATAGACACTTTGGTACATGTGCATATCCTTATGTATACTTGTAGATTGACCATGATACATGTGGATATATTTGTAAGCTACTTGGGGTTAAATGATCTTATAGGATCAATCAGATAGAGTTTGGGGATTGGTATAGAGAAAAACGACGATTTATATGGAAACTATTATTGAGTTAAAACTCACAACTAGTAGTTGGACTATATGGAATCCAACCTTTTGTTATATAACATTTCATTACATTATACAAACCGAGGATCATTAATGTTTAGTGTCATGGATTTAAGGTTCATAAAATATAAAAATAAGGAAAAAATATTCTAATACAAAAAAATGGATTTATTATTTTCTCAACGTAAGTAAAATTACTCCAACTCATAAAAAGGGGATATAAATCATAGGAAATGGTGACATAAGGCCCATTAAGAGAAAACAAGGGAAATAATTTACATATAAACTCGAGTGATACCAATAAATACATGAGAAATTATATAAAGTCATGATAAAGCATCATATAATAATAATAACATGAATAATAACTTGTAATAGTTTCTATAACATTTCATTTATACATTCAAGAACATGTCACCATGGTCTGTCACCATGGTGCCATAAAAATTACCAAGGTTACTAATAAAGGTATCTTAATACTTATCATCTCTAGAGATTAATTCCATTACCCAATGTATTGATGTGCACTCAGGGCTCACACTTAATAATTATATATTCTCAACTGATCCACATATATCATAATAAAACCTTTCAAAAATAACCCATATGGAATATGAGATATTGGTGTCATATCAAAATCAGTTCATTTTAAAAAGTGCTTAAAAACCTTACATTATGTCATTTATAACCCACCAAAAGGGAATAAGGGTTTTATGTTTGTCAATTCCAGAATAAAATTAATCATTATTATGTATTGATGAATACCCATATAAATGAAATATGTTTTGTTATTCCTATAAAAAACAATGTAATGACAAAAAGAGAGATATTTTGAGATGAAAATTTTTCAGTATAACAGGTATGAAAAATTGTTTTATGAAAAATTTCAAGGTAATGGGAAAAAAACCATTAATAAAAATACACATAATATAGTGTATGTATAGAATAATGTGTAAATAAAATCTTGATATAGATATTTTAAATACATACAAGATAAAAGATGAATTGAAAGGAAAAGTGAAGTTTAGAGTTCCCTTAGCATGAAGAGTAACTTCTAAAACTCTTTAATTGGGACTGTGGGGATTGATGAAACCATGGGAGGACTCCAAGTGAGGTAATATCATTATATATTTGATGGGTGATTTTTTAATGAATGGAAATGATGGAATGGGTAGGTATTTGGGGAAAAATAGAGGGAGTTTTTTATTAATTTTGGACGACACCTTATTAGTGGTATTTGAAAAATAGTGGGATTAACCATGGTATTTTCACAAGGTATTGGACACTTAGGACAACTAATATAATTTTTTAAACCTGGTTATTTGAACAGAATTATAAATCATTGTTACATAATTAATTAATTCATTAAACATACCAAAAACTTAAAACTATACATTTTACTATTCACTGAAAAATAAAATATTTTATAAAATTATCATAAATTCATTGTGAACAAATATTAGTATTCTAAATTTAAAAATGAAATTTATTTTATCATAATAAATCTATACATATGATAAATTTAACATCTATATATAAAAATATTCTTTATTAGAAATACTATTGGATAGAAAATGCAGAGTAAAATGCATAGTAAAATTGTTGACAATTGAAAAAAAAATTATTTTATTTATATTTAATTATAAAATAGTTTTTTATAACAGCATTTCATTATAATAATCATCACTAATAAATCCTCAATTTAATTTGATAATTTATATCATTCTAAAGTGTATTATTTTTACACTAAATATATATTTTTCAAATTCCGTATAAAATTTTAAGCAAAAAATTCTTTAAAAAAATTATTAAATATGATTTTTATTGTTAAAAAAAATTACATTGTATGTTACAAGGGTCATGAAACATAACCTCTAAAAACCACCTTCATATGATCAAAGGGTATGGTATGGAATCATGATAGTCTCTTGTGGTGGCACAAATAACATCGCCTGAGTGGTAATCTTCACTAACTTGAAGTTCACTCAAATGATATTTAGTTCAAGCATAACATGTTGATGCTCGTCTTTGTATTGGTTAAGAGAGAGGCCCATTGAAGCCGCATCCTTCACATGTTTCGATAAATGGGCTTCGTATGGCCCGATTATACTGGATGATGCTATCAAATCATATTTTTATATTAATTAACCATTATCATTTCTATTTATAATCACTTATCATGATGTTGAGAGTATTGTTTTTTATGGTCATTATTACCAATAATCATAATTGACCAACGATCATATAGTGGCTGAAACCTTGTAGTCCCATTTAAATTATACTCACTCTATTAATAAAAGTATATTCTTTCGTTGACTATAAAATACTATAACACACATTTTTGGAAATAATTATTCATCAAAAATTATGGGTCATTACATTATTCACCCTTTAAGAAATCATACCCCTAAAATTTCATCTAATTTAATTAGTTGTGAAAAGGCTAGGTTACATCTTCTTTATTGATTCCTCCAGATCCTGCGTCACATATTCATTTTTTTATTCATCTATAACACATTAATATGTTGCGTAGTCATTTTGCAACGAAAATTGTCTCTACGGTCCAAGATCTCTACCGACGACTCCTCATAAGATATTTCATGTTCAAGTTTCACCACATTATGATTCATTACATGTGAAGGTTTAGGTATTTATGTTATTAAGAATGATATTGGGAAAACATTAGGAACATGTGCTAGGTTTGGAGGATGTGAAATCTCATATGCCATCACTCCTATGGGATCAAGGATTTTATAGTGGCCAATTTACATAGGGTTGAGCATCCCTTCCTTCCCAAACCAAATGACTCTCATTCAAGATGAAATATGAAGAAATATGTTTTTTACAATATAAAACTCTAAGTTCCTCCGATGGTTGTTGGTATAACTCTTATGCCAACTACAATTTTCCTTTATGATTTGTTGGATGGCATAATCCTTCTCTATCATTTCAGGAACAAGACTAATTCCAAGAAGCTTCATCTCACCAAAATAATACAAACAAATAAGAGTTATCATCACTTTCAATATAAATCATCAAAGTGTTCCGTTTGAATTCTCGGATAGACGATATTTTTGCACAAGAACTCAAATAATTGGAGATATTGATCTTATCAACAATTAATTTCCATTGATTATGTACATAGAATTTCCTCAAGTTGGTGGTCCACTATAACCCATATCGTATATTTTCAGAGGATATTTATTACGATACTAGTAACAATGTCCATAGTGATGTTGTCTCACATTCATTCTGGTATGGGTAGTGGTTGTAAAACCACTTTATGAATTTTTCACTCTGCATTAATTTGATGGAGCACCAAGAACCCTATAGTGTAGTCGAATATATCCATTTTCATGTTTTCCATACAATAATGATCACAATGATCCCTATAAATTTTTGTGCTTCCAGGATTTATAGAGAATTTAGAGCTATGATCATCATACAATTGCACCTCTATTATTTTTCTAATAGATGGATCACGTAGTTTTGTATGATATTTCAGTATAACTTCTTGATCAATATTTAACATAAGAAACTTCCAATCCTTCACACCCTGGAACTTATTCTATAAAAAAGGATCTTCTTTATGATATGTCTTGATATTATATTGCAATGATGGTTGAGAATTAATTTGGGATATGGTTGATGATTTTACTTCCCATAAAAATCCCATTTCCTCTTATAATAGGTATTTGATCAAGGGATCTCCTTGAATCCTCATCATTTCTAGCACAACAGAGTCTATCCTGCTTAATACCTCAGTGAAATTTTTTTCCTTTGGGGATGATAATGAAGTAAATAATCTTAGTCTTTAAGATGTTCCAACCATATCCTCTTCCTCATATTAAATTCTTTTTGTGAAATAATATAATTTAAACATTGCTGGTTTTTTATATTTCCAATTTTTCATAATAATGAAGTGGCTCCATATCTTCAACGAAAAAAATGCATCCAACTCCAAATCATGGATTAGATATTTCCATTCATGATGCTTAAACTATCTAGATTCAAAATCAAACACCTTGTGATTAGGTTTGATGATGAACCCAAAAGCCATTAAGATACATATAAATAAAAATAATGAATCCTTTTCTAATAGAGGGAAGTGTTAACATGGGTACAATAACCAATATATTCTTCATCTCTTGGAAGCATTATTCACACTTTTTTTCCAGATAAACTTGAACCCTTTTTGAGTTAACATGGTTAATGGGCTAGAAAGTCCTAAATAATTTTCCACCAACCATCTACATTCTATCACTAATACAAGGAAAAAATTAATTATAGTTACTATTGTAAGATGGTTACACACCTCTACAACCTTTGGTTTGATAGTTTCAACCTAGAATCCTTCATTTCATTCAATTTGACCTAAAAAGAAAATTGTTGTAAGAAAAATTCTCATTTTATAATCTTTTCATATAACATATCATTCAATAGAGTTTTTAAATATATACCCTAGATGATCCTCATGCTCCTCGAGACTTTTGGAATATATCAGAATATCATAAAATAACTTCTATAAGGCTTTCAAGGTAGTCTTTAAATACACTATTCATAAAATCCTTAAAAATAGTAGGCGAGTCAGTCGAGATGAGATTCATAACCACAAACTCATAATGCACTTATCTTTATAAAAATGTGGCCTTTTAAATATCTTCTTTCTTCACTCTCAATTATCGATTACCAGGAAGAAGATCATTCTTGGAGAAGAATTGAGCCCCACAAATCGATTCAAATAAGTCATCAATCTTTGGAAGAGTGTATATATTCATAAAATTAATCTCATTATGTTCTCAATAATCAATTTTCAAAAGAAATGATACATACTTCTTCATCATAAGGATAACATGTTCTTCTTAAGGAGACGCACAAGGTCAGATAAACCACTTCTCCAAAAGAATTTTTTATTGTTTAATTAATTCCTCCATCTCCACATTTTCTATTCCAATGGGTTTTTTAGTATCATATGAGATCTAGGTATGGTTTAAATTGATAACTTTTCCTAAATTTTTTTTGGGAGACCCAGGTAACTCTTTAGAAAATATGTCATTTTATTCCTAAATGATGGGGATATTCTCTATGAATATACTATCATTTCATTATTATTAATAGCTAAAAAACTCCATAAAGAAAAATATAGGATGTTCTTCTAGAAAAATATAATGTTGAGATATTACTCATTATAAGATAACTAAAGGTCGTTTATTCCATACTACTAATATTTCCTTACATTTTCATTTTTTCATATCATTATACTTTGAGATCCAGTCTATCATCAGTATAATATTGATTCCAACATGGGAATGACAAATAAATTTTCTTTAATATTTTTATAACTATTGTAAATAGTAGAGTTTATAAACACTATTGGTTCTTGTATAATACCTATAGTAGTCATGAATGATAACATTACCATTAGAATTTTTAGGATAGATTCTATATTCTTTTCAAACATGGAGTAAATAAGGGAATGTATAGAAACAAAATCAAACAAACTACATTCTAGATTTAAGATAATAATAAGAGTACCTACCACAACATCATTTGAAACTTAAAATTAGAACACAATGATTGAAAAATAATGACCTTGATCCCATGTCCTATGCTGAGGGTGATGTTGGTTCACTTCCACTTCCCTCAGATTTGGATAGTGATTGGAAATGTTCACATGTTGTGCACAATTTAATAATTATACTTCATAAAGAGCATGCACCATATTCTCTTTATCAGTAGTATTCAGAATACGAGGCTTCATCTCAATTCAAAAATTCGGATCGATATGATCATCTCATCCACAATTGTAACACTTTCTGTTTCTGAGCAGGGAGTGCCCAGAATACTTTTTCCCACATTTATTATTCATGGTAAGTTATTTTACTCCTCTTCCAAGATCAATGATCCTCTCAAATTATTGATCCATTTATCTCTTATTTTCCTTGGATTTATGGGACCATTTAAGCTCACTGAAATACAGTTCAACTTTTTTACCACAGCATATGATATCCTCATAGTTGTCATAGTTTTGGTTGGCTAGATTATTGCTTTGAATAGGTCTTATTCCACAAAATAATCTATCAACCATCCCATTTAGATCCATGAAAAATATAGAGGTGTAATGTTAATTCCTTGTGAATTTCATCTCATAGATTCCCATAGATTCATTCTTCGTCTACTTTATCTTGATAAATTACTTCCCCATTTTCAATCTTATCTGAAATGGGAAATACTTATTGCAGAATATACCTATGAACTCTTCCCACTCCATAGCATCAATATCCCCTCTTAGCATCATGTTTTTAATCAGATCCCACCACTGATCAGCTTCTCCCTAAATGGGATAAATAGTCAGGGTGACTTTCACTTATTTTGAACAACAGAGTACAGAAAAGATCATTTCCATAGAGCTTATCCATTGTTCATCAATAAATTGGTCGGTAGATCCACTGAATGTTGGTGGCCATTGATTCATAATGGAATGAAAGGAATTTGTTTCCATTATTTATTCAATTGGTCTCTCAACATGATTCAAATTATTTACAGTAACTTGGGTTAGTTTATTTATCATTTTTATGATTGTTTTGACTCTAGAATTCATCAGAGGTCCATCTGTTCATGGTCCGTTTCAGACACCATCTGAAAAATTCCTCATATCTCTCTCAGTTTTCCAAAATAAGAAAATATTAGTGAGAATCATGTTACATTTAATAATATTATAACTCTAAATGATTTTTATTTCTTAAAACATCATTATGAACACACATTTATCATTATCAACAATTACATATTTTCTAAATCCTTCATAATTGTTAATAGAAGTATTTTGAGAACCAAACATATACCCTAGATTATCAATCAAGTATTGCAGCAAGACCAATTTTTGTGCACCAGTTCCCATTCAAGTCTAGATAAAAGTGGTGTTTTCAGTTTTTACCCCAAGATACATATGTTCTATATCCACATCCTCATGTTTATATCTATAAAAGGATTTTTTTTGTTTGAAAACCACTCACATGATATTTCACCAAAATAACAAGATGTTTTAGAATATTTAAAATTTTACTTATATTTATTAGTAATGTATTAAAATCATACTTTCCAAAAATAACTAAACTATCCATTGATACCAACTATGGAATCATGCATTTTAATTGTGTAATATTTCAATAAATTATACAAAAATAGGATATTTTAAGTATAGTGTCTTTGAAATCATGTAATTCATAAATGAAAACATGAAAAAATTCTTCAAATACACTTGAAACTATTATTCATTTGTTTTTCATATGTGAAATTACTCTGACTCCTAACCTGGGGACATACATTAATGTAAAGGGTGACCCTAAAACATTGTAAGGGAAAACAAGGGAAACAATTTACATGTTAACTTTAGATATATCAATAAAAACATGAGGTATTTGATAAATGCATGAAAAATAGGACAATCATAAAAATAATAACTTTATAATAACCTGAAAATATGTCTAAAATATTTAATTTAAACATTCATATGAATATCACTATGTTTCATCCTCAAGGTGTTAGAAAATTTATAAAGGTTATTCACCAAGGTATCGTAAAAGATGTCACCTCTAGAGATTAATATATTTTCCCAATACATTTGAGATATATCCGAGATAACCCATAATATGAAATTAATTTCATGTTAACCACATAAATAATAAATCAAATTTTCTTAAATATCCAATATATAAAGAATTAAATGGGTTTAATATCAAAATCGCTATGTTTTAAAAAGTGTTTAAAAACATTATCATTCTGTCATTTATAACCCATGAAAATGTAATGATGGTTTTATATATTTAGATTAACGAATAAGATAAATAATTTTAAAATATTTATTAACACACCTCGAAATGAATGTGGTTTGGGTATTCACATAAATAGAATAAAATAATTTCATAAAAAAATATACATATTTCGAAATGAAAATTCTGCAGCATGATGGGTATAGAACATAATTTAATAAATCATTAAAAAGAGAGGGGAGAATAGTCACCCTTTAATAGAAGACTCATAATACATTATAGGTACATAAGAAAATGTAAATATAAACATGTTATGGAAATTTTAAAGACAGACTTCAAAAAAGATAACTTGAAAGAAAATGAGAAGTTGAGAATTCCCTTAAATTGAAGAGTATCTTCTAAAGTAGTACAATCCGGAAAATGGGTCCTTGGGACACCATGGTAGAAATAATTCGGAGGTAATACCATCATATATTAGATGGGGATGATTTAATAAATACATTAAATAATTTAATGGGTTGGAATATATAGTAAAAATATAGAGTTTTTTTATTAATTTCTATGGATAGTTCATTTGTCATATTTGCAATTCCATGGGATTGAACATTGTATTTTCTAATGATATTGGAAACATGGGAAAACAAATATAAAATTTTAATCCTAATGTGTCTACCATAATTATTATAAAATTATTACTTCATTAAACATACCAAAAACTAAAAATTGAAATTTTATTATTAAGTAAAAACAATATATATTATAAAATACTCATAAATTCACTACATCCTAATATCAATGTTATGAATTCAAAAATGACATTTATTTTATCTTAATAAGTCTCTAAATATGATAAATTTAACTTTTAACTAAAAAATACATATTTATTAAAAAACAATAGTGGACAAGAAATGAATTGTAACATGCATTGAAATTATATGGAAATTTGAAAAAAAATATAATTATTTTATCATATTTAATTAAAATAAGTGTTTTTATAACACTATTTAATTATAATAAATATTATTAATAAATAATTATTTTAATTTGGAATTTTATATTATTATGACAGTATTATTTTTACTAGAAAAATAAATATATCAAATTCTTGCTCAACTTTTACTCAAAATAGTTCTTAATACCGAAATGACAGAAGAACATTTTTTTTAAAAAAGGGATTAAAATTTATTTAAATAGGAACTTTTACCATTACCCCTAAAAAACCATCATATGTTTTGAGGGTAATATGTGTTATGGTTATAGACTCATGGGGTGGCTCGGATAACATCACTCTAGATGTAATCTTCACCAACATGAACTTCTCTTATAGTAAATTCTGTTCAATATTAACATGTTGACGTTTAGTTTGGGATTGGTCAAGTGAAAATCCCACTGACCCTACCTCCTTCCCAATCACTAATAGATGGGATTTTTATGGACCGGTTATACTAGATGAGTCCATCGACTCTTCTTATTTCATTAAGTAACCATTATCATTTCTATTTATAATAACTAATCAAAATGTTATTAGTGTATTTTAAAATGTTCATATTGACTAATGGATGTATTGACCAATAGTCGTATTTTCCAATAGTCTTAATTGAACAATGGTCATGTTATGGTCAGAGACCAATGGTCTCATTTCAATTATAATCACTTCATTAATAAAAGGATATTGTTTCTTAATATAAAATATTATAACTCACATTTTCAGAAAACAATTATAACTCAAAAATTTCAAGTCATTACAGGCCTTGTAATTTTTTTTGTTTTTCAATTATGTTTTATATGTGATTGACCTAGTGGGATACCAATTATTAGTTATTGTCATGTTTATGAGTCTATATTAAACATTTAAATTTTTATCGCATGATTGTTAATTTATTTAAGTGTACATTGATGTTCATGGATATGTATGTTTTCGGTTTTTTACAACTATTATTTCACTCTATTATGAGGATATTCTACCACCATGGAATCTCCCAAAACATAAAATCTAGTTAGAAACATTTGTAATATGAGGAGGTGAACTTGAGGCTTTGTTGTGTGCTGTATTAGGGGAAGTTTCATTTGAACCTGAGATGATTCATGATAAAATGGTATCAAAAGGTGTATTATTTTCTTTGTATAGATATATGGGGAATGATAGACAAGAGACCAATGAAATTTTCAAAACATGTCACGATCCTCATATTGGTGCTTTTCGAAAAAGTTTATCATAAATAGTCATACTTACCAAGGTGATGGGATTGTCATTTATGGTTTTTTCTTTTATAGTTTAATGATTTCACCTAGCTTGATGCATTTGGGTTTTGAGATGTCTAGAATATTGATGTATTTTGGATCTCGGTCTATAGTGGTAAGAGAAGTCTTCATGCATCATATTTGGAACATAGGATTCACATTAAATGCACCTATGTGTGTAATTTATATTATGATAGATGCTTTTTTGTATAAAATGTCAACAATAACTAATATGACATTATCCCATATAGTTTACTGGTGTTAATCTTCTCATCATAACCCCTGGAATTTCTCTCTAATGATCAGTAAAATGGATCTTATAATGATTTATTCTCTAGTTTTGGGAATGTATACCCATAAATGATTCATATATGGAGACCCAGAGTGATTTTAAGTATTTATTCAATTCCCTATGTTGGTTTTCTAGGTATGAATTTGGATGCTTTGGGATTTAGAGGTGATGTATTCATGGTTTCAGTGTTAGGTTAAGTGGGAAATTTTGGTTGTATTTGTTTCCTTCATTTTTTTGTTTAATTTTTGGTGGCATGGTTAGAATAGGGGTATATTCTTATGGTTTTAGAACCATTACCTATTGGTGGTCATTGATTTTTCAGTTATGGCATGGGTGAGAAGCCTTAATTTTAAATAGGAGTGCTAATGGAAATCTATCATTATGGAACTAACATGAGAGAGTAGCAAGATTTGTTTGTTAGGTGTATTAGTATGGGTTCATTAATGTTTTACTCTAATGAACATGATTCTAGTTGTATAATCGATTAGCATTGATGTTTATCATATTATTTATTATTCTTTAGATCTTAGGTAAACCAAGAAGTGTAGTCATTATGGGCCAGTGGAGGTCAAAACATAAAGAGTGGTGTGATGTGATCTATATGTTTGGGAGCACACTATTATTTTTGGGAATATGTGATCCTAATTTTACATGGATTATTGATCTTGGAAGATGTATTTCCTATTGATCTAGGAAAAAGTGGTGGTTGGTGTTTCAGGTTGGTGCTCGGGTGTGAGAAAATCTAGGAGGACTGTATTGGGATATACTCTACATTAAAATGGAGTGAATCAGTATTGTTTACATTAGTATTAAATTTATATTCTTTATCCTTTTTTCTCATTGACCAGTTCACGTCATTATTCTACTTTTACCTTACATATCCTTCATTCATCATCACACACACAAAGTGGATATGATATTTAGAAGGTCTATCATTCAATAATAAATTCCATTCTTTCATGTACCCTAGAATGTCATTGATCACATAAACCACTAGAAACAATCTTGTGATCTATAAATGGGAATGAAATATCCTAGAAATGATTATTTCACTATAGACCCCAATAGTTCATTTGTTCTTCCTCATGTGTACTTCACTACCAATTCAGACAATTCATCTTTTTATTCCAATGTAATAAATGTTATCATCACTATTTTTTCTTATTCTATATTTCATCCTTCTAATATTCTCATATTATTATTTATTTTATAAGATACAAACTAGTTTTATCTTCTTGTATTCGAGTAAAAAATAATATAATAATTATAATGGTTGGAATCACCTGTTTTGATAATCCCAAATCATTCTTAAACATTGATTATGATGTATTAAAACCTTGCATTAATCTTATTATTCTATGCTTAAACGTATTTTATTCTAAACAGTTCATATTCTTACTCTCATAACATTACTGTAACAGCTTACAGTAGTATTTACATAAGTTTAGTATTGTTAGCTACCTGTCAGAGTTTTCTTTTCAAAGTCACAGTTACAGCTAACTATCACCTTAAGTTACTGTTGCAATAAGCTCACAGTTACAAGGTTACAGTCGAAGACTAATACAAGATTACAGTCACGAGTCTACCGCTATCTATTGTCAAAGCTCACAGACGAAGGTCACAGTTACAAGACTTCTGTTCAAAGTTTTCTCTGCTCAAGTTCACAGTCGAACAAGTCTACAGTTGGAACAAGTTCGCAGTCGAACAAGCCTACAGTCATAAGTCTACAGTCAAGGTTACAGTTAGACAACTTCTGTCGACTAAGTCTACTGATGATCGAGGTCTACAGTTGACAAAGGTTACAGTTCTACAAATTTGATATTACAAGTCTACAGTTAAAGAGGCTACAGTTACATGGAGTAAAAGCTACCATTGCAAGCCTACAGACAGCAAGCCTTTTTTTGAAGTCAGCAGTCAGAAGGAAGTCCACAGTTGGAAGACCACAGTTGAAGTCCACAGTGACATACATTCTCGACCAGTCTATTATTATTATATTTCTACTTTTTTCTTTACCAATTTGATTAATACTAATCTAACGGTCATGTCTAGACAAATTAATACACCTAACATTATTTATTGATATTTGCAGACATATCAAGAAATAATACAATGTACGAGGAAGATTGCACGTGTAACTCAAGACAATTTATCTTGTCGGCCTCGGGTGAACAAAAAGGGCATATATGGAGGAGTATAAAAAGAAGAGATAAGCATTCAAGAACTAGAACGAATGGAACGAAAAGAACAGTGACATGCACGAACAAGAATAGAGGAAGGACACACAGAGTCTAACATCTACAACTGAGAAGGAGATACGCATATACACAAAAAGAAGAACTCTCGAGCATTCATTCTGAAGAACAAAAGAGTCTCAAGTGAACCGACTGAAAGAACCGTCTCCTAAAAGCCATGCTGTGAAGCACTCAAACTCAAAGAAGCTGATCACTTGAACATCTGGAAGTCTGGAAATCACGACACTATGTTTTAGTGTCAACTTACAGAAAAAGGACCAAAGCTTCAAGTCACTCATTCCTACGAGTCCAGAACTGATCTGCCAACACTATAGAGCACTCTAAACCTTCTTCTTTCTATCTCTTGCTCTACTGTGTTTAAGTGTTTTACATTTGTGAGCAGTGTGTTATTATTACACACACTGTCTCCTGTGCTTAAACTGAGGGATACTGAAAATCCCTATCCTAAACCTTTTTACATTTGTTACCCACGTATAACTGTGGAAGAAGCCTGGTGTGTCTTGGTCATTTGTTTTCCCACGTATAACTGTGGAAGAAGCCTGGTGTGGCTTGGTCATTTGTTTTCCCACATATAACTGTGGCAGAGGTTGTCAAACCTGGACAGTTTGTGAAAACTGTTGTAAAGCCCGATACAGGCTGTGTATGAATCCTTTTTATAAAATTGCTTGGTGGCAGGTGATCACCAAGTGGAAGAGGACTAAGTCTTAGCTTAAGACTGAACCTCTTGTTTGAAATAGCTTGTTATTCTTTTCTTTACTTTGCTTTCCCTTTTCCGCTGTGCTCCTTTTTTGTAAACAAGAAATCTGTTTTTGCAAATACTCTGATAGTCAATTTTGGTTAGTGTGTATAATAGATTTGTTTAGTAAACTTGTTTCAAAAGTAAAGTTAGTCATCAAACTAACCTTACTGAGGATTAATCAACCTTAGAGAAACCTATTGAACAATAAGTCACCTATATCTCTACTGCCTTAATTGACTGGGCTGTTTTTCAATTTGGGGGATTTAATCTTAAAGTTTTTAACAGAAATTTTTAATTGGAACTCAATTCACCCCCCTCTTGAGTGTCCACTCCGACCAACATTTGGTATCAGAGGATGTGTTTATCTCTGTTATACTTTCTCAAAATTTTATTTTAACTCTCTGTTTTTAAACTGTGATTGTAGTTTTATCTAAAAGATCTTAAATTTCTGTTAGTTCTAAATTTTATCTCTTTAAAACATTTTTTAAAATTTCCTTATGGATAATAGACTCGAAGGTGCTGCTACTAACATGCCACCCTTCTTTAATGGTGTGAATTATTCCCAATGGATGCTCAAAATGAAAATTCATTTGGAAAGTATGGGTTTTGATATTTGGACTGCTATAGAGTCTCAATACAAGATTCCAGAAACTGAAAGAATAACTTGGGATGAACCTACAAAGGTAGCTTACAATAATAATTGTAAGGCTGTGAATGCTCTCTACTGTGCTCTAGGAGATGAGGAATTCAATAGAATTTCTGCATGTAAAACTGCTTTTGAAATCTGGGACACCTTAGCTGTTTCTCATGAAGGAACAACTAATGTCAAGGAAATGCGGTTAAATACTTATACTATCAAATATGATAACTTTAAGATGAAAGCTGATGAACCTATTTCTGATATGTATCTCAGGTTTAATGAGATAGTCAACACAATGAGCTCACTCGGAAAGATTGTTCCAGCAAAGGAGCAAATCATGAGATTATTGAGATGTCTGCCTGACAGATGGAGAGGCACATCCGTTTCAATTAGAGAATCTTGTGATATTGGAACTTTGCCTGTCAAGGAGTTAATTGGTAAGCTGATGATGTACGAAGAAGAGCTCAAGGTAAATAAAGAGGAAGATGAGGAACCAAAACGAAAATCTGTAGCTTTTAAGTATACTGCATCAAAGAGAAAAGACAAGGAGAAAGTGCATATACCAACTGAAAGCTCATCTAGTGAAGACATAGATTCTGACAGTGATGCCGAGATGGCACAAATAGCAAGGAGATTCAAGAAGTTCTATAGGAAGAAGAACTTCTTCAGAAAACCAAACTAAAAGGGTAAGTATGATAGACAAGGTAAGTGGAAGAAATATTGGAAGAAAACTGATAAAGAAGAAGACATAGTTTGCTATGAATGTAAAAGGAAAGGACACATCAAAGCTGACTGTCCTAAGTTAAAATTCAAGAAGAAATATGAGTACAAGGACAAGAATTATAAGAAAGCTATGAAGGCCACCTGGAGTGCTTCAGAAGACAGCACAAGTGAATCAGAATCCAGTGATTCTGAAAGAACTCGTGCTAATATATGTTTCATGACAAACACATCTGAGGTAACCTTAGACACTGCCACTTTAAACTCTTATTATTCTGAAGGTGAAGCAGAATCTGGTTCTGATTCTAAAAATATGTCTAAATATGAATTGATTGAATACTGTAATATGATGGAAGAAACGTGTAATGAACTAAAGGATAAATATAAGTCTTTAAAGAAACAGCATGCTCTTACTGCAAGTGTCAAGTCTGCACTTGATGTAGAAAAAGAGAAAAATGTTCAATTATTAAAGGAGAATACAGAACTGAAAATATCTAATGAACAACTTAGAAAGGACTTAGAAACATTTACAAATGGAAAAGATACTCTAACCCAACTGCTAGGAAAGCAAGTTGCACCTATGTATGCTACTGGCTTGGGATACCAACCTGGACAAAGACAGTTTACTAAAACCCGATTTATTCCCAAGTCTGGAAAAAATCCTGCTAGTTCCAGTTTTGGAAATTCGTATGCCTCAACTGGTTATTTAAATATTTTTAGATCAAATAAAGTATATCCCTCTAAATCTGTTTCATCTATTAATTGTATGGGACCCATAAAACAAATCTGGGTACCTAAATCCTTGATTGCTAACATATCTGGACCCAAGAAAATCTGGGTACCAAAGTCATTTCTTGTCTAATCTGTTTTGTAGGAAATATGTTTGAAAAGCAATTACAAGAAGGTATGGTACTTAGACAGTGGATGTTCAAGACACATGTCTGGGGACTATTCATGCTTCAAAAGCTTAATAAAGGTTGATGGAGGATATGTCACTTTTGGTGATAACTCAAAAGGAAAAATCATCGGCTTAGGCCAGATTGGTAACACTGACTCAGTATTAATTTCCAAAGTTTTATTTGTTGATGGACTTAAGTACAACCTACTTAGAATTTCTCAATTGTGTGATGATGGTTTTAATGTCAAGTTTGAAAACAATTCTTGTGATGTTTATAATTCCAAAAATGCTTTAATATTTTCTGCCTTAAGAAATGAAAATGTTTATGCTGTTGACTTAAACACTTTAGCTAAACATAATGTTACTTGCTTAAATGCTTTTCATAAAGAGTCTTGGCTGTGGCATAGGAGATTAGGACACTGCAACATTCACTCGCTTAGAAAACTCTCTAAGAAACACCTAGTTAGAGACCTACCTAAGCTTGAATTCCTAAATGACAAAGTGTGTAATCCCTGTCAAAAGGGAAAACAACACAAAGTTTCTTTTAAAACAAAGAAAGAAGTTTCAACTTCTCAACCACTTGAACTGGTTCACATGGATTTGTTTGGACCATCAAGAATTTCAAGTCTAAATGGGAAGCACTATGTTTATGTTCTTGTAGATGACTTTTCTAGATATACTTGGGTATACTTTCTAGCTCACAAAAGTGAAGCCTGCTCTTCCTTTGTTAAATACTCTAAGTCTGTAGAAAATCTTAGTGGACTTAAGATTAAGACCTTGAGGAGTGATCATGGCCATGAGTTTGAGAATCAAGAATTTGAATCATACTGCTCACACAATGGCTATGCTCACAATTTTTCTGCTCCTAGGACACCTCAACAGAATGGTGTAGTGGAAAGAAGAAATCGAACCCTGCAAGAAATTGCAAGGACTATGCTTAATGAATATGACCTGCCTGTTTACTTTTGGGCTGAAGCTGTAAATACAGCCTGCTATGTTATTAATAGAGTCTTGATTAGACCGGTTCTTAAGAAAACCCCTTATGAGTTGTGGAATAATAGGAAGCCTAAGGTTAATTACTTTAGAGTTTTTGGTTGCAAAGTCTTTATTCTGAATACTAAAGATAATCTTGATAAATTTGCTCCAAAAAGTGATGAAGGAATTTTCCTGGGTTACTCTATGTCTAGTAAATCCTATAGAGTGTTCAATAAGAAAACAAAATGTGTGGAAGAATCTGTTCACATCATGTTTGATGAGACTGATCCACATGAGTCTAAAACTTCTCTTGAAGATGTTGAAGAAGACTTATCTGTTCTGGACCTAAATGACAAATCTAAAGAACCTGTAATAAAAACATCCAGTTCTGGACTTTTTCCAGAATCTTCCTCTGTGGAACCCGAACCTATAAATGAACCTGAAATCTCTAGTACAACCTTTACCAAACCAACTAGGATTCTAAAGAATCATCCTTTAGATGTTGTTGTTGGTAATCTTGATAGAGGAAGACAAACTAGAGCTTCTCTAAGAAATCAGGTTGAACATCAAGCTTTTCTTTCACAGCTTGAACCCAAAAATGTCAATGATGCTATCAGTGATGAATTCTGGGTAATGGCTATGCAAGAAGAACTAAATCAGTTTGAAAGAAACAAAGTTTGGGAATTAGTGGAAAGACCTAAAGACACTCTTACCATAGGCACTAAATGGGTGTTTAGAAACAAAGTTGATGAGTTTGGTAATATAATCAGAAACAAAGCTAGGCTAGTTGCACAAGGGTATAGTCAGGAAGAAGGAATAGACTATGAGGAAACCTTTGCACCCGTGGCTAGACTAGAGGCCATTAGGATATTACTTGCTTATGCTGCTCATCTGAATTTCAAACTATATCAAATGGATGTTAAAAGTGCTTTTCTAAATGGATATATAATTGAGGATGTATTTTTGGAACAACCTCCTGGTTTTACAAATCCCCATTTTTCTAATCATGTTTTTAAACTATCTAAAGCTTTATATGGTTTAAAGCAAGCTCCAAGAGCTTGGTATGATAGGCTCAGCTCTTTTCTTATTTCGAAAGGATTTACTAAAGGGATAGCTGATCCTACTCTTTTTATTAAATGGATTTCTAAAGATGTCTTAATAGTACAAATTTATTTGGATGATATTATTTTTGGATCTTCTAAAAATTCTTTATGTGTTGATTTTTCAAAAATAATGCAAATTGAGTTTGAAATGAGTTTAATGGGAGAACTCCAATTTTTCCTTGGATTTCAGATCTTTAAAAATAAAAATGGTATTATTTTGAACCAAAGTAAATATATTAAAGATCTTCTAAAACGTTTTTCTTTGGATGGAACCAAAGGCAGTGACACACCTATGAGCACCACTTGCAAGTTGGGCAGTGATGAAACTGGTGAACCAGTGGATCAAACCAATTACAGAGGTATGATAGGTAGTCTACTGTACCTTACTGCCAGTAGACCTGACATCATGTTCAGTGTATGCATGTGTGCTCGGTTTCAAGCCAATCCAAAAGAGTCTCATTTGACTGCTGTTAAAAGGATTTTCAAATATCTAAAACATACTCCCAATTTGGGATTATTTTATCCAAAAGGACAATCATTTGATTTATTAAGTTATTCTGATGCTGATTTTGCTGGCTGCAAGTTAGATAGAAAGAGCACCTCTCGAACATGTCACATTTTAGGCAAGTCACTAGTATCTTGGTGTAGTAAGAAGCAGAATTCTGTTGCATTGTCTACTGCCGAAGCTGAGTATATAGCTACTGGTAGCTGTTGTGCACAAATCCTGTGGATGAAACACACTTTACTAGACTATGGATATCAATTCAAACATGTATCTATAAGGTGTGACAATACAAGTGCTATTAACATTTCTAAAAATCCAGTATCTCATGCTAGGACAAAACATATTGATGTGAGACATCACTTTCTGAGGGATCATTATCAAAAAGGTGATATCACTCTTGAGTTCATTGGCACTGAACATCAGTTAGCTGATATTTTTACAAAGCCTTTGAATTCTGAGAGATTAAGTTACATCAAACAGGAGTTAGGTATGATTAATTATAGCACAGTTGAAACCTCACAGTTGAAACCTCACAGTTGAAACCTCACAGTTGAAACCTCAAAGTTGAAACCTCACAGTTAGACCTCACCGGTGTACCTCACTGTTACATCTCTCTATAGGCTGTTTCGCTATTTAACCTTATTTTATTTTTGCGGGAATTCGAACCGTTTCTTTTCTTTATAATTTTATTTCTAAATCCCTAAATGATAAAATCTAGAACATCGAACATATCTCAATCCACTCATCTCGACCCTTGCTCTCTCAAGCCCTAAACCCTAAACCTTCAACCGAACCTTGAAACCTCATTCAGTTCCAATGGCCAGAACAAAGCGACCCCCGACTGTCAATGAAGATGCAACAATGCCGAAGAGGACTCGAGTCGAATCCAGTGGCATCGGGAACGCCTCGATAAGACCTGTTAATCCACATCTGACTAAGAGAGAAATAGTTGCTGAGAAGGAGCTAAGTGAAGAGTGGATTTTATCGAGTAGATCATTAGTACTGGCAGTGCTTAATGAGCAAGGATGGACCGAATGCTTCTCAAACAATAATGGACCGTACTACCCGAAGCTGGTGAAGTAATTCTATGAATATCTACAGTTCGAGGAAGAGGATGATCTGCATAGACTGGTATCCAGAGTAAACGGCAATGAAGTCAGTTTTTCATCCGTTGAATGGGCTGCATGTTTAAGAGTTCCTCATGAGGGTATTTACAACTACTATTCTGGAGCGGCTCCTCCAAATAGTGGAATCTTTGATCATGAGACGGCTCTGGAAGAACTGACAGGCAATGGCACAGTAAGAAAGATTATTGCTGCTGAAATGAGTGGAGAGGACAGGCTTCTGTTTAAGTTTATTCAGCATGTACTGAGTCCTAGAAGAGGAGATTTTGCAACTCTGAAGCACCAGGATATTTACTTGATGTACTTATTAAAACATGGAAGGAAGGTCAAGCTTTGTAGGTTGCTGATGGCTCAGATGGAGGACATGATAAAGGCAAGCTCAAAATCAAGTGCCTTGTTTCGTGCTAAACCCATTTCGGTAATGTTGAAAGTGAAAGGTGCAGCTGGAAGTTAGGAAGAGTTGATAGTGGCAAAGAACAGTGTATGTATCTCGAAAGTAATCTGCAAATTCATGAGGATCAGTTGGAATCCCTGGAAGAAATCATGGGTGAATGATGAGGAGAAAATCTATGAGAAATTTATCCCTTCTACTCATCCCTCTAGACCGAGAGATAGGAGAGATCCAGGCTTAAAGCCTGATGAGCCTGAACCTGTATACTCAGATGATGAACAGACTGCAGTAGTTGGTGACTCTGCAAGAGAGAACACCCTAATTGATGAAGGGAGTGATCCTGAGACTACTCACAATCCTGTCAGGACAGTGGCGTTTGGAGCAGCAAGCTCTCCAAAAGAACTACCTAGTAGAGAACCTGTTCTAAGAGACAGTGAGACTGAGTCTACAGAAGGAGAAGAAGAAGAATCTCAATATTTTGTAAAGGACACCTATGACGAGGATGATACAGTCGAAGCAGAAGAGGCTGGAGCTTCAAATGAAAATCAAGAAACTATTGCAGAAGATGAAGAGGAGATCCGTGGTGAAGAAACAGAAGAACATAGTATGGGCCCTCTGATAGGGTATACAGACAAGTCAGTGTCGGACCAGGAAGCAGGAGTGGTCTCTACTACTGTTGTCATGGAAGTGGTTGATGACTCAACAGAGAGGGAGGCTAACCTCACTACTGAACCTACAGAGGAAGAAAATATGGAACCTGCTAGAGCTACAGAAGAGAACTTAGAGTTACCCAGAGTCGAGCAGATAGTAGAAAATGTTCAGGAAGGAGCTCCAAGTGAGGGGGAGCGTTTTGGTTCAGTCTCTGTACTGTATGATATAGAAGGATTGACCTCAGATCCAGGATACATGGTGTTAGGACTCAATTATGAGGATTCAGATGAGGAAAACCAACCACCAAGAAATCTAGTTATCCTAACTAACAGCTCTCCAGTGTTAGAAACTGAAAGATTGGCCACCAAGGAAGACCTTGAATCCTTAAAGAATGAAATGAAGGAGACCATCAGACAGTCTGTCGCTGAATTGAAAACCAGTCTTTTGGATGAGCTGAAAAATGTAGACCAATCCTTAGAATTATATCTAGGATGTGTTGTGGGAAGTCCAATCAAAGAAGTGATGGATGAAATGAAAGTGTGCCACACTCAAATTGAAAGCTGGACTGGAGCAGTAGTGGCCCTCAGACAATCAGTTGCTTCTTTAACTGCCCTGAGCAGTTCTCAGACACAAGTGGTCAGTGAGATTCGATACATCAAAGAAGTGGTCAAGCAGTTTGTGGAAGTATTTGAGGCTTTAAAGAAATCAGTAAAATAACACTTTAGCAATCAGGATGTTGTCATTCAGAAAGTGATTGGAAATCTGACTCAGTCTTTCAAGGAGACAGTGGAATTCTCAGTCAAGTCCCTTCCTTCATCTAGCTCTCCTGTAGACCTTGAGCAGTTTAGAAGCCTGCTCAGAGAAAAGCTTACTCAGGACCGTGCAAATGACACATCAGACCTACAGATCCTTGCTACTACAAGAGAAGTCAGTGGCTTTGTTCGTGAGCACCTGCAGGCTGCTACTGCTTCTCAGGAGGCCATCAAAAGTAAAGTGGATCATTACTTTGATCGGATTTTCACCAAGCATCAGTTGAACCATCACTTCAAGCTCATGCTAGAAACTATGAAGCTGCCTCCTGTAACTCAAGCTTTCAAAGAACAAGTTAGCAAGCTACGAGAGTTGACCCCGGCTTTGGGTAAATTCTTGGAGAACAAAAATGACTTCTTATCTGCCATGGACAGAGGAGGAAACATCATCATGGATTACGAGAATCTGCTCCTACCTTTTCTTCATGTGGACTGCACACCTGTTATAGTTCCTCCTGCCCTACCTGTCTCCAACCCCAGTGGTTCTTCAGTAATGTCTCCTGCTGATTCCCTCAGAAGCCTTAGACCACTGATACCTCGGCAAGCTACTCACTACAGGCCTTCAGGAGCATCTGTTGCTGCCCCTCCAGACATTCCTGTTACAATTCCTAAGCCTGTTGATCTTTCACCAACTGCTCCATCTTCTTCCTCCAAAGGAAAAGATCCCTTACCTACAGATGAAGAGGATTGAGTCTGTTTATGTTTTTTTATAGGGATCATGTATTCACGTTTTGGACCATGTAATGTACTCATTATTAATACAATGTTTATTTTCTCTCTCTCTGTCTTACTTTTTGTTAATCACAAAGGGGGAGAAAACGGGAGAAATATGGAGAAATAGGGAAAACTCGAGGGAGAAATGAACCTATACAAAGAGGGAGAAATCCTTGAGGATTATACCTGATTTTTGTGCCCAGATTGCTAATACTGTGTTTTGCACACTTCTCTCTGATACATCTATATTTCATTCCAATATGACATAATTTGTGATTATCAAAAAGGGGGAGATTGTTGGAATCACCTGTTTTGATAATCCCAAATCATGCTTAAACATTGATTATGATGTATTAAAACCTTGCATTAATCTTATTATTGTATGCTTAAACGTATTTTATTCTAAACAGTTCATATTCTTACTCTCATAACTTTACTGTAACAGCTTACAGTAGTATTTACATAAGTTTAGTATTGTTAGCTACCTGTCAGAGTTTTCTTTTCAAAGTCACAGTTACAGCTAACTGTCACCTTAAGTTACTGTTGCAATAAGCTCATAGTTACAAGGTTACAGTCGAAGACTAATACAAGCTTACAGTCACGAGTCTACCGCTATCTATTGTCAAAGCTCACAGACGAAGGTCACAGTTACAAGACTTCTGTTCAAAGTTTTCTCTGCTCAAGTTCACAGTCGAACAAGTCTACAGTTGGAACAAGTTCGCAGTCGAACAAGCCTACAGTCATAATTCTACAGTCAAGGTTATAGTTAGACAGCTTCTGTCGACTAAGTCTACTGATGATCGAGGTCTACAGTTGACAAAGGTTACAGTTCTACAAATTTGATATTACAAGTCTACAGTTAAAGAGGCTACAGTTACATGGAGTAAAAGCTACCATTTCAAGCCTACAGACAGCAAGCCTTTTGTTGAAGTCAGCAGTCAGAAGGAAGTCCACAGTTGGAAGACCACAGTTGAAGTCCACAGTGACATACATTCTCGACCAGTCTATTATTATTATATTTCTACTTTTTTCTTTACCAATTTGATTAATACTAATCTATCGGTCATGTCTAGACAAATTAATACACCTAACATTATTTATTGATATTTGCAGACATATCAAGAAATAATACAATGTACGAGGAAGATTGCACGTGTAACTCAAGACTATTTATCTTGTCGGCCTCGGGTGAACAAAAAGGGCATATATGGAGGAGTATAAAAAGAAGAGAGATGAATTCAAGAACTAGAACGAATGGAACGAAAAGAACAGTGACATGCACGAACAAGAATAGAGGAAGGACACACAGAGTCTAACATCTACAACTGAGAAGGAGATACGCATATACACAAAAAGAAGAACTCTCGAGCATTCATTCTGCAGAACAAAAGAGTCTCAAGTGAACCGACTGAAAGAACCGTCTCCTAAAAGCCATGCTGTGAAGCACTCAAACTCAACGAAGCTGATCACTTGAACATCTGGAAGTCTGGAAATCACAACACTCTGTTTTAGTGTCAACTTACAGAAAAAGGACCAAAGCTTCAAGTCACTCATTCCTACGAGTCCAGAACTGATCTGCCAACACTATAGAGCACTCTAAACCTTCTTCTTTCTATCTCTTTCTCTACTGTGTTTAAGTGTTTTACATTTGTGAGCAGTGTGTTAGTATTACACACATTGTCTCCTGTGCCTAAACTGAGGGATACTGAAAATCCCTATCCCAAACCTTTTTACATTTGTTACCCACGTATAACTGTGGAAGAAGCCTGGTGTGGCTTGGTCATTTGTTTTCCCACGTATAACTGTGGAAGAAGCCTGGTGTGGCTTGGTCATTTGTTTTCCCACATATAACTGTGGCAGAGGTTGTCAAACCTGGACAGTTTGTGAAAACTGTTGTAAAGCCCGATACAGGCTGTGTATCAATCCTTTTTATAAAATTTCTTGGTGGCAGGTGATCACCAAGTGGAAGAGGACTAAGTCTTAGCTTAAGACTGAACCTCTTGTTTGAAATAGCTTGTTATTCTTTTCTTTACTTTGCTTTCCCTTTTCCGCTGTGCTCCTTTTTTGCAAACAAGAAATCTGTTTTTGCAAATACTCTGATAGTCAATTTTGGTTAGTGTGTATAAGAGATTTGTTTAGTAAACTTGTTTCAAAAGTAAAGTTAGTCATCAAACTAACCTTACTGAGGATTAATCAACCTTAGAGAAACCTGTTGAACAATAAGTCACCTATATCTCTACTGCCTTAATTGACTGGGCTGTTTTTCAATTTGGGGGATTTAATCTTAAAGTTTTTAACAGAAATTTTTAATTGGAACTCAATTCACCCCCCTCTTGAGTGTCCACTCCGACCAACAATAATGTTAGACTCTAGACTCGTTATTCATCATACAAAAAGTGTTCCCATGGAATGATAGTTCCAATCCATCCCATTTTATTTATATATCAACAGCCTAAATACACACTTATATATATAGATATATATACATATGATAATAATATAATGGTTTATTTATTATCACCATCCATCGTTTGAATATTATTCTAGTATTAAAACATTAGATCACTACAATTCATGGACTTTATGCTTCCAAAAACCTGTTCATTTTAATTAATCATGTTTCGAAATAAATATGATAAATAATTGAAATATAAATCATTATGATAACATTATAATTATCTCATGATCTTAATTCCATTTTTTCTCTACAAAATATATAAAAATTCCACATTCATTGACCACTACATGATTCAGATCAAACCTAACTAAAACCATCATCCAATTGTATACTAATTTGAATTTAAAATATTAAATTTTAAATTCCATTCATAAATGTGACTTTCATAATAACATTAAAATTACCAAAAAACATGGCCTCAATATATCATGAAAATAACATATTTTATATTCTTTAAAAATGAACTTCGTGTATACATGTTTTTAGGAAAGATATGTCTTGGACATGGTTCTATTATTTCTACCTTCATTATGATTTCAGAATCATGTTAATATTTATAATAATATTTATTTTAATTAAATTCACATGCACATATAATATTTTGAATTTTACATATGAATCCAAAACCATTCTCTAATGATATCTTTTTCTTCGACATAAAACTGAAATGAAAAACTCATTTGTAGATATCCACCCATGAATTTATATACATCATGAATCAAATAAACTGTGAAGTCTAATATATGGTGAATCACATACCCTGATCATTCAGGTATGTAGTAAAAGTTCCTATTTAGAAAATCTTATACATATGTATTTTCTTTCATAGCATTCAGTATAAAAATTCTCTTGCATGTTGAAATTTGAATATTTTGATACCTTTATTTTAATAATGGACTCCAACTCCTCTATAATACATTTGTTCTTCTATTACCCTTCATTTAATATCCATCAATATCTCATTTTTTGAAAGATCATGTGAAACAAAATTGAGATGAATTAATCTATTGGGAAAAATTTTCCATTAATTGTATGATTTCCACTATTGATATTAGAGTCCATATTTTATCACATGGTCTCCAATATCAACTCCATGTAGCTCCATGCCATTGTTCATGTGGAACCTCAAAAAAAACTTTATGGAATCTTGATGATTATACTTATGGTATATCATAAGTTCTTCATTCATCTGACCATCAATATCCATTTCAAATGACATTCTAATTTTTATGAATAATTACAAAATGATTCAATTTTATTATAGAACATTTTATTAATATATATCACATTTATAATATTATAATGAATATTTGTACACTTCATTTCATGCTTTCATATGAAATAATTTATTCATTAAATAATCATGGATGAAATCATCATACTTATTCATCATAGAGGTGTATAAGAATGATCTTTATAAATTCTCAATAGAACATCTAAAATTTTGAATTATTAATTTCCCATTACAATAAATATCTACAATGGTTAAAAATTTAAGAACTCTATTTGTTATATAAAATATGACAAGAAACATCACTATAAATCCTTCCAAAATATTCAACACATTATGACGTAATATTATCATACTTATAAAAATCTCAAGTAGTATTAAAGATAATAAAACCATATATATATATATATATAATCATATCACATAATTGTGTTTTCAATGACTTTTATTAGATTCCAAAATGTGAATTTGGTTGAATTTAAATGGATTAAATTATATCTTGAATGGAACAATGATGAATTGGTTGATGGAATTGAGGGATCATTATTGAACATTAGAAGGGTATGATTGAAAATTGATCATTTTAGATACCACGAATATGGGGGGTAAAATTAATCTGTTGAAAGTATATTTAAGAGAAAAGTTGAAATTTTACACTTGAGGGAACCACCATCCTCTTGGTGGAGTGCCTCTGGACAGATAGTGGATTTGGACAGATTTAGTCATGTAGAAAAATTCCATCAGCTATCTAATAGAGGACATCAGATAGCCAGTAAGACCTTTATAAAACATTAGAAGGATGGGAAGCCTATTGTCTACCCTGTTATAGCCAATGGAAACATTTTAGGTGTCACAAAGCTAGTCAAAGTTCATAACATTAGTGGTACCCATAACTCTTTTTTGAAATTTTATGTTTCTTAATAAATCCCATTGATTCTTGAATTTTCCTTAATATAATGTACTCTATAAATAAAAGGCCTCGGAGGATTGAATGGTGATAAACTAATGAAATAGTTAATCAAATATGCATCAATTATGAATCTATAGAAAATAATATGAGATTGTCAAGGACTTTTAAGATTAAAACCCCAGTCTATAAATTTATTGGATATCATTAAAAATTATCTATTAATATCATATCCTATATTTTTATATTATTTTTAGATATAAGAGAAAAAATTATAATGTGGTTGTTCTAATAAAACATCTATCTTCATTCTTCTTCTTTTACAATGGGATCTCACTACAACTAAAGTTTGTGAGATTGGTGTTGACTACCAATAAAGTAAGTGAGAAGGGATTATTTCTAAAAATTATAAAAATAAACTGAGGATGGGATTATTTTCAAATATATTTAATTTTAATGTAGAAATGTTTTTTTTTATTTTCATTAAAATTAAGGTATTAAAAATGTAACCCATATGCAATTGGGGTAGGAGATACATGGTTTCACAAGGAACATTAGATATAATCCACAATAAAATAATAATTAAATTATTTATTTTTTTATAAAATTTTATTTTAATCAGAACATACTAATAATATTATTATACATATCACATTATCTCTTTATTTCATAATCACTTATCATAATTCTATTATGCCATTTTATATTATTTTAATATGATTGTTTTCATTATTTTTTTAATCATTAATAATAAAATTGTGATACATATTTATTTATTTCTCAGTGATTACTCAATCAAATCATGATATCACCAATTTTTTATTATTATCATTTATAACTTTAATAGATCATTTTATCATTTAGTTTCAGTTTTATATACTCTTTTCTTTATATATTATCTTTCTAATTAACAATTTCAATTTAGTGTTTAAATTTTATACATGAAATCCTCACCCCTACTCCTAACCCACCTAGGAAAAGACATGGTATTAGGTATGTATTAATATATTAAACCTTATATTTTTTAATGTAAGATTATATTGGATGACATAATCCTTATACTTAAAAAATCCCATGAAGGACAATCTTTGAGATTATATCCATTATTTAATGAATTTAGTTACTCTTATTAGAAAACATGCATGTCTAAATTTCCTAGTAGCAATGATTATCAAGATTATAAAAAGGTAATACATGGATAAACTATCATAAATGAAATGTAAGATAAATTTACTCACTAAAATAATGAATCTAATGAGCTTAAGGGAAGACATTAAAGCTCTCTGTTTTGGTATTGACCAAAATTAATTTACAATATTTCAAATCATAAATCCACCTTTGAAATGTATAAGCTCTTAAAATTTATACATTGAGGTACTAATAATGTTAATTATACTAGATTATATATGTTTATACAAGACATTAAAATCATTATAATTCATCAAAATGAGTCAATTAATGATATTTTTACACATTTTACGTACATTTTAATTGGTATAGATTCAATTATTGATGATTTTTATACATAAAAATTAGTTAAAAATATAGTATGGGTCTTTCATAACTCTGTACACCCATAGTGATAACTATAAAAGAATAAAATGGCATCAGAAATAAGACACTATAAAAACTAATTGGCTTTATCATGGCGTATAAGAACCCTATGATGTGAAAATATTATATAAAAAAATAAAATAAATCTAAATAATTATAAAATTATATTTCATTCAAAGTAGTTGGTGATGAATATTTATATAAAAGTGATGTTGATTTTGATTTTTTATCATGAAAGTGAATATACTTTTTATGAATAATAAATCAATTCAAAAAACCAAGAAGTATGAAAAATGGACTATTGTATAATTATAAAAATTCAAAAATAAAGGAAACATTTGTCCATAATGTAATGAGTGTAAAACGATGGTGAAAAAAATAAGAAACATGGAATGAAATATATTTTGTTTTCAAGAAATAGTAGATGTTATGAATCACTTGAATCAACATCATCTATCTCATTATGAGACACTATGGTTAAATACCTTATGGATAATATAATGGTAAATGATGGAGCTAACTCTATGAAGTTTGCATGATTTGTATATTTTTTCTATTATTCACATTCACCATCATCATATGACTCATTCTAAAAAATTGATCTAAATTACAAAGTAAATAAAATGTGAACCACATGTTCTTGATAAATAATTATTTTAGCTATTGATTTTGGACAAAAGTCAAAAAAATAAATACAAATATGTTTTTAATGAAATAGAATATGTCTATAAATAAAAAAAAGAATTATCCCTATAATTTAGTGTTCAAGATAATGTTGAGTATTTAGAATCTAAAATAAAAAATATTGAAGATATTATTTCTTTATTTTACCATGGTGAAAAATTTTTAAATATAATTTGGGGTTCACAACACAATGAAAACAATTTCGTTTTATTTTGGTTTTTAGATTCTGAAATATTTTAAAAAAATTAAAAAATGACTAATTTTGTAAAGAGATGTTCTTAGGATATGTCTAATAATTATTTTATATAAACTAGAAATATCATTTATGAATAAGAAATAAAAAAATATAGTTAGGGTATACCAAAAAAATTCATTTTTCACCGCATGTTTCTATTTGAAAATATTTTACCAAACAATTACGGGTATATCAATCCTTGTTAGCTAAGATAGCAAGACCCAAGTTTAAATGGGTATCAAAATGAACTCATATTTTAAATTTTGAATGACTAGGAAATATGACCATATTGACATATCATATGGTGGATTTTTGATGAAAATCTGTTATTCAACTCTAAAATAGTTTGTTATCTTAATGGAATGATCAATTGAGATCAAGCTATTCCAAAAATGTTTCATTTTAGTATAAATATTTATGTTTTTATGCTCTAACTATTTTATACTAAGTAAGTAGACTTATAATAATTATTTTATCTATTTCCCACATTAATTCTATTTTGATTTGAGTAGTTCTTGATGTTTTTAATAATGAACTTTATTTTGTAAGGATTGGTTCTTATTTTGAATATATTGTAAGAATAAAATATTTTAGTTTTTAGAATTGTATTAATTTGATTTAAAATATTGATATATATTTTTATCATAACTGTTAAAATGAGTAATTTTTTTTATCATAATCAATTTAACTCATTATTGAATTCACGTCACGTGTTTTTTAAAAGAAAAATTTTCTATAAAATTATTAATATATCATTTATCTTATATATAATGATTACTGAATTATTCATTGATATTTTCCCTTGAAACTATATATCATACCATAAATGTTGATAATTCCTAATTTGTTTAAAATTCACTCTCACATTCATGGTAATGTTTACTTTTCTTAATGCACCAATTGAGGTTGAGCCTAACTTATTACATTCTGTTGAAGTCTTGATAATTAAAACTCATCACTTGGTTGAAATGTTATTTTATGTATTAAATTACCTTTCAGATATTGAAAATTATTTCTATATCACTCCATCATCTCCTTATCACTTATTATTTTATTTTTTCTAAGATAAGAATTTGGATTTTAAAAAAATTAAAATATTTTGATTTTCATTTGTCTACCTCTTTAACATAATTTCAAATAATTTTTTAAATTTCTATATTGAGATTAATTTTTATTTTTCAAATGTATTTTTATAGTTCATATTATGTTTGGAATATATTAATATTGAATATTATCTTTCACATAAAATTGCTGCAATTCCTTTTTAATATAATCATGAATATAATTAAATGAACATATATTTTCTATCACACATTGAATATAATTTTTCTAGTGGTGTGTAATTTAATGTTAAAATTTTATTCCTCTAGAGTCTTATATTTTGATAAGTGTTATTCAATAATTATATGACGTTTTTTTACCCTCCCTATGTTATATTTGATAATCAAAAATGTGGGAACAATTATCATATATTAAGGGGTGGAAATTATTAAATATCATAAAAATTGGGGATGTTTGTCATTTATCTTTTTAGGGGTGTTGTTATATTTTTTTAATTAAAGTGGTGAAAATTTTCATTTATTTATTTAAATAAACGGGAAATATTTTATGATTCAATTTTTTATGTAGTATTAACATCATGAATAATCATAAAATTTCAATATATATTTTTATATTAAGTGTTTGTGAGAATAAAATGGTTGATTTTTATGTAACTCTAATTGTCTCTCTCATGATGCTTAAATGATGAGAAAATCATTCTTTTGTATCTAGCCATTCATTTTTAGTGTGTTTTCAGTCACTTTTGATAGTTAAAAAATACTACAATTAACGCAATTTAAAGGGATGGGGGGTTGAATCAATGGAACACTGATGAACCAATTTAAGGCATTTAATGATCAAAATATAAATATTTAAGGTTTTGTTTTCAATGTGATCATGTTTATATATGAATAATATAGATGATAAAATAGAGGAATTAAATGAATTTAGAAGATTAGAGTTGAAATTTTCAACCATCATGAACCAATTGCTACGCAGTGAAGAGACACCAACCATCCCATGGTGTTAGATTAATTCACTCAAGTAGAGAAAGTCCATCAGTTAACCAATAAATATCGCTAGATTTCTTATGAGACATAGCCCAAACCTAAGAAGCCAATGAAGCCTATATGATTACCAGTTGAATCCAATGGCTACACAGTGATGGTCGAACAGCATGTCAAAGTTCATAAAATTGATGGACATTGTAGCTATTAGATGGTTTTTTGTGATACATAATGAAACCCAAGGATTGAGAAAATTTACTTCATATTTTGAATTATATAAATAGAAGGCATTGAAGTCTTGATCAATTATTAAATAATTAATGAGTTAATAGAAGATTCCTTAATGAAAAATATCTAGAAATTCAAAGGTGATCTCAAATACCTCTCAAGATCCAAATCTAAATTCATAAATATCTTGGATCTCATAAAAAATATATCTATTACTATAATCTCATACCATTATATTTTTTTGAGATATAATGGAATAGAAATTTATTGGGCTTTCCAAAATAAAATCTTTTTCTTCTTCCATGTTCTTCTAAAATGGGTGCTCACTACCATGAAAGTGATCGAGGGGATTACTCACTACCACCAATGTTAGGGAGATGAGATTATTTTTACAACCATTGAAAATAATTAGTGGATACATTTATTATAACAATCAATAAAATAAATAGTAGGAAAAAATTAATTGATAACCACTATAATAATCAAAGTAATAACATATACCCAATGTATATGGGGGTAGTAGATGTAGGAGCTCCCAAAATAATTTATCTAAACTCTTCTATCAAATATTGTTGATTATTATTTTCATCTCATTTTAATTTCATCTATGCATACTCATTATATTATTATACTCATATAATACGCACTCTATCACATCATTTCATAATTTAATTATGCTTCAGTCTTTTATAATATTATATGATCTATTTTATTAATTTTTACAAGATTAATTATGAAAAATTTGAAAGAGTTGACTTTATTATTCCATGCTTACTTAATCAAGTATATATATCACCTAGTTATATTAATCAATATTTATAAGATTAATTAATATTATTATCATTTATTTAATGTTTATGTAATCTCTATATTTGTTTGTCTTTCTAATTCACCTTTTATTTTAGTGAATAATTTTTATAATGAAAATTCACCCAAACTCTTTCCATCAGATCATAGAATACAATTTAGTTCATTAATACTCTTTGAATCCTAATTATTAATACTAAATACTTCATGACAAAATATACATTCAAATTCCACGCAATTTATTATTGATCAACATATTAAAATTAAATGAAATATTCTTCAATGATTATCATTGAAAACAACAATAATAATGAAATTGTTCTCAACTAACTCCTCTTTGTATTTTTTTATCAACTCCCTCATTAAAATATATTTCAATATGATCCCATCACATTTTTATCAACATTTACATTATATCCATCATTTTTATACACTTTAATTTTAGTTTACTATCTCCCCGATTCACATCAATATTTTTATTTCTAATTTTCTCTATCTTAATGATATGAAATACAAAGTCCATAAAGGATAGGATATTTTCAAATCAAACATAGGTAATGTCCCATCAACCATTCTACTCTAAGACAATGTGATCTTTGGTCAGTTTTCAGAATAAGATTGTTTTATTTAGACAACAAAGATATCCAATATCAATTAGAATTGATATCAACTGAAATGATATACATAATAATCTTCATATATACTTGATAAAAAGATTAGGCTAAAAATCGATGATACCAACTGAGATATAGAAACCTTACATCAACCTGAATCTAATGTATCCACTTTAATATTTGAAACTTGTACACCCCTCAAGAATACTATATAATCCAATTAATGTGGATATAAAATCATTTCTAATTACACATAATCATAAAAGATGATCCTTTATTAAAATATTTATTTAAAATGTCAATTAAGAAATCACTTCAGGAAGGTTTTTTTTTCACCATCACGATCAAACTATTTAAAATATTCTCATCCCCATAGATTCACCCCCTAATATCATGTTTCATGATTTAATTTCTTGAATTAAGGGAACAAATAAAACTCATAGATTAATGAAAAAATGTGGATCTTCTTTTCTTTTTTAGTTTAAACTATCTAAATCAATTTTCTCTAATATTTAAGAAAACACATCTATTCTTCAATGATAATCTTGTTTTAGAGAGTATAATATTATTGATTTCATCCATTTTTCTACGTGATAGGCTTCACATTTCATTAAATTTTAAATCTAAATAAACACCAAATGATGTTTTCAGTTTAATTATAGATTATTATTATACTGAAAGTGTTGTTAAAAATTTATTATCAATGTTTAATTCTATATTTTCTATTTCACACAAATATTCTTTATTTTTATGTATTTAACTTGTTGAAATCCTTTTATAAATTTAATAAATTCATGTGTATTTATTTTATTTTTCATTAGAATTATATTTTTCATGTGCTTCATTAATTTTATTTTCTTTTCTCAAATCTATTATAAATAAAATTGAAATTTATTTGGGATTATTTTTAGATTCATCGGAATCACCACATGACTTCTTATGAGTTTTTTTGTTTTCATATATCATTCTAAATTATTATATATAATTTATATTCTCTGACATATCTTTGATATTATTTTAACCTTGTTTATTTTCCACTAATCACTCATCAATATTTTTATATAACCTATTTTATGGATAATTATTTTCCCCTTTCATAATATTTTTATGATCATTAAATAATATATATTATTCAAGCCTATTAAACTTTTTTGGTTTTATTTTTCTTTTTTTACATTCATAGATGTGCATGAACCAATCATGTAAACAAAACTCTTCAATACATAATAGATTTCTTCACATTTTAATAATCTGTTTGTGGTAAAAACATTATTGTTCATCAATGGATGTAACATAATAAAATTATTTCACCCTTGAAATATGATTCCTTCAATATTAATTAATTAATATATTTTTCCATAATACAATTCATTGTTCAAATACTAATAAAAATAAAAAAAATAACCTAAAACACTCAATATTTTCTTCAATAAATCTTAATTTATAATTTTTTTAGATTTTATGAAATTTATTTTCAGAACATATCAACCATTAATTTTACTTATTTTAGTTAATAAGAACTTATAAACTATTATTAACAAGTCTAGTATTGGTGGTAGGTTTATATTCATTTTTTATCATCTTTAAATATATAAATTTGGTTTCAAAAACTACTTCTTGGGTTTTTTTGGTAGTATTATTATTTCTATGATATTTTTTGAAGACATAGTTTTAGTTGTCCCATAAGTTTCCAATGCGACCTTAAGAATAACTTTATTCATGTATAGAATATATTTATCTTTATCCATTAACTATATTATTTTTTCACAAAACATATTATATCATTCAAATTCTTTATTATACTTTTTCATATTCTTTTGTAATAATTCTTCAACATACTTAATCATCTAAGATTTAATTTGTAGTAGAGAATTATTAACATTAACTATGTTTTTTATATTTTCATTAAATCATGGATACTGTTCTCATGTTATTTAGTAGTCCTAAACTTTTCCAAAATTATGTTGAGCTACTCTTATTAGAATAAAATAAACATTTTTTCTAAATCCAAACACTTTAATTATTTATGATTCACATGATTGGGGAGCTTAATAAAAGATAAAACCATTTCTTGTAAGTCCCTCACCATATTATATATCTCTTATTCAAGTTGAGTGATATCTTCATATTTCCTTTAAAAAAATACAAAAACAAAATAAATTAATAATATAAGGAAATAATATATAATATCATTTTCAAAAGAAACTACTATGTCATTTGATATGTGGTCATACCCACTAATGATTCGATCTTCTTTAGGAAAATTATTAGGATATTTTATAAATTCCACAACCACATTAGTATTTCTTAGATAATATAAGGTAGATTATTTTGGCATCTCTTTAGGGTAATATTATACCAGTTGTTCTTCTAATTTCAACTTTGACCTATCTTCTCTATTTTTATGGAATGGTGAAACTGAACATCTTTCTTTTATACTATGGAGGGATATATTATATAAAATTTTCTTTTTTTCATCTTTCTATTTCGGAGTATAGTCTTAGTAGAGATTGAGTTATGATCTATAACTTATTAATCATCCCCAAAACTAAATGTTATTATATATTTGGTAATAAAATCAAATATTGAAAAGAAAACATCATTAAAAATAGACAATCCAATCCGAGGTGAATCATATTATGATACATATTTTGATGATCATATTGCGTTATTATCTATAGTGAGTGGTTAAATCAATATTCGTCCCATTTATATTAACATTTATTTTTTTATCCCATAACCTCATTGAATAGTTATGATCTTTAATATATCATTGTATTACCTCCCATTCATTCATCGACACACATAAAAAGTGGGTAAAATATTTATAAGGATAACTTTAAAATAAGAATGTTTAATCCTTGGATTAACCATTTAATAGTCCATGATCGCATAACCCACTAAAAAAATAATTATGAGATATATATGGGAAGGGAATATCTTTAAAACCCATGTTTCATTATATCCCATTGATATTTATTTAGTGCCTGTCACACATAGGTTATCCTGCACCTTAAAAAGATATGGTAGGAATGTTGATGGAATATTTTTTCTCTAAATTTTTTTACATTCACAATAATATGCAAGGATAGTCATCATTCTTTTTTAATTATAATGCACTAATTTAAATATTCTTCTTTCTCTATGGGAGTTAGACTATACAAAAACTTGTTTTTCTTGGGAACATCAAAACTAATTTATAGAATTTTTTTTCTTCCTCCTATGAAATAAAAAAATTACATCATTTTATCTTCTTATTCACTATTTATTTACCCTTCTATTACCTTATTCTTCTTATTCTTCATTGCATGTGGTCCACACTAGTTTCATCTTCTTTGAACTAACATACAAAATATAAAATAATAATAATCAATGTTTCAAGTCTTGTTATTATTATCAAAAAAAAGTGTTCTCTTCGTATGATAATATGAAACCTTATCCTTATATCTCTCCATCTAAAGAGTATAAATATATATTATTAAATACACAGACACAAACACATATAAGATAATAAAACACTATTGAATTTATTATCATATTTCAATCATTTGAATATTATTCTATTATTCAAAATTCATATCACACAAATATTGTAATATGAACGTTATAATATAATTTTATTTTGAATAACCCTTGTTTCCATATACATAACCTAAGGAATAAAAAATTAAATATTTATAAAATAAATAGAATTATACTATGTTATTCATTGATTTTTATGATCAAAAAAATATATTGAAATTTATTAATATTAGTCCACGCCATGATTCTAGTCAACCATTCCAAAAAAGTACCTATCATAGTTAGAGATTTAAATTTCAAATATTCAATTCTAAATTCCACTCATTAATGTGCATGGTTTTGTATCCTTAAAAATCAATAAAATATAGGCATAACATCCCATGTATTTCATATCTTTTAGATACATTTAAAATTATTTCTATGTGTGCAATGTTGAATGATAGATATTTCATATTCATGAGTTCTCTTCAACCAATTTTAATAATTAAAGATACATTATGAAGATTATTATTTTGATAATTATATTCATTTATCACATATTCTCTAGAAATATTCAAAATTTTCTATACGTGGGGAAAACATGACACACAAATCACTTCTAATTTCATTTAAAACCATACTAACCAACTCCTACATAGATATGAATCCATGAATTTGAATAAATCATGAAACTTTTAAGCAACTAATTCCCAAACATTGATATAAAATACTTTAATCATTTAAAATGTATTAAAAACACACATGTATTAAATCCTATATGGGTGGATTTATATACATAGTATTATGTAACCAAATAGTCATGTGTGGGGGAATCCAGAGACTTGGATCCCCTTTTTATTATTAGAGACATCATAAAATATAATATTATTCTGTTATTACATTTTCATTAATTTAATATCCAACTATATATCACAATTAAAGGATTGTGATAAAAAACCATGATATATAAAATTTGGACGAATATTTTCCCAAGGATCATCTAATTTCCACTATTGAGCTTATTCATAGTATATCCATGTATAGTATCTTTTCTCAACTCACAGTAGATTTTTATTTTATAAATGTATAGTCTCGGGACTCATTTTGTGATTGATATATTTTTGTACTTGTGATTTCATAAAATAACTTCATGTAGTTGACCAATAATTACCTCTTCAAATGAATTATTAATATTTAATAACAGTTCAAAAAAATTAATTCCCAAAAAAATATCAACAAAAACCTTCCATTTATAATATTGTGATGAATATCCATGCACGTCATTTCAAAAATTAATCAATAATACATTATTCTTAAAATAATATTGGATGAAAGATTATCATGTATTCATCATATACTTATATAAGAATGTTCATTATAAATTCTCTATGAACTCCTAAAATATTGAAATAATAATTTTCCATTATTAATGATATCTCCAAAATTCCCAAAAATAACGAACTCCATTTTTTTATATAAAATATGATATGAAAATTCAAAACAGCATTATATAAGATATTTCATATAGAGAAATTATTATCTCAACATGATTAAATTTGTTATTATTCATAAAATATACATAGTCACTATATTCATTAATCATTCAATATAATCCTCAAAAAGCATATTGTAATTAAATAAAATATTCCTCATTATTTATCATTGAGAACATATACAATATAAAAATTTGTACCAATAGGGTCATAGGTGCACCGTTATTAATAATTAGTGGATGAAGAACAGTCTTTAGGATTCATGGTTTATTTTAGGGTGGTGATAAAGATACACTTATATCGGGGAGCATAATATTAGTCACAGATATGATTTTGAGGTGTCGTGGAACCATTTAGTGTTTCGTTTAGGTTCCATAAGATGTCGGTGCATGGGGTTAATTTTTAGTGAATATATTACTAACAATGATTCTTAAGAATAAGGATAATTTTTAGTAGGAATGTTGTAATGAACCACATCAACATAGGTTGTGAGTTTTGGGTGAAAATTGAATTTTTATACCCTTTTGGTTTTTAATAAAGACATTTTAATTTCACCTAGTAGATGTTTTTAGAATGTTTTTTTGGCCACTCTATCAGTATCATAATTTGGTTGTTTCCCTAGTTCTAGAGTTTTGTGGAATTATAATCGAGGCATATTTTTTTGAAATATTTAATATTTAATTGATAAATATTCATTGTTACAACCTATGTGATTTGTAATACATTTTGAATGGATTTTGGGAATGATATTCTATTTTCATTGTTGATTCCATAATGGGTGTTTTTTCTCAGGTGAGGAATAATCTTATTTGGGGTTCTAGGTCTCGTGTCAGGCGATTTTTACAAAGTGTTTTCAAATATTTTTATTTTTTTTATTTTTAAATATATTTTATTCTAAAGAATTTTTCTATATTATTTTACGTTATGGGAAGGGTAAGGTCGCTCCCCTTTGGTTCAATAAGATTCAAGAGAATAATGGAGATAGGTATCCACCAGTTTCATTTTGGTATCTTGACCAAGTTAAAATTGGGATAAAGTTATCCTAGAGTCTGCCTTCAGGGTTGAAGCTTCTGTGATTTCACTATGAAGTAGGCCATTATTTTGTGTTTTTCACACAAATTATCATAAATTAGTTGATTTGAATTTATAGAGTTTTATTGTGTTTTTTTGGAGTTTGTAGAAAAATGTTTTGTGTTTATTTGTTTTTGATATGGAAATTTAGGTAGATTATAATGTATTTTTGTTCGTGAAACCATTTCACACAATTAGTAGTTTCATAAATAAAAATCCTTTGTTCTTTTTTTCCATGTAATACTATAGTATAGCGGTTTCTAAACTTCTAGTCCATGACAAAAAATCATATATGGAATCTTAGGTTGAGGCCATATACCCAACCACACACATCATGTGTAGGGGTACATAGAATGTGAGATATATGAAATGAAATTATGTGCAAAACATGTCCTAAAACAATGTTGGGGTGCATATATATGGATATAAAATCCTTGTCCAATATAAATTAAAATAACATTTAAGGTACTAAGACAAGATTATATTGAATATTTAATAAAAAAATTAAATATAGAGGATTTATATATTTGGGATGCAACAATTTCTCTATTTTATATTATCACAGATAGTTGAACAACCATATTTTGATGTGTCATTTGAATAGTTCTACTAAACATTAGTAATATGAAATTATTCATAGAACATGGTTGAAAATATATATTTTCTATTAAATAATGAATAACTATAATACTTTTTACAAAATCATTGTTGAGATATAAATTAGTAGTAGTAATAGTATATTTCCGTCCATTATCTCTAGGCCTTTGAGGATGCTGTAGTTGATTGTCATTAGATACCCTTGAAATAGGGCATTGGTTTGCATAATTCTTGTGTTCCTAGCAGTTGAAACATTATAATAAAGGCTAAGTGTTGATTTAAACATTATATTCATAAAATTCATTGGTGGGATTATTCATCTCTGATTAGCATTGATTATCTCAATTCCTCTCTCTCCACATTTGAATCATCTCCCAGTTCCCTTGAGATAGATACTAAGATCCATCTTCGTACATTGTTTTCTTGAATAATGTTGAAATTCCATTTCTCTAGTGGAATTATATTCAAATCATTATTATAAAAAATCCATTTTATTCTTTTTATCTTTATACATTTATGACAATTGAGATTCATCAATCTACATATCATTTATAAGTGCATAACAGACTATCTATTCATAACTGTCAATGTCTCGAGTTACTAATCCATTTCATGGAAAACACATTAATCCACTAGTGAATTGGTCTACCATAATTACATTGCTGATGATGTAGCTATAAGTATGTCGCCTTGAAATATATGTCTAATACACCATGATATACTCATCTTATTTTTTCTATCAGTCCAAATAAATACCTATCTATTTTAAGATGGAATGTCCTGGTTAAATATTAATTTAAAAATTATTTATTGAGTCCTTCCAATTTTTTAAAATTGATTTATTTATCGAGCATCATGTTCTCGAATTTTATCGACTAATTATCGGATTCCCCTTAAAATCTATAGAATGAAATTATTAATTTCTCTTGATCTGATCCTTAGAGGGTTGAGAATATTTTCTCAATGGAGTTAATAGATTGTTCCAGAATGAGTGTTCCAAAAGATCTATTAATGGAAGGGGGTTTTCACATAAATCACTCTACATAAATTTTTTATTTCATAGGATATTGAGGGTTAACTCATTATTCAAGTTATTATTTAAAACATGAGTCTTTTTATCTTATAATATTATAAATTTCTTATCACCCACTACCATATGGTAAGGAATATAAATATAGAAATCATAAAATAGCATATGCCATTGGTTTTTTTCAAGGTTTATCCTATTTCCATACATTAACTACGAAAGTATAATTAAGAATAGGAATAATTAAATAAAAAAATATATATATAAATTGATACTATGAACATATAACAAAAAACATATAAAATAAAAATATATCATGAAATATGAGTTCATAAACTTAAACCTAGGTTATCCATTTTTTTCTTTCTATTAGGTTTTATAACATAAAAATTCTTTATGTCCGTTATAATAGTATATAAATATTTTGTGGATTTCTTAAATCATATCCCTCGTGATTTTCAAACCAAATGTTAAATACTATATATCGAGCACTAGGTGATAATTATGTTAATACTAAATGTTCCCTTTTCAATGTTATTAACCATAGGTGCAACTTCTCATGAGCCACATCCGCATTTGTTATCCATATAAGGATTTATTTTTTTAAAAACCTGTCACACTATACTTCCCCAAAATTTTTGGATATTTTCTTATACATAGACATATCCTTATGGTTCTCACTATAGTAATCTATTCTTAATAACACAAAATAAATAGACCTTCATATGATACAAAAAATATAAACCTATGTTTTTTCACACATTATAACATGATTTTTAACATAAATGTACAATAAATACAACCAATGGATCAAGATTACTTCTATATTTAGAAGACTAGGTACATAACGAAACAACAAGAGACTAAACCAAAATATCCTTATTTTATTCTCCCTCATGATCTCCTAAATCCCATTGATCTACTAAAACTAAATAATATACAATGGGAATACATAAACAAAATGTGTAATAAAAAAATCCCTGTAAAGGGATAAGAATTATAATGAGGAATAATATATGAGTTAAAAGGTAGAACCTGTTATTATAAAAGGATTAATAATGAACATATGGGATCATTAAATAAAGATAATAGAATCATGAGATCATGGAAACATAATAATTTGGTTTAAACATAAAACATGACATAATCAAAATCCAATGCTATATTCTAATATAACATCCCATTAAGTCCCTTTGAAAAGTTATTTGGATGAGACTTGATGATCTAGGAAATAAAGGAGAGGATTGAGATTGGAATTTTGTTTATGGTTTATTTTATCAATGTCCTAGATGTTGTTAGGAGAAGGAGTGGTAAGGGGTTATATTTATAAGTATATGTTTGTGGTTTTTTTTAATTTTATATTCATTATTTTTTTTATTCTAGATCAAGACAACCAGTAGAGTTTTTTAGGACTATATATAATAAATGGTGCATGCAAGTTTAAACTAGTGTGTTATTACATCAACAATGACTCCAAATTCAATGTAATTAAATTATAATGTTGATTACAATATATTATCGTATTTAAATATTTACAAAAAAATCATGAATATTATGAAAATACCAAAAATTCGACCTGAAATTTTTTTGAGATGACAATTGAAAAAAATATATCCATTTTATGAAAATAAATTTTTATGTATGATAAATATAATTTTTAAATAATATTCACATTTAATTTAGGAATTCAAATTTCAATATTATGATCAATAATATTTCCCTTTTGAAAATTTAATTAATATATAATGAAATTATATTGTAAATTTAATAAAAATGAAAATAAAATCATAAATGTTTCTTAAAATTACGAACGCTTATTTTCTCCATTTTAGAACATTTGTTTACTTGTATCATTATATAAATATGTCATATTTTCATTTTATTTGATTAATAAATATTATTTTATAAATCCAAAATTTATGATAATATTCTATCAGTCATGCTGCAATTCTAAACGGTCATATTATTATTCTAATTGTAAGATTACTATTCATACAATCATATTTCTGACATTCATATGGTTTATATACATCTTATAAATACAAAATATTTCATTAATTATTCATTAACATTTATTTCATCTCATGTTTATATATATTTTAATTTATAATATGAATATTTCATTACTAATAATCTACATCATGTATAGATCATTTTTGCGAGTGTGATTATTCTGATCCATCGAGCAGATCCAAACTTTCATTTTTTAGTTATCTTGTATACTATTTTCAATCCCTTTTAAATATTTTCGATTATTATTAATATTTTTATTCTCTAAATATAATGGTCAAATAAATATAAATATTTTTTTTGTTATCATCATGTTGTACATGTTCTTTATACTTCATTATTAAAAATGACAATTATTCAAATTTAAATTCGATCGATATAATTATTGATCATTACATAGGGTGATATGGAAACAAAATGAATATATTATTTCAAGGAGAACAGTAAAAACCCATATAGGATTGTCCCCAACATTATAAACATTACCAAAATGATTGTTATGTATAATAAACATAATATATCATCTTCAAACATAAATAAAATCTATAATTTGAGGTATCACATTTTAGTTCCAAAAAGAATATCCACATTAAACAAAATTATCCATTTAATATGAAATACTAAAAATAAATGAAGAAATCTAAGAAATATTTTAATGTCTATATATGTAGTGATATCTAGGACTCACTTTCAGTATTAAAATCACATGATGAGTGTCACAATTTACTCATAACAGATATGGAGGATAAAATTGAGGTTAGTTTTTAAATTTTCCACTATCCTTCTTACTCCACATATTAATTTTCATCTGCATCTAAATATTATTTAAATTATGAATATATACTAAATGATATAATTGAACATTTAATTTTTTATATACTTTAAAAATTCAATGTTTATCAAATTAAACACAAAACAATTGTTTTTAAAAATTCAAAACTTATAAAATAAAAATAGGATTTTATTTTAAAATTAAAAGGACAAATTTTTTTAAAAATTTATAATTTCAAATTTAGGATAATAAAAATTATTTTTACCATTTTAACATAATATAATAAAATTTAAATAAGGTTTTTGGTTCACAAAATCTAATTAAAAATCAATATGGTTTTGGTTTTTCAATGAAATTCACTTTTTCCAAAAATCATTAAAATACTATTTTTATAAATATATTTTCTAAAAATAAACATTATAATTTTGTAAGAATGTTTTTCATGATTCTTATTAATGAAACTATAATAATGTTATGTATTTTAGGCAGATATGTATTTACATTTCTTCTCATATTTAATATGTAAAAACATTGTCTAAAAATTCTTGGATTCTAGAATCTATATTATCTAAATTATGTGGACCCATGGTATGGGTACCCAATGTTAATGTTTATTAATATTTATTTAATCAATATAATATCCTGAGATAAGATTTAGTATATGGATAGGTGGTTATCAAGGCATATGTGTGGTGAACCTTTTGAATTTTGTCTTTATGATGATTTTGATGGAGTACATGTCACTGGTAGAGACTATTCAAAATGGAAAATTATCGGTATAGGTAAGACTGCTTTGTCCAAATCCACTCAAAATACTGATTTTTTATTTTTCAAAGTCCAGAAATATAATTTACAAGGTATTAGTCAATTATGTGATATCACATTCAAAATTACTTTTAAAAATAATGTTTTAATGTTTTTAATACAACAGGAATGATTATATTTATTGCATACCATTTTCAAAATGTTTATATTATGAATTCAAAATCTCTATAAATTCAAATTTGTATTTGTTTATGTGATAAATATAATGATTTTGGGATTTAGTATTTGTTCCAAGGTCATTATAATATTCATTCTCTTATCTAGCCGAACCATAACCAGCTAGAATGAGATTAACTAATATTTTATATTAAATATAAATTAGATTATGAAAATTTCCATCTAGGAAAGAAACACAAGTCATGTTTGAAACATAAAACTATTCTTCCTCTTCTAAATAAATATTAACCATTCAACCTGATTATTTGGACCAACTCAGTTTTCTAATATCGGGGGGTAAAAATTAAACCATTCTAAATTTCAAGATCATAGATTTTCATATAGGTACGAATCTATTAGCATTGACTATAATCCTCTTATTTTACCTTATTGTATGTATATAAAGGGTTCATGGAGATTTCATGTTTATTTTGTCATAGATTGAGCAGAAAATTTCAATTTTTAGTCGAAAAAGAATAAGGCACACGATTATCCCTAATTGTGGACTTCATCCATGAGGCCTAGAGAGGGTGATGTATTGTTTTTCATACCATGAAACAAGGGTATCAGTAATTATAAAAACATATAATTTACTATAATTTTACCACACAAAAATATCATATGATTTTTTTAGCCATGTGGCTAGAGTGTGCTGCTGTGGGCTTCAATTCAGGATCAAATGCATGGGGTTTTCTGTGTTTATTTAGTCAATTTCATGAACCATGTGTGATGTGGAACCCTAGATAGTTTGTGTGTAGAGTTGGTGCACGGATTACAAAATTGTGAAGCCAAACCATCGATCCTATTAAAAATATTGTAAATTTCCTTTTCCCCCCTTTTCTCTTTCAAAGCCAAGTTCCTACTTTCTCCCTATTTTGTTCATAGTGGACCGCTATAAGAATATCTCCGTTTTTCATCCCTTTTTGTATCTGGAGTATATCTCACATCCAGACTCGGTTCAAATCACTTCTAGACACATTTAATACCCCTCATTAATTCTATCAAACTTTTTGTTTATTTTATCTGTTTTTGTCTCTATAAATGAAAATATCTACATATTTGATATTATTCCCTATTTTAAGGATGTTTATATAGTATATCATTTCCTCTTATTCTATAAAAAATATGAGGTTGGAATAAGATGAGGATTCCTCCATTGGGATATTTTAGGTGGTTTATCTAACAAACCAAGCATGATTTACATAGACATTATATTAATTTTGAAGAATACTTAATTAATTAAACAAATAGACTCCCAAAAACTCTATTAGTTTAGTGTAATTGGAAATAAGGAAACATAATCAAATGGTTCATAATACATCTACATCATCTCTTGATATATCCTTCATAACTATAACCACTTTTTGAAACATCATACATAATACCCATCATCAAATCCTAAGAAAAAGAAACATAAAATTTGGTGATCTCATATGCTCAGTAATGGTAAAAATGGTGATATGTAAATAGAAACATGAGAATAAATCTTATTATAATGTGATTATATCATTATAAGGTCATTCACTTCATATCAATGGAAAAATTGAATCATAAGGAAAATCAAAGATCACAATACATAAGATCATAATTATAACATAAGTCATGAAATTATTGCATACACCTAATCTCTTAACTATTTGAGCATTTTTAAATATTAATAGTTTCACTCATTAAATTAAGGAAATGAATCTAGTACCTTGAATAAACATATGAACATGGAAACTAGATCCACTAGTAAAATTATGAACATGAAATCAGGTTCACATAAAACATACACACGTAATGATATATCATTCTCTACCAAATTCACTAATTGAATATATAGGTCCCACCCATTTTATAATTAAATCATTATTACATGTTCCACAAAAAAAATAAATTTATCATAATAGCCTAACCCAATGAATTAATATGGGTTTCTTGAACATCATTCCACCATAACGTAATCCAGGAACAACAATTAGATTTTATAACTAACATAAACATAATAACACCATTGGAATAATAGGGATTTTATAAAGGAAACATATTTATATTAAGTAATGTAATAATAGATATAAAATAATTATGATAGAAACATGAAATTTATTCTAGGGGGAAGTGTCTATCATTCATAAAAAATGTTTCCTTTTACAAAAACACCACACTAATGGATTCTCTAAATATTTTTATAGCATTGACCAATGGAATTACATGTGAACATCATGATTAGTAGTAATAATTCTCTTCTAAAACACTACACTAGGGAAATATTTGATCTTCAACACAAATGGAATCATCATATATATTAGGGAACAACGCCTCCAGCTCAGATAAATTTTATCAGGCTCAATATCTCTCTCGAAAATCAAAAATCCATCTTAATGCCTTTGAATGAATCTCCATTTTAATTCTATGATAAAAATGGTTGAAATAACAACTAGACTCAAAAGTATTGAATCAAATTAAAAATATAGTTGAAAATGAATGGATGTAAATAAGAAATCCCTTACAACTTGAAAATCCAATGGAAATAAAAATTGAATTAAATCATCCAAAATGAATAATTTTTTAGTATGTACGATTCAAATGACAGGTGCGTTATAGTAACCTATTTAAACCCCTATGTAAAAGGAAAAACATCATCCATATAAAAGGTTGTATATATCCCACATAGAGGTTATGAAAAGCTATGAAATTTTCATTGATTCTATATAAGGGTCAGTCAACCTCAATATAAGGGGCATAAATTGTGGTACATTCAAACATAAGGTTTAGCAGACCATTCTGTAACAGTCATTACCTTAACACAAGGGCTATGTAAGGGACCTCAGGTACGGTAAAATCCAAATCTCATATATGGCTAAAGGAATCTCATGTAATGGAAAATACAAAATGATCAGAACAAATAGGAAGAGAATTATAATGGAGACATAATCCATCAAAATTCAAACAATGAACTATTAAGATATTAGTTTTATTTAGAAATCAATTCATATGATATAACAAATAGGTAAATGTATTCTTATATGAGTCACTTTTTTCCTGAATTATTCATACACAATAACCCAATATATAAGAATTTGTTTTCACATGACTTGAGTATTTAAAAATTTACTCTCATGTATGTGTAAAAATTGATATCGTATTATTGTAATATTCTCTTGGAACTTACAAATATTTTTTTATTTGTGAATAATTAACTCTTACATAAAATATATTTATTATAAAACCTGGCCAATATTTCACCTATAGTAGCAACTAATAAAATCAATAATTATTTATTTAACAAATAAACCAATTATTTATACATGATAAATAATTCATTAATTAAAAAAAATTTAATCATTTCCCATTAAAACATTATTTTTAATATATATTTATAAATATTAAATCAGTCATAGAATTTATTTCAAAAATAATAAAATCTTTTCAAAAATAATATTTCAATTTTTTTTCACAGAAAATATTCATAATTATTGTTCACGGACTATAAATCAGAATAAAATAATCAAGAGTTATGCAATAAAAATTCATATTTCCAATAATGTTTTGAAAGGATGAACAATAATCACGAATTAAAAAACTGAAGTACATTTTTAAAATCTAACACAAAAAATATTAAAAAATGAAATATAAAACTTGTATAAAATAAAGGCACAAAAAAGCCATAAATGTCACTCTTAACACAAGGGTATAAAAATTATCACTTTCTATCACATTTTATTAAAATTTGGGAGAATCACTATTTTCAAATTGTGAGAATGATTTATAAATTCAATGAACCATATAGAAATAACATCCAATAATTTTTTAAATATAATTCCATGTCTAATAGCTCCAACTATCCATTTGTTCTATGCCCAAAATTTAAGGAACCCTTCATTTCAACACATTATTTATCTAAAAATTGATATTCCCACACCTTATCCAAAAAGGTTGGATGAATATAATACTATATAATATCATTCACTCTCCTTCTTCAAAACATATAACCATATTGTGGTTGAAAAATATCATATGTTTTCATTCCTCCGTTGTTTTCTAAATCAAATCCCCTTGGAATTTTCAGTTTAAATTCACAGATTCTATATTCCTTTTCCCTAGTTTACTTTCTAGCTCATAACAAAATGTTTCTAAATACATTCCCCATTACCATATCATAACATTTAAATCACAAGATGAGAATTTGTACTTCAATATCACGTGAATATTGTATAATTTGATCTTATAACCCAATAAATAATGATTCCATGTTTATAACATCATGATAACTGTGTATGAGAACATATCAAAGACTATTTTTCAATGTAATTACAAATACTGGCATGTCTATAAATTTATTCAAGAAATATAATGATGGGTATTGTTTTAAATTCAATATTCCAGTAATATAAAATTATCTAGAAATTAATATTTAATAAAATATGTATATATTTATCAAATACAACATTACCATGGATAATCCGGAATAATCATAAACAAAGTGTTGCAAATAAATAGAAAACCATAAAAATACACACTCTAAATATGTTATTCAATGATTTCAAAGATTGAAAAATTTCAATATTCTTATGATCGACTTGAATAAATATTTTTTAATTAAATGACCATGGAATTTCACCCCCTTAATTCAATATTTACACTTGTATAATTTCTCATAGAGATGAAAATCCGGTAATGTAATAAAAACAATCTAAATGTTTCATTCATAGTCAACACATTATCATAAATACACAATTATGCCTTTGATAAATTCTGTGATTAAAATTCTATGATATTGATGAAATATATAATTCATGAATTCCATAAATGTATCTTAAATTTTGGAAAGTCCATAAGGAATAACCAAATTTTAATGATGGTCATAGATTCATTGAAATGTTTTCTTTAGTATGTCCTTGTTCTTTACATTAAGTTAATGGAATCCTAATATCATGTAAATCATGGAAAAACATCCACCACCAATGAATTTATTGAATAGTTCATAAATTCTAACTAAGGGATACTTTTATTTATAGTGTCCTTAATCAATTTCATATAATTAATACATAATCATATTTTTACCACTTCTTCATTTATAAAGAGAATCAAAGAAACATTATTTGATGTGCTATTCGTAACAAATCAATTGATCTCCAAATCCTAAAATAAAACATTATTTTCCCCCAGTTCTATAGGGGCCATGTTATATAATAGAATATATAACGAAATTTTCCTATAAAAAATGTTAATAAAAACTATAACTCTCACTCTGAGTATCATCCTATGAAATTATATATAAAAACATTAAAATAAAATCTAACTGCATCTATAAATATAACCTCATTAGATGTTATAATTTCCACCAACTATATAGCTACTAACTAGAACATAAAACTATGAACTCATGTCTTCATGGGCATAAATATACTATAATTCACGTCACATTCAACTTTAAATATATGATTCATCCCTTTTAGAGTGGATAAATTATACATTATTTAAAATTATTTAATATGATCATTATATACAATAGATTGATCCAAGTAAATAATTATTTAATAAATGAGCATGTTAAAGATTGTGAAGTCCCATGTGAATTTCTTGTTGCATGTCATAATAGTTTGATAGACACTTGAATCCTTGACTATATTAATATCAGAGTTGTTTTTATATGCATCTAAGAGAATTCATGTATACTCACAATACCAAAATATATTTTACCCGTGACACAATAAATGGATGTGTAGAAATTGTGTAAAATAATGTGAAAATGATAGTATAATAAATAAATAATATACATGTAACTGTTGATATTTCTTCCACTATCTCAGCTAGAACATTCTCCACTATAAACAATAGACACTATGTTTTTTCAGACTATGATCATCCACCCTATTGTGATGGATCCTACTGTGATCCCTGAGTTTTCTTATATTTAGTCCTCATGAGGCATGAATACTGGTGTGAACCATTTTTTCAAGGCCTACTTGCCTAAAATTGAGTTATCAATGTCTGATTAAAACCAACCACTACATATCAACAAGGTGGATTCCTACAATACAACATCTGTTGTTTAATATTATTAGTCTTAAAATAGTTTAATGGTTTTTCATGGAAACCCCATCATTAGGTGGTCAAATGAAACACAATTAAAACATCATACTTAGATATCGCATTGTATTGTTATGGAATGAATTGGTGTATCTCAACCATATGATGTTCTTATCCTATGTGAATTGCCATCTAGCCCTCACTTTTAGTTTGAACTATAAATGCCACCTCTACATGAAAAAGTACATATACTACCAAATTAGTGATTTTTCAAGAATTATTTTTTTCCATTGAATCGTTATTCACTAACTCAATGTGTTATTCAATGTATATCATCACCAGCCATGATTTTATCTCATTTTATAGTTTCTACTCAAACCTCAAAAACATTAAAAACTCACATGTATCAACATTATATTTAAAATTATATAATTTAATAAACAGATAGAAATTGTCTAGGACTATCATATATATCTTCTTTAAATCAAATAACATGTTTTTCATTATTATATTTAATATTTTTTGTATATGTTTTAGTAAATTGTCTTTTCAAACACTTCTCTTTTAATCCATTCATGTTATTTAAATTTCATTACCAAATCTCACAACTTGTTTTACAGTTTTTCAAACATATATGTTTCTAACCTAACTTTTTCCTCTATATAAATATCCAAGAAAACTTATATCTAGTTAATCCACATTACGTTATGAACTATTACTCCCTATCTAGATTCCCCTTAAAATATTTAAAGGTTTTGTCTCTAAAATTTGATGGATATATCCACCATATCATATTGATGTGTTGTAGCCCCACCAATAGTTTGAGAATATAATTCCCAACCCATTACGAACTATTAATCCAATTGTGGATCATTGTAATATCATTCCTGGTATATTCATCATTTCAATTCATATGTGTCTTCCTTCGATGAATTTTTTTACAACTTCGAAGAAAAAATCCATTAACCCAAACTATAAAATATCATCTGTCACAAAAAATCAATAATGTTTTTCCATATCATTACCAATGTTACATGTCTTATATGAACAAGAATAATTTACCATTATACTCCTCCTAGAAGGGTCCATTACCACTCAATTGATATTTGAAAAAAAATATTATAACTATAGAATTCAATCTTTTATTAATAAAAATTGTTTTGAATACTTCTTTGAAAATCAGTATTTTAAAAATCATTCTTTCCAAATTACCTATAGAGTTAAAATAGAAAATATATATTAGAACAATGAAACCATGATTAATTTTTTATATTTTAATTCCAACATGATACATGAGATCACAATTTTCCATAACCAAGGACAAATAATTACAATGAATTTAATAATAAGCTACAAGTGGTTCAATAATGACTTAGACTACAAAACATCCAATTTACTCACAATTCATTAAAAATTTGTTATTCAGACCTATTTATAACTATTTCAATAATAAAAATAAACCTATCTTCGTGTTTTACACCCATAAAAAGACAAAAAATAATACTATCAATATCATGAACCAACCTGTAACCCCTTAACCTCACAAGATTATACTCAAAATGCTACTATTAATAATGTGTTCTCCTATGGTTACATAAGGATGGTAGAAAATATTGAGGGTTTAGATAATACCAATGGAAAATATTTTTCCTTCATATTGATCAACCTATTCATTCCAAGAGTTTAACAAAAATTCAGTTTTATATTTTCATGCATTGGACTTTTATAACTTGTAAACAACATAACAACAATGTAGTGGAATTAACACTTTCCATGATCATATATAATGCATTAGAAAGATCTTTTAAAGTGGTTAAGATAGTTTTGAATTACATAATTTGAATATAAGTGTAATCAATTTCAAATATGTGGCACATAAAGCCAAAAAATGTGAATCCAGAAAATGGTTTCAAAACAACTTTTCATTGCCTCCCAAAAAACACAACTAGTCATCCCATCTTTTGAAACACTTATTCCATAAATTCTCTACCCTGGAATTGGACCACCACTCGTGAAGTAGGATTCATTTCCCATACTCATGTCATCATGTATAGAATATACCATCTCATAAAATGTTTGAGTTGGGGATATAGACATGATCTGGTAGGATTTCACTGAGGACTTCATGAAAAACTTCTTGTATATATAACTTAAATAAAATATAAATGTGTTTTTATACTTATTAATGGGTTATTCCACCCGAGGGTGTGTTGAATGTTTGGAGTGGGTGGGGTTTGGGACATGCATGGTGGGGTTGAGTCCTTGCGTTTGTATTATTTATTGTGTGTTTTGCAACATTCTTATATTTAAGGGCTTTATAAACCACGAATAAGTATAAAACCCTAATAATGAATCAATATTTTAATAAGAAATAATATTTATCAAAATATCATACCAAACATGTCAATAACTCATTTTCAATACATTTATCACTTGTAAAATTGATCATCCCAAGTCATAGGGAACATTAAAATTATGAGAAACCACTAAAATTACTAAACTTTTTTAAAAATCATGAGTTGAAGACTTCCCATCCATTTTCTAACATTCCCACCATCCACATTGAGTCATCCATACATATGTGGGAATTAGAAAATTTTCAATGACAACAAGACACTTACACTTCGGTAGAAATATCTAACCTATGTTTGATCCCTCACTCGATATAAACAATATCAATCATAATAGAAACAACCATGAAACTCAATGAAACCAAAAAAACTACATCCTATTCATCATTTCCCCTGACATTTAAGAAAACATAGACACACCCAGATAATCATCTAATTTCAATTTCACAAAATACCTACCGTCACCAAAACAATTTTTATTAAAACATCATCATTATTAATGTATCTTCATTATATGAATAAATTTATACAATATAAAATATGATCTAAAAACATTAATCCAAAAATCATGTGTAGAAGAAATCACATACCTCAACCCAGTCATTGCATGGAATTACACTACCAAACATGTGATCTGAGTTTTTCATAGCATCCTAAAATACCAAAGTCCATGATTTATTAATAGTCGTTCTTATAATTTCCTAAAATTTTTAACTAATTTAGTTTTTTAAAGGATAAATCCAAAACAACGATAGTATGACAAGCCCGGAAGATACATAACCTATATCTAATCTAAAACTGTATAAGGACTCAAGAGATATGTGATATATAGGATAATGATTTCCAAATATTACCATTAAGATAATATTTGTTTAGAACCACACAAGAGAGTGTGAGTTTCAAAAAAAGTCACCAAAATTAGTTCAATAAAGAAGAGTTGTATGGGTTTTTATGTGGCTAAATGAGTTTCCACATGGTTCCAGTGACCATGAAGAAATCATTTATCGTACTCTAGAAAAATATTTTTAGACATTCATGGTCAAATAGCATGGCCCCGATGACCATGTTTTAACCATGCATCCATAACAATCTTAGTCAGATCCCCATTCACAGTTTACCTATAAATTGTGAATAGTCTAAATGAAATTGTGTAATGACCGGAACTTGGTACATAAATCCTAAAAATTGGAATGGATGGTTTACAGGACTGAATCTAGATCCCGGATCATCATATTCTATAAATGAGCATTGAGGAATAAAAATTATCTATTGGGGAATGATATTCCATTAAATATTAATAAACCATATGTACATGTAATATAAAACTTTTATGAAAAATAAAGGATATGTAAGAACTAATAATGAAATCATTGAGATTTAAGAACCAAAATTATTTGAAAACATCTTGTGAAAAAATTAATAATGTGACTCAATTTATATGTCACGAAACTCTTCCTTACATACCAACATTATATATTTATGGCTAAAAAAATATGAACTACAAATTATTCCTTTTTCTGGCATCATATTGAATTTAATCTAAAATCTTTAAAATATGTACATTTAGGGGGTGAGTATAAACTCTATAAGATTTCAACCAAACTCTACAATAAACCCTAACAATATAATTATAATAATTTATGGCCAATATAGGTTTTTATGAAACATTTATATTAATAGTTTAACAAAATATTAACTATGTAAACATTTTCTTATCGAAATACTGAATATAGAAATAATAATTTTAGAGGAAAATAACATAAATTTTAAAATAATAAGATATTAAGCAAACAGGAAATACTAATAAAATTCAAAACCCTCAAATAATATTCATAAAATTCTATGTGATAAATAATCATGTATTCAAAATAACTCCATTATAAAAAACTACAAGAATACTAATGATTTCAATAGATAATTTTAATGTTTTCTAGGTAATGATACCCTGGTGTCACATAAATCCAGTCAAACCCATCAATAGGTAAACCCATTTAGTCTACCAAGATCACACCAAATGATCAATAAGAGACATTAAAAAATGAAAACATGTGAGTAATATATTGTATCCCAATTAAAATAAACCATTTGTTGACTAGTTTTTTATTTGTATATCATCATTACCCTACCATACACCTTCCACTTTGGTTATGAAAATGGAAATCCACTAAATTTGGCCCTATAACCCTGATCATAAATAGTTTTTCACGAAAAATAACAAAACACAAAAGATTTTCAATGGAAATAAAACCTAAAAAGGTAATTATAATTAAACTTTTTGGGGAAATGATCACAACTCATATTCTTAAAATAAATTCCCAAACACCACATTAATAATTAAATCTATAATTTATTTTAACAAAAACTCCTTTTTAATTGAAATCCAAAACAGAACATACATTTTGAAATCATGTGCTAATGCTACTATTTAAAAATCACTCTCTTATATATTATCAAAAATCCATAGTTAACAAATATGCAAGATGGATATCAAAACACATATTTCTCCCATAATTAATTTATTAAAATAGATATTAATTCAAAACACACATATAAGGATTTATCGTAAAAGAATTCATAAATAATAATTATTTTAAATTACATTAACAATTTATGAAAAATAAAACTAATTTATGAATAGTTTGTTTGAACCTACCAAGATGCACTTTCTACAGAATATCTATGAACCATAAATTTGGTCATCATTAGTGGATGATGCATATAATTGCTAAATAGTTAAGAGTGGTGATATTTAAATGATATTTTAATTTTTAGTCTTGGGTCATAAGACACTTATAGGGTCACGAATCAAATATAGATTCTAGGGGTTCAAACATCTCATAGAGATGTTTTTTGATGTGGTTAGGGGAACAAGATGTATTTTATTTTCTCAATTAAGCATCTAAGTAGGAGCTGGGTGACCACATTACTATTTTTTTACCTAAATTTTATCATACCGTGATGGGTGTAGGTTGTGATGTAAATAGTGGTTGTCTAGAGGGGTTGTATGATGACCAATGAGTGTTGTTGCATGGTTGGGTTTTTTGTGGTTTTTTGGAAAATCAAAAAAACCATATGCAAGGTTGTAAAAAAATGGAATGGGCATCACACCATGGAATAGTTTATTATGTATGGGGTGGAAATCTATATTTATTAGCTTATGTGAATTTTAAAAGAGGATAATATCTTCATATGGTGACTACTAGTTCATTCCATTATGGCTTTCTACAAGTAATTTATCATGGAGTGTAGTGAAAACGTTGCACTGTTGGAGGTGAGGGAACACCATGAAATCTACAACTCACCTAGAAGAGGTTCATCACACCTTGACCATGAGGGGTGATGTCATAATGGCACATTTCCATGGGTCATGACCTATTTTTATGGATGATCATGCCATGAATTAGAGTGTTCATTCCATGATGGTGGCTTGTGGGTTACATTCCTCTTCCAAGGGATTGGTGGTCATGTCATGACCCATTGGGTCATTCCCTAAACAAGTTTTGGGGTAATTCTTTTAATAGGGTAAAACATTTAATTTCATGTTCTTTAAACTTCGGATTTAGGTCAATAACAACATTGGGAGAGGCTATTTTTTATTATTTCTCTCCATCTTCTTCAGATTATATATTCCTATTAGATAGGTGTTATTTCTTTTTTTGTTCCATAGAAAATTTAAGGTGAGCCATCACTCAATCATATTGTATTTTTGTTTCTCATAATCGGCTTGTGATTTTGGAAGATTTGGGCTTGGGTTGTGATGTTGTTTTTACCAAATCATGGTGAAATTAAACAATAATGATGAGGAATTAATTCCTATATAATAGATAATGTATCGATACAATGAACCTGAAATGATTAATATGGATTTGGTGATGTTGCATTACCTATTTAGTTTTTAGAAAATTATTCCTCAAATAATTAAATTTAATAATTGATTGTATGTTTTTATAATTAATTATTTCGATGTTTTTTATTGATATTTGATCGTGGGTGTTGATAAGAGCTCAAGTGGCATAGAAGGTCTTTTTAGGAGTGTTGTGGTACTTGGTGGGGATGGTAACATTTTTTATGGAAGGTGGTCACAATAATATAAAATCCCAAGATTATTTATTCATGAGTATGCCTTCCTAAAATAATTCCTGGGACTAGGTAAAGGTGTAAAGTGTAGGATCACTGTTGAGAAATTGGTTGTTATGCTTTGTGCCCTCTAGGATCATAGAAGTTTCTCTGGTGATGTTTATGGAAAATGGAGTTGCTTGATGATGGGTATACAGGGGGAAAGGATTTCAGTTGAGAATATGAGGGGGTCAAGATATATCGTTGTGTTTGGGGTAAGGTATTGATAACCTAGGTGGGTTACTTAGGGCTAGTTGGTTAGGCATGGGAAGTTTAAGCCTTGTGGAAAAGACTAAGATAGCTTTACACCTGATGCCTAATGAGTGACACCCCCATGAGAGTGGATGAGAGCCTTGTAATGTGTTATATATAGGATAATCCATTTAGGGATTAATGAGGTGTGATGGGTGGGGTTTCTTCATGGGGATAAGGTTGAGAACTCTCTTAGTAGATATGTGAGGAAAGACATAAGATTGGATTATTTTAATTATTTTTATGAGAACAAATTGATATTCCATAGTGTTTAGAGTGAAATTTCACAATACTCTCCTTGGTTAGAGGGACTGGGTTTTGATGAAAAATCATAAGAGGATATGACCTACCCAAAATTTATAAGGATTTGTAGGGCCTATAGGTTGGGTAAACATAGTGACATGTTGAATAAGGATTTATGCCAATGAGTAAAGACCAAGATGGATCAAGGGGGATCTAGTGGATTCATTTTTCGGTCATATGGGAAGATTGTTGGGGTTTGTCATGATATGATAGTGTGAAAGTAGATATTCTTTAAGATATTATCCTATAGTTGGACAATGAGATGTGGCCAACTGTGTGGGGGTTACATCTCATGTGAATAATGCACTGGGGTGTGTTGGTGAGCTTTTGGGATGGGTCATTGAAATTGTTTATTGTTTCATGTGTATGCCTTGTTGGTTGCATTCCAAATGATGAGACATGATGGATGGTCTCTATAATGAGTTAGAAGGTAGTGTCTCCGTTATTTTGTAACTGGGCAAGATGATGATGGATATTATTCCTTGTGGAAGAGGGAACGGTTTTTGACATTATGTGTAATGTTTCTCAAAGGGGGTTGGTAGGGGTACAATTATATGACCTATCCCATAGTGATTGAGGATTAAAAGAGTACTGTGGTGAAATATATTTGAGAGTGATAGGGATGACTAGGGTACTATTGTGTGACATCTACCTAAGTGGTAGGGTATGACCATAGTACTATTGTGTGAAATCTCTCAGGGTGATAGTGGATGACCAGGGTACTATTGTATGAAATAACCTTAAGTGTTATAGGATGACCAGAGAAATATATTTGTTGAATAACCTGATTGATAATGCATGTCTATAGTATTATTTGTGAAACATCTATTTTGATTGGGGATGGCCATTGTAGTTGTTGTGTGGCCTTCCATGAGTAGATTAAATATGGAATATAGTATGGAAATGATAGTGCAAGGGGAACATACACAATTTCATAGATGAAAATCTCTATATTTTTAGCTATGATTACAATTTAAATTCAAATGAAACTAGTAAATTCATAAAAGATAGACTGAATTTCAATAGTTTTAGGTAAGATTGTCTTTTCCCCTCACAATCATTGGCTGACCAAGAGACTAAATCTTCCTACTCTATATTCCCCCATTGATCCTTATTTATAGGAATGTTACTAACAGACTCCCTAACTATATTAGGAGTATTAATAATAGGCTTCTTAACTGCAATTTACCTCATTTCCCATACATGTATACACCTTCCATAGCCCATCCTTAGCACTCCCACCTCTTGAGAATTCGTCCTATCCGCAAGACGGAAATAAGGAAACTTATTCTGCTGCACAAAACCCTCCTCCCATGTGGCATCATCCAGAGATTGGCCTCACAAATGAATAAGGATTTGTGGAGAATATTGTTGGACATGCTATTTGGAACAATGTGCCCAAAATATATTTTGGTTCTAGAAATATCAAGGAATTTACCTTCACGTCATTAGGTAATGTTTCATGCGCCGATTGAGTAGGTTGTGCCTTTTTAAGCTGAGACACCTGAAATGCCATATGAATATGTTCTGAAAAAGGTTAGGCGAGCTAATATGCTACAAGTCCAATCCATTTTGTGATGCAGAATGTTCCATAAAATCGGGATGACTATTTATTAATAATATGGGATGTGACATGTTTTTGTCAATGGTGGAGATTCAAATAGACATGATTCCATCCGTAAAATTCCATTGATCGACGATGATGATAATTTAGTTGCATAATTAATTGATGCGAAAAAAGTAAGAAAAGTTTGGTCTAAAAAACATCCTCATCACATTCATTGAACAATATGGCCACGACATTAACTCGATTTTCATATGGATGAGTAGTTATAATGGATGGTGGATAAGAGCTATAAACAACCTAAATGGGTGTAGAATTTAAGGATGAATTTTTAGAGGTGTTGTAGTGAATTTCAACTCACTGTATCCAATAAGTCCAATTCTTGTGCTGGTCCCCAGAAAAACAATGATGATAAGTATCAATGAAAAGGTTAATCACAATAGTACAAAATCTATTTACTATGTCATCCTTTTTTATGTCGATTATAAATAACCAACCTGAAAAGCTGAAAAATGGATTTATCACGTCGGTTATATGATATCAAAATAACTGATGTGATAAATCATTTATCTCACTTTATCTTGTTGGGTATTTTATAAACAATGTGACACTGCCATTTTTTTAGATGGGTTATTATAAGACTGATGTGATAAAGCAATGACAGTTTCATTATCACGTCTGTTATATAATAACCTATGTAAAAAATGGGCTTCATCACGTCAGTTGTTTTATAACTAATGTTATAAATGAAATAAAAAACACTTTATCACATCAGTTACTAAATAATCAAATGATAAATCAATTAAAAAATTTATGAAGACTTCTATTATGTTATTGCGGTATTTTTCAATCGGCCGACAACAACTCTTATCTCTCGCGTGGAAATCCAGAAAATGATTCATCGAACATGTTCCCTCCAAACTAAATTTTCTAGAATTGTTTACAATATTTTTTATTTCCACATCTATCTGATCAACTCACAACCTCAACTAAGCCACACACAACTCAATTTTATATAATTATTTTTCAAGGGTGACCAAAATTTTGGATATGTGATTTAAATTTTTTAAATATCACAATATCTTGTTTAATTTAATAATATTATCATAATTGGAAATGGTTACTCTCATTATCTCATTGGATTATAGCTTCATCCATATTAACAAAAAAATATTCAATTTAGATGAAATGGAAAGTAAAAAACAAAATTCTTCACAATATTATATATATTTATATTATGATATTGATTTTATCATTGTTTATTGCATCACTAAATTCAATGGGGTTTGGGATATCTTTTTTCGGTATTTTAATATGTTCTGATCTCTCATGTTGTGTGATTTATTATTAAAACACTATAAATAGATGTTTAGAAACATATATTTAGTTAATGAATTGAATTTCCTTGTAACATATAGATTTTCTAACATGATGCACTCAAATAATGATGTGGAGTTTAAATTATTACCGTAGGCCTAATACAAAAAATTCTATTGTGTGTATTGTGATATGTTCTTGTCTAGTTTTGTGTGTTTTGGTTTGGATGTGATGAAGTTGTTCATGGGGATTGGATTTATTGTAATGGGTGTGTGAAAATGAATGTGTTATATAGCAGAGATGTGATGGTTGTAGTGGTGCAGTTTTATAGTGGGACAACGATGGTGGTTAGTTATTCTAGTTTACTATGTTATAATAAAATTAAATGCAAGATAATTATATAAAATGGGATGATAAAAACTATTTAATAAACAAATTTATGGGTTTCTGTTAAAGATTAATTTATTTATCATATGAAATCTCAAAAATGGAAAATATGATTTTAAATGTTGGAAGTGATGTGTGGCATTTGTTTTAATTTTGCGGGGTAATATATTTCAAATTTTTAGCAGAAATAGTGTATCTTGTGATAGGTTAATACATTGGTTTTTATCCCTTATTATGGGCCCATTGTGATATTTCTCTATATGTGTATACATTATATATTGTTTTTTATTTATATATGTGCATCACCAATGTCAGGAACCACATTTTAAAAACAATTATTTTGGCGGTATTATTTTGTAACATCTTATGGGGTTAGTGAGATGTTTCTCTAAGACTTGTTCAGTTAATATTTGAGAGAATTAGGATTAAAATTTATGTCAAAAACACATGCTATGATGGATTAATAATACATCACACTAGTGGATGGTTCATTATTTTTACATAGTGATTTTCTATATTATTACCCAAAAAATTATCATTATAATTTTCAAATACGCATTTATTTATTTTATTTTATTTCAAAATTGTTATAATTTAAAATTATGGAATATTTCATATAAATAAAAAATTGTCTTATCTAATAATATTTCCATTTTAAAATTATATCCATGCATATATTTTTCAAATACAATTATATTTGTTTTATATTTTCAAATTGAGTTAATTTCAAATTCTGACATATTTAGTATAAATATAAAAATGGATTATCATAAGAAGATGTATAATTTTGATATCTATTATAGGTAATAATGTGTTGAAGTTGGATTATGTCACATCAACTGAGTGATGAATATGAGGAAGGTGTTGATTATTTTCTATAATTCTCTAAAGGAACTGTTCCAAAGAACATCACATTTTTTTGTCCATGGATGAAATTTTTAATTATTAAGAAGTTGAAAAGTATAGAGATCAATGATTACTCATTTTTAATGTTTTTATTCTATGTTACAACCCTTGGATTTGGCATGGTGAAGCTGTGGATATTTTCAGTTCTATTGGTGATGATGTTTTGCAAGATGGTATGATTGATAAAATTGAAGAAATGATTCATGATTTTGATGCAGAAAAGTTTTACAAACAACCGAAAATTGAGCATCTATATGGTGATTTTCAAAAACCATTATATCCTAGTAGTAAAAATTTTTCAGTTTTATAGTCGGTGTTATGATTGATTAACCTAAAATCGAAACATGGATGGAATGAATAATGATTTACTAAGCTGATACAATTGTTGAAATTCATTCTTCCTAAATATAATGATATTCTATATTAACATTTTATTTCCTAGAAAATATTAAGTCCTATGGGATTAAGATATAATAAAACAAAAGTATGTCTGAATGAAAGTGTGATATTTAGAAATGAAAATATATTTTCATCCGAGTGTCCTAAATAAGGGACATCATTGTATAAGTTGAAAAAAAAATCACATGCTGAGGTACAAAATATTAAGATTATATCCAAGGTATTTTTGTATCTTCATATAATTTCTCATTTATAACTTTTATTTGTGAATTTAAATGATGAAAAAAGGTTTAGACGACATGCTGATAGGTGGATATGTGATAGAAAAATACATCATCCACTAGATTTTCCATAGTGGATGAAAATTTATGAGAAGTATCCTACATTCGGAAATGAAGTTAGAAATCAATGACATGGGTTATGAATAGATTTAATGAATATATATTGAAGCTTCAGTAGAACAAATAGATAATGGCCTATTTTATTTGTAATTTACAACTTATCTCCCAAATTTTGTATGAAGTCTAAATATATCACGTTGATTTTAATGATCTCTCATCAAATGCAACCAAAAAATGATATTGATGTTTTCTTGTCACCATTATTTGATAATTTGAATCAATTATGGGAGGATGGTATTAGGGTATATGATTCTTATGAAATGGAATATTTTCAACTGCATACAAATATTATGTTTACTATAAATGACTTCCCAGTATATGGATACTTTTTATTTATATAGTGTTAATGGGAATAAATCATGTCCAATTTGCAAATAATAGACATTATATTGTCAATTGAATCAATGGAGGAATACAAAATACATGTGTTATAAAACGTTTTGGCTTATGGATCACCCTTATAGATGATTAAAAAATACATTCAATGGCTCAAAATAAATTGATGTTTCTATAAAACAATTATCCACATATGAGTATTTTGATAGTTTTTAAAAACATGATGCGACATTGGGAATGGAACTTAAAATTAGTAATGATAGACTCATTTGGAAGAAACCTTCAATATTTATGGAGTTACCATATTTGATATATCATAATGTGAAACATAACATTGATGTCTTGCCCATGGAGAATAATATCTATGACTATTTTATTGGAACATTGTTAGATATTAATTTAAATATTAAATATGGGTTTAATGCAGAATTACAATTAATATCAATGAGAATATGTTTGGAGTTAGCTTCCACAGATGATGAAAGAAGAACATATCTTCCCCCAACATGAAATTTATTACCCAAGAGGGTGAAAATTATATTTTTTCATTGTCTTCATAATATCAATGTGTCATAGGGATATTCTAGAAATGTTAAAAAATTGTCTCTTTGAAGGATTTGAAGTTTATATGTATGAAATCTTATGATTGTAATGTCATGTTGTGAAAACTTATACTTGTTTCATTGTGTGGAATATTTCCCATCCATGTCAAAAATAATATCCTAATGGTGTGTTATTTTTTAAATTCAATTTTTAATAAGGTTATTGTTCTGGATTCTTTGAACATTTTGGAAATCGAAGCAATTTCAATAATTTTTCAATTGGAAATGTATTTTCCTACATCTTTTTTGAATATAATGGTGCATTAAATGGTTCATCTAGTTTGAGAAATAATTCCTTGTAGACCTATATATCTTAGTTGTATGTGTCCTTTTGAATGGTATATGATGATATTGAAGGGGTATGTAAAGAATCCATATCGACCTGAAACCCCCATTATTGAAAAGTATATTTCAGGGGAGGTTTTGGAGTTTTGTATGAGATACTTCTCTATGGTGGAGCATATTTGTTTTCCTCCATCTCTCCATGAACAAGTTGATAATGAGGGAAAAGAGATTTGTGGCATGAAATTAAAATCATTGTCCTGTAAACAGATGAAAAATGTACATTTATACATCTGAAATAACATGGTTGATGCTCAACCATATATATGATTTCATATTAATGAGTTTAAACAATGTCATCATAAGATTATTGAAATGTTTATTTTGAATGATTATAAAAAAATTTGATTATCATGGTTTAAAAACAACAAGTATGGTAGATCAGATGCATCAGATACTTTTAGATGGTCAGTTGGTGGTCAAAGATTAAATATAATAACATTGTCCAGGTATGAAATTATTGGATATACATTTTATATGAAGGATCACGAAACCAATAGTGCTGTTCAGAATAGTGGTGTATTAGTTTCAACAGAAGCAATGAATTTCTCGAGTTATAAAGTCAAAAACCAAATTTCTAAATCTTGTTCATACTCAGGACTCATTGAATACATATAGGAGGATCATTAAAATAAAATTAAAGTTAATGTATTTAACTGAAAATGGTTTATCAGTAACAACAGTGTCATAAAGGATTAATTTGTAATAACACTTGTTAATATTATTAGATTAGAAGACACAACTGAATCATGTATTAAGAAAACACATGGAGAAAAAAATTTCTTTATTCCTCATCAATCCGATATGCAGTTCTTTATTGTTTTATAGGTAGAAAAACAATATGTTAGTGATGAACAACTTTTTGATGATGATGATTTATATATGATACATACATCCATGAAAATATTAAAGGATAATAATGATGAGAATGTTGTAGACATGGTTAATGACATATGAAATAATCATGACATAAATTTTTTGGGAAAACAATCCATTGGTATATTTATAATATTATAGGTAACATATGTTTATTTCTCATTTAGTTTTATTTATTCCATAAAATTTTATATTGTATTTTATTTCTCTATTAAAACACATTTTAAAATTATTTAATAGAAATGATTGTTTATTTTAGTTTTTTTTTGTTTAGTTTAACATTTTTACCATTACGTAACATTAACATTTATTGATTTCATTGAATAACAATTATATTAAATCTATATGTTAAAAAATATTTATTTTTTATAAAAATTGATATATTATATTGGAAGATTTTTAATATTTCTATACTAAGATTAGATTTTTTTATTAATTTACATTACATTTCATATACCATTACTATTGTTAGAATTTTAGTTAACTATAATAAATATAAATAATAATGTGATATGTTTTAGTTTACTATTGGGATTAAAGTTTTTTCTTTTTTTTTACAATAGTTTTATAATATATAGTTGGTCGGAGTAGAATTGTCAAAAGGGGGGTGAATTGAGTATCTATAAAATGTTTTGTTTGAAATAAATTTTTAAAAGGTTCCCCAATAAAAAAAAGTACGGCCAAGTTAATCCACGCAATGTGGTTATGAATGTTTAGATGTTTAAATAAATTCTCAAAATATTGATTAATTCTTAGTAATCTTATTATCAGTTATTAACATTACTTTTGAATCTATTATAACCAGGAAAATAAATTATAACTTATTTCCATGATGAACTATCAATGAATGATTAGTGATTTCATAATTATACATTAAAATAGAGAAAACTAAATTAAACAACATTGTGGATATAATACAAGTGGTTCAGTCTCAAGTAGAGACCTAGTCCTCTCTAGTTGGTGATCACCTTCAACCAAGTAGTTTATATTAATAAACTTGATTCACACCCTAGATATGGGTTAACAACAATGCATTGGACTATCCAGGTCACAAGGAATCTTCTATAGTTCTTCATGGGAAAAAACTAACAGGTCACACATGAACGTCTTCCACAGATATCTGTGGGAGTAAACAAATGTAAAAATATGTATGAGGAAGGATATTATATATCCTCCAATTTTATGAAGGAGACAATGATTGTTTTTATAAAGACCAATAAAAACTACTCGAATGCTAAGAAAATACACAATTAATAAAAGATGATGATATATGGATAGAATTTCATTATGTGTTTTTCAATGCAGAGATAGACTTATAAGATGAAGTAGATGCCGGAATGTTGTCCTCTTGTGGAAATTAGAGTATCACTTGTCAGATAGATCTAGCTTGTGTTCCTCGTGGAGTTGATAATGAGAAGATTTTGTCAACTCTAAGCTATTGTATCCCATATTTTTTATTCGATAATTCTTCGTGTGTTCTTCATATCTGTTTACTTGCATGTGTAATTTGTTTTTCAATAATACTCATGGTTCATCGTTATCACAGTCTTCATTTTATTTTTGGTCAAAACATGTCTTTTTATTCTTGTTGTGCATATGTTGGAGCTGACATGATCCATGTATTCTTCACCTCATACTTCATACGTTCAGGTGACATTTCTACAAAGAAACACTAATTGTGTAAGTTCATTTAAAGGACACAAATATGTCCATTGTAAATTTAAATTGAATGAAAAAAAACAAATAAAAGAATGATGTCAGAGTCGGTCTAGAAATGGTGTCACAGAGAAATGGTGTTTCCATGAAACAATGTCTCTTTCTTTGCCTATGAGGGATGCGACATTTATGATGGCATAGTTGTATAGAGATTTAGAACTGGTAACACAGATGCAGTTTCTAGTCACAATGTCATGTTCCTGGGGTCAGGTCATAGTGTCTAGTTAAAGTGTCTTGGTCATGGTGTCTAGGTCATAGTGCCTGGTTCACGGTGTATGGGTCATGGTGTCTGGGTCACAATCTCTCAGATGTAGCCAATTATATATATACAGATAAAAATGGAGATATCCAAAGAATTAATTAAACATCATCATTTATCATGAAGAACAATTATAACACAAACTAAAAATAGTTTTCGAAAAAAATTTAAGGCATAACTAATCCAACCATCTATAGACATGATTTGAGATTGATTGAACTGATTAAAATGTTTTACAGGATTTATAGGATTTGTGATCATTAAAACATGATTAACACATGAGGAGGCAAATAATATCCTATTTTGATGATCACAAATCATGTGGGTGAGAGCTATATTCTTTGTGAATGTGTATCTTTCTTTTATATAGTGTTCATATCTCATAGTGTACATATCTCTCTAGACCTTTTATGGATAATCAATAAAATTCAAAAAATAGACAATAAGAGTTTGGAATGATTTAGATTGATAAATATGTGTCATTAAAAATAGTAGGCACCAAAACAAATTCAGAAAAATCATTATAAAAAGTTAGTATTCAGCATGATTCAGTGCTGACTAACCTCACATTTCGCTTTGAAGTATTTTCAAAAGAAGCCATAAGAGCAGTGGTGGAAGTTGAAGAAGAAATTTACCCAACTGAAAGAGAATGTAAATGGAGTCCTTCAAAAACAGATGGGTCCAGTGATGGTTTAGAGGAAGAATAAGGTAATTAGTGGTTAAATATAACTTGTCTGATCTGACTCAGAGCTAGAGAGATATACATAGAAATAGTGGCATGGGCAGAGGATGAGAAGGTTGGAAAATCAATACATAAGGGTGAATCTATAGGAACCACAATAGCATTACTTTGTACATGATGATAAGGCCTCAAAATCTTGAGGAAGTCAAAAATAATATCACCACCATACTACATAGCTTTCTAAAAGTCATCTTTGTTCACCATAAACTAGTCTAACAATGGAGTTGAATATTTGAATTTTTGGACTTGATTTTTGAAAGCGTGAGGGATATGATGGATTCTAAGATTCTCTACAAGTTACGTGAAATGGTTTGTCATGTCATGCTTCGAGATGATCCTATTGATGTAGAAGTCCACATTTTTAGTAATCTCCTCCAAAGTAACATTTTTTATTTTTGAATGAATTTTCACCAATTCAAGAACTTATTCATTGTTCTTAACAATCATAGATAGAGTCTATATGTCAAATCCACTAAGCACAGACTGGGGTTCTTCCATAACAACTGTTCTGAGAAGATCAATGTCCAAATAATGTTGAGATGACTGTCCATAAGTAGTAGAAGTTGTAACAGCTGAATAAAGGGACTTCAGTTAATTTTGAACATTATATAGACAACACTTATACTCATCATTCAACTTGTCAAGACCAAAAACATGTTCACACATTTATTGAATAGTTTTCTTGTTTCATTAATCTACCTTATCAGCCAAGGAGGTTAGATTAGGTTGAACCGGGGAGGAATCTTCCTATGTAATCTAAATAACAATATCCTCAACAAGATGAGAAATAGGTTCTGGTCCTGATTTCAACACTCTCTTCATATCTTCAATCATACCTCTAAGAGACATCACTTCATCACATAACTGTTTGTTCTCAATTATGGTCACTTGAATTTCATGAAGAATCAAATGCTAAATCATCTATATAATCTTTCCCAACAATAGGGCAGCATCTCTTTCACTCAAATTGGTTTGAGGATCAGGTTGTGTATTTATGAACTTTTCATCTCCAGCCAACAGGGTATTTCCATACTTTTTCAAATCATCCTTACTCCCCAAGGTAGACGGTTTCTGTGAATGTTCCGGAAAAGGTGTCGAGAGATGCTGAGGTTCATTTACAGAGACATGATCAGAGACTGATTTTAATTGAAACACAGTATATAGGTTTAGAAATTTTATATAGACGTCATGGGAATCATTCACATAAAAACAAATTAAGGAATTTATACCATGTAACGACAAATCATGGATTAGGCAGATTAAAAATATCAACAGGTTTCGGATTTGGGTGACACTACCTCTCAACATGTTCATCTTTATAAAGACAATGATATTTAGATCCATGCCCTTTTTACAAGATTTCATCCAAATTCATATATGATGTAATATATTCATTAAAAATTTTATGGTTTTTTGAATATATTAGTGAGATGATATTTAGTTCAAATGAATTCCAATGTGATTTAATATTTTTTGATAATGATCCCTCAAGAAGTAATGTCTTACATCAATTTTTTTATTTCCTAGAGTGTGATGATTTTTTTTTAATAATTTAAAGAACTTGTATTGTCACAATTCATAGTTACATGCCTGAATTAATATCTATAATCTGGTAATGTGTGTTTCATTCACAAAATTTTTGCACAAAAACTATCAGTAGATATGTATACATTTTATGCGGTAGATAATGCAACAATCTTTGTTTCATACAACACGATGATACTAGTGAGCTTCTTAAAAAGTCACATCTTCCAGATGTGCCTTTTATATCTAAATTACAACCACCAATGACAACATCAAAAAAACCAACTAACTCAAATGATTGTCCTCTAGGATAGAACATACTAGATTGTGTGTATTCTTGAGGTATTTGAAAATTATTTTAACATTTAAATGAGATTCCTTTGGGTTTTCATGAAAACAAGAACACTTACATATACTAAACATAATGTGAGGTCGATTTGTAGTTAGGAAGAGTAGACTTCCCATCATTCCTATGTAAGTGGTCTAATCAACAGATTGTCCATATTCATCAAGATCCAACATACAAGTAATACTCATTGGAGTGTCAATTTTTTTGTGCTATCCAAATCAAAACTTTTTAGAATATTTTTAGTATAATTTATTTTTTTTAAAATAAAAAATTCATTGTTTTAAAAGATTTGAAATCCATAAAATAATTTTAGTTCACCCATTAAACTCATTTCTAATTTATTTTGCATCATTTTAAAAAATTCCATAAATAAATAATCCATGGATGATCCAATGATAATGTCATCTACATTGAATTGGACAACTAAAACATCTTTATAAATTCGTTTTATAAAAAGGGTAGGATCAACAATTCCTTTGGTAAAACTGTTGGAAATAAAAAAATACCCAGTCTATCTAACCATGTTCTAAAAGATTGTTTTAAACCATATAACAATTTTGATAATTTAAAAAATATTATTTGTAAAATGAGGATTTGTAAAACCAGGTGGATTTCCAAAAAATTCATCCTCAATTATTTAACATTTAGGAATGCACTTTTAACATCCATTTGTTATAGTTTTAAATTTATATGTGCAGCATAAGCCAATAAAATTATGATCGCTTCAAGTCTATCTATTGGTGAAAATGTCTCTTTATAGTCAATTACTTCTTCTTGACTAAAACCTTGTGAAACCAATCTATCTTTATTTTTAGCATTTCATTCTTCTTCATCTACCTTATTTCTAAACTCCCATTTAGTACCTATAGAAAATGTGTCATTGGGTCTGTCAAAAAGATTCCAAATATTGTTTTTTTCAAACTGATTATGTTTTTCTTGCATATCCCGTACCCAAAATATATCAGTTATAGCATCATTAATGTTTTTAGGTTCATGTTGTGATAAGAGGACTTGAAGATAAACCTGATTTCAAAGAGATTCTTTAGTTTGAGTTCATTTATCTAATAATCCTATAACAGAATCAATAAGATGGTTCTTAATAGTTATAAGAGCTCTAGAAAAAGAAGTACTAGGGATTCCAAGATCATCAGTATGTTCAGGTTCATTGTGACTTGAATCTAAATAATTTCTAGAACTGGATGTTCTCACAGATACATTCACATGATCGGTAGATCATTTTGAATTACTATCCTAATTTGATACATCATCTTCTAGGTTCTCTAGAGCGGTATTAGGCTCATGTGGATCTATTTCATCAAATTCGACATGGATATATTATTCCACATATTTAGTTATTTTGGTAAACACTCTATCGACTTTTCTAGAGATTTAATATCAAAAAAGGATTTGATCATCACTCTTGGATGCAAATTTCTCAAGATTGACCTTATTATTAAGGATATAGACTTTCCAACCAAAGACATAGATGTATCATACGTTTAGTTTTCTATTGTTCCATAACACATATGGACTTCTTTTAATAATATGTCTAATAAACACTGTATTGATTATATAGAATGTTGTATTTATAGCTTTATTCCAAAAATAAAATGGTAAGTCATATCACTATGAATGGTTTTTACAATCTCTTGAAAGGTTCTATTTCTTATTTCCACAACTCCATTCTATTGAGGTGTGCTAGGGGTCGAGAAATTATTACTATAGTGATTTTGTGAGAAAAAGGATTCACACTCTTGACTTTCAAACTCACGACCATGATCAATTCGTAACGATTTAATTCTAAATACAATATGATTTCATACAGATTGGGCATATTTATTAAAATAAGAGCATATTTGACTTTTGTTAGCCAAAACGAATCTCTGAGTATATCTAGAAAATTCAACTATAAGAACATAAATAAAGTGCTTCCCATTTACACTAGAAACTTTTGATGGCCCAATGAAATACATGTGAACCAATTTGGGATGTTGATATGTTAATAATTTTGTCATTGGTTTGAATGAAATTTTATGTTTTTACCCTTTGGACTTGAATTACACACTATCATTTCAAAACTCAATTATGGGTAGATCATTGACTAAGATTATTTTAGTTAACATTCTAAGAGATTGAATATTATAGTGTCCAGGTCACATATGCCAATTCCAAGACTCATTGTGAAATACAATTAAGCATGTATAATTTTGTGAGACTATAGAATCTATGTTAAATGAGTATACATTTTCATTTGATAATGTACAAAACACTAATATATTTATATAATTGAAAACATTACAAGGTTCATTTTCAAATTTAACATGAAATCCATCATCTCATAATTGAGAAATACTAAGCAAATTATATTTAAATTTATTAACAAATTCTTCTTTGGAAATTAAAACATAGTTAGAGTTAATGGTTTGGCCAAGGCCAATGATATATCATTTGGCATAATCACCAAAGGTGACATGTCCACCAAATTTTTTTATTAAATTCTTGAAGTATTAATAGTTCCATGTCATTTGTCCTGAATACCCACTATATATGTACCATATGCTTTTACAGGGGCACTTTAAGCATCATTTCTACAAAATAGTCAAATAAAAATAGATTTTGGTACCCATATTTTCATGGGTCTGTAATATTAGTCACTACTACTTTCGGAACCCACTTCTACATCAACGGTTTCAAATAATAATTATTTAAGGTGCTTTATAAATAAACACTATTTGGTCCAGAAAAGCGTGAAATAGTAGAGAGTGTAACATAACATCAACAAGATGAATGTTTTCTAGAACAAGGAGTAATGTTGTATGTCCTAGATTTAGAGAAAAAAACAAGTTCATCCAAAATTTATTATACATGGTTGATAGCCAATGTCAATGGTACATTTAGAAGGAATATTTTTACCTAGAATATTTACCATGGTATCTTTAACATTATTAATACTTTCAAGATACTTTTTCAATTTTTCATTAGATAGCATTAGTTAATTATTTTCATTGATTAACTACCCTTTCTATAGTATGTTCAATTTTAACAGTTTTGGTAAGAGCATGATGTTTCTATAATGAATTTTATTTATCTTTTAATTAATTACATGTATCTTAAAGAATATTTAATTATTAAAACATTTATTCAGTATACATATTTTCAGAGTCACTATCATCTCCAGAATAATAGGAATTCTTTACAAGAGATTCCAGTGTTACCATAGAAGTGTTTGTTATAAAATACATATTGGATTTGTTATCCAATTCATCATGTGAAGATTCTGAGTCAGTTGTACAATCCTCAAAAGCACTCCATGTTGCATTCACATCCTTCTTATACTTTCTATTTTGGCCTCATATTTATTTTTTACTCAAGATTTCGAATGTTGGACTTTATATGTCTATTTCTCTTACATCCATAGCATACTATCTCATTAGATTTATCACTTTTTTTCCAATCTTTCTTCCAGCTTCCTTTTTTATCATATCATCCCTTGAAGGTAGGAATTCTAGAAAACAAATTATTCATATAAAATATCTTAAACCATCTGGATAACTAAGACATCATTTCATCAATTTTAGGTGATGATTGGTTACTACAGGAACATTCTACATATACTTCCAATTTTCCATTGTCTTGTTGTTTAAGGGTTGTTGCCATAATTGCAACAAATTTTTCATGGTTCATCATCCTCTTCTTTGTTAACATTCAACTCCTCTTCACACATCATTAGTTTTCAAATGAATTATTTAATAGGTAAATTTTTTATGTTTCACGACTCTAATAGAGATATAGGTTACTCTCCATCTATCTGGTAGGCAACTGAGAATATACATTATCTGTTCTTTAGTAGTGAATTATCTTTCAAGAGAAATCATTATGTTGAAAATTTCATTGAACCTAAGATACATGTCAAAAATAGGATCATCATGTTTCATTTTAATGTTATTATTTATAATAGTATAATTATTAAGTCTTATTTTTTTAACACTAGATGTTATTTAATGTGAAATAGACAAAGTATCCCAAATTTCATTGGCAGTTTTACACACATAAATTCTATTAAATTCCTCATATCATAAAGTGAAATATAAATAATTCATGGATTTTCAATTTTTATTATGTGTAGTCTTGGTAAGGTCATTTAATGTGATTCTATCAGTATAAGGAATCATATACTCAACTGTAATTGAAGGCGAAATTTCAATGCTCATTCGTTTTAAATGCATTTTCATTTTAATATTCAATTGGGCATAATTGGTTTCAATAAAGGATGGTGGTATGTTTGTTTCAAAACATTCCAATCTATTATACATAAAAAATAACTACTTTTACTGAGCTATTAATATAGAATTATCATAAATTTATTGATCCTTAATGTACAACAAAAATCATAGTTAAATAAGGTCAAAAACAATGTCTCAATAGGAATAACAAACTTCTTTAGATATAAAATATTGGTTTGAGTAGAGCACTCAAGAGGGGGATGAATTGAGTATCTATAAAAAGTTCTTTTTGAATTGTATTTTTAAATGGTTCCCCAAAAAATAAAAGTACATCCAAATTAATTAATGTAATATTGTTATAAATGTTTGATAGATTAAATAACTTCTCAGAAGATTGTCTAATTAACATTAATTTTAATATTAGTTATTAACATTACATTTGAATCTATTCTAATAAATAAAATCAATTATAAAATCATTCCAAGATTATCTATCAAATCATGTATATTGATTTCTGAATTTTACAATAAAATAGAGAAAACTAAATTAAACAACACAACAGATATTAAACAGGTGGTTCCGTCTCAAGAGAAGACCTAATCCACTCCACTTGGTGATCACCTGCCACCATGAAGTTTATATTAATAATCTTGATCCACACCCTGGATTGGGGTAAATAGTAGTTCATTGGACTATCATGTTCACACGACCTCTTCCACAGTTCATCGTGGGTAAAGACTAACAGGTCTGACAGGGACCTCCTCCACAATTACCAATGAGGGTAAAAAAATGTAAACATATTTATGAGGAATGATATCTTGTATCATCCCATTTAATGAAGGAGACATTGTGTGTTTTTATAAATACAGGCACACTGCCCGAAAGCTAAAAACAATAAACAATAGAGGAAAGATTATTTAAGGCATAAATAAACCAACCATATGTAATCATGATTTGAGATAGATTAAATAGAAATAGAATGTTTTAAAAGATGTATAACATTTGTTATCATTAAAAAAATATTAACACATTAGGAAGCCAACAAATGTGAATATGTTTGTTTTGTGTACTAATTGTTTTTATCGTTGATAATAAGGGAAATGGAAGATCAATCAGATAATCCACCATAAACATTTAGAGTAAACATAATGATCATAAGACTAGGGAATAACGTCCACATGCTTCTCTTAATGTTCCTCGATCTTCCCCGTGTTCACCCGTAATTAAAAATAAGAGGTCACGGGTTAGAAAATTTGGCAGCGCTTCTTTACCAAAATGATCAGTTTCACATAGACATGGCCAGAGGATAGTAGTATAATTTGAGGAAAGTGATGTTCAAAGAGGTCCTATTGTAGAACAGTTTAAGTTTTTTGTATCAACTCAGGGTGAATACAGAGTTTGTATTTTGTTTATTAATCAGACAAGTGTTGACAACCAACACTAGCTCACTTGTGGGAGACCATTTTTATAATCCCTTTTGATATTGTTTAACTAATCCAAGAATTTTTATCATATAATATGTTTTACCACATCATTATCAAATTAAATTTGATATACATAACACTTTAGGAGTTGGGACGAAATTTTTATCGATGGATGCTCAGAGATGGAGGGATTTCAAATCAACCCTCACATCGTATTTTGATTTTTGGGATAGGGATCATGATAGTCAATGTTATATATATCCTATTATTGATTAAGTCACATTGAATCAATTTGATGAATGTAGAAGACAAGAATTATTTTTAGTTTGTGAAATGTAAGATTTTCAATGATTTCTTATTTTGTTGATCTTATTAGTGGATTCTTATTGACTTCTTATTCTTTATTTATAGGAATCATTGAGATCTCATTAAGATATCAAATCGAGAAACGTATACCCTCATATTTTATCTTAGTGATGGTATACATTATTGGAAGAACAAATTATATCTGAATATTTAAAAAACATAAAGTAGAGTCTTCTGGCTCAAAAGAGGTTTCCCCTCTATCCTCTATGCCTATACATGAAAAATATAAGAGGGATCAGATGATAATAAAGTGAAAATATCTTACATAAGAATCTTGGGTCATTACTGGGAGGATTGTAAGTTGATTATCTTATTTATTTAAGTCATTTCAATTATTTATATATGTTGAATCGATAAATAATTTTTAAAATATTTCATAATGGATTCTATTAAGAATAATATCATAGAGGCGGTATTTCAAGATGATGGGAGGCATGATATTTTGTCTCTTGTATGGGAAAATCATGAACATCGAGGTCTTGTAGGTGGATACCCGGTAGGTGTATCAAAAAGAAAAGTGGTACCACATTTTTCTGCATATTCCATGGATGGTATATAAAAAATAGCATCGTTAGAGGATTATGTTTTCAATATTAATGAGACTATGGATGAAAATATCATATCATTAGTACAGTCTATGTTAATAGACACGTAATGACAATTTCAGGTTGCATCTACCACTAAACCTCCACCAACAGCTCACATTCCCCCACATCCACTTGCAAACCGCATTATTTATACTCCTCCTCCACCTATAGACCTCATTATTTTTCCTCCACCTCCATCATTCGTCAAATTTTTTTATTATACTCCCACACCCACTAATCCAGATTTTCCTAGTTTTTGTGAGTTGTATATTGATGATCCTAATGATAATATAGTTTCATATGTCCGGATATATTATATAAGTGATACAATTCATCACCAATAAATAGAGGTATAGAATCATAGAATCACTATACATGATATTATAAATGTATCATTTGGAGTATCATTACATACAGTTGAGGTGACAATAGTTGGAAAAGTATTTGCCTTTTCATAGTTTGGCAATCTAGACTTCAGCGGCCAATTATCATAGAGGTATGTGTAAGTTAAATATTGTACATTATTAATCTATTAAATTTCTTTTAACAATTGAATGTTAATATAATTTTCTATTTATATAAAAATGTACATTTAAGTTAAGGAAATATTTTATAGCCACCAATAAAGACAAAGGTTTGTGACATCAATTTCAGATTCTAGTAGTCTTGAATGATTGTCATGATATTGAATTTTTTTGGTGGGTCATTGTATGTATCCGATGAAAGCTCATGTTTGTGGATGTGAAATAGATGTGGGGATCTGAAAAAATGATATCATGGAGCTTGTTAATGGAAATAAGTGGGGCATTATCCTGGTGCATGTTTTTTCCATGTACGTATTAACACAATTCATTCAGCGTGTTAAATTTATTGAAAATTTATTCCTACCTGTTTTATATCAGGTATCATTATAAAATGTGTTAGATGAATGAGAAGAGAAATTTATATGGGTTAATGGAACTATAGTTGATTTCACCTAATGGGCCTGAATTGGTTGAGGAAAAAAAGTATTTTATATTTTATAAATATTTCAATAGAATATAATTTTTCATTGTTGGATTTTTCATTTTGTAGTGTTGTATGAATATATGTCTCAGAAATGTTTATTTATCATTTAACATAATAACCGCTATCATTAATTTTTATTTTATATTAGTGACAATGGGATGTTATGTGATTTTTGTCTAAGAGAGAATGTACTTTATTGGATATGCCCTGTTCGTGGTGATGTGTGAGGAAATTTTAATAACATGTTGGAAAAGTAGGTGTTAATTTCATAATAGTTGTTTATATTATAAATAATTTTAAATTTATTTCATTCATATTGTATTATAATTGTATATGGGCTTTATTTCAAAGTTCCACAATGAAATAGAGTGCAATGATCTAATATATAAATGTTAAGGTGAATATATATTTATAATTAGTACATTTTGGATTTTATAAAAATTTTATTGTGAATGGAAATACTCATTTAAATATAATTTTCTTAATGAAAAAAGAACAATCTAATGCAGGTATTATATGTTAATATTTATGTATGAATTAGTTACAACTACAATAGTTATGTTGTTCAACCAAGTTATATTTTTTTCTAAATTATTCATTAATATTCCATTTATTTTTTCATTATAATTGTTAACTACTTTATTTTTAATTTGTGACTATTTTATGACCCCCAAACTTATAGTTCACAAGAGGTGAAACACATACATATAGAATGGTCAAATTATTTTTATTGGTTTGGTTGTATTGTTGTATGTTGTAGTGAATACTATAATTTTGAATGTTGTAACTATAAATCATTAATTGTTAATTTTTTGGTGCGATTTAGGTTTGTTTTTATAAAATATTATAAATTTTTAATGATGTAAATGTGAATGTATAATTTTTCTACTGGTTCTTCTTTTTTGGGGGGGTGTTTGTGCTTTTTTATGGTCTGGTTAGTGGTCTGGTTTTGGTTGTTTAAGGTATAGTTATTCCGTGGAGTGTAAGGGTATCATATATTATTAAAAAATATTAGTTATTATTTTGGTTATTTTTTATCCATTGTTAAAACATATATAATAAATTTTTTATCCATGTCTGAATTTTTATACCTAACAGGGTATATATTTTTTTAAGATTGATCTTAAATAAACGATGTGAAAAATGTATTTTCGATGTCACTTATTTAGTATACAATGAGAAAAATGCCTCGGGGTCGGGTTTTTCAATGTAATTTTTTATATAACATATGTGGTATGATATTTTTTATGTCATTTATTTAAATAACTGATGTGAAAATCCTTTCTAAGAATCATTCGTGTCGGTTATTAAATAACCGATGAAAAAATCTACCGATATAATAAATTTCAATTTTGGTTTTTATATAACTAATGTAAAAAAATATTAATTTTTGTGTTGCCTATAACAACCCTGCCCAAAAAATGACATAAAAAACCTAAAAACCCGACGTATAAAATGATTTCTACACTCTTTCTACCTTGGTAAGACCATTAATTTGTATATGATAATAAAAGCTAAGACAATGTTTGGTACCATGGATAAGAAAAAGATCCATCCAAAAAAGGATGTGGAAAATGGGCTCTTGATCAATAAGAATAGGGTCAGAATACCATGTAAATGGAAAATTTTTTGAACACAAATTAAGGCCACTCACATTGTTGTATATAGATGTTTTCATGAAACAATAAGTGTTTCTTTGGAAAATAGGTCTACAGGAACTTGAATGACATAAAATCCTTTTGATTTTAGAAAACCAATGTTAAAATCTATAGATATAACATCCCATAAAAGTTTGGCTAGTTCAAGATGCTGTAATAGCCTATCCAGCACCAATGTGAAGTATTTTGAATGCAGAAAAATATCACACTACTGAATAAAGTATAAAACATATATTGGAAATCTAATAAAGTATAATTAATTTTCTAGTCATCGATATGTCTAATTAAAACTAGGATGACGTCCCTATAGGTTGTCATCGATATGTGTAATAAAAACTATGATGACCTCCCTATAGGGTGTAGTGTTATACTCAGTGAGAATGCGAGGAACCTAATTAGAGGAAGATGGAATGACCATGTAGTTGGGATAATACAAAGGATAATTGGGTCATTTTTTTGTGTTGTATAGAATAAATAATCCACTAGAGAACATGATCACATTGGAGGCCACCAGCTAAAGAAACCCAATCTGCCTATAATGGAAAAGAGTGTAGAGAACGACAAGGAAAAATGTCGTCAACATGGGATAAAGCATCAATAGAAGTGTTTTGTGATCTAAGATTATATTTTACCTCAAAATGATATCACAAAATCTTAGCTAACTAATGATGTTGAATAGAAGATGTAACCTTCAATTGAAATAAAATTTAAAGGCTTCGATGGTCAAAATAAATGGTTAAAACCCTAGCCAATAATTGTGGACGTCAATGAAGAATAGATAAGACTAAATACATAATTTCATTTTCATAAGAATATTTTTATTCTGTCATGTCTATGAAATATATACTAAAAAATTCAATAAGGCGGCGAGTTTGAATCAAAATAGCATTGACACCGCTACACGAAGCATCACATTCTTTCTTAAAAGGCTGAGGAAAATCATGATAATCTAATATAAGAGCCATTGTTAGAAGATGTCATAATTATTAAAAGGAGAATTGATTAGCAACAGACCAAAGAAAACAATCCATTTATGAAAAAATAGTAATTGTATAAGAAACTTTCCCATACCCTTTGATAAATAACCCATGAGATCAAGAAATCAATAAACACCATTGAATTTTTTTCAAAGTGTCCAATCCAAAAATGATTGCACCGTAGAAGGATCGACTCCCACACCCTTCAGGGAAATTTAATGTCCATGATATTCCACTGTATTATAAGAAAATAATCATTTTAATAGATTACATAAAATTGATGATATCAATGAGCATATAGAGTCGTGCGAAGATAATCCAAATACAGAGGCTAGGTCGATTTATAGATAAGGATATCATGAAAAAATCAATACAAAAATTCAAATATAGATGTGAAAAAAACCATTCATGGAATCTTGAAATGTTTATAGATCATTGGTCAATCCACATGACCATAAATTCAATGTCCACTATGAGTTTTTGATGTATTTTTTATCAACATATGTGTCCCGTTTAAAATTTGATGATATTTGCTTTTAAATCTAGCTTTGAAAAACATTTGGTGATGCCAAATTCCACATGTAATTCATCGACTACCAGAATAATTAATTTATCAGTGATGGTAACCTCATTAATAGTGTAATAATAAACACATAAATGCTGGGATCCATAATTTTTCTTAACAAACAAAATAAGAAAAATAACTAGTACTAGAAAGAACTATTATTTTTTTAATAATGATTCCACTTGTTTTTCAATCTCATTCTTTTGAAAATGAGGATAACGATAGAAGAAAATAGTTGCTAGACACTTGTCTATTTCCAAGAAAATATGATGGTCCCATTGATAGAATGGCAGTAAATTATAGGGCTCATAAAAATCATCTGCATATTTCTTTAGGATACACTGCAAAGTCGCTTGTTTAGATGTCAAAATAACTAGTGTTTACAATAAATATTAGACATTTATTTTCTAATTGGAAAGTTGGAGGAAAAGGTTTGAATAAAAGTAGTTGTAAGGAATTTCATAGAATTGCTAGAGAGAATATAGTATGGATTGAAAACTAAAAATCACATAGTCATGGATTGCCGATTGGTCGTTACCGCAAAAAAAGTGTGCAACCACACAATACCCAGAATGAAGTCCAAACCACCCAACTCCAAAATATGAGCATCAAAATCACAAGAAGAGTAACCAATATGAAACGAAAATTTTCTATATTTCCCCTATGATATTACGCGATGGCCGTCGCCCAGTTTAACAAGAAGCACATTGGTATATTGGACTAGCAAATTCATTAAATGATCCATGTTGTGTGAAATGAAGTTATGTGTCACCCACTATCCAAAAAAATTAATATAGAGACCAGTGGTAAATGACCTTCAACCTTCATATAAGTAGGATCAACTTTTTGGACCTAAATGTTGTGAAAAGAAATGACATAACATTCTGTAACAGCTTATGACACTATAACCACTGGTAGAGAAATATGAGGTATTTTTGAAAAAAATTCCTATGATGAAGAACCGTATTATCGTAATAAAGTAACATGTAGCTTGCGATCATGAGATTTATGAATTGTATTGTATGTATGGATATAATGAAAAAAATTCCCGTGCATTTTGCGATCATACTTTTCCTGATAAGATAAAAACCTCATGTTGCGATTAACTGAAGTTGAAAACACGGATTGTTCACCATGTAACCGAGATAAGGTAACTTCCAATAAAGAGAAATGTGAAACAAGTTACTTGCAGATGATGTATAAAAAGACTGGAAAGTATAAGGTATCAACTGATCCCTATCATGAAATAATCCTAAAAAATAAATGTATCGAAGAGCGAGTTGGGAAGTCTTTTAATCATGATATAGTGAGATCAACATGGAACTCCACACACATCGCCTAAAAATGAGTAGCTGGATTCTGTATTCACAACCAAATATGAATATCCACCCTTAATCAATTTAAAAAATATCCCACATATTGGGGGGTCAGGCTGTTGCAGCACCAATGAAGTAAGATACTCAAATTGATCTATGTATTCAGCCACAGATGAAAGTTGATGAAACAGAGTAAGTTCTTCATAACTATTCTAATTGTCAAGTATGCTGAATTTTTCCATCAACTCCACAAGGAATATGGAATGTGTTATAGTAGAATTCACCATTTCCAAAACTAATAGACAGTGTATATTAAATCCATACATACTAATTTGAGCAATTGAAAACTTCATGACTTTTGACATTTAATGAATCCTAAAATTTAACTCAGAAAATTTAATACATCCTTGTGGATCAGTACCATCAAACTATAGAAAATCATTGTGATTATTAAAAAGGGAGGGTTCTGATGTCTGTGCTTACAATAAATCCATACACTAGTTAAAACGGTCACCATAAGTAGTATAATAATTATAAATGGTGTAATTCATTTACTCTCACACTGATATTGAATCACCCTCCCACACAGACGACATGCAACTAATGCACATCATGAAATGGTAGAATTTTTCTTGATCAGTGAGTTCCTTCTCCCAATGGACTCGATCGAGTTCCAACTTATGTTGCTTATCCAAAATTTAATTCAATGTAGTTTTTTAATGTCTAGGGTGTTGTTAAATTCCATCTAGTCATCCTTGATTGTGAGTTTCTATAGTATGAAAAGAAAATATAAGTTAGATGTATGATGGGGAGAATGTAGAATGGCAGGCAGGACCAAATTGATTTGGAATGAGGAACAATAAAAATTTCACTGATGAAAGTATTTATATTCTCAGCTAATATTACAATTGAAATATGTAGGAAACTAATATAATGATAAAAGAGAAATTGAATTAAAGGAGTTTCGGGTAATCTATTATTCATCCACACCAAATCATTGGAAACTAAAGAGACTAAATCTTTCTACTCTATATTTTCCTTATGATTCTTATTTATATGTGTATTACTTATAAAATCCCTAACTACCCTAGGCGTATTAATATCGGACTCCCAAACTAAATTTACCCCTTTCCCATCTATGTATACATCATCTACAACCCCTTATTAACAGAGAACATATCTAAATTCTTTGGTGATGGGTTAGCGCTTGTAGCATGGGGTGATAGATTATTTCATATGGTCAAAGCAGGTTTGGTTAGGTATTATGGTGGGATGGTTAGTATATAATTGTGTGATATGAATCATTTTTTATGATATTTATTTTACTCATTCATATAAATGTATATGATAGATTTTTTGCATCCCTCTCTGTCCAATAATTTTTGATGTCCAAAAACACAATTGTTTGTTCTATAAATTTAATTTGATGTACTTTTATCTTTTATGTTCTGAGTATATTCATTGGTGATCCACTGAACAAACGAAGGATGCAAGGGGGGCATGAAAGGACTTCCTAAAATGTAATACTTATATTTTCCAATGGCTAGCTACAGGAAGACCGCATATTTTATAATTGAACCACGATATCCCAGGTGGGCATTAGGTAGCCTACCAACCAGCCAGTTGTGGTTACTGGCCAACTAGTGGATTCTGTCATAAAATGCATACTAGCCATTTTATGTTTACCTCTCTTGCCTCTCTCAGATCCCAATGGCTATTATAAACTCCTAATGCATTAATAATCACAATAAAACCCCTTGAGGATATTAATATGCCACCATAAATGCTTAGAATCACTCATTTTCTATTATTTAAAAACGTTCTATCATTTTTTCTTCTAATTGATCCAATTTATGCTTCATATATTGTATTCAATATCCCCAAATTTTCTTTTTTATCTATTTCTCTATTTTTTATTTATATTTTTTGAGAGATAGAGATTTTATTATAAAGGGTTTTAATTAAACAATCATCTCCATATGTCTTCTCTATCTTGGGTGATCACTTCCACAAAAGTGAGGTACTCATGGTTTCATTCCTAACCAGTAAACATAAAGCGTTTGTAATGAGTTTCATGATTATCCATTAAAAATAATATGTCTCTTTTTTGGGATATTTTATTAACATTAAAGCTAAGGGACTAATCTAAAATCTCTCATTCCATTGAGAGGAGGATATGTAGGCGTCATTTTTGGCTGATCTCTATTATCAAATTGAACCTTGTGTTTTATGTTTATATTTTCACTTCAACTAAAATGATTTAATTTTTTAGTTCATAATTTAATAAAATTATTAATTTTAATTATTAAAAGGAAATTCACCCCCTTAATATCGTAATTGAAAATGGTTGGTATTAAATAAATCCATGGATCTAAACCTTAATCGGTTTCAAGGAATGATAAAAAATCATGGACACAGCCTCTAACCCCATGAGTGCTCTCGAAGGACACTCAATAGAATGATCACCATTATTTGATGGCATATATTATGGATATTAGAAAAATATAATATCTTAATTTCATGGTATAATGTGATATATCATTTGGAAAATAGTTATGTATGGTTGTACACCCACTAAGGAAACAGAGGAAAAATATACACCTAATGACATAACAACCGTTGAGTTTGATATACAAACCATGAATACTCTTCATTATGGTCTAGACATCAATGAATTCAATCATATTTACACATGTAAAATTTCACATGAAATTTTAATACTTCATGACATGAGGGAACTATTAATGTTAAAGGGACTAGGTATGAAATGTATCATCAAGAAATTGAAACGTTTTCATGCATTCAAATGAATCTATTGGTAAACTTTTTACTCATTTTACTGAAATTTATAATGGAAGAAAATATTTTCATGATGTTCTTACATAAAATATTCTAGAACAATAAGATACTTTGGGTAGATCCAATCACTTTTTCAACCATGTTAATTACAATTCAATATGAAAAATACATCCAAACCATGTCCGTTGAAGATCTAATAGGATTAATCATGTCCTATGAGATTACCATTAAGAGGAAATCCAAAAAAATCCAAATAATAAAAAGAAAAAAAGACAACAACATTGATGGAAATTCATGATGACATATGATAGTGATGGTGATATTGATCAACCTTCCAAGAAGATGAATAATATCACATAGAGGAACAAATATCAACAACAAGATAAGAAGGAGAACCAATGTAAGGAACATGAAGTTAAATGCTTTGAACGAAAGATTAGGGGTCACATCAAAATATATTACCTCATATTTAAAAATAATAAGAAGTTAATGAATAAAAAAAGGAAGTAATTCAAAGTCTCAACTTGTAGATACAGTGACAACTACATCTCTTCAATTTACTCAAGTGATGTTATCATAATGTTTTTCAAGATTGAAATTGAGGTAAATATAGTTGTAAATTCTCTTTCTTTCCATCAATCTTACTAATCATTAAGTCATTTAGATTATGAAGATCAAAATTTTGATGGTGATAGACTAGATAATAAATTTATGTGTAATGATTTTATGATCCTAATAACAATATACGAAACCTGTTCATGAAAATGAGAAACTAAAGGAGGATAATGAAATAAATGGTGATTTTCATTAAAAAAATTATAATGATCAGGAAATAATCATTAATTTATTATTTGAATATATGTCTAAAATTGAGTATCAATGTAAAATGATTAAAAAGAAATATGAGATATTAAGAAATGAAAACCCTAATATAGAAAAATCATAATAAACGATTAACTGACTGCATATCATTTTTATCCGTTTTCAAAAGGCCGGAATAAGGTTTTCTGGTACCCAATACATGACTTCACCACATCCACATAACCACTTCACAACATCATGATTTCAGCATTAAAGAACCACAAAATACCATAAACACCTAAAATCCAGACATCAATTTCAACCACATCATCAGACTCAAACCACTTCAAATTCAACAAGAGAAAATGATCGCACCTATACAATGCCTCCTCTATCCCAGCACACTTCTATCGTGCTTCATCCCCAAATCATGCTGCCGGTGAGACCCATCACTGGAAACATCACCGAAATTCTTTCAACAATGCGCGACCTTCAACCGGGCTACAATGCCGATTGCATCACTTGGCAAGAAACAGAATGCCATAAACATCACCATAAGACAAAAAAACCACGTCAACCAATGCAAGCCAATAGGTCCGAATGTCAAAGCCGACCAGAGGCACCCCGCCTCCATACAACCATCCTCATCAACCGTAGTGACAAGAAATAGGAAAGCAATTCCAGGAACATGGATTCGAACCGCCGTCACCTAAGACTGGGTGTCCAACACCTTACCAGAGGAAGCATCGCCGCCGAAGAGATCCGAGCCGATCTGTCCCAGAAACGCCTCCCTGAGCTAGATCTGGAAACATAAAAACCACGAACGCCCTCGCAGAAGTCCAAATCGCACCATCCACGAAGAAGCAGAAGAGGCCAATAAAGAGGGGCCGAGACCACCAGAGGAGGCAGCGCCGAACCACAATCATCAAACCTAAAAGACACCATTTGATCCATCGGAGACACAAAGACCACGATAGACAGATCACTGCAGTTGCACACCACCACTAAAAAACTAGAAGCAAAATTCCCCCCTCCCCTCGAGCTACTTCGGTTCCGACAACGGAACCCTTGGAACCACAGATTCACCGCAGTACCACCGAAACCTAGAAGACGCCTGGACCCAGATCCGACGCAGCACAACTCCGAGCTACCGAGGAAGAAGCCGCTAAGCTGGAGCGAGCCGGGGGAGGGAATAAGGAGAAGAAAGGATTGAAACACTAGCTGCCGCGATAGATGAGGACCATGCTGCTTAGAGCCCCCCCCCCCAAATTATCATATTAAACGATTAAAATCAATAAAATCTCTCCTAATGTTCTAAGAATGTTAGAATGGTTTAAATAAACTTCTTGGTTCACAATATCTTTTTAATAATCATTTCGAGTTTGTTTTTTTCAAATCAATCATGTACCACTAAAAATACAACTTTTTTAAATGAATTATTTCAAAATAATTTCATTAATTATTCTTATAAAACCAAGAATCCCATTTGTAATTGTGATTTTAAAAATTCATGATATGGTAAACCAATATGTTTAAATCACTTATCAAATATTTCGTTCGGATGATCATATACTAAATAAATATGGGTTCTAAAGTCCATTTTAGCTATCATATGTGGAACCAAATTTATTTTGTTATGGAGAACATTAGTCACTTGATTAATTTATTGGAAAAAATTTATCAAGACAACATTCAAATGAGTTATATTTCATATGGGTAGTGGGTGATCGAAAAACATGTGGAGTGACCACTTGGGGATAAACAATCCTATAAATAATAATGAAGGACATGTGACATTTGGTGATAACTCAATGATTAAATTCATTGGTATAAGTACAATTGGTTTTTTAAACTATTCAATTATTTAATATTTTTTATATTTTAATTGATTAACAATTTTTTTAGTATTATCCAATTGTGTCATAGTGTTTTTAATGTTCCTTTAAAAAAGGATATTTATAGTGTTTTTTTACAATGTAATGAATTTATTTTCAAATATTAGGTTTCAAAATGTTTATGTTATTTATTTAAAAACTATTTTTTCGACAATATTAAAAGATTTTGTGCACAAGATAGTGAATCATGGTTATTGATTATATGCCTTGTCTATTGTAGCATGAACACTTTTTTCAAACAAAAAAAATTAATTTAGTATGAGATTTGATCGAATTGAATTTCAAAATATACAAATTTTGTGGGTCTTACCAAATTGGTAAGAAACACAAATATTATTTTATATCTAATAAGTTTCTATATATAAGGTCATTGAGCTTGTATGCATTGATCTAATTGGACCATCCTAAATAGAAATTATAAAAGGTAACTCATACACATTTGTAATTTTTGATCACTATACAATATTTTCATTGGTTTATTTCTCGGATCCTAAAAATGATGATTGTTATGTCTTTATTAAATATACAAAAAAGATTAAAAATTGACTTTGAGGAACTTGAAATTTATAAGGGTACAATCATTTTCCAATCCTAGAACTCCATAATAAAACAGATTTATTGAAAAATAGAATAGAATTCATTATGTGATTTCATGAACACACTTTAATGATTTAAAATCCCCTGATATATTAAGTCCAAGGCGGTCAATACCCCTAGATAAACCAATAACAATGACTTGTATGGTCCTTCCCTGAAAAAATCCATGTGTGAATTAGAAAGGTAAAACACCTAAAGTTGGACAATTCACGATGTTTGGATATGAATTTTGTATTTCTAACACTAAAGATAAATTAAGATAATTTGATCCTAAATCCAATGTATGTATTTTTTTGGTACTCTAACACATATAATGAATACAAGTTTATTAATAAAAAGGAAAAAACAAAATATAATCAATCATTAAAAAAATTGATTATAATTTACCTAAACCTCATCACCAAATTAATGATATTGAGGTTAAAATAATATAATTGACCTTAAATTTACAATATCTTTCTAATGAAGTAGATGTAGTGGAAAAAACACTATTTATTTCTTTACCCAAGGCATGGGTGAATTCTAAATATCATTCATTATAAAATATTATTGTTGATTTGAAAGTAGGTAAACAAGACAAATGTTTTGTTTAAAATTAGGTTGGTCATTTAGTTTTTATCTCACATCAAAACCCCCATAATATTGATGATGATATTAATTATGAAAATTTGATGCTAATAATGAAAGAGGATATGAACAATTCATAAGTAATATCATTTGAACACTCATTGAGAGACTTTATGATCATCTAATTATTGTTTCCAAATGGGTTATTAGAAATAATTATAAGAGTATGGAAATATTACATGTAAAAAATATATACATTAATAAAAACTTTATATCCCAGGTAAAGGGATTTATTTTGGTGATATTTTTCCTTCATTTAATTGCTAGAATCCATTAAGATCTTATTGTAATTCCCCACTAATTTGGATTTTATTCTCTTTGAAATGCATATTAAAAGCTTGTATTTGAACGGTGTTATTTCTAAAAAAGTTTTTGTTGAACAGACTTGTAATTTTAAGAATTAAAAATTTACAAATCATTTCTTACGTTAATCAAGGATCTTTTTATATTATAAAAATCCTTTAAGGCTTGGTATGAGCGACAACCAATATATATTTTTGAAAATGACTTAAATAATGGTAAAATTGTATTCCACTTTCTTTTTGAAGCATACTTCAGATCTTTTTATTTTCACATGTTTATTTTGATGGTGTCATTATCAATTATAACATAGAATACCTTTGTTGTGAATTTTTAGAATTAATGTGAAAAATAATAAAAAATCTGTTATATGGGTGATTCAAATTTTTTCCATGGTTTTTATATTTTACAAAATAAGGATGTTATTTCTCTCATCCAAAGAATGTACACCAATGAAATTCTATATTTTTTGGAATGGATAGAGTTAAAGAAATTATCACACCCCTAACTACATCATATAAAAAAATTATTGATGAATCTAGACAACTAGTCAACAGTAGACTTTATAGAAGTATGATTGTCATAGTTATTTACCTTACAAAAACCCAAATGAATATTACGGTAAGTCTGTGTCTTTTTTCTAGTTTTCAGTCAAATCTGAATGAATTGTTTTAAAAGTTCATAAACCAATTTTCAAATATTTAAGAGGTTATTAGAATCATGGATTGCATTATCCAAAATGTGCTACATTTAAACTCTTTATGGATTCAGATATAAATTTTGGAGGGTTCCAATTAGATAGAAATATTTCTTGTGGGACTTGTCACATACTTGGAAAATCCCAGGTATTATTTTGTAAGAAAATTTTTTTTTCTCCTTCTATGACTAAAGAGGAATATATATATATATAGGGATTTTTCCAAAATTATATAGATGTAAAAAAATGGAATATCAGCTTACATATGATCACATTCCTATAATGTGTGATATCACTATTGCCATTAGTATCTCTATGACTCCATCTTAATACTCTCGTACTAAGCTAATTAACATCAGGCACTATTTTTTATGATATCACTTCCAAAAGGGAAGCATCATATTATAATTTTGAGCACCAATAATCACATGGACAATATCATCTTAAATCACCTCATTCTACAAAATTTTGATTTTATGGAGGGTTTAAGAGTGACTCCCTTGTGACACTCATATTTGGTTCAATTATATTTGAATATTATCCATTATTTTTTTATATTTTATGTTCAATTTAATTATGTTTTGTATATTTAATTTACTATTTGAATCATTAATTGAATAATTGGTTGAGATTTTTATCATTGAATTGGATATTCATTTAAATTGTATTCTTTAAATTGAATTTTAATTTGATATTGACTAAATTTTTTTTTGATTTTTATCAATATCTAAATAGATCATTTTATCTCTATTTGTAGATTATATTTAATCATATTATATATTTATAATATGTGTGTAATTTATTTAAAAAAATTATTTAAAATTGTATTCCCTAAGATCTCATTGGAAAATAAATGGCTAATCAGTAGCTAGCTGATAGTGAAAATGAAAAACATCAATTTTGAAAAATACCCACCAACCATCTGGTGTAGCTCATTGAATCACTGGTGGTGTGAGCCCAACCCCTTTTGGGATGGTCAATGGGATGTTTATTTAGTACTAAACCCCCTTCTCCCACTGGATCCCCCCCCCCTTCTCTCTCACTCGAACCAATAGCCTCAGAATTAATTTCCACCTCTATGGCTCAAATATTTTTATAGAACCCTTGCTTCATTACCTCATTTCATTTTCATTTCATTGTTTTATCCACAATTTCACTTTTTTGGTTGACTCTATTTGTTTCCAAAAACTCATTTCAATTTCCATTTTTTATTATAACTTCTATTAATGGAAACTAGACGTTCTTTTGCCTCTTCCTCAAAAGGAAAAGGCATGGACAAAGAACCATTGAGCTCTCTTCCCCTCAATAATACCAATTCCATTTGGGATGAGTGATAATATGTAATTGAATATATCAAATATTAAAACCTACAGATTACATTGACAATGGAATGTTGGGTATTGATCCCCATATAAGGTGAAAATTTGTTTTCCAATATAAATAAAAATACAACAATAACATACACATTTGGTCATCAACACTAAATATTATTTTTAGGAACATAAGAAGAGGAATCTATGATAATTTGATGAAATAAAAATTTCAAGAGGGATGGTAGTAGTGACGTTGTGAACAAATAATGAGGATGAAAGGGGAATTGAAATTTCTATATAAGAAATATATTTCTTTATTCATGGATAATTGATTCTGCCTCATGTATAAAGAAGGATGACTTATAATAGATTAAATTCAGTAGTTTTTCACTTAAATAATTCATTCTACTACAACAAAAAGAAAAGTGTATTCAATTTTAAATTATAATGAAAATGAAGAAATAATGAATGAACCTAATCAATCTTTTTCCCCGACAAAAATATTTAGGAGGTAATCATTTTTACATTTAATTGTATAATTATTTCAAATCCAGAACAAGAAAAGTAAAAATGAATGAAGAAGATGAGTAGTCATCCCTTGATTTTCCTCTCCAAACCGAGCTCTTGGTTTTTCCTGTTGAATCTACCTTTGCTTCATTCTACTCTAAAAATCAATAGAAAATTGTGTGCATCAGTTGGGATCGTAAAATGATTGGCCCACCGGTGCAGCAATTATTAATAGATTAAAATAAAGAGAAAAAATGCCGAAAAATAAATGACACAAGATGTAACATGGAAAAACACACAAATTGAAGCGGTAAAAAACCACAACAAAATAGAAGAATCACTCTTGGTAAAACTGGGTACACACTCAATCACTATAACATAGAAAAACCCTCATAATATCTCTCTTGAATAATAGGGAAACAACCTCACAAAACACTACAAATAAAAGAAGAATTTGATAACCGGATGACATTAAGAAAACAATAGTTCTTGCTTCCTTTTAATGGAAATCAATAGCCCCTGTAGGGCATCGTTAATTCCATACAATACTATGCAATAGAAAATTTATAAAACTCAACTACACTACTCGATTAATTTATTAATGTGTATATTGAGTATAAATCATTGGGAAAATTAAATTAGTTTATTAATGATTTCAAAAAATTTATTTAATTTTGTTGAGAAAAAGATTGAGGAAACATTTATTTGATTGATTTTCAGAAAATAAATTGTGAATGAAAATAAGATTGATTGATTCATTCGAAAACACATAGTAAGAAGTGTGCCACGGTAATATAGTTTCGAGGTTTATGTTAAATTGGATTTTAGAATGTAAATTGATTGATTCATGATTAATGTCAATGTTGAGATGAGGTAGATCCAATGGTCATCGTATCTGTTCCACAACACATTAACAATGTATTTCCCATGGTCAGGTAGATTAGGGTTTTGTCGAATCATGTTTGTCCCGATACAAATTTTAAACTTTATTTCCACTAATGTCGACAATGTTCATGAGATCTTTACGGTATTCATTGCGCAACTTAAATGTCCATTTTAAATGTGAATGTCGATGGTAACAATAAATGAAAAAATGTGATTAGAAGTTTGAATAATGAAATTACACAAACGAAATACATGAATAATAAAATGATTTAAATCCAACACACCTTTCCCCTTCAGTTACATCACCCAAAAATAATGCAAGATTACCCCCTCATCCTAGTGATGAGAGATTTAGTGGGAAGTAGATAATATGACATAATGGAAAAACTAAAAAATGGAGTACTAACTTCACTCCAGGTGTTGGACATCCACTGAATTCGAATTCCACAAAGGCGCATCCATGGGATCTATTTATAGGTGTTGAATGGAGAATGCTCGTCGCCGGTCATCATGTGTACAGAAGCTACATGATGTGTAATATCAATCCAATTTTTGTGAGTCCATGTGATACATGTGTGGATCTTGGAAGAAGTTTTGAAAATTTTACCACTTACACGATGTCTACTTGGACTACACTTCTCATACAACATGTCTGTGTCACCTCTATGTCTGTGAAAATTTTGAGAAAATCATTCTCATAAATTTGAAATTTGACCACCATCACGTGGTGTACTGAAGGAAAATGACATGTAATTTCAGTTCAAAGGGTGTTTCTTGTCTTGGGGTGTTCTATCAGTGGTTTTCTTCTCGGATGAATTTATGATGTGTACATGTGGTAAAAGAAATGTAATAGTGTTTTTCCATTATCCAGATTCTATTTGTCATAAAAAAATCAGGTGTTGCACCTCGAGTAATGCTAATAGGCGCAAATGGTCCTCTTGATCATATATAAACCCCCTTTTTTTAATTTTACCTAATTTATTTTCTTCCTACCATAAAACATAAAACAACTTAAATCATTCCAAAATTGGGAAGATTATTCATTAAAATATAAAAATCAATACATTAAAACATTCTAAAATGTATGCATGAAATACACTAATTTCCATGACTTACCTTTGTATCAAATCTCTCGTTGGTGGGTGGTGGGTTGCCCATAAACCACCTACCACCCTTAACTCGTCCCTTTTGATAAATCATGTGATGGTTCCATCCAACAAATAAAATGACAATGACACATCTCCCACATGAAGATTTTATTGAGAATCAATAACATCTCCACAAATCCTTTTTATCTACCAAACATGCTGCTCATGTCTCTGTAAGACCGCTCAAGGATCTACACCATCTGATCATATATGAATCAACCACCTTTGTTAATAAATCTATTAAATATTATTTTGTAAGAATATTATGTATATCCAAACTTCCTTCATCCACCACATCTCGTATAAAGTGATACCTCACCTCAATGTGCTTCTTCCTAGAATAAAATGACGGATTCCATACAATGTGCAGGCTGCTCTTACTATCAGAAAATAGTGGAATCTTTTTCTATATGTTCCTGAGATCCTCCAAAAACCATCACATCCAAATCACCTTATTTTAGGACTCTATATCTTTCTTTTACTTTGCCTCTTTTTTGGATAAGGATACAAATGACTATAAATTTTTAATCTATCTCACAACTCCTCCTGTTAGAGATAACACATAACCAGAAGTTGATTTCCTCTGGTCAGAATCAACTACAAATTATAAATCAACATATCCTATGATAGTAAGATATGATACTTCATAACATAATGCAGCATTTTTGGTCTCTTTGACTTATCTAAGGACCCTCATCACTAGGATCCAATTCTCTCATCATGGATTTTCCAAGTACCGACTAACTATTCCCCCTGAATGTGAAATGTCTGGCCTTGTACAAACCATAGTGAACATTAGACTTCCCACTAATGATGTGTATGGTGCTCATGAAATTTCAATCCTCTCTAATTCACTGCTAGAACTCATCAAGGAGGATATCCTGAATTTAATGAGAAGAGCATTAGATATTGGGATATATTCATGCTTGTTGAAGAGTTTCAAGACTCTATAAGTAAATTTTATATGACGGAGAAATATTTCCATTATTTCTATTGTGGTAAATATGTATTCGAAAAATATGTTCATTCTGATACCAATTCCTTCATATCAAACTCCCTAGTCAACTTTGCCTTTGTCTCTTGGATCTGATTTTTTTGGGGCATATAACCAGCATGTCATTCACATTCATTAAAAGGATGAATAAATTATTACCATCATAACACCTGAAATAGGAACAAGGATCTAAATGAAGTCTGATGTATCCAAGACTCATGATATATGAACCAAATCTCTTGTACAACACCTCAGTGCCTGTTTAAGACCGTACGAATAATTTTTCAACCTGTAAACCATGTTCTCTTTTTCTTCTTTTGAAAAATCATTCACCTGGAGAATATATATCTCTTCATCATGATCACCTTGGAAAAAATCATTATTCACATCCAACTCCTCTAGATGTAAGCTATATGTAAAACACATCACTAGAACTAATTGAATAGTCATCAGTTTAATAACAGAAAAAAATATTTCATTGAAATCAATAACTTCTTTCTGAGAATATCCTTTAACCACCATTCATGCATGATATCATTCTAGCAGGTTTTCTCCATCCCATTTGTTCCTAAATACCCATTTGTTTCAGATATCCTTCATTCCATGATGTAATGGAATAATATCACAAGTCTTATTATTGTGTAGGGATTCATGTTCCTCCGGCATTACAGCCATCCATGAGGATACATCTGGACTATGGGTCGCCTCGTTAAAAGATGATGGCTCTCCATCCTCTATCAATAATAAGTATGTAATATTGCTCTTAGGGACGTAGTTTAATTGTTATAAAGGATCTATTTTTTGCCGAGTTGATTGTCGTGGTCCATTCGCAATAGGTACTTGATCTTCATGCTATAGTAATGCCTTAGAGGAAACTGGTTCATCCAACGATTTTTCCTCTACTTCATCTTTTTTAATTTTTTGTATTCTCATTCTCCATGTGCTAACCAGTTTTCATTTTCAAAATATCTTCTACAAAAATAACATCTAATTTGATTATAAGTTTTCAAGCAATGGGGTCCCACAAATGATACCCTTCATGCCATAATCATTACCCAAGATGATACATTTTCTGGACCTCAAGTCCAACTTCGATCTTTCTTGATCAGTAAACAGTTCGTATACATGACATCAAAAAGTATGTAACTGAGAATAGTCATTGGGTTTACCTGTAAACAACTATATTGGAGTTTTTAGATCAATCAACATTGATAGAGATCAGTTTATCAGATAATTGGCAGTATTAACTACTTTTTCCCAATTTTTTTGGCAATTCCTATAGTATTCAGCATCTCCCTTATTCTATACAATAGGGTGTTATTCAACTGCACTGCTTCTCCATTCTATAGAGGATTTTATTCCACCATGAAGTGTCTCATTATTCCTTCTTATTGACAAAAATGTATCAAACTTCTTGCTTGTATATTATTCACCATTGTCAACCCTTAGACACTTGATCTTCTATCCAGATTCAGGCTCATTCTACACAATGAATGTTTTGAAGGCTTCAAAAACAAATGTCTTTCTCTATTTGTTACAACCAACATATCATAGAATAATCATCAATGAATGATACAAAGTACCTTGCTCCTCTGAAGGATATAACTAGTGCTTTCCAAACATCGGAATGAGTCAACCCTAAAATCTCATTGCTTATTTCTATTAACGTCCCGATCATTAAACTATATTGTTTTATCAATAAAAAAGGCTCACAAAATGGTATAGATAACATTGTAAGACCAGGTAGAAACTTTTGATCCTCACGAATCTTCAGGCCTTATTCTGAAATTTGACCTAGCTTTTAATTCCATAACGTCGCCAATGCTTCCATCGAGGTAGTTGATGCAACAACAATCTCTGCCTCCTTTTAAGTTTCATATATACACATGTATATGTTCTTTGAGATCATCTATGCCTTAATTAAAAATAGTACAACCTTAAAAATTCTCATTACTCCACTCTTGGTGTGAGTCTTGCATCTGATGTCATCAATTTATCCCAAAGTCAATATGTTCTTCTTCAGGACCTTCACATGTCGTACTCCTTGGAGGGTTTATATTATTTCATCATGCATCTTCAGTTTGATTGTACCAACTCCAACTATCTTCAGGGTGTGATCATTCCCTATGTAAACATGTCCTTTCAGTTTTTTATACTTGTCAACTCATTCTCGATGAGATTTCATGTGTCATGTTTCTCAGGAGTTGCTAATACAAGCATCATTGAGATGATTTCTGCTTCCAGCAGTCGTCCCTGCTTCACTGACAAGTATTTCACTATTTCTATAAGTACTTGCCACATTCCCCTGAGAGATCTTTTCACTATTCTTCTAATTCCAACAATCCTTCTTGATGTTCCCCTTTTTCTACTACTGAAACATGTGGAATTCATCTTGTTTTACTACTTTATTTGGACACTCCATGATTTTGGCACCCACTAGAACCAAGCTCCATCATCCTTCCTCTCTCAATTGACAGAGCTTTTCCCTGATGCAATGTTTATTATATGTACTCCTTGTTCGTATGATGTGTTTATTTTTCAAGAACCATATCTATAACATCATTGAAAGCTAAAATATCCATCATGATATTGTGGGTGATGTTGATGATGAGTTGGTCATACGAATCTGGAAAACTCTAGAGCATAATATCTGCATGTTCAGTATCCACAATTTTATTGTCCAACACCATGAGCTTAGAAAACAAGTAATTGATGTTGTTGATGTGGTAAATCACCAATGATGACACCACTATTTGAAGAGTTTACAATTTTCTCTTCTAGAAAATGTTGTTGTGTAGTGAATTGACATCGTATAACTTTATAATAGTATCCCATATTTTCTTTTTCATCTTTTTCAACACAATGCTTGATAGGAACTCATCTTCCAAATCCAAATGGATGTTGCAATAAAATTCGAATCCATGTCATTTCATTTATCCATCGTCACACCCAATGAATTTTTTCCAATTTTCTGTAGACAATTATCCTTCTGCATCACTACCTACTTCATTATTTTCCACATCGAAAAATTATTCCTGTTGAATTTTTTGATCAAAAATTTCACAGTTACCTGAAAACATTGATAGTTTATAACCTCCACCACTTCAAAATGGTTTCTTTAATGATATCAATTTTTTTGATGTGAAGGATCAATCAATGTCTCAATCATAGAGTATACACAAATTTACAAGAATTATTAAAACCCAAAAACATGAATAAAATCGAGCCAGAACATAGTATGCTAGATCAACAACACCATCATCAACTTACAAGACCCATGTTTGATCAAACTCCTTGTATAAGTGAAAAAAATAACAATCACACCCCATTTGATTTTATCCATATGAAAAAAATCAAGCTGGTTCATTGTGAATGACAATTATCTTCATCTAGTTCAGACATAGATTATTTTTGTCTTAATTAACCATGTCCTAATCTCAGTATAGATTCTATGCTCAGTATCTAAAGGTGATTTTCTTTCCATCTTCACCAACGGCAACACCATCTCATAACGGTAGTCTCAGCACTGAACTTCATCGATGAAGACAACACTATGAAACATTGTGTTCTCTAAACACAGTGAACATTAATACGAAATTAAAATCAAATAAGTCATTCAATTTCACCTACTATCATACATGACTGGATTTCTTACATTGTAGGAAAGCCCCACTACCTCATAAATTCTGCACCATGACAGATGCTATGTCTTGAGTTCTAAATAATAATCGCTACAACTCAATCAATAATTCACGGTCCTCATCAACAATCACGTCCAATTCAAGTTAATCATTGTTCAAATCCTCCCCCCGATCGATTTCAACAACTTAAAATACCAATCGTCAATTTTTTTTCTTGCACATGTTGGAACAATTCATCGTCATTGGTTTGGAATGATCTATTGGAACATTTCTTAAAGATATCAAGAGCTCTGGTTCTCTTAATTAAATAAATGGAACTGATCTATTCATGGAGCCTTCAATGGGTTTCATCGATGGCAGCTCGGAATTTCATCAAGCTTATCTTGACTCTCGGTTCACTTCAATCATTTAGCCTTAGTGGCATCACAAGCATCATTTCAGTTGTCATCCTCAAATGATGTGTTCCGCTATTTACATTTGGATTCGGACAATTCCTGATCTTCTTTGCACATCCATAGTCAAAAATCACATACTATAAATTCTTTCATGAAATTTATCTTACACATGCACCCATAATTCCTAAAACATACCCCGAACAGATGTAATATATATATAAGTTATTAAATAACTTTGTTAATATATATATATATATATATATGATATGTATTTATTTGTCCAGAAACATTTTATTATTCGCTAAAATTCATTATGAATCTATTAAATGTCTTGAGTATTCATTGAATATATATCAATGAATTAATATCAATAAGATAAAATTTATATGGATACTTAAATATGACTGACTTGTTTCATTTCATAAAACCTTTTATGGATTACTATAACAGTTGATGTGATCCTTCCTATCACCTGACCCCCATACTCCCCAACATTGACCATATAGCTCCTCGACAACGATCTCCAATGACAACCCATACCCCCCTTTTTCTAGCTCTTCTTAGATATATTTCGTTGAATGTATATGACATATGTTGGATTTTTCAAAGGGGTTTAATGAAATTATATAATGATCATAGTAATTGGGTGTTGTTTTTTTGAATGACTTGAATTGTAAATATGATTCTGGATCTGAATATGTAGTAGAATCATTAGAAAGGGTATCATGCATTTCCTCTCACACCAATGTTGAGTCATCATCCCAGACAGTCGACTTGCATCTAAGGCGCATCATGAAATGGCAGAATTATGCTTGATCAGTGAGTTCCATCTCCCAATAGACACGATCGTGTTCCAACAGATGTTTCTTATCCAAAATTTAATTCAATGTAGTTTCTAAATTTATATGGTGTTGTTCAATGACATCTAGTCATCCTTGTTGGTGAGTTTCCATAGTACAAAATGAAAATATATGTTCGATTAATGGTGGGGTGGATGTAGAATGGTAGGAGGCACCAAATTGATTGGGAAAGAGGGACAATCAAAATTTCACAGATGAAAATAATTATATTCTCAGCATATATTACTATTGAAATTTGAAAGAAACAAGTAGAATGATTAATGAGAATCTGAATTACATGAGTTTTAGGTAAGCTATTATGCTTCCCCACCCAATCCTTGGGCACTCAAGAGATTAAATCTACCTACTCTATATTTCCCCTTGATTCTTATTTATAGGTGTATTACTAATAAACTCCCTAACTACCTTACGTGTTTTAATAATTGACTCCAAAACCAAATTTACCCATTTCCCATTTGTCAATACACCATCTACAACTCCTCCTTAACAAACACCCTATCCAAAGTCTTCGGTCATGGGTTAGTGCTTGTAGCATTTGGTGATAGATTTTTTTATGGTCAAAGCAAGTTTTTTTGTATCATTTTGGGATGGTTAGTATATGATGGAGTGATCTGAATCATTATTTATGTTATTAATTTTACTCAATCAGATAAATGTATACGATATATTTTTTGTGTCCCTCACACTCCTAGAAGTTTTAATGACCAATAACACAATTCTGTGTTCTAAAAATTTGTTTCAATGTACTTTTAGCTTTTATGTTTTGAGTATATTCGTAGGTGATCGACCGAACAAATAAAGGATGTAATGGCAGCATAGAAGGCCATCCTTAAATGTTATACTTATAGTTTCAAATGGCTAGCTAGAGTAAGACCACCGATTGGATAATTGAACCATGATAGCCCAGGTGATCATTAGGTATCCCACCAACCAGCTAGTGTTGGTTACCGACCAACCAATGGAGTCTGTCTGAAAAAGCATACTAGCCTTTTTAGGATTACCCCTCGAGCCTCTCTCAGATCCTAATGTCTATTATAGATTTCTAATTCCTAATGAATCACCATAGGACCCTGTGAGTCTATAAATATGACCACATAATGTCTTTGAATCACTCAGTTACTATTGGTTAAAAAAATTATATCCTTTTTCCTTCTCATTGATCCCATTTATGCTTCATATATTGTACTCAATTTCCCCATATATTATTTTTCATCTGCATATTTCTTTTATATTTATATTTTTTTTGAGAGATAGATAGTGTATTATAACAGGTTTTTATTAAACAAACATATCCTTATATGTTCTCCTCCTTGTGTGATCACTACCACAAAAGTAAGGCACTATAGGTTCTTTTCATAACCTCTAAAAATCAACGTGTGGTATTGGGTTTCATGAATCACAATTAAAAAAGAATGTGTCTTTATTTCTCTTGGGTAAAATTTATTACCATTAAAGCAGAGGGACTAATCTAATATCTCTCATGGCATTGAGAGGAGGATACGTAGGTGTTATTTTTGGCTGATTTCCTTTATAAAATTGCACCATGTCTTTTATATTTATATTTTCACTTCAAATACAATTTTTTTATTTTTTTATTTCATAATTGAATCACATTATTCATTTGAATTTTTAAAAGGAAATTAAACCCACTTTCCAGCTTACATAGACAATTGGTTGGTATTAAAGAAATCCTTGGTTCTAATCCTTAACCAGTTTCAAGGAACGATAAAAAAGGATGCACACAGCCTCTAACCCCAAGAGTGATCTCGAATGATATTCAGTAGAATGAGCACCATTATTTGATGGCATAAATTATGGATATTGGAAAAATATAATGTCTACATTTCATAGTATAATATGATATCTCATTTGGAAAATAGTTATGTATGGTTGTACACCCACTAATGAAAATGAGGACAAATAAACACCTAATGACCTAAAAACATTTGATCTTCATATCAAAAAAAATTAATACACTTCCTTTTGGTCTAGACCGCAATGAATTCAATCATATTTCCATGAAGAAAATTTCATGGTGATGTTATAACGTAAAATATTATTGAACAAGAAGATACTTTAGGTAGTTCCAATTTTTTTTCAACCATGTTAATGATAGTCCAATATGAATAATACATCAAAACCATGTCTGTTGAAGAACTCATAGGATCAATCAAGACCAATGAGATTTTCAATAATAGGAAAACCAAAAAATAATCCAAATAAGAAAAGATAATCATGAAATTTTATTTGAAGGAAATTGATGATGGCTTATTATAGTGATGGTGATATTGATCAACCTTTCAAGAAAATCAATATGTTGAAATGGTGTAAGAAATATCAACAATAAGATAAGAATTAGAACAAAAGTAAATAACATGATGTTTGAATCTTTGAAAGAAAGATAGGGGTCACATCAAACTATATTTCCTCATATTTAAAAATAAGATGATGTAAATAAAGAAAAGATGGATGTAACTCAAAGTCCCAACTTGTAGATATGGTGAAAACTCCCTCTCCTCATCTGACTGAAGTGATGATTGAAAAAAATGTTTCATGATTGAAATTCACATAAATTAAGAGGTAAATTCTACCTCTTCCTATAAATTAAACAACATTTCAAGTTAATTTGATTATGAAGATCAAATGAGTGATGGTGATCAACTAGAAAATGGATTTTTGTTTAAAAATTTAATGATCATAATAAACAATATAAGAAAAATGTTCAAGAAAATGTGAAACTAAAGGAGCATAATGAAATGACTTGTGATTTTCACTCACAAAATTATAATGATCAGGAAATAAGAATTAATTTATTATTTGAATATAGGTCTATAATTGAGTATAAATGTAAAAATATTAAAAAGGAAAATGAGAAATTAATAAATGAAAAAGCTATTATAGAAAAATCATAATCCGCGATTAAAGATAAAAAAAATTCATTTACAATGTTCTCCCAATGTTAGATTGGTTTAAATAAACGTTTTGGTTTCCAATATCATAGTAATAATCATTTTGTGATTGTTTTTTTCAAATCAATTAAGCACCACTAAAAATAAAACTTTTTTAAAAGTATTTTCTCAAGATAGTTTCTTTCATTATTCTCATAAAACCAAGCTTCCCATTTGTAAATGTGATTTAAAAAATTCATGATATGGTAAACCCAAAAGTTTAAATCACACATATAATATTTCCTACTTATTATCTTATACTAAATAAATATGGGTTCTAAATTCTATTTTAACTATAATATGTGGATCCTAATTTATTTTCGTACCGAGGTCTTTAGTCACTTGATGAATTCATAGTAAAAAATTATCAAGACAACATCCAAATGAGGAATAATTCATATGAGTAGTTGGTGATTGAGAAACATGTGTAGTGACTACTCGGGGTTTGACAATACTATAAATCATGATGCAGGCCATGTGACATTTCATGATTACTCAAAGAGTAAGACCATTGGTATAAGTACCATTGGGTTTTTAAATTATTCTATTATTTATGATTTTTTATATTTTAAAGGATTAACAATAAATTTCTTAATATTATCCAATTGTGTCATAGTTGTTTTAACATTTCTTTAGAAAATGTTTTTAATGTTTTTTATTACACTGGAATGATTTTATATTCAACTTTTAGGTTTAAAAATGTTTATTTTATTTATTTAAAACTATTTTTATCAAAAATATTATATGATTTTGTGAACAAGATAGTGAGACAAGGTTAAGGATTATAAGCATTGTTAATTGTAGCATGCACACAGATGTCAATCTCCACAAAAATAATTTATTATGAGATTTTATAGAATTGAATTTCAAAATTTACATATTATGTGGGTATTAAAAAATAGGCAAGTAATACAAAAATTAGTTTATATCAAATAAGTTTCCAAATATAAGGTCATTTGGCTTGTATGCCTTGATCTATTTGGACCATCCTAATTGGAAATTATAAAAGGTAACTCATACACTTTTGTAATTTTTGATGATTATACAATATTTTCTTGGGATTATTTCATAAATCATAAAAATGAGGCATGTTATGTCTTTATTTTATAAACCAAGAAGTTTAAAAATAGACCGTTATGAACATGGAATTCTCAATGGTTCAATCATTTTTGTCACTCCTAGAACCTCCTAATAAAACAGTTTTATTGAAAAATAGAATAGAAATCGTCAAGTGATTTCAAGAACACTATTGAATGATTTCAAACTCCCTTGATATATTTAGTCCAAGGTGGTCAATGTCCTTAGATATATTATTAGCCATGTCCTTCTATGGTCCATCATTAAAAAGAATTATTGTGTGATTTGGAAAGGTAAAACACCTACTCTTGGACATTTTAAGGTATTGGGAGATGAATTTTGTATTTTTAACACTACCCATTATTTTGGAAAATATGATCCAAAATCTAATGAATGTATTTTTATTGGGTACTCTAAATCATTTAAAGCATACCAAATTATTTATAAAATGGTCAAAACTATAGGAAAATCAATCTACATAAAATTTGATTATAATTTTTCTAATCCTCACCACAAAATTAATGATATTGATGATAAACTAAAATAATTGACCTTAAATGAACAATCTCCTTCTAAAGAAGTAGAAGTAGATAAAAAACCATTGTTTATCCCTTTAACCAAGTTATGAGTGAATTATAAATATCATCCCTTATACAATGTTATTATTGAATTGAAATAAGGTAAACATGAAAAAAAAATTATTTTAAATTAGGATGTTCATCGAGTTTTTATCTCACACCTAAACCCCCATAACATTGATGATGACATTAGTGATGAATATTGGATGTTAATAATGCAAGAGGAGTTGAACCTATTCAAAATTAATAGCATTTGAACACTCTTTGATAGGCTTTATGATCATCTGATTATTGGGTCCAAATGGGTTATTAGGAATAACAAGAAGAGTAGGGTTACATTACACGTAAATATATAGACTTTTAAGAAAATGTTATAACCCAACGAAAGGAATTTATTATGGTGATAACTTTTACTTCATTTCATGGAGATAATCCATTATGATCTTATTAGAATTCGCCACTAATTTGGATTTTATTATTTTTAAAATGGATATTAAAGGCATGTTTTTGAACGGTTTTATTTCTAGAAATTTTTTTTTGAACATCCTCTTGTTTTTTAAAATAAAAAATTTACAAATAAGTTTTTACAGTAATCAAGGCTCTTTTTAGATTAAAACAATCCTCTATGGATTGGTATGAGCTACAACTTAAATATATTTTTGAAAATGACATAAATAATGGTAAAATTGAATTCCACTTTCTTTTTAATGCATTCGTCAGATATTTTTAATTATACCATATTATTTTGATGGTGTCATTTTCAATTCTACCATCGAATCCCTTTATAGTTAATTTATAGATTTAATGAAAAAAGAATAAAAATTTTTTTATTTGGGGATCTAAATTTTTTCAATGGTTTTGAAATTTCAGAAAATAAGTATGGTATTTCTATTATCCAAAAAATTTACACCTATTATTTAATATATTTATTGGCATTGATAGAGTTAATGATATTATCAAACCCCTAAGTACTTTTTATAAAAAATGATTGATGAATCTAGCAAAGTAGTAAACATTAGACTTTATAGATGTATAATTGTCATACTTATTTAGCTTCTAGTGTCCCAAATGGATATTATGTTGTCTGTGTGTCATTTTTCTAGTTTTCAATCAAATATGAATGAATTTCATTTAAAAGTTTTTAATCCAATTTTCAAATTTTTAAGAGGTTCTTAAAATCATGAATTACATTATCCAAAAGGTGATTCATTTGAACACTTTAGGCATTCAGAAATCGATTTTGAGGGTTCCAATTACATTGGAATATTACATGTGGGACTTTTCATGTATATAGAAAAACACAAGTATCATGTAGTAAGAAACAAAATTGATTCTCCTTCAATCACTAATGTGGAATTTATATATTGGGAGTTTTCCCCAAATTATATTGATGTATAAAAACTCTTGGATTTTCAGCTTACATATGATCACATTCATATAATGTGTGATATCACTAGTGCCATTAGTATCTATATGACTCCAACTCAATACTCTCATACTAAAAAAATTGATATCAGGCACTACTTTTTAAGATATCACTTCCAAAAGGGTAGAATCATATTATAATTTTGAGCACCAATATTCACTTGGACAATATCCTCTAAAAACACATCATTCTAGAGCATTTTGTTTTTATGGAGGGGTTAAGAGTGACTTCCATGTGACACTCATATTTGGTTCAAGTATGTTTGAATATTTTCATTTCATTTATTTTATAGTTTATGTCCAATTTAATTTTGTTTTTTATATTTAATTTAATATTTGAATCATAAATTGATATATTGGTTGAGATTTTTTTCATTGAATTGGATATTCATTTAAATCATATTCATTAAATATAATTTTAATTTGATATTTACTAATTTGGTTGGTGATTTTTATCATGATCTAAATAGATCATTTTATCTATATATGTAGAGTTTATTTAACCATTTTATATATTTATCATTTATGTGTTATTTTTTAAAAAAAATTAATTATAATTTTATACCATAGGATCTCATTGGATAACCAATGGCTCATCAGTAGCTCACTGATGGTGAAAATGAAAAACATCACTTTTGAAAAATACCCACCAACCATCTAGTGTATCTCATTGACTCACTGGTGGTGTCAGCATAGACCCTTTTGGGATGGTCATGGGGATGTTTATTTAGGATTAAACCCCCATTCCCCACTGGATCCCACCCTATCTTTCCCTCTCACTCGAACCAGTAGCCTTTGGCTTAATTTTCTGCTCTGCATCTCAAATCTTTGGAAATACCCCTTTCTTTGTTACCTCATTTTAATCCCAATTCATTGTTTTATCCTTGATTTTACATGTTGATTGGTCACTCTATTTATTTCCAATCACTATTTACAATGTCCATTTTTTACAGTAACTTCTATTAATGGAAACATGATGTTCTTTTTCCTCTTCCTCCAATGGAAAAGTCAAGGACAAAGAACCATTTACCTCCCCTCCACTCAATAAATCGATTCCATTTGGGATGAGTGATGAGATGTCCTTGAATATATCGAATATTAAAACCTACAGATTAAATTGACTATGGAATGTAGGGTATAGATTCCCATATAATGTGAAAATGTGCTTTCCAAAAAAAACATAAAAAACATAAAAAACATACAAATTTGATCAAAAACACAAATTATTATTTTTAAGAACATGAGATGGGGAATCTATGATCATTTTATGAAATAGAAATTTCATGAAGGATTTTAGTAGTGATGTTGTGAATAAATAATGGGGATGAATGGGGAATTTGAATTTCTATTCTAAAAATATATTTCATCATTCATGGATAATTGATTCTGCCTCACGCATCAAGAAGTTTTTCTTGTAGTAGATTAAATTCACTAGTATTTTTCATACATAAATCATTAAACTACAACAAAAAGTGAAGTGTATTCAATTTTAAATTATGAAAAAAATGCAGAAATAATGAATGAACATAATCAATCTTATTCCCCCACAAAAATATTTAGTATGAAATAACTTTTTTATTTAATAGTAAAAATATTTCAATCCATGAAAAAATTGGGGAAAAAAAGATTAAGATAAGGAGTCATCCCTTGATTTTACTCTCTAAATCGAGCTCTTGGTTTTTCCTGTTGAGTAAACCTTTGCTTCATTCTACTATGAAAATCCATAGAAAAATGTGTGCATCTCTTGGGATTGTAAAATGATTGTCCCACTGGTGCAGCGATGAATACGAGATAAAAATAAAGTGAAAAATGCAGAAAAATAAATGACACCAGATGTAACATGAAAAAACCCCCAAATTGAAGGGGTTAAATACCATAAGAAAATAAAAGAATCACTCTCGGTAAAAGGGGGTAGACACTCTATTACAATTACATGAAAAAACCCTTATAATTTATTTCTTAAATAATGGGGAAACAACCACACAAATCACCACAAATTAATGTAGGATTCGAGAATCGGATGAGATGAAGAACACAAGAGATCCTAATTCCATATAAAGGAATGTGATAGCCCCTGGTAGGGCGTCGTTAATTCCCTAAAATACTATGCAAAAAAGTTATATAACTCAACTACACTACTCAATTAATGTATTAAAGTTGAATTTGAGATTGATTCATAGGGACGGTTAAATTATTTTAGTTATAATTTCAAAAGATTTATTTTTTTGATTTGAGAAAATTGTGAGGAAAGATTGATTTGATTGATTTAGAGAAAAGAAATGGTGAATGAAAAGAAGATTTATTGATTCTTTTGAAAACTAATTGTAAGAAGCGTTCCGGAGTAATATAGTTTCCAGGATTAGGTGCAATTAGATTTTAGAATGTAAATTTATTGATTCCTGATTGGTGTCAGCGTTGAGACGAGGTTGATCCAATGGTCATGATATGCCTTCTTCAATACAGTAATCCTCTATCTACATTGGTCCTGTATTTTAGGGTTTTTCAAATCATGTTTTTCCCAATAAAAATTTTAAACCTGATCTCCGCTAAAGTCGACAGTGTTCATGCCATCTTTAGGGTAGTCATTGCGCAATTTAAATGTCCCTTTTATATGTGAATGTCTATTGTCACGATAAATGAAAAAATGGATTGGATGTTTGAAGAATGAAATTACACAAACCAAATACATGAGTAATAAATTTATTTAAATCCAACACACATTTACCCTTCAGTTACAGCACCCTAGAATATGGCAGGATTTACCCTCATCCTAGTGATGAGAGGTTTATAGGGATGTAGAAAAGAGGACATAATATAAGAACTCAAAAATGGCATAGTAGCTTTAATCAAGCTGTTACATTTCAACTAAATTCAAATTCCCCAAAGGTGAATCTATGGGATCTATTTATAGTCACTGAATATGGAATGCTTTTCACTAGGAACGATGTGTACTGAAGGAACATGATGTGTAATTTCAATCCACTTGTTGTAAATCCAAGTGGCACATGTGTGTATCTCGGGAGAAAATGTGCAAATTTGACTACTTAAACGATTTCTACATGGACTACATGTGTCGTACATCTTTTCCATGTCACCTCCTCGTCTGTGAGAATCTTGTGCAAATATTTCACATAAATTTGAAATTTGACCACCATCACGTGGTGTAATGAAGGTACACGACATGTTATTGTAGTTCACAGTGTGTTTCCATGTCGTGGGTTTTTCTAGCAGTGGTCTTCTTCGACGATAAAGTCACAATGTGTACTTGTGGTACAAGAAATTTAACATCTCTTTTCCATTTTCCTTCTTCTCTTCATCATCAAATATTCATTATTGTTCCGCGAGTAGAGTGAAGAGGAAGAAATGGTCATTTGGCTCATATCTACACACCCTTTTGTTCCTTTTCCCCTGATTCATCGCTTCCTACCATAAAACATAAAACAACATAAATCATTCCAAAATTGGAATGATTATTCATTAAAATCCAAAAATAATTATTTAAAACACTCTAAAATGTATGCATGGTATATACTTATTTCCATGACATACCTATGTTTCTCATCTCTCGCTGGTGGGTGGTGGGTTTTCCACGAACCACCTACCACCCTAAACATGTCCCTTTTGAAATATCATGGTGTAGTGCCGTCCTACAAATAAAATGATACCGAAACATCTCCCACTTAAAGATTTTACTGAGAATATATAACATCTCAACACATCCATTATATCTACCAAACATGGTGCTCATATATCTGTAAGACCACTCGATGATCTACACCATTTGAACATTATGAGTCAACCACCTTTATTAGTAAATATATTATATTTTCTTTAGTATGAATTTTATGCATATCCAAACTTCCTTCCTCAAAAACATCTCGTACATTGTTATACTTAACCTCAATGTGCTACATCCTGTAATTAAAATATAGATTCCTTACAATGTGCAAGGCGTTGTGACTATCAAAAAACAATGGAATCTTTTTTTGTATGTTCCCGATCTCCTCTAACAACATTCTCATTCATGTATCCTCTTTATAGGCCTCTATAGCTACCATTTAACCTGTCTCCATTGTGGATAAAGACAAAAATAACTATAACACTGAAGTCTATATCATAGCTCCTCCTGTTAAGGATAACAAATAACCAGAAGTGGATTTCCTTTGGTCAAAATCACCGACAACATATGAATCAACATATCCTATGATAGTAAACTCTGATCCTTCGTTTACATAATGCAGCATTTTTGGTCTCTTTAATTTATCTCAGTATCCTCATTACTATGATCCAATGCTCTCATCCTGGATTTCCCATGTACAGACTAACTGCTCCCCCAACAAGTGAAATGTCTTTTCTCGTACAAACCATAGCGAACATTATAATTCATATAGCTGATGCTTATGGTAGTCGAGAAATTTCTATCCTCTCTTCTTCACTACTAGGAGTCATCGTGGAGGATAAAAATAAATTAACGAGAAGAGTGGTTGATATTTGATTATAGTCATGCATGTGGAAGCGTTTCAAGTCTCTATAAGTAATTTGTCTATGATGTCTAAATATTCCCATTATTCAAATCATGGTAAATCTATATACCAAGAATCTTTTTTTGTGGTCCCAATTCATTCATATCAAACTCCCTAGCCAACTGTGTCTTTGTCTGTTGGATCTGATCTTTTTTGGGGCCTATAACTAGCATTTCATCCACATACAATAGAATAATGAAGAAATTATTACCATCTGAACCTCTGAAATATGCACTTGGATCTAAATAAAGTTTGATTCATCCATGAATCATGATATAGGAATCAATTCTCTTGTACAAATAACTCGATGCCTGTTTAAGACCGTACAAATATTTTTTCTACATGTAAACCATGTTCTCTTTGTCTTCTTCAGAAAATAAAATTTGGTTGGAGCATATATATCACTTCACCAAGATCAACCTTGACAATAGAACTTTTAACATGCAAATCCTCAAGATGTAAGCTGTATATTCCAAACATCACCAGAACTAAAAGAATATTCATCAGTTTAATAACAGATGAAATTATTTCATTTAAATTTATACCATCATTATGAGAATATCCTTTGACCACCATTCATGCACGATATCATTTAACCGGGTTCATTCCATACCATTAGATCTTAAATACCCATTTATTTCAGTTATCCTACCTTCTATGAAGTAATGGAATAATATCCCAAGTGTTGTCCTGGTGTAGGGCTTCATGTTCCTCCTGCATTTCCACCATCCCTGAGGATACATATATACTATGGGGTGCCTCCTAGAGAAAAGATGGATATCCATCCTCTATCAATAATAAGTACATAATATTTCTCTCAGTGACACAGTTTGATTGCTATATGAGTGCACTTTTCTCCCGAGTTGATTGTCGTGGTCCATACGAAACTGCTAATTGATCTTCATGCTCAAATAATGCCTTAGAGGAAACTGGTTCTTCCTTGGATTTTTCATCTATTTCTACTTTTGTATTTTTTGTATTCTTCTTCTCAATGTCTTGATCATTTTTCATTTTCACCTTATCTTCTAAAAAATGACATCTCTTTTGATGATATGTTTGCAGCCAGTGGGTTCGCACTAACGATACCCCATCAAGTCATCAACATTCCCCAAGAAGATACATTTTCTAGACCTTAAATCCAACTTCGATATTTCTTGATCATTAAACAGTTCATATACAAGACATCCAAAATTATGTAACCGAGAGTGGTCAATGGGTTTACCTGTCCATATATCCATTGGTGCATTCAGATAATTCTCTATTGAGAGAGATCAGTATGATGACATAATTGGCAGTATTCACTAATTCTTCCCAAAATGTTCTGGAAATTCTTGCAGTATTCAACATCTCCCTTTTTCTATCCAACAGGGTACTATTCAACCACTCCGATGAACCAATCTACTGAGGAGTATACGACACTTTGAAATGTCTCTTGATTCCTTCTTATTGACAAAAAAGTATCAAACATATCGCTTGTATAGTCTTCACCATTGTCAGCCCTAAGACACATAATCTTCTCTCTAGATTGAAGCTCCTTTTACGCTTTGAATGTTTTAAAGGCTTCAAATGCATCAATCATTCACTATTGGGTATAAGAAACATATCCATGAATAATCATCAATGAATGATACAATGTACCTTTCCCCTCCAAAGAATATAACCAGTGCATGCCAACCGTCGGAATGGATCAATTCTAAAATCTCATTGCTTCTTTCTATTGATGTCCCGAACATTAAACTGTGTTTTTTTCTCAAAGCACAATGCTCACAAAATGGTAAATATAACATTGTAAGACCAGGAAGAAACTTTTTATCTGCATGAATCTTCAGGCCTCGTTCTGAGATTTGACCAAGCATCTAATTCCATAATGTCGCCAATGCTTCTGTCGAGGTAGTTGATGAAACAATTATCACCGCCTCAATGTATTATTCACCTATATGTTTGTATATGTTCTTTGAAATCTTATATTCCTTCATTAACACTAGAACACACATAAAAATTCACATTACTCCACTATGGGTGTGAGTCTAGAATCTGATGTTATCAAATTATCCTAAAGACAATATGTTCATCTGCAGGACCTTCACATGACGTACTCCATGGAGGGTTCGTATTATGTTATCCTGAATCATCCGATTGATGGTACCGACTCCAATGATCATCAGAGTTTGATCATTCCCAATGTACACAAGTCCTTTCTGGATTCTTTTATACTTGTCAATTCATTCCCGTGGAGTTGTCATTTGTCATTTTTCTCCTGAGTCGATAATCCATGCTTCATTGATATGATGTCTTCTTCCAGCAGTAATCTCTGCTTCACTAACTAGTATATCTCCATTTCCATATGTACTTGAGATATTCCCCTGAGAGATCATTACACTATTCTTCCTATTTCAACAATCCTTATTATTGTGCCCCCTTTTTTCCGCAACTGAAACATGTGGCATTGATCTTTTTTACTTCTTGATTTGGACATGCCATTATTTCATCTCCCACTAGAACCATGCTCCATCATCCTTCCTCTCTCCATTGACAGAGCTTTTTCCTAATGCGATGTTGTCTGTATGTCATCCTTATTCTTATGACGTCATTCTTCATCAAGAACCACATCAGTGACATCATTGAAGGCTATAATATCCATCATGATATTGTGGGTGAGGTTGATCATGAGTTGGTCATACGAATTTGTAAAACTCTAGAGTGGAATCTCTACATGTTCAGTATCCACAATTTTATAGCCCAACGCCGTGAGATGAGCGAACAAGGAATTGAGGTTGTTGATGTGGTCAATCACCAATGTTGACTTCACCATTCGAATAGTGTACAATTTTCTCTTCAAGAAAATTTTTTTGTGTATTGACTTGGCATCGTATAACTTCATCAGAGTATCCCATATTTTCTTTTATGTCTTTTTCTATCGAATGCACAATAGGACCTCATCCTCAAAAGACAAATGGATGCTGCCAATAACATTCTAATCAATGTCGTTCTTTTTCTCCTCTGTCACACGAACTGACTTTTTTCCAATTGTCAGTAGACAATTATCCTTCTACAGCACTGCATACATCATTATTTTCCACAATAAAAAATTATTCTTGTTTAATTTTTGGATCTCAAGTTTCACCGCCAATAGACTACATAGTCAGTTCATAGCCTCCACCATATCAAAATGGTGTATTTAATGATCCCAATAAATTTTTTCAGATGAGAAAGATCAATAAAAGTTGCAATCATAGAGTACACTCAAATTTACAAGAATTATTAATACCTGTTAACATGAATATCATTGAGTCTGAAACTCCCTCTGATACAACTTGTTTGGACCGTAAAAAGATTGGATCACCGATTCGGTGATAATTATGAGATAAAAATAAAGTAAAAAAATGCGGGAAAAAAACGACACCGAATATAACATTGAAAACCCAACAAATTGAATAGGTATAAAAACCACAGACAAATAGAGCGATCAATATGAGTAAAAGTGATTAAACACTCACTCACTATTATCAACAGAAAACCCTCATAATAACTATTTTGAATAATGGGTAAAACGCCTCACACCGTCACTATTGTAAATAGAAAACCATCGTAATATCTATTTTGATTAATTTGGAAAATCCCTCACAAAACAGCGTAAATAAATAAGGTTAGAGAATTGGATGGGATGGTGAAAATAAGAAATTCAGCTGTCTTTTATAAAAAATATTTCCATTTGTTGCTCTCTCGTAGGCAAGTGGTGGGTTGACCACCAACCACCAAACACCCTTAACCCGCCTCTTTTGACAAAGCAAGGGGCGGTGCCATTCCGCAAATAAGCTAGGGCCGACAGCATTTGAATACATCAATCCTTTTTCCATACTCAAAGAAATTATATCCAAAATTTTGTTTTTAGGTGTCGAATATTTTATATAATAGAAAATTAATCCAAGTGGCAGCCTCTAGTTGGACCTTCTGCAATTTGCAGGTGATCCCATCTCAGAATGCACCAATACACAAATTAAGTGTTCATTCTTGTAGCTTCGTAAACATCATCCAAAACACGTTATGCTTGATCAACTACATAATCATCAACTCGCGAGACCCATGTTTGATCAAACTCCTTGCATAAGTGCACAACATCTTAATCACACCCCATTTGATTTTATCTATATGCAAAAAATCAACCCGGTTCACTGTGAATGACAATTATCTTCATTTAGTGTAGATAGATATTTGTATCGTCTTCCCCAACCATGAATTAATCTCATTTGAGATTCCATGCTCAATATCTTAAGCAGCATGGGTTTCCATCTGACCAACGATAGCGCCTTATCATAACGGCAGTCTCAACATCGAACTTTGTCGACGATGACAACACTGTGAAACATTGTGTTCTCAAAACTCAATGAATATTACAATGACTTTCACTTGATCAAAGCCTTTGATTTTTACCTACCGTCATACATGACTGGATTTCCTTCAATAGTGGAATGCACCACTACCTCATAGATTTAGCACCACAACATATGCTAAGTCTTGAGTTCTCAATATTAATCGCTCCAATCCCTCAAAAATTCACAATCCCCATCAACAATCACGGCTAATGATGGTTCATCTTTCTTCGACTCCTCCCTCCGATTGATTTCATCAACCAAAAAACCCATCTTCAATTGGTTTTCATGCACAAGTGGGAATGATTCATCATCCTAGGGTTGGAATGATCCATTGGAACATTTCATAAAAATATCAGAAGCACATTTTCTCTTGTTTAAATAAATATAATGGATCTATTCTCGGAGCCTTCCACTATGTTCACTGTTGGAAGCTCATAATTTTATCAAGATTGGCCTGCCTCTCGGTTCACATCAGTCATCATACCTCAGCAGTATCTCAAGCATCATTTTTTGTGTCAACCTGAACTGATGTGTTCAGATAAGTACATTTGGATTCAGTTGAATCCCGATCTTCCTTGCACAGGCATAATCAAAAACCGCGTACGATAAATTCCTACGTGATATTTATCTTACACATGCACCCAATGTACCTAAAACATGCCCCCAATAGAAGTAATCTACATATAAGATATTAAATTCCTTTTTTAATATATATATTTATATATATATATGATATGTATTTATTTGCCTAGAAAAATTTTATTATCAGCTACAATTCATTATGAACCAATTAAATGACATGGATATTCATTGAATATATTTCAATGAATTAATAACAATATGAACAAATGTAAATGGATACATAAATATGACCGACATGTTTCATTTCATAAAACAAATTATGGATTACTAAAAAAATGGATGTGATCCCTCTCATTACCTGACCACCCTACTCCCCGACGTTGACCCTACAACTCCTCGACAATGATCTCCAACGGAAACCCCTCTCCCACTTTTCCTAGCTCCTCTTAAAACTGTTTCATTGAAGGCATATGACACATGTTGGATTTTAATAAGGGTTTTAATAAAATTATATATTGATCTTTGTAATTAGGGTGTTGTTTTTTTGAATGTCATGAATTGTAAATATGTTTCATGATCTGAATAATCTCAATTTTTTACTATCATTTGAGTGTGATAATCAGTTTCCAAAAAATATACATTGAAATTTGGATCTGGATTTACACATGATTGTTAATCTAGTTTTTTCATTTCTATATTGATTAACAGAGTAATTGGTTTGAGTAATTGATTTTATTTTGAGTCTTTCTTTCAACGTTTCATTTTTTCTCGCTACAATGATATTTTAAGTGAAAATTTTGGCATGGTTTAAAAAAGATGTTATGAAATATTTATAATGATCAACTACCCTATTGTACAATTTTAGAAATCCAATGATTTTGATTTTTCAATAGATTAAATTTCAAGCATGAATATATAACAAACGATGATTTCAAAAATAGTTTATTTGCAATTCACTTTATAAATAACCATGATTTATGTTTAAATTGTAATATTTTCATATTCTGTTGTCTTAATGTGTTATAAGTATATAATTAAAATTCATCTTATTTTGTATGTTCTAATTAGAAAAAAAATAGTTGGAATTATAATGTTAAACTAAAAAAAGTTTTAGTTTTATTTTTTATGAGAAATACATTTGTTTCATATTTGGAACGGTTGAAGTGATTTATTATTGTGGTTTTAAATTAATTTACATTTACCAAGAATATATTTTATATTGGAATAATGTAAGAATTTTGGAGATATAATAAAAGAGATTATGCCTTCATATAAAACCATATCAAAATTCTTGTTTTGAGATTCCGAAAATCATGATTTTCACAATTATTGAAATAAGAGGTATCAAAAATGACAATCATGTTTCTGCAATATAAAATAAAAATTATTAATATACAAAGCTGAAACGATAGAGGTCTTTCAATTTTGTATTGAATGATTTTTATGTTGAATTTATTTTTTATCGAATCAAGAACCTAACCTCATCAATAATGATGTTGGGTTATGTTTAATTTTTAATGTACTTGTTTGATTAAACATTTATATCTTTATATATGAATGTATAGGGAGAAGAGTGACAATCTAATTCTTATGTATAAAATATGTATTGATTTATCACGAAACACACCTCAGTATGCCAAGCATTTGATAGATTTTTTAGATTAATCAATTGCAAATTGATAAGTCGATGGTAGAAAATAAAATGTATGTTTCATGATGGTAAATTTAGGTAATGGTTGACTCCAAATGATGTATCTAGGAAATTGATATCGATATAGTTTCATGCTCGATGTGTAGTCGGATCTAGCATGGTGAATCGAATGTTATGGAATGTCAAAATAATAGAAAACTGTCAATGGAACAATAATTGGTCCACCACAAAATAATTCGAATCAAAATTTATTAAACAACATATTTAGATTTATAGGATACAATGTCTACGTTTTTTATAGATCAACAAAACATGTTGTTGATCTTATGCATTTTAATCTTGCTCAGAGTTTCAGGGCCAAAAAAATGTGTTTTATAAATTAGTTGAAGACAAGAATGAATAATTTTATGAATAGTGTGCCATGTATTTAAAATTATCTCCTCATCTTAAGTTTTATCATATCAAATGTCTCTATGGGAATTCTAAAAAATCAATGACCATGATTTTAGAGTTTCTTCATGATGCATTTAGTGAATCTAAGATCCCTACATCATTCCATGAGATGAAAAAAGCCATCAAATAAATTGGGCTTCATTATACAATGATACATGTATGCCCTACCAATTTCATTCTTTTCTAGGGAGATGATTCCAATAAATAAGAATGTATAATATTTCATACATGTAGATGAAATTTAATGAACAAGAACGAGAATATAAATTAATAAAACCCTAGAATGAAACAGAAGAAGAAAAATATTGACAAGGTATTGCATTACATTCCTCTAAAACCACACTTATACAGATTGTTTATGTAGTCTATGACTATATATTACATGAAGTGACATTCTTAAGATAACTATAATGGATTGATGAAACAACAAAAAGATTAATCATCATGGAAAATGACTGAGTTATAATATCCATATTTTTTATTGGATCCTAGGAATGTACGTTTGGGTTGATTTCTGATGGTCTTAATGCTTTTGGTACATTAAGTACAAATTTTAGCATTTGACCAGTTGTTTTGATCCCTTATAATCTACCTCCATGGATGTGTATAAATAAGACATGTTTCATTATATTGATGATTATTTTGGAAATAAATGCCTCGAAATGACATTAATGTATACCTTCAACCCCTAATCAAAGAATTACGAAAATTATGGGATGATGGTGTGGAATCATATGAAGTTTCGATGATAAATTATTCCAAATGCATGATTCATTAATTTGGAATGTTAATGACTTTCTTGGACTAGTAAATTTGTTTAGATGGAACACTAATACTAGTTTGGCATGTCCAGTTTGTAATTTTGATTTTGAAACTCAATGATTACAACATCGTTGAAAATGGTTTTTTATGACTCATAGTCAATTTCATGATGCTTCTCATAAATTATGTTTTAATAATGCATAATTAAATGGAGATATTTAATTGAAAAATCCACCAAAGGTTTTTTTGGTTCTGAACATTTGAGACAATTGATGAATTTCATTGAAGAATTTGGAAAATGTAATTAGTTTAAATAAGGGAGGAAAGGGTATGAGGTATAATATCGTGAAAATATGAACACAACATTGATAGAAAATGAGTATATTCCTCAATCTTTCTTATTGGGTGCTTGATTTGATATTTCATAATCTGGACTTAATGCATATTTAGAAAAACATCTGTGAAAATTTAATTTTTCACTGCATACTGAGGAGGGTAAATTAAAGGATCACAATGCTCATAAGGATTTGGAGAAAATGAATATAAATCATGGTTTGGGAGAAATTGAAAAAGGAATGTATCCTTTGACTAGAATGAAAAATCATGAGAAATATATATTCCTTATAATATTATAGAATGTAAAAGTACTAGATAGATATTCAATAAAATATCAATGTTTGTTTACTTAAAACAATGAAAGATACATGGATTGGAAATCATGACTAACATATTCTGATGGAGCAGTTGTTGTCGTTAGCATTGCATAATACATTACCTAAAAAAGTAATTATGGTTCTATGTGAGTTTGTACTTCATTCAATGCGATTTGTGGAAAAACTATAAATCTGGTTTAGCTTGATAAACATCAAGAATGATTTTATTGATCCCTTTTCATTTGTTGATGTTATTTCATCCTTAATTCTTCATAGTCATGATTCATTTGACTATTCATTTTGATGAAAAATATAAACATGGTTAAATGGTACACTATCAATCAATTTAACTGTTTGAGAGGTACATTGATATTATTTTTATTTTCATTAGTGATTTCAATTTTATCAAATCATTGAATAATTTTTTTTATTTTTTTTATTATTTTCATCACTATGTACTTACAACATTTTAAATCATATGTGAGGAATAAATCACAATTAGAAGGCTGTACAGTTGAAGGTTACAATGCTGAAGAGTGCTTGAACATCTGTTATCGCTATTTAAACGAGTCTGAGATGAGATTAAATCATGTTGGATGTATTGATGACATATCCAAAATTTCTCATATTAAAAACTAGTAATGAATATTTCCATCCATTGGATGTCCAATTGGAAAGGGGCAAAATTTTACACTGATTGAATTTTAGTCACTATAAGAACATATACATGTACTACTCAATAGTCTTACTGTAGATCCATTTATTAATAAATTGTGATTGTAAACAATGAAACGACTAATGGGTTGAGCTTGATATGAGTAGGAATTAGCAGAACATGTTAACAAGGAGATTATAGAATAGTTCTCATATCATGAATGTATATAATAAAATTTATATTATTAACATGTATTTATTTTTTATATGTTAAAAGTAATGTGTTATATCTTATTATATTGATATCTAATGTTGAGAATCATGCTGAAAGATTTAATGATATGATGTTTCTGGATCGAGGTCCTCTAAGGTGGTAAAGAGATTTGATGACTAAAATATTATTGGATACATGTTTTTTACCATTTAACATTAATAATACTTGAAAACCTTAAATAGTGGTGTATTTTCAATTGTATATGTGAGATGCATTGGAAGGATGAATGATATAATTGAATTAAACTATCATGATCAGTTTTCAGTTTTCTTATTCATATTCATGTTGCTCAATATTGATAAGGGTATAATGAACGATTTATTACATTTTACTTTTATCAAATTTTAATTCATGATCAATACTAGTGAGCATGAAAACCATGATCCATTTATCTTGTCCTTATAAAAAATATTGTTTATTATGTGGATGATAAAATAAATGAAAGTTGGAGTGTTTTTATTCAAATAATATTGAGAGACTTATATGATATGGGGATGAATATTAATTGAAACTTTGTGATAGTGAACCTCATCAACAAAAAAAATATTGAACAATTTTTTCCTAAAAATAATAAAACAATAGAATTTGCAAGATAGAGTGAAAATGAGGAACTTGTCGCAGTGGAGGTTGATAACAATGAAGAAAATGAAGATGAATATAATTGAATATATAAATTGTTAATGAAAATATATTATAATTTATCATTGATAAGTGTTTTGTATATATATAAAGTGTTATACATTTATAAAAAATTCCTTCTATTTTATATTTTTTATACATTTAATATATATGAACCATTTATATTGTAGGAATGTTGAGATCAAAAAAAACTCAAGATCCTAGTTGAGCAGTATCTCAGAGTACACCACCACTATCTTTAGCTTTTGTGGATTAGAGTGATTTTTTTACCAATACTACAAGAGAACTAGTCTTTTCCCTTGATTTTTTGTATCCCTCCACCAAATTCACCTACATAGATGGAGCAGTTGGTGACCCCTCTATACTGGGGATACTGGAATGTTACTGATGCTATAATGTATGTTATTTCACAAAAAACTATATATTTTTATTAATTATTAAATTCATTCATCAAACAAATACATATAACAATATAAGGGTTCTAAATATTAACCAGGAAGAAGTGTGGGACCTGAAGGAATTCAAGATTATTATCATGACCCGACCAACCAGGGATCGACAAGTGACTACCCCATGCCCACCTCCAATAGGCCAGGGGCTGGTGGCTAGAACCAAATAGGATTATCCCAAAAATGGGAAACATTAGTCTAATATACCTACAAAGACACAAACACATCTCCATGAACATTGAATGATGAAATGTATAAAAACTAAAACAATTCGATGCATACATCTATAAACTATCAAAAATATTATGATATTAATGTACTAAAATCAAAAAGGGGACAAATAAAATCCCAAAAATACTATAAAGAGTCCAACCTTCCCCAAGGATGAGTATTATGATCAAATGAAAGTTCCCAGAAAACACCTCAGTCTATCAAGATCATGCTATGCTCCACCTGCTCCATGTCATCCAAGGAAACCATCAAAAGGGTTGTCATCTTAATAAGACACAATACATGCAGGAAGTACCAAGGTAGGGGTGAGAATAACAATAACCAGTAGGATACACTGAAAATAGTAAACATGAAGCATAAATTATATCAATATCAATCAAATATACAACAATAAATTTATAAGAGAAAACGCACAAATATACTCATGATGGACACCGCACCACGAAACGATCACAACCAACTTGCAGCCAAAAGATAATGCTCAAATAAATGCTCATTCTAAATGAATCTACACCACGATCCATGAAATCAATAGATACTCTCATCAAAAACGTCATGATCATTAGGACTCACCTAAGAAATATCACTACTCATAGAAGGCCCAAATACTTAGAAAGGGGTTACACCTAGAACCACTAGTGGGCACCACAATCCTAATCTTGATCAACCAGCTACATAAGGGATTGTATGCCAATGATACCACAAATCCTAAAAATATGACCTACTATATGGAGGATCAACACCATGCACAAGGAGGTCATTCAAATTATAGAAACCCCACCTATGGAATAAAGAAGATAAAAGATCACTCACTAGTCTTACGAAGGGACACCATGAACTCTATGTGAGACTCATCCTCTAGAGGGGATCAAAATCCCATGATGTAGATATAATTCTGCACTATACCCTCAAGGAAGTGGACTAAGGGAACACACACAACTATTAATTGTCTAGTATAATTTAATGAAGGGATATAAACACCCTTTGAGGAGGTAAACAATGTGTATTGAGGGTACACGACATGTCCAACTGTCCTTAGGTCTTACTGTATGGTAATGCATGACATGACATGTACACCTCAAGATACATGGTGTGTGAGTGAAATGCACGATGTGTAAAGGTCTCATGACACCTACCAGTGATGTATGGCCATGTCCCTTAGGTGAATTATTCCTCTCTCTAATGATGCCCAATCGATGTACAACATTAACCTTAGTCTTTTGGTGTGATGGCACCCCCCCCTCCTTAGTGGACTTAATCTCAATACTGTTGGGTCCTATAGGTCAGGTATCTTACGCGGTGTTGCGGTAGTCTGGGACTCATGAGGCTCAGTCCTCCTATCCTTCTCCTCCATCTTGGGTCATGGATATTATCTTCATTCCGAAGCCAAGGCTATGCATATTGGTATTAATCTCTACCATCTGATGGGGTTATCTTTATCTGAAGTCAAAATGGATTCTAAGATCCTGCTCAATGCGATGAATGATTCATGAACTCCTCTTAGTCTATAATCTATATTTTCAAATATTAAAAAAAAGCATGATCACCAAAAACACTAAAAGTCACACCTATCGTGAGGGTAAAAAATTGGAAGATCATCTGGCTTCGACGGAGGTTCCTAATAATGACCATGTATGGCTCCGTAATATTGTTATGTTGAATCCCGAAGGGCTTAACCTAATTAGAGGGTATGCCCTCGGCCTCCACAATTTTAGTTTCCCTAAGATTTATTTCTTCCTTGTTTCCATTGTTGACTTCTATGTATTGAATTCTTTCTAATAAAAAATTAAATTTGATGATGATGACATGTTTTTTTAAACTCCAGACAAAACCCTAGCACCATAGTTTGGGGCTTCTGCATGGAGGGTAAAACCGGATTACATGATGTGTGGATCCAAATATTCATGATCTATTGGATCACCCTCAATGTCATCCTATTCATCGCAGGATCTATATCCCTTTCCGGAACATTTATATAGGGGGTCATTCAAGCCTTTCCACCATCTATAGCTTGGATCCTGGATCATATTTTCTCAAAAAATGTCTCATCGATCCATTCATTATCATGCATCAAAATCCATGAAGAATGATATCCAAAAATTCATTTGATTCATAATTGATCATCCACCACTGTCATCAAAACTCGATCACACCATTGACCATAAACGACACACATGGCATTGAACCATTCCACTGGAAAACAGTCAAACAATGATCTAAAATCGGGTATTCATTGAACGATATACCAATAGAAACAACCATTATGGACATGCGAAGAATGATGAAAGGAATCCAAAATCCAGAAAATGTGTTGAAAAAACCTTATCCTTTGTTCATTTGGCCTTGATTCATTGTCGTAGAAAAAGATAATCGTATAAGAATAAAACATAATGAAAATATATAATTCCATAAATATAAATCTACCGACGATGCATGTATCAATTATTACTGTGGAATTGATCCAAATTCATCCAATATTATGAAATGGGATGAGAAATGTAAATCATCATCCTACCTAGAGTGTTTATTGGTCATTGATGATGAATGGTTATGTGCTTCCATCATTGATGATATCCACAAACTCCATTGGTGCAACGATCCACGATTTGATCCCAATTCATCGTTGTTCACAAAGAACACTATCGTCTAATGGAATCTAGATCTCTATGGATTAATGGACAACCCCGAGGCACACCCCATATGAATATATTTAAAATGGAATAAAACAGCAATTTCAAACAACATAAAATAAATCATTAAATTTATTTATTTTATTAATTATGTGCTCGTGAAAACATTTTCACAAACACCATGTGATGTGAATGATTATGTTGTTCCAAGGTAAAACATGTGTTTCAAACGCAATGGATCTTTAAATTTTTTTATTTGGTAGCACATCCAGTTGTTATTAAAAAAATTTAGAAAAACTACGTGTGAGTGTTATTTAATATATTTAATATATTTCAAACATTTATTCTGAGAAAACTAGTCCACAAATTCACATACATTCTGAACTCATGGTATAAAAAATAATCCATATAATATAAAAAAAATAATACAAGGAAAAACCACATCATTAAATTTTCACCACATTATATTTTTTTGTACTGAAAATAGAAAAACCTACTAAAAAATATAATGGTAATGGGCATTCATATGGGTCTCCCACTCCCATATGCTCTTCTAAATATTCATGTGTTCCCACCATATATCACTAGGGGAGTCAATGAACAATGAGATTTCATCTCTTATTGAACCATGATCTCCACCAGGTACTCAAAAAGGCAGTTCAATCCTTGAAGTCCAAATCACCCAGTCGATAACATGAAATTGGTTATGCACATATCTCCTTAGCTCTGATATATAGAAGGCAACGTGTATCCAATAAAACTATGGTGGTGGAGATAATTGGTACCACACCTCACCAACTCTATACAGTGTCTGAAAAGGACCAATGAATCTCAGTGATAACCTACCGCCCTGGCCAAATCTATGCAAGACACATTGTGGCGAAGCCCCTAGGAACACATGGTCTCTCTCATTAAACTACAGAGGTCATCATCGTCGATCCACATAAGACATATGATTCCTCTGTGTGGTCTTCATCTAGTCCTGGATGATCCACACATTCTCTATAATATTTCACTCCAACACCAATCCATAGACTGATGACTCGCCTAGACCAGTCTAACAAAGTTGTGACCTACAAGGTCACCCCATACAAAACCTCAAGTGGTGAATACCAATGATGTAATGGTATCTTATGTTGAATTCAAAATCCACTATGGGTAGATGATCCTCCTAACTATGAACAATGTCCAACATGCAATCCCACATTATTTCCTCCATGACCCGAATGATTTTTTATGTATGGTCTCCATTATGGGGTTGAAAAACCGTGCTCAAACAAAAATGAGTCCCAAAGGCCTCCTGCAATCCCCTCCATTACTGAGATGTGATGTGATTATCCTGTCTAGAGACCCTAATCCAGGGAACTCCATGGATTTAGACTATCACTTACACATAAATGATTCACAGCCTCTCAACTAAACACTACACTCAAATTGAATGTAATTGGGTCATCTTGGTGAGTTGATCTACGATAAACTAGGAAGATATAAAAAACATCATTGTCCACAATGGAATAATACAGTGAGGCTAAATCCTTTGATTCCTGGAACCCCAATTGTGAAAACAATATCCAACATAGAACTTCTTCTACCATGTTCCAATTCACAAAAGTACATACATTCTCTATGTTATAATCCTAGAGGATCTCTATCCATCACATCTATCTCAAGTTAGGATCCTTATGTGAGAATATATACTTTATACTCTTGTGGTAAGAGTAAATGATATATCACTCACCAATTAGGAAGTATCACAACATCTTCAATGCGAAGTTTGTCACTATTTACTCATGTTCATGGAATTCATAGTTATAATAATGTGGTCTTAAATGATGAAATCCATATGTAAAAACCATACCCTTATACATGAAAACACAACCATGTCTGGATCATGATGCCTCTTAGAACACTATTAACTTGAGCCCCTCCTTTAAAAATCTCAAGATGAGAGTGCACTTCCATCTCTTCCTTATCTCTTAAAATCACTACCATATCTATTTTTTTCACAATAAAGTCCAACATTTCCAGAAAAAAGATTAAAAGTGTGTCTCTACTCTAGATAAATTTTTTACAAGCCGTATATAATACCTTTCTAACCCATGGAACCTGTACACATTTGTAACATTATTGGGTGGCTCCCAAGCATGCACTGACTCATCCTTCACCAGGTCCACCACTAATCCTACCTATGAGACGATGGGTCCATGGATGTGGACATCTCAAATCAAAAACTGACACTTTATGATATTCTAATAAATCTAGTACTCTTGGAGTGTGTCTAGGACCATCCTCAAGTGTCCTACATTCTTCTCCTCAGACAAAAAATACACTAGAGTGTCATTGCTCAATACTACCATAATGTAGTATATGAAAGGTGGAAATATCTAGTTCATGAGTCTCATGAACACTGTTACGGAATATGAAATTCTGAATGACATCACCAAGTTCACATATTGAATATAGTGATATCTAAATGACTTCATTGTTATATCCTCACCCCGTACTCATAGTTGGTGAAAGAAAGATCAGAGGTCAATCTCTAAAAACCATCGCGACCCTCTAAACTAGTCAAAGTGTTTGTTGATCGTTTGTGGTGAATACATATTCTTCATGGTCACATTATTGAAGCACCATTAATCCACACATAAACTCAAGCTCCAATCCCTCGTATTGGAAAACAAGATTGGGGCTGATAAGGGTGAAAAATTAGGTCTCACGAAATCCTTTCATAAAATCATCCAACTGAACCCTCATATCATGAATCTCTACAAAGGTCATCTAATATTTTGGTACAGATATCATGGTATTTCTGGGTATTAAATTCATTCAAGGAAAAGAACAGTTTTGATTTTTATTTTATTCATTATTATTTATATAATTTTATTACATGTCATTGTTTTTGTAACATTTATGTATCCATTAAAAATATTAAATTTAATCCCCTAACTATCCAAGTGTCTCCACAACATTATTTTTTCTAACATGGACGACTCCCTGCATCGTCTAATACCTATTGAAATCCCACCACCTCTCCATAAAATCATTATCCTTCTTCGTATTCATCACATCATATCAGTCTCCTCCTTCTCATCGGCTACCTCCTCCACCTCGACCTCCGCCTTGACTCCACATCGTCCATGGCCTCCACCTAGACTCCTTGACCGGCTCAACCACGACATTGTCCTCCCATGCATCAACCTCTACCTCGGCCTCTGGCTTACCATAGTTGTGACGTCCCGGTTCTGGGTGCCACTCAATGGGTTCCCTGAACCTAGTTCGCCACATAACCTCAATTTCATTTCCCTAAACGCCATAGGATGCCAACTCACAGCGAGGGCCTGGGTCTGATAGTGGGAAAACTATGACCTCATTTGAAAAAATGTAGTACAACAGAATATAATAAATCATACAACAATAGAAGAAGTAGTAGGAGAATATATATAACTGAAATGGAAATCTGTTAAAAAGGAAACCAATAGTCGTATATATATGAAGATGCCACATGTAACTATTCTATAAAATAGCCAGAACATGTTACATAACAGTGAAATACAATACAAATCAAGGCAAAACCAAACAAAACTGCTGGTAGCATCACAATACTAAGCCAGTCACATGCTCCCCCACTCCTCAGCAAAAATCAACTACCTTTATAGGGACTCTTTCCCCTATCCACACCTACAGAAACATAAACTATTTAGGCCAAAAAACATAACCAAAATAGGGTGTGAGAAATAAATCCTAGTAGGCACCCACCAAAGGACCACGCCCAACTATGTGAATGCATGAATGAATAGTGTGTAGTATTTAAAATTACATAAATTAAGCAGTTCTGAAAAGTAACTAACATAACCAGTTATATGGCCATTTAAATATCCATTTAATTATTTAATTCAAAATATCACAATACTGAATATCCTAATCAAATAGTTAGAGTCATTAGACACGCGAACCCTTTCCCTCGGGTAATCAGAATATGACCCACAAGAAAATTCCCTCAGGCGTAATAGATATTGCTCTTAGGCATACAAGCGTCGCCCTCAGGAACATATTCTATTGCCCTTAGGCACAGAAGAAGTTGCTCTCAGGCCGAAATAACCACTGCCCTCAAGATAAAGAAAACACTTACCTCATGCTAAACAAGAAACCGGGCCATGCCCATCATATAAATAAGTAGTTCAAATACAATTCTTACCAAGGAAAAAGTAATGCATAATATAAACAAGGAATACCCTTGGGTATCCTGGCCGAATGACTAAATAGAGGAACACACCTTCGAGGTGGTCCTGAATCTAAGAATCAATCCCAAACAAGAGTTTATTATCACAATTAATTACCTATTCAATTCAAGGTATTTAAAATAGCCATGGCCTCATCCACAGTACACCCTAATATGGGTTCGTGGCACAAATGATACACAAAACACACAATAATTGGAAATAAACACCATGCCACCTACCATAAACACTAAAGAACGTTATACCCGAACGTCGACTCTAGAAACACTGAAGAAAGGCGTAGATATGGCTTAAGAAGAAAAAATACTCAAATGTAAATAACTTTCCCAAAAAAAGAATTAGTAAGAATGACTTAAGGATAGAAGAGGCCATACCCTTTCGGTTCCAACGAGATCATCCGAGGCAGAAACAGATTCCTGGTTTGCGATCGACTGATCATCGAAGTTTCGGTCGTCCACTCCGGCTACTTCATCAGGTTCGAAGCCTTCCCATTGAACAGGGGAGGCTAATGCCTGTTTTATGCGAAACAAACAAAGTACATGTCATGTACTTCCGTGTACATGGCTTGTTTTTCCAATTATTAAATTGTTCACCTGGTGGCTTCCCACGAGCATGGCACTGCTCATCTGCCGACATGACTACACGACTTGTCTTCATCAGTACACGGCGTGTTCTATTGAACTGCTGGCCAACACTTTACTATTTCACCTGTCGACTAACTACATGGCATGTAATGGACCAATACACGGCGTGTAATCAGTTCCTACACCCTTCATCGCCGACATGGCCACACGCCCTGTGTACCCATCCAACATGGCCAAAAGTACCAGGCGTGTGGAAAAGTACATGGCGTGTACCTTCCAAAATTTTGGATTTTCTCCATTTCCCTTATTCTCTCGAAATCACTTAAGGAAAATAAAATAGAATAAACTTGTACCTCATAAATAATAACTATGTTCTTTCAAACTTCCCTCTTAAAGCAATTCGTCCCCAAATTTCCCTTCTAAAGGTGTTGAAGATATATTTGTGAACATCTCCGGCCACTAAGATTGTACATCGGTCTCCCTCTCCTAGTTTTTTTCATGTACTCGGCCATGCGGCCATAGCACCTTTACGAGAGGAACAGTCTAGCTTTGGAGATCCTTCATGCTCCTGTCAACGATACAGATCAAATTCTCTTGAAAGGACACATCTTTTTCTAGCTCAACCTTTTCTGGATGAAAGGTGTGAGACGTGTCTAAATGATAGCTACACAACTGAGACACATTGAAGATGTCGTGCATGGAGCGGTACTAATGCAGTAACTACAACCGGTAGGCAACCAGCCATACTCTCTACAGACTCTAAAATGATCCCACATACCTCGGTGAATTTTTACCCTGTCTCTTGATCCTCCTGTGTCTCAACCTTAGAGAAACACGCAAGAAAAACAAATCCCCGACCACGAACTGCAAAGGTCATCTATGGTGATCAACATAATATTTATGATGATACTGCGTGGTAGCCATCCTCTTCTAAATAAACTAGACCTCCTCAGAAGTCTCCTGCATGAGAAGTGATCCCATTAAAGCTGCCTCACCGACCTCTAACTCGCACAATGGTGATCGGAATGGCCTATGCTGCCATATCAATAGTAGCATGAAAACAATTGTTATAAGAAAACTCGACCAAGGGTATATGCTTCTCCCAAGATCCCCCAAAGACCGAGATGCATGCACGCAGCATGTCTTCAAGAACCTGTATCGTACGATCTGACTGGCCATCAGTCTGAGGGTGGTAAGCTATGCTCAGAAGCACCTCTGTACCAAGCACCCTCTGAAAATTATTCCAGAAACAAGACGTACAATGAGCGTCTCTATCTGAAACGATAGAATGAGGAACCCCATGAAGACGTATGATCTCTCAATTATACATGTTTCTGAGCTCATCAACACTAAAGGTATCCTTAATCAACAATAAGTGAGCAACCTTTGTGAGTCTATCCACAACAACACACACGACATCATTGCATCTAGGTGACCTCGACAACCCAGTCACGTAGTCCATCGTGACATCATCCCATTTCTACTCTAGAATGGGTTACTACTTCAAATGTCAAGCTGGTATCTGATTCTCTTCCATCACCTACTGATAGGTGGAACACCTCATAACAAAACCAGCTACATCTCTCTTCTTACCCGACCACCAGTACTGACGTCCAATGACTAGGTACATATTGGAAACCTCGGGATGAAATGTCCAAGATGAAAAGTGAACCGTTAACATCAGCTCCTCGCATATATCCCCTGGAACCCATACTTGTCCATGGAAACATAGAATTTCGCCATCACTTATCGTCTGATCAGGTAGAGGGTCTTCACTTGCCACTGACTCTCGTAGAACTAGGCCTTCTGAATCAGATAGTGGTCTCATCCTCACTCTATATAGTAGGGTAGAATTCACAGCTAAAGAAGAATGATATGTCTACCCATGACTATCGGGCACTGCCAAATGCTTCTCATAGTATAAATCCATAAGCTACCATTCATCACTAGCCTCCTGCACAACCTGTATCTGAGTCCTCCTACTCGGTGCATCAGCTACTACATTACATTTACCGGGTGTATAGGCAAGCACAAAATCGAAGGACTGTTGGTACTCGACCCACCATATATGCCTCAAAGTCATGTCACATTCAGTAAAGATATACTTGAGACTCTTGTGGTCGGTAAAAACCACAATATTCTCTCCCAAGATATAATGTCTCCAACAGTGTAACTCATGAACAAATATGGCTAACTTGAGATCATGCATCAGGTAATTCTTCTCATGTGGCCTCAACTGCCAGGACCTGTACACAACAAATCGATCGCCCTGCATCAACACTGATCCCAGCCTAATACTAGATGCATCACATTAAACTATATAGCTCTTCCCTTGTTCTTGGAATATCATGACTGGTGCTGATGTAAAAATTCCCTTTAGGTCCTAAAATGTTGTCTCGCTATCTTCCGACCAAACGAACTTCACACCCTTCTTTGTCAAACTCATCAACAACACTGCTATGCGGGTGAAGTTCTGTATGAAGCGTCTGTAGTAACTAGGAAGCCCTATGAAACTAAGTATCTCAAACATGTTCATAGGCTACTCCCAGGAAACTGCTGCTCTCAGCTTCCCTGGGTCTACAGAAACTCCTACCTATGAGATAATATGACCCATGTATTGAATCCAGTCCATCCAATAGTGGCACTTTGAGAGCTTAGCATATAGTTGATGCTCACTCAGTGTACTCAATACAATCTCAAGATGGGTTGCATGGTCGTGTTGAGTGTGGGACTACAACAAGATGTCATCCATGAATACTACCACAAAATAATAAATATTAGAATTGAATGCACGATTTATTAGAGCCATGAAAACTACTGGCACGTTCATGAGTACGAACGTCATAACCAAGTACTCGTACATGCCATATCTACTCCATATTGTTGTATGCTATATATCTGGTTGTCTCATGTGCAGGTGATGATAACAAAATCTCACTTCAATCATTGAGCACTCTCGTTCTCTACAAAGTTGATCATAAAGAGCATCAATCCTCACCAAGGGATATCAGTTCTTAAATTTCAACTCGTTCAACTTTTGATAATCCACAAAGAGTATAAGGGTATCGTATTACATTTTCATAAAAAGGACTAGAGAACCCCAAGGAGAAGTATTGGGTCGGATAAAACGCTTTGCCTATAACTCCTCTAACTGCCTCATGACCTCCTGCAACTCAGGTGTAGCTATCCTATAAGGAGGAATGGACATCGGTGCTGCCCCTGGCACAAGCTCGATAAAGAAATCCACCTCTCACTCCAGAGGTAGACCAGAAAAGTCATCGGGGAAGAAACCCTTGAAAAAATTAACCACTGGAGGGAAATCCATCTTACAAGTCCTCTAATCATCCAGATAAAAACTCGCAATATGGGTTGTGACTCCACTTCACCCACGATTCTCTGGTCCAGCTCGATTCGCCTGAATGTCGCATTCACCCTTGTGTAGAAACTCTCAATCCTCTGGTGACATGAAACAAACCCTGCGATGATAGCAGTCTTCAAAGACTCGAAAGGGAACCAACCAGTCCATTCGAGAATGGTGTCATAAGTTGTCATCTCTAAGACATAGAGGTCCCAACGAAAGTGACACCCACTAATATCTAGAGGGAACTCCTTGCACTATCACATATATGTCATTATCATTCCCAATGGAGTGTCTAGCATCATAACATCCGTAGAAGAAGAAACAAAGAGCCCAAGGATCTTCACAACAGGTACAGATATGAAACTCTGTATAGTGCTAGTATCAAAAAGTACTGATGATAAGACAGAAGATACTATAAAAGAACCTCTGACTATTGAAGGTCTGGGATCCTGCTTCTGCTGGGTCTGTTGCACTGCATATGCCTGCCCAGTGCCGTGGCCCTGCGACAAAGCATGGCTATCCTGAGCTATCACTTCCTCCTGCCTCTGAGATCTTGGTGTCTGGCTACTACGTCCACGACCACCATCTCTTCCTACATGCCCTGACACATTCCAGTTCACTATATGGTAATAAGCCACTGGTCCTGCTTCCGCCCACAGAGTCTACACAGAACCCCTCTCACTATCCACTGGTAGAAACGTCCTGAAAATGGTTTGCAGATGACTCATCTTGCTACAGGCTTGGCACTCAACTGGGTCTTGTGGACACTATGTCCACTTGTTCCCCTTTCTACCACACTGGTAGCACATGTCAGGGCCACCGAAAGCAACTGCCTGGATAGTACTGCATCTATGAGAGAAACTCATTTGTCGCATCCCCATACCAGTGGAAATAGTACCAGAAACTAATGATGAACCGCCTTGGCTCACACTACTAGCTTCCCACAGGTTCTTCTCTGTAATCAGCACATGATTGACAATAACATGTACTGAAGGCAACCTAAAAAAATTTACCATTGCTTGAATGACATACCAAATACCATCTTCAATGCGCCTGGCTCTTAACGTCCCATCACCCACCAGAACGGGTGCAAAAGGCTGAAGCACGGTGAATGGAGAAGAATAGTTTAACCCTAACATAGCACCCTGCTGATAATTCATGAACTCTTAAGCTCTATCTGCCCTCCGCGTCTCTGGGAAAAAGAAGTCATAGAAGACTGACTGAAAATCCTCCCACGCCATGTATCAGTGATGCTCTGACTGGGTGGTAACATCCTACGACCTCTTGGTAGAATCTCATAGCATTTAAGTCTCAATCTTGACCATCCACTATGGAGGTGTCTCAAGATGCTCTAAGATAGTCTCCATCGATCCTGGCCAAGACTCCGCAGCCTGAGATCCGCCATCCCCTGAATACTTAGGTCGATGCTTCTGCTAGAAGATACGAGTCAGCTCATCCATAGATGTGGCTGTTAGCGATTCTCCCTGAATGATCTGCATGAACCGCCAAAAGCCTTCACGGAACTACGCCTCCACACCTAGGTCTGGTATAATGGCTGGCGCCACATCTGGCCATGATGGACAATCAACTGGTAGCCCATGGCCCACCATTTCTGGTGTATAGTCGTTTCCGCTCTCCTGGAGAATAACGCGTGGTCTTCTAGGCAGCATGACACTACAAGGTCAAAACACACCTTAGATTCAAGATTAGTAAGATTGTATGTGAATGAAACTAAAAGGGAACAAGAGGAAGAAGGAATTTTAAAAATTTCAAAACAAGACTACACGGTGTGCATACTGACTACACGTCGAGTACTTGACTTCTCTTCCCCTTCCCGGGTCCTTCTACATGGCTAAACCACATGGATCCCTCTCAAAAAAAAACTACACATCATGTAAATCAACTACATGTCTTGTATGGTGTTATTTCCAATTGCCCGTGTCGTTTGTGACACAACCGACTACTCGACGAAAACTACACGGCGTGTTACACCCGCACACGGCGTGTACATAACCCCATCTTCCCAGCCACATGGTCAGGTCCACAAGGCATGTCCTCTGTTCAGACTACACGGTGTGTCCCATAGGTACATGACATGTTCAAGGAGAGGTGACAACAACCCCTGTTGTTAGTTACATGATCGAGTCCCCATGTCACACTACACGACATGCTTAGAATTGACATGGCGTGTTCTGTAAAGGAGTTCACCGACCCGTGTTGTTCGTTACATGGTCGGACTCCAGGTCACCACTACACGGAATGTATATTAATTGCGTGGCATGTTTTACCCAAGCTTCTCCCAACCTAATGTTGTCGCCCACATGGTTTGTGACACGTGAAGAGACTACACAGTGCGTACTCTGGGTACATGGCATGTACTCGAAAAGTTTATTTTTCTTTTCAAACAAAAGAACATACACGACTTGTTTAAGGTACTACACGCCATGTATACTGGGTTTTTCGGACAGTATGCCTTAGAAACATCAATTGAACCCAGAAAATACTGAAAACCAACACATAATTGTCAAATTTTTACCCGTGAGGGCCCATACTCTCCACGAATCAATGTTTGACCTATCATCTATGTTGTAACAAAAGTAAATAGCCAATGATCCCCCAAATTCCGGACAATGGGGGCCCATACTCCCCAAAAACCAATGTTTGGTGTCCATTCTAACAACAAGTTCATACAACAAAACTCTATCACATAGAAGGTATTTTATAAAAGCAGTTATCACAACAACATGCTTTTCTTTCAAAATTTATCACAACACCATGAAATTTGTAATGCACATACTTGAAATGTAAACTATGCATGGAATGTGATTTTTATCTTGTGCATATATGTTTCATGAGATGTCATACCCTCATTTCATTGGGTTGCAACTAAATAGAAACCATTGATAAAATATAAATAGTGCAATCACAAGTGAGTCACCCAACGGTGAAAATCATATCAAATGTAAATCATGAAAAATTAGAATAATTGCAAAAATAGGAGGTAGACTGACATTTCCTTGTACACGGATTAGCTATGCCCGAGCACAACATATTAACAACTACATTTTTTGTCCTATCCCTGACTAAGGCTTCAAATAGTAAGTCAATGAAAAGAACTCATCTCATTCCAATTTGTAACGTCCCGGTTCCGAGTGCCACTCAATGGGTACCCCGAACCCAGTTCGCCACCTAACCTCAGGTGCATTTTCCCAAACGCCAGAGGATGCCGACTCGCAGCGAGGGCCCAGGTCTGATAGTGGGGAAACAATGCCCTCATCTGTCAATGTGTAGAACATCAAATGATAATAAAACATTAAAAAATTATGTAAGTAGTAAGAGAAAACATATAACTGAAATGGATAACTGATAAAAAGGAAACCAGTAGTCATATATATATATGAAGATTCCACATGTCACTATTCTATAAAAAATACAGAACATGTTACATAATAGTGAAATATAATACAAAGCAATGGGAAACAAAACAATGCAGCTGGCAGCATCGCTAGCCCAAGCCCAGTCCCATGCTCACTTAATCCTCTGCAGCAATCAAGTACCTGTATACTGACTCTTGCCCCTATCCACACCTGCAGCTACATAATCTGTTTGGGCTGAAAAGAATGACCCAAACGGGGTGTGAGATATAAATCCTAGTAGGCACACACCAAAGACCGATGCCCAACCGTGTGAATGCCTGCAACAACAGTGTGCAGTAGTTAAAATGCAATAATGTAAGCACTACTAAAAAGTAACTAACTTAACATGTTATATTTCCATTTAATAATTTAATTCAAAATATCACAACAGTAAATATTCTAAGAAAAAAGTAAGTTTCATTAGACATGCAAAACCATACCCTCAGGTAATCAGAATCCAACTCGCAGAAAATTTCCCGCAGGCGTAACAGATATTGCCCTCAGGTTACAAGCGTTTCCCTCAGGAACAGAGTCTATTGCCCTCAGGCACGGAAGAAGTTGCCCTCAGGATGAAATAACCACTACCCTCAGGCTAAAGGAAACTCTTTCCTCAGGCTAAATAATCAACCATGCCATTCCCAATATGTAAACAAGCAGTTCAAATACAATTTCTCTCAAGAAAAAAGTAATGCATAATATAAACAAGGCATACCATCGGGTATCTGGGCTGAACGACTAAATAGAAGAACGCACCCCTGGGGTGGTCCTGGATCCAAGAATCGATCCCAAACAGATGTTTTTTTATTAAAATTAATTACCTATTCAATTCTAGGTATCTAAAATAGAAATGGTATCAACCACATGACACCCCAACATGGGTTCGTGGCACAAATGGTACACAAAACGCACAACAGTTGGAAATAAACACCAAACCACCAACCTTAATCACCGATGAATGATATAAGAGATGATTTGGAAGAAAAACCTCTCAAACATAAATAACATTAACTTGGGATTGAATTTTTATGAACAAAATAAGGAGATCGGAGGGCTAACTTTGCGGTTCCAATGAGATTTTCTGAGGCAGAAACGGATTAACAGTATCTGATCGACAGATCCTCGAATATTTGGCCATCCACTCCCACTCCTTCCACATGTTATATGTCTTCCATGTAAACTGTGGAGGATACTGCCCATTTTATGTGAAAAAACAATGTACATGGCATGTAATTCGAAGTACATGGCGTGTACATTCCATTTTTAAACTGTTCACATGGCGGCTTCCCGCCATCGTGGCACTACTCATCTGCCGACATGACTACACAGTGTGTCTTTTTGAGTACACTACATGTGCTATCAAACAGCTAGAAACCGCCTTACTATTTCTCCTTCCGACTAACTACATGGCGTGTAAAGGACTACTAAATGGCATGTAGTCGGTTCCTACACCCTTTATCACCGACATGGCCACACGCCCTATGTGCCCACCCACATGGCCAAAAGTACATGACATGTGGAAAAGTACACGGCGTGTACTTTCCAACATTTATGATTTTCCCCCATTATATTTATTCTCTCAAAAACACATAATGAAAACAGAAAAGAAGAAACATATACCTCATAAATAAGAACCAGGTTCTTACAATTTTCTCTGTATCCACCCTCCACCCCACCTCATTCTCCACCTCCTCCCCTACCTCGTTACCCACCTATCACTCTATGAAAACAACCAATCAATGTGCCTCTTTTCTTTATTCATATTCTATATTGCATAATGATCCATTGTTGTCATTCTATTCATGATGTACTCTATCATCAAAGACCCCAAAACTAGGTTTACATGTTGGTTCAATTTATAGGCTATGAATCATCATCCTTTTTGGTGTTTGAGGAAATAAGACAATCTTTTTGGGCCTCAAAACCCAAAAATAAATTTGTATGTAATATAATTGTTTCCACCCAATCTTCTATATCATCGCTTTTATCTATCGGTACCATGTATGTAATTTATTTATTTTTCATTTCATTGTTGTAGTAGCTTCATTAGTAGATTTTGGTTTTGTATTTTAGCTATTTTGTTGACTTTGGTAATTTAGAAAATAAAGGTACCCAACTAGAGAATCTTAGATCACTTGATACACAACTAAAAAATAGCTTTATTGAGTTTTTTTGGAAAAACTATTTTACAAGGGGTTTCCTCTTGATAAATTGAAATGTATTTTCAAATTGAACGATTAGATCTTGATTTTATCCAAAACAAAGCATTGTTTTTTTCTTTTGAGGTGGTTTCATTTATATAAGATAATGTTTGTTCATTTTAATTTACTTTTCTACATGTCCTTTTAGTTTGGAAGGACTAATTTTAAATTTAATATTCTCTACGTTCCCGAGTGTTACATCATGAAATTAAACACAAAGATGAATTTTGAGTAAAAGAGGAAATATTATCAAAGGTTGACCATTTTATATTAGTTTAATGATTTAGTGGATTTACTGTCTAAAATCTAATGTTGGGATCGTGTAGTTATTTTTTGGTTTTATGAAAATAACATAGATGCTTTAGAGAAACGAATTTTTTTTAATATAATCTAAATATAGTTTTTTTGTACATGTGTAATGGTTATTTGTGTTTATGAAACAATGAGGTGGATAAATCAAGATCTTGAAATGATAAGGCATATATATATGGAACAAATCATTTCACTATAATTTCTTCTCCACACCATTTTATGGTTGTTGAAAAAATTCGTGTTGTAGATGGGTGTAAGGTCAACCTTTTGAATGTTTTAATGTATCATATCATTCTTATACTAGAATTTGTAACTATTTTCATTTAATATTGATTTGATTCACAGAAGTATCTTTTATTTTTTTTGTTCATATTATTTTGATGCAGTATACATAAAATTATATTTCTGTTGAATTATAATAATTTTCCTTCATGGAATTATGTTTAATAATTAAATTTAACATTCCCTCCAATTCAAAAAACCATTTAGATTAACACCATTACTGTACTGCAAAATCACATCATTATCATCCACTTGCATTTTTTTATTATCTCTTATTTTGGTGTATCAAATTCTCATCAACATGTTGTTGGTTTTTTATTTTTGGTAGTTGTGTTTAATTAGGTCATAGAGGAAATGGATTTAGACAACTACAAAATCTAATAATACTTTATAATCTACTTCATGATTTCATTGTTGAGTTTCATGACTACATGATTTATTTGGTAGTTTTTCCATTAGAAAATGTTAAATTTTTTCAAACTGTATAATTCAAGCATGACTTTATCTAAAACAGAACATTGTTTTTGGGTTTGAGGTAGTTTAATTAATATAAGATAATGTGTGTTTCTTCTCTCTACATTTCTCCAAATCCCTTAAATTTGGAGTGATTATTTCTGAATTTTTTGTAGAAAAATTTCATGAGCATTACATCATGAATTTGAAGAGAAATTCAGAGTTTTAGGAAGGAAAACAATCTCAACAAAGGGTAACCATTATTATTTAGTTGAACGAATTAGTGGATTTAAAATCTGAAAGTTAATGTTGGGATATTATAGTTATTTTTTGTTTTACGAATCTATCATAGATTCTTTGGTGTTAGTTTTTTTAATATAATCTGGTTATATTTATTTTTGCATGTTTGAATGTGATTTGTGTTTCTAAAACTGCATGGTGGCTTAACCATCCTCTTGAAAATATCTAACTTATATGCATGGAACACTTCATTTCATAGAAAAATCTCCTTCCCATAATTCCATGGTACTTACAAAAAATAAATCTGTTGAGTGTTGTAAGGTCTTCCTTTTGAATTTTTTAATGTATCATATCTTTAAAATCCTATCTTTTTCCACTTCTTTCTTTTAATATACATTTGTTTTACACTCATTTATTATATTTTCTTTTTTGGGTCACATTATTTTAATGCTGGATACATGATCTTATATTTTTGTTGAATTGGATGAATTTTCATTCATGGTATTATGTTTAAAAGTTACATTTGACATGTCTTCCAATTCAAAACACATTTAGAATCACAACATTGTTTTACTATAGAATTACATAACAAACTTCCACATGATTTTTTTATCTTATCACATATTTGATTGTATTAATTCCTCATCCACATTCATTTGGTTTTTTATTTTTGTTTGTTTTGTTAACATTGGTTATGATGAAAATGGATGTACATAACTAGAAAATATGAGATCACATTATACACAGTGACATTGATGTTTGTTTACTTTCTTGACCACACCATTTATGTGGGGGTATCCTCTATTGAAATTGATATGTATTTTCAAACTAAATGATTGGATCTTTCTTTGACCCAAACTGTAACATTTTTATTGTGTTTAGGTGTAGTTTTTTTCATATAATATATTGTGTGTTAATATTACCTTACATTTTTAATGTCCTTTAAATTTGGATAGATTACATTGTAAATTTATTGTACTACATGTTCATGAGAGTTACATCATGAAATTGAAGAGAATTTTGGAGTTTGAGGAAAGAATACAATATTAACAAAGGGTAAACATTTTTTTAGTTTAATGCTTTAGTGGATATACAATCAGAATGATAATGTTGGGAACATTTACTTTTTTTTATAAAACTAACACAGATTCATTGGGGTTAATTTTACATTTTTCATACAATCTGTTTGTATATTTTTATGCATGGGTGAAGGTGCTTTGTGATTATAAAACTATGAGGTGGGTAAATCATAACCTTGAAAAGATCTAGCCTATATGCCATGAACACGTCATTTCACAAAAACACCTCTTTCCCATCATTTGATGGTTCCTTCAAAAATTCAATCTTTTTAGTGTTGTATGGTCTTCCTTCTGAGTGTTTTAATGTATAATAGCATTTTAATCCTCGATTATGTCACCATTTTTATTTTAACAATGATTTGTTTCACATTTATTTCTTCTTTTTTGTTGTTTTGGGTCACATTATCTTGGTGCAAGATACATGATCTTATATTTTTGTCGATTTGGATGAGTTTTCCTCCATGGTATTATGTTTTAAAAATACATTTCATATTTACTAAAATTCAAAAACTGTTTTAGATTTTTACCATTACTGTACTACAGAATCACATCATTCTCATCCACATTCATTTTTAGCTTCTCACTTATTTTAGTGTATTAATTTTTCAACGAATTTATTTTGTTTTTGTATCATTGGTAGTTGTGTTGACTTTGGTCATCTTAAAAATGGATGTACCCAACTATAGAATCTATTATTAATTTATAAACAAAGGGAAAACAGGTTTTTAGAGTTTCTTGACTACAACATTTTTCTAGGGGTTCCCACTTAAGAAACTGAAAAATATTTTCAAACTAAAGGATTAGAGAATGATTTGATCCAAAACAAATAAATTTTTTTTTTGTTTTAGTAATTTTATTTTGTATAGGATAATGTGAGTTTTTTTCCTTTACATTTTTGAAAGTCCTTTCATATTAGAGTGATTAATTTTGAATTTGTTTTATTATAACATAATGAGCATTATATCATGAAATTAAAATGAAAATTGGATATTGTGGAAAGATGACAATCTCAAAAATGGTTAACCATTTTGCGTTAGTTGAATGTATTATTGTATTTTCAATCTAAGAGGGAATGTGGGGAACTTTTATTTATAATTAGTTTTATCAAACTATCCTAGATTCATTTGTGTTTTTTATCTAATCTGATTATATTTATTTTTTGCATGTATAAAGGTACATTATGATTCAGAAACGATGAGGTTGATAAATCATTCTCTTGAAATGATCTGACATGCATTCATGGAAGACATAATTTCCTAGAATCATCTCATTCCCATCATTCCATTGTTCTTGAAAAAATTCAAGACATCGAGTGTTGTAAGGATTTCCATCTCAATGTTTTAAATTATCATATCATTCAAATCATATATTGTTTCACAGTTTTATTTTAATATTGATTTGGATTACACTCATTTCATCTATTTTGTTTTTGGGTGACATTGATTTTATGTAGGATACATGATTTTATTTTATTTTTTAATTGGAAGACTTTACCATCATGGTGTTATGTTTTAAAATCACATTTTATATTTCCACCAATTCACAATGAAATCTAGATTCACACCATTACAATACTATAGAATTAGATCATCCTCATCCCCATGAATTATTTTTAGCATCTCACATATTTGGGATTAGTAAATTAAAACTAGATCTAAGGTCTATGGGATTTCACTTACTGCATATGATATTTATAAATTAGGATAAATAAATTGAAAAAAATAATCCATGTTTATTCTATTTCAAGAAAACACTTGAACTTAAATTTTTAAACAGAACCACTACAAAAGTGGAAGAAAAGAATTTTTTGAAAAGAAACTAGATCGAAGCATATACAAGTAATAAATTTAATATAAAAATTCCCCTATGTGAGGTCAAATGCTGCCTCAGAATTCTTCACATTTAGCTAATTGATGATGTACCTTTTACAATTATCAATTAATGATATGCCAAAATCATTCTCACCTCATACTGCATGTAATGTAATATCAGTATATTTTTTCAAAACAAATTTATTATGATTACTTAAATTGAGTCGCATGATTTTTTTAAATTTTTTATACTTTGTGTTTGAAATATTATTTTATATAATTGAATAAACACTTTAATTTTCAACTACATTACTGAGTAATATAGTTAAAGAAATTATATGCCTGACATTATTTCAATGTTTGACTACATTTAATATCGTATATATTAAAAAACATTAAAATTATGTTAATACTATAGGATTCTAAACTATTTTAATATGCCAGTTTAAATGATACATTATTCTTTTCTAAATTTTTATATTTTTTTCATAATCAAAACTAGGATTTGAATACATTTCAGCACAATTAAAAACAAAAAAATGCATCTATATTTTCCTTATTAAAAATTACCAATAACAATTCTCTTATAGCATAATATTATGCATTATGAATTGTTTTTTAGTGAACACATTTTTTTAAAGATGGGTAAATTTCATGTTTATGTGGTGTGGAATCCGAAAGAGCATCCAAGAGACATATGTTCAAAACCGGGCAGAGGCATAATTTTTTGATACTATAGTAGTACTGTAGAAGACACAGTTCGATACTGTAGATACTAGAACTATTCATCTTTTTGGGCTTTTGGGCAACCATTTTGGTCCTTGGGTCCTTTACGACCTTTGGGCTACCCATGTCTATTGGGATGGTAAGGCTTTCATGACACCTCAAGGCATTTGGGCCACCTCAAGGCCCTTGGGCCACCAGAAATTGTGCTTTAATGACTAGAATGACTATACAGGGAGTCGACTCTAGATTGGGATTCAGAGTAGGAACATTCAAGAGAGCAGAATCTATGGGGATCTTTTAGAAAGAGAGGGTATGGAATTTCCATGGGGACTAGTCTGTTCATGCCTGGGAAGCCTATACGAACAATCAATGTGAAGGTGGAGAGGTGATATCATGATGAAGAAGAAGCTGTGTAGGAGCTATTCCCTATAGAGTCTGTAAATTTACTTATATATGCAGTTCATGTAATCACTAAGCCTATGAGGCTTGTAAGGGTTCTCCCTTATCCCTTGAATGGCAAGTTATAAAAAATCAATTACAAAAGAAGGACTTCGGGCCATGAAATATATTATATAAAACATTTTGTATGGATTGATGATGTGATTATGTACTAATTTCTGCTATATTTCATAATGAAATCATGGGATGTTGATTTTGGCCTTATATGGAAAATGAGATTTTGATAGCATCATTGAAATATAGGGTCAAGGGAAATCGAAAATGGTAATTGAAAAACATAGGCCTATCATACAATTGTCAATCATGTTTCATATTAATTTTGGATTTGTGAATTCCATATTAAAATTAATTTACAAGACTAATTGTTAATTCTTTATAGGGATAACATGTAATTCAGTTAAGAGTTTTACTCCTAATGGACTAATCAAATGATTTTTTTTCATTCCATGTATTATTTTTTTGAAATATTTTATCCTATATTTTTAATATTAATTTTTTCTTTTAAAAAAAATTATTCCTCTCCATATTTATTAATACCATTTAATAATTATTATATATTTCATTATGATTTTTTTCTGTCACCTCTCTTGACCCATTGAATGTGATATTATTAACGGTTTTGACAAAAAAATTCATTTCCCATGACCTAAATCATTTGTCATAATAATCAAATTTATTATTATTATTAAATCACTGAGGTATTTTATTCACAATATTATTTCATTTTCCATTTACATCATGTTTCATTTGTTGTTTTTTTATTCTTCAACAATATGTGTATTATATATTATTCATCATCACTACTATTATTTAATAACTATGTTTTTTGATATAGATAGACATTAATGTTCAATCTAGTTTTATCACTACTCCTGAATCCAGTCATCAATATATGTATGGGATCTCCAATCATCGTATAAAATTGCTTGGATATCCATAGTGAGTTAACGTTGTCTGTAGATAAACACTTTGTTACTGATTTTCAAGGGTTTGGTCTCTAGTAACTGAATATATAATGTTGTTCTTTATATGGTTTCCAGGGATGAGAATCATCATTCCCGGATTGGTCCCAAGGTATGATATCATAGATTAATTGAATTGGGTTTATGATGAATTGAATTAGGGATATTATGGTGTTTGAATTTTGTTTCTCCTTTCATATTATCTTTTACCATGTCTTATAAAATTCATTTCTTCCTTGCTGCCTACGAGTTTTACATGAATTAAGAGACTTGATTTTGTTGAACAAGGTAGCATTTCTATATATTTAGATATGGTTCCATAATCCACAAAATTTTTTTTATCCCTTTAGGTAGTTTTTATTATTATTTTAACATACGTTTTGTTATATTTTATTGGTACTGAAATATCTGTTATGTGAATTTACAATTTTGATTTACAGATTTCAATATTCCTTGTTATTTATTATTATTTTTAGTCATTTATACATGTATTTAAATAATATAATGTTAATTTCTAATAACCTGATAATTTATTCACAAGGAGGAGTAAGATAAGTCTTTAGAAATCTTGGGGGATCCACAATGCATGCAGGGCCCTACAGAACATAATCAACATTCATAGTGTAGTGTGGATAACTATAATGAAGTGGTGGACTAGAGAAAACCTCTAGGGAATAAGATGTTTGATTACAATATATGGAGATTCTATAAGGTGAAATATTTGATATTGGGACCTAGGGATAACCCTTGCATTACCCCTATGGTATAAAGGGGAAATCTTCTCCGTAGAGTCCCTTCAAGACCCTTCATAACCAAGGATTGATTCCAAATAGCGGAGAGTAAAAGTTATTTGTTTGTGCCTAATCCATTTTGAAACCCCTCATTTAAAAAAAATCAATATCAAATGGATTTCTTTAAATAAAAACTATTTAATACATCAAATTGTTCATCATAGTAAATTTAATAATATAGAATTAAGAAAATGATTTATGGACATGATTGAATCATCTTAAACCTTATATAACAAACATTTTCGTACCACTGATGACATTTCATGTTATATATATTATATTAATATATAATGTATGATGGAGAAGAGTTAAATTAACTCACATTGTTGAACTTTTTCATCATTATCTCATTTTAGTTTGAAAATTCAATAATATGGTACATCACATATTATTTGTAGATATATTTAATGAATAAAGATGATTTTGATGAAGTTGATGTCCATAGATTTTATTATGCAATCTGGTAAAAAAAATTAATATTACATATTTATTATATAATTTTATTTCATATTAGTTTCATTAATATTTTAATGTTTTTTATGTTATATTAATGTGTTGATCACATAAAAATAATCCCAAGGATATACATGAGCACTTGGAGTCACCATCGGTGCCTCGATATCGACAATGATAGAAATATCAAACCACACATGATGAAGGTTGTTTTCACCACCCATCGCATGCCCTTTCCACCTCAAACATTTCCTCACCAGAGATGAATCAATTGAACATATTAGATATCCACCACTCACTCCCTATTAGTCCCAAACACAATCTCTCTCATAGATCCTCCTCTCGCTCCCTCCCAGCCCCAACCACAATCTCTCTCAGATTCACAATCATCTGCCATTTTGATCACGTATATATTATCTATTCATTCAACCCTCTGCCACTAAATGTATTTTTATCTACAGAAAGGTGTTTATCTCATGAATATATGCATACAAATTATTATAGTTAGATGTATGAGATCCATCTTCGACAGTACAAATTGTATAAGCTCTAATATGAAGTCTACAAATTTTAAATAAATTTATATTTTATATTTTTTTTTCATATTACTGTAAATATATGAATATTGTTTATAAATATATACAAATTTATTATCTTCCATTTTATGTGCTCTAACTATAACTATAATTCCAACTTCAACTGTATACATGTATGCATAGAGTTTAATATTTCAAAATAGGTTCTGCTATTAATATTTATAATTTGTTTGTGCTCATACATTTAATTTAAGGTTGTTCTGTTCAAAATATCCATTGCTATCCATAATAAGGTCTTTCCATTATTAAATCTGGTACTCCATATTTCTATATTACATATATGCATACAATTTATTCATATAGTTTATTTATATTATTCAAATACAGTTTACACATATACCAATATTGCCAATATCCACCATTCAATATAACAACATAGAGGGAATCCATTTTCGGATGCCTTAAACGGTGTCTGGTGATGTAGACACAAATTTTAATGCTAACAAATATATATGATATTATGTAACATTGAAAAAAATTTATATTTTCTATACATCACCTATTTATGCCAATAAAAAACATTCTGCATAAATATTAACATTCTCTTTAATAGATATATTTTATAAATTTTTTCATCACAAATCATCAATTATATTTAATGTTTATGTATTTTTGCAAAATATTAAACTTCTCATTCTCAAATGTGTGAAGAATAATGGTTGCGTCTGGTGGAGGTGTTTTGGAAGGTCTCGAATTTGAGTATCCCCATGTAAAATTATGTAGGGTTTTTATTTAATTCCCTTCCTCCCGGACTGGGATATTAATAATTGGAGTTTCTATTGTCATTATCTCAAATGATAACTATCTATTATTTTTAGCAATCTAAATATGGTTTCTAAATGTTTTGATCTAATAAGTTAGTCTTTATTTTTTCTTTATCCTATGATGGAGTGTTCTTTTGAATCAATTTTATAATATTTATAATCTTATATATATATATATATATTTAATTTTTAAGATTCAATAACCTCTATCATATTGTACAAATCAAAACCATATCAACTGCACTCTATATTTTTTTATCGTTCAATGATTTAATGTTTCATAAAATATTTTATGACACAACATGAAAGATTATGTTTTGTTTTATGTGTTGTCTACTATCCACTCTTATGTTTCTCTTTTTATAATTCATCATTCAAAATGTTAACTACAAATTATGATTGTGTATGAAAATTTGTAGTTAAAATTTTATGCCATGAAAATTTGTGGGTTGGGTAATAGTTTCATTATAAAGTCTTATGAATTAGTTCATTATGCTGGTCGAATTATGATGTGGTTTAAAGTGAATAGAAAACTCGATGGTAGTTTGTAAGTGACACTACTAAAGACAATATATTAAGTAATTTTCATTACTATTTCATGTTATTTCATTTCTATAAAAATATATTATATTAAAAAAAATCCTTAAACATAATTTAATGGAACCAAATACATGGATAAAATTATGCTAATTTAGTGTCTTTTGAGAGATACAACTAAACATAATTAATTGGGCTCAAGACTAGTTTGTTATTATAATTTATTTTTAAATATTATGTTTTTTATAATAGTGAAATAATAATAAATATTCATGTAAAATTTATTAATCAGATCATATTATAAAGTTCAAATATTATAAAAATCATTGTTTATATTTTTATATTAAAATTTTAAAATCTAATATGTCTGGGATGTGAAACCATCACAATCATCACCAGTTTCCCAGAACGATGCAGTTCCAACATTTTAGGGAATGAACATCCTTGATATGCATGAGAGATAGGTTGTAGGCCTACTTCATCAACTATTATTGGTAGGGTGTCATCGTTAGTTACTACTACAACCATTGTGGTTATGAGTAGTGTTTTTGATCCTAAATTTCAAAGATAAATTGCAAGGATGAAAGAAAAAGGACAAGAACAATAATTTGATATGTAAACATAGTATCAATTATGACCAAAAATTGAAAATTATAGAAATTTTTTATTTCAACAGATGTTCAACATGACCCCCAAAGAAATTTCTATCCTTATAAACCATCTTGCTATGGAAAATTATAAATTCCGTAGATCTTTCACACATTTGAAATGTACACATACAACATACATAAATAAGTCTAAAATGATACTTTTAAATTGAAAACATAAACATCGAGTCATAATGATCACATATTCTTCCATATTTACATGTGGTAGATTTCTGCACATAAAAATAAATTATATATTGTTTTCCATAATTTTGAAAACAACCCAATCTCGTTTTCTATGTTTTCATTTAGTAATACTTTTTTAAAGGTATGATATTCTTTAATACATGTTTTAGAGAATCCAAATTAGGTAAATGAAGTCATATTTCCCAGAAATTAATACAAATAAATAATATATTTATTTTTGAAATGTAGGAATTAATGGCATGGCATTCTATGTTATTGGTTTTGTGGGATGCCTTTAAAGGAGTTTTTAGTGTTTTAAAACACTAAAACATGTGTGTAACTATAAAAAACATATAAAAAGACATTATATAGACATATAATTATGGTAACACGGATTTTGAACTATTTTTTTCATTTATGCAAAGACAACACATCTATCTGATGTGCAGTGTGCTCGAAACGACTAGGTAAACAATTTTTAAAGATACCAAAGACGTTAAAAAGTGTAATGTTGGAAAAACACCAATAAAATGATGTTTTGTTACTATTATAACATCAAAAAATATATAGAGTGGTTTTTGAAAAATCGTAAATTATGGTACATCATTTGGAGTTATGGTTTTCCAGAGATTCCCGTAAGTAGATTTTTAGTGTTTTAAAATAGTAAAACATGCATATAATGGTCAAAACCATATAAAATGACCTCATATTGACTTAAAATCATGATAAAACTGCATTACGGTTATTTAATACATGTATGCATAGAAAATGCAGAAATAAGATGTGTAGTATGGTCATAATGACTATGTAATCAATTTTTAAATTTACCAATGCCATTAAAAATGTGTGACGGGGGGTCAAAACATGTTAAAAATGTATGATTTCCAGAAAATAAGAGGAAACATTCCATATATTTATATATTTAAATTTATGATCTGACAACACATTCTTTTGAGTTATGGTTTACCGAGATACTCTTAAACACGCTTTTAGTGTTTTAAAACACTAAATTGTGTGTGTAACTATTTCTAACAAAAATTTATTTTGGTGTCATGAAAAAAATGGTTTGATGATTACTAGAAAATACATGATTTTTATCTTTTGTATGTTATTTTAATGTTATGTATTTCACATCAGGTTAACCAATTTTTTCAATCTTAGAACAGATTCATGATTTACAAATGGTCGATTGCAGGGGTTTTAGTGTTGTGAAATCATCCAAGATGGGTTCACTGTTTTTAAATGGTTTCCTACATGGGTTTTCATTGAATTAGAATCTCCCAATGAATATTTATCCATGGAAAAATTCATTCCAAAGGTAGGAAATCATTGTTAAATTTGGCCAATGATGATTGAGAAATCACATTGGTCGAGAGGATGAGAGGTCAGGGTCATTACACCCTTTTTGGAAGAATTTTATCCTACTATAGAGATATCTTATAGACTAAACCCATGGTATGAAATCCATCATTAACTAACATGTATGATGAAGTTCAACCTTGAATTAACAATTATTTATCATGATGTATAGAATATAGAATCATCTGTATGTATATGAGGTTCTTCATCAATGGAGATATATATATTCTACATAAATTGTATCCTCTTTGGTAATGATTATAAGTTATTTTTCATTATTATGAAGATTCTATTTTAATAGACACATAGTGGTGAAATCTAGAGTGTATCTTCATCTAGGGAGACTATAGTTGTTTTGATGTTAGGGTGAAACCCATGTGATGGTCTTCCGATGTATCATCATGAAAGGAATCACAACCCATATAGTTTCATTTCACTTAATAGGGCACATCATACATTTTGAGATCATGTGATAAGGACCAAACCATGTAGTTTAGCATTATGTGGTATGGAGGTCTAGGTTAAAGGTGCCTAGTTAATGTTTGGTGTGGGACATATGCTGAAGCATCCCTGAGAACCAGAAAAGGATATAGAATTCCAAGTTGAATTACACCCTACTAAAATTGTGCCCAAGAGCTAACAATGTTGATTTTAGATTATTGGTTTTGGACCATAGGGTGGATTCCTACATTTCCCATTTAAATGGGAGTCTATTCCTAGGTATATGCAAGGAATCAAGCCTATAGTGGCCCCCTGATTGTGTGTATCATATGGGAGTATGAACCTTTGAAAGTATTTAGTTTGGTATTAATCCATAGTAGGATTATATGATAAATGGGGTTATACTTGGGGATTACTCATAAGAAAAATGCCCATAAAAATAGATTTAGGTCCTTCAGTAGTGACTTTCCTCATATATATTTAATTGTTTGATTCATGGTTTACACCCATGTAGGATGTGAGGATCATATGATTACTGGTTGAGACTTATTCTCAATAATGATACCCCTATTGCTTGAAGGGTTGAGACTAATACTATGTTGAAGGCCTTGATTTGGGTTGGGGTGTACAGTTGAAATGATTTTAGGAAGGATTGGGATCATGTGGATGTCATGAACATCATAAACCTCTATGCCCTTGTGAGTTATGAAAAGTGTGAGAAACAATACTAAATTTATGATATGGAAACCACACAATCTACTTTTAATTGATATTGGATACATGGCCTTAAGGACACACAACAATGGAGGATCATTGATGGTATGCGAGAGGATGATTCAAAGGATGATCCCATACGAATACAAGAATCTGATGGCATGGATGTTGTGGCCATATTTTTCTATTCAGGAAGTATAATATCTAGAAAACCACACACTTCTACTCCTCTTATAGTGGAAGAGTCCTAGTGTACATAACTTCACTCTCTTCACTTTACATTGGAACAGGTCTAGGATATAGAAAATGAGTAAGGAATGAAGTGGGAGAGAGAGGAGTGGGCTCTAATTCCCACCCCTTATCTGACAAAATGGCCAAGAGGTAGAGAGGAGTTACAGTGAACCTATCTTCAAGAAAGGGTAGGAACATACTCCAGGAGGGATGTTCTAATATTGGTCTAGTATGGAGTGAGAAGTATCTCATTCCATGTTGAACTAAAAAGCAAGAATAATTCTCATCCTCAACTATAGTAACTAGAGGGTCCTTTTCTTTGAGATAAAAAGGGGAGGACATGTTCATGACACTAGTGTCCAAGACAAGTAAAACCCTAAATGATTCTCAAGGTTATGTGTCCATATGATCATGGGGATACACACATACATGATCTTTAAGGACCATGACTAGAAAACAAGAAAATTGGGGCAAATAAATGGCCATAAAAATACACAGCCAAATGAGGGACATGTTAGTGTGCCACTCGCCTTGGTTGTGAATGTCCAAAAGATTTGGTGGAGGATTCAACCTGGCGCCTCTAAAACAAGGGAGATGAAGGTGCAGAGTCCCTACCCTGGATAGCCTTAAAGGAGTTATTATGAGTGTCTTATATAAGATATAGTTTAGCGCAAACCAAGGGGGATCATATAGGAAGATCCGGGTGAGATGGTGGTACCCAGGGTGATGGAAAACATCAGAAACTACACATGGGTGAGACATTGGTCAAAACTCCAAGGGTCTTCATAGGAGTTCTTGAAAGTAAATTGGGTAGATCTGTTGTTATGAAATAGAATCTCAAGCTAGTTTTCATTATCTATAGGGTGATCCAGTGTCTCAAAAATGTATTTATTTATTTAAACCATTAGAGGAATTTAGTTACACAATCCCCCTTCAATTCCTTCTTCATTAGGTTATAGAAAGCTACCTATAAGGTTTTAAAGGCTTGATCTAAGGACTTGAGAAAGAAGAGATTCTAGAAGCCTTTGGGAAATTTGAATCATACAAATAATGACCAAAGGGCTTATTTATAAGCTTATAAAGGACCTTTGGTGAATGTTATTTCTCACATAGGTGTCTTTCATAGGTATCCTATGCTGACTGATAACGCAGGTCAATCTTATAAGTACCGTGGGTGATGATAGTGCTTTGGGTTACCAAGGAGAATAGAATTTAAAAGATTTTGTGATTATTGACCATTTTAATTTCCCCTATTTCTTATCCCTAATGTATTCCCCTTTGTGTTTCTTCCATACATGTGACAAAACATAATCTTAACAAAATCCTCCTGAGAAGATAAAATCATATATTCATTTTCAGGGCATTTTGTTAAGGATACTAAATTATTTATTTGATTATACAATGATTATGTTTATTAATTGTAGGAATGAGGCTTCCAATGTTTAAGAGAAGAAAATAATTAAATGGACAAAAATATATTATTACATGTCTTCAAACCACATTACAGGATGTTATGTTGAGTTTCACAATATACAGAAAGTCGTGAAGATGATCATTATAGATGTCTTGAAATCTACAATTTGAGAATCCATTACATTATGTGGTTTACCAATAAATGTCATGAATCCTCTGAATGCAATCCCTACTCTCAAGAAAAATCATGAAGGAATGTACACAGTGTGAGTCTTAGATACATGTAGTGGAGGGAGTAAAATCTTCTAATCTTGAATGAGATATGTGCGAGATACATGGATTTTACAAATAAATAGAGATAACCGTTGATCAAAATTACACGATGTGAATCTTAATTAACTGTCATGTAAAATTTCACCTATATATACAGAATTAGGGTATTGAATTTGAGAAAGATCATGAGAAGTGATATTTTCTTCTTTATTTCTTTCCTTTTTCCCTCTACCACATACTCAAATTTTCATTGACTATTTTTATTATTTTATTTTAAATCGAGAAACGTGAGTTGTTTTCAATCATCGTTCATTGATAATTTTCAATCCATCAACTTCGAACACCAATTTTTGGTGAACATTGTTGTGTATTAATTTATGATCCATTCTCAAGTGTGTAGTTACTAAATTGTTTTTGATTTTAAAGTACTTATTCATAATTGAATATCCTAACTGCATAATTAAATTCTTGTAAATTATTTAATATCAATTATTTCTATAATATAGTACATTATTTAAATAATTTTTTTATTTACATTGAATCATACCCTGAGTGGATAAACCTCCTAGGGTACGGATCGAGATTTGGTGTGTCTTAATTCATTTACTCCCTAATTCTAAATTTGGTACCCTTAAGGAATAGTAATGATGATAAATCATAACTGTCTATGAAAATCATTCAATCATCTATGACTGTGATACATTCGAATGAAGGACCTTATCCTGGTTGGATTATATTAGGTTATTAGAAATATCCTAAAATAATTTCTTCCTTTTTAGATATTCTTAATGTATCTAGGTTTTCACTATTTCTATAACAATGAACAATTACCATGTAGGTCATAATAAATTATTTGACCATAATCAACAATATAACTCTTCATGCTTCACAGTATAAACCATAGGATCCCACCATGTTTGAATTAATTTCATATTTTTTACAGATCCCAAAAATTGTTCTTGATCCCATTATAATTCCAAAATTTAACCAAAACAATATAGAAATTGTTTTCCTGAACTATACCAACATGAAAATACTTCTATAAAAAATGATCCAAAGGAAATGGTTTCTATTGTCAGATTTACACCCCAGGGGATCAACCCTATACATTCTATATATTATGCCCTAGTAGTGGGTGATGTTTGGGAATAAAATAAAATTCTAATTTGACCACCGCCTAAACAAAATGAATGATTCATACATGCATGCCAAATTTTAGCACCATTTATGGGAATGAAAAGATGTGATTCACACAAAAACCTTCTAGAAAATACGTAGTATTACCATTCCCTCACTCCATTTATTTATTCTTCTATTTCAAGAACACACTAAATCCATACTTATATAAAATAGTGCATACATCATGGGCCTTCAATACGTTCAAGGAGCCTTGAACCACAAAAATTGTTATAAATCGATCTTAAGATTGTAAGGTATCTCTCTAGACACCTCTGGTCTAACATGGACAATCAAAACAGTCCAAAAGGACCCAACCCACATATCCCACAAAACATGCATTAGTTAGTTCCAAGGAAGCACCCAGTACAATATGAGAGAACCATCATGGACTATAGATTAACATAAATCCCTGGAGCTACACAAAGTATCATGAATCCCCCTTTTCAAGGCCATGTATTTGAAATACAACTCAGACTCATTCACATGATCTAAAACGTGGTTTAGTTCAGCGGGCTTCCATTTGAAGACCCCCATGAGCACATATCCAACTTCTTGGAAGTATGTTATACCTTTCACAACCTAGGAGTATCATCTAATGATATTAGTCCTCACATATTTCTTTTATCTGTGTGAGATAAAGGTAAGGATTTGATTAAGGGTCAAGAACCTATGTCTATCATGACTTGGTAAGTTCAAGAAATAATGTTCCATGAAATACAATTTCCACTTATCTAGACCCAGAATATGAAAAACAATATCCAAAACATCACTCAGATTGACAGAGAGTCTGTATGGGAATCTTGGGAGATATTCATGGAACTTATGAGTAAATTCTTACACGATGAACATTATATGTAGATCTAGCTCTAGACCATTTACCAATGCCTCTAACCAGGAGCACACAGAGTCATTGATGTTGCTGCCAATGGAGGGTTGATGTTATAAACACCTAATGTTAGAAAATCTATTTTGGATGAAGGATCTCACAACACAAGCCTATTTTAGAGTGATCATCGACTTCCTCAGATTGGCATACACCACGTGGATTAAAATACCAGACTACTATTGCAAGTCGAAGTGCTCCCAAACACGCATGAATCATTCCAGCTATATACTACACAATCCCATCCTTCCCCTGTAATATAGGTACAATCAGGAAAAATGTCTAGTGGACCACACTTATGACAATACTTCATGGAATAATTTGAATAACAACAAATCCAAGATTGTAATTCAATCAACTAGAATTAGTAGAACCCACAGTTCCACTAATAAAAGTAGTATTATTAGTTGCAGCCAAATCAACTGTAGACTCACAAAAATAGGGATATAATCTATTGAGAAGTTATCAAGCACCATTTTATAACTATGGATGACCAGGTTACCAACTCATGATCCTTGTACTAGGACAAAAAAAATAAGTACAACAAAAACTTCCCATTAGATAGAAATGTATCAGTTTCCACTAGCTCATCCAAGACCTTAGCCACTAACTAACCCTCTCTATAACAACACATATAACCTTATAGCTAATTTTGTTTAAATGGAATACCAGTGAATGACTACTGAAGATATACTGAAGCAATGAGATACCTTATAAAATATCAAATTCGATATTGCTCATATCTCAAGGACTGTTTCGGAAATATTTCCAAGTACTCGACCTGGTAATTCATAGACTTACCCACTTGAAGAAGCTGAGGCTATAGTGTTATGAAGTGGAAAATTTTTGGATTTTCCAAAATTAGGTGGAAAAGATGAAAAAAGACTAATGAACCTATGAATTATTAACTAGTAGATGAAAAATATGATAGGACCACCCAAGTAACTCCCAAAGTGGTATCACCAGCCCCAAACACACAAACACGTGAGTAACCAAATGTGCCAATCTATGTTGCCCCACCACCTTGAAAGACAACTATTCACATTACAGAAAGAGAATGAAAAGGAAGAAAAAAGGCACAAAACAAGAAGTTTCTATAAATGATCAAACAACATTATATTAACATACCCTTTATCAAGGGATTTTCTCAGATGCCTATGTTTCCTAAATTCATAAAAGTATTCTTTCCAATAAAATAACAATTGAATATTTCAATGTCATCTCCCTGGATAAAAATTCTCTATTGTTGTTCACCAAAAAATCCCACAAAAAAAGAGAGACATAAGTCATTTTTCAAATCAATGAGCCATTAGAGAGTATAGAATTGGAAGAGATTTGTGTGATCTTGAAGAACGGATAAACATAATGTCAATGAGTTTATATTGTAAGTTGGGACATCAAGAGAAAAAACCAACTCGAGTATTAATATAGCATAGAGACTGATTAGTAATGTACCCAAGAGGTGTTATCAAGGATGTTTTTGTCAAAGTTAGTTAATTCAACTTTTTAGTAGATTTTATAGTTTTATTAATGGATGAAGAAGGTTACATCTCCATTATTCTAGAAAGACCATTCATGGAAATAGGAAATGATCTAATAGATGTAAATCAAGGATGTCTAATATTTTGATTCAGATAATAAGATGTAGTCTTCAACCTCATCAAAGCTGAAAAAAACGCAGACGATGCATTTGATTGTACCATTGATTCTCTTACCTAAGAAAGAAATGATTTTTATGAAGTTAGAATAAATACATCTCTCATAATCGATACCTCTCCACTGTTCACAACAATTATTCAACCACCAACAGTGGAATTTTATCCACTACCCAGAACTATTAATTATTCATACCAAGAAGCATCAACCGCCGTAAAAATAATCACAAACTCTGAACTATCTCAGTCAAAAGAGGATACAGTGGATGATGTATTGAAAGACACAAGAAATCAATTTTATAGGGAGTGGATGACATTAATGGAATAAATTTGAGGACATGAATTCTTCTATTTTCTAGATGGATCTTAAGGATATAATAAAATTGATGTTGACCTAGATGATTACTCAAAATCCACATTCACATGTCTATTTTGTATTTTGACCTATAGGTTAAAATTATTTGGAATGCATAATGCACTAGAAACAATTTACAGAGGCATGCCACTTATTTTCCATGATATGGTAAAACAATTCATAGAAATCTTCATGGATGACTTTTCAATTAGTGGAAGATCTTTCGAGGTCTGCCTAAGAAACCATGATTTATTTCTATGTCACTGTGATGAGAAATTCATAATTTTGAATTGGGGAAATTTCATTTCATGTTTCATGGTGGAATATTCCTCATGCATAAAATTTATAAATATTTCATAGATGTCAATCCAGCTATGATAATGGTCATGAAATATTTACCCGAACCATTAATAGTCAAGGATGTAAGGATATTTTTGGGAAATCAGTTATTATACAAGTGATTTGTAAAATATTTTGATATGTTTCCCACCCACTAACAAACATTCTGTCCAAGGAATTTCCATTCAAATTCCCGAAATAATGTCGTTAGGCATTCTATAACATAATGAAAAGTCTGATAGCAACCCTTGTAATAGTTTCACCTGATTGGGAGAAGGAATTCAAGTTTATGTATGATGCCAATTTCATTGCTGTTAGCAATAGTTTAGTGTAATAAATTAGTCATATATTCTTGTCATATTTACATTTCCATTCACACACTAATGGAAGATTAATACTACTAAACAACTACATATAAAAAAGTCTTTGATTTTGTGTATTCTCTAAAATAGTTTCATTCTTATTTGTTTTTAGCAATGGTTATCTTCTACACGAATCCTGATGCCCTCTGAAATATAAGGAATGAAAAGGATGACAGTACAAGGCCGTTAAGGTGGATCCTTTTGATTCAAGTGTTTGATGTTTTCATCAAATATACTAAAGGCCTAGAAAATGTGATCACTGGTCATTTATCCCAAATTCCTCTACCACTCATCAATGATGATGACGATGTCAACATCGACGTCAATTTTAATGATGAAACAATTTTAAGAATTATGGTACAACCCTGGTTCAATGATACTTTGAATTACCTTTCCATGATATTTTAGCATCAATATCACTCCTACAAAAAATAGAAAATATTATTATTTTAAGTGAAACATTATTAATATGATAGACTACTCTTGTTCATGAATTAAGTTGATGTATTTTTGTGACATTGCATTATGAAAAATAAAATCCCAAATTCGATAGAAATTTGTCATAAGTCAAAAATATAAGAAACAATAGAGCCGACTATACAATAAAAATATTCTACAATGTGGAATTTTCTAGCCCACTCTACACAAAGACACAGGGTAATTTTGTCAAGGTTGTGATAAGTGCCTACCAACAAGGACCATTGGGAAGAGAAAAAAATGCCTCAAAACCTAATTATGTATGTCAAAAACTATGATGATTGTGGAATCGATTTCATTTTAATATTTCCCAATTCACATGGAATGTCTTATATTTTTTTTCATCGACTGCATCTCAATGTGGTTAGAAGAGTATTCCACAACACATGGGACAAAAAAGAGGTCATGAATTTCCTACAATTGAATGTTTTCTCTAGTTTTGGATTTTGTATGTTACTCATAAGTGATCAAGCAAAAATATTTAACTAGAAAGATATTATAAGATTTCTAGGAATATATTGGATTCAGAATAACATAGGAACTCCCTACCACCCACAAATAAGTGGGAAGGTTAAACTACTAAATAGGGATATCAGAAAAATATTAGATAAAACTATGAACCTAAGCCGAAGCAGCTGGAGTTTGAAATTATATGATTCATTATAGGAATAACACAATGTCTAAAAAATAGCCATTGGGACCACACCTTTCAGAATATTTTATGGGAAACCTTGTCATCTTCTTGTTGAACTAGAGTGTCTCTCATACTATGAAATCAAAAAGTTAAATTAAGATTATCAGAAAGATAGGGAAGATAAGATACAAGAATTGTACAAATTGGATGAAATCATGTTGGATGCTTATGATAATGAAAATATCTACAATGAGATAACAATCAAATGGAATTATCATTTAATTTCAAGACACATATTTCCACCAGAAAACAAGGTCCTATTATTCAATTGTAGATTTATATAGTTTCCTCGGAAGCTAAAATATAGTTGGTCTGACCCTATTTATGTCACTAATGTTTTCCTGAAAGGGGCCATTGAATTTCAAAAGTAATGTGGAACACATTTTAATTATTAGATCCAATGATTATTAATATTTCCAAAAACCTTCTGTGAAGGTTGTGTCATCAGTCTAATGTTTATCAAAGCCTTAAAGAAGTTATACTATGGAAGTTAAAGGAAGAATTGACTAGGAGGAAACCAACAGTAGGGCATCATTGGACAAAATATGTTAGAAAAACCATGGGACAACATATATTATTCCCATATCTAAAGGTTAGTTTTTTTCCATTTCAAATTAAAAAATTCCAATTACACGTCATGTAACACAGTTACACCATGTGTACTATTTATGACACAAATTCATAAAAACTATTATTACATGATTTGAAACATAGTTATACATTATATAATCCCCAGGCAATGTTTAAAAAAGAGTCAATTTATTAACCTAGAATTCATGACCCATTTGTCGTACACCCCCTCCACCCTTCCTCCTTATTAGTTGTGATCCTCCTCACTATCCTTCCCACCTCTTGGCCATACACCCCATATCTAATTCCCCTCCACTAATTTCACTCTCAACATAACCAATACTCACCATAACATGTTCCAACAACCCTACTCCCAGTACGGAATGAACAAAAATATTATTTACTGATCCTTTAGAGTCAATGAAAAGAACATGATGATCAACCCCCATCAAAACACCCACATAGAGGTACACCTCCCACACCCTCACTACCTCAGGAATCATCAAAACCACTACCATAGCATCTCGTGTTGCACATACCACTAAAACAAAATCCTCAACTAACTCTTATGACTCATCCAAGAATGAGAACCACCATATGCACCTCATTCTATTCTTCTCCAACCTGATCCATATCATCAACCTGGACCATCTACAAGTAAATCAAATGAGAACAAAAAAAACCATGGATTTTTACAATAATACATGCCTAAACATTAGTGGTGATTTCGTAGAGTTCCATGAATGGATTCAAATATCCTGCATCATTGATGTATGTGAGGAAATGTAGTAAGATCTATTTTTGGATTTTCTTTCTACGTTTAAGTATCATTGGAAAACCTACATTTCCAACTGGGTGTCTGACCACATGACCTTTCTTTTTCCAAACTTGGCATCATATTGGGTATCTACACAATGGAGATTTTCCATGATTGATAATATTTTGAAAATTCGGTTGTATCCCCCTCAATCAGATTTGAGTCAAATTCGGAGGATGATTGCCCAAGATGCTCATACAGCACATAATCCTCAGATGACCAAATCCACTCAATTACAGATTCCAAATAAATCAGATAATCCGTCAAGCCATGATCCACACATGGATTACTCAAGAAAGGTCATGTGGGAGTTTTATCCAGGTTGAAGTCCCAATTTTAGCAGCATCCATGGGTGGCCTATTCATCAACAAGGCTTCCCAATTTTCCATCTATTACCAGACCCACAAAAAGTGTAAAAAATGTACATTGATGGGTAACTCATTCATTAACCACACCATTTTCCATCTCAGAGTCTTGGACACTGCATTTCCCTAAAATCCATTTGACCCCTGGAGGATATTGATAAGGTGATGCTTTATAAGATTCATCTCTTGCTGAGGGAGGATGACACTTTCTGTTGGGTACTAGGTGTTCATCAAGTAGATTCCATAGACCAAAGGAATCTGTAGAGGCCCCATCACCTACTCCACCCACCACTTATCCTCTACTATCATCAAACTATATCCTTTCTTCCACCACTCCTATTCTAACCACACATCCATCCCCATCTGATCTAGGGGACATGCAGTTTTGAATCCTCAAGAACATGTGGTAGCTCTCATCTCATCTTCACATATCGTTGGTTGAGATTTTCAATTACACTACCCATTCGATATCTACTAACATACATTCCAAGCCACCAACCATGCTAGATAGACCCTCCACTTCTACCACACCCTCCCCACCCATAGGCCACACCGAGCTACCCTAAATTAATAGAACCCTGCTTCCCAATAGTTGTACCACACTGAGCAGGTCCATCTGGGAAACGGGCCAACCACTATTACGTCCATTGTGGATCCCTTTTTCAACCCATTATCTAGACCCAATACCCCATTTGGATTGTAATCTATCCACTACCGACCCCATTCCATATTCCTAAAACCATGACGCAATGCTTTGTTTATAATACACCCACACAAATTTCCATCACTTCCACTAATCCAACTGGACAACTACCTCCACCATCTGACCGCAAGTGAACATTAGATGAGATTTTTGATTCATCTAAATTATCTTAGCTAGCCACTTGACTCAGTTATAATATATACTTTTTTGTGTGAGGATTGATTTGTTTTCATTATAGTATGTATTTACTACCATTTTTAACTACAATACATACTGATATATGGAAACTGATTGGTTATCCATGTAAATTGTCATAATTTTAATTATTTGTCATTTTTTAAGTAGCCATGTCATGCTCATATGTTTAATATATGATGGTCAGTGGACTTGTACCACAATATATTCGAGTTTGATGAGTGACTTAGCACATGATCATGATCGAACATCATATTTAAGATCATTCACTAGAGATTCATTCACAAAATCTAGTAGAAAAGGTTCATTTGTTCTTCCCACCACATCAGATCTATGCCTTTTTTTCTCTTTAAGTCATCAATCCTACAAAAATAAATCATGAGCTAGAAGAAATTTCTATGATAAGCAATAGACACCACAAGAGATGATGAACTAATGGACATCACTGCCTCATATTTCAGTTCATCCAACTCGATGATGATGTTTCTATTCATTATTTAAGGGGGGTAACACATAGTTCATCTTATTTCTCATCTGAGTCTTTTTATATAATTATTGTTATATATATTTTTTTCATGAGTCCTTTTAGTTCTATTGTATAAACCAGTATTCACTTAAATAAAAATGATTTTCATTTCTCATTATACAATGAATCTTTCATAAATTCTACTTAAAAATGTTTTAACCCTATGGACAAAAGAATTATCTAGTAAATTATTTGTATCTCTCACCTTTTTTAGGTATTATAAGTTTCAAGCTAGACAACCAAGTCCCCTCATGGAATGACAAAACATCCAGGGAGATCTCAATTCCCTTAGTTTTAAATTATTGAATATCCATTTCATTTTTCTCCTACTTTTTTTCTATACCCCCTCTCATTATACATCCATAGACAGTGCAGACATTATATCTTTCCATGTGTGGTGGAGTTTTTCATAAGTTTCACTTTCAATACACATTATTTTTTTTCTTTTTCTAAACCATATAAAAGAAATTTTTCTTTTGGATAGCATTATTCAAACTTGAAAAACATTATAAAAATTTAAATAAAAGAAAAAAATTAACTTTGGAATTGTTGGAAATCTATGTTTTGTCTCTCATTAGATTTTTAGAATAATTACAAAGCGTAGTAAATTAATTCAAATTAATTTTTTCTGAAATTACAATTATTATAATTATTTATGTGTTTTTTCGCTTAGTGATGGCCATTTATTACATTTATTCTCATTACTAAGAGGATTCCGAGCATATAATTTAATATTATTTTCAAAGAATATTTCTCGAGTGAAACCTAGGACATTTAAACATATTAAAACATTCATAGAGATCTTATTTAGGGAATAAATAAAAATATAATTTTAAAATGGATGAGGAAAACATTTTTGAAAATATTTTTACTGAGACCCTAAATACATCTTTCCCTTATTAATCCTATAGTTACCATGAATGGATTTATATGATGAATCTATTTTAAGTCTAATTTATCATTATACCCAACTCTTTGTATAATGCATGATTTTACATTGTAAAACTATAGGAGAAGCTTTTAGAAAACATGAAAGGATTCTATTATGGAGATAAATTATGTATCTCATTAGACAAATTGGATGCAATCTAGTTTTACTTCTTATCATTTTATATAAATCATTTACATGAAAAGAATATAAAAAAAAATTGACATTAGATGTATATTATGATGGTTAAAAATCACCATTTACAGACTAATAAATCCCCCGAAGGATCATATTGGGATAGGATATGAATGTGACATCTAGCCTAGAAACGACTTCTGAAAAATAACGGTACTATATAAAAATAATGGAACATGATACCATTTTTAGACTTACTAGAAATATACATGGATCCAACTTGAGTTTCTTGGATTTTGGACTCTTATAAATTTTGAGGCGTCAGTTTATCACACTTATCACAGAAAACATACATTATAAATTAGATCCTAGCCTTCACTTTGAGATTTTTATCATTGGTTAAAAGCCTTCCCATAGACTCAGAGTTATTAGAACCCTATTAAGGAAGCCCTTATGATTAATTTTTATTTTTATTTACAAAGTTGAGATGATTGAACCAATGAAATCCTATGGTTAGGAACATGTACTCAGGGTATGGGCATAACTCCAGCATCATATTACCTAGAGTTATGAGAGAACATTTATTTTTATGTACATTGAAAATGGGTATAGAATTCAAGGAACAGATAAGTAATTATTATGAAATGGTTATATTTTTTTGAAGATATCAGTTATGGGGCATAGTTGATATTCAATATAGGGATGAATCTGAAGACTAACCTTTTCATCTTACAATCAGTTTTAGTTTTCTAGATAGAATGACAACTTCATACTTTAAAAACTACATATCTTTATGAAGTCACTATTGAGATATTTTAGCTTAAGGACAAGAAATTTTTCATGTGTTGGGGAATTTGATAAATGGAAATCATATTTAATTTTGACATTAATTTTAATATGTATTTTCTGTGATTTATTTGATAATACACTTTGTATGTTTATTTATTGTATAAATGAGGAATAAAAAGATTAAAATTTAATAAAAAATAAATGCAGCAAATTTTCCTATTACACATTGTGAAACCACATTACATGTCATGTAGTAGAGTTTCATAAATTGATTCAAGTCATGATAGAGGTTGAAAAATCTATAAGGGGAGAATCCAATACATGATGTGAGTTGTTGATACTCATCGAGATGTCTTTGAACATAATTCCCACACTTAAGATAATCCATAAAGGAATGTACAAGTCATGAGTCCCAAATACACATCATAATGGGAGTAAAATCATCAAATGACAAATGAGTTACATGTGAGGTACATGGTGTTTTCAAATCCATGAAGAAAAAAATAGATTAACATTACCTGATGTGAATCCTAATAACACATCATGTAATATTTCACTTATATATATATAGTAATAGGGAATATGATTTCAGATATATGCAGAGAAGATGAATTTTATTCTTTTATTAATATCTTGTTTCCATTTCCCGCAATCTAGAAATTTATTAGTATCTTTTTATTGTTTTATTTTAATACTAGCATCATGAGTTGTTTTCAATTGGAATTATTTATTCCTTTTCACACTATAAACATTGAGCACCTACTTTTGGTGAAATTTTAAATTATTTAATTTCTGATCCCTTTTCAAGTACGTAGTTACCAAATTGTGTTATAATATAATTTTTTTTTGATAATTTATTGACCAAAATGATTCATTTCAAGATTTAAAATCATTTAATTTCACTTATTTCTAGTATGTTGATCATGATTTAAATTTTTTATTTACGTGCATTCAATCATACCATGAGTGGCTAAACCACCAAAGTATGGGCTCGAGAGTAGGTGTTTCTGATGTCAATAATTCTCTAATTATTATCTTGGTAACTATAAGGATAAGTAATCATGATAAATCACAATTTCTTATCCAATTCATTCTAACATCACTAAACATGAGATATTTGAATGAAAGACCTTATCCTAGTCCGAGTAGATTTGATTGTGAATAATATATAGAAATAATTTCTTCATTTCAAGATATTATTAATGCACCTAGGTTATCACTTTTTCTAGACCAAGAAATAGTTTCGTCTTTGGAAGATCTAGTTGATTTGACCGTATTCAAATTGAAAATTCTTCTTTCTTTGCAACCTAAACCTCATAATCATACCAAGAAATAATTAAGATCATAATTTATAAAGATCATATATATTTATCCCGATCCATTTCTTATTCTTGAATTCAACCAAAAACCCTCTAGAATAGTATTCCCAAATTAACCAAATCAAAAGGAATCCCACACCAATGGGACCGAAGACAATGGTTCGGATTTCTAGCATAACTCCATTTGGGACCCCAAAATTTCACTATACTATACCATAGTAGCATGTGAAATTTGTGAAACAATCAAATTATAATATGAGAAAAACTCATGAAAATTGAACGCACATGCGTGTGCATCACCCCAACTCAGGATTGGATCTGATTGAAATAAGAGGGTCTGATCCTGAGGTAAAGGGATGAAAAGGATGGGTGGACTGTGTAGGTAATTTGTGCAGGTTTTTCTTGCAGGTTGTCATTGTAGTTTGTCCTCTTAGTTTTGTCGCGTAGGTGGGGATTAAATGCATGACACATGGGGGGGGATTCCTTACATACAAATAGGATCCTCATATCAATGGTCTTATATTCTGACTCTATACATTCATTTCTCTCCATGTTAATCTCTTACACAGACCCTCCACTAATGATATATCACTAAAATCACCATTGACACAAAAAAATGTAAGTATTTATCTGTGCAATGTGTTATATTGGTTGGGTATCTTACACAGGGACCATGGGTGATGGCCCAATGTGATGATATTTTTTGGGGATGTTGAGTGAGTCATTTTGAAAAAATCATAAAATTTCAAAAATTTCTCCATCTATGGGATTTTTTAAATGGAGAATTTTCTATCAAAAAAACATGATTCTTATTTGTAAGAAACATAGTAAGTAAAAATGAAAGTGTTTCTGATTTAAAATCTTGAAATCGCCTTGAGTAGATGATATAACATGTCAGCCATAACTTCTACGATGCTCGTGATAATACTCTACCCGATATGCTGGGTCATTTATAGAATTATCACAATAATTTTCTTAAGATTAGTTATCTACTGCCCTGTTTCCACATTCATCATTAGGAGGTCCTCATACTAGATTCAAAAAATTATACTTCTCTATACTGTTTTCAAGTCTATATAAACATCACTAATACTATTGTTTCGATCATGGGTCTGTATATTAATTATGATACATCATCCAAATCCCATGTTTTTGCATCGTATCCAGTTCACCCTAGATCTGATTCCACGCCCTCACAAATTGAAGTCATACTATTATCCAACTGTATTCTATGATTCCCAAACCGATTAGTAAAAGGTTTTTAATAAATAAAAAGACAACCATCCAGGAGGGAATATTAAGCCTGAGGGAATATTGGCGTACTGGGTGTGTCAAATATGTGTGGATTTCATGAAGGATCAGAAATAAGTCAAATTTTATGTGGCTATCTGGGTAGGAAAAACTTATTTATATAAAAACTCTGATTTAATTTCTAATCTATTGTGTTGGTGGAGTTTTCAAACAAGCTCTCTCTACATGATGCATATACAAGTTGTTATTAGCTTGTGGGAAGTCCACATGATCATTGGGGCTCTTATCCTTAGAGTTTTATTTTGATGATTTTATTCCACTAAAGTTGATGTGGAATGAAATTGAAAGTACATTGCCTACAAAATATGCATTGTTAAAAATTTCTCAGGGTATTATAAAGAAAGACCCTCCCCTGAAGGGGAATATCCATCCCAAGGAATAGATGAGTGCCATATTGAAGCAATAGGTGAAAGAACCCACTTGAATGCAGCCAACAAGATTTTCCAATATGATGAAGATAAGAACTCCTGATACATTCATTCCAACATTAGAGAAGGGGGAGTATGAGAAATGGGTGTAAAATACCATGTATAGAATTTCTATGAAGACACACATTTCATTATTTTAATCTATATGGACAAGTTATTATATACCACCTATTATTTGTTCAAATAGTGGTATAAGGTTAGTGAGATTTTCCATGGTGGGAAATCTCATTTAGAAGAAGCATATAAGGTCGAAAATCCCCTTCATGGAATAAATTTATCAAATCCTGCAACATGTTCACATAGGTAAGGCCCCATTATGAATTGTAGGGTTATTACAAGTATCACGGGGATGGCTAGCAGATCACCATAGATCATATTCCATCATAAGTGGGGTAGAGATTCCCAGGAGCCCATTAACAATGTATGTTCATGCTGTTTCTAGTATTCCTCCCCTGTATTTCAATCCCACTGAGATCCTGTTAATTTAATGCCTATTCCATGATTATATCTTCTTCCCGTATGAGAGCCCAACCACTGGGATCTTTACTGATGATGGGAAGGCTAGCAATGAGATTAAGACGCATTTGAAGGAATTTAAATACAGTGATTTGGATGCTCATGTCGAAGGCAAGGTTATATGAGAAGATTTTTCATCATATATGTTTTTCACTCTAAATCATGTTCATGAAACTAATAAACATATCACTTCAAAATAATATTTGATTAGAAAGAAATCTAATTTTAGCCCAAAATGTTTGGATGAATTCAACCATGGAGATGACTCCAACATTTATTATCTTGTCTCCATTAGGTAAGATGATTTGATTGACTTCCTAATATATTGAGGCATGGATTATATCAAACCCTTAGGGAGTGTTTGCTAGAGATGTTCCTTGAATCTGTACTAAGTGAAAATCCAAGCATGTAAAATGGGGTAGAAAGGCTTTTGTTTCAATAGAAGATGTTTCTTATCATCTGGAGGATTATTTATCCCCCTCATATGGTGCTAATAATAAGGTCACAAGTTCACCTAAATGACCTAATTCTAGGTTTGGTCTACCAGTTAGAGTCAAAATGGCTACACTAATTGATATCACACCTAGACAATCATGTCACTACGACCAAGAAGAGAAAAAAGATTCATTTTCTCACCCCTCATCAATGATAGAGAGAGTCAGGAAGACCATAAAATATAGGGTTATTGAATCATCTTCAAGGTAGGCTGGGATTACATTATAATTTGTAAGACTGAAGGCAATGAAACTCTGAAAATGCATATCCTATGATGCTGAAATCATATTGTCACTTTTTCATGTTGGGATATGGATTCCAAGGATAGGAGATGCAGAGATCCCCCGAATATTCAGGTTGAAGACAATCCATCAGAAGTGAGAATTAAAATCCAAGAGTTATATATTATCATTTATCCAACTGAAAACCACATCCCATATAAAATTTTGGTGGATGAAATGATGTGGTAGAGCACTGCTGAAAGGATTGATCATTCATCTTTAGATGAATGGTTTTATTATACCAATTCCATGAATGTAAATCCTAATTTTCTTATCTCTTAATTTTTGATCAATTAATTTATCCGTAATAGTGTATTGTTGTAGAGGGGAATGTCATTTTGATTGGTAGTGGGTCAGAAAAAAATAAATTGAGGTTACCTCACCAAAATATAGCACAACAGGTACCCTTCATGAGATTGATGAATTGTATCACAAACAGGGGGAGCTATCCCTAAGGCATCAAAAAATGGAGGTCGAGATGAAAGGGTTTACTATGTTTTCTTCTCTCATACCTATATTTAGAGTAGGATGATGATATAGATTCTCTATAGAAATAGAAAGAATGCATGTGTATGAAATCATTGAATATTAACTTTATTAGTAGTGGTAAGCCATCACAAAACCAATAGTTTATACTTTACCAAAATCAAATGTATAAACCTCATTGGATTGTTGAATCAACCTCTCTATCTTCTATAAAGGGACTTACAAGAATGCCTCCAAGAACTGAGGATGTCTCTAGGGTCATACCAAAGATCCCAACTGGTGAATCATTTCCCTCAATAGAAGAAATATCGAGGGATGAGGGTACATCATCTGCTCTTGTCATTGTTCATTCTACTATGGAGAAAAAGGATGATTATGCAAATGTTAAATTTATATCATAAGGCCTTATTTAATACCTATTGAATATTATCATTATGATATTTTAGGCTCATATCATGCACCAGAGGACCCTACAATGAATGATGTTGACCTTTTGACTGCCATCGAAGAAGCAGTTTGGGGTCTCAAGTCATTAGAGGATGGTGATGTGATGAGTTCTGAAATGAATAATCCGAGAATCTCAATAGGTGAAATTACCAAGGGGATTCGTACGGAAATAGATTCCATGAGAAATATAATGAGTTTCTTTAATGAAATGATGGAATATATTAATCTTCCAACCACATTAGCTGAATTTTAGGCACATAATAGGGAAATGAATAGACATGAGTATTCACATTTGTGTAAACAAGAATTTTATATCTGATTCATTGATCATGACTAGTTGGAATTAATATAAACATCCAATAATATATAATGATGATGACACATGAAAAAGGCACAAAAATCCATATCTTTCTCACAATTGAGGAGTAACCGACTCCGGTGGATCTTGAAATGTGAAATCTTATTTAGCCTTCCTTGGAAGAACATTGGTAGATCTAGGAGTGTTCTCCTCCACAATAGGATTTAGTTCAAACTACTGATGCTAGGGATGTCATGGAGAAATCTACCTTAGCCAAGGACTCATTACTATGTTAGTGTCAAAACATTATAATCATCCCCTATTTTTTTACCCATTATCTTTTATAAGGATAATGATAAACCCTTCTCATTATCCATTACCATAAAATTCTATGGTTGGGTCTGAGGGTAGATCATCTATACTAACAAAATCAGTACCCAAACGGGGAACCATTATGGATCCGTTGGGAAATGGGTATGCTTATTCAATAAGTTCATTGAACATGGAGTTCATTACTCCCTCTAACAATGACTATGAGTTGGATTAGGAGTTACAGAATGATATTCACATTACAAACAATATGGCTTGGTGGGATATATTTAAAATGATCTCTCAGATGCATCTTGAAGACATGCATACATGAATCCATCAGATTTCATTTCATTTTGTTATGTTGGGATATGAAAAATTGGATTAACACATGAATCATGATGTTGTGAAACAAATCATCCACAAACATTACGGAGAGGAGAATCATCATCAAGACCTCACAAAGGTGAAGCTTCTCATTAACATTGATTATTTCCAGGCTGCATTGTCCCAAGTAGAGTCCAACCATAACATGAAGTTGGTGTAATGTAAGTAACAAATTAATGAGAAAACTATCCAAGTATCACATCATCAGTAAAAATTATATGTCACTAAGGGGGTGCTCATGATACTCCACCATTCATTAGAATAATCTAAAACCAAAGGGTCAACTTTTATTATGGTTGTAGTGAAATCATGTCTCCATGATAATGATACTGAATCCATTCAGTTGACTGAACTTTAATAGATAGATGACGGCGTTTAGAAGTCCATTAAGCAAATGAATGTTATATTGACTATCTCTTGTAAATAATGAAGGAGTGACAACATTATGTGGATGATCCTCAAATATTTATGTCTAGTATATAATTTTTTTTAAAAATTTCATCTATGTCTTCATCCAAAATTTCATTACGATTATAAAATGATGTTAAAGATGATTTATGTAGAAAGGAACATTTTTTCCATCTAGTCATAACAATGGTGACTGGATTGGATAATTCCCGAATTTTTTCATAACCCATGGGGCCAAGATTTCATTGTTTGATAATTGATACGGTTATATAGACAACCTAAAATCATTGTGTCTTTTTTGTTACTGCCTTAATTTTTTCATAATCTATTGGGCCTAGTGAACATAGTTTGACTATTTATAAGGTTATATAGACAACCCCAAAAACTTTTTGTATTTTTTGTTACTGCCCTAATATTTACCTAAGTCTAATATAAAGGAGACTTAGAAGGATAGATTTTAATTTAACATAGACAACGATTTTTGCATTTTCATCCTAACATGTATTTTCCTTTTATTATTTCCTTTCATTGCTCAATATTTTCCTAAACCATACATAGTGTAGGTATAGCAATCTAGGACTCGACCTTTTTCTAGAATATTGTTTGTGGGTTTTCAAACTGGTGAGTGTTGGGACTCATTATATTGGATGTTTAATGTTGTGAAAGACATGATAATGACTTTTAGTGTTTTATGTTGAACTTCATTGAACATAATGTTTTTAAATAATGACACAAACAAGGCTTATGGGTTGATAATGTTCCAACATTCTTCAGATACTCCCAAGGAGAATCATGAGCCCTAATTTCATGGTTTTCGAATATGTAAAATGATATTTGTGAAGAGATGTGGTATCTCATGAGGGATAAGTTACCTCTGGTTGATAAACCCATTATAAGGGATGTTTTATACATGGACAACTCGGGAAAGAACTGCATTGTCAAGTAGTGTTATCTTAAGGCTGACATACCTGTTACGTGGGTGACTTATGAAAAACCAACTAGGGTGTGTTAAAACATAGTTGGGTAAAATATTTCATATGAATTATGACATTATATTGCACGTAGAAGAATTGTGATTATGGAGATTCATATTTCTCGATACTGTGATAGGTGATTTTTCAATGGAATTTGTGTGAGAATGAAAAGACCATCTGAATTGGCATTACCAGTGAATGGGAAACCACTCCTACATAGACTTTTCAGGTGAAAAAGAGGGAAATTTTTTTCAAATTATTGATGTTATATAAGTGGAAGGCCCTTCTTATTAAGGGTTGAAACATATTTTATTTTAATGTCCTTACATAAGAAAATTATGCTATGCAGTTTAATGTTGTACAACAAGGACACTATACTGTGTAGTTTGAAGTAATGTAGAAAGGATATTATGTTGTGTAGTTTATATTAATTCAAAAACGACATTATGTTTTACAGTTTAATGTAATGCAGTAATGACATTATTGGTAGATAATATTTAAGTACATTAGATTTGAATAAAAGGATTATGATTCTCCGATTCATGGTAATCATTCTATAAATGTTCTACCATATTAAGGTGTGATTGAAGGATGTTTTAATATATTATTTGGGGATCCCTAGATACAATGTGTGGTATGTAAAATGTATTATGGCATTATAGGATGTCTCTCCCAAGGACCAAGTTACCTTCTATTGAAAAACCCATTTTTGGGTATTTTATTGAAGGCCAAATAGGGCACATACTGCATATACAAAAGTGGTATCCCTCGCCTAACATGACCTGAAAATTGAGGGAAACATATATAAAGATATCTTGGGAATGTTACATCAAAGTTAGGAATAGAATAACTCATGACTTATGACAATTTTTCACTAATAACCGATGCATGATTGTGGAGATTCATATTTCCCTAGGCATAGAGTTTGGTTTGTGGGAAGAAAACACCAGATTTTGGAATGATTATTTCAAGAAAAAAATTACAATGAATATGGGGAATTGGTTTTCAATGTAGGTATAAACCATTCAAATGGAGAAAATGTGCCTATAATTTTAGGCCATACACAAAGGACATTAACATCATGGAAACAACGGTCAACATGTGGCCTATCAGACCATGTTTGTTCTAGAATACATAGGACATTGGGGAAGAAAATTTTAAATATTATCTTAGAGGTTCATGGATCGAGGGAATGGATATGGGATAAGTTTTCATGAGATGAATGCCTACTAAAACTTAATCATGGGTTCCAACATAATTTCATCAAAGTTGATGGAGACAATCATCGATTCTTCCATGGATGAAGTGACCATATATTGAAAAACTCGTTTTGTGGGTTGTTTTATAGAAGGACAATTAGGGAAGGTACTGCATAGTCAATAGTGGAATCCCATGGATAGAATGCCCTAAAATTTGTGAGAATATTTTGAAAATACATAATGGGAGTGTTACAATATAGTTATGAAAAGGAGTACTTAATTATTGTACATTCTATTACCAGGATATGGAGAATGATTATGAGGTTTCGAAAGTGTCCAAGATTAGAAGTATGCCATATAAAATGGATATGTCTATGAATAGAGAAAAAGTTTGATCGAATATGGTCCATGAGGTGTAGATTCCATTACATAGATATGAATCACATGTTGAATGTGGGAATCCTTGTTTTTCTCATGGATCCTCTAATGATGGTACCCAAATTGAGAGCTCCTACTTATATGCTTTTTTGTACACAATAGAGGGGGTATATTTTTTTCCATATGGATGGGAATTTGACATGGGGCCTAGGAGTCACTACATATCTAATTTGAATGAGAATACAGCCACACGTAGTTTTTTAATAATGGTCCTCAACACTAGTTGATTTAATGTGCAGGGGAGGGGGGGTTAATACATGTTTGTGCTTAGAATGAGATCAAGAATTGGATCCCCTCATATATATTTGAATCATAAATGGGAAAACCATATAATTATCTACATTATCATACTATTTACCCCCTTAAAATTGACCTAAATGTCACTATATATCACATTGAAATGAGAATCAATCCACATATATTTCTTAAAGAAATTGTGTAGTTTATTAAAATTCGATGAGGACATATGGTGTTAATTTTAAGGTCGTGAATCTAAGACCTTGGTAACCCAAATATGAATTGATATTACTTACTTATGCGAGGAATACTATTACCAAAAAATTTAACCCCACATGAGTAATGACCTGTCTGAGATACAAGGAAAGACAAATGTTATTTCAATGACACAAATACATCACAATTGAATGATTAAGGGGTTTTGATTATATGATAGGTGGGATAGTAGAAATGATCTCGGTGTCACTATGTATCTCATTAAAACAAGAATCATGCTATATGTAGTTTTTGAAGTGCAATGTAGTTTAATGTCATGCAGTCATGACAATAGTCGGGTATTTTAAAGTAATTCGATAAAGAAAAAAAATAAACCAACAACAAGGAATCAAGATGTTGTAGTTTAGCCTATAGATAGAAGTATAGGTGTCACTATTTATCTTGTTGAAGCATGAATGAAGTCACATATAGTTATTGAGGGGCTCCCTATGGAGGTCTGACCCATATATAGGGAGTGGGGGGTTTTTTGATCTCGATCGAGCCTAGGATTGGAGAGCCAAGTGTCACTACATATATTTTCAAAATAAGAATCAAGCCACATGTATTTATTGAAATATTATTCCCCACATTGATCAAGATTTTATGTGGTGGAATATGGATTAATAATATCTAGGATGATTCATGGTCCCAAAACATGAATTCCATGTATCATTATACATTTCATTGTAATGGGAATCAAGACATATATACTAGAATGGATTCCATTTCATATGTGATTTGTTCACTATGAATAAAAATGGGGTTATCATTTCTTTAATCATTGTTGGACATAGGATAGGAGATTCGACCATCATTATGTATCTCATTAGAATAAGAATCAATCCACACATAGTTCTCAAACTGATCATATAATTTTCCATCATGTGATAAGGATTTTATTTTGTTTGTACTTATTCCTATAATGGGGTCCCAAATTCCATCATTGGGTGGTGATTATGTAAGTGGGTCTTATGTGTGGGAGATATACATGATGAATAGATAAAAGGATTATTTCAACTCATGGTGTTACAAAGGATTATTAATGTCAAATTAGAGTGATGTTATTTGTACAGTTTAATGCCATATGATGAGGAAAAATGGTGTCTTGCAGTTTTAGGTCATATGACTAATACCATATTTCATGTATTTTATCATCATGTGACATGGATGATAAGGCCACATGGGTTAACGACATTCATCTTGGATGTATAAGGTGCTATGAAGTTTAACATTCTTCATCATGGAAAAAATTTCATGTGATTACATGAAATTTTCTCCAAGAACCTTGCATTTGTTAGTGTTGTAGTGATTTCCCCATTCATTGAGATCATGGAATAAGTTTTTTTAGAGTGAACCTTGTGAATAGAGTGAAGTTCCAACCTCTTTGGTTCATGTTTTAGGGTATTCCTTCATGGTATCATCGAAGTTATGAGGACCAATACAAGTTATCCTTAGAAGAATAAGAAGCGTCAGACATTCTTATTAAAGGCCCTTTATATCCAGTTTTGATAGATATCCATGTGATGCAATGTGTGAAATATTATATCATATAGTCAGTCAAATTAATCAATTCATTTATGGGATTTATCATCTATAGATAACTAGTCAATAATAAAAACATAGAGTGATGGAAACTAGACCTCAATGGGATGTACAACTTCTATACCACATTCCTGCAAATATGAGGTTTCTCATGTAGCAGCACAGGTCGTAGTATGATAATCCAATAATACAAGAATGATCTTGTTAGGCTAATACCTTTTATAAATATCCACTATATTATTATGTCTATTCTATAGAGTTTTTTTCAGCCCCTATCTGCCCATTAGTCGTTACATGATAGGAGGACGAATGATTGGATTTGATATTGTAATCTTGATATAGCTTATCTACCACATAAGAATAGAAATTGGTTCCATTTTCTGTTAGTAATTGGGTAATGATGTTGGCTTTTTTAATACCAAAAATGTTTTTTTCCCGGATTTCATTTAGGGGGTATTTCCTCGGCACATATAGAGAAGAAATCAGTAGAATTTGATATATAATTAAAATGATTGTTCGTAGCTAGAGGATATGGCCCAAAAAATCCATTCCCCATTTGATAAATGGTCAGGAGTATTTGGTTGTATGTAGAAACTCTAGGTTTTGACGGTTGAAATTATCATGCACTTGGTTGGAATGAAATTTCATGGTGAATTATATGAATTCATGTATCCTCAATGGATAGAATTATCCAAGACCATAAATTTATCAGAAAGCCTATAACCTGACTAGTGGGAACCATAGGCTACCACATGTACTTATTACCTGATATCTAATATATCTTCTCTATTGATTCATCTTATAAGGACTCCATAAAATCATATTTTGTAGAGGACCATCTATTGATATGATCTTTCATAAAGAGTGAAATTCAATGATGGCCACCAAATTTTCTCCTTCCTAGTTCTATCAAGTTAAAATATTCTATCTTGGAGGAATTATATAATGGGAATCATCTATCTCATGGTAGGACCATATAACTCACATATGGGGATAAATTTATTAATTGACACTTTTTTGACTTGAACAAAAGGTGAGACCATGCTGTAATACGAAATTATGATTATTATTTCATCCCTGTTTGGATCTTCCAGAGCTATAGCAACATTTTCTAATTCAACAACCTGGACGTTCTATGATCATGTAATGTGAGTCAACATTGGATCTGAGGAGAACTCTACCATTAACCCATAAAACATAATCAAGTAGTTGGTCAACCCAACTTTTCTAATATTATAATCTCCATTGATCAGTTTGATTACCAACTTCTAGTCACCCTTCAATTCGATGTGGTTCACATGTATTTGAAGATCCAATTATAGGATTTAAATGAGGTCCATCAATTCAGCCTCACTTATATTACTACCTTATGATATTATCAAGGAATAATGTATGTCTAGGTTCACTTGGTAGATAAGCACAACCCCTAACCTACCTTTGTTGAACATAGGGTATTATATTATCTTTCCTATGTGGCTCTAGTATGCACAATCAAAATACATTTCCCACAGTTGGGTGTTGTTCTGAATAGAGAATATCTCTTCATCAGGTATTTTAGAGTTTAATGAAATTTCTTTTTTATATGGGTGCTCTATATGAAAATAATCCAAGGCCTGAAATTTCACTACTTTCTGAGGCATGAATTGTATATCAAATTGATGTAGAATAACAACCCATTGTGCCAAACATCCGGTCAACATAGGATAGATGATGATATATATGAGTGGTTTATTATGAGAGACTAATTGGACCTCATATTATTGTAGGTAATGCCTTATTTTCTACAATGAAAATATTAATTCTAGGTATTTATTTTCAATTTATGTATAACAATTCTCAACATTGAACATGGTCTGAATGAGATTACAAAGTCTTTTTTTATTCCTACATTTGATCATTTTCATGAGTATGGTGTTTAGTGATCTCTCTAGAGCCATAAAATATAGTATTAGTGGATTTCATTCAATGGGTGGCATTTATACTGGTGGGATGAAGGGGTAAATTTTTAGAGTGTAAAATTCTTCTTGTAAGTCACTCATACATTGATATATGATTCCCTTCTTCATCAGTATAGTGATGGTAAAACACTTATCTATATGTTTGGATATGAAAAAATATATATAGCTCAAGTGTCCTTGAATTCGTCTCAAGTCATTAAGGTATCCGTTGTGTGGTATGATAAAGATGAACATCGTCTTCATAGGGTAAACTTCGCTGCCATGATGATGTAGAAATATGCTAAGAAACATACATGAGGACACCTCAAAAGAACATTCCAAGGGGTTCATCTTAATGCTATACTATCGTAGATTGTTGAAAATGTTCTCTATGTTAGTTATGTGGTCATATGATTTTATGATTTTGACCACTATAATCATAACATAACATTTAAAAGGCATCCCCAAGAAGGGTTTAAAAATTTGATGCATGGAATGTTGGTATGTAAAACTGAAATTATTCAATACAAATAGAATTACCTGATAGTAGAATAATCCTAGGGAGTATATGAATGTTTTGGATTATTTATCTTCTGGGGCCACTCTAATTTGTTTGTACCTTGAATAGCCCTCCATTAAAGACAGGGATTGATAACCAACCGTTGTATCTCTAATGACATGTGTGATTGGAACATGGAAGACATATTTTTGAAAATACTAGTTTGGATCTCTAATGTTGTTGAAAACTATGATTTTCACATTAATCTTCTTCACAGGGACAATGATGGCTATCCATTTTGGATATTTTACCTCGTAGATGACGTCATATTTGATGATTTTATTCACTCTGACCTCAATTTTGGCGGAATGAGTCAGGTGTGTTCTACTAAATAATTTCATGCATCCCAAATGATTTACTTGTAAATGATGCATTTTAATCATGGGGCATGACAATAAAATATTTTAAATTTCCTATGTATTTTATAGTAGTTAAATCATCGTAGTCTTTTGAAGAGGACGGAACAATATACAAGGATCACATTTTATTGGTTTTGTGAATATAATTAGTTTTAATTAACTACTAAGTATAAGATCGAAATATGTATTTTTATTTGATTTGTTTTAAACAAATGATAAGGGTGGTGATTGTAGTGGGTTTGGATGACCTACTACAGAGCTATCATGGTTTCCATGTTTTTTTCTTTTTTTCTTCCACTGACCAGTAAAAGAGATATTCATCTACCGATTCCTTTATTTTCTTTGTATAAATGATTTTGTTGAGAATATTCTTATCTAAAACCAGAGCTAGGTCTTCCCTCCTTCTTGGGTGCATAGAGTTTCAGAAGGTTTTCTTGATTAATTAAGGAAATCCAGGTCCAGGGATTGTTAATCCTTAATAAACCAATATTTCAACATAAAATATTACACATGTGATAATGATAATCAGGAACTGACCAAACAACCCTAATATATTATACTATATACATAAAATAATTGCGTATAGAGAGATACGGATCACTGACCAAAGAAATTAAAAATATATTAAACAAAATTTAATACAACCACATTTGAAATTTAAAACGTTTTTGTCAATTGAAAATGGAATTAGTAGAATAACAGATCTTATTATATTGAATCACAATAAATCAAGAAAATCACATAGTTTTCCTCCGCATTTCTTGATCACTCAATGAATCTACCCCTCCATAGATGATGAAGTTGAGATGATGCAGGAAAAGGAAGACATTACAATGTAAAGGAAATAAAAGAAGAAGACTGTAGAGTAATAAATCTATAGGAGTACATCATATAATTATATACTTTCCAGTTAACATGCTCTTAAATTTACCACTATCCTCTTATTTATTGCCATTAGTGAGGCTTTGTGTGCCATAATATACCATTGAATATGTTTTGATACATAATGTGTTTCCACTAGTTAGAAATTCTAACATATAATGTTTCTTCAAATATTTCAATGTGGTATATAACGCCCCGACCCTAGTTACCCAGAGCCGATGCATTATTTTAATACCTTGGCATGATTACAAGGAATCTAGTCCCAATGGATGGATCAATTTAGCAGTCTTGGAAGATAGATTACATACATTAACATTACATTCCAATTTGAACCATAAAACACAACATAGATATTTCATTGAGAATTTCATTTTTTTCGTTTAGCTTAACAATACATATTAATAATAATAAAATTTTTGGAATCCTATGAAATTAAAACATAAGAAATTTGTGTGCACAAATGCTCAGTAAGTGTAAATAAATTAGCGGATGCTAAAATCATGTAAGGCAAGATGTGTAAAAAAACAACCTTTTAGACATAAACATTAACATAATATGGTTAAAATAAATTAAACATTTCCATATAAACATGAACATGAATATTCTACTAGTCGAATAATCACATGTAATAACTAATTTCACAATGAGGTAATGCCTAATGCCGGACATCATTACTACATAGTCAAGGACTCGTTCCAAGACTAAAAATAAAATTTTTGTCAAGGCCTTTTCCCAAGAAACTAGTGTGTCTCATGAGACCTACCGATGCATCGAGGAGCTATAGCGGGCTCCACCAATCACTTACTAAGTCCACTGCATTCCACATATAAATAGATTAAACATAACATAAACATTTTTGTTAAAACTAGCATAAAAAATATCAATAAATTAACTATAAACTATGAATTGTATAAAAATAGAACATCTAATGTCAAACATATTATAACTCATTCAATACAATATTGAATATTGTATTATAATAAATCAACCATAGTCAAAAATAATATCCAATAAAGGATGCTGACATAGTTTAAAATGATTAGTAATACTTATTAAGAGAAATATCATTTTTGTCAAATCATTTAAAATTCACACATTTATAAAGAAAGTAATTTAAAAGATATTGTTGAATCCAAGTGTCCCATACCACTTGGAGTCTTTTGAAAAGTAGTATCATTTCAAAACATTCATGTCCATATAAATAAATCCTAAAAATTATTTTGAAAAAATGGACATTATTTAAAAATATTTAGAAAGATAAATCATTAAAACTTTTAAAATTCAGATCTTGATAATCATTACCTTACAAAAATCCTTAAAATATTAATTTTAAAATCATTTTTAGGAAAAATTTACATGGATGATAAAAATGTCCCTATAAATACTTACACAAAATAATCTCGGATAATATTGTGATTGATGAATTAACCCTTACCTTGCACTTTCCTTTAGTCTAGGGTACGTATAACCTCTTGTATTAAGATCATTGTATGTCATTAAATTATACCAGAACCATATTAGTATTTATATTATCATAAATGATTCATTTATTACATTAAATTACCAATTTAATAATAATTTCCTTGTTAAATTAACATTTCTGGTAAAAATCGCTTTCTTTATCGTATGTGTTTTAACTTGTTACTCTTGATTGTATCACATATACCAAGATTTAAATTCTTCTGGTATATAAAACATGATTTATATATTATTTCTATTTAGAATATAAATATGTATAATAGTCATATATATGAAATGAAAAACTCCATTTATGGAAATGGTAATCTGTGCGTATGCATAAATACTGTTTTTGTTTTCATATCCTGTTGAACAGAACTAACTGAATAAGATATATTTAAGTACATATATATATATATATATCCAGTAGCGTTATTATGTCATATATTTTATACTTAGAAGTAATATATACATTTTTATAACTGTCAATGAATAGTGAATGTGGAAATGAATCTCATCCCGTCGTGGAGACGGTAATCCATACCTACGTTCTAGAGACAATATAATATCCATAAATGTGTGGAATTGGATGGTATATTAATTTTATAGACACATTATCATGATATTTTTATTATTTATATACATATTACTCATCATTATATCCATCCAAATAACATTGTGTTGAATAACAAATTACACCACGGCGTGGAGACGATAAGTCGTACGTACGCACGCAAGGTGACATTATCATTAATAAGATGGATAAAATAATTAATGAAGATGTGCCATATTTATAATAACATCACAGTTTATATAAGATACTGGAGTTATTATTTTAGAATGGAAATAACAACGAACAATAAATTGGAAGAAGAAATGAACTTGAAAGAGGGTGGTGAAATTATTACCTCTTCTTCAGGTTCTTCCTTTTGATTTGATCAAAAGGGAACCTTAATATGGTTTTTTGACTAAATGAGGTCCTATAGGATGAAGGTAAGATAGTTGAGAGGGCATTTGGGCAGAGTTTGGCCGAGCCAAAAGGCTTTGAAGGTGTGAATTATTGAGATGGGGGTGCCCTTTTATAAGAGGGGTGAGGGGAACCTTAGGAAAACATAAACTATTATTTTAAAATAAATTAATAATCAGTTTCTAATGGATAAAAACTAATTTATTTCTAGGATAATCAAGGTATGGGTAGAGAAAAACTCAACCAATAGGTTTTAGAATGGTCTGGTTAAATTTATTAACTTTATCTTCTAGTTTTAACTCTTAGTTAATTAGTTTGACATTTACCATGTGTCTTTGTATTTTTATAATATATTGTACATAAACATACTATATACTACCAAGAATCCCCCAAGTGGTCCATTAATGATACACCTATCATTATATTAGTCCATTATCCGAACCATATATTTTAGTAATAGAATGTAAATTAATAATATAATATTTGTTTTAAATATTAATTTATGTCAATTTTGACATTATTTCGTTTTTTTGTTAAAGTAATCACAACATGATAACATAGAAAACAATATATTGAATCATCTCTATCATGTGATATTCACCTCTAAATTTTTTTTATTTCATAAAAACATTGAAATTATATTTATTTTAATACTTCTAATACAATTTATTTGATTCTTTCATTAATAATGTAATTACTACATCTTCATTGTGTGATAAATAAATTTATTGACATAATTTCCAAAAATTATAAATAAAATAAAATGATGTTTTAATGCATTTCACCTTTCTAAAGATTATTTATAATCTATTTTATCTTATTAATAACACTATATTAAAAATGTTTTAGTTATTAAACATTGATTTTAACTCTTTTAACTCTTCATTGAATGAAATAATAATAAATGTCCCAATATAATCCAAGTGGACCTAAATGATAATATTTTATTCTTAAGGATGTTTTTTGTCTCGATACACTTGTCCAATAGATTTAGGAAACGTGTTACGGTAATATTACAGTCATTTTTACCCTTAAATACCCTATTTAATTTTAACCGTGGTAAATAAATTTAAAAAGTTACTATTCAACAGAAATTATTTATATCATATTGAAGCCAATTTTACACCTGGATATTATCCTTATCTCTTGGATATTTGAAATTCATCTCACAAATGTGGTAAAATTATGATTTATGTGAATTTACAAATTTTCCTAGGAGGTGGGTAAAAGACGCTGAAAAAGTTCACTAAAAGTTTTATATATCTAAAATTATTATAAACTGACACCAATGAATTAAATTGAATTTATATAGGTATTATGTATCTAATTTTTCCTAAAATGAATTGAAATTTTATGAATAATTATTTTAATAAATAGTCGGTTTTAAACAATAAATTACTTTTTCATTATTCATCAAAAATTGAATGATTTCTAAAAAATACCAAAAATTCACCTGATCCTAATTTTGATATTCTGAATCCATAATGATGTTTATTTTACCAAATTCAAAACATAGATGTTGCATTTATTAATTTAATAGTAATTACCATTTTCAAAACCAAAAGACGAATTTTTAAGAAATAATAACTATCAAAAGATTAACAGTTGTTTATATCCAATTTCAATGTAAAATTACTTACAATGACCAACATTGGATTAAATGGTGAAAATATAATATATTTATACTTCCAAACCATTAAAATTTATATTTTAGCGCTATAAATTATTTTGATTAGAAAAAGATGTTTTCAGTTAAAATACAGTATTTTGCACTATTCACCCAAATATGAAACTTTTTAGAAAAACACCAAAAATTCACCGTAAACTAATTTTGATATTTAGAATCCAAAAATGAATTCCATAATAAATTATAACATTTTTAAAAATTCCAGAAGTGGGTATTACAATTCAGAACAACTAGTTTGATTGGTTGTGGTGTGTGTTAGATCTCGAAGTTTTGTACTACACATCCTACTGTATTATTTAAAGAGAAGTGCACCATGGTTTCTTGGGGTGTTACATTCTCCCATACTTAAATGAATTATGTCCTCTTAATTTATTCTTGGTATTGTAAACTTGGGGTTGACATTTCAAAATATCGTAGTTGAAATCCCACATCGAAAAATGGATTAATGGGGCCTCAATTTAAAATAAAGAGTGGAATGTATGACGATTACTGAAAATAACACATAAAATAGTTCCATGTGGAAAAACATGGATATAGAAGAGAAATATAACCATCAATATCTGATGGAGAGTGGTAGAGAACATGGCTATGAAAAAGCCAACAATCAAAAAGCCAAGAATTTTTTATGATCTATGGTACCTTCTAGGACAACATTTTTGTTCTATATTACATTTCTTAATGTTGAGGAATTATTTTATGAGATTGAATAAGATCATAAAGAGATATAATTACTTTATAAATAGAGGTTTATCCATTAATAAATTTCTACCACAAACTTATATTTCACTTCAATACATAATACAGCTAAAAAATACACTATTTATCCTAATCTTATAGGGTTACAAATATATTAATGTACCATTTAAATGATGAAAACGATATTGTAACAACCATGTAATTCATGTAGGTTAGTGGTAGGTAATAAAGGCATGTCACACGAGGATTATGAGTTCGATTCCTACAGATTTGTACGATGTGATGAGTTATCGCCCGGCCCGCTTGTTGTCCTTTTATGGAAATGAAAAATAATTTCAAAATAGAGTTATCCATAATACTTTTGTCCCTACTCAATGTCCAAATTTTGTAAGGAAGGTAAACCCAATGAAGATCCTTTTGCCATGTAAAAACATGTAAACACGTTCATCATTTATTCTATTAAAACACTGCACATTCTGAATTACCACAAAACCTTATTGATTTCATTCATGATCCATTATTCCTTATTGAATACTAGATATAATCATTCTATCCAAAATTGATATAAACTCCAACAATGATGGAATATACAAATAATTAATCAGTTTCAAGGTATTCAAGAATATCCAAAAAAATTTATACAAATCAGTCATGTATTATTCCAAAATAACTATCTCGGTATCTGAACCATATTATTGTTTATAATTATCTCAAACATATATTTTTCAAAAATTTAAGCTGATATGGGTCACTTTTCATGGTTCCACACAATATCAAGTCTTTAATGAAATATTACTGTAATACAATCCTTATATACTCCATTATTGTTATGAACAATACATTGTTGATACAACACTCAAATGAAATAATTCTGTAATAAGAACATAAGTTCTCTAATCATTAATTCTTATATGTGGTATTATCATAACATGATTATAATAAAATAGAATCATTTGGGGAATTCTTTGATTATTTGGAAATTGTTTCACATAGTTTCCTAACTCCATATAGTTGAAGCATTGTACATTTGAAAAAAATTTCTTACCCTTGCAGTCAGGTACTTGAGGTCCTTTTTCTCTAGACAAATAACAAACTCCCATTCCCGTCTGGAAAGTTCCAGAGTGTTTCTTCCCACAGTAATCTAATATGAGAAAATTTTTCTTTTCCCTCTTCCCCTTATCCAACTTTCCCTCTACAATCCTTTTCTTCTCTTTCTTCCCTTCAAAGCAATATGACTCAGAGAATTCATTACTTATCTTATTAACACATGATACTATTTATTCATATGTTGAGAATACTTGGGAGACTATTTCCCTTCTATATGGTGACTTAATACCAAGAAAGATATGATCCTTCTTACTCATTGGATCATACGTATTGTTGGAGTTCCCATTCCTTCTACTGGGCACCATTTCTAAACAATGGAATACACTAGGTCAGTTTATGAATCGAAATTCAGAATTCAAAAAATGTAAAATACCTAATGTAAATTGAACAGTTTATGGATATAATCCATAATAACCATAATAATTTCATTAAGGATGCATATACCCATGAATCCTTCATAATTATTTGTAATGAAAATGATAATTATCCTAATCATATCCCTTGGGAGTGTCGTAACCAGCAGTACAGTAAGGCCCGTTGTCGTGCACCAGTTCCCATTCGAGTCTAGCTCAAAGAGGTGTTTTCGGGTTTTACCCCAAGGTACTTATGTGCCTGAGCCGCCTCCACCTACTCGTATCTAGACTAGGATGTATTTTCTTGGAAGAATAAAAAAATCTCTACATCACTAAAATCTTATGAAATTCTTCTAAACTGATCATGAAAGTATATCATAGGGTAATGTGAACTAATTATTGTTTATCTAAATCTTGTCTTCTAGGTTATTGCTACACATACTCTGATACCAACTATAATTCCTCGACCCCAGTTACCCAGAGCTGGTACATTATTTTAATACATTGTCACAATTACAATGAATCATGTCATGAAGGATAGATCCGTTGAGCAGTCTTGGAAAATAGATTACATACAATAACATTAAATTAAAATTTGAAACATAAAACACAACATAGATATTTCATTTAGAATTCCATTTTCCCTTTAGCTTAACATTAGATAACGATTATAATACACTTCACGGAATACTGGGAAAATAAATCATAAGAAAGGGGAGAGCTCAGATGCTCAGTAAGGATAAATAATTTAGTGGAAAATATAATCATTTAAGGAAAGATGTGTATGAAAAAAACATCCTTTTAATCATAAACTTGAATATAATATGGTGAAAATAAAAGGAAAATTACCATATAAACATGTACATGGATATTCTACTAGTCAAATATTCACATGTAATAAATGATTTCACAATGAGGGAATGCCTAACGTCGTATATAATTACCACGTTGTTAAGGTCTCTTGACAAGACTAAACATAAAAATTTTGTTAAGGCCTTTTGCCAAGACACTAGTTTGTCTAATGAGACCTACTGATGCATCGAGGAGCTCTAGTGGACTCCAACCGTCACTTACTATATCCACTTCATTCTTCATATGTATAATTGAAACATAACATAAACATTTGTAATAAAAATAGAATACGAAATGTCAATACATTAATCATAAACCATGAATGGTATAAAAATATATCATCCAAAGTCAAACATATCATAACTCATTCAATAAAATATGAAATATTTTATTATTATAAGTCAACCACAATCAACAATAATATCCAGTAAAGGATGCTGACATAGTTGAAAATAATGAGTAATACTTTTTGAGAGAAATGTACATTTTGTAAAATCATTTAAAAGTCACATATTTATAAAAAAAGTAATTAAAAAGAAATTTTTGAAACAAAGTGTCCCATACCACTTTGAAACTTTTGAAAAGAATTATTATTTCAAAACATTCATATCTATAAAAATAAATCCTTGAAATCATTTTCAAAAAAATGGACATTAATTAAAAATATTTAGAACGATAAATCATTAAAACATTTAAAATTATGAAGTACATTAAGAGTACCTTCCACAAATCCTTAAAATATTCATTTTGAAATCATTTTTATGAAAAATCAACATTAATGATTAACATTTCCTAGTAAATACTTATACATAACAATTTGGATAACAATGAGATTGATGAATTAACCCTTACCTTGAACTTTCCTTTTATCAAGGGTATGTTTAACCTTTAGAATGAAGATAGTAGTATGTTATCATGTTATACCAGAACTATATTGATATTTATGATATCATACAAGATTCATTTATGACTTTATACTTCCCATTTATTAATAAATTTCCATGTTAAATTAACATTTTGGGTAATAAATGCTTTATCGTACGTGTTCTAACTTGTTACTCTTGATTGTATCACTAAGACAACGATTTAAATAATTATATAATATAAAAAAATATTTATATATCATATATAATTGGAATATATATATGTATAATAGACATATATATGATATTACAAACACCATTTATGCTGACGGTAGTCCATACGTACGCATAAACGTTGTTTCCATTTTCATATCGTGTTGAACAGAACTAAGTGAATAAGATATATATATGTACATATATATATATCTATCTAGTAGAATTATTATGTCATATATTTCATACTTATTAGTAATATATATATATTTAAATAATTATCGATGAATGGTGAATGTGGAAATAAATCTCATTCCGTCGTGGAGACAGAAATCCCTACATACGTAGGAGTGACAATAGGATTTCATTAAAGGAGTCGAATTGGATGGTATATTAATTTTATAGAGACATTATCATGTAATTTTAATTATTTATATACATATTACTCATCATTATATATATCCAAATAACATAGAGTTGAATAACAAATTACACCACGACGTGGAGATGGTAAGCCTTAAGTACTTACGAATGGTGACATTTTCATTCATAAGATGGATAGAATAATGAATAAAGTTGCGCCATATTTATAATAACATCATAGTATATATAAGATTCCAGAGTTATTATTTTAGATTAGAAATAACAAAGAATAAAAAAGTGGAATAAGAAAGGAACATGAAAGAGGGTTGTGAAATTATTACGTCTTCTTTGGGTTCTTCCTTTTAATTTGATCAAAAGGGATCCTTAAGATGGTTATCTGACTAAAGGAGGGCCTCTAGGATGAAGGGAGGATAATTGAGAGAGTATTTCGGCAGAGCTTGTCCATTCTAAAAGGCGATTAGAAGTGAATTAGTGAGAAGGGGGAGTGCCCATTTATAAGAGAGGTGAAGGGCACCTTATGAAAAATTTAAAATATTATTTTATAATAAATTCAGATTTTATTTCTAATGGCTCTGTACTAATTTATTTCAAGGAAAAGGTGCGAATTAGTCGAAAACAACTCAACCAATATGTTTTAGATAGGTTTGGGTCAATTTATTAACCATATATTTTTTTTAACTCTTAGTTAATTAGTTTGACACTATTTGGTATGTTGTTTTTGTGAAAGTCATCACAACTTGATAACATCAAAAAAGATACATCGAATCTTCCCTATAAAGTCATATTAACATTAAAAATTGTATAATTTTATTAAAACATTGAAATTATATTTATTTTAATATTTATAATACCATTTATTTGATTATTTCATGAATAAGGTAATTACTGCATCATCATTGTGTTCAAAATAAATTTATTTGTTTAATGTATAAAAATAATAAATAAAATACCATGATGTGGAAATATGTTTAGCTTTCTAAATAATTTTCATAATCTATTTTATTTACTATTAACCATATATTTAAAATGTTTTAGTTATTAATCATTGATTTTAACTCTTTTAACTCTTCTTTGAATTAAATAATAATAAATGTCCAAATCTAATCCATGTGGACCTAAATGATAATATTTTATTCATAAGGATATTATTGGTCAAGATAAATTTTTCCTATAGTATTAGTACATGTATTATGGTAATATTAAAATCATTTTTACCCTTAATTACCATATTTACATTTAATCGAGGTAAATAAAATGAAAATTTTCCTTTTCACCAAAAAATATTTTAATCTTATTAAACAAAATTTTACTATTGATATTAACTGTGTCTCTCAGATTATTGATATTTTACTCACATAAGTGGTAAAATTAGGTTTTATTTGAAATTACAAATTCTCCTAGGAGGTGGGTAAATTATAGTAAAAATGTTCAATAAAATTGTTATATATATAAAATTATTATAAACTGAATCCAGTGAATTAAATTTAATTTACTTATGTATTATGATTCTTTTTTGACCTCAAATAAATTTAAATAATATAAATAATTATTTAAATTAAAAAACTAGTTTTAAACAATAACTCAGTGTTTTCTACTATTCATAAAAAATTTAATGTTTTCAGAAAAATACCAAATATTTAACCTAGTGTAATTTTGATATTTCGAATCCAAAAATGATGTCTATTATATAAAATTCAAATAATATATGTTTCATTTATTAATTAAAAAATTATTTCTATTGTAAAACCAAAAGGATTAATTTTAGGAAATAATTACTATCAAAAGACGGACACTCGTTATGTCCAATATCAATGTAAAGTTACATACAATGACCAAAATTGGATTAAAAGGTAAAAATATAATATATATATATATATATATACTTACAAACCATTAAAATTTATTTTTTAAATCTATAAATTATCATGATTAATAATGTTGTTTTCAGTTAAAATACATTATTTCTCACTATTCACCCAAATATGAAAGTTATCAGAAAAACACCAAAAATTCTCCCTAAGCTAATTTTGATATTTCGAATCCGAAAATTAATTCCATTTTGAATGATAAAATTTATAAAATTTCAAAAAGTGGGTATTATTATTAATAATGGATAGTTTTATTGGTTGTGTTGTGTGTTAGAACTCGAAGTTGCGTACAACACACACTACTGTATTATTCAAGGAGAAGAGTACCATAGATGCTGGGGGTGTTACATGGTAGCCCATTTGTTTTGAAAAATAATTTAATGTCAAATTATAAAATGATTTTTTAAAATATGTTGTATTTCATTACTCAAAAAATTCAGCTTCATTATATATGTGTAGAAAACGATATCACAAAATTACTCATCAATTTTATTGTGCCCAAATGTTTCCAAAATCATCATTCACGGTTGAAAAACTATTGGACACCTCAACATGTTCATAACTCATTTAAATTTATTGTGGGAATTCTTCTTTGATTTATAATTCAATTATAGGTGTAATAACCATAAATGGTGTCGTGTATCCCAATTTAGGGTTACTTTACTGAGGCGGGGTCCACACGAGCATCCTGAATAATATAATAATTTGCTTGATTTTTTGTGGTTTTTGGTGGCCGAATTAGATAATTGTCGAAATAAAAATGTTTAATCCGAAACATTATTGAATCATAAAAAATGAAATCAATTGGATCAATATTTTAAATGTTATGAAAAAAATACCAATGTGATTTGAATCCGTTAAATTTCCAAAATTAATTAATTTTCCAATTTTAGCTCAAATCTACAATAACTCCAATATTGATGCAAAGAAAATCAAAGTGATAAAATTTTAGAGATTAAATCATTGAAAAAAAATATATAATTATGAAAATATTAGCTCAATCAATTCCACCACACACAAAATATGATTTTCATCATGCATAGAATCTGATCATTGAAAATCAAAGGGAACCAATGTTAACCATAATCAAATTTCAAACCAATAAAATCATACAATTTTCAATGTAAAAAAATTATGAAATATCACATAAAATGGCAATTCAATTTCCAATTTTCCAAATAAACAATTGGTTTATATGTTTTATTTCCCCCTGTAAAAAATAAGGGAACATATCCTTTAATTCATTCATGCTTCTGAATTTTTCATTTTTAAACATTCCAATTTATGATCTACCTCACTTTTGAATATGTTATCCCATCATTCATGATTCAACTTATTTATATATATTCTAATATAATGATTACATTCTACTTATCCATTGACTTATAAAGGAAATACTTTATCCACTTGGTAAAGACAAAGGGCGCGTAAAATCAAGAGAAATTACAATAATGTTTTATATGAATCACATGATTAAAGTTGTTAAGATTTTATACGTTTAAAATTTAGGCTCACGGATAGGTTTTATATAATAATTAATATGTATTATATTAAAATTAAATTTATAATTAAATTCTCACCTTCAATGTAGAAACTCACATTTCCCCAAAACCTAATGAAATGATCATTATAAATAAAGGCATAATGAATAATGTGAAGCTTCTTGAATTATTTTCTATTTATTTTTTGTTTTTTAAAATAGTTTTTTCTTCAAAATTAATGAATTGAATAGAACTCTCAACCACCACCAAACTACATATGATTAAAATCATTAGTCCAGTAATGGTTTTTTTGATTCTCTTAAGTTTCAACACATTTATTGATTTATTTTGTTCGAGAATGGAAAATAATTACACAAATTAAATGAATCAAAAAACATTATATATTCCCACAACATCACCCCCAAAAAACTTTGTTACAATTTATTTCATTTTTTTCACATGAATCCCTACGTCCACAAACATAAACATTAAAATATCATGAAAAATACCAAGAGTATGGTAGGAATGGATGAAAATGTCTTGAAACATAGCTCATTCTTATGATGATAATTCATGGTCTCTATGACTTGAATAAGGATTGAGATAAATGTGATATTTTAAGGATTAATGTCTTATCAAATTATAAATAAATCATTCTAAATGTGGTTTTTCATAATTATTTTTTTATAGGATAAAATAAATGTTCTAGTGGGGGGAATGTCCCAAGTTAACTCAGTAAATATGCTCAAGAATAAAATAGTAAGTAATTGGTCTAGATATACTCCATGAACTATGAATTATAACATTTTACAATCACTAAATCCATGATTAAAAATAATAAACCAATTGAAAAAAATTTCATAAATTTATAGCATGAAAAAATGGTTGGAAACTTTCATTTACTGAATCAATCCATTACCTCAAATCTTGAGTCCTCATCATAACATCCATGAATAAATTAAATAATCTAAATCATAATTATATTCATTCCATTTCATTATCATTGAAATCTAAAACATGATATCACATGATTCTTATGAAACTAATTTTTCTTATATAATTGACATAAATGATAAATCAAAATGTTGAAATGAAATTTTCTTTAACTTTTTATGAAAATATTTTTATGCTATATTATAGGAAATTAAAAATATATTGAATGTAAAATAAAACCCTCTTTAGAAATGATTATTCTGTCTTGTGATTCAAGTATTGTTCCTTCAGTTCTAGTATATTGCACATTAAGGACGAGTGTTCTTTTCAGTTTCTCCATTTTAGAACATTACATCATCTTCATTAATGGACATGAAAAAAATGAATAAAAAATATATAGTGTAGTCTAGTTCAATATTTCTAGAATATGATTGAGGAGATGAGTGGAAAAAGGAAAAAATGTGGGTTGCCTCCCGAAATCAGTTTTGTTTAATGTCATTGGCTCTACTCAAAAATTGAAAAACTTTAAAAAAATCCTAGAATACACAATTATATCCCCCAAACATAATTGATATAGTTTCCACAATACATTTAAATTTATTTTTCCATGGATTCATATAAAAAATTGCATTAAAGATTTCAATAAAGTGTAATACACAGATGAAACTGGGTACCTCTTCATTGGTAATTATGGTGAAAGAGCGTGATCTTCCCAAATGGTTCATAGGGTGTGGTCCAATGGGTGTTCTTCAACCTCTGGAAATTTATAGTGAACATGTTTTTTCCTCCTTTTTATTTATCATCACAATACCAAAGGGTTATAAGTGTGTAAAGGGACCATCCCATCTGGATTGATTTTTACCTATTGCTAACATAAGTTTGAATTTGAATAATTGCACCTGATCTCCATGGTTGAATGTTATTAGTTAAATCCTCTTTTTACGGTCCTTCCTTGATCTCTATATATAGGTCATTAAATTTAAAATATATTTCCTCTCCATTTCATCTATCTCCTGAAACTGTAATCCATTCTTTTTCCCAACAATATCAAGGTCTTTATTTATCTCACTTACTACCCAGTTGTCTTTGTGCACCAATTCCATAATAATGTTAAAAATATTTCTATAAATCAATATTTTTGGGCTTATCCCTATGAGTGTCTTATATGCTATTTTGTAAACCCATAAGGTATCATCTAGCCTTTGTCTTTATTCCATCTGTTGGGTTTAACAATCATTTTCTAAAATTCCTTTTATTTATCTATTAGAGACATTTTCATTTCCATTTGTTTGGGTATGGTATAAAGTTAATGTTTTATGACGTACCTCATAATTTTTAAGCGATTAGTCATTTTATTATTTGATAATTGAGTCCCCTTGTAGGTGAAAAATGCTCAACGAACTCTAACCCTAGAGAATATGATAGCCCTAAAAAATCAAAAAAACATTAGCATCATAAGCCCTGATTGCTTTTTCTTTCACCCATGAAACATAATCTACAACAAAAAATAAATATAATAATTTCCCAATGACATTCAAAATATTCCCTTGAATTCTACACACTATTCATCAAAAATTACACAAATATATTTTAGTTTTTGAGAAATTTCATTGAATTTTAATATATTATCAGAAAATTTTAATTTTTCACATATTTTACAAAATTCGTATGCATCCTAGAATAATGTGTTCCCTTAATGTAAAATTTATAAAACATTCTGGGCTTTCCATTAATGTTCAAAGTGGTATTCACATGATTATTTATTACATAATTTAAACACTGATTTAATTTCATTTCATGGTAAAAGAATATTTATGATTTGATCAATACAAATTGTCCAACAAATGGGACTTCCCAAATAAAAAATATCAATTTAGATTTAATCTTATGTTGTTCATGATAGATTAAATGACAGTGTACCTGGTATTTAACCAAATAAATAATAGATTTGGCATTCCATGTTAATTCACCATTTATGATGTAGAGTTTCTCTATGGGAAGCTCATCATTATGTGGGTTCTAGTATGAATTTTATGCTTCATTGGTGTGGGGTAGTCAACCTAGATGATTGAACACCTAATTCTCATTTTACTTTTTTATATTTAATTTTAAATTTAAAATCATTTAAGAGTTTCATCCATATCACTAACGTTGGGTTACAATCTACATTTTTCAATAAATACCAGAGTGTGCCATGATCATAGAAAACAATAACATTATCGTCAATAAGATATGAATTGAAATTATCAAATATAAATACGAATTCAAGGAACGCCTTCTCTGTGGATGTGTTATTAATTTATGTGGTATCGATGGTCTTTGATGAGTAGGAGATAATTTGAGGCTAGTCATTTATAATTTGTGATAGAGCATCTCCCAGTCCTTGGTTGGGTGCACTACAAAGTAACATTAATGTGTACTCTTAGTTGGGTGGATAATTTATTGGAGGTGTGATCAACTGTTTATTCAATTCATATATTTATTTCGTACCTACATAATAAATATTAATTTCAGCATCATTTATTATAAATACTTAGAGAGAGAGTTAAATCTTACTAAAATCCTTGATGAATCATCTATAAAATCCTACATGTCCTAAAAAGTATCTAACATGATTTATACAAGTTGGATATGGCACAAAATTTATAACCTCAACTATTGATATGTGAACCTCATACCCATTTTATGAAATAATATTTACCAATAATATTACCTTTTGAACCATGAAATATATTTTTTAAATATAATGCATGATTCTTTTCAATTCCTGTTTTCTAAATATCATTCAAATTATCTTGGAAATAATTAAATAAATTTTAAAAAACTCTGAAATCAATGAGAAACACCCCTAGAATGACCACAATATTGTCTATGAAGACACTCACCATACACCATTTAATTGTACATGGGGAATTTCATATCCCGAAAGGCATTATTTTGTAGAAGATTGTTCCAGATGGATATGAGAAATTCATTCATTCCTGGTATTCTGATGTGACCAGTACTTGGAATAATCCAAATATTCTATATATAAATTAGTAATTAATTTATATAGCTAACCCTTCTAGCATATATTAGATGAAAGGAATGAGAAATTTCTTTTTCAAGTAACTTCATTTTCGTTCCTTTAATATACACACACTCTCCATCAATTTTTTACACTCAAGGGGTTTGATTCATTTAATTAAATTTCAATAGTGGTCCAACAAGTTTTCTTTGGGACTACATGAATTGGTCTTAACAACAAAGAATTATTGATTGCGTAAATGATTTCAGCTGCCTGAAATTTCACTAGTTATGTATTAACAAACTCCATGATTGTGGGATTGTGTATTCTCTAAGGTTTTCTGACTAGTAATTAATAACATTATAAAATTATTCTATGAGATAAAACCTCTAGATTGATTAATGAGATGTCACATAAACACCATCCTACAGATTGTACTTTTATTTCTAGAAGGTCAATTAGAATTTATCTTGGGAATGGGTAGGTTATTATCATTGATTATCGATAATTTATTTAACTTAATTAGGTTAGTATAATTCAAATCACATGGAAATGACTTAATTTCTATACATGGGGGTTTGTTCAAGGGATGATATTAAATTTTGGTTTCCTACTTCTACGATTGGAATCTCTAGTATCATCACATTATATTGTAATAAATGATCAAAAAGTGATATTTTACCTCTTTATCTAACAAGAGATCAGGGTTTTTAGCTTCATATGAATTGGAATATTCAAATGGAAAATGTCCTCCTAATGATAAGAAGACATTATCCATACCTAAATCTTCAATTAGATTTATAATTTCATCATGGGTGATCGTATAATGTGATTGATTAATGGAAGCATTTTTTTATCATCTAAAGAATGTTGAAGTGTACTATACTATCTACATGATCTATTGTGAGAGTTTTTTCAAGGACATTGATGATTGTCCGTGATGATTTAGGAAGGGTATCCCCAAGATGAATAGAGATTGGAATGGTGCTTGGAGTTCATCCATGGAAAGGACATACAAGTTTACTAGAAATATCAATCATCTATCATCTAAGAGTATATATTCTAAAACTCTAGTTTGGAAAATGGTGTATCCGATTTCTAATTTTACCCCCACTCAAGTTGGATTTATTTCACTTATATTCAAGGATGAAAATACTAATAAAGGCATAATATTTATTGAATATACAAGATTACATAGGGAAATAATAAAATTTAATGATCCAATAGGGTAGGAAATTGAGAATATACCTGTATCATGTCATTTTTTTTGTTATTAGTGGTGTGATCATTGTTGAGACGCATCTTTCTAAGTGTATTCTCTCATTTCCATACAATCTCTTTATTTTAGTGTACATATCTGTCTAAAAAGATTCATTCATAGGGATTTTTAAGATTTCTTATATTAGTGGGATGGTGATCTCAATATTTTTGTAGGTTTCTTAAATTTCACATTAATTTCACTCTTCTTCACCCTTCTTCGACTCAAATTATGCATATGGAAATGGTTCTTAGATATCCCTTTTCTCCCTTTGTTGTTTTTGAAAAGGAATTTCTAGAATTTCCTTTTTGAACTAGTTTAATTATCGATTGTTGTTATGGTCTCCTTATTTTTCATAGATGGATTGATATTCTAACAGTCTCTCAGAATCACCATTATAACATTGTTTAGGTGGTGTGAGCTTATTCCATCTTTGGGTTGTGATTGCACGTACATTATCCATTAGATTTGGAAATGTTTGTGCTATTAGTTTTCCTTGGTTCTTGGTTAGGACATCAGTAAGGCTTTCAAACTGACCAGTTAGCTTATCAATTTTATCTTACATTCTCATAACATTGACCATCAATTTTTTTCTCTTCATTTTCTAGTGCATTTTTGTAAGGTTTCTCGTATTTATTTTGCTGGAAAGGTGGATGTTGAAAAGTTTGTTGTTACAGGAAGGAAAGCTTGTACGATTTTTGGAATGGTGTCAGGTTCTGATATTTATATTAAAAAGGCATCATGGATTGGTTATATTAAAATCCATATACAGGTTGGGTATGTGGTTGATGTGGTTGATTTGAATTGAATTTCCTTTTCTATTAGGTATCAGTAACACATTTGGTCACCAACACTTCGGGAAATTAATCAGTGTAATGATATGTAGAAGAGAATAATCCAGGCCATGATAAATAATAACTACCCATTTCTGAGGATTGATGACTTCTTTGATTAGTTTTGAGGCGTGAGATGGTTCTCCAAGATTGATCTAACGTTCAACTACCACCAGTTGAGAGTTTTTCAGGATGATATTGAAACGATGGAATTATATTGTTGCTATAGACACTATGAGTTCCTTGTGATGACCTTCAGAGTGATTAATCCCCTATTGTTTTTATGACTTTGATGACCCAGATCATTCCTCTATACCTGGACGAATATATAATTGTTTTCATTGATGAAACACTCATATAATATGTATTAGAGGATGATCACGAATGTCACATGAGGATAGACCTATATTTTCATTGAGAGTACAATATTTATGTTAAGATCTCAAAAGATCTAGTTCAATAGCAATGTTGTTCAATTTTATAGGCATGTCATTTATGATCATGGATTAGTAATGGACCTAGTGATGATTGATTCTGTTCTTTCTTGGGAGCCACCCAAAAATCTTGTTAGAGGTGCATAGTTTTCTTTGGCATGGAGTGGAACTATAAGAAGTATTAGGAAGACTTCTCCAAGATTAAATCCTCTTTGAACGCAGTAACATGGAAAGAGAATCTGTTTACCTAGAGTGATCAGTGCAAAAACACCTTTGAGGAGTTGACGCTGAGGAAGATGATTTATCCTATTTTGGGACTACCGGAGGAGGGTTTGGAGTGCATAGAATATTGCGATCACTATGAAGCTGATAATAGTCGTGTGTTGATTCAAAGGAAGGAAATGATCACATATGGGTCAATACAGTTGGGACACCATGAGAAGAACTATGTGATTCATGAACTAGAATTGAAAGATTTAGTATTTACTCTTAGAATGTAGAGGCACTATCTTCTGGGAGAGTTCTCTGTTTGTTACTCAGACCCCCAGAGTCTCTAGTATTTCATCACATAAAGAGACCATAACCAAATCCAAAGACACTAGTTGGAGTATTTTTAGGGCTAGGACATTGAGATAGTCTATACTCCTTGGAAGGGTAACATTGTGGAAGATACAATTAGTAATAAGCCCCAAACCCTCTTAGTGGAGGAGGCATATGAGAAGTTAGATTTTTTACAACTGACCTTGGTAGAAGGGGGGTGAATCTTTTCTTCAGTAGATGGTGTTGATACCTCTACTTCTTTAATGTGTGAAGGAGGCTTAGTTGGGAGAGATTGGTTATGATGTCCAACATGACCATACACCATCAGGAGATCCACCAAATAAACTTTCTAAAGTAGGGAACCACCTCATACTTTTATAGGGAATATTTTTTGTCCCAGTCATAATGCGAGAGGATATGATGTGGTATTTTTACACATCTCCTTTGGTTTTACATGCCAGTGTGAGGAATATGTATAGGGACCTTCAATGACTATTTTGGTTGGGTTTTAAGAGGTGATGTATTTTTATTTTTATCACTAGGTGTCTGACCTATCAGTAGGTGAATGTAGAGAACCAGGTTTTGACATGCTTATTTCTTCCCCTTTTGATCCCAGTGTAGAAATAGGATGATATATCCATGGAATTTGTGACAGATCGTTCACAGAAAGTGAGAGGCAATGAAACTATCTAGGTGATATTAGACCAAATCACAAGGTAAACAAACATCATTTCTATCAGGAGAATAATTAATTTGATTGTTTAGGGAAGTTTTACATATTTTAGATTGAATTCCTTCATTGGATTCCCTTACCAATAATCTCTAACTACAATGAATATTTTACATCACAATTATAGATAGGCATATAATAATCAGATAGAACCTAGATTCGATGAGTAAAACCTTTCTCCCCAAGATAAATGTGCAGTGAAAAAACACTATCTTGGTGTTTGAGGATTTGTTGTGGGCTAGCATCATGGAATTTGGAAATGGATGGGAGGATCACTTACTCCTAGTAGAGTTTCCATATAATAAAATCTACCACTCTACTATCAGAATGTCACCTTTTGAGGTTCTTTATGTGAGACCCTTCAGTTCAAACTTATGTAGGAATGAGATGGGTGAGACATGTCTCGTTGGGCCAAAAATTTATTAGTAAAGACGAAGAAGGTTTACTACATCCAAGAGCAGATGGGGTCATCTGAGAGATGATAGAAATATTATGCAGTTCGATGTTATAGGACCTTGTAGTTTCAGTAGGGAGACCATGTTTTCCTAAGATTCATCCCATCACGATTACTGTGGAGATTATGTTGAGGAAGAAATATATCATTCATTTTTATCTGGTTCTGTAAGATCATGCAGAGGGTTGGATATTTTCTTACTGTCTCACCTTACCCAGACATTTAGAGTGGGTGCAGGTCATCTTCCATGTATCACCGCTGATGATATATGTTCACTATCTTATAGACATTATTTATTGGGGTTTGATGAACATAAATCATAGATCCACCTTCGTAGATTACCAAGTGGTGATTTATGATCCATAAGAGAGGATCCTATATGGATAGATCCTACACTTTGTTCAAGTACTATGGTTGAATGGGAGCATGAATGAGAGATCCTAGGAGCGGGATAACTATATGTGAGTTCAATATCCAAAATGTTATGGATTGTTTATTTCTTTTCAAGGATGATAATATATAATGATGGAATAATTTTGAAACCATTTTATTACTTTTATTTCTTTGATATATATCTTGAAATATTTTTAGATCTAGGCACTGAGACGGTGCATGATTCTGAGGCCCAATATTCCCATAAATAATTTTATAAATATATTAAAAATATTTAATATCACACATTCATGGTTTTCTAGAAATAATATAATATCTCTTATAAGACCCTCAAATCGAAAATATAAGACTATGATTGAATCCTAAGTGTAAGGTTCAACCTATGTGCAACCTAAAATTAGTCAGCATGGGGTATTCTGCTAGAGAGACAATTGTTGGGTGAGTTCTGTGAATAAATTAATTAATTAATTATTTGATTAATTCATTAAATAACCTAAAATATAAATCCATTATAAGTTGAATGTTATATAAAATTTCTATGGTTAGCCGTATAACTGTGGGACCATTGAGAGGACGATCCAATATTCTTCATTGGTTGATTGAGATCAGACGATTTTGATCTAATGGATCAAGGTGATTCAAGGCATAACGAACAAAACATATCTTCATCCTTCATGTATTGTAGTGTTATTCATCATCAAATGACATGTTCTATAGGAGAGACTCATACTTTTTTTACTTCCACCCTTATGATTATAATATTAAGCCAGATATTTTCTATTTCTTTTATTTTTTATTTGTTTAGGACATTTCACATGCCTATATACCAGATTTAATTATCAAAAAGATTTACCCCATTGGACATGAGTTCTAACCCTTGATATCCCCAATTTTTAAATACTGGTCAAGGACACATGAAAAATGATTTTAGAACATTTTATCATTTTCAATTCCCCCAATCGTTCTTCACGTTCTACGTCGTTGGCCTACGTGGCCACAATTTCACATTATCGTGAGAGTATGAGTGTGATCAGACCCATGAATTCGTGGAGGATTCATGTGATATTAATTGATTGAATAATCAGGGATGAATTCATACTGGTTTCATTATGTGGATGATTCCACCTTGGATAGGTAAATCTGGTGAGGCGATGAGAGGTGCTATGAAATAGTGTTGCTTTATGTGAGTGTGCTAAATTTCCTTTTTTTCAAAGAGGTGACTAAAAACAATATATTGAGAGTGTTGCCACTTGTTTTATGTAAACAATAAGAATTATTGCACATGGTAGGACTAGATCTAGTGAAACGTGCAAAGATCCATATAGTCCAGTTATTGTGAAACTACACTCCATGTACTAAGAAAGAGAATCCAAAACGTTCATTAGAAATTAATGAAGCTAGGTTTCTAGAAAATTATATATAGGACACATAATGTGGGACCCCCACATGCCATGTGACCCTATGCTAGTGACTCGATGCATACTCCATGAGTACATGGGTACAATCACATCCAAGGTATGTGAACAGGACTGAAAAAACACAATAATGACCAAATTAATATATTTTGTCCCCATATGGATGACACATGACATATAGTCCCTTCATATGCCATGTATGGATATCTGTGTAGTGATTCATGTATTAGAGATGGCACGACCGAGTAGTAGAGTTGGACCATACATAGTGTGGTTCCCCATACATTCCATTAATTCCTACTTTCTTTTGAAGAAACCTATACTTCTTTTATTTCCTCAATTTTAGTTAAATTTTTACATACTCATAGCCTATTAAGAGTTTTTCCACATAAAATGAAAATTTTCTCTACATTGACTCTTTTAGGATACTATGTGAGGTGTTCTGAGCATGGAACTTCATTAGACACTGTTAAATGATTATATTTATTAGACATGATCATTAGATTGGTACGCCATAATAGACATGGGCGTGAGTCCTCTATTTACTGAGTGGTACCCCATAATGGACTAGAGTGCATGTCCTCTATCTACTGAGTGGTGCTTCCTGACAAACTAGGGTAAAATAAAATTATCTATTGAGTGCAATCCCTTTATGGATTAGGGAATGAGTTCTCTATCTACTATGTGGAACCTCCCCTAACAGAAAAGTAACAAATCCTCTCTCTACCATGTGGTACGCATATCATTATAGGGTATAGGTCCACCATACGTAGTGTGGTACCCCTTATCATACTAGGGAGAAGGTCCACCATACACTGAGTGGTACCCCCTATCACACATGGGCATTATTCCTCTACTTTATGACTGTTCCCTCTCAATTTTGCAACACGATGGAGAGGTGTGGGTCTTCCACATGGTTATTTATTTGGATTAACATGTGAGATTATGGGAATAATTGATGGACCTCTTGGAATTGTTTTTTTGAATATTTTCCTAGGTTAATCCCTGAGATTGAGATCCTCTTTCTCACTCATTTGGTGTTATTTTATTTAGAATATTTATATATATACTTTTTGTTTTCATTTAATCTCTTGATATGGGTTGAGTTTTCTTATTATATTATGTCACATACTTCTTTCCCTTACATATTTTTTGGATTCTTTCTGGTTATGTATATACTCACCCTTTTATGGTATTTTTTACACATGTTATGTCTTATGTTGAAGATAGACTGGTGGATATTTATTATAGATGTTCATAGAGATACCTGATGCATGTAACCATGTTTGGTGGTTTGGGCTTTGAGATTGAAATCCAGGCACTCTCAACATTTCTCTTTCCAGTTTTTTCATATTGGGATAACGCTCTGGTTGAGAATATATTTCCCCCTATACTTTTTGGATTACACTGGCGTACTCTTATATTCCATAGTGATTATTGTATTCATGTATATCACTCTTGATGTTACTGTATTTTCATTTTATTCATATGAACATATTTATGGGCATGGTTGTGTTTGTACACATTAGCACTTAGAAAAAATCATTTTCAATTTTTTATCCCTTTTAGAGATGGGTTCCAGCCCCTGGACTGTGGATGCGGGCTAGGGGTTGATTTATATTGAGACTTGTTGGGTTTGGTTGTGACAAAAAGTGCCTATATATAAATTAAATTCCATATGAAAAAATAAAATAAGAAATAATGTAATCAAATTAACGGCCTTATTGAGAGGAATCCATTGCCACCAACAGATCTTGAATCAGAGGCCAAGTGAAGAAGATACAATGGAACCTAAAAGAGGGGGAGGAGAGCTCCATGGCTTTGGGAAGGTCCTACACATTGGATAAATAAAAGAAGTAGAAAAATATTAAATAATGAGGGTAAAGAATATCAGTTTTCACTATTTGAAAATCTACACAATTAGCATATTATTTGGAAAAAAATGAGCTAACATTGCATTGATGATTATCCAAGAGAACCACACCTCATACAGTTTTAGAGCAAGGATTGGAAAACTATATGCCTAACCATGCAGGTCTCACTACCCCACTACATCATCTTTTATGGTTTACTAGTCATGTTATAATGTTGAAAAAAATATTACCCTTTGAAAAATAGGTTGCATGGTTTTGGTGGCATGGTTGGAGAAACTGTGTTCCAATGATTTACATCTATCATTCTATCCAAAAATAGTGCTCTTGAAGCCCGATATACCAAAAAATAATAGAAAATATAGTGGAACACAACATGCCTTATACCCTATATAACAAATACATAAAAATGTATTCAATCTATCAGGATCAGATGATGAATCACATAGTTAATGTTGGGTCTTCCACAAAACATAAAATTCAAATTTATCATGGAAAACAAACCATTAAAAACATAGGAATTTACTGGTACTCATTAGTAATTACATTAAATAATGGAATATGTGACAGGTTTTATTGTTTAAGCTCATAGTTTTGGGACATAGGTGTAATTATAATGGAAGAATGAATGCTTGACACGTGATGGAGTTGGTACACTCTTCCTATCCCATGGATCATTTTATTGAATGATTTCTAGTTAATTATATTCCCCATTATTTTTACAAAATCTCTATTTGAAATTTTCCAATTCAAATTTTTGTGTTGATAAAGAGACCTTAAATGTCATTTATTTTTTGAGATAAAGGGTTAAAATATTTTCTTAGATAAAATGTGCGTAAAACAATTTTCGTAAAATATATAAATAACACAACAATTTAAAATTTTTTTACATATTTTTAATTAAAAGGAAGATAATTTTTTACATTTTATAAATGTTTTTTATGGTTTTTTCTATTTCAATGAAGAATACATCCCTACAATTAGTGCCAAAAAATAATGATATGTTAATTACTATGACATATTTTAAAACCTATAGACAATATAAATAGAGTAAATCCGAGTATTGATCCTTAAGAAAGGTGAAAATTGTGTTCTATGAAATTAAAAAAAAGAACAAAAATACTCATGAAAACAATAAAAAAGATAATATTTTTATGAACATAATATGAGTACACTATAATTATTTGAATAAACGGAATGATTAAGAGGAATTACAACATTGATGTAGTGAAAAAATAGTGAGGAAGAAAAAGGAATTTCAATTTTTTAGCAAAAAATATATTTCTTCATTAGTAAAAATATAATTGATTAAAAAAATTTAAAATTGAAGTATTATTCTACTAAAAATAATGTTGAATTTAGGATGATTGAATTACATAGTATTTCATTTAAATAATTCATTCAACTACAAAAGAGAGTGTCATTGATTCAATTTTAAATTAAACCATGATGAAGCAAGAAAGAATAAAATGAGATGATCTTATTATCCTATAAAAATGTTTAGAAGAAAATCATTTAGATATTTAAAAGAAAAAGGATTTAAATTCAAGAACAAAAAAATGGATGAAAATGGAAGAAGATGAATACAAGGATTTTTCACATGATCCCCCACATCTGATCGATCTCTTACTCTGCTCGTTGAGTCAGCATTTACTTCACTCTGGCTATACTTCATAATTTTCTACAAAAATGTGTTCATCTGTATCCATAAATCATTTTTATGTACTTGAAATTATATCATTAAATTATTATTTAGGTGTCAGATATTATATAATTTTAAATTAATTTATATTTCATGTTGTTCATATAATGTACCTTTTGACAATAATGTTCCATAATTTTTTTCTTATATAAAAAAATTAACATTTTCTCATGCTACAATGTCACCATTCATAGAATTCAACTAAAATTTAATTCTATTAGATTATTAATATTCATACAAAACTCTGCAATCATGATCGACAACAAAATCATCAACTCATGAGACCCATGTTTGAACGAAGTTATTGATGATGTTCACAGTATATTTATCACACCATATTTAATTTTCTCCATTAATATACAAAAAATTTGGTTCACTATTTATATTCACAAAACATTATGTAGACAACCATGTTTGTCTTTAAAATCAGGCTCATCGTGTACTTTGGGGTCCCTCTATCTTTAAACCTGCACCAGGTATGAAAATCCAGCTATCAAAAATTTTCTTCATCAATGTTAAGATGTAAATTTTAGTCATATTCGATGGGGTATTTTTCCATATTATTTAAAGGTGTATGGGGCACCTACCTCACAAAAACATGACTTAATTTTGGATTCTACTCATTTTATATGTGCAACCCATGTTGATTTTGATGCCAAGGGAGAAGTTCACTGTAGGTGGGGATTTGTTGGGGAGTTGTGTCAAACATGACATATCTCACTATGGATATAAAATGTGGTCTATGGGAGCTTCATAAAATCATCAAATCCATGAGAGATTCTCTCTCTGGTGAGTTATCCATGAAATCATAATGTGAGGGAAATCGAGGTGTGGTGTGGGTATTTGGTAACATTTGATTTTTATGACATAAATATTGTTTCTCTCCCTGGATTCAACTCTTTTTGTGATAAACAAATCAAAAACTCTTCCCCAATGATGGCCTAAACTATATATAGATATAGATAAAAAATATTAAGTAGCTAATGTTTCCATCTTCTCTAACAATATTACCTTCTCATAATGATAGTCTCAGGACTAAACTTCTTCAATGATCATTACAAAATAACACTTAGAAATGAATAGCTCTCTGAATTTAATGAACGTAAATCATATATTCCATCAAAAAATACTTGTTTATAATTACATACCATTTGGGAATCATAAAACATGAAAATCTATCCTCAAAATCACGCACTTGTAAGCATGGAATAAATGGTGACCAACAACTTCTATTTCGAGTACATATGATTCGACTTTCTCTTTTAACTATTGATATATATTCCTTATTCTCACCATCATAAATTCAAAATCACATTTGAGTTCAACATCCATCGTACACAACTAACATCACATAATCATTGGAATACCCAAATACTTCATAGATTTAGATCCACGATATATAATAAATCATATGTTCTCATTTACAACAAGTATATTATTCCATTTTTTATTTTGGTAACCACAATATATATTCATTAATGTAAGTTTTATTAGATTCACATAAAACCCAATTTTATAGGGGTTATTTTATGTCTACTATTTATAAACATTCTATGTGGAATTCAGGATTTTGTTAATGTTATGTTGTGATGAGTGCACCCATAATTATATAGCACTCCAATGCATTAGGTAAGGCGATTTATCTCATGAGATAATATGAAATATGCACGAAAATCGATGCTAGGTTGTCTCAAAATTAAGATGATGTTATGATTATTAACATATGTTCTTCATGAACATGGTGCTAGATTTGTTCACATCTAAATGTGGTAGGTCACCACTAAGACATGATGTTTCATTCTTATGCATTTCAACATTCCATGAAATATTCGAATTCTTCCTATCATGATTATGATTATGATACAAATATTATGTTATTATGATTATTATTATACTCACCCAAGTTATATTGATTCATGATCTTATCTATCCTCCTAAAAAGATTTTAGATCACCCCTTTCTGTGATGAGATTGCTCAGGTGATTACTTGTACTAAGGAGCACATGAGAGCCAATAAGAAGATATAGAATAAAAAATTTAATAATTAATATGTTTTATTATATATTTTTTTTATATGAGTATAATTTTACCGAGATATTAAACCATTTGATTATGGACTTGTTATTACATTATGTTGTTTATTTTTAAAATGATGTAAAAGAAATATAAAAAAAGAATGGGCATTATAGTTTGTATGAGAGAACAAATTCGTTATTTTGGGAATGAGTATTATAAAACATTTGTGAAATCCCTTGTATGAGGCTATGTATATAAAAACACACAAGAATATATGTTTTAGAAAAATTCTAAACATAGGGATCCTATAAGATATTTCTTTTGACTTAATTTCACAATGGAATAAATTATTTATTCTTGAATTGATGACCAATGTCTTTTTGAAAACTTTTTTACATTAGAAACTTTTTTCAACCCAGTGATACCAAGCCAAAAAAACCCATGTAAGGTATAATTTAATGATTCTGCAAATGACATACTCAATGCCAAGGGTGATGTAATTCAAAATTTCATGGAAATTATTACCCAATATTCTCAGGATATGAACAATAACTTAAATAATCTAGATTATACCTTCCCATGAGAGGCAGAACCGAGTTATCAACTCTTTTATGCGACAACAACCACTGATGTTTTTTTTAAACTTCTCATCCACTAGTCATGGAATAGTGGGTCAACTCAATAGAGAAGATATTTTCTATGCTTTTTTGTTATGAGATGGAGATGGTGGCACTATCCATTTATTACTTATACATAGAGGCTAACCAATAGCATGATTTGATTATGAACAACAAGACTAAGGAAAAAAATGAATATATGGAGTGGTATGACGTTAAGAAAATATTTCATAATTAGTAATTCCATAAAACTATTCATAAAAAGAGGAAGAGATAACTCATATAGCTGAAGAAAAAGGGTGTTTGGATATATCATGAATTACGAAGAATATTTCAAAAGTATTTCAAGGAATGTCTTGGGAATTGTTATCAAAAATGATAGAAAAATAGATATATTACTTAGTCGTTTAAAAACACGCCTTCTAAAGACTATAGTAATTATTGATTTTAGGATTTATGAATAAGTTTTTCAATGTGATATCAATGTGGAGATGGAATTCAAAGAGTGGTCCCACAAGTATGGTGATAGGAAATGAATGATGGAGTTTCAAGCTGGATGATCTAATGAAAATGGTTGGAAAAAAATTCAACCACTCACATGTCAAAAATTTAGGAAGAAGCATCATAAGAATTTTCTCAAGGGGAAGGGAAATGATTCGTGTGTTGGAGAGAATGTTAGAAAGATCATGAATATTGAAGATAGAGGAGGAATATTGAAAATTTAGCATAATAAACGATAGAACAAACCATGGTTCAATAATACAACAATAGAGAGTTGGGGCACATTTTCGGTCAGTGCACTAATCCTCGACTCCTTGAGGACAATCTGTGTCAGCAGACAAAAAATCCAAAAGATCAAGGGAAGGATTATACCATCACTAAAATAATGGCTCATAAATTACATGTAGATAATAATTCAACATTGAATAATATTTATTTAATTATATAACTTAAACTATTCCACAACCGTATAAGTTTAGTGTCTTAAAAACTGGGAAACATTAACAACTAGTTCAAAAAACATCTATATCGTCTTTCACTTCATTATTCAAAACTACACTTCTTTTTGAAATATCTTACATAATAACATTCTTCATGACCTAAGGAAAGGAAGAAATATGAAAGGGTGAGCTCAAGTTCTCAGTAAGAGAAAATAAGATAAATATCAATCAAATCATAATCATAAGAACATAACATTTGAAAATCTTATCCTGTATATAAAATCTCAGAATATCATGTAGTTGGACAAATAATATAAGTGAAATGTAATCCCATTAGGCATAAAATAAAAAATGAAATTTTTTTTCATAATAATATAATCATAAAATCATTTCATATTAGTCAAGGCTCATTTACAAGACCATTATAGTGGAAAAAATCAATTACTGAAACAAGTTGACTCATCATTCAATCCATGTATTACTGAACCACATTTACATTAAATTATTGTAATTTCATTTTCATGAGATATAGATCCTTACCAAATGAATTGGAAGGGGATTTATTTCTCACCCATCTCATAATGAAACCATTCTTATGTTTTCCAAAAATACCTAAATCATTTATCACATCTTAACTATTGAAATTAAATTGGGTTCTTAAACATCATTGCATCATAATCCATTAAAAAATGTTGTTCATTAAAATAATTCCATAATATAAAAAATAAAATAAAATGAATAATTGTTATACAAAAATAACCCTATTAGATCATAGATATAAAATAATATTGATAAAACATATGAACTTAATTCCTAAGAAAAATATCCTTTCTTTTTCATGCATGCTTTCTATTCTCAAACTGTCACACTATTTAAAAAGAAAATAATTTTGTTGAAAATAATATATAAATATTTAGAGGAATATTAATGGAAATAAGGAGTGATGAAACCATAACATTCCATTCATATCGTATACGTTTTAAAAACATTCCCCTTGTACTTATATTGGAAAAGTAAAAAAGTACCTCAGATCGAATAGTGACAAATGATTCCTTTCATAACTTTTAATAAATATTAACTAAAGTGTAAAATTAACATTAATAACTTTTATAATAATTGAAAAAATATTAAATAACTAGGAAACATGGATGTTGATGATAAATATACCCTATTAAATACTTACGAATAATCAACTTCGAATAAAAATGAGATTTGAAAAGATCTCCCTTTCCTTAGGTATGAAATCCTTCGTATGTATTAAAACATTATGTATATTGGTTTAAATAATTTTATTTACTTACTCTAGAGTCATAATAAATTTTATTATCTCATATATGATTATATTATCATCATTTTTGGTAACATTTCTTTGTCACTCGTTATTCAGATATTGAATGCATTATGTTCTTTAGTAAGATTTGTCAGATAAGTTCGTGTTCCACTTCTTATATTATTGTTAAATAATTTATATAATGATATTAGTATAATATATATATTATTTATTCATTAAATCCATGTATAAAATTGTGGTTATGATGATTATGTAGAATGAATTGCATCTCATTACGGAGATGGTATGATGTATGTATGCAAGAGCGATGATATCATTCCCAAAATTATTTAATTGTATTGAAGGGGATGTTTTATAATATTTCATAATTTTTATCATGTTATAATAATCGTAAAAATTTAATATTTAGATAATTATACCCATATATGTATGGTTTTGGTGAAAAATAGATTGCACCATAACATGGAGTATGTATGCACGTGCATTGATGTCATTTTTACTAGGATAGATTAAAGATTAAATATTGTGGATTAATATTTATAATAAAATATCAGTATATGAGTGATAATTATTTTATTAATTTATAATGAAATAACTAATGTAGAGGTGATATATGAAGAATTTCTTTTGAAAAAATCAGTACATGGGATTACCTATTTCTCCATGTGCTACATCTAAAAATCTTTTTAAAGCACTAGAGTTGGTCTTTGAAGATTACCAAAACCTCCAAAATGAAAATATAGAAGTTGAGAAGGAAAACATTTAGGGGATTTCTGAGTTTTATGGCTAAAAATGAAATCAATAGGTGAGGTATGTGGTTCACATTTATAATTGAGGTGAGGGGAAATTTTGGAATTTCTATAAATAATAACATGTAATAAATTAAATCCATACCCATAAACTTATGAAATGTACCAATTTGGAATATGAGATGATATAGGGTTGTAATATCATCAACCAATAAATTTTTGACAACCTATTTTGTCAATTTAAACCATATAATTTTAATTGACACTTAGTTATTAAATTTAGTTTTAGTTATGGTAATAACATTATAAATATTTAATGGTTATAAATATTTATGTATATGGTACTAATTAAACATGAATGTATATTTACTGAATTTTAGACATTAAATTTATCAATTTTTTCTTTTTAATTAATTTTATTATTTTTAAATAAATTAATAAAATGTTATTTTTATAAAATATCAATAGTGTCAATTTTGATATTGTTCATTTATTTGACATTAAAAAAATCCAAACAGAAGGTAAATTATATTTTTTTAATACTCTTCTAAAATTTCATATTCACATAAAATATTCTCAGATCACATTAATTAGATCATATACTATTTCTTTTAGTATTTTCAACACAATTTTTTGATATTTCATTAGATAAAATAATTTTTACATCATTATTGGGTCATAATTAATGTTAATTATTTAATATCTATAAATTGTTAATAAATTTCTATGATTTTGTTAATTATTTTATATTTTTATATATATTATATATTTTATATATTAACTTATAGTAATCCATATTTTAAAATTAGTATACTTAAATAAAATGAGATTGTAAATTTTTTTCACATTCAACAGTTTTTCTTATATTCATGTCATATTCATAGGTAAGTGGTCATTAAGTTATTATATTTAGAAAATAGATGATAAGGGTCTAATGTAATCATATAATATGATTTTAAGTGGTTTTAAGGTAATTTTATAATGTTTTATTTACCTAAAAATTCCAGGTTTACCATTAACAACTATAAAAAATTAATTACAAAAGTTAATATTCATATTGCCCAAAAATAGAAGTATCATATTAACATAATTTTGAAATACAAATTAAAAAATTGGAATTAATTTTCAAAAGTAAAATCAAAGAAGTTTTAGAAATTAATTAATAATTAATTTTGTTGTTGGAATAGGAAAATGTGTTTTAAAAATTAAAAAATTTCCAAAGATTGAAATCTTTTTACATATTAATTTAATGGAAAATTATATCCATTGACAAAAATTATATTAAATTTAAAAAATATATTATATTTATATTTAAATAAATTTAATAATATAATTAAACAATATAAATTATTTCAATGAAAAAATGAAATTTTCAATTTAAATTTAGTGTATTTTTACTATTCATCAAAACATTAAAGTTACCAGAAAAATATCTGAAAATCATCCAATGTAAATTTTTATATTCTACTTCAAAATAACATGGTTATTTTATTAATGTGTTAAAATATTAATTAAAAAGGGGGTTTCTATTAAAATGGGTAAAATTAATCTTTTTTTAACTAGGTTTTCATACAAATAGTGTTTTATTCATACCATATAGCTAAATTATACATTGGGTTAATATAAAAATATTTATCAAGTATAAAACCGTATATATCGCATTGATTTAATTACTAATCTAATTTAAACAATAATTTCTAATTTATTTATATTTTTCATGAATAATTGAAATCCAATGAATTCATGATGAGTTTTCATAAGTAATTTACAATTATTCCCTATAACCGAACAACTCACCTATAATTGTAATTTTATAATAATGGAATATAGTGGTTTTATTAAACACATGATTTCAGGATAATAAATCTACTGAATAATTAATATTATTTTAATGTAAATATTTAATAAATACATACAGGTGTTACATTCTACCCCCCTTAAACAAAATATTTACATTGAAATTAATCAAATGGGAACAAAAAGTTGAGGATACCTCTCCCTCAACATATCACAAAGTTCCAATGTAGCTTCATTAAATTGGTGGTTGCACTATAAAACTTTATCAAAGTGGGTGGTCTTGTTTTGTAGAACATTTTCTCTATAATCTGGAATATCTATCAGTTGTTCTTCTTAAGAAATATATTGCTCATGTGGTACGACTTTTCAGTTTAGTACATTTGATGGATATGGAATGTACTTTATCAGGACAGATACACATAACCCATCATGAAATTGTGAGGGATTAATTGTAAGTGCCAATGTATATGCTACCTTCAAAACATAGTCTAGAATTACAAATGGAATGATATACTAAGGGCTCAGCTTGCCCTTATTTCTAAATTTTATTACTCTTTTCTAGGGGGATATTTGTATGAATATAACATCACCCACTTAAAACATTATGTTTTATTTGTTGTCTGCATAACATTTTGAACGACTGTTATATGAACTTATGTGTTGTTGAATAGAAAATCCTTTTCTTCTATTTCATCAAAAAGATAAATTCATAGTAGATTTATTTCCCCAACTCCATCCCAGAAAGTTGGAGTTTTACTTTTTTTATATAGAGTCTTTCAAAATGATCTATATGAATACGAGAGCGAAGGGTATAATTTTATGAAAATAAAATCAATGGTAGGTATGGACCCCAACATACTTTCAAATCCATATGGTAAGTTCCCTAAATGTCTTCTATAGAATGAATTGTTATCTTAGACTGACCATATGTCTGAGGATGATATATAGTGATGAAACATAACTATATATCCAGAGCATGCTGAAAACTTATCCAGAACATTGAGGAAACACATGTATATTTATCAGTTACAATGGAAAGTCGTACTCCATGCAATCATACCAGTTCATTTACCTATATCCTAGAAATATGGCAAAAAGTGAAGTACAATCTAATAGAAACGATGTGTTCCGACTTTGTGAGGCGATCAACTATAACCAAGATAAAATTATTAACTTTGGATATTTTGAGCAGTCTGATGACAATGTCAAGGTTTATTTTATTCCAATTTACATTCCATCATGAGTCATGGTAGTGAAATCCCCTTAGACTTCTATCTCTCAGTATTAACTTACTGACAAACCAAGCATCGAGAGAAATATTTAGCAACATCTCTTTTCACGCCAACCCACCCGAAGTAATCTTTTAGTTCCCAATAAATCATTGTACATCTAGGGTGAATATATAATTAAGAACTATGAACCACATCCAATATCTCCTTATTTTATTTTGGTATGGGGGAAATATGAACTTATATCTTTAACATTATTATTTCATCACAATTATCGTAGAATTCATGTAAATTTATAAACATATTTTTTAACTCTTCATCTTCCTTTTATGCCTTTTTAATCATCACTCATATATATGGTTAAACACTAATTTGAGAAAGATAATATTTCACTCTGTCTATTAAAATGTATAGTAAAATCCTTTTAAAATCCAAAAATATTGGATCTTTCCTGATCCTCATCATAGATATACTTGCATTGTCTTTTCAACTCAATATATCTCCAACCTTCATTGCATTCCCAGGGTGTTTATGTATTGGGAAGACATAATCTTTAATCAATCAAAAATTATTATTTAGAGAATATTTAACTCTTTTTTTGTTAAAATATACTTTAAACATTTATGGTTAGTAATTTCACCATAAATATAATACCTTCTTATATTTAATTCAATGATTACCACATTAACATTAAATCATGGTTTGGGTAATTTTTCTCATGGATTTTCAACTTCTATGTGGAATAATCTATCACCATATCAATTTACATGTGAACACACCCAAAAAACATCATAGAGGCATTACTGTAGATCACAAACCATTATCGATGACAAGGTAGTGTGATCTCAGTTACTGTTGTTGGTTTTGATCATCTTTAACAAAACGTAGATAATATCCATCCAAACTCATAAAACATTAGATATTAGTTATTGTTGATGGTATCGACCATATTTCAATAACATATTTTTTTATAGATTCATAGATATCCCCTATATGGAAATTTTGTGACCAAAAAATGAAACATTATAATGCCAAAATTCACACTTGGTAAATTTTTCATAAATATTATCCTTTCTTAGGGTAATTAAAAATCTATCAAGTGATATTCATTTTCCTACTTGATATTCTAATTGATAATAATATCATATATAAAGACTACCAAAAATTTATCATGATAGTATATAAAGACTCTATTCAATACATCTATAAATATATCGTCGGAATTTGTTATAACAAAAGGCATCACTATAAATTCATAGTGTCCATATATTGTACAGAATGGTGCCTTTTGGTATATCCTTATTTATGATACTTGATTGATTATATCTAGAATGAATATCAATATTGGAAAATTATGGAGCTCTCTATAGTTGGTCAAATAAGTCATCAATATGAGGAAGAGGATATTTGATCTTGATAGTGATATTGTTATATTAGCAATAATCAATGTCAAGTCTCATTGATCCATATTATTTCTTTACAAATAGAATAGGTTCTATTCATGGTGATGCACTATGTAATATGAATAACTTATCAAGATTCTCTAAGGGTATCTTCTTCAATTCATGCATCTCAACTTGGGCCATTTTATAAGGTTTAATTGACATATTACGAGTACTCAGTATGTGTTCTAGGGAAAACTAAACATCATGGATTGGTGGAAGACATGGATTTTCATCCAGAAAAACCCCATAAAAATCCCATACAAGGGGTGTATTATTAATCATGATTTTCTCCACAACCATTTCAGATAAATAACCCTCATTTATATGAATGAAGACCCATAAGATATGGGAAATTTCTATGGGACGGTTATATTATTCATTGCATCAATAGTTGATCTTACATTGATCGGTAATATGAAATATGACTTCCCTTACTTATAAATTGATATGATATTCATTGAGAGAAAACCAATGCTTTCCAAGAATCAAGTCAAATTTCACTATAGTAAGGATAACAAGATTTTCAGGAAGCACATTCCCACAAACTTCATTTTGAGAAGAATTATAAACTTTTCATTAGACTGTTGTACCATTGGTTATTGTCATGACTAAATCAAAATATAATTGATGAGGTCATATATAATGATTCACATATAAAATTAATCATAAATAAATTATTGGGTGGATCCAGAATGAAATAAAATATTTTCTACTTTATAGTGGATGTTAAGTGTAACATTCGCCACATCATTATCGAACACCATGTAACCGATATTGATTGCATGATGATATTCATTGCCTTTAGCCTTAAGAGTTTGTTGATGTCTATCATCATAAATAAGACTTAGATTAAGGAATTGATTGAATAATTCCCCATTTACTTGCACTTGTATCATTGAATTGTAGAAGGGGCGTTCTATTTAGTCTTTTAATTGTTCACATCATTAGACACATTTTTCAATTCACTTCAGCATTCAATTGCCTGATGAACTTTTTCCACAATTAAAACATTTAAAACTCCCTTAAAAATAAGTACCCCCTTGTACATTTCCACACATTGAGCATAAGAGAAAACTCAACCTCTTTTTTGTGTGTTTTCTGGATTTTCAATTGAAATTCCATTTTATCTAATTATCAAACCCATATGGCCGATGGGATACTCTAATATCCATATCAACCATGATGGAACATTGAATAATTTCTATAGATATATTGAAGACCCTTTTTGATAATTCCCTTCAAATATTTTGTTTTGAAGTCACTAAAGAATCGATCAATTTTATTCATAGGATAGATAAAAATTGAATAAGAATACCTTTCAATACATGTAAAATTTTTATCATAGGTACCAATAAATTCCTCATCCATTTGATTATGTTATTGTAACTCTTTATCCATCATGGATCAAAGAATACGGGGAAATTATTTATTGAAAAATATGTTCTTGAACTCATCCCATTCCATGTACTCAATTTCATCTCTTTTCATCATATTATTGATAAGAATCCACCACTTAACAAATTATAATTACAAATGATAGACTTCTAAGATGCATTTATCTTGTTTAGAACATTGTATAACTAAAAATGTCTTTTTTGTGGTACTAATCAATTGTTCAGCCACTAATGGATCCGAAGACCCACTGAATGAAAGTGGATACTACCTCATGATGGATTCAATAGAATGTTTCTCCCCATTTTTCATGTATGGAAGATTGGCATGATTAAATGCTTGAGAAATTAATGTGATCATATATAAATGATTTTTAATTCTAACTCCCATTAAATTCGGTTTCTCAGGGGGATATCTATTTCATTGCTTGTCGCATTTTGCATTAACATGGTTCCTTCGTGTTCTAGCCATTGACTAAGGCCAAGAAGGAAAGTGTGAGAAACACTAATCATATCACAAAAACCACATAATTATGGATTTTGTTTTCAATTTAAGACACTTCATAATTTATCCTAGGTTATTAATGAACATCTCAAAAACAATAGGATATTATTGTAACCTATACATAAACATTTCCTTAGGATTATTACTATGGTTTCCTCATCCTAGTCTCCAGAAGATAATTAAAACTTTTCTCTAATTCAAACTATAACAACCCATAATATTCAGGTAGTTGTTACTTCAACATTGAATAATATTTACTACATACTATAACAAAATCTACGCAAGGACCATATATTTCTAGTGTTTTTAGAAACCGAGGATCATAAACAACTGGTTTATAAAACATCTACATTGTCTTTCAATTATTTCTTCAAAACTAATCTCATTTTTGACATATCATACTTAATACTCTTCTTCATGACGTGGGGAGAAAACATATGAAAGGGTTAGCTCAAATGCTCTGTAAGAGTAACCATGGGAAATATCAATCATATCATAATCACAAGAACATATAATTTGAAAATATTATATTACTTATAAAAGATCAGAATATCATGTAATGGGATAAATCATAAAAGTGAAATATAATCCCAATAAACATAATAGAAGACATGAAATTTCATTTCATACACAAATAAGCATAGAAAACTATTTCATATAAGTTAAGGCTCATTTCCAATACCATAATAGTAGACAAAATCCATTATTGAACCATGTTCACTCCTCATTCGAGACCTATATTACTAAACCCAATTTACATTCCATTCCATTCATTTGTATCCCATGAGATATAAATCTGTAAACAATACATTGGAGGGAGATACATGGTCCACCCATCACATAATAAAACCATTATTAGATGTTCCACAAAAATATAAATACTTAATCATTGCATAACCGATGATATAAAATGGGGTTTTAAACATCATTCAATCAAAATAAATTAAAAATAAATGGAGTTTATAAAAATAATTCCATCATAAAGAAAATCAAATCAAACTAATAATAGGGAAAAATTTAACCCTATGTCATCATAGATGGAAAATAATTTTGATAATGCACTTGAACATAATTCGTGTGGAAAATATATTTTCATTTTCATAAATGATTTACATTCTAAAAATGACATGAAACATTAAAAGTAATGAATTTAGATGAATATATTATTTAAATCATGTAGATTATTCTTTATGGAAATAAGGTGTCATGAAACTTTAAAAATCCATTCATACCGTAAATGTTAAAAAAACATTCACCTCGTACTTTTGGTTGAAAAATAAAAAGTACCTCAAATCAAATAATGACAAACGTTTCCTTTCATTCAATTTAATAAAAAATCACCAAAGGGTAAAATTAAAATTAAAATATATTATGCTAATAGAAATAATGTTACATAATTAGGAAATGTGTATGTGGATGATAAAATATCGTAGAAAATACTTATGAATAAAAAATCATGGTTAAAAAAGAGAATTGAGAAGTTATATTTTACCTTAGGTATGATATCCTTCATATTTATCATATACTCATGTATAATGATTTAAATAACTTTATTGACTTACTTCATATTTATAATAATTTTTATAATATCATATAAGATTATATTATCATCTGTTTGTTAGTAGAATTTCATTGTCACTTGTTATCTTGATATTGAATGCTTTATGGTCTTATACAAGATTTGTTGAATATGTTCATTTTCTTCTAATTAAATTATAGTTAACTAATTTACATAATGATATTATTATAATATATATCATATTTATTCATTAAATTCATGTATATAATCATGTTTTAATGGTGATTATGTAGAATGAATCACATCACATCATGGAGACGGTAGGCCGTATGTACACTCGAGTGATGATATCATTCTCAAAATAATTGAATTATATTGGAGTTGATGGTGTATAATATTTAAAATTAAAATCATGTTATAATAATCATATATAGTTAATATCTCACATTTTTTACCCATCCTAGTAATGTGGTGGTGAAAAAAAAACAATACACCATGGCGTGGAGATGGTTAACTGTATGGACGCACAGGTGTTGATTTTGTTTTTCCTTGGATGGATAGAAGGTGAAATATTGTGGATTCATATTTTTAATAAGATATCTGTATATTAGTGATACATATGTAATTACTTTATAATGAAACAAATAATTAAATGGATGTAGACGATGGATGAAATTGGAATGAATTGTTATAAGAGTGTAACTCTTCTTCGACGGGCTTCCATTAAATATATATATAGAGCACAAGAGATGGTCTTTGAAGATGACCCGAACCTATAGAATGAAAATAATGATGTTGATAATGAAAAAGGGCCGGGTATGGCTGATATTTAGGGATCAAAATGATTGTAATAGGTGAGGGAGGAGGTTATCTTTTCTAATTAAGGTGTGGTACACTTTTGGAACACTATAAAAAATAAATTATATTATAATTAAACCCCACCATAAAAACTATAAAATGTCCCAATTTAGAATATTAGATGATATTAGGTTCTAATTTCCTCCTCCAATAAATTTTGGACAAGTTATTTTTTCAATTTATCCTGTATGTTTTAATGTGACACTTATTTATTTTTTTTAATTTTAGTTGTGGTAATAATAGTCTAAATATTTAATAGTTATAAGTATTTAATTATATGGTGTTAGTTGATCATAAAGAGATATTTTATAATATTTTAGACCTCATAATTATTAATTTTTAATTTATAAATATTTTTATGAATTTTATATAATTTAACAAAATGTTATTATTATAAAATATCAGTTGTGTGAATTTTTAAAGTATTAATTTAATTGACAATAAATAAAATAAAAAATAGATAAATTCATACCAAAATATTTAATACAATCCTAACATATCATAGTGACCTCGAAAATTCGTGTATAAAATAAATTAGTTCATATAATATTTATTTTATTAATTTTAAAACCAATTTTTTAATTTTTTATTAATACAATAATTTCTACATCAGTTTTGTGTAATCATTAATTGTAATTATTTAGTCTCTAAAAATTATAAATATATTTCCATGATGTAGGTAATTGTTATATATTTATAGAGAATTTATATTGTCTATACAATCTTCTAGTTATCCTTATATTAATATTAATATACGTATATAAAATGAGTGTCTCATATTTTGTCACATTCATTAGTTTTTATTATATTCATGTCAAATTTAGAGGTAATTGGCCATTAAGGTAATCCATTTAGAAAAATAAATGATAGGCTTTAAATTAATCAAACTATTAAATTCTTTATAGGTGTAAGGTAATTGTATAATATTATTTGTACATTTAATTAAACGATTTAACTTTAACTATGGTAATAAAAATAAATACCAAAGTTACTATTCATTAGGCCATAAATAAAAGTATCATATTAACATAATTTTGAACCTACTGGAGAAAAATATAGAATCCATTTTTCAAAATTCTAAACAAATAATTCATATTAATTAATTTAAAATTAATCCCATTATTGATATAAGAAAACAGGTTTTTAATGTTAAAATATTACAATAGATTAAAAGTTTTTAAAATTTGAATTTAATGTAAAATTGATTTAAATGAACTAAATTATATTAAATGGTGAAAATATATTCAATTTATTCATTTAATGAATATAATAATATAATTTTACAATATAAATTATTTCAATGAAAAAATGTTATTTTTAATTAAAATTTACAGTATTTTTTCTATTCAACAAAACATGAATGTTATGAGAAAAATATCAGAAATTCATCCAAATTTAATTTTTATATCTCACATAAGAATAAAATGTTTGTGTTATTAATATTTTGAAATATTAATTTAAAATGGGTTCACCATTCAATGGTATAAAATTAAACTTTTTTTTAAAAAAAAATATTATTTTGTAGATCAAATAGAGTTTTATTTATACTCTATAACTAAAATATCCATTTGATAAATCATAGAAATATTTTATTATGTATATAAAAAATATATATCACATTAACTTCATTACCAATGTAATTCACACAAAAAATATCTAATTATTTATATTTTTCATAAATAATTGAGAGCCAATGAATTCACAATGAATTATCATAAGTTACATATAATTATTCCAGCTAACCTAAGGAATAGCATATAACTATAATTTTATAATAAATTCATATCACAATTTTACAAACTCATGATTGCGTGAAAGGAATACATCTAATGAATAAAAATTATTTCATAAAATTATTTCATAAAAACATTTGGGTGTTACAACTGCTACTAAGGTGGATTCCAAAAAGGATGTGGTGACAGGTACGCTGGTTATTCATTCATGAATAGAGAATACACTATTTGATTTTTGTTTTATTAATTCTTTCATATCTTTCAATTTTATTAGACCTATTAATACACCAACTCAAAATATGGAGGTAGATTTATCTAGGAGAACATAATATGGGGAAATTATTGCTTCCAATGTATATACCTCCTTCCCACATAATATTTTTGGACTAAACATCCTAGAAAATATCATCTTACCATCTTTGGTGGAGTTTGATGTTATATTGGTTATGGATTGACTATCTTTTTACAACAACAATATCAAATGTCGGTAAAGGGATATCACTCTTCCATTCCAAAGCATCTTCCAATTCTTCACAATTGTAAGGATGAGGATGAATCTTATTTGGATCCATAATCTAATGTGTGTTTATTATTTATTAATGAGTAATAATATCTTACTAATATGATTGAGATAATGGAGATACCGAAGCTCGAATACAATTCCATCATGATAGACTACACTGATGTGTTCCATGAATAATTTCATATTCTTCATCTTAATTGAGAGGTTGAGTTCTCAATTGAACTATTTCTTGGATCTATACATATATCAAAGTCATATTATATAATACCCACCATTAAGTTTGAGGAACTAAAGAAGCTGTTACAAGAGAATTTGGATGAGGTTTTCATAAGCCAGAGTGCCACACCATGGGGTGTGCCAGTCCATTTCATCAATAATAAGGATGGATCAATGCACATATGAATTAATTACAATGATCATAAAAAATCATGATAAAAAACTAGTACCCCTTCCATGAATAGATGAGTTGTTTGATCAATAGTGACATGTCAAGTAGTTATCTAAGGTGGAACGTCCATTGGGATATCACCAATTAAAGGTGAGGAAGGAATATATTCCCATGAATACATTACGATTTATGTATAGACACTATGAATTCCTTGTGATTACTTTTATACTCACTAATATTATAGAAATATGTATGTACATAATGAATATAGTTTTAGAGTTTAACAAAAAAAATGTTGTAGTATTTATTAATGATATTGTGAATAACTCAGAGAGAAAGGATAAACATGAGGAGAACATTAATACAATGTCAAAGACCTTGTGAAGGGAGAATCTATATAAAAATTACAATAAATATGAGATCTATATGGAGTAAGTGTCATTCTTGGTTCATGTTGTCACTAAAAATGGAATATCTATTAACACATCCAAGGAAAAAGAAATCAATGATTACCCTAGGAAAACATCTTAATAGAGATCAGTAGTTATCTTTTTCTATTGGTGTATTAGTAGAGATTTGTGAATAAATTATAATGATTTTGAATAAACTAGTCATGATTACTCAGAATGTAGAAAATAATGTATGGATTAGTGAATGTGAAGACTATTTAAACGGCTTAAAAATGAGTCTTATCACTACATCAACACTCACACATATGATAAGTGGGAATTATTTGTGTTATACAATGATTCATCAAATAATGTCTGAAATAATACCAATGAAAAATTAAAATGTGATAGACTATAGCTCATGGAAGAAATTTATTTTTAGAAAAACTATACCATACATTATAAAGAGTAAGATTATGTGATATTCATGTTTAAAATCTAATGGAATTATCTCTATGGGGAGAAGTGTGAAATATATACTAATCATAAGAGACAAAAATATATAGTCACCCATAATGATATTAATATTTACTTGTGAAGATGGTTAGATTTCATTAAGGATTACAATTTCCCAGTACACTAAAATCATGAAATGGAAAATAAAATGGAAGTTTCTCTATGTAGAAATGATCATTCAAATATAATCAATGATTTCTATTAAGAAGGATCCAATATTATTAGAATTAAAATGATGGACATAGGAATAATTATTTAAGGAACATAATCAATAATTTCTTAAATTATTTTTTAACCATCCCTCATGTATAAAATAAAGGATTTATAATTAAATGATGCAGAAATTCAGATTAATATTGAAGCTATTCGAATTGAGAAATACATAGAGTTCAAAATTGGGGAGGAATGAATTGTAAGATTTGGGTCATGATTATGTGTACCATACAGTCATGAGATAAATAAATAGATTATGAGTGACATACATTGATCATCCTTCTATATTCACATTTGGAGTATAATGATATATTGTGATATCCTTGAAAACTATTGGTGGGACAATATGAAGAAGGAGAATGGTAAATAAACAACAAAGTGCTTGGAAGGTCAGCAAGTGAAGGTTGAAATTTAACGGTATTAGGGGATGAGCAACTATCACCCATACCAACATGGAAATGGGAAAACAACATCGTGGAATTTTTTACCAGACATCCAAATACATTTAGTGTAAACAATGCTATAGGGGTTGTTGTGGATCATCTTACAAAGACAACTCACTTTATAGAAATTCAACAGAAATTAACAATAGATCAACTTTCACATATATACATCAGTGACGTGGTAAGGATGTAGAGAGTACCACTATTGATTATGTTTTACTAGTGATATAAGATTCACCTCCATGTTCTCCAAAAGTCTCCAACATACTCTAAACACTGAGCTGAAATTCAATATAACTTATCATTCTTAGACAGATTTCTAATATAAATAGACTATTTATACACTAGAAGACATGTTGCGAGAATGATCTATGGATTTAAAAGGAGGAAGGGACCAACATCTACCACATGTTGAGTTCATTTACAAAAATAGTACCCAATCAAACATCCAAATTACACTATATAAAACCCTTTTATGGTAAAAGAGGAAGAACACCATCATGATGGGATGATGTAAATGAACAAAAGCAGACATGACTTGAAATGGATGATGAAATGGTATAGATAGTGAAAATTATTCAACAACACATCATGGAAGTCCAAAGTCGAAAGAAGATATATGCAGACAATCATCGATGATACTTGGAGTTTAAATATAGAGACATAGTATTCCTCCATATATCTCAATGGAAGAGGATCATGTGATTTGGGAAGAAGGAAAATCTATGTCGCAGGTCAATCAACCCCCTCAAAATTTTGGATAACTTCAGAGTTGTGGCCTATTGAATAATAATTCCACCACCATGTATCAGGTAACCTATGTATTACATGTATCCATCTTGAGTTAGTTCGCACAAAATCCCTCACATGTACTGAATCCATAGGTGGCACTATTGGAATATGATCTCTCTTACGAGGAGTAGCTAGTGAAGATAATGTACTATTAAGATAATGTTCTACACAACAATACTACTCACCCGGTCAATGTACCACGGTAGAACCATCTGTATGAAGAGGAAACATGTGAGCTGGTGGAAGCTATAAAGGATTAGTTCCCTCACCTCATATCATCATTGAATGTAAAACTAATCTTTGAGGGTAAAATTTCGTAAAAGTGAATGAATGTAACAAACTAAAATTAATCAATTAAAATTACCTTCTTATAATTGTTTAATATAATATAAACAATATATAATAACTTTTAGAACATAATAAAAATATTATAAATGAATAGTTAATTAAATAAAAGATTCTTATTGAAATAAAGGAACCTATATTGATGGAATAATAACTTAACCATTTGAATAGTAATGTGACCATTAAAAATTTTAAATATTCCTATAGAATATAAGGCTCATCATTGAATGTATTAATAATATTAATGCATCTTATAAATAATATTATGATAAATTATATAACAGTATAAGTAAATAAATGTTATAAAAATAATAAATAAGTGTGGATATTTTTATAGAACATAAATGTATATTTAAAATATTATAATTAATTAATTGGATTAAAATAATATTTAACTTCATAAAATAGATTCATAAATTAATATTTATTTTTCATATGATTATAATATATTCTTATGAGACTTTAATTAATTTTTCCATGTGTTATAATATCTGTTGTAATTTTAAAATCAGTATTTTCAAGTTAATGATGATTACAATTAAAAATTTGATTTTTAATGTTTAAAAAATATTTATAAAAAATCCTTGTTCGTTTTTTAAAATTTTCACTTTAAAAAATGTTTTGTCTTATTTTTTAGTATTTTTCTAAAATAGTTGAATTTATAGTGCATAGTATAATAAAACAATTTATAGTATTTGACAAATAACTAAACTAATGTGTCATAGATGATGTATGGATGTTGTAGGATCATAATATCATAATATTATTAATTATATAATATATTTATTTATAATTTTCAATCTATAGATATTCTTGTGTCAAAATAAAAAAATAATAAATAAAAAAATAAAAAAACACCCCTCTCCTCCCCTAGAAATACTATCTCTCACCACCTCTTCCCCTCACTTATTTTAGGCTTTGAGACTTTTCCAAATTATGACTAATAATTTTTTCAAGCCATTTACACATATCAAAATCCTTCTTTCTCAAAAAATTACAACATCTAGTTTACCTATGTATGTTCTCAAGTACGATAATTCATGAGGTAAAAACCCCTTTCATTTTATATCAATTTCTTTTCAATTTATTTTTCTTATTATATCCCCACATACCTTCATCCAGGTGGAAAAATAACTTTGTAATATTATATATATTGTTAATTTTTTATGTTAATGAAATATACATCATCAAATCCCATCTCCTCTCCCTTTTTTCTATAAATTAAATCATCATTTGTGAGGTGTTGATTTATCACATTCACGGAAGACATTTTTTCATTTCCATTACTGAATATATGGATTCTCATAAAACCATTATAATGGTTGAAATTTTTTTTTGACTTTTATTAATTAACTTTTTTATACTCCAAAACTAAAATATATAAATAATATTAGATAATAAAACAAAACACCTTCATTGTGATTGAAAACTGCCAAAATAAATCTGAACGATTTTCATTAACATGTTATCTAATAAATCATCCAAATATCAATAAAAGATAATATATAAGATAAATTAATCATCTATAAGCTCACTAATAATATATAAATTCAATTCTTAAATATTATTATAATTTTACATGATCTTCAATACATGTATACAAGTGAATCTATCATGAAAACCAAGGAAAAATAACACTTTAGAACGATGAAATTAATCTCTATAACTCATAATAATGGCCATAAATAGAAAAAATATAGATATAATAAATAATGATCTTGTATAATAAGTTCTGTATTTATTAATTAATGAATCTAAATTGAGTATCTAGGATATTAATGTGAAGAATCCATCCATACATTAGGTAAGGGGATTTCTCAAACGTAACACATTTAGTTTGAGTTATTCTTATTTCACACTAAATTTTAGTGTGGATATTATTTAATATTACAAAAATATTATTTATTTTTTACATACCTTTTTTATTTTTGGATATAAATGCTTTTGATATTATTTTGGGAATGAGGATTATAAAACCATAGTGAAATCCCTTAGTATGAGGCTACATATATAAAAACACATAAGCATATTTGTTTTAGATAAATTCTAAACATAGGGATAAGATAAGATATTTCTTTTTAGTCAATTTCACTATGGAATAAATTATTTATCATTTAATTATTGAATAATTTATTTTTCAAAATATTTTTATTTTAGAAAATGGTGGGAACCATGAAAAACCAAGCCAAAAAACCCATGTAAGGTACAATTTAATGATTCCACAAATGACATCCCCAATGCCTTGGGAGGTGTAGTTCAAAATTTCATGGAAGTTATTACCCAGTTGTCTCATGATATGAAAAATAACTTTAATAAGATAAATTTTACCTTCCACTATAATGTAGAACCTAATTATCAACTCTTTTATCCGACAACAACGACCAATGTTTTTTTGGAACTTCTAATCCACTAGTCATGGAATGGGTCGTCAACTCATTAGAGAAGATATTTTCTATGCATCATTTTTATTAGATGGATATAGTGGAACTATCCATTTATTACATATATAGAGAGGATAAAAAATAGTAGGTTTTGATTAAGAATAATAAGACTAAGGACAAAATTGAATATATGGAGTGGAATGACTTTATGAAAATATTTCTTAATTAGTATTTACCTCAATCTCTTCATAAAAAGAGGAAGTGATAAATCAAAGAGCTGAAGAAAAAGGGAGTTGAATATATCATGTATTATGAAGAATATTTCAAAAGGATTTCAGGAAACGCCTTGGGCTTTGTTATCAATTATGATAGAAAAATAGATATATTACTTAGTGGATTAAAACCACACCTTCTAAAGACTATAGTAATTATAGATTTAAGGAGTGATGAATATGATGTTCGTTGTGCTCTCAATGTGGAGATGGAATTCAGAGAGTGGTCCCATAAGTATGGTGACAAGAAATTAAAGAAGGAGTTTGAAGCTAGATGATCTAATGAAAAAGGTTGGAAGAAAATTCAACCACTCCCATGTCAAAAATGTAGGAAAAAACATCATAAGAATTTACACAAAGGGAAGGGGTAATTATTTGCGTGTTGGAGAGAGGGTTAGAAAGATCATGAATGAAGAAGATAAAAGTGGAAGATAGAAAATTTATCATGTGAAAGGATAGAAAAAACCATGCTTCAAATTTACAACAATTGAGAGTAGGAGCACAATGCAGGTCAGTGCACTAAACCTCGACTCCTTGGGGACAATCTGCGTCAGCAGCAACCAAATCCAAAAGATCAAGGTATGGATAATACCATAACTAATATAATGGCTCATAAAATAAAAGTAGATATTAATTCAACAGTGAATAATAATTATTACATTAAATAACTAAAACTATTCCACGACCATATAGGTATAGTGTCTTAAAAACTGGAAAACATAAAAAACTGGTTCATAAAACATTTAAATTGCATACCACTTCTTTATTGAAAACTACATTGTTTTCGAATATCTTACTTAATACCCTTATTCATGACCTAGGAAAAGGAAAAAATATGAAAGGGTGAGCTCAAGTGCTCAGTAAGGGTAAACAAGTTAAATATCAAAAAAATTATAATCATAAAAACATATCATTTGAATATCATATCTTGTATATAAAATTTCAGAATATCATGAAATTGGATAAATAATAAATGTGAAATGTAATCCCATTAGGAATAAAATAATAAATGAAATTTTCAGTCATAAAAACATTAGCATAAAATCATTTCATATTAGTCAAGGCTCATTTACATGACAATTATAGTGGAAGAAATCAATTACAAAACCGAGTTCACTCATCGTTCTATCCATGTATTACTGAACCATATTTACATTAAATTGCTGTAATTTCAATCTCATGAGATTTAAATACTCACCAAATGAATTAGAAAGGGGATTTATGTCCCACTCATCTCATAATGAAACCATTCTTATGTGCTCCACAAAAACATAAACCATTTATCACATCCTAACTATTGAAATAAAATGGGGTTCTTATACATCATTCCTTCATAATCCATTAAATATGTATTGCATTAAAAAATTTATATAATATAAAAAATAAAATAAAATTATAAATTTTTATAGAAACAAAACCATATTAAATCAAATATGGAAAATAATATTGATAACACAGAAGATCATAATTCCTGAGGAAAATATCTTCTCTTTTTTATGCATGTTTTCTTTTCTCAAAATGTCACACTATTTTAAAAGAAATTAATTCAGTTGAAAATAATATTTAAATAATGTAGAGGAATATTCATTGAAATAATGAGTCATGAAATCATAAAAATCAAATCATGATGTATAAGTATTAAAAACATTCTCCTCATACTTTTGTAGAAAAAGTAAAAAAGTACCTCAAATCGAATAATGAAAAATGATTCCATTCATAGCATTTAATAAAAATTAAAAAAAGGGTAAAATTAAAATTAAATACATTTATAAAAATTGAATAAATATTAAATAATTATGAAACATGGATGTGGATGATAAATATACACTAATAAATAATTACGAATAAACAACCTCGAATAAAAATGAGATTTTAAAAGTTCTCCCTTGCCTTAGGTATGATATCCTTTATATGTATAGAAACCTTCTGTATATTGATTTAAATAATGTTATTTACATACTCAATAGTCATAATAAATTTTATGATCTCATATATTATTATATAATCTTCAATTTTTTTGTAAAATTTCATTGTCACTCTTTATTCGGATATTGAATGCATTATGTTCTTTTGCAAGATTTGTCAGATAAGTTCATTTTCCAATTCTTATATTATAGATAAATATTTTGCATAATGATATTAGTTTAATATATATAATATATATTCATTAAATCCATGTATAAAATCACGGATATGAATATTATGTAGAATGAATTGCATCTCATCGTGGATACAGTATGTCGTATGTATGCACGAGCTATTATATCATTCCCAAAATTATTTAATTGTATTGAAGAGGAGGGTGTATGATATTTCATAATTAGTATCATGTTTTAATAATCTTAATATATTTAATATTTAGATAATTATACCCATCCATGTAAGGTGTTGGTGAAAAACATATTGCACCATAACATGGAGTAGGTAAGAAGTATGCATGCAAGCGCAGTGATGTCATTTTTCGTAGGATGAATTGAAGATGAAATATGGTTGATTAATATTTATAATAACATATCAGTATAAGATTGATTATTATTTTATTAATTTATAATGTAATAAGTTATGTAGAGGATATATAAGAAGAAATGTTTTCGAAAAAATCAGTAGATGAGATTACCTATTCCCCGATGTGCTACATCTAAATCTCCTTTAGAGCACTAGAGTTGGTATTTGAAGATGACCGGAACCACTAAAATTAAAATATCAAAGATGAGAGGGAAAAAATTTAGGGTATGGCCGTGTTTTATGGCTCAAAATAAAGTAAATATGTGAGGTATGAGGTTCCCATTTATAATTGAGGTGAGGGGCACTTTTGGAATTTCTATAAATAATAATTTGAAATAAATTAAATCCATACCCATAAACCTTTAAATATCCCAATTTTGAATATGAGATCATATAGGTTTGTAATTTCGTTAACCAATAAATTTTGGACAACCTATTTTGTCAATTTAAACCATATATTTTTAATTGATATTTACTTAATATATTTAATTTTAATTGAGGTAATAATATTATAAATATTTAATGGTTATAAATATTTACCAATATGATACAAATAAAACATTAATGTATATTTAATGATTTTCAGACCTTATAATTATCAATTTGTTATTTTTAAATATTTTTATGATTTTTAAATATTATGAATGAATTTTTTTTTATAAAATATCAATAGTGTCAATTTTGACAGTATTCATTTATTTGACTTTAAAAAATCCAAACAGAAGATATATTATAGATTTTTAATACACTAATAAAATATCATATTCACATAAAATATTCTCAGATCACATTAATTAGATCATCTAATATTTCTTTTATTATTTTCAACAACATTTTTTGAAATTTCATTAGATAAAATTATTTCTACATCATTATTGTGACATAATTAAGGATAATTATTTAATATCTATAAAATTTTAATTATTTTCTATGATGTAGTTAATTATATTATATTTATATATACTATATATAGTATATATTATATTATAGTTATCCATATATTAAAATTAGTATACATAAATATAATGAGATTATAAAAATTTGGCACATTCATTTGTTTTTCTTATATTCAAGTCATATTCATAGGTAAGTGGTCATTATGATATTATATTTAGAAAATAGATGATAAGGGTCTAATTTATTCATATAATACGATTTTAAGAGGTGTTAAGGTAATTTTATAATATTTTATTTACCTAAAAATACTAGGTTTACCTTTAACCACTAGAAAAAAAATAATTACAAATGTTAATATTCATAATGCCCAAAAATAAAAGCATCCTATTAACATAATTTGAAAATACTGAATAATAATTTAGTCTTTATTTTTAAATGTCAAAACACAGAAGTTGCAGAAATTAATTTATAATTAATCCCATTGATGGCATGAGAAATTGTGTTTTAAAAGATAAAAAATTTCAAAAGATTGAAATCTCTTTATATATTAATTTAATGTAAAATTATATCCATTGAATAAAATTATATTAAATTAAAAATATATATTGTATTTATAATTTAAATCAAATTAATAAAATAATTTAACAATATAAATTAATTCAAAGAAAAAAAGATATTTTCAATTAAAATTTAGTGTATTTTTACAATTCATAAAAACATTAATGTTACCGGAAAAATATCAAGAAATCATCTAATGTAAATTTTAATATTCCACATGAAAATAACATGGTTATTTTTTTAATGTGTCTAAATATTTATTTAAAAGAGGTTTCCATTCAAATGGGAAAAATTAATTTTTTTTATAAAAATTTCATTTTTTACATCAAATGGCGTTTTATTCATACCATAAAACTAAATTATATATTGGGTGAATAAAAAAATTATTATTTATATAACACATATATATCACATTAATTTAATTACCAATTAAATTTACACAATAATGTCTAATTGATTTATATTTTTCATTAATAATTGAAAGGAAATGAATTCACAATGCATTTTCATAAATTATTTACAATTATTCCAGATAACCTAACAACTCAAATATAATGTTAATTATATAATAATGGAATCTAGTTGTTTTATTAAACCCCTGACTACATGAAAATAAATCCATTTGAGAATAAATATTAATTATAGGATATATTTGTTAAAAACATCCAGGTGTTACATTTTATCCCAATTAAAATGAATTTTTCTATTGAAATTAATCACATGGAAACAAACAGACGAGGATACCTCTCCCTCATCATGTCCTCAAGTTCCTATGTAGCTTCATTAAATTGCTGGTTCCTCTATAAAACATTATCAAAGTTGGTGGTCTTGTTTCATAGAAAATTTTCTCCATGATCTAGAATATATATCAGTTCTTCTTCATAAGAAAGATATTTCTCCTACAGTACGACTTTTCATATTAGTACATATGAAAGATAGGGATTGTAATTTATGAGGAGAGATACATGTAACACATCATGAACATGTGAGGGATTAGGTGGAAGTTCCAATCTATAAGCTACCTTCACAACATAATCTAGAATTTCGAATGGACTGATACACTAAGGGCTCATCTTGCCCTTATTTCTAAATCTCATTACTCTCTAATATGGAGATATTTCTAAGAACACCACATCACCCACTTAAAACATTATTCCTTTTTGGTTGTCAGATTAACTTTTTGGATGACTCTTATCTAAACGTATGTGTTGTTGAAAATATACAACACTTTCTTTCATTTCATCAAAAATATCAATTCATAATAGCTTTATTTCTCCAACTCCATCCCACAATGTTGGAGTTCTACAATTTTTTACATAGAGACTTTCGTAATGTTCCATATAAATATGATAGTGAAAGAATTTTTTTTATGAAAATAACATCAATGGTAGTTTTTGACCCCGACAACCTTTGAAATCTTTAGATTAAGCTCCCAACATTTCATCTATAGTATGAATTGTTATCTTATACTGACCATATGTCTGAGGATGATAGGTAGTGATGAAACATAACTATATATCCAGAGCATGATGAATACTTCGCTAGAACATTGATGAAAAACTTGGATCTTTATCAGATACAATAGAAAGTGTTACTCTATGCAATCTTACCTCTTCCATTACATATATCCGGGAAATATGACCAAAAGTGAAATCCTATCTATTAGAAACAATGAGCGTCATCATTGTGGGGTGATCAACTATAACCTAGATAAAATTATTCACTTTGGATGTTTTGAAAAGTCAGATGATAATTCCAATGATGATTTTTTTCAAATTTTCATTCCATTATGAGTCATGGTTGTGACATCCCCTTAGATTTATATCTCTCAGTCTTAACTTACAGACAAACCAAGCATTAGGAGAAATATTCAGCAACATCTCTTTTCAGGCCATCCCACCAGAAGTACTCTTTTAGTACCTTATAAATCAATGTGATTCTAGGGTGATTAGATAATTATGAACTATATTCCACATCCACTATCTCCTTCATTAATTTTGGTTTGGGAGAAATACGAACATAGTTCTTGAACATTATAATTTCTTCACAATTATGGTTGAATTCATCTAAATTTACAACCTTAATTTTTAACTCTTCATCTTCTTTTTATGCCTCCTTAATCATCACTCATATATATGGTAAAACACACATTTGAGAAAGATAATATTTCTCTCTGTCCATTAAAATTTATAGTACCATTCTTTTAAAATCCAATAATATTAGATCTATCATGATCCTCATCATTGATATTTTGGCATCATATTTTCGACTCAATGTATCTGAAAACATCATTGCTTTCCTAGGGTGGTAATTTATTGAGAATCATAATCATTAATCATATCCAACAATATTATTTAGAGCATATTTATCTCCTTTTTTTGTGAAAATATACTTTAATCATTTATGATTAGTAATTTCAACATAAATATAATGCCTTCTTATATTTAAGTCAATGATTACCACAACTAATTTTAAATCATGAGTTGGGTAATTTCCCTCATGGATTTTTAACTTCTATGAGTTATAATCTATCACTATATAAATTTTCATGTGAACACACCCCAAAACATCTTGGGGGCATAACTGTAGAACACAAACCATTATCGACTATAAGGAAGTGTGAGCTGAGTTAATGTTGTTTGTTTTGACCATCTTTAACAAAATGTTGATAATTTCCATCAAAACCCAGAAAACATTGGAGCTTATTTAATGTTGATGGTCTTTACCATCTTTCAATAACCTCTTTTTTATATATTCACAGATATCCCCTCTCTGGATATTATGTTACCAAAAAATGAAACGTTCTAATTCCAAAATTCACACATGGAAATTTTTCATAAATATTATCATTTATTAGGGACATCATTAAAATTATCATGTGATATTCTTGTTCTTTCGTGATATTCTAATTGATAAGAATTTCATATACAATGACTACCAAAAATTGATCATGATAGTCTATAAACACAGTATTCATTATATCAATGAATATATCGTCGGAATTAGGTAGTCCAAAAGGCATCACTATAAATTCATAGGGTCCATACCTTGTATGGGATTATCCCTTTGATATGTCCATAATTTTGACCCTTAATTGATGATATCCAGAATGAAGATCAATCTTGGAAAATTATGGAGATCTATATAGTTGTTCAAATAAATCATCAATATGGGGAAGATGATATTTTTTCTTGATAGTGATCCTATTATGTTCACAATAATAAATATCGAGTCTCATTGATCCATATTATTTCTTAACAAATAGAACATGTTCTCCTCAAGGGGAAACACTATGGAATATGAATACCTTCTCCAGATTCTCTTGGAGTTTCTTCTTCAATTCCTGCATCTCAATTAGGGCAATTGTATAAGGGGTCATTGAAATATGAATAGTACTCACTATAAGTTCTAGGGAAAAGTATACATCAAGGATTGGTGGAATACCTGGAAATTCATCCATAAAGACACCATCAAACGTTTGTACAATGGGTTTATTATTAATAATGAGTTTCTGCCCAACCATTTCAGATAAATAACCCTCGTTTATACGAATCAAGACCAATAAGATATGGGAAATTTCTACGGGAAGGTTATATTATTCATTCCATCAATAGATGATCATAGATTTATTAGTAATATGAAATGTGACTTCCCTTCCATGGAAATTGATATGATAATCATTGAGATAAAACCAATACGTGCCACGAATCAAATCAAATTCTACTATAGTAAGGATCACAAGATTTTCATGAAGCACATTCCCACAAACTTCTTTTGGAGAAGAATTATAATCTATTGATTAGACCGTTGTACCATTAGTAGTTCTCACAACTATATAAACATATAATTGTTGAGGTAATACAATGATACACTCATTATATTCTTCATAAATAAATGAGTGGGTGGATCCAGAATCAAATAAAACATTTTCTACATTATAGTGGATCTTATGTGTACCATTCACCACATCATTATCGAACACCATGTCACCGATATTGACTGCATGAATATTTCCTTTGTATTTGGCCTCAAGAGTTTGTTGATGTCGATCATCATAAATAACCCATATAATAGAGAATTGATTGAATAATTCCCCATTTACTTTCACTTGTATCGATGAAGTGTAGGAGGGGTGTTCTATGTAGTGTTTTAATTGTTCACATCATTAGAAACCTTTTTCCATTCACTGTAGAATTCAATTGCCTGATGGAATTTTTTCATAATTAAAACATTTACTACTCCCTTTAAAATAATTAACCCATGTATCATTCCACAATTTGAGAATAAGAGAAATTTAAACTTCTTTTTTGTGTGTTTTTTAGATTTTCATTTGAAATTCCATTTCTATCTTATTATCAAACCCATATGATTGATGGGATACTCCAATATCCATATCAACCTAGAGAGAACATAGAAAAATATCCACATAGATATTGAAGACCCTTATGGATATTTCTCTTAGAAGACATGTTTTTAATCCACTAAATAATTGATCAATTTTTATCTCAGGATAGATAATAATTCCATAAGAATAACTTTCATGACTTGTAAAATTTTCGTCATAAGTACCAACAAATTCATCATCAGTTCAATTATGTTCTTGGAACTCTTTTCTATCATGGTTCAATGAATACAAGGAAATTAGTTATTGAAAAATATGTTCTTGAACACATCCAATTCCATGGACGCAATTTCATTTTTTTCATCATATTTTTGATAATATTACACCACTGAGAAACTTCTCATTCCAAATGATTGACTCCTAAGAAGAATTTATTATGTTCAGAAAATTTTATAACTAAAAATATCATTTTAGAGGTACTGATCAATTGTTTAGCCACTAATGCATCCGAATACCCACTGAATGAAGGTGGATGCAACAACATGAATGATTCAATAGAATGTTGCTCCCAAATTTTCTTGTATGGATCTTTTGTAGGATTCATAGCTTGAAAAAATTATGGGAGCATGTATACAATATTTTTAATTCTAGCTCCAAAAACATTCAGTTTCTTATGGGGATATCTATTGCATTGCTTGTCGCATTTTGCATTAATGTGGTTCCTTCGGGTTCTAGCCATTGACTAAGACCAAGAAGCATAGTGTGAGAAACACTAATCATATCGCAAAAACCACATAATTAATGAAGTTTTTTTCAATTTATGACACATCAGGTTTTATCGAAGGTTATTCATGAACATATCAAAAACAATTGGATAATATTGTAACCTATACATAATCATTTCCATAGGATTCTTACTAATGTTTTCTCATTCTAGTTTCCAAAGGATAATTATACCTTTTCTCTAATACCAACAATAATGGCCCCCACTTTTCATCTAGATGTTAAATTAACATTGAAGAATATTTTCTACCTAACATATCAAAATCTATGCGAGGACCATATATGTTTAGTGTTTTTAGAAAAAGGGGAACATAAACAACTGGTTCATAAAAAATGTACATTGTCTGTCTCTTATTTATTCAAAACTAAACTCATTTTGGACATATCTTACTTAATACCCTTATTCATTACCTGGGGAAAAGAATAATATGATAGGGTGAGCTCAAATGCTCTATAATATTATGCATGAAAAATATCAATCATATCATAATCACAAGAACATATCCTTTGAAAATATTATATTGCTTATAAAATATCTGAATATCATGTAATGGGATAAATGATAAATGTGAAATATAATCCCAATAGTCATAATAGAATACATGAAATTTTATTTCATACACAAAAAATCTTATAAAATCATTTCATATAAGCCAAGTCTCATTTCCAATACCATCATAGTAGATAAAATCCATTATTGAACCGAGTTCACTCTTCATTCTAGCCAAATATTACTGAACCCAATTTTCATTCCATTCCATTCATGTCTATCTCATGAGATATAAATCTATAAAAAATACATTAAAGGGAGATATATGTTCCACCCATCACATAATAAAACCATTATTACATGTTCCACAAAAATACAATACTTTATAATAGCATAACCCATGATATAAAATGGGTTTTTAAAACATCATTCCATCACAATACAATAAAAATAAATGGAGTTCTTAAAAATAAGTCTATCACAAACAAAATAAAATCAAACTAATAATAGGGATAAAAATGTAACCCTATGTCATCATAGATGGACAATAATTTTGATAATGCACTTGAACATAATTTGTGAGAAAAATATCTTTTCTTTCATAAATGATTTATTTTCTAAAAATGTCATGAAAATTAAAATTAAAGAATTTAGTTGAAAATAATATTAAAATTGTGTAGAGTAATCTTTATGGAAATAAGGTGTCATGAAACTGTAAAAATCAAATCATACCGTATAAGATAAAAAAACATTCACCTCCTACATTTGCTAAAAAAATAAAAAGTACCTCAAATCAAATAACGACAAAAGATTCCATTCATACTATTTAATAAAAATTCACCAAAGGGTAAAATTAAATTTTAAAAATATTATGATAAATGAAATAATATTACATAATTCGGAAACATGTATATGGATGATAAAATACCTTAGTAAATACTTACGAATAAACAATCTTGAATAAAAAAGAGATTTGAGAAGATATCATTTATCTTAGGTCTGATATCCTTCATATTTATCATAAACTCATGTATAATGATTTAAATAATGTTATTGAATTACTCCATAATCATAATAAATTTTATTATATCTTATAATATTATATTATCATCTGTTTGTTAGTTAAATTTCATTGGCACTTGTTATCCTGATATTGAATGCTTTATGTTCTGATACAAGATTTGTCGAATAAGTTCATTTTCCTATTATTAAATTATCATTAACTATTTTTCATAATGATATTATCATAATATATATCATATTTATTCATTAAATTCATGTATATATTCATGTTTTAATGGTGATTATGTAGAATTAATCGCATCGCATCGTGGAGATGATAGAATGTATGTACACACGAGCAATTATATCATTCCAAAAAATAATTTAATGATATTGAAGTTGATGTTTTATGATATTGAAATTTATTATTATGTTATAATAATAATATATATTTAATATTTCACTAATTATACCCATCCATGTAATGTGGTGGTGAAGAAATATTTCACCACAGCGTGGAGATGGTTAACCGTATGCACGCACAAGTGTTGATTTTATTTTTCATTGGATGGATAGAAGGTGAAATATGGATGTTTCATATTTATAAAAAAATATCATTATATCAGAGATACTTATGTAATTAATTAATAATGAAACAAATAATTAAAAGTAAGTAGATGATGGAATAAATTTGAATGAATTGCTAGAAGAGCGTACTTCATCGTCGATGTGCTTCCTCTAAATATCTACTGGGAGCACAAGAGTTTGTCTTTGAAGATGACAAGAACCTTTAGAAAGAAAATAATAATGTTGATAAAGAAAAAGGGTAGGGTATGGCTGATATTTAGGGCTCAAAATGATTGTAATAGGTGAGGGAGGAGGTGCTCTTTTCTAATTAATGTGTTGAACACATTTGGAAACTCCAAAATAAATAATTTATAATAAAATTAGACCCTACTAAAAAACTATAAAATGCACCAATATAGAATATTAGATGATATTGGTTTTAAATTTCATCAACCAATAAATTTTGGATAAGTTATTTTCTCAATTTAACCCATAAAATTTAAATTGACACATAGTTATTCTATTTAATTTTAATTGTGGTAATAACATTCTAAATATTTAATATTTATAAATATTTAATTATATTGTGTTATTTGACGATTAAAATATAATTTAAAATATTTTAGTCTTTATAATTTTTACTTTTTTAATTTTTAAAAATTATAATCTATTTTAAATAATTTAACAAAATGTTATTATTTTAAAATATCAATAGTGTAAATTTTTAAAGTATTAATTTAATTAACTATAAATAAAATAAAAAAATAGATAAATTCGAACCGAAATATTTAATACAAATCTAAAATTAATATATTTATATAAAATGAGGGTCTCACATTTTGTCACATTTATTAGTTTTTATTATATTCTTGTAATATTTAGAGGTAAGTGGCCATTAATTTATTCCATTTAAAAAAAATAAATGATAGGTGTCGAATTTATCAATCCAATATATTTTCTATAGGTGTTAAGGAAATTGTATAATTTTAATTTTAAATTTAATTAAAATATTTTAAATTAACCATGTTAATAAAAAGGAATACCAAAGTTACTATTCATAATGCTCAAAACTAAAAGTAGCCAATTAACATAATTTGGACATACTGGGTTCAAAATATAGATTCCATTTTTCAAAATTCAAAACACAAACATTATATTAATTAATTTAAAATAAATCCCATTGTTGATATGAGAAAACATGTTTTAAAAGTTAAAATATTACAAAAGATAGAATTGTTTTTACATTTTAATTTAATGTAAAATTAATTAAAATAAACTAAATTATATTAAATAGTCAAAATATATTCTATTTTTTCTTTTAAACCATTTAACAATTTAATTTAACCATATAAATTATTTCAATGAAAAAATTTTATTTTCAATTACAATTTAGGGTGTTTTTTCTATTCATCATAACATGAATGTTATGAGAAAAATATCAGAAATTCATCCAAAGTTAATTTTTATATCCCATATAAAATTAAAATTGTTTTGTTATTAATGTTTTGAAGTCTTAATTTAAAATGGGGTCACTATTCAAAGGTATCAAATTAATTAATTTTTTTTATAAAAATTTCTTTTTATGCAACAAATAGAGTTTTAATTATACTTTATAACTAAATTATCCATTTCATGAATGCCAAAAATATTTTATTAAGTATATAACAAATATATATCACATAAACTTCATTACCAAAGTAATTCACACAAAAATATCTAGATTATTTATATTTTTCATAAATAATTTATAGCTAATGAAATCACAATAAATTTCATAAGTTAGATATAATAATTCTAGCTTAACATATGAATAACATATACATGTAATTTTATAATGAAATCATATCAAAATTTTTAAAACAGATGATTGCATGCAAGGAATACATCTGATGAATAAAAATTAATTCAAGAAAATATTTCATAAAATCATTTGTATATTACAACTGCTACTAAGGTGGATACCAAAAAGGATATAGTGAATGGTATGCTGGTTATTCATTCAATAATAGAGAATACACTATTTGATTTTTTATTTATTAATTATTTCATATCATTCATGTTTAGTAGACCTATTAATACACCAACTCAAATTATTGAGGTTGGGTTATCTGTGAGAATATAATATGGTGAAATTATTTCATCGAAAGTAAATAACTCCTTCCCAATTAATTTTTATGGATTGAACTTCCTAGAAAATATCATATTACTCTATTTAGTAGAGTTTGAGGCTATATTGGTCATGGATTGAATATATTTTTACAAAATCAATATCAACTGTTGGTAAAAGGGATATCTCTCTTCACATTCCAAATCATCATCCAATTCGTCACAACTATAAGGAAGAGGATGAATCTTCTTTGGATACGCAATCTAATGTGTATTTATTATTTATTTAATAGTAATAATATCGTACTAATATGATTGAGATAATGGACATAACCATGCTCGAAGAGTAACCCATCATGAGGGACTACATTTATGCATTCCATGAATAATTTCATATTCTTCTTATTAATTGAGAGGTTGAGTCCTCAATTGAAATAACTCTTGGATCTATAACTATAACAAAGACATTATATAATAGCCACCATTGAGTTTGAGGAACTAAAGAAGCCGTTATAAGAGAATTTGGATGAGGTTTTCATATGCCAGTGTGCCTCACCATGGGGTGTGCAATTCCTCATCATCAAGAATAAGGATGGATCAATGCACATATGTATTAATTATCAGGATGATAAAAAAATAATGATAAAAAACAAGTGTCCCCTTCCATGGATAGATTAATTTTTTGATCAACTGTGACATGTAATGAATTTCTCAAAAGTGGAACTTCTATTGGGATATCACCAATTAATGGTGAGGAAAGGAGATATTCCCATGAATAAATTTCGAATGATGTATAGATACTATGAGTTCCTCGTGATTTCTTTTAAACACAGTAATGTTATAGAAATATGTATGTACTTAATGAATATATTCTTTAGAGTTTACAACAAAAACATTGTGGTAGAATTTATTAAGGATATTGTGAATAACTTAAAGTGAAAGGATAAACATGAGGAGAACATTAATACTATGTAAAAGACCATGTTAAAGGAGAATATATATAAAAATTACAATAAATTTTAGTTCTATATGGAGTAGGTTTCATTCTTGGTGCACGTTGTCACCAATAATGGAATATCAATGGACACATTCATAGAAAAATAAATCATCGATTTCCCTAGGAAAACATAAGTAATAGAGATCTATAGTTACATTTTTATATTGTGAGTATTATTAAATATTTGTGAATAAATAATCATGATTTTAAAAAAACTAACCAAGATTACTCATAATGTAGAAATCCTTGTATGGACTAGTGAATGTGAAGATTGTTTCAACGTCCTAAAAATGAGGCTTATCACTGCATAAACTATCACACATATGATTAGTGGCCACTATTTGTTGTATACAATTATGCATCAAAGAATGTCTTAGATTTATTCCAATGAAAAATGATAATGTGATAGACTATGGAACATGGAAGATAAAAATTTATGAGTAAAACTATCCGATAAATTATCTAGAGTTGGAATATGTGATCATTATGTTTAAAATCTAGTGGAATTATCACTATAAGAAAAAGTCTGAATTATACACTAATCATAATAGACAAAATTATATAGTCACCCTGAAGGAGATTAATATTCACTAGTGATGATGTTTAGATATCATTAAGGATTACGATTTCTCAATACACTACCATCTTGAAAAGGAAAAAAATGGCAGATTCTCTATGTAGAAATTATCTTTCTATATTATCAATGATTTCAATTGAGAAGAATCTATTATTATTAGAAATAAAAGGATGGACATAGGAATCATTATTGATGGAACATAATCAATAATTTCAAAAATTATTTCTTAATAATCCACCATGGATATAATAAAGGATTCATAATGAAATGATGTAGAAATTCTGAAGAGTATGGATGCTATTCGAAATGAGAAATACTTAGAGTTCAATATTGATGAGGAAGGAGTTGTAATATTTAGATCACGATTATGTGTATCATACAATAAGGAGATAAATAAATATATTATGAGTGACACACATAGATCATCCTTATATATTCACATTGGGAGTATAATGATATATTGAGATCTCCTAAAAAACTATAGGTGGGTCAATATGAAGAAGGTGAATGGTAAATAAACATGAACGTGCCTGGTATATGTCTGCAAGTGAATGATGAAATGGAAATGTATAAGGGGTTGATGCAACCATCACCCATACCAACATGGAAATGGGAAAACAACAACATGGATTTTTTCACCATACATCCAAATTCATCTAGTGTAAATAATGTAATAGGGGTTGTTGTTGATTATCTTACAAAGACAACTCACTTTATCGAAATTAAAGAGGAATTATCACTAGATGAACTTGCAAATATGTACATCAGAGAAGTGGTAAGGATGCAGAGAGTACCACTATTTACTTTGTTTTACTATTTATCTGAGATTCACCTCCATGTTCTCCAAAAGTCTCCAACATACTATAAAAACTGAGCTGAAATTTAGTATAACATATCATTATTAGACAGATGGACAATATAAACAGTCTATTTAGACACTAGAAGTCTTTTTGAGAGAAGGTTATATGGAGTTAAAAGGAGGAACAGACCAACATCTACCACAGGTTGAGTTCTTTTACAATAACAGTTACCAATAAAACATCAAAATGACCCAATATAAAACCATTTTATGGTAAAAGAGGAAAAACACCATCATGCAGGGATGATGTTAATGAACATAAGCTGAAATGACCTAATATGGATGAATAAATGGTAGAGATGGTGAAAATTATTCAACAACACATCATGGAAGACCAAAGTCGAAAGAAGATATATGAAGAAAATCATCGATGATTCTTGGAGTTTAAATATAGAGACATGGTATTCCTCCATATATCACAATGAAAGAGGATCATCAGATTTGGGAAGAAGGGAACACTATGTCTTAGGTAAATCAGCCCCCTCAAAATTTTGGATAATTTCAGAGTTGTGGCCTATTGAATAATAATTTAACCCACCATGTATCATGTACACTATGTTTTAAATGTATCCCTATTGAGTAATTTCACACCAAATCCCTACATGTACTGAATCTATCAGTGGCACTGTTGGAATATGATCTCTCTTACGAGTATTAGCTAGTGAAGATCATGAACTATTGAGACAATGTTATACACAAAAATACTACTCACATGGTCAATGTACCATTGTAGAACCATATGAATGAAGAGGCAACATGTGAGCTACTTGAAGCTATAAATGATTAGTTCCCTCACCTTTTATCATCATAGAAAGTGAAACGAAACATCGAGTGTGAAATGTTAAAAAGGAGAATGAATGTAACAAACTAAAATGTTATAAATGAAAATTACCATCTTATAATTATTTTGTAAAATACAATCCACATATAATCACTTTGAGAACATAATAAAAATATTATAAATGAATAATTAATTAAATAAGAGATATTTATAGAAATAAAGGAACCTATATTGTTGGAAAAATAACTTAACCTTTTGAATAGTAATGTGACCATTAGAAATAGTAAATAATCCCATAGAATATAAGCCCCATATATAAAAGTATAAATAAAATTTAGGAATCTTCTAAATTATATAATGATAAATTATATCACAGTATTAGTAAATAAATGTTTTCAAAATTATAATTATGTGTGGATATTGTTATAGAACATAAATGTCTATTTAGAATTTTACAATTAATATCATGGTTTATAATAAAATTTATCTTCCTAAAATAGATTCATAAATTAATATTTTGTTTTTATAAGATTAAAATATAATCTTATGAGACCTCAATTAATTTTTCAAATTGTTATAAAATCTGTTATAATTTTAAAATCAGTATTTCAAAGTTATTGATGATTTCAATTAAAAATTCGTTTTTTATTATTTAAAAATTTATTTTCATAAAATAAGGTTATTTATTATTTAGTTTTTCACATTAAAAAATGGTTAGTCTTAATTTTTAAATTTTTTATAAAATAGTTGAAATTATAGTGCATAATATAATACAACAATTTATAGTACATGACAAATACCTGAATTAATGTGTCATAGATGATGTATGGATGTTGTAGGATCATAATGTCAAAATATAATTAATTATATAATATATTTATTTATAAATTTCAAACTATAGATATTCATGAGACAAAATAATAAAATAACATATAAAATAATAAAAAAAATCCCTCTCCTCCGCTATAAATACTATCCCTCACCACCTCTTCCCCTCACATATTTCAGGCATTGAGTCTTGTCCAAATTAAGAGAAATAATTTTTCCAAGCCTTTTAGACATATCCAAAAGCCTTCTTTCTGAAAAAATTACAAAATCCAATTTCCCTATATTGATTATCAAGTAGAATAAGTCAAGATGTAAAATCCACATTCAATTTTTTTCAATTTCATTACAATTTATTTTTATTATTATATTCCCACATACGTCATCCATGTGGAAAAATAACATTGTAATATTATAAATATTGTAATTTTCTTATGTTTATGAAATATCCAGTATCAAATCCCTCCACCTCTCAATTTTATTCTAAAAAATAAACATCATTTGTGAGGTGTTGATTTATCACATTCAAGGAAGACATGTTTTCCTTTACTTTACAGAATTTATGGATGGTCATAAAACCATTATAATGGCTGAAAATTATTTTAAAAATTTAATTAATAACTTTTTTATATTACATAACCAACATATATACTTAATATAAAATAATAAAACAAAACACCCTCATTTTGATTGAAAACTGCCAAAATCAATCTAAACGATTATCATTAACATGTTATATATTAAATCATCCTAATATTAGAAAATGATAATATATAAGATGAATAAACCTTTATAAGCTCATTAACAACATATAATTTCAATTCTAGAATATTATTCTAATTTTACAGGCTCTTCAATATATGTATACATGTGAATCGATCATGAAAACAACGAAAAACTAACACTTTAGACTGGTGAAATAAAACACTATAATTCATAACAATGGCCACATATAAAGAAAATATACTTATAATAATTAATGAAAATGTATAATTGGTTCTTTATTTATTAATTAATGAATCTAAATTGAGTATCTAGGATATTAATGTGATGAAACAATTCTTACATTTGGTCAGTGTATTTCTCAAATGAAACACATTTTGTTTGAGTTATTCTAATTTCACTCCACATATTAGTGCGGAGATTATTTAATATTACTAAATTTAATTTATTTTTTATATACCTTTTTTATTCAGGGATATAAATCCTTCTGATATTATTTTTTGAAAAATGAAATGATTTTTCTAAAAGAACACTTCCTTCTAAAAACACATGTTTTACTTCTCCTTAGATCGTTTCTTCTTCACTAAAGATATAGGATTGTTATAACAAGTATGTTATTCCATTTTATTATGTGAACTATTAGTTTCATTTATAAATTTATGTTTTATAAAATTTTCATAAAAATGATTTCCATTCAATGGCTTATTTAATGTTAACGATTCTTATATGTTTTATGTGACAGGCATGATTATTTAAATTTTATGATATGTAGGGTGCACTTGAAATTATATAATGATCAAAAGAATTTTGTAATGTGATTTATATAATGAAGTAATGTGAAATATAAATTAACATGCATCTATATTTGTTCCCAACTATGAGGATGTTATTATTATACTCTTATGTTATATGTGAAAATGATGCTAGAATTGTTCATAAATATGTGTTGTAGTTCACAAATATGACACAATTTTCAATTTTTATGCATTAAAAAATTGAATTCCTTTTAATGATGCTTCCCCTCATGATTATGATGACAATATTTTATTATGTTATGATGATTATGATTATTCTCGCTAGTTTTATATTGAATCATGTTCTTATCTTACTTGGATTTTAGCTCATCCATTATTCTTATGTATATCCACAAATTATTACTTATATTAAATATAACATGATGGCTATTAAGAAGATAGATAAGAAGGATTTAAATAATTTTTATGTTTTATTTTTTAAAACTAATGTATAAACCTAATTTTCCCAAGACACTAAATTGTTTGATCATAAATTTGTAACACTATTATGTTTTTTAATTTAAAAATGATGTAATAGTAATATAAGAAAAAGTGATGTCATTATAACTCCTCCCGATGATCAAGCTAATCAATCTCAAATAGCCATATTCCATTCATTTTCATACATAGGTTTGAATGATGATTCAACCTAGGGAGGGTTCAATCAATTGGAACATTTCATCAAGAAATAATGATATTAGGTTCCTTGTTTTGAATAAATTTCATTGATTGATTCACAGTTCTGTCAACAGGTTTTTTCATTGGAATCTTGGAATTTATTCAATATTGTTCTCTATCTTAGTTCACTTTAGTCATATGATCTCAATGACATTTTGAGCTTCATTTGATATTTCATTGTCAACCAATGTGTATTAGTGTAGGGAATTCAGATTTGATTGATTCATAATATTCGATGGAAATACATGGTCAGATATAGGTTTGTATAAATTATACAATAAAAAATATATCTTACCCATTCACCAAATTATCTTACATGGATGCAGGCATAGCTGAAAACCTCTTACATGGATTATGAGGATTATCTTATAGGAATACAGTGTGGAAATTCTCTTCTACGTCTACTCAAATATAATATGGGAACTCTGAAAATTAACTGATTAGATGGCCTTAAAATCTTCTAAAAATCTTATGAATTTAAATATACAATCAACTTATAAAACAATTTTTAAAAATATCATACTTATAACTCTCTTAAAATATCTTATCAGACAACTTTTTTTTATTAAAATTATCTTATTGAGAGGTCCTTTGAAAAATTTCAGATGATGCTACACAAAAAAAATAAAATATTAATCCATTGAATATAAAATAAACACTACAAAACCCAAAAAAAATATTCATTAATTTAATTGAATATGCACTCAAATAACATGAATAAATAATGTTTCAAAACAATATATTAAAAATCAATAAATAAAACTTAAATAATTTTAGAATTCACCAAATCATTTTTTGAGTAAAAATTTGAAATAATATTTATCTAAATGACTAAAATCAATTCCAGCACCATCATGTATTCATAAAAAAATTATTATTTACTATAAAATCATTAAACAAGAAATTATTTTATCCTAGAATATAATAAAAAACCAAGGTTAGTTTTAAAATATAAGTACAAAAACACATGATTTTAATGAAATATAAAATGATTAATATCTCTGACTAAGAATAGTCATTAATTAAGTAATAACCTTTAAAATCATATTTAGTCACAGAATCTAATAATAATAACAGCTAAATAATTTATAAAAATGTATAAATATAATTCCACATCAATATGAAAATCATTATTCTTGAATGGATCATTTATTTATTGTTTATTAAGTTCTATATCATATATTTAAATAGGTTCATCAATTTTCAAGTATAGAATTCATTCTTTTACCCTATTTCAAAAGTCTTTTTATCTATCATTAATCATACAATTCTATTTTAATATGGTATTTTAAATTAATTTTTAAGGTTTTATCATTACCCATTACAACTGTTGAGATTACATATGACATGATAATTCATTACAAGGGTCGTCATTACAAATATGATCTTTCAAAAATGAGTCACACTTAGTTTTATCTCTAAAAAAATTCCATTTCCACATGGACCTATCACAACAAAATATAATTCTAGAGTGGGTTGTCAAAACATCCATTAATCCTTATCTTAGGGACCATGACATTGTCGAATACATCAACTTTTTTACTCTTATTTAACAATAAGGGATTCTCATTTTAATCTTATTTTATTTATCTTCCATTCCTTGTATTACATATCTTCCCACCCTTGATGATATAATGATTTATCTATTTTTTCATATTCACACTTGTCTTTTAACATATGTTGGGTTCAAAATAAATGCTGCTTCATTTAAACAACAATCAAGGGATGGTATTTCGAACCATTAAATGGTTCAATGGATTTTCATCTATGAAAACCCATGGTGTCAATATAATATTTATGACTGACTGTGGAAAATCACCTCTGATTGAGCTGGGGAACACATCGATTTATACCCCATGTGGTCATTAAATCCTAACCTCATGATGAAAAGATTAAGAAGAGGAAGAAACTAACAAAAAGTTAGATGGTGTTAGTTATATAGAGGCTAAGTATGAGGGAGAAGTCCAATCTGATTTGGATGCCAAAGCCAATGAGGATTATCCTGTAGAAGAGGAAATAACTGAAGGGAGATCTCAAATCATGTTCCACCATTTTATGATCTAAATTTTTGATGGGATACTTTCAATGATGAGATGATCCTATACCATGATATCCTTGATCATCATGTCACATAAATTGAGACAACTGTTGATATGCATCTCACTGATATGAAGCATGCCACCTCCTCACACCACGAGTGGATGGAGGAGACAATAAAAGACTCTCAGATGATCAATTCAATGAGACTTTTGTCATAGTGGTCTTGTATAGTGATTAGGATCCCATTCATTATTGCTTTGGGTTGATTTTGATATGGATATTTATTTTTCTAGATTTTTAGGATTTTTCATATATTATGCACATATCTTTTCTATTTTGTAATAATTATCCTTTTTTTCATCCATATATATGAGTTCCATGAATCTACTATATTTATGTAAATTTTTTTATGAGTTTCTATTTTTGAATATAATAAAGGGGGAAAATATCCATAGTTTATTCCTCTAATGATTTGGTTAATTTAAATTCATTTTAATATTAAACTGGTTTGAGATTGCATTGAAATACTTCTATTTTTTTTCTACATTAAAATATATTTGATTTAAAATATATTCAAATTCTGCTGTTAAATTTATAAATTTTTATTGAAATATATATTAATATATTTTTGGATATATTATTTTTAAAATAAATTTCATAAATTTCATATATATTTTTGAAATATTCTTTATTTTTGTTTGTTTTTCAATTCTTTTTACCATGTTTTAAAATGTCAATTATTTTAATCTTTGATAATTTTTGAAACATTTAATATCGTTTTACAATATCATTTTTTAATAAATTTGTTTATGAATTTCATATCTAAATTTCATTATAAAATATTGAAATTTTTGTCTCTGTTATATTTTATTTAAATGAACGTTTTTTTAATGAAAAAAAATCAAACATTTATCTCAATTGTTTACGGTCATTAAAATGGGGAGATCATTGTACCCCTCACTCTCATAGGAGTTTAAATGATACAAAAATCATTTTTTCTAAATATTTCATTTCATTTATATTAATATTTTTTTCCAGTATATTCAAAAGTGATCAATTATCTAAACAAGTGATTCAATAGAATCATGGAAGGCTATTATTGTAGGGAATATTTGATATTTCTAGAAGGTAGCTAGAGAAATACCACAAGCCAACCGTTGGTTGTTAATGTTGAATATGAGAATTGTTGGCCACACATTCCAAACAATAGTTCTCTATCAGCTCCCTGATGGGAACTGAATAACATAAGTGAGCTTCAGGATCCCCACTGGTCAACTGGTGAAGGCTAATAACTAAATAGTTGAGTTTTTTCCAAAAATATCTATAGTCATTGTAGGTTTTCCCCTCTAGATTCACTCACTTATTAGTGTATTATAGAGACTTTGAAGGCCTCCTGATTTACCTTTAGAATCATGGATGCTATAAATACAAACCATGATGGCTTGGACTCACTCAGTTATTGCTGGTTATAAAATTATTATCATATTTCCTCCCTAATAAGGGAGAAATTTAGTATAATCAATGAAATGAAAAAGAGATCAAGTGTTAATTGTTAAGTGTTTGTATTAAAAAACCACACACATATTTTTCTACTCATGAGGTGATCACTACCACAAAACTGAGGAACTTTGGGTTTCATTCATAACCACTAATAATAAAGTGTTGTATTAGGTTTCTATCTTTTCTATTAAAAAGAACGTGTATCTATTTTTATTGGGTGTCATGAGTACCATAAAAGAAAAAAAAATTAATTTAAAAACATTGGAATCCATTTATTGGAGGATAAATAGAAATCATTTTTGGATGAATTATATTCTCACATTATTTATTTTATTTTATATTTATATTTTTATTGAACCATCATTGATTTAAATTATGTATTACATAATTGTATCACATTTCAAAATTTAATTTTAAAATGCAATTAAACCACCCTTTTACATCCTAATTATACTAACAAGATTATATTATAGTCACATCATGAGACTACAGTGATTTTTATTCTTCACAAAAAATATGTTTACACTATTGTGTATCTAGAACAGTTGTTTGATTTTTTGGTTTGAGAACATGTTGTGCAATGGATTGGTCTATAACACCTTCTTAGGGAATTAGAAATTTTGTTGAGATAAGGGTCTAGGATTGAAGTTATTCATCTTATGTATTTCATTATTATTTTAACATGATCAATCTAATGGGTTATTAATGTGATATATACTTGTATGACTCTTCATTTCATTCATTATTGCATGTGTTACTGATTTTGGTTACATTGATGGATTTTAATTGATAATGAATGGATAATTTAATGATTATTCATGGATATTATATTGAGTAAATAGCCTCTCAAATGACAAAATTTGTTCTTCCCCAATAGTCAGGATCAACTAGTTTATGGTGAGGTATTCATAATTTAATTTTTCAATAATTTCAAAGATTATAGTAGGGTATCTCAAAAAAGTATTATCTTGATTTTGTAATTTTTTCATTGTATTTTGGAAATTGTAGATTGGAAATATGGATGATTAAGAGCATGTGATACAGCTCATATTGATTAGTCTTGGTCACTATTTTGGGGGGAGTCAAGGTTACCAATGTTACAAGGTTTGTTTTGATTTTCACTATTATAGTTGAGCGGTGATTTCTTCCCAATAATATGTATTTTAGGATTTATCAAATTATTCATTTTTCTCTTGGTCCATTGTAGAAATATGTCATTGTATATACATTATTCCATGAACATTGGAATCACATGAAATTCATATAATTTTGTGATATTTATTTTACTAACTATATTGGTTTTGGTTATATAATATATTAATAATAACTTATATATTTTTTACCAATGTAAAATGTTTGTGGAATTTTACTCTTTAAAACAATAATATATTCATTCTAATGTCTAGTCTTGTGGATCTTATAGTGAAATTATCACTGGTGGTGGTCATTCAATTACTTTTTATATTAGTTGTATAGAGACCCCTAATAGGATTTTACAGTTATTAAATGAATCAGAGACAGACCACTATATGGTTCTACTAGTATCAGTATTCCTAGGAGATAATACTAAGAAAATTATGGGTTAACTTGAGGATATGATCACATCTAAGTGGGATAATGAATTGTGTGTGGAATAAATTCACTTTTTTAGATGTGGATCACATAATGTGACTTGTTATTGAGGTTGGGTTTTCAGGGAGGAATCAGCTGGATATCTAGAACGGTGGATTTTGTATGTGAATTCGAGAGGAATAGAAAAAGCAAGGATGTGTGTCTCTTTTTTTGGAATTATTCCATGTTTATAGTGATCATATGGATGTACATTACATGAGTAAAATTCCTTAAAAATGTTTGAAAATATGTTTCAAGAGTTAATTTTTCTTGATTATACTTACATGTGATACGAGTAATGTAAGTTATTAGGAATGAGAGCCCATTTTTGTTGATGTGTTCATCATTTTAGAATGTGTAAAATTATGTAATTAGATGGTATATAAGTGTACACCTATTGGGTTCAAATGAGATAAAAAATTAATGTATATGAACTTATGATAGGGTTATTCAAGATGATCAATCTACCCTAGGAAGAAGAGTGTAATCACGGATTATAAGAAAATTTTCAGCATATGAGGGTAAGTGTGTTCTAGTTAAATGAAGTTCCCATTAGGATTGTAGATCGACGAAAGAACATGTGTGGGTGATAAATTATGTATTTATCAAGAGGTATTTAATAAAGGTGGCTTGAAATTTTGGGTTAGGATATGATATATTACCATAAGGTAGGTGGTTACATCATGGACGTATTAGAGTACCCTGGTATAATTGATCTGATCTTGTTCGATAAAATGGGTTGTTATGATGGGATGATAATAGCATAAGAATGGTGACACACATGTGATAATGGAACCCGTAGGGAATTACGATAAAGGAGTGGTGTGATTAAATCCATATGTTTGGGAAAACACTATTCAAAGTTGGAGTGTTTGAACCTTATTAAAAATGATTTTTTTAAAAATGATAAAGATTGTCAACCAAGATAGCTGAGAATGGATAACGACTGAATTTATAGAGCATGGGTCTTGGATACCATGAATTTTGATTTAGTGTCGGTGATAATGAGGATAATCCTATAATATAGAGTATTAAATTAACCATGAAGTTGTGATCCTCAGTTGATATGGGTCATGAATGATGTGAGACCAGTTGGTGGATAATGGAGATAATACATGAATGGAAATGGACATGTGGATATGATTTTATCTAGTTCATTAAAAAATACAAGTTAGGGAATTTGGATGCAATTCCAGATAAAGCCTATGTTTTAACATTATGCTCAAGATGGATGTAGGTGTGATCTATGAGATTTGAATTAAAGTTGCAGGGATGCTCATTGAGTGTGTAGGATGGCCGGTGTAGGTTATTAAGGTCCCAAAAAACTAATTACACCATGATTTAGGTTTAGAATTCGGTGTGGATGTTTTAATGATTCTTCAATGCTTCTGAGATTTGATGCATTATGATCATGTGATGTGATAGAACCTTAGTGGATGAGGTCAATAATTTTTGAATGTGGTTTTACATAAGATCATCAACCATTATTTTTCAATAAAATGTTTATAGATATGTGGACACAACATCGAGTGTGTTGATAGACCACTTGAAGAACATTTTCGGTAGGCAATTCCAAGGGTGGCGAAAACCATGACCCAGAATAAGTCCTTGAAATATGAATCTTATGGTAGGGAGAATAATAATATTGGGGATGAATATTTTGGTTACACTTAATTATCTTTGAATATATTGGTCCTTTTTAGTGTTTTATTAGTTTTTGGTTATGGGGATGAGAGTGTACCTCTGATTTTGTTGTGTAACATGCCATAGTTTTTAGAGTTATAGATCATAAGATTTTTCAGTGTTCTAAGATGTAATGTGGTGTGTAAAATTTGAATTAAAAATTTATTTAGTTAATTTATTATTGTTATATGGTCAATAAACCTTTTTTATGATTACATGAATTATGGTTTGGAGTTTTCAATAATTCGTATTACTATAGGTTGTAAAAATTAGTGAAAATTAGAATTTATTGTCTCAAAAAAGAGATATTTGGAGAATTGAGATTAATTTTTTTTATTTTTAAGGTTTTATTATCTTCAATATAGGTTTCTGTATGTGTTTAGGGGTGTAAAATGTATTTTATATTATTGTGTGAATATCAGTGTGGGGTCGGGGTGATCCCTTTGAGGTTTTTTGGTTACAGTAAGTTACAATCAATCTATGATATGGGGCTCGCCATAGTCGATGAATACCAACAAGTTGGTGCTTTGGTATTAATATGTATTATGTGGGAATTATTATAATAAAAATTTACACACAGGTGGGGTCACACTATGTAATTTATTGTGATTCCATGAAGGAGATTATTATATAAGAGGTTGAAATCCATAAATATTTCCTTTTATTTTTTTGGGATAATATTATCACTTCATGAATACTATGTATATAAATGATTTATTTTCATGGAAAATTTGTCATGGTGTACAGATTACATATAATTATGAGGGAGGGGTGGCTTTCCCATTATGTTTGGGCCTTCAATTTGAGGTTCATATCATTCCCTGACCTAGTGGGATCTCTCTATGATGGTTCTTAGATAGGTGGCGTGCCCTCAATTTTTGGATTCTGGTTCCATGACCGAGAGGGTGAATTCCATGATGATGAACCATAGGGAAGGGTCTTCTACATGGGTGTAGCTAGTTATGCCATGAACTACAAGTTACACCATGACTTAACACTAGAGATTTTTTTAATATGGGCAAAACCATTATTAAATGTTTGGAACTATTTGGCTTTATGTATAGTACCATATAGGCAGTGTCTATTTTTAGATCTCTCTCAATATATTCTTATTTGTTTCCATGCTTCTCGAATAAGGGTGATTTTTGGTGTTCTATAGTAGATATATAGGTATTATTCCTTCTATCTTATTTCATTTTTATTTTATTACATCGCGTTTTGATTTGGGATAATTTGGGGAAGTATTTTGATAATGATTCCACTAGAGCATTATGTAATTGATCTTGAATGATGATAATTTTAATAACTTGTATAATTGATATAAAGGAAGGATGAATTATCAAGATATCATGTTGTTTTGGAGATTTTTCATTAAAGAGTGTTTTTTTTGTGATTATGAATTATTGTATTAAATAGAATAATTAATTATAAAATTATATTTTATTTTTATTTTAGATGTTCTCGATTGATATAGGAGCAGTGGAATTGGTATGAGATTGCATGAGGTATAGAATGGATCAACTGAGAATGTGAAAAGGGAAGTGATAATGGTAACACCATATTTGCATTTGGTTATCCCGATAATATAAAAAAATATAATTTTTTAATTATGAGGTTGTATTACTATATTAAAAGATATGATTAGGTATTGGGACATGGGTTGAGAGTTCCTTAACGAAAGAGGCATGGTTTCATTGAGCCACCTCTTTTTAGGGTAGGTTCCCTAGATATTTTTATATAAAATAAATTTACCCTAAAATATTGTCTCCAAGGGGTAAACATACAAATTTAGATTAGCAAAGCATCAATATTGGTCATTGTTAATTGGTTGAGGTGTACATATCCTAGGTCACTTTTCTATGGATAGTTTGATAGAAATTAATTGATTATGCATTGTGGTGATGGATGTGAAAATTTTATATACAATACCTAATGAGTGACACCCCCTTAATGGTTGGAGAGAGCCTTGAAAAGTTTCCTGATTATGATAAGTCCTCTATGTATTTAATTTAGTGTGATAAAGAGGGTTTCCAATATAAGATAGGGCTAAGAGATCATCTAGACGATACATGAGATTTGAGCCATGTATATTCCATATGATTTGTTTGTATGACCTTAAATTAAGATACATATGGGTTTATAGTGAGTTAGCTTCTAATATTACTTGTTTAGTGGGTCTAGGATGTTATATGAAATTATAAGAATATAGGGCCAATCTCATGAGGTTGGAGTTTGAGAGGACCTACCGGTGGATAAGAACCATGGGGTGTTGGATACATCATAAGGATAATGAGTAGAGTCTAAATATGTTTGAGTAACCCTAGTAAATTATATTATGGTTTATGTGAGAAATACAATAGGTTCGTAAGATATGCTATCATGACACTTATTATCTAATAGAGATTACCCTATAAGGATAGTTGGATAATGGTATGTGCATTTCTGTGAGAGGCTGGGGCATTACTGACTTGTTACCTAAGATGAGATATTGAGATTTAGTGACGAGTTATATTTTTTTCGATTTTCTAAATGTTCTTGGTTGTGATCATTCTAGGAAATGATATATGATAGATGTAACTTAACTTGAGTAAGAATGTGATGGTTTGGATAGGCTTGGTGATATGACCATATACTAATAGAAGACCTTCATAATACAAGAGGGAATAGTTTAGCCTTTTTGTTTTTTTCTTTCCTAGTGTAGTAATGTATGGTTTTTTATATTCTATGTGGCCTTCCTAGTGGGGGTTTTGTATGGTTACACTTGTCTGGATTCTCCTTGAGTGATTGGGGATGACCAATTTACTATTGTGTCATATCACCCTGAGTGATAGTGGATTACTAGCATACTATAGTGTGACATCTCCATTAGTGATATCAGATGTATTGAATGAAATAATCTAAAATATACATATGTTATATAAGATTAAAATAGTATTATTATGTTAAATATACATAAGTGAAAGGAGATAAAAATGGAATTATATATTTTGAATGTCTTAATTGATATGATAAGGGTACCATTTATGCAACATCTCTTATGTGTATGGTCGATAAGGGCACATAATGTGAGGAATTCATTGAGGGTGTGAGGCAGGGTACATGGTATGACAACCTAAATTGATTACATGATTATATATTGAGAATTATCAAAAAAAGTTATTAATATCCATTGATGTTCGAAGCCTTTTTAGTCATGTGTTGCACGGCACAGTTCACACAGAATGATCCAACATGAATGTTTAATTTATATCATCTACTTCCCGCATGCATACACATATATATTATGAATATATTCAGGGAAAAAGGGATAACACATTGAGATGTATTTATAACACCTTTTATGGGTATCCCGGTGTGTGTTAAATCCTTATGTTTGACATTCAAGTCTAAGAACATGTATTCTAGTGGATCGAGGTACATGAGATGGAAAATGTATTAGAGTTGGGAAACATATTATGCATTGGGTTGTAATTAGTTCCCCTTCTATATTTTATTATTTGGTATATTTTGTATATATGATCATATGAGGGGGTTGTTAGTGTAATTTATCCTTGAATTCTTCTATATTTATTTTTTTATAATATGTTTCATTTATTATACAATCTCTGATCGTTTATTGTAGATTTCATTTAAATATTTCAAATATAATGTTGTGTTATTATACTATATTAATTTTCTTACGAATGCATTATTTAGTCCCTCACAACTAGTTTCTACGCCCTGGTATATAAAGAGGCCCACATTTCATCACATGTTAGTTAAAATTAGGTCATCAGAGAGTCATCTCAAGCTGGGTCATCCCAAAGCAGTATGCCATACCACATTGAGATGTCCATAGTCAATAATTTGTAAATCACATGGGGTAAATCCAAATTAGAGGAATATATTATAATACATTCACCATTATCACTACATCCATGGAATTTTATTAAAAATTATGTTATTTTTCATGTGCCCCATGTGTCTTTTTACATATAATTTTATAACCTCTTGAAAGTGGGAAAATCCCTATAAAAATTGATAATGAAATATGTATCTCTTTTTTAATGGAATAAAAGAAGAACATATTAGAGGATAATTATCCACAATGTTGAATGACCCCATACTACTTTTTAATGGTTCCATTAAAATACATAAATTCTTTACAAGTACCTCAAATATGATAATAAAATAATTCTGCAATTTTTAACACTGAATCATTTCGAAAAACATTGAATAATTTTTATTAATTTTATAAAATAATTTTTATTACTAACCTTAATGTATATACCACTCAATTTTTCTATGACTCGATATTCCTTCCTGAAATGTTCACCAGAGAGTATATATAGGTTAATAGAGATTTCTCATGTAAGTGTGATATTATGAATGAGAGATGTGTTAAAAATTACAATAACCCTTTTCTTAAAATCACTACATTACTTAAAATAGATATTACATTTAGTATCCCTTATAATCTGATTCAAGCCTCTAATTCCATCATAATTTCACTTCAACTTTTTTTACTCCTTAATTATATTTCAATGTTTTCCATTCTATAGACCACTTATTAATTAATTCTATAACATTAATCTTCTTCTATTATGACTATCTCAAACCCCTCCATGAATTTCAAAATTTAATTCTCAAAAATATCTATAATATTATTATTTTTGTAGTCTCTATAAATAAATTTAAATATCCTCCAATTATAGAAATAACCCACCATAAAATATATTCTAATGAATTAATATTTTATGTCCATAATTCCATTTCAATATTTCTATATCAGTTCCAATGAAGTAACTCTTTGACCCAGGTTTTCATAATGTTTTAAAAATATTATAAACAAAATAATATCCCAAAATTATTCAATAAAAAAACTATTCACACACCATGTAACCATAGATTCAACGAATAAACTATATTTAAAAATCTCTTAATATGATATCAAAAAATACATGAATGTTACCACTATCCCCATTGTAAAGAATTTACACCCTTAGAATATTACAATATTTCTCATTAAAGCATCTTCAATTACTGAAGCATGTGAGATTCCTTTTCCTATATTTATTATTGAATATATCAATGCATCCACAATATTATAACTAAAGGAATCGAATTTACACTAAATACCTTATATTGATTGCCTAAAAATTTCATTAATAAATTAATAAAATTCTTTTTAGGTTCTAACACCACTGATTTCTAATCAAGAACATGAGATTGATCCAAAAGTATCTAATCAGACAATATTTATAAAATAAAATTTTAATTTCCTTATATTATGGGGGTAATGAAAAATATTTTCTAAATCATAAACATTATCCATGATTTTAAAAGGATCCAAAATGAACGTTTTTATCTCCCCTTCTTTATCATGTGTTTAGTGCCTTAACATAGTAAAAACATGAAATAATATAAGATCACTCACAATAAAATAAAAGGGAAGTCATAGATGATAATATTATGAATTATTTAGAAATTTCTCATTCACTACATGTTTTTAAATAACCATCACAGAGTCTGTTGTTTCGGACAACTGACTTTATCTTATAAAAAATCCTTTAATTGTCTCTTCACAGTAACAGGGTTATTAGTAACGATTACAATACCAAACCTAAAATGGTTTCAAATTATTTGAGGATTGATAACTATTATTTTTGAAAAATGACACCATTTAAAAATGTTCTTCTTAGGACATCATAAAAATAAATAATACATTACTAAAGTATATCCAATAATTTTTAATTATCCATCTATTTTACGCATTTATACGTGGATTTTAAGCCGTACTCATCCTCAATTGATTTTCTTGAAATTTTTAAGTCCCCATATAAAATATTTTTCTAAAATGAGATTCCTCTGTTTGAAATGATTGACTTTGGATGACCATGAATCTTGATAATCTCTCTAATATGTAAATTTGTAAGAAACATAATATTTTCATACCAAATAGTTAGTAATAGAGAAAAAAATTTCAATGTAACAACTAGAACCAACACTTCTCTGTTATTATATTTTTTTTTTGACTTTTTTTTTCATTTTATGGGTTTCTCAGGTGAGTTTCCCTTAATAGTGGATATTTTGGAAGGTGTGAGAGTAGCATATTGTTAGTGCATAATTAAGGGATACCATAAAACATCCTTTGGAAATCTATGAGGCAAAAAAAGGATCTGATAAGTTTTTATAGTCATGTGCATGGCGGTGTACTAGAACCGAGAAACTTTATGACTTTCTCTCCATTTTGGACAGAGCCACTTCACGTTTGGCATATGTTTTGGTAGACCCCGCACTGAAAACACGCAGATTTCCATGTCGTTAATAAAATATATATAATTTTTTAATAATGGTAACAATAAAATTGATATTTATAATAATAATAATATTTTTATTAATTTTGTTATTGTTATTTTTATTATTCTAACTATTATCCTTATTATAATGATTAATATTGTTTCTATTACTAATATAAAAAATAAATTTAATATACAACATACCATTTTCCCATTAAGGTCATGAAACACACAGAGTTAGGTGGGGATCTCTAACATGGCACTATTTTCCATACCCCCATTTGGTGGTCGATTTCCTCCCTTGATTTCACATGCTATCAGGTAAGTTGAGTGTTTATCCGCCACAATCACTTTCTTATATCTCCTTATCTATTTACTAGTTATGGTAGAAGGAAATATAAACACTAGGGTTTCCAAAGCCGTATTTTTTTTGGTTTTATTTGTGGCTAGGGTCTACTTTTATTTTTTGGGGTTCCTCAGACTCAATAGAGGCAACATTGGGTATCACACATGGAAGGATGTTGGTTCTCCATCAATTTTTAGTAGATTTACTTTTGTTCTTCCTCAATAGAGAAATTTTATTTAGGGGTATTTTAATTTTTGGGTTTCTGGTATTTGTATAGTGTACATTGGAGCACCTTTGTGTATATTTGGACTATAGGTTATGATAGAAAATTTCACTCATATGCATGGTTGAAGAATGAATATATATATATATACACTCTATGTACAATTTTATCTTCATTGTATCATGGGGTATTTATATATATGTGTGTGTATAGTAGTATAATTGTGTTAATTTAAAATATAGTCTTGCTTAATTAGAGTCCTTTGTCACATGTGCTTCTTGGGACACATTGAAGTGGTTGAGGTTTCCATCGTCGGAGGCAACATGTTTCGATATTGGTGCCATATTTCTAAACCTTTAATTTGAATTCGTTGACTTGGAGATTATTTTGAGAAATGTGTTTTAATTATTATTTAATATTTATATGCTAAGAGAAATGTCTTTCGATTCATGGAAATGAATTTTTACATGCATCCCATATTTTACACAAGCTACGAATAGTGGTTTCCTTTTTTTAATCTTGTCTTTGGTCACATTTGGAATTTAATATATTTTAAATGATAAATTTGCATTCCAAATCATATTATTTTTTAAATTTTAATGTGATAAGGAACAATTAGATCATTTATTTGTTTTATGGAAATGAAAACCATTTCTAAGTTATTGCTCTTGTATTTGAATCATGATGTGTTCTATATACGCGACATATGATCTATTAATAGTAATGAATATTATGATTTATTATACAATTTGTAAAGTTAATTTTGATTCACATAAATTGATAGTTTGACGGTGAGAAATTGGATGTAAATTTTTTTAAAAGTATTCGAAATTTATATATATAAAATCATGATAAGAAAAAATCTTCAATTCAAAATGCAATATAAGAATCGAGGGTACCTATAAGGGTTGGATTAGACTGGTAGCTAGAAGAATTTAGTGATCTATCTAGAGAATCTCTCGTAGGATTATGATACAACAATAAAAAACACTTGATGATGATTGGGAATATTAGAATATTTGGCTGAGCCCTCTCAAGTGGCACGTGCACATGAAAGAATATTTATATGGATCAATATCCATGATCTTATGTTCATAGATACCAAATAACATAGTTACATAAATATTTCACATAGTGATTACTCTCATTTTAATCCTACTTTTTACAGTACTTTATTTAAAATTTACTTGTGTTTGGTTTCTTTTTTATATCCAAATTATAAAAATCTTATTATTCCATTGTCATTTTTATCATTGAGACTCTTATCTTATCATCTCATTCTTTCAATAAATTTATTATTGGAAAATCCCACATTCTTTAGAAAATTGTTTTGTAAATCAATGTGAAAATTGTTTTCTAGTGCATTAACCCATTACATGTTTTGAATGTAATGGGGAAAACCCTATTTTTATATTAATATTTTAAAACTATGACGAATTTATATTATTTTTTTAGTGTATTCATAGGGAGTTATTTTAAATTTTGGAATCCCTAATGACTATTCTTAGGATCACACCTACTTAATTATCAATTCACGTTTTATTCTCTCCAAGTTCTAGTTTCTCATAGAGTGAGCTTTGTCGTACGGTTGATTGTAACCCATGGGGTCACATACATTATATTTTATAGTTTTTATTTCTCTTCATAGTCTAGAATTTATTTAATTGTTCTATTATTATTTATTTATTTGTATTTCATTTATGATATAAATCATTGCCAACATAGTATTATTAATGTCAGACACTAGTTTCTCTCTAGGGAGGATCATGAATACCTCTTTGGACATATTTCAGAATGCTTCAAGTGCCCGGTTAGGGTCGACCTGGTTTTTATCATGAAAATATGTCAGTCAACCAAAACCTAAATAAAATATTGATTCAATGGATCACTAGGAATGTATTTCAAGTAAAGTTTGGGGTTTTCATAAACTATTCATTTTCATTTTCTTGAGGAATGGGTTGTTGAAAGAGATTTTAATGGTGTCCAAGAGGTTAAGGATTGTGTTTGAGATCTATAAGAGTAAAAAACCCCTTGGTGTATCACATGTTGTTTGTTTTAATTTTTTCCATAGGAGTTGTATTTTGAGTTCTTGATGAACCTAAGCTGTGAAATTATCATTTCAAGAGAAGGATGTATGGATGATTTTCTAGTATAACATGGGGAGATCCATAATTCCCATAGAAAAAGGAATGTACTTATAGGGGGTTTTTAATTTATCATATACATGAATTAAATTTATATTTCATATTATTCCCCTTATTTCAACTAACCATTTTGTATGTTTTTTCGTTCGTTCTTTTATTTTTTTCATTTGTTCCATAGTGGTGGAAGATTCAAGAGTGTGGAACATGGAATATTTACCTTTATGATGTTGGTAATGATTAATCTTATTGGTTGGTTGGAATAATGGTACTATATTGTGACAAAGATAGGCTGAGTAAGTTTATTGGATGTGGTGGGTGTGGTCCCTCTATGTCATGGGGGGATTTATGGAATGTTGAAAATGGAGGAGGGGATTTCACCCCACAGTGATGGATCATTAAATTGATTTATTGTTTGGAGACACTATAGAATAATTTTTTATCAACATTTCATGGTGTTGTTATATCCTATTTTCAAATTGGTTAAGCAAACACCAAGAAAATAAGGAGATATTCAATGTCAATGAACAATGATTTTGGATATATCATTGACTGAGGCCATTACAAACTTCTTATAATCCATTACACCGTCGTATTTTTCGATAATTATTTATATTGAAGTGGTTAAAATTTTCTATTTATTTGACCTTGTTTATTTCTCTCTAATAATAATTATTTCCAATGTATCCTTATGGATTATATTTTAATACATTTTGGATCTCAACCATCTCAATTGCTATTATTGATACATTTTAATCAAATGTTTATTCCCTACATCTTTCCATTTGTTATAATTATATATTCTTCTTGGATATAGACATTTTCAATTGTTCTTTATATTGGTGTATTATAATTGATGGATTGATTATCAATGTGATGTTATATTTTTTAAGATGCTTCTTTAAAATTAATTGGTTCTTCAATTTGTTTATTTTATGTGGAATTGATCATCTCCATTGTGGTATTATATTTCAAATACTTCTTCTTGTACACTAAAATAAAAATATACTTAATATGTTGTTCCAGATTCTATGTAACATTATTGATCCCAAAAAAAAAAATTAGACATTAATGTCCAATGATATTAATAATATTCAATTATATTCCCATTAGTATGAATAATTGAATTTAACAATATTCCGAAGATTTAAACCCTCTCATTGAACATCATGAACAATGAATTTTTTAACTAAGACAAGATTAGATAATTTATCTCTTTAACCAAATCTATAAATTTTGTTTAATGTGGTATGTTTATACTCTCCCATTAGGCTCATGGATTATTATTTTTTGGTTAGAGGGAAGGGATTTTAAATTGTCCTTATAAATTTCATTATCTATATATAACATTAGGTGTGGTTCCATTAGATTTGTATAGGGGAAAGTGTTATCATCGATATTTTCTATTTTTTGTCTTCTTAATTATCTTGGTCTTGATGTTTTCGGTTTTGGTCCTGGGGAAGGGGATATATTATGCTTTTTCTTTCTACTCTGCAAGAGATTTTATTTGTAATCCATATCATTATTGATTTTAATTTCAATTGTAGAATCACATTTCTATGTTTTTATATAAAAATATTATAGGATTTATTTTATAGGAGTCATGAGCTGGATTTTGAACTATAAATAGTCTGGTGACAATGCTGGTCATCTACCCTTTTATTTCAATATGGATATATTGATTTGTTAACATATATTTATATATTATTATCCATTAATATGGATAACATTAGGATATAATATGCATGGGAAATGGAAGTAAGGATGATTATGTGTAGTTGAAGTTGAATTCATGAGATAATAGGTTTCATGAGAATGGGAATGTAAATGTAATGTAATCCAGAATTAATATTAAAAAATGTGAATAGTGATTAGTATTGGGGTGTCATTGATGTTGATCTGGTATATATTTCACATTATGTTATTGAATTGTAGTTGATCTTAGTGATAATTTTGATAAAATACTAATATATAATTTTTGTATTAGATGGATAATAAGGACTTGTTTTTATATTTTGGTGACATATGAATAATTTTCATTGATCACCTTAGTGTGGTAACTTCCATGAAATTCATTTCATTCATGTTTTGGTAGAATGGTGAGGATTTAGTGGCTTTTTAGAGGATCTTTTTTAATCTATCTTTCAAGGTTAATTATTCTGGTTATTTTTATGTATAATTTGGTAAATATTCTTTGATAGAGAAAATAAGTGGTTAAGTATTCTTGGAAGAGTTGGGTAAGTTAAGGTATTAAGGCTTGGTAGATTTTGGGTGTCGGTCAAAGTTGGGATACTACATGGTAATTGATAGGTTATTTGGTCTTGTGAAGATGCATTGTTACAGGTCTAGTTTGAGGACTATATTGGGAATTGAAAATTTTATTATTGTGATTGTATTAGTAATCTAAAGATACAATTTCATGTTTATGTTAAATAAATGTATATGAAAATTGAATAATTACATGACTTAATTGCTAAATGTTATGACTAAGTAAATAGAAAAATTCAGTTGTTAAAAAATTATTAGTCAGTACTTTCTTAGTATGTATAAGAATGAATTATTAGGGAGGATTGTGTTATTTTTAATAAAGTAAATAAATCGGTAATTAAAGAATTTAGTTTATATTGTGAATATCTAAAAGGATAAATAATTAAATTGTTAGGATATTTTTAATATGAGCATTATATAGAATCATAAGGACAATAGGAAGAAATATGATTATGTAATGTCATTAGTAAATGGTTAAGATGGTATAAGGTGGAATATTCATGATGGTATAAATATTTCATTAATCGTAATATCTATTTAATATAGAGAATTTGATTTCATTTTTTCTTTATATTACTATGCTACTTGGTTATTAAACATTTGTTATTGATGGTTATGATATTTTACCATTGGTGGGTTTATATTATATATGATGTTTTTTTAGGATCATTTGACTTGATGACATCTATACATGGTATATTATGGCTCAAGGCATGTTTCATTTGAATGGATGATGTAGAGGAAGTCATATTTCAATTTCTATAGAAATGGGATTTTGTTATAATGTAATGATGTTGGATGAAAAAGTGGGATGTTTTTTTATTACACTTCTCATCCCGATCAGTGTCTTAGGTATTTTCATATGGGATTACCACCAATTTGGGTAGGAACATCCCCTGAATTGATAAGAATGAGTTATGATAAATTTATTGTCCCTTTTCATACATACTATTTTATTAAAAGTCCATAACTAAATGATTTAAGTACATTATTTGTTGAAATAAATTGATGGTTGATATAAATAATATATAGTTAAGTATTATGATATCATAAGATGACATTACACAAGCAATGTAATATTCTTAGAATTCTATACATTTACATTTATTATGCTTTGTTGTTTGAAACTCATTCTTCATTACTTATTATATTTTAATAGTAGTTTTAATAGTTTTCTATCATAAAGCATTGATTTCACATTGAAGATGTACTATTTAATATATGATCACAGCAGTTACTCCTAAGTGTTCAACCATATATAATTTTATTTAGTTGTTTTTAATGGTGAATCATGGGAGATCGAGGATGTTGTAATTATGCGGATTTGAAAATATATATTCCTTATCATTTAGGTGGTTCCTTTAAATATATTTCTATCATTTTTTGTGATTAATTTTTTCCAATTTATACATTTTTTTTATAAACACATTGAATGATATGTATTTCATTGAAATACTTTGTTTAGTTTTTGTACTTTGAATCCTATTGAATTTTAATTTTCATACCTATAAAATCATATTAGGAATTTATTGTATAATTCCCACTAATGATAATGCATGTATAATAGATAATTATTTCCATGAATAACGTTACATGATATTTTTTATTTATAAATTAACATGAAGATTACAACTCTTATAATCCATGGAAGCATGTTTTAGAATCTAAAATATCCCAATATGAATATTTATGAAAAATTTAAAACATATATTTTTTAGGATGTTTTCTGGTTAAATACATGATGGTGTTGATAGTTCATTTGATTAAAATATTATTATTATTCTTGAATTGTGAAGATAAAAAGTTGTGATCTATTGAAATGTTGATTATTTTTAACTTTTATAGAATAGATAAAAACATATGGATATATATGACATATTTATTATTGATAATTACATCATAAGAAAATTGTGTTCATGTAAAAATTTATATTTTATGATTTAATTTATACAAACCATTCCGGGTATTATTTAAGTATTGGTCATGAAACTAATGTATGTTATTATATTGTGGTAGATAAAATAAGTATGTTGAGATTCTATTAATAACGTAGTAGTAGGAAGGAATTATTATTCTTTGATTGTAAGATAAGATGAATATGATTTTGTAACACATATAATGGTATAAGTAATGTTTATTGAATCTTACATGATGGGTTGATAATAATTATCATGGCATGTTATGTCTTGTGAATTTTATTAAAGAACCATTTTCATATGACCATGTAATTAATTAGTTAGTCTTGGGTGAAGTTTCATTGAATGAATTGTTTTTATATTGTTTTTTTCAGCCCCAATATGATATAATATGAGGCTATTTGGTGAATGGGATTGATGAGAAGGGATATATAATATATAGTAATATTATATGGTTAAAGGTGTTTTGATTATTGATATTGGGGGGTGATAATGTGGTTATGGTGTGGATAAGAAGTATTGGAAAAATTGGTATGCTTGAAAAATGAACGTGTTTCGCTACATGATATTATGTTGTCTGTGGTGTTGTTGTCGTCTATGAAATATGTGATAGCCTATTTTTTTTATTTAATTAAAGACATTCCATCAAAAAAATTATCTGTACATTGTGATAGGAAATAAAGAGGAATCTTGGGATTGATATTTGTTAAATATTTAGTGATGGTAATTACCAAAGTTCAATAGTGGATAATTTATATTTGAAGATAATAAATTTTAATAATAGAATAATTTTTTAATTGAGTCATCCAGGACTCCATATTAGTTCCTAGTCACATTAGTTGTTATCTTATTTTAGAAGTGGCTTCAATATGGTGGAAGATAAAGCATGGATACCAAAATGAGATTTCTTTTGTAGAGTTTCATGACATATTTGAGAAGGATTTCCTTTTTCATGTGGAAATGGATATCTATTTGAAATATTTTATATAGATCTTGTAAGGGAATTATAATGTAAATAAGCATGGGAATCATTTTGTGGACATGTATAGTTAGATTGTATATTTCATATGCAGTGAAGTAAACTAAGACCGGTTTTTTGAGCATTATTTAAATCCATCGATTTTTTGATCCATTATGGACATTTAGTTAATGTTTTTGTAAGTGGTAAGGGATTGTAAAATTTTTGAGAGATTAATTTTAATGAGGAATGATTTCAAAAATGAGACTTCTTTGATTTTGAAGAGTATATAGAGAATATTCTAGTTTAATATTCATAATATCTCCATAATAGACATATAAAATGCTCTTCAAGATCCATATCACCACTCTAATCCCTACAGTTTAGTATCTTGAGGTTTCCCATGTCTGGTGAGTTGATCGCTTTCCATTGTAATTCTATATGGCATTTTCAGTTTGATTTCCCAATGGGTGAGTCTGTTTCTAAATCTCTAGTGGTATGTTTGTTATGTCTTGGTAAATGAATAATGTTTATCATTGTATTGGTAGTGTATTAATATTACATGAGTGGTATCTCCCAATTGTTGTTTTGATGTAGGATTTTCATATTTCAGGTTATGTTTTAATTCATAGGATGTAAATTGTTTATGTTTTAATTAATATGATGGATTGAGTTACCTATTACATTATCAGGGAACAATTATTTTTCTAAGGGGTTGGTTTTTATTTTCTAGTATGTATATCATTTGAGAGATATTTTATTAAATGGCTTCTTTTTTTATAAACCATTTCTGGCTATTTAATATTTATTAGAGTGATAAGAGAGAGTTTAATGATTTTTCAAAGGTTATGGTTTAAATTCATTCTCTATGGGGAAAAATGACCATGGTGTGTGATGCATTAGGGTTTTTCATGAGAGTCTTACATTATGGTGACTCAAAGGCATAGGGAATAAAAAGAACATTTTAAGGTGCATGGTGTCTGAATTATTTTCCTATATAACATGAGAAGATCTGTAATGATTGGGGTAAAGGTGGTGGAACTTTGGGGTGTTGGGATTTTATCCTATATTCTAATTTAAATTATTATATATATCATTCATTATTTACTGAGTGAACCATTTGTATGTTTTTTCCTTATTTTTTTCATGTTTTTATTTTTCCATGGTGATGGTTCATTCATGGGTGTGGTTCATGGGAGTTTACCCTATTGGAAATGAGGAAGGTTGAAGAACCTATATTGGTGGGTGTGGTGGAAATGTGTTTAGGTAATGTCAGGTTGATTAGATGTATTGTAAATGGTATTAGTGGTTCCCCCATTACATGGAAGGAGTTATAGTATATTAAAAATACAGTGAATATTTTTCCATATAATGGTGGATCATTAAGGAAACATAGTCGGGCGGCACCATAAATGTCTTGTGAACCAACACACCATGGTTTTGGTTCATTCTATTTTTAAATGACAAAAATTTATTTTATGAAAATGGGAAGTGCTGAAATTTTAATTAATGGGTTTAGATCTAGTATTTACTGAGGATTATTTGGATATATTCAAATCTATCATACCATTATAGACGTTGGATGAGTTTCTCTATAAATCAGTGCCAACTTTTACACTTATTTTGACCTTTTATCTTCATCTAAAACCATGGATGATTTTAGTTATAAATTTAAATCATTTTTATTCTCCGTTATGGATCAATACATTAAAAATTTGAGTTTTGTATCCATATTTAATATATGGTCTATTTTTCACATCTATCCCGTGACTTATTCTTATTTTTGAGGTTGGCGAAATTAGTATTGACAATTATTTTGATTGTAATATTTTGGATGGTCAATCCAAGATGAATATAGTGTTATAGGTTCAAGGAAGCTTATTTTGGATTCATATATTCTTATATTAATTTATCTCAATTTTCAATTGATTATTTTAAATGACTATGGGGATATATAATCCTTCCCACTATCTTTTAATAATTATATTGAATGATAAGTTCTGAGACCTTCTACGTTATATTTTTGATCCCAAACAATTTTCATGATAACCCTTAAAATAAAATGCTACTAACACCTTTTAAATGTTTTAAATTTTAAAAAGATGATATGATTTACCATTATTCACCTATTTTTTACACTCTCATTAAATTTTATATGTTTTAAATTATTATACCTCTCAAACCATGGATAATCTGCCACATTTTCCAACACTAAAAATGACTTCAAATATAGTAAGTTTATTCCATTCCATTTATTTTATTATATATGGATTAGTTTAGGTAATGGTGTTTTTTTACAAATTCATATGATTATAAAAACCTCACATTGGTATTTGTATTGCTCTTAGGTCTAAGGTAAGCATTTACAATATATATTTTCTCCTTTGGATACTCCCTTCCCCTTGACCCGTTGTTGTGGGTTTTGATTTGGTGGTATGGTATATTGTATACTAACTATATCTAGATTTTATATTATTAATTTCACCCTAATATTTATTATGAATCCATTCTTTTCTTGAATTTTTACATTAATATTACATTATTATGCTTCTATAATTAACTACTACAAAATCAGTTTTATTGGCTACATGAACCCGATTGTTAAGTGAATGTTGTAAGGTTCCTATATTGGTTAGATTGTTTATTATTACCCTAATAATATATTGATTTACTAACTCATATTTATATATGATTCTATATAAATATATATAACATTGGGCTAGAATATATTTGGAAATGAAAATAATGATAATCATGTGTATATGAAGCTGAATTAATGATAGATAAGTTACATTAAGAATGGAAATATGAATATAAGGCAATATAGAATAAATATTGGTTTGCATGAATAATGATTCAAGTATGTAATTTGGGTGTTTATAGTGTTAGGGAGTTATCAAATTTTGTTGGGTACTTGTCTCCTATTAAGCTGCTAATTTGTTATATAGTTCGATATAATTTAGGACTGGGTTATATTCATTTCCATAAAGATTTAGTCGGTTAACTAATACTATTTGGTTAATTTCAGAGATATATGGAGAAATTTAATGGATCTGTTTTTGTGTTCACATTCTTTAAAGTCCTTCACTTTCCTACAGTCTTGTTTCATGTTTATGTAGAATATTGAGGGTTTGAGGTCCCATTATAGGAGGATGATTAGTGTTTCTTCCTAGGGGAATACTGCAAGTATAATATTAAGGATATGATGGTAACGATACTAGGATAATGAAAAGAAGTGGTGGTATGAAATGGGTTAGTTTAGGTGGTTGGGTTTGGAAGATTTTTGGTATAGTCCGAAGTGTCACTACTACAAATTTTTCTTTTAACAACACATGGATTTAGAATTTTTATCTGAAAGCATTGATAAAGGCAACCTTTATCAGGGCTAGAAAGGTACTAATAAATTCCCACATTATTAGCACAAAAAATGTGTTGACAATGGGGGTTCTTTACCAGTACTAAAAATGAATAAATAAAGGGCTTCCTTTATCGGTTCTTGTAAAAAAACCAATAATAAATATCCCTTTAATAGTGCTATCAATAAAGAATAGATAAAGGGGTGTCGTTATTAGTTCTAGTAAAAAATATCTTATAATGAGGGTTATTTATCATCACTTTTTTACTAGTGCTAATAAGTGTAAATTTCATAATCAAATTTTAAACAATTAAAAATAATATGTTAACACATATGTGTATTTTAAATATGATTTATATAATGTTAAATATGAATTTATACATAATATATAAGATATTTAGTGAAGAATATATTAAAAAAATAAATTAATTTTTTTTTATAAATTCATAATATTTTCATTATTTTCATTTAATAGAATTTTAACAACATTTTTATGATTTAAAAAATTAAAAAAAATTAAGTTAAAAATATGACATGAACTTCAAATGGAAATAAATATTGATCTTTGTGTCTTTGTGAGCTCTACCACATATCAAATCGATGATTGTGACAATATCTACACACATGGGGTTGAGGTGAACCTTGATGATAGTTTTTGAGGCCAAAAAGGCTCATAAGGCCTCCAAAACTGAGTTTCTAGTCGAGTTACGCCAATTTGTTAACATTATATGGAATTTTGTCCATGTTTAAGGGGATCTTATTAAGTTTTTCTGGTGAAGAATGAATTTATTCTCAGTTCATACATTATTTTTGATATCATGGTTTTATTTTTTTTGTTTTAAAAATTGAAATGTTATTTATAATCAAATATATAAATATATAAATATATATATATATATATATATTTAAAATATTAACACATAGAAATTAAATTTTATAAAAATAATTTTAACCACGTTGACATGTAAAACATATTTATAAATATATAAACAATATTTAAATTAAATATAATATCCATTTTAATTTAAATAAAAATTTATGAATATATATACCTAAATAATTCATGTATATACTATTTTTGGGTGTGTTTTGATAAACATATACATAATTATCAATATATTTTAATATATTCATAAAAATATTAATATATAATATATGTAATTAAATATATATATATATAATTATATTTATTGATGAACAAATATAAATAAATTTATATATTTATGCATGAGTGTATTTATAAACACCCATATACTCAAAAAAACAAATTATATATATATATATATATATTTAAAAAATATAAATATATATGTTAATATATATATAAATATATAAACATGCTGATAAAAATGTAACAATAAATATATAGATATATAGATATATCAAAAAATAATGAAGAAAACAATATATTATAGTATAAAAGTCATGGGAATACGAGGAGGATGTTTCAGGTTTAAAATTTGTTGTATGAAGGGGCACACGCAAGAGGCCAAAATTATGTAAAGTGTGGATAATGGGGGGAGCGGAGTGATGATAATGGGGGGTTGGAATTGATGATAAAATGTAGGGTTTTAAGTTATTCAAAAAAAATTATTCCTTTTTAACATAGATAAAAAATTATCATAAAAAGGTGGCATATGGATGCTTGTAATGAGGATGAACCTAAACCTTCGGCAAGTGAAACCCCATTCCAAGGAAATAAAAGTAATCAAAGGAGGAGTAGGATGGAATACTCAGCCTTTCCCCCACCCTTTAGAGACTAGATTGTTCAGGATGATTGCAAAACATGAGTCCTTGGAGGAGGTGGGAGCACAGGCAACAAGGTGCCAGAGTGGACAATCATTGGATTTATTTCTTAGAAGTGTGGGGGAGGTGACCAAGCTGGTGGTATTGCTAGACACTATGGAGGAAGAGAGAGAATAAAAGGATAATTCTCAGGTATTGATCAAGGAGAGAAACAATGAGATTGGGAAGATCTACTGAAAATTTATTTATCAAAAAAGAGCATATCCTTTGCTCTGAGGAGGACATAGTAGAGGAATTTCTGTATGTTAACATCCCAAAAAAAGAGGCTGATATAATAGGAAGAACTGTAATAGTGGAGGTCAACATTGAGCTAGCTTAGTGTATTGACAAAAAGGATTTGATCCAGATGAGAGGCTTCAGTGATCAGAAAATCAGCAAAGAAGAATATATCCGCACATGGGACATAATGGCATACCGATTTGAAGACGTCATTGGGGAAGATCATGAGGCTAAGGTTTGGCTAATGAATTGGAATCTTTTTAGGGAGGAAATCACTAATAGGATAAAGCTATGTTTTGATAAATTTTCCTTTTCTTATGAGGATTCGCCTCCGTTTTAATTGGGTTTGTCTCTCACATTGCCTTTAAAGATGATAGGAAGGTTTTTTGGGTTTTCGGCGGTCAGGGTACTAATGGAATCACGATATGGTCATCATCATTCTGGTTTTCTTTGACATCCTTGGGGTTGGATCCTGGGGGTCCATTCCATTTCTTGATGGATAGTTGAATTCCTCTAGAATTTACCAATGAGAGGATTTGGGTCGGTGTCGATGGTCACACCGGGGGACACTCAAGGAAATACTGGGTGGAATTGACCATCCTCTCTGATGTTCTTGTGGCCTGGTGTGTGGTTTCATGATTTTGGTTTTTAGTTTTTGGTGTTTTTAAGTTTTGGAAAATGTGTTTTCTTTTGGACTCATGTAGCGGGGTACCAGGAACCCCTACACAGGCTTTTGAAAATGAAAAAAAGGTGATTAGCCCAAGGACTCTTAAATGATCAATCTATAGTAGTGTGGGGTTGTTCAATGATAATTGACTACTTATATAACCAAAGAAGTAAGTGGATATAAGTAATGTTTAAAGATTGTATTAGGATTTGAATTTTTAGTTTGGATATATCTATTAAACATCTAATGGTGTGGTTGAAAAATTTTATTGACTAAATGTATATTGAAATATAATAATTACCTTATTTAACAGTTTAATATTATGAGTATGTTAATTAATAATTAAAATGGAAATTGAATCATGGACAATAATGTTTTTAATATTCATATAAATTAATTATTATGATGGTTTATATGAATAATATTTAAGTGAAAAGAATTTAACCTATCTTGAGGTTAAAATTATGAATATTATGAATGACATATAAAAAGGTGTCTGAGAAATTATTAATAATAAATTTTTAGATTTTATTACTGATAATGTGATAAATTAGGATTATTTATTGGAATGAGTAAATGGTGTATTTGTTATGATAATTATATTAATGGTAGTACAAATATTTTTTTCATTATAATATCTATTTAATATATTAAATGTGATTAAAATTTCACTTAGTATACATGCTTATATGGTATCAATTATTTTACAACAATGGATATAATGACCATAAAATTGTACAATTTATATTTTATATGATGTGTTTAATGGATAACATGGCATGATGCTATCTAGAATTGGTGATTTATGGAACAAGGTATGTTTCATGATGATGGGTGATGTAGAGGTAGGGTTAGGTATATGGTTATGGTAATATGGATTGGTTATGATGACATGATGGTTGGATAAAAATTTTAGAAGTGGTGTAAATTATTATCCACTTCTTAATTAGTTAATAATGTGGTTTTCTATAATGTAACTACCTATTTGAGTTGGAATATCCTATAAACTAATTGGTATGAGTGGTTATAATTTTTAAGGAAGTTTTCTAATTACTATATTTTTTATGATACACACCTCAATGATTCATGGTTACTTCTTATTGACATAAAGAAAAAATTTATTAGAAAGTAGTTAATAGTGAGGATTGTGATATCATGAATTTTTTTTAACTGAGGACAATGATATCCCAATAATGTTATGATTTTTCACTAGTTATTTGTGGTTGTATAAAATTCATTCTTGATTACATATTTTATTTAATTATTTCAATAATTTTCCATCCCAATACATATTTCAAATGGATTTTAATACATAGGATATTATCCAATTCAGAATTATAGAATAGTCACCAATCTATATATTCCTTGAGTTGTTTTGTAGGATGGTTCAATAGAGATTAGGGATAATGATATTTGGGAATATAGAACAGGTGTTAATGGGATAAATGATACATTATCATTGGTTTTATGGTTTATGTTTCACTAGTTTGGATTAGGACATGATAACTTTTTTATTAATTTATATGGAGTTGATTTGTGGTTATTCTTGTATTTTCCTAGTAATTCTAAGGGTAATGCCTCCAATAATCCTTACAAATACGCTCAATGATATTACCAAATCTAGATCCATTTAGAGGAATGATTGATGGGTTATAATCAACATTACTGTCGACCAAAGTGTGTTTTTAGTGGGGGGAAACATGGAATCTAACAAAGTCCATAAAAAGGTTTTACCATTTTCATGTCGAAGTATATTAGGTTTGTAAGAACCCAATGAGTAATTAGTGTTTGATAGTTCAATACAAAAGATTAAACATTATGAAATATATTCAATGATATATTTTCTTATGATGGACCCCAAATATATCTGACTTATACCATGAATCATTATATAATTCATGGATACATTACTAACTATGAATCTACTAGATTCAATGGTGAGTTTAGTGTTAAATTTGTTTTCAAAAATTAGAACCAGAAAATATGGTAGTTCTGATAATATACTACCTAGAAATTTTATTTTTTGATGATCTACTTGTAACTAGGATGTTATCATTGAATTCAATGAAATGGAGGATGGAACCATAATATCAATGTCGATCAAATTCATTGAATCAGATTAAAAAGATTAAATAATAATAAATATAGAACGTTCATGATAATATTATTTTTATTTCATATTGTTTAATAATAAGTTGGAGTTTACATGAAGCTAATTATTAAATGGTGGTGGATATTTAAAGGAACAACACATTAACCAGTTGGATATGAATTCTAAATACAATTGAAGATCATATAAAATTAAATATGTTTGGGATGTGAGGGTTTAGTTTTCATATAAAATTTATTCATTGGAGTTTATATCAGAACTAAAAATGTCATATAATATGTATGAATGTTTATCTATTAATAATTTAAAAAAAAATAGAAAATTGTAAATGGGAGATAGGTTCCCATAAATAATTGAGATAATGGATGTTTGGTTTTTCTATTAGAAAGAAGTAATGAAAATGTAGTAAAGGCACAACCTTTCATATATATATAATATATTACAAAAATATGTGTGTTATATTCAGAAAATACATATCTATAAAATGCTTTGTATATATAGAGTTTTATTGGTTACATAATATATTTAATATGATATCATGTGATTTTTAATGTATCACAATGTTTTATAAATCTCTGATTTTGATCAGTATTGGATATTCCATGTAATGACTGCATATATTGTGAAGGTTTATTAAGATAATTTAGTGATTTTGATGATTTATATAGAAACATGATATGAATGAATATTAATGTTGTAACTAGTTCATAGAACATGAATACACAAACAATGTCACCTTGTGAGATGAAATTCCACAAAACAACTCAAGGGGAGACACCAGAACATCTAGATATAAAAAATAAACAAGTACATGATTGTTTTGCCTTGAGATATTAATGATATAAATTCAATATCAGAAAATGAATCTGAATCTCACACCATGTAATGTTTTTTAATCACGAAGGAATTAGCTCGTTGATGAAAATATATTTATAATGATTAAAAATTAATTATGGTGACATTTTTTCAATGTGATATTTGACTGATTTTCATTCTGTAATTAAGATTATCATTAAATTAAACATATAAATTTGATGAATGTTATTCTATGATGATGGAATCCAATCCAGGAATGGACAGTTTTTAGATTAACATTATGATTTAAGGGACAATTAAAATGATTATATTTTGGATAAGATTTTAGGAATTGACATAATTTCATATGAATTTGATAACTGCATTGAATTATGTAATACATCGAACTTGATCTCGAAAGATGAGAGTAATGATATTTGATTCCAAACCCTGGATCAAAGTGGTTATATGTATGGTAGTTTTTACAATTTTCATGTAATATTTTAGACATTGAATAATTGAATTTAATAAATGATTTAGAAAAAGATTAAAAAGCCTTTAAGAATTTGTATATCTCGTTTTCATGAGTGGAAGAAGGAGATTAACGTACTATTCAAAAAATATATCCTTTATATTAAAATTTAATTCCATAAAGAATAATATATAGTTTCATTGAAATAACTATCTATTTAAGAAGTTATGTGTAAAAGGATAATTCAGGTTATATAATTATCTCATTTTAGAGAGGAACCATCGATGACGGGATAGAGCAGAAATCAAAAAATCCCTTTTATCATCCAACATCACTAATGGATATTGTAGTAATGAAAGGTACAAACAAGAATCAAATCTAGAGTTAGAATGTGATAAATAACCTATGTATTATTTAGAGTGACCATTATGTCTATAAACTATTGAAGAAACTGACATTTTTATAGATTGACCAATACATCACAAAAGTAGTTCACAAAATATAAAAATATAGATTGTTACTTTGACTATTGTTGTGACATTTTTGAACCTTTTATGTGTTTTGAACTTTGAAAAAAAGTGACTATAACCTAAAAATAGGTATCCATTTAATATGACTAGAATAAATTATCGTGCACCAAAACATGATTATTTATATGATCTTTAGATTTCCCTTTGTATTAAATCATGTGAAATTTTTATGTTTAGTGTTCATTACATTTAGAATTTTTTTCCTCATTTAATGTGATAATTAACATTAAATAATGTGAGATTTAATGTACTCTTATAAAAATGGGAACATGATTTGGAAGATATAAGGGAAATTAGAAAAGAGTTTTTGAACATTGTGCATCCTGATTCTGAACCCTCGCCTCATTCTTTAAGTAAACCTATTCATAAAAAGCGGAATATGATTCAAAAATTTTGTTGATGATGATTAATATATAAATATATTAGGAATTATTATTTTAATGGATATTATAATGAGTAACATTTTTTTAAAGGAAAATAATTAATGGTTAGTAAAAATAAATTTTGATATTTCAATGAGCTTATGATTAGGTGTTAATTTAATATATTAATCAAGATAATGATTACAAAAATTATAGTGGAAGATATTAATATACCAAGATAGTGAATATTTTGAATAATCCTTATATATTGATATATATAAGAAAACCTCTCATTATGATACTACAGTTTAGAAATGGAAGAACCTTGATATATTTAATGGGAGAAAAATTAATTTAAATGAGATGGATTAATCATCCTCAAAATTGTGAAGATTTCCTTGTGTCTAAAAGGAATAAGAAAAGGAATAATAATACAAAGAATACTAAGAATATCGACACACTAATTGAGATTAACAAGTTAGAATCATTATTTAATCTATTTATAAAAATGTTTTTGTAGATGATTGAAAATCTAAAATATCTGAATCACCCATAGAGATTTATATAATTATGGATTCAAATAATTGAATGATAATTACAACAAAATTCCAATTTTTATGTTTTTCATGTATATAAAAATTATATGAAATCCTTAGAGTAAAAGGAAGATAAATGGGTAATTATACATGATGTGGATTTTGTATTCATAAAATATTTTCCTTTGCAGAACAGATGACTAAAAAGATTATATGTTTCATTATATACAGATATAATGAATATGTGTTCAATAATGAAAGGTAAAAGTGACATACACTAAGGACTTGTTTAAGAAGTGTATAGTAAATATCTATAGAGAAACAGTTAAAAAATTATTAACCCATTCAAGAAACTACATTAATAAGGGTGAAAATATGGAAATGAATATGGTTCCATGTTGGAGAATATGGTCTCCCCATTAATTTAATAATATGAGAAAATTTAGGAGATTTAATCAATGGTCATAATCATTGTTGGAAAATTTTATGATAGATATTCCCTTCATGATAGAATCATGATGTGGAGTATAAAAATTTCAATATATCTCTATTAATTACATTTTTATTATCTTGAGAACCAAGAAAATAGCACTTCCTATGGATGAGAACGTGAAATGAATTGGTGTCAACATGGTTTCAATATTTATGTTTTTCATGGAGATTAAAAAAGGGATAATATACCATCTCTTCATCACTAGGGATTTAGATTGTGATGTGTTGTGCACATTTTGTGAATTCACTATTATCTCCTCCCTCAATTTGAATAATTTTCTATTTATTGACCATTTGTTTCATTGAGTGGGGAACACTAGTCTAGAGAATAAAGATCAAGCTATTATTCTTTTTTCTAGTTGTTGGTACATTTTGAAGGTAAGGAACAATACTAAACATGAAGGTATTTAGTGCATTGGAAAATCTCTGATTACTAGACCTAAATTTATCTTGGATGGTATGGTGGGTATATCTCATAAGTGGATATAAGACTAATCTCATAGGATCTTCTAGGTGTTCTCCACTACCAAATCCTCAAATAATTCATGTAACTGGGTTCAATCAGTCTCTTACATTGTTGGATTCAATATTTTTATTGTTAGAACATTTTATATGATTGATATGAAAAAAATGTGTGGTCTAGGAGTCGATGGGAAGTGTTATCCTTTCCATTTGTACTCTCCTTGGTAGAGGGAACTCACTACAGCAAGAGGCCATTGACCTTTTTATAAGTATTCTGCTTTGCAAGAAATGGAAAATTGGCTTGATGCAATTGAATCATATTATATCATCAACCATGACTCTTTGAATGTCTTTATTTTTACCCCTACTCTATATCTTATATTGTGAGATTGTGCATGACATTTATCAGTGATGGAGCTGGCATCCTTCACACTTGGACAGTGGATAATAATGTTTTGGTTAACATTGTTTCTACAGTGACACGTGGTATTAACATTATCCACCCCATATATCTACATTTTCTATAGATTAAAGGAAAAAATCTTGTTAGAGGACATACACTAAAACTTCATTATTTCTGGTATCCTTATATTCTCAATTTTTTTCATTTTTGAACATTTTGTTTTATTCACTGTATAAAAATAGAAATATGATGATGAAAATGTAGTGACTAAAATAATGAGTCATGCTAAATCATAAAGTGAAGGTTCCCAAATATATGTAGCTATAACATTCTATAATAGGAAAATTTATATAAAATTATGAGTGTGTCTAGAATAACATGGAATCAATGAAGGAAAAAAAATATTATATTAACTACATGACGTATGTCTTCCAAAAGACATGTTGTATATGTTATAACACTGGAGATATGGTATGAACGGAAGCTCAAAGTGCAATAATGAATACCTCTATTCCTATAAAAAACAATGAAAATATTTTAACTAAAATAAAATATTTTGAGTTGAAGATTTATTTACAATTATGAAGGAAAACAATAAATCTCAATAAAAGGTACATCAAGAAGAAAACTATGGTACACTAACAAAATCCCCCATGGAGTGAATAAAAAAACATACCCGAGAAGGAAGCATGATGCCTCACTTATATGGAAAATGAATGTACATTAAAATAAATACCCACCAATAAATATTATGTCCAATGTGACTATAATGAATATATAAGAGGAAACAAATGAGTTATTTCCATGTTTCAAACATAATACCATAAATAAATAGTTGATAGTTTGTGGAAGAGGCCTTTTATTATAGAAGAATGATGAATAAATATGTGTTAACATTTCATGAAGAGAAGAAACATTCCCATGATGTATTAGTAAAATAATATAGATGGAGGAAAATCCATTGAATATTAATAATCATAGAGAGAGTTTACAAAAATGAAAATTTTAAAAGTGTTATTCTAATAAAATAACCTCGAAAGCCCTGAAAGATGGTAGGAAGAAGAGGATTGGTTCACCATGAACTACAATGTTCCCCAAATTATGTAAGATAGAGATTCCCCTATCCCCATATAATTAATTTCTTTTACCTATTTTTTAATGTGGTTTATAATTTAGGGGAAATCTTATACATTGGGTGATTGTGATGAAATAAGACATGTAGAAGAGCTAAAAGTAAGTGTATATGAGATAAAATTGGACAAATGAAATATATTACGTCAAAAGAATTTTTATAATTACTTTTTATTAATAATAAAAAAATATATAGAATTGGTATCAAGGTCGAGATTTCACATTCAAATTTATAAAAAATAATAAAATTTAATTCCCAAGGTGAATCCAGAAGATCCATAATATTTGATGTAGAATAAAAAGATTTAGAGACTAATATAGAGTTAAATTTGTTTCAAGGATTATTTAAAAGTTATAATGGTATTAATTCATCATTAGTGGTCAATAAGGGATATCATTTTATTTCTAATGTGGTATCTCAAAACATTAGAAAGAAGTAGAACACATGAGAGAAAAAGAAACAATGATCATAATTTTCTTATTTGTTTTGTTTATAGTACCAACATTATGGTTTCCACTTGATGAATTTTAGTGTACTATGAATCCATTTTAATGAAATATAAAATCCAACAAATGATTTTCCCTCAAAAAATATTATTATAATATTTAGAGACATGTAATGATGGTATTGAAGGTAAATTGGTGAAGAACACTCAATAGGATTTGTGGACTTTACAATGACTCAATAATGAGTGATAAATTCACTTAGAAATAAAAACTATGTAATATATATATAGAAAACTGTCATTGTGATTAAAAATAAAATACTAAATATCTAAAAGGTTACTTATTTATCAAGTGGAATCAGCAATTATAATTGAGGATAGAAAATAAAATATGGAGTTCATTTAAAAAAATGGTACCAAAAGGTATTAAAAGATCTAATCACTTAACACATTTACACTTGTAGGATCATCCACATTTACAAAATAGGGATTTTATTTCCAATAAGTTGTACCAAACGGTATTAAAAGAGATAAAAGTTATATCTATAAGTGGTTGAGCCTATAGGTGTTAATGTGTTAAGGGAAGTAAAATGATTACGAAAAAAATAAATTTACCATGTTATTTATAAAAACCTAACATTTTTTATGTTTTAATTAATATAGTTTTATGTCCAATTAGTTGTGTTGGTAATTATTTGTTTCCAAGGATTCGTATAGGGAAAGTAGATTATAGAAGTGATTGTAAGATCCCATTATAAAATAGGATATGAATGGATTTCATGATAATAGGGGTGACATCATTATCATTATATGGTTTTTAGAAGGCTAATAGAATATTATTTCACCAATAATAAATATTTGATGATCATTGAAAATATAAAGTAATTATTGTATATATTAAAGAAGAGTAGACTTAATTAGTATCCCAAATGGGATGTCTTTTATGAACGTGGGAGATAATAAAAAGTATGATATGGAAAAGAAGTACAATTTCATTTTGATTATAATTAAGGAGAAAATAAAGGGATCATAAATGATTTTCATTGGAGGCATTTTATGGAGGATGGATTTATGATAGTATTTATAAAAGTAAAATCTAGAGAATATTAAAACCCTTGGTATGTTTAGAGTTGTATTTTAATTAAATCATTAAAATCGTAAAATATTGTAATCTTGACAATAAAATACATGAAAATAGAGTTTATGGATGGTAATTATATATTTTATGTGGTATCATTGAATTAAATACAATGGAGGATGACACCATATTATGAAAACATATAACGAACAAGTTTATATCGTTATGAGCATGGGTATTATACACTCTAGTAGGTGACTATAATGATTACCGAACATTCATATTCTTATATAATAATTTAGAGTTTTCATGATGTTAATAGGAAATGGATAGTAGATATATGAATTTAAAACACATCATATTATTAGATATGAATTCACTTCATGATTTTATATCACATAAAATTGACGAAGTTTAATATATGAAGTTTTTTTGAGATTATAAGTTATATATTATTTGAAGGTAATAAAATATATTTTAATTTCATAAATTTTATAAAAATGTTTCATATGTTAATAATTTTTTGAAATCCATAGAAAATGATAAATGGAAGACATGTTATTAGGAATATATAAGATATTAAGAGTCACATATGGTTTTTTATAGTGAAGCATTTGAAATGTGATAGACGAATGACCCTTCCATATATATGTTATATATGTTAAGAATATGTGTAATATATATTGAAGTTCATATATGGAAAATTTCATATATCTGTACTCTTTTATATGGTGTTTATAATATTTTTTTGGAGTTCGTTAGATTTTATCTACAATGCACAGTTTTATACATTACTAATTTTAAAGAGAAGTGTCAACCATTTTGTGTAATGACTTGATATACTATAACGAATTCTTGATAATTTTTCAATATATTGAATGGGGAACACAACATGGTGAAATTTTCACTACCCAAATATTTTGAGGATCTATAATACCATAAGAATTTCACCCGGTAGAAATAAAGATCACACCTTGACTCAAGAAATAATTTCATTATATCTAGATATGAAAAATTTACATTGCCAAGAATTTATAGCTTTACTCTAGTTATGATATTAATTCATGAACATTTCATTATATATAGTCTAACAATATGAAGGTTTTTTTAAATATAGAATTAATTTTGAGTATCACATCATGATATTATGAAAAATTATATTTAAGGTTGGCCATATTTTTCTGACCTGTTATTCGAACAACTTTCACACAATAGTGAAGGAAATCATAGTTTAATGAATCTAAATTGAATTCATTTCATGTTATTATATAGGGAGTCATGATATCCTTATAAGGATTCAAGATTATTTAGTTATTTTGAATATAAATAAAAATGAGGAAATTGTTATTTAATTATTAAGAATGAATTTGGTTTAATTTAATAAAATCAATATTAAATCACATTTTACTATTGGATTGATCTAAGAAGCAGAAAAGAAAACGAATTGATCCCAATCCATTGATAAAAGGGGTTATATTCTTGAATTATTATATAAAAAATGTATATTGGTTTTGGAAATATATATATATACAAAATAATTAAATATCTGATTTATAATATGAATAAAGAGTCACTAAAAATACTGAAGTTATAATTTTTATCATATGAATAAGGAGAGAAACATGGTGTTTCTATTGATATATATGGTCGATTTAAATAGATTTATTTATTGAAGAATAAGGAAAATTATTAATTATATATCTAGAAGTCAATGAAATATTGTGCAAAAGGAAAATCAAATTTTATTAATTTTCATAATATGGAGAAGAAGTGCTACTATTGTGATTGTGTAAATGAAATAGACTCAATACCCTCTGAAAGGAGTCTATCTCATATGTAACTAAATAGGGATATCATAGAAAAATATATGTTCAAATAAGGATCAATTCTAGAATAATGTTGTTTGTAACTTTATATGATGAACTCCGAGAGACCATAATGTCTATATACTATTGAATATAAACTCACATACTAAAAACTGACAAATCCTTCACTAAATTTGTGAATATCGGAAAATAATAGATATTGACCCTTGGATTTTCATTGAGACAAAACTCAACCTTGTAGGTGTTTTTTACCTGGGCATTGAGTGATTTTTACATATAAATGGATATCCCCCAAACATGAGTATCATGTAATTTGGTATAATGAAACATCATAGTGTGTATGGTCCTTGAATTAGACAGTAGTGGTAAACCAACTAAAATCCAAATGTTTTATGTGATTTTATTTATTTATTTCTGATTATTATTAAATGTTATCATTGACGTGAGAGATTGAGAGAATAAATTTATTCCTACTAACCTGAGATCACAATTCAAATTATGTAAGAGTCTAAATAAGTAACTTTATAATCTTTATACTCTCAAACCCCAAACCCTTGGGGATTTAGTTAAAGATATCACTAATAAAAACTCCAAATCACATTATCCTTAGTAGTAGAAGAAAACTATTTTACGATGGAAATAATTAATTAAATTTTGTGTTAAAATTCACAGATTAGTTATCTCCCATCTATAAATGGTTTCTCACATCCCCTTAAACTCATGTTTAGATTAAATTTACTCTGTCACCATATATAACAATGAAATGGTCACATGAATGATTTAAATAATTAACATTATTTCTATTTGGTTTATCTCTAAATGAAATTATGCTAACATACTGATTGGCTACCAATACTCGTTAGCTTCTTTAATATCAGGAGTTGTAGTATTTTTACACAAATAATATGAAAAAATATTACACATTAAAATGTTATTTGAATGATTAAAATCAAATTTTTTAAGACAATATACCCACCTTGGAGTTATAAAATTGAGATCATGTTGTGAGAAGATATACTTCAAATTATTAATTCAATTATATATCTTAAAACATTTAGTCAAGTGATAGGGTCTCTACACCTCAAACGTGTGAATAACAATATTTAATCCTAAACGATCTATATGTGATTCATTATTATTGGTGTCTTAGCTATCTAACACTATAATCCATGAATAGACCTACATGTATAATAAGATACCATAAACACACTCCCAAAGTATCATAATATACCTCATAGCCATAACCCTACCTAGGTAGGATCATAATTTTTGTTAGTGTAAGTAATATCCAAATATATTTAATAGAAATTAGGAACCCCTCTTCCCACACAATATTAAATACTTTCCATGTAAAAGGCATTATTAGTGAAACTAATATTTCACAGACTTTGATGAACCTATAGTAATATTATACTCTATTACGAACACTCTGGATATCAAAAAATTTCTTAGGCCTCTCCCAAGACTTAACATCCTTTAAAATAACACAATCAATAGAAATTTTATTTTCTAAGATAACACGACCATAAAATTTCACCATCTAAATCTGAAAGTTTTTTTTATAGTACTTTTCTTGATAACATATGAATTGTAGAAAATTAACCTATCAAATTTTGACATTTTTCATGACTATATTATGATTATGAAGAAATCAATATGTCATCCATGAACACCACTACTAATTTAACTAACTACAAGTATAATATTTCACTCATACAAAAAATTAACACTATTGGTATGATGATATCACAAAAAGTAACTATTAAGAACTCATAGTGTTCATAAAGAAATTTAAAAGTTATATTAATTTTTTATTCATATCATAGAAATATTTTATAATATCTAATGTAAATATAAATGATATAAAATAAAATTCAACCCTTTAGATGACTAAAACAATTATTAATATTCTTTAACGGATATTTATTACATATTATATTTTACTTCAATTTATAGTAGTAACTCTATAATTTCTAACTATCTTCAATCCTCTTATAAAATAACATTGATTATACCCAAGGTAAATCAATAATCCAAATGAATACTTTTTTATACAATTATTCCATTATAGAGATTAAGTTCATTAACACTATTTGATTCACATATCTTCGAGGTATTTAATGATGTTTAATTGTAAGATAGAGAATAATTTAAATTTTTACATCTCTTCTCATTGGAAACCCCCATAAATATTTTGGAAAAACATTAGTTTATAGAATAAAAACTGGGATTATTTGGAAATTCAAGCTATCTATATGGTTTCAATAATCCTTCAAATTGATATGATATGGTTCTAATGTCATAAAAAATAGGAAAAAATCAACTAAAAATAACTTCCAACAATCCTAATAACTAAGGAACACCAACATCAATTGAGATGAAATGAACTATCAAACTATAATAGTCAATTTAATCATTGAAATTGATAATATAGTCCATACCACTGATAAAGTCACATGATTCTATCTATAGAACAAAAATTCCACATATCATACCATAATGCTAAAGGATAATCACTTGAACCATTTTTTATTTCCATCACCCAATGAAGTATAAATTTTCATTGTATAAGGAATCATATCAATTTACAATCGTAAAAGGTATAATATATAATTATTTATAAAAAATATAATATTATATATTATAAAATAAATAAGTAATTAGTATAGATTAAATGATTATAGTTCGTTTTATAATATACAGTCCCATATTCTTTTCATACTACTTTTCCACTTTCATAGCTGTAAAGAGTTGGCCCAGTTTTATTTATGGTCTTTCTATCATCCCTTAAGTTCCATTCCTAGACTAATTATTCTTATAAAATAACCTATGAGATCACTAAATAAATTTGGATACACATCTATATTAAATTATCCAGAGAAATCCCAAAAACATCATCATGTAACACAACATTCCTCATTGATGGATATAGAAAGCTGTAATAAGTCAATGACTCTTTATATAACCCTTCTGCCCACATTTTTGGAAAATGAGTTAATTACTTCCCTGAGAAGCACCCATGAAAAACTTAGATGATTAATAATTTAAATACCACCATAATCATTCATGGACACAAAATAAAACTTCACCTTATTAGGAAATACAATTAATATTTTATAACAACACACTTCCACCTTGTCAGCTTCTTCACATGCAGCTATACTTACCACCTACATGTAAATACACATTTTTTTTGTTAAATAAATAGTTTTCTAATATATATTATGATCATCATTTGTAGAGATTATTATTTTTGAAAACATTTCAATGCATAGTACACATGTTCCATGAACATAGAAGCATATTTCATCAACATTTAATTGGATTGAAAAAAATGTAGGGATTCACTAGTTTTTATATCCATCCATTCTCCTAGAAAATAATTCCCATTAATTAATTTCTATAAATATATCCTATGTTGATCAATAATATGTTCTATTTTTTTATAATCTCTAAACACCTATAATATATCCCATCTAGTAAATAATCCATCTAATCCACCATTTATATCTCTATAATCTATAAGAATAAGAATATGTGATTTATTTTCTTTAACTGTTGTTTAGAAAGTCCAAGTCCAATATAAACACTAAATTATGCTATATTTTGGAATGTGAAATATGAGTCCCATATAGTTTCTAGAATTATATTCTTATTATCAACCCCTATCCAATGCGAAAAAAGCATGAATAATCATGTTTATAAGATGAGGATATGCATAAACTATTCTTGATACTCTACATTTTCTTTTAGAAGATCTCATAATGGAAGAATTTTTCTAAAATGTGAATATAATATCCTTATTTAATAATTAAACACATATATATTCTAATATACATTTAGTTGGAACCTTATTTAACAATATATCAAATAAAAACATGAACAATAAATCAAATTATGTTTTATACTCCATTTTCATAAAAAATTTCTAATTTAAAAAACATCTAGTCATTGGAAATTAAAATTTTGAAATCAATTTCAAATTAATTTCAATGTTAACAAGGTATATCATATAAATAATTATGCATTAACACTATAAAATATTAAATAAACATGTAAGGATTTTTTTCATTATAATAAATAAGTTTTTCCCTAACAATTATTGTTTCTAAACTTCTTGGTAACATAAAATTCACCATAAAACATTTAACTACATTTATTTGTTGGAAAAGATAGAGTAAAAATAGAATTATACTCCATTTTTATTATAATTCTAATTAATTAATCAGGGTTTTTAACAATATTTTAAATACTAGTACATGGTACACAAATCGAGACACTATAATTCCACAATCCAATCACAAAGGGACAGAATGTAGTGTCGCAGGTTAAAAAGAAACCATTGATGAATGATTCCCTATTGTATAATTTTAATACATAAATCCATTTTAATATAAAACACACTTATAAAAGTGTAATGGGGAAATATATTTTAATTAAAATCTTTGAACATTAAACACTCATATAAAAAAAGAAAACATGTAGAAAAAATTAAAATAATATCACCCAATATCCATGTGACTAAACTCTTCATTCCATATCATTTTCATTGATCTTAAAATCAGCACTCCAAAACAATAGTTTCTTACATTTTCCTACATCACATATAATGAAATGTACATGTTCACTATGATGTACAAGTAGAGGTTGTGTATAAACACAATAATATTTTTCTAATAATCTTAAAAAAATGAAACATGAGTAATCCAAACATGTTTTTTACAGAAAGGTTTTATAAAATATTAATATAACTAGTTTATCAAATCTATTAAAAATAATAAATCTTTCTATTTAATAAATTAAAAAAGTTATAATGATATTAGAGGCAATGTATCCATACTCGTAATAATATGTAGAATATATTAACCTAACAAGGAATAATTATAAAATTCAAAACCCTCAAGGCAGAATCCCGAAACTCTATATGATGAAACATAAATTATTCCTAACAAGTACATTATAAATATACTATAAGGATTCTAGGGATTATTATTAAAATATATTATGTTTTCTTGGTAATGATACATAAATGTCAAATCCATTGAATTGGTCTCACTGGTAGATTGCATAGTGTAATATTCCAATATTTAAAAAATTTATTGATAAGAGAAACTAAAAAGAAAAATCACACATGATAATAGTTATAAACAAGCCAAAATGAACCAATACATACCTAGTTATTTTTATATTTAATGTAATATCATGACAACATTCCCATCCATAGGTTTTTCTTATTGGAATAACATCAAGTATGTCCTTATGGAACCTATAATAAACTACATTCTCAATGACCAATATAAACCCCCAAAGATGTCCAACAATACTTAAACCTTAAAATGGAAATATAAGTAACAATTTTTAATATATTATCAAAACCCACTTTCTATGACTAGATTTCCAAACCAACAATCTAACAATTAAATAATGAAAAAAAATCCCCTAACCACTATTTTTTAATGAATTCTAAAACACAAAAAACCATGATAAATCATTTTTTAATTATATAATTCAAATATATTTCCATTGAATTGCAAAAAAAACATAGTTAATAAATAAAAAGTATGGAAATAAATTATTCTAGTTTATCATTAATTAATATTTTAAATAAGATATTTATTTAAACCAACATATTTTGATTTAGCAAAAAGTCATGTCATAATAATTATTATTTTAATGTCCCTTAATAATATATGTATTGTATATCCCTAGTTTTGAATAGTTCAAATTCCCCTACCAAGATTCACCTTCATTAGAAATGTCAAAAAACCTCAATTTTATTTCAATTAGGGCACAAATCACTAAGACCTAACACTAATAGATATTATGAGATAATTAGTTATAAATCATATCAAAGAAATCATCTCTAGAGGAAACTCAAAAATTTCATGAAAATTAACATGGACATTGTGTTATTCAGGTATGAATCAGGTTATTACACATAGTTCCCATGTGACATTAGATATTAAAGTTGATTTCCATCAAAGACTCATAAAACACACAAAAAGATTGAAATTTACCTATATAACTCTACAGTTTCAAGGTATATAATATGTACTGTTCAAAGAAAAATTATATATGGTTTGAAAGGACCCCTGTTTAATTTTTTCATGGGAAATGCCAAATGTCATAAATACATTCTTAAATACCCAAATACAAGGATGTTATAATTCTGAGTTTTATAGAACTGATATGTTATCAAAAACAAAGATTTTTTTATAAATCATTTAAAACTATTCATTTTACTTAATTCAATGTTTTAAATTATCTTTTATTCCCCCAATTCAGAGATCCATTACCATAACTTCTCTATAGAATAACTCTAGGGATGTTGTGGGAGATCGATGGAAATGGGACTATACAAATAAGAGGTTTATAAAAAATAAAGAGTACCAACTTTATAAAATAAAAAAATATCTCATATGATAGATTTGATATGATGTTCCTCATAAAATTAGAGTCATCCTTTTACATACAAAACAAAAACAATCCCCATATCCCTTACATCAAATCCTTAATCTTACATAATTAATATCCATGACATAATACACTAATTCTATTATCCATATAATACTCTAATTTTTAAAAATTATTATTCAATATTAATATAATTGAATTATTTAAATCTCAAAAACTCTATCTTAATTTTATAAATTAATTTTCGAAAATCATTTTAATATATGTAGATAATACCATCAATTAATCCATAAAAATATCCTCTTAATAACATTAATAAATATTCAATAAAATACATGCTAATAAATTAATATATCCTATCCATAATTCAATGTCAACATATCCACATTAATTACCATTAAATAAATCATTAACCCATTTAATTATTTATTTACAAGAAGCATGCAATATTTTGAATATTATTTTCTAATTAAATAATAAAAAACATAACTTGAATGCTTCTCACCAACACATTAATTATTTAACCAAGTGCGTCATTCACCTTAATAAAAATTTGTTTTACACTATACACCCTTCAAATCTTTTACAAAACACACAATTTCACCTTCAAACCTTTCAAACATTAATATATTTCAAAAGTAGACTTTACATACCATGAACATGACCATACATCTTAGGAGGCTACTCGGATTCTATCCTTGTAACTAAAAGCTGAGGAGTGGTTAGATAACCAATAATCTTAGTAAATTCATTCAGATTTATAATGAACTCATTATAAATAATTATATAGTGAGAATATAAATGAAAATTAAAATACTTTTTCAAGAAAATGATTAAAATAAATATATTAAAATATAAATATAAATATATTAATTGTATCTAAAATTCATGTTTAGATATAATAAATATAAATATATTACTAATTGTTCATATTATGTAAATGTCGTTAATTTTTTAAATTAAATACTATTTTTTACATAAATTCCAAATTATATTTAATTTTTTAATTATATGTAAATATATTTAAAATTTAATTATATTTACACTTATATATATATAATAAAATTGTAATATATTATATTTTTTAAAAACTTATTAAATTAATTTTTAGATTTACCTAATTAGTTATATTTTTATAAATATTACTAATTATATAATTATGTATAGTTGTTTATTAAATATTCAAAAAATATTTTAATTTGAAATTTAGAAATTAAATTAATTAGGTAATGCCTAGTTATATATATAATTACCTTAATAAATATTTCAATATATATATTAATATTAATAAAAATATATAAATATTATAAATTATATTGCAATATAATTAAAAATGTTTTATAATATTTTTTATATATTTATATAAGTTTTATTAATTATTAAATTAAAAAATTATTGTTCCTTGTTTATTATAAATACTTATTAATCATATTTTATAAAAAAATTACGTAAAAAATAAAATATAATATTAATTTATTGGTATCCATATTCAATGTAATATCATCAATTACAAATATATATATATATATTGAAATATGATTATGTATAAATATATATATATATATATTTTATTATAATAAAATATAATAAAATTTCCTATATATTTTTACTTATATCTAAATATAATATTATATTTATTATTTGTAAAATAATTAAATTATTTATTAATTATACATAGAAAAAATATTAACTATAATGACATTAATGTATTATTAATAGTAATGAAATACTGACATTTTAATTTTTAAAAAATATCAATAATTATTGTAATTACTAAAATATAGTGTAATATTTGTATTTACACACATATATTATTCAGAAAAGCTATGAAAATTTTATTTTGAAACCTAATCCCATGATCTGGAATAATTTATAATGAAAAAATCATCCACACAGAGTACATGGGGTTACAAAATCATAACAAGAAATTTCACTAGTGAATGAACAAATGCAATGTGAAAAACAACAAGCATGCATCCTCCATTCCAAGAGAAAAATATGTGATATTTTTTTATGTCCACTTCGCTTATTCTTAGAACCAACCTAACTAATCAGGTGATGAACGCTCTTCTATTTCTTAGGAGATGATCCCAATTTAGTTTTTTCCTTCATGTTCAATGAATGGAATTCAACCATAGATTGTGAACCATTAGAAGGGAAAATAAAAACATACACAAAATGTAATAATATCAACTTATGATACCCCCATTTCCCTTTTGGGGATTATATTTACAAAGGCCATATGATCAGCCCCTCTTACATCATTCTAAACATTTAATTCGTGGGATAATTTATCTTTCACAGCCTTTTCAAAAAATTGTTATTTGTGAGAAATACATCAAACACTTGTTGAAGAACATCCACTATTGGAGTTGGAGGAATAGATCTCTCCATTAACCAAATGTTGTACATAACTCCATGAAATATATTATCATATTTAAGATAAAAAGAAACTTATTTAGGGAAATTAAATGAATCATGTAGGGTAAAAATCATTTCTTATCAATTTATTCACCCTAGAATGTACTGAAGGTTTCGTAATCCCTGCACCAAGATACTCTACCGAGGGTGTCATGTTCATCTGAGCGAATTAGAATCTCCATGCTGGAACTACGAAACCTCTATAGTCATAGTTGGATCCTAGGAATCATCAAAAAATTTCTATAAAATCTTGAATTTAATTTCTATATCATATTAATCTGGACCTATAACCATGAAATATACTAGTTTTGATTCATCCAAGATGAGTGGGTCTATAAAATCATTTTATGTAAGAGTTCAATCATGGTATTTTATTATAAATCAACAAATCCAACATCAAATCGTGAAGATTCCTTGGTCTGGAGGGACTGGAGAAAGATAACATGTCGACATTATCACTGTAATTTGACTAATTTACACCCCTCAATTTCTTATTTTCATTTCAATAACTGGAATCCAAAAATATTTCTTCATAAAAATTAGTATTATTCAAGTCATCACCACTACATTATTTTTCTAGGACATTCATGAAATCCCATATAGCCTATTCATGTGCCTTATGAGATTCCTTTCACACACTAGGTTCTTGAGGTGAATTACACAAATTCTTGGAAATAATCCTTCCAATCGACACACCAATGATCCAATCATAATTCTATTCTTGGATATATTTAGTCACAGTACTACCAACTACCAAATACTAATCAATATAACAATCAGATGTGATCCTTGAAGGCATACACCCATTCATGATATCAAATATAAAAACAAAACCACCCCTTTTGGTATTTTAAGAAAACTCATTAATAGTAATACCATAGATACCATGTTTATTCTTCATATTTTTAGGGTCAAAAGAACAATGAGGTAAAAAAATAATGAACAAGATCTAGATAAAAGTCATAATGTCATGATCTGACCCCCTATGACCCAATTGGCTTGCTATAACCTGAGTGTGAGAACCCCAATCTCACCTCCAACAAGCCATGGTTGGAAACTAACATCGAGTAAGAATATATCACATATGAGAGGCATTATCCATAGGTAATTGTACACATGAACACATCTTGAAGACCAAAGATGCTAAAAGTAAAAGTGAAAGTCATACCAATGAATGAATACATATACATTCCAACAATCATAGTATGAAAAGTATAATAAAACATATGGTCCATATAAATGCCCACTAAAACAATAAATATATTCAAATATACTCAAAATGATGAGAATTATTTCCAATGCATCATCTGTAGTATCCCCGACCTATCTAGCCTAACACTATGCTCCCCCTACTTCTAGTCATCCCAAGACTCTGTAAAAATATATGTCATCAGCATAAGACATGATATGTGTTGGAATAAAAAATGTAGGGGTGAGTATAATAATTTCAATAAGGAAAAAAAAATAAATAAACAAAAAACATCAATATTATATATCACATTAAAAATAGGTATGTCAATAAAGGTATGAGACATACTGATAAATAGATAAAAACTTAGATATATTCATAACAAAAAACCGGCCTCAAGAGTTCTCAACTAACACAAACATCCATAGGATTATTCTCAAGGATTCAATGTAATTATCATATGATAATAATCAATCTATGATTTATATCATTTAAGAATATCATTCAGTATATGATTCTCGTCTTCCCTCACCATGTCGTACTTTATATATCTCTGAAGATCACGCTTTCCAGAAAGGGGATCACACCCAAGACCACTAGGGGACACCACCAACAATATAGGATAATAATAATATATTGTTTTTTAACTCATGGTGAATGGTTGTTAAACCAATACCATGACCCCGCCTAGATAAAAATTTATTTTAGGAGATCCAACACCAGTTATAGAGGGGTATACATAGAACCCTATCCAAGACAAAACACATTGAGGGGATCACAAACTCAGGTTGAGGAAAGAATTCCACACTATACCCTGTTGGGAATATATAAATGAATCACTATGAACATAACCTGTTCAATTCTTATTGAATTAATAGCCTTAACATTCCTTAAAAAATTTACATTGTGTGTACTAAGAGTACACGATCTCTTTCTCCCACCTAGGTTTCATACAGTATGTCAACATTTCACATGGTATGTAAAAATCATATACCAGATATGTCCATGATTTTATATGAAATGTAGAGGATGGGATGACAATCAACTTGCCGCTAGCCCATGCCCATGTACACCTTTTTATGCCCGTGTACTTCGGGTCGTGCCCATGTACTGTGGTCGTACTCATGTGTTGTTTTGTGTCCGAGTACTAGGCCATTCCCATGTACTATACCCATGTATGTGTTCCTAGATGTGTTCATGACTTTATAACCATTGTGGTAGACATAGTACATCCATAATTTGTCCATGTAGTGTGTACTCTTTTTTCATTATGTGTATACCATATTGTCATACCCATGGACTCCATATGTTGTGTATCTCCAGACTATATGTTGTGTAATTTGGATATTCTAGAATCTCACAGTTCATTAATGCTTCTTTGAATATCAATAACATTGAAATTTATCATTCCCAGGAAACATGGATTAGGCCTCGACCGTGCCTCATGGTCGACAGTGATCAAAGCCCAGCCTTCAACCTGCATGAATCGCCACCGTCCTCACAACATTCAATTATCACTATGATTCAAACAACATATAATAATCCTCCATCATAATAACACCTAGATCTAAACCTTGATTATGATCCCATACCCATAGTATTGATCAGTAACACAAAATAAAAATTTCACAATGATCGAATACCCAATATTCACTAAACCACAGGCTAAAGAAATTGCCTTCATTGAATGTGCAATGAAACATATCAGAAATTATAAAAAAGGAAAACATGTGGAGTGAATCTTTACAATTTATTGAACAATATTTGGATTATTTTCTTTAGAATGGAAAACAAAGATTAAAAGTCAAAAAAATAATAAATCCTCAAATTCTAGGTAAATAAATTTGCACCCATAACACGATCAACCAAAATATAAATTGGTTGGATGATTTGATTGGAATTCAATATGGTATAATAATACATTGAATAAATTCACATAATATATTATCCTACATCATGTTAGACCAATCATTGATGAAGAATGATCACACATCGACTTCACTAGAAATATATAAACCCTGGGTGGGCTAAATGATCCACGATAATGATCTCAATCCATTATTGTACACCATGATTTCATCCAATGACTCCTCTCACAGTCATAGTGTTAAGTAGATAACTATATGTTATGTATATAATAATATATTTATAGATGGTTTCACTGCTGTTTCATAAACACATAATATGAATTCCCATCTGAGTCCCTATTATATATTTATTCAACATTTCTAGGAAAACTATGAGCATGTGACATCATGATATTTAACGTTTTTATAATATCAACATTTGGATCATCACAGATCATAATGTTACATCATCATAGATATTGGATGAAAAATATTTATTATAAATATTCCAAATCATTACATATAAAAATAGAGATTTTACATTTTCCCCACCTAAGGGTTTTACACCTGAAATTGAGAAGAATAATACTCAAAATGATGTGGGTACTGAGAACTAATCTAGGACTCCTGTTCCAAGGTACTATCCTGCATATTATATGATACTAATAAACACAAACAATGGGAATCACTTTCCAATGAAGTATATTCTCTTTAGGATCCACGATCTCTACCAGAAACTCTAGAAAGGTAACTCTATCCTCGATGTCCACCTCACCCCAATCAACATAAAACAATGAGTTAGATACAAATCCTCTTAGTTGTGACAAATAGATGATGTTGTATATGGAATCTAACAACAATGGTAGGGGATGTGGTACACCGCCTCACAGACTATATGAATTATATGGAAATGGCCAATAAATATCAAATATAACTTGTCACCTTGTCAAAATATGAAAATACACATTGAGGTGATACCTTCATAAAATCTAGGTCTCCCTCCTCAAACTCCATAGGGCTCCATAATCATTCCACATAATACATATGGTGGTTCTAGATAGTGATAATCACCTCCTGGATGATTTACTTCTTCTCTATCATAGCTTAAACAATATCTAAGCCCATTATTTTTGACTCGCATGGATTTATCCAACATAGTGGTGACCTACAGTTTCACCCATAAAAGGAACCGAATGGTTCCATAGTGATGGTGCAATAGTAACTATTGATGTAAGGAAACTCAACTAAGGGTAGTTCATTCTACATACTATAGGCTAAGTCTAACATGAAACCTCACCACATGTCCTCCAAAACCTGAGTGGATCACTTAGTCTATCCATTACTCCTATAACCCATTCTATAATAATTACATTAAAAGTGCATCATGATCTAAGAAACAATCAAGGGAACTATATTGATCTAGAATATATATTATATGTAATGGTGTCCCAATATCTCTACTAAACTCTGATCTTGATTAGATAGGAGGTGGGATGACTTGATGAGTCAGACTATGGTCACCTAGATGGTGTCATGACCTTTATGATTCCTTGATAACCCTATCACAATGTCCATAGATATACCATCCCAGTTCAACTCGAGAACCTCAAGGGGTTGAGAAAAAATTCTTGGAATCCATTTTTTATCCTTTACCTACAAACATGTGAGACATTAAGAGATACATTTTTCTATACATTTAATCAAACATGTCCTCTAAAACTAATTTTTCAGGACATGTTACATATTTACACACCTGGACGTAATTATAATTGGTATTTATGAAACTCCCTCAGAACCTCCTTACACAATACCATTGGTGTCATCACTTGTTCAATGAAAATGTTGAAAGGCACCCCACGTTTAAAAAATACTTTAGGAACAAATCCATCAGATATATTTTTATGTGTGGTTCCATAGTCATTATATATATAATAGGCCTCCGTAACACACTCTAGAAGTATTCAAGTGACAAAGAATAACTAGAGGTATGTTTAAAAATCATCATCCATAAGAGAAAACATTAGTGAGGCTAACTACTCTGATACCTCAACCATCAATTACTAACATGATCACTAGCTGATAGCATCTACCACCGCATTCCCCTTCCCAGAAGTATAGACTATCTCAATGATATAATCTTTGTAGAAACTCTATAAATCACCTCTGTCATAAAATAAGATCCTTATATGAGAATATATAATTGAAAATCTTATGGTTAGAATAGATTATACACTGATCACACATAATGTACTGTCATTATATCATTATAGAGAATAATATCATTGTTAAATCTTGACCATGGGTCACATAGTTACTCTCAATCAATCTTTATAGGCCGGATCAATATGCAATCACATCCTACCTCTACATTTGAATGAAACTATGTCTCGTCCATGAGGCATCAAAAAACACTATATAATCAAAACCCTCCTCTAATAATATCAAGATGGGGGTTACCATCGACCTCTCCCGCAACTTCTGAAAATAATAATGATACATATCCAACAAAATGAATGGATCCTATTATAATCCAAGGCAAAAAAAAGGTTTTTACATCCTAGATAAATCATCAATGAATATCATATAATATCCTCTTAATCAAAAGAATACTCAAATATCCATCACGCTCTTGTGTGGCTCCTAAGATGACACCATCTCAAACCATTTATCGTTTACTATTATAACCACTATTGAGGTGACTTATATAATAAAGTGGACTTCTAATATCCATATTTAAAACTTCATGAGCTTACTATAATTCTAGTTCTCTTAGAGTATTTCTAGAACCATCCTCAAGTTCCTCACGTGCTCCTCATCAAATTCTATGTAAAATAGTAAATCATTGATGAAGGCCACAACAAACTAGTATAAGAGAGGATGAAATATTATATTAATGAGTTATACGAACATTGTTGGGGTGTTCATCACACCAAATGAAATCACCAAGTAATAATTGTTACCACATGGACATCAAAATATCAACTTTTTTATATCCTCATAATGTAGTTGAAGCTGGTGATATCTTCATAAATGTTCAATCATAAAGAACCAACATTCCACTATTAATAGGTTGAAAAGGATATCAATCATCAATAACAGATAATTAATCATCACAATATCTTGGTTTAGCTGACAATAATCCACATAGAAACTCTTGATCCTATTCTTATTCTTGGAAAACATAACTAGGGCAGCTCAAGGTGGTAAATTGGGTCATACAAATCCCATTCTTTGGAAGTGATCCAACAACACCCTCAAGTAATGAAGATTTATGGGATCCATCTAGAATGTTGAAAAAGATATCAGGTTAGGTATATGGAATGAATGAATGAACAAATATATCACTCAATTGGGATGTAATCAAAAAATATTCACAAGGAATACTTCCTCATACTCCACCACCACTATAGAAAGGAAAAGGCTTATAACATTCAGTTATCATGGGGAGATAATAGATAATTGGTGTTTAATCAGCTATACCCTGCTACACATGAGCATATCCTGCTCTTCAGGGATTAATTATAATTAACCAAACTTCTCAAATATTGATACAACATCTTTTTAGATGGATATTAATTTCATTTCACAAAAACATGACTGAGGGCTATAATCGTTTATTGCCATAAGAATCATGGAACATAAAATTCACAATTCATGGAAGATATTCATTGTCTCCCAAAAATATCTTCCAATTTTTCACTCCATTTTAAAAACTATTCTTCAAATCATTAGGAATGGGAACAGAAAAGGGTGAGACCAAATTTCCATTAAGGGTATATAAGAGAGATAAGTAAGAATATCACGAGAAAAAGGGTAAGAGAACATGATTATATCATTTAAAATTCATACATTTCTTCTCAAAGGTCATAATTTGAATCATGTCATAAATATTTGATGTTAATAATAAATGAATCATATGAAAATAAAAGAACATGGGGAATGATATAATAAAAATGGCATAAGTCATTTTATTTGTGGAAGACACATAATTATAGAAAATAATTTACATATTACTGAAGTCTTACTTCAAAGTCAATCATAGAATATATAGTACATTATTAAACAAGGTTCACTCCCCGTTCCAACCCTGTCATACTAAACAACGTTCACTACCCACTCTAGTCCTGTCATACTGATCAAGGCTCACTCCCTATTCAATTCTTATCATATAGAACAATGTTCACTGCCTATTCATGTCATATCATACATATCCATGTTCACTCCACATTCTAGTAATTTCATACTAAACCATGTTAAATCCTCGCTTGAGTCTTGTCTTACTAATCCAATTTCACACGCCATTCAAATCCTATTTTACTTAAATAAGTTCACTTCCCATCCCAGTTTTGTCTTAACACACTAGTTTCACTCCCCATTTCAATCTTATATTACTGAACATGGTTCACTCCCCATTCCATTCTTTTATTATCTTCCAAGATAATAATCTTTAACCAATGCATGGAAAGGAGATATAGGTCACTCTTGTATTTGGTTATAACATAACCATTTTCCTTGGTTATAATGTGACCACCCTCAAATAATGAAAATAAAATATACGTGTTCACAATATAATAACGAATTATCATAGCAAAAATAATGAAATAAAATGGGGTTTATAAAAATATCATTATGACATATACTATCGATAAAATAGGTTTCATAATCATTTAATAATTTCATCAAATAATAACACATGGAAAAATGGGATTTATAATAATTTTATCCTAGTATAACTTGTGAATGGGAAATGGGTGTCATAAATATCTTTTCATCACAAACATAAACCATTTAGAAAAATAATAAGAATGGTATCATTGGATCATATCCCCAATAAATGATATGTGACCTCAAATAATGTCACTCAAGATAGAAAATAGTTTTGATATACTACTTGAGATATTTCTTGCAGAAAAAGGGTTTTTTTGAATATTATCATTTACACTATAAAAACTTATGAATATAATTTTCATAAAAAAATATACTGAAACATATAAATTAATATTTAATAAGAATTTAAAATTATTTTTAAGGAAAATATCTTTTATTCGTTGGAAAGTAATTTATATAAGATAAAACAATTTCAAAATACATTTCACATTGAAATAATATATTTAAAATATAAACATTTTAAAAATACTAATTAAATAATTTTCATTGAAAATAATTTTGAAAAGATTTAATGAAATCATGAAATCATTGAGTCATCATGATAGTGGGAAATACTATTTTCGTTATGCATGCTAAGAAGAAACGTTCTTTTCACATTTAAAGTAAAATCAAAACAAATTTTTTTTGGAAAAACATGAATAATAATTTCAGAACATTTTTGTATAAATTAAAAACATAGGTATACATTACATTTAATAATTTTATAATAATAAAAAAGTTAGTAAATGTTTTAGAAAACATGATTTTAGAAGGAGAAATGTTTTCAACCAAAACATTGATTTTCCCTAAAACATTCTAGAGACACATTAAGTACATAATGAGTGGAAACTGAAGAGAAAAATTTTATTATAATTACATAAATAGTGAAGAAGAAAATTCATTAGTTTCATTACATATATATAATTTTATTTTATCATTAGAAGCATGATTACAATTAATCCTGATAAATGATGAGATTTTAATATAAAACACATACAACATTGGTAACTTTGTATCACAAGTCCCTTGCAAGATTATATTTAAATGGGACTTAAAATATCATTAAAATATTTATATTAATGGTATAAAATATCTAATGTAAATTATATACACTGCATTTAAGAGGATAGGTTCATAACATAACTTATGTCCCAAAGAAGGGAAATTGAATAAAATTTCCATATCGATGTTCTCACTTGGGATATGTAAACCACAGGAAAGGGAGATCCTCAAATTGATATTTAAACCAAAATAATATTTAGGATAATAATCATAATATGACTTCATAGTATGTATATAAAAATATAAACCAAATTGATGGTGAATATTACATGTATCTCATGAATCTAAAAATTGAGATGGAAATTCCTTTCTTTATGTTTTGACATCCTTCAGAGTCATTTGAAACTCATGAATAATAAATATATGTTTATTGTTATTTTATTACTGAACCATACATATATATATCATACCATATATGATTTACTTAAGTACATTTATCACCTATTTATTAACAATTCTTGGTTAAAGTCACAATTTGGTTAATAACCGCTATGTTTTTCCTATATGATTTGATTTGTTATTTTTGGTCCTCATACATTAGTCATGGTTACATAACACACACAATAATAATAAAAATTACTTAATAATAATAATAATTATTCACCAATTATACTTTTAATAAAAATCATGAAATATAGTTTTGATAAATGAAGTACAATATGATCATAGAGACGATATGGCATACATACACATGAGTAACATTCCATTATTCAATGATAATTATAGAAAGAAGCTTATAAATATATTATATTTTCATAATTATAATAATATAATAAAAAATATTGTTTATTTATATATAATTATACATATCATACATGTGGTGTGTTGACGAAAAGAGTGTCACATCACTTCGTGGAAGCGGTAGTCCACGCTTACAAGAGTAGTGTTATCATATTTCATTGAGTGATAAGGTATAAAATAATGATATATATTATCTTATATTTATTATAAATATTTCATTAGTATCATTAATTTTCCTTTTATATCACATAAAATTGTTATCTTTAACTCTTATCACCTTCCATGTAAATCATGAACATATCATATCGATTCATGGGGCGATTGTTCGTTGTACAGATGAGAGACATTGTCATATTCCGAAAAAATAGGAAAACATAAAGAATGTATTATATAGTAATTATTTAAAAATAAAAATATCATAAATAACATATAAAAAATTAAATCAACATTATATCAAACCGTTAGTGTTGGTAATGGAATGATGAAGAACATATATTGTGAGGCATTAGTTCATCGTACACATGAATGATGATTTTGTAACCCCTTTAATGGAATTGAATATGCCTATAGGCCATAAACATAACATAAAAAATATAATTATATGGAATATAATATTTTTATTATATAATTAGTATATAATAATAATATAATAAATTGGATAAATAAATAAAATAATGATTCTCATTGATGAACATTACCTCTTCATCGGTTATTATACATAGTGTTGCACTAAAGCCTTATTAGTTTAGATTTATTCCCAAAATAAGGCTTATAGGATGCGGAGGTAATTTTAGAAGTGATGTGGGAAGGTATTGGCCAAACCAATGTGGTGTGATATTGTGAGGAAGGGGGAGAGGGTGTGGCCTTTTATATGTGTGTGAGTGGGCACACTTGATTTTAAAAAAATAATTGATTACTCCTACATTTTTCATATGTAAAAAGTGTCCAAAATGGAACATTTACAAAAACTATAGCCCTAATGTTTTAAATATTTCCAGAAATTAGTTTTCATACATTTTCATATGTTATTTCATCATTAATCTTTTAAGTTTTAAAGCGATAAATAAAATTTCACATTTACTATAGTTATTAATTTTTACAAAATTTATTATTAATTATGATAAAAAATTAAGATGAACATATTTAAAATTAAAAATTATGATGATTCCAAAGATATAATAAATTATTCAATAGTAAATTCCAATAATTGGGAAAAAATCATTTAAAAATTTATCCCGTAGACGTGACAAGAAAAGGGGGTTTTAAAGTGGAAATGTTTAAAAGATTGAAAGGTTTTTATACCAAAATTAAAAATGAAATCAATTAAAATGACCTAAACTAGATTCTGTTTTATAATATTTAACTCATTTCCCTTTAAACCCAATTGAAAAAAATAATTTTACATTATGAATAATTAAATTGAAAACACAATTTTCAATTAAAACTTATTATTTTTTATTGTTAATTTAAAAAATAAAACATTCATACAAAATAATTAATCATTTAATCTAAGATAATTTTGATATTATGATTTACATAATTATTTTTAATTTACCGTATTAATTTACAAAAATTATAAAATTATTTTTAATATAAGTTCTCAATAAATGAAGTCAAAATTATTTTTTAATGAAATAATATTTTTAGGTGTAATATAGTATTTATTTGAATCTTTTTTGTAGAATGAGCATAATATGAATATTAAATAGTATATTTATTATACATACTATTCATATTTCATTAAAACCATTCACAATAATAATTTTTTTATTCATGTGATTTAGAACACATTATTTATACGAAATATATTTTAGAATAAGAGTTCCTTTTTTAATATAGTTATTATTTTTATTTATAATTAATTGGTCACAAAATAATTTATTTAAAATTCATGTGAAATTCATATTATTATATCATAGATAATCTTTTTCATTCCCACAATTCCAATTGCTAGGTCACATATATCATATTAAATAAATATATTTAAATTGTATGGCACATTTTGTTTATACTCAGTGTTGCGTGTAATGAAATATAAACAAGGTATTGTTTGTAACATGATAAAAAATTAGTGTTTCATGAAGTTCTAGTTATATTATTTACTTTTGTCACAAAAATTATTAAAAACATTAAATTTATTTGAAAAAATATTTTCACAAAATTTTATTGTGTTACATTATATCCCCTTTAAAAATAATTTCACCTTAAAATTCATCTCAGACATTAAAAATTTAAATATAAAAAACTTCATTGATAAAAAGCCGCATAATTAAAATGATTAATAAAATTCATTAAAAAGGAATTTTGTAATCACAACAGAATCCCAAATTAACTCATTACTAGGTTTTCACATATGATAATATAAGTGGGAAATGGAACATGAACATAAAAGAGAAAACTAACAAAAAAATAATAATGGATATTGATATAGGGAATTTATAAAATGAAACTAGATGATCATCTAACATCCCCAAATTATTCAAGGATAAATGACTAAATGATACGACTCATGTCAACAAGATGCACCTTCCATTCTGGGAGCTTTCCTGATTAGAACTCTACAATTAAGCATTCTTGGCCTAGAGTAGTGATCAGGATGGGTGACCTTCTGGGAAGTTTCTCATGGTGTGTGTGAGTGAGAACAGAAAACACGAAAAATGACATGTGTTGGCCTTTGGGGACAATCATTAGTCAGATGACTCATTCAGGCACGTGGGTGGGACCTAGGGTGGGCCCATGTGTCTACGGGGCAACTAGTGGGCGGAACCCAGTTGTCACAATTGGTATCAGAGTAGGAACCCAGCCTTAATTGCGGTGCACTGCCTAGGTTGAGATTTAAGGCCCATAATGAGGACGTTCTGCTCTAAAGGGGGGGGGGGTGATTGTAACATCCCCAAATGAAAGAAGGTTAAATGACTAAATGATATGTCTCATGTCAACAAGGTGCACCTTCCTTTTCGGGAGCCTTCCTGATTAGAACTCCACAGTTAAGCATGCTTGGCCTGGAGTAGTGATTAGGATGGGTGACGTCCTGGGAAGATTCTCATGGTGTGTGTGAGTGAGGATAAAACACACTAGAAAGGACATGTGTTGGCCTGTGGGGACTATCATTAGTCAGATGACCCGTTCAGGCATGTGGGTGGGACTTAGGGTGGGCTCACATGTCTGAGGGGAAACTAGTAGGAGGAACCGAGTTGTCCAAATTTAGGATCACTTGACCTCCCTTTCAGTAGTGCCATAAAGTATTACCCGCGCTCCCCTACCACTAAATGATATGACTCATGTCAACAAGGTGCACCATCCTTTTCGGGAGCCTGGCTAATTAGAACTCCACAGTTAAATGTGTTTTTCCTGGATTAGTGATCAGGATGGGTGACCTCCTTGGAAGTTTCTCATGGTGTGTGTGAGTGAGGACAAAACACACTATAAAGTACATGTGTTTGCCTGTGGGGACTATCATTAGTCAGATGTCCTGTTCAGGCACATGGGTGGGACCTAGGGTGGGCCCACATGTCTGCGGGGCTACTGGTGGGCGGAACACAGTTGTCACAATTGGTATCAGAGGAGAAACCTAGCCTTAAGTGCGGTGCACTGCCTGGGTTGAGAATTAAGTCCCAAAACAAGGACGTTGTTCTCTAAAGGGGCGGGGGTGATTGTAACATCCCTAAATAATACAAGGTTAAATGACTAAATGATATGACTCATGTCAACAACATACACCTCTCTTTTTGGGAGCCTGCCTGATTAGAACTCCATAGTTAAGCGTGCTTGGCCTGGTGTTGTGGTTAGGATGGGTGCCCTTCTGGGAAGTTTCTCATGGTGGCTGTGAGTTTTCTGGAGCTTGTTCAATTTTGGCAGTATGATATGTTGGAAGAAGAGCACTCAACGAGGCGTAACAATCGTTCCTGGTACTCGTTAGATACAATGTGATCAGTGCTTTAGACTCGAAATTCTGAACGAAGTATGTCTAAAGGACATCTGAGCAATCACTTTTCCTCTATGCATTCCTAATTATGCTAGGGTTCTAGAGAGAACCATTGTGGTCATGAATTGTTTGGCTGAGTGGATACAGCCGGGGACGGTTAGCAGTGGGAAAGGAAGAGGACAGGAGCAAAACTAGTGGACGCCATTTTGTACTTGGGGCTTCAAGTTCCATGTTGTTGTTGCAGTTGTGTCCTTATACTCTGAGCCGCAGCAATAAAGGAAACATATCCTTGTGATTAATACATCCCTGTCCTTTGGATGATTCTGAGTGGTCCAAGTTAAAACGGTTGACTTGACCCTCACTTTAGAGATTTCTACTAGAGGAGTCCCAGTGACTTTACACTGATGTCGACAGTGTGGCTCGACCTTTGGAGGAGAGAGTGACAGTTGGATCTCTTAGTAGTGACGTCGAGGCATTACGACGTCGTCCATGGCATGAATTCATTAATAATGCCAGGATTGACTGTATTAGGCAAAGAACATTGTTCTTCCTAGGGATGAGACTATATTTCACTTATAAGCAAAGAAGAAATCAATGTAGCTCTTGTAGCACCAGAGATGGTTTAGACTATGACGGAGAAAGCACAGTTTGTTTGGGGGCGGATGATGACTGCGGATGACATATGAATCTATAGAGTAGTAGACGTGGAAGCGGAGCTTGGAGAGCAGCATGTGGTGGTGTACACTTCGACATGTTACAACCACCCGCCTTTGTAGTCCCTACAAGGCTTAGGGAGCAGTAAGGCTGGGGAAGAGAGTCGTTGCATGCGGTCAAGGAGTGTGACCCAAGGGCTCTAAGAATGATTCGAGGTATGATCTATGTCTACTACGAGATGCCTTATCAATAGACATAGGTACCAATCGCTCTATCCATCCTCGAATCTTGTCCCAGACCTAGAGGTTTTGGGTAAGACGTTGACTCGACCCTCACGTCTGGAAATACCTTTGGGAGGAGACTCGATTATCACGCTTACACTGACAGTGTGATTTGACCTTGAGATGACTGTTTTGGTTGGAATCTCTTTGTGGCAGCTTCGAGGCCTTATGATGTTTTTCTGGGTATGAATTGGATTCACAGATCATACCCGGGTTGACTGTATTAGAAAAAAAGGTTTTGGTTTAACTACAACGTTGGGATGAGTTTTCCTTGGTAGACGAAAAGGAACCCTCAGGCAGCACAGAGTAAACTCATGCATAGGAGGGTGCAACCAACCACTCTTGAGTCAGTCCACCATACCCTCGTGGCAGCAGGTGTTTTGAGATTCAGTTCTAATCATGATGTAAAGGCCTCTGGAGTTCGGGAATGTCGAACACATCCTTATACGGGTCTCACCTCGGCGAGGTTTTCAGAGATGTGGCTAAGGCGGCCAGTTACCTCCAAGGTTCGACGGGCCTTTTTGATCATCAGCAGGGTAGGTGAGGATGTTTATCGCTTGAAAATACCACCTCAGTTGCACCGGGTGCATGATGACATCCACGTATCTCAACTGAGGAGGTATGTGCATGTTTCTTCACACGTCATTGACCCCAGAGAGATGGATGTCGATGACAGGGTGACTTTTACGGAGGTTTCAGTGGAGATCACGGATTGACAGAAGCAGGTCTTACGTGGACGGACGATTCCTCTGGTGTGCTTCATGGGTAGCACGAGAACCTCCAAGAGGGCACATGGGAGCAGAAGGAACATATGTGTGCTCGATTCAACATTGTTTCCCCTAGGTTGTGTTGAAGCATTACGGGGACGTAAATCCCTGAGGTGGGTGTAATGTAAAGACCCTGAAATTTCATGGGACATTTTTTTTGGAATATTACGAGTCCGCAGTTTCTGACGGCAACTGATTCCGTGGCCCGGTGTGCCCGTAATCAATTTCTGAAGATTAGCTCAGGTACGTTCAGTGAACAAGCGAGCAGGTTTTCCTAACATTTGAACCAGTTCTCAGAATCAAAATCTGTGGGCACCGTTGAAACCGCAGCACTAGTAATTGCTTAGGAAGACATTTTCCGGTGTTTTGTTTGCTCGTTTTGAGTTCATTAATTTTTTTGATTAAGTTGCGAAAAAATAAAAATTGTGTTATTATTTTTATTCTGCAACCGAGTGGTTACGTGTGGAACATGATTTGAAATTATTGAGGTGGGACTCACAAAAGCCCACCCCATTAATTTTGTAACCATTCACCTCCCAATTTAATATCATGTCAACCCTGGACTTTTCTTCCAGTAATGGTTTGACTACAAATTGGTTAAATAGGAAGCTTCCTTGATTTAACTGCCAATGCGTGTTTTGATGGTGTTGTTTAATTGAATGGTAGGTTTCCATTACATGTGAAATAAATAACAGGAAGACCATTTTCTTTATTTTAAGGGAGGGATAGCCTTTTTTGTGGAGAAAAGAAAAATCCATGTCGTTCTTGAGTTTTGGGATGAACACCGCGACCCAACGAAGAACACGAAGAACGCGAAGAACGCCGACATGATGTTCCTTCTTCTTCCAGCGTCAAAGAAAGGGAGACATCGAATCATTCATAGACCGTGCACCGATGACGTATACAGAGCCTCATTCCGCGACACCGTCTTCCATGACGCTGTTTTCCCGCGACGATCGTCGTTCAACAACTTCTTTGAGGTAGGGGATTTAATTGGTGAATGACATCCTCTTCCCATGGTTTTTCCCTACTAAAATATGAACGCGGATCAACTCACCAATATGTTGATCTGCAAAAGTTTATTTATGTTTCGGGCAGAACAAATTTTGGTATGTTTATTTATTTAAGTGATCTTTGAGATTTTTGTTACAATTTTATTTAAATGAAATTGATTATTGGTTTGAAAATCGTTAACACATAATGCGGAGGGCGCGGGCTGAACAAACATGGCCAGACAACCCTCCACAGATCGTTTGTTGGTGTGTGGTTGATGGCTACGAAGAAGCGGGACCGCAACAGGGTTTCGAGATCACCGCATTGATTTTATCGAGCTGGGGGGATCGCTGGTGCAGACGGCGGTCAAAACGTACCACCGGTGCGTGTCTGGTGGTCCGCGGAGTTCGGCGGCAGTGCACCACCCCGGCATAGTGGCGTGCCGCCGGAGAAACACCGCCGCGGCTGATCCGCGACAGACCGAAACGGCAAAGTCGTTCCGGGTTTGTGGGATGCGCGACATAAAAGCCGCGCTGATTCAATTAAGGGGCCGGTCAACGCCCCTGTTTTGCGCAGCTCAGCCAGGAATGGCCGAGACTCCCCGGCCATGCGGCCGGACCCGGACCCGGTTTGGGCCGACCCGGTTCGGGCCGAACCAGGGGGTACTGGGCGGGGTCGGACCGGCCCAGACCCCCTATTTTCAGACAGAGTTGGTTCAAATGCTCATAACATGAGATACAGACTTCCGATTGATGAACCATTAGTTTCAATATAATCCTTGGATCGAGATGATCATTTCAGTATAATATACTCACGGTTTCGGAGAACCTTGTTTTTGGTCATGTTGGTTCAAACAAGAAACCAACCGGGCCTTCAAAGCGGAAACACTTATATCATGATCTCCGGACGTCCGATTGACGTGCCATTGACTTTTTTGGTTTTCTTTTGGTGAGATGAACCTTTTGGCTTACTCCGCTCGAGGTTTGGACGCAGTTGGAGTTCGGTCGTGTTGGTTATGACTTAAAATCCAACCTAGCCCCTGATACAAAAAAGACAATAACTCTCAGACCGGGTGTCTGTTTGACGTGCCGTCCATCACGTTGAGTTCCTTTTGACGCAATAGAACATTGTGATACATCAACTCTTTTCTAAGTGATAGTTGATTTATCATACCCTTGGATCGTGGGGCAGATCCTCCCGAAACGAGCATGTTGTGTGCGGGAACCCTAGAGTTGGCTGCGACTGCATCGACTTCTGTATTGTTTTCCTGTGTGGACCAGTAGTGTTATCCTATGTGGGCCTGTACTGTTTTCCTATGTGGACCAGTAGTGTTTTCTTCTGTGGACCTGTAATGTTTTCTTGTGTTGACCAGTAGTGTTTTCCTATGTGGACCAGTACTATTTTCTTGTGTGGACCAGTAGTGATATCCTGTGTGGACCTGTACAGTTTTTTTGTGTGGACCAGTTGTGATATCCTGTGTGGACCTGTACTATTTTTCCTGTGTGGACTAGTAGATTTTTCCCTATGTATACTTGTACTAGTTGTGTTTCCCTGTGTGGACTGGTAGTGGATACCTGTGAGGACTGGTAGTGGTTTCCTGTTACGACTGGAGTTACTATTCTGTGTGGACTGGGTTATACTTGAGCTCGTGAGTGGAGCTAGAAGTGATGAATTAGGTATATGTATGGGAATATACCTAAGTAGTGTTGGATGTTACTTTGGGATCGTTATCTTTTATTGTGGTTGCCTTTGGTGGATTCTGGGAGACCTTTGGGGGCCGTGGGGTCCCTACTGAGTAGTGTATACTCACCCCTGCGCGGTCTTTGCCTGCACTACGTTGTGTTGGTTGCAGACGAGAGACAGCACTGGTCGAGTTTGAGGCTGGTGGAGCTGGTCGGTGTGTGGAGGTAGATCGCATGATGAGTCTGTACCTGGAGGTGGACCCCACGACGAGACGGTACCCGTAGGAGGACATCACGATGGGACGCTATGCGGCAGTGACAGACAGACGTAGATAGCTGAGGTGGCTATCTGTATCTACCCTTCTAGTAGAAACTCCGGAGAGCGATCCAGGATCAGCTTGTTACTTTTCTGCTATTTGTCTTTTCCTTGTACTCTCATTTTGGTTTTGCATACGGGCCCATTTACTTTTCCGCACATGCTTGTACTTACCGTTCAGTTAGTGTTTACTTCTGCTTGTACTCTGGATGTGTGTGTTTATGTTTTAAAGAGGCAATACCTTCCTGGTTATAGAGATTTACACCTCTGGTGCTAGTCGCCATCCCCTGGACTATGGAAGGCAGGCTTGGGTAGTTACGACACGAGACCCGAGGGACAGGTCGTGACATGTTCTTCCTCATTCCATGAATAAAAAATAGATTTTTGAACATATTATATAGATCCAATAATGATGTAACCATATCAATAATAACATAAACCACTTCTTCAACAAACCCTTTATTAGTTATGAGGTCATAAATGTTATCCCATTTAAATTATCCATAACAATCATCTACTTATTGAAAATAAATTTCGTTTTATCAATCTTAGGAACATATTAAGGGTTATAGACACTCAATAACCATTCCGTTAAGACTTGTTTTTAGTCCATCGAAACCATTTAACATGTTTTTTTAAGTTATAATCATATAAAAAATATACTACTCATTCCATATATATTTCATGATTCACATAACATAATAATTGAATTATTATACGTAAAAACATCAATCATCCTACTTCATTCTGAAACAATTAACTAGGCTTCATTAACATAATATTTATAACTTTTTCCATTCACAGGTCATTTGAAGTCTCTTCACAATCAACAATATAACCATTAATCATTCTAACATTATGAAATTATTCACAATCCTTCCTCATAGGAAACTTATCTTCATAATTCCCATACATTCATTATTTAAATAATTTATAAATTGAAAATACCTTAGCGAGACCAATATTCCCTTATATTCATCATCGAAACTCTTCATTTTTCATTTCCATTAACTTTATTTTAGTTTTTTTCAATTGTCAAAATATATTCCCATTCCTCTAAGACATCTACATTGGTGTTTCTTCCAACATCATCCACACAGATAAATATTAATCTTCTGTCCTCCATGGTCTATACTACTCGAAATCTCAGTGATATATTTACTTCTATTCATTGGTGTGTCTATGAGTTTGTTAAGGTAAATATTATTAATAGTGATATGTGAAAACTGATTAAGAATAATGACATCATACATTACTCTAGTCATCATCCCATTTGGATTCTCCTCAAAAACATTTCCATCACATCCAATGTTAACCTAAATTCTTCAGGTAACTACCATTGAATAAGATAAAAATCATTGTGTTATAAAAACTAATCCCTGTGGAAAGCCCCATAATCATTAAAAAAGCTTTTAGGATGTATAAATTATGACACATTCATTTAAATATATGATTCCATAGGATTAACCTTGGCCATCCATGAATATTATCTATTTAAATTCTTTTTCAGGGTTTATGATGTGTTTTATAGTTTCCAATGTATGTATAATGAGGGTTCCAAACTAGGTGTTCAACAAGGATCATTACCATGCACCAGTTTCCAATCATGTATAACATAATATTGGATTTTATGTGCTGACACCACTAGGTATATCCATTCCAAATCCAAATTTAGGTGTCTTATAAATAAATTGATGTATTTTTAGGAAACCACTAACTCTATCCTATACAAAAATCTTGTGAAATTTTCATATACTTAGACTCATCATTAATGTTTTCCATAGAGAAATCCCACGAAATATAATTAGAAATATCCTTATTAATATCACAAATGTCTTATAATCCTAGTTCCCAAAGATGAACAAAAAATTTCATCTCATACCAAATATAAAGTCCCAGGCTTCTCATAAATGGATATTACATATTTTTAGATAAATAATCAATACATTTCACAAACACATTCATGAGGACCATAATAGTCTAGTTCCATCCAAAATATGGGACACAAAATTTTTAATTCATTTAATATGTTTAATGTCTCCCATACAAATCTTCTCTTATTGAACTCCTATAAATCCTCTCTTAAAAACATGGGGAAAAGAATAATTAGTAAGGGTGAGGCCAAATTACCAGTAAGGGTAAACAAGGGAGATACGTATGCATAACATGAGAATTAGGGCATGAGAACACGTGAATTTAATTTGAATAAAATACTTAGCATATTAGAGATCATAATCATGAATTATAAAATAAATATTGGTAGTTCATAAGATATGAAACATGATAAAGTCAACGAACATGATCTATGACATAATGACATTAGCATAAGATGTGGAATACATGATATCCCTGTGGGGCATCATTAATTCTCATATGATATGAAATATAAAAATTAAAAAAATAAATCAAACAAAGAAACTATAGGGTAGTATTGAACATGAAATTCTAATGTTGAATGCATAGAGACATGGTTGATGAAAATATTAATTAAATAATAAAGACATAACTATTTTCCATTTCTCGAAATTTAATATATGATACTATACATGTGATTGATGAAGAATATAGGAAATAAAAAAAATGTTTTTGGGCATCAATTAATTCACGTTCTTGGGTAAACAAGGTATGTAATAATTAATTAACCATTATACAGTCATCAGAATTAGGTTCTAGCGAGTATAATGGTCATGGTAAACACTGTCAATCCTAATCACTCCTTTTCATAGGCTTAGGTACGTCATATTTAAATTAATGTGTAACAAAAAACAATATATAAACATTGGGATGAAACAAAGTGGATGTACATTGTGGAATTATAAACCCTAACCTCAAGTCAATAGAATTCAATAAACTTGGTCAATTGTGATTCTCAAAGAAATAATGAAATCAACCCAACTTACTAACCCCACCCACAATGGTTATGAAAAAATAAATCATGTAAGGGATAAAAAGATGAACTAATTTGAAATCCATACATAAATTTCAATAAAAGAAAAAACAAATCATAAAATCAATCCCCTTTCATCACACACACCACAAATTAATGAAATTACCAACATATTCTAGCTATGGGTGGGTGAAAAAATAATTAACAAATATATATAGAAACGTAGTGAATATGAGCTCCATAGTGGAGCACATTGTCCAAATGGAGTCCCTTGTCAAGGATCCCTATGAGGCGCTCCAACAAGGCAGATGAGGGGATGGTTTTATAAGGGTATTTTTCAAACCCTCAGCCATCTGTATATCTCATGTATCTATATATTTTTTATATATTCTAATATCCTCAGGTGGTGAGGTTTCTCACAACCTGTTATTTACGTCAAAAATGACTTTTATGTATATATCTCTCACTATAAAGATCAAATTGTGTACAATTTACATGATGTGTAATATATTATCACAGCTTTTATTTTTTTACACCTTTTTCAGATTGCTCATGACTTCCAGATAAACTCTCGTGTTGTAGTGAATTACATGATGTGTAAGTAACAATTTCTTGTATCACTAGCTTCACTACAACTTTAGAATTCCAGTGTTTCACTTCATTACATTGCTCATGGGATGAAGTGTCTTTTCTCTCCATTTCCATGTAATGGTTGTATCAAACCATAAAATAAAAACATGTCAAACCATTAAAAATTTGTAAATATTAATCAATTAAATATTGAAATAAATACATTAAAATAACATAAAATATATGCATGAAATATAATTATCAATAAACAAGAGGATAAAAATTGATTGTATATTATTAAAGGATAACATACAAGAAAACCATAAAAGAAAAGTCCAATACCGAACAAGGTTCACTCCCTATTCTATTCCTATCATACTGAATCGAGTTGACTTCCCATTCCATTTCTGACATACTAAATTGGGCTCAATCGCCATTCCAAAACCATATTACTGAACTGAATTCACTCCATGTTCTTGTACTATATTACGAAATTGATTTCACTCCACATTCCAATCATTTCTTATTGAAATGGGTCAACCCCTTGATACCATATTGAATTATTGAATCAATTTCACTCCCTATTCCAATCAAATATCACTGAACCGAGTTCACTTTTTATTCCAGTCTTATCTTATTAAACCATGTACACCCCCAATCCACTTATATATTATTAATGTTTGAAAAATACACATTATATTTCTATCTATCTCATATGAAATAAATATTTACCTAATTCATTGTAAGGAGATATATGTCCCAGACATCATTGGTTATAATGTAACCATTTTACCTGGTTATAACGTTTCCATCATCACATAATGAAAATCATACATATGTGTGGCATAAGATCATAAAAAAATCCTCATATCAAAACCCATGAAATGAAATATATTTTATAATGATTTCATAATATCATAAGGTCACCAAAATTACTAGGTTTTATAATCATTTGATCATTTCATCAATGCATAACATATGGAGAAATTATTTAGTTTCATAATCATTTATTCATGGTATAAATCGTGAAAGGAATATAGGATTCATAATTTATTTCATAGTAAACATAAAAAATTCAAAGAAAAAATAAGAATGGTATTCTTGGATCATCTCCCATATAATGTGTATGTAACCTCAATGAATCTCATCTTTGATGGAATTTAATTTTTAAAGTTTATATGGGAAATTTCATTGGGAAAATATATTTTCATGAAAATATATTTTTTAAACATAAACCATAACTAAAATATTTTTTTATTATAAACATTAAAAGTTTTAATAGAATATATTAAATATTATTTAAATAAAGTTATTGAATAAAATATCTTTTCTTATTTGAAATCTGATTTTAAAAAATAAAACAGTTTCAAAATTATTTTCCCTTGGAAATCATTTATTTAAAATTTAATAAATTTCTAAATATTAATGAAATAATATTATTTGGAAATAACATTATAATCTTGAAATGCAATCCTAAAATAAATACTTATTCATGAAAATGATAAATACTATTCATCTCGTTCATGTTAAATGAAATTCTTACTTTCACATTTTCGGTAAAAGACAATTGGGAATTGTTTAAAAAATGTCACGAAAATTTAGTTAATTTTATTAAATTTTAAAAATAGTTAAAATATATTTTAATTATTTTAATATAATAATTATTTATTTCAAAAATATTTTTAAAAATCAATTTTTTTGATGAAAAATAATTTTCGGCACGAAAGGCAATTTTTGATAAAGAAATTATTTTAAACTCTTTAGTATATAAAGAGATAAAAATGAAAGGATAACAACAATTCTCATGAAATAAATATAAGATAATAAAATTATAGGTTTCTTTTTAGAAATATATCATAATATTTCTTCATTTGAGTCATAATAGTAAAAAATAATGATAAATGATGAGATTGTAACAAAAAACTCTAACCACATTAGTAACTTTCTATCGTATTACCCATGAAATAATATTTTCAATTTAAGATTATAAAATCATTAAAAGAAGTATAATTATGTTAAAACATTTAAAATTGGAATTATATACACCTCATAAATGAGGATTGGTGCATAACATTTCTTATGGCTTAAAGAAGGAAAATTGGTAGCAAAATCCCATATTGATTTGTTAAATACTGAACTATAATCACAAAATATATATGTAAAACATACATTTTTTCAATATAATAATCATAAGAAAAATTCATTGGATTTATATACACCACATGAAATAAATTTTCAGGGAATATAACATGTGTATCAAAAAAATAAAAAGTGATATGGAAATCCATTAACATAAGTAATGGATTCAATCACACTCATTATAAACTCCTATATAATAAATATTATATTACTATAAATTTAATAAAGATGAATAGTTTAATATATCATGAAATATATAATGTACGTAAGTCATGTTATTACCCAATTACTATAAATTCTAAGTTAATATTAGGTTTTGGGAAATAACCATTGGGTTTTTAATATATGTATTGATGTGTTATTTTTGGTAACATTGCTTTGATAATGGTTCTACAAATTTAATAATAGAAATAATAAAAAAGTAATCATATTTATATATCAAATACTCTTTTAATTCCAATCACTAAAATGTTTTTTGAGAAATTATGTATGTTTTGATCATGGATACATTATTCCACATTAATGCATTAGTAGTTTTCATTCGTAGAAGATAATTAAGGAATATAGGTATGTAATATATTATCATTAAATAATTATAATAAAATTATAAAATCATATTATTTATTTAAATATAGTTATACATATCATAAATGTAGTGTGGTTATGAATATAGAGTCGCATCACTTCATGATTACAGTAGTCCACACATATACAAGTGATGTTACCATCTTTCATTGAGTGATAATGTAAGAAATAAAATGATTTAAATTATCTTTGAAAAATGATAAATATTTCATTAATATAATAATTTTTTCTTATATATCACATATATTCATTAAATTTTAACCCTACCACATTCCATGTAAAGCATGAATGAATCATATCACTTCATTAGGAAGTAGTTCACTATATTCCTGAGAAATGTTGTTGTATATCAAAGAAATATAAATCATAATGAAGTATGTGATATAATAATTTAATAATAATAATAATATAAATATCATATATAAACAACAAATACATAAGTATGTCCATTATTTGGAAATGTTCATGGAAAAAATGACATTTGTTCATGAGGCGGTAGTCCACCATATGCACACATGATGATTTGATAATGCATTTAATGGATTTAGAGATTGTTGTAGGTCATGAAATTAACATAAAATCAAAATACATATTGAATATAATGATTTATTTTTAAAATAATGACATTATAATAATTTAATAAGGTGGAGAAATAATCAAAATAAAGATAAACAATAAAGACCATTACCTCATCTTCTGATATTCTACTCAGTTTTTTAGTGAATTCATCCAAGGTTGGTTTTATTCCAAAAATAAGGCTTCTATGATTATGGAGGTAAGTTGGTATGTGATTTGGGTAGGTTTTTTCCAAATCAAATAGGTTTTAAGGAATGAAAAATTAAGGATATGACATGGCCTTTTATAAGTGGGAAAATGACACACATGTTACTTTTGAAAATAATTGTGTGTCACTACTGGAAATAAGAACTATACAAATGGTTTTGGTCAAAATATTAAAATAGTTCACTAATTGGGACTTATACCAGTAGTTTGTCTCAAACTGTTGGTATTGGTCACTCATATGAAGCTATATCTAACGTGTGTTATGATAGTAAGTTAGGTTAGTGGTTTGGTCATTTAATCACAAATTGGAGGTGATAGGATCAAAACCAACCGAATGATTCTTTTTTGAATTTTATATACCAAATGTTTTATGGAACCATTGGTATAGATTTTAATATTACCTATACTAGTAGTTTTCCCAAAACTGTGGGTATAGACATATCTCTATGGCATACAAGCCAATGGTTCTCCAAACCATTGGTATAAGCTATAACAACCGTTTAGGGCCTATACTAACTGTTACAAACCATTGGTATAGGGTATTTTTAAAGTAGTCCATTAAAACAGTTTTCTTATGTAAAAAGGGTAAAAAATTAATCACTATAGAACCATAGATGAAATAAGATCAAAATATTTGTATCCAATTATTTTTAGAAATTTTTATAGGTTATTTTCAACATTATATTTTTAGTTTAACACATGGTAAACCAATTTTTAACTCAACCATATGAACTAGTTTTTACTGCATTCACTATTCATTATATTAAAAAATTATATTGAAATTATTATACAATATAAATTATTATGATTCCAATTATGGAATATATTTTTAAAAATTCCTATTTTTTTAGTGGGAAAACTTATTTTAAAATTATTCTAGTAAATGTGATGATAAAGAATGTTTTTAAAGTGTAAAATTTCAATATTTCAAAATGTTTCTAAATCAGAATTCAATATGAATTTGTGGATATTGAACTAATTTTATTAATTCATATAAAATTTAACTAATTTTAACTTTAATAAAAATTCAAACCAAATTTATCATTGTATTTAATTTAAACGATAAATATGTTTTCAGTTAATATTTTTTATTTTAAATAATCATCAAAAAATGAATCTTTTTCGAAAAAACATTAAATTTACACCGAGTTAGTTTTTTATTATTGTTAATTTTTCATCAAATTAAATCTATTAAATTAGAAAATTTTAGTTTTAAAATAAGCAATTCATAAAAGGTGACACAATTTTTTTTAAAAATATTGTTTAAGCAAAAAGTTAGATTTACTCTTGTCTAGTTTATTTTAAAAACATAATCTGAACGTTAAATAGTTGAATGAATATATATACTATATAAATTTCATTAAATTCATTCACTGAACGTTTCTTTTGTGTTATTTATTTAGGTATTATACATCTTTTTTCATAAAATTATTTTTAAAAAAATGATTTCCTTTATTTTTAAATTGTTATTATTTTAAATTATAATTAATTGGATGTAAAATAATTTATTTTTTATACATGTGAATCAAATAATTTCCTAAATGATTTAATCCTACTCGTACATACAGTTCTAAATTCTAGTTGATAATTATCATATTAAATAATAATTTTTTAAATTTATGACCTGTTTTTTTAATCTCAGAGTTGAGTATAACATAAGTGAAACTCAATATTGTCTGTAACAAAATACAATCATAAATCAATGAATAATTAAAGATAAACATAGTGTTTTTTTCACACAAAATATATAAATAATCAAATATTTTTGACAAAAATAATTTCTTAAAATAGACGGGTGTTAAATTCCATCTGACCCATAAATGAAAACCCTGATCTGTCACCATAGATACACCAAATTCTCCACATAGATAAATCAATATGCATATGAACAATTGATAAATAGTTTATACCTATTATGAAATTGTAAGGCCTCATCACTACCATGAATAGATTTTCTAATAATTTATTGCCTCCAATAGACAAGTCACACCATTATATGTAGTCTGTGGTCACTATGTAACCTATGATAGGAGCCACTAAGAATATGGTTTGAGCCATGTGTTCAATCAGAATCCCTATGTCCCGAACAATAGAATAGAAAAAAAGAGTGGCTCACACCCATATTTAGTAATATGACATCTATATCAAAGAATACATATATCATAACTCTAATAATCCTAGGAGCCTTAGTGTCATCAACCTCTATTTTTTACATCCATCCTCATCTCTGATCCCCATATCAATGAACCTAGCATAGAAAACAAGGGGGTGGTTTTGGGAAATAGTTAAACCAAATTCCAACATTTTTATCTTTACCTACTCTTATGCCACATCCTCCACCCTATTGACCTCCATGATGATATCACTATCTCTGTCAAGGTGGTCCATCGACCATCTCCATATCAGTAGAAAGACAAGTCAGACAACCTTGAATGAGATGTCCATGGGAATTATAACAGAAACAACAAATCTATTTTGGATGACTCAATCCATCATTAAAGACCTTAATTTCAAATTCTCAATCATGGGATTGTCTCATGATGCATCCCACAATCTCTGATCCCTTTAAACATCGTCACCTAAATGCTTCTAAGGTCCCAACTCTCTAGTGTCCTCTACCATCACCTTCTATCGACGTATTCTCTAACAAGAAACTCTCCACTACTAAATCCCATTCATGTACTCAAAAAAATGGGGGAATAGAAAGTGAAATTACTATATCCATTATAACACTAACTTATCCCCACTCAAAAGTCTATTCATTGAGTAACATAACTCAAACCACGTCTATAGAGTATCACTAGAGATTATTGAACCTCACTGAATACTCTTCTATGGTCACTCTAACATACTAAAACTAAATAATATTTTCAATGTGAGATTATTGTAATGTAGATAAGTAGATCTCTTCTAGGAAGTGATGATCAAAATGATACTAAGAGGGAGATATCTCATCATTTTACTGGGTGACCAGACTCCATTATCGCATAACTTATCCCTGAAGAATTATTCATATAAGGATAATAATCTAATATGTAGGTGTCATAAAAAGGACAAAAATTTGGGTGACCATATCTAGTAGGTCCTCAGATGGTTGGGGTCTGGCTCAGCCTAAAACCTTGGAGTTCACATACTCTAAAACTCAGGAAGTGAACTCAGCCTATACACATCCTTGGACTATACATCCATTACAATATATTTCACAACAGGTGGTGGCATGACTAGAAAACAACCCAGAGATACCACCTCATTTACAAGAACTAATACTAAAGCAACATTACCTGGAATGTTTTCCTCATGATCTTGAAATGGAATCATGGATAACTGTATTCATGTAGGCATCCTAATATAAACAAGACACACCATAGTCAATGAGAATATTTTGGAAGCTAACTCCAGATGGAAATAGGTACAAAAATCCATTCATATATGATATATGTACCAATTTTTTGCCTCCAATTAGTTTTTACATGGACTTAGTCATCTTTTTTATAGAGTCCAAGTTAAGGGATATGTCAAATTCTATACCAATATGAGACACCCTAGATTAAAAGACAACCTGAAAACTCATTATTAATGTTTTCATAAATCCCAAACCAAGCCACATATCTAGACCTAACTCCCACACTGGTCCTCTAGTAGAACTAAAATACTTTGATTCCACTTGGTCATAATCCAACCTATTAGGTCCTCCCGTCCTATGATAATCCATGTGTAAAAATCACATGTCCACTTCCAATTGGTTAAGAGAAGGTGAAAAAACACTAAGTAGGAACATAACCCATATGACAGTAATTAAACTAATACACCGATAAAAATTAACATATATGGAAGTCTAAACAATGGTGACTGAAAACTAAGACCAATTCCATTGCATCCACATATCAAAAATTCAACAATTAGTGTTCCAATATTACTAGAATGTATAAGTACCAAATAAAATCCCACCAAAATTAGAAATAATGTTCGACATGCTCAAAAAAGGGGATAAATATCAAATGAACCATTGATATGAACCCATATCTTTCTATCCCAACACTGTGACCCTCATGATACTCGTCCTTCAAGGATTCCATCAAAAAGTATTTCTTCAATAAATGACAGGACATGTGTGGGTGGATCTCATGAAGGGGTCTGTATAATGATACCTAGTAGGACACCATGAAATAGACAAACATAAATCATTAAGAGTTTTAAGATCATCAATAAACAAACATGTCATTCAAGATATGAGACATAATAATAAGAAAAGAAAAATATAGATATGATTATAACAAAAAACTAGTCTCAAGAGGTATTAACCAACATTATTAGATATAATATTTACAATGAGGATTCATGGAATTGATTTCCTGAGAGGAATCACTCAACGAGCTATGCTATCATTTATGAAACTTATATGAGAGTTCATGATATTCTAGAATCGCTATGAAGTACTTGACGTATCTCAAATTATCATGGTATCAATATATGAGATCACACCTTGAACAGTTTAGGGATTCCACCAACCCTATTGAATCAAACATTTAATCAAGGGATCAATTCTTGGTGCATGGTTTTAATGATGACACAATGGTCCCAATATAGGATGTTAGATATGATAAGGGATCTCACCTTGGCCACACCTAGGTATACATCAAACTCTATATGTAAAAAAATACATAGAGGGGATCACAATCCTATATTAATGAAATAATTCCACATAGAATCCTTAATGGGATGGACCGAAAAATCACACTCTAATAAAAATGGACTATTATAAAGAAATGGAGGGCCTCAACCTACATAAATAAGAATATGGAAAGTACTAGGGGAACATGATTTGTTTTTTCATCTGAGGGGCCTACACATGTCTCACCATCTAACATAGAAGGTAAACCTCTATACGTAGCATGTCTTTAATTGTTACCTGATGTGTAGATGTTAGGATAGAACTCAAAATTCTGCAAGACTGTGCCCATTTATACATGTATAATCCCATTTCTTTCGTGCGACATCAATATAATATAGATGTGCAAATATACTGGTCCATGTACGAGTACCACGACATGCCCATGTACTCATCCATTTCTTGTGTGCTTGTCTATGTCTATTCCCAGGTACCATATGGGTTACATGCCGAGCGTCTAATAATGGGTCACATGGTCTGTGATGTTTTATCCAAACATATACCCTAGAGCTGCAGCCTAGGACCCCACAACACTTGTAACTCTATCATTCAATCCATATAACAGAATATGTTATAGAATCCCATGGTTTCAACACACCTATCTATATTAATCTATATTCACAATTGCTCATTCCCACAAAACATGAATCAAGCCATGATCGAGGCTCGCTTTCATCAGTGTCTATAACCCAACCCTTAATACACTTTAATCGCCACAAACGTCGCACCATGTTATCACTTGGTGTTAAAATAAGGAATGGGTAATCACCAGTATAATAGGAACCACCTATGATCATATTTATTCAATATCACATCTTGATTTCATCCTTTATCTGAACCAAAACCTTCGGTAGAGATCTGTTTCAGTTAAAAACAATTTTTCAATGATCAAATACTAGGTATTCATTGAACCACCAGCCAATGAAATTACTAGTAATTAATGTGTGAACAAAAAAGGGGAGGAATACACAAATAAAAACATGAGGAATGAACCTTATCAATTTTTCAAACAATACTAAATTCATTTACATTATAATTAATAAATAATAGAAAAAACCAAAAAATAAGAAATCCCTCAATCCTAGATAAATATACTCACACTGGCAATACGTGTGACATGAAGATAAATCAATTTGATGATTTGGTTCACACTCTTCATGATATAACTAAACAAGGAAGAAATACATATAAAATTGCATCAAAACATTGGTTAGATAGATTTTTGATGAGGAATGACCACACATCAATGTCACTAGAATGATCCACAACTATCATTGGTGAAATGATCCTCGATCACTATCTCGATCCATTGTCATTCCTCAGGATTTCCTTCAATGTATCCACTCACAATCCCAAGGTTCTATAGATAACAAAACAATTTGGTATTATCAAAATATTTATATAAGATTTTTTGGTCACTACATCTACACATAATAAAATTAATTAATTAATTAATTCATTTATAATTTGCGCCCGCGACAATATTCATTCAAAACACTCAATGCCAACAAAGGTTATGTCACACAAATGATAAAACCCTTATTTTGGATTTGATAGAGTTATGAGATTTTTCATCCAACTCCCCATTCAGTATTTATTTCACTTCTTTTGGAAATCTACTCTTTGGTTATATCAATATATTTAATATTTTTATCATATCACTACCCGGGTCACCGGCCATCGGAATCTCACATTATCTCAGCACCAAACTCAAATAATGTTTTTATAACTACTCTAATGCATAACATGAAAAAATAGAGACAGAAAAAATAATTTTAAACTACATTGATCTAATTTATAAGGTCCCTATAATGTAGATCACTAATATGGGGTCCCTTAATGGGAAATAATTTATACTTAATGGGAAACTAAATTTTAATGAATTAATGTGATTTAATGATTTTTTAAATGACACAAAACAATTTTCTATGGAATTCACTAATATAATTCAATTAAAACCTCATTGTATTATATTATAGACTAATTTTTTATAATTTCATGTAATTTTAAATAGTTTTAATAAAAATAATAATATGCTAGTCATAAAAATAAGATTCTATAAAGTATCATTGACTAAAAATACAGAAATGTAGCGATAACTAGAATTTCTGGTCACTCTGTTCAATTTAATTTTCTTCCCAATTTCTAAGGTAGTGTGCCAACGGATCTACAGGTGGAAGTCCATAGATTTTAATCCATGACTGAGTGATTTATTTATTGGATAAATCATGGTTGAAATATATATCATCATCCTAAATTCTTATTATCCTCCATGTTAAGGAAACAAATGCTTGACCAGTGACTCCAATCCATTGATTTGATTTCCATTGTAGGAAATGAAATGGTGTAAAAACAATTTCTATGGGAATTCATTAGTAGACTAGAAAAACACTTAATTTACTACAACATGTTCTAAAAGTCATTAATCATCCAAGAGAACCCCTTTTAAAAGGCAGGACTTGAAATAATAATAATTTTACAATGTTAATGATGCTTCATGGGTAACTTTTGATTCTATTAAATTACGGATAAGAATCCATTCTTCGTGATATGATTCTTTGTAGAGTTGAAAAATATATCATTCTCAAGTCCTTTCGTAATAGTTTGAAAAATATAGAATGGCAAATGATGTTTTTCCTATGAGATACTACCATTATATTTCTATTTTGGAATGAGAAAATATTCTCTCAAACTGATTGAAATGTTCAAACCATAAAAAGAATTTGGGACCCTTATTAAAGAATGTTCCCTTGCAATGATCTGTGTAGTGATAATTAAAACCATAGTTGTATCAGTGTAATAATCAAAATTGAAATCCATAAATTCAATCCCTAGTCATAATTGAATATATGAGGAAAATAAGAAATAACAAAATAGTTTTTCCATAAATTGAAACTAAAAAATGTATTAAAAAATGTATTACATCTATACCATACACATGGATAAATCTGATTACAATTTTAAGAACAAATATTATGGAGATCCCATGATACAGAAAAAAATTAATCCTTCCTCTTATGTGAATCAAAATATTAACAAGTCATTGAATACTTGGGTTGGATTTCCCTAATGTAAAATGTATAATCTTATATCATGGTGGTAAATTGACGAGGGTGATAAATCATTGAAATGAAGAAGTGATAAAAATGTATCCACTTTAAGATGTTATTTTCAAGACCAAAAGCTTATTTATATCGTCACCACAGATGCTTCCTGATATATTAATTTATTTACATGAACATTATGAAACATATAATTATTAAAAATTGTTACAAATATTTTAATACATTAGTTATTACTATATTTAATTCAAAACGGAATTTAATTTCACATGAATTTAATTATACGAAATATTAATAATAATAATATCCTTTCATGGATGATAAATCAATTTTAAAATTTAACATTTGGTTGCCTGACTAAATATTAGTACATGGTCACATATAGAAAAAAAATTACTATATGAATAAATCCTAAAATATGATATGGCTCAAGTAAGTAGCATGATGTCCCATATATTGTTATTTAATGTACATGACCATGAAACCAAATATACTTTGTTCATATAGATATATTACCTTTTGATATCATTATATCTTACTTTTTGATATAATCATACATATATCATACATATATTATAGATTATGCTATATATGTATCAATTTATCACTTTTATCTAAAGAATAATATATTTTTTGTAATTTATCTTATAACATATAATAAATTTTGAAATATTATCCAAATATTATTTTTATGAATTTCCAAAAAAATATTTAGAGAGATATAATCCCTTTCAAAATGAATCATAGAATATGTAATACTTATGGTATATCCATCTAGGAATCCTTTTGGGTAAACACAAATAAGATAATAGAGTTGCTACCCAGTTTTATAAAACATAAACCCTATTTAGTCAAAATAAATTTGTGACTCAAAAAACATAACAGGATAAACAGGTTCAACTAATAATGTCACCCAAACTATCATACATTAAGGCTTGAAACACATTCGTAATCACTACGGGATAGAGAGAGATCAAGGGGAAATAATAGAAATACCTGGGAAAAACATCACCCTATGAAAAGCATATGACAATATAAATCAATATGAATGTCACAATAAATTACAATAATATATATCCTATGTAAAAAAACAAAATAGGTTACATACAACATCTAAATAACACGCTCTCAATGAGAAACTGGACCCAACAATCATGGAACCCATATAGAACCAATGTTCTATCTCCTCATGACTATAAGTCACCACCATCCCAACCCATCATATATATAACAAGAACTAAGAGAATTATCCTTTATATGATTCTATTCTCATTTCATGCATCCTACAATAACAAGACTATAAACACTATAAAAAATGTATCGAGTGGGTACTGATGATTAGCATGATACCACAACAAATGTATACAATAACTATCCCCATGAATGAATTAGTTATTTTAAAAAAATATATTTATAAAAAATATATAAAAAGAAATAATTTTTCCATTATAAATCATCAGTTGTTTTTCCTTTCAATAACATTTCATTCCATTCAAAATAATTCCATATTAATATTAAAAATGGAAAATAACATATCGCATATCCATTGTTATAAAAAATTATAATAAAATAGTTTTCATGAATCAAAAATCCTATCATGATTTAGTGGGATAGTAAGAATATAAAAATATCATGAATATAACATATTTTTAATGTATCCAAAGATGGAAATATATGATGTGAGGGTTTACACAACTAATATTCTAATACACACAGGTGAAAAGTATCCTTAATACATAACTCTTAATTTTTCGGAACCTTGTTCAATGAAAAAGGCTACCCACATGTGTCCATGGAATTATTGAATTATCCTATAGTGATATATTAGACTTATATTGATAATGAATGTTTATTTTTAACCTATACCCCAAGGTCTCCCAATGTCCTATCGCATCATCATTACATTCAAGATAAACATAACAATGTTTTATAAAAAAATTTCCTTCATAAAATCCATTTCAAATTTAATACTAAAGGAATGAATTAAAAATATAAGGCATGATAAAAGGGTTTTACTATAAGATAGAAATTCCTTCATCATTATCGATTAAATGATGTATCCATCTAGAAAGGTGATGATAGAGAAACATAAAATATTATAAAAAAATAGATTTGAAAAATTAATATAAATTCTTTATATATGTTCTACATCAATTGATCAAGTCCCACAAGACTATAAAATGACATTGATGAAAAGAAGAAAATTTATTTGAAAGGATCTCCTTTTCATATTTCACCCATCAGAGATACATGAATTTAATTTCAATCAAGATAAATATATGAAATGTATCAAAAAAACATTCACCATGGTGCCTCAAAAATGTTATAAAATAGATTTGACTCATGGGATTGCGATTGAAAAGGATTATTAATCATTTTGGGGGAAAAAGACGATTTCAACCATTAAAACATCCATCACCAGTGTGTCACTGGTGAGCTTCTAGAACAATGGTGGGCTGGTGTTCCACTAATTGGTTGATTATAACCCCATGGTTTGCCAATGATATCCCACTAGCTAGCCAATGACACTCAATTGACCAGCTGATGACAACCCATTAAAAATCTATTATAAGACCACTAGTATGACGGTGGAAACCCACTAGTGGGTCAGTGGAACACACAGACCTATAAATATTATGTCCACCTCCTCTAGAAAGTTTGTGGAGCATGCTATCTAGATTTTGGAATCATTCTTCCGCTAATATAAAAACCCCTCTGTCACTTATGAATGTCCTAAAACTATAAATATAAAATAATAAAAGCTAGCCCCATATCAGGGTGTGATAATTCTCCTAACTATGAAATACCATTTTCTCTAGGAAGGCTCAAGATCATGAACATAAGAAAGAAATAAGGCAATTTATACATAATATTGGACTCATACTCTTATGTCTAATAGATTTCTTTACAACAAAGCCTACTCCCTTAAACAAATTGGATATTTATTCCACAAAACACATTTTCCTATTTGAAGTAGAAGGTTTATTAGTAGTAGTAGGTAAGAACGAAAATTAGTTTTACTAGGACTTAATCAGTGTCCTTTATAATAGATGAATATAGTTGTGTAAAATTGTAAGAAAAGGTGGAATTAGAGAAATTCTTATAAGAATCCATTTGTGTAGTGCCACAGTACTGGATGGATTAGTCATCATTGGTTTTTTTTCAAGGGATTCTTCGATGAGAGTTTGGATATTAGAAAAATATGGGAGTATATGACCTCAATAGAAGATACATACTTCTTAGACTTAAATGTATTATATTAAAGGGAATGGAACCAAGGATTCTTTTGTTTTTTCAGTGGATCATGTTCCAAATGATGGTGGATAGTGAATATATATGGTTCAATGTATGGTCATGATCACTTATATGATAGATACTTCTTTTTTTAATACTAGTATATCCCATTCTTTTATATCTCCACAAGTTAAATACATATTTGAGTTACCATACATGTTATTTTCTATGTTTCATTCCCATGATAAATCACTAGGAATGAATGAGTATTGTCATCAATGATGCCCATAGTACCCAATAGTGGTTTCTGGTAATGGTAATATACTAGCCATCATTATTATATAAATGGTAAGATTCATTTAGATTCTTTTCATGGAATATAATACTAGATTTTTAAGCCACATTGATTTATATTAGAGATGTGTGTCTATTACGTCACCCAAGGAAGAGAAGTTTATAGTAACTGATGAGTGGGAGTTAGGATATGGTTGAGAGGATCCAAACTTGAAAAAATGGTGATTATTACAGTATATGTTTAGGATTGTGTCCATTAGAAGGAAGACTGATATCCACTCACCCTTTCCATTATTTTTGTATCTCTATCATGATACATTACCACATGACATCATATGTCTTCCCCAAGATAGAGTAGTTGACTTCAAGATAAAACTCATTCCAAGAGAAGAACACATTATCATGCCCTCTTATTTTATGACACCGATTGAGTTTAAGGAGTTAAAAATATAGCTCAAGGACTAAGAAAAAAAGGATTTTATTAGGTTGAGTACATCCCTAAGGTTTTAGCTTGTATTTTCCTCCAATAGGGTAGATGGTAGTATTTGACTATATATAGATTACCAGATTCTGAATCTATTGAATATAAATAACTAATAACCATTAATCAATTTTAATAATATGTTTAATTGATTGTGGGGAGCCAGAACATTTCCAAAGAATTATCTCTAGTAGGGATATCACTAGTTGAAGGATTGAGATTATGGAATTCAAAAGTAAATGTTTTGGAGAAGGTGTGGGGTATATGATTACATAGTGATGTTATTTGGACTGAAAAATACATTATAAGTGTTGATGGTCCTCATGTAAACGATATTCCACCAATAAATTGATTCAATATTCAAGGCATTTGTTAATGAATTCCTCATTTATTCATCAACCATAGAGTATATTCCTAGACATCTTGAGATAATCATGAGGTACAATTTGAGATCAATGATTTTATATTAAATTGACGAAGTGTAACATTGGAATTTAGTAGGTGAAATTCATATGTCATAAGTATTTTATATTGGTATATCATTATACCTCGTGAAAGTGGAGGTGGTGATGTTATGTATACAGCCCTATAACGTGTTTTAGATTGTGGTCTTTCTAAGAATATAAACTTATATTAATGTTTTATCCACGAATTTTCCAATTTATCATAACCTATTACTACATTTATGATGAAATTTGGGATGTTTCAAGGTTCATATAGGTGTGAGAAGTTTTTTCATTAGTTAACATGGAGGTTGACTATAACTCAAATGCTGATTCATCATTATCGTAAGATTCCATATATTATTTATTAAAATTCTTCTATAGTTTGTTTAGAGAAATTATTGAAATGAAGATACAAGGAGTTAAATTATAAGCCATGTCCAATATAACCCCACGATAAGAACAATCCATCTCCTAAATTATAGATATTAATCATGGACTATGATTTAATGTATTGCTGACATTTTCTTTTTAGATAGAGGTTTATACTCTATAATGGCCACTAGGGACTCTGCTATATCATTACATAGTAGGATCATAATTTTAGGTAGTGGTTGTGGGTATAGTACTTATAGATGTTCCACTAAGGGATGATATATTCCCACGTTAAAGGTAACATCCTTAAAGATTCTCCTAAATGTATGATGCATGTATCTCAAAATCATACTGAATAAACTTTGGAGGAATAGTGGTTCCAGATAAGCCTATTATATAATTTGAGGATGAATGATTTCAAGGAAAAATGATCATTAAAATTTTCCCCATCAGTGAAACCATAGTTTTTCGTTCACTAGGTGAAGTCTTGTTAGCAATCTGACCTACTACATCTTGTGAAACACAAACAACTCGAAAGTGGTGACACGATTCCTATGTTGTAGTAAGAAGATAATGACATGATCTGAATACCTGGAATAATTATAGTAACTTTTTCTATTTTGGATGATATATAGATTTTATATACCGAAAAATGGGTGGTATGTCTAGAAGTAAAAAAGATTTACCAAGTCTTTTGACAATACTTCCATTGTATAGGGATAAATATATTTCATTTCCATATTCATTATTTAATGCCTTACATGCTATAGGATAAAGGTTGAGCACCAATTTCCTAGTGAATTTTTCCAACCAATTATTATTCCCATGAGGAAGTGGTATGATGTCACAATGAACTTTGTGATGGGGTCACCTAGGATCCCAAAGAGTCGTGACACTGTTTGTGTGATTATTGTTTAGGTAATCAAATATTCTCATTTATCTCAAATCCATGATACTAAATCAGAAGATGATTTGGAAATATAGTGTGTCTGTTATATTGTACAATTTCATGGATTTACCATGATATATTTACATGAGATAGAAACACATTTTACATCATTTTTTGAGTAGGGTTTATAGATATAAATAGGGGGGGTCAGTTGATATTGAGGATAGCGCACCACCCCCAAAAATATTGGTGTTCATAGAAGATGATTCATATGTTAGAGGACGTATTTTTGAGATATGTTTTTGATTTCATAGGCACTTGGTATGGCCACCAAAACTTTATTTAGTTAACATTGATTAAAAAATTCTGGATTTGATTTTGATGAAACATGTTGAATATCTTTATTGTAGGACAAGAAATTCACTGATTTGTTGACATTATACTAGTAAAGGTGTAGTTTTGGAGCCTTGTATGTAACATGATACCTCTAATATGGTGGAATTGATTTTGAGGAGGTTGATCACACCTCAATGTAGATTGATACGTTATTCCAATCATAAGAGTATACCCCGTTATTGTTATATAATTGAAAATATTTTTTAAATTGTTAATCCTTGGTTAGTTAAATGATGATTGAGAATGAAGGGGGATCCTTAAATACGATATGTTGGTCCCTTTATGATCACTAAGAAAATTGGAAAAAATTTATACCATTTGAATATTTCTTCTCAATAATAAGGTATGAATGATTGGTTTCGTGTATCTTTACTTTGGATGTTCATGATCGATCTTACATATATTATTGATTGTGAGGATGATGACAATGTTCCAAGTACATGACAGATTGAATTCCCATTTTAGATTTTAAACTGTAGTGATAAATTCGAATGAGGGAAGATGAAATAATATATTTAAATTCGTTGGAATCATGTATAAATTCAGTAGGAGACATTAGGGTGGGAGGAAGATGTTTAGGCTCATCGGCCTATGTTAATTGAGTTGAACCATTGATGATACTTCTCAATGAATATAGGTCACAAAAGGAGGACAACAATAATATCCTTACAAAATTCATGAAACATGATGTTTTATGTTTATTAAATTATCTCTTTTCTTTTTGGTTCATATTATTATTAGTATTTAGGTTGTTGGTTTTAAATATAAAGGGTCTAAAAAATAATTAATGGAGAGATGTGTGGGGGATAGTCCTGGACTTTTATGGAACACTACCAATGACTATCCACTAGAGTAATGGTAGGTCTTCAATTTTTTATAGACCAACTGGCCAACTCATTATTCCACTAGTTAGATAGTGGAGGACCGATTGGTTTTTTATAAATGAACCACATTGATTTTTAATTCCACCAACTTTTTAGCTTATTTAATTAAAAATTCAATCATAGTTGATTTTTTCATAAAAGATACCTCGTCCCTGGAATCTTTAGGATTTCTATTTATCCCTTGGATTTCACTGTTGGATCAATCTAGTGACTTCATAACTGTATGTTATCTCTAGATCTACATCAAATTCATCTTTTTCATAGAGAGATGTGCAAATATCTATAATGTTTTTATGGATTGTATTTTTATTTGATGAATATTCTTCCACACATTATATATTGGTGATGGATCTATATTGTTTACAATGAATCTCGATCTTTTCGAGATCTACCTTCAACTATGGACATATTATGGGTATGTTATTATGTATATAATTTATAGTCCTATTCATGATAGATGATTGTTACTATAATAACAATCCATTATAAATATATAGTGATAGTTTGATGTTCTATAGGTATATTGATGTTGGATTCAATATAAAAATGAAATCCCATTTTTCGGAGTTAGATCCCTCATGAATGATGGAAATTTTTTAGTCAATTATCATAGATATATCATATTAAGTCCTTATTATTCTTGAATATATTCATGTATCTCTTTTTTAATTATATATTTATGTTGATGAATGTTTTTTTGATAGACCCAAGGTTCACTTTTAGATTTGATGAGGAATTCAAGATATATTATTTAATAGCTAGTGGAAATGGTGAATTATTGACTTCTGCTTTGGAGTTTCTTTGAACTACTTTTATTGATATACTTTGGGGGGATGTGATTCTATAACCACCATTTTTAGCAAGTAATCTCTTCATGTTTATAGTCTAAAACTCATGTTTCTTGGAACTACGTCATGTACCCTTTATGTGAGAACTAGTTTTCTTTGAGTTCACAAAGTGGTTATAGATTTAATGCCTTGATGAATATTAGAGTAATTAAACAATGATCAAGAGGTAGAATGTTACAAAACATAAATGGGATTTTATATGATATTTTCATGATATAATAATTCATTATTGAAAACCAATGACTGAAATTTGTTTACATTTGGGTGAGTGGGTAACCCTTGAAACCATGCATGATAAGTGATCATATAATTTTTTTGTCCTATTGAGAATGTTTCTTGATATTTATTATTTTTTTCATAAAATGATACATATTTTTATCGAATTTTATATCACATGGAACTGACCTTAATATATTAGGATTATCAGGTTGCATTGTTTTGGTTAGATTACCTCTTTGAGGGGAATCACGATGACACGATGATAGATACAAACTATGGAATACCTGAAAATATGGATCGGATCACAAATACGTGTGCCATTGTTGGAATAGAAAAATCATGGAAAATGAGCGTCAATAAAATATATTATGAAATGATTGACTTTTATATAATGGTTATGTGATTTCCCCATTTCATAAGACATATTGGGGGGGTCTTACCATCATCCGAGGTTTAAAAACAATTATAGAGTGCGGCATGCTGTGTTCATATTAACAACTACATTCATAAATGGAATGTGTAATTTAAATAAAGGTGTATAATATGGATAGGAATAATGGGCATAGTGTACCAATGGATGTTTGGATGTGTGGCATGTCTTGTGATATCTGGTAGAATACATTGACATCCTTACTAGCATCATGCCGATATAGGTGGGGTGAAAGATACTAAAATCATAGTTAGTGAAAAATGAATTAGCACATGTAGGTTGGTATGTTTATTATAACGTTTTCATACGTCACGAAATACCCATTAATATATTCAAGTGAAATTATATTAATGTCTAATTTTCGGTATCATCCTATGGTTATTACTAACAGCTTATTTGAGAATCGTGATGTATATATAGATTTCATGACCAGGGATATAGTGAATAGAAAAATCGATATGAAAGGGTATTAGAGTGATGGAGGTTTGGAGTTAACGGTTATTCTGTGTCATATAAATTCTTTTCATGACTACATTTATTTTCCTTCATTCTTGATGATATGGTTTGACCATCCTCATTTTGTAGTCAGTGGTTCATCTTCCTTTATGAAATTTACATTGCCTTTTAATACAATATTTTTTACTTATCCCACAACATAATTTCATGTAAACAACTATACTGGTCTTTATTAACACTAGGGGGTGTGGTCCCTCAACTGAGGACACCAATATCATCTCTATTTTTTAAAAACCTACTACGTATAGGGATGTGATCTGGAGTCTAGATCATCAAATCGAACACAGTGATTTAGTTCGGGGTATTAGAATATGGTATTAACATTGGTAAAACAATAATGTCCCCCAAATTGGCCCGCCACAAGGACCAATGCATGCTCTTAATCGCAATGAGCTGCCAGCATGTAATAGGATATCAACGAATTAAACATGGGAACAAATTTTTCCTCAAACATATGTATGATAATATAAAAAAACTTTATTATCCTAAATGATAACCAAAAAATATATCTTCTAAAAAAATGGTTCCATCAATAATATAGATAATAAAGTCTCAATAGGCAACTTAAATACCATGAAAAATGATCCCTAAGTAACCCATGGTTAAATATACTTGTGACTATTAGTAACCACCATCCCAACCCATCGGAAAGGAAATAAAAACTACTATATTCATCTTCTACTTTTCACACTGCACTTTTCATATATCCTATAAAACCAAGTATATTTACACCTAAAATAATATGTAGGATGAAATCACTAAATCTCAATAAGACACCACCATGAATATTTAAAATTTCTAAAAACATGCATCTATTAGTTTTTAAATAAAACATATTTATGAAACATTTCAAAAGAAATCATTCTCAATTTTAAATAATAAATTGTTTTTATTTTAAAAAACATTCATTTAGGTTAAAAAACCTCCATATTTATATAAACAAACAAATATAACATATAACATATCTAATGCCATAAGAAGTCATTAAAAATTGTTTTATGGAATCAAGGACCGTAATAAAGATAAAGTGAACTAATATACATATCAAAATTCAATGTATGAAATGTAATACAAAATCACCCAATTATTTCAATACATGATGCAGGGGTGTATGAATGAAAAAAATAATACATAAAAACGAATTCATGTCACCATAGATGACTTATAAATTTTATGAACAAAATCCCCTATGAAAGGATATCCTAGAACACTTAGAATCAAGGTAATATACCTTCATAATAGCTTAGTTCCCCATGGATATTACAGGTATTGTTTTACCCTATAAACCAAGGTATCCAAATTTTCTATTACATCATAATTATATTAAATGACAATAAAAACCTATTTATACAACATTTTCCATGGGAAAACTTTTTTTAATTTTTGCTGACTTTTTTATAAAAACATTTCTATAGAAATAACAATATGATCCCTTCTCTAGAAACAAATTTCTTTTTTTAACACAATGTTAGATGATATTTAACAAACGTATCATGCATATAATATAGTTTTCATCATAAACACCTTTTTTGAAAACATAAACATTTTCTACAAAGATAATAAACAAATTTAAATATTAAAAACCAAAGGAAAAAATCATAATATGATATGTAATTCCATAGGCTAATCTATATGGTTGAGGCACATATATCATGATTTTAGAAAATTAATTTGTCATCTAGATAAGTTATTGGATAAAAATAGGTCATATTATCAAGAACATAAATCCCTATAAAACCACATAAATTCCCTATATTTATACTTGATCCAAATATATAGTCATATAATACTAAAAAACAATGGATAATAAAAGAATAAAATGGATTAAAAAGGATCTACATACTATATTACACAAAATAGAGATATAATCATTTAATTGGCATCGAGATCTGTCAATTAGAAGTGGGAAAGATCTAAAAGTGTACCCATGGATCCCCTAAACCAATTTTAAAATATTTATGTTGAGGGTGAAGGATTATAGAGGTTAAGTAATCATTCTGGGTAGAAAATATACTTCTACCCATTATAAACTACATGGAAAATTATGTCACAAAATTGTTACTAGGTCTCAATTGTAGGATAATATTCTTATAGTGGATTTGTGAATGCCAACATAATGGAAAATGGGTACATGATGAAACTATATACCCACATGTCCTCCTTAAGTTGGATGATGGACTTCCACTAGAGGGTTGGTGAATCATGAAGACAAATAGAGGTTTTACCTCCTCCACCTGCATGCTGGTGACCTCCTACTAGCATCAACAATCCGAACTCCCCACTCTTACTTATGAACAACCTGAAAACTAGAATGAAAATTAAAAAAAAGTGATCCATACCTGGTCTAACGAACATGAGTGATAAAAAATCCTTTACGACATTGAAATAAAATATAAATTATTTAATTAATAAATTCAAGAAGTGATTAGTTATGCTATAAATGTATTTGGTCTGATCTACATAAAATAAATGTATCTTGATATCATTTTCCACCAACTGTATCATACAATGTTAAGTATAATTGATGTAATGTATTTATTAATGGGTTTTAAAAAACATCTATTGTTATATTTTTTCAAAAAAACATTATTCTATATTAGTTTTTATGTTTGGATCATATATATATATATATATTTGTGTTTATGTATAATTCTTTATATTTATCCATTTTCCAGTTATTTTTCAATATTGACAATAAAAATCATTATAATAATAAAACATAAATTATTCTAATTTTATACTAATTGTGGCTCATATTTTTACCAATAACTAAAATTAATATTTGGCAAATTTGATTAATTGATATGATATTTGAATCACATAATATAGATAACCATATTGATAAAAAAACAATACCAACTATGATGTTATCAATTTTGGCCTCAATATAAAAGTAAAAATGTAGTTAATATTTATTTGATGTTAAATAAAAGTTGACATGTACATGGATAAAAATTTCATGGCCAAATTCATTCAATAAAACTACAAAAACGAGAAATTTAGTCCCCTAATTAGGCATATATTTTTAGTTTAGTTCTTTTTTTTAAATATCACCAAATATAAATGATAAATGTAGTTTAGATTTTGTATTAAAAAAGTAAAATATAGGTTGAAGGTATTATTCAACCATGTATACCAGATATTTAGTAATTATGATGTCCATAATTGTGGTCATAATTAATCTTTGAATTTTTTTGAATAATACAAAACAATAGATTATGACTTAATAAAACAACCATAATAATGATATATTTTAATAAGAATGTCCATGGGACCTGAAATTTAGATGTTTGAATTTATACATCTATATATATAAGTTTAAAAAATAAATTGGTCTAAGATAATTTGTTCTTAAATGTGATAATGGAATTTTAACATGGTGAATATAATTAGTGGGAAGAAAACCCACCCATTGGGAAATAAATACATTTCTATGATACTATTTAAAAAATATAGAAAATAAAAAATATTGGAGGATATATTGGAAATACCAAACCTTTATTAGGATTAGGGAGGATCTTCCGTATTGTAGTTTCAACTAGAGAGGCCTCTCCTATAAAATTCCATTACAACCATTCCTTTCAATATATTTATTTCAGTTTCATAAGTATAGTAATGTTATTTATACATTAATTATTGTTTCATTATAAAATTTTCTTCTGATAACATTTATTTAGATTAATTTGTTGTTCTTTAATTCGTTTTAATTCATTTGGTGACCCTATTCTAACCTACATTAAATTTCATTTAATTGTTGTTCCTTTATTTTTAATATTTTTGTTGATGTTTTATTTCACATAAACATTTATATTTTCCAATTCCTTATATTTTAAAAAAATCAATTTAAAAAAATATATAAAACATTTTCGTGGATGAGTACAATAATGTTTTGGGTGGGTCATAAAGGTATTGGTAAAATGTGATTGGGATATTTACATGATTTATATTCAACAAAATTAACATTATGAAACATAATGAGATATATGAAATGGTTAGGGGTCTATTATTCTATATGTATTCATTTGATTTTTGGAACCACCAACACAATACTTCATGAATCATTATATATTATATTAATAGTATTAGATTATATTCAACACCCTAGTAGAGGCCTCAATTAAATTAAAATCTTGTGGGTTTTGTTCTAAATCATATTCTGATATAGGTATTCTGTTTTTTAAATACATTTTATGGATAAAGGATATCCTAGGTCATAAATTACCAATATTGAAATCACTACAATCGTATATTAAATTAGTTTTTTGATCAAAATTTAAAATTTCATTGACTTTATACCTATGAAAAATCAACCCACCTTATTTTAAAGATTAAAAACATAATTTATTCAAAAAAATTGTTCTATAGATTAGTATTTATCATGCGTGATTCCTGAAAATTATGACAGTGCAAGTATAATTTAATGGCTTATTGGAGAAAATCAGAAATACTTCCACAATCATAGGATCCCTTTTCACATAATATTAAAAACAATGTGACATTGAGTATTTAAATCATATATAGTCATTAATACATCCTTGATTCTCTATGTATAGACTGACTAGTAAGATAAGCACATAAAATTATATTCAACCTAATGAATGATAACATCACATAGTCCTCATCTAATAAATAGGCATTTCACATGTCACTTGCATGGGTATGGTCATACACTATATCAATCTATCTCAATTTTGTGTGTAAATATCATACTCTTTATATCTGAGGAAAAACCCTATATTGGATAACATAAATTGATTCCATGATAAAAAAATACCCATCCAACCACTAATTAGCTTAGTATAAATTATAGAATAATTAAGGAATAAAATCATAAATTTTAACATTCTATGTTTCATTTCTAATCTTATATAATTATTAAAATACAATATTAAACATGAACCTCTAGTATTCCAAACACATTTTGTATTACACATTTTATATAATTCACGTTTTATCAAAGATAATAATAATTCATTTTATATCTCATTAAAATATTTCATATTATTAAAACCCATTAATACAATTTTCAATGTATATATTACCTCTTTTAATATATCCCTTAAAAGTGACTACTAGAATGGTTTATGTTTGTTGTATTTTTAATGTTTTGTAAAACACATTCCACCATGATATAATTATTGTGAAATATTTATGTTCTTATCTGATAAAAACATACACTAAACTCTATTAGTCATTAAAAATAATAAATAATTTTATTTTAATAATTGAGATACTAGGAATTAGATTCATTATATCCAACTATTTAAACATAGTATTCAATATACATTAATTCATAACATTAAATGTGATAATGTTAAATAGTTTTATTTTCTACTCCAAACTTTTATAATTTCATCATTTAATAATTATATAGAAATTTTTATTTGTGATTGTTTTTGAAACTAAATATAATTATTATAATGTTTATCTAAAAACATAGTGTAAACCTAAAATAATATCAAGTGAAATTCAATTAAATTGACATATATGATCATTTATTTATTATTTACCTTTTTGGATAAGTATAGGTACATCTTAGATGAGTGGTAGGGTGATCATGTGTCCTTAAATAGTTATCTAACACTATTTATTTATTTTAGAATTTAAAAAAAAATTCATTGAGCCTTTTTTACGAGTTATAAAAATGTATCCTTTTTTATTGACATAGAATACACATCTCTATGCAATTAATGTAAATTAGTAAAATTTGGCACATGTGTTTTTAAAGGTTTATCTCTTCTGTTGGAAAACTAATCTTTATTATGATCACATTTTACCCAGTCATGGATTCTCTTACAATATTTTTATCATCATGTACAAGGCAATTTAACAAGGATCATTCTGATACTTGGTTCACCATTTTAAATGGGTGATCTTTCATTATATTATAAATGTGAATGTAATATTTATCTATTATGTTCTTCATACATTCTCTTACGAGTTATCAGTTACACATCCCCCCTTATCAGAGTAGATTACATTTTTTTAGAGGATATCACTCCATTAACAAAATTTGAACTTCTTCATCAACTTAGAGTATTTGAAATATTTTTAAATCCATAAGAAAAAAAGAAAAAAAAAATTATTTATCTATGTAGATTTAGTTATTTTTAGAAATTGTTTACTAGAAACTCAAAAAAAACTCAAATGTGTTTGTCTACAAAAATATTATATGGAAACTTATATAAGTGACCCACCCTACTTATTCTTGATGAATTAAATCCCAAAATATCTTATATAGAACATATATACTAAATAAATCTACTCATAAATCACTATTGGGGAACAAAAACCTGAAATTGGGGTTTTCCTTATCACTAAAAAAGTATCTCATAGAACTACTACTTTTACTTTTTATTTGAACTAATATAACAGTTAGTGCAGTTGGGGCTTTTTTATAAACCAAAATTCCCCAACATTATTTTTCCCTCTTGTTTAATACATAAATGGACTGACTTTATAGTATACTAATTTCACTCCTCTATTTTTTCATCATGGGAATTGGTTCTCTTGAATTGTTAGCACTTCTTCCTCAAGAGTGTATTTCATGATTCATCATTTTCAATAGAAAAAAGTACAATCATCTCTTTTATATTTTATTATTCACTTCTCAAAAACTATGACAATATATTAATATTATTTTTTATTTGTGGGGAATTTTACAATTTTAATAAATGAAAATATTTCATACATTTCATCCGTGAAAAAACATATTACACAATAACAAAATTTTTCTCATGATCTTATATTTATCAATGATTGTCTCAAAAAGAATTATAAAAAATATATATCTTTTTAATTTACCTCCTAGTTCAATATATCTTAATGTATTTTCTATATTTGGATTGAGTTTCCATTATTCATAAAAAACAGTCATACTATATCATATTTAAGTATTATTCAAATCTATATATAACTATACCATTGTAACGGTTTTATATTGTATCATTCATGTTATGACATGAGATATTCTTTTAAATCAAGTATATGATGAAATGATATAGCCTGATGCATTTGGATGATTTTGGGATAAATGATATCTACCCAAACTGCACACTAGACTGAATATTTGACCATATTACAACAGAGAAGGGAAGGATAAACTGATAGGAAAATATAATAGTGATGTAATTTACATGGATACTATAACATATCATCCCTCTCAGATAGTGATACTAATTCGTTATAAACTTATATTCATTAGTAATTCTAGCACGATGATCTTATAATGTAGTTGGTGGAAAAATTTTAACATCTTGGTTATAAACTCATTTTAGATAGTGTTTCTATGTGTGTGAAACCTGGAAAATTTCTCTATAATTATAGTATATAAATTACGTTTTCTTACACTAATTATATATAGGGATCATTTCCAAACAAAATAAATTAATTTTTCTTACAAACATATTCTAATTCTGTTATATTCTTATCTACAGACCATTCTATTTCAATGACTCCCCATATTTTATCGTAACAATATAGAACTCATGACTAATTATATACATAATATCATGCATCTAAAAAACACAAATAATATTCTTATTTGAAATATTAATAATAATTTTTAATATTTAAAACACTAAAAATGAATGATGTGTGTAATTGCATTTTCGAGCATGTCAAATTAGAAATTATTTTACAAGAGATAATAAATTATATAGAAAGAATCCTAGGTAGTCTCTTGATGGATTCCACGGTCATTTATATAAACGGAAGAGTTTTATTAATAAAAGGGTAATGAAATTTTACATATATTAGTTTTTTATGAATAAATAATAAATAAACATCCAATAAAATAAAGCATAAATTAACAGATTTTTTTAAGCATGATCAAGCAAAGAAAATATCATAGTGATTATCCTTAATCGATTCAAGAGACATGGTTTTCATATTTTAATCCCTGTTTTATCCCAAATATAACATTATTGTGACTAATTTTATACAAGCATACATCCTATAATTTGTTTTGAAACAAAAAATCAACCAAAAACTACCGCCGATGATAAGGTTATTTTTGTCTGCCTTCATAAAAAAACTTACTAAGGAAACACATGAATAACTCGACATGTTATCCTAATTAGTATATTATTTTAATGTGTTACCATAATATGAAATTACTTGATCTTTCATGTGTTTATGTTATTTAAATCAACCTATATTAACCACACAAACACTTCGATTGAATGATAGATGAAAAAAATGGATAATGATGAGTGAAACATCACCTGAATGGGTACACCCAAACATTATCATTTGAGTTTATTATGAAATAATATTATATAACTCAATTAAATAATAATATAGGATGAATAAATAATCATATAAACCTGTAATTGAAAATATCATTCAAATATTACAAACAAGAAGCTTAGAATTTACATCATCTTCCTCTGCAGGTGATCATAAAGAGTTTAGAACTCCATTAATGGGGAGGAAGCAATGGACGTGGAGGAATCACTTACCAAAGCCTTTAAAATTACATGATTGAATATATATTCGATATTATGAGATTTATGAGTGTTTTATACGGAAATTAATAAAAATTTCAACAAAATAATCAACTTTCAACGAGACTTGGTGACTATTCATGGAAAACTTCTCCCTGTATTTTTTTGGATCGTTAAATGAAAAAAAATCATTTAATTGACTTGAAATCTAGTGGGGTTGTTGGGATATTATTTATCTATCCAATTTATGTATCATAATCACAATTGTAGTATTGAGGACTGATTTGTGGACCAAATATTCTAGTGTAATACAGTCTTCCTCAAGCAGAATTTCATTACATTTCTAGCCTCTTCTACACAGATTGTGACATTGGTCTAGTCAGATGAATTGAATCCCAATGATAATAAAATACAGAATTTTATTAAAAAAATTCACATTTGGATGAGTGCATTTAATTTTATGTTAATAAAATATAACTAGAATCAAATTTGGCCTTTATGCAATTTTAAATATTTTAGCACGTGTTAAGAACAATAATTCAATGTATATATTAATTAAAAAATAAATTTATAATTGTATACTAAAACACGTAATAAATTTAATAAAAAAAATTAACTGTGATAATATATGTTATATCACCTTGTGATCACACTACAACACATAATCCTTTGTACTCCTAGGAAAATTCTAATATGCTAATCAAAGACCGTTCCTAAATAAAAGGTGGTAAAGCTTCCAAGATTCTTTTGAAATGATATACATCATGTTGTGTTTATGAAATTATGATTCTTATAATTATTCTTCTATCAAAATAAAAATTTTAATCTTCATTTGTTCTCCCATGAACCATTTCACAACACATCTCACCTTGAAATTCTCTCTCTTCACTCTAAGAAAATGTGAAATTGTATTTATCCTCAATTCCAAAATTTCATGTGATATTAAAATATTCTTGATGTGATCCATGGTTATATATTAATATATACCATTATTCTACTCAAGAGGACTTCCAATAAGTTGTTATGATGGTTAAAGGTTGGTTGGATTTGGTGTTTTAAAATATGAGGTAAAAGAGTAGTGTTTAATCTATTAAGTATAAGGAAATTAAAAATTTAGAAATTTTTCACATTAAATGTACATTCTCAACCGCTAATATAGTGTATCACTTCCAATTTACTCTCCCTTTATTCCTTTTGTGTATGTTATAACCAATCAGTGAATAACTATGATTAAAATTCCAGTTTTCTGTTTTTTATTTTATTATGTTTTTATATAAAAAAAAGAATTTTTTTAAATATAATTTTTTGGATATTAATAGGTAAAAATGTATAATATGATTATATAATATTGATTTTGATCCCACATTCCAAAAATTGTAGGAACCCTTTCACTCCCTACATTATAATCAATCTTTTAATAGAATTCCAATAGAAACACCCTATCTTCCACATTTTCTAAAATAAAATAAAAATATAATCTATAGATGGGATGGAAAGAATAAATTATCTTATAATATGGATACCTAACATGAATTTCATGGCCTCTAAGGTTTAATAATGATAAAATATCAAGGTGGATAAAAAGAGAGGCTACATGAAAAATGGGATTACCAATTGAATGATGTCCACTATCATGTGTGAAAGACACCTGAATCATCTGGATTGAAATAGAATCAAGGAAAGTTATATTTTCTCTACATGACCTGAGAAACACAATGAAATTATTATAAGTAAGTATATTCAATTAGAAGATTTTAATCTCTCTCAAATATGGGATTTATAATGTGTTTAAATACTAATAAGCATGGGTTTCTAAAATCAAAAAAAATGATAAGAAATATTTAAAAATAATTCTATAATGATTTTCCATATCGTCATTCATTTTATATTTTATTTCAACAAAACAATAGATTATTACCCCCAATCAACTCAAGAATAAAAAATGATTTTTTATATGACATTTACGATTAATTATTATCTAAAAAATGAATAAAAAAATCCAAAATGAAAATACAATTATTATTTTTGTTTTTTTCGTTAAATTTAAATACTAAATATCACTTTCAACCCTCCCACAAACAAAAAATTAATTTTTTCTTCAGTTCTAGTTGTTTAAATAAATATAAATGTAAATAAAAGAATGGAGAAGGAATAACCTACTATGTGGTGTCATATGTGGCATACATCAGTTGTATTTCATCCACCGAATGATTTGGAAAATATTAATAGTAGTGTTTGAGACTTTTCCAATTCACATTAAACATCTATCCACTATTCTGATTAAAATCTTGTATAACACCAATATGGTAAACATATGAAATAGTGTATGGTTCGAGCCATAGGAAACAAAGCTTATCTGAGTGGAGCATTTTCCATAAAATTTACATGAGGAACATCACAAAAATATAAAACTTCTACTGATGGTTCATCTCATTATAGATATATATTTTATTTTTTATATATATCTCATCTATTAAATATACAGTTCCTTATTCACACCAGTATATGGAAGATTCATATTAAATTATTTAACCACCCAATAAGCATGTTGTTCTTGCTACATTGGAAGGTGAAGATCCTTTTCAAACACAATTCTATATGGTGAAATTCCAATTGTGGTTTTCAAAACATTATAATATTCTAAATGTTATTCATCCAAGAAAAAACGCTAATCTTTACTATTGATTTGTACAATATTTTAAAAGATTTTATTAACATTATGATTGAGATCTTTTTTTGTCCATTATTTTGTGGCTAATAAGTAGTGGATAATTTATGAAAAAACCCATACCTATGATGTAATATTTTTCTTGTAGGGATTGGAAAAATGTGAATGATGATAACTAATGGTGAATCATAGAAAACAGAACATATTGGAAATCATTGATCTCACAAAATCAACAACTTGATAGTCATTAGTCCGGGTACCCTATTATATAACCCTTTTAGAGACATAGAAAACATCTAATAAGATGTACACATATCAAAATGATTTTGGAAATGGTCACAAGAATCCAATTCCCCATGAATTAAATTCCTCACAAAAAAATTGGTTGATATGGAATTTAAATCCTCTTAGAGATATTCCCTATGAATTGGAATTTATACATGAATTAACTGATTTATGGGGACCTCAATATAATGTTGGCCACTAATTTCATGAGTCATAGAAATTTCTAAATATATATTGAAAGATAATGTGGCCCCACAATCCCAATTGTGGTAAAATCTAAATAAAGAGGTGAATTAATGGTTGGGTAAACAATGATGAATAACTAAGTCTATTGAAATTATAAGAAAGTATGGGTCACACCAAATGTACCATCACATGTTAGTCTTATTTCTCATGGATTGTGATGATATAAAATGTTTTAGTATCTTTGATGCTGCTATAAAATTCACAATGTTTTCCTATGGTAGGGTAAGGTCCATAACATCACCACGGTGCTAAGAAAGAAGGAATTATCTAATGATGAGGGATGTTTAAACATGGTAGTCCAATAGAGTGGTTATCCTACTAATGTATTGAACTATAAAATTTTACTCCTCACTTATCATTAATCTCTATGTCAAACTCTTTGTTTGAGATCATGCAATGCATGTGTTAGGGCTTAGATTTAGGTTTTTTATAGTTAAATCAAAGGGCATAATGAACAATATAATATAATTACTTTTGACCCACCATGTTATGTATAAAGGGTTTATAAAGAAAACACATTAGAAAGAAGTTCTTTTTCAGTAGAAATGTATTTTTACTTGTAAGGGTCAAGAATTTATGAAAATACCCAATGAAATGACAATCCATCTCAACCATTTTTGATAATACTAATCCAACACCAATGTTAGAGGCATCACACCTATGTTCTATGGGGAGATCCTATCTAAGAACCTGGTTCCTCATTTCATGTATTGATGTTTTTGTTTACGGTTGTATATGTGAATTAAGAGGGAAATAATTCCATGTACTAGATGAAATCTTGTTACATGATGTGACTACGAGTTACATTCCCTTAAATCCATATTCATGCTATGCAAGCCAAGTTGGCTGACCTGAGTATGGAGTGTAAGTGGAAGTCAGACGAAAAACCGAATTCAGAATATAAACGTTGTATATTAATTATTATATGGCATGTACATTTCTTTTTTGTCTAAAATTTTCAGTAGCCTCTTGTTTTGTTAGGAGGACAGAAGGGTTCACTTGGGTATTGTGAATAACTATCTCAGAAGAAGAATTGCCTCCTATTTTGTCATTTGAACTCTAACTCAAACACCATCAAAAGCATTGGAATCTAATAAATGACTTCTAGATTCCCCTTGATCCTTTCTTCATGATTTATTCTCTCGACATGTTTATCTATGTTAGAGATTTTATGCTCGTTATTTAGATCTAATCAATTTTACGACGAATTATAGGCCAATGCTTGATGATGAGAGTTGTACGATTATGAGGTAGGTGGTCTCATGCCTTTTTCTAATTGTCAATCTATTTATATATGTTGAAGTGTCGCATGCCCATTTTTTGGATGTCACTTGATTTATAATATAAACTTTATATTTCTTATTGAACATTAGGTAATAGAATAAGTATCTTATATAATGAATTAGGTTTTATACCTTGAGTAAGGGCCACCCCATGGGTGAGTTTCCCATAGATGATTATTTATGGCCATTTGGCCAAGGATGACTATGAGGAACGACTTTGTTTCCCATTCATGTGTTCTAAAAAAATTAATTGATATTATTAATGAATTAAAATTTTATTAAATTTGAACTAAATTTGATAATGGGAGATGGATGGTTTTAATTCCCTATACCATTTTTTATTCCTTTGATTATTTATGTGTAATTGGAATGTTTTCTCTAATTGTGAAACTTCCCACATGAATTTTTTAATGTCAATTCCATGTAATAGTTTTATATAAATGTGTATATTATTATATGATATGTGAGAACATGGTTTGTTTAATGTAAAGTCCATGAAGTAGTTTAATTAACTTTTTTTTCTTCTTAAATGATTATTGCCCATATGAGTTTATAAATGATAAATCCATATAATTGTTTAGTTTACATGAGTTTCTTGTTATGACTATTGTACCCATGTGAGTATTTTAAAGGAAAATCCTTATATGTCTAGTTCTATCATGTGATTATATTGGATGATTTTGTTCTTTACCTTTGCATACCTAATAAAATGTTTATGTTAATCTTAAATGATAAAAGGGTAAATAGAAATGGGTGATTAATGGATTCAGATTTGAATTTCAGGAAAGTCTCCATATTAATATTGTAACTTATACCTCAATTGTCCATGGATCTATAGAGGGATACCATGGACTAACCAAATGAAGAGGTTATATGTTAATCTATGAGTGAGCCACATATGTAGTGGTTGGCCTCATGGAGGCTTTATTTAAATTCCAAATGAATAATGGAATGGGAGATTTAATACAAGTGTTATATTGGAAATTTTTATTTGTCATAATAGATACTTGGGGCTTATTTATAGGTTCCAAGGATGTCTCAATAGATATATACTCGACCCACAACTTGACTGCGATAGAGTTCTTGAGAGGATCATCTTGATGGGATCATAGGATATAGGTGGAATTTGAACCTAGGGTGATACTTGAATTCCATGTTTGGAATGTCAAGGATAGGCTCAAGTTATAAATTGAATATTGAAATGTGATGAATTATGATATGTTTATCACTACAAATCACAATCATAGATTCATTATTCACTTATACTTTTTTAGAAAAACTCTTGATGTATCTCTTGTGGATACATCTATACAGCGATCATTGTGGCATGGCCGGATCTCGAAAATTATATAATTCAATGATATTTATTTTTTAATGAAGATGAAATGAATGTAATATGGAAACTAGAGTTTGTATGATTGATTACATTTGGTTACATCCTAGAATGCTACATTAATTATTGTATAATGCATGTTATATATATCCACTAGCAAATTATTACATAACATGGGTGAATGCATTTTTGGAATTTAGTCTCACATCCTATTTGGGACATTTTTTATGACCAAAAAGATTAAATTTTTACAGTCATTGAAAAGGGAAAGAGACCTTCTTTTGGAACGCGATATACTGCTTATGAACATGAGTTCATGGTTACAATATGAGGATTGTGATGTTACTAAGTTTCTTTTGTGCCTTCTGTACTTTTGGTATGTACATAATGTATTATTGTAGTCTAACATGATATGGATGTTTTCCTAGAACTGGTAAGATGAAACATTATATTCTATATGAAATGACATCTGGCTATTTGTATTATCACTATCCCATTGATTATTTATATTAAATCATATTACAACACATACTATCTGTATATTGTTTCTGATGTGGTATACTGTTCCAAATATAGAGTAGTCTCCCCCCGATCATCACCTATGGCCTCATTTCATGTCGCTAGACTCTGTCATTTGGAGAGATATGCTTGATTCCTTGTTTCCATCTAGGCATGGAAAACTATCAGGTGTCCTCCTTACCTGGGACATTAAAAAGTGGTATAGAGCATTTCTTTTTTGGATTCACTTATTTTTTTTTCAATGCTAGGAAGAGATAGAAATTAAATGGGATTTCGTAATAATATGTTCTTGGTAGTAACTACCCCTCATATAAGGAAAATCAAAATCATATCAAACTGAATTGCATTTTTTCATCATGACCTATATCAATTGATTTGATTTCCCTAATGGGAGATACACTAGTATTGTGTTTTTATTATTGATATCATTATGGTTTTATTTTTTTGAAACCTGATGAGATGAGGGTATTCCATCGGATTAATCTTATAGGAACTTGTTATAAATAAAATTCCATGAATTCTTTCCATTCCATTTATAGAGCATTGCTGATTTTATGTTGTTTTGATAGATGTCGTGCTAGATATTCATGTTATTGTGATAAGTACCATGATATATATGCATTCTATTGTGATATGTGTATTGTTATGTTTTATGGATATAATTGTATCGATGCAAAGCATTGGCCCCAAGACTGTATGTTCCCTCTTGGTGAAAAATTTGGTGAATTGTGTTTCGACCTTGTAGTAAATTATGTTATGATGCACTATATGTGGATGTCAATCCTTGATTTATTGATATTATGGGCCCTGAATGGATTAGAAATTTGCATACCATTGGATTAATTTTCAAAAAAGTGGGTTCCAAAAAACTTCCATGGATTTTATGTTCATAAATACAAACAATATGGCACGCGGTTCTAATAACACCTACCATGCATTCTTCTATTTAGGAAGAAAAAACCATTCATAAGTACACAACATGTTTGATGTATATAGACAATGTTGTAATTGAAGGCATGTTTAGCCAAGTGAAGGGAACATAAAATACTAGTTTTTAGATAGTAAACACCGTGTACATTAGGTACACACCTTGTTGATTGACATGACCGTAAACTGTGTTAGAAGAACATCATGTTGCAGTACATGGATTGACTAGTTAAACAACCAAGTTTGTTGAAGTACATGAGAATGAACCTATACAGGGTACACACCATGTACCAATCTTACACACAATGCACATGTGTTGTTTACATGCCGATGCTAGCAGGTGTAAATGCCCATGTGGGAGATTGAGTGTACATGTCGTGTGTTGTGTCTGTACGTCGCGTACTCAACTATTGGTACCCTTTGACGGTATGTTTCTATTTTTTCTCCCGCTTTAATTTTTTTCCCTGTGAGTACTTTTTTGATTATTTTTTCATTTAGATCGTGATGGTGAAACTCATTTAATATTCTAAGGGCTCCTAATGGGTATTTTGGTATTCTCTCTAAATAAGTATGTTCTTCATCTAGTTGCCATTTTCCTTTGTCTCTTGAGAGTGTGTCTAGAATTTGAAAGATTGGATGGGTGTTCATACAATCCTAGTTGAGACCATTTATCTATGATTTTCTTTGAGATATATCTCATGAACTATGCTTTGAGGATGTCTCCCTTGAAAGATGGGACCTTGGGGACTTTGAGGTCATGTGAGTGGATGTTAACAATAATCCCCTATATTTTTCCACAACTTATACGTCAACATACAGGATCCTGTGTATGGTGCCTTCATCATTTATATGGATACCAAGATTCCCCTATGGTATTTTTATGTTAATATGTTATCAATAAAGTCCCTTGCATGATCTATTCCCATGTTTATCATTTTGAGAATCCCAAGAGGAATTTCACACTCTTGTTAATTCTTTTGAGGATCCCTTGTAGGATACCTCCATAGCATATAGTTTGAGGATTCTATAAAAAAAATCCTCCCAAAAATTTATATATATATGGATCTTGAGTAGGATTCCTATGATCCTGTTGAACCATGAGGATCCCATGTAGGACACCTCTCAATGTTTGAATTGACTATACATGACCTTAGTAGTGGGATTTTTATAGCATCTCTCATTGTTTGAAATGTAGTCCTGACCCATGGGCAGGAAGATGGGTGTGTGCATAGAAGAAGGTGTTGACCAATCATGTTTTGATATATTTCCTTTTGTGTTGCATGATTCTATGTATCATAACACTTAATATGGGAATGAGTATTGAGTAATGCTCAGTTCAATATGTTAGAAATGAATTGGGCAAGATCAACTGCATATGAGGTCATGTGAACCTATCTATTCTTATGTGATGGACAACATAATTTGTTTTCATAAGTGTAAATGGTAGTATGGATTATGTGTATTTTAGATAGTTCCTACTTGATCCATATGGTAGTAGGATAAATTGGGGGGAAAACTATAAATAGAATCCAGAATGCGCTATTTTATCTTTTAAACATGCGGTAGTATATGTTGAGATACATGGTAACCGTTGAGTGTTAAATGATAAAACGAACTATTGAGTTTGGTTAAATATTTGAGCTTTTACCTGATGTGTATTTACTCAGGTTATCTTCATAGTATAGTGACCTGAGTGTTATGGAACCAGGTTCATCCCACTGCACGAGAGGACCTTCGGGGAAACATGAATTTTGACATGCTAGTATCTTTAATTTCAGATTTCTAGCCATGTGATTTGACATGGTGATTGTGGTTCATGAAATGACACTCATGCATTTATGTTTGTTCCAAAATAGTGAATTTTAGAGAGTATGGTTTATTTTCTCGACCTCATGGACTCTCCTAGTTAGTGAGCGTCACATCGGTTCATTTTAAAGGTGTCATTCCATATAGAAAAATCTCGATCAAGGACCATTTAAAAATGGTCAATTCTACATGAATTCTATTGAGTCTTGCATGTTCTCTTTCATATTTGTGCTTTCTTGGTAGCATGAAATTGATTCAATTATGCTTTATGTGTTGTCCTTCTAAGGAAATGATGATCATGGTTTTTCTTTGAATGTTTAATGCATGTTATCATAGAAATCCCTTAGGATAAATGCATTGTGGTCAGCTAAATGAGGTTTCTTCAACAAGTGAAGCCAAGTTTTATTTAGTTGGACAATAAATAGTGTTCAACTATCATTTTCTGTTAATACATGAATACCTTTTAGTTTTTATAATACAGCAGACAACGTGTATCCTATATTAATGGAATCCATGATTTGCTATGGGAGCATCAGTTGTACACCGCATTATAGATGAAATCCCAAGGGCTAGTGCATGATATATTTCTATGAATTTTGTTTGATGAATGGTATTGGATTAGGATTAGTTAATATTGAATGATACACTGGTCCCTATGTAGGAATGCCTTGTATGAACTCTAGACGCATGTAATTTTCCTTGACATGATCACCAGGAGGATGCCTTTATGGGGTCAATTAGTGTTCATATGTTGACTTTTGGCCTTTTAATATGTATCATTTGTATCTGAGAGTATGTACCACCTTGGTGAGTTTTGTGGAATCTGGGATGATAAATCTATGGTTATCCCAGATGTGTAGTTGGGATCAAATGTGATTCTTTACAATAGGTAATGTTTCTTGTGGGGTACATCTGGATTACACATTATCTCGTGATGTATCATTTTTTAATGATTGTGGGATGGTTTTGATATAGAGAATGACTAAACGATAGGTATGATCATAGGTGAATGAGATCATTTTGTGCATCTATTGCCTTTGTAGAAGACATTTTTTTTCTGTTGTAATACACCTGCCTTAAAATTTGAATGTTTCTAAGATAAGACATTATGTGATTGATTGGATCGTTTTATTTCCTTTTCCTCATGTATCGATTGAGTAAGATACTGGAAAAATTTGTCATTTTAAGGTGTTTATGGTATAAAAGTATGAAATTTAATTTTAGGTAATATTTAATTACTGGATTTGTTAAGGATGATTGGGTTTCAACAGTTATTTTCTATGAGTTCACTGGTATGACCTTAATCGTGTTCGGGTTCTCCCAATTAATGGAAAACCAGCCCAGTAGTGTCGCTAAAATGAACAATGGAGTGGTTTGGGGGGTTTTATGATGGTGGATTTGTTGTGGTAATGATGTAGTATGGGTTTTTTTGATAAGATCATGAAGGCTAAACATTTCCTACCAATCATGTAATCCATCAGTGTTGATGAGCTTGGGAGGTTGTACATCCATAAGATTAGATGACTGCACATGTTCCCACAGTATATCATTTTAGATATGGTATCCTAGTTAACGTCATTTTTCATGATAAGTATATTGAGGTCACTGGGTACATAGATTTTTGTGAGCACAACCTAAAAACCCTAGATTTATTGCCAGTTAGAGTGCATGATCCAGGTTCTTGGGGAAATGTTGTGAGCATGCATTCTTGATTTTATGGGTTCTTGGGAGAGAACCTTACCCCTGAACGAGTTCACCTATAAAATTAGAATCCATGAAACTATTTAGCTGGATCTATATGAGGCTTTTAATGACATAATATTGAGATCACCCCTATGTTGGCTATAGGTGGGAGAAGCACCTATTCTGGGACATCGTCTTGTCATGGAGATCACTAAGAATGTACAATTTATTTGGAAGCGAATTTCTTCTGGGCAGTCTCAATAGATATTATACTCTAATCTATCTAGATTAAATTTGGATTTTGAGGTTAGGAATAAGGTTTTCCTACATGTTTGCACAAGGTTGGGAAAAAAAATGATCAAAAGATAGGGTAAGATGTTGTGGAGATAAGATGGGTTGTTTGAGATTCTGTAGGGAGTCTGGTTTTTTCCCTATCAGTTGTAGTTACCTCAGTGGTACTGAGATATTCCTGAAATCATCCATTTTTCTTAGTTATGACGTTACTTTTCAGACTTGTCTAATTATTTCTATCCAGGGAAGGTTCAGTTATAGGTATATGCCTCCTTTGAGGATAATCCTATACAAATTGTTGATAATATCATGAAGGTTCTCCATGTCCGGTATGTTCCGATAATATAGGTGTTATAGAAACACAGTCGAATGAATGAATTGACCTTGGAGAGAGATGTTGATGTACGACTACAATGTCTATAGTTGTTCTCTTATTTTTCGTTTACACAATTAGAAGGGAAAATAAGGGCGAAATTTTTATAAGGGCAAAGATTGTAAGAAATATGTTCTTCCTTTTAGCTATGAATATTTTCTATTCAAGTTGTACTTGAGATTGTGGTTGGAAAAAATACATAATACTAGCTACAAGATTATTACATGAAGTAACTAGGGGTTAAACACCATGTAGTCCCAGTACATGCCATGTAAGATGAGCCGGTATACATGTGTATGACGTGTAAGTAGAAGTTAAAAGAAAAAGAGGATCAAGAATATAAATTCTATGTATTTATTAGTACATAGTGTTGTTTAGATAAAACAGGAAGCAACCACGTGTTTTCATAGATGTATAGTAGGTCTAACATAGGAATTGTGATCAAAAAAATTTAAGGAAGAACTTCCTCATGTTTTGATGTCCAGACTCTTATTCGAGCACCATTGGATGAATTGGAACCCTAATTTGAGTTATCAATTCCTCTGAAGCCATTTTTCAGGATTTCTATTATCTACAATGTTATTGAGGGTTGATTATTTGTTCTCGTTTTTAAAATATACTCCATTCTAGGATGAAATAGTGGCTGATAAATGATGGGTAGAGTCGTTTAAGTATGACGTAGGCAGTCACATGCCTTTCACTAACTTTCAAGCTATTTATATCTGACATATTGTTCTGCAACCATTTTTGGGGTGCCACATGACAAATAATTTACTTTGGTTTCATCCAATTGATGTTTAGTTAATTGAATAAGTGTTTTAAAGAATGAATTATATTGTATAACTTGATTAAGGGACACCCCATGGGTGAGTTTACATTGGATGACCATTTATGGAAGTTTGACCTATGATACCTATGATGCATGCCATTTTTTCCCATTAATGGGTTGTTAAAAAATTAAGTGATATTATTAATTAATTAATTTTTTTTAATAATTAAACTGGATAATGAAGAAGGGGATGGTTGAATTTCCCTTTGATGTTAATTTATTCCTTTTCTTGTTTATGAAAAATTGGAATGTTTTTCTCCAATTATGAACCTACCCATGTGAGTTGTTTAATGTAAAATCCATGTAATAGTTAAATTTACATGTGTTTCTACTAATATTATATGTGACCACATAAGTTTTTAATTTTAAATCCATGTAATAGTTTATTTTACATGTGTGTCTTCTTGTATGATATGTGCCCATTTGTGTTTAAAAATACTACAACAATGTAACAATTTAATTTACATGAGTACCTTTTTATAAGAATTTTTCCCGCGTGATTATTTAAAAGGATTAGCCTACTGAGGTTGGTTCTTTCTTGAGATTATATTCGATGCTTTTGGTTTTGAACTATTCATATATAATGAAATGATTAATTGAATCTTAAATCATAATAGGGTAAATAGAAATGGTTGAATCATGGATTTAGATTTTAATGACATGAATGGGTCCATTTGAATTTTGTGCCTCATACCTCATGTAACCATGGGGTTGTTGAGGGGTTCCAGGGAAGGACCAAAATGGAGATCATATGTTAAGATGTGACTGATCCACAGATGTAGTGGTGGGCTCAAATATGAATTATTTAAATGCTAATTGAATAAAATAATGAGGGAGTCCATGTAAGAGTTCTATTAGAACTAATTATTTATCATGGGAGATACTGGTGGATTATTAATAGGATCTAAAGATGGCTTGGTATACATATACTCTCCCCACACCTAGATTGGGACTGAGTTCTTGAGAGGATTAATCTGGACATGCTCATAGGATGTAGGTGGAATTTTCATCCAGAGTGACTCATTAATTCCATGTTTGTATTTTCAAGTCCATGATTAGGTTATAAAATGAACATTTAAATGGAATTACTTATGATGCATTTTCCATGAAGAATCACAATATTATATTTTGTCTTATCATATACTTTTGTAGATAGGCTTTTGAGGTATCTGTTGTCCTTAATTTTATATGGGGATCATCGGGCCTAGGTTAGATTATGAGACTTATGTATTTCAGTGTAATTGAATTGATAATGAACATGAAATGAATGTAAAATTAAAACCCTTATTTATAATAATGTTAACTTTAAATTACATCATAACTTATTTATTTCATCTATTTACACTTTTTATTATATATATTCACTGGCTGATTGGCAGAGACCTTGAGTGGATTCCTATTGTGATTTAGTCTCAAACCTTGATTGGGTTTTGTTTTGGGCTAAAACAGTATATAGTGTTTCAGTTTTCGATATGGAAAAGAGACATTTTATAGGTATATGATATGCTACATTGGAGAAGGAGATCATGCGACCATGCAGGGGATTTTTATGATTTTGAGATTCTTTTGTCCTTTTCTGTACTTCTAGAGATTATATATTGTATTATTGTAGTGTAACATGATTCGTATTTTTTTTAGAACACATAACTTCAAAAATCATCTTTTTTTTATTTTATTTCTAGTTATTTATATTATCAGACTTCTATTATATAGTTCTATTGTATTAAATTTCTATTTCCACTATCAGCATATTGTTTCAACTATCTTATACTCATCAAATTAGTAAATATTATACCCAATATAATCACCTAGGTCCTAACATCTAATCAGAGGCCTCTATAATTAGGGGAGATGCTCTTGAGGACATGTGGCCAACCGATCTAAGAGAACTGTCAGATGCCATCCATACCCGAGATGTTACATCACACCATGGGGGTTAGATGATAGGAGGTGATGGGAGATTCTTTTTTTTTTCTAAATTAAAATAACCCTCTAAATTTTTTATCTAAACAAACATAGAATCCTGTTGTAAGAATCATGAGAAGGTAATTTTTATATTAACAAACTCATTAGTGAATCGGTTGTATAATCCAGCTTGACCAATGAAATATCACAGCTCACACTCGCTTTTTTGAGAATGAATGGGAGAAAACTATATTAAATTACGACTTATCAACTATAATTTTCTTATTTGAAAAAACATGAACAAGAAATATCATCCACTAAACAATGAAATTACATTCCTCAAAATTTTGAATGAGATAGTTTTCAATGAATTGATAAATTAAGTAACATAGGTGTGATAAAAAATCATCAAATGACAATATTGGAATAATGAAATTATCCATACAAACTTCCATACAGTTTCCATGGTACACAAAAATTTTACTCAACATAAAACACTTAAAAGTACAAGCAGAATTACTTTGACCAAAATGCATCAACCTATATATAAATTTGCCAAATCTGCTATTAAATTTTGTATTTTATTGATCCTATTTGGATATATATATTTGAAAATAACAATAATATTCATTAAAGAATAAATAATTGGAGTTATCGTCTAATAATTCTCACATTTGGTGAATGAGATGTAGATGAAACTGTTCCTTTCTTGTGTCATGATTTATTCGATTATAGTAAACACAAACTCACCAATTTTATTCACATATTTTTGAACCAATTCATTATATTCCTTTGATACAACTAGTAATCTTGTTTTTTTGGGAATAATTTTTACTTTTCAAAACCATTGACTGAAATTTATATTTTTTATTTAAAAATAAATTTTTAGAAAAAATTGGTTAACCTCACAAGTTCATCATCAAGGATCAATGAGCATAGTAGAGAATACCAAAATTATTAAATATGAGACTATGATTATTGGAGTGGCATACCCGATAGAGCTCCTACTTAAGTGTATTAACCTTTGTATGTGGTTGACCTTGATTAAATATTTAAAATGTTTCAACATCTATTCCTAAGTATGGATGATCATTTTTTCATCAATCATACCATCATTGAATCCATGTGTCAAAATTTGATCATGTTCATCAGTCAACAACTTTTGATCCTTATTAACATCATTTCAGGCCTCACTTTCTAATATTTAGTTCAAATCCTCCTTTGCAACATAGATATGAAAAACCACTCTCGGCACTTATATAAGATATGGGAGGGATGTTCCTAGTATCATGTAATATATATAATTCTAATTTTAACATATCAAGAAGACATAGATTCTACTGGCAATGCTATTTCCATACAATATTATCCTCATCATCTAAAATTAAACAATTAATTAAATTAGATGTTATAATAAAAATAATATCATCCAATGTCCATACTATATCTTTTATTACACTCTATAAAATTTTCTTTCTATTTTGATTCCAAATAGGGAAAGAGATTGTTGTAAATAATGATAGGCAGTTGGTCAATACCTTCAAGATAGGAACATATTAAATATGGTTCATGTTTTTTGATTCTAACACAAGTGTTTTTTATATTGTGGGGAAAATATACTGGTATTGAGGTCTATGAAACTGTCCATCTACTCATGTTTATTCTCAAAATAATGAAAATCAATGTGATTGATATTTAATGAATCATCAACAACAATACACACCTCATAATGAACATGATCGTAAATTAAATAACAAAGTTTACATTTTTTCAAAACCAAAAAACATTATAAACATGAATCAAAACATAAATTATCCAAGACAGTAGAACAAAAAAACGAAATAGACTATGAGATTGGGATACAATGTTCTGTGGTTTTATCATTAGAGATCACTTCCATCAAATAGCCAGGAATAGTGGAGTGAAATTCAATGGGGTTTTTTATATCATCAAGGATATTGAAACATACCTTTTATCGAATGAACTCCATTAGTTATTTACCATTATGAACATTGATGATCATCTTTAATACTTTAAGGAATCGACATCTATTTATGAGAGGAGCATGTCCTTGGGTTCGAGTATCGTATATCATAAGAATGTATAAGTATTTAGGTAATATGATATTATTTATTATCATGAAGACATCTTCTATTACTCATGTTTGGTTTGTTATGCTCTGGTTGAAAATTTGAATGAAAATTACAATTGGTTAAACTTTGTAACATAAAAAAGAATTAGACACAAAGTAATGCATAATGTTAATATATGCACCTAAATCAATGATTGTATCAAAAAATAAAGTCTCTCATTTGGTGAAATGTATAATAAAATATCACAGATCCACGAATTTGTTTGGAATGGATAGTTGTATCAAGGGTGAGATGTTTTTTTAAAGGTTGAATCTCTCATTCCCCTTAAGTTTATATTTGTGGGTGAAAAGTTCTTTAATAAATTTTAAATATCAATAGTTATTTTTAACTTCATCCAAGATAAGAATTCTTACTTGTACCTTTTTAAATGTTTCTACGATCTCTTTTTCACTTTCATTTTATGAATTATTCTATAATTTAGAGAGTCTTTGAAGAAAGGGTGTATGAATGGATTGATTAGGGGAATCCACAATGATAACATTTTTACACTTTCTGTTTTGTTTTTCTTCTCTATAATCTTCTATGATAGGATAATATGATTTTTCAATACGGGACATTCCTATTGAATGGAATCACTAGAATTAAAATAATTTCTACCACTATTAATTGTTATAACACCTAAATTACCTTTTTTCTTTAAGATTAACTGTAGGTGGGGATAGTAGTTTTCCATAACCATCACTATTTATCTCACAAATTGTTTTTTTCAATTATCATACTTGATTTTGTATCTTTTGAAAATAATATTTCATGTTCAATTTGAAATATATGTTCTAGGATGCCATCTTCTTCGCAATTCCCTTGATGCATGGTTCCGATTTGTGAGGAGGAGGATTGTTTCGATATGAAGAGGGGTAATAATGTTGAATACCATAGCCTTGTTGACACTAGTTCCCTTTAAAGTATCTCAAGTTCCCCCTTTGTTAGTATTATGGTTGATCTTACCACCTGAGGTTTGTATTTTTCCTAACGTTCTATTTCTAAATGGGAGGTTCTTACTAAAAATGAGTCTTATGAAAGACTACTTCATTAAATTCCAATAAACCTTAATGTTAGTGGCATCGATAAAATAAGCGATTATTATGAGAGAAAATATCATAGTGTAATGGAAGAGGTAGAGAGTGTGAATTACATTGATTCATAACTAATTTTATTATAAGGGTTGGAATTTCATCAATTTTATCATCTAGTATTTTTTTCTAGTGATGAATGACTTACCTCATTAGCTCATATAGTCGGTAAAATTTCTCGAGTACAAAATTATTGTAAATTTTGAGACATGTTGGATATTATGTCATGAGTATTTTTAGGAGTTTTATCCAATAGGATTCCACTAGATAAAGAATATATTATTCAATAATCCATTGGAAAAATATCCTAATAGAAGTAATTAATTAGAAATTATACATTAATTTGTTAGTTGAAGCAAATATAAAAAATTCCTTTGAATATATCCCAATATTGATAAATGTACTTTCCATGTGATTGCGTAATGCCAATTATATATTTCCTAAGAAATACCAACCCGTATGTACAGAGGAACAACTCAAGAAAGATTCAGTTAAGGTCATTTGACCCCCAAATTATGATAGGTAGATATCATAGATAGTATTTGGGTACACCATCAATGGAGAAAGGAAAGGCCCTAAACATAAAGTGGCCCTCAGTCACATTTTGGGGTTTCATTATAAGGAATACAATGTGAATGTATTTGAGATTCATGTAAGGTAAATCACTAGGAAGATCATGGAATTTAGAAAAAAGGTGGATGAGACAGGACCTTATATCAATTTTTGTTTCTTCCTCAGGGTATTGGATGTACGTAGGTCGGTTCTCTAAATCATGGGTAATCAATTCTTTTAATGATTTATTATTTGTTTATATGTTTTTGGGGATCAATTAGGTTTACTCAAAGATTGAATTAGGAAAATTTTCGGTTTCAAAAGGGGTTCCTCAGTGTTGCATGACTATCCTACTCTAGATTAACTAATTTGTGAGTGGATGGTGATTTCAATTTTGGAGTCCATTTTAAATAGTTTTTCCTTGATCGTTTCATGTAAATAATTTGTTATATTATTTATATTATTTTTTAATTTTTCAAAAGAATATGAATACTATAAATATACATAATAAAAAATAATGTATAAAATAAAATAGAATGAAATTTTTAAAATTAGAGAGAGGGAGAAGAAGAGAGAGAGAGGGAAGAAACTCAAAACAATCCAATCAAAAGGTAATAGGGAAACATTGAAATAATAACGAAATTAAAAAAATAAAACTTAATGAATAAAAAAGAAAAAATGATCTTGTATCCCCGGTAATGGAAAAAAAAAAATTTACAAAATTTTTATCATGTTATATAAAATTGTTTACTATAATTTCTGTATTATCGCAAGAACCCTAGACTGTCTCTCAATGGAGCCATAGATAATTAATTAAAAACTTGATTTTTAACATGAAAAGTGGAATAATTTATTTAAATATTGGTATTTTTTATTAAAAAGGAAATCATAAATAAAATTTTAATAAAATAACTTATAAAGCAACAAATTTGATTTATCATGATTATCCTAGGGAAATATCATGAGCTCATCCTTCATTACTTTAAGAGATAGATTTTATATTTTTCACTCTCTAGTTTTAAAAAACTAGAAAAATATTCTTACTATGTTTAAACTAGGTTAAATCTTATTTTTTTGGTCAGAAATACAAATTTATTTGGTGACTACAACCAATGAAAGGGTGATTTTTGTTCAAATTCATAAGCAACGCTCACCATGGAATATTATGAAGTACATGACATGTTTCATAGGGTTCTTTCATATATATATATATACATATATATTTTTATATTATTTATATATATTTCTAAAACATTATTTTATTAGATAAACATTTTAGGGTTAATATTTATTTCTATAAATATTTTTTATAAAGGTAAATATGAAATGATTAATGACAAATTTTATCAGTTCATATTTTATTTCAAATAAAAGGGGCATTTATCAACACATTATAAAAGGCATTCATAAAATCCATCCCTAGATTTATGAAATTTTGAAATAGTTTTTTATTGTAAAAAAATTATAAATTTATATATTCTTTAAAATAATTAGACATGAATTTAAGACTATTATGAAAATTATAAAGTATAATTTATAAAATCATTGATTTTATATTGATGATATTTTTTGAATTTAAAATAATTATATTTGGTGATAACTTTATTTACATAGTTTATATAGATTTTTATGGGAATGCCAATAGATATTGACTCGTACAGTTTAACAATGATATTTTGGTATGAATGTTTATAAAAAATATATATGGGATGATTTTGAATTATATATATGTTTTCTGGGGACCATTATTTTCATATAGTAGTAGGAGATGAGGGTTGGAAAGAAAAAATTCAATAATATCATTATAAATAATGTGTTATATTCTATAAATAAATAGTATCAGAGGAAAAGGTATAGGTAATATATAGAAATAATTACTCTTGTAATGATAATGGCAGGAGGTAGAAAATCCACATGTATTTGGTTTATCAATTTTTTGGTATGAAAATGATACATATAACATTTTTAAGTCTCTTTATACTATAAAAATTAATGAAAAACAATGGCATGTATGGAAAAAATCAGAAAAATATAATATGAAAGATTAATTAATGAATTAACGTTTACGGATTAGAATTATATAGTCGTAAAATGTTAAGAATTGAAATTATATAAAAAAAAATTGATAACATATAAGAGGAAAAACACAAGGAAATTTTCTTAAAATTTAGAAGTATTACTTCTAGAAATGTAATCAATGATCTTAATGGGTTTAGTAATGGTAAAAGAATTATGGAATTTCCAATTCATAATGGCGTATCTTGATAATGTAGAGATAAATAGAAAATATAGTCAATACAAAACCATTTAATATTTCTCTGAAATATTGTAATGATAATAAGAGAGGATGATCTAAATATTAGTTATCAAAAATATGACTTATAGGGATAATAACTATAATTTCTCCACAAATTAAAATGTTTGATCTATTTAATCATAGTCATGGTAAACTAACACATATAGACATAAAACACATAATATTTTCTATTTAAAGCATATAATTTAGTATCAGAAACAAATGGTTCTTGACATGAGGGTTAATGCTACTATAATTCCTAATTTCTATGTCTATTGTTTGGGTGGTAAGAATATTAGACACTTTTATGTATAATATAACCCACTGGTGACAATAATGTAGCAATATATGCTTCTAATGTGGAGGGAATTTCATTACATTGGGGGGAGGATTTTTTGCCTTCTTGAGATGTGTTGAGATTTAATAGATATTATCTTGATGTTATAATGGTTCTAATGATATTTTTCCCATAGTGATGTTGGGATATTTATTATGTCAATATTCACATAGAATATTCATGATGGTGAATTTATTTCATATGATGATAAATTTTCATTGGTTATGTAACTGATGGTGAATTAATATTTTAAAAAGTTCAACATTCTTATATACTATAATAGTATAGATCATTGGGTCCCATTTAATTGTGAGTACTTGGTGTTATAGGTAGTATAGGGGGGAGGTGGTAAATCCAACGTTTGTATACTTCTACAAAATAGAGTCTTGATCTTATTTTTTTGGTTCATATCATTAATTGTTGTTTGAGGAGTAAATGGTTTTTGGGAAGAACCAGAGTAATTATGAACCGAAAATTTACATTATATGAAGGAAATATTAATGGTGTAAATGATATGATATTATATAAGATCTAGTAATATTTATTTTTACTGTTTATTATACTTGAGTCATTATGACATGAAGAAACCTTTCACCATATTAATTGGTGGACACAAAAATTTTTCATGATGAATTTTTTTTATCACACTAGGAATTGGTATTTTTTTGTAATAAATTAATACAAAAGATTAGATAAATTTTCATTTTTCATTATATTTCTCCTAGAACCATTTTGAAAATAATTTTTATTTTGGATATCCTGACCCACTTTTTGCCGGACATTTTCATCTTCTTTAAGATATAAATCCCTTATGATCTATGGTGAGAAGTCATCATCATATTGGTGTTCTTGTTTGTTTTTTATCCTACTTGTTTACTCATACCTATTATGAGACATGTATCATGACTAGTTTAGAGTGAAGATACGATTGAGAAGTCTAATAGTTCTCAACCCAGTATAGTTTTTAGTGTATTCATATTAGACCAAGATATAGGAAAAATGTTTCTCAGGTAAATTTATTATAATTGAAAATGTATTGGAGTTTTATTGGTGATTGATATCTGTATTTTATTATTATATTATTATATTTACATTCCATTTATGATATGGGAAAGAATATGATAGATTTAGTAATTCTTTTACTTATATATTTTAGGTAAGTGCCTTTTTATATAATGATACTTGGTCATATTGAGGCTACTTCCTTATATAAATGTATTTTATACCATCAATTTTAATTTCAAAAATTTGTACTACTAATGATGGGATTCAGGAGTTATTGACATTTCATGTGCTATGCCACGAGGGGTTCCTAGTGGTGTATGGATGTGATAAAAATGAAATATGTGAATTTTTCCACTGGAATACTAATATATTATTTTATATATTATATATTTTTTTAGAGATGAAACAAAAATAAACATGCATCCCCTACATAGTATATTTAACACCTCATATAATGAGATAAGTATTTATACATTTTATGAATGTGAGTTATTCATCCCGATTAATGTAATTTATTATGCTCAATAATTTTTTCTTTTATTCATTATATTTTTTATTCCCGTTTTCCATAATATATTCTATTAGATCTAAGATTACAAAAGAATGATTATGAATTAATTATTTAATGGAAATGACTACTGATTATAGAAGATAAAAATTGGAGACTGATTTTCTTAGAAGAAGATGTATTTTTCATCAACTGGGGGAATCTATAAACATTTATAGATGTGGATTTAAATTTTCTAAAAAAAATATTAAATAATTTAGAAAATTATATTAATGATTTTTTTATTCAAATTATTCATAGAGGAGACTATTGTATGATTGATGATGGTTGGTAAAATATATGTGAAAATCCTTTTCTAGTCAACAAAGAATTTTTTATGAATAGGATATTCATACATAATATGGATGAAGATAAGCATTTAATTGACCATGTTAATGAATTAAATATAAATAAAACCTAGTTTATTTTAGATTAAATTTACTTTTTAAATGAAATAGATCATTACTTCCCTTTTCAAAAAATTATAGAGATTAATGATGTAATGATAAAAATGGTTAGTACTTATTATGGAAATACAAAATTGAATGAAAATGTGGTTAACAATTTAATCCTATGTAATATTATTCTCAAAATATAATTGTAAAATTTATCTTGAAATTATATAAATATTGAAGTTTAGTGAGGATCCTTGAATTAGGGAAATTTGAGAGTTCATTCAATTCCAAGATGACGGATCCAATATAAAAACAATGGAAAAGGTGGGGAATATAAGGGTTGTGGGATGAAGGGACATGTAAAAATGGGATATTATCTAATTACGAATGATTAATGTAGTTAATTAGTGTACACTACTATCGAATGATATCAAAATAAAATGATGATTAGTATTGATAGTCCCATGGTGTTATATAATGTTATATATATTCCAATAATTAAAATAAATTCAATATCTATTTGATAGGTTTATGATAATGGATATTGTGTCTTATTTTTGGGGTATCATGAAAAATCACAAAGCGTTTTAGTGTTACTGTATATGGTTTGAAGACCACAACATTTCATTTGATAAATGATTCAAAGAAAATTGTGACAACATTAACATTAGAGGAAAATTCAAAAACCTATCACAATAGTTTTCTTCATTAACTTGAATAATAATTATATTTTAATTCCCCATATATGAATATTTCCAACTAGTTATTCAGGGACAATAATATCATTACCATATATTTTGGTATGCACATTCTTTGATTGGACACTAAATCCAATAACCATGTACTCCAAGATGTGTTATTATATTTTTATTAACAAAAAATTCATTCACAATCCAAAGGAAACATTAATTTAAAACATTTATAAACTTATTAAAGTGCATCCATACTAATAATGGTCACATAGAAACTAATTTTTTCTCTAATGTATCATGATACCAAATGAAAACACATTTGTGATAAGAAATAAAACAAATATCATTTAGTGAGAATTTATAAAAAAACCTTATTTCCAAATATATATTTTTTGAAATTATATTTATTTACAACATTATTCTGAAAATAATATTTCTTTTCTAAATATTTTATAGATGTGAAAAGGAAATTATTTCCACCCTTTATAAAAAATATACTTTACAAATTCTTTTATCCATGGAAAAAAATTTAAATCATCACCTAGTTTTTAAATCACAATAGCATCATCCATGTTGTTGATTACTCAACAATTATATCCAAGAGTCTCGAGATCAAATCCATGTAGAGACAAATTTCTGGGTTATATAGCATCACTCTGGAAGGCATTGTAGTTGGTATTGTTCAATACAATAATAGTAAGAACTATTAGTCTATTTTGGCTTTAGGGCCATGGTTATATACTCAAGTCCTTCAGGCATATCAAGGGTTTTGGGCCAGTAATAATTTCAGGACACCTCACGGATAATAGGGAACCTCAAAGACTTCAGTCCACCTCATGTTCTATAGGCCACATGAAATTGTGCTTAAAAGAACCAGAAAGTCTCAATAATGAGCAATGTCCAGATGAGGATTCCAAGCGGCACATTCAGTAGAGCAAAGATAAAAGATTTTGAAGAATTAAAGGGTTATAAAATTTCAATCAAGACTAGGATGTGAATGAATGGTATTCTTAGAAAAAAAAATAATTGAATTTGGATAGCTGACATCATGATGTTGACATTGAGGATGGGCATTTTTAAGTTGTTATAGTTTGGATGAATTATTAAAAGTCGATCGTGTCATGTAATGTTATGAAGCCTTTAGGCCATGTAAGAGTTACCCTTAACCCCATAAAAATGGGATTGTAAAAAATGATTGAAAATTAAAGGGCATTGGGCAATCTGGGTAATAGCTAAATTTCAAACCATGTAATACCACTGAATTAAATCATTACCACAAATGTCAAAAATACCATATATTTTTGATGATTCCATCCATTATTTATGAGTATTTATTATCATATAAGACAATATAATATGAAAATAAATAATATTTAGTGATAAAAAATTAATGATTTTAAATGATCATCGAAATCCAAACCCAATATATAACATATTTTATACCTTCACTTAAATGCATACTTTAATATTTTACTATTTTATCATCATCAATTTTGGACTCAAGGGTATTTACAACACTAATAAATCATATAATTTGTATTATTTACCTTTAAGTACATATGAAAGGATTTATATGACATATTAACATACACAAAATCTCTAATGGGATTATTTTTACTATTGAGGTATTTGGTTAAATCTCACAACCATTGACTAGGATTTATATAGTGGATGAAATTTCCCTCATTGAATCCACCCTTAAGATTCAATGTCCGCAAATATCTATTAATATACCATGTTTCAACATTAAAAATTAGTTTTTATTTTTATAATTTTAAATTTTACGTAATCTCAGTATGTATACATCACATGGTAAAGGACATACATTTCACTGATTAGTTATCCACCCAATATAAGGAGATTGAATAATATTTTATTAAATATATTCATGTTTATGTTCAAACTAAGCTTTCAAAACCATTTTAATTTGAAAAAATAATGAAATGAATATCTAGACCATGCCATAGAGGTTAACCATTCTCTCATCCTAATAAACATAACAAATAATAGTGATCATATTATTGGAAAATGAATTTATATCAGGTAGCATCTGAATATTTCCATTAAAACGACATACCATTCATGACTATAATATTGTTTATAATGAATTTTTAATATACTTATCATACTGAATACCAATTTTTTTCTATGTATATTTTTCAATATTCTCCTCATGAAAAATTGAAATATTTTGATGGCATCAAAATTATATTTTAAATTCATAAAATAAGTACCTGGATCAATTTACTGAACAAATACTTTATGTATCTACTCATTAAGGGATTTATCTATAAATTAATGTTTTCTTCTTGTTTGATAACATTTTTATTATGTTTTTATAGTATTCTTATAAGTCACTACTATTATGTCATAATTTTTTTACGATTGTTCTAAAATCTTGATTGGATAATGTTTTTATTTTTTTCAATAAAATAATCTTTAAACAATGTAGTTTAATTATTTAATATCATTTAATAAATAATACTAGTACATTTTCTCCTACTAAAATGATTACTCACTTTGAATTATAATAAATTAAATAGATGTATAAGATCTATATTTCATGATTACTAATATCTGATAAAATTGTATCATAATTCATAACATTATCTTGCTGAAAATTATGTCATTAATATAAAATGTGACTCTTATATGATTTATTTGGATAACTATTTATTATATTATATCATATATATTATCTCAACATGATTCCCTGGGTATCTTAACCATTTGGGTTTATCAACTAACTAAAACCCAAAAATCCCAAAAAAAATCATCAAATATTTATATGGGTCACGTTAAACTAACTTTACTTAAACAAGATAGCATATAGCTACATTATGTTATATATTACTGATACTGAGTTATCATGTTTTTGAATGTTGTATCTTGTAATTGAATTTGACGCTTAGTATTTTTATACTGATGTTTTTAATATCTCACCATCTAATATTTCATATTACCTTTATATGCATGTGTGTTTATATTGATTTTTTTTAATCCCAATTCCTTATAACATGTAAATATTTATATACCATCATGATCATTTAATCTTTAAAAAACTCATAGCTTTTTTACATATCCTATTTTAAAAAGGTAATTATATTTAAACATAAATAAATGAATTTTAGGCCCATGGAACATTAAACCCATTCATATAAAGTCTATGAATTATATGAAATCATAAATCACCATAAGAATAAGCATTGTGTGATAGAAAAATAACCCCTTATTTTTAGAGATGGTCTATGGTCTCAAACTAGTGATTAATGTCCCAAAAACCATTATTTTTTATTCATGTGAGACTTCAATGGCACCAAAAATTATATTTAATTTCATAACCTCATTATAATCTAAATTAAAGATATAATAAATATAAATCAAATATCATACATAGCATATAGCTATTAATATTCATGTTTGACAAATTATAGAGGAAATTTAACACTCTAAGTAAAAAACATACAACCATTCAAAATATAATATTTATATCATTGAATAATGTATGGAATAAGATAACTAAATTAATAATTCATAAATATATACATAATATTAAAAATTATTTAAAATTTATAAATAAATAAATTATAAATAATTTATAATTTAGCCACACATTATATAAATTCCAATACAAAATAAATATAAAATCATTATGTTTATTTATAATATGAAATTTAGTTTATTATAAATTATTTTTTATTATACTCTAATTGGTGATGAAATTTCTTCCTTAATCCTTTCAAATTCATCCTTAGTGATGTAGTAACAAGGAAGGGTCATAGCCAGTGATTCTCTTGCAACATGTGAAAACACAATATCCTATGTATATTCATAGTCCAAAATAAAAGATAAATATCTATTATTTCATTCCCATTCAGTCATAACATCATCATATAAAGGGGATAGAGTGTTACGTCTTAGTCTTCCAGCTTGATTCTCCCCATCTTCTTGATCTTTCCAATCATCAAGCTTCCACTCAATTAGATTTATTATTATATTCTTCTCCCACTAATCTTGAGATATTAATCTAACATAATCCAACAATAGTACATGAACTATTTTAGAACCCATTGAATCACTCAATTCAACTATTTTCTCTTCTTCCCCAGTAGCAGCTTCAACTTGTTTAGGAGATTATACATTCTTCTCATAATTCAATTTATCATCATGCAATATTTTATCACCTTGATTATCATTTGGACGAATAAATCCTTTATCACTTCCAGTACCTTATCCATTCTTATCATTTCCATCATTTACATCGTCATCTTCATAACCTTCATCCTCTTCTCCACTTTCAGACCAACATCTATTCTCTTCTTCTTCTCGTTATTCTTATTCTTCTTCTATAGAATCGTCTTCTGAGACATTTGATCATCTCATATACACAACTATGCCATATTATTCATTTCATTAATCTCACGTAAAATTGGTTCTTTTAAAGGTAGTGTATGAGGTGGAATGTGATGTACAATGTTTATTCTCCTAGGGATTTTAGTAATTTCTAGGTCACTCCTATAATCAAAAGCAGACCCTTATTCCTTATAAGGTGTAACATCTTCATCTTCATCTGAATGGATAGGTTCAACATATTATGGTCTTAGACAAGGGTCCACTATATCTTTTGGACTAGTCAGATAGTAAAAAATGTTGATTTTCTGATAAAAATTTTCTTCATCTCCAACCAATTCATTTTTTCAAGGATTCTATGGAATGTTTTTTTTTCATACGTATTATTTCAAACAGCCACTACAGGTCGAAAATGTCTCCTCATATTTACTCATATAACCTTTAACTTAAAGCATGGAAGATATCATCTTTTGTATAAAAAGGGAATTGGTCATGCAATACAGCTTGATCATTTCACCTATATATACTATCAGATAACTTTATAGATTAACTTTAAATCATTTCTTCAATAAATATACCAAATATATGTCATTATAATTCAACGAAGAAAAGTCTCTATTCCTATGAAAAATTTTCAGATGAATAAACTTAAACAATAGCCTGCATTCACAATCACGTTTAATAGATATAGGCCTCATTTTCACTTCATTTAAAGTCAAATCTTTTATAGATATCTCATAAAATAACATGTCAATTCTAGGTGAAAATGTTCCTTGTTATTCATCATAGATTCCCTCATGAGGTACCATACATAATTAGTCCTGATGCCAAGAAGAAAATGAAATTATTTATCCCTTCTAAAATTGACCTAACCACGAATACCGCACATCCTTCAATAAGAATCTATGTATGCATATAAATTTTTTTAAAAATTCTTCAGGCTGTAAGGCCTCTCATTATATGAGAACTACTTTTTTCATCCTTCATTATGAAACATCCTTAACAACAAATACATGCTTTCCAACAACCAGTATGAATGAGATTACTTTTCAGGTGTTGCTACAGGATTCACAAGATATGGATTTATTGTATGAGATTTTCTCAACACTTATTTCATATTTTTAGTGGTTCATGATTTATCTTCAGATCCTCCTATGATACACATTTCTCTAAGGATTATAAAGGTTCAGTTTACTATTTTCGAGGTGAGTGGTTGAGGTATAGATCCATGATAGGATGTGGTAACTATTAATGGTGAGGGTGACTAGTATATTATATCAAATCAAATTAATATCAATTAGTTCTTAGAGATCTCAAATTAGTAAAAAGAGTTTAATGAAATAAATGAAACAACATTTTTTTGGATAGAACATTAAATAGATAAAATAACGAGTTCTATCATTGTCAACATGAAAATATCAGCATGAAAATATTGTTGTCATCATGATAAAGTGTTAGTGTCATCATGACGAGGTGCCGATATGAAAAATGTATTTGTGTAGGCATGTAATTGTATGTCTTAAATTTATATTGTTTTAATTACATCTACATTATTTTTTTACAAAGAGTAGTCAGCAAAAGGACCTTATAAATTAATCATCCCAAATTCATGTTTAATGGAATTCATTCTTTTTGAGTACCATGGATTTTTAATATGTAAACAAGATGATATGAACTACCAATAAACTCTAGTGTTATATCACATTTTTGATAATGATATCTACAAAAGTGATGTCTGACATTTATTGGATTTGTTCTAGAATGAGAAACAAGATTCTTATTGATGATAATAGCACTTGTATTATCACAGTTTATAAGGACATTTCTAAATTGATATCCATATTCTAGTAATGTGTGTTTCACCAAAAAAAACATACCATAATAAATACTAGTAGCTATGTATTTAGTTTAAAATGTATATAATGCAATACAACATTTTATTCTTACTTTACCATGAAACTAGAGACATTCACAAAAAGTGAGATGTTTTAAAGGTTCACTTTCTTTCTAACATAAAACCACCAAAATTAGATTCAGAATAAATAACTAAATAAAAAGGATTTCATCAAGGATAAAGAAATCCAAAGTATTTAGAATATTAGATGTATTGGAAAATACTTTTAGAAGTAGTTAAATGAGTGTCTTTACGATTAGCTTGAAAAATATTGCATATACACACACAAAACATAATATCAAGCTGGCTAGTTGTTAAGTAGAGTAAAATCCCAATCATTCCTTTATATGTGGTTTAATCAACAGATTTACGATTCACATCGTGACAATGCATACAGGTGGCAGTCATTAGAGTTTCACTAATTTTTATACCTCAAAATCCAAACCCTTCAAAATATTATTTTTATATTTAATTTTATTTAGAATAATACATTATTTATTTTGAACGATGTGAAATATATGATAAAAAATTATGTTTCCCCATTAAACTCATTATAATATCACTTCTCATCATTTTTTAAAAAACAATACATGATGAATTATTTGATATTTTTAAATAATATCATCTATATAGATTTTAACAAATCGAACATCCTTAGAAATGATTTTTATAAAAATATTAGTATAAGATATACCATTTATAAATCTATTTGAAATAATAAAACTACTATTATGATCAAACAAAACTCTTGGATCTTGTTTTAAACCATATAAATCCTTTTTTAATTTAAAAACATTCTTTGAAAAAATTAGGATTCGTAAAACTAAGAGGATTTTAAAAAAACATCAACAAAAAAATTTCAATTTAAAAAGTCAATATTAACATCAATTTTATATAGTTTGAAATTGAGATGAGTTGCATATGAATGTAAGATTCAATTGTCCTTGAGTCTAAAAACAGATGAAAATGTTTAATCATATTTAATTCCATCTTCTTGACTATATTCATGAGTAACCAATTTAGCTTTATTTATAGTTTTCTTCTAAATACCCATTTAGACCCTATGGTCAAAGTGTATTTAGGTTTGTCCACTAGATTTCATAATTTATTTCTTTCAAATTGATTCAATTCTTATTGCAAAGAAATAACCAAAAAATTATTTTTGATTCCATCATTAATGCTTTTAGGTTCATTCTTTGACAAAAATTATTGATGTTCAACCTAGATTCTCAGAAAATGTCTACTATGCATCCCATTATCTTGTTCTATAGATATAACATCTAGAGAATTGTTCTTAATGATTCTTGTTGGTCTAGAAAAAGAATGTATAGTTAGTTTCATGTTCATCATCAAAATTTGGATCATCATAACTAGAGTCTAGATTTTTTAGAACTGTATGATTTAACTAGTTTATTAATAGAACAATACGATGAGTTTGTATTTTTCATCAAATTGGATAGATCATTTTCAATACATTCTTGTGAGGTCTTGGATAATGTGAATCTGTATCATAAAATTTTACATGTACTAATTCTTCCACACATTTGTATCTTTTATTAAAAACTCCAAAGGCATAACAAGAAATTGAAAATCCTAGAATGATTCCTCTATTACATCTGGATGACAATTTAACAAGATTTTAATTTTAATTAATCATATAAACATTGCTAACAGAAATGTGATGTATCTATATTTTTGTTTCCTACCATTCAATAGCACATAGGTGGGTTTCTTAAGGATTAGCCTGATTAATACTCTATTAATTATATAAAAATCCATATTGAATGATCATTACCAAAAATAGACAATTAAGTCATATTCATTACGAATAGTCTAGGCTATATCTTTTCAAGATTAATATCTTATTTCGGAAACATAATTATCTTGGAATTCCGTAGCATAATAGAAGTAAAAAATATATCAATTTTGTGAGAAAAAAGATTCCAAATCATGGTTTTCAAACTCACATACATGGTCAATACTCATAGTTTTAATACTAAGACCACTTCAGATGTCTAATATTCTATAATACTAGATAAAATGATGGAAAACATAAATTATGTGAGATATGAAAAATGCCAATGTATTTCTATAAAATTAAACTACTAAAACATAGAAATACTACTTCCCATTATGACTATAAACTATATATGGTCCAAACAAATCCATGTGAACCAACTCAAGATGTTGAGAAGATGAAACATATTTATTTGGATTGAAATATATTTTATAATTTCTATCATTTTGATAATGATTAAGTAATTTTACATTTGGAAACTTAGATTTGTTTAGATATTTAACTAGTCTTTTCTTAATGAGAATTCTAAGTGAATGCATATTACAATGTCTTAATCTCTTATGCCAACGCCAAGACTCTTTATAAAATGATCATAAAAAAAGAAAAAAATTGAGACACTAAAGAATATATGTTAATACCATACTAATTTTAATATCTAACAGCAGTCAATACTAACACATTTTTAGAGTTAATGAAATTTCATACATCATTTTCATATTTTACATTAAAAACATCATCCCTCAACTGAGATATACTAAACATATTATACATTAATTAATCAACAAGAAGTAATTGTAAATTAAATTTTAATTAGAGATACCAATATGGCCAAGACCAATTATTTTTCTTCTATCATTATCAGCAAAGATGAGATGACCACCACCAATATTTATAAGAATCTTGAATCATTTATAATCTATTATCATGTGCCTTGCACATCCACTATCAAGTACCATATACTTCTACATGATCTCTTCAAAAAACATTCCTACAAAAAATACTAGATAAGAAAATATTTTGGAACCCATATTTTTTGGGACATGTAACATTATTTATAAGAGATTTAGGAACCCCCATTAGTTTCATGGGTTTTCTATAAACAATGTGTAATGTTTTGAAATAAAATTAATTTGGTTCAGAAATAATTGAAATACTATAATATGCTTCATGGCTGAAACATGCAAAAAAATTTGAGAACTAGGAACAAAAGTATATTTTCCAGAGTTAGATACAATGTTGGTTTTGAAAACATTTATTCTATCAGGGTGATATCCCATACCACTAGTGTATTTTTGATCAACATATTTACCAAGAGATAGAACCATGATATATTTTCAATTGGTGATATTTTCTAAAAAGTTTTCTAATTACTCATTGGACAATTTAAGATCATTGTTTTTATATTGAGATTTAGAATTCTTTTCTTATTCTATGGTATGATAATATTTCATTTTTTAGTTAAGAGAATGATATTTATTTAAAGATATATAATTATCATTTAATTAATTTTTTGAATATTTATGAATTTGTAATTTTTCAAACATTTCCTCATTAGTTATATTTTCAGAATAACTTTCATTTCAAGAATAATAAGAATGTTGTTCATGAGAATCAATGGTAATCTAAAATGTGTTTTACTTGAAGCACATGTTTTCCATGATACATTTCTCATCATGTGATGACTTTGACTCATCAGAGCTTTATTCAGATGCTCTCTAGTTGTCTTTTATTTCCTTCTTTATCTTTTTTCTTGGTCATCATATTTCTTTTTTTATTTTATCTTCAGACAATCCTCCTTTACATTTCATTTTTCCTTACATTCATAAAAATATTAATAATTTGATTTTTCATTCACTTTGAAATGATTTTTCTAATTTCTCTATTTAATATATTGATATTTGTAGCTAGGATTCATGAGTAACTTCATCTTTCTATAAAATGTTATAAACCTTTCCAAAAGTTGATTCATTTCTTCTTCATGATCTAATGGTGAATCGTTATCATTTTTAATGTGAGAATGTGTTTGAATACTTTCATTTTCTAAATGTTTGGAAGTACTAGTTTTGAAATACACTGACCTTATCTTTGGTTCATCCTCCTCTTCCTTGTTGACATTAAATTATCCCTCATACATCATTCACTTACTTATAAACTCCATGATTGAAAAATTACTATTATCACTTGAATGTATAATTAATACCAATGTTCTCTCAATCATTTATGTATAGAAATAAGTAGAAGAAGTATTTGTTATTTAGAATCCACAATTATTCCAAGAGAACCCATTGTATTGACTATATCATTGAATATGAGATATATATTAAAAAGGGTTTAATCTAGATTCCTCTTGAAATTATCATACATAATAATATATGTATTACGTATCGTTTATTTCGCATTAGTGGTTTCTTCATGTGAAAAAAAGAATGTATCACAACTTTATTAGGCATATATAAAAGTAGATATTTTAATTAATTATTCATTAAATATAGCACAAAATTCAGAATTAATATCATTAAAATTAATTTTTTATGAAAATATTGTAGCTTCACTCAATGTATTTCCATCAGTCTTTAGTATTTCATACTTATCTTCTATTATAGTTCAAATATCAAACCACAAACTTTCTAAGTTCATTTTCATTTTAAAATATTATTGTGCATAATTTGTATAATTAATGATGGGATGTTTGATGGAAGTATCACCTTTCTATCAATTATCTATAATAAAGGATGAATACTGGAATTTTAAAGAGCTAAATATTTAGAACTAACAGAAATTTATTGATCATTTATCCAAAAAAAATCACAGTTGAAAGTATTTATAAAATATTTTTTCAAACAATTGATACCAAATTTGGGTTAATGTATGTCACTATAGAAGGTGTGGAGTTAATTGAGTTCCTGTGAAAATATCCTCTGAAGAAATTAATTTGAAATAATATCCTAATTTAAAAGCATGATAACCCAGTTAATCAAAGTAGTAAATTTATAAAAGATTGATTGTTCAATTAATTTATCATAATATTGACTATTTCTCAGTTATAATAATATGAGATATTGATATAACATTTGAAATTAATTTAATAAATAAAAAAATTTAAATACTATCCAAGACTAACTATCAAAGTGAAACTTATTTTTCTAACATCTGAATTAATAAAGATTAATCTAAATTTCAAAAAATAGAGGATTAAAACACGAGGATCAGTATTAAGACAAGACATAGTCCAATCCAATTGGTGTTATATTTCAACCATCAAATATATATATATATATGAAATTCATTGATCCACACACTAGATCAGGGTTTACACAACAATATATGAACTATCAAGGTCATAAGAGCTCTACCACAGTTCTCTGTGGCATCTAAAATAGCCAGATCGCACAGGACCTCTAAATAAATTATATGTGGGATATAATAGGTGTAAACAGATTTTTCTGTGAGGATATTTTATATCCTTCTATTTAGTGAAGGATATATTGTGTGTTTAGTATAATGATACACACACTTCTCGTAATGTATTAAAAATGAACAAAACAAAGAAGTAAATAAATAGATTGAGTGTATAAGGATCTATGACATTTGAAATTAATCTATAGACTCATTTGATGTAGATGTTTTTATTCTTGAGTCCACATATAATATCAAACAATAAAAATTGATTGTCATGAATCATTGTGTTCTAATTTTCTAGGAATTCGAAGTTATATTCCTTTGGATCTCCTTTGATTGTTGTAGTGGTCTTGGAACATTGGTGCACAACATGTTCTACTTTTTGTTCAGTCATAAATAATGTAAATTCCTCATTTGTTTTTCGTCCTTTTGTTCACAGGTTATGTATTAGTTCTTCCATGATTCCATTACTATATTCCTACATGTATTTCCTACTGCTCTCATGATTTTCACTTTTATATTCAAAAATCCATAAATAAGAAAGATTGGGGTAGGTTGTGTACCTCGTACATCTGACATCCCAATTAACATTATTTTTAAAAAGTAGTTATTTAATCAGAAGCATTAAAATATTCAAATATAACTATTAATTATAATATTAAATAAAATAAAATGTGAATATATTGTCATTGAATCCATTTTAGGTGAGTAATTCTGTTAGTGACCCCTTATATCGGTGAGTCCTTATATTGTTATCAGGGATTCATTCTATCATTGATTCATTCCTCTTGTATCTCTATACGTCAGTGACTGAATACATTGATGAAACACTTTTTTCTATCAGTGAGTAATTTATTCTATTAGTATCTCATTTTTACTATCGTCGAATCTTCCATCGATGAGTTAGTCTCTACTGTCGTTGAGACATCCCATCTTGTTGTGATACATTCCTTCTGTTGGTGTCTCAGCTGAACTGTTGGTGATACATTTACTCTGTTAGTATCAATGATTTTGTTTGTTCTATCAGTGTCACACTTGTTCTGTCTGTGTGAGTAACTCATACATAGTCAATTTTTTTATATTTTAAATATAATATAAAATTAATATTCATATAATGTGTCAAATACATAGTTGATCATATATAATGATATTTAAAATTATTTAATATAAAATTAACATGATTGAATTGATTGAATATGATGTGACATGATTTGTAAATATTAGAACCATAGAAAGGAAAAAAAAATTTTATAGGTGAATAATAAGTGTTATGTTATTTAATTATCAACTTTTTTAATATTCATTTCAATCCACATAGAATTACATGAAAATTAATTTTTCATTGTGTAGATTACTGCCTCCACAATTTTACGCCTATTTTCATAATGATTTTTTTTTCAATATATAAACCACATAAAATATGATTCAAAAACCTAAAATCATAACAATATAATTATTAATATGATATAAAGGCTTCCAATTATTCTTTAACAACACCCACACATTGAGATATAGCTTGTTCATCAATTTGTCAGTTTTACTACAAACATGAATATTTTGATAAAACAATATCATATTTTGATATAAGAAAATAAATAATAATATATTATTTATTCATACTAAATTAAATATATTTCTTTGGATTTTGAATTGCTATATAATGATATTATCATATTAATAAAATATCATATTTAATTGCTCAAATTACTAAAATATGTTGACACCAATTTAATTTTCATAAAATCATATTAAAGAACTATATAAAAATTATTTATCTTGTGAAAAAATGTTCCATATAAAATTTGACATATAATAATACATTTTTTAAAGAATGTATTTAATACACATAATTTGATTATTTAGGATGATTGGCTCATGCAGAGAATGAATCTTTAATAAGGTAGGGTTATCATTTATAATTTCTATTATAAAGACGTTATTTTTATTAAAACATTATTTTAATTATGTGGTGTATATAATTACTATTTGAGAAATTATTGTTTAAAAATCATTTATTAGTTATTTTATGTTCAATTATATGACCAATATTTCATGGAGTTCCTATTAAAATGTTACTCAAAAATGCAATGGTTCATTTTCTCAAACATTAATTTCTTATGTTGTGCACCATGTTTTACATAATAGTGAATTCATTTCTCATAGATTCATATTTATCATAACTTTGTTTCATTCTTGGAAAATAGTAATAAAAATTTATGCATTTTCATCAAATTTTCATTAGTCAAATGTTACTCCTTTTGTAATGACTTCTTTGAATGTCTATTTTCCAACATTGAATTACGATCATCCTATTGGGATAAAAATCATGGTACATTTTACTAATTGACTATATTATGGGTTATTTTAGTTATTTAACTTCCAATAACAAAATACCTCTCTTGTATATATATCTTAGTTCTATTTCTATATTTTCCACAAGGGATATTGATAAATTAGGTCTGATTTTCTTTAGTTATATTGTCACTTTATTGACTTCTTCCTTCCATAAATGTGTTCTTCCAGCATAATTTTTTATTATATTGGAATTTATTTATATCTTTGAGGAAAATATATTTTGATACAAATGAATGTTTTTTTCAATATTCATACAATGTGATTTTTTAACAAATGTATTTTGATATTAATATATGGGGTGTTCATTTTTCTTTTAAATTTTTTATTTTCCTCTTCACATTTATCAATGATAATAATTATATATCTTAAATTAGTTATTATTTAATATAATTTTCAAAAGTAATTATTTTCAATGATTCTTCACTTTACCTATTAACGAAGTCTCTTTGATGTGATCTATATCCTACTCGTTTTTGTAGATGTTAAAAATGTTTTGTAAATACTAATATACTCACATCTATTTTCATTAAAATAATAAAAATGAATTGGTCCCATGGTTTAATGATTCATGATTGGTCCACTTTTATATATTTATATTTTTTTGGTTTTCAACTCATGAAATAAAAATATTTTTTATTGACCCCTTCTGGAATGATACCATTATTATAATTATTTCACAAGGATGTTTTTTCATATATCTAAACATCCTTCAAGGTTTCCATTATTGAACTTGGAATGTGATTTTTTGAATTAATCCACATTATTATACTGGTTGGATTATGATCATGTTATTCTATAGTTGATATTTATATATAGACATTTCTATATATGGTTTGAACATCCAATTTTTCTTAATTTATATTAGATTATGTTAACCTATAAAAAATTTATCTTTTTTATCGATATTGGTAGAAATATTAGAATTCAATATGTTTTTATTTTAATATGGATTATTATTGAAAATTATATTATCTGTTTTTGACTATTGACATTCTTTATTCAGATGGGTAATGACAATTTCATTAATTTTTTTAACATTTAAAAAATTATTAGAATTTGATATGTTGTTACTACAATATATATGAATATATGAATGTTGACTATGTATTGTTTGACTGCCCACCACCTTTATATGAATGGGGTGTGATTGTATTATCCATTTCATCAAAATGGGGAAAGGTATCCGAGTTTTTTACGCATTTTTCCAATATTAATGAATATTAGAAAAATTGATTTTGTATTTTATATTCAATATCTATTATGATGAATGAATTTCTATTAAACAAGTGATGGGTGGGGCATAACGTTACATATCCCTCCGATGCATCAGTGGGTCTCAAGAGATAAACTTTTTTTGAATTTATTCATATAGCTTCCTAGAAAAATATATTTTCGTACCTGTAATATGACGATATCTTAGATCATGATGTATTGGATTACACAATGAAATTTTCTATCTAAAATTTTGTAATTCATTACTAAGAAATAGATTATTCTCATCAATGTGATCTATTTATTTATATTTCAATCCATGAATATATTGTTCTCTAATTTTAATTTCATTATAGAATTATGATTATTAATTATTTCATCCATAAAATTTATTACATGTTTATATCTTCATTTCTTTAGTCATATGTTTTCCCTTATAGAGTATTTGAGCTCACAAATTTTTATGTTTTTTCCCTAGGTTACAATGAAATACATTCATATAATATGTCTAATAAGATATCTTGTGCTGATTATTTGTGTGATAGGTTAAATTAGTGTTATTGATTAAGTAGTTTCATATAGTCAAAAATATTCATTTAGTTGAGAAATACATAGTGTATTTTAGTTTATGATTTTTCTAAATTCTATAAATTTCAAAGACTAAAAGGTATTGTGAATGTATGTAATGAAATATTTTCATTGATTTAATTTATTATAGTATAGATATATACTAAAATCATTAGTTTTAAATGATGTAATTATGTAAAGTATGTGATTTGGCACTAGATCTAAGAGGGTGGGTTTAGTGCACAAAAACTGGTTTTTGAGAAGCATATAGATAACTTTAGATGTTATGATGCTCTGGATGGTTAACATAAGGGTTGACAAGTTAAGTGGATCATAGTTACAATAGAATATAGAAGCCTTTGTGATAATATATTGTTTAATGTTAATATAAGAATAAAATATTTACTTGTGGATTAGGATAAGGGAACATTACTGAAGGGACTATGGATAATTCTAATATATAATTTTTTGTATAGTTTGACATCCCAATGTTTTGTAAAGTATAGATTTGTTGGTTTTCCTAGTAATTATATCTATATCATGGTACTATAAGTGGATGGAGGCTATGAAAAAAATATAAGTTGTAGTAATAACAAAGAACCGAGTGGATTGGTTATTAAATTGATCATCACCTGTGACATCATAAAGAGGCATAACTGCAATCCTAGTTTGAAAATCACAAGGGATATTACATTTTCTATCACATTATATTTACACACTATTATGAAGGAGTTATTTCTTAATAAAATTAAGATATTATATTAAGATGTAAAAAGTAACCGAACATAATTAATAGTATATTGAAATATACTTATCAATGTATAATATGGTGGATTCATTGAAGAAGAAATAAACGAATAGAGTTTTCATATTCATATGATAATTTAAACCTATTTTATTGATAACCAGTTTGTATTTTATTATCTGTTTAGAATAAGATCGTGGAAGTGGTACATAGAATGTTATATATCTAGAGACCCCCATGTCTTATAATTGGATATGGGAGCATATTTAAAAGATCAAGAATTTTATTTATTTTGTGTAATGATTGAAAATGTTTAAATCCTTTTCACACATAAGGTAGTGATGTTGATATCGTGATATAAATTAATTTTTACTAATGTCTGATATTTTTTTTAGTGAATGAAAGTAATCGATGATATTTTAGTATATTCTAAAATATCTTGTTGTTATGTGATTCCAATGTAGATTTTTTTATTATTTTTGATTTATATTTTTGAAAACATATATTAAATTTAATCAATAACCCTGAATAGTGACTTTATGAAAAGGATATATTTGTGTGGATAAATATTTAAGAACACATGATTAAAAAAATGATTAATATTGAGGTAATAGAAGTTTTTTTTGTTATTTTGAAAAATTAAGTCAGAAGGTACTGTAAAACATGGGATGATATAATTATTTAGGATTCATTTTTTGATCATCATCACTTTTTTGTAATTTTTCTATATAATGTCTGATGAGTTATTTTATACTATTGAATTTTAAAAGATAATATTAACTTCATTTAGGATATATAGTTTTGAAATTTTGTAATGTCATAATGATTCAATAAGTTTTAAAAAAAGTATGATATAGATAATATTTGATTATGGTATATATATACAAGGGTATATGATTATAGGAATGATTAATGTTGTTTATCGAATTTTAAGTAACATTATACAGACTATGATTGCAAGGTATATATCATATTAGAATTTATATCCTGGATGATAAAGAGGATATGAATATCCTAAACAAATTTCATCAATTAGTAATAATTACATTCTTAGGGAAAAATGTATTGAAGGAGGATAATGTATCACCCTTATATTTTAATATACTATTTCATTTTAATTTGAGAAATGTATTTAGTATCCTAATCCAATCAAAATTTAGTAGTTAAGTGAAATTGTTATATAAATATTTGTAATCAAAATTAAACTAATTGTATTAGATTTATTTAATTAGAGTATATGATTTAACTTTTTTATAGAATGTAATTAAATGGATTCGTTTATAACCACGAAATTCAGATGATATAGCTATAAAATTAATAACATTTCTTCTTGGTAATTTATTATTCAAGATATATAATTTTTATTTTTATTTTTATTTCAATAAATATTTAATTAACAATAAAAAAACTTATTTTATATGAATAATTGAAAAATACTAATTTATTTTTTAAATTATAGATTATATTACAGAGAATTATTAATATTTTAAAAAACCAATTTCTTATCAGATAATATTTCCATTATAAATATGGATTTTTTTTTTCAAAAAATAAACTTATCTAATTTGTAAATTTCATAAGAGAATTTAAATTTTTTTAAGATAAAAATTTATTCTATGAAGGTTTTTTGGATTTTTTTAAAATATGTTTTCTGAGGTGAGTAGTAAAAAACAATTTTACTAATAACTACAACTTTCTTGAAATTTTCATAATATGAGAATGAAATAATGTTTTAAAACCCTTTTTATATTCAATTTAATTAATAAGAAAAATAATATCATTAAATGACTATATTTATTTTATAATACATATTTAATGCATTTTGAGAAAATAACTACTAATTTTTTCTTAATAGTATTTTTATTTTGTTATATTAAAAAATAATTTTCATCACATTATGAAATTAAATATAAAAAATGTATTTAAAATTTTTGAGAAACATTATTTCATTATGTAGTAGGGTTAATTTAAAATTTGGGCATGAAGTTATGATCAATAATATTAATGAAAATGAAATTGATATATGTAAATCTCTCATTTTCAAAGAAATGTTTTATTAATAATGTGAATTTTTTTAATTAAAATTATTATTTATTTCTTAATTGATAGAACTAATGTTATTATCCAACACATAAATAATTATATTAACACACTATTTTGATGAATGGTGGTACGACCGCCAGGAGCATTTGGCTGGACCTATCAACCGATTTTGTGGGTTCATTTATTAGACAATCATTAACACCATGTCACCATTGTATTTCATAAAGAATCATGCCAATGGTTCCATCATCCACAACTGGGTACATAACTAATGTCCAATTGTAGGTGACCAATTTGGGTTTCAGACAAAATGATTCTAAATGGCTCAGACTGGTCAAGTGGATGAGAGATCGTGCTCGCCACACCCTATTAGTGGGAATTATTACTTACCTTGAGACTCTCCTATAAGATTAAGATATGTTCCTAAATATATTCTGAATCTTGATAAGAGAATATTTACCATAACGTAATGATTATGAGTTAAGTCTATCTTTATTCACAAAATAATGATCTCATATATGAGTTCATCTATGTGTATATAAGGTTGTTCACCCATTTCTCGACAATAAACATATTATGTGCTAAATATATGTAACTATTATCATTGGAAATGGTATCCATACATAGAAGAAGTTAATATTTTTAGGAGGGGACTGACACATTATCAGGTGTCCTACACATCCATATTAACGTAGGAATCAAAACCTACATTGTTTGCTAGACCGCATGAAATTTAACATCGTATATAAAAGACATATATAAGTTCATTGAGGCACCAGATATTCAAGATAAAATCTATAGGGGATGTCTGACATATCCTTATTATGGTGAGAATCAAATTTATCACATTTCATATGGTTTCTCTGACTAATGTTATATGAGGTATAATTAAGATCCCATGGCAATGGTTGGTCCCAATGGTGGAAGTGCTAGAGAATGAGAAGACATACAATGAAGCGGATGATGATTTAAGCTAAAAACATAGAAATGTGCCCTACATATCCCAATTATAGTACGGATTCTAGTTATCATAGTTCAATCATGCCGTTGGGACTACCCCTAGTTAGATATCCTCATATGGGGGAGTTTTATACCATTCCACTCATCGGGGTTTACATGATGAGAGTTCCCTTGTTGAGGGAGGTTCGTGATGGGAATGATATGATGACTATAACTCCCAAGATATATGTGATCTATGCCATGTGTGACAAACAAGGAACGAATAGTAATTAATCTCACATTATAAGAATACAGAGCTTATATTTTGGGACAAATCTTAAGTTATTTATTATGCAGATTCAGCACTAGGGTTGCATCCTTGGTATCTTGTTTATTGAAGGAATTAATTTTATGACAGTTTAGTTGATTGTGGATCACACCGGGACATTGACCAGGTAATTGTAAGGATTAGTCATACTATTATTATAATTATTACAACCACCTAAGATCACGTGAGCAATGTTCATTGTGAGAAATAAGGTATGGAAAATAATTGATGTTATTACATATAGATATGGGATTGTGTTGTAGGACTACCCTAGGAATATTAATATGTGGCTAGAACCTCATAGAGTGTCCTAAGTATCCTTTTGATAAATATAATAAGAGTTTCCATAGTTTCCTTGACCGAGGATTACACACAGTCTTTTCCATTATAATTGGGACATATACAATTATTTCATTGGTCAAGGATTACACAATAACATTTCACTATTCATTGGGGCCTACACACTAATTATGTATAAGGTCATCTAATCCTTATATTCCTTTTTTCTCTTGTCCTGCAGTCATGTGAAACTCATTATGATTTTCAATTATTTAGGCTATTATTGTTTGATTGACATGTTAGAGGGTATATTCCATAAAATTTTAAATACAATTCTATAACAAGTCATCTTCCCTTATGGAATTTTCATAATGTTGAGGGAATGTATGAAGATTGTCACATGATCGAGGCTAGTTTTTATGCGGGACATCAGAAGACCTAGAAGTTGATCTTGGAATATATCACAAGACAAGAGTGACATTTATAGGGGTGACATAGCATCTTGACAAAATTTTTATATTTAATCACAAATTTTTGCTTACACATATAGATGACACTTCAAGATTCAATGAAAAATATCTCAGATGGTGTCATTGTCCTAGAGGACATTTCAATAGGTCATCATGAGACCTAGATGGTGTGATTGGAGGGAATAATGAGATCCAATTGAAAATCCCATAATAAACCACAAGACATTGCTTACTTGAGTTGGTGTAACAACATGATTCCAGAAACACGTCATTGGGACATTGCGAGGCTTGATTAGTGAGTCTATAGGGTTTCATCAGAATTGGGAAGCTTGTTTATAAGACACCATTGAACATATTTTTGATATTTCTACAGAACATTTCATATCCAAAATCGAATACCAAAGGATCTTAATGTTATGTAAACACCATTTCCAAGTGCTATCTAATATCTTAGGTGTTTCATGAGAAGCAAACGTGGGTCATCGATATATATTCATTGATTTCATCTCCCACCATTATAAATTGATCTGGCCTTTATTTTTGGAATTCCATAGGTTTATTCACTATTGTGTTGTATAATGTCTCATATGATTTAGTAGGTGTGTTGGTGTTATTCACATTTCCAACTATAAATCATTCACAAGATCTATGAATGATGATGTGAAGTTCTTATGCATGCTGCATGATTTCTCCAGCTATTCCCCAAAACCAATATGATGGGATGATTTTCCAGTCTTGGTATCACCCACTCCATGATATCAACACTTTCACTAATGTGAGGTTCTGAGATTTCATGGTCATGGTGGTCGTGATGAAGATCATATGAATACTCATCCTTGTCATGATAGGTAGCAGAGGAATTTTAATGTTAGGGTGGGGGATTATTAGGCATCACCACCATTGTTTCCCACTATTTTGGGTGACACTTATCGTGTGAATCTAGGGAAGATTATACAAAGAGCATCAGTGACATGATTCATCATGAATCTCTACCATGGACTCTCTGAGTGGATCTCCCGATTCATAGCGACTGTGATTCCTTCTCGTCAATGCCTCCTTTGTTTGATTATTTCCAATTAATGGGGATTTGTGGGCTTATGCGGTAATTTCTAAGGACTTCTATAATATTATTTTTACATATATAAATTTCTTCACAAGGTTAGAAGGCATGTCAATATGTGTTCATATGATCTTGGGTGGATTTTCATGTTTATTCTATGAGACAGGGATGCTTTTTTAGGGGACATTTGAGAAATTAGGATAGCATTCCCAAGAGTCTGGTACGACCATGCTCGGGACACCCTCAGTGTTCCATAATTGTTTTATTATTATTATAGCCTACTATATAATCTTATTTTGTATTTTCAGTGTTTAATTTACAATGGTCGAGAGTCATGCATGATTTCATGAGTACTGTAAAAGATGATCATTCTACATCTTGATGATGCATCACGTGACTAATAAAGGACCTATTGAAATTCATGATATTTTCACGGAAAACACTATTACTTTTCATTTATGGTGTCAAAGGGGTAGTGTGATGTTTCTTGGACTTGCCTGAAGAATTTTCACTTGATGAAGATGACAAGGTAGTGGGATTTCATGAGATGAGGCAGACATGTTACAGTGTAATCGTGGTGCCTTTCAGATCACCAGGGGAACATCAAATTAAATTTATTACCACAAGAGGCAATTTCATTTTATATATTATATCATTATTTAAAAATTTCCTTTCAGATATCACACATCCATGTGACTGTTGTCTATGAAAACCACTCTCCTTGTCTAGAATGTGTCACATAATTAATGATCAATCTCATGCAAGCACTACTAAGGAAACCAGTTATTCTTGTATGTGGTGTTTCTCCTGATTAGTTATGGATCTTATAATGACATGATTAAATTTAGATGGATATTCCCTCTACCATCCTATGTTATGTCACATATTAATGGTTGTATGGTTCGATAGGGTGACTTAGAGTGTATTCATGTTATGCTGACAATCCAAATGGTGCAATGAATGTGTTGAAATCTCTATCTTGAATGTCATATAACCCAAGCCACATGATTGTTTTGTGCACCTAATGGTTTGCATTAGGGCATAAAACAATTGAAAATAATCATATGATTGAGTAATTTAGGAAAAGATATGGAGTATCATTATGATTTTACTCACATGTACATGAAATAGTTATTTTCATCACATGGTGGTATCAAGCGCATCATGTATCATTACATGCACACCATAATATTTCATGTTTGTGGTGTGGTCCTCCATCATATCAAAATGTTCCAATGAGTGTTTGAATGTTATTTCATGCTCATTCTTTGCGACCCATAAAATTTTCATTTAGACTTGGTTATAGTTAACGACCAAGTTTCCATCTACAATTCTTCTGATAACATGGTACAAAAAAATAATACCATTTTATGCGGAGGAAAGACCATGATATGAATAGGTATCAGCGTTTTCATGGTGTGTTTTTTTGGAGATAATAGTTTTGTTACCATTGAGAGAGAATAAAGCTTATCCTTTGAATTATAGGGTTTGTGGCACCTGATATTCATGTGATGGGATTTGAAATTCAACAATCCTTCTCATGATTGGGTATGTGGTAGCTTAGAAATTTGTGTGGAAGAAAGAATGCATCATATATTTTCTTTTTTAAATAAACCATATAGGGTTTTCACAATATATTTTCGAAAGAAAATAAGACCTCACCATTCATGAGTTGCAGTGACATTCTCTAATATGTTATAACCCTATAATTGTAGAAAAAATTATCATAATGTAAATTCCAAAATGTGAATTGTTTTTTGCCCTTTGGACACACTCTATAATCAATCACATCTATATTCTCATCTCAATATCCAAAAATAATGTCACATCATGGTATGTCATCAAATAACCGATGCTTTCAGTACTATTTATGTGATGTGAATTTGTATTTTTTAAATTTTAAAACATCATGGAGGAACTAAATCATCACATAATATACATTAGGTGTTCTGTGCTTTCACCAGGGAGATTCATTTGGCATTTACTATTCCTAAAACATATTCTCACATTAGATTCTTTTTGCTACATCAATGCTTTGTTTTCAATGATGACTGCAATTGTTTCTATTAAAGAGAATGTTGGATATGATTCTCATGGAGAATATATCAAATGATCGAAAAACAACATGTATATAATGTTATATATATTTGAACATGGAGATTCCTCCCATACTGATCACTAGAAACAACATGAATCATAATCGAATATCATACACTAACAACCTTGGCAGCATCACATGTCTACATTAATGCTTCATACTATACAAAAATATACATATCATTTTGTTCATTTGATCAGTATCATTGTATTCATGAGTTCTCAACAATATCTCACACTATAAAGACTATTTTCTACATGATCTTGAGAGATGGATGCATGCCATGTCAGATGCTAATATGAGAGCATGGTTCGACTATTCTTTACAAGATCAAGAGAGAGGTATTCATCAATCCATTTGATATCACATAAAGTGTATTGTATCTATGTAATATTGTCTCTTATGGCTGTCTTAGTGAGAAAATATATGATGTGTGGAAGATTATATTCTTGAGCTCCTACTAATGTGTGTATCCAGCCGAATTTCAAGAGGAAAGCCAAATATCTGATAGGACAAGGTTAAAGGAATTTCCGCATGATGTGGCTTATCCATAATGTTATATAAATCCCATGTCTATCCATAGAATAGTGTGTAGCACATGTTTTGTGTTATTAACATAATACCCTATGCCCCTCAGGGTTGAATTCATTCAAAAAAGAATAATCTGATTCTAAGGTAAATATGTGATACTTTTCCATGAATCTAATTGATGATGAATTAATCAATTTTCATTATATCAATGAATTTATTTTTTGAACCATTAATGTTATTGTCTATTTAAAAATTCATTCATGTTGTTCACGACATTATGATAATTTGTTATTAATTTCCATTGTTTCCCATCCGGTGTGTAATATCATGTAAAACAAATTCAGGTGATATAATGCATAAATTCTAATAGAATCTTTTTTGATAAATGATGATGAATTACCTCCAATACGAGAGTCATTATCGATAATTTATTCCAGCTATATTGAGATCACCTAATTTTATAAGGATTCCTTCAGTAGCACATATATATCTAATAGTTGGGGGGGTTCTCTTTATTCTTCCAAAGATGATAGTCTTGTTGAGAATATTTTGATTTCTAATAAGGCTATATGATGGGCTTTATGAGCTCTTGTATACTAAAATCACTGATGTGCTATAGTTTAGTGTCATTTATATCGAACCTTAAATCTCATTAGTTTAAGGTATTTTAGTTCGAACCTTATATTGCTATAGATTAAGGTCTTTTTAGCTTATATCCAATATAACTATTTTTTAAGAAATTTAATTCAAACATGATATTTATTTAGTTTATAATATTTTTTGTCAGACCTAATATTTAATTAATTTATGGAGTTATATCACAAACCTGATCAAATAATGTGGAATATGGTGTAGTATTACTATGGTTTAACCAAAACACACTAACATGATGGGTTATGCAATGGAAATGTGGGGGATCACAATGATCAAAAATAACTTTTTAAAAAGTGAAAAATTTGGTTGACGACCATATGTGAATTTTCATGATCCTTAGGAATACATTCATAGTCCTAAAAAGGGTCCATAAAGCCATGTATCTTCTCTAATGGTCATGGCAGACTTGTGGAGGTAATATCAGTGGTGAATAGAATAATAGATACACAACATCTTCTAGGATAGTTTGAATATGGATGATATAATTCATATCCCAATTTTTTTGTTGATGTATATGTGACAAGGAAGTCATGTTAGGCATTTCCCATAACATTCTCAGATTCCAGGTTCTTTCATGGTGTTTCTATGGCTCACAAGGATATAAGCTCCTTTCTAGAAGAGAATATATGCATTTATTTTTTGGGTCGAGGCCGTTATTCATTGGTAGAACTATCAATAAAAATTTGATCTCCACTTAATTATGACTTCCATGAAAGGTTTTTTATGACTCAAACATCCATAGGTTGAGGTTTTGTATATAAAAAATGCTATTCAAGAAGGGTTTTGGAATGCATGTGCAGTTCTTCTCTAATATTGTAAAGGAAAATCCATACGCCCTATGGATTCATGTCAAGTCGTGTGGGCCATTATAGGTTCAAGAATAGAGGTTATCACTTTTGGTTTGAGAAAGGGTACAAGATATGGTGACATAGCATTGAGGATGTCAAATCCTACTGGATAGTTTATCATAGATGGTATAAATCAAGATTCAAAGTACCCGGGCCGGGAAGATGATATGATAAAATAATACTGTGAATGACCCAAAACATTTTGGGAATCTGGGGTATGCCACAATGATATTAGGTCTTACAAGTATTGAAAGAACTTTTTTTAGAGTTCCTTATTTGGCTGATGACCATATTTGCATATGCATGATCCATAAGGAAACATACACTGTTACGAAAATGATCATTGATGACTGGTCTCATTTCCAAGGTCCATGATGTATTATGAAGATCTTACACACTCAAATAATGACGTTTAACTTATGGAAAGTGTAATATCAATGAATTGTTCGAGGATCCTAAATTTTTGTCAATGCCTTGAAAATAATTCATTGTGACCATATAAAAAGTTATGTATCAAAATAGACAAAAACATTCGTTTTCAAACATTTAATATATATATTAATTTAGAAAATTGGTAAAATTACATAGCTTCGGATATAAATAATATTTTGAAATAAAAATATTTTATTCCATCATAATAATTTATTATTAATTTTTTAATAGTAATATTTTAATTATAATGCTAAGAAAAATCCAACATAACAATTATTTAGATAATAATGAAATGAAATAATTGATACTAAAAATATTAAAAGAGAATTAAATTGAATGAATTATTTTCATATATTGTTTTTTGATGAAAATATCACTTTAGTAATATTTTAGCATTATTAAATTTAATTAAATATTTGTCTGAGTTTTTTTTAAAATCAAATTATATTAATAATGTCAAAGGTTACATTAATGTTATTTCATAATAAATATTATTTTTATAATTGATTTAAAATTATTACAAAAATATTATATCAAGTGATAATTAAAAATATTTCAATAAAAAATATTGTTCATTAATGGACCAATTTTTCTATTATAATAATTATAATTACCATTAAATAGTAAAAACATTGTTAGCATGGTTAGGATTAAATTTGTGTTTTTTCTTGTTACATGGGGTTGTGTTAAAATTAATTTCCAAAACACAAAAGGATTTTATTATATATATTATAAATTATATTTATATTGAATTGTTTTAAATTATATAATAATTATCATTCAAAATTAACATTTAATGATAAATTAAAATGTTATTGAAAACTAGTTTATATAATGAAAAAATAAAATGATAAAATTAGAGAAAATTTTTGATAAGGAATTTTTTAAAAATACGTGTTCTAATGTTTGTCTGAGGTGTGTATGTAAAAAATAATCCTGAAACAAAATAATTATAATTTTTATATACACTGAAGGTAATATTGACCTCTTAATAATGACTCATTTTTTATTTACACGATTTTAACTCCTCCCAAACTGTAAAAAGGCACTCAATACCACTCTATCTTCAAACCTTTAATGACACTTGGATCGACCAATTTCTGCTAATATAACTCCACAAATTCCATCACATCATCCTATAATCCTTATTTAGGGAAAAGGAAATTCTATCAAAGTTTTATTGCAATTTTAATTAGAAAACACGAAGAAGAGGTAATGTTCTTCTAGAAGATTATTTATTCTATCCCGTTATCCAAATCCTCAAATTATTATTATTCCATGATTATATAATAACCTATTTATAATCAATATAATTATATTAATTTCATGTTTACAAAGATATTATTTATAAAGAATTAATATAAATTATATTTTAAGATAAAACTATGAATTTGTAGTCCTTATATTTTTTTTCATCAATGACAACAACCATTATTATTAAACCCATTTATATATATTTTATTGGTACAATACTAATCATTAATTTGGATATTTTATTATTATTTTTACCAAGTATGGTTATGAAATTCACATCATAATATGAATTTGTAGTCATTAACATCCCCATGAAATAATAACTTTTAATGGATCATTATACATTGAATTTCCCCTAAATAACCATATTCTTTATCATAGATTTTTTATTTAATAAAATATAATACATTATTACTTTTTTGTTAATATTTATATTTATATGATTAATTTGAGAAATATTTATAAATATTTAATTTTTAATCAATATTAGTATTGATGATAAGACATATTGTTAAATAATTAAATCGATTATTAGATATATGATTGATGGTTTAGAATGGTAGTGATGGGTGGGCCCAATAATTTATATAGACCTGGATGAATTTAATGGACTCATAAGTGTAATAAATTAGCCAAATTAATTAGGTTTCTTCTGATAGTTTTAATATGATAGATAGGAATGAATAAGCAAGATGGATGATATTTAATATCAAAAAATTTTATGAAGTAATTTGTTTATTAAAATTATTTTTATGAATAATGTATGTATGAAGTTTAACATGACTAATAAAATATTTGGCCTTTCGGGAAATGATTCCTTATATTGTATTCTAATGTAATAGCAACAGCTACCAGCATCCATCTTTTGGGTTCTGGGATGCAACATGTATTATCTTGCTACCATATGCAAATAATTATTTGATATATTGTAAAATATTCAATAAATGATAAATTTTAATTAGTTTATAATTAATTATCACCCTATATGTTTAAATGAGTAATGTTCTTCTAACAACATTAGATAGAAGTGATAGAGATGAAATGTGTAAATTTAAATAGGTTCTGAAAATAGTTCTTTTTTAAGATTTATTTGATGTTTCACATTTCATTTTATATTTTAATAATATTTACTTTTAACCTACACATTTGAGGTTGGCACGAATGAATTTTATATTTTACAAAAATATAACGTTATTTAAAATTTTCTCTAACTAAATTTACACAAATAATTATTATTTAAAGTGTTCATTATCAAAACATGTTATTTAAATATAATAATATTATACCACACGTGCTTAGACAAGAAAAATAAGAGTTTAGTTAGTTAGTATTTAGACATTATTATTTAAATTAGTAATAATTATTTTTATGGTAGACAGAAATATATAAATAACATTGTTTAGTATCATATGTTATAAAATAAAAATTACATATTTGAATGATATTGTGGATAACATATACAAGAATTATCGGTACATCATTTCCTACGTACTATTCATATAAGGGTGATCAATAAATCGTTGTTTGGTCACTATTCACTTTCATATCATTGACTGTGAGTAACCAGATAATGATAAATGTCATTTTTTATAGAAATCCAATTGAAGAGTTAGTTGGGTTTCACTTGTTTTTCTATATAGTCATAATTCGTTTATGAAAGAAATTTATCAATATTACTATTCCCATATGGTTGATTTACCTTATAATCCACTTATAGATGAATTACATATTGAGTATAGACAAGAGATGACACTCTTCACCTTCTAGTTATGAATAATTGATCATCATGTCAAATGATGGATCCTACATGTTGATTTTGACACCATTTTAGTTTTTAATATTTTGTTTTATATTGTTTTTTAAGACATAACTAATGTATATAATGATAATTTTTTAAAAATAGGAATATCAGCATTAATTAGTTTTTAATTAATATATTTGTTAAGTTAATAAGACTGTTAACATTTGAAATAAAATTAAAAATATGGAATTATATCAAAAAAATTAACATCACTGTATTTATATTCAGATAATAAAAAAATTATTATTAAAATAAGGAAAAAATTTAAAATAATAAAATGAACATGTTAATGATTATATATAATAATAGTACTAATAAATTATATTATACAAAACAAATTCGATTATAAACTGTATTATATTATTGTATTTTTATTGAAATATTAAAAGTGTAATTATTCATAGAATAAAAATTATAATTATTTACTACAAATTATATATAATTACATTATTAATAATTTCAAATGATATATTATTAAATGAATGATATTATTTGTAATAAAAATGAATTAAATTAAATATATTATATAATTATTTATTATAATTATTTATTAATATTGAAACATATTAAATTATATCCTGAATTAAATTATTATGTTTTTACCCCAAAAAATTCAAATAGAATAAATTATGATCAATTTTTGAGAATTAAAAGACATCTAATTTAAATATCATAAGTTTGTAATTATTACAAACTAATATGGGTAAATATCTTCTTTTATTATTATAAATATCTATAATAATAACTACTACTAATAATACAATTTATAGTTATTATTTATGTTTTAACAATTATTTAATATAAATTATTTTTTGTAACACCATGAGATTTTTAAATATGAATATCATATTTGATATCGTGTATGACATTGAAAACCAAGTGTAAAAGGGAAAGTAATATTTTAAGACATTATTTAATATTTTAAATAATATAAATCTATTGTATTGATTTCAATTAATGAAACTAATATTTATTTTTTGTTAAATGCAATAATGAGTTTCTTCGAATACTAGTGTTATACATAAGACCATTTTTTACTGAATACTTTTAATGTTATTATTTAAAATGAAAATTATCTACTAGAATATAAATTGAAGTGTATGACTATGATTAATTAAATTATTAAAATATAATTATAATTTATTAATTACAAAATAATTATAAATTAATATAAAAACCCATTAAATATAAGGGAAACGTTTTTATTAATAAACTGTTGTTATGGTCAAAAGAGTCTTATCCTAATTAATTAAATTTATTACTATTAGTGAATAGTATTAATTAATTTTATATATTATAAAATTAATAATTTCTTTTTATTTTAAACCTATATACATGATTTGTAGAAGATTAGATCAAATCCAATATTATGTTTAAAAATTAATTTATCCATAAGTTAGTTTTGTAGCCATATAATGAATCCCGTTAATTTAAAAAGAATTTTTACAATTTTTTAAATTATAATGAGAAAATAATCATTAATTTATATATTATAATGTCATAATTATAATATGATGAATTTCTAGAATTATCCTCGGATGATTTATTTATTGATTTATGGTGAAAAATACAGAATTTCAATTGAAAACTGATTTTTGATCAAAATAATTTATAATTTTTAATCATATATATAATTGTTTTAAAATTAAAAATAGTTAAATAATAAGTTTATAAATCCAATTTAGTAAATTTTGGTCACTTTTTTAATCATAGATATAAAAAATTTGCAATATTTTGAACATTTTCACTTTAAAAACCAACATTCCCGTTCAGTCTGTGGATTTAATTTTAAATTAATATATGAAAAATCACTAATTTGAATTAGAAAAATGGATTCCATATTTAGAATCGGAATATTTTATAATTTTGTTTATGTTCAAAATAATATATGACCAATGTATTCAATTTAATAAATTAAAATTAATGAAAATGATTAAGAGAAAAAAGTCTACCATGGGATGAAACACTAATCCTATGAGGAAAAATAAGACATTAAATAGTCTAAAAACCGATTAGGTGGCCATATTCATACCATATAACACCTTCAATCTAATTTTTATGATAATTAGGGGCACACGATGTAAGGGAGACCACCTAGTGGTGTTTATTTTTTATTATTTATTAGAATGCCACTCCTCCTCCACTATATATGGACACTCATTCTCATCACATATACACACCTCACATGTTATTTATATCATCAGTACTATGAAAACATAACTATCAGAAACTCTTTCACACTTCTTAAAATCATTATAATTGGAATAAATAAATTTTAGTAAGGATGTAGTCTAATCATTAAGAAAATAACAACAGAAGAGGTAATGTTTCACTAAAATCATTTTAATATTATTTTCATATCCACATCCTTCAATAATTATTATATCATGATTATATGTTAAACTCAATTTCCTAAATATTCTGAGATATTTTTTTGTTAATGATAAAACCTATAACTATAAACACTTCCATCAATTTGGGATACAAAATCATTGTTCTTCTGTATAGCGAGATGATGTCATTTGTTCTTCCATTACCACATTTCAATGATGGGAGTAATGATGTATTTATAGTTAATATATTATAAATATGATATTAATAATTTATTTATGATTATTAAATTATTACAATGCATATATCGTCATGATTAACATTTTATGAGATTAAGATAACTTCGTTCGTGTGTACGATATACTACCTTTCCACGAAGCAATGTGATTCATTCACATGTTACGTGAAATTTTTTTAGAGAGTGTTTACTAAATATATTTGATATATATTACATAAATATGATATTTTAATGATATTATATATATATATCATTTATTTATCATTGTGTGAATATTTGATGAAAATTGAATCATGGTTAATGCGTATGTACGATCCACCATCTCCATGAATAGAGTATCTCATATCCAATCACCATATATTAAAAATTACACTAAATAAATTTATAATATTTATTTAACATATAAAAATCATTTATTAATTTATAGTGCTGATGAAATCATGATTAAAGTAGGAGGAAAAAAATAGCATGTCAAAATATACTCAAAAAATAATGTAGTTATTACCCTAAACGGTGGAAATAATGAGATATTATTAATTAATGGGTAATAAAATGTAATAAATTGATAATATATCATATAATATATATAAATATGGTAATATTATAGGTTTAAAACAAGATTAAAATTGTAAAAATTGAGGTTAAATAGATTTTCTTCAAAAGAAATGATATGCTAATAGAGTCTATATCAATTTCATTTCATTAAAGAATATTGTAATTTTATAAACCTAGTTTCTTTTATATGGTGTATGAATTAAAAATATCCTATTTAATATCAGGAATAATTCTTTAATAATGGTATTATTAGTTAAAATTCGAATTATTTCATTTATGGGAATATGAATATTGTTTTACTATGTTTTAAATAATTTTTGTAAGACAATTCCATTTCATTGGTCTATATTACTTCCTCATTGATTATAAATTCTTTGATTACATAAATAATTATTATTAACAATATATGGAATTATATACACTTTTTTATATGGATTAACATTTGATACACAAAATGGATTAATTGATTAATTCAAATTTCAATGTTATGATAATTTTAAGCATTTATTTCACAATAAAATTAAAATAGAGATTGTTTATTTTATGATAATTATTTAATAAACCATTTTAATTTATTATCATATGGAAAATCATGATGTATTCTATGTGATAGTTCATTTTTCCCACACATTGACACTTAAAATGTTTTAATTGTCTTTATGAAATCCAACCATCATTTCTATATTCGATCAGGAGAATGTTTCTTCTAAATACATGATATCTAAAAATATTTTCAAAAATGTTTTTTAACATTTCAAAAATGAAAAATAAAATTAATTCACCCTTTATAAACTATTTAATATTTATAAAAGTGAATTTCAAATAAAAGGGATATCAAAAGGGTTTTCAAAAATGATATTTTCTTCACGAAATTTTTAATTAAATTATTTTATTTCAAAAAAACATTTAGAACCATTATTATTACTGAAATTATTATAATTTATATTAAATCCATCGTTATTCCTCCTCTAGATGGCTAATGATCATTTTTGTTGATAAAGGTACTCAGATTCACTTCCTCGATCCATTTTGGTAGTACACAACTTTTCATTGAAATTTTCAATTTACAAATATAAATGGACATTAAATTTTTCCTAAATGTACACATTATTTATCAATGATATCATTATATTCTAATACATATAAATTTTTTTACATATCATGTTCACATTTAATGTTATTTTATTTTTTTGTAAATATTGGTAAATCATAATCCATTACTCAATATAGATTCATTACGATTTGGCATGTTGTCTATGAATTAAATAGACTATTTGAAATATGAAGAATATTTTAGAATGGCATAGTACAGGGTGGGGATAATATAATTTAATCCCATTGATGCATCATTTTTCCATGAAATAATATTATTTTGGTAAAATATCTTTGAGTTTATAAACTATCATTTTTTAAATTGTTTAATGAGAAACAATAATAGTAGTATGCCAAACCATTTTGTGAATGGTATTGATGATAACAGTACCATGTACATAGAATACATAGTAAAATTAACTATGTATTTCCATAATTCAGATTAAGTTATTATTATGCACGATATTCTCACCCTAACAAAATCATTGGATGCATTTCATGCAAAGTATATTGATTAAATGGCATGTGTTTCCAGTCATTTTTCTTTCTATGTTTATTATTCTTTATCCAGTTATTATAGTTTTGTCATTGATTATATGGAATGTTATCTCTATTATTTAACTTACCATATTGTTTATGGACTCCTATCTCAGTTTATTGATTATATTACCCATGTGATTAGTTATATACCTTAATATATTTATTTTTCTATTTGATTTGTCATTTCCATTGGTATAATTAATAATTATTGAGTATTTGATGTCACACTTATTTTTTTTCCATTCGATTGGATTCTATATTATTTAATAAGAGAGATATACAAGATTATTCTATTGGTAATAAAAAAATTCTCAAAAAAACATGTTGTAATTTGTGAATACCATTGAAATAAAAGTCTCATGTATATATCTAATTGACTAATTCTTCTGAAATAATCCATACACAGGGAAACAAATTCTTTGTATATTCTATGAATGAAATGGTAGTTAGTACTATTTTTGGGATTTATTCATTTGGGTCAAAATATATTCTATTATAAAACATATATTAGCAAACTAAAAAACTAGATTTAAGAAGTCATATATTAGTGAACATATCCCTAAGATATAATTTAAGGACACATATTTGATATAATATTTTAGCATTGGTAAGATATATATTATGTGGTTTTTCTTTTAAATACATGCTTGTGTAGATACTATATGTTAACGTTGTTCTAGAACAGTTATACCTAAATGTAATAAATATATAAAGGGTGTGTTGGGTATGAATCGAGTGGAATCTGGTACATAATAACATTTCTTATTATATAACTCATATGATACCCCTAAGGGATATAATTAAGATAATATAGATTTTCTTTTCTAACCATTATAAATTAGTTTATTTGATAATGATAATGAATGGCCTAGGTTGAACCCTATACTAAGGAAAGTAATTTGCAGAAATAAAATGGATGAATTATATATTGTGGTTCTAGAAGTAAATATTATAATTGTTTTATGCTATAGTATTTTGTTTATAATAATCATGAAATTTATAATGATTCAGTTAAATTTTTGTTCCAATAGAGTATTCATTAATTTTTGAGATATGGATACCCTCATGGGTTATGAGTTTATGATTTATCAGATGTTAAATTTTTTAAACAACTCTTTTTTTGTTTTATGTGATGGGATTCTACCAAGATATAAGATATTTTTGAATAATTTTAGTGAAATTATATATAATTTCTTAATATTGTTTTGAGGTATAATACCATTACGTTTTATAGGCAGACCATTAATGTTATTGTTAACCAATAGAGTTAATATGGCCATTGGTATGAAATATCATTATTAGACGTTGTAGATAAAAATTAATTAGTATAGAAAATCCTAGTAATAAGTTTATGGTTAACGTTATTTCAATGATATACATCATAATTTTGGGAAATTTATTTAAATAATATAAATAGTTTTTAAAAAAGGAAAACATTTTTTTATGGTCCCTACCATTCACATCTAAAAAGGTGGTGGGTCTTGAAACCATGATTGAAGGATGAAATGGATTTCACGCCTACCAATAGCCTATATGATTGACCGGTTAATATTAATTTTTATAGTTAAAAAATAAAATGTATAAATTTTAATCATGATGTCAGGATTTTACTTTTTTGGTTTAAAGATTAATTTATTGACTATATTTATTTAGTATATTTCTAGAGGCAGACAAAAATAGTTTATACTCTTGTATGTATATTATAGTTTATTGAAACATAATTATAATTCATCATGAAAAAAACATTTTTTGATACTCATTAATTGGAATAAGATATCAAATTACAACTAGAGGATGAAATTGTGTTTATTTTTCTTATATTTTTAGAGAGTAAAACAAATCTATAATATTTGAAAAATTATCATAAAGTAAAATTATAACATATTACTATCATTTCTCATGGTATAAATAAATTATTTCATAGCTATATGATATTTGGAATTGAGGCTATGAAAATTCCAATGGCCATTCACTAGTTTTGTAGAAAATATCTCAACCACTATCTATAAATATTTATACATTTCCACCATAGAATCACTTTCCACTAATGAAATCCATCATTGAAACAGAATTGTATGTAATTCAATCTGACCTCTTGTGATGTCATGACCAGGTTGTTACACACATTGGTGCCCCAAACCAGTCGGTCACATTCCAATAGGATCTTTTCCCTATATTTCAAAGGCTACCAACTAGTAGTGTGGTTCTAATATATATCATGAAGAGACTATACCATTGAAATTAAATTATCACAATAATGAAAATAAATTATATATAACTAATACATATAAACAAAACCATAATAATATCATTATGACATGGCGGCCAAAACATGAATTCAATATCCCAAACTATAAATATGCACCTCATCACATGCCTAAGTCTAGAAAATATGATATATTCCATTCAAAATTCATTATAACTCATTGAATTTCATTACCTTTTTCATTTCAATTCATATCATGGCTGCTGGGATCAAAACCCTAATTCGTAGAATTATGTTCCTAGAATTCAATGTCTAGAACCATATAAGTATTTTGTGCATTACTCCCAATCTCATGTATCATTTATCAGTCAATCTCCTATGGGTATACAGAGTATCACTCTCTATCTCAAACTCTTATATTTGTCAATCACTTATGGGTATATAGAAAATCTGTCCATATCCCACACTTATATATCTATAATTCAAACATAAATCACATATATCATATCAATCATGGTTAATCAAAGTTAACCCTCTTATCACATTTCACATCATGATACAATTTCAACTAACCCAACAAATATGGGTTCAACCCTATAATAACGTGGAATAATATGAGTAATTCATAATTAATGCATTTTTCAATTATCAAATCATACAACCTATTTACCCATTAAGGTCTTGTAAATCATCACTTAATTCCCATTATCAATTAATTAATTAACACATTAACCGACTATTAAAAAAATCCCAAATTGACATTAATTCAACAATAAAAGCATTAATTAAGAAATTAATCAATTAATTAATCCAGTATCATGATGTGTACAATCAAATCATCCAAAATTAAATTTTTCTTTATTCTAATTAATAATTAATCAAATGGAAAATTATTTAATCAATTCATTGAATACATAAATTAATTAATCAATTAATTTATTCAATTCAAGATTCAAATGATAAACTTGAAAATTTAGATTTCAAAATATATACACATAATTTGAATTTCTGTATATAGGAATTGAATTAAAACCACCTACATAAAATCATTGATGAGCACTCACCAACAAAACTACCTAATTGAAGCAGAACAACCAAGATCACGATGAATAACATGATATAGATATAGAAATAAGTTCCAATATAAAATTAATCAATATCCACCAACATAGATATAGACCTATCATTAATGGAATAAAACCATCCCCATTTTATCTAGAAAGAGATATGTGACAAAAATTGAACAAAAAAGAATTGAAATATTTTACTAGGATATGATTATATTTATCAATAGATATTTGATTCATCTGAAAAAAATGTTGTCAGTCCTTGAAATTTATACCATAACCCCAATAAATGAGATAAATTGGATTATGGTTGATCCATGGTGTTTTGGGATATAAGAAAGGTGTTTGGATATTTTTTTATATACATTAAAATTATTTAAACTCACACATATTAATTTGTAGAATGGTGTGATTCTTTTTCAAACTATACACCATAATTATAAATGTATCATAGGGGGTACATGGTAACTCATAATAAGGTGAATGGATTGAAAAAATATTATCTAATCATGTAATCCTTCACATTCAGTGGTTGTACAATTTGTTAAGGAATGTTGCATGGTTTGGTCAAACCATTCACCAAACATGCATTCTTGAAAACCCCATAAAACTAACAAATTACAATAAAAATCACCATAGATAGAACACAAATATGATATTCTTAAAACAGGAGAAAACCTTTAAACTATGGGATGAAATCTCTATAAAAGGCCGATACATTACAATTTTACCACCTTATAACAACTCACCCTCAGGCTATACGCCAAAGCATATCTAAAATTATGTGTTAAAATCACCAGTCCAGAGATCTTGCATACCCACTTATCTCTCCAAGGTTTCCTCTTTAACATGCCCCTGATTCCATAATATACGAAATATCAATATGATATTTCATTAAAAGACTATGTCACTTTGATCCAACACATGAATCCGATGCCCCTCAATGAATGAATCAATATCAAGCTCAACATCATCCATAATTCAAATGAGAAGGTATTTGGTGATTGCATACATGATGTTACACTTGAAAAATGTCATGCATACCAATATACATCTTTGAAAGAGCCAATTATTATTCCACCGAAATGATTCTTTCCGCAACATCAAATCATTCAAGAAATATAGGTGTCAATGTTCTCTAACAGTAAATCATATAATGACTCAATCTATACAACACCCGTTAGAACACTCAATCACCCACAACGAAGTCAAGGGGTCATCCACATCTATCAGCATATGTCCTCATTCTACTCCAATATATAGGCATACATTTTAGAATTTTATAATCATTTTCAAACATCTCATGAATGTAAATCAATCCCAACAGTAATGACTCACCTTCCACTATCAAATATAATTGTGATATGCATGGCCTAGCATACAACTCCTCACATGTTTCCATCTAAATAGATTCCTAAAAAAATTTATAGGAAAACCCAGGTTATCAGAAGATTCTCCCCGAGTGACGGTTCACCAAGAAGTTCCAGAGTGATTGAGTCAAGAAAAATCCATGTCTCATTAGGGGAATGAAAGAAGACAATATTGCAGAAATGCTGATAGATGGGATGCCACACATTATGAATCCATTAATGTCATCAATGCTCTTGTTGCCGATCCACCAGATGAAATTCATTCAGAAGGATCATATGAAGAGGTTCCTACTCAAAAAGTTGTGAACACCGACCTAAATGAAGAAGGTGTGCGCACACGAAATCAAAGGCTTACCCAAAATCTGTGTATTACATCATGTAAACCACTTTCCCCTCTCCGAAAGGTATCTAACAAGGAGAATGGAAGAATTCAGGTTACATCTCACCTTTTCTCTGGAGAAGGTTTGTCGCTCTCATTAGAGAAAAAATTTTCACAGCAGGAGGAAGAAATGAAAGAACTCAGGAGGATTAATGCATAACTACTCCAAGGTAGTCTTCATCCTAAACGTATTGGAGCCAGTCAGCCAAGGGAATTTTTCGCAGTTGCAGAGATGGATCATTATTATCCTACACTTCCATTACACCCTAACATGTCTAATCCCATGGGTCATGCGTATCAACAGTCGATGGTAATACCGTCAGTTGCAGTACCAGCCATTGTTCCTGTTCAGGACCAGGCTCAACCAGATGTCTCTCAAAAGTTGATAACTACTATTGTGTCATTGATAGCTCAGTTGGAGGATATAGAGTGAAACGAGCTCAAATTCAACCAGAGAAGAGAGCTTTCCCAGAATGGGTTGATGATATTCCTCCCCCGTCAAACGTTGCAAGTGCCAAATTCCCTATCATTAATGGTTCGGGAGATCCAGAGCTACACATAACACATTTTGTTTCTCGTTGCGATCCTATGATGGGAACTCTTCAGCAACAAGAAGCAATTAAGATCTGATGCTTTGTACAGTCATTACAAGGGCCTGTCTTTTTCTAGTACACAAGCTTGCAATCCCGGTCAATTAGAGGATGGGAAGATCTTCGTCAAAAGTTTCTTCATCAGTTAAGTTCCACTTTTCCAAAGACAACAATGTTTGATCTTACAAACTGTAAGCAGAGAGAGAATGAAAGGGTCTCAGATTTCATTGCTCGCTGGAAGGGATTAACATATTACTTGAGCCGGGCACTCCCTCAAGAGGAACTATTTCCAATCTGTGTGGAAAATTTGTGTGATGAGTTACACACTCCATTGATCCCTGTGAAATACATAGATGGGTTTCAAGACCTTACTTCAATCACTCAACAGATTGAAGATTATCTTATAAAGACTAAAGAAAAATCACTTGTAATTCCATCAGATCCAGGAAGAAGAATGGGTAGAGCAGAGACTGCTACAGTTTTTCTTATTCAAGAACCTGTACCTACTTCTACCTCAAAGACTTCATCGTCATGAAGGTCTCCTACTTCTGAGCATCAGCAACAGAGAACATTTCATCAATACAATCAATGTGATCAGAGACGAAAACAGTTTGGTAGAATGAAGAGAAATGTTTATTCTTTCCGAAATGAACAAGTTCCTAGCTATTTCATTTCAGCTCTGGAGAATAACATGGTTCAGCTGTCGAGGCCTAAAAATCCAAACAAGGAAGGAGATGAAGACCGTCCCAATTATTTCTCATTTTATCAGATGTTGGGGCATCCTATCTAGTAGTGTTTCGTCATCAAGGACCTCTAGTAAAAGATGGTCGACTTAGGGAAAGTGAAATTGAAGGGTTCTTTATCTCAGGTAGCATGTGTTACTACTACAGATGTTGAGGAAGGAGGCGAGTGGTAGGAAGTCAAAAGAAAAAGTGCACAAAAATATGATGATTGGATGATCAGAAGGACAACCAATCAGATTCATTCCATTTTTCGAACACAATTTAAGAAGCCAATTGTGTCTTTTACTAATGTCCCAGTGAAATCTCCATCAAAACAAAAATCCTTAGAAGGGAAGCATAATCAAAGAAGAATAAGGAATCAGAAGAAGATGGGTATGTATCAAGGCCCAAGCTTTCATTGACTCTGGAAGATTGCATGCCATCTACTTCGAAGCAACGAGCCCCGTCCCACCAAACGGCACCGCCTCAGTTGTCTAGTTAGGAAGAGTCTTCATCAGATGAAGAGATGATCTTTTGTTCTGTTAATATGACTAGCTTAATAGATCCTTATGCCAATTTTGGTTTTGATCTCGATGAGCCGGAATTACATGTATCAAACAGAGGAATTAGAGGAAGCTCCAGGGGTAAGGGATATAGAGGAAGACGTGGATATCCCAAAAACCACTATTCCAATTCTACCCCTACCCGAACTGTGTACGCAGCGGAAACATGTGGCAAAGCCCTTCAGAGAGCTCACTAAGAACATGAAAGTTATTCTACCAATAACAGATCCAGTCCTAGTACAGTCATTTTGGAAGATCGGTTGGAGGTTCCACCTTCATCCTCTCAATGAGCAAATGGATCGAATCGGTCCATCCTTCCAAAGCCAACATTATTGGCAACACTTATTTCATTACATGAAGCATCAATATCCAAGGAACCTGCTAAGACACATGCTCCAGTTGGGAAACATAGACCTCTGGATCAAAAGTATGAAGTATTGAAACACATGAACCATTTTCCGGATATGTTATCAATTCTAGAGGCATTGAATTTGTTGAAGGATCTTCAAGAGGAACTCATTGAGGCTTTGACATGTCCTTAGGATTTTAAAACAGAAATTGATGTAGCTGAAGTCTATCATGTGGAGAATTGTCCTGCAGAAAGCCATGCAGTGATATCATTCACAGATGAAGATGAAGATGATGTTGTGCATGGGCATATAAGACCGTTGTACTTATCTGGAAAGGTCAGTGGTGTGGATCTCCGAAGAGCTTTTATTGATAATGGTTCATGAGTCAACCTCATCCTCATTCATACACTTCGTCGATTGGGACTCACCGTATATGATTTATCTCCCTCTACTTTAATGTTGCAAGGGTATGATAAAAAAGAGAAAGAACCACTAGGCCATATTACACTTAGAACCCAGTTTGGTGATCTTGTATCCAATTCAGATTTCATGGTGGTTGATCATGACACAGCTTTCAATATTTTGCTTGGAAGACCATGGCTACATCAATATGCATCTATACCTTGATCATACCATCAATGTCATAAATATTGTTTCAATGGTCAGATTGAGACATTGTATGGTTATAAAACCCCATTCAAGACATGAGAATATCAGTACATTGACGCGGAATTCTATCATATGAAGGGAGAAAAGAAATCCACAACAAATGATGTTTCCAAGATTAATGCTCCATTTGGTTTGGAAAAGATTCCGTTAAATCCATTTTAACATGTGAGTTCAGATTATGTGCTGTCCATCAGTCAAATTGATAGGATATGCCCAGATCAAAATACTCTTATGGAAAGATCCATAATGTCTATTTCGGTAGTTGAGCCAGGAAACATGGAAGGAATTGGTGACCCACCAATCAGAGATGAAAGCCCAAATGGGGATGTTTTCTTTTCATCTACTGAAATCCAAAAATTCTATGCTTCACCAATCATTCTAGAATAAGTTATATAAACATTTGAGGTGATCAATGATGTCGATTCTCGATCCATCATATCTTCCTTATTTCCCAAGGATTACCCTTCATCATCAATTGGGTCGGAAATGGAAGATTCTTTTTCTAAATGTTCAAATTTCTACATCTCTTCTAATTATGGAAATTCTTCTTCATCATCTACAATGCAATTGGAAATGGAGGAGATAGAACATGTTGAAGAATAAGAAGAAGAAGATCTCAGGGATGCTCCCCCAACATTTGAGGAAGGCATCTCTACTACCGTGGATACACTCAGAGAAGTAAATCTGGGCACTGAACAAGATCCACGCCCCACATTAAAAAGTGCAGCCATGAATCATGAAGAACAAGAGATGTATATTTACTTATTAAAGATGAATCGAGACATATTTTCTTGGAATTATACAGAGATTCTAGGGCTTGATCCTGATGTTGCTACCCATCATTTGGGATTGCCAGTAGAACATCGAGGATTAAAGCATGCCGTGAGAAGAACACACCCAACCTATGCTTCCAAAATTGATGCTGAAGAGGATAAGTTTATCAAAGCTAACTTCATAAAAGAATTTAAATATCCCAAGTGGTTGGCTAATATTGTCCCTGTGAAGAAGTGTAACGGGAAAATTAGAGTTTTCATTGATTTCACAGATCTTAATCAGCATTGCCCTATGATTGATTTCTCGGTCCCGATTACAGAACTCCTGATTGATGCAACTGCTGGCTATGAAGAACATTCATTCATGGATGGATATTTTAGATATAATTAAATTTTAATGGCTCCAGAAGATGAATATTCTATAGCCTTCAGAGCCTCTCAGGGTGTGTTTTGCAATCGGGTGATGCCCTTTGGTCTAAAGAATGCTGGCGCAACATATCAGCATTCCAATCATCGTATCTTCAATCCTTTTTTAGGGAAGTTCATTGAATGCTATGTGGGTGACTTGGTAGTCAAATCCAAGTAGAGGTCAAATCAAATGGCTGATTTGGAAGTGATATTCTGCAAGCATCGACAACATAACTTGAAGATGAACCCCTTAAAATGTGCTTTTGGAGTATCCTCAGGAATGTTCGTCGGCTTTGTTATACACCATCGTGGTATCGATGTCGATCATGAGAAGACCAAGTCAATCCTAGGAATGTCCTCTGTTCGAAATTTGAAAAAATAAAGAGGGATTCGAGGACACATAGCCTATATTCGGCATTTCATCGCCAATTTGGTAGGCAAAAGTCTACCCTTCACCAAATTGATGAAGAAGGGAGTCACTTATCAATGGACTGAAGATTGTTAAGAAGCATTTGACATTCTCAAGAAATACCTCTTCAGTCCACTAGTACATATGCCACCTGTTGAAGGAATACCACTTCTCCTCTATGTGACAGCCTTAGAGAGATAATTGGGATCCTTTTTTCTGAGAAGAATGATAAAGGGAATGAAAACAGTCTCTACTACCTCAGTTGGACTATGCTGGAAGCAGAAACCCAATATTCGAGTATTGAGAAGTGCTGCCTCGCATTAAACTTTGCAGTTCAGAAGTTGAGACACTATCTGCAGAATCACAAGGTCCAATTGGTATCTCACAATAACCCTCTCAAATTCATCCTTAGTCATCCAATGCTTACAAGATGCTTGAAAAGATGGGCGGTTACTCTACAGCAGTTCGACATTCAGTATGTGTCTCAAAAGGCAATAAAAGGCCATCCTCTGGCTGATTTCCTTGCTGAACACCCCACATTAGAAGATACTTCAGCAGACATTGAACTCCCTAATGAAGAATTCTTCTCTATTCATGATAGTCCCCAGGTACAAAAATGTACTTTGATGGTGCTTCCAGGAGTCCAACAGGGAAGAAAATGGAAGACCCTAAATTCAACAAAGTTGGATTAGGAGTTGTTCTCATTTCTCCAGAAAAGGCAGTGCTGCCCTACGCCTTTTTATTATAGAAGGTGGTACTAACAATGAAGCAGAATACCAAGCTCTCATTATAGTCTTGGAATTAGTGCTTCAGTCAAAATTGAATCACTTAAAAGTGAAAGGTGATTCAGACTTGGTAATCAAACATGTTAATGGGGATTACACAAACAAGAAAAAAGAACTGATCCCTTTGTATGATTACATCAGATTGTTAAGGATGGAATTCCCTACAGAACCGACAATTTCTTATGTTTTTTGATCACAAAATGCCGAGGCTGATGCATTGGATAATATAGCCATAGCTCTAGAAGATCCAGATCGGGATGAAACGAGCATCAACATTTCCCAACGTTGAATAATTTCACCTTATGTTCGAACTAGAACAGATGAAATAAATGAAATTAGTCCCATTCCTGAACCATATGGTCATACTACAGTATGGATGACACCTATCAGGGAGTACCTTCAAAATGGAACACATCTACCTGATAGATCTGGGAAAAAGAAAATCCAACGACGTGTGGTCAACTTTACTCTTTATGATAGCCCAGACCACATAGATAAAGTTCTCTACAAATGTGGTTTTGATGGAGTTCTCTTCAGATGCATTAATGGTGAAGAGACAGTGGCTGTCATGAAAGTGGAGCATGCAGGAGTATGTGGTGCCCACCAGTCTGGACATAGACTGTCTGATCAGATTCGAAGGCTTCGATACTTTTGGCCTACAATGATACAAGATTGTGTGGATTTGACAATGAAGTGTCATTCATGTCAGGTAAATGCTAACTTCATTAATCATCCCCCAAAATTTCTTCATACAGCTAAATAATCATGGACATTTGCTACGTGGGAAATGGTTTTTGTGGGACCTTACCATTCCGCTACAGCAAAGCAGTTCAAGTATATCCTTACTGCTACTAACTTCTTTTCCAAATGGGAAGAGGTAATACCTATCAAATATGATTTTTCTAAATACATTGATAGCTTCTATCAAGTCTAACATCATTAACATATTTGGTGTCCATAATAACATATTGACGGACAACGACACCATCTTCTGTTCATCCGAGGTGAAGAAATTGTATCAGGATTATAACATCAAATCCAATCATTCATCTCATATCATGCAGTGGCTAACGGCCAGATAGAATCATTCAACAAGACTATATCAAACATACTGCAAACGATGGTGGATAAATATAAGAAATCATGGCCTGAGAAACTCTTTCATTCTTTATGGGATTATCGAACCACCACCCGCAATACAACGCGATCAACTCCATATTGACTTATATATGGAATAGAAGCAGTTTAGCCCATTGAGGATCAGTTACCATTGCTCAAGTTGCTATTTGTTATCAGTCATCTACATATGAATAGTTTTAGAAGTGGTTGGATGAGTTGGAATGATTAGACGAGAAAAGATTATGCACTTTGCATCACATGGAAGTCTATCATGATCGAATTGCACGAGGATTCAACAAAAAAGTTCATCATCGTTCATTCACTCAGGGAGAATTGGTATTGGTTCTCAGAACACTGTTGATACCAGTAATGAAACCTCCCAAGCATGAACCAAAATGGGAAGAACCTTATTCAATATATAATGTCTACTCCAATGGAGCTTATTCATTAATCTCAATGGATGGAGAACTCATCACGACTCCAACCAATGCCAGATTTCTGAAGAAATATTTTGTATAAACACAAAATACTGTCCCCAGAACCAATATCATTACAATTGGTTCTTCAATTTGTCCAACATGAAGTTAAACTCTAAAATCCTCCAATTCGTCCAACATGATGTTAAACTGTAGAAAAGTTCCCCTTATTACATCCAACATGACGTTAAACTGCACCTCCCTTACTTTCTAACAACATGACGTTAAACTGTATAGAAGTTCTCTTTCGTCCGACATGATGTTAAACTGTAAAAGTTATATTTTTCCCCACCACCCTAGTAACATGACCCTAAATTGTGTGGAACATTAAACGTCCAACATGACGTTAAACTGTAAAAGCCATTTATGTCCAGCATGACGTTAAACGTTATTTTGTCCCTGCTACATGAAATTAAACTGTGCAGCAACAATATTCTTTACTATAAGACATTAAACTACATAGTCCATTTTTGTGTCTACAAGACATTAAACTGTACATCGTTGGGGTTGTTATTGCCTCTTATTTTCACACTGAGTATAACTCATGTGAGCTTAGAGAAAACTCTAACCATAACACTTCATTCTTTAATTGATCTATGCGGACTTTGATCCTTTCCTTTTAGGCTGGGTACGTAGGCACCTCCTAAGGTTCAAGCACGAAACAAATATTTTCACATCGGTTCACTTCTGTCTCATACATTTTTGACTTGTGAAACTACTCCCAGAACTAACATCCTCTTATTGGATCACTTTTTTCATTTCTATATGACGTTAAACTATACAACACTTTTTGTCCAGTATGAAAATAAACTAAGACATTCTTTGATACCCTCACCTGAGAGGGAATCATTATTTACTTTGATTTTCAATCATATTCCAAAGACTACATTCATACATGGTAATGCTCAATACTTTTATCTTGGGTCAAACCATCATTGCACTAAAGTCCCCTTGTCACCTTTTACATGTACAAACCAAATCTGTACTGAAGATATTTCTAGATCTACGTGGGCTTGATTCCCATCTTTATGGTATACGTAGGAATGTTAGAGCATCCCTCGAATCCAGCCCCAAGTCTTTGGGTCTTACGCCAAATTCCACTTTCAGTCCCTCGGCTGAAAAGTCCATATAAAATACACAATGTTTATTCTTTATCATTGTCAGAGTTCTATGACAATAAACTATGATCTCCAACACTCTTTTCCTACATGAGGTTAAACTGTAGCACAAGAACTATATTTCTCTTGATTCCCATCTTTATGGGATACGTGGTGAAGTCCAACACTTTAATTCCGTATGCAGCCACAAATATGATTTTAGTTAGTATTTGTCTTTGTATCTTTATATACATTGGACAATACACATTTTTATGTATGATAACCCTAATCTTAAATATTTTCAGATCTTCATAACCCTTTTTCTCAACTTCTGGTAGAAAATTTTTTGATAGCTAAGAGTTCTTTTGCTTGGCTATACAGTACGTTGCCATAGGCGGCCTTGTATAAAATTGTCTACATAACAGACCTGTCAGCCAAAAGATACTATTTATTTAACTATGTAGCCAAAGCCCTTAGGTGGCCCTACATAATTCAACCCCCTAACGTGTTTGTTAAATGGCGGTAACTTCATTCTTGGGAGGAAAATCTATTTTGTCCTTATTTGTCTCAATGAAAATATGGAGGGATCCGCAAAAATAGCTATCCTTGACATATCTGTCCAATATTTTTCTTTTCACGATCTAAAAGTATTCAAGTCCTTGGTTTGTGATTTCCTTCCCAATTCTTGGGTCATACCTTCGTACAAGTGACATTCATCTAGTTCCTAAATAATTTTGTTTTTAAATATATTTTTCACATTTAAGTACCTCTTTCCATACATAAAACTCTATACAATGGAAAATTTGAATCTCCATAAACTTTCACTGGCTTTTCAGCACTAGAAAAGTAAATTTCTGAGAGTTCTTTTGCCTGGCTATACAGTACATGCCCATAGGCGGCCTTGCATAAGTAGTCTACATAACAAACCTGTCAGCCAAATGATACTATTTATTTAACTATGCAGCCAATGCCCTTAAGTGGCTATGCATAATTTAACCCCATAAAGGGTTTGTTAAATCATAGTAATTTCATTCATGGAAACTACTTCTTCTAATGCCTTTTATCCATTTTTCATATCATTCCTCGGATTCAAAATTACTTAAGTGCTAGTTTACACATTTCACTTCATACTTGAATATGATAATATGTTTTCAGATAAATTACCATGGAATTGAGTCTTTCATTATTCATTTGGTCAAGGCTATTTCAACCTAAAACATTAGCCTTTTTAATGTATGTGTGCATGACTTTAAACTGCCCGCAATAGGCAAGGGAGAATTGAATAAAAGTCAGGTCCCAGCTCACTAAAACATTCATTTTGTATGATTTAGGTAATATTGAGCAATAAGAGATTCAAAGTTTGTAGGGTTATTCCTAATAATCCTAGTAAAAATCAAACTATGCTTACTAGGCCAACTGGCTTAGGTAAAATTCAATGAAAGTAATGAAAGCAATCATGCACTAAGATTGAAGATAAAATTTTTATTCATTTGATGCACAGGGATTAGAAAGATATCCATAGATTGGATTCTCTTCTCTTTTTCAAAGATTTACAAAAGGCTGTCAACATAAGTTTTCACATGACGTACAGTATCCCGAGCTTCATCAACAGCAATTTGAAGCTCATGCACCCAACCAGCCTCACTACTTTCAGCATGATGGAGTGCTTTCTTATCATCTGCAATGGCCTTCATGCCATTTGTTTGAGATCCCTCTAAAGAATTGTTGAGCTGGTTGAGTTCCCTAGTAACAACATCTAACTGTTGCTGGAGATGCATCCACTGGATGACCTTTTCCTTGATCTAATGCTTCAGCTCATTCATCTTTGCAGCATAGTCAGCTTCAGCTCAGGATACTACAGCTTCAAAGTCGCAGATATTGATTGACAGCCTCACCCTATTTAGATCTTCACGACATTTCAGCTCCTGCTCCCTTCTCATGATGACTTGCTTTACTGCGGTATGGATTTCATGATATCCTAAACCACCATGTCCCAGCATCACAAATAGGGATGACAACCGATGAATCTTCGTTGGTAGCTCATCTAAAGACACTTCGGATATGATCTTCCAGATATTGTCCAATGCCTTGCGTCGTGTGAAGCTGAGCGCTTTGAGCACCTCCAGGTCAGATTCAGCATCACTGTCGCAGGGGGGATTATATTTCTGGATTAATGCACTTAGAGAAGTGCCTTGTTCTACTCTATCCCCTCTGACCCGTGATCCTTCTTTCTCGATTTCTGTTGGGGCAGAGGCTGAAGCTTCATGTCCAGATCTAACCATTGAAATTGATGTCCCAGCATAAATCAATTGAAAACATTGGTAAGATTCAAAGGAAGACAAAAGTCAATTTGACTGTCTTATAATTCAAGTACAATTGTAATGAAATGTTATCCATTACCCAATGGTAAATCAGCAGCCTGAGAAGGCTCTTCCCCATCTATCCAAGCTTCAACAGGATCTTCAAGATGAATTTGGGGAAGATCTTCTGGGTTTATATCCACTTGAGCTATTGTTGCTGCAATGATAGTGTCAACATCAATGTCTTCACCCTCTTCAGGCATTGGTAACTCAGTAACATCTTTGGATGACAATTCATATCATTTTTTCATGATTAGAAGTGTAAATTATGAGGAAATTTATTGGACAAAGGGTAACACTCATGCCCTAAATCATCTAAATCAAATGATAATTTGGCATGGTCATAAACATAATCCAATGAAATGACAATATTCATCATGTCATCCAATGTTACATCAGAATCCTGGTTAATCTCACCAGTGGGAGCATTGGATGTCTCTCCCTGATGACCTTCAGCTTGTGGTTCCTTACCCTGGTTAGCTTGATCATTTGAAATAGCAGGATCAGTTGCAGCCGCTACAAGAAGATCCAACACAGGAATTGAAACACAAACATCACAAAATGGATGTTAGTCGATGTCTTATTCAAATTTAATGACACATTGTAAACATACCAGAAGCAGGTACCTCTGTTCTTGCAGCCGTCGCAGGAGGGATACTGTGGGTAGATGCTGGCTCTTCTCCAGAAGCAGCCAAGTCAGTATGAATTTAAGTTTATTTTCTAGCACCCTCTGTCGTTCCAGAATTTGGATCGACCCTCTCTCTCAAGGGTGAAATTGATGAAGCCACTGCAAATTTCAATGAAAAAAATGAGCAATCATTTCATGATTTAAGACTCATAATTTCACAATGAACTTACCACTGCTAACAAAGTGTTTGGCTGTGGACTTCCTCCTACAAAGCCTTTTCTTCTTTGTCTTAATGGGAGTATCAGTAACCTCCCTTATTGGCACCTGAATTGGAGAGTGGAATGCTCTTTCCAACTCCTCTTCCATTTCTTGCTGGCCCGGAGATGCTTCACCCAATTCACTGGGAGATTCATCAGCAGCCCCGATGGCAGTACCACTAGGGATCTATTGAGGTGAAGGAACCTCATCAGTTCTTTTCTTTGTAAACTGCAGGATGAAGAAAGTAATATCCATAAGTAAATGAATCTTTGACTAAAACAGGTTGCAAATTAAATAAGGAAATAAACTTACATCTTCATGAGCCACATAGTCATGCCACTCCTCATCTCCAGAACCTCCAATCCCCTCGGTGGTTCCCCGATCAATCATTTCCTTCACCATCTTGGTGACATAAATAGATTCATCAGTAGCATAAATTAGTGTTTCCAGCTCTTTGATGTAATCCCTCACTTCATCAGGGTTGTCATCAAATTTGATGTCGGTGGAGGCCATGAGATCCCCTATTCCAGGAAGATGTAGTCCCTTGCACAGGTCCAGCTAGGCAGTTTCAATATTGCAGTATAAATTCTGTCAAGTCTTAATAGCCCCTGGTCGTACATATTTGGAGGGATGAGGAGGTCCTATAATCTTGGACTTCAACTTCTTACCAACTCTTGCAACTAAAGATATAAAATAAGATAATTTGAATTATTTATTCTATAATGTAATTTCCACAATGAGGTAGCTCACCTGTAGTTGATGGAGTAGCTCTCTTGATTCTAACAGGAGGATTATATCGGGCATAAGGCCACTTTGACACTTGTTGCGCCTCATCATCCCCATCACGAGAATTCGGTGAAGAGGAATCCGTTGAATCAGTCTCAGGTGGGGAAGCATCACATTCATGAGGAAGGGTCTCTTTTACTATGGTCCTTTTCCTCTTCCCCACCTGATAAACTGGATTATTCAGCACTCTTTTGGGGTATGATGCAATCCATTGTTCAGCATACCAAGTAGTCAAATTTTGTGCCGCCTTGTCGACTGGTATATCATGTACTTCCCATGTTTTCTCTCTTGATGTAATAAGCCATAGTTTCCGAGAAACCATCGGATGTTGTTCTAGTCTGACATGTACAGGAGGAGATACAACAATATGTTGCAGGAATTTGAATTGGCATGCAAATATATATGGAGTGTAGGCCTTGCATATAATTTCCCCATCAATCCTCGCAACCAGCACCCCATCTCTACAATTTAGCATGTACGCCCTCAAGTCTAAACTGGAAGTTCCATTATCATAAAACCGCCCAATTGGTGGGATTCCATATGTAAAGAAGTTAAATTCTTTGAACATTCTCAGCATCACCTTCATGTCGTAAGCATTAAGATCATGCAGAGCGATTCCCAAAAAATTCTTGCACTGATAGTCTGATGGAATTCCAAGGGATTTTTACTCTATTTTGTACATTATAAGTCTTGAAATGAGTGGCGATCCATCCCCATAAAACTTGGAATGGAACCACTATCCTCTGAGTATATTTACCCATGAATACCTGGAGTAAACTCTTGTGGATCTTTGCTAGAATGAGGGTGGCAATCCCAACTATTCTACCCTCATCTAACTTCGCAGTGATAACGAAGGTCCCTGGCCTGATGCCTCCCTTCGAATCCCTGACTGGCATGAGATAAATGCTAAGCCACATATATAATAATCCCACCAAACATGTATTCCTTGGGATCCGCTGATTCACCTCATACCCCCACATGTCAAATTCCCATGCCTCCAATGTTGGCCAAAATGTGCCAGGATCACCCCTCTCCTCCGTTTTTGGACAAGTGGTGGGACGAATGGGCCGCTTATCCTTAGACTTAATTTTCATGGAACACTTCTCTTTTGGTTCCCTCTCATATTTCTCAATCAGGAACATTTTCATCCACTCCTCTGGATGAATATCATTCCTAGAGTCGGTTAAAGAATTCTATGAACTCTTGAGCTTGTGAAAAATCTTGAATAATTCTCGAGCTAGAGATGGAGTTTTCTCTGAGTCACTCCAAGTGGCCTTTGGGGGGATAAATTCATCGTACATATCACCCAAGATAGGATCCCCTATGATTTTGTGGATGTCCCACAAACTAATGCCAACTTTTCCCTGATTCAAATGAATTGAATTTGTTTCCGGGCTCCAGTGGCTAAGAATCTCTGGTACGGAGTGATCATGTCTGTAAATGTATGTTTAGCCAACCCAGACAGCATCATAGATAGCCACGTCATTCAGATCTCCGACAAACTCTGCACATGTTTGTCGTACCCAGTATGCCCACATCCATGTGAGCTTCACACCTCCCCTAGGGCGGAAGTCCCCGCTTTTCTTCCATCCTCTAGATTAATCCATCTGAGCATTTCGGAAGATCAAGGGGTGACAGTGAGGTTGCAGATCAAGCTTATTTTGCATTAAATCTAGCATACACAGGCTATGATGCATTATGTAGGCCTTCTCCACTGTTCCGACATTGATGAATCCTCCTCCGCAGGAAATATTTGTTGTACCAAATTTGTTGTTGTTCTAGAACCAGTAATGCGGCAGATAAATCTTGGCCTATGGAACAGTCACTTCCCGCAGATGTCCATAACCATATAACGATAGATAGATACTTTGAGGGATGTCCAAATGATATTTCTTTAAGAACTAGGCCATTTATGAAAGGGTGGTATCGCAGACAGTGTCATAGTCAGGGTTGATGGGGTTTATCTTTTCTCTATATCTTTTGCACACGAGTTCATCTGCGGTTCCAATTCTCTTGGGGGGAGCCATTATCTGCACAAAAATTGAATGAATTTACTCTTATGTGGGATTATTTTTCATAATATTGTGGAAAAATTCAGAAAAATTTGCAAAGGTATTAAGGCGCGCAAGTTTATTTTTTGTCGCGCATGTCCCTCTGTGTCGTGCAAGTTTGGACCGCACAAGTATAATTGCACAGGTCTATATACCTTGATAGTTGCACGACAGAAAAAAAAAGCGAAAAACAAGATTATTGCGCTGAGAGAGCAATGAAATCCTAAAACTGGTACTTTGCACGCCGAATAGCCATCTATATATAGACGAGGCCACCACCCTGTGTGGTGATGTCTGCGTGGCACCACCTGCGCGCTTTTGCCAGTGCGGCGCACCTGCGCGATGAGCTCTGCGTGCCCAGAACTTGCACGCCGCTTTCCCTTTGATTTTATTCTCTTCCTCAGATTTAAATCCTTATTTTCATCAGATCCAACTCTTAGGGGGGGGGGGGGGGGACTTTTTTTGACGCTCCATTTTTGTCACATTGTTCAAATGAACGGAAAGAAGAGATTAACTTTGAAGAATTGATTCGTCCTTTGAAGTAAACATGAAGAATCAATAAAGACATGTCCAAGGAGTCCATGAATGGGAAGGAGCACATGTTTTAGTGAGGTCGCGCAAGTATACATGTGTGATCCAGAAAGGTCATGCCAGTCCACTTTCACAATGCATCATGGTCGCGCAAGTCACTTGCGCGCCCTACTTGAAATTCGCGCTGGGCCTCCTTTAGCCTATAAATACCCCTGTTGTCCCCACATTTTATAGGACGAAAAATTTCTGAAACCCTGATTCGAGCTACCGGTGCCCTAGTATCCTCTTCCAGTCTTCCAAGAATTTCTATGGTAATTAATTACCTATAATGGAAGGTCTAAACAAGAGGAATAAGGCCTAAGTGTTGGATTTCCCTAACACTTGCGCACCTAAGTGTTGTACCCATAAGGGAAATGCACAACACTTGCGCTCTTCCTTATCTGTCCATCAGAACATGCGTGCCACCCATCTGGAAGTCTCTAGGTATTGATGAAAGGGCTTGAGCCAAGGCTCACCCAAGTTCTACCCTAAGTCTTGAAAGTCGTGCAAGTCCCTTTGTGTCGTACAAGTACACTTGCGTGAACAGAACTTGTGCGCCCGCGCAAGACCTGCGAGCCTCCTAAAGACTTGCGTGCCCATATGGTTTTGGGTGCCCTTCTTGCCCAGTTCATCTCCATGATACCATTCCACCTATCCTATTCAAGATACGGTATTCAAGAAACTCATCAAAGCCATCTTTGGCATGTTTTCTTGATTAAATTCATTATTTGAAAGGAATTCTGTGGAAAATTTCATCCAACCACATCACTTAAAAATGAGAGGATTTATAAATTAGGCCTCCTCCTTAAGAGTAAGTCCTAATCCAACGTTCCCTTAACCAGGGCGTCCTTTTCAAGAGTGACCCCCAGTCCTCAATTAGACATAATTCCTAGATATGGGCTTCCTTTTCATGATTAAGTCCTAGTCTAGTCTTTCTAACCTCGGCCTCCTTTTTAGGAGTAAGCCCCAGTCTCCTAATTTGGGCATCCTCCTCAAGAGTAAGCCCAACCCATAATTTCTTTCAACTTGGACCTCCATTTCAGTAATAAGTTCCATGTCTCCAAATATTATAACCAGGGTCTCCTTTTCAGGAGTAATCCCCAGTCCCTTAATTTGGGCATCCTTTTTAGGAGTAAGCCCCTGTCCTCAATTAGACTTAATTCCTAGATATGGACCTCCTTTTAAGGATTATGTCCTAGTCTAGTCCCTCTAACATGGGCCTCCTTTTAAAGAGTAAGCCCCAGTCCCCTAATTTGGGAATCCTCCTTAGGAGTAAGTCCCAACCATAATTTACTTCAACTTGGGCCTCCTTTTCAGTAGTAAGTCCCAAGTACCCAAATATTATAACCTGGGTCTCCTTCTCAAAAGTAATCCCCAGTCCCATAATTTGTGCATCCTCCTCAAGAGTAAGCCCGAACCATATTTTCTTTCAACTTATACCACTTTTTTAGTAATAAGTTCCAAGTCCCCAAATATTATAACCTGGGTCTCCTTCTCAGGAGTAAGTCCCAGTCCAAATTATCTTAACTTCGGCATCCTCTTTAGGAGTAAGCCCCATGTCCCTTTTTAACCTGGGATTCCTTTTCTGGAGTAATCCCCATGTCTCTAAATTTGGGCTTCATTTTCAGGAGTAAGCCCCAACTATAATTCCTTTAACCTTGGTCTCCTTTTCAGGAGTAAACCCCAGTCTTCAAAAGTTCCCAATACTAGGCTTATTTTTAGGAGTAATCACCAGTCATAATTTTATCTTAAGTAGTCTTACTTCCTTTTTGTCTATGTCTCATTTTCAAGAATAAAACCTAATCATAAGTCTTCTCCTAATTTGGTCATCCTTATTAGGAATAAGCCCTATGTTAGAGCATTACTCTTCGAATATCTGGGCAGTCACACATACATAAGCTCTAACTTATTTCTCATGATTGCATCTTCCTTGGAACAATTGTCTAGTTTTACCAATACCTCTTTTTTCTCACACCGAGCATGACTCACGTTGGCTTAGAGTGTAAAAGTTATTATGAAATCTTCCATTGGGCCATCAATCATGCATGACTTCATACACCTTCTCGAACTCCGTGGGTTCTGATTCCTTCTCTAAATAGCGATACGTAGGTACCCCCTTTGCGGGTACGATCCCAAGTATGAAATAATCAATGTCCTCCTGAATGACAATAAACATCAAGTGCCCCACTGAGTGGCTTAAAACCAATAATGTCTTATCATTACAAATATATTTCTATGTAATGTTTCGAAGGATACCACTGGCTAAGGATCTCTATCAAAATACATATGATTCTCTATCGATGAAAAACCTATAATACATATAAAAAATTCTCTAACTTCCAACACATCAATAATTGATTGCATGTTCTGAGGAAAAGATCAATATTATACCTGGTACATTAATAAGGCTTCACGAACATAACATAAATCTACAAAGAGAGTCCTGGAATAGACAATAATTCCCCTTAAATGGTTGTGATGAGTACGACCTCCCATCCTCTCAAACAATGCAAATTTATAAGCCTCATAAACCAACTGCTAATGAGCGCCTACCTTTAGAAAGTAGGTCCAACCTGATATGGATTCATTTGATGTTTCCGGTTCTACATACAAACCCATTAGATACCGATTGGAATGTTTGAATCTCAAATCAACGAGTTCATCCCCAATTACAGCGAGGAAACAAAATATAACAACAATTATAATTATAATGAATATATTTATTTATCTACATATATTATGAAATAATTTCCTAATCAATATAATAATTCAATTAATATAATTAATATATATATATAATAAATATATTATATTATCAATAATATATATATAATAGAAAGCCTGTATTTATTTTCACCAGTAATTCTAATGTTCTCCTATTTCCAACCATTTTTATATGTTTTTTCTATTATAAAATATAGTATTATACCATTTATGAAATACTATATGATGCTCTCCAAAAATGAATCTATGATGATCTCATTAATATTATTCATCTTCAATCATTCCTTAATATTTCAATCTATTATTGTTATTTCTTAATATCAAAACCAAAATTGATATACCATATATAGTCGAAGCTATTTGATTATAAATTTTTTAGATTCAATAAAAAAATTTATGGATTTTTAGATCTAGTTAAATCCATCAACATAATGATTTGACTTAATCACCTTTGACATCCCCTCTGTCATTATTTTATATATTCTACTCACTATGAATTATTGTATTTCACGATATCAAGTGCTTTCATTTTTAGGTAAGGTATATCTCAAATGGAAAAATAATAAAAAAAATTAGTATATTTTAAATTGACTATATAGTGGAATATTGAATTTACTTTAATTTTTCATATTTTATATATAATATAATAAATAATTAAATATATACATAAAAATAATTTTTATTAATATTAATATTTTTATTATAATTATAAAAACCATATAAATGTAATTATAGAATAACATTATAATTATTTAATGAATATTATATATATATATATATATATTATCTATATCAGAATTATAAATTGAATTACTAAGAGTGAAATCAAAACAATTATTATAACAATCATTTCAACCCGAAATTTATATTCTAAATTAGTTAGAAAATTATGTGAGATTAAATCAAATAATTAATATAAATATATATAAATATTATAAATTTTTTACAAATAATTATAAATTTAATATTCACACATTATTGTAATAATTGTTTCAATCAAGATTGTATTTTCTGGGTTTTTGCAATATATAGCATTGTATTGATTTTATATTGATATTAATGGGGTGTAACATCATTTTATTTTGGAAAAGTATATATTAGATGTTAAAAAAAATTAGTACAAACAATATTTTAAAGGATGTAGTATATTTAAGAGGAAAACAACATGTCACAAGGTTACAGAATAGTTGTAGTTCCACGTGATGGTGCATATGGACAGACATCGGGTGGACCATGACCAATGTGTGGGGTAACATTGGTAAACACCAGGAGTATGGTGTCCCTAATGGGTTTTTACACTTTCTTAGTGGAGTGGAAGATTTTATAAGGGGTACAATAATAATGAAAATATTGATGCAGTAATTTCCTCTACCTACGTATATATAAATCGGTTTTCATGTCACTAAGAGCAGGTGAGAGATCAAGCGGGTTACAACAATCTTGTGGTTGTAGAAGCTGTTCTGGCTTGTGGTCGCTACTGTTTTACATTATTTTGGGTTCTTGTAGTTTTCCCATTCTGTTGTAGTACATTTGCATGGAATTTAATATATGTACATGGGTTTATTTAAGAATTTCAGTTAGAGTTGTTTGCTGTCTATAGTTTCTTTCACTTCTGCATGTGTTCTCTCACAGGGTAGTGCCTCCAATTTGTGTGTTTACTATACCCTTGATGGTAGTCACCAACCCGGGGCCTACTGAAGGTGGGACTTGGGGGTCATTATCTACCTTCTAAAATTGCCGGCCTAGGAGGGGTACACTTTGTGGGGAGGGGGTCGTGACAGAGTGTTGTCAGAGGGAGGTTGAGGTATTGGATGGAGTTTGGGGCTAGGCACAGGTAAGGATGCATGGGTTGGTATGGAAATGGTGTTATTCATTTTTATCATGTGGGGTAAACACTGGTAACCAGCAGAGACATAGCCGTTTAGGACCCCCTATGATCTTTTTCATGAACAAATAAGTTTACTATGGATACTAAACAAAGTGATATCAGTTAAAGGTTAGAGACCTAGGATAGGATAATGAATCATTCTTTTTTATGCATGTGTTTTAATGGGTAGACCTTTGGATAGGTTAACATAAAATGAATTAAAGAAAATAGTAAATTAATAAATGTTGGGTCTTCCATATTCCATGCATAGGATCTCTAAGAGTTTGTTATTTTTAAAGGTAAGGATCTAGGTCGACATCCTCATCATGTTAGCGTAGAAGATATCTAGTAGGTTGTCCCACTAGATAACTGCATGGTGATGGTCGACGACGAGGACACATGGAGGAAGACACTCGGAGTGTTTCAGCACCAGAGTCTGCAGAAGATTGAGGGCTCCGTTTCAGACATGTCACATAAGACTAGTTATAGGAGGTCGAGATATCATTAAGTTCGATCCATTCTTGTAATGAGAACTGGGTGTCCTTGTTTGTGATGATGTTGCCTAGAGAAGCAAGGCAGTGGTGGTTATTGTTACTCCAGGATCTTGAGGAGTCAGCTATCTCATGGGAGGAGTTCTGAGACAAGCATAGAGTTCAGTACCTTTCTTCGAATGCCAAGGAGACTAGTCGTCAAGACCTTCTTACACTTCATCAGGGGAGATCCAGTGTGCGAGTGTTTGGAATCCGTTTCAAGAACCTTTTATAATATGCTACAGACCTGTAACCAGATGAGGAGTCCAGGGCGAAGCATTTCGAGGAGGCTTTGAGTCCGGATATCCAATTCCCGATCACCCCATTTATGATGAAGACATATCGTGAGGTGATGGTAAGGGAGGAGGCTGTTGAGAGGATTTTGGATATGACTATATCGTCATGAGAAGGGAATTAGCATGATTCCTCGTGGAGCAGAGCAGTGGTACGGGGTTCACGGTTATCAAGGTAGAAGAGTTTGCATTCAGCCAGTGTAGGTCCTAGCCCTTCCCATCTCATTTATCTAGAAGCAACAACTCTCAGGCCTTTTCCAAGGGATCAGGAGCTTGTTTTTCTATTGTTGGGCATGGACATCAGCTGCGGGATTGCCTGACCTTTCAAAGAAGTCATTGTGTACCAGGTGCTCCACTGTAGGTTCTTCTATTGAGGCAGTTCCTGCCGAGAGAACTACAACAGTTTCCAAGAGCTTTAGATCACCATATTGTAGATCGGGCTAGCAGAGGACAACCCCATGATCACCCAATCCTCAAAGAGCAGAGTGTGACCATGGTGGTGGTCTTCATCATGGTCAGAGTGGCTGTGGAGGAGGCCGTGGTCAGCTTCATGCTCTAGTGTTGCCAGCAACAGACGATCCAGATGTGGTACAAGGTACCCTTTACATGTTTTCTTACTTTTTGTATTCCTTGTTTGATTCAGGAGTGGCACACTCTTTCATATCACCTACCCTTGTCCATGCTTTGGGACATTAGGTAGAGAGGCTTCCAGTGCCATCGGTGTTGACTACGGTAGTTGGAGGTCGAGATGACTTGTTTAAAGTATAAAGTGGTTGTGAGCTGTTGTTGGGGCAACACTTCTCTTGGGAAGATTTCCTATGTTTACGAATAAAACCATATGATGTCATCCTCAGCATGAATTGGTTGTATTCGGTGCAGGCTATTGTAGATTTCATCATGAAGAAGGTTATTTTCATTGTTCTGATAAAGAGCATGTGGGGTTTGTTGGTGATCGAGATCCTTAGATGTGTCATTGGTGCATTCTATCCTTATCATCCATGATGACCGAGTTGATGCTGAGTTCATCGGAGGTTAAGTTGATGGAGTTCCCTAGGGTCGTGGTGGAGTAACCTGATGTCTTTCCAGAAGAGGTTGTGGCATTACCCCTCACAATGAGAGATTGAGTTTGTGATTGAGCTACAACTAGGAGCGTCTCAAATCTCTATGTCTCTGTATAAGATGACCCCTTTTGAGTAACGAGAGCTATGTATACATCCTGATGGGTTTTTAGTGAGGTTTTTTTTGGCAACGTGTGTCCACATGGGGTGCACCTATCTTGTTCATTAAGAAGGCAGGCGGTAGATTATGGTTGTGTGTCGATTGTCGTCGCATAAACAATTTGACAATAAATAAGAACTATACTCATCCGTGGATTGAAGCCTTATTTGATCAACTGAAGGGTGCAAGTTGGTTCTCAAAGATTGACTTGCGGTTAGGATATCATCATATGCGTGTGATGGACGAGGATATCCCGAAGACTGCTTTCCATTTTCTTCTTGGGCATTATGAGAATGTTGTATTTCTATTCAGCATGATGAATGATCCAGGTGTGTTCGTGGGATTGATGAATGCTGTGTTCCATGAGTTCCTGTACTAGTTCATGGTGGACTTCATTGATGACATCATTGTGCACTCCACGTCTGAAGAGGAGCATGTTGAGCATCTGCGAGCCATTTTGCAAGTCCTCCGTCTACATCAATTGTTTGGGAAGTTGTCGAATGTGAGTATTGGGATCAAGATTTCTGTTTCATGGAGTATGTGGTGTCCTAGTAGGGAATTTTATGGTTCCATTGAAGATAGAACTAGTTGTTTCAAGGGAGGCCCCCAAGAAAATTTTAGTGGTGCGATGTTTCCTTGGTCTCACAGGCAATTTAAATAGGTTCATGGCCAATTTTTCATTGGTTTCATCCCCTCTAATAGCTTTGACTAGGAAGGATCATGCATTCGTTTTAACTGATCAGTGCAAGAAAGCCTTAGAGTATTGGAAGGAGAAGTTAGTAAGTTCTCCAGTCCAATATATTCAAACTGAGGGAGTCCAGTTTGATTTCTTCTGCGATGCTTCACATCTGGGGTTAGGATGTGTTCTCTTGTAGTAGAGGTCAGTTGTTTCTTATAGGTCTTAGTAGTTGTGTCCCCATGAACCCAACTATGCCTCCCATGATCGTGAGTTGGTAGTCGTGGTTTTTTCTCTGAAGTTGTAGATAAATTACTTCATTGGTGATTGCTTTGTGTTCTTCACCGTCGATAAGAGTTTGAGGTATGTTTTCTCCAAGCGTGACTTGAACTATTTAATGCATCGATGGATGGATTTCATGCATGAATATGACATCGAAATACTATATACATCGGGAAAAGGGTATGTTATATCTGATACGCTGAGCCAAAAGTCACGTAGTGATGCTATGCATGAATCTGATGATTCCTGGAGAGTAATAGAGGAACTTTCAGAAATACATCATGATATGAGTGAATTTGGGTGTGGAAGATATCTTTTTCAGATGACGGTGCAGACATCCCTGGTGTAGAAGGAGGAAGAGTCCCAGTTGGGAGATCATGATGACTTAATAATATTGATGACATAACCATTGAACAGCAAATAATAAGGGATGATAAATCTAGAGCTTGATTGGAATTAAATGAAATAAAATATGATAAAAAATATATTTACACTGAAGAATAAAATGATAAGGCAGGATATGAATAATGACACAATTGCATTCTGTTAAGTTATAATTAAAATATATTATATATTATCATTTACATATAGGTAAAATTATTTTACTGTCTCAAATTATTGGGGAAGATAAAAATGGGATGGTCTATTCTATCAGATATATTGACCATCATAGTTATCATTATGTTGAATCACTACTGGAAAAGTATCTTATACCAACGGTTCAAAACCGTTGGTATAGGCTGGAAAACCGTTGGTATAGGGTATACCAACGGTTTTATAAACCGTTGGCTAGTAAGCCGTGAGGAAAGCCCTATACCAACTGTTTTTTGTAAACCGTTGGTATAGGGCTTCCAGAATTCTGGGAAAGGATTTCCCAACGGTTCACAACCCTTGGGAAAGGTTTTCCAGAATTCTGGAAAAGCCTTTCCCAACTGTTCAGAACCGTTGGGATATCCTTTTCCAAAATTCTGAAAAGGCTATCCCAACGGTTCTGAACCGTTGGTATAAAGTTTTCCAGAATTCTGGAAAAACCTATACCAATGGTTCAGAACCGTTGGGATAGCCTTTTTCAGAATTCTGGAAAAGGATATCCCAACGGTTATGAACCATTGGTATAGGTTTTTTCAGAATTCTGGATAACCTTACCCAACGGTTTTGAACCGTTGGGATATCCTTTTCCAGAGCTGCTGCACAGCAGCCCCCCAGAAGCCCTCCAGTAGCCCTCCCATCCACCTGCATAAAAAAACAGTGCACAAGCCCTCCAATATACCCTCCACTATACACCTGCATAAAAAATATCACAAAAACCACATACTTCAAACAGTATAAAAAACACCAAAAATAGCCCAAAAACCCACATATGACAACAATGTAATTCACCTCACCCATGAAAAACCCCCCAACCAGCACACCTCCCCATCAAATTCTAATAGGCAGAATAGTTTAATAAATATCTATTAGAGTTAATATTACTTTCAAATTGGCTCAAACCCATTTTTTTTATCCTAGGTTTGGGTATCTAATGATTTTTGATGAATTTTGCATTGAACTTGTATTATTTATAATATATGGTGAAAATGTATTTTCTTAGGATTCTCGTCACTTATAACTCCATTAGTGAAACTACCCAACTCATGAAAAAGAGTTTGCGACTATCGTTGATAAGTGTAAATTTCAGTTGTATTCACTTAAAATGATTTCCTTATGAAATAAAAGAAAGACTTTGAGTGGTGTCGTCCACACCGCGCCTCGGATTGAGTCGTAGTTGACTCGTACACATCACAAATGACCCATTCATCATTTTCCTAAAGTATCAACACAATCCGAATGCGTTTGGTTGGTTTCCCGTATGCCGGTTGTTTTTACTTAAAAGCATATACATTTTAAACAAAAGAAATACACTTTGAGTGGTTTCGGCCACACCGGCCCTCGAATTTAGGTGGGGTTGACTCGTACACGTCACATATGACGTATGGGTCGTTGTCCTAATGTTTTAACAGAATCCGAAAGCGTTTGGTCGTTTTTCCGTATGGCAGTTGTTGTTTTTACTGAAACTGTTGTCCATTTCAATGAAAAGTTAGACACTTTGAGTGGTGTCAGCCACACCACGCCTCGGATTGAGGCGGGGTTGACTCGTACACATCAGAAATGACCCATGGATCGTTTTCCTAAAGTATCAACAGAATCCGAATGCGTTTGGTCGGTTTTCCGTGTGTTGTTTTTTTACATAAAAGCGCATCCATTTTAAACAAAAGAAAGACACTTTGAGTGTTACTGGCCACACCGGCCCTCGGATTTAGGCGGGGTTGACTCGTACACGTCACATATGACCCATGGATCGTTGTCCTAAAGTTTCAACAGAATCTGAATGCGTTTGGTCGGTTTTCCGTATGCCAGTTGTTGTTTTCACTTAAAATTCTGTCCATTTCAAATAAAAGTTAGACACTTTGAGTGGTGCCGGCCACACCGCGCCTTGGATTGAGGCCGGGTTGACTCGTACACGTCACAAATGACCCATGGATCATTGACCTATAGTTTCAAAACAATCCAAATGTGTTTGGTTGGTTTTTCGTATGTGGTTTGTTTACGTAAAAGCGCATCCATTTTAAACAAAAGAAAGACACATTGAGTCGTCCCGGCCACACCGACCCTCGGATTGAGGCGGGGTTGACTCTTACACATCACATATGACCCATGGATCTTTTTCCTAATGTTTCAACAAAATCCAAATGTGTTTGGTCGGTTCTCCGTATGCCAGTTGTTGTTTTCACTTAAAATTCTGTCAATTTCAAATAAAAGTTAGACACTTTGAGTGGTCCCGGCCACACCGTGCCTCGGATTGAGGCGGGGTTGACTCGTACACATCACAAATGACCCATGGATTGTTGTCCTATAGTTTCAACACAATCCGAATGTGTTTGTTTGGTTTTTCGTGTGTGGTTTTTTTTACGTAAAAGCGCATCCATTTAAAACAAAAGAAAGACACTTTGTGTGGTCTCGGCCACACTGGCCCTTAGATTGAGGCGGGGTTGACTCGTACACGTCACATATGACACATGGATCTTTGTCCTAAAGTTTCAACAGAATCTGAATGCGTTTGGTCAGTTTTCCGTATGCCAGTTGTTGTTTTCACTTAAAATTATGTCCATTTCAAATAAAAGTAAGACACTTTGAGTGGTGCTGGCCACACCGCGCCTTGGTTTGATGCGGGGTTGACTCGTACACGTCACAAATGACCCATGGATCGTTGTCCTATAGTTTCAACACAATCCGAATATGAATGGTTGGTTTTTCGTATGTGGTTTTTTTACGTAAAAGCGCATCCATTTTAAACAAAAGAAAGACACTTTGAGTGGTCCTGGCCACACCGGCACTCGGATTGAGGCGGGGTTGACTCGTACACGTAACATATGACCCATGGATCGTTTTCATAAAGTTTTAACAGAATCCGAATGCGTTTGGTCGATTTTCCGTAAGTGAGCTTTTATTTTCACTTAAAATTCTGTCCATTTCAAATAAAAGTTAGACACATTGAGTGATGTCAGCCACACCGCACCTCGGATTGAGGCGAGGTTGACTCATACACATCACATATGATTGATTATGTATTGAATATAGTCATGAACCTCTTTAAATGGATAAAAAAAATTCTCAGATGGTTTGAGTTCATTTATCACATTTCAATCATCCTTCAAACATAGTTTGGAAACATTACTTTCCTATAATTATAGGATTCATGAAAATAATTTTTTTTAAAAAATATCCACAAAAAATGCCTTCATTATTGAGTGGTATATGTTCTTATCATCTATTGTTGGATTTTGGGTACCACTTCCAGTATATATCTCATTGCCTCATTAAAATTGGTCATGGTGTGAATAAAATAACCATGTAATTGTAATTTCATTAGAGATAATATCATATCAATTTCACTCAAAAAAGCCTTCTACTTCAAAGAACATTTTCCATATCATTTTCCACATGCATAAACATGAAATACATGGCTAACTAAGAAATCTAAGTAATAAAAAATAGAAAATTGAGTATCACAGTACCAAGGAATAGTAAAGGTCTAGGTAATAGACTAATCATACAATAAGAATCAAGTGCAAAAAACAGAATCTGAATGCAATGTCCCTATGAAGCAGAGGAAAACCCCAAAGCGGAAAACAATGTTCAAAAATAAAGAGTTATACAGAATTCAAAAATGTAATGGATCAATTTGCCCCTGATCACCATCACCATCACCACTGTCATCATCGGCCTCATCATTGCCGCCATCTCTGTCCTCGTCGTCGTCCTCGCCATCGTCCCCATACTCATCGCCGGCCTCATCCTCGTCCTCGGCATCATCCTCGCCCTCGGACCCATCCTCGCCCTCGGTCCCATCCTCGCTCTCATCCTCATCCTCATCCTCGCCCTCTTCCTCGTCAGCATCCTCATCATCACTTGGAACATCATCATCTCGACCGCCACTAGAGCTGCCGCCTGGTGCATTGGATGATGCACCCATCAACGACATAAATGTCTGACAAGATGCACTAGCCTCTGGTGGAAGTGATGAAGATAAAGCTTTCATCAATTTCATAAATTCTCTGTCTCTCGTTTGAACTTGTACTTCCAACTCTGTGACCCTTTTATTAGACTGTCTTGCATGCTCCTTGACCTGTTCCAACTCGGTGGTACTAGAACGGATACTTGGAGAGGACCAATACCTCGTCGGTACTATATTCTTACCAGGTCGGCAGCGTACTCGACTAGAGTGCTCTTCCCCCAAAACCTGATATAAATGATCGTGTGGCCCAAATTTTTCAGGCTCCTGGGCATCAAGAGCCTCTAAAGCAGCCTGTAAAAAATATTAATAGATTATTAAATTTCAAATTAGATATTAAACTTCGAAATAGACAAATTAAAACTTACAATCTTTTCTTGGTTCGACTTATTTACCGCAGTTCCATCTTTTCTTCTTCTACACGAGCAAAACAATTTTTCTCGAGGGATACGTCCTTCAATATTCATTGTGTGCTTCTGTAATGACATTGAAACAATATAAAGTGAAAGTATAATCATATATTCAATATTAAATAAATCACATAATTTATTTAGGATCCACTAAAAACGTAAAGTCCTAAAGAAAAATTATAAACAACTATATCATACCTGCTGCCTCTCATGATCTGACATAGTTTTGCGCCCCAAAGTGAGGAGGTATTGCTTTGAATCAATGTTTTTTTTGTTTTTTTCAGAAGATTCCTAAATAATGATTAATAATTAATAAGATTATATTAATGCAAAATATGAAAACTCTCATTTAAATACCTCAAATGAGATTAATACCTTAAATTTGGCAGTCGCCCAATGGGTAATCATTTGGCGATATTGCTCTATCGGGCAGTCATCCACGAAGGGTAATGTCTCTAACTCCGTACCCACTCTATCACACCATCCAACATACAACTCATGCTTATAAGCTCTCCTAGCTCTTTTAAACGCGCTGGCCGTGCACCTTTGCCATCAGGGAAGTTAAACCGAAGCTGTAACCAAATTTATTAGTTCATTTAAATAAAAAAATATACTCCATTAAATCCAATAGATTTTTTACCCATATTTGTGCCCACGCGTTATCCTTGACTTCGGGTGGCAGATGTCTCCAAGAGAGAGGGCTGACCGGAATGATATCGGAGAATTTGGCTAGTGTCGCCAAAAAACCCCGACATTGCTGCCCAGATTTCTCAATCATTTGTCCATCAACATTGTATTCAACCATCAATTGTGTCTGGTGGTTCCATACCGCACGCAAGCGAGTACGCCCCCTCCCCCGCCTCCTATCTGTAGATGAATCTATTATTAAAGAAAAATGATATCAATACAAGTTATAATAAAAATAATTTTTGGTATAAAAATTTGATAGACTTATATAAACATACCTGTGGTAGTCGGATCAATGAATGCAGAAGATGAAGGAATATCCTGTACAGGTGGAGTTCCCCTCAATGTATGCTCCTCATCCACATACTGTGTCGCAGTAGGAGTCGACGAAGGTTGAATATAAAAGCCCGGAGATAAAGAACCAGAAGCAAAAGATGATGACATAGGCATCTGGCCAGATGGAAGTGTAAACATCGGAGGTCTAAATATCTCAGTACTGGGACCACTAGATGATTGTCCAACTCTGACACCACCCCCCCTCTTATTGGGAGCAATATCATGCTCCTCGTCAGATATCTGTCGTCTAGGGGGTGGATCCTGAAAAAAAGTTTGACACAAAAGTAAACACATGATATTATAATTTATTGAAATATTTATATTTGAAATAAAATACTCACAACAGGGATGAGTGGAGGAACACTCATCTGTACCATGCGACGATTATTATCTGTCATCTTTTTCGGCCGCCTCTCTTCAATGGGAGTCATTTCCTGCAACGAAAACAAATATGAATGTAATTAGAAATAGATAAATAATGTGTTGTTGTACCCCTCTCTCTTGGATTTTAATGAACACAATCACTCTAATTGTGTTCTAACTTGTTTTCAATTGTTTTTGATGTTAGGAAAAAGGTTGCCTAGCAGTTGGCCCAAGAAGCCTGAAAGTGGACTCTCTGAGTCCACCGGCCAACCGATGGATTCCCACTGTCCAGATGGTGGTCTCTGGCAGAAGCATTGATTTCTGCCTAGAGCCACCGGTCAGCCGGTGTGAGACCACCGGCCAGCCGGCATGGGCACCGGCCAGCCGATGGACCCAGACAGAAGGGGTACCTTCTGTCTGGAGCAGCCGGCCAACCGGTGGCTCAGCACCGGCCAGCCGGTGGAACCAGACAGAAAGCCCTGCTCTCTGTCTGATCACCGGCCAGCCGGTGTGCCTAGTCAAACTAGCCGTTGGGCTTTGACCAGGCATGTGCATTTGACCCCCAACGGCTATATTGAATTGTTTAGGGGTATTTCTCCTATAAATAGAAGAGCATGGATGCCGGGAACACTACTGAAACAACCGAATGATATTTTGATCACTTGATGCTCTAACGACGAATCTCCAAGGCACCTATTGATCCATCTCCATCATTGAAGCTTGAGCTCTCTCTCCATTGGCTACTCTCATACCATTTGGCGCTCAAGGCTTTCTCTAGTTTGTTTTATCTCAATTGTTTTGTTCTTCATTGGGTTTGTATTAAAACAAACCTATCCTTTCCTTCTTCTCTCATTTTGGGTTTCTTGCTATAACCATAATAAAAAAGCAAGCTATACGAAGCTGTTCTAGCCTACCTCAAACGGCTAGTGGGTTTCCTGCTACAACCAACACAAAAAGTAAGCTGCCGTATAAATCTCTCAACAGTTCTTGTTGGGAGCGGAGACGTAGGCTAGGGTTTTAAGCCGAACTCCATTATCAAATTGTGTCTTGCCTATTTACCTTTCCGCTGCATTTATAATTGTTTTAAATTGGTAATTATTTTTGAAAAGGCAATTCACCCTCCCTCTTGCCATCCTCTACGACCCAACATGTGTAACCCCAAAAAAATATAGAAAAACAATTCTGATAAAAAGAACATAATGAAACAAAAGATTTATGGTAGTTTGAAGGTAAGTACTAGGATACACATTCTGAATGATGTAGGTGAAACATGTAGGTGAGAACACGACTGTATGATTCTATATATTTCCCACCACATCTTCGGTTTCACAATCAACTCTAACAATTGAGATATTAGCGTCATCATAAGTAATAAACGGATTGCTTCTATTTGCAGTAGGGATAGTGTCAACTTCATCATCGCCATCATCAAAAACATGTCTGGGATTTACGTCAATAATTAAACCGAATTTAGGATGACGTTGATCATTGACATAAAAAACATGTTTCACCATTGATGCCAATACATAAGGTTCATCGGTGGCAAGAGTGAGATTCATGTCAATAACTCGAAATCCACAATCATTAATAAAGGTGCCTTGCCTCATCATTGAATCAACAGTGGCAAGAGTGCGAGTTATGTCAATAACTCGAAATCCACAATCATCAATAAAGGTTCCTTGCTTCATCATTGAATCAAACCATTGACATTTCATCATCGTGACTCGACCATGTGAGTAATAATCCAAAATTATTATTTTCTCCACAACACCATAATATGAAACATTTTTAGAACGAGGTCTAGTGTCCGATGAACTGGCATAACAGTCTGTTTTGGCAGTTAGCATAACACCATTATGTTGTGTTCTCATGTTTCTTGCTCATTTGGTGATAATAAATTTGTATCCATTGATCACAAGTGATTTACAAGCACGAACCATGGTATTAGGACCAAAAGCCAAAGCTCTTATTTCCTCAGAAACTGAGTCCGCAGGAAAACTCGATACCTGAAATATAAAAAAATAGTAAACTTAATTAAATATTATTTTTATTTAGTTATTACAGAAATACTTTTACCTTCAATTACAACCAAGAAGAAAACCCTTTTCTATGCAAAGTCTTCTTCCTTCTCAAAGATAAAGAACGATGCTTTCTATATATCAATTCTTTATGTTCCCTATAGATAAAAATAATAATAGTTTAACAAATATTTAAAATTACAAGAGATAAGATAAGAGATACATGTACAATTAACATACTTGATATACTCATCGAACAAATCACATTTGAACAACATTGTGCGATGTGCCATCTCTTGCTCTTCAAGGCTTAATGTTGTCAATGTATATGATCCTGGAATTCCTCCTGTCTGAGGAAGTGAAGGAAAACTGGGTTCAATTTTCCCATACTATTTTTCTTCATTTCTCATTGGTCTGTTTATTCTCATAGTAAGATCAGACAAATACATTGAGCAGAAATCCATACATTCTTGAGCCAAGTAACAGTTCACGATAGAACCTTCGGGATAATTCATGTTCCGAACATATGATTTCAATGTGCACATGTTTCTTTCAGTTGGATACATCCAACGGAAAGCAACGAGTCCTCCAAGAAGTATTTCGGTTGGAAGATGGACAGTCAGATGCAACATGCATGTAAAAAATGATGGAGGGAATATTTTCTCTAACTCACACAAAATTAATGGTGTCTCTGCCAACAGTTTTTGCCCGAGTGATTTGGACAACCTCTTAGCACAAAGATCTCTAAACAAATAGCACAACTGAATAACTGAGACTCTAACATTTTTGGACAAGAGATGAAGAATTGCTATTGGAATCAACTCATGCAAAAGAACGTGATAATCACGAGTCTTCAAAGATTTCAACTTCAACTCTTTTCTATTGACCCGTTTTGATATATTGCTTGAATATCCATCAAGAACTTTAATAGTCTCTAGCACTTCCAGAAATTGATTTTTTTCAGCAGGTGTCATCGCATAAGAAGCACATGGAACATGCCATTTATTTTCACTGATACAGATAGGATGCAATTCTGGTCTGATCCCCCAATCTACCAAGTCACTCCAAGATCGTAAATCATCTTTTGTCTTCCCCTTGACATTTAGAAGAATCAAAAGCAACATTTCACATATATTCTTTTCAATGTGCATTACGTCTAAGCAATGACATAACAAGTTGGTTGACCAATATGACAACTCAAAGAATATACTCTTCTTCTTCCAATTGTAACAGGTATCATTGGAAACATTTTTCCTCTTTCTATATTTCATTACACTCTTCCCAAATGAATAACTGAAATATGTCAATTCATTAAGCACATCAGTTCCAGACATACGCTGAGGTGGATCATCATTCTCCATGGTATTGTCAAATCTTCGACGATTGTTTCTATATGGATGGTTCATTGGCATGATTCGTCGATGTCCCATAAAACTAAAACTACGACGATATTTCAGTCTTCTCGATCAAGTATTCTTCATAAAAACAGGACATGAAAACTTTCCTTTTGTGCTCCATCCAGACATCATTGCATAAGCAGGAAAATCATTGATAGTACACATAAGTGCAGCACGCATCTGAAATATGTCTTTCGAACATGCATCGTATGTGGGCACACCCACATCCCAAAGAAGTTTCAAATCATTTATAAAAGGTTGCATGTATACATCTATATCATTACCGGGATCAGAAGTGCCAGATATCAGTATACTCAAGAAAGTGTAAGGCTTTTTCATACACATCCATGGGGGAAGGATATAAATGTGTATGAAAACCAGCCATGTGATGTGCGAAGTAATCATCTGCCCAAATGGATTAAAACCTTCACATGAAAGACCCAATCGCACATTACGCACGTCTGATGCAAATTCAGGATATCGAGCATCAAATCTCTGCCATGCAAATCCATCTGCAGGGTGAACCAACTCTTCATTATTCATTTTTCTCTCGGTGTCATGTCATCGCATTTTTATGGATATTTCATCAGACATAAAAAGGTTCTGTAATCTGGGGATCGATGGAAAGTGCCACATTACTTTTTGTGGCACACGAGATAGTGTTCCATCATCTTTTGGCTTCAATCGGGAGGTTCCGTATTTGATATAATCATTTCTTTCAGAAGTTTCCTCCCAAAACAAGCTACAATCATTCGGGCAAGCATGAATTTTTTTTGAGAATCCACGTTCATCTACCAACTTCCATGCCATATAGTGGTTTGAGGGAATATCTGAATCATCTAGAAGTAAGTCCTTCAAGAGGGTAAGAATGTAATCAATTGCAGTATTTGAAATCCCATACATAGTTTTCCCATGAAACAATCGGATTAAAAATTCCAACTTCTTCATTTTAACACATTGCCGATATACTGGAGTCGTCGCAGCATCATTCAATTTTTTCACACTATCAACATCATCATTTTCATTGGATGCATCATGTGTGCTTGTATCAAAATCTTGTTGGTTGGACATCCTTTCCATCTCATGATGCCGAATAAATGGAAACCGATCATATATCAAACTCTCCAATCCAGTCCTATCATTTGGATCATCAACATTTCGAGATTCCATTTTCTCTCCATTGTGATACCACACATAATAGTTTGTTTGGAAACCATATTTGGTTATATGATAACTAACTGCTTCATGACTCAACCAAGGTCTTCCAACACAATTAAAACATGGGCAGTGTATGCGACCACTATCTGAAGCCTTGTCCAATGAAAAATCTAGAAAGTTGTTCAAATTATTTTGAAAATCGGTTGAAATCTGATCAGTTTCGTACATCCAACTTCTATCCATTCTGTAAAAAAATTGCAAGAAGTCATTTAAAATCAATTCATTAATATTGAAGTTTAAACAAAAAAATATTACGTAAATGACAATTGTTTACTCTATATAAAAGCATAACTGACACATTACTCTATATGAGAATCATATTAAGAAATAAAACAAAATATAGTGTATATAAGAAAATAAGATACAAAATTTATAATTCCTAGGGGGTGCAGGGTGTCTAGGGGGTGGTGGGGCCGTCCGGGGGGTCGGAGGTGTCCAGAGGGTGGGGGGCTGTCTAGGGGGGTCGGGGTGTCCAGGTGCGCGGGCTGTCCATGTTTAATAAAAAAAATTACCATGTTACCAACATCTATAAAGAAGTGATTACTGACTTCTTCCATCATAGGTAATCTCAGAATACATTCCCCCAATAATATATATAGTGTAAAAGAATTGTGTGTATATACATAACTACATTGAGGACGATTCATGTCATAACGCCTAAGGACCCACATTAAGAAAAGAAACCAAGTGAATCTCAGGGTTTCATGTATAAATATATTACCCAGAACCTCTTTCTATTGATCATGTATCCATAATCCACAAAACATGCAAAAAACAAGTACCTAGTACCTCATACCACATCGTTGAATTACCCATCAGTTCAAAGCTTGAAATATTGAAGAACATCAAAAACTATCGACTAAATAATAATAATCACCATCATCTCAACAACTGATGTCCCTAGGCATGGATATATCCATCCTCCCAAATCTCATACAAGGGCCTCATTTATAAAAGAAACCATCATCCTCTTACCTATGGTCTCAACACTATTAACAGATTTACAATCACCATCCTGGATCTCTACAAGAAGAACCCCAAAACATAATTGCTGGTCAAAAATCACTACCAAAGATACATATTATATGGGTTCCTCCACCCACGTGATTTGTAAAAACTACCTCAATTTGAGTCCTATTTATGTGTACATTACTCCAAGGACACATTTACCAATAAAAACTTATGTGAATCAACAAACAAACTAAGACGCGTCATCTAGAATTCCATTCCCGAATCAACTCCAAAATCTCCCGGCTAGAATATGAGAATAGAAATTGGTCTCATCCCACATCAAAATTGAAACTAAAAACTAAGAAAATACCTTAGCTTTGGATGGGATGGAGGAAGAGAACCAGAATCAACTCCAAAATCGCCTCCAAAATCGCCTCCAAAATCGCTGAATGGCTCCCGTTTAGGGATCTGGATCGCGAATGGGGGAGAGGGTCGGCTACTGCCAATTTGGGGGAATGTTTTCCCAACGGTTTTTAAAAACCGTTGGTATATAACTCCACCCAAAATCTATACCAATGGTTCCATGAGAACCGTTGGTAAAAGGCCACCGAATTCGCACTTTTACCAACGGTTCTCATTGAACCGTTGGTAAAAACACCACTATACCAATTGTTCTTTAGAACCGTTGGTAAAAGCTTCTTTATACCCATCTATTCCAACGGTTATCAGAAACCGTTGGTATAGATGGCTATTCCTGGCGTTTTACTAAACTGTTGGGATATAAGTGTTGGGAAAACTGCATTTTCCAGTAGTGAATCTTCATCTGAACCATAGGTCTCCAACACTACATCATTGACATGCAGGTGTCCTTTACAATAGATATTAATGATTGATGATTGTAATCCTAAGATATATATGCTTAATTATCACAATTCATTGTTTTGAGGTATATTCAATTGTGTATTAAAATTAAATTTATATCATCTATATATCTACTGATTTTTTTGATTAAATGTAATTTTTTATATTTTTTCATGTATATCATTTGACCGGAGTGTGAGATTCTATTGAATTATTTTTACAAAACGTCGGTGTCTTGATATTATGTTCCCATTGATGATTGAGATTTTATTTAAACACCAGTTGATATGTATATTAATAATATTCATTTATGAATTTATATGACAATAGACATGTTATTATTAGATATTTTAAGGGTTTATGATTTTCAATAGATGTTATCATAGGAGTCACCATCATGGAGGCATGTAAATTTTTATGATTCCTTGTTATCAATAGGTTTTTAACATTCTATGAGATATATCAATAGAGAAGCTTGGAGTCATAGTTTTTTATAATTCATGTTGTACTATTTTACATGGTTATATATATGGGTGTATTTGGGATGTATTTTTTACCAACTATATCTGAATTATTTATCATAGGAGATCCTCATTAGGATGAAAATACAAAATGAGATAGGAGTTCACATATATAGTAATTAGGTTAACTTTTAGTTTTTATCATTGAAAAATGTTAAGAAGGATTATTTAATAATTATTGTATTATATGAATGTAAGATGTTTATATTTTACTTATATTGGACATTAATCTTCATAATGTTATATCATTGGGGTTTTTTAAGAGTATATACACCAACCCTTCCATTGTAGTGATTATTGATGAAAGAGAAAATTTGAATTTAGATTGAATTATTTATTTGTATTTTAAAATTAGGATAATTGTTTTTGTTATTTTAATTTATTATTTAGTTTGAAGGACACATATGAGGCTAAGAATTTTCTAAAAAAATAGACATGATGAGAATGAGGTCAAGGAAACCTATCTCCCTTGTTTATGTATTGTAATTCGATGTGGGTGACCCAGTTTGGCATCAAAACAACAGAGTGATTTGAATTAGTTTTTTATTGTGACCTTCAAATTGATATGGTAATACTATGAGAATATAATGAATATCAAAGGCAGTTCAAGAAGATTAGTCATCATTTGAATATCACAAGGATATTTTCCATTCTTGTGATGAAATTATACAGTGAATATGTATAGATAAAGAGGAGAAATGATTCCAAAAATATGAGATGCATCGATAGAATGATAAATATCATGTGTTTATAATTCATTACCTAAGATGACTCTTAGATGGTTTTTGGGATGAATTTCAATCTTACAAATCATTTAGATGATCCTCCTCCTCTATAGTGATTTATAATATTTTATTGATAAAAATATTATTATAATTTTTGGATGGAAATATATTATTTAAAATTTTCAGAACTTTAAATGTTAAAATATTAATATATTTGTTTGTTTAATTTCATTATTAATAATTTTTTTATATTTTTGTGTGAAATACAACATCATTAACAAAATAATATATGTGAATGATATTTATTTTCAGCATAATAAATATTTTTAGTTGTATGAGTGATCACTTTTATATGGGCATGTTTGTGGATGTGGCTGAAAACAATTTCTCAGGCTCCCTCTAGCATTGGAATGCACAGCTATAGAAATCTGGTTTGTCTTCAGCTGACAAAAATTTAACATATCTTGTATATGAGGCATGGTGAAGGGATTTATCATTGAACCATGGAAACATGGATGACTGTGGAATTGTATAGTGGAAATGTAAAATGGGCTGATGGATATAGTGTTGAATGGATACGATGACTTATACTGTAAGAACCCAAATTTTTTTTTATGGCACGCCTATGATTTCATCGAGTTTTTAAAAAAAATGAACATTCTGAAAATTTTTGATGTACATGTCGTGTAATATATGAGTACATGCAATGTACTCTTTTCCCGGCTCGAATCCATTTGTTGGCCATGTCCGGGCCACACTCACGGTGTGTGGTGGTGAGATGGAGGCCGATTTTGGTGGAGTACTGAAAGACCTAGTACACACTGTGTACTCTAAAAGTACACACCGTGTACTTTATTTTTTATCACTAAAAGGACCGGGGTCACATCTAATGCACATAAGTGTCTTCTTCTAAGTCTCGTTCATCCAAGAGAAAATCGTACGACTGGATCTTCGACGAGCCACCACCTCTCCGTCCGTTCTCCGTTTCGAGCATGGTCGATTGCGTTGGAATCACAGCTGTGAGTTCTTCCATCTTCTTGAGCCTTGTTTTCCAATTATTTCCATTTCTCAAGATATCTTAGGTTGAACGTCTTGAAATTTTCTCAGATCTACGACATTCTATGGGAAATCAATCGTCATGGTTAACATATATCGATCTCCTAAGATAGAGGTACGTGGTTTGTGCCTTTTTGTAGAAAGTCTTTGAATATTTAGTGCATATTCCACCAATACCCTTGAATGGGGTATTGCGTGTTTCCAGTTTTGTCCCTGTTTTTGTCTACCATGCTTGATTGCTTGATTAGATATCATTGCTTGGAAATTTGGATAATTAATATTGTATTCTTGTGTTTTTTCTTGAATGTCTTTCTTATTAGTAGTTTTATCAGTTGCCATGCCTAGTTGTAGGATAGTGGAACAGTTGTTCTAACATGCTACTGATCTTTATAATGATATCCATGTAGTTATTGATGTTTACTTTGATGATACACTTGCGCTATTCATTTTTTATTTTCACTCAGGACATTGAGAACCTAGTGTAGTAGACCAAAGGTAGAATGGACGTAAGGGATTATATAGAGTGTCTTTAAATTACGATGCGAGGCCACATGGGGAATTGACAATGATTGCTTCCCCAGAGACTCTGTAGTTCCTCGATGTTGGCTAAAGATGGAATGTGACCTTGAGTTCTTCCCAAGAGAGCCTTTAGTACGATACGAGACCATAGGGGGAATTGACAGTGAGTGCATCCTCAGAGAGTCTATTACATAGCTGAACCAGAGGGGTGAGACTGTGTGTGCCTCATAAAGGGTTGCTAGTACTTATAATATGAACCATAAGGGTTAGGCTATGAGAGATACTCAGATGGATACCTGTTTTCTTCTTGTTACTGGATGCTTACATGTTTTCTTATATGTTAGAACTGTGGATTGTAGCTGTTTGTGCTTTCCTATTTAGTGCCTCTTGTTCTATTACTTCCATGTATTTATTGACTGTTAGGCACATATATTTTGGTGATTTCTAATTTGGAAATTTTCTCACAACCTGTTTGGGTCATGCTTTAGTGCACAAACAGACTATGTTGCTGCGAGGTATAGATAAGGGCTAGTCCCTTTCTACTTCATGTACCAGACATGGTGTGGAGCTGGAGAGCATGGGACCAAGATATGGCTTGCGAGGATGTGGATTTTACCTTTTTTTCTATTGCACATTGATTTCAGTTTTATTTCTGTACGATGGGTTGTCTACTGCTTTCCATAGAAATATGTACCATATTGCATCATTGTTGCTTTATACATTGCTTCCGTTGTTCAGTTCAGTTGTTGTATGTTGTTTATTGTTTCTGCTGCGGTTTCTGGTTGTTCTTCCGCTGTATACTTTACTGATTGAGGGCATAGTTTCCCCCACCGACTAACCAAGGCTATCATTTCTAGTCGACATCCTCTGGCATTTGGGAAAACGCTCTCGAGGTCATGTGACCGACTAGGTACGGGGCACCATTGGGTTTCTACTGGAACCAGGACGTTACAAAGTGGTATCAGAGGAGTTTCTATTCTATTGATTTACTGTTTGGAGCTATAGAAAGGGATTGAAAGGATTTGGTAATTGGTATTAACCTGTTCCCGAGAGTAGCTAACCCGTGTACAGGGAAAAGCCATACCACCTCGTTAATTGTATTTTTCTGATTTTGTTATTTTACGGTTGATATGATTTCACCTAGAATAATTAACAAGATTTTTTTGTTATTACCTTGATTATTGCGGTTCTATTTCTTTCGCAACACGATGAGATGAGGGTATTCCATCTCATGCATCATATTGGAACTTGATGAAATCACATGCCATGCATTCTTGCCTTTCCATCTAGGGTGCATTAGCGATTGAATGTTGTTGTGATAGGCTTTTTTTAGATTATTCATGTTATTGTGATATATTCTTGATAGATTCTATATTGTTATGTGAATAGATTGTTTGTTTGGTGCGTTGCTTAAAATGAACGCCAATTTTTTTTTATTAAAGTGTTATGGGCCTAATTAATCGGAAACTGGTGGACCATTGACATGTTTTTCCTTATGTATGACTATACGAGATGCCAATAATTGATTCGAGAGGATTATTGGCACTCACGTATTGGAATTTGGCGCCTCTTTTCCGCGTTTCTGTGTTTTTTTGGGGTTCTATGTTGTTTCTTATCTATAGACCACAAAAACCCCAAATACATGGAGTGTACTTTATGGATACCTACCGTGTAGTTTTCAGGCCATGTCGCTGGCCATGTGTGATCATAAAAACGTTGTTGTGAAGGTAACTTCAGGAACACGCCGTGTACGGGAGGTACACACCATGTAGTTCGGAGCCATGTACCCGGTCGTGTCACTATCAAAGCGGGTCGGGAAGCTCGGGTAGAACACTCCATGTTGTAAAGGAACACGAAGTGTAGTTTTGTTCAAGTACTCACCTGTGTCATGAACAACATGGGACATTTTCACCTTCACCTATACACACCGTGTTTGTTTGGAAGAAGCTGTGTAAGTTTCAGCCGTGTAGACGTCCATGTGATTAACAAAACGGGCCACCGAAGCCTTGTCTAGTACACACCCTGTTTTTTTAGAACACGATGTGTATTCATGGGTTATATGAGACCGTGTGGGTTACCCATGTAATGATACTCGGGTAGGGGAGTAGTTTTAGGGACATGCAGTGTAGTTTTATACATGTCGTGTAGTCATGTTTTGTAATCTTTTGTGTTTTTCTTCCCATGTTCCCATTTTTTACTCTTGTGTTCTCTATCCTTTTTTTCCTGATCTAAGGAATTCTTTTGATCTATCAGATTCATGCCACCAAGATGCCCTCTGGTCGTACTTCTATCATCAAGTAGTGAGAAGAAGCGTGATATAGCTGAACAGGGACTTCCTGCCGATCCTCCAGTCGCGCCAGCCGTGGCACCAACTATCATTACAGGTGTAGGCACTGATGCATAGTTCAGGGAGGGTTCTATGAGGATGATGAAAGGATTCAAGGGAGCATTGCCTCCTGCCACGACTATGGTAGACTTGACATGAGTTTTCCAGCAGCAACACCCTCTTACATTCTTGGGGGATGGAGTACAACAAGCTGTAGAGTCATGGCTTAAATCCATGTTGACTATCATCGAGCATCTGGAGCTGCCTCTAGAGAGGCAAGTCAAGCATTCTACCTACGTGCTACGAGACTCCACCAAGAGGTGGTGAGATGTGATCTCGTAGGCGGATCAACAACAGGCTATGGCTGGGTAGGAGTTCTAGCACGTGTTCTACGACTACTTCTACCTGGAGGCCCTAAGTGCCGATCGAGCCCAGGTGTTTCGGAGCATGGAGGAGGGTACACTTTCTATTATGGAGTATTCCTCATTCTTCAGCGAGATATAGTGTTTCACTCCCCTCTGTGATGGGAGTGGGGTGTTATTAGAATGTAAGTTTGATAATGATCTCGGTTGGGAGATCCGCTCGCAGGTGAATCTCATCCAGATGACTTCCATCACTTCCATCGTCAACCAAGCTCTGATTACGAAGCACAATCTGAGAGTCTCCAGAGCTGCGAGCCAGACTGGTTCTGTTTTTAGGGCTTTTTTCCCTCTATATGATAGAAATAAGCACCGTAGAATGTATACACGCAGTGATCCAACAAAGAGAGATGCATTGTCAAAAAGCCATGTGATATGCTACTACTGTGGCCAGTCCGGGAACACAAGGCCATAGTGCCAAAGTGACCCTAAGGAGTGTCGATCGTGTGGAAAGATGGATCACCTTCAGTGTTTCTACCAGGTTTTCTCACCAACAGCTACTGACTGGGTTTCTTCAATTATTCCTCGATCAAGAGCAACGCCACCAGTTTCTCACCAGTTGGGGAACAGGAGTTCTTCCGGCTCTTCTGGCCGAGGTGGAGAGAGAGACCTTGGCCGTCAAACACCAGTCCCTCAGCACAAGCAGAGAGGTTCAGCTCATAGTGGTCATGCAGGGTCATAGGGCCGCGGGGCCAGCTAGGCATTTTCAATGGGACACACCAATCTAGAGAAGGATCCCAGACATTCTACAGTCAAGGTATGATTTTAGTATCCTCATTTTTTTCTTTATCCATTTTTGATACTAGTGATATGAATAGTATTATCTCTATTAATGTCATGGAGATCCTTGGGATTTGCATCATTTATTCTACCGACTAGTTGACACTAGACACACCTTTGGTAACAGGGACATCTACTGTATGCCAGTGTAGAGAGTGCCCCCTAGAGGTTGCATGGTATCAATTATTTTGGGATCTCTATGTCCTAGAGATGGAAGGATATGATTTCATCCTATGAATGGACTGGTTAGTTACCTTCCATGCATTTGTCGACTGCTATCGCCATAGAGTGACATTTGTTTCACCAGAGGGTGAATCTTTTTTCATTGAGGCTAATGGGATGTTCAAGAAAGTCGAGTAGGACTCGTGTATCATGGGCTAGAAAGGGGACATCCCAGATTGCTAGTCTTTATCTGTATGATCAGGGGACTCTGGAATTATAATTTCCTCCAGTGGTGGATCTCTTCAGGAAAATCTTTCCAGGTGACTTTTTAGGTTTTCCTCTAGAGCGTAAGGCAGACTTCTCTATTGAGCTCATTCTAGGAGTGGAATCAGTGTCCATTCCTTCCTATAGGATGGCCACACCTGAGTTGTAAGAGATCAAGAAGCAATTGGAGGAGTTGCAGGCAAAGGGTTTATCAAACCCAGTAATTCTCCTTGGGGTTTTCCTGTCCTATTTGTGTAAAATGCAGACAATATGCTTCGTCTTTGTGTGGATTATTGGATATTGAACAAGTTGATGGTCAAGAACCGATATCCCATGTTGAGGATCGATGACCTCTTTGATCATCTTCGAGGATACCAAGTGTTCTAGACGATATAATTGAGATCCGGTTATCATCTGTTGTGTGTTAGACCTTCAGAAATACATCTGACAGCCTTTTTGAGCAGGTATGGTCTTTATGAGTACACAGTTTTGCCGTTCAGTCTCACGAACGCGCCAATAGTTTTCAGGGCATTGATGAACCGTGTGTTACATCCTTACTTGTACTCCTTCATCATGATCATCATGGTTGATATCTTGGTGTACTCTCACACTCGACAAGACCATGCCACACATCTTGAGATCGTTCTGAGTACACTGAGAGAGCATCATATTTATGCCAAACTCTCAAAGTTCCACTTCTAGATGAATCAGATTCACTTCATTGGTCTTGTCATCTCATAGGAAGAAGTATATGTGGACCTAGAGAAAGTGAGAGGTGTAGTTTCCTTGAAGTAGCAGAAGAACATCATTGAGGTATGGAGCTCCTAGGGCTCACTGGATACTACAAACATTTCATTCATGACTTTTATCATCTAGAAGAACCTTTGACTGGTCTGACCACGAAAGGGGAAATGTTATTATTGTTAGATTCTTGTGAGTCATCCTTTCATGAGCTGAAGGGTAGGTTGACGTCAGCACTGATACTAGTCTTGCCAGAGCCAAGAAAAAGCTACACTGTTTATTGTGATGATTTAGGTATTTGGATACGATCTATGCTTATGTCGGGAGATGGAGTCATTTTGTACGAATCTAGGTGGTTGAGGCAACATGAGAGGAACTACCCAACACATGATCTGGAGTTGGCAGTAGTTGATCATGCCTTACAGTATTGGAGACAATACCTTTTTGGAGAGCACATTGTGGTTTTCACTGACCATCAGATTCTCAAGTACATCTTCACTCAGCGTGATCTGGATCTGAGACTGCACAGATTGTTTGTGTATCATCATTCTTTCGATTTCGAACTTTCCTATACGTCAAGAAAGTGCAATGTAGTGGTAGATGCTTTGAGTAGGAGAACTCATATTTAGAAAGTTTAAGAGGCTAGTAGTGAGTGGTAGCTTATGGCTATGTTCTTTGAGATGCATCTGGAAGTGCATGACAGATAGGGACAAAATTTCTTATCTTCTGTAGCTGTTTCCTCTACTCTACATGATCGGGTACATATGAGGCATCTATTAGACACAGAAGGATTAGTCCTGCGTGATATTGTGTCATGAGGATACCCTCTTCCTTGATGGACAATGGGCGAGGATACGATCTTGCATTTCCAGGGGAGTGTATGCAAGCCAGCAGACATACGCGAGGAGATGATGCAGGATTTTCATTCCTCAGTTTGCGATGTTCATCCTGGTGTCACCAAGATGTATTGGGATCTCCATCTCTAGTATTGGAGGCCAGTTATAAAGAAATATGTTACTGGTTTTGTCATGAGATGTTCTACTTGTCAACATTTGAATGCAGAGCATCGGTGACCAACATGGCTTTTACAGAAGTTATTCATTCAGTAGTTGAAGTGGAACGATGTCCTGATGGACTTCATGACCAGTTTGTCGAGGTCGCCTCGAGGGAACATTGTTATTTGGGTTGTCTTCTTGGGGCTTCTGATGGATTATCACTTCTTACCAATCAGGGTGACTTTTAGTGTCGATGATCTGGAATGACTATACATCAGGGAGGTTTTGCGTCTTCATGAAGTTTTACACTCCATTGATTCAGAATAGGATGCGTGTATTACTTCTCTGTTCTGGCAGGGTCTTTAGAAGGCCTTGGGTATAGAGGTACTTTTGTGTACAACATACCATCCCCAGACTTATGGCCAGACCAAGCGCACGATCCAGGTACTTGAGGATATGCTCCGAGAAAGCATCCTATAGTATGGTGGTTTTTGAAAAAAGCACATTCCACTGGTGGAGTTCACCTATAACAATAGTTTTTTGGATACCATTCAGATGGCACCATAAGAGGCTTTGTACGGTTGGCCATGACGATCACCCTTATGCTAGCTGGAGGCAGGGGAGGCAGCTTTGCTGGAATCTCATCTTCTCCAGGAGACTTCAGAGTAGATAGAGCTGATTCAGAAGATAATGGCTATAGCACAGTCTCCACAGAAGTCTTATAATGATCAACGGAGATGAACCATTGAGTTCAAGGTCGAGGATTATGATATCCTGTGTGTCACAACGAGGTTTGGACACAAGAGGATTCATATATAGGGTAATATTTCACCATGGTACGTCGGGTTGTTCGATGTCTTGGAGAGAGTAGGGATGATCGCTTATCGGTTGAAGCTACCTCAATGGTACCGGACCATGCACAATGTCATCCACATCTCACATATCCAACAATACTTTTCATACCTATATCATGCCTTTCATATAGAGGAATTTTATCTTGAATCAGATGCATCGTTTGAGGAGAATCCCATTCAGATTGTCGATCGTAGTACGAAGGTTCTCTGAGGATGGTATATTCCTCTTGTACGTGTGCTATGGCAGCATGGGTGAGTACATGACGAGACCTGGGAGAGGGAGGCCGATGGACGATCATAGTGGCTAGAGCTGTTTAAGGATTATTTTTCCCCAAATCATTATGAAATTTTGGGGATGAATTTATTTAAGGAGGGCAGTTTGTATGAACCTGAATCTTCTTTTTTTAGGTACGCCTTTACATTTCTATAGTTTTTTTAGAAAAACGAACATTATGGAAATTTTCGCTTTGTACTTTCTGAGTACATGCCGTGTACTCTTTTCCTTGCTCGAAGCTGTGTGCTGGCCATGTCCGAGCCACACACATGTTGTGTGGGGTGACATGGAGGCTGATTTTGGTGGAGTAGAGAAATACGTAGTACACGTCATGTACTCTAAAATTAGACACCATGTACTTTTTTAACGAAAAGGAATGGGGTCGCGTCTGATGCCCAGTAGAGTCTTCTTCTAGGTCTTGTTTATCTGAGAGCTAACTGTATGGCTGGATCATCGACGAGCCACCACCTCTTCGTCCTCTCTTCGATTCGAGCATGGTAAATTGTGTTGGAATCACATCAGTGAGTTTTTTCTTCTGATTGAGCCTTGTTTTCCAATTCATTCCCTTTCTCAAGATATCATAGGTTTAATGTTTTGACATTTTCCCAAATCTAGAATGTTCTAAGGGGAATCAATCATTGTGGTTCACATATATCGATCTCCTAGGATCACGGTAGGTGGTTTGTGCCTTTCTGTAGAATGTCATTGTGTATTTAGTGGAAATTCCACTGATACCCTTGAACGGGGAATTGCAAGTTTCCTATTTTGCCCATGTTTTTGTCTTCCATGCTTGATTGCTTGAGTTGAGACAATTACATATTTGTTTGGAAAATTTATATTGTGTTCTTGTGATTTTACTTTCATGTTTTTCATATTAGGCAATTGGTAATTACTATTCCAAGTTGTAGGAGAGTGGAACTGTTTTACTAACATGCTGTTGAGCCTTAGAATGATATACAAGTAGTTTTTGAGGTTTACATGGATGATACACGTGCGCTATGCATGTTTTATTTCCACTCAGGACTGTGAGAACCTAGTGTAGGAGACCAAAGGGAGAATAAACATAAGGGATTCTCTAGAGTGTCTTTTAATTACGATGTGAGACCACAGGGGAAATTGACGATGAGTGATCCCCCAAAGAGTTTGTATTTCCTCGATGCATGCCACATGGGGAATGAGACGTTGAGTGCTTCCCCAGAGAGCCTTTAGTATGATACGAGACTATAGGGGGAATTGACGGTGTGTTCTTCCTCATAGTTTCTATTACATAGCTAAACAAAAGGGGTGAGACTGTGTGTGCCTCCTAGAGGGTTTCTAGTACATATAGGTTAAACCATAGGGGTTAGGCTGTTAGAGCTACCCAGAGGGTTACCTGTTTTTTCTTGTTGCTGGCTATTTACTTGTGTGTTTATATGTTATAACTGTGGATTGTAGCTATTTGTGCTTTCCTGTTTAATGCTTCTTATTTTATTAACGTCGTGTATTCAGTGACTGTTAGGAATAGATCTTTTGATGATTTCCTTTTGCGAATTTTTCTCATAACAAGTTTGGGTCATGCTTTTGGCCCCAAACTGACTATGTTGCTGCAGGTATATATAAGGGCAAGCACCCTTCTACATTAGGCACCCGACTTGCTGTGGAGATGGAGAGCATGGGACCAAGCTATGGCTTGCGATGTTGAGGAATTTAAATTGTTTTTTTTTTTGAACTTTGTTTTCAGTTTTATTTCAGCACATAGGTTTGTTTACTACTTTTCATAGAGATATGTACAATGTTGCATCATTTTTACTTTATCCATTGCATCCGCTATATAGTTCAGTTACTCTATGTTGTTTATTGTTTCTTCTGCTATTTCTGGATGTTTTCCACTATATACATTCCAGAATGAGGGCATAGTTTCCCCCCCAACTCACCCAGGCCCTCACTACTAGTCGGCATCCTCTTGTGTTTGGTAAAACACGCTTGAGGTCATGTGACTGACCGAGTACGGGGCACCTCTGGGTGGCTATAGAAACAGGGACATTATAGATACATTGATGGCTAGGGTGGTGGAATATGTTTTTTATACTGTAGATCGATGCCTATAGAAATGAATAGGTTTTGTGAACCACTCTTGATGGTGGGATTTTTTTCATGAGGTAGTTTTATGGTGTCTATTGAAATTAAACAATGGGTCAAGATGAAATCGAGAGGAATAGTGAACCAAAGGTGATGACAATGGGGGTCAACATGATACCTCAATTCTTTCACCCCAATTTTCTATTACGAGGCTTCTCTTTTACATCCTTTAATCACGAGATCCATTAAAGTGTTAATTAATTATATTAAGTCCAACATAGGGAGATGATGGTTTCATAAACATAAGAGGAGGAGGAAAGATATATGAAGTGTCCACAGGAATGGAAATTTTGGATATTTTGATGGTACCCATGGAGAAAATGGGGCCTTTACTATGCAACGATAATTGTTAATCACAACCAATAGTTATGTCAGGAAAAAGTTTTGGAAATGGAAATGTTGTTCTATAGTACCAGAGGATGAGGTATTTATTATCCTTGAATTGTGAGGGGTCTACAGGAGAAATAATAATAAATAATTTTTCAGGATGGGTGGGTTATCCATAGGGGGTTATAGCATAACTATCTGACTCTGTGGGAGTAGTGTGGGTGTCCGTTTTGGAGTAATTGTATCACCAACTACCTAATATATATATGATTTAATTTTTAATATAATATAAAATATTTATAAATTTAACTTGATTAAACATATACCAAATAAATATTCACCAATCTAAAATTTGGTATGAAGGATTGTTTGTTATTTTTAGTGAAAATATAATAACGATAAATTATATTTGGGAAAGATTAATAAGTGATATAATGGGTTATCTAATTTGGCTCAAATTGTACTAAATCCAATAGACACACAATACATCTAGAATACATTTTCTATATTATAATATCATAACAACTAGTATATACTATATTTCACTGCCAGCTCACATTACTAACATGTAATTCTATTCTAACCCATTACCTACCTTTCCTTTCAAAATATTTGTACAACTTTTTACCTATAAAAGGATATGTCTTCCACCCATTTCTAGATGCATAACAATGTTGAAATATTATTTAATATATACCCAATTTAATTATTATAGACCTATTATATGTTTCTTATCCTCTCTCTTCACCAATATTTCCAATGACATTCATTCAAAAATAAAAATTTAGTAGAAATACCAATGTCACAGTATAAGTGTAAATTATATCTAAAATTGAATTCATTGTTATTCCGGTACACCTAGCTCCAAAAACATTATATCAATATGGTAATAATTAAATAAAAAAATAATATTTCATATATATATATATATATAATTTTGGGTATAACCAATCTCTGTTCCCTACACATTCAATAAAAAATTGAATATGTTTTTCCATTGTGTTTGCAGACTACCACCTTCATCAATGACATGCTTTATTTTTAATCAACACCATTTTTTGGATGGTACTATAAATTGTTTCGGTTATTAGATATTTTATATATACTATTATTTATATTCTATAAATATAAAATATTCATTTTAAAATTAATTTTTCTAATAAATGAATATTGTAAAACTAACCACCAAAAACAAATATACCAAGAGGAATTTTTTTTATCAATAACTGATTATATTATCCTAATTTTGATTATTCTGATATAATATCACAATTATGATTCATTTCCCAATAAATTTCATAAAATAATCAGCATAATTTATTGATATTGATATTATAAAAATTAATCTCATGTATATAATTATTAACAAAATATATTATTAAATATTGTTGTTGGGTTGGTTTAAACACCTATATGAGAAAAAAATAAATTTGTATCTAGTATATAATGGGATAATTAATATTTCTTATTAATATGTAATAAATTATTATTTTTGTTTCTTAATTGTAAATATAAAAATTTTACTCATTAATTAAATACAACTATTTTTTGTTTAAATACCTGAAACATTCTTGTAACCAATTTCATCTTAATGAACCATAACTAAGATTATAAATGAATTAATCATTATGTTTATAAAACATGAATAAATATAAATTTTATTTTATTTTTTGTATATTAATGATTAAATTTTATAGAATAATTAATAACAAACACTTAATAATGAAACCTTCCCAAAATTATCAGGATTACTGATAACCGATATTAGAATTACATAATAACTAACAAATATAAATGTATTGAATAATTATATTATGTGTTTATAAAATTTTATAGATTTAAATAAGGTTCTAACATAGGTGACTAATATTTTTAGTTTTTTTATAATTGATGATAGATTGTGATGAACTACACGATAATTAATAGAAAGGGATTCATCAAATCAATATCTGATTCAATAGGGATTAATATTTGTTACTTAAAATACCTGAGGATTATTCATTCCAAAAGATAATATATTTTTTAGGGTAACATATATTTTTCTCAAGAGAAATTAATTCTCATAAAAAATAAATAAATCTTTGATAAAATTAATCATAAAATAGGATTACAAAATTGTTCAAAATAAATGACATTTATACTAATGAATATTATATTTCATGTACACAATTTTCCAATAATTTCATTACTTATGTACATCCAACAATTTATTAAATTATATATTCTACAAATTTTACATTTATGTATTAGTAAATTATATTATATTAATGTCTCTCTAATGTGGGTTTTTAGTGAAATGTCCTAAAATGATTAACAATGTCATTTCTATCATTATTTATTACTCTATATTCTGTATCTTGTTGTTAGTTTCTAATCACGGATATTTTTTTATATATTTATATATGTTTAATTTAATAAATTATTTCCTCCTAAATTTTTAAATTTATTTTTCACTTCAACTATTTTAAAAACATAAATGAATTTGTGAAAACATTATATTGCATAATTAGTTTCCCCAAAAATTTATTTATCATGATGTAATGTATAAATAAATATTAATGTTTTATTGTGATCAAATTATTTTTTAAAATGATATTTTTGATATCCAATTATTAATTATGATAATATTATGTTTTTTAATCGTTTAAAAAACCATTCATTTTTCCATTGGATATTTATGATATTATGATTTATTTTAATTAACACACATATATATCGATGATAACTAGTGTGGTCCCCAAATCCTTCCAACGAATTATTTTCTATTAATATCTCATTGGATATCCATGCATGAATTTGTTATGTTCATAAATTCATGGGTATAATGGGGATTCCAATGTTCTTTTGGAATTAGTATGATGAGTTTGTACACATAGTCACGGGGGAAATGAGTTTCTAGTCAAATGTATTAGTATGTCTATGGTGTTTTACATTTATAATTATTTTATCATGTTATGCAAAATTTATAAGATTAAGTTCACCATTATTAAATACTATGCTTCCTTGCTAGACTTTATTATAAATTTTTTATATCAGTCTATGTATTGAATAAGCTTTATGATTATTAATACGTACATTGAGAAATTTTATAACATTAATTCTTACTGAATAAATATTTTTATGATCATATGAGTCTCTAACACGTTTTATTATTATAAAATATGGTTGAATTATCTATTACAAAGATTTATATCATCATTATAATGTTCTCTTTTATGTTTACTATTTCATAATTTATAATATATTTTCTATTACTAGTTATCTTCTCTCACCACTTACTTGTGATTACAACCTGTAGGTTATTAAAGTGATTTTATCTTGTGATATATCTAAGAATGATATATAAAATCAAGATAAAGCAGAAATGTTTATTTGTTTGGAAAAATATGGTTTTTATAAAACTAACCTCGAAGACACTAATCCTTTTGGCTATTGTGTTGTGCGATTGATTGTGATTTGTGTAATTAAAATCATGAAATAAATGTATTGTTTATATTATGTTTATATTTCATCTGTTTTGTTGGTATTTGATAAATTTTTAGTTACTCTTGGATATTATTTATGATATTTCAATGATTATTCAATCTAAATTTAGTGAAATCCATATTAATAATTTTATGTATAGGATAATATTATGATGTTTTTTTATGAAAAGATTCTGTTTTTTATTGGAAATAACTTATCTATATAGATAAATTATGTGGATAAATGCTCCGATATATATATATATATATGGGTAATAATATTGATTAGGGAATGTTGGGTATTAAATTTTTTTTCACCTAGTACATAGAAAAGATTCATAGATACATTCCAATATTCAAACCCTTCTGGGATATTCATTAGTTATTTATATTATCATTGTTATCCACTATGAAGGATTTGAATATTTTACATGTTTAGTTAGAATTATAACAATTTAAAACCTATCTTGAAACATAAATATTCATAGGTTAATGGGTGGATATCATTTATTGAATCATACTTATATGTTTATAGAATATTTATATATATAATCAAAAGATTTGGTATCCTAATCAAAAAAATATCTTGAGTCTTGGTAATGAAATATTTTCGAAGGAACCTAGTTATGCAAGGGTGTAAAATAAATAATAAAAAATCATTACAAAACCAATCCAAATGATATTGGTACATGAATGAAATCCCCTATGATGATACAAACAAAATTTTCAAAATATGTTGTACCCAAAATGATAATGTGTGTCTTCCAAACTATCCATGGAAGGAGTAACACACTATCAGGTCATTTATGAAGAAATATCTACTATCTTGTTTCCAGTCATATAATCCAATCATTGTTGGGTAGTGGGTCAATGCAATATAAATATTATCTTATACTATTTTGTGATTATAGAATTTGAAGGACATTTTTTCATTTATCATTTATAAAACAATGGTAACTAGTGCTGGACTTTCATTAAGTGTAAATTATAAAGGGAGGAAGTAGAAACTATATAATGTGTAGAGTTCTTGAATACATGTTTTAATAAGTATTTCCCTCTAACTATATTTTATAAAATAGATAATTAATTATTTTTATATAAGATATAATGGGATGAATATGTTGATTCATAAAAATAAAATTCTACAAGTATCATGAGTTATTCCTCATGTTTTATCTCTGAAACTGATAAAAAACCAATTACATATTTACAAGTCTAATGTATATTTAAAAAACATTAATATACATAAAATAATTAAATTAATATATATATAAATATTTTATTTTATTTGATCATATGGTAGATATGGAAACTAAAACCTCTCAGTATTCTATAAAAAATAAAAGGCATGTGGAGCATCAAATAAGATCTAAACACATGATGCGTGGTTGGAATAATGTAAAATTTCTTATATGAAATAAATATTTGAGACATAACTTTGGAAATTGTCTCATGGGATCATGTATGTGGTTAATGTGTTGTAATGTAGGACAAAAATACAACAACATCCAAACTAAGTCTAAGAGGCCAATTAGCGCAACAAATGATAAAAATGTATTTAACAATGATCCAACCAAATTTGAATGTGTTTAGTGAATGGTGTTCGAACATTATGCAAATATATTCTACAAAGCTCAATGTAATTTTTAATACAGGACCTAAAAGCAGCCAATAGGAGTGAATAAGGATGGGTAATTGTGACCACTACCCTATAGGTAGATTATTATAATGACGTGATGTGAGGTATAATTGATCTTGTTAAGTTAGTAGTTATTACATTATCTGATTCAAGTTAAGGTAATTCTCTTATATCTCACAGGTTTTCATAAAACATGGAATCACAACCCAATGAACTTTATTTTGGATCTATATATGAAACCCATTTGTTTAACAATGATTATGTATAAGATATATTAAAATTATTAAATTCATATTTATAAAATAATAATAACTGGAGTTTAAAATCGCAATCAACTAGATGAATTTGATATAAACTTTTGTATGGATTGTTTTTCCTTTCATACATACAATATCAACTATTATGAAAAGGAAATATCATTTCTTATACCATATAATAATTTATCAAATACCAATACAAGGATGATTATAAAATCCCCATGGATTAAAATTCTTTAATATGTATTATTATAAAAAATAATGAGTAACTCTTCAATAAAATGATAGTAGAGGATGACAACATTGGTGAAATTACTATTGTAAAAGAGTTTACAGATGTATTTATAGATGAATATCTTAGTCTTACACTATATAATGAGTTTGATATTTAAATCATACTCATACATAGATATATGAAAATATAAAAAATTTATATAGATTAGATCCCAATTATTTGAAGGAATTAATGAAGACACTACATGAGAATATGTAGAAGGGGTTTATTCATATATGTGCTTCAATGTGTTGTGAACCATTCCTTTTTTGGAAATGTAAGGAATGATAAATGTGTCTTATCATTTATTATTATGATCTTATTAAAATCAATATGAAGGGAAAATATCTTTTACCTCATATCATTGATATCATCATTGAGATCAGAAGATCTTGATACATATGAGAGAATGAACATCAATCTGGATTCCATTTGATATAGGTAAAATGGTTGGATATTTACATAAAAAATATCTATATGTGGTATGTACTCTATGGATTTATATTTATTCCTTTTGGACATGTGAACTCTCCCAATATGATCAAGGATCTAACCAATAAAGTCTTTCATGACAACCATGATCATTTTTTGATGTCTCTATAGACGATGTTATTATATATTCGATGATAAAGGAAGAGGATTAATATTATTATCACATCACAGTAATGACCCTAGAAAAAGGGAAAAATTAAAATAAATTTATTATGTGTGAATAATAGTTTTAGAAAGTATTATTCATGGGTAATGTAATCAAAATAATGAAAATATCAATAGATCCCCCAAAGGATTATGTTATCATGAAATAACCAAAATTGCCCATTATAATTGAGATCTATAGTATTATAAGGATACCACAATACTACAGATTCACTGGGATAAATCATTCTTGTTTATCAAATCTATAATCCCATAAAAGAAAAATTTTATTGAGGTTCAATGGGATATAATAATATGATAAACATTTTGAGGAACTAAAAATATGTTGTTCATTATATATATACTCACATTACACTAATGATGTATATGGTGTGTAATATATATATTTTTCCACTAAAATGTTATTAGTTTGTATCCTTATTATGAATGTCAAGGTCACTGATCAACCCTTATTATAATTAAAATATCATGAGAAAAATTAACAAAGTCACAATTTTTATTTTGCTGAATACATTATACCAGTAATGATTTTGGAGAATTACCACAATAGAGAAATGTGATATAATTATACTAATCACAAGGTATTAAAAAATAAATTCACACAAAAAGAGTTTAATAGGTGAAAATATATAGTTATATTTGATAAATTTTTATGAATGATCAATAAATTCGCACTAATGGAATAAAAAATTGTTGGATGTTTTTATGTCCAGAAAAAACCGTGATACTCAATCCATGATAGTTGTAAGATAATAATCATTTTTTGATGTATGTTTTCTTATAATATTTTTTGAGAACCCTTTTACAATGGTTAATTAAATGATTCCAAGTGTAGGTAATGACTTTGGGATGACTGGGGGGTCCATTACATGAAAATGGGAGAGAAAAGATTACTTATTACATCGCACATTATTGGGAGTGTGTCCTAGGTAATTTGTAAGGTTTGACACTGACTTGGATAGAGAGTTCCACAATTTTAGTGAAATGTTTGTCCAATAGCATGACTAAACTATGAACTGTAAGAAATGGGGGGAAATTATTATATTCTCTATATGAAATTAGTATTAAATAACTATAATTTATCCCTTATTTCAACCATAGTAACCATATGTTTAAACAAGGATCCATCACTTCATTCAAGGATCAATAAATTTTTATTCTCAATTACTTTGAGTGTCCTTTTTTAAAAATATATTCTCTAGGTAAGACATCAACTCCATTATTTTATATTTTCTAGAAGAAATATTGTGGAATTTTATCTATATTATTGTATATCATAAACCCAATTTTTTTTTCAAATGAATCCATTCTTTTGGTGTTGTTAGTTTTTTTATTTCAAATAAAGGAATTAGGTTGGGCTATGACTTGTCTACGAGCGTTAGGAATGTGTTCTACAAGACTTTTCCCATAGAGATGATATTATACATGTGTATGTGTTTTGTACAATGGATTTACAATAAAATAAATCTTGTATTTGATTATGAAATGATAATTTGATCTACTATTTCCAGAATTTGATCATTCAAATAACCCTTTGGGTCTAATAATGATTGTGAGAGTGGGACTATAGTCACCCATGGACTGTACCACTCTATTGAGGAATATGTAATGAGTTATAAAAAGGGGTTTTAGATTTTTATTTGATTCAAAAATAATTTATGTAGGTTTGGAATTAAAAAATTATCGAAACACTTTATTTTTCATGGAAAACATAAATGGGATATGAGATGATTGAGGTTAAATGTGAAAAATGTGTTGAAAAATAAATAATGTTATTTTGTGATGAAATGGAAATGGGTATTCGACATAGAGTTCCTCAATATGATATTGATATTGATCTGGGTGCTCCACATAAATTAATTAGTGTTCATCATGGTGCTCTTCACCATGATAATGTTGTTGTACCTGACACTCGACATCTTATTTTCTGAATTTTCAACCAGGACCATCAACATCAACGCTTTGGGTGTCCGAAGTAATGATCAATAGTAACGTGAATTAGATGGATATTATATATCAAACACAATTTAAGTCAATGTATTTATCCTATTATGGGATATGGTTTAGACACCCATTTTCGATAAAAGTTAGTTGATGGTGCTTGTGTTATTATGTAATCGTTGATCCCTTCGGGATTTTTGAAAAATATTTAATGATGAGGCATGTTTTAATTTCATACATTTATAGTGTTTATATATACAGTTTCATACGTTTAAATTAGACTAGATATTTCTTTAGACATTATATTTTTAGGCCTTTATATTTTTACTCACACCCCGCTCATGTGATCATAGGTAAAAATGTAGATATCATGGATTTATGTCAGTATAAGAAAATAGACCTAGGTTTGATGTATGTTATATTATAGCAAATGAACCATGGATTAGATGATCAAAATAATTTTAGGAACAATTTTTAGATTGACTAGGAATCATTATTTTGTGGTACATTGTAGTGCCTGACAATACTATGACATTAAATGTTTACTATTTTGATTTGTGGGAATTTCCCCAATTTTTGGGTCTAATATGCAATACATTGTTTCTGTTTGTTGTTGATCATTATTAATTTTTAATTTAATATTTCATTATAAAAACTAGTATGGCTTTATTACTGATGTTATATTCTCCAATGTATACTATTATACCCTAACTACTATTTTGTTTCCTTTGGAATATAGAGAGGCATTATTGAGGCAATGTGTCACAGTTTCCCGCGAAACCTCTTTCGAGTAACCTAGATCAGAAAGTTTCATAGTGCTGTTAGATGGTATTTCATTTCATTTTTTTTGTTACTAGGTTATGGAAGAAAGGAAAAATTTATGTGTCTATCCATAGCAATGAAGTCGTGCATGGGATCTACTAACCAATGTGTGGATGAAAGCCCATGTTACATAGTGAATCATATTCATTTTGTTCGCCAATTATATTAGCATGTTTATTTGAAGTGAGAGATATACATCTAGTGTGATTTTAGTATTTTTAAAGATTATACTAATAGACCATTATGGAAAAATTCTTCTCAATTCATTCATAATTTTTTGAACTCATGGAATTTATGTAACATGCATCATTTGAGGAAGACAAGGGAAAGCTAGTTATGGATAGTTTATAGGAATTTGAAAATCAATTTTTTATCTATTTTAATTTCAATTAAATTATTCATAATAAATACGATTTATTTTTTCTAATTGAAATATATTTAATGAAATTTTTAAATTAGTGCGTAATTGGGAATGTTGGTTGAATATGGGAATACTAGTTTACCATAAATTATCCATTTCCCTTGATGAGGATTGATGGTGGTAGTTATAGATTTATTGGGTATCCATTAGGATAGTTTATATGAGTTTGTAAAGACTATCAATTTCCATGTAATATTTTTGTAAATTAAATTGATTATTTTTTGATATTGGGATTATGATGATCTAAGATTCCTTGGATTTTTGTGATTATAGAAAATTTTAGAAATGTTTTAAATATATTAATATAAAGTGCATGTAGTTTTTCAGTAATGGTTGAATAACTCTCGAAAAGGGGATGGATGAAAAATATGCGGGGTCTAGAATTTAGAACAATAATTTTTACATAGGAGAAACATAACCCTTTTTGGCGTGAGGTTTTTGTGAAGACATTTTCATAGTCCCAAATGAACCAAATAATTAAATATTTATTTTTTTCTTATTTTAATATATTAACTGTGATTTTTATGAATATAATTTATTGAAATGGTTAAGGGTTTCCCACTAAACACAGTTTACTTAGTTGAATACTGGACAACAGTCCATGTAAATAAAAATAGATCAGATTAGTATCAAGGATCAATGAACAATAGATTTTGTGGATATCACTAATGAAGACAATAAAAGACCATTCTTCATAAGTGATTGATCCAAACTCAATATATGATATTGAGTTTGTGATTTTCAATTATGTCCTATAATAAAAATCGAACAAGGATATCATGCAAAACAAATTGATTAATTATTCAATTGTAGATTTATAGTGATGGTTTTTTTTCATTTCATATCCATTCTACTCTATTTTTAAATTTTAAAATAATAGTTCTAGTTTAAACAAACAACATTCAAGGATCATTCCACACATTTTCATAAATATGATTTACTCCACCGTTTATTTTCTCAATCATCATCGGTATTTTAATTGGACCTTGGATTGATAGTTACTAGAATTTTACAATTGAATAACCATTATTTTGTGAAACAGATCGATACTATGGCTACAAAATATAATAGAGGTAGTAAATTGGGCATCAAAGAGGAGATAAGATTATTTTTTGTCTAACAATAATGGATTTTTGGTTTTTTTATAATCGAAGAATGTCGAAACAGATTGTGGATGATGATTCTTGAATCATTTTGGTGGCCAAAATCATGAGTGTATCTACAAAAAAGGCCAATAAACCATAGATCTGAAGTTATTGGGCATGGTTGATGAAAGAGGGTGAAGATCATGGAGACATAAGAATATACAATAGGTTTTATGAATTCCTATGTTACATTGCATGTTTTCAGGGAAAAATGGTAATGTGGGACACTCATTGGTGATTGTGTTTTTGCGGGGGAGGAAAAGATCACATAGTATGTGACCCTGTCACGTCATCTATGACACATGTTCAACGACACAATGTAAATCATGAAGGATACAAAAGAATATGAAGGCCAAGTACAGTGTCATGACTAGGTGAACAAGGTCATGGAGAAGGGTACATGGTGGTGTATAATAGAATCAGTAACGATTAATGGGCATAGGAGGACGACAGAAACATTTTTCTTGGGGATATAAACCTGACTTTTACTACTGATACAAATGTTGTATTAATATATTTACATGTATATTCTTGAGAACCCACATTGATAGAACCGGTTTTGGTTGGACACAACACGTACACCTAGTACACACTATTTCCTCCTTTGAAGGTGTTGGTAATCATTTGATTCATTAGTCTGGACTAGTATCAGATGACTGTGTTCACTCAGTCAATTTTCCCTCAAGTGTGCATTGGAACATTACATCAACAACCCATGATTGTGACCCCCTATCAAAGTTTAGTATCAGATAGACAGTGTTATGTCCATTCATGATATGATAGTGTGATCCACTATCATCATTATACCCAAGTTGGGGTTTTAGGAATTGGTGTGACCGCCTTGAGAATGGCATTGATCATGCATCTTGATGGCCATATTAGTATGGTTCATGGTATCATTTACATGGGATCCACTATGTAATGGTCATGGGAATAATCTCGATGAGAATTTCAGGGACTTATGAGACCATTGAAAAATCATTGGTGTTTTCAAATTATCTTATTGAATTGAACATGCTTCAAAGGTGATGGAATAGATTGTAGACTTTGTTCGCTCAGAAATATTATTGAATCAAGATGAATCCTATGATTGGAAGTTGCTTGACACCACCTAGTGGCACTATTTACATCTAGATTATATCAAGGTTTTTATTGTTATGAATTGGTTTCTATATCCTTTTTACTATATGATTATTAAAAATGAATCATACTTCGTGTTTTTAGTTTTCACTACTGGGTATTCTTATTGTCACAAGTGCATTGGCTCTGCCCGTGCGTGTCATGTCTTATAATGATGATTTCATATTTGATGATTTCATGGGAGGACTATGATAAGGTGTAGAAATGATTGAGCTTTAATGTCTGATATGTTTTATGAAGGCTTAAACATTATTGTAGTCTCTATCTTTTGAACAGGTTAGACTTTCAATATTTTTTAGTTCGGCATCTATTTGGACCCATTTTCACATTTAAAAATTTAATGTTGTACTTAATTTAGGGCATTATAAATGTATGCATGATACGGTTTCATTTGTACATTCGATCATAAAAAAAATTTTGTAATGGGAATTAATTACATTCTTTCAGTGTTGTTGTTTGCAATGGGAATTAATTACCATCATAAATAAATTTTTGGCTAATAAGAATTTACAAAAGGACCTATCATAAAAAAATTCTATCATTGTTAGTTATTTGGGTTGGAGATTTGTTCCCATCACAGATTAACATTCATAGAAGGTTATTTTTGATGGGTCGCGTCGCAAATAAATTTTTTCACCGACATAGTTTTTTATGGAGGTACTATTTTGGACGTGTCTCATCGCTAATTATCTTACCAATATATAACCCTAATCTATTTCTTCAAATATATCATCCTCATACTAATCACCCTTTCTCGTCCCTCATCTTTTTACTGTTTTTTTTAATTTTTTATATTATATATCGATGTCTGTTTTTCTAATTGAATCTAACAAAAATTTCAGTTTTAAGATATTTTTTTTAGTTTTTTTTGTAATTAATTTAATGTATTTTATGTTAGTAGTAATTATTACCAATTATAAGTCATTATTTTTAATTTTAATTATTTACATTTAATTTTCACTATTTAGTTTTATGTAGTTGTAAATATTTTTATTTAGATGTATTTATTTTACTTATTAATATTTATTTTAAATTCCAAATTATTATTTTAATTTAGCATTAACTAGAATCAATTATTTTTATATAGATTCAATTAGATGTAAATAATAAAATTATAATAATATAGTATTAATTTTTATAAATGTGTTGAATTTATTTGAAATTAGTTATTATTAGTATAAAAACTAATAACTTGTAAAAATTAGTAGTAACAAATGAGAATTGGAAAAAATGATTTGAAACAAGCCAGAAGTAGTTGAACATAGTAATAATATATAGATCATAGAAACAAATATTAATATTATAAATCAATTTATATTAATGAGTAACAATTAATATTTAATATTTTTTTAATTAATAAATATTTGTTGAAATTAACTATAAATATTAATAATTTTTCAAGAATAGTAAATATTAGTGGTAAAGAGTACAAATTCATGATAATCAGTAAAAAAATGATAGTTTTATATAGGATGGGTAATTATAAGAAATTAGTTTAATTCATTAAAAAAGAGTGGTAATTTTTAGAAATTATGTATAATTGATAAAAAATATAATTAGTAAAAATTGGCGATAATTACGACAAAATTAATAGTAAATAGTAATAATTAGTGGTATTTAGTATTTAGTATATGTAATATGTAAAAATTAGCGATTATTAAATGTAATTAATAAAAACTAGTAGTAATTAGTTCAAATTTTTTATAATTACTAATAAATAGAGGTAATTAGATGTATATAATTGAAATTAGAGGCAATTTATTGTACATAATATTAATTAGTGGTAATTTTTAAAAATTCATTTTAATTATTAAAAATAGTTTTTATTTGAAATAATTAGTGGTACATAGTGATACATAGTAAATATTAGAAACACTTAGTAATAAATAATTGTATTTAATAAAAATTAGCAGCACCATGTAAAAGTGATGGAAAACTAGTAAAAATTAGCGATATTTAGTAATAATTAGTATTGATTTGTAATAATTTGTAAGAATTAGTAATAATTTTCTATAATTATTTATAAATACCATTAATTAGATTAAAATAGTAAAAAATAATGTAATTTTGTAAAAAATAGCAGTAATTACTAATAATTAGCATTACTTAGTGAAACATTTTAAAAACAATAATAAATTAAAAAGGCTTTTTGGCACTTATTAATAAATAATGTAAATTTTTAATAAATAATGGTTAATATTAATAATTAGTGAATGTTATTAATAATTTTGGGAAATCATTAAAAAGTAGCTACATTAGTAAAAATTAGTGCCAAGTTATAAAAATGAATCGTACCTAGTTATAATTGGTGATAGTTAAATACAACTCAGGGTAATTATATAAAATGACCTATAATTACAATATATCAGTGGTAATTACCTTAAAATAGTTGAAAATATTAAATCTTTGTTGTAATTATTAAAAATTTATGATAATTTGTAATAATTAGTGGTATTTAGAGACTTTGGAAAAATTAACCAAAATTAGGAAACAAATATAGCTCAATGTGAGAATTATAAGCACTTAGTAACAATTAGTGGAGCTTAGTAACAATTATATATAATAAGTAATAATTATTGGTGATTTGTAATAAATTTATGAAATTAGTAAGCATTAGTTGCACTTAATAAAAATTATCATCACATATTAAAAATTATTTGTACCTAGAAACAATTAGTGATAATTATAATAAAATTATGAATGATTATTTAGATTAATAATAAATTAGTTTTAATTTATAGTATGTCGTAATAATTTATGGATAATAATTGTTAATCTATAAATACTATTTTTAATTTTTTAAAACTACATATAATTAATAGTAATTAATGGTAATTAGTAAAAATCAACACTAATTAGTTAATGATAGTGGTAAATAGGTAAATAATTAATTTTGAAAAGAAATTATTAATATTTTTATTTTTTACAATTTTTTGGATCACATTTTTCTTATTTCAAATTAATAATCATTTTTTACATTTTTCAGAGATATATGGAACAAGGAAGATATAAACTTTATTTATTACATGATAATGGGTGGATAAATAATCACATGAATCCAAACGGTTATAGAATTAGTACAATATTTTTTATGTGGTTGTAACTTTTTTATCTTTTTCACTAATTGAAATTGAATTTATTCTCTGCTGGGATAATGATGATTGCATGTATGAAATGTTATTTTAGTAGGTTAGACACATATAGAAACCTTAAGTATCATCTATTTCATTTTTTTATGATTATGTTTCTTGGATTCAAAATGGTGAATGTAGTTCTCCAAAATATATTGATAGTTTGGTTCAAATTCCATCATAGATTTAAAATTTATCATAGAATGTTGTTGTTACCACTTTTAAACAATCTAATTCTCTGGGTGATATTGATTTAATTCTTGTGTTATAGCCATCTTGATTTTATGAGTTGCTGAAGTATAATAAGTTTTCATGATATCCTAGAGGTACGATAAGAAAATTTAATGGTTTTTGAAAATTTAGGGCTATCAAATCAGATAATTGGGTGTCTAATATTAATTATGATAAGTTTTTATTTTTGGATAAATAACTTTTACCAGAACGAAATGTGTTCCCTACAAATATATATAAGGGAATGAGATTGGATCATAATTTGTGTTTTAGATATCAGATGACTCATGAATGTTCATATGATTTCATATTATATTACATTGAATACAAGTTAATAGTTATTTGACATACATGTGTAAAATAGAGGTACCAAGAGGCTCAATTGGGTTTGTCTGTATTGATTGTTATCAAATATTTGAGGTATTTCCTTCATTAAACTACAATGCAATTCTTATTTATGTATTTGAACGTAGAATCATTGATATAATTAAAAAATCTAATATTTAAACTTGTTAAAGAATAAATCAAAATTTTGATGAGTATTCATGAATTCATTTTGATGATGTGAATCGTCATTTTGTTTTATTCTCTCAAAATAAGAAGTTGGGTCTTTTCACTAATAGTCTATGCCTATTTGATTTATAATATTGTGAATATTCTTTTTGTTCTTCCCTTAAACTCTATACAACGTACATTCTTGGATATTAATGAATAAAACATATATCATTTTAACATTATTATTTACATGAAATCCAAATTATATTATAGGTTTTTACTTTATGCTGTTAAATGACGAGTTAAATTTATTGTGGAGTAATGGTTTTTTGAAAAAATTAAGTTATTGTGAAATGCAATATCTTGATTAATGATTCATTAATGTGTGAAAATAGTGACTTACATTCAAATGGAATGATATCTGGATGTGTTCAAAAAGAACCAAAATCACTTCTATGTTGTATATGTGGATAAAAATTAAGGTTTTTTAATGGTATAAAAACACATCTTTTCGATTATCATTACATAATTAATTTATATTAATCATCATTTCTGAAAGAAAGTATATAATTTACTAAAAAGTATAATTTGTTGGATCTGAATCTACGGATTACACACAAGAGGGGGGTGAATTGTGTCTTTTCAAAATTATTACAATCTCTTCAATTTAGACAAATTCTGTCCACTATGCTTTTGCTCGATTAAATATGCAGCGGAAAAAGTAAAAGCATGAACACACGGATGTATAGTGGTTCGGGGAACAGAAGGCCCCTAGTCCACTCCACCAACGCTCAAATCCACGAGCTTGGCGATTTTCACTATCTGGTCCTCGTTTCCACAGACCTATTCACAACTGAGTACAGGCAGTTGACACCTTTACAAGATTCAGGCAAACACAGCCTTCCTGGTTCAAACACGAACCCACACAGCTTAGAACGAGAAGTTGATCACTCAAAAATAAAAAAGGGTTTCGATAAAGAAAACACTTCTCCAGTTGTTCTTCACAATTGCAACAGAATGCAATTGACAGTAGATAGATCGTTGTCTTCAGAAAATAAAGATCTGTAATCAAAACAGTTCTGTGTCGATCCAGTTGCAATAGATATTACCAGAAACTTCACAACTTCAGCAGCAATAGATTCACAACAGATAGTCGATGTAGAACACGTGAATCTGTTATCAAGATCTTCCTTCGGCAATAAAGGTTTTACACTTCTTCTCGATCACCAGAAAAGAACGCCTTTTCTCAGTCTCTGTTTCTTGCTTGTTAAAAGATCAATCTATATAATTCACACACTTTCCTGTGTATATATATATATCCGAAGTTTCCAAGATAGAACATATATATTCAAATCTGAGAAAATCTTCCGCATAAATAGATCCATGAAAATCTCCTTTAGATTCGCGATATTAAATGAAATAACAGAGCCGTTGTAACTCCCCTGAAGAATCGGCATAAAAAGCTCCGTTTAAATCAATCAGTAATCCGTTGAAAATCATCTTTGATTCAGTCAAAGTCGTACTTAAGAATCGGCTCGAAATCCACCTAATAATCCGCTTGTTTGACCAATGCAAAAGGAAATATCGTCTGTCAAAAATATCCCGACGCCAAACGTAGGGTTGATGACGTGGCTCCAAACGTAGGGTTCACAAACGTAAGGTTCACAAATGTAAGGTTCAGAACGTACATACTTTCTCTTCAGCATTCAAACGTAGGGTTGATCATCCATACTTTGTCTCGCTTCAACTCTCCAAAGAACGTACGGTTGATTATAAAAGTAAGGTTGATGATCCATACTTTTGAGAAACAAACTCAACACTGAAAACTAACGTACGGTTTCTCTTCCATACTTGTCCAACAACGAAAACGTAAGGTTCCTTCCAAACGTAATGTTCTTCTTCCATACTTTTCAACAACGTAAGATTCATTAACCATACGTTTCAAAATAACGTAAGGTTCCTTAACCATACGTTTCTTTTAACATAAAAAGTAAACTTTTCATCCATACGTTACGTTCATCAACGTAGGGTATGAACAGTGATTCCAGTACGCGCTAAAATTGATCTCGCGCTATAGTGATTCCAGAACACGCTAAAATTGATCTTGCGCTACAGTGATTCCAGAACACGCTAAAATTGATCTTGGAATAAATGAAGTATGAAATCTCGTTGTATGAAATAAATAAATAAAATAAATTCCTGCAAAATACTCAACGAAATAATTAGTAAATAATTAAGGGTATTTGTGAGCATCAAAATCATCATAAAGAGACAGAGTATTATTTGAAATAATCTCCCCCTTTAAAAAAACATTATTTTGAATTGTTTGAAAACAATACATTGCTCAACAATCTCCCCCTTTTTGATGATCACAAAACCCATAAAATAATAGAACTAATTTAATTGCAATCTTTATTGAAAAAATTAGTTTTATAAAATTTTAGAATTCTGAAAGGATTAAAACAATATTTAACTATAATAAAATTTCTCCCCCATAAAAATAAATTTTCAGCTATCCATATTTCTTCATAGGAAACAAATGAATTTAAATGTTTTGTTTATCCAAATTCTCCCCCTTTTTGTGATATCAAAAAGAATGAAAAATTACGGATTTGAACACATTCAATATTGCACTGAACTATAAGTAAATGCTATAATTAACTGTGTATGAATAAGTGAATTTGTTATACTGGCTAACATAATCATAAATCAATAAACAACAAAACAAAAAAAAAGAATTTTCATTCACAAGCTGTTATATATAAACGATTGTGATATACAGAGGAATCAAGGTTCATAGATAAGACAGGGAAGAGAAAAAAAAGGGTGTCTATCTCCTTTGAATTGCGGTCTTGATCTCTGTAAACTGTTCTATGAGCCTCTTCATCATCCCATATCCTAACTTGATGATAAGATCTCTGTTCTCTTGAGTCATATGAATATCTTCAATCAAATTAACTCTGAAAAACTCATGCATTCTTTCTTCTTTTTCAACAAAAAGAGCCAGTTTCTCTGATAACTGATTCAAAAGAATCCTAATCGGTTGCTCTCCAGATGTCAACTGATCCACTAAAAATTTCTGATTATCTAGAAAAACTGACAAAGGGGCACTATTACACTGAAGATCGTGTAATCTGTCACTCATATTGCTCATTGCTGCAGTAATTGCTTGAAATCTCCGAATCAAATCATGTGAAGGGCCTGATCCACTCACAGCATTGTTTGCAACAGACGCAAATTTATTCTCTATGTAAATCTTCATCTCAGACAAATCATCTTTCTTTACCATCTCTGATTTTAACTGATCAATAGCATGCAGCATATCAGTCTTAAAAAAATCTACTTCCTGTCTTGAAACAGTAGATTCTTTCAGCTTTTTAAACTTCAACTGCTCTATGTTCAGAGAATTTCTGAGACTAACATTCTCAGATTCTAATTGAGAGATACGCTTGTACAACTCAACAACTTCTTCTTTTCTCGAATCAGGGGCATCCTGTGCTCTATTCTCATGTCCAGAAAAAGGTTGATGAGGCAGGGCAAGAGGTAAAGAATCTGCATCTGACTGTTCTTTGTCCTTGTCCTGACAAGGTTGATCCACTGAACTAGCTTTTGAAGCCTGAAACTCTTCCACTGAAAAATCTTCCTGAAGTACCTCTGTATTAGCTTCAGAAGTATGTTCATCACGAACAGTAGTCTCTCTGATTTCTACTAAATGGTCAAGAACAATATTTTCTTGTAAATATTGAGGTCGGGCCACTTCTTCACCAGGCACTGCCTCCATAAGTTGTTCTTGTGGAATTACTTTTTCAACAGCCACAGCAGCAGATTGAGGTTCTTTTTGGATTTCCGGTTGAGCTACTGGTTCCTCTATCGGTGCAGTCTGCTCCACAACAGCTTCTCTCACAAATGAATAAGAAATTACCGGTTCAGAGGATTTCAAGGCAGGAGAGATAATTTCTTCATCAATTGACCTCTTCCTTTTAGATTGAAGTCCTTCTTGACTTCTCTCTTCCTCAACTTCCTCCATCTCAAAGAGAATTCTCCTTGCCACTGTACTAACTCTTGATTTTGCTTGTCCCTCCTTGGACTTAGCCGGTTGAGCCTGAGCACTCACCGAGTCTTCCTCAGCTCCAACAGGTAAGAGTTTTCCTTTAATTGTGCTCCAGAAGTATCCTACTTTCCTTAAAGTTCCAGCATTAAAAACATTACTGTGGTGACATTTCACCCCAGCATCTACCAATCTGATCATTCCTCTTTTATGCAAAAACAAAGAAATGAACCTTCCATAAGGGAAAAAGGTCATTCTTGCTTCACTCTGACAGCAGTATCTCAGATATCTTATCATAAACCGAGGAAAATTAAACTTAATATCACACATCAGAAGATACATTATGTACATGTCAGGGTATAGGATTTTCTCCATCTCAGCCATCCTTGGTGCTAAACCAGTCTGAACAAATTTTACCAAGATTTTCTGATCGGGCTCCAAATCTTTAATAAACATTTTCTTTATGACTCTGGTTCCAAACAGAAAAGACATAATGTCTTCAGACTTATGTACAGAATCTCCAATATTCCGTAAATCGAAATGAAAAACTCCTTCATGAGGGCAGTTAAGAATTTGACTTATCTCTACAGATGATATGGAAAAGTCCTTATCCTCTATTTGAGCCAATAAACTATCCTCCATATCTCCAAGGCTAAACTGAACAGTTCTAAAGAAATGTCTCATTTCTGCCTCATATAGGAACTCAGAATTTGCACTATTAAAAGCTTGCTCAAGGCTTTGAAACGACAACGCTTGCTTCAACAGTAAATTAGTTTCAAACAGCCATTCTAAATCTATGACTTTACCTTGCAGTATTTTCCGACCAACTACTTTAGGTTTCTTTGCAGCACTGCTCTCAGCTTCATCTGGACGCTTAGTCTTTGCCATTTCAACAACGATTTCTGAAGGTTCGAAAGTTTAGGGTTTGAAGATTCAGAAAAGGGTTTTGGAGCAGATGTGCGGTTTTAGGTTTTCGAAAGGGTTTCCGAAAAAGGTGAAACAGTGTAGAAGGTGAAACGGTTCTGACAGCCTTGATTCCCGTGTAATCACTAATCATTACTTTTATTTAAAACAAAATAAAATTACTTATAGCGGGAAACAGAAATTAAGAAGAATTCGAAAACAGAATAAGATTAAAAAAAACTATTTAAAATTAAATAAACCTAACTCCCCCTTAATAAATTCAAACCTTGCCGTGGGAAGTGGTTTAGTAAAAATATCTGCTAATTGATTTTCTGTATTTACAAATTCTAAAAATATATCCTTTTTAAACACATGATCTCTTAAAAAGTGATGTCTTATATCAATGTGCTTAGTTCTAGAATGACTAATAGGATTTTTTGAAATATTAATTGCACTAGTATTATCACATAAAATAGGTGTATTATTGAAATTTAATCCAAAGTCCATAAGAGTGTTTTTCATCCACAACACTTGTGCACAGCAACTACCTGCAGACACATATTCTGCCTCGGCTGTTGACAGGGCAATTGAGTGTTGTTTCTTACTAGACCATGATACTAAAGACTTTCATAAAAAGTGACATGTTCCTGAAGTACTCTTCCTATCTAATCTACAGCTTCCAAAGTCAGCATCTGAATATGAAATTAAATTAAAATCAGAGGTTTTTGGATAAAGCAGAGATTGATAAATAGTACCTTTTAAATATCTAAAAATTCTTTTAACAGCAGTTAAGTGGGATTCTTTGGGATTTGATTGAAATCGAGCAAAAAGACATACTGAATACATTATATCTGGTCTACTGGCAGTAAGATATAACAAACTACCAATCATACCTCTATATAACTTGTTGTCCACTGATTTTCCAGTTTCATCCAAATCAAGTTTTATATTAGTACACATAGGAGTTGTAAATGTCTTGTTGTTTTCAAGTCCAAATTTCTTAAGTAAATCAGTAATGTATTTGCATTGATTTAAAACATTTCCAAAATCTTTTTGAAATATTTGAAGACCCAAAAAGAAATTTAATTCTCCCATCATACTCATTTCAAATTCTTTTTGCAAAAATTCTGAAAATTCATGACAAAGAATTTTATTGGTCGATCCAAAAATTACATCATCAACATAAATTTGAACTAACAAAACATTATTTTTCACAGTTTTCTTAAAGAGTGTTGGATCTGCTAGTGCAACAGTAAAATCATTTTTCAAAAGAAAAGAACTTAGTCTTTCATACCAAGCTCTAGGTGCTTGTTTAAGGCCATAAAGAGCTTTAGTAAGTTTGAAAACAGAATCTGGTTTTTGAGAATTTTCAAAACCAGGAGGTTGCTCAACATAAACTTCCTCCATTAAATAACCATTTAAAAAGGCAGATTTAACATCCATCTGAAATAATTTAAAATTCATATAAGATGCATAGGCTAAAAGGATTCTAATGGCTTCTAACCTGGCTACAGGTGCAAAGGTCTCATCATAATCTATTCCTTCTTCTTGATTATATCCTTTAGCTACTAATCTTGCTTTATTTCTAGTTATTATCCCTTGATCATCCTGTTTATTCCTAAAGACCCATTTAGTTCCTATTACTGGATAATCATGTGGTCTTTCAACTAATTCCCAAACCTTGTTTCTCTTGAACTGGTTCAATTCATCCTGCATTGCTATTACCCAGCTCTCATCATGTAAGGCTTCTTCTATGGTCTTAGGTTCTTGTTGGGATAGGAAAGCAGAGAATTCAACTATGTTTCCAAAGTTTCTTCTAGTTTGAATACCATTCTCTAAGTCACCTATCACAGATTCTAAAGGGTGATTCTTTAAGGTTCTAGACTGTCTAGGCATTACATTCAAAGGTTCTTCAGTGTCATGTTCTTCTGAACTGGACTGAATTTCTTTTATATCATTTTCAAAATCATTCTTTAAATTCTCAAGTCTCATGTTTTCATTAGAGTCAGGTTCATCTATTTGTTCTATCCTTTTCTCAAAAGGATCAGATTCATCAAATTTCACATGAACTGATTCTTCAACAATCCTTGACTTTTTATTATAGACTCTATAAGCTTTGGAGGTTGCAGAATATCCTAAGAAAATACCTTTATCAGATTTTGGATCAAATTTACCAAGATTATCTTTGGTATTCAAGATGTAAACCTTGCATCCAAAAACTTTAAAGTAATTTACTTTAGGTTTTCTGTTATTCCATAGTTCATAGGGTGTCTTTTTCAAAATAGGTCTTATTAAAATTCTATTCATTATATAACAAGTTGTATTAACAGCTTCTGCCCAGAAATATATAGGTAGGCTATTTTCATTTAACATAGTTCTAGCCATTTCATGAATAGTCCTATTTCTTCATTCTACAATCCCATTCTGTTGAGGTGTTCTTGGAGCAGAGAAGGTGTGTTTAATACCCATGTTTGAGCAAAAGGAATTAAATTCCTGGTTCTCAAATTCTCCACCATGATCACTTCTCAATGAGATTATATTAAAACCTTTTTCATTTTGAATAGATTTACAAAAACCTTCAAATAAACTAAAAGCTTCACTTTTAAATTTCAAAAAGAAAATACAAGTAAATCCAGAATAATCATCAACTAATACATAAACATATAATTTACCAGCTAAACTTGCTACTCTTGAAGGTCCAAACAAATCCATATGGATAAGTTCTAGAGGTTTAGTTGTAGAAACTTTATTAACAGATTTGAATGATGATTTGTGTTGCTTGCCAAGCTGACATGCATCACAGAATCTGTCATTTTCAAATTTGAGACTAGGAAAATCAGAAACTAGATGTTTCTTAGATAATTTATGTAAAGAATATATATTGCAATGACCATGTCTTCTATGCCAGATCCAGGATTCACTTATATTAGCAGTTAAGCAGTTTACTTGTTGTTTACACAAGGAATACAAATCCAAAGTATAAACATTATCAGTTCTGGGTGCTCTAAACTTAAACAGTTTATCTTTAGAAACAGTACAACTATTGTTAGTAAAATCAACAGTGTATCCATCATCACAGAGTTGAGAGATACTTATCAGATTGTGTTTTAACCCTTGTACAGAAAGTACTTTGTTGATTGAGACTGTCTCTGGATCTCCAACTGTTCCAATACCAATAATCTTTCCTTTGGCATTGTCACCAAAGGTGACAAGTCCTCCTTCCTTTCGAGTAAGAGAAGAGAAATTAGCTGAAGTTCCACTCATGTGTCTTGAGCAGCCACTGTCCATATACCATATTTCTTTCTTTCTTTGGTGACCTGCTACCTCATCAGTTTCAGCCATGAAACACATATTTGCTTTTAAATTGGCTTCTTCCTTCTCTGAGCTTGATTCAGAAGAATTACTTGAGTCTTCAGAAACACTCCAAGTAGCTTTCATAGCTTTCTTGTCTTTCTGTTCATAATAATCTCTTTTGAAGAATTTCTTCTTCTTTGCATCTTTCAATTTTGGGCAATCCGGTCTGATATGTCCCATCTTTTTGCATTCATAACATCTCACTTACTTGCTATCCCTTTTGAAGGATTTCTTGAAGTCTTTCTTCTTACTGTAGAACTTTCTGAATTTTCTGGCTAGCTGAGCCAGTTCTTCATCCGAATTTGAAGAATCAGAGCTTTCTGATTTAGCACTTACTTCTCTGTTCTTCATCTTTCTATCCTTTTGTTGAGAAGTCACTTTCAAAGCAGTATTTTCCCTTTTTATGTAGACTTTATGCTCATTTACCTCATCTTGCATTTCAGCTTCGTACATCATCAATGTACCAATCAGTTCTCTCATAGTTAGATCTTTAACAGAAGTTGATTGTCTGATTGCCGCAGAGATTCCATTCCATCGAGTAGGAAGTACTCTCAGTACCTTCAACGCTTGATCAGCCTGCTTGATTGGTTCTCCTAGAGCTGTTATATTATTGACAATTTCTGTCAATCTTCCATTCATCTGAGTGATGCTCTCTCCTTCAATCATTCTGAAAGTATCGAATTTTAACTTAGCAGTTTCATATCTCATCTGTCTTACATTATCTGTTCCTTCATAAGCAACAGCTATTGTTTGCCACATTTCATATGCAGTCGGGCATTGAGATACTCTGTTAAATTCATCTGGTCCTAGACCACAGATGATTGCATTCATAGCTTTTGAATTTATGTCATACTCAGCCTCTGTAGCAGCACTCCATGTATCGGGATTTTCAAGAATTTCATAGGGAGTCAGAATCTTTGAATAGACTTTGTAACCAAGATTTTTCAGATAAATAATCATACGTGATTTCCAGCAGCCATAATTATCTCCATTAAAGTAAGGTGCTCTGACCATTGACATTCCCTCTCTCATATCAGCCATGATACACTATGTATAATCTTTAAATACTTCTAGCTTGATAAGACTTTAAAAATAAGAAGCTCCTCCTCTGATACCAATTATTGGATCTGAATCTACGGATTACACACAAGAGGGGGGTGAATTGTGTCTTTTCAAAATTATTACAATCTCTTCAATTTAGACAAATTCTGTCCAATATGCTTTTGCTCGATTAAATATGCAGCGGAAAAAGTAAAAGCATGAACACACGGATGTATAGTGGTTCGGGGAACAGAAGGCCCCTAGTCCACTCCACCAACGCTCAAATCCACGAGCTTGGCGATATTCACTATCTGGTCCTCGTTTCCACAGACCTGTTCACAACTGAGTACAGGCAGTTGACACCTTTACAAGATTCAGGCAAACACAGACTTCCTGGTTCAAACACAAACCCACACAGCTTAGAACGAGAAGCTGATCACTCAAAAATAAAAAAGGGTTTCGATAAAGAAAACACTTCTCCAGTTGTTCTTCACAATTGCAACAGAATGCAATTGACAGTAGATAGATCGTTGTCTTCAGAAAATAAAGATCTGTAATCAAAACAGTTCTGAGTCGATCCAGTTGCAATAGATATTACCAGAAACTTCACAACTTCAGCAGCAATAGATTCACAACAGATAGTCGATGTTGAACACGTGAATCTGTTATCAAGATCTTCCTTTGGCAATAAAGGTTTTACACTTCTTCTCGTTCACCAGAAAAGAACGCCTTTTCTCAGTCTCTGTTTCTTGCTTGTTAAAAGATCAATCTATATAATTCACACACTTTCCTGTGTATATATATATATCCGAAGTTTCCAAGATAGAACATATATATTCAAATCTGAGAAAATCTTCCGCATAAATAGATCCATGAAAATCTCCTTTAGATTCGCGATATTAAATGAAATAACAGAGCCGTTGTAACTCCCCTGAAGAATCGGCATAAAAAGCTCCGTTTAAATCAATCAGTAATCCGTTGAAAATCGTCTTTGATTCAGTCAAATTCGTATTTAAGAATCGGCTCGAAATCCGCCTAATAATCCGCTTGTTTGACCAATGCAAAAGGAAATATCGTCTGTCAAAAATATCCCGACGCCAAACGTAGGGTTGATGACGTGGCTCCAAACATAGGGTTCACAAACGTAAGGTTCACAAACGTAAGGTTCAGAACGTACATACTTTCTCTTCAGCATTCAAACGTAGGGTTGATCATCCATACTTTGTCTCGCTTCAACTCTCCAAAGAACGTACGGTTGATTATAAAAGTAAGGTTGATGATCCATACTTTTGAGAAACAAACTCAACACTGAAAACTAACATACGGTTTCTCTTCCATACTTGTCCAACAACGAAAACATAAGGTTCCTTCCAAACGTAATGTTCTTCTTCCATACTTTTCAACAACGTAAGATTCATTAACCATACGTTTCAAAATAACGTAAGGTTCCTTAACCATACGTTTCTTTTAACATAAAAAGTAAACTTTTCATCCATATGTTACGTTCATCAACGTAGGGTATGAACAGTGATTCCAGTACACGCTAAAATTGATCTCGCGCTACAGTGATTCCAGAACACGCTAAAATTGATCTTGCGCTACAGTGATTCCAGAACACGCTAAAATTGATCTTGGAATAAATGAAGTATGAAATCTCGTTGTATGAAATAAATAAATAAAATAAATTCCTGCAAAATACTCAACGAAATAATTAGTAAATAATTAAGGGTATTTGTGAGCATCAAAATCATCATAAAGAGACAGAGTATTATTTGAAATAATCTCCCCCTTTAAAAAAACATTATTTTGAATTGTTTGAAAACAATACATTGCTCAACATAATTGATAGTGATGTAAATCCAAAAATGATCTTAGGTATTGTTTTAAAATATATTGTATCTACATTATCTCTTAATACTATTGAACTACCTATTAACAAAAAAAATACATGACTTTGGGAATGTTCACAATTGAATTAAATAAAGTATATTTTGCTTTCTTTCATAGTGGAATTTATTTTTTGTTCCATCACATGTTAGAATTCTTAAAAATTAAGAAGATTTGTTTTTGATAATATATTTTATATACTATTCGATGAACTTGGTATGACCAAATGTAGTGTAATGGCATGTTTAGATCCTGAAAAAATTAGTTGGCATAAAAACATGTGTTTTTTTAAAATAATATATCAATGATTTTAATGAAGCCAAATTTGGATTAATAACTTTTTAAAGGTATCCAATTATTATTTTTTAAGTAGATTTTAAATTTCAGATAACAATATGGTTATTTTTTGTGATGAATTAGTAAGAAATAATTATATTATCATATCAAAAATCCACGATTGTCTTGTTATATTGGAATTAATTATATTGATTATATTTATACTTTTTGTTGTAGGTTGTATTTTCAATGTTCTATAATATATACTATTTTTTAGATATATGTGTGGAAACCACAAACTATGATTCACAGAGTATACTACATGATGATGATGTTTTAAATTTATGCATGCCAGCAAAAAATTCTCCATTATTTCATCAATTAAAAGGATCTATTAGTTATACATTCTTTACATGATATAAAATAGAGAGGGATAATGTAGTTCCGAAATATTCAACAATATGAGGGATTCAAACAGAAATTAGAGCAAAAGTTACAGAAAAAATCATCAATTGAAGGGTAAATTGTATAATCTTATTTAAATGGAGAAATTTATTATTTATACATTCATTATTTTTAATCCAAATATCCTACAACACAAAACCAAATGGTCCATAATGATGGAAATGTTGATGAATAATTGAACATTAAATTTTTACTGTTTAATTAACATAAACATGGATTTGGTGGAGTTTATGAATCATGTCTCTGAAATGATGAACATCATAGGGCTTTTACAAATCATCTTATCAACAATATATAATATATATCACATTTATAGTATGTTATACTTCCACATATTATATAATTTTTTATTAAATAAAATTTATATTTCATTAGATTATATAATGATGATATCAAAAATATTTTTCAAAAAATTACAACAGATTCTCTTGAATAAGGTCGCAAAAAAAATATGCATGTTTCAATTACTGGTAATGTAAATTGATTATATTTTAATATATAATGTCAACATATTATTTATTATATATCAAATTATTCTCTAGCAATCTCCACATTTTGAAAAAATTGATAATCGATCGTGTGTATTTAGAACCCAATATCCAAAATGGTTTAATCATATAATGAATATTACTAAATGGTTAACAAATTCAAACACACAAAATGCTTAATTAAAAAACAATTATTAACAATTTTTCATGAGAGGATGACATTATAGGTAAAGTGAATTTGACTTCTATGGAATACTGGATGAAATAATTATACATTATTATCCAAGAAATAATTATGTAATGACACATAAATTTTATTAGTTTGATTCTGATAGACTATTATACGTTTATCTGCGACGTGGAATATTCGACATTAAATATAAAATGATTCATTTTGTTAATAATCAATTTTTTGGATCATCATGCAGAGTAAATATATAATCCGTACTAGTGTGATTCATTAAATAATATAATAAATTGGTGAATCATTATAAAAAATAATTTCCATTAAAATATGTTTATGAAAATTGAATGTGTTTCTATTGAAGTCAATGTAATTGAAATACATTAAAAGACATCTTCATATAAATCTATTCAATTTAGAGATATTAATATCTATGAAGAAAACCAATAGGTATGGGTCAATGGTAATGATGATGTTGATGATGTAACAAATTAATTTTAACTATCAATTGATGAAGGAGTTGAAACATTTTTGAAAATTGATGATATTGAGGAGGAAGATGAAGATATTCACACCATAATATATGAAGACGATGATAATCATGAATAATTAAACAATTATGTGTTGGTTATAGTGTAAATAAATAAATATTTACAGTACGAGTCATCAATAAAATTTTGACAATAATTTTTTTACATTTCAGATATCTAATGATACATGTAATGAGGCCTTCCATGACATCCAATAGACTATACTACCTGGTGATGTTCTTGATGATATGTTATTAGATGCTCAGGATATATGAGGTGCATTTAATCAAAAAAGATATGGTTTTGGGAGAATAATTATCATATCTCTATTCCTGAGAGATCTCTAAATCTTGATTTGGATTCACACATGGGGGTTATATTCATTCAGGTAATTTAGTTACATTTCGTTATCCTTTTTTCATTAATGTAATTTTGTACAAATATTTAATTTTTTCATTTTAAATCTATTTTTCACAAACAGATATTGGATAGGGGAGAGATATTATATGGAATTATTTTCCATGATCATGGGTCATGTGGGATCATATTATTTATAACGTTTTTTAAAGCATGTATAATCATTGGATTGTATGAAAATACATAATTTATATATCAAAATATTCATAATTATTAACTTTCTATTATTAATTAATTTTTGTGTGTATTATATCTCATCAATTATGTAATGGGGAACTCTATATAAGATTCCATCGTGTCATGAATGAATGAATGATTTTGTCTATTTTTTTACAATTTTAGGTTGATATCCATGATGAAATATGGATACATTGTTTTTGACTAGTATTTCTGCACCATTTGACCTGAATATATATCCTCTGTTGTTTGTGATCGATTGTTCTAATATTGGCTGAAAATTTTTTCTTAGTGGAGATCATCATTAGGTCGGATGAAATAAGGTCAGATAAAATGTAACCCCTAGAGTAGGTAGTTATACATTTATTATTCATCAATTACATCAACTAAATAGTTAAAATTAATGTATTATATAACATTAAATGACACATATTTATTTTATTTTTCATATAAGTAGTTGTGAATCCCAATATTATAGAGTTTTCAGTTTAGAAGAGTATTACACGGAACCTATCTTTGGAGATACTATGAGTTGTTGACAACACCAAATTGTTGTTGGTATTATTCATCATTTTTAAAATAATCTAATAAAAATATTTTAACTATTTTAATTTATATTTTTATTTGAAGAAGTAATATGAGTATTTTAATTCTCTCATGTACGATGAGAGTCATTCCGTGACTGTGGGTCAGGCCACCATTGTAGTGGGCTTTGGTTGCTCCACATTGATGATGGCACATTAGTATTCATTCGAGAAAGACGATGTTGTTGGTGTCATCTCTTGATTGATGGCATGGAGTTATTATGGTTCTATTGTTATGTCTTCATGCAGCTCGAGGGGAGGTCGTGGATAGTCTCCATCATTGAATTAATAATATGAGGAATTTCCATGACCGTAGGATAAGAATAAAGAGTCTCTATGAATATAGAATGAAGTGTTCTTTTGTAGTAGGAGTTGTAGTAGTTTGAGATGTAGTGACTGCATGTGCATCACCAATAATATATGATATATTACGTGTAGCATTTACCACATGATATAGTGATATTGTTTCCCCCACCAACTAATTCTAAATCTCCCTAATTATTTATCTACTTTTTAGATTCATTTATTTGTTATATATTTAAATGAAATCTTTTTTTGTAATATTTTTTATTAATTCGGAAATTTATATTCTTATATACTGTGTTTTTATCTTATAATATTGTTTTTATAAATTTATTTATTTTGATCTTCTTGAAACTTTTAAATATTATTTTTGTTATATTTTTTTTAATTTCATATATTTTTCAATTATTTATGATTGAAAACTAATTCCATCAAAAATAGATTTTTGATATTATTTGTGATGACATATGTCTCATGTAAAAAGTAATTATATATATAAATCGATCAATTATTTTTTCCAAAGTGGAAATCCTCATCTCAAAAAAATGTAGTTGGATCATTTTTTAATCAATGTGTCACTAGGGTTAGGTCCCCATCACATATTACTAATTGTGATGGGATTCCATTTCAAATGGATAATTGAAAATAATTCTTAATCATGTAGTTCAGGTAAATTAGGTAAATGTATCACAAGTGTTGGATACACTTACTCGGTGCTTGGTTCCATCCCCTGGCCTATTAGAGGTGGGGTTGGGGTAGTCATGGGTTGGTCCTTAGTGGGGAAGGTCATGACTTAATGGGATTTTAGCTTTCATTTATACCGTAGGACCAATTTCTATTATATTTGTTTAGGGAAATAATGTTAGGAATTTCGAGTTTATATTTTTTTCTAAAAAATCCAATGTTGGTGAACCATCCTATGTATCCATCTACCAACACTCTGATATCATTCTATTTTACTCGATACATATAGAATTTTTCTGTATGAAAATAATTGTTACATGAATCATATATCAATGTGTTGTGGTTACCAAGTTATTTTTTGAGTTAGTTATCCAGAGATATTCATTTATTACATTACAACTTGTCTATTTCAAGAGGAATCCACAAAGATATCCATCAATGATTTTATAATGTGATCACATGCATTATTTATTATGTTACGATTATCTAATATAGAGTCATGTACCATAGATAATTTTTTTGGTTTACCAGATATTCCTCCTTCCATTAAGCAGTCGCTAGAATTGGAATTCCATGATGAGAATGTACACATGCTGATTTCACTGTATGAATTCTAGAGGTGGTAACCTTCTAGGTTTCAAGGAGAGACAAACACCCATGTAGTTGTGAAATGGATAGAAGCAATCACTTGAGTTTTTTATCCGTTTATGGAAACCTGCATATGAAATATAGGCCCACACTGCGAGTTTTTTTTAAGGGAGCTACTTGGAAATGGTGTAGTTTGGCAACAGGGCCACACTACGAGATGACTTTAACATGTTCAAACCTCGTGCATCTATTTAAGGAGTTGTTTTATCTATCGATGATGTGATTAGTGTTCATAAATGGTATTCAAAATATGTAAAATTATTATTATCCATGGTTGAGTATTAATATAGTATTACTAATTTCATAAGATACTCTATGGATATGGTTGGAGATCCATTTTTTAGAGAACAATACACATATTATTTCTTTATCATGGATTTTAGCATATCACTAATATCCCACCTTTTTCTCATTGATGTAGTTGTGTTTGAGTGGGCCCTAGTGGTGGAGAGGTTTTTGGAGGAGCATGCAATGAAAATGAATTATAGTAATAGAATACAAGGTGGTGGGACATCAACAACAGGAATCCAATGAATGTCGCAGAGATACAGGCATGTCCAATGCTTTAGTTGACATACCCAGGACATAGGGACATTGGTGTAGGGTTCTCAAAATGGATCAAGTCAGTCGATAGAGACACATATAATATTTATCATATAACAATTGAGGACATCTCATATGGGATCATATGAACCATCAATTTGTTTATCAAGATACATTCGAGGGAGCACCATATAATAGGTAGAGATAAAAGATGGGTGGTTCGAGTGGTGGGGGATCTGGCATTGGTGGTGATAGATCAGATTGATGTAGTCAATGGTTTGACCTATTACCACCACCAAACAAATGTTTCCATACCATTCCTAATGAAATGGTGGATATAGATGAGGATAGTAACATACTATATGGGCATATGAACCTGAGACTGTGGGGATGATACGAGGAACAATTAATGTATTTTCTATATTATCTATAGTATTTATAGAAATAGATGTGAGTCATTATATTCATTCAACTACTCTAGTTTGAGACATATAAAGTTTGGTTGGGCCTTTGGCATGATCATTGTGGTTAAATATTTTAGTAGCTAGTGACTCAGTGATTGTTCTCTTCTTATGATAGTTATATAATTTTTTTGTAGGTGAAATTTTTCAAGGGGATTTTTTATAGCAGTGATAATTCCATATGAATTCATCTTAGTTATGGACTAGATTTCCCCACTTCATGCATATTTTGACATTTTTTTAGAGGATGTAATATTTTCCAAGTGGACAGATGATTTTATCCATTGTGTGTAATTATGATATATAAATGGAGTAGGATCAACCCAATTCTGGAAGATTTAATCGAATTTCCCAATATTTGGAATGAATAACTCAAATAGTAGTTGATTTTATGGGATACATGCTTCCTATGGATCTGAAAGAATACAAGGAAATCTTTCTTCAATATATTCTAGGATCACCTCCCCAATAAGATTTACACCCTTGAATTTACATACACGTAGATATGACCTCGATATCTAAACCAGAATATCAAATTTACGCCATTGAAATTGATAATTTGAGGGTATTGTTGGATGATATACAAGAGATGGGACTTATGAGAAACAGATTTTTCCATGGAAATCCCCTCTGTTCTTCTCCTAGAAAGAGGATGTGGCCATGAGGGTATAAATGTACTACTGATGCAAGAACTGAGTAACTATGATAGATATGACTCTATAGATAAGAAATGATGTGCTATTAAATCAGTATAAAGAGCCACAATGGTACCAATAAATTAACATTAGATCATTCTATCACCAACTATGAATATAGGGTGAGGATATACTGATAAATACATTTAGATGTTTCTATGGTTAATATGAGTAATTGGTGATGCACTATTGAATGAAGAACACTGCCATAATGTTCGTGGGACTCATTCATCAAATATTACAATACTTTTTTTGCCGATTCAAGGCGGACTTCATTAATGATTTCCTACAATACACAATGACCGAGGATGAAAATTTATGACACTTGATGATGGTTCTAGAAATACTCTTTTCGAATCACCTTTATTGTAATCATTCATATTGTTAGTATTTTATTGAAGTGGTCCAAAACCTAGGTTACATCATCGTAGAGGTATGAGTGGTGGTGGACACAATGATGGTTGATGTATTGATTTACAGGGAGGATCATATGAGGGTTACTAAATATTGGAGTTTCATTGGGTTTGCATCATTTATCAATGGTTTGTATATTATTTATAGGGAGTGGTATCACCCTTGAAAACATTAACCATTAATTGGAAGGTATTCCATTCGTAGGAAAGATGACACACATGATTTTTGGAGTTGTCATAGAAGTTGTTGGGCACTCTCATCTAGATATTTCAAGTGGAGGGTGTACAATACATAGTATACTATAATTCAATAGGGACCAGTCATTGTTCTATTCTGATACAAACATATATGTTTATTGCCTATGGATTACACTCTATTAGACCACAATATTAGAACTACATGATCTATGAACATGAGTACGAATCAGATTTCTTTTTACTGAAGATGGGGTGACAATACCATATGGGTGAGTGGTTTATTTAGTGATCAAACCACAAAAGTATCATGTATATAATCTCAAAAAAGTATATAAAAATGATATAGAGGTTATGGTTATAATTCATCTAGGTATTTTAACTTGAGATTATAATTATTTATTTGAAGGGGAAGGTGAATGCAGAAACTCTTAGTACGGGATATTGTGTTTAGTTGTTGAATGAGGCATTATAGAAGTTAGCCATGTAGTAGTTTTCCATAGTGAAAAAATATTGTGCATCATATTTGATGCTGATGGATATTAGACCTCCACTTTTTTTGTTTATCTTGGATGTTAATCATTGAGATACAAACCATGAGACTATACATACTGAGATATCCATTGGATGTGATCATGATGGATATACTGAATGTGGGAATCAAACTATTCATCTCAAAGGAAGGGTGGTGGTACCACATGATGTATACGAGGAGCATACAAGGGTGTTTCAATCAACACCTTTTTAAGTACATCTACGTGTGAAAAAAAAGTACCAATATCATTGATTTCAACATTGGTGGATTGTCATGATGTATTGGGTTGATTATTTTTTCACTTGATACCTAAATTTTTATCATGTAAAGGTTGAGGACAATGTAATAATGTGTTTCTCTAATCCAGCTTAGGGTAAATAGTGGATGTGGTATGGGATATCTAGGGAATTCATAATGGTTTTACCATGTATGTCAGGTGACACAATGACATATGGGTGATCATAGACAGTGTCATCGTGCCAGTCTAATTCATATGAATTCAATATCAATGTGTTTTAGAGATATTTGGATGCCCATTCCTAAAATAGGCACACTCTCTCCATGGATTACCCTTTAAGAACATTTTAGATCTCGATGCTCACTTCAACTCATGACTATAGAGATAATTAAAGGTGGAATATCACACTCATATTTTTAGAACGACATTTTCCCCCCATACAAGGGGCCATAAACGGATGAAAACATATGTCATAGAAGAGATGCGAGGTTTTTTCATTTTGGATATTTGAAATAGTTGGGATGATCGTAAACCACTGAAAGGTTTTACATGAAAAAGTAGCTACCATTCAATCATTAGTAAGACACTGTTTTAGGCCATGTATGGGAAACTCGGTAGGATAACACATTATTAGATTGATCCAATGAAGTTGAAAATAATGATCCTAGAGTAGTAATGAGATTCCATATAGAATTTATTGATATTCCAGGAGAGTATGAGGAATTCTTAGAGCCATCATAAGTCTTATGTGGAACAGTTATGGAGACCTTCAAAATTTTAGGAGAGGTATAACATGTTCTTGATATTGTCACCCAGATGTTGATAAAGAGATTCAGAAGAGTCCAAAATATATATATAATTTTTTTATAACATTTTACATATTGCATAAATTTAGAGTGTTGGCACGACACATTTACCTATATCCACAACTAGAATTGGATAATGAGTCCTTTAGTATTTTTCTGCTGAGGTAGTATGTCAATGATTTATCACATGTTATCGACTAGGGAAATTTTTAAATTGAGTATTGAGCCATTGTTTCATTGAAACAAGTAGTGATCCAGTATCAGAAGAAGAAGATCCTTAATTTTTAACTTATTCTCCTAGTTTCTATCAGGTGTAAGCATGTGAATATTTAATAGAGGACCTGCGAGTTGGAGACCATGACACGTTCCTGGCACCGTCATTTATCTATGTTCATTTTTCTCTTTTAGGGAAAAATATCCTGAATGGGGGAATAACTTAATGACGTTCACTCTCCCTGTATAATATTTTGATATTATATGGATTATTTTCAGATCCAAGCACATGGATGATGTGAGATTCTACGGCTTTATGAGACATTAATAAATGTTATTAATATAATAAATATAATATATATATTCATATCAAGTGTGTTTAGTTTTCATATAATGGTGGAATAAATCCCAAATGGGGGACTAGATCATAAATCCATGTGCTCTAATGAGTAATGTATGTGTGGTTAAGAAAATGCATGAAAAAAAATTATCATTCTTAGTCAGTTGATAAAATGGTATCTTCGGAATAAGTGAATAAATTGATTTAAATTAATAAATAAATATTTTTGTTTTTTCATTGATAATGAGAAGTTATATTAATATATGATTATAGTGTTCTATGAGGGTTGGACGCTAAACCCTAAAGACATATGCAACTGTTGAAGATCACTCATTGTATATGACTTTGGATCAGAAAAAAATAAATGATGGTTGTAATAATAGAGATTGTGGATCTAACCAATGATGAAAAAATAGATCCTTTTATTGTCATCAATAAATTCAGACATTAGGTAGGATGTTGATTTTTGATTTTTAATGTTGTTATATAATCTCATTTAAAGATATACCAATTATAAAAAAAATTGATTCCTGAATTCATAGTGGATTTAAATTTATGGATTGAGTAATACTAATTTCTTATATATCTATATTTGTGTATCAATTATATAAAAATGGATCGATGCCAACCAAACAAAGGCCAATGTTTATCCATCAAAATTTATAGATGATGTTTCCCCCTCCATCTCCCAATTCATTCATCAATGTTATTGCCTCCAGCAGAGAATTCAAATATTACATGGTATTTGGTCATGGAATGATCATTCTACGGCATAATAGATAAATACTATAGGTATGTCTTGAAATGGAAGTTATATTTTGAGGATTGATAATGAATAAATATGATTTCAATAGTAATGAGACAGGACCCATGGTATTTCATTTTACATTGAAACCCATGTTGATATGATGGATGAAGATTGATTACAAATCCATTTTTGGGACTGAAATCAAAATATAGGACAATAGAAAGGCTGAACACACCCATATGTGATGTTCTTGTTTGTGATTAATGGTGGAGGTGGTAGATCTGGGTGACTAGTGAACTATGTGTCAGATCTATGAAATCACATGGTACAACATGTGATTTCCGGGAACTGAAATCACGTGGAATCCTCTCTGTGATTCTAGGGTTTCAATGGAAGTGAAAAAGTTCACACATTTTATCACCCTATCACACATCGTGTGACCTATGCATTGTGGATTAGTGTGAATATATGTGGATACAATGTCACTGGATAGACAAGTACACATACATGGATAGGTGAACATGAGCATCAAATAGTGTACATAGGGTTGTACATGAGCACAACTAGCGGTATGTAGGTATATGCTCAAGGCTAGGAAAAATATCCATATGATATATACACATTGTGTACTACATTTAAAAAATGTGTATTTAGATATATACATGTAATGTAATGAATAACCACATGAGCAGACCAAGGGTTGGCTAGATAAATCGTGTATCCCCTCTGTGGTTCATTATAGACCATTGAATCTTCAATCTACAAATTTATCTATTTATTGTATGCATGTGGTTCATTTTTTCTTGTGTTTACAGTGTAACATTATATCCACATTGTATGATTGTTTTCCCATTTTTAGGATGAGACTTAGATAGATATTTATGGGTCCCTCTGTGAGAATAGAGGGTGACCATCTATTATCTTTATACCCTATGTTGGGTTTGTGGAATTGAAGTGAGCTCTATGAGTATGGTGCAGATTGTACATCTATATTGATATATTAGTACGGTTTATGGTATTGTTAGTGTACAATCCTTGATATATCATGTTTCTCCATATTGGGTTTGTGAATCCCCCAGTAGTTATGGCATGAACCCTAAATGATTTTCATTGACTTCTGAGACCAAAGTTCATTGTTTGTGGGTCCATTTATCTTTACCTATTGGATAAGTGTCTATAGAGATGGAATAGCTAATAGAGTTAATTATCATCCAACAATAATTAATAAGATCACAATCTAGTTTCTAGAAGTTAGTTGTGACCGCCTGGTGGCACTGTGTCATTCATGAGTATAAAATAATCTACCATGTAAGGCATTGATTGTTATGTTCTTGTAATGAGTGTACTATTAATTACTATTCTTGTTTATTGGTTTTGGGCTATCTTACGGGATATTGATATACATACAATCTAATGGAATCATCCCACACATTTCATGTCTTATTCAGGCAACATCCCATTTGATGGGTTCTTATTAGATTGTGAGATTGGTGAATCATACCACATTCTTGAATAATTATGGTGTTTTCATAGTTATTTCCTTTGTTCATATTATTTTACATTAATTAATGATAGACTATTTATAGTTTTTATGTGGTCTTGTCTTTGGCCCCATTTTCACTTGTAGTTTATTACTATCATAATGTTATACTGGTATTCTAGATGTATTCATGAATTTCTAAAAGTTATTTTATATTTCAGAAATTTATGGGCTCAAATTTGTGTTCATGTATATAGGCACATTAGGCTAATGCATCCCATGTGTGGGATATTCCTACTCAATGATTCTTGCTAGCCACTAGCATATTAGATATTAGATTTTGGGGTTATAGATTTAGACCCTGGTGGGTCATGTAATGGAAGGGGAAACATGTTTATTTGAAGTTATTACTAATCCTTTTTGTCACTATGAAATAAATTTTAATCTACCCAAAGATATATATTTGGAATTATAGAGAGATTCTACCATGAGGATTTTTTCTTGTTGGGGCTACCAGAGGAAATAAATGAAAATTCATATCCCATAGGGGGGTAATAACCATCATTAAATAAGGATAATTTGTCTAATCGAAATTTTTTGAGAACCTTTTCCATTTTTATAGTTCATGGATATAGACCTAGGGATGTGCCCAGTAGGATTGACATAACACGAGAGTTCTACCTACAATACCATCCATTGTTACAGGGGATGGTGGAACTGAGGAATAATATTAATGGATTGAGTTGATCTATATTATCCTAGATCACATAGTGACTATCTAGAAGAGTGTGATGAAGAATTGTCAGCTATTACACGGACTCACAAATCACTTTTTGGATATTTACGAATAAAGTAACCATTGGAGGGAATGTTATGGATGGAATTATAGGTGAAGATATGAAAAAAACATCTTCATAGAGACCCTAAGGAAATATAAAAAATCAATGATTATTAAATTGATACTGTGGAGAATGTCGGTGATGGACTATGCTAGTCTATTCACTAAATTTCAACAGATCTCTTTGAAAATTGTTGTAGACAAGGAAGCTATAGTAATATGACTTCAGTTGTGGAATTAATTAGGAGATCATGTTTTAGTTTAATGTTTTTTAATTGAAGAATATTTATGATTTAGTGAATTAGGATACCATTTATTATGTGAACATGATGTTGGCATTAGGTGGTTGAAAAATTGATGCAGATAAGAGATCTGGTGAAACATCATCAGATAGTACAATGTTCAAATTTGAGAATTTTTACCTGGGTAATGGAATAGTTACTATCCAAGAGAGTTTATTGATTTCTATGGGATGCATTATCATTATCTGGTAATAGTGTAGATGGCATAGATACATATGTTTTAAGTGACATAATATACCAATGATGTGTAGAGATTTTTTTATGATGGGTTATGCATTTAGGTTTTTAGGAACCCTTAGTAAGAAGGAATTGACATAGTATCTATGATGATATAGAGCACCGATAGAAAATTAGATAACCCATAGTAGTAAAACTATTTGATATATAATGGACACAATTATTGGGGAAGAAAACATATTACATCAATTTAAGGGTATCCTTCCTTTCACTGTAGTTTAATAATAGGAACATAGTCAAGATCATACGATTGAGGTCCATGTCATCTTCTTGTATTTTAGCATGCACCTAGTGGTGGAAAGGATAGACCATCGACTACCATGCTATGATTAGTATAGATTCAATCCCTTCTAGTATTTTATTTAATACATGGGATTTTAATATTTTTATATCAATTAGTGTTCAATGTTATTCAGATATATTTGAGGAATTAATTTTTGGATCACCAAACCATTTAGAGTATGATTAATGAGTATTCAATAGTGTAATGAGTGTTCGATCAATATTGATGTTTTCTAATTTTTGGGAAATAATAATTATTGAGATATCCTGATTTGACCTGATAATGGGAATAGAACAATTACTTTTTTCTAATTCAACATTTATTTTTTCCATTAGAGTGTGATAATCTCACCTCTTGAGGGTAAATTCTATGTTCATATCAAGGAATGAGATAACAGAGCAGGCCATGCAGAACTAGTTCTTCAGTAATTTGGTGCTCTCACGTATTATGTTGTGATTATTTTGTAAAATTATGAGGTATCATAAAATAATGTCACCTCTATAGTGGTGTATTGGTTTCAAAACATTTTTAACAAAGGAATATTAATAATTCCACCTATAAGAGAATATGATATAATGATTGATTTGATGCATAGATCTGAGAGGATATCTATTATTCTTTAACGAATAAAAAACAATGCATCAACAACTTAATAATGAGATGGAGGAGTTGATGATTAAATGGTTTATCCTTCAATGTATGTCATGGTGTTGATCTTGAACATTATTTTCAAATAATGGTGATAGATATAATCACTTATCATTACACAACTGAAAGTTAAATCAAATTATATTTATGAAAATATATCCAACATCACATATTAAATTTATATTAATCTAGCATAGGGGTGACAATGTGTTCTACATGATTTATTTGATATTAGAGTATCTTTATATGTTTTTGAGACATTATGTTGTACTAGGTACTAATTTTATAAGAATTTTTAGTTAATTTGTGTTTTTTCATAATGCCCATAAGGTTCATGAATAATGTAAGTGTATTTTTGCATTTGAGGACCTAAATATTTCTCCCATAACTAGAACAGTTTTAGTTGTTTTTGATGATGAAATCATCATTTACTTCTGTACTTATGATGACCATGAAAAATATTTTGACATCATCTTGAGTAAACACTGGGAGCATTATCTATTCTACAAGCTATCTATGTGTCATTACACGATCTTCAAGGTACATTCATTGGGTTATAATAACTATGAGGAAGGAAATTCTATAGACCCAAATAGGGTCTAGTATGTTGTATCATATAATAATCCCATGATTGTTTTTATCAAAAGACATTTAGGATTAGTGGGATACAAAAGAAGATTCATAAAGGAATTATATCACATATAAGTGCCACACTGATATTTAACCATGTATTTTATAAAATTTCAGTGGTAAAAGGATTGTGATAATTTTTCTCAATTGATAATTGAACATTTTACTAAAAAAATTATAATGAATCGAATAGAAATGATTGTGGAGTATATCATGTTCTATGATGCATCAAATATTGAACATGGGGTAGTTTCGATGTTAATGGATGATTTAAGGTCTATTAACCTCATATATTAAGGACAACTGAATGGAATTATTCTAGACATGATCTCCAGTTAGCCAAAATGGTTTACACATTGAAAAGAATGATGAATTATTTTTTAGGTTAGAAATTTTTTATTAATATAAATAAAAAAATTGAAATATATATGTTCTTATTATTTCATCTATATATATGATATAAAAAATCGGTTTATTATATACAGTCCTTTTATTGGTAACTAGATTAAATTTTTAGAAAGTTAAATAGTGTGGTAAATCCTTCTGCTAAATGGCAAAAAATTAGGTTTTCCAAGAGTCCAGCTCTATGTGGAATATGATGAATCTATTTGAATAGAATCATGTTGGTGATTAGTAGGAGAATTATAAGATAACACTTAAGTCCTTGTATATTGATCAATATTTTTAGAACCGTGTAAGGTGGAGAATGTATGATGACCTAGAGTTTCTATATTTGAGGTTAATTTTTTGAGGGTTTGGAGTTTGCTCATGAATGTATTTTTTATGTGAATGTGATTATCTATGTTCATAAATGAATTATATAAAATACTTGCATAAGGTAGGATATGATTCTTGTTTTTTATGCCTCGATGTGGGTACCGAACCTAGTTTTGATAAAGATGTACCTTGTTCGTCAAATATATTATAGTTGGATAGGAATGAAGAATTATATTATAGGTTTGGTGACATGATAATACACCTATTAATGTGTCAAATCCAGGAATCAGTGACCTTCTAGTTTATTACAACCATTTTGCATTCTGAAATTTTATTGGAATGATGTTACCATGTATTTTTTGGTGGATATTTTAAATACCACTTAATGGAATGGAGTTATTTGAGTTATCATTGATCGGTTGAAACATATGACACATTTAATATGGATATTGGATAAATTAACCATTTATCATTTTGAAAAGAGTTCTATTTAAGATATATTATGTTTTCCGAGGGTGCCTTAGAGTTTTAATTGATATCTTCATTATCATGTTACATATTGATTCTGGAAAGGGTTTTTAATGGATCTTGGAAATCATGTCATTATGATTATAGTTCTAAACAAATAGTCAAATGAGAAATATGAGAATACTATCCTTGTGTTAGTGAACATGATGGGGGAATGATTCCTATATTTCGTTCAGACATGGGTGAAATACTTAACAGTTATTGATTTACCTAAAAATAATAGTTATTCAGTAACAGTTCATGCGACACCTATGCGAAACCATATGTTAGTCCTTGTATATATCATTTATGTTTGATGGATATGGAAAAGTAATAGTTTTTGTGACTGAGTATTAAGATGTAGACATCAACATACATTTAGTTGATCTGAAGGCATATAGATATGGAATAGAGAATACACACGTAGTATGTTTGGTGCCTAGAAATATAGGTCCATTTGAGATTGAGGAGGTGTTCATATCATCGACAGACATATTGGAACATCGATAGTGTTATAGTGTTATGAATTATGTTTTTCTTGAGATATATTTTCAAAAGTATCACACTTATACATCACAAGTGATTGATAAGGATGATAATTATCTTGAGGATGATGATTCCATTGAAGACCATCTTATTTGGAATGTGGATCATCGTGAGAGTGTATTCTAGGGTAAAGCCATGTCTTTTTTCTGATTGTTGTGGAGGAATGATTATGTTTAAGAGAAAACATGGTTGAGTGAGAATGACATATGGTCTCAGTGGGCTAGCATTTTTACCTTGGATACTGTATTGAATTTGGTTGTGATGCTCAAGGATGATTAATTTTATGATGGGGGTTTTAAGATTCAAACCCATCATCGATGTATTTTTGGTTTATGTTTTTTTTGAACACCCATTCAAAATAGAAAATTAAATGATACCCCATCTGGGAAAATCCTAATAGGTGTTTTGAGGCTATGAGATATGAAATTGTGGGAAAAGTGACTATCTATTGTATGTGTAATGGTTGGCTCATATTTAGTGATTTACAAAAACCATTTCCTTGGAGTATTCATTGAATAGACACTCTACAAAATGGAAATAACACCGTTATATCATGTATTTTCTACCCTGTATGATGGTATAGAAAACCAAGGTGTCTTGGACCCCTCTTAAAAAATGAGTGACACACATATTGGGCATAGTTTGGCCAACAGTGTCATTAAATCATACCCTTTATAAATTTGAGTTAAATTCACATTTTACCTCCATTCCATTATAGAATTTGACACTAATTTATCATACATTTCTTGAGGAATAGACAAATGTATAACCAATGATCTCCCCCTCTTCTATTGATCAATATCTCTTGGTATATAGAATTTATAGTGTTTTTCAATAGGGATCGACCCCTGAGTATATCTACAATGGCACATTATTCCATTTCCTAGAATATTAATTATTTGATTTTTCTGCTTCATATGATGCTTCTAAATGATAATTCATTAATAGAACTCTTTTCCTATTAGACAGGTAGTTTTTTAGTTCAAACCAATAGTTTGGGTTAGGTTTTTACTTTTTTATGAGCTTTAGATAGGTAGTCTATAACCATTCCTACATCATCTTGACTCAATTCATTTTTATCTGGTTGATTGAAGGCATTTTATTTATTTGAATACAATTATTTGACTATGAAATATAATTATGAGGATTAAATTGAAAATGATATCATTCACTTAAAATATTTAATTTATTTATGATTATAACACTCTGTCTAGGGTCACCAGTGGGGTGTGCCAATTCGTTGAGGGTGAAGATATATGTTTTTTAATTTTAACATTATATAAGGGATGTGTGGATGAACATGTTAACATTAAATTGGATTTGAGATGATTTATGTTAAATAAGATAAATGTTATGAAAAAATGACTACTATTATATGGTCATGAAATAGATATGGGAGTCGGTCAAACAGATTTAAGTGCAACTGATTGTCACAAGTCAGCCATTCATAGGTATATTACAATACTAATATGATTAGAGGTGCTGAAGTCGAATCCTCGATAATGCTACGTATTTTATAGTCAATTTCTCAAATTTAATATCCTTTGGTTGTGGTGGGGACATTACATAGCTAAATTAAATTTATTTGTTGATGTTGTTTTATTTAACAATTTGATAAATAATTGGGTGAGTTCATTATTTTGAAATTTAGCTTATGGCATCATTGAGAGTATCATTATTTTTATTTAATTAAATCACACATCACAAGGGGATTTTGATCAGAATTACCATGTCTTGAGGCATTAATACATGTAAGAACATAAATGGTGTTATAGTCATAATATTTTTTTATGGTAGTGTATTTTTTTCTCTAATAATCCATGTAATTTAGACTCTAAACAAAACATGGCATCGACCCCTAATGTTTTAATTTTAGAATACAAAATTTCATCCTAAATAATATTCATCATGAAAAAGATCTCAACCAGCAAATATACAAATATTATGAATCACCTAAATTATATAATTACATAGAAATTGAGATATTTAGTAATTGGTTTTATGTTTGTGAGTTAATAAATGAACAAAAGGAACATGAAAAGATAAGAGTATTGTGCTGCACACACACACAAACAATGAATATAATTAAAAATATCATTTCATTGTATGACGAAGTAAAATATGTTATCAGTTTCAAAAATGATTTTATAAATTTTAAATAATTAATATTAATGTTAAAAAATTATATTATAATAATATATAATGAAAAACCATTCATTAATATGTAAAAAAATTACAACAAAACACATATATTTTTACAAAAAAATGAATAAAAATAAATATCAAATAAAAGAGAAGTTGAAGGGTATCTAAAGAGATAAAAAGAGTTTGGAAGGTATTACCAGGCCATTGGAATGTAATATTTCTTTCAAATGTATTGTTATATATTCTAAAATCCCATCCCCATGAAAGGAGAAGAAGAATAATTATTTATTGCCCAATATGGTGGATTTTTAGTATTCAAAATATTCCTCTCCAAATATTCTTGAGAATTTTAAAATTTAGACATCATAATTAAGGAAAATCACCTTCTTCAACATTGTATATATAGATTTAGAAATTAAAATCTTCAAATTTTATGACAATAAGTAATTTGAAATAAAGGTTATGTCTGTTTTAATAAACAATATGTTGTTGTCCATTTTTATCCACACATTTTCGAAGGCGAAAATGTGATTGTGGTTTTTAATTGCACGATTCCATAAAATATTACTCCATTAATATAGAAATATGTTCGCCATACCTTATATTTCAAATAAAAAAAGTCTAGTTGATTTGGTAGATTGGATTGGGAGAAATGTCTTGTTAACTTCGATGGATTTAATTCGCTGACATAATTGTTGGATGGACATAAAAGTATGATTTTATCCCCTTTAGGGTAAGTTGGACCTTCAATTATTTATCCAGTATTTTTTTAATAATAATTTATTTATGTATTAGTTCTATTAAATATTGGATTATGGATTGAGCCTAGAAATTCAATTATAAGGTCTGGTCGAATTTCATTGATAGTTTTTTGGGCTTTCTTTTATAGAACACATGACCCTTAAAATAGAAATATTGGCCAAAGCTTCAGTTTAGTGATTATGAATAATTGAAAAAGGAACCCTATAAATTTATAATCAATCATTTTTATTACTATGATTATATTTGTAATTAAAATATAAAACTAACTCGAATTTGTATAAATAAAAATATTGCTAAAAATTATATTTAACATTATAAAATGGTTATTTTATTAAATATATCTAAATTGAGTAAATAAAATCTTATAAATTAATGGGTAAAATTAGATCCCATACATTTATGCTTCTGTAGATCCTCATGCATAACATTTATAAAAACGCAACAAAATCATAATATCTCACACGAAAATATAGAATTTTTTATTTATAATGGGGGACGAGGCTAGTTCATTATTCAATAATTAACACCACCAATTTTTATTATGGAAAAAATGTTCAAAATAAAAATTCATTTTTATCCAAAAAATTTGAAATTATAAATGTTATCACTCATAACACACTCCTCCCAAGATGATAAAAATTTACTAATTGATGTTCACTCATTCACCAACCAATACTGAAAATATATCTATTATAAATATCTCTCATATTCCATTCTATATTCAAAATTTAAAAATAATCAAAATGAATTTTGAGATGGTTTTCAACGGCTTTGGGATTGTAGTAATATAATGTCTAATTGATTGTAAAAGAGGTTTAAAACACTAAAATGGGAAAAAATGTACATTTTTTCAAAATAAAAAATAAATGGAAATAGAATACTATTTGTTTATAAGGGAACGAATGTGTAATGAAATGATGAGAAGTGGGTGAATGTTTTATAGATATGAAATGATGAATTATTTATAAAACACAAAACACCATTTAATGAAATAAGAAAATATTATATATGTTTTTTTCTATTACTTTTTTTCTTCTTCTTTTTCAAAATTTGTTCTTGGAGAAAATCCCACATTCATATACAAATCCATGTTTTATATCATCAAGATACTAATTATAATAACTAGTACCAGATAAGTGTTTAGGAATAATGATTTTTTACCTACACAATACCATACAAATTATAATTATTATTTTTGTTTTTTTATATTTTATAAATTTTTATAATACATTTCAACAACATGTAAAAAATAAAATAATCATTAATCCATTCCCAAAATTCACAAAATGAAAACCTATCCCCCACAATTATGAATCCCCTCAAGAATATTATGACATATGGAAAACAAGTAAATGGTACCCCATATCAAATAAATTAACCCTACACCTAATTATCAATAAACCATGATATTAAATTCCATGTAAATTTTAGGTTGTACATGGTACTTCTATTTTAATGTGGATATAAAAAATATTTTATTGAAAGGCTCAAAGTGTCATTAAAATGGAGGATCAATGTAAGGGTAAAGGGTGGATATTTTGATAATGTGATTATCATGTGGATAAAGACACCTCTACTATTTAATTTATTCAAAAGTATAGAATTATACATTAATGTTCGCAATATCATGACCCAAAACTATGCGTGAAAAACACGTATTTGGAAATGATGGAAATAGATGACCTTAGCATGGAAGATTACATTATTCTTCATGTTTGTGGAATAATAATTTTCTAAAACATAAATTGATATTTTAAATTTATTATTCTTGAACCCAAATATAATATTCTAATTTATTTTGAAAAAAATTATAGTAAGACATGTCATTGTACTCCCTTAGATGGTTTGGAAACATTTCAAAATTTGACTGGTGAGTAATATTGACACTTATTTTTCAATTTTTTTGTTAGTTTTTTTAAAAGAGAAATCCACAAAAATAAGATATAAGGAAAAATGTCTCATGAAGAATGTGGTAAAAAAATGACAAAAATAGTTAAATAATAAGAATGAGAGAAGAGAGGAATAAAGGGAGATGGAGAGATAATGGGAATGTGGTGCCCCTGGTATGGATTTTTGGGTCTCCATCTCTATACAATGGTTGGTTTTCCATAGTGGTTGGAGATGCATTAAATGATTATGTGTCTCATGATATGTTTTTAATCTAATGGAGATTCATTTACTAATATCCATTAATCGTTAATGTCCATTTGGAAGTGGGTTCTTGTTAATGCACTTCAGTAAATGATTAAACATTATTAATAGTAAAAAAATCTTCTCAATGGGAATTATGCATTAATAGGTGATGAAAATAATTAGCTGTTGAAGAGAACTACCCTTTATCCATCATTGAATTCTATTTACAGGATGCCTATGTCATGGAGTTCATTAATGTTTTCTTTGTAAATATTTGAATTCTCATAACAATCTAATCCAATCTCATTCTATTCATTCAAATGATACAATATCCATTAACATGGTCTTTTACAATTAAAATTACATGTTTTATTATCCCAAAAATTAATATCTTTGATTTCAACTGGTAAGTGACATGGTTTACCCAAAAACTAGTCTAAATGGATACATCACATGGGGTGTTTTATTGGTAGTTCGACAAGCCCAAAGTGCATCACTAAGTATTTCAAGCCAGTATTTTTTTATTGGATTTAGAATTATCGAAAGCACTCTTCTAACTTTTCAATTAGACTGGTTATACATGAAATTTTGTTAGGGTGATATATAGTTTATGTTTTAAGAACAACACCATTCTTTTTTCAAAAGATATTGCATGGTACGATTAAAAAAATGAGTTCCCAAGTAACATATTAAGTAACAATAAGTTCAAAATCAATAGATAATGATAGTTTTTAGAAAACCCAAAATAGTATGTTCCACATCCTTTTTGGTGGGCTTGGCCTCAACCAATCATGAAACATAATTGACTACAGTAATAATGAAAGATAATCAATTGGATGGGGGAATGGTCCCACAAAATCAAACCCCAAAAAATCAATGTTCTCATATTGAATTAAATTCATTAGTGTCATTTATTTTCATTGTAAATTTATGCCAATAATTTTGGAAGGTGGTACATGATTGACAGTGGTCATACGAGCCCTTGAAGAGGTATGTCCACCAGAATCCTGATTTATGTACCTTTATAGAGGACCAATATGTTCCATAGTGACAACCACCAGGCATTGAGTTATAAAATGATATTTTGGAGGAATGTTCATCTTTATCTAAACATAACCTAATTTCTATATCAGTACCAAATTTATTTATTTTATTATCTTCCCAAAAATATAATTTTTAATCACTTTTCATCTTTATTTTTGTTATTTTGAAAATATTACAGTAAATGCACCATCAACAATGTAATTTATTTTTGGGGCATACTATGGTAAAATTGTAGAGAGAGAGATGACATGAGTTTATATAGAAATTCAGGATCAATTATTTTAGTATTAGAAGAATTATAAATTCAACTTATGTGATCAGTCATATTGTTTTCATTTCTCCATCTATCTTTAATCACAACGTAAAACACATATATACTTATGATACATATTATTAGCCTTGGTTTCGAATAACTTTTCATTAGTAAAAACATTATAGAAAAAGGTTTTGGGAAGATGGTAATTTTGGAACTAAAGAGATAGGTCCAGAATTATCCAAGAAGAAATCATATCTAAAAAATCCTTTTCAGTGATATTGTAGTTATATTGAGTCTCATCTAGTTTTTTGGGATCATAATAGTTTACATGAGGAACTGTTTATTTTCTTTGACAAGGAACACCCCAATGGCCATATCAGATGTATCACACATCAATTCAATACTTCAGAGACAATATATAGGATGGATTATTGGGGAATATCTATTAATATATTATTGATAAATGAAGGGTCTCTTGAAAGACTCTATGAAAAGGAATATAACATCATTTTTGAGTAGTCGAGTGAGTGTTCGGGAAATCCTGTTTATGTTATGAACGGATAAACTATAGAAAATAACATGTAAAAGGAATAAACAGATGTATCAATCTAATATGTCTATGAAAATTGATTGGATCCTCTCAATTTTGGATGTATTTACTTGAATACCCTCTTGTGAGATTATGTGTCATAGAACTATCCCATTAGTAAATATGAAGTGAAATTTTTCAAAATTTAGAATACAGTTACATTTGAGATGCTTCTAGAGCAATAGAAAGAATGAATGAAATATGGATTCAAATAAATCACTATAAATTGTAAATTCATCCATGAATACCTCCATGGAATGATTAATGAATTCAGAAAAGATACACATCATACACCTCTAGAATTTTGAATTAGCATTTCAATGGCCAAAAGAAATTATTCTATATGAACATGTTCAAAAATGGAATGTTAATGTAGTATTTTGATGGTTATGAAGTATGATTGGGATATGGAAGTTTCCGGTGTATCCATATTGAAAACAATGTGTGAATTTATAGTTAATAGTTCTAGAATTTGATCAAGGAAATGTGTAGATTGGTGGTCTTTTTGTTTTTCAGCAATGAATTTTCATTGATTGATACACACATGCACATTATTTATCACTCGAGTTATGACAACCTCCCCAAGTTCATTTGTGACAACATTTTTTAAACACTTCATTGGTTCCACTTGAATTGGACTAACCAATCCACTATCCAAAATTGTGTAGATAATATCCTCTTAACAAATCATAGTAATATATACCAAAACTATTTCATGTATGAGCCTATGGATTTGTCTTTTGGGTTTCATGATTGGTTTGTATGATTCATGTATATTGATTTGATGCAGGTAAAAGGAAAGGGTGATTCCCGGTATTTCATCAAGGGTCCAACCTAAGGAATATTTGTTTTCCTCTAACACAAGAACCAGTTTGGACTCCTTAGAGAAATTATGTGAAACAATGATAGTGTTTTAATAAAATCAATCTTTAAAATAGAATGTGTATTTCAATTGTGCAGGAAGTGGTTTTAGATTAGTATGTTTGTTCATTTGATGGATAGAAAAATTATGGACAAGATATAGTATTTTAGTTTGTTCTTGTTCATTTTCCATAAAACTATTGAAGGTGGAATATTAGATATCAGAGTTGATTTGGGCATCAAAATAATGTTAATGATCCTCTAGATTGATGGTGACTATTAATGAAAGGTCAACATAAAATAAACCATTTTTGACTTGGTTATTAATTGATAAAAATTTACATGATACTCAATCTTATGAAAATTCTCAACATGATTGAATTGGGATCAATTAACACTAAGATGTTTCATCATGTGTATTGATTGGGAAGGAAAAGTGATTTTCTGATTTGTTTCCCATGGATTGAAAACATTAAACATGATCAGTTGGTCACCAAATACCATGTATATGATTTCCATGTAGAAATAACTATTAGTTATAGTTGGAATCAAGAGTAATCATCTTATAATAATTTGATATAGATAAGAGTATATCTCTCATTCCTTGTCAAGGACATAGAAATCTTCTAGGAAGATGACATCATTAACTAAGATAATGAAACGATAAATTATTCATCATAGGACTAGTTATTCATTGATTGGATAACATGATAAAGACACTTGTTGGGTGTAGGGGACCTAAAACAGGGTTAGATAAGGTTGAATTGGGTTTGAAATTTATCAAGCCTCCAAGGTCAATGATTTCATCACCAAAGTTGGAACTCTATATTTTCCATGAAACAATAAATTTCTTTAGGTTTTTCACTTGATGTGAATGTAATGATTAGTCAAAACATTATTGATGGTCATAACATGTATCTTATGAGCTTTCAATTCCTTATGAATCATTTAATAATTTGGTATTTTTTTAATGGCATAAAAAGATGGAAATTTTAACCACAATACTAATGAACATGTCAAGAATTTAATTTTATGATCCATCATATGTTATGAAAATTTATTTGCCAGATCAAAGTGTAATTTCCATTAAATTACCCTTGTGGTTAGGAAAAAATTGAGATAGAATTTGGGATTATTTATCTATTTGATGCTGGCTATGGCAGATAATATTTGACCAGTTTGTGTTTCAATTTTTTTGAGAATAAATTTGGTGATGGAGGAATGGTCTTCTATGAAATAATACCATGTTTTAAATTAAGAATAGTCTTGTCTATTATTCATATTTCCTTGATTTTTGTTCTTGGGAATGTGTTTATATTAAGTCGGTAATTGGGTAGGCTCACTATGATAGTGGAATCTAGGAGGAGAAAGAGGAGGATTTCTCCTTCGAGTTTGATTAACAAAAGGATCAAGTTATTGGAAGTTACCACCACCGTGATGATATTTTAATGGGTTTATACCATGAGGATGGAACTATGGGTGATTAGAAATGGGATGAAAATAACTCAAGCTAGGGTTATAGATATAAGATAAGGTTCTAGAGTGGGGTTGGATTGAGTTTCAAATGAATATCCTGATTATTTTGGGTTGGTGTTCCACTAAACATATTTTTTATTTTGTTACATTGGACCTAAAAATTAGTTAGACCAACCTGAATAAATGGAAATGTGTTTCATATATTAGTTGGTGAGCTTAAGATTCCATAATTCTTGATAGGTACATGGAATATAGATTATGGATAAGATGAGGTTGGGGATATGGAATATGTAGCTAGTAGATACACAAGAACAGTACTTTCATGCATCCACTCGGTCATTATTTTAATCTATATGGATTTATTCTCAAGGAATTTATTAAAATGAGAATGTGCTCGAGGATATAATTTTAGTGCATTTGTTTCCATGATGCTTATTATATGACGTGCAACTACATGAGTTAGGATAATATCATAAGTACCATTGACAACATTGATGAAAGTTATATCTACTTCTAATAATCATTCATTAAAGTATTGTATCAAGAGTTGATTTGATATTTTGCAGTGTATAAAGTTTCCCACAAAAATTTTGTAACTCTCATTGTACTCATGGAGTAATCTATTAGGCAAATTGATGGATATTATTATTTTTCCTTTTAGATAGATGATGTTCAAAATGTAGGATGTAATTTATCTATGAAAATTCACTTCATGTCCTTCAATGTGGTTATGGAACTAGGAGGGTGGGAGCAGAGCCATGACATAGAAGATTCATCTAGAGAGAATGTAAATTCTCAATGTTTTAGTTTTTCATTAGAAACCCCTTTAGGATTCATAGTAGATAATAACACATGGATATTATTGAGGTGAAGATGTTGATCCTCACAAACTATCCAATGGAAATGTTGTAGAAGATGAATAAAACATGATTTGAGTTTGAAATCATCGTCGATTTTAATACATTTAACATCAAAGGGATGGTAATTAATATCTAAGAAATCATGTTATTTTTTTTTCATTCCAATGTATTTTCAACATCTAGTAAAATTTTTAAGAGAAATTTAGAAGTTATTTTATTTGAATTTTTTTTATTTTTTAATTATTTTAGTATTTAATATTTTTCTTTTATAATAGAAACCAAAAAATATTAAAAACATGAAGAATAATCCCCTTAAATTGTTTCATTTTATGTATAGTATATTGTTACCTATCAAACACTCAAAGGACTGGGGCATTAATAATGTATATAAAGGCACTCAGGTTGAAATCTAGTCGATGATACTGATTTTTGAGATGGTTGTTTTTAATTGTTTGTCTTTTGATTGGGGAGGTTTTGTTTGCATAGTATAAATTAATTAATTTGTGGATGTTTTTTATTTAACTATTTTATTAGGATTCTGGAGATATTATAATCTGGATTTATTTTTTCAATATTTTTGGGCTTCATATTATATTGCTCTAAATTAACACCCACTTCTCAACCTGATTTTGATAGGAATTACAATGTTTTGAGGCTTTAATCTAAAAATTAACATATCTAGGGTTATAATATCAATACAACATTATGTAAAGTGATTTGTTTGGTTCAACACATCCATGGAATCCAAATTCTAAATAAAACATTTCATAAATCCATGAAAATGTACGTTTTAGATACACACTGATAATGAATTGAATATTAATCGATAAAAAGACATAAATCACTTCACATCCCCATATTACGACTCACACCAAAAGTATAGCTACTCATCCATTGAGATGGTAATTAATCTGTTTTATAATGTATAGTTTTATGTGTTTAAAAAATAATCATATATAATAATATTAGTGTTCAGAACACATACAATAAAATCGAAGAGAATTAAAATGAAATATTGAGTGAATGAGAAAGGAAAATAAGGGATAAGTTTATTAATTGATTTTATAAAATTTAAGAACATTATTATTAATATATAAAATGGAGATGAGAATATTATATTAAGAAAAAAAATGAATTAATATTTAAACTAAATAAGAAAAAAAACCCTATATGATTACATATGAAAATTAATGAAAAATAAAATGAAATAATAGAGAGGAGGAAATTTAGCACAATATATAACATCATTTTAAAAGGCCTTCCTAGGAATTTGGAGTGGCTCTGATCATGGAATTGTATTCTCTTCTATTATGAAATTTCGTACCCTTATAGGGAGAATAGGAGGATGTATTTATAGCACAATGTGGTGGACTATTTTCATTCCAAATGTTCCGCACAACATGTCATGAATATTTAATAATTCATATAGCTGAATATAGAGAAATATTATTAGTTAATTATATATATATAGATTTAGAATTTACACCATTAAAATTATCTTTCCATTGAGTCTTTATGAATAAAATTATTTCTATTTTTCTTAATAATGTTCCACTGTACATTTTTTTTCAATAATTTTGAGATGGCCACAATGTGATTGGGTTTTTGAAAATGGTGATTCACTAAAATCTGTATTTCTTCTCACCATTAATTTCTCATATCATTGATTTCATACAAAAAAATCATAATCATTTGGTCTATTGGATTGGAATAAATATCAACAATGGTGGGATGGATTTATGTCCTAGTTAGAATGGTGTGCTGGATTTCAAAACATCAGTTGGGTACTTTTTTGGTAGAATTGGGACATCAAATATTTATACCTAATTATTTTTTATGTTCAATAATATATTATTTATTTTAATCAAAATATTGCATTATTATTGAGACTATATATTCAATCGTCATGGCTGATACAATTTCATTGACACAATCATTGGGCCTTACTTCATGGCCTATTTTACCCTTGAAATGGATGAATTTTCCCAAGAACTAGTATAGTTATTTGAATGAAATTTAATTAGGAACACTAAAAAACAATAATAATAGATTTTTCATAATTTTTATCAATGTTATAATCAAAATAATAAACTACCTTGAATCAAAATCAATTAAAATAAATCTCAAAAATTATATTTATTAAGAAAAAATGACTATTTCACACCAATTACGCTATATTCATTAAAAATAAATAAATCGAGTAAATATGAAGTTATGAATAAATGAATAACACAAATAATCATCAAAATAGTAATGAGTTTTTTCATGGAGATCAATATTGATAGTGTGAGGTGTTATTGGGGTTCCACCCCATAATAATGATGTTGGTGATGATGGTGCACATCATATTTTGGTATTTTTTTGTTATGGAATTCTAGATTCTTATACTGATTCTGCATGGTATAATGAATTATAATGATATAATTGATGAAATACATTATGAAAAAATGTTCTTAATATGTCATCGTATATTTTTCAAAATTTCGACATTGATTGAAGAAGGTTTTATGTGTTGTCACTTTTCTACAATCAGAGAGCCCTATGGGAGATTTGTAAAATGTTTAAATATCAAACCCATATAAATTTAATTCTTTTCTATTGTGTATTTATGATTATATATATTCTATTGTTGGACACAATATATAACACCCATGCTTTTTATTACACTCGTAAACATGATTTAATGCATAAAATCATCTCTTCATAAAACACAGATGATCGATATTTCTATTGTATATTAGGTTTAGGAATATTACATAATGAATTAAAATATGATACAAATCATTATTTTTGAAATCTTCTATTAAATGAGAACTACATTTCCTCATACATAGCATTTTATGGGACAACCTAAGGACATGCAAAAAAATTGCAAGATATAAATCCCATTAATGGTTTAAACACAGAATAACATGAATAATAAAATACATTTAAGGAATAGTCATAGTAATGGAGCATAAGAGAAACATGAACATAAAGGCATTATATAGCATGATTATCATAACATTGAAATGTGGATACAATACTTAATTTGGTATTATTTTGAGACAAGTCTCATTACACATGGTTAAAGTGTAATCCCTCATTTAATATGAATTCTAATGAGTAATCCCACATTGCACTTGATGTATCATGATACTAATTTTTACCCAATTCATTGGGTGATATCAAGGTCCATAAATCATAAACATTTCATTTCATACATATGTGTTCCACATAGATCATAAAACATGAAATTATTAAATATCATCATTTATTACACAATAAAGGAAATGTATAATTCATACATGAATGTAAATAATCAATAATTAAATGTTCATAATGGTTAAATCCCTTGATAAATAAATGGCCATGGTATTCATGACATAATGACTTTGTTATGGATAATCATGTTACAATTTTGACAGCATAACCACATGACATAAAAATTAATAAAAATTGTTAATGAGAGATATAGGGGTATCTAATCATATTTACATTAAATGGATAGTAAGGGGTCATTAATAAACATTTCCCAATAAGAGTACTATAATTTTAGATTCATAATACTAAATAATTGCTTGAATGTAAAGGTAGAGAGAGAAATTCCATATGGATTTTCATCAAGGTAACAGGTGTACATGGGAGGAATTAATGAAATATAATGGGGAATATCATCATTAATACATAAATAGGGAAGTATGGGGAATGTGATAAAACACCCCCCAACATTTATAATTGAAAATAAAATGTACAATACAATATTTGGAAACATGAATAAAATGAGAATGGAAGGAATCCCTTACATGGATGTGTTATCCCAAAGGCATTGAAGATGATTTTGAGAGGCTTATTGGGTGCTTCAGTAACCATGGGAGGATTCTAGAGAGTTGATAGTAAATTTTGTACGATCTCCAAAGGATTTTAGTGCATAGGATATAAGAGTTTTAGTGGGTATATATCGGAAAAGAGAGGTAATTATTTGTTATTTAGGATTGAGACTCCACACATTAAACTAATCCTGACCACAAACCATCCCATTATTTTTCCCATTGTTTTTTCCAATGTTGAGTGGAAAATATTATTTTATATGATCAATGGCATAAATTATTAAAATAATAAGGTTTCTTATGTGTAGGTGAGTTACAATCTCAGTGAAATCAATTTAAAAATATAAAATGAATTATTAGACATCTAGAGTCCACTAAGGCTTGTAAAATAAATAAAATAAAATAAAAATCAGAATATATGAATAGTTAAACATATATTGGCTGAATATAATGTTTATTGTATTTAATTAAATAACTATTTTGTCATTATGATGTCATAAAATACATTATATATTTAAACAGCATTTAATTTTTACAAAAAAAATCTATTGTCTGAAAATTTTGAGAAAATTCATAGCTGAATTATTTCAACATCATGATTCCAAAAACAACATTCAATTTATATAAATAATTATCCTAATATTTGAATTTTTAATTTTAAAATTAAAAATTAAATATTTAAAAAATTTATTGGGTTTGACCCAACCGACTATCAAACCATTCTAAAAATTACAATTGTATTCATCAAAATTATACAATAATTTATATCTTAATAAAAATTAATTTAGAATCAGAATTCATATTATTTAAATATTATTTAATTCAAAATACATTTATTCATCAAAATAGAATTATTAATAAAATATTAATTAAAAAAATACTATTTGTGCTTTATAATTTTTTTACAAAGTAACAATAAAAAATTGAATGTATATTTTCTATCGAAAATAATGTACATAATCAGTGTGCTAGGGTCTTGTATCATAACTCCTTATAACACCAAAATAATACCAGAGGGTATGGTGTGTGATGGTGAATGACTCATGAGGTGTCTCGAATAACATCACTCTGGTGGTAATATCTATCGACGTCAACTTTTTCCATAGGTTGTGTCATTCAAGATTGACGTGTTGATGCTCGACATGGTTTGGTCATGAGTGAAGCCCAGTGACACCAACTCATTTCCGATCACCAAGAAATGGGTCTCATATGTTGAAATTATTGTTGATGATACCATCACTTCATTTTTCTGAGTAATTTGGATTCGTTTAAGCCATCTAATTATACTAATCAAGTGATCATTATTTAATGACTATATTAATGATGATTAAAATTCATAATGTTATTTAAAAATAAAAAAACATAAAACCACGGAATTTCATATTTTATATTACCATTTTATATAATAAGACTTTTAATTAGTTCAAGATGAATTTTCATTAAACAATTTTGCGTATTTACACAATATTCTTGTAGACACAATTTTTTTGTGGCCTTATAAGTTTTACTCACATCCATGTTAGGCCACCATGGGTATCTAATTACATTTCAAGGATTCATTTTAGTATATGTAAAGGGGGCATAAATTTGATAGCTGATTTGGTAGACACTATAGAGCTTGTATGAGGGGACTATATTGATATTATGATAAATTTTGATGAATTTCTACATTTCCATAATTGGGGTTTCTTTTGGTAAATGACACTACCTGACACAACATGTTTATTATTTTGGATTGTGTGGATTTGTCAAGTTTTTTGATTTGTTATGTGATGTATTCTTATTATTGGGTGTTTACCAACACTAATTGGTTATTATTTATCTTATTTTCAATATTTTTACTACATTGATGATGTTATTATACCCCAATATTCCTTATTATACCATCTATAATAGTCATCATCCTCCTGTAAAAAAGAATGCATTTCTGAGGTCATGTGGCACAGTTGATGTGTTCTTGGTAATGAATATTAAAGAGTGCATGTTTGATAAAGATAATGTTAGGTGTTTATCAACATATATGTCTTATATAAAACATGTAATTGAAGAAGGAGGCTTTCATTAATTCATATGGAACATCATTTTCTATAAATATATGAAATGTGAAGGCACATATACATTATAAAAAACTAATTTGGGATAACATTATGATAAAAATTGTAGAATATGTATATTTATTACTTGTATGTAAAAAATATAATAATGAATGATAAAATTTTAAGGTTATGTTGAAACTATTACACATATTATTATAAAAAAGGACAAAAAATAACCATAAGTTATATCATAGGACTCCTCAAAACATCAAAAGCTCATATTTTTTTGGGATGTATTGGATAACACACAATTATAAGTTCATTTAATTTTAATTCAATAATATTTATCTCTTGGTTACCTCTCCACGATATACGTAATTGATATTGGAAGGATTGATAGATTAACAATCATTATTTTATCTAGTAATAATCAAAGGCATTATATTGGTTGAAGAAAAGTCTTTTGAATGAGTTGTTAAAATTGTAATCATTTGAAAATACTTATCATCCCCAAACAAATGGTTGTTCAAAGAGGACCACTAAAACTATAGACCATATACTAAGATATATTTTTTTGGTTTTCATATATTTTGGAATTAATAGCTACACATGGTATAGTAAATATATACAAATAGTTACTATTATATTATTTTTCTAATACCTTATGGAGATCATTATAGAAAGAGATGAAGGATTGTAATTTTCTAGGATTATGATTGAGAGAGGATGATGAAGTGTCTTATCCAAACCTATGAAATTTCTATGAAGGTTCAAACCATTCAATGGAATAAGAATGTGGAATAAATTCTATAGATGATTTATAATGATAATAAATAATGATATATAACGAATGGAGTTGGTGAAAATGTGTTCCATTGAATATCTCCTAGAAGAGAGTTAAGATATTCAAGAGAAATGGGAAGATAAACCTAAGATTGATTGGTTCCATTATCATCCTTGATCACTTCAGGGTCATTCCTATTACATTTCTCACTCTCCACAAATCTCATAATGGAACAATGTATTCCATTTATTTCTTTTCTGATGGTACATACCAAATCATCAATAGTGTGAAAAAATAATATATATTATTGGAAAATAACTATTCATATGAAGAACAACATGCATAATTGTTTGATTATAAGGGCATTTTTATGAGGAATACGACAACTAATACTGTCAATGTCTTCCAATAGAATAATAATTTTTATGAGAATACATGGGAACCTAAGGAAGTGACAAGAATGAAGTAAAATGACATATTTTCCATCATGTAATAAAATTTAGAGGAACAAATTCTTCTTTAAGGTGGAATAATGTAACATTCCATGATTTTAGTAATTAAGATTCTTTAAATAAATATGGCGTGAGTATATTTTATTCCCTGAGTCACTAAATTTAAAAAAACTATTATATTCTAATAATATTGTTAAATAATACCATTTTATTAATGACAATTTTTGGGATCATTAATAAATGTAACGTAATTATAAGTACAATATACAAATAAATTGAAATATAACAATAATATAATTCTTATAATATTCATGTTTCATACAATTCTTTATGTGTTTTTTAAATTTTTTTATATTTAATGATATTAATTTTTTAAATCATTATTATTGAGCATGATGTAATTAAATCATATGAAAAATATCATTTTCAGGAAAACATTATAATGGTAAATATTTTTTATCATTGAAAAAATATTCTATAAAAAATGTTACATTTAGTAATATTACATATTTTTTAAATTAGTTGAATATATTTTAAAATAATTCACTAAAATGATGATAAAAAAAAATTAATATGTATTTAAAACTAATTTAACTATTAACCAATGTTAAAAAATATTAACAAATGTTAATATATAAAATCACATATTCTAAAAAACATTTTTTCAATACATTATATGTTTTAATTTGGAATTTATTTTATTAAATTTATATTTCTAAATAAATAAAATGGATCACAAATTCTAATAAAACACATAAAAATTTTGAAATAGGAATAATAATTTATTTGTTTGATAAAATAATAAATATAATAAATATTTGATCAAGACTAATAAGTGTTAAAATGGTTAATCTAATATGCCCTGAATTTTACTAAATATATTGGATAAAAAAACATCTCAATATATCATTATTATGTTGGAATGTAATATATAAATTTCTCACCAATATATATCTACCTATTTCTCTTAACTACCATGAAATTCTATTCTTACCTCGTACAAAAATTTATTTTGAAATTATTTGTCCCGCTTTTTAACCTATAAAATTATCTAACATCTACCATTTTCATGCTACACCCATAGTTACAAGTCTATAATAAAACCTACCAAATTTATGTCTTATAGGTCCCATCCACATTTTGTGTTTCATTTCACCTCATCAATGATCTCTAATACATTTATTCAAAAAATATACATCAAGAGAAGAACCAAATTCTCAATATAAATATTACATACCATTTAAATTTCTTTCATTATCCTTCCCATATACCCTCATCGAAAACCATTAATATATATATATATATATAATCACATTAGTATAAATAATATACTAAAATGTTTCGATATTTATTGTATAACCATTATCTATTAAAATCCTAGTCATTAAATAAACGAAAACATTGCTCATGTGTGTGTGTAAATTATAGCTACCATTGACAGCATATTTCTTTTTTCATCCCCACCATTAAATGGATGGTTAAATGTATGGGTTTATTGAATAAATATGATACTTATAATGTTATTTAAAAATTTAGAATATTAATTACAAATTAAATAATTAATATTATCCATAAAAGATCACTGTATATCTATAATAAAAAAATAATCCATGATAAAAATATAATCGCCATAAACCCATAAACATTGATCCAGATATGAAATCAAAAAAAAATTAATTTTTTTTATTTGATGACAAAAATTATGAAATTTATTTTCATCTTGATGTTACAACGTCGAATAAAAAAATTGTATTGCATACATCCTCATAGATATTTTAGGCTTATAGTTTTAGAGAAGAAGAACGATAAAATTATTAATCATTTCTAATTAATTTATGTTATAATTTATACAATATAACCCATATTTTTGTTTTTCACATTAATACATCATCCTCATCATAATTAAAGCCCTTCCAAAAATAACTCATTCAAAATCATTTATTAAAACATTGTGAGAATGAACGATAATAAGGGTGATCTCAAAATCTAAGCTAGGGTAAAAAAATCATTAAAAACTAGATGTTATCACTAAACATAATTATTTCATAAGGTTATAATGACATAATTATAGTGCCTGAAAAAATAATAAAAAAATGATACCAATCAATACTTGGATTATATAATTTTAAAAAAAGAAAAATGAAAGAGTCATGAAAATTAGTAATTATTACCCATAAGATATCACTCTCAATCATGATGAATAATTTAGACCCATAATAATAAATAAAATAACTTTTTTTACATAAGGATACTCTTTTTAATAAATTTATTTTTTTGGAACAATAATATGGGTGATTTCTAATATAATCCACACCCATTGCATTAAAGTGTTATTCGGTCACACCCATCCATTAAGACATAATGTGATCAGTCAGTACTATATTGTCCAAAAAATCATATAAGTTGTAACAATTACAGACTAGGATATCTATGAAACACAACTGTAAAAGATATAATAGTATCAACTGATGCTATCTAGGCCACCAAATCGTATAAGATGTAACTAGCTCACCTTTCAATACCTAGGATACCTCATTGTATAAAAAATGTCCAAATATAAAAATATAAATAATGTATATAAATAATTCATCATTAAACTCCTAAAAACAAGAATAATAGATGGAATATAAATGATTTAAATATTAGTCCATTTTAATATTAATTGACCTGTTGAAAAGAAATAGATTCCAAAACAATCTCTGAATAAATATTAGTCCTCCAGAAAAATAATAATTATGGTATCACTAAAAAATATAACCATTTTCGAATAAGTATGATCAAGGGTTGATTAACGTTATGAAATGATAGACCATTAAAATTTTGTAATTTTTTCGGGTAAAAATTCTGCATTCTATTTTTAAATTCCAATTTTTATATTTTTTTAAAAATATTTTTTTTGAAAATACACATGAAATGTTATAAATGAATGTTTTAAATATTAATTAAAAAAGATTTATGATGAAAAAAACTTTTGGGGTTTTTAATTTATATCAAATCCTTTTTTATGAAACATGGTTCTGGAAGTGAAAAGAGTTATAACTGAATAGTGAAATAATGATGGATTTTCATACAAATATTTTATCAATTACTATAAGAAATGTAATGTGGAAAAAATGGAACTAATACATTAAAATATAATAAATATCTATAGGAAAATAAAATATTTGTGTTTCATTAGATTTGGATTATAAGACATTATCCTTGGACACCTAATCATAACCCATACAAATAAATAATGAGATAAAAATATAATGTATTTACATCATTAGTAACATTTAAAAATAAGACCTAAAAAAAAATTAATAAACATAATATAACATGATTTTAAATAAATTAGGTACATTACATTTCAAATGGGATGTATATACACCTCATAAAATAAGACAGGTCCATATCATGACATAAGTCTCCCAAAATGAAAATTGTGAGAATAATCCATTATGGGTTTGGGAACATTGAAAACATAAACCCCAAAAAATATTTATAATAAAGTTGATATTTAAATCCAGATTTATTTAATTGTAATAATAAAACAATAAATTAATGGTAAATATATATCCCACTCAACAAAAAAGTTGTTAAAATGTCATTTATCTCTCAAAAATAATGGTGAGATGAGAAAAACACTTACCGAGTGTCATATTCATCACACTTATTCTGTACGTTAATAATTAAAAATCTATTGTTAATTATTTAATTTCTAGATATCCCGATAATTTTTTTATTATATCCACATTAAAAATAACAATATTGTATATAATTAGTAAATCAATTAATTTTAAGTCATATTCTTTGACCATATTTGGATTATGTGTCCTAAATGACTTTGGTAAGATGAATGTGGTAAATAATTTCATTATTTAAAGACTATATAAATAATAATCGTGAAATAATTGTAATATATAAACATAAAATAAAATTTTAAACACAAACATCAAATATGGTTATGAAAAATGAAATAATGTTATGATCATTGAAAATGAAGGTTATACAATCAAATCTGTAATAATTTAATTTTTGATTTGAACCTTATAAAAATAAGGTTAGTAATATTATACCTTTACATAATGATTAATATATAATAAATATCATGCCATTTTATTATATATACTTATATATATAACAATAATGGTGTTTTAAAAGATATCACATCGCATCGAGGAGGTGATAGTTAGCATGTCCATGGATAATGTTATCTATATTTTAGAGTGTTAAATTTTATAATGGAAATGATATATTATATTTAATGATATATTATTATTTTACAAATATCATACTGTCTTCATTTATATCATATATATTTATTATTTTTGTCTTTAATACCTTCTATGTAACACGTTAGAGAAAAATGATTGTAATCGCTTCATGAGGGGGTAGTCCACCGTACACATGATTGGAGGTATCGTAACCCATATAATATAAAATTTCAAATTGGGAATATATGTATAATGACATTATAGGCATTGATATTTTATAAATATCATATATAAACTTTATATTCATGATTTCTCCCAACCATGAGAGAAGGTAAAATAAAACAATGACATCCATTTATGATTTTGTAGTCCACCATACACACAAATGATGATTTCATAACCAATTTGATGGATGTGTAGTTGTTTTAGAAAATAAAAATAATATAAAGAATAAAATTATTATTAGTATACTTGTGGTAGTATATAATCGTATCATAGGAAGAACTCTAGGTGGTGTACAAATTAAAAAAATAATTCACATTGATAAGAGTTAACTCTTATTTAGGTAAATCCTATTAGTTTGAACCAAAGTCCTTCCTTGGTATGAATTATTTTAAAATATGATGGACCCAAGGTTTTTTTGGGTGGTATTTTTTTAATTGTTGAAATATTATTGATGTTATGAAGATGAGATGTTTCTATTTTGTAAACCCCAAAAATCATACTAAGGAATCAGACTCACCCCATCAGTTTGAATAATGGAATATGATTTATCATATTATGATTTCCACTAAACGCTGCAAGAAATCATATTAAGTCTATAATGAAGGAATTGGTCCTATGTAAAACCTGATCAGAGTCTCCTTGACACAACTTTTTAATCTTATGATGCATTTTTGTTTTTTATTTCTCGATATTTGTATGTATATTTTAAAACTTTTGATAGAATCTTTATAAAAAAATTGTGGAATTAGATGATGTTGATATGGATGAGGATTAAAATGATATTGATGATTCGCTGGATGAAAAAAAGATGATAAAGCTAAATAAAAAATTTATGTTGATAAATATGAGGAAGGAATTTTTTATTATTGGAATCAGGAAGAAAAATATATTTATCAGGCTCAAGAATGAAGATATATTGATGCGGCTCTAGAAGAAATTTTTTTTCTAATCGTGGGGAAGCACCATACTAGTATTATAGTACTGGGATTTTCATACTAATATTATTGTTCGGACATTTTTTGTAGTGAGATTTCATTGATGGGATTTTCGTTCTAATATTTTTATATAGGGTTTTTCATACTAATGAAATGATACTGAAAACTTTTTACAAAACAATTCATACTGAAGATATCATACAATATATTTCATACTGAACAATACATAATAATGAAACCAAACCAATACATTTTTACAAAAAAATCATAAAAAAGAAATCAATTTAATGAAATCGTAAAAAAGAAATCTTATAGATGAAACTATACTCATGAATTCGTACTGTAGAAATCATACTGAAAAATTCTGACTGATGATATCATAATGAAGAAATCAAACATAGATTTCTTATTGAAGAATAAAGATTTCATTTCATAATAATAAAATCATACTGATATTTCATAATGAAACTAATCATATTGGGATTTTGTAATGAAAAAATTTTAATAGGATATCTTAATGAAAAAATCATACTGGGATTTCTAAATGAAAAAAATTGTACATGGATTTATTAATGAGAAAATAATACATGGATTTCTTAATGAATATACATACATGGATTTATTAATGAAAAAATTATATTTAAATTTTATAATGGAATTTAAATGATATTTTAATAATAAAAAATGAATTGAATGAGTTAATGGATATTGATTTGATGATTTGAAATTGTATTGAATGAGTAAAAGATATTATTTGAGATTTAATTGAATGGAACATTTTTGAAATTTTGTTAAGTGGGAGAGGTTTTTGGATCTCTTTCTATAATATTTTTTTAGTTACTATAAATGGAGATATGAGTTCATTAGTATATGAGGTCAAAAATATATTTTAGTGCTCATGGACCAAAATTTAAGGAATATGTATTAAGTACACATCCAAACATTATTATTGAAAATTACGATGAGGATGATTTTTGGATTGATGTTTTTGAAAAAGTTTTTGGACCTATAAATTTCAATGTGAATTAATGAATACCAGATAGTTTTTTGTAGGTAAATATTGATTATATCATACTTATGGAAGAAGTAACGACTTTATCACATAGATGAGCATGGATGGATAGTGAAGCTTCTATCTGTGGATAAATTCCAATTAATGAAATGGATTTTTTGATTTATTTTTGTGTGGATATTTACAATAAAATTATTTATAGGTTAATAAGGATTTTTATGAAACGTTCTTCTAAATAAATTAAATCATGGAATCACTCTTCACCCTATCAGTGGTCTCAATCATAAATGAGAAAAAAAATTGGTATATAAGAAAATGTGTTCTTTGAATTATCCTTATCGAGAAATGAAAATTTCAATTCAATATACTTTAAGGGGATTCTGGTTTCAATGATAAGAATAATCATATATAGAAATATAAAATTCATCTATATCTTATGTCTCTTGGGTATAACTTTTTGGAAATTAATACTGATGGATTTTCTAATTGTATTGAGAATACTCAACATATTACAGTTGAAAAAAGAAATATCAATAATGGTCGAAGATGATTTTCATTACTCTCATCACTTACTGAATGTGAGTTTCTTTGAGTAAAGGTAGTTATAACATCCAATGGTATTTAGGATAAGTAGAAAAATATTTATGAAATAAATAAAATGTTGATGAATGAAAAGTTACAAATATGGAGGCTGGAAAATAAATATCTAAAATTATTGAGAATGATTATGTTTGTAACATATGTATAAGAGTAAATTATATTTCTAGCACCATAGGATGTTTTGGTGATAAATTATAAAACTCAATAGTTTTTAATTAAATTTAGAATTATTGAAGATAATTTTTATTCCAGTGTTTCAAATTTGGATGATCGAGATCTTGAATCATTATATCTAGATGATCTAAAATGTATTATTATTACTTATGAAATGAGAAGACACAGTGTTATAGAATATAATGAAAAGTATGGTGGTGAAATTTCATTCATATATTTGATAAATGAAAAAAACAAATATAAATAAAATAATGAAGAATAAAGTGATTCAGATGTAGAGGATGAATATAAAGATTTCAATATAACTATTCCATTAGATGAAAGGAATAAAATAGTGAAAATTAAAATGTGAAACTCACAAATGATCAACTTGTGAAGGGAAATGAAATTTTGTTTGAAATTTTCCTAAGAGGAAAATTTAATAATACGAGTCTAAAGACGATGATGATAAAATATAGAAACAAAAGTCAATGAAAACTAAATAAATATTTCCTTTTTAAAAAAGAATAATAGTTATGTGTGTTGAATAATGAAGAATGATTCCTAATCAGATGATTAATCTGATCACCAACTCATGTTTAATTCTCTTGTTAGATTTTGAAATTGGTGATCAATCCGTGATAATAATAATGATTTGGTGATAGAAATGGGATGCATTCTTAAAAATAATTTTGTGAAATCACATAAACAAAATAAACAACTCAATAAATATATATGGAATTAAAAGAATGATATTAAAGAAATACTCTTTGAGAATTTATAGATGGAATGAAATAAAAATATTCGTGATGATAATTCATATGGAAATTAGTATATAAACAATATATAATATGAACTTAATGGAGAAATTAAACGTAAAAATATGAATGCAGCTGAATAAAAAGATAATTATACATGTTTGTAAAATTATCATGGTTGATAAAGAAGTATTGTTTTCAGAAGTAAAATCAATTCTTCTTAATACAAAATGATATATAATAAATATTTCAGAAAAAACAACCATGTATGTATATCATAAATTGAATACTTTTAAAAAAAGTGAAATGATAGGATTTCAAAAGCATTTTTGTGAGAAACAACTTTTAGTAATAGTGAATGGAATCCATCAATAATATATTCTTCTATGGAATATGGTCCACTATTTTTGACAAAACATAAACAACAAAAATGTTTTTAAAATATTTACGATCATTCTAAAAAATAAAGATTCAGAGGTAATTTTCTGGTGTTGTGGAGTTTTCTAACATAGAGATTATTTATGCAGGTTTAACAAGTCTGTACCTATAAAATATATGAATCAGGGAAAACTGTGTTGATAAAATTATATCAAGTGTTCCGAAAATATTTAAAATATTAACAATGCATATTATATTTTTAAATATATGTATTTTATGTAATATGAGTATATTTAAATTTTTTGGAAAATTATTCATGCTGTTTTTGAAAATAATAAGCCCTTATTTATTTGGAAAGAACAAATTAACAAGTCTATGCAGATAATATATAAATAGAATTTTACTGATGAAAGGGTAAAACAGAATTTTTCTAAATAAATGATAAAATTTAAGAAAAATATATCAATATATTTTTGTTCTAAAATTCATTAAATATTTATCATATTTTATCAAGAAGGGAATGTTTATATTTTTTGGACTATCCTTCTAGAACAAGATGTGGGAATGAAAGATTTTATACAAACTCACTAAAAAACGCATCCAAAAGTGGAAAAGTAGTTGGAAAATATATTTGAAGAGTTCATACCTGATGTGAATCATTTTACAAAATTCAATAAGTATGAAACTAATAATGATAATGCATTGAATTCAAAATCAAAAAAGAAGAAACAAAAATAGAAATTATAAGAGAAGGCTCATAGTCTGAACATATTTTTTTGAAAATCTAACAGCTTCCTCTTTATTCATAAAATATTTTTGAAATTATAAAAACTTTTATGGATATGAAGATGTTGAATCAATTATGAAAATGGTTACCCTCTTAAAATTCATTCAAAATAATATAATTAGGTGATACATAATTTTTTTGACTGTTATATTTATACACCTAAATTTTTTTATATATCTGTGGATATAGGTATATGTTATTTTTATCATAAATAAATTGTTTTCAATATTTCACTAGAAATGATAATATTAAAGGAAGCATGAAAAGGTATTACATGAATGTATAACAATGAACAACATTAGTAATCTTGATTACACACTCTAGTTGATATATATGGTTGACCCATGAAAACATAGAGTGGTTTAGTTAATTTATTTTCTATGAAAAAAAGTGATATATATGTTTATTAATGAATATATTGATTTTTTAGAGAAGAATGGTTCTAATAATTTAAAATGATAAATTTTTTTAATAATGAATGATACTTTTAATGATAACCCCATTAAATTTCATTCTTAAAAATGGTGGAGAGAAAATATTAAGTGGATGGGGAATAAAACCATATAGAAACAATATATATAGGGATAATTAAAATGAAATGAACATATGAAAAAGTGAGAAAATGAAACAATACAAAAAAAATATTTTAATGTTAATATTGACCAAGTGTGTATTCATAAAAATAAAAAGAGATGAATATTTAGTCCCATGGTTTCATTGGTTGTATTATTTTTGTATAATTGATAAATTTATGTTGTTATGAACATTAGGTGTTTATAGTTTTGAGACCCAAAATAATTATTTTGATGAAATAGACTCTTCCCATTTATGTAAGTAATTTATTATTATTTAACCTGTTATGATATCTATTGAATGTCGCATGATATATTATTGAGTTTGGATTGAATGTGTTGATCGTAATAAAAACCTGATTACTGTTTTCATGACCTTGATTTTAAATTTGATGTAGGTTTGGTGTTTTTTTCTCATAATTCAGTATTATGGTGTGAATATTATCGTTCATTATTTATGAAGAAATTGGATAGAATGTATATGTTGTTGATGAGAAACATGAAGGAGAATATTTTGATGAAGTTCATGAATGAAATGTTGTTTATGAGGATTATGAAGGAAAAATGATGATAAGAATAAGGAAATAAAATATGATGATTAGCTCCAGGAAGGAAATGGTTTTGATGAGGATCAGAAAAGAAAATGTTTTGCTGAGGCTCAAGATGAAAAATATATTATTGGTTCTTAGGAAGAATCAGATTGGGAAATGATACTAATATTTTTGTACTGAGATTTTTGTACTAGGATTTATGAAATGGGATTTTAATACTAGGATTTTTGTACGGAGATGTTCTTACTAGGGATATAATAATAATGAAATAATACTAAAGAATCTGTACTTATGAAATCATATTGAATAATTCATACTTAAGAATTCATACAAGATAATTTACACTATATATATCATAGAGATTATTTCATAATGGACAAATAATAATCAATAATTCATAGTAAAGAAATCATAATAACAAATTCAATTTAAATAAATCATATTGATGAAAAATTACAGAAGAAATCATACTACAGAATTTGTAGTGAATAAATCACAGTAGTGAAATCATAACAAAATAATCATACTTTTACTCCATAATCAAAAATAATCCTAGAATTTCATATTGAAAAAATCATTCTGTGATTCCATAATAAAAAAATTTTAGTAGGATTTTATATGAAAAAAGAATAATGGGATCTCATAGTGCAAAATTCATAATGAAAATTGTTATTGAAAAAAACAATTTTAGATTTCATAATTGAAAAAAATAAAAATTATTGGAAGATTCAAAAAGAAAATTAATGATTCAAGAAAAATCTGAAAATCAGTGAGATTTGATGATTCAAAGAAGAATTTAATGATTCAAATATATGATTTTTCTTTAAGGACAATTTATGATTCATGAAATATTGTTATGTGAGAAAGGGATTTTAGAACCCCACATAATACTTATTATTTTACCATATAAAAGGAGTGATGAGTTCATTTTAAAAGGTGACCAGCAAACTATTCGATTGATAAGGATCTATAATTTTTGTAAAATTTATTGAGTACCGAAATATACATTTAATTCATGTTATAGATAAAATATATTTCATGACTAATTTTCTGGATGAAATTTCAAGACCATTAATCTCAATAGTGAATTTTTTATGTTCTTGGTGGTTGTACACAAGCAATGTTCGATTCCACATTCTTATGGAGGATGTGAAGTATATTTATTTTTATCAATAAAGAAAAAGGAATGTGAATCTTTTGACTATAGATACCTACCAGTTTATAAAAATACATGTTTGTTAGAATTGGATATTGTGAAGGATAGTGGGTGGTATAACAAACTATAAAAATAATGATTCTACTCACCTTGTAATGTTTTTATTTTCTAGTTCCTTCGATTTCATGAATGATTATTTTAAAAGATTCCATGTTCGTGGATCCATTAAACATGGAATATATTAGTAATTTGAACAAAAATAAATAAATATCATGTGCTATAAACTCATTATATTTGTCGAATAAAAATGATGAGGTTTTGATTTATAATTAATAGGATATTTCTCATAACATTTTTATGAGGATAAGAAACTAATTTTTAAGAATATATCTTATAAAAAAACGAACCACTGATTCACCCCCATCAGTGTGGTCTCAATCATACATGGGAAAAGTGAGGATCCTTTTCCAAAATTAGGGATGACTTAAACCTATTTTCTCTAATATCCGATAATCCAAATTTATTAATAGGTGTTAATATGTTATGGGAGTGTGTTCACTTTTGTATATGATGATGAGTGAATTCATGCAAATAATAAAATATATTTAATATTTTAATGTCTCCAATACATCATGTTCTAATAAAATTTAAAAAAAAGCGGAGGTATTATAAAATCTATAAAAAACTCCACCATAAAGAACATATATATTTTCTGAAAATTTAATTTCATAACTATTATGTTTCCATTTTTTAATAGGTTTTCATTAATGTAATTAGTTTTTTATCCTATGTAATTTTTATTTTTAAATTAAATTAAATTGATAAATACAAAAAAAATAAAAAAATGATTCTAATAATTAATTAAGAATAATAAAATAAATATACCATATTTTAGAAATTAATTTTAACAGAATTTCATATAATTCCAAGGAGCATTACTTAAAGCTTAATAGTAAAAATGATGTATATACTATTTAGGGGTCAATATGATCATTATCAATGATCAGTTGGTATATTAGTAGACCATTTTTAATATATATTAGAATTTAAAAAAAACTATCAAGATGATATTATTTTTAAAAATCTTAACTCATTTAATAATAATGATTTATTATAATATAACATTAATATAAAATTTTTCATTTTTTATTTAATAAAAATTTAAAAAACCAAAAAATATATTTAATTTGAATATATTAATTTTAAAACACTATAATATTATATATTATCATACAAATTTAATGGAATAAAATACTTCATTACAATTATATATCCTGTAATATTTTTACAATAATTTAATTTAATTAATTATTAAAAAAATAGTTACAACATTGTTACTTCATAAGAATATTAAATAATTGTCTCATATAAAAATATAAAATATAAATTATCAAGATAAAAAATCCTTTTATCTCTAAAAAGGATATATATAAACCACCATCTGTTTTTTTTCCTATCACAAGTCTCTATGGAATTAAAAATTGAAAAGAGCACCTTTTGTCTTTTTAATTACCTTACTTTTGAAATGGGCCATGTTAATCGAATACTGTCCCAAATTCCCATTAAACATATATCCAAAGGTAATATGTGTAGAAATATTTCCCAAAAATTTGTTTTGGACAATTGTATGAGTCATTTTCCACATCTGTTTAATGTTTAATCCCTTGGTATCCTTATTTTTACATTAATCGTTTTAATTATATAGTTCTATATTCACTATTCACATTGGTCAGAAAATATTTTGGCATTATTGGAAATTAAATTTAATTCCAATACCAAATATGGAATCCATTTAACCAATTTTTTTCCACATATGTGTTAAAATTCAATTTAATATTAATCTTACAGACAAGATGAGAGTATAGGTTTTCAGAATGATTATTTTTTTTAAAAAAATATGATTATATATTAACTAAATGACTAATAATATTCATTACATGAAACTTAATTAATATTAAAATATAGAAAATTTATATTACTCATTTAAAACATTTCCCCCGAGTTCTTATTATAATAAATTTTAAAGGAGAAACATTATGAATTTTATAAATAATAGAATAATTAGTTTTTAAACCCAGAAAAAAACATATAATAAATCCAAATGAAATATTATTCGAAATTCATTATGTAGATTAAAAAAACATTTGGTTACAATAATACATATTAAAAAAATATTTTTCATTTTAAATAAACTAAAATTGTTTAAAATAAATCCAAAAAATCAATATTTTTACTACATAACAAAAAATCAATATTTTTATGAAAATAAAAATATATCACCCAATGTGTATTTGGATATTCTAATTCCAAAAATTAAGTTTATTATATCAAATAAATTTACTAATATTTTGATAATTTATTAGAAAAAATTTCCATCAATGTTAATTAAAATTATTTTTTAAGAAAACATATTTTTTGGTGAATAATATAACATTACTAAAAATTTATTGTTTACTTATTAAACATTTATTATTAATTTATATTGAGTTATACATGATTATATTTCATTATGTTGTGTATACTATGCATAGAGTCCAAATTAATGGATAGGTTAAATTGATAATATATATCATGGGTTGTTTATGTGTGGTGATGTGTAGTTATTACGACATAGTACATGTAAATATCGATGTTGTGTGTAACATAAACTAAAATGAGTGACCCGTGCAATGAAATTAAAAATAAATGTTGATTTTCATAATTCAAATGAATATAATTTTATTATTTTAAATTCTATGGGTGTCAAATCCACCCACTTTAATAAATTGAGTCCTCGTAATTTTAATGTTATCTTGGTAATATAAGGATGTATATTTAAAGATATTATTATTATAAAATCAAATTGAAAAAATTGTTTATAAAACAACATCATAAATGTGTAGAATGAAAAGTAAAAAGGTCATATGAAAAAAAATATATATCTAATTTCATATAATAGAACATATGTGGTAATGGAGCAATGTCTAAATAATTATAGTGACTGATTGAGGTAATTAGTAAAAAACATGTGAATGTATAATGGAATGTTAATTTATTGAATACCATAAATCAATAGAGTTTGAACAGATAATTGGGTCCATTAAAATGATGGTACTATGAAAATTATATTGTCTCAGTATCCTTTTCCAAGATTTTTATAATTTCCTAAAGAACTAAAATAAATATTTAAATATGTCATAGTTACCAAAAAGATAAAAAGATATTCATATTGTCTCTAAATATAAACCAAAAAATGGATATTGTTTGGTAAGAAAAATTCACAAAATAATAAATCGTTATACATTAATCCTTATTTTTAAATAGTAATAGAAAAATTTCAATCCAAATCATTACATACATTACAATCTCTATGATTCATAAATCATTATCATAGTATCAAACCCAAATATTAGAAGAATTATATTTCATTTTCCTTCAAGATAAATAAATTGTTATTCCTGAAAAAAAATTAATAATGTTACTAAAATAAAAATAATAATTACCTCAAAAACGTCATACAAATGAAGAAATTATGTCTGCCAGAGGTAGGCACTACCCCATTGGTTATGGGTTCACTCCCCACAACCTTACGAGAAGTAATGGGTTGTCACCCTACCTTCAGGTTGTCCCTTATTTCTATTAGGAAATGAAAAATATAATTCCACCTAGACATCACATCATGTAGTTCATATAAGTTACAAATACCCCAACCTAATAAAATGAATCCATAAAATTTCATTAATAAACAATAATCCCTTTTTACTACTTAAAACCCTCAAATATGTTGGCTATGTCATGGAACATTAGTTCACCAATAATATTATAGACCAATGATGGTGTCCAAAATGCATTATATATCTTATCATTAAAGCATCATACTCTCTAATGTTACATAAATTGATGTTTGATACCAACTATAATTGTCCAAAATCCTACACACTCTAATTTAGTACTGAATCATAAAATATAAATTTCTATCAATGATTCAAATATTTGTGAACTATTTATATTCATCAAAACATTAAAAATAACAAGGATAAGTTGGATAAAATAAAACCATGAGGACTTCATTTTTTAAAATTTTTAGAGTATTAAAAAAAATTTAAAAAAAATCTCATGAATTTAATTGATAATTTGTCCACAATATTCCATAATTCCATTTTCACTCTAACAAATCAACATCGTAAATATTAAATACATTAAAATCAATACTAGTTCAAAATAATTGATTACAACTTATAGAAATTGAAAAATAATATTTGTCATATGAAATTATTACTAAGGGTATACAAAAGATCATTTAGTTGAATATCATCAATGATCATAAGTATTGTATATGTGTATAACAACATAATCAGATATCATGATAAAATCATAAAAAAACTCATACCCATAAAGATATGGATCTGTAAATTTGAAAACATAGAAATCAATTATTTATAAAAATAAAAAATCATAGGACATGTGATTTCAATACCAATCTTTAGAAGCATTATTATACCATAAAATGTAATTGAAACACTTTTTGATTACACGGATTATCATTTTCTTAAAAAAAATTGACACCCTTTTTAATTTGAACAACAATATATCCAAATTCAAACATAATAATTACTTGATGAATTGGATTTCAATTCGAGTACACCCATATTTTTGGATATGAAGGGCTCACCCAACTCTATATATGTCACCCCATCATATATGATGTAATGAGATGACCATATTTTATCTGGTCCACTCCATAGAATAAGACGTTACTGGATCACCCAGTGTTGTTTGGGAAACCCCAAAATAGTAGCTGTAACGACTTCACCTGATGCTATATTGGATAAAAAAATTATATAACTAAGGTAAAATAAGATGAAAATGAATTATTTATATGGATAATTCATCTTAAATATATTAAAACCATGATTGTCCAAAAAAAATAAATGGGTTTCAAATCAGTCTACCTATAATAAAATTTGTCTTTAGAAAATAAACATGTTTGAAAAAAATATTTTTCAAAAAACAAAAATTATTCAATCGAGTTAAATAATAAAGATTTTGCCAATAAAAAATATCCATATTTAATAAAATATTTCAATAAGTTTTTTTTATGTTGATGGATTAAAATTCCATGATTGCACTATAAAATTCATTTTGATAAAAATAACACAATTAATTTTGTAAATCACTTTTTAAAACATTTTTAAAATTATTTTCATTAAGATTAAACATGAAATATTATAAAAGATTGTTTTAAAAATAATTTTAACTATTTCAAAAAAAGAATTTCATTTTGTTGAAAAATTTATTAAAAAGATACATTTTTTATGTAAACATGGTATTAGAAGTGAATAGATTTCTGACAGATGAGTGAATAAATATCATATTTTTTTTAAAACAATATCTCAAATATTATAAGTATAATATAGTCTTAAATAGTACAATTGTATGAAAAAAATTATGAATATATATTGAATAATAAAATTCACGAGTTCATTGAGGAATGGATAATAAAACATTATCATTTGAAACATATTCCTAATTAATTTTGATAGATGATGAGATTATAATATAATTTTTTTACTACATAAGTATCATTGAATCATAAACACAATGAAGGAATTTAAATGAAACCTAAAATATGACAGAATAAATAAATTCATTATATTAACAATCAGAATGTATTTATACACAAATTATAACAGAAGTCACATTCCTAATAATGTATAAGTCGAAAAGAAGGTTATTCTGGACAATAAACAAATACTTCTTTGTTAAGACTGAAATAGTCAACCACATGAATGAGAGATCATAAAATTAATATTTAAATCCCCTTATATTTAATAATAACAATAATCGTATATCACATTCATGGGTATTATGTACACCACACAACAAAAATAAGTGGCGAATAACACATTTATCTCACTCAAATAAATCTGAGATAAGAAAAACACTTAGCTTGAACCTAACTCACCGCAAATGTAATTCATATTCATGAGTAATAAAATTTTATTAATTATTTATATTCTTGATAAAATTTTACATGATTATTAATTTTTTATTAAACTTATAAAAAAGATATATGAATTTACATAATAAATTATGTTTTTGTTATATTTTTGAACATATTCGGCTTATGTGTCATAAATGATTTTGGTCGATGGACTATTGAAAAATAATTACTTATTTAAAATTTTCTATAAAAATAATTCTAAAATAACTAACATATTCATTTATAAATTATACTTTTAATACCATTCATTAAATATGTTTATGAAAAATAAACTAACTTTACGATAATGGGGACTGTAGGTTGTAAGTATGATGTTCTCATTTTTAGTGAGTCAAAATGTAAGAATTAAAATGATATATTATATTTACAGATATATAATTATTTCAATTATATCATATATATTCATTAGGTTTACCCTTAATTACACTCTATGTTACCCATTACTAACAAAATACTTTACATCACTTTAGAGGTCTGTTGTAAATCATACACATGAGTAACAACATCATATACCCTATGATATGGAATGTATAAATAAAAAATATAATATAATTTCTCTATATGTATAAATATGTTATAAATATAACATATAAACATTATATCTACCATTATTCCGAACAATGAAATGTGGAAATGAGAAAAATGAATGACATTGGTTCGTCAAATGATAGTTATCGGCATAAAAAACCTTGATTTTTTTACACATATGATGGATGATTCTGTTGTTGTAGTTCATACCCATAACATAAATAAAATATTTATATTGAGGGTACAGATTTTATTATATAAGAATGTTATTACAATAATTTATGGGGTTGGGGAATGAAATAAAAAAATCCCCTTGGAGGAACGATAAATCTACTATGGAAAACTCATTTTGGATTGTACCAAAGGCATTAATGGGTATTATTTTTGACCAATTCGAATCTTATATAATTACAATAGGAACATTGGTTTTTTTTGGAGATCCATGATGATCAAAATGGATTTAGAGATGTGAGTAAGTGAGGGGAGTGAGCCAACATAATAGTTTAGGTGGAGTGTCATTCTAATAAACACTCAAATGTATAAAATTTTGGGAGGACTCCCTTACCACATGTGGCTTGAAATTTTGAATAATAAGGTATTTCAGAGATTATATCGCTAAAAACACCACAAAATCCCAATATAAATACATTTTTAAACATTTTTTTAACTCCTTGGTTTCTATAATTGTTTTTTTTTTGGTTTTTCATTAAGGTAACTAGCTTTTTAACATACTTAATTTATCCATTATGAAAATATTATAGTTAAAATAATTATAAAACATATTCAAACATATTATAAATAAAAAATAAAAAATATAAAAATAAAAATCCAATGTGATTCTTGAAATTATTTATAACTTATGGGTGTCTAAAATGCAGAAATACAACTTTAACTCTATATGTGAGAACAATGTTTTTACTATTTAGTTGTGAATATTTTAAATATTACTATTAAATTTCTCTCTAAATGGTTAATATTTTATATTTATTAAAATTTAAAAATATCATGGAAGTTGAAAATAATTTTAAGGGATTTTAAATCATATAATAAAATATCAATTATTATAAAATAACACTGATGACAAATTTTACATTATATATTTTACTTAAATTTTAAAATATAAACGATAATATGGAATTGTATTATATTACGTCATAAATATTGAAAAATGTTTTATTCTTATAAGAAATTAATTTAATATAATAATTCATCAAATTTAATACATTTGTAAGATTTTTAGTTTGATTTATATTAGTTTATTATCAACTTAATAATAACTACATTTTAATTTTAGAATAATTAATTAATTATTTTATCATTAAATTATAAAGACAAATCAAAATGTTAAAAAACTAAATTATCTTTCAAAATGATATATATAACTAAATATAAGTTTTTATTTCCATTTTTAAATGTTTAATTAAATTTTAATGGAAAAATGGTTTCTTTTTGTCTTTTTCTTCACATAATATATTATATGTCTTACATTCATGGACTATTTTCCAAAAACAATTATAAATATATCCTTATTTAATAAGGGTAAACATATGTCTATATAAAATTTTTTTGCAATGTTTCTATGTAGTTTTTCAATTAAGTTTACAATTTAATCCCTTGGTAAACATGTTCTTACCTTATTGTTTGGAAATGAATGCAAATATTTTGAAAAACAATTTTTCTGAAAAAAAAAATATGTTTCCATTATTAAAAATTGTAAATTATTATTATCCAAAATAATTTTTTAATTTTTAAAAATAAAATTTATTTTAGTGTAGAAGTTTATGTTAATATAAATCCTAAAGAGACGCCGAGAAGAGTTGTTTTTAATAATAATAATTATTAAAAATAATAATGTTTCTATATTTACCCAATGAATAATAATAATAAATTTATTAACATAAATTATGTTTCAATGATATAAATTTTATAAATTTCTGTTATAATAATTGTCAGTACTTATTATTTTAGATGATGGAAAATGAGAAACTTTTCTCATTTAGAAACAGTTTAAAAAACACAATTTTTAACCCAAAACATACATGTATTAAAATAAATATAGAGATGATTAAAAATGTATATTTAATGAAACATAGTTTACATTATAATAAATTCATAACCTATTTGGTCTATTTAATTAATTAATTTATTTAATATGAATGAATTTAAAAATAATCAGTACTTACTGTTCATTAAAAAATCAATATTTTCAAAAAAACCCAAAAAATTCACCTGAAATAAGTTTTGTCATTCTGATTACATAAACGAAGATAATTTTATTCAATAAATTGTCTTAAATTTATATAAAATTATTATAATAAATTTTTCAAGAAAATAAATAGAAATTATTTTTCTAGAAAACATTCTGTTGAATAATGAAACTAATTTAATAAAAAAATTATTTGTTTTTTACAAAAGATTACCAATAATATTTTTGAGTAATATATATATATATATCAGACAATTTTTTATAATATTTATAATAAAAAATTTGTGGACAAGGTTATCACTATAATACATATCATCAGTCATTTTTGTTTGGGATTGCATGTTAAATATACAATCTAGCATCAAAATACGATTGTTTCATGTAACCTAATAATAAATGAGTGTTCTATGTAAACAAATATAAATTCATTCAGATTTTTCCCTTATTAAATCATATATAGTTATCATCATTTAAAATAATAGGTTGTACTATCCTCCCCAAATTGTTGTGTTTCATCCACAAAAGTAGAACTTTTTATTGATAATCAAATGATGGATATTCAAAATATAGTTATATTGTAAGCCCACATTATAAAAAGGTATAATCTATCACCATTTTAAAAATAAAGAAAGGGAAGTACAATTTCTATATGGGAGAACACATAACTAGGATTATAAATAGTTTAACATAGGTGTCAATATAATATATGAGTAAATAAATATAGAGAGTCATTGTGGACATTTATAAAAAAATATAATTAACAATGGAATGATAAGGGCCACAAAAACATAAATATATGATTATATAAAATACCATAGGATTATCATAAATGTTTGTATTGGGATATCATTTCTGTTTCATTATACATTTCTAAGATTTAATTTAATCTCATTCTTTCTAGACTAGGATAATATGGAAATAAACATAAATGATTAGTCGAATTTAATCAATTATTAAAATTCCACAAAAAATCTTTTTTTTATCATAATTATGTATATTCAGGATGAATTTTTAATTATTGAATCACAAAAATAAATATTTAAAAGCAACATTACAAATAAAGGGATAATAAGTCATTATTTATATAATTATATATTTACAAAAAACAATATTGTTAGAAAGTGGAAAGATAATTTCAATAATGAAAAAACCTTTATAAATTGATCTAAATATTTAAAAGGTAATACCCATAGTCTGAACCAATTCATTCAATAATTTATTATACATAATATTTATCAATCATTGACTAAGATCAAAACCTATATATCAGAATTATTTGATCATATATTGTTCTATGATTAATAAACAATTAATTGTAAAATAAATTCATTTATGTTTCAAAAATAAACAAAACATTTACCAGTAAAAAATCCATATTAAGTAGTTCATCAAATAGGCTAGTGATAGGCAGTGCACCCTAATATCCCTTATGTTGTGGGTTCAAGTCACACATCCTTGTTAGATGCGACGGGTTGTCATTTCATTTAGGTTGTCCCCTTATTTTCCTTTAAACATTATAAAATAATCCCTCCATGTATATAACAACATGATGATCATAGGGGTTATGAATACCCCAAACCAATAAAATGACCCCAATAATGTCATTAGTAACAACAAAAAATCACTACTAAAATCCACCAAATGTGATGCCTAATAATTTTAACTTATGTTCAACCTTAATCATATAGACCCATGATGGGATCCCTAAATCTTAAGATATTATTAAATTTAAACAAGAAAATATATAAATTTACCTAAAATATCTTTCACTACAAACTATAATTACCCCAAACCTATAATCTAATATTCAGGGACGAAATTGTAAACATTAAATATTTGAATTTGATGCCAAAAACTGTCAAAAAATAGTTTTTGATCTAAATGATACAACAACAAATGGAAATATTGGATAACATAAAACCTTACAGAACTTTTAGTATTAATGTTATATATAATTTAAAAAAACATCTATATAATAATTTCACATGAAATTAAGTTATTAGTTCTCCCAGTTATTCCATCCTTTGTTTTTCACATTAATACATCATGATTATCAATATTAATTATATTCTAGAAAAAACACAATACACACTATTCTTCAGAACTGGGGAAATAGAAGCATAAAATGGCTGAGTTCAAATGCTTAGTAATGGTAAAAATTATTATTATTAATTGAATGTAATCAATGATCAGAAGAAGTGCATAAGGGGATTATGACATATTAAGATTTCATGGGTAAACCATAAAATAAATAATATCCATCAATACCCTGACCAACAAATATAAAAATAAGTATAATACAAGAGACATAAAAATCTATATGCATGATCAATGTGATATCATTATTTATCATGTGAAACATTATGATCACATAACAAGAAACTATAAGCATACTTGGTAACATGGAACATTATTTTCATAAAACCATTTTAAATTACATTTTAAAAGAATAACCAAAACAGTCAACTACCAATACAATCATTACCCAATACATTAGATTTATATTTAGGTGCACCAATCATATATTATATGACATGTTCGGATGACTATATCTGGGTTAGACCATCAAATACATTTCAATGGAATCTACTAGATCCATATGGTCTATCTCATTATAAAAGCAGTAATAGGATCACCCAACATAATATGGGAGACCCCATTGTATAATCGGTAACAAGTTCACCCGATACAATTTAGCCAATCAGATAATATAATAAATTCCATGAAATACAATATAAATGAATTTAAAAATTGAATAACAAATTGAAATCATAAAAACCGTGAATAAACCTTTGAAAAATAAATGGGTTTCATATAAATCTCATTTAATCATAATTGATCTGTTGAAATGAAACAGGTTTTATAACAATCACTTTGACACAATCTTAATCCATCTAGAGAAAGGACGGAGATGGAGTAAATATAAAATATACCCATTAGATAATAATTAAACACCTATTATTTTTTCATTTATGATTGAATATACCATCAATATATTATAAAAACACTTTGGGGGAAAATACCAATTTTCATTTGTAAAATCACATTTCAAAATATTATAATAATCATATAATTTAAAAAAATCCATGAAATATTATAATGGAAAATTTTTAAAACAAAATAAAATATTTCATAATGAAAATAATTTTTTTGGTACAATAAATATAAAATAAAATTAAAAATAAAATTTTAAATCTTCTTTAATAAGAATGGTTTCTTATGAGAAAAGATATCTAATCGAAGAGAGATAAAAAAATTTCTAAAAAATCTCAATTATTATAAGTACGAATGAGTACCAGACTTGTTAATATAAAATGATAATATCATGAATAATCCACGGATAATAAAATTGATACGTTTCATAAAAAAGGATTGTAATTCATTATCATCGAAAGCATAATAAAAACAATCCTGGTAAACAATATGATTGAAAAATAAATATATATCTCCTAGATAACACTAAAACATAAATCCAAAAAAGGAATTTAAATGCATACCATATAATGAGAATAAATAAATTCCGGACACAATATGTTAATGGGGTTCTATTTAAATCACATAGAATAATATGGTTGCATAACACGACATAAATCTGAAAGAATGAAAATAGTGAAAAAATCTTTTATCGTTTTGGTATCATGGAAAATATAAAACCCATGAAATTTTGATCCTTGAATGGGTATTTAAATACTCATATAATTACGGATAATGATAAATAAATACAATAATGGCCATTATATACAGCACAAAACAAAAATAAGTGTTGAAAATTGCATGTATCTGATATACTTATAAGCCATATGTTAAAACCCATATTCTTGAGTCTTATTTATCACAATTATTATTTATCATCATAAATTATAAAATAATGTTAATTATTTATATTATTTATAAAATTATCCTTAGTTATTATTAATTTTATTTAACATATAAAAAGTCATATGTAATTACATAATCAATAAATTTTTAGTCCGATGTTTTGACCATATCTGTCTAATAAGTCAAAACAATTATTTAGTAGGTTGACTATTCTCAAATATGTCCATATTAAAACATACATAGAATAATAATAATGAAATAAATACCATATTACTTCCTAATGTATTTTGTTAAATCAAATATTTAAGGCTCGTAATGAATAATGTAATAATGTTATGATCATAGAGATGTTAAGTCTTAAATATGCATGAGAAATGTTTCCAATTTCTGTAATAATTATAAAAAAGGGGATTTTAAACTATTATCAATTCATAATGATCATTTTATCAAAAATTCATGATATTTAAGTATATATACATATGTATATTATTCTTTTGATTTAAATGAAATCAGACTGCTTCAAGAAGGCAGTATTCGACAAATGCATGAATGACATAATCTGATTTTTAGTGTGTGAAAAAGTAATAATTATTATGATATATTATAGTTATATAATTATAATCATGTCAATAATTAAATAAATAATTAATTTATGTCATATATAATCATTAACATAACATTTAATAACTTCTATGATATACTATAGTGATAAAAGATTCACATCGCTTTGTGAGGTGGGGTTTTATCATATACAAGAGTGATGATTTATTATCCGCTATTCTAGGGAGTTAGAAATGGTTTTATATGATATAATTAATATAGAGGTATATTTATTTTATAAATATCACATATTATCTTTAGATAAATCAATAATCCAAACATTGAGAGGTGGTCAGCGGAAAACAAACGACCTCGATTACTGATGCGATAGTCCGCAATACATGTGAATGATGAGTTCACAACACATTTTATAGAAGAATGTGTTGTGGTAGGTCCTTAAATTAATAAAAAATTAATAATTATATTTAGGTTACAAAAGTTGTTTTATATTCTAATAATAATAATAAATAAAGCGGTGGAGAAATAAATAAAAAAATTCTAGTTGATGAATGCATGATCTTCTTTAGTTAACTCATTTTGGATTGAATGAATGTCCATCTACAAATTCTTTTTTTAATGGTGTGATGTAGATACCTAAGTTTATTGAATTTTTAAATTTTAGCCAAAATTAATTTTTTTTCCAAGGGTGATCATGATGGTAAAATTGTAATTTTCCACTAGCACGCCGTCTCGAATAATTTTTCTGACCATTCTTCTAGTGAATTAATATGGTGTTTACCCATTTATAAAAGAATTGTAGTATTTTGAGAAATTAGAAATTTTGATGATTATATAAAATTTAATTAATTAAATTGAAAATTATTTGGGAAGTTTTGGGAAGCTGTATCTATTTAATAGAGTGTTTGATTGGGATTTTGACACCACGTTTTGTATTTTAAGGGGGGGGGGGTTATGTTTGGTATAAACTCAATGTAGGTTCTGGGACATTGGATGTGTTTCAAAAGGTAAAATTAATTAATTAAATTCTTATCATATTAAATAAATTTATTAAAACGCATTCCCTCATTTTCATGTTCCATCATATTGAAGAATGTTGGGAGGAGATCCTCCTTCTATGTGATTTTTAGAGATAATGGGTAAACAGGGAGGAGATACCACTCAACATTATCTATGGAATACATCTAGATGAGATCAAGCTGCAATAATTTCCATGAGAGGACTTGAAACTGATTCTTTAGCATTTAAACAATCAGGATGGCCAGTTTTTTTGTTTTATTGGCCAATCCCAATATATTATTTTTTATGATTTCATGACTTATCATTATTTCTAATGACCTCATAGGGGTAGATCTATGATTATTTGGGATAAACATTAGTTTATAGAGGTTTAGAGGTGTTTCCCATTAGGATACCCTATATACACGTTGTGTGGTTCTGGGAAAACAGGCCATGTTTTTCTTCCAATTGGGGAAGAACTTTTTATATGTACACTCTATGTACATTATATATACACCGCATATTACTACATGGCCATGTACATGTCCATGAGAAAATGAACATAATTAAGAAATTTTGGAATGTAGACATCGTGTATATTGGGTAAACATTATGTAGTAGTACACAAGAACACCCCAAGATACAATGGACAAGAAAAAGTACATGTATAGGAAAATATATGGGAGTTAATTACATGTAACAAAATATACTTTCCACATACATTTTCCAACATAGATGTTTTCGGTATTTTATTATAGTGAATCCAGAATTTCTATTATGATTATGTGAGTTTTTCAATGTAGATCGTAGTGGTGATATCTATACAGTGTATATACCTCATGTGGATGGTGTATTGAAATATTTAGTTCATCATAAAGATTACCTTCATGATTGGAAATATAATACTCTAGTGGTATGTGTTGTGAGATAGGAGGCCTGGTTGAGGGTTTAGAGTTTAGTGATTGGCCAATCCAGGGTTTGACATAGTGAGTTTCTTGAGGTTTTGTGGATGAATAATTGAAGGTGAGATGTTAGAATTTTCTCTTAGAAGATCATGGTTTTATCTATTTATCAGTTCTAGTGATTCGAGATAAGTGATGTTATAGTTTGGACCATATGTTTGAGGGTTAGATTGGTTGGAACCATTGGGCTTGTATGACTTAATAAGATAGATGTTATAGTTGAGTTCTGATGTGTAGTTCAGTTTCATCAGAGGAAAAATCTTGGTTTTCCATCTTCGATGGTTTTTGATATTGTGAATGTTGGATTCCTTAGTTGGATGATGAGATAGCTTGTGTGGAACAAGTTTTTTTTTGACATGTTGTTGATCAGGTATTTGTTGGAGGCCGCATAGGTCCACATGAGGAAGTGTTTTGTGATAGGAATTTCCTCGATAATTTGGTTTTTATTGGGGATAGAGTGTATATTTACTCTTGAGTCATGTTTCATGGATCCAAGGACAGATGCCAAAATTTATACGTTGTTTAGAGAGAAAAGTATGGGTCTGATTGATAAGAAGGCATTGTGTGGGTACATGTACATGTGTTTTTTGCTTATTTGTGTTTCATGTGACCCAAGATCATATATGAGATTATGTGGATATGTTTTTTCTAACTGAGAAGATGTATATTCAAATGTTTCTATGGATTTGTTCGTTGAGGTTTTGACTTGGTCTATGCCCATTAGGTGATTTTATATGGTTGGGTTCCAACATTATGGAACCATGTTTAATGGTATGATACATGATAGTTGAGAGAGTTATCCATAATATATATAGGTTTCATTTATAATATTCATGAATGAAATTTTGTGACATGAGGCACCAGGTATCGTTATAATACTAAATATTATGTGTTAGACCATGTTTCTAGATGCATTTTGTTTATTTTTTTGGTAAGGTTCCAAACTGATTTTCCATGAATTATTGGTATACCACCATGGTGGATGTGGAACCATGATCTGTAACCATGGTTTTAGTGATGGATTGTGTTCCTAGTAATTTTTTTATACTATCTAGTAAATTAGATGTGGTTTCACTTTTATTTGGTATGGTTCTGAACCTGAGCATATAAACACAAGAGGAATACTTCTAAGATGGTGTTAGATTGAGGACCTGTACACTGATTTTATAATTCATTGTTATATCCAAGACTATAAATCTTGGTAATTTTAGCATGGAATATCAAAAATGGCGTTGGATTTATGATATCCCACCTATAGTTTGGATATATTGATGATTTGGGCACCACTGATGTTATGCATAGATTGTTTCTGGATGGAGTCTCCAAGCCCTAACATTATAATTGTGATTGGATTGAAAGGCTTGATGTTTTTTATTAGTACCAATGGTATGGATTTGTGATTTTTTGTAAGAGACTATTGATTTAGGCATTATTTTTTATGATACATGAGATAAATTTCAGACAAAGGGCATGTCATTGGCAGTGCTTTCATAGAAAATAGAATGATGGGTCGCATTGCTAATCATTAGATGATGTTTGGGTAATGAGAACATGGTATGGGATATACTATAATAGTATCTCGAATGATGGTACTAAAATAGGATGGGGTCTTGTTATTATCATGTTTCGTTGTAGCTTCCATGTCCATAGAGCCGACATGTTGTTTTGAATGAATTATCATTGAAAGAGGCTCAGACATACTCTCGATTGTGATGATGTATGTATGGTCCATCAAAGTGTCAAACCTAAGTATTTATGGGTTTTTATTTATATATATTTGTCATGATTCAAATTGGAATTTCATATTCCATGAGCAGGAAATTATGGAAGTAGTTTATAGGTTCACCATTTGGGTGACCTACTAATATTTAATTCTCACCCTCATATATATACACCTTAGTGTGTGTACTGACATTCTTTATACGTTTTGATTGATCATAAATGCATGGTGGATCCAACTGAGGTCACGAGTTTCATAGTTCAGGTGGAGGCTCATATAGTGTTTATAGGTCGGCATGAAGCATCTTGACGTGGTACTAAAGACCAGGTAGGTGTTAGGGCCCAGAGATGGCAGTCATGGCTATTATATTTACTATTTATTTATTTATATTTTATGTGCGATTGGAACTGTGGTCGATCATAGTTATATATATTACATGTCTCTTTGTACCATTACAACATTTTAATTTAATTACAACATGAATAGTTTATATTTATTTATGTGTTTTCATTAACTATTTTGTAGAGTAGTTATTTATTTACATCTAGCAGTGAACTCTTATATGGGGATATATTTTTCTCATGGTTCCATCAGTATAACCCTACAGATAGTTGGCATCCTCTTGAATATGAGGATGTGTGAATTGGGTATTATGAAGAATCTGATTAGAGCACTGGTTTTGTGGATACTAGTTCGGGACATTACAAAGTGGTATCATAACAGTCACAATAATGAAACATCATAATTTGTAGTTTGATTGTTCTAATATATAAAAATGAATCGGAAAATGTGATGGATACTAGGCTGGTGTGTCACGAACTCATATTCATCATGGATGACCAAGATAAAAAATATATAGATCCATGTTATGGATTTGTTTTTTTTATTATTTTATATTTATTTTACATTGAGTAATGAACATGTTGTTTGGATTTTATGGTTTATGTTTGATTTTTGTGTCTTGGTAAACATACAATAGGCCTATGGGTTGGATTTAACACTTGGAATGTAGAGGAATGAGTTTTACCAGGAATCAAAATACAAACATATGTTTCCCATGATGAAGACCATCGATTGTTTCATTTTGGGGTTTATTTCAAAGGGTATATTTTGTGGATCAATGAAGATATTCTCAATGGGGGATTTTATTGTTGTCTGAATGTTCAACTTGTGTATTGACACTGGTGGTCAATATGGTAAATGTATGGATGTTGAACCATTTAATTTTTTTTTTGAGGTTGATAGGATTTCCGGAATTTCTATATAGTGGTTTTCTGTGACTATTCTTGAAGAGGAAAAAAACCCCAGTTTAAGGTAGTTGGTTTGTGAGAAAAAACATGATAGTTTGTTTCCCTAGAAAAGGATGTTCTGAATAGTCGATGTCATGTGATGATGAAATAGGTGAATGTGAATTCCACATGATTTGTGTACATTTTTAATTTCTCATATAGATATGTGTTTGGTCCTCAGGGACATGGCTTGAGACATTATTGATAGGTATATATGCGATTTCCTAGTGGAATTGTGATGTGACTCCGAAGCATGGATTTAGAGATGCTTGACATTCAAGGGTGACCTATGTGTGGTGGGGGGGGGGGGGGGGGGTTGGTTATGAAATGAATACTTTTTTAATACATGAGTAGTGGATGGATAATTTGGACACATTAAAATGGTTGAGAAATAGAGCATCTATGTTTTAGGTTTAGGCATGATTTATCCTTTTTATATTGAGATGGAGCACTTCTGTTTCAATGATTACACCCACTAGTTTGTTTTGAGATGGTAATGTTAATTTAAGTATCCTTCAATGTAAATGAATGTGTAAGAGAGTTGATCTTGGTGGCTTTGGGATGGATTCATATCACATGAAGTACTAATGTTTTCTTGGTTTGGTATTGTGAGTTGGGTTTTTTTGAGATGTGACTAATTGTAGTCAATGCAGTTTATGTGGTTTAGATATAGAAGGGAGTGTAATTGTTGTGTGATAAAAAACATACAGATAAATGAGATGTAGTTGTGATGAATCATTTTTATTTTTTGATCAGATGATACATAGGTGAACATAAAAGGTGCTAGAGTTGGGATCGAGGCTATGAGAGGTCTATGAATTGTTGTGGGAAAGAAGAGAGGCATGTGGGCAAGGTGACCCGAGGCATTAGGCTAGATCATTTATGTTCTAAAATGGATGTGGTTGTAGTGGTATTCATTATTGAAATCATAATATACTCAAGGTTTTTAGATGATAATTCTATATATCTTCACATAATATTGAGTATTATAAGAGAGAACCAACATCCTACCATAATATAAATATATATTCATGTATTTATAAGGGGCCACCTTAGAGTTTGTTCGCATGGATCACTATGTGTAAATCCTTATGGTGGGTAGCCCACCAATTATTTATAATGGTTGAGGTCCCTATGATGGATCATATATTTAAAAATAACATGGGTGTTTTCCTCAGATGATGGTAATAAGAAATATAAGCTATTTGGTTTTGTTGCTCTGGTTGGAGAAAGAGGGACATATCTAGCTCTAGGGTTAGGATATTATTGGGTCATGAGATGGGTAAAATATATTTTGTTATGAGGTGATAATGAGGTTACTCAAATGGTGGGGAGTACCAGATCACATATGGTGTTGCAACCCTCATGTGGGTTGGGTCTATGATGTAGTGAGGACCATGTCGAGCAAGTTGGTGGATTATTGAGAATGTTTTTGAATGGTGACATCAATGATGGGAAGTGTCAAGGATAAAAATCAGTAGATGTGGGTTGAGTTTTATAGTGCTGAATACAATGAGTATGATGAATAGTTCTAATATATGACAGGATGTATCTTGATGAATGGGTTTTAGTAGGAACATTCTCAGTTTGTTGTTAATGGTGTCAAGTAGTGTTTCGAACTTTGATGGACTATATATAATTTCATCATAGTTCTGAAGTGAATCCTGTTTGGATTCACTGAGTAGATATAAATGAGTTGAGATTGTTTTGATGGCCAGTGGTGGCAAGATGTGTGGATGTAAAATCATTGAGTCTTAATGATGACGAGAAAGATTATGGTGGGGTATTTTTACATAAATGAGTTTCCTTTATTTTGAATTATGAGTTGAAATTTAAATTTTTGTTCTAAGAGTGATCTTCAGAAGAAACAAAATTCATTTTCCATGAGAACATGGTCTTCGATAATCATTCCAACCACTCTATTTGTCTTAGAATTAGGTCTTCAACCTAGGATATGCGGATTTTTTTTGAATATTGAGTTGTTTGGGTTTTTGTAGAATATTTATTATTTAAATAAATTAATATTAAATCATTCGTTAAAATATGGTTTTCTGCATCATTTGAATGGAGTTTTGTATTTATATTATGTGTCCACCATTGTCTTTGGAAGGGGTAGTTTACATCGGAGAGGATTAAACTCGCTTTAGGTTCTGGGACTCGAGACATGTATTAAAATTGGAAATTAAATAATTTTCTTTTTAACAAATTAAATAAATTAACTAAAATGTATCCTCCCTTTGTGGGGGTTCCTACCCATGGAAAAGATGGGGAGGGTCTCCCCAGACTCGTGATGACTGGACCAAGTAGATAATGGGGTGAATATTCCATTGTACATCATCCTTTGTGTATATTGGAACTATATTAAGGTCTAATAGCTTCTAGAAGTGTATTTTGACCTGATGGTTTTGTGTTTACTCCATGAGGTTGGACATTATCAATTTTTTCCCCAATATTCATATATTAGTTTTTTATAAGGTTATTCAACATTATGAAATCTAACAACCCCATGTGTGTGGATATGTGCTTATTTAGGAAAAGACGGTGGTATTGAGAGGTATGTTGGAGTATCCCATTCACAATCCACGTATACACAATCGATGGTTCTTTGTACACACACCATTTTACCATCCCATTTTGGAAATTAATTTTATTGATGTAAATGTTTTTTACAATATGTACACGTCACGTAGTAGTATTTGGCGATGTACTTGGCACTATAGAAATTTACATAGACATGAAATGATTAGAAATTAAACATCATTTACTTTTGGAACATGGAATTTAATTTGGGTACAATCCAATTCATAAAACAATGGTAGATCCCATGTTTCTCTATCCATGTGAAACTACATGCCTAGTAATAAAGAAGATATTACACTTTGTGTACTCTAATTTACATGCCATCTTCCTTTTCCATCAATGAGGTTTTGAGTGGTTTGTTACATTGAAGGAAAAAATTGGCTTGTATGTATAATATTCTGAAGATATTTATACAAAGATGATATTTTTTCGATCTTTTAGAAATATAGAGGTCACCTTGATTATTATTTGGATATATTTATTTATGTAGTAGGATTTTCTTTGATATCCTGATTCTAAAGCATCTAGTGGGTTAGGGTGTGACTATAGTGTCATTGTTGAGGAATGTGAGCTCTATGATTGGACTAGCCTAGGTGTTCCATGATTGTTTTTTAGATTTCATAGAAGAATATTACAAGGTTGAAATTTATTTTTATCTCTTGGAAAATCATAGTATGTACCTGTGTATCTAGAATTGTGGCTAGAGGTTATAGAAGATATGTTTTGGACCCTATTTTTGAGGGTTAAAGTAGTTCGATCAATTAGAGTTGGTTGAAATAGTATAATGGTGGTTATGGCTTTGTGAAATCGTGTTCATGAGTTGTGTCTCAGGGTGTCTCGATGATTATTTAGTGGGATGTTTCTTGACCGAGGAATCATTGGTTTTGTTGATGGTGATGAGATTTCATACGTGTAATGAGTTTTCTTTTATAGTGAGTTGCTGGGATGTTATTGACCATGGATCAGTTGGAGGAAACTCAGAGACTATTGAGGATGTTTATTAGGATATTTAATGCCCCAATGGTTTTGTTGTTACTATGCTTTTGGAGGATTCCTCCACATTATTTCTTGTTTCAAGGATCCAATGATGGATTCCAATGTTTATATGTGTTATTAAGGACAACTTATGCGCTTGATTGATAAGATAAACGAGGGTGGGAGCTTGTACTTATGTAATATGGTTACTGGATTTCCTTGGGACATAATAAGATTTATGAGTGGATGGCTATAATATGTGGTTGGCCGAGATGGAAACAAAGATAACCCTTGTTATGTATTTGTTTGTTGAGGTTGATATCTATCTTATGCCACTGAGAAAATTTCATCTGGTTGGGTTGCCACATTATGGAAATATGTTTCATGGTAAGACACGTAATAGACAATGAAATTGGAAAAATGATCTATATGTATCATTAAACAATATATGTGATTGATATTGAAGGATGTGAGGCTCCATGAATGGTTAATATAAAATAGACATGGTGTTAGATAGAGGCTCAAGACACCAATAGTATAATTATTTTTTTATGCTTCAGATTGATATTTTAAGAATTAATGGTATACCAGCTTGATGGATAGAGTACCAACACTGCAAATCCATTGTCTCAGTGAAGAAATATGGTTTTAGGCATTTTATTTTTCTATTTAGTAGTGTGTTTGTGATGTCACAGATATGTGGAATGTTGCTTGACATGAGGTTATAGGAGCACGAGGCATACAGCTGAGATGGTGTTACACTAAGGATGCAAACACTGAGAGTTGAGTGCATAATGATTCTCTAAGAATTGTTTCCAGGAAATGTGAAAATGGATGTTGGATTGATGCTCCTACTCATTGGGATAAGCCATTATGAGGCTCTGGGAAGAACTAATGTTAGGTATAAATGATTATTATACATAGATTATTGGAACTACTTATATGATTATTAGTTGTTCGATAATCTAACATATCGTTATTGGTTCATATGGTTCGTATATGTGGTTTAGGTATTGGGCTATTCCTATTGGCATTATTTTTTATGATCTGTTAGATAAATAACAGACAGAGAGTATGTGATGGTAGTATATTTATAATAACATGGTTTATGTGTTAAGGTACTTAGTATGAGATTGTGTTTGGATCATTAGGACCTGTTATGTGATGACGTATCATATTATAAATGATTATAAGACTGTTAAAGGATATTTTCATAATAGTATCTGGTTTGGTTTTGGCTGCCATGGTTGTGGAGCCCACTTGTTATTTCGGAAACACAATTATTGATATATGCTCAGGGAAACTCTAAATTGAACCATCGAATTTTTGTTTAATCTAGGTATCATTCCTAAAATCCGATGAATATATATTTTTTATTTTTTTATATTATCATTTGAACAGTCTCTACAAATTTCATGTGAATGCACATATTGTATAAATTTATATGTGCACCGTTCGAGGTGGCCTATTAGCATTTGTTTCTCACCACTGTACATGCACCATAGGTTTAAAATATATAATCATTCACATTTTAGGTTAATCACATATGTAAAATGTATTAGGATGAGGAATCATGTTTCATAGTTTACCTGGATACTTGTGTGGGGATTACGTGTTGGCTGGAGCAGCTCGATAGGGAACTGGGAACTAGATATATATTACATCCTGGAGTAAGAGGTATGTCCTCTTTTATGTACTTTTATGTTTTATATTTTGTATATTTGATCAGCCTAGTATGTAATAGTCACTGTATATACGACATGGTTGTTCAACTTTTTTTTGAAGTTTCATGTTATCACAACAAGTTTAGTTTCAATTTATTTATTCTTTCTCATTATCTATTGTCTATGGTGTTTACTATTTTACAATAGGTTGTGGACTCTAATATGGAGATATTTTCTCCTCCTATATCAACCATTACACCTCATCTACTAGTTATTAGCCTATATTATAAAATTATTAACACATAAGGTCATGTGGAGAACGATAATGTAGCATCGAATTAATGGTTAATAGGACGAGACGATACACAAGACATCTAGGATGAAAATATTGATATTATAAATTGATTTGGGATGCTTTTGTCCGATAGAAATGGAATAATTTGTTTTAATGAGTGAGGGTAATGTGTGAACATTTATAATGGAAATGGAGTGGCATTTTTGAAAATGCTCAAAAATATTCAATGGTGGGATGTCTTCATTAACTCATCAGTTTAAAAATTTAATATAAATGGATGAGATAGATGGTTTTATCAGGAAACAACTATAAAATGAAAAATACATACATATTTTAGTCATTTTGTTCCCTAACACTTTAGTTTTCGTGTTTTTTTCCTTTTGGTTTTTTATTATATTTCTACTAGTTTTTTAACCTATGTAATTTATCAATTAAGAAAAATTAAATTTATAATTATAAGAACATTTATAAAAAATTATTATGATTATTAAATTCATATTATAAAATAAAAATCCCATGTGGTTTGGAAATTAAATTTAATCAAAGAACATGTAATGTTCTAAAACATTCACATTAACCCTATCGGTTCCAACAATGGATTTAATATTTACTTTTCAATATGTTAATCATTAAAAATAAATTGATATATATGTGGACACTTTTTTATATTTATTAATATTTAAATATAACATTGTAGAAGATACGATTCTAATTAATTTTAAAATAATTTATAATATATAATTTAATAAAACATATTATAAATTTCAATTTTGAAATTATTTATATAATTTATATTTAAAAAAATCTAAGGATATAAAGAATTTAAATATATTATGTTCACATATGTGTAGCATGATATATTACTCTATAAAAGTAATTTATTGCAATAATTTATTCAATTTATTGATATATTAATATTTTAGTATCATTAATTAATGACTGTAATTGAGAATGTAATTACTACATTTGTATTTTATTTGAAATTTAATTTATTGTTTCATATAAAATAACTAAATAAAAAATCATCATATAAATAAAATTAAATAAAAAATCATCATATAAAAATAATTTGTCTTTCAAATAGATAAATATAAATGAATATATGTTTTTCCGTATTCTGATGGCTTTAAGGATTTAAAATGGATTCCTTTTTGTCATTTAATTATCTAACAAATTATATGGGTCACATTCATGGAATAGTGTTCTAAAAACACATAAATGTCCATCCTAATGTCATAAGGACAAAAATATCTCCATTAAATAGGGTTTGGGAAAGTGTATAAGTAATTTTCCTCTTAAGTATAAATTTTATTCCTTTCCTAATCTTATTTTTAACATTGAACATTATAATTAAATTTAACTACTTTAATTAATAACTTTGATAAATAATTAATTTTACCATATTATATATTATAAATTATGATTCTTCCAAATATGGAATCCATTTTTCCAAATCCAATTCAAATAAGTTAAAAATTTTAATTTAATATTAATCACATTAACGTGGCGAACAATGAATTTTTATATATTTTATTTTTTAGAAAAAGAGTATTTTATATTAAATAAATAATAATAATATTAATTTTATTACAATAAATTAATATTAAATTATAAATAGTATTTAAATTAAATTATAATCAGTTCTCATTGTGGATTTTATAATTAATTTAAAAAAAGAATCACTAGGCATTTGAAAATAGTTTTTGGAAAAAATTAGTATATATAACCAAAAACAAACTTATACTAAAAAACAATATAAAGATAATAAAAAAGGTAAATGATTAAATATATTTTATTTTACCTAAAAACCTATTAAAAAATATTTAAGAACTGAAATTATTAAATTTAGTATAAAGAAAAATAGTTTACAAAATTCATTATATTTTACTATTTATAGAAAAATAATTATTTTTATAAAGAACCCATGATTTAAAATAAATTAAATTTCGAAATACAAATTCCAATAACTAAGAAAATATTATAAATGTTAATATATAAAATTAAAAAAAGGGATTATAATATTTATTTCATGATATTCAATAAAAATAAGTATTGAATTAAACCTTTTATTGAAGAAAAAAATTAAATTACTAAAAAATAAATAATTATTTAATCAAAATTTGTTTATAATTTATATTGTGTGAGATATATATATATATAACGTAAATACGACTCATAATAAATAATTTAAGGGAATGGTTATTATTTTCATTTCTATCATGGGTTGTTTTTGTTCGGTGTTTCATGTTAAATACTTCATTAATCAAAAAAATAGTGGGGTTTCATGTAATGTAATCTAAAAAAATTGTTTCTTGTAATGAATGTTCAACTTAGAGTTTCATCTACCTTATTACATCAAATATGATTTTATTTTTTTTAAAATATCCATGTGTTACAAAAAAACAATTTATTAATATTAGTAGAATTATTAATAATTTTCCTTCATCTGATACCTATTATAAATTTTGATTCAATGCCTTAATAACATATAAATAACTTCATTATACATATTCAATAATAATATTATAAAAAATAATTTAGTTTATAGATGTATTCACACAATGATAATTCCCTATTCTTATTGGATATATTTAACCTAAAAATTAAAAAATCTTATAAATATATATCAGAAATAGAATGTGATATAGTATTGGATATTAATAAGTAAATAACGATTTTTTGGTTCAGTATTTCTCAAATAATTAGTAATTTAATTAATTAAGATACCACTACTATTTTTAAAAAAACCATCGAATAATGCATTATGTGAATTTCATCTAAATGATCAATTACTTAAACTAAAAAATTTTGATAGTCTAACTTTATAAAATATTCTAAAAAATACATTCTAGTACCTGGTATTATATACGAATTATTAAATTTGGGAGAATAATGAATAAAAACATCGATAATTATGAAAAAATACAAAATGATCAAGATCACACTTATTAGATAATGTAAATAGATAATAAATAACTAATTCACATACAGATAAAAATTATAAATGAATTTATTTTAATGTTGTGTATTAATAAATTTTGTCACTTCTTGATTATTATAATTTTTCGACAAACACGAGTTTAGAGTGCAATCAACTATGTTAGAATTCAAGGTAAGGGCATCATCAACATGATTTTAGGTTCATTGGTTCACAATATTTCATACAAATAATTGTTCTTACTTGGTCTTATATTCCCCTATTTTTCACGTTGTATAATTCTATTCTCTCGATAAATTACATGAGATTATACATTTAAAAAATATTTCATAAAATGTTTTCCAATATATATATATAATGTTGGTAGGAATAAATCTCATTCATATCAAAAAATCTTATATTTTCGGAATATAGTTTTCTTATTAAAATTATTTTCATTAATGAAATCTGTCTATGTATTTTCATTATTATTATTCAAATTTATATTTTCAACTTTTACGAAATGAAATTTCATTAATGATTCTCTAATGTGTTTTTTAAAAAATGTTCTAAAATTAATAACAAATTAATTTCATTCTCTTTTTAGCAATAAAGATTTATTAAATTATTGTTTATTTTATGTCAGGGATATTTTATATGGAAATATTCATTATAATGTTTCATGATTATTCTTTTTTTGTATCAAATATATGTTCTAAAATTAATCTATACTTCATCATTTTTAACAGAATTTACAAAAATATTTTTTAAATCTTCTTGACTATCACTTATTATTACCGAATGGATTGTCTCTCATGATATAATTTATTTATAAAACTATATATGATATTATGTTTTAATTATTATTTTTTAAATTAATATTTTGATTATATTTTGATTTATGATGTTCATATTATGTCATGATCTTTAAAATTTTAGGAAACCCATTATTTTTTCAAGGCGTGTTTATGTTATAATGATTTATTTTTTGTGGCACACATATGTATGGAAGATAAATTTTGGGGTCCTATATAACATTACATTGCAATTAATTACAATTACATATAATTATATAGTCATGAATAGAAATAATGTGTTTTTAAAACATGTTTGGTCATAATGGGGTGACATTTATTTTTTGTCATGGAACTAATGAGTTCATACACATTGTCATGGGCATAATAAGTTCTTTCACATAGTTATTTTCTATTCATATTATTGTAACACATTTACATGTATTTAACAAATTTATCACAAATATATATTATTCATTTAATTTTTTATTAAATTTTATTCTTTCATATTATTCCTTATCATTAATATATTCTAAATATTTATGCAATTAAATAATTGTTTGTTATTATTGTGATGTATTTTAATCCATGTCATAACATACACACTTATATAATGATGTTTTTTGAAGTCATGTTTCCTTCAAATGATTTATAATTATCATATATAATAATAATATCTTATAAAAAGATATTGAAACTTTTATCCTGTTCTCTTTATGTTTATTATCTTATACATTAAGATATTTTAATCACATATGATGTATTTCGAATCACCCATTTATTAAATTTCTAATTCAGAGGCTATAAAAATTATTTTATCAGGTTCTATATCTTTAAATGCATCTATAAAATCATGATAAAATAGAATGTTCAGAATTATGCTAAAATAAGTTGTTAATGAAGTGAATATAAATGGTATTAATCATTTCAGTGCTTGTTTTGTGTGATTTTTTTGAGATATATTATTTTAATAATGAATATAATATAATGATTATTTTTTTTTGCATCATTGGTCACAATATATGGTATTATATAATGGTTTAATTATTTATGTATATTATTTCAGTTATTTTATTGATTAATTAAAAAAATCTTAAGGAAAACTATAAGGATATATTTAAATATATACTTTCAAAATTATGTTCTTTTATTTTATTGATCAAACGGTTTCCACAAAATAACATGTAACTCCATGAATTATTATGCGTTTTAAAAAAAATATAATATTTATTACTTATGTTAAATGACTACGCTATGTTAACAGTGTTTTACACACCACACCATTTTATGATTATGCTACATGCACCACCAGTTTATCTTTTATTAAATGAGACATTGAGTTATAAAAAATCAAAGTTATATTATTATTTTTTGTTATTTAAACATGACTCTTAAAACCATAGTAGTTAGAAATAGAAAATTGAATAGAAATAACTATTTATAAAATATTAAATATAATAGGATTATATTAAAGAATCATATTTGTAATAAAATATATATGATTTTTTGTAAAAACATTATATGTTTCAAATTATTAATTTCTAAAAAAAAATTTATGTATTTTATGTAAAATAATAAAACTATTTTTTTGAATCTTTTAGATATATAAATTCTTATAATTAAATTTATATATTTTTTAGACTGTAAAAATTATTTATGTCGTTTTATGTAAAATAATAAAACTATTTTTTGGAATATTTTAGATATATAAATTGTTATAATTAAATTTATATATTTTTTAGACTGTAAAAATTATTATCTGGTGATGCTTTTAGATTTTTCATAAAATTCTTAATTTTTTATGTATAGTGAAAATAATGAATATTATTTCAAATATACCTTTGTTTAATTTATTAATAAAGGTTATATATATATAAAAATTTTTTTAATTATTATTATTTTAAATTTAAATAAATAAATAATGTTTATATAGTTGAAAACAAATCACAGTAAAATTGGATATAAAAACATTTTAAACTTATGATCTTCATCACTTTAAAAACAAGCCTGCACAATACGTATGCCTCAAAAAATTTTAATTTTTTTTATTGATTATATTATTTGAATTTAGAAATATGGATTGAATATTTTTAATCATCATGATTTATAATTTATAATAATATGAATTTAATTAATGAATAATGTTATTAGTGAAATAAATTATTTATTAATTATAATGATTCTGGTATAAAAAAGATTAACTTTTCATTAGAATTAAAAAATATTGTTTACAAATGATTTAAATCAAGTCCAAACCAAATTTATGAACACATTATCACATTATATTGTATAAGGTTATAATTGGAGTAATTTAGTACAAATTATATTTTTTAAAAACATGATTCAAATCCTGTTTTTTATCAACTTACATGTTTCCCACTCACCTTTCTTGTAAAAAGCCACCCACTATCCCCAAATATTTAATCCATAAAGACTAATTTGTTTAGTAATTAATTACCAAAATAAATTATTTACTTTCATGATCTCATAATTGTGGAATATCTTGGGTGTAAATCCTTCCAAGGAATAAATTCGTTGAAAACAAAAAGGAGATAGCTGATGGGGAGGTACAATTTATCAATGATTGTTTTTTTTATTTCGTACTAAAGTCAATTTAATTATTTTTATAAAAATATTACATAAAATCCTTACTATCTTCCATGTAATTATATTTTTTAATGTTTATGTTGAGAACTACATCCCAATATTCTATAATGTGATGGGTTACAAAATCCTAATTCATTTGTACAGTAGACTACGCCTCATGAACCAGTGTCATATATTTCATTATAACATTTAATGTTAGGTTATAATGAAAACAATAATACATATATATTATAATTATGAATTTAATTATTTTATCATGATTTTTATTTCATATATTCAACATACCATTATGCATTGAATTTTTATAAATACAACACTGTTTCAATTATGTATGACAGACAACCTCCACATGAAGTGATGTGATTTATTCACTATTTAAATGGAATTTTATTAATGATAATAATAAAATAATGTTATATATATGAGATAATTAAATATCTTCAATTATAAATATCCTAACGTTTTGTTTCTATCAATTTGAATAGTAAATGTAAATAGTGTTTAGGTGTACGTACGACCAACCATCTCTATGAATTGAGTATTTAATATTTATTTTTTGTCTTTAATATGTTATTATAAATATATATAAATAAATACAAATTATGATATTTATATCATTGTTATTATCGAAGATATTATAAAATTAGGACTAATTTAGGAAAACCCAAAATATTTCTAATTAATATATTTAAGAAAAAACAAAGTGTTTATTCCCTAGAACGTAACACTATCTTGATGATTATAATAAAATATTAGTATAATGTCATATGTAAACAATATTTGGTATTATATATAGGATTAATGTTATTTCATATATGTGTAATAAACATATATTTTTTATATAAAAGTTTTGATTGATTACAATGACATTCAAGTCTTAAGGTAAGGAAATTATATATCAACATACCTTCTATGTTACAATTGTAATGTATTGAAACTATATTAATTTACAAGGTGTATATACATCCCCTTAAACATATTACATCATGAATATACTTTTAGTCAAACATTATGGTGATTTTAATGTTATTCATTATTGGATATCTTGATTCAACGCTTCCAAAATTATTAGAGTTCATTTCCATAATCTAATCATTTATCGTGATTTATATATTATAATGATTTAATTGATGAAATTTTATGATATAACTCTCAAAAGATAACATGAAATTTATTATCATATGTTTATTCATTACATATACAATTAATGTCGCCTTTTTCCGCGATTTTTATCTTAATATAATTAAGAGAAACATATTTATTAAAATCTGACATTATTTTTCTTTCCTGATGGAAATTGGATTTCATTTTAATGCATGTATTTGAATTTTTTTTCAATGAAGTACAAATAATATTCATTTACTTTTAAAATAAGTTTTTACACATGTACAAAGTATTAAATATTTTTTTTCAATGGAATATTATTTCTGTAATAAACTATTGGTGATATTGATTTTACCACATATATGAACAGAACATTAATTTTAATATGTATAACCTAAATAAAATTTTTATATGTCATTAACTACCATTTATTAAAATATTCCTTTATATTTTTTAAAATTTATAAAAAAGAATTTCCAAAAACATTTAATTTTAAAAAATAGTTTTAAGCAAAAATAATATTTTATTCAAGAAATGTTTTATATAATTCTTTTAAATTTTTTTCTATCTAATATGAAACAAGTTGGAGATACATATTATTTACTAGGAATATTATATAATAATACCATTCACAATGTTTCTCTAAATGGTTAGTTTTTTCATATCATGATTGTTATGAAACATTTTTCCATTCTACAGGTTATTACATTATAAAAATATTATGAACAATACTTATTTTCATAGGTTATACACTGATAAAATGATTATTAAAGACATCTCTTTTACAAAGGTTATGATATGATTAAATATTTATGATACCATTATTATCTCATGGGTAATAGTGTGATTGTTTTTAATGATCTTATGGCACACATAAGTAAGATTTCATTATTTGATGGGAGAGACCTGTATATTCTTCTAATGCATTATAAAAATAATTATATTTCTTGAGAGAGACACAATTGTAATAGGGAGAGATCATAGTTAATAAATAAAGGTTTGGAACGTAAAATGATATAAGTTCAATAATAAATGGATATAATGGGGAGCAAACATTGTCTAGTAAATGGAATTGTTCGTTACGATAATATTGACAACTAGTTTTGACTAATATGGAAATAATTTTTTATGATTATGTGTATGCCAAGAGTTCAAGACTTATGATCTCATTTGATCTTGTTACTTGGTTTACATTTGATTAATTTCTTATGGAACGACAATATTTATTCAATAAATCACTAATTTGATATTTTATATTTTGGGTATGGTTTTATAATGTTATGTAAATGTTTTCCTACCCTCATGTTAATGATATTCGAATCTATATCAACTATTTTCCCTTCTTGAGAATCAAATCAATCTAATTATATTATTTCCATTACTTGTGTTTTGATTATATGTATTATGTACAATATTCCTATGAAGGGTGTTAGATATGAACAACATAAAAGATATAATTCATGTCATGTTAGTACCCGAGTTTATGTTATCATGCATTAAAGGGAACTAAATAACTATGATTATTGGGTGTTTATTTATGTAATGTAATGAATATTCCAAACCAATATTTATTTCCTATTTATTAAATTCTAGTTCATTATATAAAATTATTTTCTTTCTACTAAAATTTTATCTTGGATCCATTATAGATGTAGCTTGGTATAAAATGACAAATATGGTGTGTTCAATGTTAACTCAATCTTGAACTGGTGTACTATAATAAGGCCTAATTATACACCTGGTTTGATACAATGGATAGACATTGGTTAAATAAATTTTCAATTATTAAGCATTATAAATTACTTAAACATATAACTAGTTCATTTAGAAAACTCAACATCGATAACCAATACTGACACTTGAAAATTTATAGGTTTATGTATTCATTTAATTTATATTGTGATCCATATAAGTTTATAGTTTTCTTACATTAAAATTTATTAATTAAATTATACGCATTCCCAATATTCATATAGTAAAGGTAATCAAGGGGACTAGAATGAACCAATTAAAAAATTGGTGAAATGTAAAATGTGAGGATTTACCTAACAATAATCCAATAAGATTGGAGCTAGAATTCATAACTATAATGAAATATACAACTAATTGTCTCATGTTATGTTAAAAAATAATTTTTTTGAGCTATAAAAAACCCATAGAAGGAGAATTTCATTATAATTTCATTAATGGGTTAATATCCAAAGCCTTTATGTATGTTCTATAATCCACATGTATTTTTTTATTGGTTAAATTTTGTGGAAAAATGTATTATATTCATCTAGGATTTCACCACGAGAGATCAATTTATTCCATTTATCATTAAGATGTCGATGTTAACCAATTGTGAAGTATCATTAACATTGCCATTAAAAGGGTGATGAAATATCTTTATAATGTAATCCAATCATGAAAATATTTTTCATTATGAACTTTCCTTTGATAATAAATTTAATTGTAGTGTAATTTATAGAATTAGTGAAAAAAGGATGAATCTATTAGATCTAATAATGAAGATTTCATAACACGTGTAAGGAATGCCATTTGTTGTATCTATGTAACCATAAAAATTAATGTTATTTTCTTTTCAAGAATAATGAATAGCCTTATATGTGATACATACATAAGAAGGATTAGTATATATGTTGAGAATATTCAATTTTTCAATTTTGGTAGAAATGGATTCATGAACCATTGTATATTCAAGAGAAAAAATAATCTAATGTATCTAGTATTTTGTTATGGAAGAAAACATGGTGGAGAGAATTTAAGATGTACAACATGCAATTAATTGTGGATAAATAAAAAAATAAATCACTTCAGGGGTTCAAGGATGCATTTTCTGCGTGTTAATGAATGACTCAAATACTAAAACAATTAATTTTAGGATAAGAGTTCTATAAACACAGAATATGATAAGAATGTCTCAACCAATGGTCCACCAACTGTATAATGGTTTATGTGTAATGAGTTTATTCATTATGTTCATCAATGGACAACCCCAAATAATGATGTAGAAAAATGCATACACTGACCTCCCAAATAAATCAATCAAGGAATTGTAGTGATGTTATCCACCTGAAAAAAAACATGTTAATAAGGTGATACATGTTATACATTATATATTTTATAGATATGTTAATATTTTATTTTATATTAGTTCGTTTAATTATTTTATATCACACAAATTTTCTAAGAATGTGAGATCACAACCCTATGAAATTGATATTGAACAATATTTGAAACACCTGGTTATACCACGATCACATCGATGTAATAGAAATATTCAATGATTAAAATTTTTTGGATGATATTACTTGCATATCAAATTATTTTTTCATTTAGTTCAAAATGACATAATCAAGTGTATGGATTGGATTTCCCATCATACAATACAAGTCAACAATAATGATTAGGCAATATTACCTCATATACCAAGTCATTCTATTATCAAGAATCGGTCAAAGTACTTTTATGAACTATTTACGAAATAAAATTCTATAATATGGTTTATGATGTACAAACCTAGAAAAAATATAATTAAAAATAATAAGGATGATGTTTATATTTGTAACATACATAGTTTATGAGAGTATAATGACATATTTCTAGATAAATGTGTATTCATTCCCCAGATCCTGGGGTTTGGTTTTATTTCATACTAATATGTGGATCCATTCATATATCAAAAATTCATAGAGAATAACTCATATTGAATTTGAAAAATTAATTAAGAAACATATAGATAATAATGAAAAGGTTTTTATATTAAATATTAATCAATTAGATGATATCCTTCCTTCTTTTCCTGCATCAGACAAATATGGGTGGACTGATAAATTTATCATAATTGATTCCTCTGAAGGACCAATGTGTGTTCTTGATCACCATGGGATGGATTCATGCTGCTACATTTAACACAAAAGGAGTTTGGTATATTATCATCCTCAATAGAAAAATTTTAAGGAAAATAAATTGAGTACAAATGTGAATGAAAAAGAATATATTATATGTCACAACAACTACTAAAAAAGTTCACATCTAACAATTGGATAACAATGTCTCAAATTGTATTAAAACTATTGTCAGCAACATGGATTATAAAAAAACACTTGGTTCTATCTCTATATGTCTATATGTCACCTTCATCACAACCCACTAGTAAGAAAACCAGACACGGAGAGTAATCACATACATGATGACCTTCTCTTCATCTGTATCATAAAAAATCAAGGCTATAAAATTCAAATGTCAAAATTATTTTAAGTCTTCTTTATCCCATTAAGATACGACCAAGAATCTATAATTTTTTAAACCACATACATCCACTTGTTAATATTTAAAACATAATTTTAAAACACCATTAATGAAATCATTTTCCATTTCATAAAATGTATTTTGAGTTTCTTTTATTAAAAATGTGTTTTTCAATAATCCGTAGAAATATTTCCCATGATAATTTTAATTATATAAACATATAATCAAATACATTTCAATAATCAATATATATAACAATAGTTGGTGGGGGGGAAATAATTTCATATGATAATACATGACATTTAATATAAAATAATGGTCTTGGGATATATCGAAAATTAGTGTCTATAAAACCAAGCTACTAAGACACTCAAATTGGAGACTAGCTGGGATAAACTGACTTCTATAGTCTTTAAACATTGGTTCCATAGAAATGATATCCCCTAGTCACCATAAAATCAATGGAAACCCAAGTAGTGATATATTTTTTTCTCTATGGATAATATTTTATAGTCCTTCATTATAACCCATGGTCTCCCATATTTTCAATTAAATTGTCAATACATTAATTTTAAACAAGTGTTTAATAATATTTTTTGAAGGAATAACGTAAAAAAATGTTACATAAATATTATCTACGTCACAATCAATTTTAAATCCATGATATATGTTTTTTCAAACGTTTCTACAGTGATCCACAATGCCTTTAATGATTGAAAACCCATTTTAATATTTGAATATTTCATTTAGTAAACTAAAAAATCACATAAAATGTTTCAAATGGGTTCAATGATTACCCCACCTATTGTAAACAAAAAATACCTCTAATATAAGATCCATTATAAATAATAAATTTAATAATCAATAGCAATGGAACGTATCAAATAATATATGGCATTCCATTGGTTATACAATAGGATATGGAAACATACAGTGGAAAGGATGAAAATTCATTATCTTTTTAAGACCGATGATTATAGGATAAGGTATCGAACCATAGAACACCTAGATACACAAGAAAAAACATCACAACTCCATATATATATATATATATATATATATTAGATCCAATGATCTAGTATCGATTGACAAAAATTTTATTGAGAAATACATGATAAATTAATTTATAAGGAATACTTATAATATATTATGAATAAGATAAATCTAATAAATTTGAGGGAATCAATATTTACCATATGGAAGGATTGAACCAAGAGTCTAATTATAGGGCCTTTTATCTGAGGAATATAATGTATGGGACATTATAAAAAATAGGATTATTCAATTATTAATTTGGGTGATGTAATGACACATAATTTTCAAGGAAATTTTTTTCCATAAATTCTTTTGGTTTTTACGAGTGCGCAGTTTCTGACGGCAGCTGATTCAGAGCCCCGGTGTGCCCGGAATAAATTTCTAAAGTTTAGCCCAGGTATGTTCAGTGAACGAGCGAGTGAGTTTTTCTATCTTTTGAACCGGTGCTCGGAATTGAATTCTGAGGGCACCGTTGAAACTATAGCACTGATATTTGCATAAGGAGACCTTTACCGCAGTTGCGTTTTATCAAGAGCAGAAGATAAAATTTCAGGTTTTCTAATGAGTTAAAAAAATATGTTTAACATATCTTTTTTTTACCATTGGAGTTTAAAACTTCCAAGTGGAGGTTAGGGGCGGGGCCCACCACACCCTAACCTCCCTCTAGAGGATTTAACTAGTTGGGGCCCCCACGAGCCCCATCCTTTTCAATCATTTCTAAAACCCCCTCCATAAATTATGTAACACTCCACTCTCCCAACATAAATGCTAGCATTTAACTAACCAATTAATTTGAACAACTCTCATGATATTAATTGGGTTATTTAGAGTATTTGAATTTTGAATTTGATGGAATGAATAATAAAATGACGCCTAAGCATTATTTTATTATTGTTTTGGGGAGCGTTTGGGCTAGAGCCTCGAGACTTCTCCTCCTCCCTCGTCGAAGAATGAAAATAACGTGAAGAACGTGCCAACTCCGATGAAGAACGCACGACGCTTCTTCCTCGGATCCCTTCCCCTCCAACGTGATACTTCTTTGGCGGTTCTTCTTCCTTCCTCTTCTTCGTCAACGGACCGATGCACTAACTCGGAAGTAGAAGCGGGCGACGATCGATGACAACCTCGTCTTCCCTTGTGACGAACGAAGCCGATGTCACCTTCGTCGTCAACTCCCTCGCGACGCCGTTCCGTGACGGTCATCGTTCGATGACGTCTCCTTCTGAACGACGAACAATGTAAGGTAGGGAGTTAGTCCAATTTTATTGAATTAAAATTATGATTATTTCGTCGTTGAGTTTATACGTTGTTTGGGACGATTGCTATCATTATAATGGGAGGAGACCAGACCACACGATCACAGCCGATTCTCCTCCCTTTTTAATCTTCGGTGTTGTTTTGTGAAGGCGGCGCGTTGACGTCGCACCGCGCGGGAACGAATGAATCGCGGCTGGTGCGGGCCACGACGAAGAAGTGTGCCGCTGTCGCGCAGCTCTATTGAATGGAAATGAGGTCGTAGCTGGAGTCAGGCCGCGACGGAGGGGCATGGAATCATCCCGTCATGACGGACGGATTCGCAGCGAATAATGGAAGTGGCAGCCAGAAAAACTGGCCTCCGGGGAGCTCAAAGGGGTGGCCGGAACTCTGGCCACCGGTGTTGGATGGCGCGGGATCGTGGGGTCGTGCGGTGAAAACATGTTTGGCCATGCTGGCTGGCCGTTTCAGGGAGATCCCGGGGGTGTAACCCCTGGCGGTTCACACAATCATGGCACCATAATGGGGCCGCCTTTTCCATAAAAGAGGGGGGGGGTGGCAGCGCCCCCCTCCCTTGGCCGCTCATGTGCAGCGCGCCCGCACTGGCCACCTGGCCGCGCGGGCTGAACCGGCCGCGTTGGACGGGCTGGCCGCGCCGTGCCGGGCAGCGCCCTAGTTGGCCGGACCCGGACCGGGGCAGGGTCGACCCGGTTCAGGCCGGCCCAGGGGTACTGGGCCGGGCCGAACTGGGCCTAGATCCCAAGTTTGTGGACAATTACATTAATATGTCCATAACATGGGCTAAAGAACATTGATTGATGAACCATCAGTTGCAATGCGATTCATAGATGGAGACGGTCATTTCGGTATACTATTCTCAAGGATTCGGAGAAATTTGGATTTGGCCGGGTCGGTTCGAGCACGAAACCAAACTGGCACTCGAAGCGGAAACACTTATATCTTGAGCTCCGGAAGTTCGATTGACATGCCGTCGATGTTTTTGGATTTATCATAGTGAGAAAAACCTTTTGGATTACATTTCTCGAGGTTTGGACTCAGTTGGAGTACGGTTCGGTTGGTTTTGAATTAAAAACCAACCGGGCCCCTGGAACGAAAAATCCAATAACTCTCAGACTATGTGTTAGATTGACACACCATCAGTCGCGTTGAGTTCCTTTTGACGTGATAGAACATTGCGATACATCAAATCTTATCTCCATGATAATTGATGTATCGACCCCATTAGCTCATGGAGCATAACCTCCTGGAACGAGCGTGCTCTGTGCGGTAACCCTAGAGATGGTTAAAATTGCATTTTCTTTTGTACTGGAAATCTTCTTGGGTTCGACACCGAAGTGACTACCAACTCTGTGTGGGTCATGTCCTATGTGGGCCAGCGCTCCGCGACTCTGTGTGGGTCAGTACACACCGACTATATGTGGGTGAAGTCTTGTGTGGGCCATCACTCAGCGACTCTATGTGGGTCAGCGCATACTGACTCTGTGTGGGTCGGGTCCTGTGTGGGACAACGCTCAGTGACTCTGTGCGGGTCAGTGCATACCAACTCTGTGTGGGTCAGGTCCTGTGTGGGCCAGTGCTCAGCGACTCTGTATGGGTCAGCGCAATCCGACAGTGTGTGGGTCAGATCCTATGGGCCAGCGCTCAGCAGTCCCGTGTGGGTCAGCGCATACCGACTCTGTGTGGGTCAGATCCTGTGTGGGTCATTTGCGGGGGTTAGAACCTATTGATCCTTTGTGGGTCCAATATCATTGGTGATCCAGAGGCTACATCTGATTAAGTAATTACTTATTCTATTGTGGATTTAAATTTTGAGTTGAGTCTTGACATTTGGTCCTTATCTTTGATGAGTTGACTTGATATCCTGTGTCGATTTTATTTTACTATTCTATGTGAACTGGGTTGTACTTGAGCTCATGACCGGAGTTGGAAATGATGACTCAGGTATATGTATGGGCATATACCTAAGTAGTGTTTGATGTACTTTGTGATTGTTATCTTTCCTTTGTTGTTATCCATTGTGTATTCTAGGATACCTTCGGGATTCATGGAGTCCCTACTAAGTAGCGTATACTCACCCCTTCATGGGATATGACGGCACTTTGTTGTGTTGGATGCAGACGACGGACAACGTTGATCGAGATAGGAGCTTGTGGAGCAGGACGGTACCTGGAGGTAGATCATTGGGCGAGACGCGCTCGGGAGTGGACTCTTGGAGCTGAGGAGCAGAGGAGGAGATCAGTACCCACACTTCAGGTGGTATTCCAGAGGATAGCTCGGACTAGCTTCTTTACTTTTCTATTGTTGTACTCTATTTCTAGTTGTACTTTACTTTTATGTTGCGTTTGTATATTGGCCCATTTACTTTTCAGTACTTACTTGTACTCACAGTTTACATAGTGATTACTTATGTTTCCTTACTCTGTGGTGTTGGTTTCTTACATAAAGGCATTTCCTTCCCATATTACGCGTTTTACGCCTTTGGTTCTAGTCACCGATCCATGGCCTATGGGAGGTTGGTTTGGGGTAGTTACGGCACGGGCCCCAGGGGATGGGTCGTGACAAATTGGTATCAGAGGAGTTCGGTTCTACCGCAGAACTCAAGAATATGATCTTTCTCTATGTGAAGCAATAGTATTAAGGGCATTAGAGTGTGGTTATCAGTCTAGGGAGTGCAGTGTTGGTGCGGCAGCTGACGTATCAATACACCAGGACCCTGACTTCTTATTTCCGACCCAGTGCACGAAATAATTCATGGAATGTGTGTTTCAAAGGTTTCTTTGTGATTACTTTGTGTCCGTTCACCATGTATACTGTATTGAACATGGATCACCTGTTTCTTTTAAGGATGTCCCCATGACGGTAGCCAGCTAGGGTTTTGAGCTTTGTGTGAGATGACATCCCACCGAGCGACGAGGCCTTGGTGTGGGGCCCTTTTACAGTAGGGGCACCGGCGGAACCTCGACTAGCTGAGCCACCGATGCCACCAGCCCCAGCTGCTGAGAGTGCACGACACCTTAGTGCACTTAATGAGTTTCAACATCAGAGTCCGCTCAGGTTCCGCGGAGATATGGACACTCAAGCAGCAGAGGATTGGCTGGAGGCTGTAGATCGAGTTTTTAAGCTTGTGAGGATAGCAGCTGACCTCATAGTGATATTTGCAGCGAGTCTCCTACCCACGGAAGAAGTTAGATTGTGGAACCTCATGCTCCAGGTCCACAACGTGGCATCCCTTCTTTGGACAGACATCGAGAGCCTCATCCGCTCAGAGTTCGTTCCAGCCACCCTCTGTGCGGTGCACATTTAAGAGATACTACAGATGCGACCGTGTAGAATGATGATAGACCAGTACTCAGAGAGGTTTACAGATCTATCCTGCTACTCTACAGACATGGTACGTGACCCATTCTTCTGGTCCCGTACCTTCGAGTAGGGACTGAGGCATGAGTTCCAAGCATTGATGATTTCCCACAGCATACTGACGCAGGAAGGATTGCTGGAGTGAGCCCTTCTTGTAGAGAGCTTTCTTACTGAACCTACACCAGTAGTGAGACCTACAGCAGGGGATCATGTATCTTAGTTTTCTGCAGGTGGCAGTCGACGGATGACACAGGAGCCCAGGAGGACCCTAACATCAGGATGATGACCTCAAGACACTGGCTCAGAGGTGTAGGGCACACGGTGCAGAGCCAGTCATATAGGGGTCAGACTATGTTATACATGCGGCGGGTAGGACCACATGGCTCGTGACTGCCTGACCCACCGTGTAGAGGAGCAGCAGACGGTAGAGGGACCACCCAGGCAGAGGCAGTGATTTGACCGTGGTGGCCGCAGGGAGAAGGTAGACGAGGTAGAGGAGTTGGCCGATCACTAGTGGGTGGGAGACGCTTTGAGGCACTACAACCACAACCTCTAGGAGGTCCGCCCCGACCATAGGGAGTAGGCGGACAGAGGCAGGCATAGCTTCAGGCAGCTGAGGCCTATGACCATGGCGCACCAGAGATGATTCGACGTACTATCTGTGTATACTCCACCCTTACTGTAGTACTTATAGACATAAGATCCAGACATTCTTTCATTGCTGCTACCCTTGTTCGGAGCTCGGAGATTCCAACGGAGCCGTTGGCTCGATCCTTATGGCTTGAGACACCAAATGGAGCAGACTTGATGACTACGTACTGGTGCCGGTAGTGTGAGCTTACTCTTGGAGGTGATATATTCAGCTGGGATCTTCACGTAGAGGCGTCAAAGCCTTACGATGTCATCTTGTGAATGGATTGTTTATCCACAGTTCATGCTCAGATTGGATGTATTTGGCGCAAGTTACGATGTGTTCGCACTGATGGGAGCATGTTCACCTTCACCGGCAAGAGTGGAGCCTTTGCAGCACAGGATGGACTCATGCAGAGGAGGGGAAAGCCGATCACTCATCAGTTGGCTAGCCTTATCCTAGGAGCTGTTGACGTGCAGAGTCTGAGATTTCCTGTTTTGGTGGATCAGTATGCAGACATTTTTCCTAACGACGTTCCAGGACTACCTCCTCATAGATATGTAGACTTCTACATCGACCTGTGCACAAGGATAACTCTGATATCTACACCAGCATATCGTATGGCACCTGCTGAGCTTCGTGAGCTACGGTTACAGTTGGAGGACTTGCAGGGCAAGGGGTTCATTAGACCCAGTGTTTCACCTTGGGCTTCACCGATTTTGTTCGCTAAGAATGTGGACGGGAGCTTTCGACTGTGTGTCGATTACCATCTCCTGAACTAGGTGACCGTGAGGAACAAGTATCTGCTTTCAAGGATTGACTACCTATTCGATCAGCTCAAGGGAGCATAGTTGTTCTCGAAGATTGACCTCAGGTCAGGCTATCATCATTTCAGAGTTCGAGACGAGGATGTGCAGAAGACGTCATTTAGGTGTCGGTATGGCCACTATGAGTTCTCGGTTATGCCTTTCGGCGTAACCAATACTCCAGAAGTGTTCATGAGTCTCATGATCATGATCTTCCAGCCATACCTCGATTGATTTGTTGTATTCTTCATCGATGACATATTGATCTACTCAACTACTAAGGAGGAGCACACCTACCACATGTGGGTTGTACTGGACACACTCTGAGAGCACCAGCTTTATGGTAAGCTCTAAATGTGTCAGTTTTGGTTACGTGGGGTCCACATCTTGGGGCACATCATTTTTGAGGCAGGAGATGCGGTGGATCCTATGAAGATCAAGGCAGTGCTAGCTTGGGAGCCACCTCGTAGAGTGACGGAGGTGCGGAGTCTCCTAGGACTGGCAGGTTATGAACAGAGATTCGTGCCGGACTTCTCTAGAGTGGCGACACCACTTTCATCTTTGAAAAAGAAGGGGAAACCCTTCGTGTGTTTAGATATATGTCAATAAAGCTTTAAGTAGCTGAGACAGAGGTTGACCAGCGCACCTATATTGAGGATACTGGAGAATGGAGTTGGATATGATGTCTACTACGACGCATCAAAGACTAGACTCAGGTGTGTCCTGATGGAGGACCGGGCAGTGATTGCTTATGGATCATGACAGTTGAGGCCGCATGAGCAGAATTACTCTACGCATGACCTAGATTTAGCAGCAGTAGTCTTCGCTATGAAGACGTTGTGGCACTATCTGATGGGCGATTGCATGTCAGTATTTTTTGACCACCAAAGTCTCAGGTACATCATCTCGCAGAAGGATTGGAACCTCAGACAGCGGCGATAGCTCGAGTTCCTCCAGGATTATGACATTGATATTGTCTATTCTCCAGGGAAGGGGAACGTAGTAGATGATGCTCTCAGCAGAAGGACGGGCATCCAACTACATGGAGAGGCGACAGTGCTGCTAGCCGCTTTGCGGATACCCATTGTGGATAGAGACGGGGAATCCTTCCTTCAGTCACTCACAGTCACTCCCCCACTACATCAGCTGGTCAAAGAGGCGTAGCGTGGAGACATTGACTTTGAGAAGGGGCATGCACAGATTTCCACTAGACAGGCACCAAATGGATTTTCTGTAGGAGGAGAACATGACATCCTTTATATAGGACATACCATGGTACCAGATTCACTAAAAGAGGAGGTTCTGAGAGAGTTTCACACTTCACCTTTGGCGGTACATCCCGGGGTAGTGAAGATGTACCAGGATCTCAGAAGACGGCACTGGTGGCCGGGTATGAAGAAGGTTGTGGCAGAGTTCATTTCTCGATGACTCACCTGCCAGCAGGTGAAGGCAGAGCTCTAGGTACCAGCAGGCTTGGTACATCCCTTGGAGGTCCCGGAGTGGAAGTGGGACTGGATATCTATAGATTTCGTGACTGGACTTCCACGTACTTCTAGAGGACACGACTCCATTTTGGTGATTGTCGACTAACTCACCAAGTCGGCTCACTTCTTACCCATCAGAGAGCAGGGATCAGTGGATAGCATGGGACGCCTCTACATTCAAGAGACCATACGACTTTGGGGTGTTCCATCATCTATCATCTCCGATCGAGATGCTCATTTTACTTCCTTTATTTGGAAGGGGTTTCAGGAGGCATTCGGGACATAGCTACGTTTGAGCACGGCCTTTCACCCTCAGACGGATGGTCAGACGGAAAGGACCATTCAGACTATAGAAGACATGCTCCATGAATGTTTCCTCGACATTGGTCATAACTGGGAGAACCACTTACCCTTGGTGGAGTTTGCGTACAACAACATTTACCACTCCACCATCAAGATGGCACCTTACGAGGCATTGTACGGCTGACCCTACAGATCACCTTTGTGCTGGACCGACCCCAGGGAGTCAGCACTTGTGGGACCAGAGGTGGTCCAGGCGACGACAGAGAAGGTCCAGGTTATCCATGACCGAATGAGGAGAGCCCAGAGCTGACAAAAGTCTTATGCGTACAGGAGGCGGAGACCCCTAGTGTTCGAGGATGGTGACCACATTTTCTTACGGGTCTCACCATGGTGGGGATTAAAAATATTTGGTCGGGGCAGCAAGCTATCTTTGTGCTTCATCGGACCCTTTTAGATTCTCAGCAAGATAGGCGAGTTGGCTTACCACCTAGCTTTACCACCTCAGTTGCACAGGGTGCATGACGTCTTCCACGTATCTCAACTGAGGAGAATCGTGCACGACCCGACGCATATCATCGACCATGGGGATCATGACGTTGATGATGGGGCAACATTTGCGGAGGTCCCAGTGGAGATCGAGGATCGACAGGAGCGGGTCCTATGTGGGTGGTCGATTCCTCTTGTGCACATCATGTGGCCGCACGAGAACCTCCAGAAGAGCACTTGGGAGCAGGAGGCTCAGATGTGTGCTCAATACCACCACTTGTTTCCCTTGTTTTTTATGTATCTTTACGGGGACGTAAAGCCCTGAGGTGGGAGTAATGTAAAGACCCTTAATTTTCATAGATTTTTTTTTATAAATTCTTTTGGTTTTTACTAGTACGCAGTTTCTGACAGCATCTGATTCCGAGGCCCAGTGTGCCCGGAATATATTTCTAAAATTTAGCTCTGGTATGTTCAGTGACCTAGTGAGCGAGTTTTTTCTAACTTTTGAACCGGTGCTCGGAATCTAATTCTGACGGCACCATTGAAACCGTAGCTCCCGTAATTTCTTAAAGATATCTTTACCGCAGTTGCGTTTTATAAAGAGCAGAAGATAAACTTTGGATTTTTCTAATGAGCTAAAAAAATATATGTTTATCATATCTTCTTTTTATCGTTGGAGGTTAAAACCTCAATGTGGTGGTTAGGGGCGGGGCCCGTCACACCCTAACCTCCCTTTGTAGATATAACTAGGTGGGGCCCACACAATCCCCACCGTTTTCATACGTTTCTAAAACCCCCTCCATTAATTATGTAACACTCCACTCTCCCCCCGTAAATGCTAGCACATTACTTAACAATTAATTTGAACAACTCTCATGAAATTAATTGTGTAAGTTAGAGTTTTTGAATTTTAAATTTGTTGGAATGAAGAATAAAATATGGTCTAAGAATTATTTTATTATTGTTTTGGGGAGCGTTGCACAGGAGCCTCGAGACTTCTCCTCCTCCCTCGCCGAAGAACGCGATGAACACAAAGAACACGCCAACTCCGATGAAGAAAGCATGACGCTTCTTCCAAGGAACACTTCCCCTCCGACGAAAGACTTCTTCGAAGGTTCTTCTTCCTTCCTCTTCGTCGTCAAAAGACCGACACACGAACTCGGAAGTAAAAGCGTGTGGCGATCGATGACAACCTCATCTATCCTCGTGACGAACGAAGCCGATGTCACCTTCGTCGTGAACCCCCTCGTGACGCCGTTCCGCGACGGTCATCATTTGACAACGTATCCTTCTGAACGACGAATGACTCAATGTCGGGAGTTAGTCAAATTTTATAGAATTAAAATTGTTATTATTTCTTCATTGAGTTTATACGTTGTTTGGGAAGATTGCTATCATTATAACGGGAGGAGACTGGACCGCACGAACATAGCCAATTATCCTCCCCTTTTAATCTTCGGTGTTGTTTAGCGAATGCTGCGCAGCGCCGTCGCACCGCGCGGGAATGAAAGAATCACGGCCGGTGTGGGCCGTTACGAAGAAGCGTGGAGCCGTCGTGCCACGCCGTTGAATGCAAACAAGGTCGATGCTAGAGTCGGGCCACAGCGGAGGGGCGCCGCATCATCGTGCCACACCGGACGGATTCGCAGTGAGAAATGGAAGTGGTGGCCCGAATAACCGGCTGTCGAGGAGCTCGAAGGGGCGGCCGGAACTCCGGCCGCTGGGGCCGGATGGTGCGGGACTGCGGGGTCCCGTGGCGAGAACCCGGACGACCCTGCTGGCTGACCGTTTCAAGGAGGAGCCAAGGGTGTAACCCCTGGCGGTTCAAACAAGCATAACCCCATAATGGGGTCATCGTTTCCACGAAAGAGGGGGGGGGGGTAGCCCCCCCTCCCTTGGCCCCTCCCCCGCAGCGTGTGCGCGCTGGCCGTGTCGGCTACCCCGCATCGGGCCGGGCCGCACCTGTCGGGTCGGGCCATGCCCGAGTGGTCCGGACCCGGACCCGGGCTGGGTTGACCCTGTTCCGACCGGCCCAGGGGATACTAGCCCGGCCCGGGCCGGTCCCCGACCCCCCGTTTCCGGACAATTCCATACAAATGTCCATAAGATGGGCTACAGAACTCTGATTGAAGAACCGTCAGTTGTGATGCGATCCTTGGACCGAGACGGTCGTTTTAGTCTACTATAACTAAGATTTCGTAGAACATTGGGTTCGTCCGGGTTGGTTCGAGCACGAAACCAACCTGTACCTCAGAGCGAAAACACTTATATCTTCAGCTCCGGACATCTGATTGATGTGTCGTCAACTTTGTTGGATTCCTCTTAGTGAGACGGACCTTTTACTTACTCCGATCGAGGTTTGGATGCAGTTGGAGTACGGTCGGGTTGTTTTTGACTTAAAAACCAACCGATCCCCTGTAACGGAAAAGCCAATAACTCTCAGACCAGGCGTCTGATTGACGCATCGTCCGGCGCCTTGAGTTCCTTTTGATGTGATAGAACATTGCGATACATAAACATTGATCTATGTGACAGTTGATGAATCGAACTCTTTAGCTAGTGGAGCGAACCCTCCCAGAACCAGCATGATGTGTGCGAAAACCCTAGAGCTTGTTGTGACTGCATCGACATCTGTATTGGAATTCTTCGTGGGTTCGACGATGACGTCGACTACCGACTCTGTGTTGGTCAGGTCTTGTGTGGGCCTGCGCTGAGCAACTCTATGTGGGTTAGCACATCTTAACTCTATGTGGGTCAGGTCCTGTGTGGGCCAGCGCTCAGCGCCTATGTGTGTGTTAGCACATACCGACTCTTTGTGGATCAGGTCTTGTGTGGGTCAGCGCTCAGCGACTCTGTGTGGGTCAGCGCATACCGACCCTGTGTGGGTCAGGTCCTGTGTGGGCCAGCGCTCATCAAGTCTTTGTGGGTCAGCACATACTGACTCTGTATGGGTCAGATCCTGTGTGAGCCAGCGCTCGGCAATCTCGTGTGGGTCAGCGCATACCGACTCTGTGTGGGTCAAATCTTGTGTTGGTCATTGCAGGGGTTAGTACCTATTGATCCTTTGTGGGTCCAACAGCATAGATGGTCCAGATGCTACATCTGATCATCTAATTACTTCTTCTATTGTGGCATACCAGTGTGAGATGAGTATTGAGTTTCGGTCCTTATCTTCGATGAGTAGAGTTGATATCCTGTGTGGATTTTGTTTTACTGTTCTGTGTGGACTGGGTTGTACTTGTGCTCATGAGCGGAGCTGGAAATGATTACTTAGGTATATGTATGGGAATATACCTAAGTAGTGTTGGTTGTTACTTTGTGATTTTTATCTTTCGTTTGTGGTTATCCTTTGTGGATTCTGGGATACCTTCGGGAGTCTCGGGGTCCCAACTGAGTAGCGTATACTCACCCCTGTAGTGATATGCCCGCACTTCGTTGCGTTGGATGCTGACGACAAACAGCTTAGACCGAGGTAGGAGCTCGTGAAGCTGGATGGTACGTGGAAGTAGATCACTGGATGAGACACGCTTGGAGTGGACAACTGGAGCTGAGGAGTAGAGGAGGATATCTGTACCCACCCTTCAGGTGGGATTCCAGAGGACGGCTCGGACTAGCTACTTTACTTTTCTATTATTGTAATCTCTATCCAGATGTACTTTACATTCAGTTTGGGTTTTTATACTGGACCATTTACTTTTCCGCACTTACTTTTACACCCATTTAACTTAGTGATTACTTTTGTTTTCTTACTCTGTGGTGTTGTTTTCTTACATAAAGGCTATGACTTTCCCAAATTACAAGTTTTATGCCTCTAGTGCTTGTCGCCAACACCTGTCCTATGGGTGGTGGGCTTGGGTTAGTAATAACACGGGCCTCGGGGGACGAGTCCTGACAGGTGAAAATTACCTGTACACGATTATTAATATGCATCTTTAATAATGAAAACAATGAGTTAGTGGAAGCCTAATGACTGGATAGTGGAACATGCAATCATAAATTGGTGTTTTCAAAACACACTTGTTATCCTGTGAATTTTATCAGATATACGGTGTCCTCAAACATACACAATCAAGATAAAAAACCTCTCCTATCAAATGAGAGACCCAACTATCATAATTCAAAAAGATAAATGGATACATAAAAGGTTCATTATACCAATGAATGATTGGTATCCCTACCATAAGAACTTTTTGACCCTATAATGATATAATCTCATGATGTTGTCAAAAGATAAGGACACTCTTGCATCATCATGACATCAATTCCCAATGTATCATAAATGTCTCTACTACATTTATATCTCATATGAACAAATGAGATCACCTAGACCTGATATAAACTTATTTTTGTGGTATACTATCTGAATAAGCCTTTTAACCATAAAGGGTTCTTTTTCAGAATCAACATATTCTGACTCCAACACAAAAGACATTTTTTGTTGATGTTTCCACTATTTGGAAACGTAGAACACATTTACTATAAAGGAAAATTTCATGATAAGATCTAATGATTATACACCTTATTGAGCCTCTCTAAAATCCTTAATTATTGTTAAATTTGCTTATTAACATAGAATCAAATCCTCAACCTTGTCGAACCTTTTACAAACCCCAATCCCCTACCTCAAAGTCCATAAAATGTTGACACTAGTTAACATATTATTTTTTTGAATATATAAGGGATTTATTACTTATATATTGTCAAATTATATATATATTTTGTCCCATGAATTATTCTCAACCCAACCATGGACTGTTCATCTACCTATTACCAACGAAGAGGCTACTTACAAGGTCTCCCAAAGAAAATATCAAATAATGATATCTAAATGAAATCATAATATCAATTTTTAAAGGAATAATATAATATGGGAAATTGATTCACCCATTATCCATAAATTTCAAGACACATTCCATAATAATGTCATTAATAATTTGTATAGATCTCCCATACTAGCTACCCATATATGGGTGATAATTCATGCTCAAATCCAAATGGTTTCCCATCACTATATGAATTCTATACTGAGACAGTGATAAAAAGTGGTGTTCTCTATAATAATGAAATCTAATATAAAAACATGTATAATTTCAACATCCCATGTGAATAATTCCATGAAATACAATACATTTTTGATATCATGATATATTTTACATGTGTTGATTTCAAGAGGGGATCTATAATCACCAATATCTCATACGTACAACAAGGAGAATATGGTATCTGAATTTTAATGACCAAGGATATATTATTTCATTTCCTCATGGGAATAGATAATGTTTGTAAAAACCATAGATATTCTATCACTATTCATTGATTACCTAAAATATAAGGCACTATGATGTAAGACATTGAATCAATCTTCTCATTCCTAGACACCAAAAATTATATTGCATGACATTGTATATATTTCTAGCTCTAGAGTCTACACAATGACCAGATCGATGTATATTACCCATAAAATCATTCATAATGTCTATCAAAAAAACTATTATTCCTCCCATGAAAAAATCAATAATGAGACTAAGAATAATCAACTGATTTTTACCCACTATAAATATTTCTTCTAAAACACTACTACTCTAAATCCTTAGGTTTTCAAAGTATAAATATATCATCAAAAATTGTTGTAGCCAAAGAAAAATAATGGTATACAATTATAACATATCTTCAAAAAAAATTCTTCCCAGTAAACAAACACAACACAAACGACTCTTCAACAAATCATTTCACATCTTGATTTAGTATTGTACAACAAAATGCATTTTTGACTAGAGTTCATTAGATTTTGGTATATGAAATATCCAAATTGAATGTACAAATAAATTTTTAACTATTTATTTTTATTGGTTGAGATACATTTTGTTGAGGATATAATTTATTATTTTGTGGGAATAATACACATAAACCACAACCCAAATTTGTAGTGTCCCCAAGTATTAATTGCATTAAAAATTATAAATTACTTGATATAATAAATGGGATAGTAATTTTAATTACTGTGTAAATGGAATGATCAAGAAGCAATGATATTTATTCCATGAATAAAAACATAACCAAAACCATTCTTATGTAATCAATGTTGATAAAACCATTATTAAAAATAAGGGGAAGAATGCGGACTAGAGCTATATTCAACCTAACATTCAACTCCTCTAATGATTTATAGAACTGATTTAACTAAATAATTCTTACCTTATTATTGGTTAACTCTATCATATGAGAAGAAATATTGTATAATTATCCAAAATAAAACCCATATTTACCCGGTAACATAAAAAACATTATTTATCAAACACATTTATATGAATCTCTCACTACATTACTGCTCGTTACATTTTATTATCTGATGAGACACGTTGTAGTAAAAACGATAGATCCCAAAAATTTCACATATTTAATCAAAAAATAAATCAAGGATAAAATTATTCATAGGTTATTTTATCTCCGGATTACGAGGATAATATTTATATAACTTTTATGATCCTAGTCAAATCTGGAATAAACATAAATATCATCTATAAACATAACCATAATGGAATACAATAACTAGTGAGATATTATGTTCATATATACCATAAACAAATATGATAATTATTAGTAATAAATGGAATATCCAAATACTAATGATTTTGAAACCTACTATTTCACACTATTATAAGAATATCATCCATTTAAATCTTTTTATTATGGTACTCCAATCGTAGATAAATATTTATAAATCACAAAACCACTATATTCTCATCGAAATGGTAATCAATATTAGATAAGAGATATTTTTTCTTTATAGTTCCATTGTTCAGTTTTTGGAAATCCAAAAAATTTAAATAATCCTCTACACCATCATTAAAAATTTCAAATGGGATACCCAAGGTGAAACACCATGGAAAATTAATACATTATCCTCATGAAACAAAATATGATCCTTCAGTTCTTTTACTTAAATGTAAAAATTTTAGTATGAATGTAATGAAATTAGTCCCATACCTAAATGTTGTTCTATTTAAAATTAGTCTACCATATGGGGCCTTAACCAATTGATATCATCACGAATAACATTGGGATAATCACACAGTATTGTAACGCATTTCAAATTTGTTTTGATGATTAAATCGGGATCCTAATTCGAACATGTCTAAGGTTGTTTAATGTGTTCTTCTGGTGTTGTAGTTTTTATTATTTGTAAGAAGGAATTATCCCAAAATATAACTTCCAAACTAGTTCAATGTGAATTTCTTAATGTGTTTAGAACAGTAAAATATTGACTGGAAGGTAAAATTTTACAAAACCACAATAGATACATAATTACCATTAGCAACATAGTGATGAAAAATATACAACTAGTTATAGAAAACAGCGTTTAATGGTTCTCTTATATCCCCACATCTAATTAGTTGAGGCTAATTGGTATCCAATGTTATCGAGATATAATATTGTATTAGGTATTAAAAATTGTAAAGAAGATTATATTTTGGGTCTTAAATTGAATGGCTCCTGTTATTTTATCTCAACATCGAAAGGAACTATAAAATGATATTAAGGTATCATCAGATAAAATTCTATATCCATTAAATAAATTTTATTACACTCTAATTCTCCCATATTAAAACATTCATCCAATTATATCAGGATATCCCATGAGTTTATTGTTTACAACACAATCTATTCAAGGGGAGAACACAATTTCATCAGTGGAAGATATAAATCAAACAAATTGATAAAGGTGTGTTTTTCAATGAATTCTTCTTAAGATCCAAAAACATTCTGGTTTTATATTCTAGTTCATTTTTTTCTCATCCCATATAGATCACTTTGAATAACACCTTTTCTCTCACTTTTTATCATTATCTCCTTTAATTGTTATCTAGATATAATTGTATAAAGAAATATTCATGAAAATGTATTATAGTAGGTTCCTCGATCCAATAAATCTAAGTGTTTTGTTCTATTAGTTTTCATTCAAACAAGGTGGGTTATAAAATATTACATCAAGATCATTATACAGGGAATTATATATATATTTTACATTAGGAACTATTTTGAAAAACTAATAATAAATTTAAAATGTCTAATTATTTTTAATTTTTAATTACTGAAATTATTTCACAAAATTTCTTTGTACTAATCCCCATTATTCTTCACATTGATATATATATTTATTTCATTTTTTCATCATATATTTTGTAGAATTTATTTATTTATATTATTTTAGTATAATAATATAAATTCACACCAAAAGTACGAATTGTCCATCCTAAAATTTATTATTAAATTAATAACATTTATCATTCTTTAAAAAATAAATTTTAAAATATTTTTTACCTTGAAACAATCAACATGTATCATAGGTAGAAACTAATTATATTTCAAGTATTGTTAAATATTATTATATTATAAATTTGGATTCTATTTTCATATCATAACCAATTTTCGATGTTTTATTTTATTATTGAATTTACTTATTATTCCCATTCACCATTATCTTACACTTAAAATTACTCATTTTGTAAAAATTGAATGCCTACATTTTATTGAAGTGTTTATTTTTACATTTGGGAAATGGTAAAGACGTATTATATTCCAACTAATAAATTTTTACAATTATGTGATTTTGAATATATTCAGAGCTTTTATATCAATATCTCTAAAATTAATTTCGTTTATTTGAATTATGATAGTATATGAGTTTAATAAAATATCTACTTCTAAAAAAATAACAAAATAATTTTTTATAAATAATTCATTAATCGAACAATAATGTAAAATAAATTTGTTATCTATATATTCTCAGGATTTTGAAAATATTACTATGAAAGAAAATGAGGTTTTTGATAGCATGTTTACATATTTCATTAACACATACAATATTATAGAATATATCAGTGACGTTTTTCCCCACAGAAATGCTCATAAAGAAAATCCTATAAGGTTTACTTATTTTTGGTCTCCCAATGAAATTAAGACCCATGAATCCAAGGAAATTAAAAATATGCCTTATAATGAACTCACCAGATTACTTAAGATAGATAAATTTTTGATGAATAACCAAGAGGTAAAAAAATTGAATTTAATAAAACCATGTGAGATATTACATTCAATGTAATTGAAGATAATAATAAATCTTAATGTTACACCAATGATGATTTTAGTCAATTAAAACCGTTAAAAAATCAAAACAATTAAAATATAAAAATTATCTCAATGTTTGAAAAATAATGATAAAATATAAAAATCCATTCTAGTGTGACATAATTTCATTAAAAAGGGTAATACAAGACAAAAATGTCTGATTTATAAAAGGAAGATGAACAAATGAATGGTGAGAATGTTCTTAATGTTATTACATAGTGGGATAATGATGATTCAATGGGAAAATTCACCTTACTCAAATCATGTAAAAAATCTATCCCGGTACATCTCAGTGCAGATAACCATGTTTGTATTCCATCTACCCACTCTCCTACTTATTCTCATCTATTTTATTAAAATTCATATTTTTAATTTCCATTAAATTTTAGTATCATTAAAAATGATTATGATAATGGTACAAAATCATTCTTAAATATTCATTATGATTTTATAAATCATAATAATAAACATAAACATGTTTTAAATGGAAATGATGTCATTTATAATGGAAATTATGATATTAAACAATGAAAATAACATTGATGTTTTAAAAATTTAATTCTTATATCTAATAATATATCTTTTAAAATTATTCCAAGGTGAAAAAAATTTAATGTGACCTTTGGTTGTTAATTCATCAAATGAAATAATTATTTTTTTCAATTAATATTTAAAATTTATCAATATCACTACAATTTTTAATGATGATTCTCAAAATAAACATTACAATTATTTTCATAAATACAATAATATTATATAATAATTAATTGAAAAAATGAATGATATAAATTTCCTAAACAAATCCAATTTTCATACAATATTTCAATAAAAATGTATTCATGTTTGTGTTATCCAGTCTTCATTTAAAAATGTTAATGTACCTAAATGATGTTTTTTTATACGAAGACAAAACGCTGTTTATTTATAAGAAATAAATTCATTTTCATTTTTTTCCTTTTATATATTCAAAATTATTTTCCAATACCTTAATAAATTCTATATAATATTATTGTACATTTTTATAGTGATATAATAAGATAAAAAATCTCTTTTATAGCCACACTCGCACAAAGATTGTTTTATATTCTTATATGGTATGTTTAAACAACAACATTAATAAAATATTTCTATGAAATATAAAATTAATATCATAATATATTATATAATTTTTCAATTAAATATTTTTTTGGTACTTGATTGATAATATAAATTTGTAACATATTTACTACGATACCAATGATCATTTATTAAAAATCACTAAAAAATAATTTCTTCAATTTCATATTCATGAATTGTAACTAAAACACCATAAGAATAAAACTATAAATATATAAACTATTCTACAATCATATTTATGGTATATTTTTTGATATGTCAATGATGATATTTTCAGAGAATAATGAAGAAACAAACTACTAACTCTTATACTTGTCCAAAAAGTTCGTGGTTACCCATAACTGATATTGAAAATTGATAATAAGTAAATAATATATCTTTAAGGAATTATTAAATATGATGCTTATAAAATTTTATGGATATGAATATTTTAATGAAATAGATTATTAATATTATTTAATTTTTTACTTTTAAATTGAGTTTGACCAACTTTGTTATTATTTAGAATGAGGGTTTAATCGACTAAATATCTGATTCAATGGGTCATAATAATTATTACATATAATAATAATGTTTTAAATAATCATATAATAAATCTATATAATATTATTTCTACTAATGTTATATTTATAAATTAATTTTTATCACAATTTAAATTTTATATTATAAAACATTTTACAAGATAAAATTTAAAATGAGAAAAAATTACACTTATTTAATCCTATGAATCATATTCTCCATGCCTATGTTTTTCTTATAAAAAACAATCTCCTTAATGAAATACAATTATTTATTGTATTTTATATTATTAATTTTTTTTACATATATTATTACATTAAATCATTTCAATGATTCTCTAATGTGGTTTTATAAAAAACCACAAAAAATAATAATAATGTCATTTCAATCATTATTAACCACTTAACAATTATTATCTTATTTTATAGTTTAGATTCATGAGTCTATTATTTCATTATATATAAATTTATGTTTTCAAAATTTTGCTTTTTTGGTGAAATTTTTTTTGGATGTAATTTATAATTCAACATTCACATCATTTTTTAAAACATTTTGTTAATAATATTTTTTTTCATTTCTGTTTTACACAAATGTTTATCTCTTATGAAGTAATATTTTTATTACCATAAATATGTTATTATGATATTATTTAATTTGATGAATTAATATTTTTATATACTATGATTTCTTATGTTCAGGTTATTTTTATTATCAAAATATTTAGAAACCCATTATTTTTTATTTATTTATTAAGATATGATGATTGATTGTAAGTGGCACACATCTATATAGATGATAATTATTGGGGTCCTATATAACACTAAAATTTATATCAATTTATTTATATCTAATGTTATAAATATATTTGGAGATAATGAGTTTTTTCACACATGCATGGGAATAATTGGTTTATCCAAATTTTAAGCATGAAAATAATGAGTTCATTCCAATAGAGATGAGAATAATGAGTTTCCACAAAAATAAATTCATAATATTATAGTTTGGTCAAAGATATAAATGTTTTATCATGTTATTCTAAATTTTTAATATGATTTTAATTTTCATATATTTTAATTATTTCATGATGCACCTTATTTTAAAATTATTCCACAAAATTATGCCATTCTCACATTTTTTATGATTATTTTGATATATTTTGTGCCATGTAATATCACATAGGCTTAATAAGTTTTTTATTTTATAATTTTATAACATGTTTTAGGACTTTCATCAATAAATATATGATATTTTATTAAATATTTTTCCAATTACTCAAGTTAACCTTCATTTTAATGATAAAATACATTATAATATTTTCATCCATTACTGAGTATCTGACCTCAATAATTTCTTATGTTTCAAATTTCCAGATTATATATATAATTTAATAACTAATAATGTATAGTAAATTGTCCATGGAAGAGTTGTTAAGTGGAAATATTCAGAATCATTGTAAAATAAGATATTCATGGAGCTAATCACAATGAAACAAAAAAATCGGTCATCGATTTCTGAAACCATCATTGAGTTGCAATACTAATATCATGAAAATAATGTATTATTTATATAATGTCCAGCTTCTGTAACTTTGGATAATTTGTGTTGGAGTATAAATAGTGATAAATAAAGAAGGTAATAGTAGCTATTTTAAAATGAAATGGAAATCATTTTACAACATAGGATGTCAATAACCTCATCTTATTTGGATTATTTATGTTTTATGTGAAACAATTTTCTATTTAATTCATAGTATATAAATGAATGGATTTTTCAATGAAATATTTTAAATGGCGGTGTAATGGATGAAAATTAGAATCCCTAATGGGAGAGATATTGTTAATATAAAATGTTGGAGAAAAATAATCTTTACTAATAATAAAAAAATTGGGATATTAGAGTAAGATATGTAATATCATATTTGATGATGGAAGTTAAGTTATATAATTATAAGATAAATTTTATGATAAATTTTCAAAATAATCTAAAGGTGTATATTTTTGAATCCAAGAGTTTATATATATTATTTTTTATAAAAATATATTTTCTATTAGGAAGGGAATTATTTGATTTATTGTTTAGAGTTATTAAGTAGTCATAAATGGTATAGAAAATTTATGTTTGGTACATAAATAATTTATTAAATTTCCAATGAGTGATTTAAATTTTTGAAAAGTAAGAAATATTGGTAGCGACAAAAAAATTTGATACAACAAATGCATGTATGATAAAGCATCCAAGAACCCATTAATGTGAGAGTCCTTGTTCACATCCACATAGTGTACTGAGATAAACTATTGTCCGTTCCCTAAATGAGTTGGTAAATGTTTTGGATATATGGGATGCCACACCGGGAGGATCAAATAAACTATCTATGGAAGCATGAGTAGACCTCAATATCAGGATGGCCCCAATGGGTTTTCATATCAATATAGAGGAGTGATCAAACTTATTAAGTAGTTACCTCAAAACGATATATTAAATGTGGTAAAAACATTAATGAAATCAATATTAATCCATTTAATAATGTGATTGAATATGATTCATTAATGTAATTATAGCACAATGACCTTTTTCTATAATATCGATTTATGTTATTTGTATGAATGTAGACATTAAACTGAGCCTGAAATGGTGTTTCTAAGCCCATTAGAGTAATGTTATTTATTATATGATATCACAGTAATATAATGAAATATTAGAAAATATTAAGATACAACAATGAATTAAAATTCTATGAATTACCATACTAATATGGGTGAGATTCATATAAAGTTCATAGTAATCTTTTAATGCATTCAAATGCCTCAAAATTGTGAAAACCATTGATTGTGTAAGTGTTTGAAAGTTTCAGAATGAATAAGGGAACATTTGATGTTTGTTTAAATTATTTATATATTTGATTTGAATTTTTTTCATATGATATGATGAAAACATGAAGTGGAAACGAGAAAACAAGAAACCACATATTGAATACATGATGATAAAATATACAAGACTGGTTCGTTTTTTTGAAAGTATGCTTATTTTATAGAACAATGGAAAAGAATGGAGATGACTTCAATATTAGAAATCTCATGTGGAGTGATGGGGTCCCTAATATTTTCATAAGTGGAAATATATGACTTCCATAATTTTATGGGGAATTAGTGTCGTACAAAAGGAATATGAATACATATAAATGTAATATTTGTGTTGGATGGTAAGAAAACATGGAATATTGAGATCATTATTATAAGGGTAAAAATACAATGATTAATCAAAATAGATACACTCTGTTTTCATAGAGAAATAATAAGGCCCATGCAAAAAGTCTTCATTATCGTAAGGAATGATAACTTCTTGAAAAATAATAAGAATAGTGTTTAGAGAAGTTACCAATTATTTCATGTGAATAGAAAAATTAATTATGTTTAAACTCAATTATATATGCCCATGTAATTCATGACTAGTGAAAAATCAATGAAATATGTTTTCCATAAAATATAGTTGGGAAGATGTTTTTTTGAAAGACATAGTGAATCACGTTTTGGAAAATTTAATTTCACAATGATGTTTTGAAAATTAAAAAAAAATAAAATTGGTATATTTTTTACGAAATAATGAGAGAGGAATTAGTTTAAATACATGATTCAATATAGGACGAAATTAGGAAAAATCCTAGATTAAAAAAATATTGCAGGTAGAAAAAATGTAAAACTAATTTTTATATCAAGTTCAGTTCAATAGTGGTATTTGATAATAAATTATGTGTTTTATTAATTTATTAGCCCATTAAATGAGTACTAAATTTGTTAATTAAAATATTGTAATAATCATCTTTTAAAAATAATTATAGTTTTAGTATGAGAAAAAACAAAAACTTATATATCATTTATATGTTTTTTAGTTTATATAGATTAAATATGTTGGTGGGGAGCACATTCAAGTTAATAGTTTATCTATATAAATATAGAAATTAAATTATTACATTATTACATTTTTTAATTGGATGATGATCTGAATTTTATAAACTAATCTAATAATTCAATGAAATTATATCAAAAGTGGATAATAATTAGTGGTTTTAGTGTGAGGAGTGGATGAGTCTAAAATATTGTGATGGTAGTGTTTGGAAAATATGGTGTCTTTTTTTTTGAATCAATATATTCATATAAGAATATAAACACAATGTTTATTTTCACATAAATGAGTCTCCAATTCCTTCTACTTTGAAATTTCCCATTGTGTTGTATGTAGTAAAATACTTTTTTTTTCATTCCATGCTTTATTTATAAATTTTACTTAATTATAGCGATTGAAACAATAAGAGTTTTATGAGGAACCCCATTTTTTCAAACCCTAGAACATTATTTTATCATAATAAAACTAATAATTTTTGTTCTATATCAAAATTAACATATTATCTTTGAATCAAAGGTGAAAAAAGTTGTATTAGAAATTAAATATTCTTTCTTGGTGTACCAACATTTACATTTTTATATGATGATGTATTGATTATATATATATATATATATATTTATAGGACATTCCTCTCAAAATAGAAATACAATAGATCAATAGAGAATGTTATGTAAGATATGTCTATAGTAGAATAATCTGAATAGAGTTATTAAACATGAATAAGAACATAAATGTGATATTGATTAATGAGGTATTCATTATAAGGGAAACCACAAGATTAGAGGACCGTTGAAATGGTCATATCATTATATTGATTTACTCAAGGGTTAATTATATTTAATGATTGTTGACAACCATTTGAAAACTCACAATAATGCATTATTGAATTAAAAATTAGGTGAATAATATATTGTGATTAAGTGTTTGAGTGATTCTATTGTATAATTAAATTATTTTATTTAATATCTTCATAAAGAAGATGTTTTATATAAAAGGATTATTGGTTTGGATCTCGTATAAGATAAGCCATTTCAAGGAAAGTCATTCTGATTCCACATAAATGATGAATAGTCATATATAAATGATTAAGAAACTAAAGAAGGAGTGTTGTCATAAGGATCATATAAATTGAATATGGGATTATCTTCATAAATAATCCAAATATATAGATAATTGAACAATGAATTTTTTTTCTAATTATAAAAAATGACTTACATGGGTTGTCATTGAGAATGATGTTGATAGGGTTATTAATCCTATAATTGAAAATGGATGAATACAATATTAGTGAAGATTAAGGATCAATAATGAATCATCAAAAAAATTTATAAGTGTTGGATAATTGATGTTGAAAATTGAATCCATGAATTTGAAACTATATGTAAAGGAAAAAATAATTATCAAAATTGTTTGTTCTTCAAAATATTTATAATAATAAATTAAAAATATGGTGTTGTTTAACATGGTGTATGATTTTGAACAATAAACTGTAAAATATTAATAATGTTTACTCTAAATAAAAAGTTTTCATTTTAATAATATGTATAATATACTAATTATATAATTAAAAAAAATAATTCGGATATGTTGAGTCATAGAGAAATAGTAAGGAGTATTATTTAACCCAATGTCTTGATATAACATGTAAATTATGAATAATGATTGATATATTATTATATAAACAAAACAAGGAGGAGGTATATGATTACAAGAATGAAAAAATAGATGATAAAAATGATAAATCAAGTGGATCATGTTTAAAGGAGAATAAATTCATTCATTCAAAAAACAATATGATATGAGAGGAATATGATATCATGTGTGTTTATAACGTTAGCACTGACTGTAGAGTGATATATGTGGATGATTATATATTAATTATTTCATGATGTAAAGGGAGTGGTTTATTTAAATTATCAAACCCATGAGAGTGTACTATGAACAAGAAATATGGGGAAAGTACTTATAATAATATAGTTCATGATATACCATTTTTAAGACCATGAAATTTTTTCAATATCATAAAAACACGGTACTGTTTATTATCATGAAATATTAAAAAGTCACCCATAATTTCATGATACCATTTGTAAAATAATAAATCCCAACCCACACATTGAAACCGTACACTAATAAGCCATTTCCCTTAGTACCGACAAAAACCTATTTCATGTGGGATGTTTTGAACTAATGTAATCATGTTAAATTACTGTATAAATTTGTAATGAAATTAATTTTAGTTAAATTTTAATAGAATATCTGAAGTAATAAAAGGAATCCAACACCACCAATCATGAGAAATCTATCTCTTAGTAAAACCAGTTGACATCCAAAAATAGTCATAATAATTAAAAATGGATATATTCACATCAATCTTCTTAAATATAACTTAAATTAAAATAAAAAATGTTTATATAAAGAAATAAAAATTCTTTCATAACATATATCATTTATGTATAATAAACATATGCCTCTAATCTCTAAGTGTGACCTCCTACCCCAATGATTTTATTAATCATATCATGACCTCCTTTGATCTATCTATCTAAAAATATAGAAATTTAGTTGATCCCAATTCTATGTAAGGATATATTTAGGATGATCCAACATACATCTCTACTAAATATTAATTATAGTACTACTATATCCATATATAATATTGTTGTTTGAAAATTATTGATGAAAATTCTAACATTAATAAATATCTTATACTTATAATACAATGACACTCACTGTATCGGCAATCAAATACCATATATGATACAAATAATTATAAATTAAAATTTACTTAAAATATACATTTAGATGAAATATATTATTCATTTGTATACAGTGCAATATGTGAACATGATATGTTGAATACTAGAAGGAACATGACCCAACGACTCCCATGGAACTAAAAAATAATTCCACTGAGTTGGTCCTACTGATCCCATAAAAATATGTGAAAAAATCATAATAAGAATAGAAAAACAGGAAAACAATTTATTAGAAATAATATATTATTCAATAAATTATATACTTGATATTACTTCATTATCTATTGATTAAAATAGTGGCATATAATCCTCTTAATGGTATCATCTAAAATCAACGATCTAGTGAAAGAATTATCCATCCCAGACAACAACATATTGTAATTATCCTATGGGTAGGATGATAGAACAAGGGTGTAATCACTATGGAGAAATTTTTTTTGAGGGCCTCATACATATCTTTTTCATATTCATCATCCATTTGAAACATGAGAAAATGTTTATTATGAATAATTATTAATATATATTTAAGATGTAAAATTAAAAAAATAATTATATAAATATATAATATATATTAAATATTATTAAAAATATAATTTAATAATATATTAATTTTTAGTATCTTAATTTTTATTATTTTAAATGTCATTTTCTACTTCCTTATAATAATTATTTTCAACATAATCATAAATTTATTCACATCCCCATTTTTCACATTTATTAGTAACATTATTGATATTTTAAAAACCATTATCACTTAACTATGGGATCTTATCATTGATATTTATATATATTTTATTAAGTGATATATATAGTAAAGTTTCTTAAAATAAGTAAATATATTAAAAATCAACATACAAACAGTCAATTTTTTTTATTTTCATGATATTTTATTTATATTACACTTGTAAAGTCATTTAAATATCTCAAATTAGTAAAATAATCCATAAAAAAATTATTTTATTGATTTGATTGAAAATTGGATCATTTATTTTATGAAATAATTTCTAATTTATTTAGTTAACTTCATGATTAGGAAAAACATGTATCAGTGTCACACTATGGACAATTAAGCATTGTATAATTTTATTACAAGAATGAATAACTATATTATTTAATCTATTATTCCATAAAAGATCTAATTACAATTTTCATGGTGGGGTCTATTAAAATAGGTACCATTGTTCATTTTTTTTAAGTGACCAAATATTCATTAATGAAATTTGAATCCATTACCACATATATTTTAAAATATTTTACACATTTGGATAGTGGATTAATAACTAGATATAGTTGTGTTGAAATGTTATTTCAATGATATGATATATAGAAAACCTAAAATAATTTAAAATATATTAAATTCAAAAATTATTTTATTTTTTTAAATATAATTATTTCCACAAAGCAGTCTTTTAAACCAAAATAGAAAAAATAAATTTTTTATGTTATTCATGTGATTCTACGGTAATTTATGTATATGTTTTTTGATAAGACCAACATTGAATCTACTAAAAATTAAAATATTTATTTATTTTAAAAATTATATTAATAATATATTAGTAAAATAATCAATTTTTGAACGAGTCATATACGTTATTCCTAATTTATAAATTAATATTTTGAAGCTCTGAATTTTTCATCATTCAAAATCTATTTTTCAACTTTTGAACCAAAACTATGATCATGAATATTAATTTAAAATAATAATTTATCCCTAAAATCATCAAAAAAATTTCTTATTAAGATACATTAAATTATATTTTTATTGATATTTATCTTTAGTATACTTAATGATAAAATATTAAATGTCATCATATAACTATGTTTTTTAATTATTCCTTTAATTTCTTCTGTGTTACATGTATTCTATAATTTTATATACCTCATTAATTTGGGTATATCCATCATCACTATTCCAAACAACTATTAATTGCTTCGTATAAAAATTATAATAAAATTTTTTGTAATAAATAAAATAAATAATTTTTTTCTAGAGATATAATAAATTGGAACAACATATTTTTTGGTTTGTACGCATTTTACAATTTTCTATGGTTCCAAAAAATTGTTTAATAAATTATATTTCAGTAATCAAATCCAAAATTGATGTTTTAAACAACACTTTATGAGCACTAAATAGAAATATTTTAATATGAAAAGAAAAATATAATATTTTGCATTATCGTGATAATTTTTATAAAATTGATAGATAAATGGTATGTGTATACTTTTGTGAGACCCATTTCTATAATAGAGTATTTAATTAATAAAATTTTACTTTTGAATATTTATAATATAATTTTTTCTTTTTTAAGAAATTAAAAAAAATTATTTTCGAACAACAATACTTTGAATATGTATTGGGTGAATTGGAATATATCAATTAATGAAGAAAAATGTAGTTACCCAAAATTGATGAGATGAATCATATAATTTGTAACCATAAAAAATAGAGTTACATTTATTAGGGAAATGTTTAATTATTTGTAATTTGAATAATATTTTTCTACTTAAATGTTTTTGTCTTTAAATATATCAACATTGTCATGTAATGATTAGTTACCTAGTTCTTGAAATCTAAGAGATGTGATGATAATCCTCGGTGATGAACTAATGTCTTGATCATGAATATTGTAATTTTTTATCAATAATTAGATGAACCCATTCACTATATATGGTGAATAATTATTTCCATATTTTAAACCAAATAATAATGGAATTAATTTATGGATTTGAATTATATTTTATATTAAATCTCACGCCTAGGATTTTAGGAATCTTATTGTTAAATGTTATTGAATTTAATAAAAAAATTTCCCCGAACTAGAATGAGAATCCAAGGAAGGCTACAGAGTATTAGAAATAATATATAATGGTGATTGGTTTATTTATTAGAATTTGATTTCAAAACCCTGCATCAAATGTTATGTCATTGAATATTTAATATAATTTTTAATTAAAATTATATTTTGTAATTATAGAATTTATATTTTGAGGAACAACATTATTAATAGTGGTTTATCATGATGAACAACATATCTGAATATTTTTTCAAGGAGATGTTTCTATATTGGAAAAATATATTTTTTGTTTACCATATTTTGTATTATCTTTAATCACAACTATTTTTTTTTCAGATAAGTTATGTCTACTCCTAAATTTATACCAGTAGTTAAAAATAATATGTGTATTGGAATTTAAAAAAATACTATTTTGATAGATTCAAAATACATCAAAATCCAATATAGAATGGTTATATAGAAAATTATGGAATCAATTAAACTAAGAAAACAATAACTTTCATCCATTAAAAAATTACATTACAAAATTTACATCATTAAATTACATCAGACATTATTGAATTTCTTGTTTCATAAATTTTCATCACGCACAAGGGTTTTGTCTACTCTTCCAAGATACATGCCCCTCACTACCCAATACTTAGTCATTGTTATTCCCATTACTTCCTTCTCGACATGCATCCTATGATCGCTATATTTAAATTAGTAAATCACACATCATTAATGGTAATTTTCAATTAATAATAGATTAATTACAAAATAATATAATATATTATTTGATTTAAATTTAGATTAAGTAATGGTACAATAATTAATAATTAGTAAGCATTTTCATGTATAAATTATGATGATCCACTATATGATTCATGAAACTCCCCACTATTTTTAAACCACCACAAGGCTATAATATTTAACTCCAGAATCATTTAAACTCATAGTCAATATTTGAACACTAGTAACTAACACTTCCATAACTAGGACTGTCTTTAATTATAGATTATTTGAATGATAGACTCTGAAGGTAAAATGGTAGAATCTCAATATCCTATGTTGAAAATCCATCACATTAAATAAATTGGGGGCTATATTTATATAAATAAATAAATACATGGAAAATAAAATTTTTTCATTTTTTTTATGTCAATAATGGAATAATAAATTGTATATATTAATGGATTATTAAAACATTAATAGAATACTATTTCGGAAACTATTGTTTTTAATTAAAATTATCTTCCAATATTTATTTAAAAAATATATATCTACATATAATGAAGAATATATATTTAAATATATAAAAGAAATAAAGATACACAAATGATGAGAGTAAATATATCTTCTATAATGAATCTTTTTATCTTTAGAAACATAATACCTGAATCACTTTCAATTATTGAGACTCGATAATATTTTTTTTATTAATTTGTTTTTACTGATGTTTAACAATCTTGTTCATTGAATCAATTTACAATTGTGCACATTGATGAAAAAACCACTAACCATCCCTACAAATGAAATCAACAATGAATACATATGTTCCCTAAATAAAACCCATGATGATGATAACCAACAACCCATCCCCATGACTCCACCAAAACGTACATTTTAAATAACTGAAGCCTTTGAGATTCCCCATATATATTAAAAATTGAAGGAAAGGGTTTCCATAGAACACATTTTTTATTATGCCTTATATCTTTTGAAATAGTATATTTTTAATTAAAATTATAACACAAAATAATATCAAAATATATTTTCCACTATTTTATCGATAGGGTTATTGACATCACTAATATATATTTATGGGACATAAAACCACAACTCTATCCTTACAACAGAATGATATACACCTTTTTATGGTTTTAAAAAATTACATAACTAATGTTATAAAAAATAATTTACTTTGAGTGTTATAGAAATATTTTTTAATTAATTGAGTGAAGATATTCCATGACATTTCATAGAGAATTTCATTTGAAAAGACATCTGTGGAATCAACTTATTTTAACCAGAGACAAAATATCGCACAAAACATAGACGAATAAAATATCTATCAATTATATACGAAAATTTATTTATACATTGTTTTTAAATAAATACCATTGATAAGAACAATATTGTATTTATTATGAAGAAGATCAATGAATGTTTTCCATTTTTCCTTAAAATGACTTCTGAGACCGTCACATACATATGTGGCAATGATAGAGATGTTTTAATTAATTCTAGATATTATCACCAGTTAAAATATTTCTATTTCAACTAATATTTTTTAAGCATAATAAAAATGTAAATGAAATAGTAACATCAAAACAAAACAACTTATACAATTTAATACATGAAATTAATTAAATTAAAATCACCTTATGTAATAATGATTAATTTAATAAAACATGAATTCATAAAAATGAAAATACCATAATTTGAGAATTGATATATTCATTTTTATAGGATCATTTATTATACCTCAAATTTGATAATTAATATTGAGGGTTGTTAATTAACATGATAAATTCCATATGGACTACCCAAAAATTCATTTCGTGTATTGGTGGGTACCCAAAAAACGTTGAAAAGGAAAAATAATATTTTTTGGTGTCATTGAAAATATATTTATAGTTGATGTTTGCAACCAATTTGTTTTTATGTTAACATATTTAAAATATAAATTATACAATTTTTATAAATATTCAAGAGTTTAATATTTCCGCATTAAATTATAAACTAATTCATGTGACATATCATTAACCTCTCAGTGGAAAATAATCATCGACCAGACTAAAAGATGGGCCCATCATAGTTTTAATATCTGATTTCTCTAATTAATTAATATAATTCTTACATACATATGGAATAATATTCAGATAATATTAAATGGAAATCAAAAGGTTTGTAAGGTATCTAATGAATTTTATGAATAGTAGAATAAGGAGACAAATGGTTATGTGATATAGACTGGGTACTAATATGAACCACATATATCATGTCATAAATGGGAGAAAATATCCTTGAATTTGATTATATAATTTAGTGTACAGTCATTTATTAAATAAAAATTAATTAAATAATTTCATAATATTAAAAAATAAATCAAGAACTCAATTCATGATATGTCATGTTTTTATCAGGTTCCAATTCTAACATTTTTTCCCTTCTATATATTTTTTATTTTCCTTCTTCAGACTCCCTCAAAAGACCAAAATTTTCAATATCAATAGGTATAATAAATAATGTATAGAACTGTTAATGATGTTCATTGTCACAAATTACTTCACATCCATCGTCGATATCATACATATCTCTTAGTATTATGTGTACAATAAAAATCCACCTTCCATAAACTATATTAATAATATAATATAGTATTTCTTATTGGGAAGAACAAATTGAAGGATCATGTCTTTTCCACACACCAGTTTCGATTAGAAGAGATAAATTGAAAAAAGTAAAATGTAATGAATGTTTCTGTATACCTATTTTAAAATTGTCCTAAATATATTTAAATAATGTAATTGAAAACTTCATATAATATTATAAATAGATATTATCAACTATAATTAATTTGTAACATTGATATTTAATGGTGAATATACGTATTTATTGTGCTTTTAGACCTTCATCATGATAAACACGATGAAAACCAAAATCACATAAATTATAAGAATTTAATATCAAATCATGCTTCAAAAGATCTCGAGTTTAAACTACTAATCATTAGGTCGTTATCTAGATTAACATAATTTATTACTAATAAATATCGATATAAAAAATTATTACATAATTTATATAATTTTGATAATAATCAAACTAGATATTATATTAACAACATATATGACTTTGAAAACATTATATTTTTTTAGTAATAACATCTTCTATCACTTTATAATTTTGTGATCAATCGCTTAGGGGTATTTTAATTTGTGACCATAATGCTTTTGACAAAGAGATAATAATTATCTGTGTTGCATTGAATATTTATATGAGATTAATATAACTAAATATATGTAATTGAATGTGAAGTTACTTTCCAATCATCACAACCTAAAGCGAGAAACATTTATTTATTATTATTAACCATAATTGACTTATTGTTATCATCAAATCCCAAATTATTGAAAATTGTCACTATAGAATTTTCTATAATAATCAACATGTTTTCCTTCCATAATCGATCCTTCTCGATGAACATTATTTGTTTGCATAATAATTTTAATTATCATGATACCTAATTAAAAAAGTAAGGAATAAATTATAAACATTGAGTAAGAAAATTAAAAATATTTAATGAGATCAATATTGAAATAAAATAAAAATATTTTGGATTTATCAATCAATGATATAATGAGACCATTAATTTTAGATTCATCATACTAATTAACTTCTAGATGAACCATCCCAGTGAAAACATTTAGTGGAATGGATATTTTAAAATGAAATCATTTATATAATCATCTTTCTTCAAATTTTATCCAATTAATTAGGGGTATAATTTCATCTCACAAAGATATCTAATGAATGTAAATATATTATTTGAATAATAGATATTCTATAAGGTAAAAAATTATTCAATATAAAAGTTGGAAATATATCAATCATTAAAGGTGAATAATGAATTTTTAATCTATTCATCTTATGATGACTCAAGTTAATAAATTATGAAATTTAACAAGAATATATAACATAAACATTCACATTTTTTAATATTAAATAAAAATATACTTCTGCTGAATTTTTATGATATAAAAATATTTTGGATACATCGTATTATAATTTTTCAATAATAATATATAAATATTAATTTTTTCTTATTCCATACATGCATTTAAATGATCTTTCGATTTTCACAACACATTAAGAAATGTAAATAGAACATTATGAAACATCATATTCTCAATGTATATATTATATATAATATAAATGTTACCAGGAAAATTCATAAAAAGATAATTTAAGTACTCTGATAAGGTTCACTGACACTTTTTCTCTAGTTTTCACAGATGTTGTTCAAAATGGTTTTCAAAATTTCGTGATCTAAAAAATATATTATAAACAATATACCGTCATTTAATAATTTCATCATGATCTATGAACCCTATAAATTTTTTTCTAAAAGTCTCTAATAATAATATAAATTGAAAATTAATAAGGCTATCTGAAATTCATATTATATATTGATGACTATATTATGAAACATATAATGTCAGTTTTTTTCTTATGGTGGAAATAGAGACTCAAAATCAATGTTTCAAAACGGAAAAGCCAGAAATTTGTGTCTGTTCCAACTAGTATAATTTACTTGTCCATGAATGTTACTAATGATCCATATAAGGTACTCATGAATTTTGAATATTTTTATTATAGGAAAATCATATTTTTCTACACCATTATTCAATAAATTCTACTATTGTTGAACAAGAGGATTTGGGTACACATCAATTAAATTTCATGTAATTCTATTACACTTAATAATTATTATGATTATGAATGATTTATATTTCATACACATCTAATGTGGTTGATTATAATTTATCAAGACAACTGAAAAAATTATGAATCATCTATATAATGTCCTAAAGGGATTGAATCCAACATATGGTAATTCCAAAGTGTACCTTTATATGATATGGAAAGAAATATGGATGTATTGAATAAAAGTTATTATAGGATATTCATTCTATTAGATGTCACATGAATTCATTATTATTATTATTATATAAATCATGACACATCATATGTTCAATGGTTTTAGATAACATAATAAATATTTTAAACCACAATTTTAATGTAATGTAACAAAAAACGTTCTTAGATATTTTCCATTTCTGGGTCATTTAGGTTGTATAGTGATGGATATTTAAATTACTATTTTTTAAATTACATATATAATTGTAGAATTATCTTTACTATTCTATATTCAGATCATGTTTTCTATAATGTATAAAATCATTGGTACTTGATTGTATTTTCATATAATTGAGTCCATGATTGAAATTAATATTCTTAGTCTAATAAAATTATACATTGATCTTATATTTAGAATGTCTATCACGCTATAAATCTAATATAAAATTAAATAATTCATTTCTAATTCAATACAAAAACTTTACATTGTAAAACCCTAGAAGAATATTTTATTTTATTATTTATTAGTTCCTTTAAAAAATTCTTAAGTTCAATATGTAACTAATTTTAAAAACATAGTTGTTTTCTAATTTGTTTTACAATTTTCTTAGTCTCCTCATCATTATCCATTAATATGTTATAAAATTATCAGGATATCATTAAGTTTTTAAATAATCCCTAATATTTATGACATCATCATGGGAATCAATTGATTTTATGTGTTTTTTATTGTGTTTTGATGCTATTCCAAATCACCATTTATAACTATTTGAGTTTCATTATACATTATCTGGGAATTAAATTGTTGATTTTGACTACAAACATATTTTCATGAATATTTGGTGATGTTAAATTATCTATTATAAATATAACACACATAATCAGGAGGTAATTTTTTTAATACAAATTTCAAAAATATTAGATCTATCCCCAACCCTAATATAAATTTTTATTTGGGACATGGAAAATTCACACTTCAATCCACAAATCGATCTTCTATTGAATACCCCAACATAAAACTCAGACAATTAATATAAATAGATGTTTTATGAGGTAATTAAATCAATGTTTTAAAAATATATAATTTATTTCATACTCTTTATGTTATAAAATATATTTATATAAATATATATAAAAATAAAAAAAAATATGAAAAAAAGTCATGCAATTGCAATTTTTTATATTATGATAAACATTAGAAGAAATATAATTTATTTACTCACATGAAATTTTATTATGTCTACATTAATATATTTTATAACTAACATAAAATGAAATTAATATGTTTTTCAAATCCATTCCCAAAATTTATACCATACTACTCCTTTGAAGACTTATTTCACCATTTATAACATACATCAAAAAATAACATAACCAAGAGACATTAAATAAAAATTCATCAACAAATAAATTATTTATTAATAATTAATAAAATGTTTACATAAATTTCATGAATTATTTCACCACATAACAAATTTACATTTTCACTTGTAATTTGACATTATTTTCCTTAAATATTTACATATATAATTTTTTTCAACTATCGATTCATGATAAAACATTCTCAATAAATTGAACTGAAATATTTAATGGTTATGTTAACAATTATAATTTAAATATAATTAAATTTTCAACTTTTAATTAAAAAATCGAAATAATTATCCTAGTTTTCATGATGTTACCTATCTTAATATTAAAAATCAATCAACACAAAGAATAAATCCTAAACCATCCATCAAATAGAAAAAATTATTAAATATACTAAATAGAAATTGTGGAAATATAATAAAAATAGTGAAATTAAAAAACCAAACACTATTTCATAATTCAATCATAAAAAAGAGATACATATTTTCTACCTTTTATTAGGGTGAAAATAATATGAGAGAGATCAGTAAAAATCACAATGAGCGTCATGTTTCATGGAAGGATAGAGGTAATCAGATAATTAGTTCCAACATCAAGGCTAGGAGGGGGAGGCTAAAAGGGGGTCATAAGTCACGTGTTGGTGAGGGGGAGGCTAAAAGGGGGGGTCAAAAATTGAATGGATGAGGAGTGGGGTTGCAGTGTCAATCGATGGTGAGGGGGTGTCTTAAAAGGGTTTTATATTGAACATCATTAAAAAGTGTTGTGGTGGAGGCTGATTTATCATCAAGTGGATTCATGATGAGAGTGAAAAAGGGTTTCAAAAAGGAGATATTAATGGGGAGATCTGTATATTGAGAGAAATACAGGGACTATGTTCATTTCTACGTATTGGTGTGTAGGGGGTTGTGGTGGGTAGGGACTCTTGTGATTTCATTGAAAATATTATATTAGAATTTAATTATTGCACATAAGATTAATTATTAAAATTAACTAGTACAATTTTTAAATATATCCACCTATATGTAAAAATTTTCCGAATTATTTAAAAAAATTTAAAAAGAGGATAAAATATTATTTAATATTTTATGAGTTATTTTTTAAACTATCAATCATTATTAAAATTATTATATCAATTGTACACAGTGAACAATCCATACTGGTTCATAAGTGAACCATGGAGGATACATGCTATCATGAATGAATTAATGTAATTTTTACCACATGATATGTGGGTATACATGGGAATCCATATGAGATGACTAGTGAAATAGGCCTTTGATTCAATTAATGGAAGATCATATAAAATATGTGTCACATATAAGATATATATGAAAAAAATTTACATGAGGTTTAAAATAATTCTAGTCATTAGAATAAATAATATATTCAATATATAAGATCTCATTCTATATCTTGTAATATACCATGCATTAATTCTAGTATCATTATAGAAATTTAGGTGGGAGAGGTTTTTGGGGATGTCTTTAAGATCAAGAGAGTGAAGGAGAGGATGTAGATATAAAAACCTACTATGTAGAGTCTAAGGGTGTAGAGCCTTACACTGTATCTTAAGAGCTAGGGGATTCAACATGGATGCCTTGGATTAAACATATGGATCTCATTGGAGGATATGGGATCCAAATTCATTTTCATCCTAGATTTGTTGTGGAGGATATGCTATGATGTAGCCCCTATCAATAGTCGAGGGCTATAAATTGGAGACCCTAGATACAGTATGGATTCTTGAGTGTTAGTTTCCAACATCTCTTCAAAATTCAGCACAACAATGTAATGGAGCTATGGTTGGAAATAGAATCCCTTTTTAAAAATATATTCTACAGCGTGGTCCTTCTCATTCAACCATGGTCCATTTCCTCCATTATCATATATATAGTTTGGAAATTACTACTTATTTAATAGGATCTTTGAGTATAACCACATGTACATGGCAGAATAGGAATCATTATGTTTTTATTTGTTTTTTAGAAACTCTCAATTATGTATCCATGTCTGCACAGTCAGCTTATTTTTTGGATATAGCCTATAACATTTAAAAACCCTTAATAAATTATCAATTTACATTCCTCTATATCATTTATTAATTTTCCCAATTGCATCACATGGGTAACTATCCTCCTTTAATTTGTCAGATTAATCACTGATCATAGAGGAACTATGCATTGTGGTTTTTATTACTCTCCAATTTTTTAACTATTTTCTCCATGTTTATCATATTCATGAGTTAACTATCTAGGTAGATCCTTGATTCAATGATGTTTTATGTAATTTAAGGATGTGGTGTCTATTTTCTTATTTGGTTATGCTATTCTACATCATTTTAGTATTTCCTAGTGACCTCCCTCTTTTTATAACTTGTGCATTAGGTCAAGATTATATTTTGTTTTTAGTAATCCTTCATTTATCAATAATAATATAACAAAGGATGGTTAATGATCATTTTTATATTTATGAATATAATATATCGACAATAATACACATAATGATCTAATTTTATTGAAATGTGTTATTAATGGGTTTTAATCACATTATTATATTATTTATCTAATTCATTTGATATTGTGATTATAAGGGTTTGATGCCTCATAAAAAATCATGTCTATTAGGGAAAAAATTTGAGATGATTTTAAATTTATTACAAAATGATTATATTTGGGACTAATTTTTATAACTACAAATATAAATGTATAGACACTTATTTTTTTGAAAAATAATTTGTTTCTCATTAAAATAATGACTTGTTTGAGAATTCCCTTAAAATAAAATTGTGAATTAACAATAATCCAAATCATAAAATTTAAAAATATGATTTTTTAATTTTATGAAATTATTTTGTTGTGTGGTGTTTCCTATGAATATATGAATTGTAATAATATTGTTTTCATGTGTGGTTTTTATGTGTGTTAATAAGGTGGTGTGGTATAGTAATAATGTGATTTAGAGGATTTGATATATGATGACTCGTGGTTTGAACCAAGGTGAAATTCAAAGAGAATTCATATTTTTAGAATTTACTGGAAAGGAATTTCATTAAACTATGTATGAGAACAAAATTCATTGATATATAATGCCTCTATTTGTTGTTTTTAGAATTCGGTAAATGCATGAGTGGACCATTGGTTATCTTATTGAGTTTTGAGAGCACAAGACTAGTAAATATGAATTTCTATTGATTACACTGATTGAAGTGTTTTTCTAAAACTATGTGTCCCCAATACAAAAACATATATAATTTGATTATGATTAGAAAAAAAACACATAGGATATGTATAATTTACTAATATCGTTTGTTTATCCCAAACATGTAGTTTCCCATAAGCAGTATCTATGCAATGTTAATCGCAATGTTGTGACACAGTTTGGAAAACTGTGTGACCAAAATCCTATGAAGTAATTTAATAAAAATTATAATTAAATTAATATAAATTAAATTGTAACACATTCAACTCCCACTCTATTCTCATGAGATGATACTTTTGTACATCATGGACATGCATGACTCTCCTCCATTGACCACCTATCTTCACCGAAATTTCATTCAGACACTTCATGTTCCTCATTCAATACATCGAGGCAAGTTCCATCTACCTTCATCTTCAATGTTCTGGAAATTTTTTATCCCTACCGCCCTAACTACCACTGATGAACCCTAGGGTTAGAATTGGATAGATCGTTAGTGTTTTCTTCCTTTATTAAGATACGATGTGGCTCTTTTAGGTCATCATTTTTCATCATCTAGTATCAACTGCTGCAAGTGAAATGCATCAGTCAATTTCTTCCCCTTATCATAAATTTTTGTTATTTTTTCTCATTTAATCTTATTTTATCAATTTCTATTTGTTCTTTTTGTAGTTTCTGAGTTTTTGGTAATTTTCATTAACTTAATTGGAACTTGTCAAAGTGGATATGGGTTTCCAGTGTCTAAATACATTCACATGTGTATGCAAAAATATGTATGTACTTGTATATTTCCTCGGGTTATATATAAGAACACATGTTTTTATGAATATTTATAATGGTGATTTGTTTTATTATATAGATATAATAAAATGAATACATCTATTTAAATAAAATGGTCTATATTTATATATAAGAATATTTTTATGGATCCCCATACAAATAGATGTACATGTTAATTTGTACATAGAGTATAGTTTTCCAAGAATATAAGTAAAATATTATATGCATTAATGTGGTAAATGGATGGATTGGGTTCTCTTTTTCAATGACGTCAAGTTCTACGATGTTTTGGTATTGGTCTTCTTATTTTTAAGGTAATATCCCTTTATATTTTTCAATTAAATTCGATTATGTATTAATTGATAACTTCCGTATATTCATTCTATTTTAATTAGTGTTGTATGATTTATAGAATAAATGAATCTTTATCATTAAATTGATATAAATCATGAAATGCTTCTTATTTATGATAAAATAATTTGTAGTAAATAGTGTTATGTTTTTATATTAAGACCCCATAATGAGGTGAACAGTCTCAAATTGAAAAATTATTATAGAACTGACATGTACCTTTGTGATTTTTCATAGAATTAATTCCCATTTATTATGTCTATATTCAATAGTTTCGTGGTTTTTTTATAAATGTAATTATTTTTTTAGTGACATTATTTCAGATATGGGGGTGAAACACGAGGTTCAAACTAATGTTTCACGTGGATTGAATCTTGTGTTTTTCTGAGTTATTGATAGTTAGTAAGCATGATAGGGGAGATATCATCGATGCATGAGATGGCTACATTGAGCATTGTATTTTTTACCTCTACATCAGTTACATTGTTTCCCTAGTAAAGACCCCTTGGATAAGATCAAATGATCTTTGGTTGTAGTAAACCTTGACTAACACATGGTTCACAATATGTGTTATCATGTATAGGCTCTGAGTCTAGTACTATACTTTTCTTCCCTTGTTCGGAGTGACACATGGGAATTCATTCCATGGTCACCAAGAAAAATATCATGAGAATTATTCATATATAGATCTCGTCACATTATTCTTCTGATGTCCAAACATATTTAAATGGATAGCCTCTATGAGTTACATGATATTTTGTAAAGTGGTTTCCAGAGAGAATTTACTACAATGGTAAATGAACATTTCCCAAATAAGTTTTAATGAACATTGTATTAAAGACATAGTCCAATGTAAATTAATCCAAATAAAAATCATGGGGTTAGTGTACCACCTTTAATATTGTCTGGTCAAATATACCATTTTTGTATCCTTTCATTCAGATTCATTGGATTTGGTAGAAGCAAGTAAATTTGATGAGTGTCCATGTGGGAACCAAATAAAAGGAATGATTTATTTTTTTTCCTAGAATAATTTCACAATTGAACAATACTTAACATATATTTCCAAAAAATGGTTGGGAATGAAAATGAGGGTGCCAGACCAGTAAGACTATATCAAACTCTACTCAGGAACCAATTGTAAATGTGTAAACGTTATGACATAAGTTATTAGTAAAAGGAACATTCCAAATATAAAAGATTTTATTTACAATTCTATTATGATGTTTTTAAATATGACCAAGTTAGTTCTTGGTATGCTTATTAAACAAATCATTGAGAATTTACAATTATATTACATTTTGTTTTTTTATAAATCTTACTACATGGGCTTATAGAATCATATGTCATACATGAATTTTTATAAATTGGCATTGGAAACAGTTACTAATTTATTATAAATTTATTCCATTTCATTTGTATTTTATTATCATTTACTTCAGTTATTGATATGAACCAAATATGTCATTGTGCTACACAAACCGTGAGGGGATATTGTACCAATAATTCAATCATTAGTCCATCAATGCTTGTCCGTTGCCTATGACATACACCGTGGTGCCCATAAAGCCCGGTAGTGCTCGATATAACTAATGATTCCCAAATCAATGGGCCTATACATTAAAAATTTTATTCAATGCATTATTTGACATTTTCATGTTATTTAGGGCCATTATACAAGAGATTAGGAATGTGTCAGTGCTTGGTAAATAGTTGTGCCTCTGTGTGATCATCCATCATATAGGGAAATGTCCAAAAGGGGAGAGTTGACATTTTATTCATGTTATTCATATTACCATTGATACAATTTCACCAGGACTAATGAGAGTATTTTTTTTGTACTTACTAATTTATTATACTTTGTGATTACACATGGCTTGGAATGTAAATGATGAAATAGTTACATGCATCATAATTGAAATATAGGAATTCACATGAAATTTATATTATATTCTAGGTAGAATGAATTGTTAGTAGTAGTTGAAATTTTTTTTCTTCCTGGAATTAATTATCATAATAAGGTTGTTTTTTATTACATATATATCACCATACTATGTTTATTTAATATATTAGTGTGATTTGTTTTACATAACTCTTGCCATGTTATCATGGGATGAAATTTTTGACATAGGGATAATAATTATCTATGTTTCATTGAAAATTTATATGAGATTGAATTATCTAAATATATGTAATTGAATGTGAAGATACTTTCTAAACATCTCAACATAATGTTGCAAACATTGATTAATTTTTATTTTCCATTATTGACTTATTGTTATCATCAAATCTCAACATATTGGAAATTGTCACTATAGAATAAAAATTCTATTAATATAATTCTCTATAATAATCAACATGTTATCCTTACATAACAGATCTTTCTTGATGAGCATTATTTTTTGTATAATGATTTTAATAATCATGATACCTAATAAAAAAAGCAAGAAAGAAATTATAAACATTGTGTTTGAAAATTTTAAATTTTATATGAGAACAATATTGACATAAAATTAATATGTTATAGATATATCCATCTATAATATTATGAGTCCTTTAATTTTAGATTCATCATAAAAATCACTTCCATATGAATCATCCCAGTGAGAATTTTTAGTGGAATGAATATTTTAAAATGAAATCATGTATGTATAAATCTTTCTCCAAATATAATACAATTCATTGGGGGTATAATTTCATCTCTCAATGATATCTAAAGAATGTAATTATTTTATTTGAATAATAGATATTATTTAATGTAATGAATTATTCAATTTAAAATGTAGATATATCTCCATAATTAAAGGTGACCATGAATTTTTAATCTATACATATTATGATGACTCATGTTAATAAATTATGAAATTTTACCAGAATATACATCTTTCACATTCACATTTTTTAATATTAAATAAAAATATATTTCTGGTGAATTTTTATGATAAAAATATATTGTGTATAAATCGTATTATAATTTTTCAATAATAATATTTAAATATTAATTATTTTTTATTCCATACAAGAATTTAAATGATTCTTCGATTTTCACTACACATTAAGAAATTTAAATAAAACATTATTAAACATAATATTCTCAATGAACATATTATAAATAATATAATGTAATCAGAAAAATTCATAAAAAGATAATTTAAGTACTATAATAATTTTCACTGACTCTTTTTCTCTCGTTTTCTCATATGTTGTTCAAAATGGTTTTCAAAATTCCGGTATCCAAATAATATATTATTAATAACATAACGACATTTAATAATTTTATCATGATCTATGAACCCTATAAAATTTTTGCTGGAAATCTCAAATAAAAAAAATAATTGAAAATTAACATGGAAATCTAATATTCATGATATATATCCACTACGATATTGTGAAACATATAATTTCAGTTATTTCCTTACGGTGGAAATAGATACTCAAATTCAAAGTTTCAAAATGGAAAAGACAATCAATTTTTACTGTTCCAACTAGTATAATGTACTTGTCCTTGAATGGAAGTAATGATCCCTTTAAGGTACTCATGAATTTTGAATATTTTTATTATAGGAAAATCAAAATTTTCTACACCATTATTCCATAAATTCTATTATTATGGAACAAGGGGATTGGGGTACACATCAATGAAATTTCATGGAATTGGATTACTCATAATAATTATTATGATGATGAATGATTTATATTTCATACACATCTAATATGGTCGAATATAATGTATCAAAACAATATAACAAATTATGAATCGTCTACATAAAGTCCAAAAAGGATTGAATCCAACATATGAAAATTCCAAAGTGTACCTTTATATAATATGGAATGAAATATGGATTTAATGAATTAAAGGTATTAGAGGATATTGATTCTATTGGATGCCACATGAATTCATTATTATTATTATTATATAATGAATGAAAAATCATATGTTCAATGGTTTTAGAAAACATAATGAATATTTTAAACTACAATTTTAATGTAATGTAAAAAAAATATTCTTATATATTTTCTTCTTATGGGTAATTTTGGTAGTATAATGATGGAAATTTACATTACTATTTTTTGAATTACATATATAATTGTAGAATTACCATTACTATTCAATATTCAGATCATGTATTCCATAACATATAAAATCATTGGAACTTGATTGTATTTTCATATAATTGAGTCTATGATTGAAAATAATATTCCTAGTCTAATAAAATCAAACATGGATCTTATATTTAGAAAGTGTATCACACTATAATTCTAATATAAAAGTATTTACTTCATTTTTAATTTAATATAAACACTTCACGTTGTAAAACACTAGAAGAATATTTTTATTATTATTTAGGAATTCCATTTAAAAATTCTTAATTTCTATATGTAACTAATTATGAAAACATAGTTTTTTTATTATTTGTTTGTCCATTTTCTTAGTCTCCTCATCATCATTCATTAATATGTTATAAAATTATCAGGGTACCCTTCAGTTTTTAAATAATCCTTAATATTTATGACATCAACATGGGAATCTATTGATTTTATGTGTTTTTTATTGTGTTTTTATGCTTTTCCAAATCACCATTTATAATTATTTGAGTGTCATTATACATTATCAAGGAATTAACATGTTAATATTGACTACATACTTATTATCCTGAATATTTGGGGATGTTAAATTATCTATTATATAGAAAATGCACATAATCATGAGGAAATTGTTTTAATGTAAATTTATAAAATATTAAATCTATCCCCAACCATAAAATAAATTTTCATTTCGTACATTGAAAATTCACAATTTAATCCACATATTGATCTTTTTTAAAAAACTCCAACATAAAACACAAAAAATTAATATAAATAGTTATTTTATGAGGTAATTAAATCAATGTTTTACACATATATAATTTATTTCATTCACATTAAGATATAAAATATAATTATATTAATATATATAAAAATAAAAACAATTATGAAAAAATGTAATGCAATTCAAATTTTTTAAATTATTATAAACATTCGGTGACATATAATTTATTCACTCACCTGAATATTTTTTATGCCTACATTAAAATATTATATAACTAACATAATATGAAATTAATATGTTTTTCAATTCCATACAAACAATTTATACCAAACTACTCCTTTCACGTCTTATTTCACCATTTATAATATACATCAAAAAATAACATAACCAACTGATATAAAAAAAAATTCATTGACCCCAAAATTAATTATTAATAATTATAATAATGTTTTCATAAATATCATGATTTATTTCACCACAAAAAACTTTTAATTTTTTCACATGCAATTTGACATTTTTTTCCTTAAAAATTTCACATATAATTTATGACACTTATCGATTCATGTTAAAACAATCTCAATAAATTGAACTAAAATATTTAATGCTTATGTTAACAATTATAATCAAATATAATTTAATTTCTCATTTTTAACTAAACAATCGAAATATATATTTTACTTTTCATGATGTTAACTATCATAATCCTAGAAATCAATCAACACAAATAATAAATCCTAGACCATCCATCAAACATAAAAAATTATTAAATATACTAAAGAGAAATCTTGGAAAGATAATCAAAATAGAGAAATTAAAAAACCATACACTATTTCATTATTCAATCCTAAAATAGAGATAAATATTTACTACATTTTATTAGGGTGAAAAAATATGAGAGAGATCAGTAAAAATCACAATGTGTGTCAAGTTTCATAGAGGGAGAGAGGTAATCATATAACTGGTTCCAACATCAAGGCTGAGAGGGAAGAAAATGTGAAGTATGGAAGTGTAGTGGATCTAGATATGAGAAGTGTCAAGGGGGATCCTTATAGGGGTCATATGTCATGTGTATGTGAGGGGGAGGCTAAAAGGGGTTCAAAAATTGAAGGGATGAAGAGTGGGGTTGCGGTGTCAATCGATGGTGAGGGGGTGGCTAAGGGGGGTTTGAAATTGAACATCATTAAAACGTGTTATGGTGGAGGCTGATTTAACATCAAGTGGTTCCATGAGGATAGTGAAAAAGGGTTTCAATAAAAGGATATTGATGGGGAGATCTATATAGAGAGAGAAATATAGGGATTGTGTTCATGTCTATGTATTAGTGTGTATGTAGTGTGGGGTGGGTGGGGACTCTGGTGATTTCATTGAAAATATTATAGTAGATTTTAATTATAGAACATAAGATTAATTATTACAATAATTTAGTAGGATTTTAAAATATATCCACCTATATTTAAATATTTTACAAATTATTTAAAAACAATTTTTAAAAAATAGGATAAAATACTATTTAATATTTTATGAGTGATTTTTTAATCTATCAATCATTAATATAATTATTATAACAATATAACACAGACCAGGTAAATTGGATGACTAAGTGAACAATCCATACTGGTTCATAGGTGTACCGTGGAGGATACATGCTATCATGAATGAATAAATGTAATTATTACCACACAATATGTGGGTCTACATGGGAATCCATATGAGATGACTAATGAAATCGGAATTTGTTTCAATTTATGGAAGATCACATAAAATATGTGGCACATATAAGTAATATATGATTATTTACATGGGGATTAAAATAATTCTAGTAATTAGAATAAATAATATATTCCATATATAAGATCACATTCTACATCTTGTAATATACCATTAATTCATTGTAGTAACATTATAGTAATTAAGGTGGGGGAGGTGTTTGGGGATGTACATAAGATCAAGAGAGTGAAGGAGAGGATGAAGATAGAAAAACCTACTATGTGGAGTCTAAGGGTGTAGAGCCTTATAATATTACATAAGGGCTAGTGGATTCAACATGGATGCCTTTGCTACAATCATATGGATTTAATTGGTAGATATGGGATCCAAATCAATTTTCAGCCTAGATATGTTGTGGAGGATATGCTTTGGAGTAGCCCCTATCAATAGACGAGGGCTATAAAATGGGTACCCTAGATGTAGTATTCATTCCCGAGGGCTAGTTTCCATCATCTCTTCCAAAATCAGCACACCAATGTCCTGGTGCTATGGCTTGAAATATAATCCCTTTTTTAAAAATATATTCTGCAGCGTGGTCATTCTCATTGAACAATGGTCCATTTCCTCCATTATCAAATCTAGAGTTTGAAAATAATTTTTTATTTAATATGATCATTGTTTATAACCACATCTACATGGATGATTATGCATCATGATGTTTTCATTTGTTTTTTAGAAACTCTCAATTATGGATCCATGTCTACAAAGTCCGCTTTTGTTTTGGATATAGCCTATATCATTTAAAAACACCTAATAAATTATAAATTTACATTCCTCAATATAATTTATTAATTTCACCAAGTACCTAACATGGGAAACTATCCAACATTAATTATTGAGATTAATCACCGATCATGGAGGAACTATAAATTGTTGTTTTTTACTCACCTATTTTTTTACTATTTTCTACATGTTCTCCATATGCAAGAGGTAACTATCTGGGTAGATCCTTGTTTAAATGATGTTTTATGTAATGTAAGAATGTGGTGTCTATTTTCTAGTTTAGTTATGATATTCTACAAAATTTTAGTTTTTCCTCATGGCCTCCCTCTTTTTATAACTTGTGCATCAGGTCAAGATCATATTTTGATGTTTTGAATCCTTCATTTATCAATAGTAATATAAAAAAAGATGGTTAATGATCATTATTATATTTATGATGATAATATATCTACAATAATAAACATAATGATACAATTTTATTGAAATGTATTATTAAGTGGTGTTAATCACATTATTATATTATTTTTTTAATTCATCTGATATTGTGATTATACGGCTTTGATTCATCATGGAAAATCATGGATATTAGAAAAGCAATTGTGGTGATTTTAAATTAATTAAAAAATGATTATATTGGTGACTACTTTTTGTAACTATAAATATAAATGGATTAAAACTTATTTTTTGAATAATTATTTTTTTCTCATTAAAATGATGATTGTGTGATAATTCCCTTCAAATAAAAATGTGAAATAACAAAAATCTAATTTTAAAAATTCAAAAAAGTTATTTTTTAATGATGTGAAATTATTTTGTTGTGTGGTGTTTTCAATTCATATATGAAGTGTAATAATTATGTTTTGATGTGTGGTTTTTATGTGTGTTGACGATGTTTTGTGGTATGGCTATATTGTGATTTATAGAAGACTATATGTGATGACTCGTGGTTTGAACGAAGGTGAAATTCAATGAGAATTCATATTTAAAGAATTTACTGGATGGGAATTTAATTAAACTATGTAAGAGAAAAAAATTCATTGAGATTTAATGCCATTATTTGTTGTTTTTATAATTGGGTAAAGGCATGAGTGGACCATTGGGTGTGTCATTGAGTTTTGAGAGTAGAAGACCAGTAAATATAAATTTTTATTGATTACATAGGATGATGTGATTGTCTGAAACTATGTGTCCCTGAATACAGAACCATTTATAATTTGATTATGATTAGAAAAAAATCACATGGGCAATATATAGTTTACTCATACCATTTGTGTATCCCAAACATGTAATGTCACTTAAGCAGTATCTATGCAATGTTCCTCGCAATGTTTTCAGATAGTTTGGAAAACAGTGTGACCAAAATCATATATCGTATGTTATAAATAAAATTTAATTAAAAATTTATATAAAATAAATCATAACCCATTCTAATCCACTCTATTCTCACGATATGAACCTTTTGTAAATCATCAAAGTGCATGAATCCCCTCTATTGACAACCTATCTTCACAGAAATTTTATTCAGAAACTTCATGTTTCTTATTCAATACATCCAGACAAGATCCATCTACCTTCTTCTTCAATGTTTTGGAATTTTTTTATCCCCACCTCCCTAACTACCATTGATTAACCCTAGGGTTAGGATTGGTTAGATCGTCAGTGGTTTCTTCCATTATTAGGATATGAGGTGGCTCTCTTAGGTCGCCTATATTAATCATCTAGTATCAAATACTGAAATTGAATTTCATCAGACTCTTTCTTTTCTCTCATCATCAATTTCTATTATTTTTTCTCATTTAATAATTTTTATCAATTTCTATTTGTTCTATTTGTAGTTTCTGTGTTTTTGGTAATTTTCATTAACTGAATTGGTACTTTTCATAGTGGTTATGGGTTTCTAGTGTCTCAATACATTAACATGAGTGTGCATAAGTATGTATTTACATGTATTTTTTCGGGTTATATATAATAACCCATGATTTTATGAATATTTATAATGGTGATTTGTTTAATTATATAGATATAATAAAAATAATACATCTATGAAAATAAAATGGTTTATATTCAAGTATAAGAATTTTTTCATGGATCCCATTACACATAGATGTACATGTTAATGTGTACATAGAGTATAGTTTTCCAGGAATATAAATGATGTCTTATATTCATTAATGTGGTAAATGGATCGATTGGGTTCTCTTTTATCAATGACGTCAAGTTCTATGTTGTTTTGGGATCGGCCTTCTTCTTCTTAAGGTTGGATCTCTTTAACTTATTCAATTAAATACAATTATGTATTAATTGATAAATTTCGTATAATCATTTTATTTTAATTAAAGTTATATGATTTATAGAATAAATTATTCTTTATCATTAAAATAATATAACTCTGGAAATGGTTCTTATTTATGATAAAATTATTTTTGGTAAATAGTGTCATGTTTTTTTATTATAACCCCCTAATGAGGTGAACTATCTCAAATTGAAAAATTATATGAGAATTGACATGTACATTTGTGATCATTCATAGGATTAATTCCCATTTATTATGTCTATATTCCATAGTTTCATGGTTTTTTATAAATTAAATTATTTGTTTAGTGATTTTATCTTAGATACGAGGGTGAAACACGGGGTTCCAACTTATTTTTCACATAGATGGAGTCCTATGATTTTTTTGAGTTATAGATGGTTATTATTCATGCTAGGGAAGATATCATCAACTCATGAGATGGCCTCATTGAGCATTTTCTTTTTTACCTCCAGATCAGTTACACTGGTTCCCTAGGAAAGACCCCTTAGATGAGATCAAAGGATCTTTGGTTGTACTAATCCTTGAATAACACTTGGTCCCCAATATCTGTTAGCATGTATAGACTCTGAGTCTAGTACATTATTTTTTATCCCATGTTCATAGTGACACATGGGAATTCATTCTAGGGTCACCAAGAAAAAAATCCTGGGAATTATTCATATGTAGATCTCCTCAAGTTATAATTCTAATGTCCAACCGTATTTTCAGGGAGATCCTCTGGGAGTCACATGATGTTTTGTAAAGTGGTTTCCAAATGGGATTTAATAAAATGGTAAATGAACATTTCCAAAATAGCTTTTAAAGAACATTGTATTAATGACATAGTCCCATTTGAATAAATCTAAATCACAAGCATGGGGTTAGTATACATCCTATAATATTGTCTTATCAAATATACTATTTCTGGATCCTTTCATTCAGATTCATTGGTTTTTGATAAAGACGGAAAATTTGATTAGTGTCTAAGTTTGAACCAAATAAAAGGAAAGATTTATTTATTTTTTTCCTAGAATAATTTCACTATTGAACAATAATTAACATATATTTCAAAAAATCGGTTGGGAACGAAACTGAGTGTTCCAGACCAGTGAGACTATATGACACTCTACTCCGGAACCAATTGTACCTGAGTAGACATTATATCATTAGGTATTGGTACATAGAAGATTCCAAATTTAAAAGATTTAATTTACAATACTATGATGATGTTTTTGAATATGACCATGTTAGTTCATGGGATGCTCATTGAACTAATCGTTGTGAAGTAACTATTATATTACATTTTTTTTAAATCATTCTACATGGGTTTATAGAATCATATTTCATACATGAATTCTTATAAATTGGCATTGGAAACATTTACTCATTTTTTATAATATTATTCCATTTCATTTGAATTTTATTATCATTTACTTCATTTATTGATATGAACCAAATATATCATTGTGCTACACAAATCATGAGGGTATAGTTTAACAATAATTCAACCATTAGACCCAAAATGTTCGTTCGCTGCCTATGGCATACACTGCGGTGCCCTGATGGCCCTGTAGTGATCAATATAACTTATGTTTCCCTAGTCAATGGGCCCATACATTACAAATTTGATTCAATGCATTATTTTACATTTTCATGTTATTTTAGGACATTATACAATATATTAGGAATGTGTCGGTGCATGGTAAATAGTTTTCCCTCTGTGTGATCAACCCACATATAGGGAAATGTCCAAATGGAGAGGGTTGATGTTTGATTCATGTTATTCATATTACCATTGATACAATCTCACCAGAACTAATTGGAGTATTTTTTTGTAATTTATATTTTATAATATTTAGTGATTAAACAAGGCTTGGAATATAAATGAGGAAACAGTTACATGAATCATTATTGACACATAAAAATTCACATGCCATGTATATTATATTCTGTGTAGAATGAATTGTAAGTATAAGTTGAAAAAAAATTGTTCCTTGAATATTTAATCATAATAATGTTGTGTTTTATTACTTACATAGTACCTTACTATGTATATTTAACATATTTGTGTGATTTTTTATTCATCCCACTTGGCTTGTTATCATTGGATGAAACATTTGAGTTTTTGTTAAAGGGGAGTTAATTTCAAGAATTTATGGAGTATGTGTGCCTTATGAATTGTAAAATGATGAACTAGGGATCCATGAAATTTTAATTCAACCACATATATTATAGGGTTATTGAGTAAATGATTAATGCTAAAATATTATATTTATCCGAAATAAGATGGATGTAACTAAATGAGAACCAATTTCCAATTGGTAGAGTGTATGAGCACTTCATGAATTGGAATAGGGTGAACCATATAATCCAACCATATTTGTTTAAACATTTATATTTAAGGAATTTTTAATGAATTTCAATAAGATTATTCTTTCTTCTATTATTAAGACATCATTTTTTCCATTAGATGGGAGCTTACTCCAATGTGTAAGTTGTATGGGATAATTTTATATTGAGGGGATGTATCCCTTAAAAAAGACCATATGCTATGGGACATTCTTTTGAGATTTATTAGAAATATAAAATCTATTATACAATAATGTTATAAATTTAATAAATGAAGATTATACCATTATTTAATTGGATTAATGACCTATGTGGATAATTTCATAAAATCACAATTGGAGCAATGTGGGGTATTTGGGGATTCATATTAATAAAATGGAACAATTATGTGTGTTTTTAAAAATATAAATTCTTAAATCATATTGTTTGTTCAAATGAGACCAAAAGGGATCAGTAGGACCCTTGTGGGTTTCCTTTTTATTTTTTATATCATAGTCCTTAAACCATTGAGGGTTTCTTTTGCATTACAATGGTGACAAATTAACGTGTCCTCTTTTATGGGTTTCTTCAATAATTAAAAAACCTTCGTTAATTAAATACCTTTGAATTATTTTCAACCTATTTATATATAGTATATCAAATAATGTTTATTTAAAATGGGTTTATGTGATAAAATTCACATATTATAAAAGGTCCCCACTATGAAATACATCATTGAAAATGTGGTTTAAGATGCACTTCACGTTTTTCATTGTGGCAAGTGATGGTTTTCCGTAAATCTAAATATTAAAATGATAAAGATTAAAATTATTCGTGGATTAATGATTTAAAATAATCATTAGGTGGTGATTCAGACTAACCCTTTTGTATGGTATGTTTGAATCTTTTTTTCCACCTTAAATTGGTGTGTGAGAATTAATATAGGCCTTTTACTATAGTTTGGGATTAAGAGTTGTTTCCTTTTTGGGGCTATCCATTTTCAGTAGATCCCATAGACACTTTAATGATCTTGTTGGTTGATTATGAGAAATAAATTTTTTTTAGTGTCGTTTTGTGCCATCATCCCTTATAAGACTATTAATACATAAAAAATGACAACCTTAAGATGGGTAGTTTCTTTGTTTTTTTAACATTAAACTTAGTTAATGAATTTTGAAATTATGTTTTCTGTGATGACATATATTGCAAGGTAATGATTATAAACGTTTTTAGTAATGTTCCCCTTTATCACATTAGTTTTATATTTTGGGAGACCATGGAGTTCATCTTCTTGTTCTAATGTAGTATGAGTAAGGCAACTCTTGGATAGATTTTCACTATGGACCATCGAATACATGAATGCATATGGTCAACAAACCTTTGGATAGTATCATGGATGATTCATTTTCTCTTCTAATATCTGGTATGTATTCATTGATATACGTAGAACACATTATCTTATTAATAATTTAGTGATTTTTTTATGTCCAGTCCTAGTCATTAATTTTTTGATCTGTTATCTTTTGAACACTAATCATCACTGAATTAGGGTGACATGAGAATTGATATGGGTCCATTATGGTCCTAATGCTCCGGATGATACTCTTAGAGGATCATGTGTTTGACATGATGGTTAGTTGTGTTATCTTTTACGCCTAACGCAATGAAAAATGTCAAACTAACTCATGGGGACAATTGCATGTAATTATAAAATTTAACATAGTCTAGTGCTCTTGATTGAATTCCCCAGTGGGTGGATGAGGTGGTTGTGGTGGGAGGGGTATGGGTAGTTCTTTATGTGGTCAAGTCCCAAAGAATGTTTTCATTCATTTCATTCATATGTAACGAAAAATAATAATTCCATTGAGTAGATTGTTAAATATATCTATTATATTTAATGATTGATGAAAGAATCTTAGCCAAGAATGGAACTAAATTCATTAGTTGATGGATCATGTATCACAGAATGATATCCATTGATCATTAAATCATATAAAAAATAAGCACCTATGTTGGAAAATTTCATGTCACCTATGGGGAAATATTCCCTTTCATGTGGAAGTAGAAGATCCTATTGGAATGTATCTAACATGTAAGACTTACTCAAAATTCATATGAAAGGTTATATCCTTCGTTAAGTTGGTTTATACATGAGATATTGTTAGTGGTGTGCGTGGACACACAAGAAACCTATGAAAAAACTATTGTTAGGGATTAGGCAAATATGGTTGTGATTTCGATGCCACGGGATGCCTTGGGTGGTAATGGTATTGTGGTTTGGTGATGAGGCTGCTTCGGTAGAAGTGGATGAGATCTTATAAAGATGTCAACCTATAATGTCTTGACATGATTTCCTTTTTATGAGGGATAGGTGTATTTTGAAACATATAGAGAACACTGCCCTCTTTATGGATAAAGTGTTTAGGATCCCATATATAGAACATTAGAACCACATAGTGTAGTCCATATATTAATGAGATCATATCGATTATCCTCATATTGTCTGAGTACACATACAGAGTGGCAGTATTATTCCATACTATTGAATTATATTTTCACTAGTTTTGATACGGTGTATTTATCAGAGTTTAACTTTGGAAGAATGGTATCACATAATGTCATGTTTAGTCATAAGTGATAAAATTATTCCCAATTAGAAATGCATTGGACAGTGCTTTGGATACTAGTTTCTCTTTTAACATAGTATCCAGGTAGTTGCTATGTTGGGGTTAGTTTGTGATATTGTAATGTGGACGTCTGGCTTGTAATATCTTCATTATTGTATGTGTGAATGTGGATCACCTTGAAAGAACCCCAAGGGTTTAAGATGTTTAATACAATGTCACCCAAATTTTTAGACATGCTTATAAGGGGGGTTTTTTCATCATTATCCAAATGATTAATATAGTGAATGTTCTATGTTAGGGATGAGGCCCAAAAAATTCAATGTGATTGTGTTATTAATAATTCATTTGATACTAGTTTTAGGATTTGGTTATTATGCTCATAAGGGCCTTGAGGTGCCTTTATTTAACTACTGGTTGTCTATCAATCGAAATACTATAGATATCTGTGTTTGGTTCTATGAGGGTAGTCATCCATGGATGGTGTGACTTGATACCCCATTCTATCAATATGTAGTTAGCGAGAACCCTATTTTTGATATTGTCGGGCATGAAAAGTGAATGGTTGATGTTTTCATTCATTTTTCATAGAACAGTCGGCATAATTGTTTAAAATGTGTTCAGTATTAAGTCGAACCATCGATAAAATCATGTGACATGTCATGAGCATCCTAGTTATGTTGGAGCCACGTCCAGAAGGACCATTCCAATGGTATGGATATCATGAATAATTATTGTTCCGTAAGTGTTAGAACCTTGTGTTTGAAGGGATGATGATGTTATCATCTCCTAGGTTTGGTGGGCTTGGGTATGCTTTGTCCTGATGCCTCAACACAGATGAAGGAATTGGATAATGTTTCCACAGTATGTGGGCATGTGTTAAGGTGAGGCTTAAAGGCGCATTATGTGGTTGGGAATGAAACGTGACCATTTAAACAACACTATCTGAAATGTCTATGTTAGGTGTTGTTTTCTTTATCCTTGAAGGCTTTTTGGAATGAGAATTTATAAGGTGGGGAAGTAGTAATGAAATGTGTTTTGAGTTAAGCTGAATTTCCAAGAGATTTTGAATTCATGATGATTACAAAATAGTAATTCTTTGTAACTTATTCAGTACATAATTATTTGAGTGGTGAAAACATTACATGTGGTTTTTAGACTTGGTTAAAGGACTGAGGGGTAACTCGGGTGCCTCATGCAATTTCTAGAGATCCAGACCGCAAAAATATAAATATACTAGGATCTGCATAGGGCACACATATTGTTGGAAAATATGACACCCCCAAAAAGAATTTTTGTGCATTACAGTAGTGAGTAGATGTGAATTTCATGATCAATCAATGGTTTACCCAAACTATGTTCCTATAGAAGATGGGTAGTTCCACTAATGCAGTACTCATGCACTAATCATCGTACGTTTGGAACTTGATTTTACTAATACTGTCAAATTGTTTTTTGAAATAAACTTATTTAAATTAAAATATAATAAAACAAAACCTAAATTACGAACCCCACATTTTAATATGACGCATCCTTCAACCATACATGTTTGATTCTCAAAATGTCACTCCTTTGATGTCCTTTATTCACAGTTGTTTTATCCAGATTCTACAAGTCTCTCAATTTGTTTCTCGAGGTTTGCTCCAACTAACAAATTCATCAACATTTTGAAGGTTTTTATATTCCCTGTTACCCTACCTACCACATCAAATTACTTGGATTACAGTGGATACATTTTTTGATGTTTTTTCCATTGTTATGATGCATTGGCTCTTTTGGATCGTTCGTTTTTGTGTTATAGTACCCTCCACCAAAGATGAAGTGTTTCAGAAATTTTTTTTCACACATCATCAATTTATAGAATGTTTTATTCTCTTATTATTTTTTTCTCAACCCTTATTAGATTATTTTATAGATTTTTTGTTATTTTGAATTTTTCATTATTGTCATTGAATATTTATGGTATGGTTTGGGGTTTCCGTTGTCGAAATAGAGTCACATGTATATATATAATTAATAATGTACCTATATAAGTTCCTCCTTTATATATTATCACCCATGGATGGATGAATATATATAATTTTTCTTTGGGTTCATATATTGGTGTATAATAATTCATATTATTTTATTTAAAAGGGGTATATGATTATATAAGAAAATATGTAACAATCCCCTTATATATAGTTGGCCATAAAATTTTGTTTATAAGGGACATGTTTCCAGGCATATAATAGATAATACATACGTGTTCAAGTGGTAAATGGATGGTTTGGGTTTCCGTTTTCAAATTCATTGAGTGCTGAGATGTTTTGACATTGTTTTTTTCTACGTAAGGGATGATCCCTTTAAATTTACCCTTTCAATTACAAAAAATTAATCAAATTTATTTAGAAATAAAAGTAATAAATCAGTTAAAAAATAACAATTCTATCATTCCAAATTTCAAAAAAGTCATAAAAACATCATAAATCATCAATTATATTCTAATGGAGGATGATCAAATGAAGTACCTGTGGGAGCATCCTCATAAGGACTAGGGGTAGTAAACTCTATACCAACACCACACACAAGTAGCCTGATATAATCGATCATTTTCTAATCTCACAGTTGCTTCTACTCATGCTCCACCAACCTCTCATTCTGCATCTGTTGCATCATCTCATCCTGTTCTATAAATCATTCCTCATTTTTTTGGTGGATGATGATGTAAAGAATGAATCTCCATGTACTACATTTGATCTCACTAACATCCTCATTGATGTATAATAATAACTCATAGGTGTCAGTCGACAACCAATACCAATAACTCAAACATTCTCAACACCAAGTGCAGTCACATGTATCTAATCCCCCTAAAAAACCTAAATCATTAGTGACAACTAATTCAGTCTCATCATGAATATCTTTTGAATAACAATTATTAGACTTAAATTAATCCTTCAAATGTAATGGAAAATTATAATAATAATAAAATTAATAATCATGACATTTTTAAACAAAAATAACTAACCACAATATGAAACTTTCTTTCGCTGAAAACATGTCATTTACAATGATCAAAATACATCTTCTTATAAACTTCAAGCTATGTAATAGAGGTGTTATCAGCTACCTATATAATATAAAAAATTTATAATTAAATTTTATATAAATTAATAAATAATATCACTTATAATATGTCATCAATGTATTCCAAATGTATGACTCCCAACCATTTGGGTGGCCTCTTTCCCCCCCAACTCTGATTTCCCATAGATGCACACCTTTTAAATGCCTCTCCAAGCTTTCCAAGAGAAAAAAACACAAATATGAGATAATATATAGTCGAGATGATGGATGTTGCAAGACTGATTGAAAGTTTTAGCATAAGATTTATCCATAGACCGCCTTATGATGTTGTCTAGAAACTTTAGAATGTGTTCACATATACATCTATCCCATTCCTCTCGTACAGGGCCTCTATGGATATCATAAATATTGAAAAATAAATTCTAAAATATACTTTTCAATATATATGTGAGTGAATAAATATATTTTTAAAATTTATATATTTCCTTATAATGTACAATCCAATGGACGATTATCTGTTCATAAACAATGATAGGTACTAAGTATCATGACATCGATGGCTCAAAAAAATAATATTTTAGAAATGCACTAGCCTGCCAAATGGATAAATGAGAAAAATTATGAAAATAGAAAAATAAGCATAATTATATTTTTAAAATTAATACATAAATTTATTGTAAAACAAATATCTTAATCCATTAAACATAAAATGAGGATGAAAATAAATTTATGTTTGTCTCTATCGAATTGGGTTTTGAATCAGTATTTCCGAAAGATTATACCCCCTCCTTATTGGCACCACATCATGAGGAGGAGAGGGAGAATTGGACTCATCAGAAGGGACACTAGATTCGATGAGAGAACATAATAGATCATCATGATCAAAACCATCATTATAAATCATATATAATCAATAGTAAGAGACTATTAATACAGACATGAAATATAAAAATATTGTAAATTTCAGAATAAAATAATGTTACCTGTAATATATTTTCAATCAAATATGAAATTTAAAAAAATAATAAATATCATAATATTAAAATTACATATAACTAATGACCTAAATGTAATACAGCAGTCATCATTTGTATCACTATTTTCATCGACGCTAATGTATTCAACCTCATATATAGAATTTTAAACATAAATATGACTTTTAGATTCATCTATCATAATTAAACTGTCAACATTTACTATATAATAATTTCATTACTGGGGGTTTTCATCATTGATATTTATATATCGTTGGGTGAGAGTTATATTTTTGGATGTTTCTTTAAAAATTTAAATCTAATTTACTTTCAAAAAATTGTTTTCATTTTCAATATACCAATATTCACATGAATTTATTTTTATCACACTCTACTTGTCTTTTAAATATCTCAAAATGTCATAATAAGATTCACAATAAAAATTATATTCATGATATTCCAAAATAAATGCTTCATTTGATTCAAGAATATTTTTATATTTAATGTCAACGACTCCATGTCAATGATGAAATCACAACCTATGATCAGTATCAAACCAATGAAATTTAAATATTGTAACATAATTTGGTCCCATATAACATAACTAAATTATTTTATCTAGTATAAGAGAAATGCAAACTTCACTTTCCTTATGATGGTATCATTTTAAAATGAAAACCTATTTTAATTTCTTTATTTTGTTCACCATATATGAATTTATGGAATCATAATCCATTAACCACATACAATTTATAATATTTAACAAAATTTGATGGAGGTTTTATTATGTGCACACAATGAACTGTAAATTTTTCTTTCATGTTTTGTTTCGTGTAAACAAAAAAAAATTAATAATATATATCATAGAAAAACAAATTTAATATTCTGTAAAAAGATACATATCATAGTAGTCTTTGAAGCCAAATATTGTGACATTCATCAAGAGAAGTAGATGTAATTTGTATAAATTTCATTATATTTACATCATATAGTCAAAATGAATGATAGTTTATATAATGATATATTTTAATGATTTTTAATTAAATTATAAAAAAGTACTACATACATGAAAAAATGATGAAATTTTATTATAATGTCACATAACAGAATTATGAGCTCAATATATTTCTTTATATGTAATCCATCACTCACAATAATCATCAAAACCAATATCTGAATGACTAGAAAATAAAAACAATTATTTTGTTAAAACATAAAAATGTTTCTCATTGCAATCTATGTGATTATTATTTAATAAATATTCCAAATGAAAATAATAATATAAGAAATTTTATATTTTCTCTCACATGTATTCTTCTGAAATTTACCCATCAGCAGATGCCTTTTTATGTTCCTTTTTAATTATTTTTTCATAAATATCTCTAAAAAATATATCCAACAGAATTGCACTGTCCCAACAAATTTATCATCCCATTGAAAATTCAATACTAAATGTTCCATGGAATAAATGAAGCTGAGTTGGAATATTTTTCCAATTTTACAAAAATTAAAACAATATATTTTTATATCGAAATCAATTTATTATGACATGATGTTGTCCAAAAATATATTATAATAAATATCATATTTCATTCATCACATCCATGAATAAATAATTAAACCTCCATCGAAGACCATGAATCAATAATATTTCAATTATAACATGACAATCATTAATTTTCAAACCTTTGATATGTTGATTAATGACACATGAGACAAATTAAGACTATAAAATTTTAAGAAACTCAAATCATTATTCCATTGATATAATAATAAATGTTTATATTTTTTTCAGAGAATGATTATTTGTGATTCGTTAATTTTTTTGATCCTTAATCATAAAATAATTTACGATTATGACGAATCGAAATATGCTAAATATATAGTCGTGCCTTTATATTATCTTTGTTCATTCATGCTATGACAAACATAGTATAAAAAATGTTATAAAAAACATTCTTCTCATTATTCATTGAATCTAACATGTGAAGAAACAAAAAAATAGTCTAATATGGAAGGTCCCAATAATATTATACTTTTTACATTTATGAGGTCTCACTAAACCATTTATATTTTTCTCTATTATGTATAGTTCCAATGAAACATGCCATAATTAAATGACTATATATTTGATTGGATTTCCTGAGGAATTGTTTGAGGTGTGTCTATTTCAATTCACATTTTTTTAAAATTAATTCTCTTCTATTGAAAAAGATAATCTTTAGGTAGAAATATCAAATGATAGTCAAAATAACTATCCATTTTTTATCACGAATCATATACTCTATTTTCTCAACCATGTAATATGAACATGGTTTTAGACCCAATGTTCCCTATCTAGATATAATACCACACACTACAAATTCACTAATCATCCATATTATGGAAAACATCAATATAAAATTCTGAAATTTAGTTATATCAAATGTATTAACAATATAGTTCCATAATGATATTAACTCATAAATTAGTGACTTAAAATAAACAGCAATATTCTAATTTGGTCATCCTAGAATTTATACCATCATATATATATATATTTATATATATAAGTATATATATATATGGTTCCATCATCGAAATCTAAGAAGGAATCTCTTAAGGATTAATGAAAAAAGAAAAAAAAAATATTGACTTCCATAAGATCCTAATGGAAAGAAAACTATTAGTAGAAATTCCCAACCATATGTTACGAGGATTTAAATAAAAATAAGGATGTGTCTGATCATAAGGTTTGCAAAAATCACCATCACAAAAATTATTTTATAATATTGTGATTGAAATATTTTATTAATTCTATTTCACCAGTCCAGTTATTTTGCGTGACAAAAATTAATGTTTTAAATGAGCTAAATTTTTAAAATATCTTATTTATGTCATTGTAACTCTTGATTTTTTTATTATGACACATTATAACTCGATTCCCATCATAATGTAAAATTAACAAAATATTTATAATCACCATAATATATAATGTAGTAATTTGAAAATTCATGGATCATTTCAAAACGTAGACCCAAATTATAAACCAACCATTTACATTTATAGAAACATGTATGTAATGTAAATCAGTCAGGAAACAATGATATAACCAAAGATAAAATCTTATTGAATAAATAGTAAGTCATTACAAAATATGATTTTATAGCCAAAATTTTTTAATAAAATATCATGTTTTCTCATCCGGCATCCTAGATATATGGAATCCTCAGCTGATTTCAAAAAAATTTAAAACTGAGAAGGTTCTTATTAATGATTTGGTGTCTGATTATGATTATTTAAATCATGAATAGATGTACCAATTTCGTCGTGTATTAAATTTCAAAATGATGGATCCGGAATTTTTTTTTCTATTGATGTGTTTCTCAATTTTAACCCCCAAAAATATAATCGTTTCAAAAAATATATTGAAATAGATGAAGTCCATCATTTTCCCATATTTTGAATATCCAATGACAACAATTTGGACATGGACATATAATTATACTTTTAGAAACTAAATATGAATTTGATGATTAAAATGATATAAAGAGTTCAACAACATGAATACACATAGGATTTAAACCTGATCCGTTATGAATTTTTCTTTTATTTATCCAATAATTATCATTAAAAATATATTGGTGTCTACTTCTCGATGCCATAGTCATAAAAAAAACAAAAAAATATTAATTATTAAAGATCATTTTGACTAGATGAAAATTATTATAATATTTTATATTATATAAATATTCAATAGAATATGAGAAGAGTAAAGAATTAGGTTTTCACTAAATTAGAGTATCCGTAGAGGTTCACCAAAGATAAAATAAAAGAGAATAATTATTAGTGTCTATTGTAATGGATCAGACCCACTTGGTCCATTAAATTTCTAATATTCATGAGTTTGGTACATTCAGAACCTAGTATATATGGATCTATGGGGCAGCGTTTGCATTGCAGGATGTCACCATGGTGTCACCCATCGGTAACACCAATCGGTGTGTCACCTTATCCACATAGGGGTGTCGGGGTTTCTTTCGCCATTTTTTCCTATAACGCCCATTTTATGTTTTTTAACCATTATTTAATGTCGTTCAATGCTGTTTTTAGTGCCATAAACAACATTTTATATCCCCTAAGAGTTGGGAGACCCTCATCAGACACATTTTACTCCCATTAAATAAAATCCATTAACATAAAACTATTTTGGCCACCCTACATATGAGAATTATTAATAAAAAATTAATCCCATCATGGGTAACCATCCTTCTGTGGGGTAAAACAACGATCCTTCTTTATAGCCTTTCAAGATTTTTTTTTCATATCCCTCAACTCTAGAACCTTGTATTTTTATCACAAAAGAATTCCATATTTCATCATCTTGGCTGACTTTTTTCATTCCTTGGTGTGTTTAGTGTCCCATTTCCTTAGGCTTGTGGTTTACAAGTGCCAGAGTCATTCCTGCTCATTATTGGAGTCCCCAGAGTTCTTCCCCTGCAAGTCACGCATTCCAGATGGGGGTGTGAGAAAAAAATGTCTATCTTAGATAATCCATCTAGGGTTCTTCTTTCATCTCTCGTTACTGTATATCATGTGGGGTGGGTATGAAAATGTTTCATACAGGGATGGATGAAACCATACCGTACTGAAGATAAAAAATAGATTTAAAGAATGAAGGGGTGTATTTGATAATGTTTTTGTAAAATTTTATCTTTTCCTATATGTGGTGAATTGAACTGGATTATTTCCACAAATAATTGTAGACGTTGGTGGCCCTTTCATGTGCTCTAATGATCCTCTAGCTTCGGGATATTTATTTTATTTAGTGGTTGTAACATGGAAACAAGTAAATCTTATAAACTCTTTTGATTAAATAGATTCACAATGAATAATTATCATTGGGTTATCACCCAGGTTAACCAAACAGAACGATAGAAATAAATGAATGGAATATTCAAATTTGTAAACTACATTACTATGTTTGGGTCTTGTTTATGGTTAATGCTTATGAGGTGAAATATATGGGGATATGATCCCCTATTTTAGCAGTCATGGGTTTGTCGACCAAAGCACATTGGGGTCATATATTGGGCTTGGTTTGGATACACAACTTTGAGGGATCTCACAGATCCCTTTTTTGTGGGGACTTTACACCAAAATCGGGTGTGAATATTTAAATTGATGTTTTGTTTTCTATCATACCTTTACATGTGAATATATATTTTATTTTCCTATTATTGAAGAATTATATAATAGGAATGACATCTATAGAAAAAGAATAATGGGTTCAATGTTGAATTTTTTTCCCTGACTGAGTTTTGACAAGGTTGTGGATGTGGTGCTACTTATGAATGATTAGTGATGATGGTGTTTTGTATGTTGGTTGGGTTTGAAACGCCAAAGTTGTAAAGAGTTACTTTTTTACATATATGTATAATTTTGTTTCTATGTTTTTTTTCATACCCCACCTATGTTGATCACTTCATGAGGATCACCCCCATTTCATAGTGGAGGGTATTTTTCCCTTCACTCCTATGAGTAGCTGCTTATTAGATCATATTCTTCTCAATTTCCTAAGTATCACAAAAAACATGGGGTAGTCTGTGATGGCATGAGGTATATTATATCCCAAGAATCATCAGATAGGGTAGCAGTGGTGGTTGGCCCATGAGTGTGTGGGAATCTAGTTTCCCAGATAGCTTTGGGATGAGGCCCAGGTGACATCGGGTGACATAGTATTTATTCGAGCCCAGGGCCCAATGGGCATGGAAGAAGATGATCATGAACAAGTTTCTTATGTCTTGGTAGTAGTTTTTGTGGCCCTTGTGTTTGCGGGCGGGATGTCTAGGTGTGGTATCCCAGATTTGTGCGAGCGGGTTATGGTAGTGGTACTATGGTAAGAATGGTGGGAAAGGTATGACACATAGGATGTTTTCAATTACACGGGGAAAGCGGTGTTGGGTAACAAATCATCAAATTGTTATTGATATTACATTACTTGATTTTTTTAATTTAGGAAGTATGACTTTGTGAGGTTTGGGTAGATAGTTTTTATTCTAGGTTCATTGGTTATCTCTTATTCCCACGGGAAATTACCATGACTCCCCACTTGTGCATGATAGATTTTGGTTTTCCATACTGAGTAAAACAATATGCTCACCCTACGTATATAAAACTTCATTCAAGATTCTAGGAAGTCTTCACGGATCGTACAAGACCGTACTAATTCGCACCTTAGGACACTAGTAGTTGGTGTTGCTGTTTTTCTTTTATTTGTTACATTCATTGGAATTTTCATGAACTTTTGTTGCACTTTCTTTAGGAACATAGATATGGGAATGATTTGTGTTTTCCTTACTTTTTCATCTAGTTTTGTTGTAGATTAAATATGTATCATCTTATCTCCCAGTCTACTAAATAATAAATCAATTTATTTCATTTTGTGTGCGATTTTATACCCTTCTTGCTAGTCTCCAATCCATGACCTATTGAAGGAGGGATTCAGGTGTCATTATGTATCCATCAACATGAGGATAGAATGGTCTGGCATTCCATTGTCCCTTCCCTCATCATTGTGATGGTAGGTTCTAACATAATGGTATTAGCGGAGTGGTTGTGAGATAGTATGGATAATAGAGTTAGATATAGTTATAATTTCATGTTATGGTAGGGAAACAATGATAAGAAATCCTGGTGCATGAAATAGGTCTTGGAATACATGATAGGGCACGAAATTTTAGGCCCCATTGATCCAAGGTAGAAATTAGGACCTACCGAATGACCAAGTGTGGATACACTCATTTCAGGGTAGAGACTCTTGGATAGTTACATAAATCATAATGACATGTGTTATAACATGTTCTAGGTGTTTGAGTTAACTGATATGCTTGAACAAAATTTTATGAAATCTTCTATACTAATCAGGAATAGGGATTCCTTATGTGCCTTGCTGCTACAGAACCAAGATGATGACCACGAGTAGAGCGGCTGATCGTGGCCCTGGAGGTCTAATCGACTTATCGAAAAAGGGCTAATCGAAGGAAAAAGGATGATCGGTGGTAGAGGATTTTTCATCGCTTTCAACAGAAGACCATTGGGATGTACGAGGGCAACATCTTGGTCATGGAGACCGAGAGATGGCTCGAGAAGCTTGTGATTGCATTCAGCTTGATCTGGGCTCAGGCTGAGTACTAGGTTTTTCTTGTTGTAAACCTGATGCATGGATTCTCTCTTTAGTTGTGGACTTTGTATCTTGGGGTGAAGGGAGAGGCTGGAGTTTCATGGACCGACATCGAGACAGAATATCGGTTGGAAATGCTATCTACCATTATAATGGCCGAAAAGAGATAGGAGAAACTCTCTCTTCAGTAGCGAAGCATGACGGTGAGGGAGATATGAATATAGTTCAAGGATCTCCATCATTTTTCTCCAGAACTTTATTCGGATGAGGAGTCTCTCGATAGACGTTTAGAGGAGGGGCTCCAACCTTCTATCCAGTAATCTGTTACTCCCTTCACCCTACCGATATACTGAGAGGTTCAAAATAATTCCGTTGTCATGGATAGGATGAAAACACTGGGAGGTGTTACACGAGTTGGGAGACAGTTGGTTTCGTCAAAGGGGAAGGCCATCAGTTGTAGGCCTCCAGTATCATGGTCATCTAGGTTTCAGCCAGTGGGGAGTTGGCCCCTGCTGTTCCAGTTTTAATCTCTATGTTCTCTTCATTTCCTTATGGACCCAAGAACGAGGTGCTTTATCTGTGACAGCTGTGGGATCCATTGGAATCTGTATTAGGACCTAGTTCTATTTAACGTGGGTGGAAAGATTTAGCACCCACCTCAGTAGCAGTAGTTTGCAGCCAGTCCCATTTAGAAAAAATAGCAGCATGGATCACATGCAGCTACCCCTCCGAAAGAAGACATTGTAGGAGGATGCTGACTTTAGTGTGCTATTCAGGGACCTCATCTAGGGCATGGCTAGAGAGGTGACTGACAACCAAGGGATAGAGGATCTAGGCTTGGGTAGTTTCCACATCACATAAGAAGAAGTACAAGCAGACCCAAAAATTGTTTGAGGTACGATCAACATGTTTAACACTCCTGTATGTGCCTTTTTTGATTCAATAGCTTCTCAAACCTTTGTTACACCTTGTATATCACATGATCTGATTCAGAGAAACGTTTTGTGTAAAGACCAGTAAAAATTCAAGGTTAATTTTTTTCTAAATTCTTTTTTTTTACGTGTGCGCAGTTTCTGACGGCACCTGATTCTGAGGCCCGGGGTGCCCGGAATAAATTTCTGAATTTTAGCTCGAGTACGTTCCGTGAACGAGTGAGTGTGATTTTCATTTATTTTGAACATGTGCTCGGAATCAAAATCTAAGGGCTCCGTTGAAACCGTTGCACCGGTAATTGCTAAGGAAGTCCTTTTCTGTAGTTCTTTTTGATCGTGTTGAGTTGTTAAAAATGATGGTTGTGTTTTAAGTGAAATAATTTTTGTTCCACAATTTATTTAATTCAGGTGATGGAATCTTGCAAGGAAATTAATGAGGTGGGTCCCACACGAGCCCACCCCATTAATTTTCTAACTTTTCAATCTTCTAATTAATTGCTTGTCAACCCTGGGTTTCCCTTATTAATTGTTTGATGACACATTAAATAATTCGGAAACTTCCTTCTCCCTTCCTAAATTAATTTTCAATGCATTATTTTAATGCGGTGATTAATATATGAGGAGTTTCTTTGCGTGCTTAATAAAATAATAGGAGATCCAATTATTTAATTAAAAGGACAAGAACTAGCATTGTGCAGAAAAAGAAGATTTTCCTTCAACTCATGAGTTTTTGGAAGAATCTCATCCTCCGACGAAGAACGGCGTCTCCCTCGACGAAGAATGCCGGATCACCGATGAATGATGATGCGCCATCACTTCTTCTCTTCAGGATAGCGCTTCCTCCTCGGCGCACTCCGTCGACGCCTACGAACCTCATTCTGATGACGTCGATGTTCATCTTCAATTGTTGATGTAAGGGGAGTTGTTTATTTCCTATGAGATTTTTACCTCGGATGGCGTTTATCTCATTTTTTTAAGGATTCTTGGATTAACTTATTTTGATTATGAGTTTATACCCCTTGGCATTTTAAACGAATGTTGTTTTTGTTTAAAACCTCTTACACGGTGGGTGCGGACCTTCGAACTAGTCCAAACCCACCGTTCATTTGTTCTTGTTGTGTGAAACGATTCCTGGCATAGAAAAAGGGACCGTAGAGGCGTTTAAGACCGTCGTAGAGAAGAGGGGGTCATGGGATGATCACAGGCATAGACAAGAGCAATAACGGACCATCGGAGAAGCTCTGGTGGCCCGCGAAGGGCTCCAGCAGCATGGGGCGCCGGGGGGCGGTGCGGGCCGGCCGCCCTGAGGCGGCGGTGCACAGGCGCGCCTCCGGTAAGGACCGCCACGGCATTAGCCGAGGTGGTAGGGGCGGCTGCATCCCGCGGCCGCGCGGGGTCCGGCAATGGACACGGCCTTCAGCCACATCCACGAGGATGGAAGGGACGTGTCAATGTCGTGTCAACGTAGCGTAAGGGGGACGATGCCCCCTGATCGACTCGCTGGCCGAGCCAGCACGCCCCCCGGCTATACTAGGGCGGGCCGCACCCAACCGGGCCATCGGGCCGCACCCTAGTGGGTCGGACCCAGACCTGGGTCGGGTCAACCACGTTTGGTCCGACCAATGGGGGGTTGGGTCGGGCCGAACCGGGGCCCAGACCCCCCATTTCGGATAGTTTCCAGTCTTTTTCCCATACCATGGTCTAGAGACCTCCGGTTCATGCATCGTCCTTCGCGTGATGATTCTTGGATCGAGACGGTCATTTCGGTATATTATAGTCAAGGTTTCGGATAACATTGGGTAGGGTCGGGTTGGTTCGAACACGAAACCAACCGGGCCCTCGAAGCAGAAACGCTCATATCATGAGTTTCAGACGTCCTATTGACGTACATTTTACTCTGCTGGTTTCCTCGTAGTGATACAGACCTTTTTTCTTACTCCACTCGAGGTTTTGATGCAATTGGAGTATGGTCGGGTTGGTATTGACTTAAAAACCAACCAGGCCCCTCATATGAAACAAGCCAATAACACTCATATCAGGCATCCGATTGACGCGCCGTGTGTAGCGTTTTGTTCCTGTTATCGTGGCGGAACATCACGATACATCAACTCTGGTCTATGTGACAGTTGATGTATCTACCCCTTGGCTTTCGGAGCAGACCCTCCCGGAACGAGCGTGTTGTGTGCGGGAACCCTAGAACTGGCTTTGACTACATCGACTTCTATATTGGAATCCTCTGTTGTTTCCACGACGACGACGACGACTACCGATCCTGTGTGGGTCAGTGCTCATCGATCCTGTGTGGGTCTGCACATACCAGTTCTATGTGGGTTAGATCCTGTGTGGGTCAGCGCTCATCGATCCTGTGTTGGTCAGCGCATACTGATCCTGTGTGGGTCAGATCCTGTGTGTGTCAGTGCTCAGAGATCCTTTGTGGGTCAGCGCTCAGCGATCCTGTGTGGGTCATCACTTATCGATTCTGTGTGGGTCAGATCCTGTTTGGGACAATGCGGTGGGTTAGTACCTATCGATCATGTGTGGGTCTGATCCCGTCTATGTCATTTTTGGGGATAGTACCTATCGATCCTGTGTGGGTCAGATCCTGTGTGGGTCATTGCGGGGGTTAGTACCTATCGATGCTGTGTTGGTCAGATCCTGTGTGGGTCATTGCCGGTGTTAGCATCTATTGATCCTGTGTGGGTCAGATCTTGTGTGGGTCAATGTGGGGGTTAGTACCTATCGATCCTGTGTGGGTCAGATCTTGTGTGGGTCACTGCGGGGGTTAGAAACTATCGATCCTTTATGGGTCAGATCCTGTGAATGTCCAACATCTTAAGTGATCCAGTGGCTACAACTGATCATCTAATTACATTCTTCTTTTGAGGCATACCTATGTGAGCTGAGTCAGGACTTCCAATCACAGTCTTTGATGTTATTGTCTTGATATCCTGAGTGAATTACGATGTGCTTTCCTGTGTGGACTGGGTTGTACATGGGCTCGTGAGTTGGATCAGGGCCTGAATTGATAACTTAGATATATATATATGGTCATATAGCTAAGTAGGGTTGGTTGTTACTTTGTGATCGGTATCTATCATTTGTGGTTACCCTTTGTGGATTTTGGGAGACCATTGGGGGTCTCGGGGTCCTTACTGAGTAGTGTATACTCATAGCTGTATGGGCTATTCCTGCACTTCGTTGTGTTGGATGCAGACAATGGACATCATTGACCGAGGTAGGAGCTCGTGGAGCAGCACAGTACCTGGATGTAGAACACTGGCTAATACGTACTTGGAGCGGACGACTGGAGCTGAGGAGATGAGAAGACTATATGTAGCCACCCTTCAGGTGGGATTCCCAGAGGACGACTCGGACTTGCTTCTTTACTTTCTGTTGTTGTACTTTCTAGTTGTACTTTACTTTCTTTTTGGGTTTGTATACTGGCCCATTTTACTTTTCCGCACTTACTTTTAAACTCAGTTTAATTAGTATTTACTGCTTCTTGCTTACTCTGTGGTGTCTGTTTCTTACATAAAGGCAATGCCTTCACCATATTTCAGTTTTTGCGCCTTTGGTGCTAGTCGTCATCCCCTACCCAATCGGAGGTGGTCTTGGGGTAGTTACGACACGGGCCCCGAGAGACGGGTCGTGACAAATTGGTATTAGAAGAGTTTGTTTCTACTAGAGAACTCAGGACACTGATCTTTCTCTATGTGAAGCAATATTTTTAAGGGTATTTGAGTGTGGTTATCAGTCCCGGGAGTCCAGTGTTGGTGCGGCGGCCGACGTATCCAAACACCAGGACCCTGACTTCGGATTTCCGACTCAATGCACGAAAACATGGATTGCAAGTGTGTTTCAAATGTTTTCATTGTGATTACATTGTGTCAGCTCACCAGGTATACTATTTTGACCATGGAGCACCTTTTCCTTTTCAGGATGGCCCCACGATGGTAACCAGCTATGGTTCCGAGCTTTGTTTGAGACGAAAACCCACCGAGCGACGAGGCCTTAGTGCAGGGCCATTTTACTGCGGGGGCACTGGAGGTACCTCTACCCATCGAGCCACTAATGCTACCAGCCCCAGCCACTGAGAGTGCACGATGCCTTAGTGAACTTCACGATTATCATCGCTAGAGACCACCCAGGTTCCACAGGGAGATGGACCCTCAGGCCGTCAAGGACTTGCTGGAGGCAGTAGTTCGATTATTTAGGCTAGTAGGGACACCAGCTGACCTCATGGTGATCCTTGCAGCGAGTCTCCTGCATGCGGCAACATGTAGATGGTGGATCCTCATGCTCAAGGTACACGACATGGCGTCCCTTCTTTGGATGGACATCTAGATCCTCTTCCGCTCAGAGTTTTTTCCAGCCACCCTACGTACGGTGCGCATCTAGGAGCTACTACAGTTGCGACAGGGCAACATGACGGCATCCCAGTACTCAGTGAGGTTTATAGATCTCTCGCGCTACTCTATAGCCATGGTACGGGACCCATTATTCTGGGCCCGGACCTTTGAGCAGGGACTGAGGCATGATATCAGAGCATCAATGATATCCCTTAGTATACCGACGTAGGGGGGAGTACGGGAGAGAGCCTTTCTTGTAGAGAGATTTATTTCTGATCCTATACCAGCAGCGAGACCTACCGTAGGGAGGCATGCAGATAAATATTCTGCAGATGGTAGTAGACGGACGTCACAGGGGTCTAGGTGGACCATACCCTCAGGCGGACGACCTCAGGACACTGGCTCAGGGGTGTGGGGCACACAGAGCAGAGCCAGTCTTACGGACGGAAGAAAGTGCTATACCTACGGCGGGCAGGGCCACATGGCCCGTGACTGCCCGAACCACCCTGCAGAGGAGCAGCAGATGGTTGAGGGACCACCCAGGAAGAGGTAGAGGTTTGACCGTGGTGGTCTGCAGGGAGCAGGAGGACGAGGAAGAGGTGTTGGCCAAGAAGCGGGTGGTGGATAACGCTATGAGGAACTACCACCACCACTAGTAGGTCCACCCCGACCTCAGGGAGTTGGTGGACAAAGGCAGGCTCAGCTTTAGGCATCAGAGGCCAACGACCACGGTGTGCTAGAGATGATTTGAGGTAATATCTGTGTCTACACCACCCTTACTGCAATTCTTATAGACACAAGAGTGAGTCATTATTTCATTTCCACTTCCCTCGTTCAGATCTCAGAGATTCTGATAGAGAAGTTGGATCGATACTTACGGCTAGAGACTCCTACAGAAGTAGACTCGATGATTACGCACTAGTTTCGGCAGTGCGAGCTTACTCTAGGAGGTGAGAGATTCAGCTGGTATCTCCTTGTAGCGGCGTCGAGGCCTTATGACATCATCTTTGGCATGGATTGGTTATCCACAGTTCATGATCAGATCAACTGTATTAGGAACATGCTACGATGTGTTCACAGCGATGGGAGCTTGTTCACCTTCACCGGTGAGAGAGGAGCCTTTGCAGCATTGGATGGACTCACACAGAGGATAGGATAGCCGATCACTTATCAGTTGGCTAGCCTCATCCTAGAAGAAGTTGACGTACAGAGTCTAAGCTTTCCTATTGTGGTGGATCAGTATGCAGATTTTTATCCTAACAACATTCCAGGACTACCTCCTTGCAGAGAGGTATACGTCTACATCGACTTGTACCCATGGAACGATTTGATATCTACACCAAAATATTGGATGGCACATGCTAAGCTTCGTGATCTTCGGGTACAGTTGGAGGACATGCAGTGGAAGGGGTTCATTCATCCCAGCGTTTCTCCCTGGGCATCAAAGATTTTGTTCACCATGAAGGAGGACAGGAGCTTGCGACTGTGTGTCGAATATCGTCGCCTGAACCAGGTGACCGTGAAGAACAAGTATCTGCTTCCATATATTGACGACCTCTTCGATCAGCTCAAGGGAGCATGGTGGTTCTCGAAGATAGTCCTCAGGTCAGGCTATTATCAGCTTAGAGTTCGTGACGAGGATGTACAGAAGATGGCCTTCAGATGTCGGTATGGCCACTATGTGTTCTTGGTTATGCCTTTCAGTGTATCCAATGCTCTAGTAGTGTTCATGAGCCTCATTAACATGATTTTATAGCCTTACCTCGATCGATTTGTCGTATTCTTCATCGACGACATATTGATCTACTCGACTAGTGAGGAGGAGCACGCCTACCAATTGAGGGTTGTACTGGACACAATCCGAGAGCACCAACCTTATGGTAAGATAACGAAGTTTTATTTTTGGTTATGTGAGGTCCACTTCTTGGGGCACGAAATTTCTGAGGCGAGAGTTGTGGTGGATCCTGGGAAGATCGAGGCAGTGCTAGCTTGGGAGGCACCCAGGAGCGTGACGGAGGTGCAGAGCTTCCTAGGACTGGCTGGGTATTACCGGAGATTCGTTCCAGACTTCTTCAGAGTGGAGGCACCACATTAAGGTTTGACAAAGAAGGGAAAACCCTTCGTGTGGTCAGAAAATTATTAATAGAGCTTTTTGGAGCTGAGATAGAGATTGACCAGTACACCTATCTTGAGGCTTACAGAAGAGGGAGTTGGGTACGTAGTCTACTGCGACGCTTCAGGGACCGAACTCGGGTGTGTCCTGATATAGGAGTGGGTAGTGATCACCTATGGATCACGAAAGTTGAGGCCACACGAGCATAACTATGCTACCCATGACCTGGATTTAGCAGTAGTGGACTTCACTCTGATGATGTGGCGGCACTATCTGATGGGCGAGCGCGTTAATGTCTTTTCTGACTACCAGAGTCTCAAGTACATCTTCATGCAGAATGACCTGAACCTGAGATAACAGTGATGGATCGAGTTCCTCTAGGATTATGACTTTGAGATAGTCTATACTCCTGGGAAGGGGAACATAGTAGGTGATGCCCTCAGCATGAGGACGGGCATCCGGCTACTTGGAGAGGCAACAGAGCAGCTAGCCACTTTGTAGATATCCTTCATTGATAGAGACGAAGAAAACATTCTTCAATCACTCACAGTCACTACTCCACTTCTTCAGCGGATCAGGGAGGCGCAATGTGGAGACGTTGACTGTGAGACGCGACGTGCACAGATTTCAACTGGATAGGCACCTGATGGTTTTTCTGTAGGAGAAGAGCACGTCATCCTTTTCAGAGGACGTACTATAATGACCCATACTTTACATACATTTATATTACTTCATAATTGAAGCATACTTAGTATAACATATAACAAAAACCACAAAAGGACCATATAGGTATAGTGTCTTTAGAAACTGGGAAACATAAACAACTGGTTCATAAATATTCTACAGTGTCTCCCATTTACTTCATCATATCTAGAGACTTTTAAAGCATATCTACTTAATATTCTTCTTCCTGACCTGGGAAAAAACATAAAAAGGGGTGAGCTCAAATGCTATGTAAGGGTAAACAAAAGAAATATCAATCACATCATAACCTTTTGAAAATCATAACCTACAAAAGAGATCATAAAATCTTAACATGGGATAAATCATAGAAGTGAAAAAGAAATCCCAATAATTATAACATAAAACTAGAAACATTGTGGCATGCACACATAATCATAGAGAATCATTTCTTATTAGTCAGAACTCGTTGCCAAGACTATCTTAGCAGACAAAGTCCATTTTTGAACTGAGTTCACTCCTCGTTTCAGTCCTATATCACTGAACCGGAATGACCTTCCGTTCCAGCCCTGTCTATCTTATGAGATATAAATCTTTACCCAATGCATAGGAGGGAGATATAGGTCCCACCCATCTCATAATAAATCATTTCTTATGTGTTCCACATAATCATAAATCATACATCATCGCATAACACATGTAATAAAAATGGGATTCTTGAAACATCATGACATCATAAAACAAATCATATAAGCTAAAGGACTTCATAAAAATAATTCCATCATAACATAATCAAATCAATGTAATTATAGGGATAAAAACAGAACCCTATATTATCTTAGAAGGAAAATAATTTTGATAAAACATTTGAACTCCATTCTTGAGGAAAATATCTTTTCTACTTCAAAAACATTTCTCCTTCTTAACATGTCATATAATTTTAAACTAAAAAATGTTAATTAAAAATATACTTGAAAACTTTTAAAGTAAGATTCATTGAAATAATGTTTTATGAATCCATTTATGCCGTATAAGTTAAAAAAACATTCTTCTCGTACTTTGGCCGAAAAGTCAAAAAGTACCTCGTACGACAAAAGATTCCTTTCATATTGGTTACTAAAAACATACCGAAAGGTAAAATTGGATTTAAACAATTCTGGGAGGATATGAATAATATTACATGTTGAAGGAACATGGATGTAGATGATAAATACGCCCTAGTAAATACCAAAGTATAATCAATCTCGGATAAAAATGAGATTGTGATATTTTCCCTTACCTTAAGTCCGATTTGATTCGTACGTGTTTGAAGCTCTTGTATAATGATTTAAATAAAGTTATTGACTTATTCCAGAATCAAACTTATTGATAAGATATCATATATTGTCATATTCTTAGCTTCTTATTAGTAATATTTCATTGTTACTTGTTATTCGGGTCTTTATTGCTTTTTGTACTTATGCATGTTTTGCCGAATAAATTCTTATTCTTCTTATCAGGATATAGATACCTTATATCCAGAATGGTATTAGTGTAAAATATATCATATTAATTTATAAAATTCATACAATTCATTTATATAATTACTATGTAATGAAGATCATGTAGAACGAGTCATATCACATCGTGGAGACGGTAGGCAGTACGTACGCACGAGTGATGATATCGTTCCCATGATTGTGGAATTGTATTGAAGTGTATTCATAATATTTCAGTGTCAATATAACATTATAATAATCATATATATTTACTCATTATACCATTATACAAATCCATGTAAGGTGGTGGTGCAAAATAGATTACACCACGGCGTGGAGACGGTAATCCGTACGTACGCACACGCGGTGATTTCATTTTCCGTAGGATGGATAGAAGGTGAAATAGGGTTGTTTCATATTTGAAATAAAATATCAGTATGTAATTAATACTGATTTTATTACCTTAGCATGAAACAACTAAAGAAGAAGAAGTTGGAGAAGAAAGAAATTGAAAAAGATCGGTAGTGGATATTACCTCTTTTTGACACGCCTCTTTGAATCCTCCACTTAGGGCACTATGATTGGTATTTGAAGAAGACCAGGACCTCTAGGATAACTCTAGGGAAGTGGAGAAGAGGTTTTGGCAGGGATTTTCCGAGCATGAATTCTCAAATTGGTATGAGGAGGAGAGGGAGGAGGTGCCCTTTTACAAGGGGGGAGAGGGGCACCTTTGGTAAATTGCAAAATATTATTTTATATTAAAGTAAAATTCGGTTTATAATGGTTCCAAAGGGTCTTATTTAGATGCTAAGGTGGTGATGGGTCGAAAGCCTTTCATCAAATAGGATTTGGACAAGTTTAGTTTATTATTTTAACCTTATCAATTAGATTTAACTCTAAGTTAAATGATTTAACTTTTACAGTGTCTTTTTGTTTTCTTAATCTATATGGTTAATAAACTTCAAATAACATGCCAAACGAATCCCAAGTTGTTTATTATTATTATATATATCCTTATCTAAGTCATTTGGCCGAACCTTAGATATTTGAGAATAAAATAACAGTTAATAATATAATATTTGTTTTAAAAACTATTTTATGTCAATTTTGACACAATTTTGTATTTGATTTTTTTGAAAATCATAACAGAATGATAAGTTCGAAATAAGTTAATTAAATCAACACCAATATGTCATATTAACATAGAAAATTAGTGTAATTGATATAAAGTCTCAAATTAAATTTATTTGGGCATTTATAACATCATTTATGTTAATATTTTCTTAATTTGGTAATTACTGCATCATCATTGAGTCATAAATAAATATAATTATTTATAGTCTAAAAAATATAAATAAAATACCATTATGTAGGAAATCTTTTTCTATTTCTAATGAATATTTATTGTCAAATTTATCTTATGTATAACCCTGTATTAAAAATGTTTTAGTTATTAAACATTGATTTTAACTATTTTAACTCTTCTTTAAATAAAATAATATTAAATGTCCTAATCAAATCCAAGTGGACCTAAATTGTCATATTATATTCATAAGGTTGTTTTTGGTCTAATTAAACTCATCCAATAGAATTAGTACATGTGTTAGGGTAATAGTAATATCATTTTTACCTTTAATTACCCTATTTACTATTAACCACGGTAAAAAAAAGTAAAAAGACACTATTAACCAAAAAATTATTTTCATCTCATTGAACCACATTTTACCTACTGATATCAACCGTGTCTGTCAGATTTTCGAAATTCCATTAATATAAGCGGTAAAATTATGTTTTATGAAAAATTCAGTTTTTTTAACTACCACTTAGTGGTTTCACTATTCACCAAAAATTGAATGTTTTCAGAAAAGTACAAAAATTTCACCCTAAGCTAATTTCGGTATTCCAAATCCAAAAATGAAGTCCTTTTTGAAAGATAAAATTTATAAAATTTCAAAAAGTAGTTATTACTATTTATAATGGTTATTTCATATAATATTTTAATAGCATATCGTTGTTTAGTGAAAACTCGGTATTGCGTACAACGCAAGCTATCGAGGAATGTCGTGATTGCATGTAAAGAAAGCCAAGATAGTGTTGTGTGTAATGAAAGATTCATTATATGATGTATATAACATAAAATGAAAATATTTCTCATAAAAGTCTCGCGTGTTACATTCTACCCCCCTTAAAATGAATTTCGCCCTCGAAATTCGTCACTTTGTAACAAACAGATGAGGATACCTCTCCCTCATCATATCCTCAAGCTCCCATGTAGCTTCTTCTAAATGGTGGTTCCTCCATAAAACTTTCACCAAGTGAGTGGTCTTGTTTCATAGGACTTTTTCGCTATGATCCAGAATCTCTCTCGTTCGTTCTTCATAAGAATGATCTTGCTCCAGCGGTACAACGTCTGAGTTGACTACATGTGAAGGATCAGGTATGTACTTTCTCAGGAGCGATACATGGAACACATCATGAACTTGAGAGAGATTCGGTGGAAGCGCCAATCGGTAAGCTACCTTCCCAACACTATCCAGTATTTCGAAAGGACCGATATACCTAGGGCTTAACTTTCCCTTCTTCTCAAATCTCATTACTTTTTTCAGGTAGATATTCATAAGAACACTTTATTGCCCACATCAAACTCTAGGTATCTTCTTAGGTTATCGACATAACGTTTATGTTGAATCTGAGCTGCTCTTATGTGTTGTTGAATAGATCAGACCTTTTCTGCCATCTCATTAACAAGATTAGTTTTTAATAGATTTCTTTCACCAACTTCATCCCAACAAGTTGAAGTTCTGCATTTCTTTCCATATAGAGCTTCATAAGGATCCATCTGAATACTGGAGTGAAAGCTATTGTTGTATGAAAATTCCACCAAAGGTAGGTGTTGATCCCAACCACCTTTGAAATCCATAGAGAAAGATCTTAACATATCATCTAGAGTTTTAATTGTCCTCTCAGACTGACCATATGTCTGTGGATGATATGCAGTGCTGAAACTCAACTCTGTATCTAGAGTATGCTCAAGACTTCGCCAAAACTTTGAGGTAAACCTTGGATCCCGATCAAATATAATGGAAAGTGGTACTCCATGCAATCTTACCACTTCCTTTACATATATCCTGGCAAGCTGATCAAGAGAGAAATCCTCTCTTATAGCAATGAAGTGTGCCGACTTCGTAAGACGTTAAACTATAACCCATATAGCATTATTTCTGTTGGATGTTTTCGGAGGTCCAGTGACAAAGTCCATAGTGATGTTTTCCCATTTCCATTCGGGTATGGGTAATGGTTGTAACATCCCCTTAGACTTCTGTCTCTCAGCTTTAACTTGCTGACAAACTAAGCATCGAGAGATGTATTTAGAAACATCTCTTTTCATGCCATCCCACCAGAAGTACTCTTCCAGGTCCCTATACATCTTTTGTGTGAAAATATACTTCAATATTTTATGATCAGTATAAATATCACACCTTTCTCCATAAAGATAATGCCTCCCAATCTTTAATGCAAAGATTACCGCAGATAGCTCCAAATCATGAGTTGGGTAATTTTGCTCATGGATTTTCAACTGTCGTGAGGCATAAGCAATCACCATATCATATTTCATAAGAACACACCCCAGTCCCTTCTTGGATTCATCACTATAGATCACAAACCTTTCTCTACTACAAGGAAGTGTGAGCACAGGTGCACTGGATAGCCTTCTTTTCAACTCCTTGAAATTCTCTTCACATTCCTCTGTCCACACGAACTTAACTCATTTTCGAGTCAACCTGGTGAGTGGATTTGATAACCTCGAAAAAGCTTTCACAAAACGTCGATAATATCCAACCAGACCAAGAAAACTTCGGATCTCAGTTACTGTTGTTGGTCTCGACCACCTTTCGATAACCTCTGTTTTTGCTGGATCCAAATATATCCCCTCTTTTGAGATTATGTGACCCAGAAATGAAACTTTTTGAAGCCAAAATTCACACATGGTAAATTTGGCATAATGCTTCTCCTTTCTCAGGGTCTTCAATAAAATTCTTAAGTGATCTTCATGTTCTTCCTTCCTCTTTGAATAGACAAGAATGTCATCTATCAAGACTACCACAAACTGATCAAGATAGTCTCTAAAGACTCTATTCATCAGATCCATGAAGATAACAGGCCCATTAGTTAGACCAAATGGAATCACTATAAATTCATAGCATCCATGCCTTGTACGGAAAGTCGTCTTTGGTATATCCTCCCTTTTGAACCTTAATTGATGATAACCTGAACGAAGATCAATGATGGAAAAGTATTGATCTCTGCATAGTTGATCAAATAAGTCATTGATGCGCGGGAGAGCATATTTGTTCTTGATAGTGATGTTGTTAAGTTCACGATAATCAATGCAGAGTCGCATTGAGCTATCTTTCTTCTTAACAAATAGAACAGGTGCTCCCCAAGGTAACGCACTAGGGCGTATGAATCCTTTTTTAAGATTCTCTTGAAGTTGATTCTTCAATTCCTAAAACTCAATTGGGGCCATTCTATAAGGTGTCCTTGAAATAGGCATAGCACCTGGTACGAGTTCTATTAAAAACTCAACTTCACGATTTGCTGGAAGACCTGGAAATTCCTCGAGAAAGACATCGTCAAACTCTCGTACAATGAACATATTCTTAATTGCGAGTTTCTCTCCAACCATTTGAGATAAATAACCTTCATTTAGTGGAATCAAGACCCATAAGATGGAATAAATTTCCACTGGAAGGTTATGTTCATCCTTGAATCGATAAATGATCATAGATTGATCTGAAATATGAAATGTGACTTCCCTTCTTGGGAAATCGATATGAGCTCCATATAAAGAAATCCAATCCATGCCATGAATCACATCAAATTCCACTATAGGAAGGATCACAGGATTTTCAGGAAGAACTTTCCCACAATCATCGATTGGAGAAGAATTATAAACTTTTGATGCAATCGTCGTGCCATTAGGAGTTGTCACACCTTACTTAACATCTAACTGTTGAGGTAACGTGGTGATATCCTTAGAAAATTCTTCAGAAATAAAAGAGTGGGTGGATCCAGAATCAAATAAAACATTTGCTACTTTAGAGTGGATGGTAATTGTACCTTTCACCACATCGTTATCGTACTCCACATCGCTGATAGAAATTGCATGTGACTTTCCTTTGTCTTTATCCTTAAGAGTTTGTCGACATCGATCATCATCAGTAACCCTTGGATTAGGGCATTTATTAGCATAATTTCCCATTTCCATGAACTTGAAACATTGAACTGTAGGAGGTTCATCTTGTGTATCCCTTTCTTTGTTCGTATCATTATACTTCTTCTTCCCATCATTATGGAATTCAAATGCTTGACGACCTTCCTTTCCACATTTCAAACATTTACTTGTCCCTTTAAGACAATTCCCTCGATGTTTCATTCCACACTTTGAGCATAAGGGAAAATTCATCTTCTTTTCAATGTGGTCTTTATATTTCCATTTGAATTCCATTTTCCTTTTCTTATCAAACCCATATGACTGATGGGTTACTCCAATTACCATCTCAACCTTGAGAGCACATCAAACAATTTCCTCATAGCTATTGAAGTCCCTTATGGCTAATTCCTTTCGAAGACTTGGTTTTAATCCACTAAAGAATCGATCGATCTTACTCTCAGGTTGGATAACAATTCCAGAAGCGTACCTTGCATGTCTTGTATAATTTGCTTTGTATGTACCAACAGATTCATCATCCTTTTGCTTTAATTCAAGAAACTCTTTCTCCATCTTAGTTCGAAGAATACGAGGGAAGTACTTATTGAAAATTAAGTTTTTGAACTCATCCCATTCCATGGACTCAATTTCATTTCTTGGCCTCGTATTCTTGATAAGATTCCACCATTGATCAGATTTTCCTTCCAAACAATATACCGCTAAGATGACATTATCATGTTCAGAACATTGAAGAACTGAAAATATCTTTTCAGTGGTACTAATCCATTGTTCATCCACTAATGGATCAGTTGAACCGCTGAATGAAGGTGGCCGCTACCTCATTAAGGATTGAACAGAATGTTGTTCCTTCCTTTTCTCGTTTGGATGTCCTTCATGATTCATATCTGGAGAAAGTTGTTTAAGCATGGATACAGGATTTTTCATTCCAAATCCCATATCGTTTGGTTGCTCAGGGGGAAAATCATTGCATTTCCCGTTGCATTCCGCATTAACGTGGTTCCTTCGGGTTCCAGCCATTGACTAAAATGATGAAGAATAGTGTGAGCAACACTAATTATAATAAGAAATCCACATAATCAAGAATAAACTTTCACGCTTATGATCTTATCATAGTTTCTTCATGGCCATTTCTAAATCTCTAAGATTGTTCTAGGATTAGATATATCCTTAGGGTTCTTACTAAGGCTTTCACATCCTAGTTTCCAACGGTTGACTATACCTTTCCTCTGATACCAACTATAACGACCCATCCTTTACATACATTGTTATTACTTCATAGTTTAAGAATACATAGTTCAACATATAACAAAAACCACAAAAGGACCATATAGGTATAGTGTCTTTAGAAACTGGGAAAAATAAACAACTGGTTCATAAATCTTTTACAGTGTCTCCCATTTACTTCATCATATCTAGAGTCCTTTATAGCATATCTACTTAATATTATTCTTCCTGACCTGGGAAAAAACATAAAAAGGGGTGATCTCAAATGTTCAGTAAGGGTAAACCAAAGAAATATCAATCACATCATAACCTTTTAAAAATATTAACCTGCAAAAGTGTTCCTAATATCTTAACATGGTATAAATCATATAAGTAAAAATGTAATCCCCATAATCATAACATAAAACATGAAACTTTGTGGCATGCATACATAATCATAGAGAATCATTTCCTGTTATTCATGACTCATTTCCAAGACTATCTTAACAGACAAAGACCATTTCTGAACCGAGTTCACTCCTCGTTTCAGTCCTGTATCACTGAACCAGAATGACCTTCTGTTCCAGCCCTGTCTATCTCATGAGATATAAATATTTACCCAATGCATCGGAGGGAGATATAGGTCCCACCCATCTCATAATGAATCCTTTCTTATGTGTTCCACATAATCATAAATCATACATCATCGCATAACACATGTAATAAAAATGGGATTCTTGAAACATCATGACATCATAAAACAAATCATATAAGGTAAAGGACTTCATAAAAATAATTCCATCACAACATAATAAAATCAATGTAATAATAGAGATAAAAACAGAACCCTATATTATCTTAGATGGAAAATAATTTTGATAAAACATTTGAACTCCATTCTTGAAGAAAATATCTTTTCTACTTCAAAAACATTTTCCTTTCTTAACATGTCATATAATTTTAAACTAAAATATGTTAATTAAAAATAAATATGAAAACATTTAAAGTAATCTTCATTGAAATAATGTTTTACGAATCCATTTATGTCGTATAAGTTAAAAATACATTCTTCTCGTACTTTGGCCGAAAAGTCAAAAAGTACCTCGTATGACAAAAGATTCCTTTAATATTGTTTACTAAAAACATACCAAAGTGTATAATTGGATTTAAAAAATTGTTTTAGGATATGAATAATATTAAATATTGAAGGAACATGGATGTGGATGATAAATACACCCCAGTAAATACCAAAGTATAATCAATCTCGGATAAAAATGAGATTGTGATATTTTCCCTTTCCTTAAGTCCAATTTGATTCTCACTTGTCTGAAGCTCCTGTATAATGATTTAAATAATGTTATTTATTTATTACAGAATCATACTTATTGATATGATATCATATATGCTAATATTCATAGCTTCTTATTAGTAATATTTCATTGTTACTTGTTATTTGGGTGTTTATTGCTTTTTGTTCTTATGCTTTTTTGCCGAATAAATTATTATTCTTCATGTTAGGTTATAGATACCTTAGATACAGAATTGTATTAGTGTAAAATATATCATATTTATTTATTAAATTCATTTATATCATTACTATATAATGAAGATCAAGAAGAACGTGTCGCATCACATCGTGGAGACGGTAGGTCGTACGTACGCACGAGTGATGATATCGTTCCCAGGATTGTGGAATTGTATTGAAGTGTATTTATACTATTTCAGTATCAATATAACATTATAATAATCATATATATTTACTCATTATACAATTATACCCATCCAAGTAAGGTGGTGGTGGAAAATAGATTACACCACGGCGTGGAGACGGTATTCCGTATGTACGCACGCGCGGTGATTTCATTTTTCGTAGTATGGATAGAAGGTGAAATAGGGTTGTTTCATATTTGTAATAACATATCAGTATGTAATTAATACTGATGTTATTACTTTATCATTAAAAAACTAATGAAGAATATGTTGAATATGAAAGAAATTGAAAAAGATCGGTAGTGGATATTACCTCTTTTTGACATGCCTCTTTGAATCCTCCACTTAGGGCACTAAGACTTGTCTTTGAAGAAGACCAGGACCTCTAGGATTATTCTAGGGAAGAGGATAAGAGGTTTTTTTAGGGGTTGGACAAGCTTTAATGCTCAAATTGGTGTGAGGAGGAGAGGGAGGAGGTTCCCTTTTATAAGGGGGGAGAGGGGCACCTTTGGAAAATTTCAAAATATTATGTTATATTAAAGTCAAATTCGGTTTATAATGGTTCCAAAGGGTCTTATTTCTAAGATAAGGTGGGGATGGGTCGAAATAATCTCTTCCAATAGTATTTAGACATGTTTAGGTTATTATATTAACCTTATCAATTAGATTTAACTCTAAGTTAAATAATTTAACTTTTACCGTGTCTTTTTGTTTTCTTAAACTATATGGTTAATAAACATACAATAACATGCCAAAAGAACCCCATGTTGTTTAATATTATTATTATATATATCATTATCTATTTCATTTGGCCGAACCATAGATTTTTAGGAATAAAATAACAATTAATAATAAAATATTTGTTTTAAAAACTCTTTTATGTCAATTTGTACACTATTTGGTATTTGATTTTTGTGAAAATCATAACAGAATGATAAGTTCTAAATAAGTTAATTAAATCAACACTAATATGTCATATTAACATAGAAATTTAGTGTAATTCATTAAAGTCTCAAATTACATTTATTTGTCCATTTATAACATCAATTATGTTAATATTTTCTTAATAAGGTAATTACTGCATCATCGTGGAGTCATAAATAAATTAAATTATTAAAAGTCTTAAAATTCTAAATAAAATACCATTATGTAGGAAATATTTTTAGCTTTCTAATGAATATTTATAATCGAATTTATCTTATGTATAACCCTGTATTAAAAATGTTTTAGTTATTAATCTTTGATTTTATATATTTTAAATCTTCTTTAAATAAAATAATATTAAATGTCCTAATCTAATCCATGTGGACCTAAATGGTCATATTATATTCATAAGGTTGTTCTTGGTCGAATTACACTCATCAAATAAAATTAATACATGTGTTAGGGTAATAGTAATATCATTTTTACCTTTAATTACCCTATTTAATATTAACCGCGGTAAAAAAAAGTAAAATGTTACTATTCACCAAAAAATTATTTTCATCTCATTGAACCACATTTTACTTACTGATATCAACCGTGTCTGTAGGATTTTCGAAATTCCATTCACAGAAGCGGTAAAATTATGTTTTATGAAAAATTCATTTTTTTTAACTACCACTTAGTGGTTTCACTATTCACCAAAAATTGAATGATTTCAGAAAAATACCAAAATTTCACCCTAGGCTAATTTCGGTATTCTGAATCAAAAAATGAAGTCCATTTTGAATGAAAAAATGTATAAAATTTCAAAAAGTGGTTATTTCTATTCATAACGGCTCTTTCATATAATATTTTAATAGCATATCGTTGTTTAGTGAAAACTCGGTATTGTGTACAATGCAAGCTATCAAGGAAAGTCGTGATTGCGTGTAAATCAAGCCATGCTAGTGATGTGTGCAATGAAAGATTCCTTTGATGATGTATATAACATAAAAAGAAAATATTTCTCATAAAAGTCTCGGGTGTTACACGTACCATGGTACCAGATGCACTACAAGAGGAGGTGATGAGAGAGTTTCACACATCACCCATGGAGGTACATCTAGGGGTAGAGTAGATGTCCCAGGATCTCAGATGATAACACTGGTGGCCGGGTATGATGAAGGTTGTGGCGGAGTTCGTTTCTCGATGCCTCACTTGTCAGTAGGTGAAGGCGGAGCACCGGGTACCAGCAGGCATGGTACAACCCTTAGAGGTCCTAGAGTGCATGTGAGATGGGATATCTATGGATTTCATGACTGGACTTCCATGTACTTTGAGAGGACATGATTCCATTTCGGTGATTGTCGACCGACTCACCAAGTTGGCTCACTTCTTACCCATCAAAGAGCAGGGCTCAGTGGAGAGCATGGGGAATCTCTATGTTCAGGATATTGTACGGCTTCATGGTGTTCCATCATCTATCATTTCTGATCGGGATGCTCGTTTTACTTCCAGACATTGGAAGGGGTTGCAGGAGGGTTTCAGGATGCAGCTACGTATGAGCACCGCCTTTCACCCTCAGACGGATGGTCAGACGGAGAGGACTATTCAGACTCTCGAGGACATGCTCCGTGCATGTGTCCTCGACTTTGGTCGTAGCTGGGAAGACCACCTACCCTTGGTGGAGTTTGCATATAACAACAGCTACCACTCCACTATCGGGATGGCACCATACGAGGCATTGTACAGCCGACCCCGCAGATCACCATTGTGCTGGACAAACCCCGGGGAGTCAGCACTTGTGGGACCAGAGATGGTCCAGGCCACGATAGAGAAGGTCCAGGTCATCCAAGAGCAGATGAGGACATCCCATAGCCGACATAAGTCTTATGCGGAAAGGAGGCGGAGACAACTAGAGTTTGAGGATGTGACCAAGTTTCCCTATGGGTCTCACCTCGGCGTGGGTTACAGAGATTTGGCTGAGGCGGCAAGCTATCTCCACACTTCATCGGACCTTTTCAGATTCTCAGCTGGATAGGCGAGGTGGCATACCGCCTGGCTCTACCACCTAAGTTGCACAGGGTGCATGACGTCTTCCACATATCTCAGCTGAGGATATACATAGACGACCCAACACATATCATCGACCATGGGGAGCTGGACAATGTTGATGGGGCGTCTTTTGCGGAGGTCCAAATGGAGATCGAGGATCGACAAAAGCAGGTCCTGCGTTGGTGGTCGGTTCCTCTTGTGCGCATCAGGTGGTTGCACGGGAACCTTCAGGAGAGCACTTGGGAGCGGGAGGCTCTGAGGCATGCTCAGTATTCCCATTTGTCCCCCTAGTTTGTGATGTATCTTTACAGGAACATAATGATCTGAGGGTGGAGTAATATAAAGACCTGTAAAAATTCAAGGATAATTTTTTTAAACTCATTGGGTTTTTTCGTGTGCGCAGTTTCTGACGGAACCTGATTCCGTGGCCCGGTGTGCCTAGAATAAATATCCGAAGCTTAGCTTTGGTACGTTCAATGAACGAGCGAGCGGGTTTTTTGTAACTTTTGAACCGGTGCTCGGAATCGAAATCTGAGGGCACCATTGAATCCGCAGTGCCAGTAATAACTTAGGAAGAGTTTTTCTAGAGTTGTGTTTGCTCATGTTGAGTTGTTATAAATGTGGGTTGAGTTTTAGGTGAAATAATTTCCGTGCCTCAAATTATTTTACTAAGGTGATGGAATACTGCATGGGAATTAATGAGGAGGGGCCCACACAAGCCCACCCCATTAATTTGTAACTTTTCACTCTCCTAATTAGTTTCAAGTCAACCCCTGGTTTCCCTTATTAATTGATTGAAGACACGTTAAATAATTGAGAAACATCCTTCTCCCTTCCTTAATTAATTTTCAAAGTGTTATTTTAATGCGGTGAATTAATTATGGGGAGTTTGTTTGTGTTCGTAATAAAATAACAGGACAACATATTATTTTATTAAATGAATGGGAGCTTGAATTGTGCAGAAAAAGAGGATTCTCCTTCAAATCTTGAGTTTTTAGAATAATGCTTCCCTCCGACGAAGAATGGTGTCTCCCTCAACGAAGAAATCCACATCACCATTGAACGACGACGCACCTTCCATCCATCTTTTCGTGACGCTGATTCCTCCTCGGCACACTTTGTCGACGCCTACAAACCTTTTCCCTACTACATCAATGTTCATATTCAATTGTTGAGGTAAGGGGAGTTGTTTATTTCTTATGAGGTTTTTACGTCGGATGGTGTTTATCTCCTTTTTGTAAGGATTCATAGATTAACATATTTTGATTACGATTTTATTCCCCTCGGAATTTTAAACGAATGTTGGTTTTCTTTAAAACCTCTAACACAGTGGGTGCGGACCGTCGAAAAAGTTCAAACCCACCGGTTTTCTGTTCTTGTTGTGTGGGATGATGTGCGGTGTAGAAAAATTGACCGCAGCAGCTTTTGATGACCGTCAGTGAAGAGGGTGTCCCGGGATGACCGCAGGCATAGACAGGAGCAAGAACGGACCACCTGAGCAGCTCCGGCGGCCCGCGGTGGTCTATGGAGGAGTGGGGTGCCGGCGCGGATGCACCGGCGGCCAGAGGCGGCGGCTGGCACCGGCCGGCCGCCCGGAGGATGCTTCTGGCACCGGTCGGCCGCCCGGAGGCGGCGGTGCCCCGGCGCACCACCGCCAAGGACCTCCGCGACTCAAGACGCGGCGGTAGTGGTAGCTAGATCCCACGGCCGCACTGGATGCAGCAAGGGACACAGCCTTTAGCCACTTCCGCGGGGACAGAAGGGACGCGGAAATTCCGCGTCTGAGTAGCACAAGGGGGGCGGCGCCCCTTGCCCGGCTCACTGGCAGCGCCAGCGCCCCCCCTGGCTAGATCGGAGAGGGCCGCGCGGACCGGACCAGGCCGCACGCTGCTAGGTCGGGCCGCACCATAGCGGGCGAGACCCAGATAGGGGTCGGGTCTCCCTAGTTCGAGCTGACCCAGGGGGGTTGGGCCGGGCCGGACCGGGCCCAAACCCCCCATTTCGGACAGTTTCCAGTCTTTTGAGCAAAACATGGACTAGAGTACTCTATTTGATGCACCGTTAGTTGTGTTACGATACTTGGATCATGATGGTCATTTCGTTATATTATACTCAAGGTTTCGGAAATCTTTGGGTACGACCGAGTTGGTTTGAACACGAAACTAACCGGGCCCTCGGAGCAGAAACACTCATGTCTTGAGTTCTGGACGTCCGATTGATGTGTCGTCAACTCTGCTGGTTTACTCATAGTTAGACGGACCATTTGGCTTATTCTGCTCGAGTTTTGGACGCAGTAGGATTGCGGTCGGATTGGTTTTGACTTAAAAAACAACCGGGCCCCTGGAACGAAAAGGCCAATAACTCTCAAACTGGGCGTCCCATTAACGCACTATTTGTCGCGTTGTGTTCCTGTTATCATGATAGAACTTTGTGATAAATCAACTCTAGTCTACGTGACAGTTCATGTATCAACCCCATGGCTCGTGTAGTGGACCCTCCTGGAACGAGCGTGTTGTGTGTGAGAACCCTAGAGTTGGATGCGACTACATCGACTTCTGTACTTGAATCCTCCATGGGTTCGACGACGATGACGACGACTTATGATCCTTTATGGGTCAGATCTTGTGTGGGTCAGCTCTCAGCGATCCTGTGTTGGTCAGTGCATACTGATCCTCTGTGGGTCAGATACTGTGTGGGTCAGCGCTCAACGATCCTATGTGGGTCAGCGCATACCGATCTTGTGTGGGTCAGCGCTCAACGATCCTGTATGGGCCAACGCCTATCAATCTTGTGTGTGTCAGATCTTGTGTGGGTCATTGTGGGGGATAGTAACTATCGATCATGTGTGGGTCAGATTCAGTGTGGGTCATTGTGGGGGTTAGTACCTATCGATCCTATGTGGGTCAGATCTTGTGTTGGTCATTTCGGGGGTTAGTAGATATCGATTCTGTGTGGGTCAGATCATGTGTGGTCATTGTGTGGGTTAGTACCTATCGATATAGTGTGTGTCAGATCATGTGTATGTCACTGCGGGGGTTAGTACCTATCGATCCTGTGTGGTTCATATCCGGTGTGGGTCCAACAACATAGGTGATCCAATGGCTACAACTGATCATCTAATTACTTTCTTCTATTGTGGCATACCTGTGTGAGTTGTGTCATGACATCCAATCACTATTATTGATGTGATTGTCTTGATATCTTGTGTGGATTACAATGTGATTTCTTGTGTGGAATGGGTTGTACTTTGGCTCATGAGTTGGAGCAGGGCCAGAATTGATAGCATAGGTATATGTATAGGAATATACCTAAGTTGTGTTGGTTGTTACTTCGTGATTGTTATCTATCCTTTTTGGTTATCCATTGTGGATTCTGGTAGACCTTCAGGTTCCTCGGGGTCCTTACTGAGTTGTGTATACTCAACCCTTCACGGGCAATGCCCACACATCATTGTGTTGGATGCAGATGACAGACAACGTTGACCGAGGTAGGAGCTCATGGAGTAAGACGGTACCTAGAAGAAGACCACTGGACGAGACATTCATGGAGCAGACGACTGGAGCTGAGGAGCTGAGGAGACTATCTGTTCCCACCCTTCCGGTGATATTCCTAAAGGACTACTCGGACTTTCTGATTTACTTTCAGTTATTGTACTTTCAGGTTGAACTTTACTTTCAGTTTGGGTTTGTATACTGGACCATTTTACTTTTCTGCACTTACTTGTACACTCTGTTTACTTAGTATTTACTACTACATTCTTACTCTCTGGTGTCGGTTTCTTACATAAAGGTAATGCCTTCCCATATTTTGGTTTTTACGCATTTGTTACTAGTTTCCACCCCATGGCCTATGGGAGGCGGGCTTGCGGTAGTTACTACACGGGCCCCAGGGGACGGGTCGTGACATTTTGTGCCCCAGATTTTGAGTCTGCCGGTTAGGGGTCAGCCCAGCTAGTCTCATGTTTTTCATGGATGCAGAATAATGTTAGCACCACATCAGTCTGGTGGGGATAGTTTGATACTACAAATTCAGCTATATGATGTCATCCATTGTATCTACTAGCTATATTATGTGTGAGTTTTTATCTAATGCTTCGGAATAAGTGTCGGTTTCTCCGAAGAGGATGGCCAGTGTGTGGCTTTAGATTTTGAAAAGAGTTTCCAGGTGTAGAGATGAAGTTTGGATCCTATTCTTTCAATGTTTTCTTGGAATTTAGTGGAATAAGGGGATGCTGAGTTGATGGATGATCATATAATTGTTGGGGAGTTCTTGACCATTTTTCTTTAGGAGTTTGGGACTTTACACACTCTACATGAAATTGAGTTCAGGATAGACTTAAAACACTATGCCTATATGATTTTAATGGACCCTTATCATATAGAGGCTTATTAGTTGTGAGATTTGTGGATCTATATTTACTATCTGATTAAAAAGGGTTATGTTCGACCTAGCATGTCACCATGGGGTGATCTAGTCTTGTTCATGAATAACAAAAATGGTGGTCCTAGGTAGTGGATGGACTACCAGAGACTAAATCAGGTAATAGTCAAGAACTATTTCCCTCTCCCGAAGATATAAAATCTGATTGACAAGGTGAGAGGATCAGATTAGTTCTTTGTGATCAATTTCTGGTTTGGGTATCACTAGTTAAGAGTGAAGGACAATGATATATCAAATATTGTTTTCATGTGCATGTATGTAAATATTGAGTTCATAGTCATGTTTTTTAGTGTTACGAACACACACACATGGTTCATGGAGGTAATGAACTCAATTTTCCATGAGTTTTCGGACTGGTTTGTCATTGTGTTCATTGATGACATTTTGACCTAATCACGATCAGAGGGGGAACATAATAATAACCTCATGATGGTCTATGAACTCCTTCGACATCACTAGCTTTATGGGAAATTTTAAAAGTGTATGTTCATGGAAAGAGAAGGAAAATTATTTGGATGCATTATATATCAGCAAGGGGTAGTTGTTGATCTGTCAGAGGATGAAGTGATAGATTCATGGGATGTACCCTAGAATGTGACAAAGGTTCGTAGTTTTCTTGGCCTGGCAGGCTATAATCGGAGGTTTGTGCCCGACATCTCTCGAGATGATGCTTTTTTTACTACATTGAACCTTAAGGACAAGGCCTTCATATTGAGTGGGTAGAGTCAGACATCATTCATCTATCTAATGTAAATTTTGGTTAGCACTCCAGCGCTCATGTTTCCAGAGGATGGGGTGTTTTATAATGTATAATGTGATGCTTCTAGAGTTGTCTTGGGGTGTGTGTTGATGCAGCAATGGGGGTGATATATTATGGTACAAGGATGTTATGTCATCATGGGTGTAACACCACCACCATGACCTAGAGCATTCAGAGGTAGTGTTCTCTTTGAAGTTGGGGATACAATACCTCATCGAGGAGAACATTGTGGTATTCACAGATCACAATATTTTGGGGCATATCTCTACCCATCAAGACTGGAAAATATGACATCGAAGGTGAATGGAGTGTCTTCAGGTCTACAACATTGAGATATCTTACACTAAATGTAAGGGGAACATTGTTGATAATGCCTTGAGCAGGAAGTCATGGAAGGAAGCTATTAATGAATTTTTTTATACTTGGAAGGCAATAGATAAGTTGGAATCCATACATTTCGATGAATTGGTGGATGGTGGTTGTGGTTGTCTATTAGATATGGTAGTATAGTCCTATCAATTGTGGAAGGTGGAGGTGTCTCAGTGGATTGACATATAGATTTAAGTGATGCACAATCAAGATAACCAACAAAAGTCTACGGAAGGGAGGTCAGTGGATGGTCCAAATCATTTTCATTTCAGATGGATGTTGTTTGTCCTAGAGGCGATGCACGAGTATGTTCACTATGTGTTCCATAACACACTCATAGTGGTGCACTGCAGTAGTTTCCCAGATGTACCGAGGCTTGAGGGCTCAGTTTGGGTTGCATGGGTTGAAACCTGTAGTAGCGGAGTTCAGGAAAAGGTGTTGGGTGTTTTAGAAGGTGAAGGTAGAACACTATGTCATAGCAGGATTGATATAGCTCTTAGATGTTCGTGAGTGGAAGTTGGATTACATATCGATGGATTTCATCACAATACTACCTATAGATTAAAATGGTTGTGATGTTATCTAGGTAGTGGTTGACTGACTAACAAAATCATCTCACTTCCTTAGTATTAAGTTGTCAAGTGTGGTGGATGCCTTAGCATGAATATATGTGGATGAGGTGGTGTGGATGCATGGAGTTCTGATGTCCATGTTCTCTGATAGGAATTCATGATTTACCTCAAGAGTCTGGCGGGGAATTCAGCTTGTTTTTAGCACCCAACAATGTCTTATAATTGGTTTCCACCCCTAGAATGATGGGCATATTGAGAGATCCATCCAGACATTGGAGGATATGTTATGTGCATGTGTTTTAGACTTCAGGGGATCATGGGAACAATATTATTCTACAGTATTGTTGTCCAACAATAATAGCTATCATATTACTATTGTCCAGGTGTCATTTCAGTCATTGTTTTGTAGGTCATATCATTCGTCGGTTTGTTGGATCGTGGTTGGGGAGGTAGATGTTCTTGGCCTAGAGGTAGTTCATAGCACAACATTGACTGTTCCGCTTGTGAGTGAGATGATGAAGGATTTTTATGACTTCCATAAGTCGTATGTCGATCATAGGATGAGACCCTTGTATTTTGAGGTTGGAGACCATGTGTTTATGAATATTTTCCCTCAACGTGGGCAATAACATTTCTATAAAGGTAAATAATTATTTCCTAGATTCATCTGGCTTTTTGAATTGCTAGGGTGAGTCTATGAGGTGTAGTATCAGTTGGTGTTTCCACCATTGATGGAAAATATATATGACGCTTTCCACGTCTCCCTGATTTGTCGATTTCTATATGGGAAATATGAAGTCATTGACTGGAAAGAGTTGTATATAGGGGACAACACAACATTCAATGAGTGACTTTCGAGGACTGAGGATCGAAATGATAATGTTCTTCATGGACGAACCATCCCTTTTTCTCGTGTGTTGTGGATGTACGGTGGCCCTAATAATAGTACATGGGAATGAGAATCTCAAATATACACCAAGTAACCAATGTTGTTTTTCAGTTACTGTCCTGAGCCATTTTTATGTTTTGTTTCTGATGTAGTCATTGACATTATTATCTACGAAATGTGTTATTTTCATTGATCATTAATGTGTGTGAAGATTCCAGACTATGGAGAGGGAGAGGACTGGATCCCTAATCAAGAAGCATTAATTTGTATGTGATTGAACCTGTGTGTACTAGTCAGTGCCATCCAAAGCGGATAATATCATGACATGTCGAAGAGACCCCCAAATCCATGGGTCTTGATGTAATAAACATATTTTTTGGATCATTCACTGGAAAGGTGTTCCTATATGTATAAAGTGGTTCAGTTGTTGGATGTTTCTTTTGAGATAGTTGTCGGATCCCTCCCCATGGATCGGGTTTAATTTTTATTCTCGGGGACCCGAATTGTTTGAGACATATCTGATGTAATAGCCCAGACCCTCCTTGTCAATTACTTTTCCAATTTTCCTAAGTTTGGGAAGCTCTGGACACAGTATGTCTAGATCTATGGGACAGTGTATGGGTGGTAGGATGTCACCTTGGCGTCACCCACCAGTGACACTGATCGGTGAGACATCAATCGTCATGTCACCATAGGCACAATGGGTTTTCAGGGTTTCCATCCACACTTTTTTCTCAAAACTCCATTTTTTAGTCTATTAACCTTTTATTAGAGAAGTTCAAATTTGATTTATTTCCATAAACAACATTTTAAATACCCTGGGACTAGGGAGACACACAACAGATGTGTTTTCCTCTCTTTAAATAAAATCAGTTAATGAATAGCTATTGTGAACACCCCTCCGATGAGAATTTATAAATAACAATTAACCACATCGTGGGTAACCATCCATCCATGGGGAGAAACCACTATTCGCCTTTAATGTTGTTCAATATTTTTTTCCATATCCAATAATTAATGGACCTTGACTTTTTATCTTATCAAAATTCCCGATTTCATCTTCTTGGCTGGTTTCATTCATTCCTTGTTGTGTTTGGTGTTCCTATTCTCGAGGATAGTGGTGAACCATTTTAAAGGGATTCTCTACTCATTCATGGAGTCAGTTGATTTTCACTCCAACATGTCGTGCATCCCAATTTTTTGTGTGAGAAAAAAACATTGATCATTGATCATCCATGTAGGGTTCATCCTTTATCTTTCTTTAAAGTGTATACAGATGGTTTTGTATGAAATTGTTTCCTATAGGGATGGATGAAACCAAAAAATATTGAATATAAAAATTCGATTTAATGAATGAAGTGGTGTCTTTGATTATTTTTTTATACACTTTTTTTGTTTCTTATTTGTTGTGAATTAAATGGGTTTATGTCCAATGTTAATCATGGCCTTTGCTGGTCCTTTCTTAAGCAATAATGATCCTCTATTTTTCTGGATATTTTATCTAATTGGATGGATGTAACATGGAAATGATTAAATCATTTAATCTCAGTTGATTGAATGGATTCCCAATGAATTAAAATCTGTGTGTGATCACCATGGATAGCCAAACATAAAGAATGATCTAAATGAATGGCATACTCAAATTTGGAAACTCCCTTGTATTTTTCTTGTTGATGATTATAATTGATTATTATTAGGTGACTAAGATGGGGATTTGATCCCCTATTTTGGTAGTTTCAATTTTTTGGTCCTAAGTCCAAGAGGGGCCATATGTTGGGGCTTGACATGGTTCAACTACTTTATGGAATCTCATGGATCCCTTTTGTTTTTTGTGACTATACAAAAGAAGCATGTGTGAATGTTTAAATTGTTCTTTTGCTGTCTATTATTACTTGAATTATGGCCATTCCTTTTAGCTTCCCAATAGTAAAGAATTATTGAAATGGAATCAATTGAATATGAAAACAATAATGGATCAAATGGGAATCAATTTCCATGAATGAGTATTGACATGGTTGTGGTTGTGTTGCTTATCATGAATGAATAGTAACAAGGTCATTTGTATATGGGTTGGTTTTAATACCCTTTGGTTGGGAATAGTTTCTTTTTCCCTATATGTATAATTTATTTTTTAGGTTTTTTGTGCCCCACCCATGTTTAGTTCTTCATGTGGAACACCCCCATTTCATGGCAGAGGGTGTTTTTTCCAACACAACAATTAGTGGATGGTCAATACCTCCTTTTGATATCCCTTTCATGAGTGGCCCAAGTCTCTTTGGGAAGGCTGTGATGGCCTAAGGTCCATTATATCCAATGATATTTCGAGCAGGTTATTTGGGTGATTTTCCCAAGTGTGTGTGGGCAGGTTGTTTCCCAAGTATTTTTGGGATGAGGTCTTGGTGTCTTCGGGCCTGGAAGTAGTTGTTCGGTTCTAAGGGACTTTGGGTGTGGCAGTAGTTGTTGATTCCCAAGAGTTTTCAGGCAGGATGTGTGGTTGTGGTAGCCCAGGTGTGTGGGGGTAGGGTATGGCCATGGGACTATGTTGAGATTGGTGGGGAAGGTCTGAAATTTAGGATGTCTTCAAAGACTAGTGGGAAGGTGGTGCGGGGTACCCAAACAATGATTTGTTATTAATATTTATTTACTTGACTTGCGTTATTTGGGGAGTGTTCCATGGTGAGGTTTGGGTGGATATTGTCCTTGATTGGGGATTTGGTTGTCTCCTATTCTCACAGGGAATTATTATGTCTTCCCACTTGTGTATGACAGTATTTGTTATTCCCAACTGAGTATACATGTATTCCCACATTACGTATATAAAACTTTATTCAGGTTTGTAGGAGGACATAGAGGATCATGTGGAAGTGTACTAGTTTGGACCATGGGACACATGTAGTTGATGATGCTATTTTTCATTTTTTAGTACTTTCCTTTGAGTATTCTTGTACTTTTCTAGAACTTACTTTTGGAACATGCATATGGGAATTGTTTGTTTTTTCATACATTTACATCCAGTTTGTTGTTGATTTGGGATGTACACTCTTATATCACTATTCTACTAAATAAAAATGTTAATGCCTTCCATTTTGTGTGTGATTCTATACCCTTGGTGGTAGTCTCCACTTAGAGACTTAATGATGGTGAGCATCAGGGGACATTATCTCTCCTTCCACCTGAGGAAGGAAGGGTCTAGCAATCCGTTGTCCCATCCCTCATCTTGTTGAAGGCCGGTAATGATAACTATTTTTACTATTTATAAATTATTACATTATATAATCATCATGAAATATTCTATGGAATATGATTAGAGTTAGTAGCTTGGTGGCATAAGATTATGGGGCTCATATAGGATCATCACAGATAAAATAAAAATATTTTATATATTATAAAAAACATATACTATTTTTTTGAAAATAATTGATCATCTCTACAATAGTGTCACATATGATAAATTAAATATCACCATTGGGTCTGGGATATGGGTTTTACCGTAGAGGTGACATTAGAGTAGTGCAAGTCATGTATCTAGTTACATTTTAGTTGAGGGTAATTAATTAAACACTTTTTTAGAGTACAATAAATTAATTTAATGTATCATTCAAATGTTTTCCTAATAGATACATCAAAGGCCACCAATAGGTATGATATTGGATGTTTACCCTATGAATGACATAACATATGTGAGTTTTCAGTTTTTATTGTCATTGCATGTGGGGATTATCCATTAAATATATTTATTACTATTTATTATAAAAATTAATATATCTTTTAAACTATCTATCATATGATAAATTGGATATCACCATTGGGCCTGAGATGTAGAGTTATCCTAGATGGTCTATAACATTTGAATTTATAATAAATAATTCTAATATTTAACAATTTGTAAATTTTATTATTTTATAAATGTTGACTAATATTCGTAGTTTTATCATATTTTAAGATTTTTAATAATACAATATATTTAACATATATATTTAACATGTATTAATTATATTTATAAATTCATAATTAATTATCAAAAAATATGTAATTATTATTTTTAATATAAATTTTTATTAATTTATTAACATTTTTTAGTTTTATATATTTTATTATGTTATTTCAAAAATTATTATTCAGATTTTATTATTTTTATTAAGAGTAACAATTTATTAACTGTAATGACTCGATAATTATTAAATATTATAAATTATATAAAATAAAACCACATTTTTAATAATTAAAATTTTTATGAATTTTTAAAAAGTATTATAATTGTTATACTTTTTATAATTTATTACAATAAATTATCCTAAATATTATAAAATGTGTTCTTTATAATATTACATTTTTTATAATTTTATTAGATTTTTCGAAAAATATTTATTTAATGTTTTTAATATAAAAAAATTTTAAATATTGTTTGGTTTAAATGTTTTTCTTAAATAAATATTCTTATCATTCTTATGAAATGCTCATTAATATTTTTTGATGAATTATATTTATATATAACACATAATTAATCAAACCTCTTTTAAGCAAAATAAATTTTACCTATTTTTTCAAACCAATATACATATCAGATCTATATACATATATATAAACATACATACATATTTAATATATAATAATAATTTTTAATAAATGATAAGTATTTATATTAAATAATGTAATGAATAGTACTAATTTTTGAAATTATATTTCTTTTTTATAGTTATTATGTATATCTATATAATGATTTTATCATTAATATAAATACATAAATTGTAAAATAACTCATTGATAAACTAATCAACATATCAAATATTTATAAATAAATAAATAAATATATATATATATATATTATATACACATTTAGGTGTTGATATGTATTTATATAAGAATATATATACATATATATATACTTTACATAATTTCTACAACAAATATATATATATATATATATATATATATATATAATATGTTTATATATATATGCATATATAAAACTTATAAACATTTATAAATGTATATGCATATATATTATTTAATATATGCATATAGGCACATATATAAGCACGTATATATATCAACATATATATTTATATAAGAACATATATATATTATGTTGAATATATATATATCAAAGAAATCTTAGTTTTTATAATATATATATATATATATATGAAAAACCATACTCATTATTAAAAATTTAAATATTCTTCAATTTGTGTGTGTTTGTGTGTATCATGATAACATAATTAATTTAAATACATAAATTATATCATGAGTCATTAAATCAAATGTACATATTAAATCTATATAATCATGTTTATATATTCATGCATGTGTAAATAAATAAAAAACATCACATATTTATTGAAACATATATATATATATATTAAAAAACATACATGTTTATATATAACCACGTATGTTTTTGAAATATATATATAAATATTCAGAAGTTAATATATATTACCACACATAGAAATAAAAAAATAAAAAATAAGAGAAATAATGAAAAATAAATTTAAATAGATAGATCATATATGATAAACATATCTAACATGATTAATAGAAATTCAAATCAAGAGGGATATATTGATAAATAAATAAATTTTTATATCATGAATTAAACATTTTTAACATGAAAATATTGATAAAACATTGGTACCAATCCTAAATAAAACATCATGCATCAAAAATAGATTAATTATCAAACGATGAGATATCCAAATGAAAAAGTATAATACAATGAATAAAACACAAAAATAATAAGAATGAAGACTGGAGGAATCTATAACACATAGAGTCGAACCATGATATGTTAAAAAAATGAAAACCAAATTTTATTAAATCAGTATGATGGTAGTGGGATTGGTTGTTTTTCCCCAATTTGGTAGAGGGAGATTGATTTTAAGGAGAGGTGTGGTGGTGTAGTGAAGCATCACAGTGATGTGGTCGTGTAGCATGTAAGAGGGGAGGACAGGTAGAGTAATCGAGAGGAGGATTAGTGGGACTGTGTAAGAGAGTGTAATGAGGTTAAAGAGGGGATAATGAAAATGGATGGGAAATGTGGGTTAAATTGAGGTCTTTTTATCGACGGATTCTTTGAGACAGAATTAATGTAGTCCGAAATTGTCATTAGGTCAAAATTATTTGCAATAAAATTTAAATTCTGTCTCAATTAAATTTCACCAAATGAAAATTTGCAATGGAATAATTCATCCATTAAAAATTATCTACCACCAATGAGTTTTTCCAAGGGAGGCGAGAAATTATGCCAATATATTTGCGGAAAAACACTTATTTAATCGCAAATAGTACACTTTCCGAGAATTTTTCTAATGGTTTATTTGTCTAAAAGAAATGGCATTTCATATATAACTATTTATAAATTAGTGGTTGAGGACATATAAGATATCATGAAATGTCTGTTATTATACTAGTTTTTGAATGAGATACTTTTTGATGATTAGAGTAATTGAAAAATAAATAATGGTAATTTATGTGTGTTTCTTAGATGTTTTCTACACTATAGTTGTAAATATACTATGATTTTCTGTGGAATTAGTCATATAACCTAACAAGGAATAGTAAAATAACAGATTTCTAGAATGAACTATTGGGTTGAATCCTTATTGAGGCCATAATGTGTTTTTCAATTCCAATTATAATTTTTTCTTAGTGAATTTAATTTTGTTTCCTTTCACAAAATCTATATTATTCAATATTGTTTTATAATTTTTGAAATTGGTGGAGGGTAATTGTATGATTATTTTTTGTGAACAAAAATTAAATTATGAACACCTTTATGAACCATTTTATTAAGAGTATATTTCAAAAATTCATCAAATATAGAATAATTTTTAAACCATTCTTAAATGTAAGATGGTTACCATATGGGTTAATATCAAATTTCGTTCTATCCATTTAATATTTATCATGAATATGTGATAAGAAAATATATCAATAAAATATTTTGGATATTTAATCTATTAAATTTCTATATAATAATTGTCCAAATTATTTATACATTATTGAAATTTGGAATCATTGAAAAAAAATTATATTTATTTTTTGAATGATTTTAGATATGCATTTCTAATTTATGTATTTGTTATAATCATTTGTCAGGGTAGAAATTGAAAAGAAATCTCTTTCTAAATTTTTGAGATTTATACACATGATTTATGGAAACCCCTTTCAACATAAATTTATTGAAATTATTAAACATATTAATTTATTAATTAATGTTATTTTTTTTGAATAAATAACATTACTTGAATGTAATTCATTGGAATTTTTCTAAAGTAATAATTCCTAAAATTGAAAAATATATGTAGTTACTAAAAAATTTAGAGGATGTGACACTAGTGTATGTTTAATGTTTAAATATCTACATTAAAATATGGATTTTGAATCTTTTAACGTTATTACATTATATAAAAATGATCTCATAAGTAACAAAATTATTGAAGAATGATTATTTTGAGCATGATAATTAATTAAAAAAATGAAAACAAAATTTTCATTATTTATTGTGTTGTTAAGAAACATGATTAATTTTGTGGATTATGATATCAAGTCAAGTTCATAAAAGGGTATTTGTATTGATAATTTGATCCTTACATATACATGTTTACAAATGGGGTTGGAATTATATTTCCATTGAAACAAGATAAAGAAATAATGATTTGTTAACCATATTGAACATGGTTCTTGAGAAAACATGAGTGAAATTATTTCATTATATTTTTCCCATATTAGAGCTCTATCAATGAATGGACTGACATTTCACAATAAATATATTGGAAATGTGGTGTGATATTTTTCTCTTAATTATTTTTTTAGAAGTGTTGAGTTGGATTGAAAAAAATAAGGGTTGTTTGATACCGCTCTTTCCATATTCTTATTATGGATTTTGAGACACATGATGTGACTTCTTGATTTTGAAAACTATTTATTAAAAATTATAATAACTTATATATTTTTAATGAAGCTTCTCCTCATGGAATATTTTTATAATGTGAGAATACCCTTTTTGAATGATCAATATAATTAATGAAATATCATTAACATGAAATTATGGGAGGTAGATTTTTTTTGGGTTTTGTTATTATTCTTGTGTTTCATTGAATGGTGTTGGTTATAAATATTGTGATGGAAGGGTTTAACTGTTATCATATTGTTTTGGTTGGTTGTTATTGATCATATATTTTTTTCATGTGCTATTGTCATAGACATACTAGGATAGGGAAAACCATTCCCACTTAAATATGAGTTATATTTTGACACATTTTTAAACTGTGTGGGAAAGGCAGTGTTACCCAAACTGGATAATATCATTGAGTAGTGGATGGTTTATAGAAATTTGTTTCCATATGTCATCATATTCTTTATTTATATGTGATATTTTATTAGATTATAAGTGTTATGTGAATGTTTTGGGTGTATGTTATACAAATATAAAAAACGTAATGTTTAATCACTAGGTTTTTTTCCTGAGTGTTCTTAAGGTACACAAATTTGTTTCAATCATGAGAAATATTACATCTCAGAAAGGTGGATTATTCCAAACACATATATTGTTTACGACTGATGTAATGTGTTGTGTAAATATAAATTATTTTAAATGTAATTTTTACTTATATTAACATAATAAATAGCATGATAGGGAGTTTTTAGTTGAACAGAATGATATTTTTGAATGAATGTAACATTTTCATATTTGTTTGTTTTTTGTAATCATGTTAAATATAAATGGTTTGATATGAAGCTAGTACTGTTTTATGAATATTCAAATCAAAAAAAGTTATTTGATATGAAACAAGTTTAATTTATAAATTAAATATATTGATTATAAACTAAACCATTTGATTATGTTGAATTAATCTAGCTAATATTCTTCTATGTATAGTTTCTTAAAAGTTAATTAATTTTTTTATGAAAAAAAATTTACATAGTTTACCCCATCCATATGAAAAATATTCTTAGATAAGAAAAAAACAATTCATTTTCATGTTTTTATTTAATTAAAAATATAATTATAATATTTGTCGAATGTATATTAATAAATATGATTTTGTTAAATATAATTTTACATGAACTATTAAATAGGGGTTTAATTTAATAAGGATTTGTTAAAAGAAAGTGACTTAGTGGGGATGTTTTTATGAACAAGCTTTTTATTTAACATGTTTCTATATTGCCTGTTATGTATATAATATCTATCAATTTTATTTTTAAATAAAAATAATAATCTTGTTTATTCATGAGATATTAATAATTATATCTTCTAAATGTTATGAATTAAAAATTTTCAAAATAATAAATGAGAGAAAATGAAGTGTAGAATTTCATATGATGTCTTTGCTAGGTGATGTTTTTTAAATTAAATATATGACGGATCCTCCAAAATAAATATATTGAAATTATTAATGGGACAGGAGGAAATATATTGTGATTATCATCATTTAACGTGTTTTCAAGTATATCTAATTTGGTCAACAATTTAAACACATATTTCTTTTGTAAATTTTTTTTATAAACATTGATGGCTATTTTTTCTATAACTTTTCATATAGATTTTTGTGATCCATACATCTTATTTTTGGGAAATAATATGACATTGATTGACCTTTTTAAATTATTTTTATTTTTATAGTAGTATACATATATTTTAGGGGCATCTTCTTAGGAGTGTGGTTGAATTATGGTTATTTTGTTTTAATTGGGATGTGTTCCACAAGAGGAGTCATGTGGAGTGTTTTTTCAAGAACATCACTGTAACACCCGAAACTTTTATGAGAAATATATTCTTTTTATGTTATATAAATCATCGAAGGAATCTTTCATTACACACAACACAAGCTTGGCTTTCTTTACACGCAATCACGACTTTCCTCGATAGCTTGCGGTGTACGCAATACCGAGTTTTCACTAAACAACGATATGCTATTAAAATATTATTTGAAATAGCAGTTATGAATATTAATAACCACTTTTTTAAATTTTATCAATTTTATCTTTCAAAATTTACTTCATTTTTGGATTCGGAATACCGAAATTAGCCTAGGGTGAATTTTTGGTATTTTTCTAAAAACGTTCAATTTTTGGTGAATAGTGAAACCACTAAGTGGTAGTTAAAAAACTGAATTTTTCATAATACATAATTTTTCCGCTTCTGTGAATGGAATTTCAAAAATCCGATATACAAAGTTGATATCAGTAAGAAAAATGTCGATCAATGAGATGAAAATAATTTTTTGGTGAATAGTAACTTTTTACTTTTTTTTCCACGATTAATAGTAAATATGTTAATTAAAGGTAAAAATGATATTACTATTACCCTAACACATGTACTAATTCTACTGGATGAGTGAAATTCGACCAAAAACAACCTTATGAATATAATATGACCATTTAGGTCCACTTCGATTAGATTAGGACATTTAATATTATTTTATTTAAAGAAGAGTTAAAATAGTTAAAATCAAAGTTTAGTAACTAAAACATTTTTAATATAGGGTAATACATAAGATAAATTCAATTATAAGAAATAATTAGAAATATATAAAAATTTCCTACAGAATGGTATTTTATTTATAATTTTTGACTTTATATAATTTAATTTATTTGTGACTCAACGATGATGCAGTATTTACCTTATTAAGAACATATTAACATAATTGATGTTATAAATGCCCAAATAAATGTAATTTGAGACTTTATATGAATTCCACTAATTTTCTATGTTAATATGACATATTAGTGTTGATTTAATTAACTTATTTTGAACATATAATTCTGTTATGATTTTCACAAAAATCAAATACCAAATAGTGTAAAAATTATCATAAAATAGTTTTTAAAAAAATATTTTATTATTAATTATTTTTTATTCTTAAAAATCTAATGTTCTGTCAAATGACTTAGATAAGGATATATATAATAATAATAAAGACTTTTGGGTTTGTTTGGCATGTTATTGTAAGTTTATTGACCATTTAGTTTAAGAAAACAAAAAGACACGGTAAAAGTTTAATTATTTAACTTAGAGTTAAATCTAATTGGTAAGGTTAAAATAATAACCTACACATGTCTAAATCTTATTGTATGAGAGAATTTCGACCCATCCCCACCTTATCTTCGAAATAAGACCCTTTGTAACCATTATAAACCTAATTTTACTTTAATATAAAATAATATTTTGAAATTTCCCAAAGGTGCCCCTCTCCCCCATTATAAAAGGGCACCTCCTCCCGCTCCTCATCAAACCAATTTGAGCATTCAAGCTCGGAAAACCCCTGACAAAACCTCTTCTCCACTTCCCTAGAATAATCCTATAGGTCCTGGTCTTCTTCAAATACCAATATTAGTGCCCTAAGTGGAGGATTCAAAGAGGCGTGTCAAAAAGAGGTAATATCCACTACCGAACTTTTTCAATTTCTTTCTTCTTCAACTTCTTCTTCTTTAGTTGTTTCATGATAAGGTAATAACATCAGTATTAATTACATACTGATATTTTATTAAAAATATGAAACAACCCTATTTCACCTTCTATCCATCCTACGGAAAATGAAATCACCGCGCTTGCGTACGTACGGATTACCGTCTCCACGCCGTGGTGTAATCTATTTTGCACCCCCACCTTACTTGGATGGGTATAATGGTATAATGAGTAAATATATATGATTATTATAATGTTATATTGACACTGAAATATTATAAATACACTTCAATACAATTCCACAATCATGGGAACGATATCATCACTCGTGCGTACGTACTGCCTACCGTCTCCACGATGTGATGTGACTCGTTCTACATGATCGTCATTACATAGTAAATATATAAATGAATTGAATGAATAAATATGATATATTTTATACTAATACCAATCTGGATATAAGGTAAATATAACCTAACAAGAAGAATAAGAATTTATTCGAAAAAACATGCATAAGAACAAAAAGCAATAAAGACCTGAATAACAAGTAACAATGAAATATTACTAATAAGAAGCTAAGAATATGACCATATATTATATCATATCAGTATGTATGATTCTGGAATAAGTCAATAACATTATTTAAATCATTATACAGGAGCTTTGGACATGTACGAATCAAATCGTACTTAAGGTAAGGGAAAATATCACAATCTCATTTTTATCCGAGATTGATTATACTTTGGTATTTACTAGGGTGTATTTATCATCCACATCCATGTTACTTCAATATGTAATATTATTCATATCTTTCCACAATTGTTTAAATCCAATTTTACCCTTTGGTATGTTTTTAGTAAACAATATGAATGGAATCTTTTGTCGTACGAGGTACTTTTTGACTTTTCGGCCAATGTATGAGAAGAATGTTTTTTTAACTTATACGGCATAAATGGATTCATAAAAAATTATTTCAATGAAGCTTCCTTTACATGTTTTCTAGTTTATTTTTAATTAACTTCTTCTAGTTTAAAATTATATGACATGTTAAGAAAGGAAAATGTTTTGGAAGTAGAAAGGATATTTTCCTCAAGAATGGAGTTCAAATGATTTATCAAAATTATTTTCCATATAAGATAATATAGGGTTCTGTTTTTATCCTTATTATTACATTGATTTGATTATGTTGTGATGGAATTTTTTTTATGAAGTCCTTTACCTTATATGATTTGTTTTATGATGTCATGATGTTTCAAGAATCCCATTTTTTATACATGTGTTATGCGATGATGTATTGTAAAGACCCGTAAATTTCGAGGGAAATTTTTTTTCTTAATTTTCTTTGGAATTTTACAAGAGCGCAGCTTCAGACGACACATGATTCCGAGGCCCGGTGTTCCCGGAATCATTTTCCAAAGTTTGGCTCGGGTACGTTCAGTGAACGGACGAGCGGGTTTTTCTAACTTTTGAACCGGTGCCCGGAATGGAATTCGGAGGGCACCGATGAATTCGCAGCGCCGGTTTTTGCTTAGAAACGCCTCTTCTGGAGTTGTGTTTTCTCGGGTGTGGTTTTTAATTTTCGGGCTTAAAGTTGAGAAATAATATATTTTTTACGACAACTTAATTTTATTTCACTTAAGCCATTTGGAAGCCACTTGAAGTCACTTAAAAGAGGCTTAAACTGAGTTAAAGCAGATAGAGTGTTATCCAAAAATATCCTACCCCCTTGGTAGGATATTTGTGAGGTGGGGCCCACATGAGCCCCGCTATTTCTTTCCACTAAATAACGCACCCGCAAAAACCCGTCATCATGAAAGTCAACTAACACGTTTTCTTAATTTCTTAACAGACCATTTAATTGGGCGGTTTATTTCGTGAATTAAATGGGATGTTTCTTTTGTTGAATTAATTCAACGAATTGATGGGTCGTTACTTACCCGTTTTCGTTTGTTGGCATAATAATAAAATAAGACCAACCTATCTTTTGGAGGATTACTCGTTGAGAGAGGATCCTTGAACATTCATCCTTCTTCACGAAGAACACGAAGAACGCGAAGAACGCGAATAATGCTGAACCCGGAAATCGACGACGCGACGCCATGATCCGCGACGCCGACGTTCCCTTCCTGCAACGTTCTTCTGCGACGTCTCATCCTCCGCGACAGATCTTCGATCTGCTGCTTGAGGTAAGAGTCTCAGACTTTATTTTTAATCTCCCTTGTGGTTCTTTACCAAAACACGGATTTAATTAATTAAATTAAATCTGCTGTTTCATGGTCCGTTGAGTTCGCCGACTCAACTCCGGGTTCTACGACGACGTGACGCCCTTCCGCGACGTGACGCCCTTCCGTGACGACTACGAGGTAGGGATTTTTTTTATATTTTGGAAATACCCCTCTTATATTAACATGAACGTTCATTAAAATTAAAAGAACCGGAATCATAGAAACAATTTTTTTTTTAAATTTTTGGTTAATGTATTGAACATGTTTTCCTCCCGTTGTCTTTTTTTATCTCTAACACGGAGGGTACTGGCCAAATGAACAAGGAACGACAACCCTCCGTCGTGCTTCATTTTTGTGCGGATTTGACGGGTGACGACGGAACGTGCCGCAACGGAAGTTTGATGATTCCGTAGTAAAGAACGGATCCCGGGAGGAGTAACGACGCAGACGGGAAGAAAAACGGGCCACCAGAGTGACTCCGGCGGCCCGCGGAAGCTGCCGGCGGCATCGGCGGCCAGAGGCTGCGGCGCCCCAGCGCGCCGACGGACGAGGCCGCCGCGGCATCAGCCGCGGTGGCGGCGGCCAACGGACCCACGTCCGCTGTTCACCAGTGCGGCCCACGCGGGCCGCGGCTCCCTCAGGCCGCGGGTCAACACCCGCGGCGACCTGGCACTCGGCCGCTCGGCCGAGCCGAGCCAGGCCGGTCCAACTGGCTTGGCCGTGCCCTGGCTGAGCCAGACCAGGCCAACCGCGTCAGACCCGAGTCGGGTCGACCCGGTTCGGGCCGACCCAGGGGGGTCGGGCCGGGTCGGCCCGGACCCGGACCCCCCGTTTCGGACCGTTTTCGGTCAAATGCCCGTAACATGAGCTTCGGGCATCCGATTGATGATCCGTCAGCGGCAACACGATACTTGGATCGAGACGATCGTTTAGACATATTACAATCAAGGTTTCGGAGAAGTTTGGGTTCGACCGGGTTGGTTCGTACACGAAACCAACCGGGGCCTCAGAGCGGAAACGCTAATATCTTGAGCTACGGACGTCCAATCGACGTGTCGTCGACTCTAGTGGTTTCCTCTTAGTGAGACGGACCTTTTGGCATAATCCGCCCAAGGTTTGGACGTAGGTGCAGTGCGGTCGGGTTGGTTTTGCCTTAAAAACCAACCGGGCCCTTGGTACAAAAATGCCAATAACTCTCAGACCGGGCGTCTGATTGACGTGCCATCTGCGACGTTGAGTTCCTGTTGATGATACGGAACTTTTGGATACATCATCATCGGACTACGTGTCAGTTAATGTATCAGCCTCTCGGCTCGTGGAGCAGACCCTCCCGAACGAGCCTGCTGTGTGCGGGAACCCTACTGCTGGATGCGACTTCAACGACTATGTGGAGATCCTCAGTGGACTGCGACGACGACTGTGCGGAGATCCTCAGTGGGATGCGACGACTACTGCACTCAGCGATCCTACGTGGATCAGTGCTACAGGTCCTGTGTGGGCCCGATCCTGTGTGGGTCAGCGCTCAGCGCTTCTGTGTGAGCCAGCGCCTACAGGTCCTGCGTGGGCCCAATCCTGTGTGGGTCTTTGCGGGGGTTATCTACAGGTCCTGTGTGGGCCCGATCCTGTGTGGGTCATTGTGGGGGTCAGTAACTATCGATCCTTTGTGGGTCCGACAACTTAGATGGATCAGTGATCATCTTTATCGTCATCCGAAGAAGTATCTGTGTGAGCTGAATCTTGTTTACTCTCCTTTGTGGATTGTGTTGAATTATCCTGTGTGGATTTACCGTTTACTCCTCTTTGTGGATTGTGTTGAACTATCCTGAGTGGATTTACTGTTTTCTCTCCTTTGTGGATTGTGTTGAACTATCCTGTGTGGATTTACTATTTACTCTCCATTGTGGATTGTGTTGTGCTATCCTGTGTGGGTATATGTTTGCTTTCCTGTGTGGACTGGGTTGTTCTTGGACTCGTACGTTGGAGCCGATCAGGAATTGATGACTTAGGTATATGTATGGGCATATACCTAAGCCGAGTCGGATGTTACTTCATGATTTCATATTTCCTTGTGGTTTATCCTTTGTGGATTTCGAGAGACCTTCGGGGGTCTCGGGGTCCCTACTGAGTAGCTTATACTCACCCCTGCACGGGCTATGCCCGCACTACGTTGTGTTGGTTGCAGATGACAGACATCGATGATCGTGGTGGAGGCGTGCGGAGCAGGACGGTACCTGGAGGAGGACCACTGGGCGGACGTGCTCGGGGCGGACGGCAGGACCCGAGGAGCAGTGGAGCTATCTGTACCCACCATTCAGGTGGGATTTCCCAGTGGACGTCTCGGAGTAGTGGCTTTTACTTTTCAGTTGCTGTTTTTCCCTTCAGTTGTACTTTACAGTTGGGCTTGTATTTCCGGCCCCTTTTCTTTTCAGCACAGCTTGTTACAGTTTCTACTTAGTGTTTACTTTCCGCTTGGTTACTCTGTGGTGCTTGTTTACATACCGAAGGCAATGCCTTCCCTTCTTGTTGGGATGTACGCCTTAGTGCTAGTCCCCAGCCCCTGGCCTATGGAAGGCTGGCTTGGGGTAGTCACGGCACGGGCCCCGAGGACGGGTTGTGACAAATTCGTATCAGAGGTGGTCGGTCCTACCACAGACTCTGAACTTTCTTCTATGTGAAGAAATAGTGTTTAGCTTATTGAGTGTGGTTATTAGTCCAGTGAGTCCAGTGTTGGTGCGGCAGCCGATGTATCCGTACACCAGGGCCCTGACTTCTGATGTCTGACTTAATACACGAGAACATTGATTGCATCTGTGTTTCAAGTTTTCTTTGTGATTACTTGTGTCAGATCACTAGGTATAAATTCTGACCGTGGTGCACTTGTTCTCCTTTTCAGGATGGCCCCGCGATGACAGCCAGCTAGTGTTCCGAGAGTTGGGCGTGACGACAGCCCGCCGAGCGACGAGGCCTCGGTACGAGGCCCGTTGACAGCAGAGGCACCGGTGGTATCTTTACCCGCCGAGCCCCCGATGCTTCCAGCACTGGAAGATGACGATGCTCATCGCCTTGGTGCTCTGCACGAGTTCCAGTGCCAGCAACCACCCAGGTTTCGTGGGGAGGCGGACCCCCAGGCCGCCGAGGACGGGCTGGAGGCGGTTGTCGGAGTTTTCCGTCTAGTGAGGACACCAGTAGACCTCATGGTGATCCTCGTGGAGAGCCTTCTGTACGCGGCAGCAGGTCGATGGTGGAGCTTGATGCTCCAGGTACACAATGAGGCATCTCTTCTCTGGGAAGACTTCGAGAGCCTCTTTCTCTCATAGTTCGTCCTGGCCACCCTTCGTGCTGTGCGCATTCAGGAGCTCCTCCAGCTGCGGCAGGGCAGCTTGACGGTCGCCCAGTACGCGGCAAGGTTCACTGATCTCTCTCGCTACTCGACCGACATGGTACGGGACCCCTTCATCCGGTCCCAGACCTTTGAGCAGGGATTGAGACACGAGATCAGGGCATCGCTGATCTCCCTCAGCATCCTGACCCAGGCAGTTGTACTGGAGCGAGCCCTTCTGATCGAGAGCTTTCTGGCTGAGTCCACAGCGAGACCTACCACAGGGCGACAGGTAGCGGAGTCTTCGACAGTAGGTAGCCGACGGATTACTCAGGGGTCCAGGCAGACCAGACCCTCTCGTAGACAGCCTCAGGACACGGGCTCATCAGTGTGGGGCACACAGTGCGGAGCCAGCCTTTCGAGAGGCAGGCAGTGCTACCAGTGCGGCGGGCAGGGCCACATGGCTCGTGACTGCCCGACCCGCCGTACCGTGGAGCAGCAGATGGTGGAGGGGCCACCCAGGCAGAGGCAGAGGGTCGACCGTGGCGGTCCACAGGGAGGAGGCGGACGAGGCAGGGGAGCTGGCCGAGCAGCAGGTGGTGGGAGATGCTTTGAGGCTCTGCCACCACCACCACCAGGAGGGCCACCCCGACCACAGGGAGCTGGCGCGCAGAGACAGGCACAGCTCCAGGCAGAGGAGGCCTACGACCATGGCGCACCAGAGACGATTCGAGGTACGATCTGTGTCTATTCCACCCTTACTGCAGTACTTATAGACACAGGAGCGAGTCACTCTTTCATAGCCACTGCCCTTGTTCGGAGCTCGGAGATTCCGACGGAGCCGTTGGCTCGATCCTTACAGTTAGAGACTCCTACGGGAGTAGACTCGACGATTACGCACTGGTGCTGGCAGTGTGAGCTTACTCAAGGAGGCGAGAGCTTCGGCTGGGATCTTATGGTAGCGGCATCGAGGCCTCACGACGTCATCTTGGGTATGGATTGGTTATCTACAGTCCATGCTCAGATTGACTGTAGTAGGCGCAAGGTGCGATGTGTGCGCACCGACGGGAGCAGGTTCACCTTCACCGGCGAGAAGGGAGCCTTTGTAGCATAAGATTGACTTCTGCAGAGGAGAGGATAGCCCATCACTCATCAGTTGGCTAGTCTCATCCTAGGAGCAGTGGACGTGTGGAGTCCTAGTCTTCCTACAGTGGTGGATCAGTACGCGGACGTCTTTCCCGACGACGTTCCAAGGCTACCTCCTCGCAGATAGGTAGACTTTTATATTGACCTGTACTGCGGGACAGCCCCGATTTCGACCCCAGCATATCAGATGGCCCCCGCCGAGCTTTGAGAGCTGTGGGTGCAGTTGGAGGACTTACAGGGAAAGGGGTTCATCCGACCCAGTGTTTCACCCTGGGCTTCCCCGATTTTTTTTGCCAAGAAGGCGGATGGGAGTTTGCGACTGTGTGTCGACTATCATCGCATGAACTAGGTGACAGTGAGGAAAAAGTATCCGCTACCCAGGATTGATGACCTCTTCGATCAGACTAAGGGACCACGGTGGTTCTCAAAGATAGACCATCGGTCAGGCTATCATCAGCTCAGAGTTTGAGACGAGGACGAGCAGAAGACGGCCTTCAGGTGTCGGTATGACCACTATGAGTTCTTGGTTATGCCATTCAGCATAACCAATGCTCCAGCAGTGTTAATGAGCCTCATGAATAGGATATTCCAGCCATACCTCGACCGATTTGCCGTGGTCTTCATCGACGACATTTTTGTGTACTCGGCCACGGAGGAGGAGCACGCGTACCACTTGCGGGGTGTGGTGGACACACTCCGAGAGCACCGGATTTATGGAAAGCTCTCAAAGTGCCAGTTCTGGTTAAGTGAGGTCCACATCTTGGGGCACGTCATTTATGAGGTGGGAGTTTCAGTGGATCCCGCAAATATCGAGGCGGTGCTAGCCTGGGAGACACCCAGGAGCGTGATAGAGGTGCGGAGCTTCTTGGGTCTAGCGGGATACTATCGGAGATTCGTTCCAGACTTCTCCAGAGTTGCGGTGCCACTCTCAGCATTGAGGAAGAAGAGGGAAACCCTTCGTGTTGTTAGACAGGTGTCAGTAGAGCTTTCAAGAGATGAGACAGAGATTGACCAGCACACCTATCTTGAGGTTGCCTGAGGAGGGAGTTGGATACGTAGTCTACTGCGATGCCTCAGTTACCGGACTCGGGTGTGTCCTGATGCAGGAGCGTCCGTGATTGCCTATGGATCACGTCAGTTGAGACCGCATGAGAAGAACTACGCCACTCATGACCTGGAGTTAGCAGAAGTGGTCTTCACTCTGAAGACATGGCGGCACTATCTGATGGGAGAGCGCTTTACAGTCTTTTCTGACCACCAGAGTCTCAGGTACATCTTCTCTCAGAAGGACCTGAACATGAGACAGCGACAATGTCTCGAGTTCCTCCAGGACTATGACTTTGAGATAATCTATACTTTTGGGAAGGGGAACGTAGTAGCTGATGCCCTTAGCAGGAGGATGGGAATCCAGCTACTTGAGGAGGCGACGGAGCATCTAGCCACCGTACAGTTATCCTTCATGGATAGAGATGAAGCAGCCTTCCTTCAGTCTCTCATAGTCTCTCCTCCACTTTTACAGCGGGTCAGGGAGACACAGCGTGGAGACGCCGACTGTGAGACGCGGCGTGCATAGATATCCTCGAGACAGGCACCTGATGGTTTCTCCCTTAGAGCAGAGCACAACGCCCTTTTCAGAGGACGTACCTTGGTACCAGTCACTTTACGGGAGGAGGTACTGAGATAGTTTCACACTTCTCCTTTGGAGGTACATCCTGGATTGGTAAAGATGTACCAGGACCTCAGGTGATTGCACTGGTGGCCGGGCATGAACAAGGCTGTGGCAGAGTTCGTTTCCCGGTGCCTCACCTACCAGCAGGTGAAGGCATATCATCAGGTACCAGTAGGCTTGGTACAGCCCTTGGAGGTCCCGGAGTGGAAGTGGGACTGCATATCTATAGACTTCATGACTGGACTTCCACGTACTTCCAGAGGTCACGACTCCATTTGGATGATTGTTGACTGACTCACCAAGTTGGCACACTTCTTACACATCCGAGAGCAGGGCTCCATGGAGATCTTGGGGCGTCTCTACGTCCAGGAGATTGTACATCTTCATGGTGTGCCATCCACTATCGTCTCTGATCGAGACGCATGATTTACTTCCTGACATTGGAAGGGGTTGAAGGAGGCGTTCGGGACGCAGCTACATCTGAGCACCACCTTTCACCCTCAGAAGGATGGTCAGATGGAGAGGACCATTCAGACTCTTGAGGACATTCTCCATGCATGTGTCCTCGACTTTGGTCACAGCTGGGAGGACCACCTAACCTTGCTGGAGTTCGCGTACAACGACAGCTACCACTCCACCATCGGGATGGCACCATACGAGGCGTTGTATGACAGGCCTTGCAGATCTCCTTTGTGCTGGACAGACCCTGGGGAGTCAGCACTTGTGGGACCAGAGATGGTCCGAGCCACGACAGAGAAGGTACAGGTCATCCAGGAGAGGATGAGGACCGCTCAGAGCCGGCAGAAGTCATATGCTGACAGGAGGCGTAGGCCACTATAGTTCGAGGATGGTGACCACATCTTCTTGTGTGTCTCACCTCGACGTGGATTACGGAAATTTGGTCGAGGCAACATGTTGTCTCCACGTTTCATCGGGTCTTTCCAGGTCCTCAGCAGGATAGGAGAGGTGGCTTATCGCCTGGATCTACCACCTCAGTTGCACCGGGTGCACGACGTCTTCCACGTATCTCAGCTGAGGAGATACGTGCACGACCCGATGCATATCATTGACTATGGGGAGCTGGACGTGGATTATGGGGAGACTTTTTCATAGGTCTTAGTGGATATCGAGGATCGACAAGAGCAGGTCCTATGTGGACGATCGATTCCTCTAGTGCGCATCAGATGGCAACATGGGAACCTCCAGGAGAGCACTTGGGAGTAGGAGGCTCAGATGCATGCTCAGTACCCCCATTTGTTTCCCAAGTTTATGATATATCTTTACGGGGACGTAAAGTTTGGAGGTGGGAGTAATGTAAAGACCAGTAAATTTCAAGGAAATTTTTTTTTCTTAATTTTCTATGGAATTTTACAAGAGCGCAGCTTTAAACGACACCTGATTCTGAGGCCCGGTGTGCCCGGAATCATTTTCCGAGGTTTGGCTCGGGTATGTTCTGTGAACGGACGAGCGAGTTTTTCTAACTTTTGAACCGGTGCCCGGAATGGAATTCTGAGGGCACCGATGAATTCGCAGTGTCGGTTTTTGCTTAGAGATGCCTCTTCCGAAGTTGTGTTTGCTCGGGTGTGGTTTTTAATTTTCGGGCTTAAAGTTGAGAAATAAAATAATTTTTATGACAACTTTATTTTATTTCACTTAAGCCACTTGGAAGCCACTTGAAGCCACATAAAAGAGGCTTAAACTGAGTTAAAGAGAATAGAGTGTTATCCAGAAATATCCTACCCCCTTGGTAGGATATTTGTGATGTGGGGCCCGCACGAGCCCGGACGTTTTTTTTTCGCTAAGTAACGCACCCGCGAAAACCCGTCATCATGAAAGTGAACTGACGCGTTTTCTTAATTTCTTAACAGACCATTTAATTGGGCTGTTTATTTCGTGAATTAAATGGGTTGTTTCTTTCGTTGAATTAATTCAACAAATTGATGGGTCGTTACTTACCCGTTTTCGTTTGTGGGCATAATAATAAAATAAGACCAACCTATCTTTTGGAGGATTACTCATTGAGAGAGGATCCTTGAACCTTCATCATTCTTTGTGAAGAACATGAAGAACGCGAAGAACGCGAAGAACGCCGAACTTGGAAATCGACGACGTGATTCCGTGATCCGCGACGCCGACGTTCCCTTCCTGCAACGTTCTTCTGCGACGTCTCTTCCTCCGTGACGGATCTTCGATTGGCTTCTTGAGGTAAGAGTCTCGGATTTTCATTTTAATCTCCCTTGTGGTTCTTTACCAAAACATGGATTTAATTAATTAAATTAAATCTGATGTTTCATGGTCCGTTGAGTTTTCCGACTCAACGCCGGGTTCTACGACGACATGACGCCCTTCCGCGATGAGAAATTCCGTGAAGAACGCTCACCTGCGACGACTAAGAGGTAGGGATTTTTTTATATTTTGGAAATACCCCTCTTATATTCCCATGAACGTTCTTTAAAATTAAAAGAACTGGAATCATAGAAACAATTTTTTTTTAAAATTGTTGGATCATGTGTTGAAGTTGTTTTCCTCCCGTTGTCTTTTTTTTTATCTCTAACGCGGAGGGTGCGGGCCAAATGAACACAGACCGACAACCCTCTGCCGTGCTTCATTATTGTGCGGATTTGATGGGCGACGACGGAACGTGCCGCAACAGAAGTTTGATGATCCCGTAGTAAAGATCGGATCCCGGGAGGAGCAACGACGTAGACGGGAAGAAAAACGGGCCACCGGAGTGACTCTGGCGGCCTGCGGAAGCTGCCGGCAGCGCGGGTCCGGTTCGCCACGCGGGACGCTGCTTTGCCGCGTCCACGGGTCACCAGCGCGGCCCACGCGGGCCGCGACTCCCTCAGGCCGCGGGTCAACGCCCACGGCGACCTGGCACTCGGCCGCGCGGCCGAGCCGAGCCAGGCCGGTCCGACCGGCCGGGCCGCGGCCAGGCCGGGCCGGACCAGGCCAACCAGGTCGTACCCGGGTCGGGTCGACCCGGTTCGGGCCAACCCAGGGGGGGTCGGTCCGGGTCGGCCCGGACCCAGACCCCCCATTTCGTACCATTTTCGGTCAAATGCCTGTAACATGAGCTACAGGCCTCCGTTTGATGAGCCATTAGCGGCAACGCAATCCTTGGATCAAGACGGTCGTTTCGGTATATTACACTCAAGGTTTCGAAGAACTTTGGGTTCGGTCGGGTTGGTTCGTACACAAAACCAACCGGGCCCTCGGAGTGGAAACGCTCATATCTTGAGCTACGGACGTCCAATCGACGTGTCGTCGACTTTAGTGGTTTCCTCTTAGTGATACGGACCTTTTGGCATACTCCGCCCGAGGTTTGGACGCAGGTGGAGTGTGGTCGGGTTGGTTTTGCCATAAAAACCAAACGGGCCCCTGTGAGGAAAATGCCAATAACTCTCAGACCGGGCGTCCGATTGACGCGCCGTCTACGACGTTGAGTTCCTGTTGATGATACGGAACTTTTGGATACATCAACATCGGACAACATGTCGTTGATGTATCAGCCTCTCGGCTCGTGGAGCAGACCCTCCCGAACGAGCTTGCTGTGTGTGGGAACCCTAGTGCTGGCTGCGACTTCGACGACTGTGTGGAGATCCTCAGTGGACTGCGACGACGACTGTGTCGAGATCCTCAGTGGACTGCGACGACTACTGCACTCAGCGATCCTACGTGGATCAGCACTACAGGTCTTATGTGGGCATGATCCTGTGTGGGACAGCGCTCAGCGGTTCTGCGTGAGCCAGCGCCTACAGGTCCTGCGTGGGCCCGATCCTGTGTGGGTCTTTGTGGGGGTTATCTACAAGTCCTGTGTGGGCCCGATCCTATGTGGGTCATTGTAGGGGTTAGTACCTATCGATCCTTTGTGGGTCTGATGACTTAGATGGATCAGTGATCATCTTTATCGTCATCCGAAGAAGTATACCTGTGTGAGCTGAATCCTGTTTACTCTCCTTTGTGGATTGTGTTGAATTATCCTATGTGTATTTAACGTTTACTCTCCTTTGTGGATTGTGTTGAACTATCCTGAGTGGATTTATTGTTTACTCTCCTTTGTGGATTGTGTTGAACTATCCTGTGTGGATTTACTGTTTACTCTCCTTTATGGATTGTGTTGTGATATCCTGTGTGGGTATACATTTGCTTTCCTGTGTGGATTGGGTTGTGGTTGGACTCGGACGTTGGATCCGATCGAGAATTGATGACTTAAGTATATGTATGGGCATATACCTAAGCGGAGTCGGATGTTACTTTGTGATTGCATCTTTCCTTGTGGTTTATCCTTTGTGGATTTCAGGAGACCTTCGGGGGACTCGGGGTCCCTACTGAGTAACTTATACTCACCCCTGCACGGTTTTGCCCGCACTACGTTGTGTTGGTTGCAGACGACGGACAGCACTGATCGTGGTGGAGGCGTGCGGATCAGGACGGTACCTGGAAGAGGAACACTGGCCGGACGTGCTCGGGGCGGCAGGACCCGAGGAGCAGTGGAGCTATCTGTACCCACCCATCAGGTGGGATTTCCCAGTGGACGTCTCGGAGTAGAGGCTTTTACTTTTCAGTTTCTATTTTTCCCTTCAGTTGTACTTTACAGTTGGGCTTGTATTTTTGGAACCTTTTACTTTCAGCACATCTTGTTACAGTTTCTACTTAGTGTTTACTTTCCTCTTGCTTACTCTGTGGTGCTTGTTTACTTACCAAAGGCAATGTCTTCCCTTCTTGTTGGGATTTACGCCTTCGTGCTAGTCGCCAGCCCCTGGCCTATGGAAGGAGGGCTTGGGGTAGTCACGGAACGGGCCCCGAGGACGGGTTGTGACATGTATGATTTATGATTATGTTGCATACATAAGAAAGGATTAATTATGAGATGGGTGGGACCTATATCTCCCTCAAATGCATTGGGTGAAGATTTATATCTCATGAGATAGACAGGGCTGGAACGGAAGGTCATTCTGGTTCAGTGATACAGGACTGAAATGAGGAGTGAACTCGGTTCAGAAATGGACTTTGTCTGCTAAGAAAGTCTTGGCAATGAGTCATGACTGACAAGAAATGATTCTCTATGATTATGTGTGCATGCCACAATGTTTCAAGTTTTATTTTATGATTATTGGGATTTCATTTTCACTTCTATGATTTATCCCATGTTAAGATATTATGATCTCTTTTGTAGGTTAAGATTTTCAAAATGTTATGATTACGTTTATTTACCCTTACTAAGCATTTGAACTCACCCTTTTGTATGTCTATCTTTTCCCCAGGTCAAGAATAATAATATTTAGTATAATTTTCTAAAAGGGCCCCTAGATATGATGAAATAAATGGGAGACACTGTAGAAGATTTATGAACCAGTTGTTTATGATTCCCAGTTTCTAAAGACACTATACCTATACGGTCCTCTGTGTTTTTAGTCATATGTTGTAATAAGTATGCTTCAATTATGAAGTAATAACAATATACGTAAAGTATGGGTTGTTATTGTTGGTATCAGAGGAAAGATATAGTCAACCATTGGAAACTAGGATGTGAAAGCCTTATTTAGAACCCTAAAGATATATCTAAGCCTAGAACAATCTTAGTGTTTTAGAAATGGCCATGATGAACCTATGATAAGACCTTAAGCGTGAAAGTTTATTCTTGATTATGTGGTTTTCTTATTATAATTAGTGTTTCTCACACTATTCTTCTTGGTTTTAGTCAATGACTGGAACCCGAAAGAACCGTGTTAATGCGGAATGCAACGGGCAATGCAATGATTGTCCCCCTGAGCAACCAAATGAAATATAATATGGAATGCAAAATCTTGTAGCCATGCTCACACAACTTTATCAAGCTATGAATCATGCAGGACATCCAAACGAGCAAAGGAAGGAACAACATTCTATTGAATCCTTCATGAGGCAGCAGCTGCCTTCATTTAGCGGTTCAATTGATCTATTAGTTACTGAACAATGTATTAGTACAGATGAAAAGATATTTTCAGTTATTCAATGTTCTGAACATGATAAAGTCATCTTAACGGTATATCGTTTGGAAGGAGAAGCTGATCAATGGTGGAATATTATCAAGAATACGAGGCCAAGAGATGAAATTGAGTCCATGGAATGGGACGAGTTCAAAAACTTATTTTTCAATAAGTACTCCCCTCGTATTCTTCGAACTAAGATGGAGAAGGAGTTTCTTGAACTGAAGCAAAAGGATGATGAATCTGTTGGTACCTACGAAGTAAATTTTACAAGACGTGCAAGGTACGCTTCTGGAATTGTTATCCAACCTGAGAGTAAGATCGATCGATTTTTTAGTGGCCTAAAACCATGTCTTTGAAAGGCGTTAGCCATAAGAGACTTCAACAGCTATGAGGAAATTGTTCGATGTGATCTCAAGGTTGAGATGGAGATTGGAGTAACCCATCAGTCATATGGGTTTGATAAGAAGAGGAAAATGGAATTCAAAGGGATATCTAAAGATCAAACTGAAAAGAAGATGAATTTTCCCTTATGATCAAGGTGTGAAAAGAAACATGGAGGGAATTGTCTAAAAGGGCTAAGTAAATGTTTCCAATGTGGAAAGGAAGGGCATCAGGAATTTGAATGCCAAAATGATGGGAAGAAGATGTCTAGTGATGCGAACAAAGAAAAGGCTACACAGAATGAACCTCCTACTCTTCAATGTTTCATGTGCATGAAAATGGGGCATTATGCTAATCAATGCCCTAATCCAAGGGTTGCTGATGATGATCGACATCAACAAACTCTTAAGGCTAAAGACAAAGGAAAGTCACATGAAATTTCTATCAGTGATGTGGAGTATGATAACGATGTGGTGAAAGGTACACTTATCATCCACTCTAAATTAGAAAATGTTTTATTTGATTCTGGATCCACCCAAACTTTTATTTCTGATGAATTTTATAAGGGCATCACTTTATTACCTCAACAATTAGATGTTGAGTTAGCTGTGACAACTCTTAATGGCACAACGGTTTCATAAAAAGTTTATAATTCTTCTCCAATTGACGTTTGTGGGAATGTGCTTCCTGCAAATCTTGTGATCCTTCCTATAGTGGAATTTGATGTGATTCTTGGCATGGATTGGCTTTCATTATATAGAGCTCATATCGATTGCCAAAGAAAGGAAGTCACATTTCATATTCTAGATCAATCTATGATCATCTATCGATGCAATGATGAACATAACATTCCAGTGGAAATTTCATCCATCTTATGGGTCTTGATTCAACTAAATGAAGGTTATTTGTATCAAATGGTTGGAGAGAAACTCGCAATTAAGAATATTCCCGTTGTACGAGAGTTTGATGATGTCTTTCCGGAGGAATTTCCATGTCTTCCACCAAATCGTGAAGTTGAGTTTTCAATAGAACTTGTACCAGGTGTTATGCATATTTCAAGGACACTTTATAGAATGGCCCCAATTGAGTTGGAGGAATTGAAGAAGAAACTCCAAGAGAATCTTGATATGGGATTCATATGCCCAATTACGTCACCTTGGGGAGCACCTGTTCTGTTTGTTAAGAAAAAAGATGGATCAATGCGACTCTGCATTGATTATCGAGAACTTAACAAGATCATTATCAAGAACAAATATCCTCTCCCGCGCATCGATGACTTATTTGATCAACTATGCGGAGCTCAATACTTTTCCAATATTGATCTTCCTTTAGGTTATCATCAATTAAGGGTCAAAAGGGAGGATATACGAAAGACGACTTTCCGTAAAATGTATGGACACTATGAATTTATAGTGATGCCATTTGGTCTTACTAATGCCTCTGCTATCTTCATTGATCTGATGAATAGAGTCTTTAGAGACTATCTTGATCAATTTGTGGTAGTATTTATTGATGATATTCACTTATATTCAAAGAGAAATGAAGAACATGAAGATCAATTGAGAATTGTATTGCAGACCCTGAAAAAGGAGAAGCTTTATGCCAAATTTACCAACTGTGAATTTTGGCTTCAAAAAGTTTAATTTCTGGGTCACATAATCTCAAAAGATGGGATATCTATGGATCCAGCAAAAATAGAGGTTATCGAAAGTTGGTCGAGACCAACAACAACAACTGAGAAACGAAGTTTTCTCGGTCTGGCTGGATATTATCGACTTTTTGTGAATGATTTTTTGAGGTTATCAAATCCACTCACCAGTTTGACATGAAAAGGAGTTATGTTCGTGTGGATGGAGGAATGTGAAGAAAATTTCAAGGAGTTGAAAAGAAGGCTATCTAGTGCACCTGTGCTCAGACTTCCTTGTAGTGGAGAAAGGTTTGTGATCTATAGTGATGCATCCAAGAAGTTACTGGGGTGTGCTCTTATGAAAAATGATATGGTGATTGCTTATGCCTCACGATAGTTGAAAATCCATGAGCAAAATTACCCAACTCATGATTTGGAGCAAGCTGCGGTAATCTATGCATTAAAGATTTGGAGGCATTATCTTTATGGAGAAAGGTGTGATATTTATACTGATCATAAAAGTATAAAGTATATTTTCACAAAAATTGAGCTGAATATGCGCCAAAGAAGATGGTTGGAGTTGATTAATGATTACGACTTCTAAATTCATTACCACCCTGGGAAAGCGAACAAGGTGGATGATGCATTATGTCGACATGACCATGCTAGATTATCCATGATGAGGATCTCAAAAGATCCAATATTTATGGTTTTACAAAGGATGGATCTTGGTATCATAACAGAAGGGGAAAAATCTTATCTTTTTCAAATGAATGTTCAACAATCCATGCATGTGAAGATTAAAGAGGTGCAGAAAGAATATGCAGAGTTACAAAAGAAGGTGAGAAATGTTCCTGAATTCCACTTTGATTGTGATGGGATAATAAGGTTCAGGAATTGGGTTTGTGTTCCTCCCATCCCATAATTAAAGAAGGAGCTGCTGGATGAGGCTCATAGTTCTTCATTCTCTATTCATCCAGGAAGCACGAAGATGTATAGGGACCTGAAAGAGTACTTCTGGTGGGATGGCATTAAAAGAGATGTTGCTGAATACGTCTCTCGATGCTTAGTTTGTCCGCAAGTTAAAGGTGAGAGATAGAAGTCTAAGGGGATGTTACAACAATTACCCATACCCGAATGGAAATGAGAAAACATCACTATGGACTTTGTCACTGGACTTCCTAAAACATCCAAAGGAAATAATGCTATCTGTGTTATAGTTGATCATCTTACGAAGTCGGCACACTTCATTGCTATAAGAGATGATTTCTCTTTTGATCAGCTTGCCAGGATATATGTAAAGGAAGTGGTAAGATTGCATGGAGTACCACTTTCCATTATATCTGATCGGGATCCGAGGTTTACCTCGAAGTTTTGGAGAAGTCTTCAGCATACTCTAGATATGGAGTTGAGTTTCAGCACTGCTTATCATCCTCAGACAGATGGTCAGTCTGAGAGGACAATTCAAACTCTAGAAGATATGTTAAGAGCTTGCTCTATGTATTTCAAAGGTGGTTGGGATCAACACCTACCTTTGGTGGAATTTTATTATAATAATAGCTTTCACTCAAGTATTCAGATGTCTACTTATGAAACTCTCTATGGAAAGAAATGCAGAACTCCATCTTTCTAGGTTGAATTTGGCGAAAGAAAGCTATTAGGACCTGATCTTGTTGATGACATGGAAGAAAAGGTCCGATCTATTCAACAACACATAAGAGCAGCTTAGAGTCGACAAAAAAGTTATGTCGATAACCGTAGAAGAGACCTAGAGTTTGAAATGGGCGATAAAGTGTTCTTACGAATATCTCCCTGGAAAAGAGTAATGAGATTTGGGAAGAAGGGAAAGTTAAGCCCTAGGTATATCGGTCCTTTCGAAATACTGGATCGTGTTGTGAAGGTAGCTTACCGATTGGCGCATCCACCGAATCTCTCTCTAGTTCATGATGTGTTCCATGTATCGCTCCTGAGAAAGTACATACCCGATCCGTCACATGTACTCAGCTCAGAAGTTGTACCGATGGAGCAGGATCCTTCTTATGAAGAACGACCGATAGAGATTCTGTGTCGTAGCGAAAAACTCTTATGAAACAAGACCACTCGCTTGGTGAAAGTTTTATGGAGGAACCACCATTTATAAGAAGCTACATTGGAGCTTGAGGATATGATGAGGGAGAGGTATCCTCATCAGTTTGTTACAAAGTGACGAATTTCGAGGGCGAAATTCATTTTAAGGGGGGTAGAATGTAACACCCGAGACTTTTATGAGAAATATTTTCTTATTATTTTATATACATCATCGAAGGAATTTATCATTACACACAACACTAGCTTGTCTTGCTTTGCACGCAATCACGACTTTCCTCGATAGCTTGCGTTGTACGCAATACTGAGTTTTCACTAAACAACGATATGCTATTAAAATATTATATGAAATATCTGTTATGAATAGTAAGAAACACTTTTTGAAAATTTATAAATTTTACCTTTCAAAATTGACTTCATTTTTGGATTCAGAATACCGAAATTAGCCTAGTGTGAAATTTTGGTATTTTTCTAAAAACTTTCAATTTTTGGTGAATAGTGAAACCACTAAGTGGTAGTTAAAAAAACTGAATTTTTCATAAAACATAATTTTTCCGCTTCTATGAATGGAATTTTAAAAATCCGACAGACAAGGTTGATATCAGTATGTAAAATATTGTTCAATGAGATGAAAATAATTTTTTGGTGAATATTAACTTTTTACATTTTTTTTACCGCGGTTAATAGTAAATCGGGTAATTAAATGTAAAGATGATATTACTATTACCCTAACACATGTCCTAATTCTATTGAATGAGTATAATTCGAACAAAACCAGTCTTATGAATATAATATGACCATTTAGGTCCACATGGATTAGATTAGGACATTTAATATTATTTTATTTTAGGAAGAGTTAAAATAGTTAAAATCAATGTTTAATAACTAAAACTTTTTTAATACAGGTTTATAGATAAGATAAATTCTATTATAAATATTCACTAGAAAGATAAAAGGATTTCCTACATAATGGTATTTTATTTATAATTTTTAGACTTTAAATAATTTAATTTATTTATGACTCAACGATGATGCAATAATTATCTTATTAATAAAATATAAACATAATTGATGTTATAAATGCCCAAATAAATGTAATTGGAGACTTTTTATGAATTACACTAATTTTCTATGTTAATATGATATATTAGTGTTGATTTAATTAACTTATTTCTAACATATCATTCTGTTATGATTTTCACAAAAATCAAATACCAAATATTGTCAAAAATGACATAAAATAGTTTTTAAAACAAATATTATATTATTAATTGTTATTTTATTCCTAAATATATAAGGTTAGTCCAAATGACATATATAAAAATATATATAATAATAATAAACAACTTGGGGTTCTTATGGCATGTTATTGTATGTTTATTAACCATATAGTTTAAGAAAACAAAAAGACACGGTAAAAGTAAAATTACTTAACTTAGAGTTAAATCTAATTGATAAGGTTAAAATAATAACCTAAACATGTCTAAATCCTATTGTATGAGTGAATTGATACCCATCCCTACCTTAGAGTTAAAATAAGACCCTTTGGAACCATTATAACCTGAATTTGACTTTAATATAAAATAATATTTTGAAATTTCCCAAAGGTGCCCCTCTCCCCCCTTATAAAAGGGCACCTCCTCCCTCTCCTCCTCACACAAATTTGAGCATTAAATCTCGTCCAACCCCTGCCAAAACTTCTTCTCCACTTCCCTAGAATAATTCTAGAGGTCCTGGTCTTCTTTAAAGACCAATATTAGTGCCCTAAGTGGAGGATGTAAAGAGGCGTGTCAAAAAGAGGTAATATCCACTACCGATCTTTTTCAATTTTTTTCTTCTTCAACTTCTTCTTCTTTAGTTGTTTCATTATAAGGTAATAACATCAGTATTAATTACATACTGATATGTTATTAAAAATATGAAACAACCCTATTTCACCTTCTATCCATCCTATGGAAAATGAAATCATTGTGCGTGCGTACGTACGGAATACCGTCTCCACGCCGTGGTGTAATCTATTTTACACCACCACCTTACTTGGATGGGTATAATGGTATAATGAGTAACTATATATGATTATTATAATGTTATATTGATACTGAAATATTATAAAAATAATTCAATACAATTCCACAATCATGGGAACGATATCATCACTCGTGTGTACGTACGGCCTACCATCTCCACGATGTGATGCGACTCATTCTACATGATCTTCATTACATAGTAATTATATAAATGAATTGAATGAATAAATATGATATATTTTACACTAATACCATTCTGGATATAAGGTATCTATAACCTAACAATAAGAATAAGAATTTATTCGGCAAAAAATGTATAAGAACAAAAAGCAATAAAGACCCGAATAACAAGTAACAATGAAATATCACTAATAAGAAACTACGAATATGACCATATATGATATCATATCAATATGTATGGTTCTAGAATAAGTCAATAACATTATTTAAGTCATTATACAGGTGCTTGGGACACGTATGAATCAAATCGGACTTAAGGTAAGGGAAAATGTAACAATCCCATTTTTATCCGATATTGATTATACTTTGGTATTTGTTGGGGTGTATTTATCATCCACATCAATGTTCCTTCAATATGTAATATTATTAATATCCTCCCATAATTGTTTGAATCCAATTTTACCCTGCGGTATGTTTTTAGTAAAAAATATGATAGGAATCTTTTGTCGTACGAGGTACTTTTTGACTTTTCGGCCAAAGTGCGAGAAGAATGTTTTTTAACTTATACGACATAAATGGATTCACAAAACATTATTTCAATGAATATTCCTTTACAAGTTTTCAAGTTTATTTTTAATTAACTTCTTTTAGTTTAAATTTATATGACATGTTAAGAAAGGAAAATGTTTTTGATGTAGAAAGGATATTTTCCTCAAGAATGGAGTTCAAATGTTTTATCAAAATTATTTTCCATCTAAGATAATATAGGGTTATCTTTTTATCCCTATTATTTCATTGATTTGATTATGTTGTGATGGCATTATTTTTATGAAGTCCTTTACCTTATATGATTTGTTTGATGTTGTCATTATGTTTCAAGAATCCCATTTTAATTACATGTGTTATGCGATGATGTATGATTTATGATTATGTGGAACACAAAATAAAGGATTAATTATGAGATGGGTGGGACCTATATCTCCCTACAATTCATTGGGTAAAGATTTATATCTCATTAGATAGACAGAGCTGGGACATAAGGTCATTTCGATTCAGTGATACAGGACTGAAACGAGGAGTGAACTCAGTTCAGAAATGGACTTTGTCCGCTAAGAAAGTCTTGGAAATGAATCATGACTAACAAGAAATGATTCTCTATGATTATGTTTGCATGCCACAAAGTTTCATGTTTTATGTTATGATTATTGGTATTTCATTTTCGCTTCTATGATTTATCCCATGTTACGATATTATGATCTCTTTTGCAGGTTAAAATTTTCAAAATGTTATGATTACCTTTATTTACCCTTACTGAGCATTTGAGCTCACCCTTTTGTATGTTTTTCTTTTCCCGAGGTCAGGAAGAAGGATATTAAGTATAATATTCTTAAAGGGCCCCTAGTTATGATGAAATAAATAGGAGACACTGTAGAATATTTATGAACCAGTTGTTTATGTTTCCCAGTTTCTAAAGACACTATACCTATACGGTCCATTGTGTTTTTTGTCATATGTTGTAATAAGTATGCTTCAATTATGAAGTAATAACAATGTATATAAAGTATGGGTCGTTATAATCAATCTTTGTTTCCATTTTTTATCATTGAATAATATATCTATTTGAGTTGAATATGATTTAATGACCAAGGCATTTCATCCCATAATATTGTGGGAATTTATTTGGTGGAGGTGTATGGGGAAGTCTATATGATGTCAATAGTGGAGGAGAGATTGAAACATGAAAATCACACTGGAATGAGTCCATTGCTATAGAGACTAATTATACACTTTAATGGATTTTGACTATGATATGAATGTATTTTCGATAGTGTAGCGATCACATATGTAGAGTTTGGAGGAAATTTCATTATTGACCGAGCTACACTGGGGGGAATTAGATATGGTATAGCCCCTTATTAGTAGTAGATATATAAATTATGGATTACCTTAGAGAGGCATGTATTGACGTGAATTAGATTTTATTGGTCCTATCAAAATTTTCACATTTGTTTCTTGGGGTCGAAGATGCGACAGAGCCTCTATTTGAATTTTATTTATTATAGTGTGGCAATTCAATCTACTTTATGATTCCTTTTATCATATAATAGTAATAATTCCAGAAAATAATCATGTACATTAAGGGATATTTTACAAACATCACTCTAGTGAGGACAAGTAGGATTTAACATGGTCTACTCAATTTTCTAATAATTCCTCAATGTGGATCCAAAGATAAATTGAGATCTTTAGTTTTGTATACCACCTATAAATTCTAAAATCCCGGCTAACATATAAATATCTCATCTATTATATCAATTTCCAGAGACCAATTTGATTCATAAGTATTCTTATCATCCTCAAATCAGCGGCATTCAACACACTTCTTAGATGACTGCTCAATGGTTATTTTTCGTAAGGCCCCTCTTTTTTTCGCAGTTTCCTGCTATTATTTTTCTAGGAAATGTTTCTATTATGGTAAATCAATAATTATATTATTTTTCATGGGAAAGGCAATGATTTGATTATTTTGTAATAAAATGGTTATGGTGTTCTCCATTATTGTGGTGTTTTGTTGTGGCCACCCACTTCTTCCAACATCTGTAGAAGATTAGAAATCACATTATGATAGAGGTTATTCTATGTTTAAGAATGTTTATCATGTGGGATTTATTTTTATGGTTTTACCATTATGAAAGTATTATAACAATGATAAAAAATATAATTAATTGGTAAAATAGAAATTTAATGGGAAGGGTATGACTTCATTGATTTCATAGAAATTGTTATCATTTTCATATTGAGGTTATACGAGCATGATGGATCCCTAAAAATCATTCATGTTAGTATTGTTTTTTTGTGATTGAAGGTTGTGTTGGAACCATGATTTGATTTATTATATGAATAACCTTATATTGTATCAAATAACAACATATATTCATTAAAATATTTGGTTTCACATTGAAACTGTGGCTTCTATAAGAATTCCCTTGAAACAATGACGTTAATTGATGAAAATACAATCTTTTTTAATCTAAAAAGTAATGTGTTAATGCTATTAAATATTGGTTCTATTTTATTTGATCTATGTGTCTATGAAATGTGATAATGTTTTTCTGATGTGTAGTTGTGAAGTATATGGTTGATGTGTTTTAGTGTGGCTATGATGATGGATTGAGGTGATGAGATGTAGTTTGTGGCTATTGTGATAAATAGATGGATGTTTCCATAAAATGTTGGTGAAGGGGGGTGGGGGGGTTCTTGGAATGATGTAATTTTTTTGTGATATATTTTATTGTGATAATTTCCCATGTAGTAATTTTTTAATTACAATGTTTAAATTTTAATATAATTTGTTTAAAACACAATGAATGAATTAAAATACGATGTCTTGTTAAATCTTGTTGATGTATATTTATGAAATAATGTACTAGAATCATTAAATTGGTCATTAATTATTAATATGAAATATAGATTATATTGAAAAATAAGATGAAATGAAACTAGTGGATAGGTGTATTGTTGTGAATTTTGTGGTGGAAAAATGATTGAGATGGTTTTGAGAATTGTAAGTGATTATATAAGTTAGTCACTTAATTATTATTACCCAATATTTTGTGATTTTGTTTGGATATAATTATGTACCATTTAAATTTGGAATTTTATAGGATCCCCACAAGAGTTGACGCTTGTTTTTCGTGACCCCTAAATTTGTGGGCATATAATCCACAATTTATCATTGGTGAGGATGAATGATTGGATACCACATATATCCCACTCTCTCTTCTCAGAATTTGTTTCATTCCCTAACATTGACAAATAGATGTGAATTTTGATTTAAGTTTATGTTTGATGAGATTTATTATGATTGGAGTCATTATTGAACGTGAGATGGCATGAGGCTGATGTAATTTATGTTCTTGTATGATAATATTCAAGTCATAATAGTGGCTTTGATGTGATGACCTAGGTGTCTTCGAGTGAGATATGGTGTTAATTGATGTCCAGTTTCATGCAGTGTTCTTGGAATGATGTGATGGTGTATGAGTTCTTGCGAATGGTTACTAAATAGAAGAGGTTGGAGAACCATGATATATGTTATTGTAGTGTTTGTGTGACAACCTATTTTGAAATTTGTACAGCGTCCAAATTTGTTGATATTCATATTATTGAATTATTATAAATTGAATCAATTTTTTCGTTAGTGTACCATAGTGAGGATGGGATTCATTAGTAGTCATACTTGTTGCCTTTTCTAATATCTTTTCAAAGTTTCGTTATTATCAACATATTACATGTGAATGGGATATATTTTTATTACCCTACTGAGTATTAATTTATTCTTACCCAATATATATACAATTATAATACATTTTCATAAGGGATTTATTTAAATATGATAGAAAATGTATAGATTTGTTTTTGGTGATGCTGATCTTTCACTATCATATCTTTTATTTGTTTTTTTATTTTTATACCAAAATATGTACATGATTACATTAGATATGAATTGTGGGATGATCTAGGTTTATTTTTGATATTATGTGATGAATATAATTTCAATTAATAAATCATATCATATGATCTATTTATTTCATCTGTTAATGACACCCATTTGTGATATTTTCATATCCTCAGTATTAGTCGCCAACCTAGAACCAAGTGATGTTTTGTCTTGGGGATAATTATATTTTCAATCATTTTGAAACTTTTACAGATATATTTCATTATAATAAGTAATGAAAACTTTAACACTTGATTGTTTATTATTCACCAATGTACATGGTGCTATGTACTGTGATAATATTAAGAAGATGATGACATTGAAATCCACTATTTGAGGTCATGAGCATTACGAAAATGGTTGGATGAGTTACATTATATGAATTTAAAATTATGAATATCATCCAACCATTGTTACTATAGGAATGAATAAACTTTGTTACTCAATATCATAAAAAATATATTTATTTTACTACAAAATTCTTTCTAAAATTACAAGGGCTCACATCCAATTCTCACGAACTAGAATTCATTTGGGAAACCCTGACTTCTTGTATTAGAATGAATATAGATGGAATGATCTTGTATTTTTCTTAAATGATGAATAAGAAATGACTAAATGATGTAAGTTGATGTGGATGCATTAATATAATTGAATAAATTATGACTATAACAAAAACAATTTGTGTTATTTTACTTTTTAATTAAATTTAAAGTGTTAAATATAAATCTTAAAACATGACAAATAGATTTATATAAAATGATGTATACTATTAAAATATAAATATTTAAATTTTTCTGTTATATCCTAGGAATTAAAATTATTTAAATTAAAAAAAAGTATAAAAATTATTGATAATGTATTTAAATAATTACAATTAATTGTGTAATCCAATACAAATAAGTTCTCATTTTTATTAGAAAAATTATTCTCTTTATGAATACATTTACTTAAAAAAAGGGTTCTATTACATTTTTTAAAAGGTTATATAATTATATTCATCCATTTCTGAAGAAAAATCCATAAAATTTATATCATTTTTTGAATCGACATATGAAATTTATGATATAGAAACGTTTAGAAAAATTTCAAAGATATTAGATTATCTATGAATTGTGGAAACATCGATTTCTCTATTAATAGAACTTTTATGAAATAATTTTTATTCATGCATGAATTGATATAATATAATAAAATCTAATAATTAAATATAGTTTTATGTAACTATATTATGTATTTTAAAATATTATTTTTAATTTGTTAACCCAACATTGTCTTTTTTAACACGAGTTATATTTCATTCAATTGAAGAACTGATTTTTATGGATATTTTGATTTAATTTTTGAGTTTGGAAGGATTTAATTTGTATTTTGGACCAAAATGTCTAAAAGAAATATTTTTCGTTTAAGAATACAATAAAAAATACTAAAAACCTCCTTTTTACTACTATTCAATTAACAAACATATCTACCCTAAAAATCAAGTAATTTCCAAAATTATTATTTTGATGAATTATCTATTCATGTATTAAAATTAATTTCCCCGAGATATATAATTTTAATTTAATAAAATAGATATTAAATATGAAATTATAATTTGGAAAAAAAATTATATCCATCCTTCTATTTTTGGTCGAAATATTTTGTTATCTTGATAAAATGAAACATTATCATAGTTAATGTTAAATTATGGCTATTGTTGTTTTTCTAGGAGATAAGGCATATATTATTAAGAAAATATTTCTACATGTGACTGAATTATTTTTTTCGTACATTTGAAATATTATCATTTATTATTTAGTGTCATTGTCTAAAATGGATGATTATGATATATATTAACTTCTCATTTATGTAATACCTAGTTTTCGCTTTCCTTACCATATAATGTAATTCCAACATTCCACTCTTCCCGACACATGATGACCCATATTTCATTGATAATAAATTCACTAATATAGTACATGATTCCTTATCTATGTTCTATACATTCTATTACATCTAAAAAACCATCATTTAAATTCTTAAACAACAATCCAAATGAATTCTCTCAATGAATATGTGTAAATTCTATCTGATTAGTTTCTATATTATTAATTTATTTACCTTACTATGATATATAATCAAATAAAAATTAATTACATAAGTATATTCGATATAATTTTTTTTATTATGATGATGGATCAACTATTATCAACGGGTTTTTCTATATTTAGAGAAATAAAACATCACTCATGTAAACATGTAGTTTACCACATCTAGGAAGTGATGAATTTCATTTTTTATCAGCACATCAAAATGAATGAGGTAATATATGATTTAGTGAATATGTATCATATTTATGATATATTATAGTTATTTAAAAGAAACTATTATATTATTTTCTTTTCTTCATCCTTCTAAACGTTCATTCGCAGCTCGTTCATAAAAAAGAAATAATATCTCTTCTAAGTGAGGTAATTATTTTTTCAGTACCAATTTTAATGAATATATGTAAAATTGTATATAAATATCACATATGATAGTAGTTAAATCATTATAATTATATATATTATTGAATGATATTCAGAGAAAAAGGACTTGGACCTCTGAACTAAAAGAGTAATTAAAAATGTTGTTTTTCTCACCTAAAATAGTGATTTTAATAATAAATTCTTAATAAAATACTCATATGATTTAATATATAGATAATACATGGTTTGATATATACTAGTATAGTTATATAAAATATTATTAGTAATTATATATTTGTTATAAAATAGGGTTTCACATATGCAACGAATATTAACATTAGTTAAATGAATTATGATTCAATATCAATTTTATCTTGTTTTTTCTGATTGAATATAAATAGAGGAATATTATACAATAATAATCTGATATAAATCATTAATTCTATTATCTTATATTAATTCATAGAATCTGCAAATTATTATTCCATTATTTCCTATTTTTAATAAAAATTTCAATATAATGTTTTAAAGAAATCAGTTGTATATTATATTTGGCTGAGAATATTTTTATTTCATGTGCATATTATAAATAAATATCATCCAATAATGTTATAACTATTCTACATAGATTGATTAAGTTCTTTATTACCCATATTTGAATATATTTAAAAACATAAAATAGAATCTTCATTTCATTTTATGAATTAGGTCCTTTTTACTAAAGGTGTGATGAGAATATTTATTTAAAAATATACCACACTATTGAATTTTCACACATTCTTGAATACAGATTTATTTGAAGCTTCCACAACAATTTTCCAATTTTTTTCATTGATAATCGGTTTCTTAATATTTTATAATTTTATAGGTTTTAAATAAATCATTTTGTATGAAAATAATATTTTGATCAATAAATAATACTGTGATATTTTCAATACATTTTTCATCTATGGTAAAATCCATTGTTCTTATATTTTGTTTAATTGGGATATAATCCCATGATACCATAAATATTAATTCTATAGTTGGTTTTTCATTATAATTATAATATGTTAAAAAACCAATTAAATTTCTATATTTTATGATATAATGATATGATGAGGTTTTTATTATCTTCTAGAAAACATATGAATGGATTATTATGTTGTGTGGGTGGCTAAGAATTATTTTTCCCCCTATTTCATTGGATAATGATGACGATTCCATTAAACACAAAAGATATGAGAGTTTTACGAAACTCATAACAGATAAAGGAGTTAAGAAAATCGTAAGAGATTATGAATTAAATAAACTTACAAGAGATGATGAACTTAAATACATATAAGTTAACAATAACAGAATTATTTAATTATAATGTTTTGTAAAAACACTAATAAATGTATTATTACAATGTAATTATTATTATTGTACTTTGGATTTATCTACACAATCTATATATATATTTAAAATTCTTATGGTATGATATCATGTCTTAAAATTGATTTATGACGATACCCCACTAATATAAATCTTGTCTTTTGAAATGATATTGTCAAATGGCATGAATCATGATTATGTTCGATTAAATATTTTATATGAACATTGTATATAATAATTCTGACATTATACCCATATAGTTCTATTATGATTCCATATGATAACTAATTTATATCTCCAATTTTTAAACTTACTGATCATTTGAGTTTAACCATTCATATTCTTATTTTTTCCATGTTTGAATGATTCATTTAATATACATCTGTAAAAAATAAAATATGTGACAATCTCATTGAATGATATATTAATGATTACTAATGATACAAGAATATAATGTATCTAGAATCCAAATACACCAATCCTCTATAGTCATTATTCATGTATTGTTTGAAATCATTCTATATGCATCTCTCTAAACATTTTATTACTATGTAGATTTTTCATCTATATCTATTGTAACAACCCCAAATCATGTTACATAGAGTCTATGTCTAATATATGATCTTGACATATATTCATGGACATAATATTGAGGGACTGAAATCTTTTTAATTCCATTAGTACCAAATACATTCATGATACCAAATTTACAGTAAGAAAATAATATAAAGCACATCAAAACAAAACCCAAGGAAATCTGGAAAATTTGTTCATAGATTATGTCTTCATATCAATTTTAATGGTTGAAAAATTATGGTGAAATCTAATGAATAGTTATGGTTAATAAAAATAAATTTTTCAATAGTGAAGAATGAATAATCAAAATTAATTGTTTTGTAATTTAAAACACATTCCATTTAATTTATCATAGATCACAAAATGCATCAAAATAATAATTTAAATGATGTAATCACATGGATAATAATTTATTTTATCAATACCTTGAACAAATATAGTATAATATTTGGGAATGTATTCACAAAAAAAACCATTTAATTTGGCCAACTGATTCATCTCATTAGACTACATATTTATAGGGGGTCTATGTATAACTATTCCCCAACCATCACTTCATGTCTAACACATTCTTCATACATTAGATGATCAGAAAAAATAATTTACTTATAAAAAAATATCCATATTGTGTAAAAAATTTATGTCTATCAATATTTAGTCAGTCAATAATATCACTACATATAGAAATAATATATAGTATAAGAAGTTATCATATCTATGAAACAAAATGAAATGATATATAAGGAAAATGAATGTCCAATGAAAAATCATCATAAGAATGTGTTAAATTCAATATGAACATAATTTGAAGATATATATATATATATATTATGTAAAATTAATTAATGTTTTATTTTATTGATAAAAATACAATAAAAATATCAAAAAAATCATTATTGAGGAAAATATCTTTTTATCTTGAAGAAATATTCATTAGAAACTATATGTTTCCTAAATTTTAAGAAATATATATTTTTTCAAAAAATAACCTTATAAACATATAATGTATTACTCATAAACATTGAGGGAAATTATAACAATAAATAATTATCATTCTATATATTTTACGAAACATTTCATTCAAACATTTATAATAAAATTACCTCATTTTGAAAACAGAAAGAAGTTTCCTTTTTAAAAAAATTGTAATGTTTAATTCAAAAGTAACAATTTATTTTTAAAATTAATTTTAGTTTAGTAAAAAATGACTAAAAATATTTTAATGAATGTATTGGAATAATATAATAATATATCCAGTCAAAAGTTTAGTATGATTATTTTCACTTTTAGACATTTATTTTATCAGTTCATGTTTCATAGAATGAAAAATTAAGAAGTAAAAATAGAAACTATATAAAATAGTAAACCTGAAAATTTAATTTAATAATAATGAATTAATATTTATTTATTTTAAATACCTCAACATGGAATTATATACACCATTAATAAAAATACATGTTCATAATACCAATTATGTCACATTTGAGTGAATGATGACATCCTTTACCTCATGCATTACTTTTTTTGAATTTGATTTAACCTATCATACAATGGTTTGAAACATGTTATCGATTTAAATAATATACATATTAATATTAATAATACCATATATTAACATCTTATAACATATTTATTCTTGATCAAAAACATATTTCATAATTAAAATTTTTTCAGGTGTATAATCTTTTATTTTCTTATGAGTGTTTTTACGTGGAAATTATGATTTGTTTTGGAAATTTTTTCATCATATATATAATAATATAATCTTAAAAATATATTTTTTATTAATTAAAAATCATTTTTAATCATTATGGAAAACTATACACAGTAAATATATTACACGTCTTCATAGTGATAGTTGATAGTACACACGAATAGAAGGTTATACAATTTACATAATTGTGAAATGGGAATTTAGTAGATGCTATATTACATTTATAATATTAATATAATGAAGTTATCCACATATATATATATATATCAGTTTTTTCAACAATTATGACATTTTAAATGGGAAAAAAATGTCATCGGATCATTCAACGGTAGTCCATTGTACACACGAGTAATAGTAATGTTACCTATTTTATAGAGAAGAATATTTATAAATACTATTAGTTTATCTGCATATAATAAATTTATTTTTTATTAATATTTTTATTATATTTTTATTTAAATTACATAATTTATGCTGCAAAAATTATATTTAAAATAATAGATAATATTTACTATGCTTACCTTATAATTGAGATACCAAATTTGTAGCTTCCCATAAGGGATTTAGGGTTAATATATGGAGAAGAAAAGAAGATTAGAAACATGGATATTGATTTTTATGATATTTTTTAAGGTATGTTCAAACTATATGGAACATAATTTTGAAAACAAGAGTGGTAAGGGAATTCATTTTTTATGTGGGGGTGAGGATACACATGGATGTGTTGAAAATAATAAAATATATAAAATTATTACTAAAAAAAGTTAATCAAAAAAGGACCATTAATGTATAATAAAATCTATAGGTTATAAGATTTTCTAAAATAAGGATAATTTAAAATTATGAAGTCATTTTAGAACTTATAAATTTACTTTAACCCACAGTAAACAAAATTTTACAATAACTATAGTGATTTTTTATTGGTTTTACTATGTATTATTCCCAAAAATAAATGCAACCTCAATAAAAAAAATAAATTATGATTCAAATTATGGAATAAATTTTATTAATTTAAAGCAGAATAGTAAAAAACATATTCATATTTTAAAACTGCTAAACATGAAAAAAAGTTTCATGAAAAAAATAAACTTTATGGATATAAATGTTTCAATAATAAATTAATCAAGAAAAATCATTCAAAATTACTTGATTTGTTTATTAATAATAACATTTAATAAATTTTTTTTGGAAATTTTTTTTAATATAAATGTAACATTGTGAATTCTTAGAAAGAAATGGAAATTTTAAAATATATAATAATTTATCACTATTCTAGAAAAAATAAGACATTTTATAAAAACCCAAAATCCAAAATGTAAGAGAAATTTTATACAATGACATGAAAAATTAATTTCATCATATATAATGAATTTTCTAACGGTTCCAAAAACTAATAAAATTATTTTCTAAAAAAATTTTAGTAAAAACATTTTTGTTGAATTTATATAAATTAGATTTACATATAATTGAGTTTTATTATACTAGGATTTAAAAAAATAATTTTTATTAAATATTTATATAATATGATATTTAATAATCTGGTTATTCTTATTCATACATTATAATTTAATGTCTACATCAAATGATTCACATTTAAATAATTATATTTCATGTTTCGTTTATGATCGGTGTTGTGTGCGTTATGCACTATCGAATGTAATGTACTTTTAATTTATGGGATTATTACATTCTCACCTCATATAAAAACATAGACCTTAAAATAATCCTTAATATTATATTATAATTTAAATATGGTGGATTTTCTTCATAACAGCCTCTAGTTCACACATTTCCACCTCAATTCTATGATTTCTAGAAAGTAACTTTTCTAGCCGAGTCATCTAATTCCTCGTCAAATTATATTTAGTGTCAATAATATAAATATGATATTTAAAAAATTATAGATAATTTTCAAATTTTTTTCATTATAGGAGAGTAAATTCATTTGTTTTGGCTTGTACATTATTAACAACGAGATACTGAACACATCGTGTAATTTAGAGATTTCTAGTTCCATTTCCAAATAGTATGCCACAAATCCAATTGTTTTCATATTTTCAAACAATTTATTATAGCTTGAACTCTATTTTACCATCTTAATTAACCATTATAATATCATTCCTTAGATACAATTTCAATAAAACTTTCACACTCACATGATATTATAAATAATTTTTTTGGTTATTTGAATAACTCATGCTCCTATATCGAGATTATTAAATTAGTGTTTGGATAGAAATAACCATTTTCATAGTCATCTCAATAGGTTTGTATCCCTCAAGATTACATTCACTATATTCATCACAACAATATGTAGAATATCATAACATTCCATTAAATTATTCTTCTTGTTATATTTTAATAAATGAATTGAAGATAATATGACATGAAAACATTAAAAAATGTAAATATTTATCCCACAAACCATGAAAACCTGGTGATGTTGTACTCAATGTGTCTTCAAATATTTGTGTATTCTTTTTGTTCATATATTGGTTTATATATGGTATGAGGTGGACAAATGAATCATGGTCTGGATACTTTTTCAAAATAAATACTTTAAATAAGGATCAAAATAATTCACAATTGAAATGGGTTCACCATGATACCTTAGAACATCAATAATAAATACCATTTCAAGGATCTCAAGTGGTAATACATTTTTTATAAAAATAAAACGTCTAAATTTGGTATATATTTTGAAAATAACCCAAATTATTTCACTCTTTCAATGATTCTTTTGTAATATATTGAAAAAATAAATAGTAATATAATTCTATCTCTGTATATGAATAAGTATAAGATATAATATTAATTGATGATGTTTCCCTAAGCCCTCACATATTTAAAAAACATATATTATAACACATAATTATAAATATTCCACATCATATTATATATCCAAATATGTTCCTTCAAATCCCTCTACATCATAAAGATATAGAGGATAATATAGAAATTAAACCATTGAGTATCATACAATAATTCCAAATCAATCTCACCTATAGAGGAATCAAAAATACACCAATCAAATTTCAAAATTCTATTTTCATATATTTATTATTCAATATCTCCATAATTACGGGATTTGAATATTTTCCTAATGATTTTATTATTTGGTAGATAATTATTATATATTTTACTGTAAATATGAATAATTAGTCATTTGATAAATGATTCATGTTTCGCCCTCATTAAGAATTCCAATTTCTAACTACACTAAATAGATAAATTCCATATCATTATACATAATTATTTTTTAAAAAAATACGCCATGTTCATTTCTACTCAGGTCAAATAATAACTTATTTTCTTATATATAGATATAGAATATCAAATAAATATAATAAGTTAGTAGTTTTGGACATAACTTTTCATCATGTAGATATATCTAAACCAAAATATATATTTTATATTCTCAGGATCAATATATTTGTCACAAATGTTTCCAAAGAGATAATGTCTCCATATCTTCTATGTAATTATTATTGTTGATAAGTCAAGATCATTATAGTGATAGTTTATTTCATGATTATTTAATTGTATGTTTTAATATTCACTAAAATTGTCATTATACAAAAGAAAAAAATGTTGTCACATCCTCAATACATCACTATATTTAAAAAATCCAGCAGAACAAAATAGTAGAGTTCGAATCATTGATTTGAACAACATCCTCATTAATTAATTAAACAATTATTCACAATCATTTATCCATATGAACATAACCCCATGGAATGGAAATTTAGAAAACAGAGTAGCCAAATGATAAATTTTTTCATTGAGAGTATAATAGTAACAATCCCACCCTACCAAAAAATGTACATAACATATATTCATTTCTGTAGTCCAATAATTGAATTATTTTCTCATTGTAGGATCAACTAAGTTTCCATCCTATGAGAAAATAAATACAAAAATCTTTATATATATATAATTCAAACTTGGTAAATTTACAATACCACTCTATCAACAAAATAATCTCAAGAATGAAGCAAAATATATTCTTTTTTTCATAAAAATATATAATAATACACCATTATATAATTTTTAAATACAACAAAAAATCATCAAGATATTCATTATATACAATGTTAATTAGATCCATTAAAATAAACAGACCATCATTAAACATAAAAAACTTACATTAAAATCAAAATTTACAAACCTTGTTAGAAATGTTTTTGATTGGAATATCTTCATTCACTACTCACAATTGATGATACAAAAAATTTTGTTGAATGTTTGAAAAATATTGAGATATGTTATGTTTATAGAATATGTCATCAATTTGAGGAATATAATAATTTTTATTTATTTTATTAAAATTTATTTCAATATATGCACAATCTCATAGATCCATTTTTCTTATTAAACAAAAGAACACATGTTCCCCAAAGAGAAACACAAGGGGAATATAAATTCTATATAACCAATTTCCTATAGATTTTTCTTATAAATCACTAAATAATAAATGTCTATTCAATCTATAGTATTTTATATTATTCTTTTATTATGGATAAAATCACTGGAATCACCAACTTCATATTATAGTGGTTGTCTTAGTAATTCCTCATGAAATACCTCAATTTGTTGTAATACATTATGTAAATTTTAAATTTAAAGATTAACAATTTCATCTGTTTTTTTATTCTACAAATACTCCATAAATATATGATTCAGAAGAGCTATTGAGGGTGCATGTGGACATGAATCAAATGATAATATCACCCCTGTAATGATAAATAAATCCCAATCTACATCGTGAATAATAACTTTATTGACTCTATTATATATTTTTTGAATCATAATTTTGAAATCCAGTCCAAATCATGGATTATAACAAATTCAACAGCATGTATGATAATAATATTAGAAGCAATAGTACATTCAGGTGTAAAATAGACAGATACTAGAAAAAATACATTGTAGTTAGGAATCAACTGGGGGATTCAAAAAACAAATCCATTCTCAAGGTCGATGAGAAATTCACTTTTTTTATATATGGTTGATATAAAATAATGTGAGGTTCCGTATTCAAATAATATATTATTTTAATTTAAATATATGATTATAGTTCCTACTCCAAAATCATCTGGAATATCCACCATAGGTGTAGTGATCATGTAATCTTGCGACACTCCATTCATCCTCATCTCTGGCAGGATCCCCTATCAATTCAGAAATTATATTGAATTTTTCTCTATTTATATATTGTTGAAATATTTTACTGTAGTATTTTCTATTTTAACCTTAAATTTATTAACTATACTTCCCTTTTCGTCATAGATTCATAACCCTCACATTAAATTGAATCGATTTACATGATGTTATTTTAATCAATTTTTACATGATTAACATTTCATAACATTACTCTGATATAATTGAATTCCATTTTAATAGTGTTCAAAATAATTATTCTCTCATGGATTTCCATTGAATATAATAAATCTATAAAAATTATTCTTTGATTTTATGGATCATAATTTTATTTCATCATATAATTATAATGTTTTAGAAAATAATATCCTTTAATTAATTAGAATAATCTAATCAATATAATATTCAATCATTTTTAATATATTAAAATTTTAATGCATTGAATTCTTATCATGTCTGATAAAGTAAGATTATTACCACACAACCTTTTACTCATCCTTTTCATTATGGTGAGAGAAATTATTTTCATCTAGTTAATTTGTCTTAAGGGAAATATATTCCAACGAGTATTTCTTTAAATTCCTTCTGTTATATAAATTCAGTTTATTATTAGTACCTATTATTTAGGATACATATATACCATTTATCATCATTAAATTTAAGCAAATATAGCTCAATTATAAATTTTTTCTTTTCATCATATCAAAAATCTTAATATATTATCATAGGTTTCATAATATATTCGTCAATTACTATGTAATTTTTTAATCTACTAAAATATGGAGGATTTTCCACAATAAATTGTCCAAAATTGATAAGTCCTATTATAGAAAAATAGGTTAAGATATTTGGGAATGGTTATTCATCAAATCCTAAGTAAGCTTCCTTAATATATCCTTGATTAACATAGATCTAGCACTATTTATATTAGTTTTCTCATCATAGAAGCTTCTATAATCGTCATGGCTTTTTATTCCATTCTTCCTTCTATGTGCCAGTTATAAAAAATTCATTATTTTACATTATCTCATATCATTATCAATTATAATATATAATTTTAAATTTCATATTACCCTAAACATAATTTCAAAATATATGCATTGATAATCCATGAATGAAAAACATTGTTTGTTCAGTAATATTGTTAAATAAAAAAAATATTCAACTCTATCACTTTTGGGTATAAAGAAAATTATTATAAACCAAAAAATGTAACTCAAGAGTTTTAAATGATATATATTTCAATGCTCAATATGATACTCTATGTGATGATTAATTCAAATCCAAATACACCACATATAAAGTTATTACAAATATGTATAACTATTCTACATCCACATACAGTTGTGGTATTCATATTTGGATGTATTTTTAAAAAACCAATATAATATCTACATTAAAATAACATTGGGATGTTATAATTTTCTATTTATTATCTGAAAAATCATCAATAATATTATGTTCCCAAATCAATGATTCCTAGATATAAAAAAACACATGACATTTAATTAATTTCTGAGAAAAAAATTCATGCATGGGTAATATTAGTGTTGTAATATCATTAATAATAAAAACTAACATCTTAAATGAAAAAACTCATAATATTGGATGCCAAAGTATTAAAAATAATAATATCTATATCATAATGACCTTAAAACACGAAATTTTGATTTGTGGCCAGGTCTACACAAAATTCCATGAAATTTATCAAACAAATTCATCTTAGGATTATTTTGATTCATAGTCCAATGATCTATAACTTTCCTCCACCGATGACTACATGTCAGATGAATTATTCATATATAGAATATCAATTAATTTCATAATAAACATACTTTATCAAAATAACTCCATACTGAGTAAATAAAAAATGTTTTCCAAAATATTCAATGTCAATCAAATAATTTTATTTATAAATGTGTATTGTTTATGAGCAAATATTATTCATGTATCCTAGAATATATATTTATTAAAAATGAAATTTCAAATTATAAATGAACCCATTAATATTAATATTTCATGGAATTTATTATTTAATCATATCAATTTGGATTGATGTACACCTATCGTGGGGCGTATAAAAATAAAATTTATAATTAACTTGAATTGTAATGATGTTCACCAATGTAGTCTTCTGAAATGGAGTGGGCACATAAATAGTTCTCTTAATTTTTATTGATTTTTCATAAAGATTATTTTTGATTGGTTATATAAACTAAATGAATAATGTATAAATCCATCGATTCTAAATTAGCTATTTTATGCTTCGAATATAGATGGCTTTGCTGGATGTAATGTAATGTTATCATAGTTCAAAATTCATTACGCATTTATCCTTTGTTAAAATGTTAAGAGGGAGAGTCTTCTTCTAATTCGCCTATAACCATTGAGAAATATAGATGGTGAAAATATCTAAAATAATAGCTCAATAATACTTCCATTATTTCTATGTTTGCGCCAATATAATGGATCCAATTAATAAATTCTAGAAACTCTTAATTAGGATTTGTAATTCTGTAATTAATAATGATCTCTATTATAATTCCTCGAACGTGTTGGTGATCGCCAAACAATCATCACGAGAACCTAATTTGGTCTATATAAAATTGATAACAAATGTGTGCAGGGATATTTTGGATTTTTATCAAGGATAATAATAATATAGAATGTAACACTATTGTATTTTCATTTAGAATAAAAAAAATAATGAAGAATTGATACCAAAATATTGAGAAAATAAAGGTTTTGATACATTTTTGTGAAAAAATATAAATTGTATCAATGATCAAGAGTCCTCCTTTCTTGAATACATAATGGAATGTCCCCTCAATGGATGATATATTTGTGTTTTTTGGGGATTGGGGATACATCACAAAATGAATAAAAGAAATGAAAAATAAAGGATAGAAATAAATCTGCAATAGGCTATCATCAATTTATTTTCTATCTGATTGATCCTATTTATGTCCACGCAAATGTTTTACTTATATGATTTAATCCATCTCTGAGGTGTCAAAAATTTCCATTAAATGGTTGAAATGTCATAATAGGTTTCTTCTGTTTATTTAATATTGTTTATGCTAATTATTTTAAAAATGTGATTATGGTACTTTTCTATGAATCTTAATGTTTTGAATGTGGTGTAACAGAAATGAAATGTTTGGGGAAATGGGTTTTATTAATTATGTATAACACATAACATCTTTTAAATATCTAAATCTCCCAAACATGTTAATGATTAACATGTCTTGGAGATTTTATTTCCAGTAGGTTTCTCCCAGTTCAGTTTGTTCCTTCATTTTCGAGCTTCTGGTATTGTCCCTTAATATGTGGCATATTACACAATATAGTGTTTTACTATACCAAAATGTGATGTAGATCAATGTCGGGTTGGGATATTGGAGTCATCCCTTTTTCTATGTTTTTTATTTTAACTCTGTATCATTACAAAAAACATTAAAACAATTAATCTATAGTAAGTTACAATAATATAATTATAAAAGCAATCCTTTTCATTTCAAAAAATAAATTCAAAAAATTCATCTAATAAAGATTTTTTGAAAAAATGTTGTTTCATCATTTATGAATATAAATATAATTAAAATATTATTACAGACATTTTTGTTGAGTCAATAAGGTTTTCCTTATGACTTTTCCATTCCTTCTTGTTTTGAAAATCACAAACACCTTATCTTTAAGAAAATTTCTTTCTTAAGGAAAATCGCTTTTATAAGGAAAATTGATTTCTTAAGGAAAATCGCTTTTATAAGAAAATTTATCCTTATCATATTTTCATCCATATTTTTCTTAAGTATGAGATTCAGATTCATTTTTATGGAATCGATGAAACTTTGATATAAAGCATTCTGTTTTAGGATTCGGATTCTGGATAAGAACTATAAGTAAGTTTCATTCCGAATTTTGGATATGAACTCTGACTAAGTTCTATTCCAGATTCAGGATACGAATTCGGAAGAAGAATTCTTATTACGAATTCTAATGAAGAAATCTCATTCCGAATTCCCATTACGAATTCCAATGAAGAATTCTCATTACGAATTCTGATGAAGATTTCTCATTACGAATTCTATTGACGAATTCTCATTACGATTTCTGATGACGAATTCCTATTCCAAATTCTCATTTTGAATTCAGCTATTAAACAGAATTTGAGTATCTTTATTTTATACACTCTGAATTAATTCAAACTCCGAAAAAATATCTTTTTTAGACTCCGAACTTTTATATTGCTTACATTTCTATAATTTGTCTACTCTTTACTATTGTTCCTTACACTCCGAACCTTCACTCCAAAGCGTTCATTCCGAACTTTCATGTTAGAGTTTAAAATGATGTCGTACATTCTGTTACACTTGTTTTGTTATAAAACTATGTCGTCTATTTTGTTATAAACTAACCGTTGTCTAAGTGACACGTGTACAGGTCCCTCCGATCATTAAGGAAAATATGACCGTTGGAGAAGGAGCCGACCTTACCTATAAATAGGAGCTCATTTGAAAGAGTTCTACACAGATGATAGATGAACAATTTGGTTTTGTGCATACATGATGTTGAAGTGATTTCTAGAGAGAGAGGCTCTTATTAACTCTCAAAGCTTCGTGCGACTCCGAATGTTGGTGATTACATTCGAGGGCTTCCGAGGATAGGAAGATAGAGGTGCCGACTACCTTGAAGTTCGAGGGCTTCCTTGCTGAGGAAGATAGAGTTTGCCAACTACCTTGAAGTTGAGGGCTTGCGGGGATAGCAAGACAGAGACTCTGATCTTCGTATCGAGGGCTTACCCTGGTGTGGGTAAGACAGACTTGCTTGAAAGTATAAATCAAGGGACCTTTATCTAAGGTTGTTGGATACCCTTCTCTTTGGGTTAAAAGACTTATATCTTGTTACTTGTACTTTAACTACTTGCTTTATTTCCGCTGCATTTTGTATCATAAGGAAAGTATAACTTTCTTATACTTCCTTACTTGTACTCTGATTAATTTAGATTCTATACACTTTAAGGTAGAATCTCATATTGTAATCTTTTGTTAAGTTTCAATTTTCTAGAACCATATTTCTGGAACCTACTTTCGGAATCTCTTTCCAAGTTTGCATTTGGAGTTAGAGGTGTTGTGAATTTGCTTAGTTTAACCTTGTTAAACTTAGACTTTTCCTTTGCTTAAGGAAACATAGTTATTCTTAACTAACTTTAAAGGTTCCAAAGGAATTTTTAATGTATAAAATTCACCACCCCCCTCTTGTATATTTAGCATCTACAATTCTATTTCGATCCTACAATTGGTATCAGAGGTTGGAAACCTCTTACTCTATACCAATCTTACATTTGGTATCAGAGTAGTTCTCTGAAATAATTATACTCACGAATAAGTCTTTCTTTTTCACTTTCTCATTCCGAACATTACCATTCCGTTTCCCATTCTGAGCTTTGTGATTACGAACTTTTGCTACTAACAAGGTTGTGTGCAAAGTTATATTAAGTATGGCAGGAATTAATGTTGGATCAATTGATAATCTGAATCCTACAAGACCACCTATCTTTTATGGTGATGACTATGAATACTGTAGAGATCGTATGAAGACTTTTTTTATTAATACTGGAGTAGACAACTTTGTTATGCTTACTGGTGATTATAAAATTCCTGACAAGGAATTCAGATCATTTACTAACCAGGAAAAGCAAGAATATCAACTCAACTATAAGGTACGCAATACTTTACTATGTTCAATGACTAGAAATATATATAGCCAAATTTCTTCTTATGATGTATCTAACTGTATATGGAAGAAGTTAGAGGTTACACACTTTGGGACTTCTACGGTGATTGAGACTAGAAGAGCTATGCTTAGAGCTGAATATCATGGCTTCAATTTTCCTTATGGAGAACCTATCTGTAAAGTTCAACAGAGATTTATTACTATTGTCAACAGTCTACAATATATGGGAGAAAAAGGTTTTATGATGAAGCTCTTGTGGACAAGATAATTGATATTATTCCCAATGAGTGGGAATCCAAGAGAATAGCTATAGATGAGAACAGGAAGGTAACTCAAATTACTTTTGATGAGCTTTTTGGAACTCTTCTACAACATGAAACCAGAATGAAGAGAAATGCTGAAAACATCAAGATGAAGAATGGTAATGGTACTGTTGCTTTTACTACAACTTCAAATCAGATGAAAACTAAGACTCCTAAAAGAGTAACCAGATCCAAGTCTAAGAAAGTTATTTTTCAATCCGAATCTAGTGAGAGTGAAGTCTCAGAAAATGAATTAGCCAATCTTGCTCGAAGGATTAACAAGATAGCTGGACAGAGAAATTTTCAATATAAGTATAAGAAAAAGGATAGGAAAGATAAGAAAGCTGGAGAAGTTACTTGTTATGAATGTAAAAGAGCTGGACATATTAGACCAGATTGCCCTATGCTCAAAAAGAAAGAATGGAAGGAAAGACATTCCGACAGGAACATGAAGAAGTATTATCAAGATAAAGCTAAGAAAGTTCTGAAAGCTAATGACACCTGGAGTGCCAGTGGTGGTGACTCTTCAGATGAATCTCTTAATTATGAATCTTCAGGACAGAAGAATCTTGGTCTTATAGCCAGATTACCTATTGATAATTATTGTCTTATGGCTAAGGTACGAAATGCTAAATCATTGAACAATGTTTCTTTAAATTCTAATGATAGTAAGTATTATAACTCTTCTGATTAAGAATCATCATCTGATGAAGAAAATACTTTACCTACTTATGAAGAAGTCTCTAGGTTTGCTGAACTTCTTGAGATTGAGAATTTCAAACTCAATAAGAAACTTGATAAGGAAAATTCTAGGAATTCTATTCTTACAAAAGAGATATCAGATCTTTCTAAAGATCTTGATAGGAAAAATGATGATTTTGAAAGTATTTCAAAAAATCTTGAGGAAGTAGGTTCTGAGAAGAATAAACTTTCTAAAGAGTTAGAAAAAGTAATTTCTAAGAAAAATGTTTTCGAGCCTAACTCTAGTTCTAAAACTAATGATTTCGAGGATAAAAACTTGGTTGTAAAACTCAAGTCCGAAATTTTTTCCTTAAAGAAGTGTTTATCAAACTTTACCCATGGTAAGGAAAATTTTTATAAGATTTATTCCCAAATACGACCTTTAAGAAATAAATACGGATTTGGTTATACTAATGCAAAACCTATTTTTAGTAACAATTATTTTGTTTCTCAAAGTGCCCCATTTTGTACCAAGTGTCAATGTGGTGGTCACTGGGCAAAGAATTGTTCTTTAAATAAAACCCAATCTCTAGGATTTCAGAAAGCTTACTTTTCACACAAAAATGTGGGTTCCTAAAATTTTATTGTCTGGAAATCTCGGATCCAAACAAATTTGGATTCCGAAAGTCTAATTTTCTTCTTGATTTCAGGATAATAAAGAAAGTACCAGCAACAATACATGGTACATGGATAGTGGATGTTCCCGGCACATGACTGGTAACAAAAGCTATTTTGAAAAGATTATCAAAACGAAAGGAGGAAAGGTAACTTTCGGAGACAATGCTAAGGGAGAGATTGTTGGTATTGGTAATATTGTTCTTTTAGGTAAAACCATGATTTAAAATGTTCTTTTTGTTAAGGGTCCTAAGCACAACCTCATTAGCATAAGTCAGTTATGTGATGAAGGTTACCTTGTGAATTTTAGGAATGATAAGTGTTTAGTACACAATTCCAAGAAAGAATTTATTCTCTCAGCCAATAGGAAAGAGAATGTTTACACCTTGAACTTAGATGATCTTAGAAGCCAAGATCTACCTTTCCTAAGTGCAATGGAAGATCATTCTTGGTTAGGGCATAGAAGACTAGGTCACTGTAATCTTAGAAACCTTTGTAAACTCTCTAAGAAGAAACTAGTTAAGGATCTACCGGAGCTTAGATTTGATTCTTCTAAAGTTGGTGATCCTTGTCAATATGGAAAGCAACATAAATCTAGTTTTAAGTCAATCGGTTATGTCTCAACAACTCATGCATTACAATTAGTACACATGGATCTTTTTGGTCCAACACAAACTGGAAGTATTGGAGGCAAATACTATGTGTTTGTTCTAGTTGATGATTACACCAGATTTACATGGGTCTATTTTCTAGAAAATAAATATGAAGCTTTTTCTTATTTCAAAAGTTTTAGAGCTCAAGTTAAAAATGAGAAAAATATTTTATTTAAAACTATTCATAGTGATCATGGAGGAGAATTTCAAAATTCATATTTTGAAACATTTTGTAGTAAGAAAGGTATTACTCACAATTTTTCAGCACATAGAACTCCTCAACAGAATGGTGTAGTTGAAAGAAGAAATAGAATTCTTCAAAAAATAACTAGAACCATGTTGAGTGAATATTCTATTGCTAGACATTTCTGGGCTGAAGCTGTAAGTACTGCTTGTTATACTATAAATCGAGTTTTGATTAGACCTTTTCCTAATAAAAATCCTTATTAGTTATGGAATGGTAGAAAACCAAGACTTTCCTATTTCAAGGTTTTTGGTTTCAAAGTATTCATTTTGAATACTAAATATAACTTACATAAATTCGCACCAAAATATGATGAAGGAATTTTCTTAGGTTATTCCACAACCTCTAAGGCTTATAGAGTTTTTAATAAAAATACTTGCACTATTGAGGAAATAGTACATGTAAAATTTGATGAGTCAAATCCTTTTGTTTTTAAACCATCTCAACTTACATCTTCGGATGTGTTTTCAAAAACTGATTATCAACCTTTGATAGAAGAAACTTCTGATAAGGAAATTATTCTAGAAGATACTTCTGAAACATTTACCCCAGAAGACTTTCTACCCTATGTTGATGAACATGTCTTACTAAACCCAAATCTGGTGTTTCTTAAGAATCATCCCAGTGATAGTATCATTGGTGATGTAAATCAACCTGTAAGGACTAGAAGTTCCTTAAGAAATGAGGTAGAACATCTAGCATTTCTTTCCCAATTAGTACCTAAAAGCACTGACGAAGCTTTAGGTGATGATGATTGGATTAAAGCCATGCAAGATGAACTAAATGAATTCGAAAGGAATAAAGTCTGGACCTTGGTTGAAAGACCTAAGGAAACTTATGTTATTGGAGTAAAATGGGTTTTCAGAAATAAATGTGATGAAAATGGAGTCATTGTTAGAAATAAAGCAAGACTTGTTACTAAAGTCTATAATCAGCAAGAAGGAATAGATTATGATGAAACCTATGCTCTAGTAGCTAGACTTGAATCTATCCGTATTCTACTTGACTTTGAAGCATTCTTTAATTTCAAACTATTCCAAATGGATGTGAAATGTGCTTTTCGTAACGGTTATGTTCAAGAGGAAGTTTTTGTTGAACAACCTCCTGGCTTTGAAGATACAAAACATCCAGATCATGTTTTTAGACATACCAAAGATTTGTATGGACTTAAACAAGATCCACGAGCATGGTATGATAGACTCACCGGATTTTTGTTTCAAAATAACTATGTTAAGGAAAATTCAGATCCAACCCTTTTTATAAAGAAAGATAAGAAAAATGTTTTGATTGTTCAAATTTATGTTGATGACATTATATTTGGTTCAACTCAGCAATCTTTGACTGACACTTTTGCTAGTCTAATGAAATCTGAGTTTGAAATGAGTATGATGGGTGAGTTAACATTTTTCCTTGGTTTTCAAATTTCTCAAAAACCAGAAGGAACGTACATATCTCAACATAAGTATATTAAAGATCTTTTTAAAAAGTATGGTTATGACAACACTAAGAGTATAAGTACTCCCATTAGTACCTCAAACTCTTTAGATATTGACGAAGTTGGGAAACCAGTAGATCAAACATCTTTTAGAGGTATGATAGGAAGTCTACTTTACTTAACAGCTAGTCGACCAGACTTAATGTTTTCAGTATGCTTATGTGCAAGATATCAATCCAATCCTAAGGAATCTCACTTAAAGGCAGTAAAAAGAATTTTTCGCTACCTTAGGGGAACCATGGATCTAGAATTATTTTATACTTCTGGAAATTATTTTGTTCTAAAAAGCTTTTCTGATGCTGACTTTGGTGGAAGTAGAATGGATAGAAAAAGTACATCCGGAACTTGTCATTTCGTAGGAGATTCTCTAGTTTCTTGGTCCTGCAAGAAGAAACATTCTGTAGCACTCTCCACTGCTGAAGCTGAATATGTAGCAGCTGGAAGTTGTTGTGCACAAGTGTTGTGGATGCAACACATACTCACAGACTATGGCTTGAGTTTTATCAAAACTCAAATTTTTTGTGATAACACAAGTGCCATTTCCCTTAGTAAAAACCATGTACATCACTCTCGTGCAAAACACATAGATATTAGGCATCACTTTCTTAGGGATCACACACTCAAAATAGATATTATTCTTCAGTTTATCGGAACACAAGATCAACTTGCTGATATTTTCACAAAATATTTTCCTTCTGATAGATTTGAATATATTAAACAGATGTTAGGAATGATAACCGTAAGGTAATATTTCATAATTAACTTTCTGTTAAAAAAATTCTCCTTACAGTAATAAACTCCTTTTCATAGGGGGAGTACATTTGATTGTTTGGTTAACAAAGTTTTTGAAAATTTGTTTTCAAACTTTTTGGAACGAAGATTTTCGGAATGGAACTTCCGGAACAAAAGTTTTCCATAATGAATATTTTCGTACAGAATACTTCTGGAATGGAAGTATTCATATAGAAAACATCCAGAATGAATGATTTTGTACTGGTAATTTCATAAACAGATTTTTGTACCGAACCTTCTAAGTTTTTCGTACTGAGTTTTTCATAGTTTGTTTTCCGTAGTAAATTTTTGAGAACTTTAACTTTTCTTAATAAAGTTTTTTTTGTCATCTTTATATTACCCATTACGAATATCTTTCCTAAGCTAATCCGAAAGGTATGATTTCTTTACTGAAGTTTTCGTGGTCATATTTTACTTGCTGGAAGTCTCTTGTATTATGATTTCAGATTATAGTTTTCTTAATTCTTTACTTTAATAAAAAACTCAAAAAGATCGGATTCAAGTTATCAACCATCAGATTTGATCTCAGTTCATTCTAAACCGTTAGATCAACTGTCGAAGGTGAATCGTCATCTCGTTGCCTATATAAAGGGGATCCAAATTCTCGTCCCACATCGGTTTCAAGCTCTCGCGTCCTGAAGCTCTGCCCCTCTGTTTTAAGGCCGTTCCGAACTACAGTTGTCTCCGTTCTGAACATCTCAGAGGATTACAGATCCGAATGTCTGCAGAGTTAGCCTCTCAAGAAATGTCATCTACTAAGCCTATTTCACAATGGTTAGTTTTCAGAGAAAGGTTACTCCATCCGGATTTCTTCAACAACTATGATTCCCTTATCTCAAAGAACATCAAGTTGAATGGCTGGGAAGATGTTGCGGTGTCAAAAACCGGGAACCAAGATGAAGTGTACTCAGACTTACTTGTTGAGTTCTATGAATCAGTTTCCTTCTTTAAGGATGAAGATAGGGAGAAGTTTTTTTTTCATGTCGTATGGCAAGACCTAAAAACATTCTTACACCAAGGCTGCAAGCTTCGTAGGATTGTCTTATGAAGGAGAAGCCGAATTTATTTCACACGTTTTACCAGACTCTAAAGGTAGCTTCGACAAGGAAAAAGATTTAGAAACTCTCGGACTGGCTGATGACAAGGCTCCGAAGATTGCAATTCTATCCACACACTTCCGGATTCTAGAGTTGTGGGTGCAAGGACTTATCGTACCGAGGAAAGGAGACAAAGACAGTTTGAAGAAGAGTGAGATCTATATCTTAGATTTTCTGATAAATCTAAGGAAGTTTAATTTCATGAGGCATATTCTTATAACCATTAAGAATCTTAAGAAAGGAAATCTCAGAGCACAAATCGTAATGTACCCAGCAATATTATCAAAGTTGATAGTTCGGTGCCTTGAATATTTCAAGGAAGCTTGCAGATATAAGCCAAGGGTATGAAAAATTTTGTTGGTTAGTGATGAAACTCTTAAAAGAATGGATGTAGCTTTTGAGAAGAAGTCTAGAATGTTTATTGATCTACCCGCTCAAGAAGAAACTGTTCCGAAAGCCGCTGATCCGGAATCCTCTAAGCTGATAAGGAAGAGAAAGCTGAAAGAAGTGCTAGTAGAAGCCGAGGATCCCATGTCTAAAGAAGTCCATTCCGCTCCTCCAAAACCAAAGAAGAAGAAAGCCTATCCCGATGAGGTTGTCATGAAGTGGAGAGCAGATAAAGAAAAAAGAAAAGAAGGGGATCCGCAGTTCGGATTGGACCCTGCGGAGGCTAAGGCCTTGAAGGAGAGAACTGCTGATGAGCTTGAAAAACAATCAAAACAAAAGAAGATCAAGAAGAAGATGTCTGAGGCCGAGGTAGCTCAGGCTTTGTTAAAATTCAATGAAATGGTTTCAGCAACTATTCCAGTTCTGAGAACTTTCTCCTTGGAATCTCTACCTGAGACTCCAGGAAGGAAATTCGCTGCTCTGGAAGAGGCTGCTGCTAAGAATAATGAGAAAGTTGAGAAAGTGGAATAAGTAGAAGAGGGTGTTGAACGAAGTGGTGAAACCGGAGATGTGCTGAAACAAGTAGATGATTACAAGGGGACACCTTCGGAACACTTATCACTCCGAACTTCTGAAGCAGAATCTTCGAAGCTAGTTACTCCAGCAATGGAAGAAGAGAAAGGAGAAGAAGAAGTTTCTTATCATGGAGAAGAAGAACATCTCTTACTTAATGTTGCTCAGAAGAAAATCGTAGGGGTTCAGGAAGTCGCTGATGAAGATAATGTCGTTCAAGTTTCTGATAGTGAGAAGAGAACTCCGGAACAGGATTCAATTCCGGAAAAAGATAAGGGGAAGAAAATTCTTGCCGATACTCCGAACTCAGAAGAAAGGAAGAGAAAGGAAGTTAGTAGTTCCTCAAAGAGAAAGTTGGAGATTATTGAGGAAGAAAACTCTTCAAGCAAGATTTCAGATTTGGAGTCATCCTCGTTGGAACATGATTTTGTTGTCCAGTCTTTAAAGAAGTTGGTGGGATCCATTCCGACCTTCTCTAGTATCGATTCAAGATGCCAGATGCTCCAACATGCGTTGAATCAGAAAACAGACTCCGTATCTATGGTTATGGATAAGTGCGTTGAGATTGAGGCTTAGTTCAAAACCATCTTTGTTGGTTACGACGCTCATAAATGGTCTTGCAAGAGGATGACAAGTTGGTCAAAGAAGATTGTGGAAGAGATGAGGTTGTTCGTTGAATTTCATGAAAATGTTAAAGATGCCTCTGAGACCAAGGACAAGAAGATAAACGAGCTGACTTCCTCCTTTGAAGAAAAGCTGACAGAAGAAAAGAACTTCCAGATCCACGATGTCAGGGATCTGAATGGGAAACTGAATTCTGTTTCTCAGAACTAGAAATTTGAAAGGGATCATCAAATTGATTTTGAAGAAAGGATGAATGCTCAGGAAGAAAAGATCAAGACTCAGGAAGAAAATATGAAAGCCCAGGAATAAAAGATTGAAGCTCAATCCGCAAGAATAGTTGTCTTAGAAAAGAAGTCTGAAGAAGATCATAAAGACTTGAAGAAGATCAAAACTATTCTAAAGGGGCTCATGTCAAAGGAAAAAGATCCGAAATAACCTAAATCCGATCGTTTTGTTGTAATTTTTTTTCTTTGTTGTCGAGATTTCAAACCTAATGAAATTTGTGCCTCTCGTTTCTTTTATTGTCATTACTAATATCTTAGGTACTTTGTTATTTTTTTTCCATTCCCTCCAATTTTTTTTTGAAAATCACAAAGGGGGAGAAGAAAAAGATCCTTAAGAAAAAGAAAAACTCTAATAAGAGTTTGTTTATGGGGGAGATTTTTCATTAAAGAAGACATTCTTATCTATCACTCCGAAAATCTGAATACGATCCTTAGTGTTTCAAAGCCTAAGGGGGAGTTAGTCGTATTCATCAATATCCTTAAAGCAAATGGAGATAAGCCTTAATGTTTTTCTTTCTTCTTAAAATTTATTTTTCATAAGTATGTTTGTGCTTTCCAAAAAGGGGGAGATTTTTGAGTCAATAAGTTTTTCCTTATGACTTTTCCATTCCTTCTTGTTTTGAAAATCACAAACACCTTATATTTAAGAAATTTTATTTCTTAAGGAAAATCGCTTTTATAAGGAAAATTGATTTCTTAAGGAAAATCTCTTTTATAAGAAAAATTATCCTTATCATATTTTCATCCATATTTTTCTTAAGTATAAGATTCAGATTCTTTTTTACGGAATCGATGAAACTTTGATATAAAGCATTCTGTTTTAGGATTCGGATTCTGGATAAGAACTATGAGGAAGTTTCATTCCGAATTCCGGATATGAACTCTGACTAAGTTCTATTCCAGATTCAGGATACGAATTCTGAAGAAGAATTCTTATTACGAATTCTAATGAAGAAATCTCATTCCGAATTCCCATTACAAATTCCAATGAAGAATTCTCATTACGAATTCTGATGAAGAATTCTCATTATGAATTCTATTGACTAATTCTCATTACGATTTCTGATGACGAATACCTATTCCGAATTCTCATTCTGAATTCACCTATTAAACAGAATTTAGTATCTTTATTTTATACACTCTGAATTAATTCAGACTCCGAAAAAATATCTTTGTAAGACTCCGAACTTTTATATTGCTTACATTTCTATAATTTTTCTACTCTTTACTATTGTTCCTTACACTCCGAACCTTCACTCTGAAGCGTTCATTCCGAACTTTTATGTTAGAGTTTAAAACGATGTCGTACATTCTGTTACACTTGTTTTATTATAAAACGATGTCGTCTATTTTGTTATAAACTAACCATTGTATAAGTGACACGTGTACAGGTCCCTCCGATCTTTAAGGAAAATATGACCGTTGGGGAAGGAGCCGACCATACCTATAAATAGGTGCTCATTTGAAAGAGTTCTACACAGATGATAGATGAACAATTTGGTTTTGTGCATACATGTTTTTGAAGTGATTTCTAGAGAGAGAGGCTCTTATTAACTCTCAAAGCTTCGTGCGACTCCGAATGTTGGTGATTACATTCGAGGGCTTCCGGGGATAGGAAGACAGAGGTGCCGACTACCTTGAAGTTCGAGGGCTTCCATGATGAGGAAGACAGAGGTTTCCAACTACCTTTAAGTTGAGGGCATGCGGGGATAGCAAGACAGAGACTCCGATCTTCGTATCGAGGGCTTACCCTGGAGTGGGTAAGACAGACTTGCTTGAAAGTATAAATCAAGGGACCTTTATCCAAGGTTGTTGGATACCCTTCTCTTTGGGTTAAAAGACTTATATCTTGTTACTTGTAGTTTAACTACTTGTTTTATTTCCGCTGCATTTTGTATCATAAGGAAAGTATAACTTTCTTATACTTCCTTACTTGTACTCTGATTAATTTAGATTCTATACGCTTTAAGGTAGAATCTCATATTGTAATCTTTTGTTAAGTTTCAATTTTCCGGAACCATATTTCCGGAACCTACTTTCGGAATCTCTTTCCAAGTTTGCATTTAGAGTTAGAGGTGTTGTGAATTTTCTTAGTTTAACCTTGTTAAACTTAGCCTTTTCCTTTGCTTAAGGAAACATAGTTGTTCTTAACTAACTTTAAATATTCCAAAGGAATTTTTAAAGTATACAATTCACCCCCCCTCTTGTATATTGAGCATCTACAATTCTATTTTGATCCTACAATTTTTTGGGGAAAATAAAAATTATATTTTGAAATAACATCTTTAAAACCTATTCTATCCGAAATATTGAAAAAAATTTCTTTATAAAAAATCTTCAAAAATTGTAAAGGATGCATTGGAAAAAAAATATTTCTTATGATTTTGTGAAAATTTATTATTGTCTTATATGTTTATAAAAACAAGATTTTCAATCTTTCTTAATAAGATTACCTCATTCATAAAATGTAAGGATGGATCTTTTTATATCATTTTGAAAAAATTCAATCTTGGATAAAATGTTATATCATCAATCAATTTATAATAGTAAACAATTCAAACTTTTAGAATAATGAAAACATTGTCAAGGAAGAAAAATATACCCAATCAAATATGAAATAATTATAGTTTTTCATTTTATGATTATCTTTCTTGATACGTGTTTCGATGTGAGAGAATGATAGTAGAAAATATAGAAACTCCATACAAGATTAAACAAGAAATGAAACAATAATTATCATTAATAAATATATATTAATTATAAATATCTCAATGTGTTAGTAAATACACTACATAAAAAACATGTGTCTAACAATAAATATATCTCAATAGAGTTGAAACTAGGATGAAATACCTTACCTCACTATTCCCATTTGATGTACATATTTTAAAATAATGTATAATTTTTTAATCATTTTATTGATATAAAATATAATCATATTCATGTTTATAATAGAATCTATAATCCTATTATAACATCTTATGATCCATTTTTAATAATATTTAATTACTACCATCAATTTTTTGTTTACTATTCTGTTTTATTATGTATGATTTTTTCATGGAAAGCCCATGTATTTTCCATTGTATATAGTTACATCATATACTGAATGATATTAATGTTATATATATAATTATTTTTTCATTATATATATTTCTATAATGAGTATTTATTGTTGGACATGGAGAATGAATCATAGTGCTTTGTGGAGGCGGTATGTCGTACTTACACCCAAGTGATGTTATTATTTTCTCAATAGCGGAACTGTAAATAATTAAATTATATATAAACTTTATTGAATAAATATTATGTAATTAGTATCATATATATTGAATCTTTTAGTAATTATGACTAGACATATGATTCGTTGATGGAAAACTAATGCCATCAAATCACCAAGCGTTAGTTCACAAAACACCCGAACTATGTTTTTTCTTTCATTTGATGCACAATTATATGTACAAATATGATTCCCAAAAAAATTACACCTACATATTTGGAATATAATTTTTTAAATTTAAATGTTGACTACAAAATATAATGCTGTAAAATAAGAAGTAAATGAAATATCATTATTTCGATTATTTCTTTCTCTAAGAGATACGTAATTTTCATCTCTACTTATTGTCCTTATTTTTGATATTTTATTAATATAGGAAACACTATTGTGATTATATTGGAGTTATTTAGAGATTATGGATGGTTTTTGTTGAGATATGTGGCTCAATAATGTGTAAAAATAAATTAAAGATGTTTCCTGTTACAATTGGTGGAGAAGACAGACATGAAATTTTTTAAATGAACAAATTACATTAATAAATAAAACAATTATAATGTATATAAAATAAAATACTAATGTATATAAGATAAAATATTGTTTATATATTCCCAAACAATATATACTGATAAATTCTTTAAGCCAAAACCATTCTCTTTAGTCATAACAACAATAACACATTTTTTCTTTTTTTTAATATCCATTATGAAAAAAAGAAAGTAGAGACATTATAAAATCTGTAAATGATGATTCCAAATATATAATATATTTTATAAGAATAAAAAAATAATGGTTTGAAAATAGACATTATTGGTAAACTCATAAAACCTGAAAAAATTTGTTTCCAAAAAACATTATTTAATGTAAAAATATATTTTTTATAATTACTTCATGTATTAAATTCATTATAAACACATAAATATAATTAATAATAATATAAATGAGGAAATATTTTTTTATAACATTTTGAATAAAAAAGGATCACTATATATTCGTAAAATTAAATTTTTTTTCAAAAAATATATTTAGATTTTATTATTCAATGAAAAATCACACATTACATAAAAATTCAAAAAATATCCCCTTTATAATGTTAATATATTCATTTAAAAAATAAAATTAATTTTATCAAATAAAATTTTTAAATGTGTAAAATATAATTAAAATTATTTACTCACAAAAAAGCAAGAAAAATCATTTTTGAAGATATTGTATAGAAAAATTTTCAAAAATTTTATTGTATATCTCATAAAAATTATTGACTAATTTATAATTTACTATGAACATCATATATATTTGAAAATTTTTTAATTCTATTATATACCATTCAATTTAATATATAGGTTATAATGAATAAATTAAAAAAATAATAATTAATTTTTCATTTAGGATATGTGTTTCATGTTGTATTCGCTGTCGATTGTCATGTTCCTTTAAATTATTTGCAAATTACCTATATTGATTGAATCAAATGCATAATTTAATGATTTTGAGTCATATAGACCAGAGAATTTTTTTGAAAACCATGGGAATATTATTATTTTTATATTAACATTATGGTGATGTGGTATGATGGTGATTGTGAGAATTTCCTTACAAAAAAATCATTGTTTGTATACTAGAATGTGGGTGTGTATATGAAAAAAATGAATTGTGGGGTAATAAATATAAAAGGGAATGAGTGGGTTTTATATTGATCATCACCAGTGTGTAATGAGTTTTTCATAATAATATACATCATGATTGACACATTTGGGGGATGTGTTATAGTAAATTTACATTTTCATTATAAACCATTGTGAACGATTTGAATTGATGATGACTGTGAATTACCTAAGATAGAACATGGGTGTCATATATTGAATATTATCTTTCATGATTTCAATATTCTATGAATATTTTTATTAATTATATTATTACCCACTGTGATTATTTTTTCTCACTCTAGGATTGGTCTTAATCCATAGATGGACCAAGGAGGAATGCTAATAACTCTGAAAAGGGTTATTATTAGAACATATAATATGATGACTAAAATAGGGAGGTTCTGTTGATGCCTATGTCAATTCTTAGAAAAATCACTAATAAAGGGCCTATCTAATAATGCTAAAAGAAGAAAATATAGGGGGTATTTATAAGAGCTGAAAAAAGCGTAGATAAAGTCCAACTTTATAATATATATTTTATAAGTGCTGATAGAGATGTGAATTTTTTTTGGATCACTCTGAACCCTCCACTTATATGTTCAACTCTAAACCCTTTATCAATGATCCACCCTTATTAGCATTTCTATTCCACATTTATCAATGCATCCATACCTTATTTATTAGTGATTTTGGAAATTATAGCATCTTCAATGATCCTGGATTTTATCCACGTAACGGTACATTAGAACTACAATGCCTTTACCACTACCTGAATATTTTTTATTATATATTTTATGATATATATATATATATAATTATATATATACATTTAAATATTTTTTAATGATATTTTTATAAAAGTATTTTTAAATACATTTATAAAATATATGTTTGTGTGTGTGTGTGATATATATTATTATATTTACTCAAATATATTACATATTATATTCTTTTACCTTTGAAAAAATAAGATATATATATATATATATATATATTTATATATTTATTAATACAAACATATATGTATATATAAACATTATATACATATACTTTTTTAAACACATATATATATATATATATTCATTTATTATTATATTGTAAAATATAGTGAGATGTTGTATTTAATTCATTTTATAATATATATATATATTTACATATAATAGAATATATATATGTATATTATTGAAAGATATAAATTTGTTTAGAAATATGACTTGTATAGGTATATGTATACATTTTAAAGAATTTTTATGAGAAAAAAATGAATGATTTTTTTCTTTCAATAAAATATATAATAAATATTTACATTAAATATTTGAAAATAGAATTTTTAAATAATTATTATAATATATGTATTTATAAAAGTTAATTATTATAAGTAAATATTATAATATATATATATTTATTTACAAATAAAAATAAATTTTGAAAATTTTAAAATCTTCAACACAATAATATAAATATTAATTTAAGAACTCAGAATAAATTTAGTCTCAAATGAAAAAAGAATATATTATCCCCATAAATGAGATTGAAATACAATTGAATGTTAAAAAATTAGCATAACCAGACTAATGAGTCGAGTCTTTTTAAGCAATTTTAGGCTTCAAAAAACATATTTGGGTGTTCCCCAAGTCACCAAAATATATAGATTATCGTAGGAATTGATTTAATATACCGTAGATCATAAATGAATATTTGGATCTAATGTTTTTAATGTTTTAATTCACAGTCATGTATTGAAGTTATCATTTAGTGTTCATTAATTCTATTAATTTTACGTCATCTGAATATTAATATAATAATATTATTTGATATCAACATTACAATTATTAATTAATAATTTTTTACAATTTTTTTATATTAATTTTTTGATAAATTTATTATATATTAAGTGTAAATAATTGTTTATCCTTATTAAAAAATTATTAATAAATTGTCTTTTATATTTATATAAATAAAAATTAAAAATTTTATGAATTTGGAAAGATATTTTTTTAATGAAATATAATTTTACTAATGAAATGTAATATTTATCAGACATAGAAATTAATGGGGATAATTTATAAATACATTTTTACTAGAACTGATAAAGTCCCCCCATTAACATCTATTTTTTAATAGGGAACAAAATGATCCCCTAATTAATAACACTTTATTTATATCACTGATAATGGCTGGGAGTTTATCAAAACAATTTTACAATCTCAGATAAATTCTTCCGTTATCAGTTATATTTTAGTGATCATAATGAACACCTTATGATTGGTTAGAAATTTGATGAAAAATGAACTTTTTCTGTGCTAAAAAATGGATCATTATGGTAGAGGTTATGAGTGTTTTTTATAGAACTGATAAAGTCTACTATTGTGTAAACCCAGTTTTGTAGTAGCATCCTTTTAATGATGAGATATGAATCAATGTAATTGATGTGTCATTCTGTAATATATAATTATTACAATATAAGATGATATATTTTGTTGTGAGTCATTTGGAAGGTGAAATTTGTAAATGAAGGACTCTTTCAAATAATATGATGCAATATGGCGAATTTAATTCACAGAAATGGGAAGAGTCTTAGAAGGTATATTTTGATATTTTTTTTCCCTAAACTATTTATGTGAAGATAAAAATTGAATTCCTAGAATTAAAGAAGAATTATGATGATTCAATTTTTACCTATGAGGGAAAACTCACAAGTCAAGCATGGTTTGGTCCATTTTTATGATCAATCTGGAAAGAGATGTTGGTTCATGCTATTGTTTTATAGGACCTAGTCACAAAAAGTAATATTTTATAAGAGACTCTAATAACAATGAAGAAATTGTCTTAAATTTTCTTAAGATGGAAAGGGAAATTAATAACTCTTGATGTTCTCATGTTTATTTGGGAAAAATGATAAATCATTATTTTAAAAAAATTTCAAATAATAAAAACTATTTGGGAATAAAAATTAATCTTATATCATAATAGAAGTGTAAAATGATTAATATAGGAAATTTCCATATAGGGTTAATAATTTTTTTATGTGTGGAAATGAAGGCCATTGTATAAAAGAATATCGATGTGATGTGAAGAGGGTAGCCAATGATGGTGAAACAAATTAATGAAATTTTCCTCCAATACCCCAATTATATTATGTTAAGTATAATGTGAGTCATGATTTTAATTGTATTAATATGAAGTTCAATGAAATTAATTGAATTCAATAACATCATAATCCCAGATACAGAGGGTATTCTCATGTGATTAAAACTATTAATGTGGGTTTTGAGAATGAAATGGTGAAAGCTTCACTTATCATCCACTATATAACTACAAATGTTTTTTATTCTATATTTACCCCAGATTTTATATCATAATTATTTTTTAGGGTACATTTCATCTTCATAATTATTTGATATTGGTTTTTCAATAAATTATCTTATTGGTATGTTGATTGAACTTGATGTGTGTAGATCCTCTCCGATAAAAGTTCTTATAAATATTCATACGTTATGTTTTTTTTATCTCCACTCTATTTAAATTTCACATGATTTATGAAATGGAATAGCTATATAAATATATATTCCATATATTGGTAATTGATAAATCATGGGGAGGGGTGTATGTCTAGATGATGGATAGATTTTTAATTCATATTTGATAATTTTTTTCTTTATTTTACATTCATGTTGCCAAATTATTAGATAAAAATTCAACCTGACATAAATTATAAAATCCTTACTGAAAATAATAATATATATATATCTATATATAAATGATTAAAACATCTATAGGATAGATGTGCTATTACGTGGTTCCCCAATAAGTTCATGTTCAATTGGATTATGTTAGCGTTGTATCAACGATACCAAAATATATTAATATTCACATGTATAGTAGATATAATGTTTTGGATGGGGTCACTTTTATCTCTATATAATACAAATATAAGGATTGATGTTGGGTTACTCCTCATCCATGGATGATATTTTCTTATTCCCTCCCATGCGGTACTTCATTGAAGGTTATTTAATAGTTTATAGACTTTTAAAAAACTCTAAATCATTAAAAACATAAATATTCTCCCTAATTAGAATAAGATTCCTCATTTATCGTAGTCTATATTTGATGCTCCCTGATTGACCTACTCCCTTAAAATGGATATTATATTCCTTTTGTTCAAATGATAAAAATTTGAAAATATATCATGCCTGAAACTATATGATGATTCCAAAAACACTTATAGTGTCATATGACTCCCTACATCAATGAAACTATGACTGTGTTATGAATCCCTACAACATTCTGATGACTAACAATCATGAAAATCTTATATTTTTTTCCACGTTCTCTACTGAAAAACTACCATGTTTTAATATATATTCATTGTTTCATAAAAATATCCTTAAATGAATAATAAATATTAAATTTATCATTAAATCTTATATAATTATTAATGCTTTGATCCAAATTATGTTTTCATGGACTCTTCACCAAATTAATTAAATTCTCATAACTCTTTCACTAATGAAATCATATAAATATTCATTGAGTTAGGAATCATAAAATGTGTTTGTGGGTGGTGGTAATCCACTAATTTATAGAAATAGATAATACATTATAAAATTTCTTTATGGCCTATAGAAAATTCACGTAACATTCTAGGTTCACATAACATCGATGATATTATGTACCATTTAGAGGAATTATTCTATCAATTTCAAAAATACTAATTCATTTTGTGGATTTTTGTAGAATAATATGTTTGTATAAATCTGAATATTTCATATCAAATTTAGTATAAAAACCATCATTGTCACACATATAAACATCCATTTAATAATATTCACAACACAAATATCATTGACTCAACAAAATTTAATTGAATCACTTTAATTTCTGTATATGAAATATCCATTATCATCTCATCATTTTTCAAAAATAAATCTACATATTAATGAAATAAAATTTCCACTTATAATTCATTCATTCATCATATACTATTTTAAAATATTGATTACAAAACAATAGAAATTATTTTTAATCTATCTTCAAGAAATTAATTATAATTTTCATGAATTATTTTCATTTTCATGAAATACCATTTCATTGACATATTTTTTTGACACCAAAATCATGTTTCATTTCTAGTCTTCTAAATGAAATCATTGTACTTCAATATTTAGTTTTTCTCTTCATTATTCCTCAAAACCAAATGTGGCCAACTTATCAAGTGGAGGGTTAGTTCCATGACTTCTATGAATCACAAAAATATAAGAAACATCTTCTAGGTGTGAATGATTTCACAATAGAATAAATCTATAATATTTTTCCTGAAACAATATTGATTTTACATTGGTTCTCTACCTATTTTCACCTAAGTGAAAAATTATTTTTCCCTATGTATTGAGTGATGAATATAAAAACCAACTTTATCAACTTATTCTATTCATAAATTTTATATATATTAAATCATCTCATCCTTCCTATTTAAACATATCTTCCAATCCTTAATAACTCTTAATCATAACATCTAGATATATATTATAAATTTAAATGGAATTTCGATTCAATAATAAAACATTGTTAAAAATAAATCATGATCATAGAATATAGATTTATACATCATATATTTTAGTAATTTATGTGGTGTGTTTAACAATAGTGGTATTTATATCCAGCGAATTTCTAGATGCATTCCATTGATAATGTCCATTGGGTTTGTTTACAAATCGTGTAAAATGGACAAAAAATGAATGACCAAGCCATAATGGTAGTTATAGTCATGCTGTTATGACACATTGAACATTCTCCATGATATAATAAGATATGGGAGAGTATATCTAATGTTTTACCACATAACAGTCACCATAAATATGTTGAATCCCATATTATTTCACCAAAATAAAATTTGTATGTGTGAGAAAAGAATTCCAACTTTGGTTGCCTATTAAATCTGGCTCAACGAAATATGTATCACCATTAACATCAAGTGAGTAACCAATTATTTGTAATTTTTTATATTTTAATGTGATTATGATATGTTGGGAATAATTGGTAGAAAATTATAAATTGATTAGAACATTTATAATGGTTCACTGTTTGAGCACAAATTGTCAATATTGTGAAACTTTTCATTGAAAACAAGTAAGGTGAAACACGGGATTTGATGTAGGTTCTTGGTTTGGCCAAACCTTGAGTCCACCTAGAATAATCCATACAATGTGGTATAGAGGGTTATTTAACATTCTTCACATAGTTTTTATAACCACACGTGCTAATTGGGTGAGGTTCTCATTGAGGCAGATGCTAGAGCATGATTATCACATGATTTTCCCATCCATGTTACTAACAGGGAACATGTTAAATTTAAAATCATGAAATTGTGGATATGGAATGGTATTTCCATAACTTCCTTATTTTTTCTTCCATCTCGGAAAAAACATGTGATTTCCCTCCTAAAGGAGAGGGATTCTCTCCCCCTTCGATTTATAAGTGACACTAAGGATTTCTTGGATGCGTTGAAGCCTTATTTGTATGGTATTTAATCATTTGGGTTATTCATTCATAGTTTTTCTTTGATATTATTTCCTGACCTTTTTCCAAATTATAGATCTTTTCCACTTTGGATAGATTCATGGTTGTTGATTCCAATCTTGATGATGTATGTATTTTTTTATTTTATTGGAAGATAACTACGGTGGTTTTTGGAGATTTAACAGTATTTTGATGGCATTTTCTATGGTGTTTTCATGTTCAACATAATTACCTTACTATGTGGATTCAATCATGACTCCTATTTGAGAACATGAATTAATAGATTCATGTTGTTTGAATTTCATGAAATATATTATAAAATGGGTCTATAAATATTAGTAGTTACCTTATATTAATGATTCTTTGTGGATTTTGTATATGATTGGAAGTTGGTTGTGAAAGTAATTTTTTTTATGATTTTCAAATTTTTATTTTAAATATCTTATATTTGGATTTATAAAAACTAATTGATTAATAGTTTTCAATTAATAAAAGGTTTACATGAAATGGAATCAAATGAATTATATGAAAATATTTTTGAATATAAGGGTTGTGTGAATTCACGATTTTGATGTGAACCCGAATAAGGGGCAAGTATCATTGGTGTTAAAAAAATGTGACTCTTTAATGAAGTTTTGGATTCATTGGGTTACAATTATATTTGAATCATTCTATATACATAGTAGGCATATAATTATATTCTATTGAGTATGGAACTTTTACATGAGTATTCATGTGTGGGTGTGATTTTGAAATCGGGAATGGGTATTCCAAAATGGAAAGTGAAATGGTTTAATGTATTTTTTAGATTATTATAAAAAATTTAATTGGTTTTCAAAAAAGAATTTCTTCGAATCTGTGTGATTTTTTAATAAATTGTTGAATTGTTTAAAATTGATTTTTATAAATTGTTTTATATAAATGTGATAACATGTTATATTCTAGTGGCATGTATAGAGAAATAATTTGGTGAATGTCTTATGAGTTTCATTACTCACCTGATCTATGAAACTCTTGTTTTTTTAAATATCATTTATTGACATATACAGAATGTTAATGTATCTTAAGTCCATAAAAATACATCGTTATACATGGGATTTTTTGTGGAGTAGGGGCATGAATCATGTTTTTAGCTTTGTATTTACCAATGGTGTCATTTAGATTCAATGGGATTGTATTTTAATATTTAGTTTGATACTAGTAGAACAATAATATTGAACTATGTAGTATATTTTTTTGATATTAATGATATTACTTAAAGTTTTTTTAATTTTTTATCATTCATTATCTAGTAGTATTTTTTAATTTCTATGTATGTTTGGGTTTTTTTAATTATAAATTGTAAAATTGTTCCAAAATTATATTGAATCACATGGAATTTATTCCATGCCATAGGGAAATTGGTGATGTCACATAAGGCCAATTATAATTTCTAAATCCAATGATGAAAATGATGAGGGGTATGATGTTACATGTGGTATCAACTTATTTGGTCCTTGACATTCAAGAAAAATTGTTCTTGGTCAGTACTTGATTTGGATGTTATATATACCCTTCATGGAGTTGAAATTCATTCTGGTCGATTTATTGAATTAACATATTAGAAATGAGTATGATTGCTAATATTTAAAATATTGACCATTTAAATATGTGGAAATCCTTTTTATGATGAACATCAAGTTACTAGGGGTTTGTGAACATAAGTATTTTGGAGTCACTTATATGAATTAAAATATCATTTTCATGGGTTTAGCTAATGAGAGGAGTATGACATGAATATTAGAAATAATATTCCACATGGAGTGTATATTTCATTTTTTTCAATGATTTATCATTTATATAAATGTTTATTTATTAGAAAATTGTAAATTTATAATTAATATTATGTATTTTTAAAAAATAAGGACAGTGGAATTTTTTAAATGATATGAATTTCAAAATATTGTGGAATTTTTAAAAAATCGTTGAACATAGAGAATTTTGAATTTTGGAATGAAATGATATTAAATTTGTGATGTGGTAGAATTTGAAATTTTTGATCCATCAATTTATTGATTGTGAGACATATTGAATTTGTTTCATGTATAAAAAATGGAACCTTATAGGCATCAGAGAAACAATCCAGTGGAAGATACTGAGAATGTTGTTTCACCTTAGCCAGAGGTGAACCAACTCTGGTTCTGTGTATAGTCCAAGAGTTTCAGGCTGTGGATTAAGCGAATAAGGGGATGAGCCATATAAAGTGGATAATTACATCATGTCTCAGATGTAGAATCAACCCATTGTTCATGGAGAATCGAAACTAGTGAAGGAAGTGGTATGAATGAATAAGGTGAGTCATTCTTATACATCCTTAAAACAATAGTCGAGTTGAATATAAATATGATGACATATATACTGGAGGATATTTCTCAATAAATGATAGGATTCAGTTGTTTTAGTTAAATTAAACTATGGTTTATCATTGGAATATTTTGAATAGTTTTTTAAAAAACATTTCAATCCACAATTGTTTAGTATTTCAAAAAGGGCATAATTATTCATCAGGAAGAAAAGGGGCCTCAATGTGAATGATTCATTAGTATCATTATGAATTTATTCTATTTTCACCATAATTTTCATCTTGTTCATCATTGAAGTTTCTTATTTTTGTAATCATGGATGATGTAGGGGATTATCTAGAATATTATTGTTCTTTGTATGAAATACAATACAAAGATGTTCTATATATAAATGGTGGAAAATTTAACATCTCATGAGCAAGGGTGGATAAAAAATATTTATACTTATTTCAAAAATAGTGTTCTATATTTCTAGGACAATGAATAATATCCACATGTTTTTCTATGGTAGTGTATTCGATCAGAACCAGACAACTAAATCAGTAAATCTTCCTTCAATACTCAAGAGAGAAGCTAGATAATTCTAATGTGGTTCTTAGGGACACATGAATTTGGAGAGTAGGTAAAACGTAGAGAAATTAACAATTTTAATCATATGTGAGAATATATTACACTATTGTCACAATAATCTTTGTCTGGGTGTTCAGGATAGTTCTCATGTATTACAGATGTGGTATGCATTAACGGTATGTGGGTATTAAAATTCCTCCCATCAGTGGGATCATGTTATCCATTGTGATTCAATTAATACCATGTCTTGTCAAAATGGGTATTTTCAATAAATAAATATTGTAATGTTCTTAGAGAAAGAAATATATAGAGATGAGAAGGTTATTATTGATGATCAGTTTGTACTACCATTCGTGTGAGGAATGATTCTTTAAAATTATGACCATATACTAGATTTTGTTTTTTGTATGGCTGAATCTTATTTGATTATTTCTTCTCAAAAAAAATGATTTCATAGTTATAAATGTTTAAATGATCTCATATCTGTTATGATTGAAAACACCTCTTGGTCAAAGTGATTGATGATCCTTTCTATTTAGAGAATGTTATAAAATTATTGATGTATTTGAACAAATATATAACTTCATTATGCATCACATGGATGCTTATGATATAATACAAGGTCTGTATTGGATGAAAAAATTAAACACCCAAGATGACTGTTATACTCTTTTGGTCAGTTTGATGACTGAAGATAGTGCCAAGAATCACATTAGAGAATATTGAAATGTTAAGGATGTTGTGTTGGATTTTTTTCCTAGCATTTAGAAAAATCTCATAATAGTTATAAGATTTGAATTTTGAATATACTGATGAGATAAATATGATAGATTTACAATGGTCATTACCAGTTTATGGATGTTTTTCCAATATAATTCTCAGGGCCTCCCCACAAAATTGAAGATGAGTTTATGACTGAACTCTATCTGAGGAACAATACTATTTCACTTCCATCATATTATATGTAACCAATAAAATTAAGGGAACTGAAAGTGTAGTTATATGTAATGAAAAGATGGTTAATTCAACCTATAATATCTCCATTTGATGCAACAGTCATTTTTTCCAAAGTAATGATGTAACCTTTCAGTTCCATATTGATTATGCTAATATTATGTGTAATGAAGAAAAATGCTATAAAAAATCCAAAAATTTATATAATTAATTGTATTATAATATAATATTGTTGTATAAAAAATGATATTATTTGGTTTTATTATATTTTATTTGTTTAACTGTTAAGCATCATTGCCACTGAAAATAATGTATTTGAATAATAATTATATGGTTAATATAAATACATGTATTTAACAAATCTAACAGATACATACAATGTAACTGATGACATAACCAGCATTATGATATACATTAATACTTATTTATGAATGATTAAAAGGATTATAACAACTCATGGATTTTTCCTTGATCAATACCATGATGAGATATAATATCCTAGCATGAGGGATTTTTTTTGAGAAGTTTATGTTCAAAGAGATAAAGACGTAGTGCTTGTATATCGAACCAACCCATGAATGTCCCACCACCACACATCATAAAATCAAGGAATTTTCAATTATATTTATGTAATATTTATTAATTTCATAGAAATATGAACATGTAAAATAATTTTATATAAGAATGAGTATATTTTCATCCTATAATTGTTAATATTGAAATGATTTGTAATTTAAATTCAATATAAATATAAAATATCTTGTTAATATTCAAAATAAATTAAATCATTATTTTGATGATTTATTTTATTTTTTTTATTAAAATATTTTTTAATATTATTACTAAAAAATTTTAATTAAATATAATTGATCATATATTTTTTTTAAAGTATAATGTATCTTTATAAATGGTTTCAAAACTATTATTTTATTAAAAACCTAGTACATCTTAACAAATTATTATCCTTATTTAAAATCTGAAAAATAACATATATATATATATAATTATTTTTATAAAAGTCATAATATTTTTAAATAAAAAGATCTAAATTATCCAAAAGTTAATTATTCATAATTTTCTTAGACAATCATATTTTCACGTAAAAATTAAATACCGTATCAATAAAAATTGACTATTATGAATTCATAATTACCAGAATGTGATGTGATAAATATTATAATGTGTATCCATGAAAAAATGTATTCATTACATTTAAAATGAACATATATAACATTTATTTTCTTAATTTTATACAGCCTTTATGAATCATTCATAAACCATTAATATATTTTAATGGTTTAAAACGATTTCATTATGATTATCAATCTCTACCACATAAGAAAAGGGGTTATTTTAGAATATTTGGACCTCAGACATATATATAATTTAGAAAAAAATCCATTTGTTAGAAACCATTGGGAGAAAAAATTATATGTATTATGGTTTTGGTTATTTTATTATGTAGTGTCCTAAACATACATTATAACTAAATCCCCATCTTTTCCAATATAAACCAATTTTATGAATTTTTATTCTATGATGTTATTTTTCCAAAATTTCACATTGATTTTCCATGACGAATAAATGTAGTTGTGAACACAATACCCATTTCTTATCAAGGGAATTCTGCATTATATACATAATATTATTTTAGTTGGGGCATAAATTTTTTATATCACCCTACATGGTCATGGATTAAAATATGATAATTAATGAATCAATGTTTAATAGTCTATGTAGTACTCTAAAGCACTAGAATAAAATTAATGTAATGGGTTTTCTGGAAATTATATAGAACTCCAATACATTGGGTAATGATTACTCTCTTGATACAACATGTTTGGAGTTAGAGTGAACCTGATACATTTATAGGAAATTTTAGATCTTGTCTTCATGGTTGTTATACATGAACAATGATTATGATTTTGTGTGTTATTTTTTTAAACATTTTCCATGTTATAATTATCATTATTTAGCATTTATCATGGTTCACGTTTCTAAATCATAATCAATTTTTCCCCATTGATATGCCTATTTTTTATGATGTATCTTCTTATTTATTTGTTTCCCATAATAGGCTTTATAGATCAATAAATTCATATGTATATAAACAAGTTATCCCATGAAATTTTTGTTATGAAGGAAAATATGTTCAAGATAAAGTGTTTTTCAATAATGATGTCATTTTACTTATTTCAAATTGTTATGTAATGTATCTTGTATTCTAACATAGTATATTTATCGATCTTCTAGGATGTATTTGTTTTATCCTTATGTAATAAATCATGTATTGCTGTGAAATAATGATAAGGGTTATTGTAGTTGGTATGTAATTATTATGTTAAGAATATTTTGAATTATATTTGAAAAACACTTTTAAAATCATTTGAGATAATAATATGTATATGAAAACCTACATAAATTTTTATTTAATTTATTTATTAGATTATCATGAATATAAATCTATGTATGTATACTACAAGTGGAAATGGGTTTCTCACATATGTACCAAGGGGTAACAACTCTATCAAGGTGCACTAGGCATGATACAATTAACATGTACGTTACAACGACCCTTATTGTGCATCAAGTTTGAAACTACCAAAGGATATTATTTGTAAAATCCTTAATCTCATTTTAAACCATAATTTTGGGAATATTAAAATTCCAATAAGCGTATATTTTGGAGAATAGGTCATGGATAATATATATTGAAGAGTATAAATTCTTATGTTAATTAAATACACGTAATATAAAAGATACTCTTTAATATTATTTGATTCACTTTTTTGTATTATAATTTAATAATAATCATCTTTAATTATACTATTATTCTATACAATGACATAAAATTTGAGGATTATAAAAACCAATCAATGGAATGAGATATGTGATGAATTCACCAAAAAGATTCCTAACATAATGGGAGAAAGAATCACAAACAAGGTGATGATACTCTCTCAGCTGACTGATGCCTTTAATAGAAACCAGAATAAAATGAGCACCCAAATCACCTAATGAATGAGCAATCTCAAATTATTTTCTCAATGAAATAAGGCCTTTTACATTAAATAGATCATCTGATCACATTGTCGTGGAACCATGGATAATCTATATTGTGAAGATATTCTCAATCTTTCACTGATTCAAACAAGATATGTCTATAATAATTGTTTGACATATGGAGGGTGAAGTAAATCAGTAATACACACTGATCGAAAATATAAATCTTAATAAAGAGATCAAAGTTATGGGTATGATGGAATTATGGAAAATGTTTTTCAATAAATTCTTTGTATTCAATCTTAATCTCAAAATGGAAATGGATTTTCGTGCCCTCGTGAATAAAGGCAATAAATCTATTAAAGAATATGCAGAATACATGACAAGACATGAATTAAATGACCTCATCTTGGTTTTTTCTCTCGAATAAAAGGTTTTTTGCCTATTTAGTCAGATAAAACATTATATATGAAAATTCCTAGCGATATTGGACATAGATAATTATGTGAAATTTATTAAATGTTCTACTAATGCTATAATAGTGATGAGTGAATATCAGGTATATCATAGGGAAAATAAGTGGAAATATGAGTTTAATATTTTCCGGTTATACGATAAATGAAATTGGTTAAATAAATTGAAACATTTCACTAGTTAAGTATGTGTAATGACGAACCCCCCGAAAATGACTATGGTGGGAAGCAAATGGTTTATTTTAGAGAAACAAGGACAACTACCTAACGATTACATATAACAGAAACCCAATAATATGATGAAGGAAATTAATTATATGATCAACTCATAACACATTGTTCATTTCATACTCGAAAAGTGACTTGGGTACTTTTCAAAAAAATACAATTATATAAGGGTTTTCATAGGAAACCAACAACCTCCATGAAAGTTAGGGTGATCTTTTTTCCATTACCACCACTGATGTGGATCCCAACAATGTAGTGGTGATAGTTATGATAGTAATTTTTTCATGTATATAGATTTAACATTTTTATTTGGGTTCCATTCATTCCTCATATAAATGAATTATTGATTAACTATTCTAGAACCACCACAATGCCTCAAAATAGAGCTATCAGTGAAAACGGTAAATAAGAAAATTATTGCATCCCATGTATATAACTCCTCTTGTATTATGGATTATGGGATGAAGATTATAATAAAATATATTATACTCCCTTTAGAAGAAATTTATGTAATTCTAGGAATGGATTTAATTTAACTCATAATATCCAACATAAATTAACAAGATATGGAAATCATCCTCCTTATCCTGAATCAATCCTCGATTATATACAAGTGAATGGAGGAAAATGAATATTAATTAACACCAAAATCTCATGAATGGGTATATTTTACTTATGAGAAGGATTTTTTAGCTAATATAATTGATTCTAAGGGATAAATAATCCTCAAAACATGCCTAATATAAGATAATACACATATGTGTTTATAAAGTAATGTCTACTCTTCCTCCTATCACAGAGGTAGAATTTTGAATATATCATATCTATGGGGTGTTACCCTTGTCCAGTACATTGAATATAATGGAATTTGTTGAACCTTAAAACATAATTATAAAAATATAAGAGAATATGGATAATGGGTTCATATGTCCATGTTCATTTCCATTGGACTCACTAGGCATCATCTTCATGAAGAAGGATGGGTCAATGAGACATTGAAATGATTATTGTGATCTCAACAAGATCAAGATAACGAAAAAGTATCATCAACCATAGATTGATGACTTATTCAATCAGATATGCAGAAAACAATAAATCACATATGTGGATCTACAAATGGGGTATTTCCATTTTTTGGTGATGAAGAAGGATATTCCCAATACAGCTTTTTATAAAAAGTTATAAACGAAATGTGTTCATAGAAATTCTTTTCTGACTCACCATTGAACAAGAGATCTTCATGGACATGATTAATAGAATCTTTTGGGACAAACTCCACAAATTCATTGTAGTGCTCATAAATAATATCATGTTGTCACTAAAAACAATGTGGATCATATGGAAACTCTAAGAACTATACTAAAAACCTCAAGAAAATAGAAGCCCAATAACAAGTACAAATTTTTTTTGTTCTGGTCGAAGGAATTCTCATTCATTGATAACATAATAATAGGATATGGGATATATATATATATATATATGCTCTACAAGCTAACTCAGAAGGTAGTTATGTTTTCATGGAATGTATAATGTGAATTGTTATTCAAGGATCTAATAATTAGTCCTATCACTATCCCTATTCTCACACTACCCACATGTGAAGAAATTTTCATAGTATTTAAAGATCCATAGAAGAAGGGATATGGTTGTGTGTTAATGCATATTGAAAATATCATATCCTATGCTTCATGGTAGATAAATGATCATGAAAAGACATACCTAACGCATGATACAATGTTGGATGTAGGGTTATTCAGTATGAAAGTATTAATGGATCATATCATTGGTGATATGTTTGAAATATATATCGAAAATAAAGGACCCATGTTTATATTTACATATGAAGAGATGTAAATTTGTCAAAAATTATTTTTAGGGATGGTCAAGGACTATTACTACTAAATTGACTACTATTCTAAGAAACTAAATAATGTTATAGATGTACTATGAAGAAATGATCAGACAATTTTATCATATTTTAGAATTGATAATGATAAGATCATCTTAGACTAGACTAGGATAGAAATGTCAATAAAAAATAAAAGAACATCACCAATCCTTTCACAAATAAAATCTAAAGATTCTCATTTATAAATCATAATGGATTGTCAAATAGATGATGTGTCAATTAAGTAGGTACTAGAAACTATAATAAAATGGAAATAATTATAGATTAATTTTAGTAAAGAATGTTTTCTATGATTTTGGTCATCATTATGTACCCTCTAATATCTAGTATAGAATGTTCTATTAGCTGATCCACATAACTCAATATTGTCCATCCACCTAGTACAAAAAATATATTTCGTTATCTATGTGAACACTATTGGTGGGAAAATATAAAGTATGAGATCACATCGTAAAAATAATTACGTTCTATATGTATGTAAGTGAAAGTCGAAAATAAAAAATACAATGTGATGATGAAAACATTACACATATATACATGGAAATGGGAAAACATAACCATGGGAATTGTCACAAGTATTATAAAGATATAAAGTGGGAATAATGATAAATGGTTTGTCATGGATTATATTAAAAATACTACAAACTTAATTATGATTCAATAATATTTCCCACTAAATCCACATGCTTAGATATGCATCATAGAAGTGGCAAGGCTGCATGGAGTACCACAATCGATTGTTTATGATCATGTTCAAATATTCAAATCCACGTTTTGGAAAATGTATTTATATTTTTATATGCACTATGGTGAAAGTGAGTATGGAAATCCTTCTAAGAGAAGTTTTTAATCATAGTCTACTATTTAAGAAATGAATGAAATGTTGACAGAATGTTATATTTACTTCAAATGATAACAGGACCATCATCTACCACTGGTTGATTTCACATAAAAAATAAAATTCTCATCAAGCATCCAAATATATCCATATGAATCTATTAATGGGTAGATTTAATGAAAACCTTCATGATGGGATGATATTAGGGACTGAAAACTTCTGAGTTTTGAAATGGTTAAGGAAATGGTGGAAATAGATAAGATCATTCAGAAACACATCAAGGATGCTCAGAATAGATAAGAGAGTTTTCTCAACAATCATGGACAAGACAAAGAGTTTTATGTTAGAGGAATGGTATTCATCTATATATCTCCATGAAAAAGTGATGATATTTTTGAAGGAGGAAATTAAGTGCCCAATATACTTCATCCCCTTTGACAACAATGATCGTATCATAGTACTAGCCAACCTCCTAGATATTACATAGAACATATCTCATGATCATGATGTATTACATATATCCTTATAGATTATATACATTCCAAACCCCTCACAAGTACATAAATAGAGGTGGTGCCATAAGATAATGATCATTCTTATGAGGAACATCTGGAATAAAAATTATAAACATAGAGTTTAAAATATATGAAAAAAAGTAAATGCACCATGTTAAAAGGATATAGAGAAACTAATACTTTGAATAAGTAATATGGGTATGAGGTTAGGTGATTAAAAACTGTAACCATAATCCTTTTAGTGTCTGAAATGATGATTTATTAGTTTACATATCTTGAGGGTGAATATTGTGACAACCAAAACAGTTATAAAAAATCCCTATTTTTGATGTATTTGATACTATTAATATATAATACAATTATAGAAAACATGTCGGTATTTTTTAATATATCCTATTATAATTAAAATTAATAATAATTACCATTGATAATATATTCTTTTATCATTTTACCTATGATTAGATTAAATATAGTTTTGTTGTAAATCAAATTAACAATGAGGAACGAAATGGTGGCCTGAAAAATTAGTATTGTACCCTTTGAAGACGATTTATATGTTCTTTTGAAGGAGATAGAATCTATGTAATTTAAATTGACCATGACCAATCCCAAATTAAACATCATAAGAATGTGTGAAATCGATTATGGGATAAGTTCTTTATCATCATGATCCTGACCGAACAAACGTACAATAAACCACCAAAGAAAAGATCCATCATCACAAACCTTCCCTTTAGGGTATTTTCGGGTGTATTAAAAATATATTTTTAAAGAAAGTAGAAACATTATTATTTAAAAAAAAATTTATAGGGAAATTTATATATTTTCATTCTACTATTGTTATATTATGAATGATTTTTATTTTGATTCAATAAATCACAAATAGTATTTTTGATTGCTATTAAAATTCCATTAATGAATCTATTTTGATGATTTTATGTATCTTTTACAGAAATAATATATTATTATTATTATAAAATAAATTTTATTTACTATATATTATTAGATATTTTTTATGATGTTAAATGTACTTTTTATAGGGTTCAAAAACTATTGTTTTAAAAATCCAAAAAATAAAAAATAAATTATTTTTATTTTTATAAAAATGAAAAAATATATTTATTAAAGTATTAACATAATAGTAATATAATTTTTGTAATCATAATATCATAATTTTTTTATTCTAAACTTTTCTTAATTTTTTGATATAGTTATATATTCATGTAAAAATTAATTTTTGTAAATATTTACTATGTATATTATGACAACATTATTACCCCATAGTTATGTAATAAATTTTATAATTGGTAAAAATGAAAAAATAAATGTCTTACATTTAAAATAAATTTATTATAGGAATATTTTAGAAAATTTATAATTCCCTTATAAATCATCTGAAAACCATTAATATATTATAAGGTTTTCATAGCATTTCGTTAAGAGTTTGACTCATATACACATAAGAAAAGATATTATTTTAAAAGGTTATAGCCCAAGAATTTTGAATTAATTATATTAAATCATATTTTTATAAACCATGGGAACAAATCATAGGATGGATTGTAGATTTGGTTATTTTATTATTTAGAGTCCAAATACTAAAAAATTAAGTAATCCACTTCATTTCAAAAATAAATCCTCTAATGATCCCATTTTGATTCACTAAAAAAACATGTAGAACGTACACACTCTACTCTCTACCATCCAAAGTCCTCCCAAGGCACCCCAAGATCTCGTGAAATCATTTCCAATATTTTAGAGTCACACACTAAAGTATGGATTCATCTCTATTTTCCACTAGATTCACGTTTCTTATCTACCATATGTCTTTTACCTTAAATTCCTTATGTTTGGATATGTTATTACATATCTACCTTAATATCCCAATGATATAAAAATTATTAGTCATCCATTTCCCTCTCATGAACCCGTGATATTAATTTTATGAGACGTTGTTATGATGTCAGAAAAATACCATGATATTCCAGGCTAAAATAATGGAGTAGTGAATACCATAACCATTTCCTATCATGGATATTAACCAATATAAAAGTATACCACACTTAATTGTGACATAACTAAATATATTACACGCTCTATAACCATTTATTAAAACCTAATGATGAATTAATCAATGTTCTATGGTCTATTTGGAAAACATAATAATAATATTGAAATGAAAGTGATGGGTGTGCTCAAAATTAAGTGCATTGAGTAATTACTAGTCTCATGATACAAAGGGTGATCTTGATTCCTTTAATGTACTTCTTCCAACATGATATCTTGGAATTTATCCTTCACATATGTTTATTACACTTTTTTTAAGTGGTTTCCACATTTCTCATGTTAGAATTTACATGCAATATCATGTCTCATTGTTCATGATTATGATTCCTCCTCTTTTTATTCCCAATATATATTCTTATTTCCTATTATGTATCAAATTATTCCATTTTTATTCCTTTTATGGGATTTATATCCCACCCCATATTTATATATGTTCTCAGGTTATCCCATAATGTTTAAATTATGAAGGAAAATGTGTTCATGTTATGGTGGTTTTCAATATAGATTATTTTCCCCTTATTTCACGTAGTTATGTAATGTACCTTATTTAAAATGAATCTTGACATCTCAATCCTTAAGGTAGTAATAAATTTTAACATATCTACTAAATCTTGTATCAATGTGAAATAGAGAGTTGTGTTTTTATATTAACCATGATACGATAAAAATACATTTCCACATCAATTCACTAATGATCTGTTTGATCAATTTATTGGATATGATTTCTTAAATTATTTGTATATAGAAATATGATAACACTAATAATGGTATTTAAAATATGTTACACAGATGATATATTTTGAGTAAATATAGCCTTAATGATGATGTAGTAATGTCTTTCGGTCATATGAATGAACCAATGACATTAATGGAATTGTTGAATTAGATGTTTTCAGAGATATATATATAATTTTATAGTGGTGTTTTTAGATGAAATATTTGGGTATTAATGGAAAAGGTAAGATAATGGGAAACACTTGGGTATAGTTTCTTGAATCTTGTAGGATCATCGTCACTATGACAAACTATCAAAGTTTTGCTTTCATATATATGAATAATTTTTATCTAGACATATAATATATGAAAATGTTGTTTCTATGGACAAATAGATGATATAAAAAATTATCCCATGTTATCCCCAAAAACATTACTTTTAGATATAATGTTTCTTTAGCCTAGCTGGTTATTACCAATTCTTTTTTCATTATTTTTCATTATTTTTCTCACATATGACTGATTTGAAAACAAATAATGTTCGATTCCAACAGAATAATGAGTGTTAAAATTCATTTAATGAGTTTAAGTTTCATCTTACATTGTCACCAAACATGATTATCCTAGAATCAAGACAAGTTTTCATGGTGTTCTCTGATGTTTCGAGATCTATGATAGGGTGTCTTCTCAAGCAGGGAGACCATGATGTTGATTTTGGCTAATGGTTGTTTGGTGATCCTTAGGAGAATTACCAAACGCATGATTTAGAATTTTCTACCATAGTCCATGAATTAATGAAATAGATTCATTACCTCATTAAAGAGTTATTCATAGCATTGATTGATCAGGAATCTGTGAAAAATTATTTATCCCAAATGGATTTGAACCTAACCTAAATAAGATATACAGATTATCTCCAAAAAACATATATTTGAATTAATGTATATGCCATAAAAGAGAAATTTAGTGGAGGATGAAATAATCCCATATTAATATACTCAGTAGAAAATTGATGTATATCCATGATGTGAAGTGATTGGAATGTATAGTCCAAGGTGAATTTGTTGTTTTCTTTTCAATTTCTTTTGTTCATTATTTGGCTGACACTGTAAGGAGGCATAAAAAACTGATTCTAAATGAATTTCTAGGAGGTAAAAACACAATGGTGTGAATAACATTGTGTTATTGAGGCTATAAAAATGTTCATTTAGGGGTTATTGAGAATTTATTGTCATACATATGGCTTGTCAGGACCAAATTCTTCATTATTATCTCACATCGGTATGGGATGTTCATTTTGTATTTTGATGATGTATAAGGCATGGAAATCAAAATTTCTGTAGTTCAATTGGGAAAAAATATGGATAAAATTATTTCAAGGAACATTTGTAGTCTTCAATTTAAGGCCCAACATTAGTGACCAGCTAGTATGTTTTAGTGTTTATCATTTATAGGTTATAATTGTGGAAAATATCCCGGGATTTTTTTATTGGTATTCCAAGAATGGTTTGGAAACAAAATTATATATTGGTGATAAAGAGGCAATGTATACTTTTTTTCATTGTATCAGACATATATATGAATTTTATATCTCATTTTTGTAAATAATTAATGAAATACCTTGGGAATATGTTGAAAATGAATATGGTATATAATCCATAGATGGAACAAAAATTTGTATTGATGATAAATATGTTCAAAGAAATGTTGTAGGCATGTTTAATGGATTCTAGTGTCTAATGGTGAAAATATAATTATGGGAGTTTTTATATAGAAATAGTTACAAAAAAAATGATACATATGGACCCTTTTGAATCATTGTATGAGATTACATATCATTAACAACTTTTTGGGGTTCAAAAAGATGAGAAATCCTTGGATAGACCAATCCCTCCCAAATAAAAAATTTAGATGATTTATATGATCATAAAATAGATAGAGATTGATTAGATTCATTTGAAATCATTTATGGATCATCGTTATTGGATATTGTCATTTTAGGTGAGTGATCATATGTATTTGGGGATGTATTTAATGTTTAGACATCCTCATTTTGGAATTAATTTCATGTTATCTTCTCAATACAAATTCCCTTTTGAGATACATGAATTGGATAGTGAGGTGGCATATCATTTTAATTTCCTCCCATGTTTTAGTTCATTGTATATTGTTTCTCATGTATCTCAAGTGAAAGAACTTCTAACTGATACTAACCATTCTATTCAATTTTATCATGTTGTCCTAGAGATATATGATTTCGTGGTTCCTATAGAATTACATATTGTGGATAAGAAATAGAGAGTCTATATTGAAAAATGTGTCAGCCTATTAATGGTTTTGTAGATACCTGGTTGGATTTTGGAAGAGACATAGAAACATGAGAAAGAAAAGCCTGAGAAATGTCTATAACTATTTCAATGAAAAGACTGTTTTCAACAATCTATTGATGAAAACAAATTGTTGCGGAGAATGTATCACCCCTTGTATTATGTAAGTAAAACATTAATTTTGAATTCTATGTATTTATTGTTTTTGGATGGAGTTTGGGTGTTATTGATAGATTTTTGAAATGTTTTTGGGACATTTATAAATGTTGGATATTTTAAAATTGATTTTCATAACTATTAAAATCCAATATAAAATTGTACATGTTGTAACTTGGGATTTTTTGTACGCACACGGTTGATCAAATAGTTATCCAAACAATGAGACCATCATGGAGTAACAATGAAAAGTGCGAAAGAGATATTTTAAACATTTGGGTCATGGGATTCTTAATTAGGGAAGGTTCTAATTATGGAATTATCGGGAACATATTTAGTGCAATGTTTTCATAACCGTGTGAATAACTATGCACTGGTTAAATTTTAGATCCTAAAATTATGTTTCTGGATCATGTGACTTATATGGCTTCCATTTTTCCTTCATTTAGTCCCTAACTGAAGATTTATTTTATCCAAATTCTATGTAAGGTTTCCACATCGCACCTGAAGTGATACATAGTCTTTTTCTAAATGTGTTGAAACCAGATTTCCATTGATGTATTTGTTTTTGTTAATTTTTTAGAGTTTTTCTTATATCTAATATCCTCTTCACACATGAAATTAATTATATACAATGTTTGGGATATATCTATTGTTTTTTAGAGAATAATGATGATTATTTGTTCTGTAGATTCTAGGGGAAGAGATCAATGGTGGGTTTTATAGATATTTAACTCAATTCTGCTGGCCATATGAGGAAGATATCATTTTATTCATAATTACCATGACTGGAGGCTTTAGTCTCGATTTTTCTTTTTTAGTAAATAATGTTATTTTTTTTATTGTTTGTATTGAAATATATTTTTCATAAATGGGTTTTAATATCATTTTATAAACCTTATATAGTGATTGTTTATGGATTTGTGGATTTTTTTAATTGGTTGTGAAAAGTGACTTTTTTTCTGCATTTCAAAATGTTCATTAAAAATTATCGATTTTTTGAATTAATGAAAAATAATTTTGAATTGAATTTATTAATGAAACTAATTTATCGATATTTATTATATTTATTTATTTGAAAAGGTTTCAGTATACATGGGTTGTGTAGGTTCATGCTGTTGACGTGACCCTTATTAACGAGCATATAGTATTGGGGTGAAAAGGGACCCGACATAGAGTAAAGGGTTTGTTTATTTGGGGATCAATGTTAATAGACACAGTGGTAAATTAGTTGATACATGGGAAATTCCCAATGAGTTTTGTCAAATTGATGACATGGTTTTTCGGAAAAATGATTACATTTTCTAAGGGTGTAGTATGAGTGGTAACAAGAATGTAAATCTATGAAGAGCAATGCCTAAATTAAGGTCTTCCTTATGAACATAAGGATTGGAATTTTTTATTCAACAAGAGTTTTCAATTGAGAAAGTGTTGATTTGATTCAGGTTGCGTTTTCCTTTGTTTTGAGGCCATTATATTGTTTAAGAAAAATTGAATATTTTGTATATAGATCAACAACATTTAATGAAAAAAAAGTTTCTTAGACAATTAAAATATGATATAATTATAGGTCAATGAGTAGAAATCCCATTGGGATAATTTTAATTACTCAGGATGTACCAAATTTTGTATTTATTTTACCAAAATAAATAAATTTGTAAACTTAATTTCATTACATTTTTAGTTGTCACTAAACCACACACTTACAAAAACCTCTTTCTTAATTAACAGAATATTTATAATTGTAAATAAATATATTAAGGTTAGAATAATATTTAAATCAATGAAAAAAATATATTTATGAATAACATAATATACAATGGAATATAATTAAAATTCCAAAATAAATTAAATTAAAAAAATTCAATTTAATGTAGAGAATTCTCATTAATTAATAAATTTTAGAATTTAAGGCATAAATGAAGTGGAACTCCTTTATCTCATCTAATCAGTATGGATTACAACCCTATATGAAATCAGGGGTCATTGAAGTAGAAAAGGAAAATACCATGAAGCAGTTCAACAAATTCACTGAGGATAAGGATCTCTTCCTTGGTGGTATTTTTCTTCACTTTTTTTCACTGGATGAGATGGTTATTTATTTAGTGAAAATGGATGGAATAGGTTCTCTCCATTAAATAGTGAATGGGGATCACCTACCCACACATTGTTTCCATGAATACCATGTTTGGAGGTGTGGAAGTTAAAATCCATCATTGTGGTTCGCTCCTTCTGAAGAGAGAGCACCAATGGTTTCTGGTGTTTGGGGTCGTGTTGTTGTGTTCCATGTGGTAGAGGATCATTTTTTCATGTATGGAACCCAGGATGAATGGGGTCGATGTAGGGAGGTGGTTCGTGGGAGATAGAATCTTGTGCAGGTTGTAATGGTGCGGCATTTTTTTCCAGAACTAACATGATTGTGGCGACGTTGGATTACAAAAATGTAGTGCATGGTGATGAGGACAACGTGAAAAGAGGTGGTCGGTGGGACATGTGGAAGTGGAGCTCTGGAGTTCTTGTCAAGTCAAGGTGTGTATCATCGGCAGATCAGTGTCCTGCAGCATATCTGGTGGTGCCTGGATGCATTCATCCATGCCATGTCGAGATGGGGGGTGTCCAGTGCGATGTGTGGTTGACATGTAGTCGGTGGGTGCAACATCAGTGATGGAGAATTCATTTTTAATCTGTCGCATTGGGGGAATCATATGACCTGAGGATGGAGAGGTGTCCCAGACAATGTATTTTGGTAGTCTTAGTGGTGGGGGAGATAGATCAAAGGTGGATGAGGTGTGGGATTAGAATACCATGGTGGTTGAAGGCAGATAATGGAGGCATGGAAGAGGAGATACCTTCCCACATAAAAACTGTGGGACAAGATCCTCTCACATATTATCCTGGACATGAGAGCTCGATGAATACTTATTCTGGGGTAAGCTCCTAGGACACCACACACACAATCATGTGGGCCACTACACACACAAATCGTGAAATTAATTTGGACAACCTCTTTGGACACTGGGTTTCCTCACAAATAGCCTAACCGATCGGGTGCAAGGTGTAGTAGCTACCCATAGGGGTTTACCATCTATGGGAATGTGTAAAGGGGTGATGATCTGTGATGTTGTTGGTCATTGTGGGACGTCATAGGCTGGTGTGGCTGGCCAACCCACCTAGTGAGGGCTCGCTAAGGGGCGTACTAGCCTATTTTAAGGCTTTCTTGGGTTAACCTGATATTTTTATTGAAAATAAAAAGGTAGAGTTAGAATATATAATAAAAAAATAAATAAAACCATCATAATTTCATTAATGATTTATAAATAGAAATCACCTTAGTTTTTTACACATTCAAATAAATTTACAGTTTACCATCAAATTTACATATAAATCAATAAAATTTTCAAAATCATGGACTCTAACATTGAAAACATTAATAATAGATAAATTTTTGTTAAAAAATATGTACATTAATTTTCTATAAAAAATACCCCAACACATAATCCATGATTTTCCTCAAGAAAAAAAATCACAACATGGAATATTATAGATAACTAATGCTATGAATATTTATATTACAATGTAATATAATATAAAATTTATCAATATAAAATAAAAAATTTAAATTCAACATAATATATCAATTCAATTTCAAATTTATCAATGAAATAGATAATTCTTGTATTTTATTTTTTCCCCATTGAATATTGATGGAAATCCTCCATTCATTCATTCAAACTCGTCAATTAACTATTATAAAACGTGAAAATCATGATATCCATCATTATTCAATATTGTATCCCATCACTCATGATAAAATTAAACTAGAGTTATGCTCATATAATTAGAACATGATCTTTATCCATATGCATGTAACAGAACTACTCTATTTCCTTTGTGAAGACAAAAAATATAAACTAAAGTGATTTAATTAATGTAATTATTGATTTGAGTCTTCTGGTTTGTAAGGTTTGATGTTTAAAAATAAAATTGAGGTTGATATTTAACACCTAAATAATAAATACTTATTTTTAATGTAAAAATTTTACTTTCATTCTCCCCCTCAAATTGAATAATCTCCGAACATTCCCCAAAATAAAAAAGTAATCATCATGATCAGTGTATTCCTGATTTGTAACCACTATTTATTTTTTACCTTTTTAATATATTATCTATATAAATGAACAATTATTTATTTTTACTTTTTCAACAGTTATTAATTAGAATAAACCTCACATATACCACCTAACCTCTTATGAAAAAAATAATAAGTATAGAAATGGTACTTTTTGGATTACAAAATTATCATAAAAATCAAACATTTTTGTACTTTTTTCCATTTTAATTTATTATATTCAAGAGGGGAAAAATAAATTATAATTAATTATTCTTAATCCTTTTATAATTCCAAAAAAATAACCCCTCTACATATTACATACATTGTAAATCGTCTAATTTAACATGATTCACTTTTTCCCAACACTTAAAAATTAATATATAGTGAAATTAGTATGAGTATGGTAGCAATAGATAATAATGGATTGAAACTTCGACCATCCCTAAAATGTTTATTATTTGTCTATATGAGATATTGACTAATTGATTTTAATGGGGTATTATAATGATTAATGTATTTTTAAAGGATTCCTTAATCATTTTAAATGTTCTTGTGCATAATCATAGCTTAGAAAAAATCAAATTCATTTCTAGTATGACTCATGTCCTGAGATTAGTCTAGAAATATGGTAAATAATGCAATGGGAATTAAATGGTATATAACTCCTCCCAGGAATTAGTCATATGATTAGGGAAAATCACTCTAGGAATGATTAAGAATAACAAATGAAATCACATAAATGTTAGGAATTCAAACCAGGAAAAATTATTATGACATTTCATTTACATGAATCTATTAATTTCATAAAATTATGAGTCTTCAGTTTAATATCCCTTACTCACATTAATAATATAATTATTTAATTTTCTAATTTAATTTGTGTAAATTTGAAATATAATTCATTAAATCAGAGGATTTAGTAGAAAATCATTTCTCTTAGATAAGTGATGTAAATAATAAATCATGTGTGTGATTGAGATTTTTTATTTAAGGTTCAAAACATATTTTGGAGAAACTGTAGGGATACTAAATGATAATCATAGAAATATAACTCCACATTAAATTTGTGTTTTTTTATTCTCCTACATACTCACGTGCCTCCGTTATGGTTTCTTTATATGAAAGTTGTTAAAATAATAAAAACCACTTATACTATTGTAGGTACTATTCAATTATCGCTCCTAATGGTGATGTTAGAGGAAATAAAGTCCTAAATCTGATGAATATAGTGAAATTAGGTTTTCATAAAAAAATTATCATTGGATAATATAGTTTTCTTGACCTTACACTATCATATGAAATTAATAGATGTGTTAGAAAATTTTGAGCCCATCCCCTTTTTCTTGAGGAGAACATCCATGGAACTACTTCAGCCTTTTCTCATTGACAGTTATTCGGTTTAAACCATTCTTCATGACATGAATTTAACGAAAAGGATATAAATTATTAACAATAAATGGTACTTACCACCTTGAACGATAATTACATAGCCTTAAATTCGGTCTCTAATTGAAGAGTAGAACATGTTCATTTAGTTCAATGGTCTTTGGTTGAATCAATTATTCATGTTCCACCCCTATTCTTTCTTTTTAAATTCCTGATTTTTTTTTAAAAATCGTTTCATTTTATTTAGATAACATAACCTATGTATTATCGATTTTTATAGAACTCTCTGAATCCAAATTTACCTTTTACATGTCTATACATGATTTGTTATAAACTTCCACTATTAGGTTAAACAATTCCCATAAATCAACTTATATTGGGTCATACCAATGGATAACATGTATACACTCTAAAAATCCCACAAAGTGTCTTCAATCATCTAGAAGCAATATTTTTGGATCATTTGTATTAAATATTTTATTGGATCACTACCTTCTCTATGAGATATTTCAATTATAGAATGGAAGTTTTATGGGGTTTTTTGAGTGAACTACATTGAAGTTCGTTATTGTTCTACCAAGATCCATTGTCATGGTTTCTTCATGAATATTATTTATGACTGTTGTATTTTTTTAGGAATGCTATTCCAAAAATTATGGGATAAAATCCATTGTTTATTGTATTCCTCCATGGTTAGTAAATAATAGTCAATTGGGAAAAAAAGTCATTCAATACCCAAAAAAAATTTCTACAACCCCAGCTAGAAGAACAGTTGATTGGTTTGATAATTGGACATCAACTCTTTTGGGATTCAGTACCGAATTTTCAATTATAAATTGATAGAGTTTTACATAACATAAATGGATACACTGAAATCACAAATATAATTTTACAATTATAATGAACCAATAGTGCATGGAATAGAAAATTTTCGTAGAACGTGGAATACATTGGTTAATGGTGGGGTGGCCATGACTGAGGTAATCATTCCAAAGAATATTCTTTTATCTCCCTCCCACATATTTCACTTAGTTCATATTTTATTGACAATGTTTTCATATTTTTGGTTTTTTTGAATTTCCGTTAGTTTTGTAATAATGATTTTAACTTTCTATAAGGTTTTTTGGATCACTTTTTGATGATTCTCTTCTTCAATATTGATGATTTTGCCAATGAAGGAAGAAAGGGTAGCCCGTTTCCACTTTTCTTCTATTGTTCCATATGTAATTGTGATTCTATATTCTTATTGGGCAGGTTGATTTTTTCTACTAAAATATTTCTAATTATCCAATATTCTTGGATCATGTATTGGAAACTAATTTCTGCTTTGAGTTGTGATTGAACTGGAATTCTCGATTGGATTTGGAACTATTTGTGATGGGAATATCCCTTTATTTGTGTCATCGACCCCACATTGTTATATATTTATTTGTCCAAATTTATCACTATTTTCATTATATCTTAATCTTAATTTCATTATAGCTCTTCGGAGAACCTGTTGAGGGCTATTCATAATTCATTATCTAGAATGGTTTTGGTTGAAAGGTTTTTTATTTATGGAAGGGATGATTGTAAGATAATTTGAATGGTTCGAGGTTATAAATTTTTTACTGAAAAGGTGTCGTAGCGTTGTTTGGTTAACCATGGATCACTATGGGGAATTCCTAACACTCAATTGTTGACTATATGAAAATATTATTTGTTGAAATTTACCAGGGAAAATTTTTATAGCTGGTATCATATAACATTGATCAATGACATGATTGGGTGATGAACAGTATCCAAAAACCTGTATTGGATATTGTGTATCATTTACCTTATTAATATTTATTTTTCACATAATGAATATCAATTGTTTAAGATGTTTTGTTATGTGATTTGATGAGTCAAAAGTTTATACTTGATGTATACCTCTTTTATAAGAACTACATTTCGTAAATTTTTTAGAATTATGGGAACTCTTCTCAATTAGACTCTGTAAATCTATGGGTAATTTTTCAATTAAATCATCTTCACTAGATTCATCCAAATTATTTGTATCATTTTCTAGTAATCCTTACTAAAAGAAGACTATGAAGTGGTTCTCTATTAATGTTTAACAAAGTAAATTGGAACTATACTTCTTGACAAGTACGTTATACTTGTAATGAGTCTAACTAGTATCTTGTCATATGGAATGTATCACCTTCATATTTTTATTCATCTAGAGGATTCAAATAAACTATTCATGAAAATATGTCTGAGGAAATCACATTAATGTATCACAACAATTTCAATGGTAAAACCCCTCTTTTTAGTTTCTACCTCATGTGAAAATGGGAATGCATTCGACTTGTCATTTATCTCTTCAACTCCACTAAATTTTAAACATATATTAAAATAACCAAATTATAAAATATATTGGTTGGGATGCTCAACTACAAGGCCATGAAAGTTAGGTAGCATAAGAATCACGTTAACTTGTAACTCAAAATAATTTTTTTAGAATCGTTAATCTATTTGTTAGTTAATAATATTTGGGGTACAGAGGTTTGTATGGTTTTTTGTGGGTCTTGTTTTTTATTGGTGGTTCTTATTAGAGACATAACTCATATAAACTCAATTATTTAAACTTGTTTTCAAATAAAAATTCCTAATAATTTATAAAAATTTTATTTTTATATTAGGTGTAAAATTGAATAAATCTACCTAAGAATACCTAGTAATGTACATTTATATTTAAATTTACTCCCCAAAAATTACGATAGTTTTGACATATAATTGTTTTGAGATGTTTTAAAAATGATTAAATTTTCTAAGGGCATAGTATTAGTTGTTAAAATAAGGTCCATATCCTATGAGTAATGTTAAAATTATGGTTTCATGTAAAAATATCAAGATTTAATGATTTTAAAAAACAACATATTTCAATTGAGAGAGGATTGATTGTATTTATAAAGAGTTCTCTTTTTTGTGAGTCCCTCATAGTTTTTGAGAAAAATTGAATCATTTGGTTTTAGATAATAACAATATAATGATGATTCTTTATCTATTAATAGTTGATTTAATTACATTTAAATGTTTAGAAATGACAATTGGATACTTTTAATTACATAGGATTTACAAATTATGGTATTCATTTTCCTTAAATATTCAAATTTTTCCCCTTAATTTCATCAGGTGTTTTAGTAATCACTAAACCACTAATTTACATGATCTTCTTTATTAATTGAAATATTTTAATAAAAATGAATAAATAATGTAAGGGTTGAATAATATTTAAATATTTATAATTTAAAATTTACATAAAAATTTTAAATACAATCTCATTGAATTTGAATTTTAAAATAAATATTATTAAAAACTATTTTATTTAATGTATAGTTTTATTTTATGTTAAAAACATTCATATTATAATGAATCACAAATGAGGACCACCTTCACTCTATCAAATCACTATGGATTCAACCCCTTTATTCAATAATGGATTATTGATTCAAAAAATAAAAAACACATGAAATAATTGATGAAATTCACAAAGGATGATGATATAAAACATGGTGGTGGCATTACTCCATTATTCACCATATGATTGGGATTTTTATTTTATTTCATTAGAGTAATAGGACCACTCAATTAATATGTTAATAGAGATCAGTACCCCTCCCTTTTCCTCTTATTAAATAATGTATAGAGGGCATGAAATTAAAATCACTCTCCATAGTTCACTCTTTATAAGTAAAAAATACCCACAATTTTAGGTTTTCAGGGGCTCCATGGATGATTTCAACCTGATGAAGGAACCTATGTGAAGGAATTATACCATGGAGGTATAGTTTCCACAAAGGGAGGAGGTCAGTTGGAAGCATCAGGGTGCACAGGTGGTAACGTTGGTACCTTAGTGGCCCATGTGAATGTGAGGGTGGTGACAAGAGATGGAGATAGGAGTCGTGGCTAGTGAAAAGGATGAAGTGTTGAGAGTCATTAAATGGAATGAGCGGAGGTAGCACATGTGTGTGCCTATATGTACAAGGAGTGGTGTGGAGGCAGAGTAGTGGCCGATGGGGATTTTGGCCCAGGCATTGACTATATTCATGCAGCCAGACTGCATCATGGTTGATGGGTGGGCATGCCTCCAGTACCACGAGTGGTAGACATGAGGACCTTGTCATGGGAATAGAATATGGGGACATCATCCTTCATCCTAAATATTGGATGGGGGAAGATATTTTTGTGGAGTTTGCAAAAAAGCTGATGGCGGAGACGTGGCCGATGTGGTGTCTGGGGGTGATTAAGGCGAAGGGGGAGCTAGAGTGTAGAAAAAAGAGGTGAATCATTGGTGGACCACATCAGACCATGTCCATGCACCATGAAACTATGTTAGAGATCGCATACCATATCAGATACATGTGATGATGGCCCCTCCATTATTACCGTAGATGTGGGATCTCCAGGCATGCCCACTCTATGGTGGGCTCCAAGGAAACCACAAACACAAAATCATGTGGCCTGTTAAACATGTGTCCCACATATGCCCTTCGAACCCCCTTTATCACTATGGGGATTTATCACCCACAACACATGTTACCATTTACGCTATTTAGTTTCTCTACATGTAGGGTTTCACCGCATGCGATCATTTTCATAGATGTTATTCATCATGCCAATAATGGCCCATGCGAGCCCTCCTCAGATGGTGTTGTTGGCTGGCCGAGATCATGTGGACAGGGTAATAGCCTCATTTACTAATTTTAATGATTTAATGTGATATTAAAATGTTTTTACACCAAATTATAGGGAATAATTAGAAAATATATTTTTTAGAAGAAGAAAATACCCCTCTAATTTTCATAAATAAATTTAAAACACCAAACACCATACATTTTTTAACAATTTAAATCCCTTGTCTTCCTTAATAAATATCAATAAATTTGTAATAAAATGAAGTTCATGTAATATAACATTGAACACATAAATAAAACATAAATTTTTTTATTATACATGCACATAAAATATCACATTCATATATAGAATTGTCATTAGAGCATGCATGTGTCGGTGCATTTGTGAATCAGGGAACATATACACAAAAAATAAATGTGAAATGGTTTAAAGTATTATTTTGACAGGTTTTATTATAATATTCGATTTTTATAGAAAAATAATTTGGTATGAAACTGTTTCTATTTTTTATTGATTACTAAAATATTTAAAATAGTTTTAAAATAAAACAATTTAAATAAATGTGATAACATGTTCTATCCAACTGGCCTGATTAGAGAATAAATTTGGGAAAATTTTCATGAATTTCATTAATCGACACTTCATTATAACATTAATTCTTTTCATATATAGTTTTTTGGGACATAGGAAAAGATAAAGTATCACACTTTTTCAGTGGTTCTTCATGACACTTGTGATGTTTTTTGGAGTCGCAACATTGATAATGTTGGGGGATGTGTATATATATTTCATGTCATTGTGTTTTTTTCTTCAAATGTTTACATTGATTTTATTAACCTATTAATGTTGTACCCAATTATAGTTGGTTTTTTCATTAATTATATTTCCATGATTTTTTTAAAAAAAATTATCATGCACCATGTATTGTTTTTTATGGTGTGTTTTTTTGGATGTTTTATTTCTAAAACATCAATTCATCACCCAATTGTATTTAAGACCATGTCATTTACTGCAAAACGTTGGTTCCATGGGGATTTCACTCATTACCATGTAAGAATTACTCATCATCTCATGCCAATGAGAAGTTGATAGATGTTAAAAAATATGTGTGGGAGCAAGAACGACCATGTAGGGTGACAATTTAGGAAAAACAACCAAAACTAAATGACGGAGAATGTGATAAAAAAATAGATGGTGTGAACAATTAGATGTTGTGGTACACTTCATAGGGAAGGCAGTACAATGGTAGTATTATGAATTATAGGTCAAAAACATTGAAGAAGGAATGAATGTACACTATTTCTCACATATAGAGGGACATTTTTTTGAAAAATCTAAATTTCTACAAGAATTATGGAGGTTCTCCCTAGGTGGTAAAAGAGTGTAAGAAAACAGATCTTATTTTCGGCAATGCCTTTCTTTTTCTTGAGTTTTTAAGAAAAATGAAGGTTCTGAAAATTTTGGAAGTAAACGCCGTGTACTTTCTGAGTACACACCATGTACTCTTTTCCCGCTCGAATCCATGTGCTAGTCTTGTCCATGCCACACACACGGTGAGTAGGGGTGATGTGGGGGCCATTTTTAGCGGAGTATGGAAATACCTAGTACACCCCGTGTACTCTCAAAGAACACGCCGTGTACATTCGTTTTTTTAATAAATGAGCCACGGTCGCGGCTTAACCCTAAAAACACCTTCTTCTCCAGGTTTTACCCGTCCGAGCGACCCGTTCCTCTGGACCATTGACGAGGTCCCACCTCTTCTTCCGTTCTCCAATTCTATCATGTTCATTTGCGTTGGAATCACCCCGGTTAGCTCTTCCTTCTGCTTGAGCCTCGTTTTCGGATTCTACTACTCGTGTGTGATATCTGTGGTTGAGAGTTTTAGACGTTTTTGCAGATCTACCCCGTTCTAGGCAAATTCACGGGCTGAGTCTCATGTATATAGATCTTTTATGATTGATGTAGGTGGTTTGTTCCTTACCTTTAGGAGTCTTTTAGTTTTTATATGCAAATTCTACCGATACCCGTGAACGGGGTATCAGGTGTTTACCATTTTTCCATTGTTGTTTTCCTGCCATGACTAAATGATTTTAAGAGGTAATTTAACCTTTTTGTGGATAATTTTTGAGCTTGGAGGTGTTTTTACCATTCTTTGTTCCGTTTACGGACATCGGGTCTCGTTAGACATTGGTTGTTGTTCCTGTTTTCCATGCCTGACTATTATTGGTTGGAGTGTTTGTTGTGACATGCTTTTTGCCTTGTAGATAGATATCCAAGTAGCTCTATAGGTGTACATTGGTTCTCCAAGTAGCTCTATAAGTGTACTTTGTCCTTATAGCATTTTTATGCACTGACTGGTATGAGGCTGAGAGAACGTGGTGATATTGACTATTCGGGGTAGACTGAGTGGGCTTCCTCAGAGATTCTTACCTTTTTTGAATCTGTTTCAGATCCTTCCAAGGGTACAGGAGGGTAGAACGAGTGAGCTTCCTCAGAGAGTCTTGGATTTTATAGACTACAGGAGGGTAGACCGGGTGAGCTTTTTTAGAGAGTCTTACCTTGTTTGAATCTCTTTCAGATCCTTCCCAGGCTAGAGGAGGAATTGACTGAGTGAGCTTCCTCAGAGTGTCTATGGTATACCTGATGCTATAGGAGGAATTGACCGTGATATCTTCCTCAGAGAGTCTCTAGACCTTGGGGATAAGGGGGCTATACCTTGTTATCTTCCTCAAAAGAGTCCCTGACCACCCTAGACTATGGGGGTAATTTACCGAGCATGCTTCCCCAGAGAGTCTGATAAATTTCGTATTACCAAGCCTGAGGGGTTAGGCTATGTGCACTACCCAGAGGGTTGTGGTACATCTTGGATAGGACCGTAGGGAATGGATGCGAGTACTCCCCATAGGGTTCCTGTTGTTATATTTTTCTATCACTTTGTTGGCTGCTCTTCTATATTACTGCCTTGTTGTTTTCTGTTACTGCCAATTGATTGTTGCTTACCGTTACTGCCTACTGCTTGTTGTTGCTGTTTACCGCTTATTGAATATTTACCATCCATATACTCATTGAATGTTAGGCACAGATATTTGGGTGATTTCCTACTAGGATTGTATCTCACAGCCTGTTTGGGACATCCTTTTGGTCCCAAGCAGACTATGTTGCTGCAGGTATAGAAAAGGGAAAGCGCCCTTTTACTTCAAGTACCAGAGTTTCTTTAGAGCTGGAGATCATGGGACTGGGCTTTGGCTCAAGATGCTGTTGGAGTAGCTGGTTACATTTGTTCAATTGGTTTCAGTTGTATTCAGCATGTTGATTTGTTTACTTCTATCCATGGATACTAGTATCGTACTACATCATCATTTTATATCAGAATTTGCTTCTATTTTTAGCACAGCTGGTGTATGATGTTTACTACTTCCGCTATTGACTTGTTTTCTTCCGCTATATACTTTCCAAATGAGGGCATAGTTTCCCCACTGACTCAGCAAGGCCCTCACTGCTAGTCGGCATCCTCTGGCATTTGAAAAAATGCGCCTGAGGTCATGTGGCAAACCAGGTATGGGGCACTAGTAGAGGGGATCCAGATCCGGGTCATTATAAAGTGGTATCGGAGGAGTTAGTTTCTCTTGGTTTACTGTTTGAAGACTTTATCCAGGGATATGATGGATTTGATACTTGGTATTAAGCTGTGCTTGGGAGTAGCTAACTCGTTTCTAGGGAAAAGCCATAATACCTCATAAATTTCAGTTTTTTAGGTTTCGAGATTTTACGGTTGATATGATTTCACCTAGAGTGATTCACATGATTGTGTTGTTATTTTTTTGACTATTGGAGTTATATTTCTGTCGCAACCCGATGAGATGAGGGTGTGCCATCTCATGCATCATATATGGACTTGTAGAAATAACATGCCATGCATTCTTTTCATGTCATCTAGGATGCGTTAGCGATTGCATGCTATTGTGATAGATTTGGTGTACATTATGCATGTTGTTGTGATAGATGCTTGATCGAATTTTTGCTGTTGTGTTAGATAACTGTTTGTTGTGTTCTTCGCTTAAAAATAATGCCAAAAAATTATTTTTGAGGTGTTATGGGCCTTCATTAATAGGAATTTGGTGGATCATGATTCTATTATCTCTTTTATATGAATGTAAGAGATGCCAAACATTGATTCGTGAGGAGTATGGCCCCCAAAAAATCGGAATTTGGCACCACTTTTCCACGTTCTTGGTGTTTTTAGAAATTCTGTGCAGTTTCAGAGCTACTGCCCAGAAAAACCCAGAATACACGGTGTGTACTTTTGGGGAACACGCTGTGTAGTTTTCATGTCGTTTTACTGACCGTGTGAGCAGAAGCACGATGTCATGAGATAACATTAGAACACACTGTGTGCATTAGATACACACCGTGTAGTCTTTTCTAGGTACCCGGCTGTGTCACGAACAACACGAATCAGCATGACCTTCTCTTAGACACTCCATGTTGCTAGTAGAGCATGCTGTGTAGACTTTCTTAGGTACTCGGTCGTGTCACGAACAACACGGGACGGTGTCACCTTCACCTATACATGCCGTGTCTGTTCGGAACATGCCGTGGAAAGGTCATTCATGTAAGACTACTGTGTATCTAACAAAACAGGCCACTGAGCCCTTGTCTAGTACACACTGTGTCCCTAGGGAACACGCCGTGTACTCTAAAGATAGTTTGAACCATTTTGGTTAACTGTGTAAGGAGACTCGGGCATGGGTTTTGAGTTTAAGTACACGCCGTGTTCTGGGACAACACGCCGTGTAGTTTTGGGTGTTACAAGACCAGTTGGACTAGAATGCCCGCCATGTTAATTGCTTAAGGAGACATGCCGTGTAGTGTTTATACACGCCGGGTAGTTGGGTCTTGTATGCTTTTGTGTTTTCTTTCCCATGTTCTTATTTTGTTCTCTTTTGTTCTTATCCTTGTTTTCCTGATCTATGGTGTGATATTGATCTTTCAAAGTTATGCCTCTGAGACATCCTCCAGTCGTACGTCTATTGTCAGGCAGTGAGCAAACGCCAGATATGGCTGATTAGGGTCTTCCTGTAGATCCTCCTATTTTTTCAGCCTTGGCACCAGAAGATACCCCATTGCAGGCGCCGATGCGCAGTTCAGGGAAGACTTCCTTAGGATGATGCAGACCTTTCAGGGATCGACGCTTTCTACCCCATCGATGGCTGAGTTGACGCGGGTCTTCAAGTAGCAGCATCCTTTTACTAATTCAGGTGATGGAGGGCCCCATGCTGCAGAGTCTTGAATAGAGGCCACGTTGACCATCTTTGACCACCTAGAGATCTCTCCGGAGAAATGGGTAAAGCTGTCTACTTATATGCTCCGGAACACCGCCAAGGGGTGGTGGGAGGTGATCTCACGGTCGGGGCATCACCAGGATATGTCCTGGGATGAGTTCGGCCGCACCTTCTATGACTACTTTTATCCAGAGACACTGAGGGCCGATCGAGCCCGGGAGTTTATGAGTCTACAGCTGGGTACTCTCTCTGTTATGGAGTACTCGTCTCACTTCACAGAGCTACAACGTTTCACACCGATCCCATCCGGTGATGAGTTGTTTTTGGCTAGGATGTTTGAGGACGGTCTCAGGAAGGAGATCCATTCCCATGCGAATATCTTCTAGTTGACTTATATCTCCTCCATCGTCAACCTGACGCTGATCACTGAGTGCAATCTAAGGGAATATAGAGTAGTGATCCAAGGTGGTTCGATGTTTAGGGTGAGTGTTCCTCCTACAGATAGTAGGAAGCATCACAAAGAGTCTTCTCAAGGAGATCGGGGTACACGAGGTGTATCTTCTGGAAGTTAGGTTTTATTCTACCAATGCGGTAAAAGTGGGCATACTAGGCCTCAATGCTAGAGGGATCCGATGGAGTGCCGGTCTTGCGGAAATATGGGCCTTCGTCAGTGATTCTGTCAGATCATTTCACCTTCAGCTGCTGGAAGGGGTTCCTCTATAACCCTGCATTCTAGAGATTATTTTCCAGTTTCCCACCAGTTTGGGAACTGGAGTTCTTCCGGCCGTTCGGGCCGAGGTGGAGGTCACGGCCGTGGTGGTCAGTCACCGGGTCAGCAGCGACATCAGGGTGGATCAGCTCAGAGTGGTCAGCCAGGGGCGGAGGACCGCAGTGCATGCCAGTATTTTTCCATGTAGCAGACCCTTCAAGAGAAGGATACCGATCCGTCTACAGGTTTAGATACCATCTTAGTAGCCTCAGTTTTATCTTCACCTATTTTCGATACTGGTGCTATGTATAGATTTATCTCTGTTGTTGTCATAGAGAGCATTGGGATCAGAATCATTTCTTCTTCCGCTTTGTTGACACTCGACACAACTTTGGGGACGAGGACATCTAATGTACGCCAGTGCAGAGAGTTCCCTCTCAAGGATGGACGGTATCATTTCTTATGGGATCTCTATGTCCTAGAGATGATAAGCTATGGTGTCATCATTGGCATGGACTGGTTACATCATTTCCAGGAATTCTTCGACTGTTATCGTCGTAGGGTGAGTTTCTTTTCACCATAGGGTGAGTCTTTCCTTCATAGAGGCAAATAGGATGTTCATGCGAGTCGGGAAGGACTCTAGCGTCGTGGGCTAGGACGGGTGACATCCCAGATTGCTGGTCATTATCTAGACGATTAGGGGACTCAATAGTTAGACATTTCTCCAGTGGTGGATCATTTCAGGGATGTCTTTCCAGAAGACATTTTAGGTTTACCACTAGATAGTGAGGTAGGATTTTCGATTGAGCTCTTGCCAGGAGCGGTACCAATTTTAATTCCTCACTACAGGATGGACACACCTGAGTTGCAGGCGCTTAAGAAGCAATCGTAGGATTTACATGAAAAGGGTTTCATCCAACCTAGCACATCTCCTTGGGGTTCTATTGTCTTGTTTGTGAAAAAAGGAAGATGGTACCCTTTGGCATTTTGTGTATTATCGGAAGCTGAACCAATTTACGGTCAAGAACTAATATCCCTTGCCGAGGATCGATGACCTTTTTGATCAGCTTCGAGGATCCCGGGTGCTCTCGATGATCGACTTCAGGTTCGGTTATCATCAGTTGCACGTTCTACAGTCAGATATACCTCTGACGGCATTCAGGAGCAGGTATGGTCTTTACGAGTATATGTATATGTCGTTCGGTCTCAGGAACGCGCCTACAGTTTTAATGGTACTGATGAACCTTGTGTTCCATCCTTACTTGGATTCCATCGTCGTGGTCTTCATGGATGATATCTTGGTGTACTCTCACACTCGATGCGACCATGCCACACATCTTGTGATCATTTTGAGTACATTGATAGAGCATCGGCATTATGCCAAACTATCGAAGTGCCTCTTCTGGATGGACCAGATTCAAATCATGGGTCACGTCATCTCGGAGGCAGAAGTACTAGTGGGCCCAAAGAATGTGAGAGATGTAGTTTCATGGGAGCAGTCGAATAATGTGTTTGAGGTACAAAGTTTCCTAGGGCTGGCTAGATAATACAGACTCTTCATTCATGACTTTTCTCATCTTGTCGCACCCTTGATAGGCCTGGCCAAGAAGGGGGTGAAGTTTTCATGGTCAGATTCTTGTGAGTCTGCCTTTCAATAGCTGAATGGGAGGTTGACGTTAGCGTCGATACTAGTCTTTCCAGAGCCAGGCAAGAGCTACACCGTTAACTTTGATGCTTCAGGTATCTGTCTGGGAGCTGTGCTTATCCAGGGAGATGGATTTGTTGCATATGGGTCTCCGAAGTTGAGGTCACATGAGAGGAAATACCCTACGCACGATCTAGAGTTGGCAGCTATTGTTCATGCCCTAAGTTGTTGGAGACATTACCTTCTGGGAGAGAACGTTATGGTTTTTATCAACCACAAAAGTCTCAAGTATATCTTCACTCAGCATGATCTGAATTTGAGACAGCGCAGGTGGGTCAAGTAAATTCAGTCCTTTGATTTTGATCTTGCCTATACGCCGGGAAATGGAAACACAGTAGCTGATTCTTTGAGCATGAGAACTCATGTTCAGGTAGTTCAAGAGGCTAGCAGTGAGTGGCATCTTATGGTTCTGTTCTCTGAGATGCATCTGGAGTTGCACGACAGGAAGGGGAAGACTTTCCTTTCATCTGTGGCTATTACCTCTACACTTCTTGATCGGGTGTAAATGAGGCATCTATCATACTCAGAGGCCTTGGACTTACAAGAGAGTCTGTCAGGAGGAGACCCTCTTCCTGGGTGGATAGTGAACGATGATGAGATCTTTCATTTCTAGGGATGTGTATGGGTGCCAGCAGACATACACGAAGAGATGATGCAGGATTTTCATTCCTCTGTTTGGGTAGTTCATCCTGGGGTCACCAAGATGTATCGGGACCGTCGTCATTAGTATTGGTGGCCAGGAATGAAGAGATATGTTGCTGGATTTGTCTTGAGATGTTCTACGTGTCAACAGGTGAAAGCAGAGCATCAGCGACCTGTGGGGATTTTATAGTAGTTAACCATTCCGGAATTCAAGTGGAACAATGTTGCGATGGACTTCATGACCAGTTTGCCGAGGTCACCTCAAGGAAACGATGTTGTTTGGGTTGTCATCGATAGGCTCACGAAGGTTTCTCACTTCTTGCCGATCAAGGTGACCTTCAGTATCGATGATATGGGACGAACTTACATCCAAGAGATCGTTCGTCTGCATGGAGTTCAACACTCCATCATTTCAGACAGGTATGAGAACTTAAATTCTTGGTTCTGGCATGGACTTCAGAAGCCCTTAGGTACACAGGTACTTTTGAGTACAACATACCATCCCCAGACTGATGGCCAGTCCGAGTGCATGATCTAGGTGCTTGAGGATATGCTCCGAGCATGCATTCTAGACCTTGGTGGTTCATGGGAGAATCATATTCCTATGATGGAGTTCTCCTACAACAACAGTTTTCAGGCGACCAATCAGATGGAACCTTATGAGGCTTTTTACTATAGGCAATTCCAATCACGCTTATGCTTGCTGGATGCAGGAGAGGCAGCATTTCTAAGAGCTCATCTATTTCAGGAGACTTCAGAGGAGATAGAGTTGATTCAGAAGAGGATGGCTACATCATAGTCTCGACAGAAGTCTTATGTCGATCATCGGAGACGACCTATGGAGTTCAAGGTCTGAGATCAAGTTTTCCTGCGTGTCCCATCGAGGTTGGGACACAAGAGAAATCATAGACAGGGTATGCTTTCACCGCAGTACGCCGGGCCATTTGAGGTGTTAGAGAGAGTTGGGCCGGTTTCCTATCGGTTGGAGCTACCTCAGAGGTACCAGACTATGCATGGCGTCTTTCATGTCTCTCAGATCCGACGTTACTTTTTAGACCCTTCTCATTTCTTTCAGCCCGAGGAGGATGAGCTTGATGTGGATGCTTCATTTGGGGAGCATTTTATCCGGATTATCGATCGCAGTACAAAGGTTTTCCGAGGCCGGTCTGTTCCCCTGGTACGGGTGCTATGGTAGCACGGGTGAGTACAAGACGAGATCTAGGAGAGGGAGGTCGATGTACGATCGCAGTGGCCGGAGCTGTTCGGGGTTTCTTCTCCTTTGCCTCATTAGGGAAATTCAGGGACAGATTTCTTTAAGGGGGGAAGTTTGTAAGAACCCGGATCTTCTTTTCAGGTATGCCTTTCTTTTTCTGAACATTTTAAGAAAAATGAAGGTTCTAGAAATTTTGGAAGTACATGAGGTGTACATTCTGTGTACACAATGTGTACTCTTTTATCGCTCGAAGATGTGTGCTGGCCATATCCGGGCCACACACATGGTGTGTTGGGGTGACGTGGGGGCTACATTTAGCAGAGTACGGAACTACCTAGATATACCGTGTACTCTTAAAGTACATGTCGTTTACATTCTTTTTTTACTAAATGAGATGGGGTCGCGGCTTAACCCCAAAAACACCTTCTACTCTAGGTATCACCTATCCGAGAAACCTGTATGTCATGACATTCAACGAGCTCCCACCTCTTCATCCGTTCTCTGATTCGAGAACGATCGGTTGCGTTGGAATCGCCCCGGTAAACTCTTCCGTTTGCATGAGCCTCATTTTTGGATTCTCCTTCTCGTGTGAGATATCTGTGGTTGAGAATTTTAGACATTTTTGCATATCTACTCTATTCTAGACCGATTCACAGGCCGAGGCTCACATATATCGATCTCCTAGGATCGAGGTAGGTGGTTTGTGCCTTACCTTTAATAATCTATGAGATTTTATGTGCAAATTCTTCTGATACCCGTGAATGGGGTATCGCGTGTTTACAATTTTTCCCTTGTTGTTTTACTTTCATTCTTAAATGCTTGTGTAGAGGTAATTTAACCTTGTTTTTGGATTATTGTTGTTCTTTGAGGTGTTTCTCCAATGCTTTTTTCTGTTTACGACCTACGGTTCTCGTTAGCCATTGGCTGTTGTGACTGTTTTCCATGCCTGACAATTATTGGTTGTTGTGTTTCTCGTGACATGCTGTTGCCTTGTAGATTGATAGACATGTAGATATATAGGTGTACTTTTGTTATCCAAGTAGCTCTATAGGTGTACTTTGGTCATATAGCATTCTTATGCACAGACATGCACGAGGTTGAGAGAACCTAGTGCTAATGACTATACGGGTTAGACCGAGTGAGATTCCCGAGAGTCTTAGATATTATAGACTATAGGGGATGACTGAGTGATCTCCTAGAGAGTCTTGGATTTTATAGACAACAAGAGGGTAGACAGAGTGAGCTTCCTCAGAGTGTCTTACCTTGTTTGAATCTCTTTCAAAACCTTCCCAGGCTAGAGGAGGAATTGAACGAGTGAGCTTCCTCAGAGAGTATGCCGTATAGCTGAGGCTATAGAGGAACTTACATTGATAACTTCTTCATAGAGTCTCTAGACCTTGGGGATAAGAGGTTTAGTCCACGTGATCTTCCTCAAGAGAGTCCCAGAACAACCTAGACTATGAGAGGAATTTACCAAGTGTGCTTCCCCAGAGAGTCTGATAAATTTTTTCTGACCAAGCCAGAGAGGTTAGGCTGAGTGCACTGCCCAGAGGGTTTTGGTGCATCTTGGATAGGACGGGAGGGAATGGATACAAGTACTTCCAATAGGGTTCCTGTTGTTATATTTTGATAGCACATTGTTGGATTCTCTTGTATATCACTGCCTTGCTGTTTACTATTACTTCTTATTGTTTGCTGCTTACTGTTACATTCTACTGCTTGCTCTTGTTGTTTACTACTTATTTCATATTTACCTCCCATATACTCACTGACTGTTTTTCATAGATCTTTGGGTGATTCCTACTGAGATTGTATCTCAAACCCTGTTTGGGCCATGCTATTGGGCCCAAGCAGACTATGTTCCTGCTGGTATATATTAGGGCAAGCACCCTTCTACTTCAGGTACCTGAGTTTATATGGAGTTGGAGAGCATGGGACCGGGCATTGGCTCACAATTCTGTTTGAGTTTCTGTTTACTTTTGTTTATTTGGTTTCAGTTGTATTCACCATGTTGATTTGTTTACTGCTTTCCATGGATACTTGTATCGTACTACATAATCAATTTATATTAGACTTTCCTTCTATTTTTGGCAAAGTTGTTGTATGTTGTTTACTGCTTCCTCTATTGACTTGTTTTCTTCCACTGTATACTTTCCAAATGAGGGAATTGTTTCCCCACTGACACACCAAGTCCCTTGATGCTAGTCAGCAGCCTCTGTCAATTGGGGAAATGGACCCGATGTCATGTGGAGAACCGGGTACGGGGCACCGGTGGAGGGGCTCTGGATCTGTGTCGTTACAATGAGTTCAGTGGATACATCATTGCTAAACACACCAAAATATTGAGCCATAAAAAACATATTTGACTACCTATATAGATTTTATGGATCCCACACCACAATTTCTAGGGACACATTTTATTCCATTGGTGTAGAAGGTATCCATTCCAATTATATTCATTACACAATTGAGGGTAAAAATTTCGAATTACTATATTATTTAAGGATGCCCATTCGTATAAGATACAATTCTATAATGATTTTCTGATGCCACAAATAGTCATGTTCTATTAGTGATAGAATGAAACCATTCATGAAAATATATTGGATTTATTAATGATCTAGTGTATTTTATTTATTGAACTTGACATAGAAAGATGTTCTTGAAATAGTGTAACTAACCATGCCCTGGTGATGTGAAGACCAAACCTTGGATGACAAAACCATTGTGAAGATGTTTCCCAAAGGGGTGTGTTAAACTATATTCTATTATACAACACAACACCCTGGTGTTTTATTGTGTCCACCGTCCTTTATTTTTCAATAGTTACATTGATAAATCCTAGCGTAGTTATGGTTTATTTTAAAATATTATATAAGAAATATATAAATGTAATATTGATGGGTAAAAACCCATACATTATTAAGACGGGAAGATAAATATGTTGATTTTAGAAATGGTTGATTTTTTATAAACATCATACAAATCAAGGAAAACGAAAATAGATATATATTAACATGTCTGTTCATAATGATCAGAATTAATAGAAGAGAAGAATAAGGCTTTACTCTTGTGATGAGAAGGGAGATTGAATATTGTAAAAACCTGAATCTTTTTTTCTACTATGGATCTTGTTTTTTTAGGTGTTTTTGAGAAAAATGAGAGAATATGGAAATTTAAGGAGTACACGTTGAATACATAAGAGTACATGTCGTGAACCTAGTTTCTGCCAGTAGTCGTTTCATGGTCAAGTACATGGCTATGTGAGGTGAACTAGAGACCACCTAAATCGGGGCACAATGAAATCCTATATATTACGTGTATCCTCATGCAACACACAATTTATTCTTATTAATTGTTATATATGGTCAGTGTCATTTCTAATAGATAAAACTATCTTCTTCTAGTGCTATCTTATCCATGAGCGATGGGAATCTCTGAAACTTTTCAAGACACCGATTGGCCCTCTATTATCTAAATCAAACACCATAAATTGCGTTGGAATTACCTCGATGGGTACTTCCTTATTCAAGAGCCTTTCCACTTTTCCCCTCTTTCATCAGTTATCCATGGTTGATTGTTTTTGAAATTTTTAATATCAATGACATTCTATGTTGAATCGATGTTTTAGGCTCCACTATATAGAATTTACAACATCTTGGTAGATGGTATGTGACTTTTCGTTGATTTATTTTAATTATAAATTAAAAAGATCCCCATTCCCTTCTTTATGGTATCGCGTGTTTTAGAAATTTAACTCCATTAATTCCATTAATTATATGATTTCTTGATAATGGGATTTCAATTATTAATGGGGTTTATCACCTTGCAATGGATGTGTTTTCCCATGATTGATTTATTTTGGATGATTGTTTTAGATCTTCCTTTTATTCTACTATGTTTTTCATGATAAGTGTTGTTAGGATAGAGTTGAAATTATATGACATGCTTGTGATATAAATTATAGTAGTTTGGAATATTATTATTTGTGATTTAATTTGGCTTCGTGATATTGTTTGTGAAAAATTCTATTACACATGGTTGTGAGAACATGGTGAGGTCAGACCATATAGGGAATTGACGTTGAGGGATTCCTCATAGTGACTATTATATCTTATCACATTTTGAGACCATCGGGGTGATTCATGTTGAGTGCTCTCTCAGTGTGTATATAGTTTACTACTACAATACCGCATACAGAATTGATGTTGTGTGCTTTCTAATTGAGTGTTTTTAATGATAACAAAGGGGTATACTGTGTGAGCTATCACATGGCTTCGTTATAACATTATTATAAAATGAGAAGTCGAACTAGACGAGTTATTCTATGAGAATATTCTATGAGTAATTCTTGAGATTGATTGGTTGAACTGTAAATAAATATGAATAAAGTTAGTTTGAAAATATATGATTGATTTATTTTGAGTACTTCCTTCTTTAATACATTATTTTTCATATTGTGTGCTATATATAAATTCATTTATAGTTAGGAACAAATATTTGGTTGTTTTCGATTGAGATTCATCTCACACCTGTTTGAGTCATTATTTTGGGTCCAAACAGATTATATTGTTGTAGTTATAAATATGGGTTTACTCCCTTATGCTACAAGTAGTTGATTGATACTGAGATGGAGAGCATGGGGCCAGGATAAGGCTTCTGATGATGCTGGAGTTTATTTTTTGTTACTGTACATGGTTTAGTACTATAATTTCACCATTTACAATTGTTGTGATTCATTAAAATATATTTTTTACATGCATCAGTTATCTATGTTCTCCAGTTGTTAGTAATTTTTAGTCTTCCATTGTTTACTTATTTTATGGTATTACAACATCCACTATGGTATTTTATTGTTATTATGTTGTTTTACACTACCAATGATGTCATTGATTCCACACTATCACACCAATGACCCTCACTGTTATTCGGTAGCCTCTCGCGTTTGGTGGAATGTTCTTGAGGCCATGTAACCAACTAGGTACGAGGATCCTTTGGGTGGCACCTAGAACAAGGATGATACAAAGTTGTATCAAAGAAAATTATTTTCTTCCAAACATTTTGTTTGGATCTTATAGATTCAGATATGTAGAAATAGGTAGTTGGTAAAAAAAATAGTTCATGGGGGTAGACAAAATTTGTCCAACAAAATGCTAATTTACCTTGATTATTTCAGTTTTCAAGTTTTTCAATTATTACAATTGATTCGATTACACCATTGGGAGATTCACATGTTTTATGTAGTTATCATTGATATTATTGACGTTTCATTTCGATTGCTACCAGACTAGATGAGTGCATTCTATCTCACACTTCATATAGTAACTTTCTATATATCACATTTCATTAATTATTATCATTCCATTTAGGGTGCATTACAAATTTCAAGATGTTGTGATATATGATCTGCTAGATATGAATTCTATTGTGATATTTTCCTTGGTATAATATGTACTATTTGATAGGGTATTGAATTTGTGTAAGGTTTGATTTGATTGAACACCAAAATTGGTCCCTAAGGTGTTATAGGCCCCCTTAGATCTGAATTTTGGGGATCATTGAACTATTATACATGACTACAACATGAATATTATTCCATGCATTGATTTTAGGAGAGGATGGGCCCCCAAAGATCATAATTTGGCACATTAATGTATTTTTATTGTTTTTATTGGGTTTCAGAGTAGTTTCAAATTCTTAGTGTGTAGGAAGTCCTAGACTACATGGTATGTAGTGATGAATACATGACATATATTCTTCAATTCAGGAGGGAACAACATTTCAGAAGAAAATTGCATGTACTTTGAGAACACATCATGTATTATTTAATTATGTGACTGATTGAGCGAGCATAAACCCATTGTTTGGAAATCATTGTTGGAACACAACTTTTACCAAAAATAAACTTTGTTTTGTAGAGACCATATATCCAACCATGTGACTATCAACACGGGTCAGTGAAATCATTATAGTACACGCTGTGCCTGGAATAAACCTATTAGGTAGAGTCAACAATGTGAGTAATTACATAGACAATTGAAACTTAAGTGGAACATGAAATGTTTCAGGTAAACACATTGTGTCTTTTTTTCTAGAATAACTATGTGGTTTATCCTTGAAGAGAGACATAGGCAGGAAGAAAGGTTTATATACACGCAATGTCCAAGGAGAACGCACTATGTGTATGGTGTGTCACACAACTAGTGTTTCCAGAAGAACATGCACATGTAATTTCATAAGGTAACATGCCATGTAAGTGTCCTACATGACATGTAACCATTTTTTGAAGACAATTACTTATTTATTTCTCTTGATCCATTCATTAACTTATACGTTTCTGCAATTGAAAATCATAAAAACAAATGTGTGTGATTGAACATTAAGAGTATTGTCACCAATACATCTTCCAACTGTATTCCATATACATGGAAGTAACCAGACACCATACATGGCTAACCAAGGACTACCAGTAGATCCTCCAGTCATGCTTATCATGAAAAAAAACTATTATTACAAATACAGTTGTTGATGCACAATTCCGAGAAGGCTTCCTGAGGATAATTCAGACCTTCTAGAGAGCACAAAATCGTGCCCCGTCTATGTTAGAGTTGATTCAGATTATTTTAAGTAGCGGAATCCTTCCACATTATTATGGGAAGAAGGAACTCAATAAACAGAGTCGTTGTTTAAATTTAGGCTTTCTATCTTCAAGAATCTCATAACATCTCCATAGTGGAGTGTGAAGCTCGGATCTTATATTCCTTGGGATTCCTCAATGATATTGTGGGATGTGATGTCACCAGTGGGATGCCAGATTGTTATGTCTCCAGATGAGTTCCATCATACCTTCAATGACTATTACTACATGAATAACTTGAGGTCCAATCAGTCCAGAGAGTTCATGAGTTTAGAGTAGGTTACTCTCTTAGACATTGAGTATTATTCTCTCTTCATAGAGCTATGGTGTTCCCCACCCATTCTTGGGGTGATGAGTATTTTCTGAAGAGGATGCTTGAGGATGGTATTAGTAATGACATCTGATATTAGTTGAACATCATCAGGTCAAATTCCATATATTCTATACCCAACTAGAAGCTATCACCGACAGCAACATGAGGGATTCTGCAGTTTTGATCCTAGGTGGTTCACCATCCAGAGTTGGTACCCTTCTGTTTTCTGATAGTAAGACCCATCACAGGGAGTCTACACATAGATAATAGAGTAGGCGAGGTACACCATCAGTTACGTAGGTGGTATTCTACGAGTAATTGATGTGAGGTAAAAAGAGGCCACATTGCCCGGGAGACCTACTATAGTGTATATCATGTTGCAATATGGGTCATATTCGGCATTTCATTCGAAATTTCTGACTAGCAACTGGTGATAAGAGATCTTCTATGACTCCACATTCAGTAGAAGGACCAATAGTTTATTCTTTTCTAGGGTTGTAGAGTTATTCTAAACATTCATTAAAAGGAGTGTGTCATGACCATGATAATTAGACTACTGGTTTCTGGTGACAGTAGGGTGGATAAGCTCCGAGATGTTAGGTAGGTTCACAAGGTCATGGTATATGATAGACTTTTGAAGTGGAGTAAACCAAGTAGGAGAAGGATCGTATACCCCATATAGGTAGTTGAACGGTTCTAGTTTCTGAAGTTTTAGATTATAAACATTTTAATACAAGGTATTTCCACAGTTTCATATCTATTTATGTTTTGCAGAGAATGTGGCATTGTATCTTTACTTCTAAGGTTGTTATAATGATAGACGCTAAACTGTGGTATATATTATTTAGATCATAGAATTTCAAAAAGATCTATCATGAGGTTAGTGGGGGGGAAATTCTTAAAGGTCCAATATCTATTTGATCTTATAAGATATGTTTTCTTTCTCAAAATGGATTGTTTATTTCCTTTCTAGGTTGTTTTAGACTAATATCGCAGTATGGTGTGTTTCACGTAACTAGAGTGTGGTTTGATTCATCATACAAAGGAATTGGAAGAGTAGGAAAGTAGGGAGGGACCTGAGATTCATTGGTTTAGAGGAGTTACTACGCAAATTTATAGTTTATATCTAGATGGCCATGGGACATCAACGATGGAATTCCCTCTAGTGTAATGTCATTTCTAGTATGTCATTTATAGGAATTTTTTGGTTTACCTCTGGAGTGAGAGGTATATGATTTTATTAAGCTCATTCTAGGAGAGTAACTGGTTTTGGTTTCTCTATATAGAATCACTACACCATAGTTATATGAGCTCTAGAATCTTATAGAAGAGTTGAAAGGAAAGGGTCTTATCTGACCCAAAACTTCTTCTTTGGGATCGATTGACATGAATACCATCTTGTGAGATTATTTGCCATAAAACAATATCATTAGTTAATATGAAGTGAAATTTCTCAAAATTTAGAATACGGTTACATTTGGAAAACATCTATATGTATAATGAGAATAAATGAAATAAGGATTTAAATTAGTCACTATAAATTGTAAATTTATCCATGAAAACCTCAATGGAATGATTAATGAATTCAAAAATGATTCCCATCATAAACCTCTATAATTTTGAAGTAGAATTGGAAAGGCCAAACGAAATTATTCTATATGAATATTTTATAAAATGGAATGCTAATGTAGTATTTTCATTGTTATGAGGTACAATTGGGATTTGGATGTTGCTGATGCATCCATTTAGAAAAAATATGTGACATTATGGATAATAGTTGCTGAATTTGATCAATGAAATGTTTTAGATAGTGGTATTTCTATGTTTCAACAATAAATTTTCATTGATTGATACACACATGCGATTTATTTATCACTAGATTTATGACAACAGCCCCAGGTTCATTTCTGAAAGTAGTTATCACACACTTTTTTGGTTAGACATGAATTGGGAAAACCAATTCACTATCCCAAATTGGGTATATAATAACAAATTGTCAAATTTTAGTAATATCTTCCAAAACTAATTTATGTTTGAGAATATTGATTCATCTTTTGTGTTTCATGATTGGTTTGTATGATTCATGTAGATTGATTTTATGTATATAAAAAAGGAATCTTGATTCCTTGTATGTAATCTAGGGTCCAACCAAGTGAATATTTGTTTTCCTCTAACATAATAACTAGTTTGGATCCATATTTTCATTAAGGTGAAATAATGATAGTTTTAGGATAAAATAAATCAAGGAAATGGAATGTGTATTTATATTGTTAAGGAAGTGGGTTTTAATCATTTGAATATTATTTTGTTGGATGAAAAATTATGGACATGATAAGTTATTTTAGTGTGTTCTTGTTCATTTTCCTCAATACTATTCAAGGTTGAATATTAGAGATCATAGTTGAGATGGGATTCAAAAAAATTTCAGGATCGTCTTGATTCTTGGTGACTAATAATGAAAGCTCAACATGAAATCCACCAATTATCACTTGGTTAATAATTGTCAAAATTTCACCTGGTACTCCATCATTAGAACAAGATTAACATGATGGAATGTGGATCAATTAACACTAATAAGATTCCATATGAGTATAGATTGAGAAGAAATGTGATCTTCTGATTGGTTTCCCATGGACTGAAAAACATTTAACATGATCAGTTGGTCACCAAATTCCATGTATAAGATGACCATATGGAAATAAATATTAGTTATAGTTGTTAGGAGGAGTGATATTTATATAAATGATTGATATCGAGAAGAGATTATATAACATTCCATGTCAAGGACATAGAAATCTTCTAGGAAGATGAGATCATTATACCAGACAAAGAAATCCTTGATTATTCACCCTAGGACTAGCTATTCATTGGTTAGATAACATGATGACAACACTTATTTCATTTAAAGGGATCTAGAAGAAGGTGAGAGATGATAAAATTGGTTATGAAATTTATCAAGGCTCATATGTCAATGTTTGCATCAGCAACGACGGAACTCCACATTTTTCTTGAATTAATACATTTACATGGGGTTTTCACTTCATGGGAATGTAACGATGGGTCAAATCATTATCGATGGTAATAACATGAATCTTTTGATCTTACAATTCCTTATAAATCATTGCTTAAATTGGTATATTTTTTATTGTATAATGGTTTTAAAATTAATCCTTAATATGTATGAACATGTCATGAATTCCCTTTTATGATCCATAATAAGGAATGGAAATTTATTTTCTAGATCAATATGAAATTTCTATTACATTTCCCTTGTGGTTGGATAACGATTGAGATGGGATTTGGGAATAATTTGTCTATTGATGTAGGAAAAGGTGGGATAAAAGTAAACCAATTTGTGTTTCAATGTTTTTGAGACTCGAATGGGTGATGGTGGAATGTTCATTTATGAATCAAATCCATGTTTTCTTTTAAGATGTGTCTTTTTTGTGATTGGGATTTCATTGATTTTTGTTCTTTTAGAAGTGATTATATTGAGTTGGGAATGAGGTAGGCTCACTGGGAATGTGGAATCTTGGAATAGAAAAAAGAGAATTTTTCATTTTAGGTAGATTAACTAAAATATAATGTTATTGGATGCATCCACTACCATGAGGATATTGTAATTGTTTTTTACCATGAGGGATGATCTATGAGTGATTAGAAATGTTATTAGAATAACTCAATCATGTGTTATAGGTTGAAGATAAAGTGTAAGATTGGGTTTGGATTGAGTTTCAAATGAAATATCCTAATTATTGTGGGTGGTGTTACACTAAATCTATATTGCATTATGTTAGATTAGAAATAAAAAATCAGTTGGACCATCTTGAAGCAATAAAAATGTGTCTTTTCGATGACATGTTGAGCATGAGATTCCACAATTCTTGATAGGTCTATGGAATATATATTTTTGATAAGATAAGTTTGGGGATTTGGAAGCTGCAGCTAGTTGATACACAAGAATGGTAATTTCACACATCCACTCGGTCATCATGTTATGCAGAAACTAGTAGATACACAAGAACAATGATTTCCCACATCCACTCAGTCATCATGTTATGATCTATGTATTGATTCTCTTGGATTTTATTAACATGAAATTGTGCTCAAGGATATAATTTTAGTGCATTTGTTTCCATGATGCATATAATATGATGTGAAACTACATGAGTTTTTTCAATAAGATAAAAACCCTTTACAACATCAATGAAACTTATATGCATTTATAATAATAATTCATTTACGTATTTGATAAAGAGTTGAATCGAGATTTTTCTGTGTGGGAAGGATGTCAGAAGTTTTATGAACCTCCCATAGTACTCATGGAGTGATCATTTGGGTGAATGGATAGATACTAAATAATTCCTTTATGATATAAGAAGTTCAAGGTGTATGAAGTAATTTCTCTATCAAAATTCACATAATGACAATCCATGTGCTTATGGAACTAGGAGGGTGGGAGAAGAGCCCTAACATTGAAGATTCATCTAGGGAGAATGGGAAATATCAATGTTTTAATTTTTTTCATTAGAATCCCATTGAGGATACATAGTAGAGCACACCACAAGGATCTCATTGAGGTAAAGATGCTGATCCTCACAAACTATCCCATTGAAATGTGGTAGAAGATGAATATAACATGATTTGAGTTTGAAATCATCGTCGATTTTAGGATATTGAATATTAATGGGGTGGTAATTAATATCTAATCAAACATGTTATATATGATTTTGTTCCTAGGTAATTACCATATCTTGTAAAATTTTATGTCAAATGAATGGTTATTGATTGCTTTTGTTATCCCTATTGTTCCTCTTAAGTCATAGAAATATTTTCTACGTTTCTAGTTAAAACAAATAAAAAGGATTTTTTTGGGAAGGTGTGGGGTATTAAGAGATGTTTGGAAAAGAGAAGTTTGAAGTTGTTTTATTTTTATTTTTTTAAAATTTTTAGGATTATATTATTATGCAATATTTTTCATTAATTATGTTTACAAAAAACTAATGACAACATGTTGAAAAATCCCCATCCAAGGTGTCATTTTTTTCTAATATATTGTGACCTATCAACCACTCAATGGTCTAGTGCAATAAAAATGTCTATAGAGGTACTCAGGTCGAATCCTAGTCAATACTACTCATTTAAGAGTTGGTTGTTTTTAAATGATTAAAATTTTATTGGGGGGGGGGGGTTCATTGAAGATTATAATTAAATTGATTTGTGGATGATTTTTCATTAACAATATTATTATGAATTTGGTGATATAATTATTCTGGATTTATTTTTTCGATATTTTTGACCTATGATTTATATTCTACTAAATTAACACCCACTTCACAAAATTATTTTGATTGGAATTTCCATGTTTTGAGGCTCCAATATAAAAAAACATAACTAGGGTTCTATTATTAATCCAAACTTATTTAAGGTGGTGTATTTTTGGATCCATTAATATTTGGAATCCACACGCTAAATAAAAAATTTCATCAATCTATGATAAATTACGTTTAACATACACACTATTAACCTTTTAAATATTAATTGAACAAAAGACTTCAATCGCATAACATCTCCATATTACGACACAATCCAATAGTTTATTTACACATACATTGAGATGGTAATTAATATATTTTATGTTGTATATTTTGATGAGTTGAATATATAATCATATATAATAACATTAGTGTTCCGAACACACACACTACCATTAAAGAGAACTCAAATGAACTATTGATTGAATGAGAAAGTGAAATTAAAGATTGGTTTATTAAATTATTTAATAAATATAATGAGCATTATTGTCAATATTTTGAACAGATATGAAAATAAGATATTATGATGAAACATGAATTACTATTTAAACAAAATAACAACAAAACCCCTACCTGATATCAAATGAAAATCAATGAAAAAGAAAATAAAACAATAGTGAGAAGGAAATTTCTCACAAGATATAACATGATTTCAAATGGTCCTCCAAGGCATTTGAAATGGCTCTGCTCATGGAAATGTATCCTCCTCTATTATGAAATTTTGTACTATTATAAGGAGAATAGGAGGATGTATTTATTTCCAAATGTGCTGGACTATTTTCATTACAAATGTTCCCCACATATTTTCTTCAAAATTTGATAATTCATAAAGCTGAATATAGAGAAATATTATTAGTTAATGCTGTATATATAGATTTAGAATTTACACACTTAAAATTTTGTTTCCATCGAATCTTTTTAACTAAATTTGTTTCTATTTTACTTAATAACATTTTTATGACCATTTTTATCAATACTTTTTAGAAGGCCACAATGTGGTTGGGTTTTTGAACATGGTGATTCCCTAAAATTAGAATTTCTTCTAAAAAAATATTTCTCATATATTATATTTTACACCAGATAATTCTTAATCATGTGGTCTAATGGATTGGAATAAATATGAAGAATTGTGGGATGGTAGAAATTCTAGGATAGAATGGTGGCCTGGATTTCAAAACTTTTGTTGAGTGTCTTTTTGGTGGATTTGGAAATTCAAATTGTTAGCCCTGATTATTTTGGAAATTCAAAAATATATTCAGAATTGTAATCAATAGTTTTCTTCATTTTTGAGACCATATATTCAATCATCAGGGTAGGTATAGTTTCTTTGACAGAATCATTATGGCTTACTACATGGACTATTTGACCCATCAAATGGCCGAATTGGCCCGAGAAATAGTTTAGTGATTTGTTGGAAATAAAATTAGGAACACCAAAAAAAGAATATAATATAATTTTATAATTTTTATCAATGATATAATTAAAATAATATACAAACTAGATTCTAAATCAATTAAAATAATAATCATAAATTATATTTCACATGAAAAAATGAATATTTCACATCAATAATGCTATTTTCATTTAAAATAATTAAATTGATTAATTAAAAAGGTTGAAAACATAAATAACATTAACTATAAACAAAAGAGTAATGATTTTTGTCATGGAGTTCCATATTGAGTAATGTGAGTTGTTCATGGGGTTCCACCTCATAGTAATGATGTTGGTGATGGTGGTGCACATCATATTTTGGTATTTTTTGGTTATGGAATTCTAGATTATTGTAATGATTCTCCAAGGTCTAATGAATTATTAAGAAATAATTGATGTAAACTATTATGACTATATGTTCTTATCTTCTCATGGTCATATTTCTCAAACATATGATATTGTTTGAAGAAGGGTTTGTGGGTTGGCGCTTTTATGCAATTTGAGATCCCTATGGGAGTTTTGTAAAATGTTTAAATATAAAACCTATATAAATTTAATTCTTGTCAACAATATATTTATTATTCTATACATTCTATTATTATACATAATATATAACACCCCAACATTTTATTACACTTAATCTTGATTTATTACGATAAATCATTACATGATACAACATAGATGATCGAGAGGTATAGTGTATTTTAGGATTAGGAATATTATTTAATGAATCGAAATATGAATCAAATCATCATTATTGAAAATTTATATTACATGACCACTACATTCCCTCATACATATAATTTCATGCGATAACCTAAGGACATGCAAAAAAAATACCAAGCTATAAATCCCATTAAGTTGTAAAGAATTAATAACATAAATAATAAAATACATTTAGGCAATAGGCATATCAATGGAGCATAAGAGAAACATAAACATAAAGGCATTATATAACATGATTATCATAACATGGAAATGTGGCTACAATAAATATCGTGGTATTAATATGTGAAACGACTCATTACCCATGGAGAATGATTAAACCCTCATCTCACTTTAATTAGAATTAGTAAACCCACATTGCACATGATTTATCATAACACTAATTTTTACCCAATTGAATGAATCACTATCAAGGTTCATCATTCATAAACATTTCATTTCATTCATATGGGTGCCACAAGGAAATTGCGACAAAGAATCATTAAAGATAATAATTTATTATGCAATAATGGAATGTGTAATTCATATATGAATGTCTATAATAAATATGTAAATGTTAATAAGGATGAAAACCCTTGATAGAGATATGGGCATGGTATTATCTACACAATGACTATGGCTTGGAAAATTGTGTTTCAATTTCAACAACTTTACCTCATGACATAAAAATTAATAAAAATGGTTTTTGAGAGAGAAATGGGTATCTAGTCATTTTTTCATGAAATGGATAGTAATGTGTCATATAGAATAGTTTCCCAACATGAGTAATTTATTTTTAGATTCATAATACAAAAGAATTGTTTAAATGAAAATGAGGAGATATAATTTCCTTATTGATTTTATACATGGTAATTGGTTGATATGGGAGAAATTAATGATACATAAAGGGTATTAGAAACATTAAAACATTAATAGGGAACTATGGGGAAGGTGATAAAACATACCCCAATATTTATAATTTGAAATAAAAAGGGCAGAAAAATATTAAGAAACATTGGCAAAATGAGAAAGGAAGGACTCCCTTACTTGGATGAGTGATACAATAGTCTTATAGGATGCTTGAGAGAAGATTCTTAGGTGCCTGGGGAACAATGGGAGGATTTAAGAGAGAGGATGGAATATTTGGGTCAATATCCAAAGGATTTGAGTGCATTGGATGTTGGAGTTTTGGTGGGTATATAATGGAAAATAGAGGCAATTATTTGTTATTTAAGACTGGGACTCCACACATTAAACAAATCAAACCCACATACTAAACAATGGGTTTTACCATGGTTTTTTCCAAAGTGGAGTGAAAATAATTATTTTATATTCCCAATGGTCGAAATTCATAAAATAACACAGTTTCTTATGTAAAGGAGATTAACACTCTCATGGAAATAAATTTTAAAAGATAAAATGTTTTATCAGTCATGGATGGTCAACTAATGCTTGTAAAATAAATCAAATAATCCTAAAAATCATAATCTTTTTATGTTAAAACATATATTGGGATAAAATAATGTTTATAAAATTTAATTACATCACTATTTATTCATTATTATGTCATAAAACACATTATATATTTAAACCACCTTTAATTTCTAACAAAAAATTCGATTGACTAAAAAATAATGAAAAATTCACAGTTGGATAATTTTTACATCCTAATTCCAAAAATAACATTCATATTATATAAATAATTATCTAAAAATGTGATTTTTTTACTTTTAACATAGAATAAGACATGTATAAAAAATTCAAGGGTTTTGACCCAAACGACATTCAAATCATACTTAAAATTACAATTGTATTCATCAAAATTATATGATCATTTATATCATAATAAAAATTAATTTTGTGATAAAAAGTCATTATTTAAATATTATTTAATATAAATTAAATTAATTCATCAAAATATAATTATTAATTGAAAATTAACTAAAAAAATACTATTTGTGCATTAATAAATACATACAATGTAACAATAATAAATTGAATAGATATTATCTATAAAAAACAATGTACATAATCATTTTTCTAGGGTCTTGACACATAAATCCTTATAACACAAAAATAAGACTGAAGGGTAAGGTGTGTGAAGATGAATGACTTTTTTAGTGGCTCAATTTACATCGCTCGGGATGTAATCTCATTCAACATCCACTTCTCCCATAGGCGGTTTCGTTCAAGATTAACGTAATGAAGCTAGGGATGGGTTTTGTTTAGACTGAATCCCATTGACACCACCTCATATCCGATCTCCGAAAATGGGCCTCATAAGGAGAAATTATTATTGATGAGAAAATCACATCCATTTTCTGAGTAATATGACTTTGTTAAAGCCCTATATTTATACAAGTCATGATATCAGTATTTAATGACTATATTAATGACGATTAAAATCCATTATTGCTTTTTAAAATCCCAAAACATAAAACCACGGAATTGCATATTTTATATAATCATCTTAGATAATAATTCATTTAAATAGTTCAAGGAGAATTTCATTGACAAAATTTGGGGTCTTAACACATAATTATTGGAGACACAATTTGGTTAGGGACTTATATGTTTTACACACATCTATGTCAAGCGACTATGGGTACCCAATTATATTTCAAGGTCGCATTTTACTATAATTGTAGAGGCCATATACTCGATAACAGATTTGGGAGACTATATAGAGCATAAATGAAGGGACTAGATTTATATTAGGGTAAATTTTTATGATTATATATGTGTCCATAATTGGGGTTTCTTTTAGGGAATGACACGACACGTTTACTCTTTTGGATTGTGGGAATTTACTTAGTTTATGTCTTTTTTATGTGATATATTCTTATTAGTGGGTGTTTACCAACATTAATTGGTTATTATTTGTATTATTTTTATTCTTTTTATCACATTAGTAACTTTATTATCCCTCCGCATACCTTATTATACCATCGATTAGAGTAATCAAACTCTTGTAAATAAGGAGGCATGCTTGATGTCAAGGGGCACACTGGATCTGGGAACATATTTAATGGATCCAGGGATGTGATATTACAATATGGATTAAAAAATACCCAATACTCATAAATTTATAGAGGATGATTTTTGATGATATAGTTGATAGAATACAATAATATATTTTTCCTAGCTGACTTCTCAACATTCAATATACATGAAGATCAATAAATAGTGCTATAAAAAGGTAATGAATATACCAAAGTTCATGTTTGATAAATTTAATGTTAAGTGTTTTTCAATCTAGTTGTGTTCAATAAAATAGGAAATTTTAGAATGAGGTTTTCATTGATTCACATAGCACATTATTCTCTACAAATCTTTGAAATATGAAGGCATAGATACATTATTAAATAAATATGAGATAACATTAAGATAAAAATTGTGGAATATGTATCATAATTATTTGTATGTAATAATGATAATAAATAATGATAAAATAATAAGGATATGTTTAAACTATTACACATATAAGTATTAAAATGAGAAAAGGTCGCCATAAATATTATCATAGGACTGCCCAAAAAATCAAAACTCCATGTTTATTTTTTTGGGATGTATTGGATCACCTACAATTATATGTGAATTTTATTTTCATCCAATAATATTTATATCTAGAATACCTCAACATGATATACATAATGGTTATTATAAGCTTTCATATATTCCAAATATCTATTTTATCTAGATAGAATCAAAGGCATTAACTTGGTTGAAGGGAAGTCTTCTAAATGAGTTGTTGAAATTGTAAAGATTCTAAAATACATATCATCCTCAAACATATGGTTGTTTTAAAAGGACCAATCAAACTCTTGAAAATATACTGAGATGTTGTTCTAGGAATTTCTATATATTTTTGCATTAATAGAAACCCATGGTAAAGTCAATATATAAAAATAGTTTCTATTCTATAATTTATCTAATACCATATTATGATAATTACATAAAGAGATGAAGGACTATAACGTTCTAGGATGAATATGGAGAGACGAAAATGATGTGTCTTATCCTTATCTATGAAATTTAAAAGAAGAAAAAAATCATTCAATGGAGTAATAATGTTGAATAAATTCAATAGAAGAGTTATAATGATAATAAATAATTATACCAATATAAGGGAGTTGGTGAAAAGGTGTTCCGTTGAATATCTCATTGGACGATATTTATGATATTCAAGAGGAATGAGAAGTTAATCCCAAGATACATTGGTTCCTTTATGATACTTGATCGCGTCAGTGATATTCCTATTACATTTCTCCCTCTCCAAAAATCTCATAAGGGAATTATGTATTCCTTGTAATTTATTTGAGTAGGTGCATACAAAAATCCATACTAGTACAGAGAAAAAAAGTTGTATTATGGGATCATAACAATTCATATGATGTCCAACATGTGATATTTTTGATTGTAATGTTATTTTTATGAAGAAAAATACCACCTCTAATGTCAATGTTTTTAATAGAATAATAGAATTCATGAGAATACATAATAACCTAATGAAGTGATAAGAGAGAAGAAAAATGATTTGTTTTCCATCATGTAATTAAACTAAGAGGATCGAATTGTTCATTAAAGAGGGAATAATGTAACCTACAATGATTTTATTAATTAGTATTACTTTAATAAATATGGTGTGATTATATTTTATACCATGAAACACTAAAATAAATTTAAAAACCATGTTATGTATATAAAATTGATAAATAATAACATTATATTAAAGTCGTTATTTTTGATCATTAATAGAGGTAACATAATTATGAGAACTATATTAAAATGTATATCAAAACAAAAATAATATAATTATTAGAAGATGCATGTTTCATACAATTATTTTTATGTCTTTTTTACATTTTTTTATATTTAATGATATTTATTTTTTAGTTATTATTAACTAACATGAGGAAATAAAATAATGTAGAAAATATAATTTTCATGAAAAAATAATCACTGTAAATATTTGTTACCATTAATAAAATATTTAATTAAAAATGTTACTTCCACTAATACTGCATAATTTTTAAATTAAATGAATTTGTTTTAAATTAATTCAATAAAATGATGTTAAAAAATATATAATATATATTTATCACGTATTTAATTATATATCACTTATATTTAAAATAAAAAATATTAATGATTAAAAAACATATTCTGAAATAACTATTTTTCCACATAATAAATGTTTTAATAAAAATTTTGTTTTATTATATTATTCTTTCAAAATAAAAAAATAAACCCCAAATTCTAATATAAAATATAAAAATTTTGTAAGAGGTATAATAATTTTTATTTATTGATAAAATAATAACTATAATAAATATTTTATCATGATTAATAATTTCAAAAATGGGTAATCTATCATGGATTGAAATTTAATAAATTAATTGGATAAAAAACATCTCAAAATATCATTGTTATATTGGAATGTAATATATAAATTTCTCAACCACATTTATCCTCTTATCTCACCTAACTCGCATAAAATTCCATTCTTACCTCATACATACAATTATTTTGAAATCATTTGTCCCACTTTTTCACTTATAAAAGGATCTGACATGCACCATTTTCATGCTACACCCATTGTTAAAAATACCAAATAAAATCCACAAAATTTATCTCTTATAGGTCCCATCAACATTATGGGTTGCATTTCTCCTCATCAATGTTCTTTAATACCTTTATTACCCAAATATACATCCAGAGAAGAACCAAATTCTCAACATAAGTATAACATACCATTTATGTTTCTTTCATTATCCTTCTCATGTACCCACATCAAAAACAATTATATTAATATATATATATATATATATATATATAATCACATTAGAATATATAATATAATGAAATGTTTTTATATTTATTGTAAGACCATTATCGATACAAATCACAATAATTACAAAAAATAAAAACATTGCTAATGTGAGTGTGAAAACTATAGCCACCTTTGAAAGCATGTTACTTTTTTCATCACCACCATTCCATGGATGGTTATATAATTGGGTTTAGTGAATAAATATGACACTTAAAATGTGATTTAAAATTTTAGAATATAAATTTCAGATTAAATAATTAATATTAGAAATAAATGGTCACTGTAAATCTATACTAAAAAAACAAATAAACCCAGAAGAAAATATAACATTTGTGAACCCATAAACCTAGATCCAGATTCAAAATCATAAAATTTAATTTAATTTATTTGATGATTAAAATTATAAATTTGTTTTCATCTTGATGTTACAACTTCAATAGGAAAAAGTCTATCACCTATAACCTCAAAGTTCTTTTAGGATTGTACATTTAGAGAAGAAGGAAAACACCTACATAAACATTTCTAAATTAATACAAGTGAGAATTTATACAATATAACCCATATATTATTTTTCACATTAACACATAATACTCATGAATATTAAATACCTTCCAAATATAACTCATTCAATATAATTCATTACAACATGTTGAGAATGAATCATAATAAGGGTGATCTCAAAATCTCAGTTAGGTTAAACAAAATCATTAACAACAGAATGTCATCACTGAACATAATTAGTTCATAAGTGTATAATGACATAATTAAGTGCCTTATAAAATCATAAAAAAAATCATACCAATAGATACATGGATCATATAATAAGGAAAAAAAGAAAATAATAGTGTCATCAGAATCAGTAGTAATTACCCATGTGATATCACTCTCAATCATAGTAAATATTCTAATCCTATAACAATAAATTAAATAACTTTTAGAAAAAAGGATAATCATTTTCATAAATACATTTTTTGGAACAACCATATGGCCCTGTTCTAATATAATCCACACATAATGCATTAATGAATTATTTGGTCACACCCATCCTTGAAGACATATTCTTCTCAATCAGCACTATATGGTCCACCAAGTCATAAAAGTTGTAATAATCTATTACAATGCTAACTGTTACACTCCATTGTATAAGCTATAATAGTATCACCTAATGATATCAGGCCATCAAATCTTGTAAGTTATAACTAGATCACCATGCAGTATCAAGGACACCACATTGTATAAGAAATGTCCCTGAACAAAAATATGAATAATGTATAAAAATAAAAATTCATAAAACTCATAAAAACGCAAATAATCAATGGAAAAGAAATTTTTTAAATATTAGTCCATTTTAATAATAATTGACCTATTTAAAAGAAATAGGTTTCCAAACATTCTCTTTGAACAAATATTAATCCAACAGAAAAATAATTTGGAAGGTATCACTAAAAATATACCCATTTTTTGAATAAGTATGAACAACGGTTTTTGATAGTAATGAAATGAAATATCATAAAAAAATAATTATTTTTTTGTGTATAAATGTTACATTCCATTTTTAAAATCCCATTTTTATGCATTTTGGAAAAAAATTATTTGAAAATAAAATTTAATATTTATAATTCAATATTTTTAAAATAATTTAAAAAAAATTAAATAGGAAAATAACATTTTGGGTTTTAAATTACTTTTGAAACATATTTTAAGAAACATGGTTTTGGGAGAGAATAGATTTATAAATAAATAGTGAAATAAAAATGGATTTTCATAAAAACATTTTATCAAATACTATAAGAAATAATGTGTGGAGAAAATAGATCAACTACATTAAAATATCATGAATATCCATTGGAAAATAAAATATTTGAGTTTCATTAGTGTTGGATCATATGACATTATCCTTGGAGACTTCATCCTAAGCCCTACCCCTAAAGAATGAGATTGAAACATAATATATTTACCACATTGAAAAAATTTAAACATAAGACACCAAAAAGAGTTTAATAAACATAATATAAAATTATTATAAATAAATTTAGTACATTACATTTCAAAGGGGATGTATATACATCCCATAAAATAAGATAGGTCTATATAATGACATAAGTCTCCCAAAAATGATAATTGCGAGAAAAATTTATTAGACATTAGTAACATTGAAAACATAAACCCCATAAAATATAGTTTATTAATTCGATATTTAAATACACATAAAAATAGTGGTAATAAGAAAGAATAAATTGATGGTAAATATTTACACCAAACAACACAAAAGTGTTTAATATGTCATTTATCTCTCAAATATAAATTTGATATGAGAAAAACTCTTACCTAGTATAATATTTATCTCACATATTACTTATATTAATAATTAATAAACTATTGTTAATTATTTAATTTCCTGATATCCCTATAATTTTATATTATTATTTCCACTTAAATAATTAATAAATTCAATATAATTATTTAGTTAATTAATTTAATGTCAGACTCTTTGACTATATTTGGATTTTGTGTACTAAATAACATAGTTAGGTTGAATATGGCCAATAATGACCTTATATAATGTCTATAAAAGTTTAAATAATGAAATAATTATAATTTTTATACATAATATAAAATGTGAATCCCAAACATCAAATATGGTTATGATGAATGAACTAATGTTAGAATCATGGAGACTGTAGGTTGTATAAACACATCGGTAACAATTCCATTTTCAAATGATCATTATATAAATAAGGTTAGAAATATTATAGCATTAAATGATGTTATATATATATATATATATATTAAATATCATTTTATTTAATTATGTATACTTATAAATTTAACAATAATTGTGATTTAAAATGAATCACACTGCATCGGGGTGGTGATAGTTGGCATGCCCATGGACGGCGTTATCTATTTTTTATTGTGTCAAAAGTAATAATAGAAATTATATATTATATTTAATGATAGACAATTATATAATTTTTATCATACTGACTTCATTTATATCATTTATTTTTATTATTTTATATCCTTAATACCTTCGATGTAACACATTAGTGGAAAATCCTTATCATCACATCATGAGGGGGTAGTCCACCGTACAATTGAGTGGAGGTATCGTAACCCATATAATATAGAATGTATAAAAGATAATATATGTTTAATGACTTAATAAGGATAGATATTTTATAAATATCATATATAAAATGTATATCCATGATTTCCCCCAACCATGTGAGGAGATAAAAGAAAATAATGACATTAGTTCATGAAGTGGTAGTCCACTATACATAAAAATGATGATTTCATAAATCATATGATGGATTTATAGTTGTTTTAGATAATAAAATTAATAAAAAAATTCAAATTAATATTACTATAATTGTGTTATTATATAATCATTTTATAGTATGAACTCAAGGCGGTGTATAAAATAATAAAAAAATGTTTGTTGATGAGAATTAACTCTTCTTTGGGTAACACCTTTATGTTTGAACCAAAGTGGTAACTTGGTATGAATTCTTATCAAATATGTTGGACCCAAGGTTTTCTTGGGTTGTATTTTTGAATTTTTTTATAAACGATTAATGTTATGAAGATGTGATGTTTCTATTTTCTGATCCCCAAAAATCATATTAGAGAATCAGACTCTCCCCTTCAGTGTGAATAATTGAATATGATTTATCATATTGGTATTTCCACTGAATACTTCTATAAATCATATTACGTCTATAATGAAGGTATTGATCCTAAATAAAACCTAATCGCAGTCTCCTTGACCCCATTTTTATGTTTTAGGATGCTTTGGTGTTTTTAATTTTTCAAAAATCATGGATATATTGTGAAACTTATGATAGAAGCTTTATAATAAATTTTGAGGAATGAGATGATGTTGATGGGGATCGGGATATAAATTATTTTGATGAGGCTCTAGATAAAAAAATGTTGATAAATCAAAATATTAAATTTATGTTTGATAATGATAATGAAATATATTTTTTTGACGGTAATCAGGAAGGAAACAATGTTTATGAGGCTCATGAAGAATGATATTTTTATGAGGCTGTGGAAGAAAAATATATTTTTGTTATTGGGGAATAACCAAACTAGAATAATAGTACTTATATTTTCATACTTAAATTTTCGTACTGACATTTTTGTACTAAGATTTCATTAGTGTTATTTTCATTCTGATATTTCCATATATGGTTTTAGATACTAATGAAATGATACTGAAGAATTTTTACTAGATAGTTAATACCAAAAATATCATACTAAATAATTCATAATTAACAATTTAAACTGATGAAACCATACCAATTAATTTTTTTAGTAAAAATGTCATAAAAATAAATTCCAATAATGAAATCGTACTAAAGAAATCATATCAATGAAATTTTACTGATGAATTATAACTGAATAAATCAAACTGAAAAATTATTACTGGAGATATCATAATGAAGAAATCATACTGTGATTTCTTATTGAAAAATTATAATGGTATTTTATAAAAAAAATCATACTGATATTTTATAATTAAAATAAATATAATTGGATTTTATAATGAAAAAATATTAATAAAAATTCATAATGAAAAAATATTACATGTATTTAATAATGAGAAAATCTTACTAGGATTTTTCTAATGAGGAAATAATATATGGATTTCTTAATGAAAATTCATACTAATAATTCTTAATGAAAAAATAATATTGAAATATCATAATGGAATGTAAAGGATATTTTAATAATCAAAAAATTATTGAATTAGTTAATGGAGATTCAAAAATAAATTTGATATGATGATTAGAAATTGTATTGAATGAGTCAAGGATATGATTCGAGATTTATGGGATTGGGTCATTCTGGAAATTTTGGTAAGTTGGAATAGTTTTTAGAACCCTTTCTATACCATTTTTATGGTTTCTATAAAATGAAAGAAGATTTCACTTGTAATTGTGATCAAAAAACTATTTTAGTGCTTGGGAAGCGGAATTTGTGGAATAGGTATTAAGTACACATCCATACATTATAATTGAGGATTATGTTAAGGATTATTTTTGGATTGATTTTTTTGAAGAAGTTTTTGGACCAATAAGATACAATTTAAATTATTAAAGTGCCAGATGGTTTTTTGTAGGTAAATTTTGTTATAACATACTTGTGGAGGAAGAAGATATTATATTAAGTAGATGAGGAAGCATGGAAATTGAAGCCTCAGTCTATGGATACATACCAGTTTATGAAAAGGATTTTTTGAGTTATATTTTAGTGGATAATTACTCTAAATTGTTTCATAGGTTTATAAGGTTTTTTGTTATGAAACATTCATCTAAATAAATGATATCATGGAATCACTCCTCCCCTTATCAATGGCCTCAATCATACATGAGAATAAAAAATAGTATAAATGAAAATGTGTAATTTGAATGATCTTTCTTAGGAAATGAGAATTTAAATTATATAAACTATAAGGGGATTCTATTTTTTAATAAAAATAACAATCCTATATAGAATTATCGAACTCATCCATATGTTATGTCCCGTGTGTATGATGTTTTTGATTTTACTTCTGAAGGATTTTCTCACTATATTCAGAATACTGAATTATTATAGTTGATAAATTAAAAATTGATAAAGGTGGAAGGGAGAATGTTTTTAATACTCATCACATACTGAATGCGATTTTTATTTAGTGATGGTAGTTAGAAAATCTAATGATATTTAAGATTGTTTAAATATATTTATGAAATAAATACAATGTTGAAGGAGGAAAAGTTACAAATTTCGAGGCTGAAAAATAAATATTTGAAATTTTTGAGAATTAATATGTTTGAAAAAATATATAAAAAGTAAATTATATTTCTAGCACCATACAATATTTTGGTGAGAAATTATAAGATGCAATGACATTTCAAATTATATTTCGATATATTTCAAATAATTGTTATTCCAATGATTCAAATTTGGAAGATTGAGATCATGTATATTTATATCTAGATGATATACAATGTATTATTATTTCTTATGAAATGAGAAAACATAATGTTAAAGAATAGAATGAAAAGTATAATGGGGAAATTTCCATAAAATATTGGATAAATGGAAAAAACAAATATAAACAAAATAAATAAGAATAATGTTATTTAAATGTTGAGGATGAAGATACCGATTTCAATATAATTGTTCCCTTGGATCAATTAAATAAAATAGGGAAAATAGAAATGTATAAATCTCAACTGATGTACTTGTGAAGGGAAGTTAAACATTGTATGAAATTTTCCAATGAGGAAAATTGTATAATATGAGTCTAATGATGATGTTGAGAAAATGTAGAATCAAATGTCTATGAAAAATAAGTAAATATCTACTTATGAAAAATGAATATTAGTTATGTGAGTTGATTAAAGAATAATTTTTCCTATTCTGACTATCCATCTGATCACTAACTCATGTTTTATTCCCATTTTAGATTTTGATGTTATTGTTAAATGAATGATTATAATGAAGAAGTGGTTATGGATGTTTGATGCATTCTTAAAAATAATTTTTTGAATTCAAATAAAAATAATAATCAACTCAATAAATATATAACGAATTTGATGAATGATGTTAAATGTATACATTTTGAGAATAGATAGATAGAAAAAAATCAAAATATTTGTAATGAAAATTCATATGGAAATTATTATATAAACAATATAGAATATACATTTAATGCTAAATTAATCGTATCAACTTGAAGGTAGCTGAATCCAAATAAAAGTATAGATGTTTGTAAAACTATCATGGTGGATAAAATGTATTGTTTTAAGAAACAAAATCAATTATTCTTTAAAACAAAATATTATATAAGAAATATTTGAGAAAAATTCACTATGGATGTTTATTATAAGGGGATAACTTCTAAACAATGTGATAAAAAAGGATTTCAAAAGTTGATTTTTGAGAATCAACATTCACATAGATATATAAGAATTCTTCTGGAATGTATTGTCTTGTAGAATGTGGTCCACTATTTGTGAAGAAACAACAATAACATAAATGATTTAATAATATTTACTATCATTCTAAAAATATAATGATTTCAATTTCATTTTTGGGGTTGTTGAGTTTTCTAACATAGAGACTATTCATGCTAATTTAACAAGTCTGTACATGGAACCATGTATGAGTCAGAGAAAACTATGATGATAAAATAAGTTCAAATGTTATTAAAATATAAAAAATATTAATAACAAATATTATTTTATGAAATATAAAATTTTTAATAAATATGAGTTTATTTAAAAATTTTAGAAAATTATTAATGTTGTTTTTGAAAAGAATAATTTCATAGTTATTTGGAATGGTCAAATTAAAAAGTCTAGATTGATTGAAGGAGATATAATATTTGATGAATAAAATGGAAATAATTTTTTTTTAAATACGTGATAAAATTTGAGAAAAATATATAAATAGAAAGTCATTTGAAAATTCATTAAATATTCATCATATGTTATAAAGAAGGGAATGCTACTATTTTTTCGACTATCTTACCATAACAAGATGTAAGCATGAATGGGTTTCTACAAACTCTCTAAAAAAAGCATCCAAAAGTATAAAAGAAATTAGAAGACATATTAGAAGATTACATACTAGAATTGAAACATTTTTAATAATCCAATAAGTAAGTACCATCAAATGATAATAAATTCAATTAAAAAGATGAAAATAAGAGGAAAAATAAAAGAATGTGAGAAAACTCGTTGTCTAAACTTTTTTTTAAAATAAAATAGCTTCCTCTTTATACCTAAAATATTTTTGAAATGATAAAAATATTTATGGAAGTGAAGAAGTTGAATTAATGAAGCTAATTGTTAGCCTCCTATCAATACTTCTAAGTAATGTAATTAGTTGATAGAAAAGTTTTTTTGAATGTTATATTTATACACCTGAAATTTTTTGATATATATTTTGAGATGGGTATATGTTATTTTTAACATAAAAAAATTCTTCTCAAGATTTCCCACGAAATGATATTTCTAATGGAAACATGAAAAGGTATTACATGATAGTATTGTAATCAACAACATCGGCCATTTAAATTACACAATCTAGTTATTACTTACGATTCAATGATGGAAACATAGAGTGCAATAGATTATGTCATTTTCTAAGAAACAAATGTGATATATATGTTATATAAATGAATATAACATTGTTTTAGAGATGAATGGTTCTAATATTTTGAAAATATAATATTTTTAAATAAAGAAGTAAAATTTTCATGATAACCCAATTAAATTTCTTTCTAAAAAGGTGGAGTGAAAATATTATGTTAAATATAAATAAAACCGTGTAGAGACAATACATTTAAGGAGAAGTATAATAAGTTGAAAATAATAAAAATTGAGAAAATTAATCAATACGACATATTATTTTTTTGTGAATGTTGACCTAGTTTGTATTCATAACAAACTCAAAGGGATAGATATCTAGAGCCAAGGTTTTTTTGGTTTTTTTTTGAATAATTGATTTATGTTTGATGTTATGAACATGAAATTTTTGTAGTTTATAGACCCAATAAAATAATGTTGATCAACTAGACTCTTCCCATATATCGGGGTAATTTATTATTATTTATCATGATTGTATTTCTACTGAATTATGCATGAAATATTATTGAGTTTAGAATGAAAGTGATTATCGTAATAAAAACCTGATCTGAGTATTCTTGACCATGTAGTTAAATTTGAAGTAGATTTGGTGTTTTTTATTTCTCATAAATCATAATTATGGTATGAATATTATGGTACAATAATTTATATAAAAAAGGAGAGAATGGAAATGTTGTTGATGAGACACTAGAAGGAGAATATTTTGATGAATTACAAGAAGAAAAAATGTACTGGGATTTCATATGAACAATGAAAAATTGGATTTCATAGTTAAAAATTCATACTGTTATTTCTTATTGAAAAAATAATTTTTGGATTTATTATTTGAAAAAAATAAAGAACATTTGATGATTCAAAAATGTATATGAATGACTCAATGTAATATCTAAAAATAAATGTGATTTGATGATTCAAAAAAGAATTTAATAATTCAAATATATGATATAATTTTATGGAGAATTGATAATTCATGAAATTTTGATAAGTGAGAAAGTGTTTTTAGAAACCCACCTAATATATTTTATAGTTATATATAAAAAAAGCTGAGTTCATTTATAAAGGTGACCAATAAACTATTCTAGTTCTCTAGATCTAGAATTATTGTAAATTTTATTGAGTACCGAACTATACATTTAATTCATGTTAGAGAAAAAAAAATTCATGACTAATTATCAGAGAGAAATTTCAAGACCAACAAAAACCTTTGAAATTTTTCGATGTTCTTGAAGGTTGTACACATGTAATGTTTGATTCCACCTTCTTATAGAGATTGTGAACTATATTGAATTGGATTAAAAAAGAAGAAGGAATGTGAATCTATTGACTATGGATACTTACCAGTTTATAAAAATGTTTGGTTATTAATAGTAGATATTTTAAAGGATAGTTGGGTGGTATTACAAACTATAAAAATAATGATTCTACTCAGGATATAAAAATTTTAATTTCCAGTTCCTTTGTTTTTTTGAATGGTGATTTTAAAATAACCCATGTTCAGGGGACCATCAAACTTGTAAAATAGTAAGAATTTAACCAAAAAATATAAATATCATGTTCTACAATCTCTTTATATTTGTTGAATACAAATTGTGAGGTTTTGATTTATATTTGAAAGGATCATTATACTATCAAGTTTATGAGGTTAAGAAAGTATTTGTTAAGATTATTTTTATAAAATTAAAAATAACCACTGATTCACACCCTCATAGTGGTCTCTTTTATACTTGAAAAAAATGTGCGGATCCTTTTCCAAAATCAGGTATGTCTTAATCATATTTTCTCGGGTTTCAGATAATCCAAATGGCATAAGAGGTATGAATATGTGATGGGAGGGTGTTCAATTTTATAGATGATGATGAGTGGAATTCATGCAAATACTCAAATATATTCAATACTTGGATGTCTCACATACATCATGTTTCAATAAAATTTAATAAAAATATTGGGGAGGTATTATACAATCTATAAAAATCTATATCTCAAAAAACATATACATTTTCTGGAAATTTAATTTCTCAACTCCAATGATTCTATTTTTTCATAGTTTTTCATTAAATTAACTATTTTTTAAACAGAAGTAATTTTTTATTTTAAAATAAATTACATGTATAATTATTGGAAAAATTATAAAAAATAATTTAAATAATTATTTAGAAATAATAAATTAAATATCCCATTTTTTAGAAATTAATTTTAACAGAATTTCATATTAACCCAAGAAGTAGTACATTAACTATAACTGTGACAATGACGTTTTTACTATTTAGTGGTCAATATGAAATTTATCAAAAATTAGTTGGTATATTAATTGTCTATTTTTTACAACTATTATCATTTAAAAATAACTATCTAGATGAATTTACTTTTTTAAGTATATACTCATTTAATAAAAATCATATATAATAATATTACATTAATATCAATTTTTTCATTGTTTATTTAATATAAAAAACCAAAAAAAATATTTAATTTGAATATATTGATATCCAAAAACTATGAAAATATATATTAACATACAAATTTAATGGAATAAAATACTTCATTCCAATTATATAGCATTTAATTTTTTAGTATAAATTATTTTTGATAATTATTTACAAAATTATTAAAACAATGGAATTTCATAAGTATTTAAAGTAATTTTTTCATATACAATAATATAATATAAATTTCCTTATAAAAATTATTTTATCTCAAAAATTGATATATACAAACAAACATATGTTTTTTCCTATCTCAAGGCTCTATAGAATTAAAAATCGAAAAGGGTACATTTTTGAATTATTCATTACATTACATTTTATATAGCACATGTTCAGGGAATACTATCCCAAAATAGTTTAAATATATATATCAAAAAGTAATATGTTTCGACATATTTTACAAAAATGTGTTTTGGAGAAGTGTATAAGTCATTTACCAATTCTGTTTAATGTTTAATCCCATTGTAACCTTGTTTTTACCTGAATCATTGTAATTATATTTTTATATTTTCAGTAATAAAATTGGTCAAAAAAATAATTTGGAATTATTGGAAATTTAAATTGATTCCACTAACAAATATTGAATTCATTTTCCGAAATTCATTCCACATAATTGTTAAAAGTTACTTTAATATTAATCTCATAGACGTGGTGAGAGTATATATTTTCAAAAAGATAATTTTTTTAAAAAAGATGATTCTATATTAAATAAATGACTAATAATATTCATTCCATGAAAATTAATTAATATTTAAATATATACATTGTATATAACTCATTTAAAACATTTCCCACTAGGTATTATTCTAATAAATTTTAATGGAGAAACATTATGAATTTAAAAAAAATTAGAATAATTAGTTTTTCAACTCAAGAAAAAACGTATACTAAAACCAATGGAATTTTATTTTAAAGTCATTATGTAGATTAAAATTAAAGTAGGTAACTATCATACATATTAAAAAAATATTAGTCATTTTAAATTAGATAAATTTTTTTAAAATAAAATAGCAAAAAATTTGATATTTTTACTACATACCGAAAAATAAATATTTTAAAAAATATACCAAAATATCAACCAATGTAGATTTTTATATTCTGATTCCAAAAATTCAGTTCATTGTATCATATATATTTAGTAAATTTTAGAAAAAACTATTACAAAACATGTCTGTGAATGTTAATTAAAATCATTTTTAAAGAAAACATATGTTTTAGTGAAAATTATAACTTTACTAAAAATTTATTGAATATTTATTAAGAATTTAAGAACAATTTATATTGATTTATACAACTTAAAATTTCATTAGGTTGTTTATAATATAAATAGTATCCAAATTAGTGTATATGAAAATAACGATAATATATATCATGGGTAATTTATGTGTATTGATATGTATTTTATATGACATTGAAAATGAAAATATTGATTTTTTGTAAAATAATCTAAAATGAGTGTCCCATTCAATGAAATATAAAATATATTTATATTTTCATAATTCAAATGAATATTATTTTATTATTTTAAAATCGCAGGGTGTTAAATCCATCCCCATTAATAAATTGAGTCCTCATAAAATGAATGATCTCTCGGTAATCAAAGGATGTATATTTGAAGATATTCTTATTATAAAATCAAATTATAATATTTTTTATAAAAAACATCTTAAAGGTAGAGAATGATAAGTAAAAAGGTAATATGAAAAAATTATATGACTCTGATTCCATATAATATAACATATATGGTAATAGAGAATATCTAAATAATTATATAGACTGATTAAGGCAATTATTAAAAAAACATGTGAATATTTAATGGAATGTTATTTTATTCAAAACCATAAATCAATGGAAGTTGAAAAGATGATCAGTTCCTCCAAAATTATAATACTATTAATTTTTTCTGTCTCACTATTGTTTTAATAGATTTTTTTAATTCTACTAAAAAACTAAAATAAAAAATTAATTACACCATAGTGACCAAACATATAAGAAGATATTTTTATTGTCTCTAAATATATACAAAAAGCAAACTGGTTATAGTTTGGTAGGATAAATTAAACAAATAATAAATCATTATACATTAATCCTTATATTTCTGTAGTAATAACTAAATTTAAAACCAAATCATTCCATAAACTATCATCCCTGAAATTCTTAAATGATTAACATAGTTTGAATCACAAATATTAGAAGAATTATATTAAATTTTACAACAAGGTACATAAACTTTTATACCTCAAATTATATTAAAAATGTTTCTAAAATAATTATAATCTTTACCTAAAAAATTCATATGATTAAATAAATGATGTTCGCCAGGGGTAGGTTCTACAACATTTTCACCGATTAGTAAGGGATTGAAGACTCGTGGCCTTACCATAAGTAATTGGTTATCACCCAGCCTTTGAGTTGTCCCCTTTTTCGGACATGAAAAATAGAATTCCAACCCAGAAATCACTTGATGTAGTTCATTTGGGTTACAAATACCCCAACTTAATAAAATTAATCCATAAAATTTCATTAATGAACCACAATCTTTTTTTACTACATAAAACCCTTAAACAGGTTAGCTAATGAATTGAACATATGTTCACCCATAATCTTATTGACCAATGATGGTTTCCAAAATGCATTAGTTATCTTATCATTAAAGAATCCTACTCTCTAATGTTACCTAAATTGATTTTTGATACCAAATATAATAGTCCCAAACCCACACACGCAGATTTAGTACTGAAATTGTAAACTATAAATTATTTTGTTTGTTTCCAATATTTGTGAACTGTTTGATTTCATCGAAATCATAAAACAGAACAGGGAATAATTACAAAGCATAAAACCATAAGAAATTTGTAATTTTATATTTTTAGAGAATTAGAAAAAATCCAAAACAAATAACAAGAATTTAAATGAGAGTTTCTCCACCATATGACATCATTTCATTTACACTCTAATAAATCAACATCATACATATTATATACATTATAAACCATACTTTTTAAAAATAATTGTTTAAATCTTATGGAAAATGAAAAATAATAGTTGCGATATCAAATTCTTAATAAGGGTAAACAGAAGAATTATCCTTTTAATATCATCAATGATTATAAGTATTGCATAAATGTACAACCACATATTCAGAGTGCATTATAAAATAATTAAATAACTCATACCCATTAAGATTTGGATTATTACATTTGAAATATATGGAATTGAAAGTTTCTTATAAATAGAAAAATAGGGTCCATGTGATTTCAAATCCAATAATTAAAAGAATTATTAGACCATAAAATGTAATTTAAACTCTTTTGGTTTAAATGGAATAACATTTTCATAAAACATTTTTAAAACACTTGAAATTATAATAACTGTATGGCTAAATTCCAATATAACAATTACATGATGCATGAGATTACTACTCGAGTACAACCACAATTTAGGATATGTTGGGCTCACCCAACTCTATCGTGGTTTTCCCATCATACATGATGTAATGATATAACCCTATTCTATCTAGTCCACTCTGTTTTATAATTTGTAACTGGCTCACCTGGTGCTATTTGGGAAACCACATCAATGTAGTTGTAACAACTTCACCAGATGCTATATTTGCTACCAAATTATATAATCAATGTAAAAGAAGAAATATTTTTTAATATATATTAATAATTTATCATAAAAATATTAAAACCATGATAAATCCAATAAAAATATATGGGTTACATATCAATCTAATTTTAAAAAAAATGATCATTGGAAAAGAATGAGTTTTGTGAAAAAAAAATTTAATAATTTTTTTTTCAATCCATTGAAATAATAAGGATTTTATAACTACAAAATATCCCATTTTATGAATATATTACTATAAGGGGTTTTTATGTTGATGGATGGAAATTCTTTTAATGTATTTTAAAATACATTTTGATGAAAATAACACTTTTCATTTTAAAAATCACTATTGTAATCATTTATAATTTTTTCATTAAGAATAAACATAAAATATTATTAAAGATTGTTTTAAAAATAATTTTAACCATTTCCCTTAAAAAATATCCATTTTGTAGAAAAATGTTTTTTCATAAAAATTTATTTCATAGGAAAACATGGTATTATAAGTGAATTTATTTTTGTCAGTCTAGGGAATAATGATGTATTTTTTAAAAACATTTTATAAAAAAATTTAGGTAGAAAATAGTACAAAATAGTACTACTATATAAAAAAATCAATATTATAAATTGGATATTAAGATTCATGAGTTCATTAAGGAATGGATAATGAAATACTGTCATTAGAAACATAATCATAAATAATTTTGATAGACGATGAGAATGTAATTTATTTTTTTAGTACATTAGTAACATTGAACCATAAACCCCATGAAGGAATTTCAAATAAACTTAAAATATGAGAGAATAATTAAATTAAATATATTAACTACCAAAAAGGATGTATATACACCTCATAATATAAGTCATAGCCAAAATATGGAATAAGTCTCAACAAAGGTAATTTGGGACAATAAACCAAAAATTCATTGTTAATAGTGAAACTGTAAGCCACATGACACTGAGATCCAAAAATTAATATTTAAATCACATTACATTCAATAATAAAAATCATATATCACATTAATGGGTGGTATCTACACTACAGAACAAAAATATGTTGTGGATATTGCATTTATCTCAGACAAATAATTGTGAGATATGAAAAACGCATAGAAGGAGTCTAATTCACACCAAATGTAATTTATATTGATAAATTATAAAATTATATTAATTATTTACATCCATGGTAACTTTTTAAATTCGTATTAATTTTTTTAAAATTATAAAAAAAGTCATATGAATTGACATAATCAATTATGTCTAAGTTAAGTTTCTAAAAATATTCAACTTATGTGTTAAAAATGAATTTGGTAGATTGACTAAGGACAAATACATTATTATTTATAAATATCTATAATAATAATTATAAAATAACTGAAATATTCATTCATAAATTATAATTTTAACACAAATCATTAAATATGGTTATGAAAAACTAAAAAACATTATGATCATGCAAACAGTAGGTCATAAGTATGATGTTTTCACTTTTACTGTGTCAAAATGTAACAATTGAAATGATGTATTATATATATATATATATAATTATTTAAATTATATCATATATATTTATTAGTGTTACCATTATTACATTCCATGTAACCCATTACTAGAAAAATAATTTGCATCACTTCAGAAGACTATTGTAATCATACACATCAGTAACAACATCATATACCATACGATTAAGAATGTAAAAATGTTAAATATAATATAATTACAGTAGGTATTAATATGTAATAAATATCACATATAAACTTTATATCCACTATTACTCTTAACAATGAATTGTGGTAATAGAAAAAACGAATGACAATGATTCATGAGATTATAGTTCTCTACATAGAAATACAATGATTTAATTACACATATGATGGATGTTTCTGTATTTTTAGTTCATACACATATCATAATTAATATATTTATATTTAGGGTACTTATTTTATTATATAAACTTTTTTTTAGAATAATTTATTGGGTGGGAGAGTGAAATAAAAAATCATCATGGAGGAATGATAACTCTACTATGGGAAACTCATTTTGGTTTGTACCAAAGGAATTCCATGGATTTATTTTTTTACCAATTTCATTCTTATATAATTATAAGAGGAACATTGGTATGTTTTTGTGGAGAGTCGTGATGATCCAAATGGCTTTAGATGTGTGGAAAAGTGTCGGGAGTGTGCCAACATTAATTGTTTAGGTAGAGTGTCATTTTAATAAATAATCAAAGGTATTCAATATTTGGAGGAATACCTTACATCATGTGGCTTGAAATATTGAATAATTATGTATTTTAAATATTATATGGTTTAAAAACACCACAAAATACCAATATAAATACATTTGTAAACATTTTTTGGAAATAATATATTTTCATAATTGTTTTCTTTTCGTTTTTCATTAAGGTAACATGTTTTTTAACATAAATAATCTATACATTAAGACAATATTATTGTCAAAATTATTATAGTCAAAACTATTTAGTGGTGAATATGTTAAATATTATTGTAAAATTGGTCTCTAAAAGGATAATAATTTATATTTATTAAAATATAACCATATCAAAGAAGTTGATAATAATTTTGTGGATGTTAAATGATTTAATAAAATATCATTTATTACAAAATAACATTGATGTCAACTTTTACATTATATATTTAATTTAAATTTAAATATATAAATGCTAATATAGAATTGTAATATTTAGGTAATAAATTATATAAAAAGATTTATTCATATACAAAATTAATGTAATCATATAATTCATTGAATTTACTATATATTAAATATTATCAATTTGATTTATATTATATAATTGTCAAATAAATAATTATTACTTTGTAATTTCAACAGAATTTTAAGTATTTATTTAATCATTAAATGTTACAGAAAAATAAAAATGTTAAAAGAACTAATTTATCATTCAAAGTGATATATATAACTGATATATGTTTTCATTACCCAATCCAAATGTTTTATTTAAATTAAAATGAAAAATGGTTTTCTTTTGTCTTTTTATTCACATTATATATTATATAGGTTACATTCATGGAATAGTTTTGCAAAACATATATAAATATATCCTATTGTAATACGGGTTAATATATGTCTATATAATTTTTTTGGTCTTTTTTCTAGGACATTTTTCAAATAAAAATAAAATTTCATCCCATGGTAATCTTGTTCTAAAATTAATTTTTGGAAATGAATAAAACTATTTTGAAAAAAATATTGCTCATTATATATGTTTCCATATTTAAAAATTATTAATTATTCTTATTCCGAATAATTAATAAATATCTAAAAATTCGATTTATAGTAGTGTAAAATTTTTAGTTTATATAAATACTGAAGAGACCACGAGAAAACATGTTTTTAATAATATTACTTTTTTAATATATTTATGATTCTATATTTACTCATTGATTAATAATAATAAATTTATTTACAAAAAAATTGTTATAATGATATAAATTGTATAAATTTCTATTCTAATATTAGTTATTACTTATTATTTTATGTCACGACCCATTCTCGGGGCCCGTGTCGTGACTACCCCAAGCCCGCCTTCCATAGGCCAGGGGCTGGCGACTAGAAACAAGGCGTAAATCCCAGTAAAAAGGGAAGTCATTGCCTTTGTAAAGTAAACAAGCACCTCAGAGTAAACAAGCAGAAAAGTAAACACTAAGTAAAAGCTGGTACAACAGTAAGTGCGGAATGTAAATGGGCCAGAATAAAAACTCAAACTGAAAGTAAAGTATAACTCGAAGGGAAAAAAGTAACTGTAAAGTAAAAGCTGCTACGCCGAGCTGTCCACTGGAAATCCCACCTAAAGGGTGGGTACAGAAAGCTCCTCTTCTCCTCGGGTCCCGCTGTCCGCTCCGAGTACGTCCCGCCCAGTAGTCCACCTCCAGATGTCGTCCTGCTCTGCAAACCTCAACCCCGATCAACGCTGTCCGCCGTCTACAACCAACACAATGTAGTGCGGGCATATCATGTGCAGGGGTGAGTATAAGCTACTCAGTAGGGACCCCGAGACCCCAGAAGGTCTCCCAAAATCCACAAAGGATAAACCACAAAGGAAAGATACAATCACGAAGTAGCAACCGAAACTGCTTAGGTATATTCCCATACATATACCTAAGTCCACAATTCCAATACGCTCCAACCTCGGAGCCCAAGTACAACTCAGTCCACACAGGAAAGTAAACGTATTCCACACAGGAAAGCATAACGTATTCCACATAGGAAAACAAACATGATTCAGCTCACACAGGTATACAACTTCGGATGACGATAGAGATGATCACTGATCCATCTAAGTTGTCGGACCCACAAAGGATCGATTGGTACTAACCCCCGAAAAGACCCACACATGATCGGGCCCACACAGGACCTGTAGGCGCTGGCCCACACAGGACCGCTGAGCGTGGACCCACATAGGATCGGACCCACATAGGATCTATAGTACTGACCCACGTAGGATCGGACCCACATAGGATCTGTAGCACTGACCCACATAGGATCGCTGACTGCTATAGTCATCATCATCACATCAACTAAGGATCTCTACACTATCGTCGTCGTCACATCCACTGAGGATCTCTGCACTGTCGTCGTCATCGATGGAGTCACAGCCAGCTCTAGGGTTCCCGCACACAGCAAGCTCGTTTCGGAGGGTCCGCTCCACGAGCCGAGAGACTGATACATCAACTGACACATAGTCCGTAGTTGATGTATCCAAATGTTCTGTATCGTCAACAGGAACTCAACGTCGCAGACGGCGCGTCAATCGGACGCCCGATCTGAGAGTTATTAGATTTTTCGTCCCAGGGGCCTGGTTGGTTTTTAAGGCAAAACCAACCCGACCATACTCCACCTGTGTCCAAACCACGGGTGGTGTATGCCAAAAGATTCTTCTCACTAAGAGGAACTCAACAAAGCTGACGGCACGTCAATCGGACATCCGTAGCTTAAGATATAAGCGTTTCCGCTCCGAGGGCCCGGTTGGTTTCGTGTACGTACCAACCCGGCCGAACTCAAAGTATTCCGAAACCTTGAGTGCGATATACCGAAACGACCGTCTCGATCCAAGGATTGCGTTGTCGTATACAATTCATCAATCGGAGGTCCGTAGCTCATGTTATGAGTGATAGACCGAAGTTGATTCGAAACCGGGGGTTTCGGGCCCGGACCGACCCGGCCCGAGACCCCCTGGGTCGGCCGAACCGGATCGACCCGAACTGGCCCAGCCCGGCAGCGCGGCGGCCCGGCGGCACGGCGGTGCGGCGGCCCGGCGGCGCGGCGGCCCGGCGACCCGGCGGCGCGGCGGCCCGGCCTAGGCAGAACGGCCAGGCGGGCCGGTTCGGCGCAAGGCAGCGCGCTGGGCGCGCTGCCAGCTCGGCCGAAGGCCGAGATGATTGGAAACGAGGGGGCCGCCTACCCCCCTTTGTGAAACTGGCCCCCCCTCATTATCCGGGGCCGTTTTATCTGACCGGGGGAATTAATTCCCCCCGGTTTGTCTCCCTTCCGGCCTGCCCGACCTTGCCGGCCGGTTCTTCCTCAACAGGACCGACAAGGGCCGGTCCCCTTCCGGCTTCCGACACCGGCGGCCCGGCTGGCCGCCGATCTTCTCATTCCACCGCGGCCCAGAACCGGCCGCGGCCTTCGTTGTCCAGCACGGTGCGACGGCACCGCGCCCCTCTGCCGCGGCCCCGCTCCGGCCATGACGCCTTCGACTTCCTTCGACGCGGCGCGACGGCGTTGCGTCCATGAAATTCTTTCCACGACGCAGCGCGACGGCGCCACTCAATAATTGTCGTGCGATTTCCGCATGGTGTGACGGCACCATGCCATCTCGTTCCATCTGCATGAAATAATAAGAACAAAGGAGGGGGTTCGGCCATGTTTTTGTCGTCCTCCCCCTCCCCCCCCCAAATCACGTTAAACGATATCAATTATTTGTTATCCTCAAGTTCGACATTCTAGAATCAAGAATGGAAATTAAAAATACAACAACAACCCCCTACCTCGAATTCAAGTGCGGAGCACGTCAACAAACCGCGGAAGACAAGCGTCGCGGAGGTCGGGCGCCGCGGTAATCGTTCGTCGATTCCGTTGAGGAAGAGGTATGTCGTTGGTGAAATTTTGTAAGCTGACGAAGAAAGTCCGAGGAGGAATCGGCATCTCCTTTCGTTGAAACGAGAAGAAGATCGAAGACGCGGCGTCGCCGACCTTCAGAAACGCACCGGTTACGAAGAAGAGAGAAGCGGCGTTCTTGAGTATTCTTCGTCGGAGCTTGAAGAAAGTGGATAGAACCTCTCAAATTCTCTCAAGATGGCTAAGGATACCAACCAAAATAAAATAAGCTAAGGCTTATTTTATTTACACAATTATCAACTTGAATTTCAAAGGTGTGAAATTCAAACAACTCAACTCAATTAATTAACCAAGTTGTCAAGTTAATTAAAGAGGAGTTATAGGGAGTTTAAAAAGAGGAGATGAAGAGTTATGGTTTGTGTGGGCCCCACCACACTTAATCCTCTCAAGGGAGGTTAAGTGGATGTGGGTCCCACCTGTAACTCCCTTTGGGAGAAAATAACCAACAAGTCAAAAAAAATAAAATGTGTTTCCACATTTTATTTAACTTCATTTTATTTTTCCCAAAACTAACTTTCATTCCGCATTAAACGCAACCTCGGAAAAGGTCTCCCTAAGCGAAAATCGGCGATGCAAGTTCATCGGTGCCCTTAGAATTTGATTCTGGGCACCGGTTTAAATGTTAGAAATTCCCGCTCGTCCGTTCACTGAACGTACCCAAGCCAAACTTCGAAAATTGATTCCGGGCACACCGGGCCTCAGAATCAGGTTCCGTCTAAAACCGCACTCTTGTAAAATTCTAAAGAAAATTAATAAAAAATTTCCCTTGAATTTTACGGGTCTTTACATTACTCCCACCTCAGGTCTTTACGTCCCCGTAATGATACAACCAATAACTAGGGAAACATATGTGGGTACTGAGCACGCATCTGAGCCTCCCGCTCCCAAGTTCTCTCCTGGAGGTTCCCGTGCTTCCATCTAATGCGCACTAGAGGAATCGACCGCCCACGTAGGACCCACTCCTGTCGATCCTAAATCTCCATCGGGACCTCCGTAAAAGTCGCTCCATTGTCAACGTCATGCTCCCCATGGTCAATGATGTGTGTCGGGTCCTGCACGTACCTCCTCAGTTGGGATACGTGGAAGACGTCATGCACCCGGTGCAACTGAGGTGGTAGAGCCAGGCGATAAGCCACCTCGCCAATCCTGATGAGGACATGTAATGGTCCGATTAAGCACGTAGATAACATGCCGCCTTGGCCAAATATCTGTAATCCACGTCGAGGTGAGACACGCATGAAGACGTGGTCGCCATCCTCGAACTCTAGTGGCCTCTGCCTCCTGTCAGCGTATAACTTCTGCTGGCTCTGAGCTGTCCTCATCCGCTCCTGGATGACCTGGACCTTCTTTGTCATGGCCTGGGCCATCTCTGGTTCCACAAGTGCTGACTCCCCAGGGTCTGTCCAGCACAAAGGAGATCTACAAGGTCGGCCGTACAACGCCTCGTATGGTGGCATCCCTATGGTGGAGTGGAAGCTGTTGTTATACGTGAACTCCACCAAGGGTAGGTGGTCCTCCCAGCTGCGACCAAAGTCGAGGACGCATGCGTGGAGCATGTCCTTGAGAGTCTGAATGGTCCTCTCTGTCTGACCATCCGTCTGAGGGTGAAAGGCTATACTCAGATGTAGTTGCTTCCCGAACGCCTCCTGCAATCCCTTCCATAGCCGGGAAGTAAAACGAGCATCTCGATTGGAGACGGTAGAAGATGGCACACCTTGAAGCCGTATAATCTCCTGGACGTAGAGACATCCCATGCTCTGCACTGAGCCCTGCTCTTTGATGGGTAAGAAGTGTGCCGACTTGGTGAGTCGGTCGACAATCTCCTGATGGAGTCGTGACCTCTGGAAGTGTGTGGACGTCCAGTCACTAAGTCCATAGATATCCCGTCCCACTTCCACTCTGGGACCTCCAAGGGTTGTACCAAGCCTGCTGGCACCTGGTGCTCTACCTTCACCTGCTGGCAGGTGAGGCATCATGAAACGAACTCTTCCACAGACTTCTTCATGCCCGGCCAATAGTGCTATCGTCTGAGGTCCTGGTACATCTTTGCCACACCAGGATGTACCGCCAAAGGAGAAGTGTGAAACTCTCTCGGCACCTCCTCCCGTAAAGAGACTGGTAGCAAGGTACGTCCTCTGAAAAGGATGTTGTTCTCTGCTCCAAAGGAGAAACCATCAGGTGCCTGTCCTGAGGATATTTGTGCACACCGTGTCTCACAGTCAGCATCCCCACGCTGTGCCTCTCTGACCCGCTGCAGAAGTGGAGGAGTGACTGTGAGAGACTGAAGCAAGGCTGCTCCATCTCTATCCACGAAGGATATCTGAAAAGAGGCTAGTTGTTCTTTCGCCTCCTCAAGTATCTGAATGCCCGTCCTCCTGCTGATGGCATCGGCTACTACATTCCCCTTCCTATGGGTATAGACTATCTCAAAGTCATAGTACTGGAGGAACTCGAGCCATAGCCGCTGTCTTAGGATCAGATCCTTCTCAGAGAAGATGTACCTAAGACTCTGGTGGTCAGAAAAGACTGTAAAGCGCTCTCCCATAAGATAGTGTCGCCATGTATTTAGAGCGAAGACCACTGTTGCTAACCCCAAGTCAGGGGTAGCGTAGTTCTGCTCATGCGGCCTCAACTGACGTGATCCATAGGCGACCACTGCCCGCCCCTGCATCAGGACACATCTGAATCCGGTCCCAGATGCATCACAGTAAACTACATACCCTACTCCTTCCTCAGGAAAACTCAAGATAGGTGCGCTGTTCAATCTCTGTCTCAGCTCCTGGATGCTCTGCTAACATCTGTCTGACAACACAAAGGGTTTCCCCTTCTTCGTCAAAGCTTAGAGTGGTGCCGCAACTCTGGATAAGTCTGGCCCAAATCTCCGGTAGTATCCTGCTAGTCCCATGAAACTCCGCACCTTCGTCACACTCCTGGGTGGCTCCCATGCTAACACTGCCTCGATCATCGCAGGATCCACTGCAACTCCCGCCTCAGATATGACGTGTCCCAATATGTGGACCTCGCGTATCCAGAACTGGCATTTCGAGATTTTACCATAAAGCTGGTTCTCTCGGAGTGTGTCTAGTACAACCCGCAAGTGGTAGGCATGATCCTCCTCAGTCGTCGAGTAAATCAGAATGTCATCGATGAAGACCACGACAAAACAATCGAGATAAGGCTAAAAGATCCTGTTCATGAGGGCCATGAACACTGTTGGAGCATTGGTTACGCCGAAGGGAATAAACAAGAGCTCATAGTGGCCACACCGACATCTGAAGGCCTTCTTCTGCACGTCCTCGTCTCTAACTCTAAGCGGATGATAGCCTGACTTGAGATCTATCTTCGAGAACCACAGTGCTCCCTTGAGCTGATCAAAGAGGTCATCAATCCTCGGAAGCGGATACTTGTTCCTCACTGTCACCTGGTTCAGGCGACGATAGTCAACACAATGACGCAAGCTCCCGTCCGCCTTCTTGGCGAAAAAATCGGGGAAGCCCAGGGTGAAACACTGGGTCGGATAAGCCCCTTTCCCTGCAAGTCCTCTAACTATAATCGTAGCTCTCGAAGCTCAGCGGGGGCCATCCGATATGCTGGGGTCGATATCGGGGCTGTCCCGGGGTACAGGTCAATATAAAAGTCTACCTCTCTGCGAGGAGGTATCCCTAGAACGTCTTCGGGAAAAACATCTGCAAACTGATCCACCACTACAGGAAAACTGGGACTCTGCACGTCAACTGCTCCTAGGATGAGGCTAGCCAACTGATGAGTGATGGGCTTTCCTCTCCTCTGCGTGAGTCCATCCTATGCTGCTAAGACTCCCTTCTCGCCGGTGAAGGTGAACCTGCTCCCGTCGGTGCGAACACATCGCACCTTGCGCCTAAAACAATCAATCTGTGCATGGACCGTAGACAACCAATCCATGCCCAAGATGATGTCGTAAGGCATCAATGCCTCTACAAGAAGATCCCAGCCGAATCTCTCGCATCCTAGAGTAAGATCACACTGCCGGCACCAGTGCGTAATCGTCGAGTCTGCTCCCGTAGGAGTCTCTAGCCGTAAGGATCGAGCCAACGGCTCGGTCGGAATCTCCGAGCTCCGAACAAGGGCAGCAGCTATGAAAAAGTGACTCGCTCCTGTGTCTATAAGTACTGCAGCAAGGGTGGAATAGACCTAGATAGTACCTCGAATCATCTCGGGCACGCCGTGGTCGTAGGCCTCTGCTGCCTGGAGCTGTGCATGTCCCTGCCTGCCAGCTCCCTGTGGTCGGGGTGGAACTCCCGGTGGTGGTGTTGGCAAAGCCTCAAAGCGTCGCCCACCACCTGATTCTCGGCCAGCTCCTCTGCCTCGTCCGCCTCCCCCCTGCGGACTGCCACGGTCGACCCTCTGCCTCTGCCTCGGTGGTCCCTCAACCGTCTGCTGCTCCTCGGCACGGCGAGTTGGGCAGTCACGAGCCATGTGGCCCTGCCCGCCGCACGAGTAGCACTGTCTGCCTCTCGAAAGACTGGCTCCGCGCTGTGTGCCCTGCACCACTGAGCTAGTATCCTTAGGTCGTCTGCCTGAAGTTCTGGTCCGCCTAGACCCATGAGTCATCCGTCGGCTGCCAGCTACAGAAGACTCTGCCATGTGCTGCCCTGCGGTGGGTCTCGGCACTGGTGTAGACTCAGCAAGAAATCTCTCGATCAAAAGAGCCCACTCCAGTACTCCCGTCTGAGTCGGAATGCTGAGGGAGATCAGCGATGCCCTGATCTCGTGTCTCAATCCCTGCTTGATGGTCCGGGCCTGGAAGAATGGGTCTCGTACCATGTCGGTCGAGTAGCGCGAGAGATCAGTAAATCTCGCCGAGTACTGAGCGACTATCATGCTGCCCTGCCGCAGCTGAAGAAGCTCCTGTATGCGCACCGCACGGAGGGTGTCTGGGAAGAACTCCTAGCGGAAGAGGCTCTCAATGTCCGTCCAATGTAGAGATGCCTCATCGTGCACCTGGAGCATCAAGCTCCACTATCAGCCCGCTGCTGCGTGCAGTAGGCTCGCAACGAGGATCACCATGAGGTCTGCTTGTGTCCTCACTAGCCTAAAAACTCGTACCACATCCTCCAGCCAGTCCTCGGCTGCCTGGGGGTGCGTCTCCCCAAGAAACCTGGGCGGTCGCTGGCGCTGAAACTCATGCAGTGCGCTAAGGCGACGTGCATCGTCAGCGACTGGTGCTGGAAGTATCGGGGGCTCGGCGGGTAAAGCTACCACCAGTGCCACTACTGACAAAGGGCCCTACACCGAGGCCTCATCGCTCGGTGGGCTGTCGTCACGCTCGACTCTCGGAACCCTAGCTGGCTGCCGTCGTGGGGCCATCCTGAAAAGGAAACAGGTGTGCCACGGTCAGAACAGTATACCTGGTGAGCTGATATAAAGTAATCACAAAGAAAACTTTAAAACACACACGCAATCAATGTTTTTGTGCATTAAGTCGGAAATCAGAAGTCAGGGTCCTGGTGTATGGATACGTCGGCCGCCGCACCAACATTGGACTACCTAGACTGATAACCACAATCAATACGCTAAACACTATTGCTTCACATAGAAAAGATCAGAGTTCGCGGTAGAACTGAACTCCTCTGATACCAATTTGTCACGACCCTTCCTCGGGGCCCGTGCTGTGACTACCCCAAGCCCACCCTCCATAGGCCAGGGGCTGGTGACTAGCACCAAGACGTAAATCCCAGTAAAAAGGGAAGGCATTACCTTTGTAGAGTAAACAAGCACCTCAGAGTAAACAAGCGGAAAAGTAAACACTAAGTAAAAGCTGGTACAATAGTAAGTGCGGAAAGTAAATGGGCCAGAATACAAAACCAAACTGAAAGTAAAGTACAACTCAAAGGGAAAACAACAACTGTAATGTAAAAGCTGCTACGCCGATCTGTCCACTAGAAATCCCACCTGAAGGGTTGGTACAGAAAGATCCTCTGCTCCTCGGGTCCCGCCGTCCGCTCCGAGTACGTCCCACCTAGTAGTCCACCTCCAGATGTCGTCCTGCTCTGCAAACCTCAACCACGATCAACGCTGTCTGCCGTCTACAACCAACACAACATAGTGCTGGCAGAGCCTATGCAGGGGTGAGTATAAGCTACTCAATAGGGACCCCAAGACCCCCGAAGGTCTCCCAAAATCCACAAAGGATAAACCATAAAGGAAAGATACAATCAGGAAGTAGCAACCGACACTGCTTAGGAATATGCCCATACATATACCTAAGTCCACAATTCCAATACGCTCCAACCTCCGAGCCCAAGTACAACTCAGTCCACACATGAAAGTAAACGTATTCCACACAGGAAAGCATAACATAATCCACATAGGAAAACAAACATGATTCAGCTCACACAGGTATACAACTTTGGATGACGATAGAGACGATCACTAATCCATATAAGTCGTCGGACCCAAAAAGGATCGATAGGTTCTAACCCCCGCAAAGACCCACACAAAATCGGGCCCACATAGGACCAGTAGGCGCTGACCCACACAGGACCGCTGAGCGCGGACCCACATAGGATCAGACCCACATAGGATCTATAGTACTGACCCACATAGGATCGGACCCACATAGGATCTGTAGCACTGCCCCACATAGGATCGCTGAGTGCTGTATTTATCGTCGTCACATCCACTGAGGATCTCTGCACTATCATCATCGTCACATCCACTGAGAATCTCTGCACTGTCGTCGTCGTCGATGCAGTCACAGCCAGCTCTAGGGTTCCCGCACACAGCAAACTTGTTTCGGAGGGTCCGCTCCACGAGCCGAGAGGCTGATACATCAACTGACACATAGTTCGTAGTTCATGTATCCAAAAGTTCCGTATCGTCAACAGGAACTCAACGTCGCAGACGGCGCGTCAATCGAACTCCCGGTCTGAGAGTTATTAGCTTTTTCGTCCCAGGGGCCCAGTTGGTTTTTAAGGAAAAACCAACCCGACCGTACTCCACCTGCGTCCAAACCTCGGTCAGATTATTCCAAAAGATTCGTCTCACTAAGAGGAACTCAACAAAGCTGACGACACGTCAATCGGACGTCCGTAGCTCAAGATATAAGTGTTTCCGCTCCGAGGGCCCGGTTGGTTTCGTGTACGAACCTATCCGGCCGAACTCAATGTATTCCAAAACCTTGAGTACGATATACCGAAATGACCATCTCGATCCAAGGATTTCGTTTCCGTAGACGGTTGGTCAATCGGAGGTCCGTAGCTCATGTTATGAGCGAATGACCGAAGTTGATTTGAAACCGGGGGTTTCGGGCCCGGACCGACCCGGCCCGAGACCCCCTTGGTCGGCCGCATCGGGTCGACCCGACCCGGAACGACCCGACGGCGCGGCTGTCCGGCGGCACGGCGGCCCGGCTGTGCGGCGGTGCGGCGGCCCGGCGACAAGGCGGCGCGGCGGCCCTGCAACCCGGCGGCGCGGCAGCCCGGCCTGGCAGAACGGCCAGGCGGGCCGGTTCGGTGCAAGGCAGCATGCTGGGCGCGCTGCCAGCTCGGCCGAAGCCCGAGCTGATTGGAAACGGGGGGGGGGGCCTTCCCCCTTTGTGAAGCCCCCCCCCCCCCTCATTATGGGGGGCCGTTTTATCTGACTGAGGGAATTAATTCCCCCCAGTTTGTCTCCCTTCCAGTCGGCCCGACCTGGCCGGCCGGTTCTTCCTCAACGGGACCGGCAAGGGCCGGTCCCCTTCTTGATTCCGAAAGCAGTGGACCGGCTGGCCGCCAGTCTTCTCGTTCCGCCACGGCCCGGAACCGGCCGCGGCCTTCGTTGTCCGGCGCGGTGCGACGGCACCGGGCCCCTCCGCCGCGGCCCCGCTCCGGCCGCGGCGTCTTCGACTACCTTCGACGCGGCGCGACGGCATTGTGTCCATGAAATTCATTCCACGATGCGGCGCGAAGGCGCCGCTCAATAATTGTCGTGCGATTTCCGCGTGGTGCGATGACACCACGCCATCTCGTTCCATCCACATGAAATAATAAGAACAAAGGAGGGGGTCCGGCCGTGTTTGTGAGGTCCCCCCCCCCTTCACGTTAAACGATATCAATTATTCGTTATCCTCATGTTCGACATTCTAGAATCAAGAATGGAAATAAATAAAAAACAACAACAGCAACCCCCTACCTCGAATTCAAGTGCGGAGCACGTCAACAAACCGCGGAAGACATGCGTCGCGGAGGTCGGGCGCCGCGGTATTCGTTCGTCGATTCCGTTGACGAAGAGGTACATCATTGGTGAAACTTCGTAAGCCGACGAAGAACGTCCGAGGATGAATCGGCGTCTCCTTTCATTTACACGTGAAGAAGATCGAAGAAGCGGCGTCACCGACCTTCGGAAACGCACCGGTTACGAAGAAGAGAGAAGCGGTGTTCTTGAGTGTTCTTCGTCGGAGCATGAAGAAAGTGAAGAGAACCTCTCAAATTCTCTCAAGATGGCTAAGGAGACCAACCAAAATAAAATAATCTATGGCTTATTTTATTTACACAATTATCAACTTGAATTTCAAATGTTTGAAATTCAAACAACTCAACTCAATTAATTAACCAAGTTGTCAAGTTAATTAAAGAGGATTTATATGAAGTTTAAAAGGAGGAGATGAAGAGTTATGCTTCGTGTGGGCCCCACCACACTTAATCCTTTCAAGGGAGGTTATGTGGATGTGGGTCCCACCTCTAACTCCCTTTGGGAGAAAATCACCAACAAGTTAAAAAAAATAAAATGTGTTTCCACATTTTATTTAACTTCTTTTAATTTTTCCCAAAACTAACTTTCATTCCGCATAAAACGCAACCTCGGAAAAGGTCTCCCTAAGCAAAAATCGGCGCTGCGAGTTCATCGGTGCCCTTGGAATTCGATTCCGAGCACCGGTTTAAAAGTTAGAAATTCCCGCTCGTCCGTTCACTGAACGTACCCGAGCCAAACTTCAGAAATTGATTCCGGGCACACCGGGCCTCGGAATCAGGTGCCGTCTGAAACCACGCTCTTGTAAAATTCTAAAGACAATTAAGAAAAAATTTCCCTTGAATTTTACAGGTCTTTCCATTTTAGTTAATTTAATATGAGAAACTTTTTTCATTTAAAAACTGTTCAAAAAAATACTTTGATTACCAAACCAAACATGTTTTAAAATAAATATAGAGATAATTTAAAAACTGTATACTGAATATAAAATAATTTACATTATAAAAACTTTATCACCTAGTGGTTCTTTTAAATTAATTAATTTATTGAATATGAATGAATTTTAAAATAAACATGTTCATACTATTCAATAAAAATTCTATATGTTCTAATAAAACTCAAAAAATTCACCCAAAATAAATTTTGACATTCTGATTCAAAAATCAATATTAATTATATCCAATAAATATTCTTAAATTTATATAAAATTATTATAATAATTTTTTAAGAAAATAAATGGAAAAACTTTTTCTAAAAATCTATATTTGAATAATGAAACCATTTTAATAAAAATGATTTGTTTTTTACAAAACATTACCGATAAATTATTTTTGATTAATATATATATATATATATATAACATAAATTTTTAACGGTTATTTATAATCACCAATTTATGGTCAAGGTTATCATAATAATAAATATCATCAGTAATTTAGGCTTGGGTTACCATGTTAAATTTTCAATCTAGCATAAAATATGAGTGTTTTATGTAACATAATCATAAATTTGTGTTCATTGTAAACTAATATAAACTCATTTTTATGTTTCCCTTATTATATCATATATTATTTTCATCTTTTTAAATCATAGGTTGTTCTTTCCTCCCCCAATTGATATGTTTCATATACAAAAGTCGAACTTTTTATTTTTATTCAAGGGATGGATATTCAAAAATAGTTATGTTGTAATCCCACATTATAGATATGTATAATCAATCAACGTCTTAACAATAGATAAAGGGACATACAATTTTCATATGGGAGAACACATAAATTGGTTTACAAATAGTATTACATAGGTGGGAATATAGGAAAAGAGTAAATAATTTATAGATTCATTATAGTCATTGATAAAAAATAAGTGAATTATCAATGGAATGATAAGGGCCACAAAAAAGTTTGATTATTTAAAATACCATCGTTTTATTATAAATTAATTTTTTGGGCTAGAATTTTTAATTCATTATACCTTTTCTTTATTTAAACAATTTTCATAGCTTCTATAGTAGGAGAATATGGAAATAAACATAAATGATTAGTTTAATTTAATACTTTATTAAAATTCCACAAAAAATCTCATGTTTTTCTCATAATTATGTATATTCAGGATGAATTTTTTATTATTGAATCACTTAAATAATAATTTAAAGGCAATGTAACCATAAAAGTCACAATACATTATTCATTATATAATTTGAATTTTACCAAAAGCAACATGGTTAGAAAATGAGAAGATAATTTCCAAACTAAAAAAACCTTCATAAATTGATCATAAATTTTAAATAGTAATAACCATTGTCTGAAACAATTTATTCAATAAATTCATATACATAAGATTCATCATACATTGACTAAGATCAAAACCAATATATTTGTTGGATTTGATCATATATTGTTCCAAGATTAATAAATTATTAATCCTAAAATAAATTCATATAAGTTTAAAAATAATCATTAAATTTACCAGTAAAATTTTGAAATTACGTAGCTTATCACATAGGCCAGTGGCAAGCCCTACTCCATTATACCCCTTATGTAGTGGGTTCAAGAAACGCATCCTTTTCAGATCCGACAGGTTGTCGTTTTCTTTAGGTTGACCTTTTATTTACCATTAAACATTAATAAATAATCCCACCATGTTTATAAAATCATGTTGATAATAGGGGATATAAATACCCAAAACCAATAACATAACCCCAAAAAAATTCATTATTAACGACTAAAAAATTACTACTTAAAACCATCAAATGAGATGTCTAACAATTTGAACTTCTGTTCAACCTTAAGCTTATTGACCCAGGATGGGATCCATAAATCGTATGATATTGAATCCGGTGGGTCAATATGGTATAATTGTAGAGATGTTGACCCATTTTAAAACATATTGTTTGAGGGTGATAGTATTTCTGGGTTTTCTATATAGTGAAATGATGTGACTATTCTCGAAAAGGTCATACACCATAGTTTTGTGTAGTTGGTTGGTGAGAAAAAAAAATTATAGTTTGAGGTACTTGAGGAGGATGTTTTGACTAGACTATGTCATGTGAAAATGGGAAAGGTGAACGTGGATTCCCCATGATCTGTGTACTTTTTTATTTGTCATATATATATATGTGGGTTTGGTGTTTAGTGAATTGAATTGAGACATTATTGATAGGGAGAGATGGGAGTTCCTAGTGGCATTGTGATGGGACTCTGGAGCATGGATTTAGAGATGTTTGAATTTTACAGGTGACCTATCTGGGTTGGGGGGGGGGGTTGACTATGTTATGAATTTTTTTTAGTACATCAGGAGTGGATGGATGATTTGGACACTATAAAATGTTTCAAAAAGTGTGCAACTAGGATTTAGTTTCAGGGATGATTGATTCCTTTTAAATTGAGATGATATACTTGTGTTTTAATGTATAGACCCACTAGTTTTTTTTTGATATGGTAATGTTCATTTAACTAACATTCCTATGAAATGTATGTGTATGAGAGTTGATCTTGGTGGCATTGGGATGAATCATAACACTAGAAGTACTCATGTTTTCTATGATATGTATTGAAGGTTTGGTTTTTTGACATTTTTCTAATTATTGTCAAAGCAATTTCTGTGGTTGATTTACACAAGGATGTGTATTAGGTGCATGATAGAGGAAACATAGAGAATAATGACATGCTGATGTGCTGAATCATTTTGATTTTTTTTATCAGATGATACAAGGGTGTACATATGAGGTGATAGAGTTTCGCTAGAGGCCCTGAGAGGGTTATGAATTAATGTGGGTGTGAATAGAGGAATGTGGGCATGGTGACCTAAGGCATTAGGCTAGAACTATTTTGTTCTGCAATGGAAGTGTTTGTAGTGGTATTCGTCATTGAATTCATAATATCCTCATGGTTTTGAGATGTTTATACCAAAAGTTTTCAAATAATACTGATTATTATAAGATAGAACAAACATCCTACCATGATATAGATATATTTTCTAGGATTTATAAGGGGCTGCCTGGGAGGCTGTTCTCATCGATCAGTGTGTGTAAATCCTTATAGTGTGTATCCCACAGATGGATTAGAATGGATGAGGTCCCTCTGATAGAACATATAATTACAAATACCATGGGTGTTTTCCTCCAATGATGGTAATGAGAAATAGTAGCTATTCGGTTTTGTTACTCTCATTAGAGAAATAAGACCATGTCTATCTCTAGGGTTAGGTTGTGATGGGGGAATTAGATGGGGAAATGGTGTTCTGTTTTCAGTTGATAATGTGGTTACTATAACGGTGGTGAGTACCTGCTCAAATTTGGTTTTTTGACACTTGATTGTGTTTGGTCAAGAATACAGTGAGAACCATGCCGAGTGGGTTGGTAGACTGCTGAGTACGTTTTTGAAATGTGACATTAATGATGGGATGTGTCGTGGATATGAATCAGTAGATGTGAGTTGATTTTTATATTTGGAAACACAATGAGTTAGAGGAATAGGTCTAAAATATGACAGGAGGAATCTTGATGCATATGTGTGGGTTGAAACATTCAATGTGGGTGGTAAATGTTGTCAAGAAGTGGCTTGGACATTGATGACCGATATACAATTTTGTCATTATTCTGTATTGAATCCTAGTCAGCAATTTTGAATAGATATATATGATTTGAGATTGATTTGATGGCTAGTGGGGGTAAGATTTGTGGTTGAAAAATCATTGAGTCTTTATGATGACGAGAAGGATTACTGTAGGGAGGCTTTACATACATGAGTTTTATGGATTTTGAAATATGAGTTGAAGTTTAAATTATTGTTCTAAGAGTGTTTATCAGAAGAAAAAATTGTCATTTTCCACTTGAAAATTGTCTTTGATAATCTTTCTAACCAATCTATTTGTCCTGGAATGAGGTATTCACCCATAGGACATGACTTTTTTCGAATTTTGAGTAGTTTTAGTTTTGTTACAATATTTATAATATAATTAAAAAGATATTAAATAGGTTTTTAATATTTTGGATTATGTATCATTTGAATGGAGTGACGTATTAAGATTCTTATTCCAGCATTGTTTTTGGAAGCGACATTTAACCTAGGAGAGGTATAAAATCGCTTCAGGTTTTGGGACTTGAGACATGTATTAAAATTCTAAATTAATTAATTATTTAGATAAAAATGTAATTATATTAAATAAATACCTATCCCCCCCCCCATTGAGGTTAATCATATACATTGAAAAAGTTCGTAGGGTGTCCTCATATTTGTGATGATTGGAACAAGTGGATAAGGGGGAATATTCCACCGGACATCATCCTTTGTTTAAGTTGGAACTAGATTGAGGTCAAACAGCTTCTAGGAGAGGATTTTGACACGATAGTTTTTTGTTAATTCTATTAGGTTGGAAATTTTAAATTTTTATTCCCCAATATTCATATAATAGTTTTTTATAAGGTTATTCATTATTACAAAATCTAACGACCCCATGGGAGTTGATATGTGCATATTTAGGAAAAGACGTGGGTCTCAGGAGGTTTTTAGGGTTTTATCATTCACAAACCACATATACACAATTTGTGCTTCTATGAATACAAACCATTTGTCCATCCCATTTGGGAAATTAATTTTTTGCTGTAAATGCCATGTACATTAACTACAAATCATGTAGTAGTACTTAGGGATTTACTTATCCTTGTGTAAAAGTATAGAGACATGAAATTTTAGGAAAGAACACATAATCTACATTTGGTTCATGTAATGTAAATTTGGTACAATCCAATTCATAGTACACATGTTGAGACCTTGTTTCATTATCCATGTGATACTATATGGATTGAAAGAAATATGATATTACTCTTTGTGTACTCTAAATTACATTCCCTGTTCCTTTTCCATCAATGTGGTTTTGTGTGGTTTGTTATGTGGAAGGGAAATGGGCTTTTGAGTAGTATTTTCTCAAACAAATTATACAAATATAATAGGTTTTTAATCTGGTAGTCATATAAAGGTCATCTGGATTATTATTTATTGAACTATTTAAATAGGTGGACTTCTTTGTTGATTGTATTTTCAATCCTCAAGTGGGTTAGGTTGTGACCACAGTTGAATGGTTGAGGCAAGTGAGCATTGTGATTAGAATAGCCTATGTGTGCCATGTTGGTTTATTATGTTTCATATATGAATATTAGAATGTTTTATTTTTGTTGTATCTCTTGGAAGATCTTGGTTTGTACCTGAGTATCAGGACTAGTGGCTCGAGATTATAGAAGGTATGGTTTGGACTATATGTTTCAGGGATATAGTAGGTTGATCTTTTAGTGTTGGTTTACAAATTATAATGGTGGTTATAGATGAGTGAAATTGTGTTCATGAGTTGAGTCTAAGGGTCTCTCGATGATTCTTTAATGGGAAGTTACTAGATCGAGGTAAAATTTGTTGTCGTCGATGGCTGATGAGATTTCAAAATTTGCATGAGTTTTATTTTATATTGTGTTACTCCAATGTTATTGACCAAGGATCAGTTGGAGGCGATTAAGATACAATTGAAGAATTTTCATATGACAGGGCTTTCCCGAATGGGTTTGCTGTTACTCTGTTTAGAGAGGATTCTTCCACATTACTACTAGTTTCAAGGATACAATGAGGAATGCCTATGTTTATATGTGTTATGAAATACCATGTGTGGGCCTGATTGATAAGACGACCCTGGGTGGGAGCTTGTACTTATGTAATTTGGATATTGGTGTTCCTTCGGACTCATTATGATGTATGAGTTGATGGCTATAAGATTTTGCTGGCTATGATGGATAGGGAGCTAACCCTTGTTATGTATTAGTTCATTGAAGTTGAGAATTGGCTTATGCCCATGAAAAAAAATCATATGGTTGGGTTTCCACATTTTTGAAACATTTTTAATGGAAATAAATGTTATAGATAAAGAAATTTTACAAATTATATATATGTATCATTCATATATATTTGTGATTGAGATTGAATGATGTGAGGCTCAATGTATTGTTAATAAAAAATAAACATGGTGATAGAAAAATTATCTAGACAGAAATAGTATAATTATTTCGTTATGCTTGAGACTGATGTTTTAAGAATTAATGGTATACCAGCTTGGTGGATAGAGTACCAACACTCTCTATCCATTGTCTTGGTGATGGACTAAGTTTTCATGCATATTATTGTACTATTGAGTATTGTGTATGTGGTGTCACATGTATGTGGAATGGTGCTTGACATGGGGTACTAGGAACATGAGGTATACAACTGATATGGTGTTAGGCTAACGATATAGACAATGATTGTTTAGTCCAAAATAATTCCCTAGGTAGTGTTGGTAGGAAATGTAAAAATAGATGTTGGATTGATGCTCCTACTCATTGGGATGGACCTTAATGGGGCTCTGGGAACCACTGCTGTTAATTATGAATTATTATTGTACATAGATTATTGAATCTAACATTATGTTTATTATGTGTTCGATAATCTGACATATTATTATTTGTATTTATTATTTGGATATGTGGTTTATGTATAGGACTGATGCTATAGGTATTATTTTTTATGATACATGAGATAAATGTCAGACATTGGGTATGTGATTGGAAGTACATTTTTAGTAACATGATTTATGTGTTAAGGTACTGAGTATGAGATGATGTTTTGATCATTAAGACTTGGTATGGGATGAAATATAATTTTATAATTGATTGTATGACTATTATAGGACAGTTTCATTATATTATCCGATTTAGTTGTGGCTGTCATGGTCATGAAGCCCACATGTTATTTAGGAAACATAATCTTGGAAACATGATCAGTGAATCTAAGAATTTAATCAGATAAGTTAGGGTTAATCTTGGTATTAGGCCTATGGACTGGTGAATATTTTATTTATATTATATTATATTATCATTCTAATAGGCTCTACATGTTTCATGAGATTGCACATATGGTGGAAATTTATATGTTCACCGTTGGGGGTGGTCTATTAGTGTTTATTTCTCACCACTGCACATGCACCTTAGGGTGCAAATATAAATTCTATCTACAATCAGGTTACTCACATATGTACAATGTATTATGCTAAGGAATCGTGTTTTATATATGTCCTGGATGCTCTTTTGTGGATTACAGGTTGGGCTGGAGTAGCTCGATAGAGAACTATGAACCAGGTATATGTTATATCATAGAGTAGGAGGTATTTAATGTTGTATGTACTATTATGTTATCTATTTTTTATATGTGATCAGCCTAGTTTGTGAGGGTGGATGCACGTATGACATCGGTTTTCAGCCCTTTTCTACAGTTTCATGATATTACAGTATGTTTAGATTCAATTTAATTATTATTTTTCATTATCAATTGTGAATGGTGTTTAGTTATTTACATTCAGTTGATGACTCTAATATACATTTATAGTCTCCTCCCATATCCACCATTACACCCCATCTACTAGTCGGTATCCTATGTTATACAAGGATTCACTCATGAGGTCTTTTGGAGAACAATCATAGAGCACCGATTTAATGGTTTATTGGCCAATACATTACATGCTACATCTATGATAAAAGAATTGATGTTAGATGGTGATTTGGGCAGACTTTGTATAATAAAAATTGATTAATTGGCTTTAATGGGTGAACTTTTATAGAGGAAATGAAGTTACATTTTTGAAAATAATCAAATGTATTCACTGGTAGGATGTCTTCATTAACTCAGATGCTTAAAAATTTAATATTAATGGATAAGAGGGATGTTTCTTAAGAAACACCTATAAAATATAAAATACATACAATTTTTAAACATTTTTACCATATAATTCAAATTAGTAAATTCATATTGCAAAATAAAAATTTTATCTCATTTGAAAATTAATTTTAACTAAAGAAAATGTATTGTTGAAAAAAAATTACTTTAACCCAATGAATTCCAACAAAGGTTTTAATATTTATGGGTCAATATGTTAATTATTTAAAATAAATTCATATATATGTGGACTATTATTGATATTTATAAATATTTAAAAATACCATTGTATAATATATGATTCATATAAGTTTTGAATAACATTATAAAATATAATTTACTAAAAAATTACCTAAATGTAAATTTTAAAATTACTAATTCAATTTAAATATAAAAATATCAAGGGATATAATGAATTTAAATATATTATGTTCACACATGTGTATCATGATATATTCCTCTATAAAATTAATTTCATATAATAATATATTCAATTTATTGACATCTTAATATTTTAGTATCATTAATTAATGTTTTTTATTTAGAACGTAATTATTACATTGATATTTGATAAAAAATTTAATTAATAATTTCATATATAATAATTAAATAAAAAAATTATGATAAAAAATAATTTGTCTTTCTAATAGATAAATATAAATTAAAATATGTTTTTTCACATTTCAAAGGCTTTATATCTTTTAAAATGTATTCTTTTTTGTATTTTCTTTACTTATCAAATTATATGGGTCACATTCATAGAATAATGGACAAAAAACACATAAATTTATATCCTAATGTCATAAGGACAAAAATATATCCATGAAATAGGGTTTCGAAAGGAGTATATCCTATTTTCCCCTAATGTTTGAATTTTATTCCTTCTCTAAACATGTTTTTACCTTGAAAATTTTAATTAAATTTAACTTCATTCATTAATATCATTGAAAATAATTAATTTTTCTTTATTATATAATATAAATTTTGATTATTCCAAATATATAATCCATTTTTGAAAATCCAATTCAACTATGTCAAAAATATTAATTTAATATTAATCCAACTAATGAGGAGAACAATGAATTTTTAAATAATGTAATTTTATAATAAAATTATTTCATATTAAATCAATGTCTTAATAATCATTTTATTAAAATAAAATAATATATAATTATATATAGTATATAAATTAAATTTTAATCATTTCTCATTATGTATTTTTGAATTAATTTTAATGGAGAATCATTATGTATTTTAAAATAGTTTTTAGAAAAAAAGTGTTTCTATAACCCTAAACAAAGTTATACGAATCAACTATATAATGTTTCTAAAAAATTAAATGCCTAAACACAATTAATTTTACCTAAAAACTATTCAAAAAATATCAATAAACATCAATTAATTAATTTATTATAATAAAAAATGTTTTACAAAAATCATAATTATTAAATATTTATCGAAAAATCAATATTTTTATAAAAAACCCAAGATTTCATCTAAAATGAATTTCGATATCCCAATTACAAGAATTAAGATAATATTAAAAATTATATTGTATTAAATTACAATAAAATTATTATTATATTTATTTCATGATATTCAATAATAATATTTTTTGAATTAAACTTTTAAAAAAACAATAAAAAATTACTAAAAAATGAGTAATTATTTACACAAAAATTTTATATAATTTATATTGTGTAAGATGTATATATATGTAATGTTTATATAGTTATATAGTTAATATGACTCATACCTACAAATTTAATGGATATGTTATTATGGTAATTTATATCATGGGTAGTTTATGTTCAATGTTTCATGTTAAATACTCTATAAATAATAAAAATAGAGGGGCTACATGTAACATAATATAAACAAAGTCATTCATGTAATGAATGAAAAGCTCATAATTTCATGTCTCTAATTCCATTAAATATAAATTTATTTTTTAAAAATATCCACGTGTTACAAAAAATGTATTTTATTAATATTTGTCAAATTATTTTTATTTTTCCATCTTCTTATACCTACTAAAAAATTTTATTCAATCCCTTAATAACATATAAATAAATCCATTATACATATTCAATAGTAATATTATAACAAAATTATAAATTTTATAGCCATACTCACACAAATATTATTGCCAATTCTTATTAGATATATTTAACCAAATAAAATCATATTCCTTTATATCATAAATTGTATATGATATAATATTGGATATATATATGTAATTAATGATATACTGTTCTAGATTTTTCAAATAAACAATTAATCAATTAATTATGATACCCTTATTAATTTTCTAAAAACCATCGGAAAATAAATTTCGTTAATTTCAACTAAAAGAAAGATTATTAAAACTCAAATAGAGTGATAGTATGACATTATATAATATTCTGAAAAATATATTCTAGTACCTGATATTATATAAGAATTATTAAATTTTGGAGAATATTGAATTAAAACATAGGTAATTATGAATCTAATAAAAAATCATCAAGATTACTCTTGTTGGATAATGAAAATAGATAATAAAAAAAATATTTCACATATAGATAATAATTATAAATGATTTTAATTAAATGTTATGTTTTAATAAATTTATTACCTTCATGATTATGATAATTTATTTGTCATACATGAGTTTAGAGTGCAGTCAACAGTGCTAGAATTCATGGTAAGGGCTTCATCAACATGCTTTTCGACACATAGGGTCAAAATATTTTCTTCATTATAATTGTTTCTTTCATTGGTCATATATTGACATATTTTTCAAGTTGCCTAATTTTATTCTCCCAATATATTTCATGAGATTATAAAAAAATGATAAATTATATTCCAAAAAATATAAAAACATTGGTAAGAATAAATCTCATTATAGTATTAAAATCTTAAATTCAAGGTATATATTTTTCTTATCAAAATTAATTTATTTAAGGAAATATGTTTTTGTATTTTCTTTCTTATTCTTTAAATTTTCATTCACTCCTTTTATTAAAGTAAATTTCATTAATGAATCTATAATGTGTTTTTTGAAAAAATAACATAAAATTATTAAAAAACTTATTACTTTCTTTATTTACCAATAACGATTTGTTAAATTTTTTTCATTTTACATAAAGGATATTTTATATGGAACTGTTCATTATAATGTTTCAAAATAATTTTTTTATCTGTATAAAAAATATGTTAAAAAATTAATCGTTACTTTTTCTATTTTAATAGTATTTAAATAGTTTTGTTGAAATATTCTCTATTTTTACTTATTTTTACATAAGGGATTTTCTATATTGATATAATTTATTTATGAAACACTATATAATATTAAGTTTTTATTTATTTTTTTTAAATAATATTTTGGTTATATTTTTATTTATGAAGTTCCTATTATGTCATAATCATAAAAATTTCAGGAATCCCATTCTTTTTAATGGTTCATTATGTTATAATGATTGATTTTTAGTGTCACACATATGTATGGATGATGAATGTTGGGGTCCTATATAACCATACATTTCATTTAATTATGATTACAAATAATGATATAGTCATTAATAATCATAATGTGTTTTTAACAAATGTTTGGTCATAATCGGCTTTCAAGTAGTTTTTGCGAGGAACTAATGAGTTCGTACACATTGGCAATGGCCTAAGGAGTTATTTCAAATAGATATTTTCTATTTATATTATTGTAATATATTTACATGTATTTAACAAATTTATTGCACATTTATATTATTCATTTAATTTCAAATGAAATTTAATGCATTCATATTATTCCTTTTCATTTAAAAATTCTTAAATTTTATGCAATGAAACCATGATTTATTATTATTGTGATGTATTTTATTCCATTTCATAACATATATTATTACATAACTATATTTTTTATGACATTTTTCTTTAAAATTATTTATAATTATCAAATATGATCTTTAGATTTTATAACATTAGATGGTATTAATCAGGAAATTAGCATACTGATTATGTTTTTTGTACCATGGGTATCATTAGATGGTATTTGATAATGGTTAAATAATGTATTTATATTATTTGAACTATTTTGGTGATTAATTAAATAAAATTTAGGGAAAACTATACAGTTATATTAAAGTATATAATTGCAACATTATGATTTGATAAATTATAGATCATGAGGTTTCCATAGAATAACATGTAACTCCACTTGTTATTATGATTTTTTAATAAATTAAATTAAATTTATTTTTTATGATTCAAGACTACACCAAGTTAATAGTGTGATACACAGAAAACCATATGATGATTACTCTACATGCACCTCCAATTTATCTTTGATTAAATGAGTCATTGATTTATAAAAAATCAAAGCTATATTACTTGTATAGTTATTTAAACATGACTCGTTAAACAATAGTAGTTAGATACAGAAAAAATAATATAAATAACTATTTATTAAATATTAATTATAATTGGTTTATATTAAATAATTATATTTTTTATAAAATATATATAATGTTTGGTAAAGCCGTTATATGTTTGAAAATATTATTTTCTAAAAAACAATATTTTATGTCATTTTGTGAAAAATAAAAATACAATTTTTTTGATTCTTTTTTAAATATAAATTATTAAAATTAAATTTATATATTATTTTAGAATGTAAATATTATCATCAAGTGATGTTTTTAGATTTTTCATAAAAGTCTTATTTATTGATGAATAGTGAAAATACATAAAATTAATTCAAATATACATTTGATTAATTTATCAATAAAGGTAAAATATATTTTAAATTTGTTATAAATTATAATTATAATAATTCTAAATAAATTAGTAATATTTATATAGATTAATCCAAATAACATTAAAATGGAATATATAAACATTTTAAACATGTGATATTCATCAGATTAAAAACAAGCATGCTCGACACGTATGCAAGAATAATTTTAAACAATTTTTTATTGATTTTGTTATTAGAATTTAGAAAAATGCATTGAATATTTTCAATTAGATTGGTTGATAATTTATCATAAGATGAAATTAATTCCTGACGAAATATATTATTGAAATAAATTATTAATTAGCTACAATGATTAATGTAAAAACAAGATTATTTAATTGTTAGATTTAAAATATAGTCTAAAAATGATGTAAATGATGTCCAAACCCAATTTTATGTCCACATTTTTACATTATATTGTCTAAGTAAATAATTGGACTAATTTAGGATAATATTTATTTTTTAAAAACTATATTTGAATTCTTTTTTTAAAATATTTACATGTTTCCCACACACCTCCCTTGTAAATGGCCACTCACTATCCCCAAATATTTGAACCATAAAGACTAATTGGTTTAGTAAATACCTACCCAAATAAATTATATACTTTCATTATCTCATAATAGTTGTATATCCTTGGGAGTAAATCATTCCAAAAAATAAATTTGGTGTAAACCAAAAGGAGATACCCGATGGAGATGTAACATTTATCAATGAATTTTTTTTATTATTAAAATCCATTAAATTATTTTTATAAAATTATTATATAATATCCTCGGTATCATCCATTTAATTATATGTTTTAATTTTTTGGGTGAGAACTATATCCAAACACAGTTGTATGTGATGGGTTAAAAAATCCTAATTCAGCTGTACGATAGACTATGCCTCTTAAACCAGTGTATTTTTATTCACAATCACAATTAATGATAGGTAATAATGAATAAAATTATGCATATATTGTGATATTTATAAATTTAATGATTTATTCATGATTTTTAATTCATATATTCTGCATTCCTTCATGCATTCCATTTTTTGCAATACTATAATGTTTCTCTTGTGTACGACAGACTACCGCCTAATGACGTGACATGATTTATTTACTATTTAAATTAAATTTATTAATTATAATAATAAAATAATGTTATATATATGACATAATAAATTCACTAAAATTATAATAATCCTCTAATTTTATATCTATTAATCTGAAAATAAATGGAAATAGTGATTATGCATAAGTATGACTTACCATCTCTATGAATTGTCTATTTCATATCGATCATATATCTTATATATGTTAATATAAATATATATTAATAAATACAGTATATTATATTTTATCATTGTTATTTTCTATGATGTTATGAAATCAGTATTAATTTTTAAAAACCCAAAATATATATAATCAGTACATGTAAGAAAAAACAAAGTAGTTATTCTCTAAAACGTAACATTGAATAGAGAATCGTAATAAAATATTAGTATAATGTCATTAGTAAATAATATATGGTATTATATATAAGATTATTGTTATTTCATATATGTGTAATAAACTTATATTTATTATAAAAGGGTTTTTATTGGGTACAATGAGATTCAAGACTTAAGATATGGTAATTATATATCTACTTTCCTTCGATGTGACACTTGAAATGTATTGTACCTATATTCATTTACAAGGCGTATATGCATCTCGTTAAACATTTTACATCATGAATATACTTTTAATAATGCATTATGGTTATTTTAATGCTATTTTTTATTGGATATCATGATTCAACGAAAAATAATTATTAGAGTTTATTGCCACAATCTAATCATTTATGATTATTTATCTATGATAATGCTTTCATAGATGAAATTTTGTTATATAACTGTAAAAAGAAATTAGGAAATTTATTCTCACATGTTTATTGATTATATATACATATAATGGAGACTTTTTCCACACTTTCTTAATTAATATAATTAAGAGAAACATTTTTATGAAAACATGACATAATTTCAATCTTTGGTTTGAAATCAGTTTTCTTACAAATGCATGTATTCAAAAAAAAAATTTATTAGAATAGTACCAATAATCTTCAAATAAATTTTAAAATAAATATTTACACAACTTCACACTATTGAAAAATTATTTCCAAGGGAATACTTTTTTCATTATAAAAAAACAGTCATTTAAATTTTACCTCAAATATGAAATAAATATTAATTTTAATATGTATAACCGGAATAAAAATTTTAAATGTAATAAAGAAACTTTTATTAAAATATTCATTTATATTTTTGTAATTTATTTTTTAAAAAATCATCAGAAAACATATTTTCTTCAAGAAATTATTTAAATGAACCATTGAAATTATTTTATTTCTATGAAGAAATTGGTTCATGTTACATATTCTTTAATGGGAATAGGATCTAATAATACCATTCCATTATTTCTCTAAATGATTAGTTTTTTATATCATGATTATTAGGAAACATGTTTCTATTCTATAGGTTATTCCATTATAAAATTATTATGAACCCTACATATTTTCATAGGTTATACACTGATTAAATGATTCTTAAAGACATCTATTTGACAAACGTTCTGATATCATTAAATATTTATTTTACCATTCCCATTTAATTGGTAATGGTTTGATTGATTTTAATTATCTTTTGGCACACATAAGTATGATTTCATTATGTGATGGGAGAGAATAGCATATTTCTATAATTCATTTCGAAAATAATTATATTTCTTGAGAGAGACACAATTGGAATAAGGAGAGAACATAGTTAATAAATAAAGGCGTGGAACGTGAAGTGATATAAGATAAATAATACATGGACGTAATTGAGAGTGAACATTTTTGAGTAAATGAAATTGATTGTTACGATTCTATAAAAAACAAGTTTTGTATATTAAGGAAATGAATTTTTAAGCTCTAGTTTATGCCAATATTTCCAGTCTTATGATCTCATAAGATCATGTTTGTTGATTTAAATTTAACAAATTTCTCAGTAAATGAAAATATTTAGTCGATGAATCATGATTATCATATTTTATATTTTGGGAATGGTTTTGTAATGTTATGAAAATGCACTCTTACCCTCATGTTTATGATATTCTAATCTAAATCTATTTTTTCATTTACTGAGAATATAGTCATACATATTATTATGAATCCATTTCTTATATTATGATTATATGTATTATGTATGGTATGTGTTTGAAGGGTGTTAGATATGAAGATCATAGATGATATAATGTATCTCACTCATGTACTCTTTTTTATGTTTTTATTCTTTAAAGGGGACTAAACTACAAAGATTATTAGGGGTTTATTTATTTAATGTAATTTATATTCTAAAAAATATATTTATTGAATATTTATTAAAATCAGAGTTTATTATATAAAATCATTTTCTTACGACTAAAATTAGATGTAGTATCCATTTTAGACATTTCTAGGGATAATATGACTAAAAATGGTTGGAAAATTATTAACTCAATCAGGAACTGGTGTACCAAAGGGATGCCAAATTATACACCTAGATTGATATTGGCGATACACAATGGTTAAATTACTTTTCCATTATTAATCATTCTATGTTATCTGATTATATGACTACTTTTGTTATAAAACTATCCTTCGATAACCAATATCGACACTTGAAAATTTATGAGATGATGTATTCAGGTAATTTATAATGTGATAATTACAATTTTTTAGTTTCTATATTTTTAAATTTATTAAATAAATTATACTCAATCCCAATATTCCATTAGTAAGTGTAATCTAGGGGACATGGATGATCCAATTTAAAAATTATTGAAATGTAAAATGTAGTGACTTATCAAACATGAAATCAATATGATTAGAGCTAAAATTCATAACTATAAATAATGAAAAAACTAATTGTCTCATGATATTTTATAGAATAAATTTTTTTAGCTAACAAAAAACCCATGGAAGGTGAATCTCTTTATCATGTAATTCGTGGGGTAATATCAAATGCCTTTTAGTAAGTTCTATAATCCACTTGTAATTGATTATTGGGAATTTTTTTTGAAAAAATGTTTACTATTCTCCTAGGATTTGACCACGAGATAACAATTTTGGAAATTTATTATTAAGAAGTTTATGTTGACCAGTTTGGAAATATCATTTATAGTGCCATTACAAGGGCGGACGAAATATCAATATAATTTAAACCATTCATGAAAATATATTTTATTAAGAACAGACATTTGATAATCAACATTGAAATTTATTGTCAATTTTAGAATTAGTGAAAAAGATGATGAATCTATTACATATTAAAAAGTAAAATTCATAACACTTGAAAGACATGACATTAGTAATATAAATATATATAACCATGAAAAAAATTGATCATTTATTTTGAGGAATAATGAATATCCTTTGACGGGTTATAACGAGAAGAACGTTTAGTATATATGAAGAGATTATTCAATTTTTCTATTTTGGTAGAAATGGATTATTTACCTTTGAATATTCAAGTGAAATGAATAAATATATAAAGTATAATGTATGGTGTGATAGAAGAAAACATGATGGGAAGATAGTAAGATGTCCTACATGCAATTAATTTTGGATAACGAATATGAGAAATTACCTGAGGGGATCAAAGATGCATTTTTTGTGTGTTAATGAATGACTCAAATACCAAAAAATCATTGTTTGGATAAGAGGTTGATAAAAACAGTAAATGCTAATAAAGTACCAACCAATGGTCCACAAAAAATATAGTGGTTTAGGTGTAATGGGTTTATAAATTATGTTAAACAATGGAAAACCCCACATAATGATGTACAAAATTGGATACACTGACCCCCGAAATAAATAAATCAAGGAATAGAACTCATGTTCACTACCTGAAATGAAAATCATGTTAATGAAGTTATATATGTTATACTTTATATATTTTATAGATATATTAACACATTATTTGGTTTTTGTGCATGTAATTATTTTCTATCACAAATATTTTCTAATAATCTGAGATCACAACCCCGTGAAATGGATATTGAACTATCTTTGAAACACCTGGTTACAAATTGATCAATTTGATGTTACAGGAATATTCACTGATTAAGATTTATTGGAAGATATTACATGCATATTTAATTATTTTTTTCATTTAGTTGAAATTGAGATAATCATGTGTATGGATTGTATTTCCTAGCTTACAATACAAATCAACTATAATGATTAGAAAATATTAATTCATATTAAATGTCATTCTATTATCAAGTATCGGTCAATGTACTATTTTCAACTCCTTTAGAAATTAAATTCTATAATATGGTTTATGATGCACAAAAATAAGGCAAATTTAATTAAAAATAATCAGGATGATGCATATATTTGTTACATTCAATAATTATTTGAGTATACTGATACAAATCAAGATAAATTGTTTATTATTTCCCCAGATCATGGGGTTTTTTTTTATTTCATAATCATACCAGGATCCATTCATATCTCAAAAATTAAGAGATTATAAATCATATTGATTTGGAATAATTAAGTAAGAAACATATAGATAAGAATGAAATTGTTTTTATATTAGATATTAATCAAATAGTGGTGATCCTATGCTAATATACTATAGTAGACCAATATTGGATGACTCATTAGTTTAACACAAATGATTCCCCTAAAGGCCCAATGTCTATTCTTGATCCCCATGGGATAAATTTAAGCAGCTACATATCACACAAATGGAGTTTGGAATAATTTCACCCTCAATAGAAAAAACTAAAGGAAAATAAATTGAGTACAAATTTGAAAAAACAAGAATATATTATTTTACACAAAAACAACCAAAAATTTCACATCTAAAAACTGGTTAATAAGGTCTCAATATGTGTTAACCCTATTTTCAGCAACACAGATTGTCAAATAACACATGGTTCCATATATATATGGCTATATATAACTTTAATCACAACCCACTAGCTGGAAAATTGAACAAGGAGATTCAATATATATATGATGGACTTCCCTTCAATTGTATCATAAAAAACCAAGTCTATAAAATCCCAATGTCAAATGTAGTGGGTGATCTCTGGATCCCATTAAGATACCAAAAAGAATCATCAAATTTTTTAACCACATACATCCAGTATATCATATTTCAAACATAATTTTATAAAAATATTAAAGAAATCATTTTCCAATTCATAAAATGTATTTTTAGTTTCATTAAAAAAAATTGTATTTTTCAATAATGAGTATAAATATTTCCAATTAATATTTTAATGATATGAACATATAATCAAATAGTTTTGAAGAATAAATATATTTAACATTAGGATGTGGGTGACAATGATTTCATATGATAATACATGTAATTTAACATAATATAATTGAATTTGGATATAAAAAAATCTATATCTACTAAACCAAACTACAGACAAACAGAACACTAGTAGAGATAATATGAATTTTGTAGTACATGAACATTGGTTCCATAGAATGTAGAACACCTATAAACCATAATATTAAAGGAATCCCAAGTAGTAATATTTTTTTTCATTATGTATAGTATTTTAATAGTCATCTATTATACCCCATGGTCTCCCATGGTTGCATTTAAATTATAAAAACATTAAAGATAAAAAAGTGTTTCATAATATATTTTGAAGGCATATGATAAAACAATATTTCATAAATATTTTATATGGCAAAATCAATTTTAAATCTATGAGATAGTGTTTTTAAAACATTTCAAGAGTTATCTAAAATTCCTTCTATGATTGAAAACCTAATTTAATATTTTAATGTTTCATTGATTAAGCTAAAAAATAACATAATAGGTCTGAAAAGAGTTCAATAAAAACCCACCCTTTTGTAAACAAAAAGTTACATCTAATATAATTTGCATTAAAAATAATAAATTTAACAATCAAAACCATTGGAATGTTTGAAATAATATAAGGCATTCCATGGGTTAGAATTTGGGATATAGAAACATACTTTGGAAAGGATGAAAATGCATTAAATTTTTATGAATGATGATTATAGGAGAACATATCGAACCATAGACCAGATAGATCTACTGGAATCAACTAAAAAACTATATATATATATATATATGTTAGATCCCTGGATCTATTATCTATTGACATAAATTTTATTGAGAAATAAATGAGAAATCAAATTATAAGGAATAAATATTATTGATTATGAAGAATATAGAAACAATAAATTTGTTAGAAGAAAAATTTTCCACATGGAATAAGGGAACCAAGAGTTTAACTTTAGGGAATTTTATTTAAGGAACATAATGTTTAAGACATTATGAAACAATAAAGGGGATTCAATGATAAATTGGGTGAAAATTACCTATTCACCATTATTAATATGCATCTTTAATGATGAATCCAATGAGTCGGTGGATGCCCAATGACTAGCCAGTAGAAGCTGTAATCATATTTGTACAATTCAAAACACATAGGTGATCCTATAACTTTTATCAGATAGATGGTGTCCTCCAACATACACATAAAAGATAGAAAACCTATCTAATCTTATTAGAGACTTATATAACTCAAATAAAAAGAGAAATGGATCCATACTATGTTCATTATACCTATGAATTATAGGTATCCATACCATAACAATTTTTTAACACTATAACGATAGAATCTCATGATGTCGTGAAAAGATAAGGCCATTGGTGCATTATCAAGACCTGAATCCCCAATATATGATAAATGTCTCTACCAAATTTATATTTCATATGAACTAATGAGATCAACTAGACATTATATGAACTTATTTTATTGGTAGACTATCTGAATAATCCTTTTAACCACATAGGATTCTTGTTCGGAATCAATATCATATTACTCCAGCATAGAAGGAATTTTTTGTTTATACTTCCTCCATTTTGAAATATATAAAACATTTATTATAAAATAAAAATATATGGTAAGCCCTAATTATTGGAGACCACCTTGAGTCTCTATAAAATCATTAATTATTATTTAATTTTCTTATCAACCTAGATTCAATGCTTTAACTAAGTTTACCTTTTCTAATACCCCAATCAACTACATAAAATTCCATAAAATTACGACACCAATTAACATATTATTTATTGAATCTATAATCTATTTCATACTTATATATGGTCAAATTATATATACATTTAGTCTCGTAAATTATACTCCACCCCACCAAGGACTTTTCTCTAGCCTATTCCCAACAAAGAGGCAACTTACAAGGTCTCCCAATGAAAATCTCAAAGAATGATATCTAAATGAAATTTTGATGACAAATTTTAAAGGAATAATCTAACATGGGAAATTGATTCACCCATTATCCAATATTTTCAAGACCTTTCATACAAATGTGATAAATAATTTGGATGGATCTCCCAATCCAGCTACCCATTTATGAGTGATAATTCATCCTCAAATCCAAATAGATTCCCATAACTATATTAATTCCATGATGAAAAAGAAATTTAAAGTATTTTTCTCTATTAAAATGATTTGTAATAGAAAAAAATATATTATTTCAACATCCCACATGATTAATTCCACAAAATACAATACATTTTTAGAACATTGATATATATTAAATGTGTTGATTTCAAGAGTGGATCCATAATAATCCATATCTCATATGTATGTCAAGGAGTATATGTTATCTCAATTATAATGACCATGGATATATCATTTCATTTCCACATTATAATTGATAATTTTTGTAAAAACCATAGATGTTTCTATAACTATGCCTTGATTCCATGAAATATAAGGCACTATGATATAAGACATAGAATCAATCTTCTCATTCCTAGAAACTAGTAATGATATTGGAGGTCAAGGAAGATATTTCTATCTCTAGAGTGTTCATAATGACTTGATCGATGTATATTAACCATAAAATAATACATCAAGTCTATTAAAACAACCATTATTCTTGCTATTTAAAAATTCATATCTGGACCAAGAATAATCACCAGATTTTCCCCACCATAAATATTTCTTCTCGATCACTACCACACAAAATCATTAGTGTTTCGATGTGTAATTATATCATCCAAAACTGATCTAGTTGAAGTAAAATTATGTAATACATTTCTATCATATGTACAAAAAAGTATCTTCCTAGTAAACAAACACAATAAGAATGACTCTTCGACAAATCAATTCACATCATGAATTAGTAATCTATAAATAAAATAATTTCTTAATAGAGATCATTTTCTTGTGGTATAAGAAATATCAAATTTTAGTCTACTTATTATGCACATTCACTTTTATTAAATCTACTTAGTATGCACATTCACCTTTATTTTACTGTTCAGATGACTCATTTTGGAAAAATTTCATGTATACTTTTCATACAAGTGTTTCTTATCACACTTGGAAAATAGTAATCCTATAGTATATTTCAACTAATTAATTTGAAGTATAATGGGATTTTAATGATTTTTATATCATTAATATTAATATATATACAATGAATTTTTATCATTTGAATTTAGTTAGTAAATGAGTTTAATAAATTATCTACATTTAAAAACAATAATAAAATTTAATTTTTTTAATCATTAATAAATAGACAAATAATGTAAATTAATTTTTTTTATTAATCTATCATCAGGATTCTGAAAATATTATTTTCAATGAAAATGAGGATACTGATAGCATTTTTTTCATTTTAGTAACTCCTAAAATAGTAGAGAATATATCAATAATGGTTTTTCTCAGAGAAATGATCATAAGAAAAATCCTATTAGTTTTACATATTTTTGGGCTCCCATTGAAATAAATATCATTTAATCCAAAGACATTAAAAATAAGGAGTGTTAGGAACTCAACATATACCTTAAGATATATAAACATTTGATGAATAACCATGCAGTAAATAAATAATTGAATATAATAAAACAAAGAGAGATAAAACATTAAATGTAATTGAAGATAATAATCAATCCTAATGTGACACCAATGACAATGTTAATCAATTTAAACATTTAAAAAAATTATAAAACTAATGAAATCGCCTCTATGTTTGAAAAATAAGGATCAAATTGAGGAAACCATCCTAGGGTTCCATAATTTACATAAAAAAGAAAATATATGAAAAAAATGTATGATTTATAAAAGGATGATGAAAAAATGAAAGGTAATAATTTTCTTAATGTTACTACATAGATATATAGTAATGATTCAATGAGATATTACTCATTAGTCAACTCATCTAAAAATCGCAATAGGGAACATCCTAGTAATGATAATAATGTTAGTATTCCAACTTATCACTCTCCTACTTATTATCATCTTTTTTATTACTTTTATTTTTTTAATATCCATTAAATTTTAGTATATATAAAAATCATTATGATAAAGATGAAAAATCATTATTAAATATTCATTTTAATTTCTTAAATCATAATAATAAATATAAACATTTTTTAAATAGAAATTATATTTTTTATAATGAAAATTATTTAATTAAATAATTAAAATTACATTGAGTTTTTCAAAATTGAAATCATGTATCTTTTAATCTATAATTAAAAATTCACTCAAGGTGGAAAAACATTAAATGTGATCTTCGGTTTTTAATTAATCAAATGAAAAAATCAATTTTTTTTAATTGTTAATAAAACTTCGTCAGAAGAACTACTAATTTTAATGTTGATACTCAAAATAAACATTATAATTATTTTCATAAATTCAATTTGATTATATATGAATTGATTGAAAAAATGATTGATATAAATTTCCTAACCCAATCTATATTTCTTAAAATATTTCAAATAAAATATACTTATGTTTGTGATATCATTTCTCCATTTACCAATGTTTATGGACCTATTATTTGATTCCATAAAAACCATATTATGCGAATAATTTGTGACCCTCTAGGGTATTAATGGTAACAATTTAAGTTCATGTATATGGATTTTCCACTATACTTCAATAGTCTATCAAATGGTATTAATATAAAAATAATTGTATTTAAACTATTGAATTGATTGATCTACTCCTCTTATATTTTTTTAATGTTCCATGTGAGGGTGATCCTAGCTATTTATTTTATAGAGAATGAATGACGTTAATAATTATCTTCATGGAAAAAATGTATTACATTATTCTTAATTTATCTCTTTGATGAATATTATATAAAAATCTCATCTCACAACTATTATTTTTTTATTAAATGATTAGAGGATATCTTTTAATATTTCATCATACTTTTTAAATATATTTTTATTATAATTTACTCTTTATTCATTGGATATAACACCATTATCTCAACTATGATATTTTTTACGTATGAATCTTATATATTTTTCATTTTTTTAAAATCAATTTTCATATTTTTTTTCATATATCTATTAAAATCGTGAGATATAGTTTTTTTAATGAGCTTTTATCCTTTATTACAAAAATAATGATATAATGTTCAATTATTTCAAATTATTATTCTCTTTACATGAATTTAAAATAGTTTCTTAATACCATGAAAATTATAATATATGTTTTATTAATATTATATAATGATTTCTTTAAAAATAAATTGTATTTATATTATTATATTTTATCCCCATTACCATATTTAATTTGATGCTAATTTTTGTAAATCTTAATGAAGGATATGTTTTTAAAGGTGGAGAAGTTATTGATGGAGAATAAAAATAAAAGAATATTTTTTCAATGATGTTTCTACATGAGGTGGATATTGTTTATAAGGTGGGAAAATTATATCAAAATTATTTGGAATGTAATTAAATTTATCTTTTCCCACTTTCATTTAAATTATTTTATTATAAATTGTTTGTGATCATTATAACATGGGATATTATTTTGAATTTTTGTTTATTTTTCATAATAATCACTATTATATATTATTCTCTAACATGTTTGAATATATTTCATTATTGTTTCTATTATTTTTTTCTAGTATTAGTAGGGAATGATCATGATAGAGGAAATGTTTTGTATAGGTTCATAGGGAATTTTACATAGTGTGTACAATAGTGCTGCACAATCTATATATTATATTGGAACTAACCATATAGTAACATGTTGATAACAAACTTACTATATAATCCCTAATGACAACCAGAATAAGGCTATTGGCTAGTTGGTTATAGTTTATAGTGTGAAGAAGTTATTTAGGTTCACACCAACTACTCAATTAAGGCTAAATGATATTATATTGCATTAAAATATTGCATATGAGGAGGAATTTATGGTTGTTAGAATGTTTCACTTTTTTTCAAATATTCTACATATTGATTAATTAGACTATTTAACCCTAAAGAAGCTATAATAAGGGAACATGTAAGCCAATGATATTATTCCAACTCCACCGGATCAATGTTCTCATGATAGAATTCTCAAGAGGATTAAAGATTGATATAATTCCTTTATGGTGTCTAAAAAGAATAAGATTTTCCACTTTGTAAATTAACGAGGAGATAAATATTTTCTCATTTAAGGATTTTAATACAAAAAATCATGAATGTAATTTTCATCAATAATTTTATCCAAATCAACAAATAAATTATTCTTCCATAATATTATACCTTATTTCCTTATACACTCTTTGTGTGTTTTTTAAAATCCAATTTCCCATACATGTTTTTCCTATATATCTCCCTTTAAATTCTATTTAATTCAAGATAGAGTGTGAACTAAATTTTTTAATGATATTTCAATTAATAAAGTCATTTATTTCACACCTCCCATTAGTTTATTGGATCAGGATTTTCCATTCATCCAAGGGATTGTGTTTCATGCTATTACATTAAAATAAATTTCTTTTTAAAGATCATAGATTAAATTTAAACAATGGGTTTTTGTTTATTAGTTTTCATCCAAAAAATAGGTTTACAAAACATATACAAATAATTATTTTAATAGGGATGATGAATAAGGGTTCCATAAGGTACTTTTACCAGACTTCTTTAAATAATCCTCAATATCAATTTAATTTTTTCCTTTCAATTTCCATGATTTGGTCTAATAATTGACATGTTTATTTTTTTTATTCGAACAAATTATTATAATTATTTCTTTATTTACATTGTTTCCTATTTTGTTAAATATATTTTTTTAACTCATCCTCTCCTTCCATTTTCTTAACAATCACACACAACAATTAGAAGAATGGTCCCTAAGATGTGGTCCAACGACAATGAGAAAAATCTAACAATTGGATGTATTTCAACTCTGAACTATGGGACATGAGTCCTTCACTTCATGAAAATAGATCCAACACACATAGGATGACATGAATGGCTTGTTTGACATCATCAAACTATAACTTACTATGATAGAGATCGATCTATGATTTATGGTTAATCATTCAATATGAGAAAATTATAAGTTAAAAAATTTTCAGGTAAAATTTTAAAAAATACCACATTGTTTAATAGTAAAAAATATATACCTTACACTCGGTAAAATAAAATCGTAACTAATTTTTTTTTCTCAATGGAGTTAAATGAGTAATTCGAAAGGGCAGGTTCTCCAAACAGAAACCCATGGTACCAAAAATCATGGATGTTTTAAAATAATCGGTTACATCTATCAATAATATCCATAACAAAATATGATAATATAAACAACATAACTCATAGAGTATATTGTAATATCACTATATTCATTAGTTCATGATCCAATACATACAAACACCCCACCATATCTTGAACTTTAATGGACAATTTAGCATCAACGTTATTATGATGTTGGTAAACTAATTATTTTTTATGTAATTTAAAAATTCAGATCCTATTATGAAGGGGTATCTAGCTCTATATCCATGGGGTGATATCTTATAGAAATTCTAAAGATGACACAATTTCCCACAAGTGTAACACACCTTGGTTCAACCTAATGTTCAAGCGTAAAGTGTCCCAATTTCCAACAATAGTATCATACCATATAATTTCTATATGCTAGTGAAGGAAATCAAAATACTAGGTAGAATAACCCATTAAAGAACTATCTTCTTTTTCCTAAGTAACAAATTCATGTACATTCATCTTCCTTGGTGTATGATGATAGAATTTTATATTAATGATTTTATAAAGGTAATAATTTTTAAATATTATTGAAAACTGTATTTCATTATAAATTCCCACAATTTCCTCTATGTCCCTTCATGTATTTACGTGATGAAGATAACCTTGGAATCCTCTTGAGTTTTTAAAAGGTGAAAAATCAACTAGTTCCACTTGATCCATGATTCAATGTCTAGTAGACCATTTCCACCACAAAGGATCATTGGATGATATATTGTATGATTTTATTAATGGTCAATTTAATATTTGTGTTTAGTAGTGTTGAATTATATGATATTTTAGATAAAATAAACAATGGATTAATCTATAACTGGATCAATTAGAGGATTCAATTATGTCACTTATGCCATAAGAACCATCGAATATATATTGTTAATTCATCTTATAGGATCCGTAATTTGTAAATTAAGAAGATATGAACCATTTAAAGTAAAATTATGGTTCATCTATCATAAATTGAATTTAATAAAAAATGAAAAAAATATTTAAATCCAAGAAAACAATACTACATAACAGCAATATTTAAACTGTTAAAAATGATTGTCTTGAAATCATGATTTACCATTATACTCCCATAATACCTTCCTAGTTTTGATAGTCCTATATGTAGTCAATAAAAAGGCCACCGACTATTAATGATGATAAAAAATATTTTTCATTGTATTTAACATCATCCATAGATCCCATACATTTTTTAAAAAAACAAACTTCCTCGGTCTATATACATTGTTATCTGACCCATTGGGTCACTAATAATACAATACTCTCTATCTAAGAGCCATATATCCTTACCCACAAAGGTAAATAATCTTAATAATTATTTTCCACACAAAAAAAATCTTAATTTTAGTTTCCACTTTCAGTCACTCACACACACAGTTGGAAACATCCTAAACGGATTCTTGATAATGAAAATACAAAAGTAATGGAATTGTTTTACTATATAATTCTAATAAGGTAGGATCCCCAAAAAAGAATGATTCTCCTTGTTGACATGTGTAATAATTGTTATTCTACTATGTCTCACTGTTCAATGGGAATTAAACTCTCAAACCCTTTCTTGAAAATTTCCCTCATTTGAGACCATACACATCATACATAAATAGTTCATATGCACTAAATTCTAGGTATTGGATTTAAATGTATTTTTGATAGGATGATCTATATAAACCCATAACAATACATAAAACTTCATTTACCAAGATCTAAATAACATTACTAATCAGCACCTGATAAAAAATTATCATGTGTATTATATAAAATTTTTTCAGAATGATTTAAAATATAACATAAAAAATATAATGGAAACTGATAGAATACCTAAGTAGAAAACCTAAATATAATATATGATAAAACAACAAACAAAATGGTCACCTACAAAATCTAAAAACAAGGTATCAAAACATAATATGAACGATATAAAAATTATGAAAGATTGAACAACCTATGATTTTAACTACACACAATCATAATTTTCCTTTATCCAAAACTACAGTTAAGAATCTCAAGTAAGAAGAGTCATTCTGTACGTGAATATCCTTCCATGAATGATATATTTCTAATCCATGCCTATAAAAAGTTAAATTTTTTTATTAGGAGGTCAATATGATACAACCTGGAACCTAAACAATATCAAAAAAAATTTAAAATGCTAGTTCATATAAAGTAAATATTTCCATAAGAGTGTGAAAGAAATAAATTTTTATTTCATAAAGCAAACATTTGTTTTTTTAAACCAAAAAATATTTATTAATATATATCGAAACAGAATATTAAAATTTCAATGGAATAATTTGATAAATAAATTGTATTAAAAAATCAGTATAAAAATGTATTAAGTAGAAAATACAAATATAAAAACGGTCACACCCATAATATTATACATGTGACATAATGTATGTTATACATGACATGAGGGAATACACGATCAAATTTTTAAGACTTTAATAAGAAAAAAACCTAATCTAAGAGGACTTCTATTGTTAGGGAACCTTTGTCCTACTTAAATGCAACCCCTAGTCTCCATGACATCAATGGTACCTCCCATTGTGATATATAACTCAAGTAGGAACATTATTTTTATTATTTTATTAACAAACCAAGGCCACCCATTTATGACTTTAAATCATCCTTACATTTATAAAAGCAAAAATTGATCATAAAAAATATCTAAGGGTGAAAAAAATATATTTATAAAACATTTTCCAAGGAATAATCCAGATTAATTCCCATAGGAAATTTTGATTTAAATTAATATTACAAATATAATAACTTATTTACATTCATAATAACTCATTTTGTTTTATTAAAAAAAATTAGGAAATCAAATGGACAGATAAAATATCCCAAATGATTTCTATAAAAAATCCTTTTTTAAAACATTACCAAAAATATAAATTTATCATTCAACATTCAAAAATTAGTTTCATAATAAAAAATAAGGAGATAATAAAATAACCTAACTCATATCAACAGTGATACCATATGATAAAGACACATTCTTTAGAAATAGAGGATGCCCATTTCCTCATTAAAACCAATGATTAGATGAAAACATATTTGGACACAAAACACTAATATATGATGGAAAATATCAAATATAAAATACAATTCTAGATCCTACAATCTAGTATGAATTAAAATAAATTTAATTGCGAATGATTGGAGAGAATTTATTAGAAGGAGCCCTTCTGTGTGTTTATGAGGAACAACTATAATAACATTAAATTAGAAGGAGGAGTAACCAAAAGAATAATGAGGGGAGTCATGAAAGTCACTATACAACATATAATATTAGAAGAATTTATATTTTAAAAATTAATGGTTAATATTTCATAATAGAGGATTAATTCTAGTGAAATTAAATTCTCAACATTGTAAATAAACATATCATGTGATTCCACCATCAGATCATGGGGTATAGGAAAAATACATGCTCATACATGAATTTTTTCCAATGGCAAGCTGCACCTGTAGACAAGCATGTTTTCTTTCATACCACACCAAATAAATGATACAGTCTATAGACTAGTGTTGGACTCTTTCTACAAATAACAAGACAAAACACCTCACTCGGTCTACGAGTGACCAGAAACTCAAAATGAATAATAACATTTCTATAAAATTTACTGTATACCTAGGAATAACATTGGAAAAATAAGAATTCATCAATCCATATTTTAATCTATTTTTGTGATCTTAATAAAAACTTTAATAATAAAAAGTATCACCTACCTCTTATCAATGGAATACTATATCAGCTCATGGGGGAGAAATTATTTTTTATTATTTACCATTGATATGGATACCATCAGTTAATGGTCAAAAAAATAGATAATTCAAGGGTATCTGTTTAATATGAGGTATGTACACTATGAATTTATATACGTTATATTTTTACTCGTAAATTCAACCACAATATTCTTGTATCTAATTAATAGAGTCTATAGAGACTACATTGATCAATTTTTTTGTTTTATTTATAGATGATATTCTTATATATTTAATATGCAAGGATGATCGTGAAGATAAATTTTATATTTTGTTCAATAACTTGATAAATGGTAAACTATATTATCAATTTCACAATGGTCATGTAATCAATAGAAAAGGGAATATTACTAGATCAAAAAAATAAGAAACTAATTCCAAAATATCTTAAATTAAACACTTTAAATGAGATACACAATTTTCATAAGATAATATAATATTATAATGTCCTAGACCCGAATTCCACTAAAAATATCTATAATCCTTGTTGGACAAATAATGTAAAGTGTATTTTCCATAAATTTGAGGCTACCAACTAGTAGTGAGGTTCTAGGTGTGTCAGTGTTGTGATTATTCCCACATTACCAGAGTATATCATAAAGAACATAAAATAATAGTAAAGTAATAGAATCAATAAATCACATGGACAATAGATAATGAGTAGGAATAGATATAAAATAGGAATTTAATACCAAATAAAAATTGGTTGTTCATGTCATGTGTCTTTAATATTGTAGACAAAACAATTATACTAGGAATAAATACAAAACATATAAAAAATTATAAAAAGGAAAAACGTTTCTATGTTGCATCACAAGACTCAATATAGTCCCATGCTCACATTCTCTTATGAATTAATAAATAACATATAAAAGGGTGTATTCCTTAATCCACACCTATAATCATACAATATGATTGGGAAACCAATGGTGGCTCAAAACATTATTGATATTTAATATGAGTAAGAAAACACCCAAGGGAAGGTTCCAATCAGTATGTGAATATATATAGTATACAATGTAAACAATAATGAAACATATATAAGGATTTTTTGAAAAGTAAACATCATATATGTATAGGTTCTTATTTATATTTTATTATCATTTTCATTTATTTAAAATGTATCTACTCATGGTATGTAGACCGACATTAACCATTTTGATTCTCTGTCTAAAAGATTACTAAAAATGTCTTCCATAAAGTGTAAGTCAAGACCAACACTAAGATCATTCATTGTCTTGACATAGATTTCATATAATTCTCATTATTTTTAGTTAGTTTAGAACCAGGTCCCATTGATAACATTTCAATGTTGGAAGATATGTATTTATCTAGAAACAATATAAACCAACACCTTATAATCCCATCTATGGAAAACACTAAAAAACCCATGTATCCCTCTAGGTGTGTTATAACGTCTCATCCACTTTCATTCATCCTTATTGGTCCACTAAAGGAGACCAAGTATCACCAATGATGATTTAATATAATTCCATCTTGATTGCTTCAATGTAATTATAATATAAATCCATTTATTACATGTCATAAAATAGTCATTCCTCAGATTCCTTCCTTGGAAGTTCACTATAGAGTCCCAGTATCATTCATGTGTAAGTACAGTTAAATAAAATTGAGTCCATCAAGGGAATTTTTTTCCTAATCCATTTCTCACCCAAGAAATATAAATATATAACCAATTCTATACAATTTAACCATTTTTAGTTAACATTGCAATTTCAATAATAAGAATAATACAATTATATCCTCACCTAAAAATATGGATATGGAACGAAAAAAATTTATAGGGTTTTCCTCTCAAATAATAACATGGGAATTTTATTTAATACAGAAAATCAACATAAAAATTATATGACTTAATCAATGATAAAAAAATAGACATCCATCCATCCCGTTTTTAATTCAAAATAAAAATTATTTCACCATTAAAATCATAAATTACTTTTAAATTTCATTCGAAAAATCACATCACATGAATGTGTAACTGGGCACAACATAAGGCATCCCAAATAATATAAAATCAAATGGTCCATTTAATTAACATTGCGCTAAAAGCGGTGGTTCTGATTTCATGGTGATGAACTTGTAATCAATCATCTAAGACCACATTAATTACAGATTACATAAAAAATAAAATGAATAACTAAATCTACTCACAGTGACTCCATGAAATTGGGTTCAAAAAACAATGAAATATATAATCACTCATCATAAGAAAGAACCATAAAAGCTATTCTATGTATATAGTGGATAGATCACCCAGTTTCAAATTCATATTTCACTCTAGTTAGGATAAAATTGATGATGAATCAAATAACATATTAATAGGTCAAATTAGATTTCACATTAATATAAAAAATTATATATAGAAGAATAAATAATTACGACAATAGTATGAGGATTTTTTCAATGATGTGCATACTATATGAGAGATTCATGAATTGTATTCCAAATGGAGAAGACCTCTTGATTCCTAGATTAGATACCAAAAAGAGTGCTCCCATGGGAGATGTTGTTCAAGAGAGATAGATAAACCAAATATGGTTGATGAATTAGATATGGGGAAATGGTCATTTACCCAAAATATCTAGATCGCATGATTTTTCAAATAATGCACTATACATGAATGTGTATCAATAAAAAGGGGTATAACACATGGTTTGACTAACTATGATAAAACATTGAAAAATCCGACTATCAATAATTGATGTTGTTGTTGGATGATAGTGTGTCTCAAATCTCATGGTTTGGTCTCACCGTGTGACCTCATTTTACTCTCTATCAATGAAATTAACTGTATATCAGATAGTGTTTCATTCCCTGTATGGTTTTTAATAACCAAGTGTGATGCTTTATTCTTCCAAAAATCAGGGGTTCTAGGCATCGAATGAGCTCCAGACACCCCCATTACCATTATTACATGCAACATAATTCATAAAAGGCCATGATTAATCATTTTTAAAAATAATTTATAGAATATTAATGATCCATACTTCAAAGGAGACCCATGTTTTTAGCATCCTGCGCCATTAAATCATTGCATCCATGAATATCCCATCCACGGGTGGTGAATAATGATTGGTGAATTACACTAGCCAGTGAGCTTATACATTAGCCAACTGCTCCAAAGAATCGTCTTGTATTCATCCATGAAACCATAACAATTGTACTAATAGAACAAACTAGCCATACAGAATAATTGTTCAATGACCCATAATTTGTATAGGATGATCCTAAAAAGACACACATATATATAACTATACCTCTTCCTGATGAAAGTCATGAGATAGGCTTGAATTTTAATTTCATAGTTGAGATACATAAAAGACGCCATACATAGATCTATTCATTTGAGGTAACAATAACTGATTGTCTAACTGCCTGACTCTCTACAGAACATAAAATGGCCTGAAATAACAGAGTGAAAGCTTACCTTGTCTCAAGATCCTCTTATATACAAACCCTGTGGAAACATGTATGGAAATAGAATCGCTGGACTTGAACTATATATGTCATCTAGTAAAATCAATGTATGATTTCTAGGGACACTGCATAATGGAAATTACTTAAATCAACATCACATACTCCACAATATTATGGACATGATATGGTAAATTAATAGGTACCTCCCGTACCACTATCCCTCAAGGAAGATATTTTCCTGGAATACCATATAATTCATCATTAGTAACCATATAAATGGTTGACAAAATTTTATTGTTTAATGAGCTTTTATCTATAAAAATTTATCTCTCCTAAGATCCTAAAAAATCATTGACGCATTCCAGCATCTTGTCCTCAAGCACCTGAATCGTGCACTCTAATTCACCCACATTAAAGTGGTGGTATCCTATGCACCGAAGAACCTCTTTACCAAATACCATATGTATTACTTTTTAGAAATGTGAAGTAAATTTTTAATCCCAATCTGAAACGATAGTGCATGGGACCCTGTGAAGTCATACAAACTCTTAGATATAATACCTATAAATCTCATCAAAATTAAAGGCCTTCTTGTTCGGAAATAAATTTTCATCCTATGTGACCTTATAAAAAATAAACCGTACAAAATCATTAACTCAAGGTGGCCATAATAATCATATTATGATGTCTATAACAACATCAACCCACATCCACTCATGGACGATTAACTGCTATGATTGTATAGCTAGTCAATGGTGTTCTTCCTTCACCTATTGATAGGTGGAACATATCATTAGATAAACAAATACATCACTTTTCGCACCCAAACACCAATATTGGTGATGCAAATCCCAATAAATCTAGGTGACACCAAGGTAGACTACCAATGATAAAGCATGACAGTATCACATGAACATCTCGTGTATGTATGTTAAGAAACATACATGACCTTTTACATCTATAAACACATCTTTACAAATAGTTTATGTTGTAGGAGGGTACTCACCAGATAGAATCTTCCATATGATAATTCTCATTAATTTAAATTACTACCTCATCCTAACTCTATAAACAAGGGTATAGGTTACAACTATGGATGATATAAAATTCATTTTCAATCTATCGTGCACCTCAATATGAATATCAGAGATCAAATCATTGAGCCTCTACTCTCTACTGGGATGATAAACTTCAGGTATCTGATTACTCCTAGAAAGTTCATTAACCACAACATTGTCATTACTATATGTGAAGGAGGAGTCAAATCTAAAGACTATATGTATTCAACCCACTATGTCTATCATAGTATTATATCACACTGTGTAAATATGTACCTAATACATTTGTTTTCTATGTAAAAAAATGGTCTTCTATTTGGTAATGTCTATAAAATTATAATGTGTGAAGAACTTCACCCAACATGACTTCATGAGATGGGTAATTCCTCTCATGTGGCCCCATCTATTGAGACTCGTACACTATTACATTATCCCCTTGAATATAACTTCTCCAACCCCAATACATGATGCCTATCTGTACACAGTGTTACTCATACATTACTCTAGAAATATAATTATCAGTGAAAAAATTAATCTTCTTTTTAGCTTCTCAAATTATATATCTCTCTAATCTAACCATACACAAATTACACCCATTATTGTGAAATCTGTATATGAATCTTATATGTCTATGAAGTATTTCATGAAATTCTTCTAGTAACCATCTATCCCTATGAAACTTCATACCTTAAATAAATTATTTTTTTGATCCTAGGAATCCACAACTTTCACATTATATACGTCAACATATATTAATATATCTATGAAAATTTGATAGAGGAAGTGAATATAAACCAAATAGAAGATGAAATTTTTGAACATATAATATTAATTATTCTCTCTCAATGTATTCAATATGAACCCAATAAAATTCTGATGGTCTTTTCTATCGTGCGAATACACCATTATATAATTGACTAAGTCCACCATATATGAATCGTGATATGGATGGAAAAATATAGACATCAATTCCATGAAGTCCTTCAAGAATGTTTGTGAGAATGAACGATATAACAATATTCTCATACCAACCATTCCTAGTATAAAAGTATATTTATTATGTGTACGAATGTCTAACACACAATTTACGATTACAATACCTCATATCAATATTTATGAAAGCCAAATATCTCGAGAGCTGGTCGATGAGATCATCCATTATTGATAGAGGATAACGATTCTAAACTATCACATGTGTAAATTTCTTATAATTCACACATTGAAAAAGAGTTCCATAATTTTCTATAATTGATAGGTTGAGTGAACCCCAAAGAGATATATTAGTTAAGACAAAACTTTTTTCCTCTGAATTAAATAGTTACCTCTTGAGTACAGATATTTTTTATTATCCATCTATTATGGGGGAATTGATACTTATGAAGAGCATTGATATAATATGATAGAGAAATCTTTTTATCTCATTACAGGTACCCTAAGATGTTTTGTTGGAAGAAAACACTAAATCAATAAACCAATGGTGGGAAATTTTCCTAACATCTTCCTTGATCATCTAAAAATAAACATGTAATATCGGCTATCATCTTCCCAACCCACAATGCTCAGATCCAAATCAACTCTCTTAAACAACCCATTTGCTTATATGAATTAAATCAATTCCCATTGGTGATTTGAAGGTTGCCTTAGAAAAACATATATCAACAATAGAATAAATGTATAACAACTAGTCCATGAAGAGAACGATGTCAAAAAATGTCTTCATTAGTGCAATGTGGTCCCATAGGAAATGACACCCCAAAATCACAAGGGGCACTCCCTGCACTGACGCACATCTTCCATTCTATTCCCTAATTGTGTGTTAATTATTAATCCATTATAATTATAAATACTGAATCCAAGGCTCCCAACAAGGGGCATCAATTTAAAAGTATGTGTAACCCATGTATCAAAATGTTTTAATGCTAATGTAGAAGATTATAGAATAATAACCCTACATTTCATGTTCCATTATCATGATCCTTGTGGGTTTGTTTCAATGTGAATATCTGGATTGTATGAGAATCTAATAATAGCACATAGAAACCCTAAGAAGATATGCAACACAATTGTCTTATTTACGGGGTCTGGCTACCATGACCATTACCAACACCTCGACCTGTTTGGACACCTCTATCCTATATTCATGCTTAATGGGTTGTTACTGAACATACTCTAGAACATAGATTTGATGAATAAACTCTCTCACTAGATGCTGTAATAAATGATGAATAATAATTATGTATATGAACTACCTTTCCCTAAGATTAACGGATGAATAATCCCCTCGTACATTGATGCCTCGTATGTCTCAGCCTACCACACTAGTATTACCATAATGAGATACTTGATAATTTGTTCTGAATTCTGATTTCACTTTTTGGGTTCTCTAGATGACTCTTCAAACTATCGATCAATGTCGAACAAGATCTAGATGTTGATCCACCAAGGATCGTAGATCAATCTTTTCTCAGGTTATGATATATGATAATCTCTTAATTAACTATTCATTAAATATTATTTAGCTTGAAATCGTTCACTTATAGTCAAATTTTGTACCTATGGACATCCTTAAATCACCTAGATATGGTTAAATCATTACACAATAGAATATTTGAGCAGATATGATGTACATTAAAACGGTCTGAGTAATCCCTAACTAATAGCACACCATACTCTATGTACATAATATCTTGGGATTTATTATCCCTTAACATCGTGACATAGAAATATATATATAAAGGTATTTTTAAACCCATCCAAAAAATATCTTGATAAAATTCTATATTTGTAATAGAATCCTACAATCTCTTGGATGAATCAAAATTCCTATAATTACTAATATTTAACATCATCATTGGAGGCATATCGTGATGCTTGAAGATATTTATAATGGCCTCTAACCATGAATCTATAGCCTATGGTTCACCATCCCCAATTAACATGGGTGGATACCACTATTGGAACTCACATGTCAACATTGGCATAGTCAGCGTAACTCATGATACTTATTGGGAAGTCTTCATAAAGCGTACGAACCCATCATGGAACTATGCCTCGTCACTTATGTCCAGTACCATAGCTGTTGATGTAGATGGAACTGATGGAGGATCTACTAGTATTCCATGATGAACTAACTATTGTTTTAGTTGTCTCCACATCCTATTATATGTCTATTGGAAATAATGGAGGAATACCTCTACAAATGCAAATAATAGACCTCTTTTCAATGATATTATCAATGTTTGTAGCAAAAAAGTGTAGATACTTAAATATGATTGGTACAAGTATCCGAATATATGAACAAAGCCATTTACCTTCTCTATGGGTATGGTATTGGAGATGTACAGATCACAAAAAATCTAGAGATTTTATATATTACCCACAAAAAAGTCTATTTTTGGATCTAGTTACGTACTATAAAAAATTTCTTCCCTTTCATTTTAATTCATTTGTTTTCAATTAAATCCATACTCATTTCACATTTATATCATAGTTCTATAAAAATGTTGAACTAGTGTTTCTCCCAATTCTTATCCATGAGGTGTGATACACCTTAGGAAAAATGGTTCAGAACCCAATAATTCATATCGTAATACATTCCATAATACGCATCTCAATAGTATGTATATCTATTAAAACACCTATCACAACATCTTGAAACCTGTAATACATACTTAATGGCATGGTATTAGGAAAGGCATGTGATTCATGTAATATTACAAATATGATGCAAGAGATGGAATAATCTGACCTCATTGGATGGAAACGTAATATATCCCATAATCATATGAATAATAACATCCTAATTCATGTTCATCACCCAATTATGGAAACAAATAAACAATAATAGTAAAAACAGATAAGTTAACAAGAAAACTCAACGAAATTTGGATATATACTCTATGTAGGGTAGCTAAACAAAGGAACATCACATTTTCAAATTCTATTTCCTTCCTATCATGTTTTATTATAACCATATATTGATGAAAACCAAAAAATAAGGCTATGATACAACATATTAATTCCCTATACCCATATTAAACTAAATTGTACCCCAAGCCTAGTTGGTCACAGTGACTCAATCAAATATCCCCTAATGAAATATGATGACCACTAGCAGTGAGGTGCTAGTGTTGTTAGTGGGGAGAATGGTCACTCATTACTAGTTCGTATCCATGAATAATTAAATTACAGTAATGTAGTATAAGAAATAAATAATTAAACTAATAGATAAAATAAAGGAATAAATAATTAAATCTAGAATAAATATCCTATCTAAAAAAATGGAACATGTCATATGTCTCTAATAATGCGTCCAAAAAATGTATACATGGGGGATATAAAATACTAGTAAAATAATAAAAAAAGGACAAAATTATCCAGCATGCATTAGGAGCCTCGTCCTGGTCCCATTCTCCATTACTCTTAAGTCGCTATCAATAGCCTATAGAATTGTGCATTACATTATCCATAAATACAATCATATAGTCTGTTTCAGTATGAAATGGTGGGGCTAAAAAGGTGTGAGATATAATCCTAGTAGGCTACCCCCCATGTCGGGTCCCAATCAGTTGGTGAATATCAATAAATGACAATGAAAGCTATAATTCAATATGTCAATGATGTACTCAAAAGTAAACATCTTATATGTATAGGTTCCATTTTAATATGATGTTCAATTACATTTAATTCATATGTATTAGGACCCATTACAAAGCCCTAATTTCCACATAGTGATTTTTTTACCAAATTATGTCTAAAAATTCCATCAATAAATTTTAAATCAAGATAGACTCGAAGTTTGTGCTTTTTTAGGATGATATTTTATACAATTAATATCATTTGTTAAACATTTTATAACTTGATTCATTCTAAGAAATTCCTCTTTTTTTTATTTTAGGTACCCCTATAGGTGAAATATAATCCAACACCATATAAGACCGTCCAGGGATAACCTCTCCAAAATCTCAGTATCGCTATAGGTACAGTAAAATGTCTGAGAAATTTTTGTCCATCCTATGTGGTCCATTGAGGGATCCCAATTGTCACACATGTAGATATTCACAAATACCATTTTGAGTCTATCTATTACATTCTTATATGAATACATGTATCAACCATATAGTAATATATAATCCATAGAGTCCTTCCTTTGTAGTCAACTATAGAGTCCATGTATCAGCCGGATATAAGCAAGGTTCTATCCAATTGAGTGTGTCCATTGGATTATTATTTGAATCCATGTTTTACCCAAGGCACATAATCTTTTATCCATTACAATACCATTAATAAATATTTATATTAAAATACATACTTAAAACCAAGATCATTATAATTCAAACATCACCTTAAATGGTGCTAAAGAATAAGCTAATCAAAAAGTGATTTCCACTAAAATACTCATATGATCATTACATTTAATAAAGAAACTCAAGCTAAACAAAATATCTCATAACCAAGGAAAATGGAACATCCATAAATCCCCTTAGTTATTAATTCCATTTAAAAAATAGATCCTAATTTATAGAATCAATTTTATTTACAATTATTTTAAAAATTAACAACCTCACGAAAGGGTAACTAGGAACTCATAAATTAATCACAATTATAATAAAATTAGATGGCCCAATTAATTAATAATGTAATAAAAAGGGTTGTCCAATTTCAATTCATTCAACCTATAAACAATATTATGGGGAATATTTTAAAATATATTATATGTAGAGAAATTATAATTTTTTTATTAAAATCCATTCATGGTGATTCCTAGAAATTGGGTACCCAACACAATGACATATATAATGATTCGGAGTTGAAGGAAATACATGATACCACCTACTGTAGGTCTTTAATGGATTGCTAATGTAGTATCGTATATTTATTTGAATCAGATTAGTAGATAATTTATAAATGAATGGAGAACAAATTAATATGGAAAATTATCTTACACCTAAATAGTGAAGCTAATATGATGAAGAAAGAAGATTGGCTAAATGGGAATTGTGATCTTCCTGATACTGATCTAACAAGATGAGCGGAACATGAATCAATATCTAGATATAGATGATCAATTAAATCCTATAATAGTAATCCAAAGGATTAATCTCAAGGTGGATGTTGTATTTGTGGGAGAGTGAATAATAGAATAGGTTTCAATATTAAATTAAGGGTAAATGATCATTTTACCATCAAAGGATCGGTAGCATGGGTTAGGCTCATAGTTTTTCAAACCATGTGCTAATCATGTGAGTGTATCAGTACAATGAGAAATAGCATGTGTGTTACCCACATGTTTTGACTAAACCTACACAAACCATTCCAAAACCAACTCTAAAACACTGCAAGGTTTTTGCCATAGCTGTATGACCCAAATCAGATGGTTTTCTCAAACATTGTTAATTTATTATGTTTTCATCGCATGACTCACATGGTTTATATGACCATGTTTTCTCTTCCCCTCACCATTTTTCAACTCATGAAACATGCATTTTAATTCAAAAAATAATGGTTTCTAGGCTTCAGATGAGCCCCATACTCCACTTTTTCTTTCATCAACTCTATGGGAATTTATAGAGGTCCATATTTAATCATTTAAATCGCGAATTAAAAAATTGTAAATGATCTTTACCTCAATAAAAATATAGGTTTTTATAGATATTACCACTAATTTTGAGAAATTTCACATTACTATCATGTGTACTGACCATGTTATCCGGGAATTGAATAATGATCCATTAAATGGAGGAATGTGAGGAAAGGTTTAAGGGAATTAAAAAAATTTGGAATCCACTTTTTGATGTATTTACCATGTATTTTATAAGTATTGGATATATATATTGAATCATTATGATATATCATTGTTCATTTCCTTAAATAAAATTACATGCAAATATTTTATAACTCACAATATTTAAAGACACATGAAAAAAAAATTTATGAAACACTACATGGTGTTGGATTAATTTCCATTAACAAAAATGATGTAGTATATTTATCACTATTAAGAAAAATGTGATATATATACTAAAAATAAGTAAATGAATTATATATTCCCATAGACAAATATAAAAATGGGACAATGTATTTGGTTTCAATATATATTAAATTATGACCTCCCTATATGATACCATCAATGGAAATAAACATTTTTGGATAATGTTATAAGAAATAAATACCATAATAATATATCCAATATGAGAATTAAAAAAATTCTAATGCTTATGGATTTGTAGAGAATGAATCTACATGTCATTATGGGGGGAGAAAAATCCAATATTTCTCAACTAGCTATTCCCATGTCAATAATCATGAACATTAGAGAAACCCAAAAAGAATACACAAGGATTAAAAAATGGTAGAGAATATTATAGTGTCCAACATTGATAAATATGGATTTATAAGTATAGGAAATCGAATATGTGTCCCATCAAATAGAGAAATATTGTAGAAAATTTTTTATGATTCATATATATTGTATTTCTTAAAAAATAAGTGATATATTAATATTTATAGAAATATAAAATGAAACATTTCATTTGATTACATGAATTGTGAAATTATCTAACATGTATGTTGATGAATTGTGTTTCATAATGTCAAGGATGAATGAAAAAATTCAGGGTTTATGATGAAAAACGTACTAATACCAGAATGAAAAATGTAAAAAACATTATTTATTTCTTCACAAGACTCCTCAATGTGTTGGATGTACAGAATTCTAGTTGGGTTGTATTTAGACACCTTATAAGGTCATAGTAACTTATTTCCATTAAAAAATACTTCCCTCCTGACTGACTCGTCATGATATTAAAAATGGATTTGGAAAGGTTAAATAGATTACTAATTAATGTTATACCTGATTGGGATTCAAGGATTACCATTGGGTTCTAGAGAGGTGTTCATGATGTAATTGATATAATTCTATGGTTTATCCGTTATTTACATCCCAATATAGATTGTTAGTATTAGAGGAGAATTAAAACACTATAATATATATTTAGATCATATTATATAGATATCTAATGATATTGGGATCAACATCCCTACTAGGCAGAGTAATCATATAGAAACATTTTTTATTATATATTTTATATGACCTCATACGAGTCTCAGTATAAGAAGATATATTGTACTCTATTGTATAAAGATGATGTTTGAAATATGACTTAGATCAGCCAGGTCATTGTCGAAGAAACTAAGGAGAATGTTCAAACAATTAAATGATATATGAAGGGGGAACAATGTCCATAGATATGTTATCAATATTAAAATCGATGATATTAAAAGTTTGATATTTTTTAATCGGAATTCCATCAAATATCTAATTCAAATAATTTTATGATATTTTGGATAAATGAATTATTTTGTCCAAGATATATTGATAACTTCATGACCCCTGATCATGTCGGGGTCATAGGATACATTTTAGTGGTCAATCTACACATATCTCAAGTTGATTATGTGTCCCATGTAACTATTCTAAGTAAGTTAAATCTATATCTATCACCTGTAATTTTAACCAATGTTGTACAATTATAACATAACCTTTCCTATGAATAACAACATAGTGAAATATTAGAGTGAAGATACATGATTTTTGAGGAACAAAAACACCCATTTAGTCATTTTATCTGTCAAAATAATGAATACGAGAAGGATACAAGTTAACATGTGGATTTAATGAGATATATGTGCAGTCACTAATTTTCCTCCATCTAATTAAATTTTAATTACCAATATAATTTTAATGATGGTATAATTTAATGAACAGTGTTTTTAGAAGATAATTTTACGTAATTAATGATCATATGATTATATAATCATTGATAAAAATTAAACAAAAATTAAAAATTAATTTAACACAAAAAAATTAATAAATATAAAGATTAATAAATATACTATAAATTTTTTGGTATCAATAAGTGTTTCAACATTATAAAAACAATATAAAAGATAAAATAAAACAATTTTTTTTATACAAAGAAGAGTTGGGTTTATTAAAATATTTTTAGTTGTTCTAAATCATTTATTGAAATTTAGTTATATACATTAATTTTATAAATTAAATTTATAAGATTAAATTATGTAATTGGGTGAATTTCATTTTACGCATAAAAATACAAAGTTAAATATTAGTTAGAATAGTTAATGTTTTTTCTAAAGATTGATAATTTTCTAAATATATGTAATTTTTAAATCAAATGGTTTTACATTAAATTAAAATAGTAATATTATAATTAAACATATTTATAAATTGTTTAACACTCATCTAATCTGTAATCATTGTTATATAATATTAACAACACATAACAATTAAAAATATCTAAAAAGTATTTTATAAAATACATTATATATTTCTCATTATATTTTTTCACACAATATTTTGAAATTGAATTAGACTCAATAGATTCTACATTCATGTTCATCCAGTCATAATTTGGTAATAAGGTGCATCATGAATTTTTTGTGATAAAATATTGACCATTATGAATATTTGATCAATGTTAAAATTAATTTATTTCAATGAATCGATTTGACAATTTGAGAATATTGAAGAAGGTTTTGTTGTTTAAAATTATTGCCTACATGTGTCACCAATAGTTACCCACAGAAGACACATTTAACTCAAAAAAATAAAAAAAATTACCACATAAAAATATTCTTTTCAAAATATGTTTCCCTCATTATAACATATTAATGGATCTAAGTGAATCCATTTTCAATCCACACACCAATTTATAAATTAAAATAAAAATCATTCCAATTTGCTTGTTATAGATCACCTATAAACATTAAGATTACTGCAGCTTCAACATAGTTCCCTAATTCCTTAATTATGAATTCATAAGTTATGAGATAAACCAAATTCTCAAAATATTTATTAAAAACCATCACACATATTATAATTATCATTATCTTCAAAGTAACAACAAAACCATTAAAAAATATAATGTAATGAAATATGTAATGCCCAGACCCTAGGTACCCTGAGTAAGTGCATTATTACAAAACATATTCTTGATAACCTGATATCAGGTCTCGAATGAAAAATTAGTTTAAGAGTTTTTGAATTACTAGATAAATACATATGTATTACATTACATCATTAAATAAAAAACAATATTGTGATCCCTTTGAACACAGTCATATCCCCTAGCTTATCCATGTACATCAATATTAATATAATTATTCACATCCTATGAAACTACATAAGAAATGGGTGAGATCAGATGCTTTTTATGGATACAAATATTTCAGAAACTATCAGAAATATGTATAAATAGATAAGGCAATGTTCATGACTAAAACACAAGACTTTTAAACAAAGTCATCCATATAATATGGAAACGGAAAATCAAATAATTCTATTTACTTAATAAAAGAGATATTTTACTAGTTGAATAACTACATGAAATAGAAATATATTATTTCATAATGATGGAATGAATAATGTTTGATATCCTAACTACAATGTCATAGTCTCTTTCTAAGACTACAAATAAGATTTTGTCATGTTCTTGTGCCAAGGCACTAGTTTGTGTCATGATACCTTCCGATGCATCAATGGGCTATAGAAATCCCCACATATTATTTTCTAAGTACAATTAAATACTCATATGAAAAGGGTGAAACATAATCTAAACAGTTGTATTAAAACAAGTATATGAAATGTCAATACATTATCCACAAACTATGAATGGTATAAAAATATCACATTTATAGTCATACATATGATATTAAATTAAATATGGATGATTATAATATAATAAATCAACCTTAATAAAGAATAAAATACAATTATATATATATTTACAAATAAGAATATAATCTGTAAAACTCTTTTAGGGAAATATTCCCTTTTTCATGAAAACATTTAAATTCCATAATATTTATCAAGAATCCATTTAACTAAATTTTTTAATCAATGATTCCAAACCCAATTTAAAACTTTTGAAAGTAATTTTAATTTAAAATAATTAATGCCTATATAAATATATCGTTAAAACAATTTTTAAAACATAGATAATAATAAAATATTTTTGGATGAATAAATATTTAAAACATAAAAAATGATATTTATTTTAAATAGATCATAACTAAATTAGAGACACATGAATAAAAATAATTTAGGAATAAAATTAATCAAAACATTAAAATATAATTAGAATTAATTGGTTAATTATATAATATGTCCATGGACAATATATACACTATATAAAAGTGAATTGGTGCATAAAAACAAAGAAGTCTCAATGGAATGTAAATTGAGTTGAAATTTCTTATAAAGTCCATATCTATCTTTTAAAGAAAAATGAATGACATAATTATGTGTGAAACATACATATAAACTTACAATTATTGGATATTAAGTGTAAATCATTCATAGGACATTCAATCACATTCTTGTAAAAAAACACCAATGATTTCCATGTTTAACTCAATGAAATGAAATTAAGCTAAGATTACCCATTCCATGTTCATATTAGTGAGTTGAGAATTTATAGATAGATTGATTATGTTTATTAACAGTGCATGAACAACATGATGAGTGTATTTTACTAAATAACTAAAAAAATTTACTTCACACATTATCATGGAGTTAAATAGTCAATGATATATGTTTAAAACCAAATGAGTAAAAATTGAAATTAGAAATTCCTTTACCGATTTCGTAACATTAAAAGATACTCCACATGAAATAAGGATAATAGAATGATGATTTAAATACCCATAAATTAAACTATATTAAAAAAATAATACAATCGTGTGCAGTACATACATAACACAAAAGTAAACGGTGGAAATTATATCATGAATCTCACACGAATAAAAAGATTAATGATAACACATTACATTATACATTTCATTAATAAAGGGGACATTAAACTCTTGTATAATAGTCATATAGTTTTTGTTAACATATAAAACAATCACATACTGAAATATGATATAATATATGATGTTCTAATATTTCATTGAAAATAATATTTCTATAGTATCATAGTTTCAGTTGTTAACTCATTTTCTTTGCCTTATATGTTTTGTAATGTAAGTCATGTTTGTTATGGATTGGATATATTTAGTTCACATAATGAATAATATTTTGTTCTCCAGAATTATATTTAATCATAAAATGAAATGTATTCTTGAATGGTAATAATGGGGAATGAATCTCATTGTGTTTGTGGATATGGTATTTCGTACACACGCATGAGAAACAATATCATTTTATTAATGGTTAAATAAAATTTAATTGAATTGTATATCATATAAAAATAATCATTATATTATTTATTTTTTATTTAGATCAATTATATACATTTTTATACCCATCCAAATAATGAAGTGTTGAATAACAATATACACCACATCATAAAGACATGAAGTTGTACGTACACACGTATGGTGACATTGTCATTCATTGGACTGATAGAATAATGAATATTGTTGTAAAATATTTTCATTAACATCACATTATATATAAGGTAATTTAGTTATTATTTTGGTATAAAAAATGGATAGAAATAGGATGTGTAATTAGAAATGAACATTGAATGATGTGATGAAATTATTTCCTCTTCTTTGGATGATTCCAATCAATTTGACAAAAATAGCTCCATTGGTTGGATTTGTGATCAAATTAATGCCTCTAAGATGAATTTATGTTAGAAGAGAAGATATTAGAGCAAGTTTTGGCTGAGTAAAATTATTTGGTGGTGTCTAATTAAAAGAATGGGATGTACCATTCTATAAGCGAGTTGAGGGTCACATTTGGAAAATCATAAAATACTATTTTATTATAAAATACGTTTTTGATTATAACGGATTCTAATAGATTTATTTCATGGATAAGGTGGGTATGGATCTAAATATTTTCAAAAAATAGGTTTTAGACAAGTTTAGGTCCACATATTATCCTTATCTTTTAGATTTAATTCTTTGATGATAAGATTATCTATTACCATGTCTTATTGTCTATTAATATAACATAGTTAATAAATTTAATATAAAATTCCAATAAATCCTCATGTGGTTAATTAATGAGTTATATATAATTATATATGTCATTTGTTCATGTAATATTTTTTTAGAAATATTATATCATTTAAAAATATTGTATTTGTTTTAAAAACTCATTTATGTCAAATTTGAAACTATTTTCCTTTTTGTTTTTGTGAATGTCAATAAAATTATTAAATTGAAAAATAAATCATAGAATTTTATATTACCCTAATAGAATAATATAATTCATTAAAACTCTAAATTTACATCTATTTTCATATTTATAATGTCTAATATTTTAATGTTTCATTAAAAATGTTATTAATTCATCTTTATTGTGTCATAAATGAATATAATCCTTTGACATTTTAAATTTATAAATAAAATACCATTATCAATGAAATATGTTTATCCTTATAAAGAATATTTATAGAAAACTGTATCTTATGTATAACTCTATATTATTAATAGGTTAGTTATTAAACATTTAATTTTACACTTTTAACTCTACTTTAAATAAAACAAAAATAAATTTCCTAATCTAATTCATGTTGGTCAAAGAGGATAATAATATATTACCGTGGTTTATTTTGATTGAAAAAAAGTTATCCAATATAATTAGGACATGAGTTATGGTAATTATAATATCATTTCATACATTTAATTACCCTATTTCCATTTAACTGTGGTAAATAAAATTCAAAAGTTACTTTTTACCAATAATTATTTTTATCCTATTGAACCACATTTTTCATACTGATGTCAATAGTGACTCTATTATTTTTTAAATTCAATTAACATAAGTGTTAAAAATACATTTTATTATAATTTGCAAATGTTCTTAGAAAGTTGGTAAAAGACGTTAAAAATATCAATAAAATGTTATAAATCTAATCATATTATAAAATTTGTTCAATGAATTAAATTGAACTAATATATGTAATATGTATCTATTTTTACTTCAAAAATAATTTAAAATTAATATAATTATTATTTAAATAAAATTTTGATATATACAATAATGTAATGTTTATTAATGTTCATCAGAAATTGAATGTATTTTGAAAAATACAAAAACATCACCCTAAGATAATTTTTTTATTTTGAAATAATAAAAATATTAATTTTAAAAAAAATTAAATATTAGATTCTTTAATTAATATAAATTTAATTTCGGTTGTGAATAATATAAATCAGTCTTTTAAGAGGAAACAAATATCAAAAGATTGACATGTCTTTATATGAAATTTAGATATAAAATTAATTCCAATGAAAAAAACATTATAAAAAATATAAAAATAAATTATATATACTCTAAAACCAATTAACAGGATAAAATAACAATATAATCCAATTGTGTGAAAAGGCAGTTTTGAATAAAATCAAATTATTTTTCACTATTCATAAAAAAACTTCCCATAAAATCACCAAACATTCACAACAATCTAATATTGGTATTCTGAATTATATAATTTATTATGTTACACCATTATGAAATTATAATTTTTTTTAAAAATAATTTTATTATTTTTTAGAAAAGGACATATGAAGTATTTCATTTATCAATATAGTACTTATATAAAAACAAATGTTATACATTTCCTTATAATCATGATTTATTTATGTGATAGAAATATAAATGATATTTAAAATTTATTTGATACTATTTATTATACTATATTTAATTTTGATGTTGTAAGTATATTATTTAATTAATTTAATTGTTGTTTCACAGAAACTCAATCTTCTATATAATGAATGACACGTCAGCGTTACATAAAATATTTTCTGATGATTTACGTAAATGATACAACTTAATATGAAATCATGGGTTGTTAAAAATAAATTAAAATAATATTTTTTAATGTTATTATATTTTTGGTATAACTGTTATCAATTACATAACAATTAAATAAAATAGAAAATTTTTTGACCTTGTGCATGTATGGTCTACCACCTCTAACAATAGCACGACTCATTTTTCAACACCACCATTTCAAGGATAGATAAATAAATGGGTTAAATGAAAATGTGTTTTATTTATTTCTATTTTTTTATTCTAGAAATATAAAATATTCATTATTAATATCATATTACCAATAAATGATCATTTTGAAACAAACAGCCAAAAAATGAACGAAGAAAAAAGATATATATATATATAAGAAACAAATTCTTTTTTAAGTTTATTCCTTCTATATCTATTCATAATTATTCTTATAAAACTAAAAAAAATTCTATATAATTTCATAGTACATTTTTTATAGTGATATAATAAAATAAGAATCCCTTTTATTGCTACACTCACAAATAGATTATTTCATATTATTATATGGTATGCTTAAACACTAACATGATAAAAATATTTCCATAAAATATAATATTTTTATCATAATATTCTGTACAAATACTCAATTAATGATTTTTTTGTACAATATTGACAATATAAATATGTTACATATTCAGTAAGATACTAATGTTCATTTATTAAAAATCATTAAAACATATTTTCTCTAATTTTAAATACATGATCCATAACTAAAACACTCAGGGAATAAAACTGTAAATATATAAACTATTATATAATTATATTTATAGTACATGTTATGAAATGTGAATGATGATATTTTTGGAGAAAAATAAAGTAACAAACTACTAATTCTGAAATATGTCCAAAAAGATCAAGGTTACAGACAACTGATATTGAAAATAGATAATAATTAACCAATATATATTTATGGAATAATTAAATATTATATTTGTAAAATTTTATGGATATGAATTTTTTTTTGAAATAGAAGATTATTATTGTTTATTTTTTTGCATTTCTGTATAGTTTGACCAGCATTTCTATATTTCCCAATGAGAGTTCCATTGACTAAATATCTGATTCATTAGGTCAAAATAATTATTACAGAAAATTATTATGTTTTAAATGATAATATAATTACTTTGTATAATAGTATATCTTCTCATGCTATAGGTGTAATTTACTTATTTTCACAATTTAACTATTATATTATAGAACATTTTACGAGAAAAATTTTAGCATTAGAATAAATTATAGTTATTCTAACCATTGAATATTATCTTCAATGTCCATGTTTTTGTTATCAAAATTATTTAACATAAGGAAACAAAACTATTTATTGTATTTTATATTCTTTAATTATTTTAAATACAATATTACATTAAATGATTTCATTGATTCTCTTATATGGTTTTAAAAAAATTCCAAAAAATCATAATAATGTCATTTAAATAATTATTTACTAATTCACATTTATTATCTTGTTATATAGTCTAATTTCATAGATCAATAATATTTGTATATTTAAAATCATGTTTTCAAAATTATTTTTTCTATGATAATTTTTTGAAGTAATTTATAATTCATCTTTGACAGCTTTGTTTAAAAATATTTGTGAATAAAGTATATTTTCATTTATATTTTACATAAATGATTATCTCTCATGAAGTAATATTTTAATCATGATGTATATGTTATTATGATATTATTTAATTTGAAGTTATTTTATTTATTTATAATATTATTTCTTATGTTCATGTTATATTTTGATTATGAAAAAAATTAAAACCCAAGATTTTTTATTTTTTCACTAACATCTGATGATTGATTATATGTGAAAAACATATAGATAGATGATAATGTTTGGGCTCCTATATATCCTTAAAAATTATTTCAATTTATTTATATTTACAGTGATAAATATCATTAAACATAATGACTTTGTTCCCATATGCATAGGAATAATTTTTTTACCAAAAATTTTAGGCATGCACATACTATGTTCTTTCACATAGTGATGAGAATAATGATTTTCCTCACAAATATATTCATAATATTATTGTTTTCTCACAGTTATAAATTTCTTATCATGTTATTCAACATTTCCAATATGAATTTCATGTTCATGAATTTCCATGTTTTCTTAATACAACTTATATAAAAATTATTCAACACTTTTATTTCTTGGTCATATGATTTATGATTATTTTGATATATTTTGTGTCATTTTTTGAAAGAAAAGGTTCGTTAAATTCGAAAATCAGCAGACGTACAAATGCAAAGCCATGAAGGGAAGTCATCCAGCCAGAGCTGGTCATTATCATAGGGTCCTGACGCCGCAAGCTGATGAGCAGCAACGTTTCCTTCTCATTTTGTAAAGGATAAAGTGCAGATTGAGAAGCCTCGACATAAAGACTGGATTCTTTTGATGAGGGATCCATAATACTGAATGCCTCCGTCATTGGAGTTCATGGCATTGATAATGCTGAGGCATTCAGATTCGAGGTTGATTTTATCCCAACCACGATCCAGGGCGAACTTTAGACCTGCTAGTATGGCAGAAGATTCAGCCACCACAGGTTCCCAAAAAGCAAACTGTGCTTCATGCTTGGCTGGAACAATTTTCCCCTCATGATTCCATGCCAGGATGCCCAGGCCGACATGCCTGTCCTTGGGGAGAGACACATCCACATTAATCTTAAGAACCCCATATATTGGTGGACGCCATTGGGTGGGAGAGGGTGGGGGCCCATGGGCTTATTGGGTTCATTGTGGTGCTTCCAGCCCTCAACCCATGAGGAGGCTCGTTCAGTCCAAAAAAAGGAGGGTTTGTGGACGTGGTCAAACATTGCCTCATTGCGTCGAACCCAAATGATCCAAACCAAGATGCAAAGTGAACTTGCTTTATTTTATAATATGTTTTATGATTATCATTTATAATTCTATGATAGTTTATTAATTATATTTCCACTTCATCAATTTTTCTTCCATGTTAATGATAAAAAACATTATAAAATGTTCTTCTATTACTGAGTATCTGACCTCACTCATTTCTTATGTTTCAAATTTACAATTTATATATATTTTTTAATAACAAAAAATATATATTAAACGCACTATGTTTGAGTGGATAAGTGGAAATATTCACAATCATTGTAAAATAAGATATTCATGATACTAATCACAATGAAACAAAAAAAATTCAATAATTAGGTAGTTAAACCATCATTGAGTTTCAATAATATTACCATGAAAATAATTTATTATTTATATATAGTACAACATTTGTTAATATTTATAATGTGTGTTGGAGTATAAATGTTGATAAATAAAGAAGGTATTTATTTCTATTTTTAAATAAATTTAAAATCATTTTACAACAATGAAGGTCAATAATATCATCTTATTTGGATTATTTAGGTTTGATGAGATTAAATTTTTTAATAGTTTCACAGAAAATAATTGATAACAATTTTCAAAGAAATATTTGAAACGGTAGGGTAAAGGATGTAACATAGAATCTCTAATGGGATAAATATTGTGAATATAAAATGTTGATGAAAAATAATCATTAACAATAATTAAAAATTTGGGATATTAGAGTAACCTGTGTAATATCCATATATGATGAAGGAAGTTAAGAGATATAATTTAAATATAAATTTTATTAGGTATTTTCCAAATTAATGTAACACCCCATGAATCCACGGAACGTTTCCCTTTGATTAATGCAATGGCTTGCATTGTACTTGACTTCAAGATTCTAACACCCCACAACCAATCAAATTAGCCATTATGAATATTAATACTCAATTTTTGAAATTTTATACATTTTATCATTCCAAAAAAACATCGTTTTTGGTTTTGGAATATCGAAATTATCTTATGGTGATTTTTTGGTAATTTTGTAATAACATTCATATTTTGATGAATATTGAAAATTACTAAATTTTAATTAAAAACAACTTTTTTAATCAAAATAATTAATAGTGATAAATTATGAATTTGAGTGTTTTGAATGTATAATATGATTATATTTTTAATATTTAATCCAATGTTGGTCATTGGACATAATTTCACATTTAAACTGGATATAAGAAAGTGTCAATCTTTTGATAGTTATTGTTTCTCAAAAACACCCACATTGTTCTAACAATAAGAATTAATTTAAAATTAATTAATTCATCTTCTATGTTTTGAATTTCATAAAATAGAATTTGATTTTGAATTCTGAATATCAAAATTAGCATAGGATGAGTTTTTGGTATTTTTCTAAAAACATTCAAATTTTTATAAAATGTGAAAAACACTGAGTTATTAGTTAAAACCGACTTTTTATTTACAGAATTATTAATTTTATTTAAATTTATTTTTGGACAAAATAGATACAGGCCCAATTATTTTTTTTTGTATTATAAATGCATTTTTAAGCGTGACTGGTAGCCAACAATTAGAGCCAAACAAGTTAAAGGTAACCAGAACAATAAACTACACAAAACAACACCAAATCAGACATCACAATAACCACAGTCTACCCTGAATCCGATATAAGATTCATCTTCTCCTATAGCTGATTCTACTCCAGATTTCTCCAAATGATTGCACTTTGAACCCGATGGGTATGTAGGTCTAGGTTATTCAAAACTGAAGCTGTCATCTTATCCCCACTTCCCATTTTTACTGCAAGTACCACCTGGTTCTTCCTCTTGGAAGTAGATCTTGTCTTCATTGGACTCGAAAGATATGAGTAGTCTTTTGTTGGCCTCCTTGTTGGGGTTGAAGTTAATGGTCTAACACCATTAGACCTCATTTTATTCCCATATTGAACAATGTCTCTAAAAGAACGGCCATCAGGGTTACTCTGGTTCTCCTACCCTCCCCTTGAGCACTCTCTTGCCACCCTGGACTATTCCATCACCCCAACTTCATGACCTCCAGCCAAAAAATTCAGTCTCTATTCAGGAGGAATGCATTCCACAAAGACTTGTCGACCATCCTGTGGGGGAGAATCCTCCCCAGCCATAGTAGAAGCCTCTTTCCCATTACCTTCAATCAGAATTACCTCATGGTTCATGCCCCCCCCCCCAACTAGAAATCCAGATCGAGTAATGTACTCCTCTTCCACTGGACCGGCAACCGGTTCCTGCCCCAAGTGATCCTCTTGCCTATTCTCCGTAAGAACCTCATCTCCCTTGTCCCCTGTAATGGTCTCCACCTCCGGATCCTCAACCATATTTCCCTCTGCATGAACATCAAACCTGTTATTCAATGCCATGAATGGTTTAGCCAGGGGATCCAGGCCTTTAGCATCCTTCAGTCTAGCCGTGGCAACAACTTCCACAGAACGGCATCGCCTCTCCTCTCCAACCTGCTCCGGACCTGCAGAGCTAGAATTGCCAATCGTGAGATTTTCCTTAGAGACAATAGAACGGGAACCTGAGGGAAGGACTTCCCTATCCAGAGAACTCATCCCAACTGCAGTTACCCCTTTCGATGCGGACTCCAGGGTAACCCTCATGTCTCTACCCACTTCATTGAGCCTTATACCTTCCTTGTATCCTATCAAAACCTCATTACCGCTATAACAAGTCCCTGTTGCCTGAAAAACATCACTCGAGTGGCACAATAATTTGTAGAAACAACAAAAATCCATCCAACTTTCATATATAACCCGCAACTTGTATCTGTATTCTTCCACTATCGTGATCAGATATAATCAAAGGGAACTCCTGATGCATCTATTTCAACACATGCCCGTGGATTGACCGGGTGGAAAACTGCCTTTGTGCGATAATCTGAACAGAGAAATCTTCCTTCCATATTACCCAAAAGTCAAAAAATAGACAGATTTTGAAACGGTAAAAGAAATTTGGGAAATATTACCCAAATAGCGGTAGACAGGGAATCCTGGTTCATATGTAGATCAAAAGACCAATTCAGAAGGTAAAAATGATTACCTTTGAAAGAGCGAGGTGCCCTAGCCCAAGCCATATTGAGGACCGTATCAGACTCGAACCTAATCATAATTTGCTTACTATCCAGTAAACCTATAACCACACGTTGGCGAAGATCCCATGATCCGAAAATGAAGCAGTCAAATTCATCAACTGAAGGTCTTCTGTTCTTGAATCGAGCCACCAAAGTGAAGTTCAACAAAGACGAAGACTCTGTAATCTCAGATACAGAGAAAGGGAGATTCAGTGCACCGTCAAAAAGATCAGGCGCCTTAGGGTTAATTGAAATCTTTGGGAAAGGAGGGATTAATTCCGGGTTGGAGAAAGGAAGGAAAGACAGAGTTCTCTCATGGGATAGGGATTCCCCCTCCCACGCAAAGGGGGGAGGAGCAGACGCCACGATCACCGTCGTCACCGAGGAGAGGATATTGCGAGGTCACCCCTGAGTCTTCCCCACTTTCCGGCCAAAATAGATACAAAATACCTATATATGTTCAATGTAATTCATTGGAGTAAATTTATTTTAATTGTAGATATTTAAAAAATTTATTGAAATATTTCACCGTCTTTTATCCACCTCCTATGCGAATTTACAAACACACATAATACATAATTTTACTTCATCTAATAACAGAATTTTAAAAATCCAAGAGACACGGTTAATATCAGTATGTAAATTGTGGTTCAATGAGATGAAAATATTTTTTGGTGAATAGTAACTTTTAACTTTTATTTACCACGGTTAAAAGTAAATAGGGTAATTAAGGGTAAAAATGATATTAATATTACCCAAACACATGTCTTATTTCTATTGGAAAAGTGTATCTTGGCCAAAATCATCCTTAGGAAAAAAAATTATCATTTAGGTCCACATGGATTAGATTTAGACATTTATTGTTACTTAATTCAAGGAATAGTTAAAAGACTTAAAATCAAAGTTTAATTACTAAATAATTTTTAATATAGGGTTATAAATTAGATAAATTCGATTGTAAATATTCATTACAAAGATAAAAATATTTCCTATATAATGATATTTTATTTATAATTTTTATACTTTAAATAAATTAATGTATTTATGACATAATGTGATACAGTAATTACCTAATTAATTAAATATTAAAATAATTGATATTATAAATACCCAAAAAAATGTTATTTGCTACATTTTATGAATTCCAATAGATTTATAGGTTAATATAACATATTAGGATTGTTTATATGAATTTTCTTCTACGTAATAATATTGTTATGATTTTATCAAAAACAAATACCCAATAGTTTCAAAATTGACATAAAATACTTTTTTAAAAAAATATTATATTATTAATTCATATTCTATTCCTAAAAATCTAATGTTCGGCCAAAGGACTTATATAATGATAGGGGTATTATTAATGGACCACTAGGGGGTCGGTTGGTTGTATATAGTATGTTTATTACCTATATAATATAAAAATATAAAGTCACATGGTAAATGTCAAACTAATTAACTATGAGTTAAAACTAAATGATAAGGTTAATATAATGACCCGCACATGTATAAAATCTATTGGTTGAAAGGATTTAGATCCATACCCACATTATACTTTGAATAATATAATTTATATCCATTATAAACAAAATATTAATTTATTATACATTAATACATTAGGTTTTTCCTAAAGAGCCCCTCTTCTCCCTTATAAAAGGACACCACTTCTATCCAATTATTCTCACCATAAAATCCATTTTTCTCAGCCAAACCCTGCCCAAATACTCTTTAAACTTACCTCGCTTCAAACTAGTGGCCTTTTTTTGAATAGAAAGCCATATCAAAGAGCACTTTTGATCAAATCAAAAGGAAGAACCCGAAGAAGAGGTAATGTTTTCACCACCCTTTTTCATGTTCCATTCTTCTTCATCTTCTTATTCTATGTTATTTCCTTTCTAAAATAATAAATCCAGTATATTCTCTATAATTTGATGTTATTATAAATATGGAACAACCAAATTCATTATTCTATCCATCCATTGAATGATATGCCACCAAACGTGCGTACGTACGGACTACCGTCTCCACGTCGTGGAGTAATTGTTATTGAACATATTATTATTTAGATGGTTGTGATAATGATGTATAATTAAATTAAATAATAAATATAACATTATATTGATTCTGTATATATGATATAACATCCAATTATATATTATTTTAATATTAAAAGAATGATATTTTCGCTTGTGCGTACGTACGGACTACCGTCTCCATGAACGTGATGAAATTCATTCCCCATCATATCCATTCACATATAATTGTCATTTGATGATTAAAAATAATTTTTAAGGTCTTGATATCATTTTGTATATGAATAATATAAATACCATTCATAATAAATATGGCTCACATAACAAATAGTAAAAATGAAAATTAACCTGTTAACAACCGAAATAACGATAATACTAAGATATTATTAACAAATCAATGTTAAAAGATCATATATGAAATCATATTATGGCATATGTATCTTGTATAATTTAATAAAAATTATTTAACCATTATAAAGGAGGTTATTCTACCCTCGACCAATGAAAAAGTATAATGTAAGGGGTTTCATATCACAGTTTTAATTTCATGAGATTTCCATTACTCACGACTTATTTATTGCATGTGGTGTGTGTACTGCCCATGATTGTATTAATTGTGTAATATACATTAATTTATGAATATTTACATCATCATTGTATGATCATTATTTCTTGGGTGTAGGTTTCTTATTTACCAAATCGATAAGGGATTTTGAAATATCAATTTTTACTCATTTGGCTATACTCATATTTCAATGATTATTTTACTACAAGATTATGTGTGGAACCACTATTCAATTGCTTATATCATAATTTCCACTCCCCTTTATATATTAATACTTTTTATTCACATAATCACTCCATTGATAAATTCTCAAGTCATTTATATGAACTTGATAAGATTAATTTTAACTCAATCATCATTTATTGAGTTAAGTATCCAATTCATTGGTGTTGTATTTACAAGAATATGTGTGAATGTCCATTGATTTATTTACACATAATATCCAATAATATTTAATGTATTTATATTTGTGAAATATAATTATGTCGTTGATTTAACATTAACATAAGGAAACAATCTTTTTAAGAGAATTAATCTCAATTTACATTCCATTGAGACTTCTTTGTTGTTATACTCCGAATCACTTTTATATGGTGTATATAATGTACATTGACATAGTATATCATGAATAACTTTATTCTCATGATATTATAACGTTTTTATTACCTCAATTATTTGTATTCATGTTTCTATAATTGGGTTAGGAACTCTAACTAAAATATCATTTGAAATGTTTTAAAAATTAATTATTTTAAGTCTATCTCATTAATGTCCATGTTTTAAAAATGATTTTAAAAATTTATTTATATAGACATTAATGTTTTAAATTAAAACTACATTTGAATGTTTTTAGTGGTATGGGACACTTTGATTCATAAATCAATTTTTAAATGGATTCATGACAAATAGTATAAATTTTAAATGTTTTCAAGAAAAGTGGGATATTTCTCTCAATTAATTTCGATGGTTATTTTCATCAAAGTCAATATCATTCATTATTCTCGATTGAGGTTAATCTGTTACAATACAACCTTCCTTATTGTATTGAATTAATACGATTAACTATGGATGAGGTATTTTTATACCAGTCATAGTTTTTGGATAATTTATTTACATTTCATACGCTAGTTTTAATACGAATGATTATGTTATGTTTCAAAATTTTCATATGAGGAATGCATTAGGCATAGAATGTGATGGGTGGAGCCCAATATAGCTCTTTGATGCATCAGTAGGTCTCATGAGACAAACTAGTATCTTGGAATTAGTCCTTGACAAAATCTTATTTGTAGTCTGGGCACGAGGCCTTGGCTACGTTGTTATAATAGTCTGGCATTATGCATTCCGCCATTATGAAAGTTGTTATTGACATTGCATGGGATTATTCAACTAGTAAAATATCCATGTGAATATTTAAATAGCATTATTTCATTCCATTATTTGCGATATTATGCTGAAGTTCATGTTTAGAAGGCTTTTTTTAGTTATACATTAGCTTAAATGATTATGCTAATTTATGAATGTTTATGCTATATTGTTATCCTTACTGAGCAACTGAGCTCCCAAATTTCAATGTTTTATTTTTCCCAGGATATAAAGAATTATTTTATGACTTACCTGCTGGAATACTCTGAAGGTGATATGAGTGTGGTCTATGGAAAAAATATTGTCATAGTTGTTTTCATTTTATGATGTAATGTAAACCTTATATATGTATCTAGTACATCCAAGGATACTAAACTAATCTGTCTTTTGAGACTTGATCTTTTGTGATCATTCAAATGTTATGTTATAATGCACCGAGTCTGGGCTTCTAGGGTCGGGGCGTTATAGTCGGTATTAGAGGAAGTATATTACAAACCATGGAAATTAGATTTTGATAAAATTTTATTAAAGAACATATCCCTAAGAATAACTTTGAGGATTAGTATAGAAGAACATCCTTTAATTTTGGTATTTTATATATTTTTTGAGTTTTCCAAGCAATACATTCGTTTCTAGAAATGAGCAAGTAGAGGTGGATATGGCATAGATGTACCTAGGGTTAATACTTGAAAACACTGCTTTGAGAAACACTCAAATGGGAACTGGGGCATGACAACGGGCCTTGCTGCACTCTTGGTTACGACACTCCCGGGGGATATGCACAAGATAATTTAAACTTTCATTATAAACAAATTTGAAGTATTTTAATATTTGATGATAATAAATGGACTTGGTTAATCCTAAGGTGTTTAAATTTGAATATATTTGGTGTCGTGATATTATCTAAATTATTTCATGACTACAGTTACTCACAAAATGCTTTTTGGGTTTAGTCAATGGATGGATTCCAAGGAAAACCTAGTAACATTGATAATGATGTACATGGTGGGAATGTTGGTGGAAATGAGTATCAAAATATAAATTTGATAGGCGTGAAAGATATCGTGTTCATTTCAAATTAGTTTTCCAAAAATATAATCATCAACATATATATTTACCAACTCCCAGACTCAACAATGAAGATAAAGGTGATGAATGATAAGATCTCCAGTAGTGGATACCATGGAGAAAAGAATCCCCAATTCCCATCATGCAGGAAATGTTGGAAGAGACACCTAGGAAAGTGTCTCAATGGAACAAATTAGTGCTTTAAGTGTGGGAAGGAAGGACATAATGTGAAGAAATGTCGAGGAAAAATGAAGAGTACTATGGAAGAAAATAAAAATGGTCTCAAGATTCCAATTAGAGTCATTTTCTGTAAATGTATAGGACCTTGTAATCACCCAATTCAATGCCCTATTCTATTGGATACCCTCTAGGTCAAGGAATAACTGATGTGGAAATAAATGGATGGAAAGATGATTAATGGTATTAGTGCTCTTTATTGTTAGGATTACATTGGAAGAATTTTCACTTATATGTGTCACCCTGCAATTTATCATGTGAAAATGATATTTGGGGAAGAATTGTCTTTTCTTTTGAGGATATAGTTATAAATAACCATTTGGACTTATATGATCATTGGGTTTGAGGCAATTAAAAGTTATTATATTTTGGGATGAAAATGCAAGGTATGAGATAAGATTGGTGGTAAATTTATGTAATGATTATTTTGAGAAATTTATCTCATTTTGGTAATATTATAAAATATTGTTTTTGAAAAAGGACAACACGTAGACAGTGTGACAACCCATTATGTTGGACAAAGATGAGGGAATTTAACCCACAACTAACGTGTGGTTGGGATTTATTGCCTACCACTAGACTATGGGAAGTCCCTGGTTAGTGTGACTAATTATTTTTTGATTAATTATTTTTTTGATCAATAATAATTTGATTTGGGATCTTATGTATTATAAAATTATTACCCTTAGTATAAGAAAGTGATTTGGTTATTGAGTGATGAATGTTATTTTAGAATAAGTTCTCTTTGTTGGGAACACTATATGCCCAAGGAAAATATAATTCTAGGGGATTTTATTTGAAGAGTAATGGTGGATTTTTATCTATGTTTTTATTATGGATATATAGTAATTTGGGTAATTTATTGAAATTATTAACATATAATAGAGAATATGTGGTTAGTTTAATAACTTTTAAGTATGTGACATTAAGAGTTGTTACTTTTATTTGGAGATACAATTTAACGGCGAAGACTACATCACCAAATTATTCTAATTTTTTGGTTTCAATATTAGTTCAGTTTTTATTGAAGGATTTTAAGGACAATTGATTACTGAATGGTATTTATATATTTTTGGGGTATTTTTTATTTAATTTTAGAAATTAAGATTAGTGTTTCTTTCTCTAATGAAATATCCTTTTGGGGGATCATCAGATCATATACTAACCATTTTGGTTTTGATTAATCTCAAAATACAAGGTAAATATATTGTTTATCTTACGTGTATCCTATTATTCTATAGAAGTTTATTCTAACTCTTCCAGTGTTACCATGTCTTCCTGAATACTCATTGTTCAAAAAATTTGAGTTAGTGGTAGAAATTTTTTAATGAATGAAACTATACGTAAAAATTAAGTATATCACTTTATGTTCTTATTCAATATCTTATATGAATTCCTCATCCTTATGTAATGTAACTTAAAAAATTGTTGTCTGTTTACTTTTCCTACTTGGAGACTAATGACTATTTGTCACAACACAAGTCTGTGGTTGTATTTTTGTTAACTTTTTCTTGATCATGATTTTGATCCCTCTCCATCAGAACATGACACTTATTTTATCTTCCATATCCATGTATTCCTACATGTAATCCTAGTATGGGTTATCTTTGGGGACCTTTATACTTCTCTTTATTTATTTTAAAGTGATAGATTTATTAACACTTTTTCGATGTGGGACATTCCATTATATTCTCAATCCCAATTTTAATAAATTGCGAGGACACAATTTATTGAATGAGGGGATAATTTAACACCCAAAGCTTCCACTATACGTTTCCCTTTGAATAATGCAATGACCTTCATTGTACGTGACTTCAAGATTCTAACACACCACAACGAATAATACTAGCCGTTTTGAATATTAATACCCAATTTTTGAAATTTTATACATTTTATCTGTAAAAAAAACATCGTTTTTGGTTTTGGTATATTGAAATTATCTTATGGTGAATTTTTGGTACTTTACTAATAACTTTCATATTTTGATGAATAGTTAAAATTACAACATTTTAATTTAAAAAAACATTTAAAATCAAAATAATTAATAGTGATATATTATGAATTTGAGTGATTGGAAAGTATAATTATATTAGATTTTTACTATTTAATCCAATTTTGGTCATTGGATATAATTTCACATTTAAACTGGACATAATCAAGTGTCAATATTTTGATAGTTATCGTTTCTTAAAAACACGCAAATTGTTCAAGCAAAAGGAATTAATTTTAAATTAATTAATTCCACTTTTATGTTTTGAATTTGGTAAAAGGGAAATCAATTTTGAATTCTGTATATCAAAATTATTTTAGGATGAATTTTTGGTATTTTTCTAAAAACACTCAAATTTTGATGAATAGTGAAAAACACTAAGTTAATAGGTAAAATAGATTTTTATTTATATAAATATTCATTTTATTAAAATATGTTTAAGGCCAAAATATATACATAATACCTATATATGATCAATGTAATTCATTGGAGTCAATTTATATAAATTGTAGATATATAAATATTTAATTGATCTTTTCACCGACTTTTATCCACCTCTTAGAAGAATTTGAAAATACACATAAAATTTAATTTTACCGATTCTATGAATGGAATTTGATAAATCCAAAAGACACGGATAATAACAATAAGTAAAATGTGGTTTAATGAGATGAAATTAATTTATGGTGAATAGTAACTTTTTACTTTTATTTACCATGGTTAAATGTAAATAGTGTAGTTAAGGGTAAAAATGATATTAATATTACCCTAACACATGTCTTAATTATATTAGACACTTGTATCTAGACCCAAAACAACCTTAGGAATAAAATATTATCATTTAGTTCCACATGGATTAGATTAGGAAAATTATTATTATTTAATTCAAAGAAAAGTTAAAAGAGTTAAAATCAATGATAAATTATTAAAACATATTTAATATAGGGTTATATATATGATATATTAGATTGTAAATATTAATTATAAATCTAAAATGATTTTATAAATAATTATTTTTAATTTATTTTTTTAGACATTATATAATTTAATTTATTTATGACATAATGGTGATGCAGTAATTACAAAATTAATGAAATATTAAAATACTTGATATTATAAATACACAATTAAATGAAATTTGAGACTTTTTATGAATTCCAATTATTTTATAGGATAATATTAAATATTAGTATTGGTTATATGAATTTTCATCGAATTAATAAATATGTTATGAATTTATCAAAAACAAATACCCAATAGCGTCAAAATTGACATAAAAGACAGTTTAAAACAAATATTATATTATTAATTAATATTATATTCATAAAAGTCTATGGATTGTAAAAAGAACTTATATAATAATTGGTGTATTATTAATGGACAACTTTTTGGACTCTTGGATGTATATAGTATGTTTATCAACTATATAATATAAAAATACAAAAAGACATGGTAAATGTCAAACTAATTAACTAAGAGTTAAAACATAATGATAAGGTTAATATAATGTCACAAACCAGTCTAAAATCAATTCTTTGAAATTATTTTAACCCATACCCACATTAGACTTTGAATAATCAACATTCGAGACATTATAAACCGAATATTAATTTATTATAAATTAATACTTTAAATTTTTCCTAAAGAGCCCCCCCCCCCTTATAAAAGGACTCCACTTCTAACCAATTATTCACAGCTTAAAAGCCATATAGATCGGCCAACCCCTGCCAAAATACTCTCTAAACATCCCTAAATTCACCCTAGATTCCTTAGTTTTATCATAAAGACAACCAAAAGAGCCCTTTTGATCAAATAAAAACGAAGAACCCGAAGAAGATGTAATGTTTTCACCACCATTTTTCAAGTTCCTTTCTTCTTCAACTTCTTCTTCATTTTTATTTCCTTTAAAAAATAATAACTCCATTATATTATATATAATTTTATTTTATTATAAATATGTAACAACCAAATTAAATATTTTATCCATCACTTGAATGATATGCCACAATACTTGCATATGTAGGGACTACCGTCTCCACGTCATGGTGTAATTGTTATTCAATATATTATTATTTAGATGGGTATAATAATGATTTATAAATCATTTAAATAATAAATATAACATGATAATTTTTCTTTATATATGATATAACATCAAATTATATATTATTTTAATATAAAAATAATGATATTGTCGCTCGTGCGTACGTACGGACTACCATCTCCACGAACGTGATGAGATTAATTCCACATCGTATCCATTCAAGTATAATTCACATTTGATGAATAAAAATAACGTTTAATGACATCATATAATTTTGGATATTAATAATATACATACCATTCATAACAAATAGCGATCACATAACAATTATTATAATGGAAAATGAACCCGTTATCCCCCGAAATGACGATAACACTACGATATTATTAACATATCAATGTTACAAGATCATATATGATATCATATTAATGTATATTATTCTCGTATAATTCAATAAAAATTATTTCATCATTATACTGGAGGTTAACCTACCCACTATCAAGGTAAAAGTACAATGTAAGGGGTTTCCTATCTCACATTTAATTTTCTGAGATTTCCATTGTTCACAACATATTTATTGCATGTAATGTGTGCACTGCCCAAGATTGTATTCATTGAGTAATATACATTAATTTATGGATATTTACTTCATCATTTTATTATAATTCATTCATGGGTGTATGTTTCGTATGATACCAAATCGATAAGGGATTTTCAGATTTAAATTTCGACTCATTTGGATTTACGCATACTTCATCGACTATTTTACTCAATGATTATGTGTGGAATCACTATTCATTTTCTTATGTCATAATTTCCACTCCCCTTATTGTGGATATACTTTTGATACACATAGTCACTCCATTGTTATATTTTAAAGTCATCGATATGATCCTGATAAGAGTAATTTTAACTCAATCTCCATTTATAGAGTTATGTATCCAATTCATTGGTGTTGTTTTTCAAAGAATATTTGTGAATGTACTTTGATTGATTATACATAATATGAAATAAAATTGGGTGTATTTATATTTGTCACACATAATTATTTCGTTGACTTTTCTTTAAACTAATTATATAGTCTTTATATGATAATTCATCTTAATTTATATTCTATCGAGACTTCTTTGTTGTTATACACCAAATCACTTTTATATGGTATATATAATGTACATTGACATAGTATATCATGATTCCCTTTATTCTCATGATATTATAATTTTCTTATTACCTCAATTATTTGTATTCAAGGGTCTCTCTTTTGGTTAGGAACTCTTACTAAAATATCATTTCAAATGTTTAATGATTTATTATTTTAAATATTTCTCAATAATGTAAATGTTTTAAAAATGATTATAAAAATTTATTTATATGGACATTAATGTTTTAAATTTAATACTCCTTTTGAATGTTTAAATGTTTTATGAGACACTTTGATTCAAAAACATATTTTTAAATGGCTTCTTGAAAAATAGTCTGGCTTTTAAATGTTTTCAAGAAAAGAGGGATATTTCTCAAAAATAATTTTGGTTGTTATTTTCATCGATGCAAATATCATTCATTATTCTTGATTGAGGATAAACTATTATAATAAAATATTCCATATTTTATTGAATGAGTTATGTATGTCTATGGATGTGATATTTTAATATCATTCATAGTTTGCGGATAATGTATTGACATTTCGTACACTAGTTTTAATACGAATGATTATGTTATGTTTCAAACTATTCATATAAGGAATGCATTGGTCTTAGTATGTGATGGGTGGGGCCTGATATTTCTCCTCGATGAATCGGTAGGTATCATGAGACAAACATGTGTCTTGGAAGAGGCCTTGACAAAATCTTATTTGTAGTCTTGGCACGAGGCCTTTGGTACATGGTTATGATAGTATGGCATTATACATTTCGTCATTATGAAAGTGGTTATTGATATTTCATATGATTATTCGACTAGTAGAATATCCATGTGAATATGTAAATGTCATTATTTAATTTAATTTTTTCTATATTATGATGATGTTCAAGTTTAAAATGCTTTTTTTTAGTTATACATTGCCTTAAATGTTTATGCTCATTTATGAAAGTTTCTGTTATATTGTTATCCTTACTTAGCATCTGTGCTCACCCGTTTCAATGTATTATTTTTTCCAGGATGTTAAGAAGTATTTTATGACTTATCTATAGGGATAGTCTGAGGGTATATGAGTGTGTTCTATGGAAAAAATTATTTTCATAATTTTTTTCATTTTATGATGTAATTTAAAACGTATAAATGTATTTACTACTTCCAAGTATTCTAAAATAATCATTCCTTAGAGACATGATCTTTTGTGATCTTTCCAAATTTATGTAATAATGCACCGACTCTGGACTTCTGGGGTTGGGGCATTACAATAATCTAGGGAAGTATATTTTTGTATCCAAGTGTTTATATATTTTATTTTTTATAAATATATATAATGAATATGGAATGGAATTATTTGATTTATTGTATAGTGTTATTAACTAGTCATAACACGTTTATAATATTTATGTTTTGTATATATATATTTAATTATATTTCCAAAGAGTGATTTGAATTATGGAATAGAAGAAATATTAGAAGTCGATAAAATGATACAATAAATGCTCTTATGATAAAGAAACCAAGAACCCTTTAATGTCAGAGACCATGTTTAAAGCAACATAGTGTAATGAGGTAGACTATTTTCCATTCCCGGAATGTGTTGGTAAATGATTTGGATGTATGGAATGACACATATGGAGGATCAAAGCCACTATCTATAGAAACATGAGTAGTCCTCAATAGAAGGAAGGCCTCAATGGGTTTGTATATCCATGTAGAGGAGTGAAAATAATTATTAATTTATTCCATTCTAATGATATATTCTATGTGGTAAAAAAGTTAATTGAATAAATATTAATCCAATTTAGAATGCTATAGAATGAGATTCATTAATGTAATGAGACCACCCTGATCTTATCTTATCTTATCCATTTCGGTTATCTGTATGAAAGGAGTCTTCTCACTAAGCCTACAATTGTTATTCAAGCCCATTATAGTGATGTTATCTATCATATGATATCACATGAATATAATGAAATATTAGATGACATTAAGATTCATCATTGATGTGAAATTATATGAATTTATAAACTAATATGGGTGTGCTTTATATAATGTTCATTGAAATATCTCCATCCATTCAAATGCATGAAACCACGAATACCATGGATTGTGCGAGTATTTGAAAACATCATAAGAAATATGGTCACATTTGAATGTATGTTTCAATTATTAAAATATATGATAGTAATTTCCTTTCATATGATATGATGACAACATGAAGTGGAAATGAGAAAACATGAAACCACATATTACATACTACATGATTACATATGAAAGAATGAGTACTTTTTTGTTGATATGTTTTTTTAATTTCACTATGGAAAAATAATGGAAATGAATTCCAAATTTGAAAGATCATGTGGAGTGATGAGGTCTCTACAATTTTAGTAATTGGAAATAGATTATTTCTATGATTTTAAAGGGATGTAGTGCCGTATAAAATGAATATTAATACCTATGAATGTAAAATTTGTGATCGATGGTTAGAAATCGAGGAATATTGAGACCATTATTGTTAGGGTAAAAATACCTTGATTAATCATAATAGACACACTCTGTTATTACATAGAAATAATGAAGACCATTCATGAGTCTGTCATCATAAGGATGATACATTCACTAACAATAAGAATAATGGTTTTTAGACATGTTAACAATTAATTCATGTTCATATGAAGATTATTTATATTTAAACTCTATTATATATTCCCTTTATATTCATGACTAGTGAAAATTCAATGCACTATGTTTTCAATAAAATAAATTAGAGATGATGATTTTTTGAATGACGTAGTGAATCATGGGTCGGAAAATGTTATTGCACAAAGATGTTTTGAAAACAAAAATAGAATTGGTTTATTTTTTACATAAAAAATGAGAGAGTAATTAGTGTACATACATGATTAAAGATAGTATAAAATTAATAATAGATACTCGATTAAGAGAATATTTGAGGTTGAGAAAAAAAATACAACTTATTATTTTAGAAAGTTCAGTTCAATAGTCTTATTATGAGAATAAAGAATAAGATTCATAATTTACCAGCCCATTAAATGAGTACAAAATTTGGTAATTAAAATATTGGAATAATCATCTTCTAGAAATAATAATAGATGTAGTTTGCGGAAATACACAATATTATATCACATTTATAAGTTGTATAGTTTATATAGATTAAATATTTTGGTGGGAAGTACATTGGAGTTAACATTTTATAAATATAGATATTGAAATTCATTTAGTTAATTCTTAAATTTATTAATCAGATGAAGAACTAAATTTTATAAACTAAATTAATAATTTATATAAATTATGAGTATTGTGGATAAGAATGAGTGACTATAATCTGAGGACTTGATGAATCTAAAATTTTGTAACTGTAGTTTGCAGAAAATATGGTGTCCTCTGTTGAAACAATATATTCATATAACATGTGTAACACAATGTTTATTTTAACATCAATGAATCTCCAATTCCATATCATATGACATATCTCTATGTGTTGTATGTATTAAAATACATTTTTTCATTCAATTATCTATTTATAATTTTGTTTCCTTATAGTTATTGAAACAATAAGATTTTTTTGATGAACCTCATTTATTCAAACATTTGAACATTATCCTAGAATAATAAAATTAATCATTTTTGTTCTATACCAAAACTAACATCTTATCTAGGAATCCTGGTTGATAAATGTTGTATTAGTGCTAATATTTTCTGACATGGTGTACAAATAGTTATATTTTTATATGATGATGTATTTATTATATATATATATATATATTGTAGTTCATTCATATCAAAATGAAAACACAATAGATTAGGAGAGAATGTTACGTAAGATATATCTATAGTAAAATAAATTGAATAGAGTTATTAATCATTATTAAGAACATAAATGTGATCATTATGAATGAGGTATTCAATATAAGGGAAACAACAAGATTAAATGACATTTGAAATGGTCATATCATTATATTGAGTAACTCATGGAGGAATAATATTGAATTATAGTTTAATATAATACAAAAACTCACAAGGATGTTTTATTGAATAAAAGATTGGTGAATAATATAATGTGATTAAGTGTTTGAGTGATTATATTGAATAATTAAATAATAATATTTAATATCTTTATAATGAAGATGCTGCATTTAAAAGGATAAATTTTTATGGATCCCTTAAAATATAACATATTTTAAAGGAATGGATTTTGATGCCCCTTGAATAATGAATAGTTATATAAAAATGATGAGTAAACTATGAAAGGAGTGATCTCAAAGGATCATGTAAATAGAAGATGTGATTATCTACATAAATAGTTTGAATTTGTAGATAATTGGTCAGATACTATTTTTGTTATAAAAAATGTCTCACATGGGTTGTCATTGAGAATGATGTTGATAGGGTTATTCCTCCAATAATAGAAAATGGATGAATAAAATAATGGTGAATATTAATGATCAATAATGAGTTATCAAACAAAATTTATTGGGGTAGGATAATTGATGTTGATAATGGAATCCAATAATTTACAACTATATGTCAAGGGAAAATGATTAACAAAATCATCTGTTGTTCAAAATATTTTTATTAATAAATTACAAATATGATGTTGTTTAACATGGTGTATGATTTTGAACTAAAAATTGTACCAGATAAATAATTTTTACATAATATATGATATTTTAGTAAAATAATACGTATAATATACTAGGTATATAATTAAAATAAATTATTGGGTTTTATTGAGTCATAGAGAAATATTAAGAAATGTTGTAAAACCGAAATTGTTGATATTACATGTAAATATTGATTGAATATTGATATATTATTATCCAAATAAAACAAAGATGAGGAATTTGATTATGAAAATTAAAAAATTAGAAGATCAAAATGATAAATCAAGAGTATCATGTTTAAATATGGGATAATTCTTTGATTTAAAAAAAATATGATAGGAGAGGAATATGATATCTTGTGTTTTTAAAATGTTAGTATTGTCCGTAGAGTGATATACATGGGAGATGATTTATTAATTATTTTATAATGTAACTATAAAGAGGTATAATAAGTATCTAACCCATGAGAAGGTAATATGCACGAAGAAAATCGTGAAAATACTAATAATATTATAAATCATGATATCCCCAATATAAGTCCATGAAATTTTGCTAATTTCATAATAACATGGTACTATTGAACATGAAACATTACCAATAAACTATAATTTCATGATACTATTTGTGGGATTCTAAATCCCAACCCACACAAGGAAACCGTACTCTCATAAGCCATTTTTTTAGTATCGAACAAACTCACTTTCATGTGAGAAGTAGTAATCTAATACAATCATGTTAAATTATAGTATTAAATATTAATAAAAATAATTTTAGTTATTTTTTAAAACAAGATATGAAGTAATAAAACGAATACAACACCACCAATCATTAGAAATTTTCTTCTTAGTACAATCAGTTTGCATACACTTATAAACATAATAATTATAAATAGAGATTTTAACATCAATATTCATAAATATAACATAAAATTTCTATAAAATTTTTATATAAATTAATAAAAATTATTTATTAACATATATCATTGATTTATGATAAACATATGTCTCCTAGCTCTTAGGGCAACCTCCTACACTACGAGATTCTATTAATAATATCATGACCTCTTTTAGACTATCTATCTAATCATATAGAAGAATATGTGTTCCCATGTATGTGAAAGGATATAGTTTGGATGATCTGACATGGATGTCTCTTAAATATTAATTATAGTACAACTCTATATGTATATATTTTTGTCCTTGGGAAATAATTGAGGAACATTTTCACAGTAAAAAATCTTCCATTCTGATAATAAAAATACACTCATTGTATCATTAATCATATACCTTAAATGATAAAAATAATTATCAATTTTTTTTGTAAAAATACACATTTAGATGAAATATACTATTCATTTTTATACAGTGAAATAAGTGAACATGAGATGTCGAAAACTTGAAAGAACATGATCCAACGACTACTATGGATCTATAAAATAATTTCACTGGGTTGGTCCTACCAATCTCATAATGATATGTGAAAAAGTATTAAAATAAGAATATAAAATCAAAAAAATATTTTATAGGAATAGAAATATTAATCAATAAATTATATTGTTCAATTTACTTGCTAATGATTGGATTAAAATTGTTCCATTAAAGCATCTTAATAGGAACTTCTAAAATCAATGATCTAATAAAGGAATTATCCTTCAAAGAAAACAATATATTGTAATTATCCTAAGGGATGGATTATAGAACGTGGGGGTCATCACTATGAATAAATTTTTTTGAGGCCTTGATACATATCTTTTTCATATTAATCATCCATTTAAAACATGAAAATAATGTTTCTTATGAATAATTATTAATATATATTTAATATATAAGATGAAAAAATAATTATATAAATAAAAAATATTTATTGAATATGATTATAAATATTATATAATACTATATTATATTTTAGTATCTTAATATTTTTTGGCTTAAATGACATTTTCTACTTTTATATAATAACTAATTTCAACATAAGCCTCAATTTACACACATCACCATATTTCACATTTATTGGTAACCATATTGATATTTTAAAAACCATTTACACATAACTATGGGATCTTATCTTAGATATTTATATCTCTTTTATTAAGAGATATGATTAGAATATTTTCTTAAAAGAAGTAAGTATATAAAACATTCACATAAACACATTAATTTTATAGAAATTGATTTTCCTGATATTTTATTTTTATTACAGAAATCCAGTCATTCAAATATCTCAAATTAGTAAATTAATCAATTAAAAAATTTATTTTATTGATGTTATTGAAAATTCTATCATTTATTTAATGAAATAATTCTTATATTTTTTAAATAGCATCATGATTAGGATGGACACGCATGAGTGTCACACTATGGACAATTAAGCATTGTATAATTTTTTACATGAATGAATAACTCAATTATTTAATCCTCTATTCCATAAGATTTCTAATTACATTTTTCATAGTGGTGTTTATTTATATAGGTACCATTGATCATTTTTATTTAGTCGCTATATATGCGTGTATGAAATTGGTGTCCATTACCACATATCTAATAAAATATTTATCCAATATGGATAGTGTATCAACCACTGGATAATATTGAGTTGAAAATTTTTTTCAATGATATTATACATAAAAAGTAAAAAATATATAAAAATATATTAAATATAAAAATTGATTTTTATATTTTAACTATAATTATTTCAACTTACTGGTCTTTTAATCCGAAATGGAAAAATTAAATTTTTATGCTCTTCTAGAGATTCTAGGGTAATTTATGTATACATTTTTTGATATTACCAACATTGAATCTACTAAAAAAATAAAATATATATTTATTTTTAAAAATATTTTAATAAAATATTAATAATATAATCACTTATTGAACTATTCATATCATTTATTACTAATTGATAAATTAATAAGTTGAAGCTCTGAGTTTTTTGTCATACAAAATGCATTGTTTTACATTTGAACCAAAACTAAGATCATCACTATTAAATTATAATAATAATTTATACATCAAATCATAAATATTTTCCTTATTAATATACATTAAACTATGTTTTTATTTATATTTATATTAATAATACTTAAGGACATAATTTTATATGTCCACATTTAACTATGTTTTTTAATTAATTCTTTAATTACTTCTTTGTTACAAGTATTCTATAATTTTTTAAACCTATTTAATTGTAGTGTATACATCATATCTGTTCCAATCATTTATTCATTTATTCATATAGAAATTATAAAATCAAATTTCAAATTAAATAAAATAAGGAATATTTTCTAGTGATACAAAAAATATGAACGACATATTTTTTGGTGTGTATGGATTTTATCATTTTCAATTGTTCCAAAAAAGTGTTTAATAAAATCTATTTCACTCATCCAATCCCAAATATATGTTTTAAACAGTATAATATGAGGAATAGATATTAATTTTTCCAAATGAAAAGAAAAATATATTTTTTTCATGATGATAGACTTTTTATTAAATAAGAAGAAAAATTATAATTGTATACTTTTGTTAGCCCAATGTCTATAATTTACTAACATATTAATAAATAAATTTTTTTGAATGTTTATAAGTTAGTTATTATTTTTTTAGAATTCCAAAAATTTTGGTTTTTTTTTCATTTTAGATCAACAATACATTGAATATGTTTTGGGTGATGAGGAATATATCAATTAATGAAGAAAAAAGTAGTTCCCCATGGATGATGAAAAGAATCATGGAATTAGTAACCTTAACAATTAGAGTAACTTTTATTAGAGAAATGTTTAGTTATTCTTAATTTGGAAAATATTTTTTTACTTAAAGAAATGTGTTTGTAAATATATCAGCATTTTCATGTAATGATTAGAATCCTTGTTCTTGAAGACTAAGATATGTGGTGATAAATTTTGTTGATGGACTACTTTCATGGTCATGAAAATTTTAATTTTTTATAACTAAATAGATGAAGCCATTCTTGATATATACATAATATATATTTCTTTATTTGAAACCATATTATAAAATAATAAATTGATATATTTGATTTATATTTTATATTAAATCTAACACATTGGTTTTTCAGAGTTATTATACTTATATATGAATGAATTTAATATAAAATTATCCCCCAACCTGAACTAGCATCCAAGGAAGGCTATAGTGTAAGAGAAGTAATATATAATGGTGATTGGTATTTTTGTTTAGAATATGATTTCACAACCCTCCATGAAATGGTAAGTCCTTTAATATTTAATGAATTTTTAAATTAAAATTATATTTTATAATGCTAGAATTTATATTTTGATGAACAATGTTATTAACCATGGTTTTTTAAGATGAACAATATGTCAGATTATTTTTACTAGGAGAGATTTTTCTATAGAAAAAATTTATATTTTGGTTACCATATTATGTATTATATTTAATCACTACTATTTTATTCTGATATGTAAAGTCTACCACTAAATTTCTAACAGTAGTTAAAAATAGTAAGTGTAATGGGATTTCAAAAATTATTTTTTGATATATTTCTAGTAAAATAAAATACAATATATAATGAATATATATAAAAATATAGAATCAAATAAACTAAAAAAATTACATTAATAAATTAAAAACTTACATTACTATATTTAAAACATTAAATTATATCACACATTATTGAATTTAACTTTTTACAAAATTTCAACAAAAACATGTGTTTTGTCTACTCTTCCATGATGCATGCCCCTCACTATCCATTACTTGATCATTGATATTCCCATTACTTCCTTCCCTACATGCGAACTCTGATCCATACATTTAATGTAATATACCAAAAATCATTAATGGTCATATTCAATTAATAATAGATTAATTTCCAATAAAATAATATATTATTTTATCTAAATTTATTTTATGTAATGGTAAAATAATTAATAATTGGTAACCATTTTCATGTATATAAATTCTGATAACACTATATATGATTCATGAAACTCACCACTATGTTTAAACCATAACAAGGAAGTAATATTTAACACTTGAAACTTTAAAAATCATAGTCAATATTTGAACACTGGAAACTAGCACATCCATAACTATGACCGTACATAATTTTCCATCTTTTGAATGAGAGACTCTGAAGATAAAATGGGAGAATCTCACAATCCAATTTTGAAAATCCACCACATTAAAAAAAATAGGAGTTATATTTAATACATTAATAAATAAATGGGAAATAAATATTTAACCTTTATATTAACTCAGGAAGGATACTAAAAATTGTAAATATTAAATTATTATGAAAACATAAATAGCATACTATTTTAAAAACTAATGTTATTTATTAAAAATATCTTCCAATATTTATTCCAAAAATATGTAACTACATATAATGAAGAATATATATATTTATATTTATAAAATAAATACGCATACACCAATGATGATAGACTATATAACTTCTAGAATGAATCTTGTTATCTTTAGAAACATAATACCTGGATCACATTCAAAAGCTAATACTCGGTCATTTTTTTATTGATTTTTGTTTGCTAATGTTTAACTATATTGTCCATTGAATCAATTTATGTTTGTGAACTATGATGAAAAAACAACTAACCATCCCTACAAATGAAATCACCAATGAATACATATGTTCTCTAAATAACACCCATGATAATGATGACCCACAACCAATCCTGATGACTCCACCTAAACTCACATTTCCAACAAATCTAGTCATTGTGTTTCCTATTAAATTTTATGAATTAAATGAATGGATTTCCATCAAACACATATTTAATTTCATTCTATTTTTTCAGAAATTACATTTTATTAATTAATATTGTTACACAAAATTATATGAAAAAATATTTACCACTATGTTATTGATAGGTTTATTAACAACACTAATATATATTTTTAGGGACATAATACAACAACTCAGTCCTTACAAAAAAAATTTATACCTATTTTTATGGTTTTATAAAAAAAATAACTAATGTTCTTAAAAATAATTTTCATTAAGTGTTATAGAAATATTTTTTAATGAATTGGTTTAAAACATTCCACAACATTTCATAGACAATATCATTGAACAAGATGTCTGTGGAATCTCATTATTCTCTCAATCAACAAAATATCTCACAATGATCAGATGAATAAATTATATATCAATTAAACAAGAAACATTATTAATAAATTGTAATTAAATACTGACATTTGATAAGAACCACATTCGATTTAGTATGATGAAGATCAATGAATGTTTTCCGTCTTTTCCTCTAAACGACTTCCGATACCTTATCTTACATATGTGACAATGATAGAGATGTTTCACTTAATTCATGGTATAATTTCCAGTTAAAATATTTTCATTTCATCTTCATTTTTAATGATCATAGAAATTTAATTGAAATATGAACATCAAAACAGAACAACATCTACAATTATATACATAAAATAAATTAAATTATAAACACATCATGTAATTTTGCCAAATTTAATCCTATATGAATGCATAATAATGGAAATACATTAATTTGAGATTTGGTCTACTGATTTTCTATGATCATTTATTTGACCTCAAATCTATTAATTAATATAGAGGGGTGATACTTAACACGATAAATTCCATAGTAACAGCCCAAAAATTAATTTTGTGTCCATAGTGGGTACCCAAATTTCATTGAAAAGAAAAAATAATATTTTTAGGTTTAATTTAAAATATAATTACAATTGATGTTTGTATACAATTTTTTTTGTATTTTAATTTATTTACGATATAAATTATACAATTTTTATAAATATTTTAGAGAGTAATGATGCCACAATAAATTATATACTGATTCATTTGACAAATAAATAACCTCTTAATATAAAATGACAGTCTACTAGACTACCAAATGGGAACATCATGTCTTTCAAATCTGATATCTCAAAATATTTAATATAACTCATACATTTGGATGGAATAATATTCAGATTATATAAAATGTTATCAAAAAGGATTATAAGGTATCTAATGAATTTTATGATTAATTGCAATGGGAGACCAATATTCATGTGATATAATGTTGGTACTATTAGTGATCCACATATATAATGACATACGTGTGAGAAAATATCCTTGAATTTATTAATATAATTTAGAGTAGAATTATTTATTAAAATAAAAAAATCCAATAATTTCAGAATATATAAATATAAATTATAAATTCCATTCATGATTTGTCATGTTTTTATCAGGTTCCAATTATAACATTTTTTCATTTTGATTTATTTTTTATTTATTTACTTCAATATCCCTCAAAAGGCAAAAATTTCTAATATCATTACATATAAAAAATAAAGTATAATACTGTTAATTATGTTCAATATCACAAATTACATCACATTCATAATCCATATCATACTTGTCTCTAAGTATTACATTAAAAAAATCCACCTTCCAACAACTAAAAAAATAATATAATATACTATTTTTTTAATGTGGAGAAAAAATTTAAGGATTAAGTCTTTTCCCAAACCTTTTTCGATTAGATGAGAGAAATTGAAAAAATTAATTTGTAATGAATGTTTCTGTATATCCATTTTAAAAATGTAATAAATATATTTAAATAAAATAATTAAAAATTTCATATAATATTTTAAATAGATAATATCAACCAAAATTACATGGTAACCTTTATCTAAAACTATGAATATATATATTTTTGAGTTTGGAATCCTTCACCATGATAAGCACAAATAAAACTAAAATCAACTATATTATAAGAATTTAATATCATATCATGCTTCAAAGGACTCCAATTCAATACTACTAATATTTATGCTGTTATATAGAATAATATAATTCATTACCAATAGTATTTGGTAAAATAAATTACGACATAATTTATATAATTTTCATAATAATCAAACTAGATATTATATTAAAAACATATATGACATGGAAAACATTAAATATTTATTATTAATAACATATTTTTTCACTATATCATTTTTTGATCAATAAAAGAGTGGTATCATCATTTGTGTCCTTAATTATTTTACATAGGGATAATAATTATCTGTGTTGCATTGAAAATTTCTCTGAACATGATTTAACTAAATATATGTGACTGATATTTGAGGAGACATTCCAAACATCACAACTTAATGTGGGAAACATTGATTAATTATAATTAACCATAATTGAAATAATTTTATCATAAAATAAAACATTTTTATAAAATTTTATTATAGAATAATAATTATATTAATATAGTTTTAGATTGTACTCATCATGTTATCCTTCTATAGTCTATTCTTTTGGATGAGCATTTTTTTTTGCATAATAATTTTAATAGTCATGATAACTAATAGAAAAAGTATAGAAAAAATTCTAAAAATTGATAATGGAAATTATAAATATTTTTTGAGATCATTAAAGAAATAAAATAATAATAATTTGGGATATTCCCATAAATAGTTTTATGAGACCTTCAATTTTAGATTCTTCATACAAAATAACTTTTATATGAATCATCAAAGTGAATAATTTTATTGGAATGAATATTTTGAAATGAAACCATTTATGTAAAAATATTACATAATGTATTTTCTAATTAATTGAGGGTATAATTTCTTCTCACTGATATATCTAAATCATGTAAAAAATTGTTCGAATAAAAGATATTACCGATGGTAAATAATTTTTCAATTTCAAAGGTAGATATATCTCCATAATTTAAGGTGAACCATGAATTTTCAATCTATTCATTTTATGACAACTCAAGATAATAAATTATGAAATATTACTAGAAAATACATCTTACACATTCACATTACTTTCATATTCAATAAAAAAATATTTCGAGTGATTTTTTAGGATTAAAAATTATTTTGAATACATTGTTATATAATTTTGTAATAATAACATTTGCATAATTATTGTTTCTTATTCCATACAAGCATTTATAAGATATTTTGATTTTTCCTACACATTAAGTATTGAAAATAAAACATTAAGAAACATAATTTTCTCAATTAACATAATATAAATTTTATAAATGTAATTAGGAAAATTCCTAAATCGATAATTTAATAAATTTAAAAATTTTCACTGACTCTTTTTCTCTTGTTGTCAGAGATGTTTTTCAAAATGGTTTTCAATATTCCATGGTCTGAACAATATTTTATATACAATATATTAATATTTAAAAAAATTATCATGATCTATGAACCATATAAAATTTAGGTGGAAGTCTCAAATAAAAATAAAAATTGAAAATTTACAAGGCAATCTAAAATTCCTGATATATATCAATGAAGATATTGTGGAAAATATAATGTCAGTATTTTCATTATAATGGAAATAGAGACTAAAAAACAATGTTTCAAAATTGAGAAGCCAGTAAATTGTGTGTGTATCAACCAGTATAATTTATTATTCCTTGAATGTATCTAATGATCCATATAAGGTACTCATTGTCACGAACCAGCCCGGGTCGACCCTGAACCGGTCACCCGAGCCGGCCCGCGGCAAGTCCCGAGGAGCGTTCCCGATCTCCCCGGGATGGCAACAAGTGCCGGGCGTTAAAATTTCAATCGTTGGGAACGATTTTAGCCCAAACTAAAAACAGGATCAAAAGAACGAATATAAACTAAACAAACAGACAAACACTAAAGACACAAACAAAACTAAACCATGACATACCTCCATGTGACCTCGCGGGTCACCACCCAACTACAACCAACGTCGCTCCCACACTGAGCGACTCAAGCAGGGGAACCTAAACAAAAGGAACCTGCAACTGAAGAGGTAAAAGATAGGCGTGAGCACAAAAGTACTCAGTAGGTGAGCCCCAAAACAAATCCCAATGCACTGCCAGTAAATAAAGAATCTACCTATTCCAGGATTGAACTACAATGTATAAAAGTATGCTTTTACAATGTTTCACTTGAAAAACTAAACACAAGCCATCACCCTTATTCCTTTTTAAAAGTTGAATTTCTTTTCATTGATTCTAAATTCGTTCTGAACGACAAAGAAGTGTTACACTTTCAGTTTTACTACACAAGAGAAGAACACATTTTTATTTGAAAACCATTTTCGCAAAACAACCAGTACAAGCGGTAAAGAAGAACTGAAAGTAATCAAGCAGGAAAGAAAGCAAGTGCAAGTAGAAGTAAACAGGCAAGGAAAAACCAAGTGCAAGTAAAAAAAATAAACCAGAAGTTATCAGCACTAACCATAGGCACACACGCACGCACTCACACACTCACACACACACACACATACTCACACACGCACACACTCACACCCAAGTGGTCCCCCGTATGCCGACGGAAGGCACCACGCCAGAGATGGTAGAGCACCATGGGTAAAACCCCTAAGGTTCATCTAGCACGCGTGGGACCCTAGAACCTCGTGTCTCGGTGAAACGTGGCTTAGAAGGCCACGACCCTCAGAAAACGTGGCTTAGAAGGCCACGACCCTCAGAACACGTGGCTTAGAAGGCCACGACCCTCAGATATCATATGTTTAGTTAGTGTTGCAAACGTCAATCCAGCTAAGTGAAACAGGGACGACACCCATCCGGCTCACTAGCACACTAGTTCTAGTCCGCCCACCTAGATACCCAGGGTTTCCCGTGTGCTCAAGCAAGCTTCACATTCACATAATATATCACTTACTCATATCGCAAGCCAAACCAGATACCACACAAAAAAGTCACCATTTCCACACCCAAACAATATTTCAAAACTCACGCACGTCAAAAATACCTTTCTGAAAATATAAATGTCATTACCCAATCATTTCGCAAAAACCCCTTTCTTTGAAACACTCAAACAAGAACATAACCAACTTTCACAACACAGAAAGCATTATTTTTAATAACACAACAAGGGAAAACATCTTTCGTCAACCAAGAACCACACGTAAAGTTTCCAAAACAATTTCAAAAGGTCACACGACGTTTTCTCTAATCAAGGTTATAAGAAAACACCATTTTCCATAAACAGTACATTTTCTAATTTACACATGCCAAAAACATTTCAAAACCCAACTCAACATGTCTTTCGTTACTCAGGAAGAACCATTTAGCGACATTACTATGAAATCCCACAATTGAAACCAAGAAAACACTTTTAATGAAATGCTGGAATTAAACAGTTTGCATTATCAGCAAATCACCACACTATAAATACTACTTAATATTATTTTCTTAAATTTACTGAAATTTAATAAAAGGACAAGGAATAAATAAATTCTTAATTTAGAGGCAAGTGCATAGGGAGACCTACCTCGAATCGGAACGACGAATGACACGGCCCAAGACTCCCGTTGCGAAAAAGGCGCATCGAATTGCGCCGTCAAACAGATCCTAAAACAGTAGACCGAAAAACGGGTGTGATGATCAGTAATAATAATATAAAATAATGTCAACATAATAATATTAATAATAATAATATAATGACAATAGCATAATAATAATAATAATAATTTAATAATAATAATAAGAATATCATAACTTAATAATAATAATAATAAAAACAATATGATAATAATTAAAATAATAATAAATATATTAGTAATAATAATAATAATAATAATAATAATATTAATAATATGTTAGTAATCATAACAATAATAATAATAATAATATGAAATGTTAATATCAATAATAATAACAATAAAAATGATAATAATAATATAATAATAATAATAATAAAGTAACAATTTAATAATAATAGTAACAATAGTAATATAATAATAATATAAAGATATTAACTTATTAATGATAAAGATAATATGAGCATAATAATGATATAATAATGATAATAATAAAAATAGTAATATTAACATAATATAATAATAAAAATAACAACATAATATATTAATAATATTAATAATATAAAAACATAATATAATAATAATAAGAAGAATAACATAATATAATAATAATAATAATAATAATAATGTAATAATTATAATTATAACACAACAAAAGATAAATAAATATATACAAAAAAAAAAGAAACTCACGAGTAGGGGGGGAGACGGGTCGGCGACGGTTCGGCGAGAGAGGGAGCAGGCCGTGGGGGTCTTCAGCGCGGAGGCCGGGACAGGGGGCAAAGGCGGAAGCAGGCTGGGTACGGGCTCGGCGCAAGGCGGAGGCGGGAGCGCGCCGGAGCGGGGTGGCGACACCGGGACGGGGAGCAGGGGTTCGGGACGGCGGTCGGGCGCGGGCTGAAGGAGGGAGGCCAGGGCGCGGCGGGGTGAAGTCGGGACGGCCGGGAGGGCCGGCGGGGGCCGAAGGGAGGGCGCGCAGCCGGGAGCCGAGGCGGAGCGAGGTCGGAGGGGAGGGGAGGTGGTGTTCGGGCCGCTGGTTGCTGGAGCAGGGGAGGGTGAGGTCGGCGGTGTGGCTTCGGACGCAGGAGGCAGGGCGGAGAAGCGGGGGTCCGGGGGCCGGTCGGAGCGCGCTAGCGGGGGAGGGAAGGCTGGCGGAGGAAGAGCCGCGCGGGGGAGAGGCTGGAGCTGGGGAGTGGGAGGGCAGTGAGGGTGAGTGAATGTGGAGGGCGAGCAGGAGGTCGGTTGTGCGGAGGAAGAAGAAAGGGGAGAAAGAAAGATAGAAAGGGGGGGTGGCGGCTGCGGAAGATAAGAGGGGTAGGGGTAGGGTTAGAGTAGGTTTATATATATATATATATATAATTGACAATAATAAAAATCATGATAATATTATTCATAATAATATTAATAACATTATATGAATAATAATAATAAGTATAATTTTAATCATCAAACCTTAATATATATTAATAATAACACTAAAACATCATAATAATAATGATATAAAACCCTTATAATAAAAATAATTAAACTTTATAACATTAATGATAATAATGATAAAACTTATAATAATAATAGAACTTATAATAATAATAATAATACATTAGTGAAATTCTTATAATAATTATTTTGATCAAATAATAAAATAATTTAAAGATAATACATATATATACATAACCATATATAGAACTATATATATATATATATACACTATTATACATATATATATGTAAAACATACATAAACATATATAAAATAAAATTAACTACCATACTAATAACACAACTTAAACGACGCTAATATCAAAATATCAACATAGAAATCATAATATTTAAACATGCCGGGTGAATACACGGTCACCCGGGCTGAACGCACGGTCACCGCTAATGATGCAGTGACCGCGCACCGGTGCGAAACCGCCAACCGCAATTAAACTCCGACAAATTTAAATCGGGACCCAGAAAGAAGAACAATTACGGACGTCTGCGGTCGGGGTGTGAAAATTCTCCCCACCACAGACACTTTCTGCCCCCAGAAAGTCACCAGGTCACAAGTTAGCCAAAAACCAAGTCTACGCCCAAAGAGAACTAAAGGAACTGAAGAAACTGAGGTTCTCGGGGATGACCTTACTCTACACAGGTCACACCCGACCGATTCAAAAGAAAACCGAGGTCCGAGATTGAGGGGAGAACACGAAGGGGTTCTCCCCACCACAAGAACTTAACTAGTGCCGAAAAGATGACCATTTAAATAGAAAACCCCGGGAAGGGGGGGGGGGTCGACGCGGGAACTCCCAACCAATTCACCAACTCTTATAGAACAATTAAAACCACACCTCCGTCTAGACATTAAATCCTCGACCAGAGTCAACAACCTTCAACACCAGGGGAAAAACCACGAAAACCAAAACATCGAGTTAGAAACATGGCCCACTAAAATCCATGAAACATAACCATATCTGACGAGCATTGCTAAACAAAGGTCAACCCACCGAAGGGTCAACCACACTTTTAAGAAAGACACACGATTCAGAATACCACGTCCACACGAGAAGTCTGCTTAGATTATCATAGAACAAGTCCACCATCACTTTATAGAAAAACAACGCATTTACAACCTTTTTGGGACCTCAATAGCAGGGAAACAAACCTGAAAAGGTTTTTAATTGCTCCACCGCTAACACGGAATACAGAACTTGGACCAAGGCTTCACAACCCTGGGAACTCTTGACTGTGCGCGAGCTTCACCCCGAGACTTGTGGCTGGGGCTCTGATGGCTGAAGCATCTTCTGCCTCACAGTCAGGTACTGACGTTCTCCCATAACAGCGTCCTCCTTAAGCGACACTTCATGCAAAACTCCTCCAGATGACCCAGACAACCACATCGATGACGCGTCTTCGGAGGGTTGCAACAAGACGGCTTTAAATGCCTGAAACGACCACACTTAAAGCATACTACCGAACGATCTGATGAACTGGAAGCTGGGACCAAAGGGGATAACTCATTGGGGGCAGGTATCTCTGGCATATTTTCCACACCAGAGGATGAACTCTTACGAACAACTAGGGACGCTGAAGTATTAACCACTCGCACACCAGAAACTAACTCAGCCAAGAAAGCTTCCTCCACCAGCTTCTCGAAACAAAAGTCTTTATAAGGGAGGACTCGCTCCTTGATCTCTGGACGAAGACCCCCAGTGAAAAGAGAGACCTTCATGAGTTCATGCGACGCTACCTCTGAGGAAAAGGGAATCAGTTCCTTGAAATGGTCAACATATGCCCTCACCATCTGTCGACCTTGTTGAATATGCACAAGCTCTCTCTTTTCTCCAGCTTCACTTCCTCAGGTGCAAACCATTGGATGAAAAATGTTTTAAAGACATCCCACGTCATTTCACCTTGCGTTGACGGTGGGGTAACCATCTTCCACTGGTCCAGAGCTGGACCCTCAAACAACTCCATAATTGCACGGACCTTAACACTATCGGGAGTTCCCAATATTCTAAAGACACGTTCCACTTCCTCGAGCCATTTCACTGCCTCTAACGGACCCTGATCACCATGGAGAATAGGCAAAGTCTGAGGAGGACCAAAAACTGGGCATGACATATCCGAATCCTTAGAGACCTTTCTGGGCGGCATTTCCTGAGCGATATATAAAACTCAAAGCCAAAACCAACATCAAATCGAAACAACATCAATAAAAGTGTCTTCATCAAAACAAGTAGCACAAGGATCAAACAAATACGAACACAATCCAAAGTAAAATCTCCTTTTCAAAATCCCCTTTTCATTTTTCATTTCAAAACCACCCTTTTTCAAGACCACTTTCAAAAAACCAATTCACTTTCAAACCAAAACTTTTCAAAATTGTTTCCCATTTAAAACCAATTTAGAAAACAAAGTCCAGCCATTTATTTCAAATACACACCCAGGTAATCTCATGAACCGTTGCACATGTCTTTATCCACATTCCATTCATATGTGCATCCACACACACTTTCCATGCATTCTCACACATGTGCAAACGTTCATTAAGAGGAACCGAGGTTTCAACCCAAATCATTCTTATCCAATTCCAAGCAAACAACAGATTTTCAAATCAAGAAATTTCAGTTTCAAAACCCATTTTATACATTTAAAATCCTTTAAAAGAAACCAGTCAAATTTTCAAAAACCCTTTTTCATTTCCAACTACGCACTCACACAGACCAAAACGGAAACAACATCCAAATTTGCATCAATCACTGAAATGAGGGACTAGTAGTCACACTCAACCTGGCGACATGGTAGTGGGCCATGTCCCAAGTCAGCGTCGACCACTAGGAGGAATTCAAACCACGTACTCGGACTCCACATGGGTCACTACTCCATGTGAAATCGCGATGTAACGTCGGCTTGCCTCCATTATCATCTCTCAATCCAAGACAAACCAGAAAAGACAAGGACACAAATCCCGAACTACCCCTGGTAACTCGAGGATCAATGCGAGCAAGAGTTCGCGACGCTCTTCCCGTACTTACCCCTCGAGTTCTGACAGTCCTAATCTCCTTCTACCGGACAACCCAAATAACAAGAACCTCCTCTGATACCATTTTGTCATGAACCAGCCTGGGTCGACCCTGAACCGGTCACCCGAGCCGGCCCGCGGCAAGTCCCGAGGAGCGTTCCCGATCTCCCCGGGATGGCAACAAGTGCCGGGCGTTAAAATTTCAATCGTTGGGAACGATTTTAGCCCAAACTAAAAACAGGATCAAAAGAACGAATATAAACTAAACAAACAGACAAACACTAAAGACACAAACAAAACTAAACCACGACATACCTCCATGTGACCTCGCGGGTCACCACCCAACTACAACCAACGTCGCTCCCACACTGAGCGACTCAAGCAGGGGAACCTGAACAAAAGGAACCTGCAACTGAAGAGGTAAAAGATAGGCGTGAGCACAAAAGTACTCAGTAGGTGAGCCCCACAACAAATCCCAATGCACTGCCAGTAAATAAAGAATCTACCTATTCTAGGTTTGAACTACAATGTATAAAAGTATGCTTTTACAATGTTTCACTTGAAAAACTAAACACAAGCCATCACCCTTATTCCTTTTTAAAAGTTGAATTTCTTTTCATTGATTCTAAATTCGTTCTGAACGACAAAGAAGTGTTACACTTTCAGTTTTACTACACAAGAGAAAAACACATTTTTATTTGAAAACCATTTTCGCAAAACAACCAGTACAAGCGGTAAAGAAGAACTGAAAGTAATCAAGCAGGAAAGAAAGCAAGTGCAAGTAGAAGTAAACAGGCAAGGAAAAACCAAGTGCAAGTAAAAAAAATAAACCAGAAGTTATCAGCAATAACCATAGGCACACACGCACTCACTCACACACTCACACACACACACACACATACTCACACACGCACACACTCACACCCAAGTGGTCCCTCGTATGCCGACGGAAGGCACCACGCCAGAGATGGTAGAGCACCATGGGTAAAACCCCTAAGGTTCATCTAGCACGCGTGGGACCCTAGAACCTCGTGTCTCGGTGAAACGTGGCTTAGAAGGCCACGACCCTCAGAAAACGTGGCTTAGAAGGCCACGACCCTCAGAACACGTGGCTTAGAAGGCCACGACCCTCAGATATCATATGTTTAGTTAGTGTTGCAAACGTCAATCCAGCTAAGTGAAACAGGGACGACACCCATCCGGCTCACTAGCACACTAGTTCTAGTCTGCCCACCTAGATACCCAGGGTTTCCCGTGTGCTCAAGCAAGCTTCACATTCACATAATATATCACTTCCTCATATCGCAAGCCAAACCAGATACCACACACAAAAGTCACCATTTCCACACCCAAACAATATTTCAAAACTCACGCACGTCAAAAATACCTTTCTGAAAATATAAATGTCATTACCCAATCATTTCGCAAAAACCCCTTTCTTTGAAACACTCAAACAAGAACATAACCAACTTTCACAACACAGAAAGCATTATTTTTAATAACACAACAAGGGAAAACATCTTTCGTCAACCAAGAACCACACGTAAAGTTTCCAAAACAATTTCAAAAGGTCACACGACGTTTTATCTAATCAAGGTTATAAGAAAACACCATTTTCCATAAACAGTACATTTTCTAATTTACACATGCCAAAAACATTTCAAAACCCAACTCAACATGTCTTTCGTTACTCAAGAAGAACCATTCAGCGACATTACTATGAAATCCCACAATTGAAACCAAGAAAACACTTTTAATGAAATGCTGGAATTAAACAGTTTGCATTATCAGCAAATCACCACACTATAAAAACTACTTAATATTATTTTCTTAAATTTACTGAAATTTAATAAAAGGACAAGGAATAAATAAATTCTTAATTTAGAGGCAAGTGCATAGGGAGACCTACCTCGAATCGGAACGACGATTGACACGGCCCAAGACTCCCGTTGCGAAAAAGGCGCATCGAATTGCGCCGTCAAACAGATCCTAAAACAGTAGACCGAAAAACGGGTGTGACGATCAGTAATAATAATATAAAATAATGTCAACATAATAATATTAATAATAATAATATAATGACAATAGCATAATAATAATAATAATAATTTAATAATAATAATAAGAATATCATAACTTAATAATAATAATAATAATAACAATATGATAATAATTAAAATAATAATAAATATATTAGTAATAATAATAATAATAATAATAATAATATTAATAATATGTTAGTAATCATAACAATAATAATAATAATAATATGAAATGTTAATATCAATAATAATAACAATAAAAATGATAATAATAATATAATAATAATAATAATAAAGTAACAATTTAATAATAATAGTAACAATAGTAATATAATAATAATATAATGATATTAACTTATTAATGATAAAGATAATATGAGCATAATAATGATATAATAATGATAATAATAAAAATAGTAATATTAACATAATATAATAATAAAAATAACAACATAATATATTAATAATATTAATAATATAAAAACATAATATAATAATAATAAGAAGAATAACATAATATAATAATAATAATAATAATAATAATAATGTAATAATTATAATTATAACACAACAAAAGATAAATAAAAATATACAAAAAAAAAAAGAAACTCACGAGTAGGGGGGGAGACGGGTCGGCGACGGTTCGGCGAGAGAGGGAGCAGGCCGTGGGGGTCTTCAGCGCGGAGGCCGGGACAGGGGGCAAAGGCGGAAGCAGGCTGGGTACGGGCTCGGCGCAAGGCGGAGGCGGGAGCGCGCCGGAGCGGGGTGGCGACACCGGGACGGGGAGCAGGGGTTCGGGACGGCGGTCGGGCGCGGGCTGAAGGAGGGAGGCCAGGGCGCGGCGGGGTGAAGTCGGGACGGCCGGGAGGGCCGGCGGGGGCCGAAGGGAGGGCGCGCAGCCGGGAGCCGAGGCGGAGCGAGGTCGGAGGGGAGGGGAGGTGGTGTTCGGGCCGCTTGTTGCTGGAGCAGGGGAGGGTGAGGCCGGCGGTGTGGCTTCGGACGCAGGAGGCAGGGCGGAGCAGCGGGGGTCCGGGGGCCGGTCGGAGCGCGCTAGCGGGGGAGGGAAGGCCGGCGGAGGAAGAGCCGCGCGGGGGAGAGGCTAGAGCTGGGGAGTGGGAGGGCAGCTAGGGTGAGCGAATGTGGAGGGCGAGCAGGAGGTCGGTTGTGCGGAGGAAGAAGAAAGGGGAGAAAGAAAGATAGAAAGGGGGGGTGGCGGCTGCGGAAGATAAGAGGGGTAGGGGTAGGGTTAGAGTAGGTTTATATATATATATATATAATTGACAATAATAAAAATAATGATAATATTATTCATAATAATATTAGTAACATTATATGAATAATAATAATAAGTATAATTTTAATCATCAAACCTTAATATATATTAATAATAACACTAAAACATCATAATAATAATGATATAAAACCCTTATAATAAAAATAATTAAACTTTATAACATTAATGATAATAATGATAAAACTTATAATAATAATAGAACTTATAATAATAATAATAATACATTAGTTAAATTCTTATAATAATTATTTTGATCAAATAATAAAATAATTTAAAGATAATACATATATATACATAACCATATATAGAACTATATATATATATATACACTATTATACATATATATATGTAAAACATACATAAACATATATAAAATAAAATTAACTACCATACTAATAACACAACTTAAACGACGCTAATATCAAAATATCAACATAGAAATCATAATATTTAAACATGCCGGGTGAATACACGGTCACCCGGGCTGAACGCACGGTCACCGCTAATGATGCAGTGACCGCGCACCGGCGCGAAACCGCCAACCGCAATTAAACTCCGACAAATTTAAATCGGGACCCAGAAAGAAGAACAATTACGGACGTCTGCGGTCGGGGTGTGACACTCATGAATTTTGATTATTTTGGATATAGAAACATCATATTTATCTACACCATTGTTACATAAATTCTTTAAATATTTAACAAGAGGATTGGGGTACACATCATTGAAATTTATAGGAATTTAATTTCCATTAATACTTATTAATATGATGAACAATTTATATTTCATACACATCCGTTGTGGTAAATTATATGGTATCAGAACAACTGTAAATTTGATGAATCATCTAAAAAATGCTCTTAATGGATTGAATGAAACCGATTCTTATTTGAAAGTGTACAATTATATTATATGGGGAGAAATATGGTCGTAATGAATTATAGTTATTACAGGATTTAGATTCTATTGTATGACACATGAAGTCATTATTAATATTATTATATAACGAATTCCACATCATATGTTCAATGGTTTTCGATAACATAAACAACATATTCAACCCAAATTTTAATGTAATTTAATAAATAACATTAATAGGGATGTTACTTTTATGGGTAATTTTGGTAGTATAATGATGGAAATTTAAATCAATTTTTTTGAATTACAAATATAATTGTAGAATCCATTTAAGTATTCTATATTCATATCATGATTCCCATAATGTATAAAATCCCTAGGATGTGATTGTATTTTCATAAAATTGACTCCATATTTGAAAATAATATTCTTAATCAAATAAAATGATACATGGATATAATATTTTGAAAGTGTATCACACAATAATTACAATATCAAGGTAATTACTTTATTTCTAATCCAACAGAGACAATTCTTGTTGTAAAACACTAGAAGAATGTTTTTTTATTATTTATCACTTCCTTTATAAAAATCATAATTTTTATATGTAACTAAATTAAAAAACATAGTTGTTTTATTATTATATTCCCCTTTTCTTAGTCTCCTTATTATAATCAATTAATAGGTTATAAAATCATCAGGATATCATTCAGTTCTTAAATAATTGTTAATATTTATACATCAACATTGGTATCAATTGATGTTATGTATTTTTTATTCTGATTTGATGGTTGTCCAAAATCATAATCTATATTTATTTGAGATTAATTATACATTATATGGCCAATAACTTGTTAATTTTTACTATAGACATAATTTCTTGAATTTTGTGTGATGTTAAATTAACCATTCTAAATACAACACACATAATCAAGAGGAAATTTTTTTAATATTAATTTTTAAAAATTGATATCTATCTAAAACCATCATCTAAATTATCATTTAGGAGATGTAAAATTCACACTTCAATCCACATATTGATCTTCAATTGAAGACTCCAACAAAAAAGACAAAAAAATAATATAAATAGATGTGTTATGGGGTAATTAAATCAATTTTTACACATATATACTTTATTTCATACAAGTTCGGATATAAAAAATAATTATATTAATATATATAAAAATATAAACATTTAAGAAAAAATGTAAAGCAATTACAATTTTTTAAATTATGATAAACATTTAATGACTTATAATTTAGTCATGAACCTGAATTTTGTTTATATGTCTCTATTAAAATATTATAAAACATATATAAAATGATATTAATATGTTTTTAGAGTCCATAGACACAATTTATTACCAACTAATCCCTTCATGACTTATTTCACAATTTATAACATACAACAAAAAATAACAGAACCAACTGATATTGAAAACAAATTCATCTACACATAAATTAATTTTTAATAATTATAATAATTTTTTATATAAATTTCATGAATTATTTCACTGCATAACCAATTTAACATTTTTTTCATGTAATTTAAAATTATGATCCTTAAAATAATTTCATATATAAATTTTTTCACATATCAATTCATGTTAAAACATTCTCAATCAAATGAAATGAAATTTGAATACTTATGTTCACAACTATAATTTAAAAATAATATAATTTCACATTTTTAATTAAATTATCTATATATATATCATAGTTTTAATGATGTTTCCTATATTAATCATGAAAATCAATCAACATAATAAATAAATATTAAATAATCGATCAAACACCAATAAATAATAAATATACTAAGTATAAATCGTGGAATGATAATAAATATTGGGAAAATAAAAAATCAAAGTCTATTTCATAATGCATTCCTATAAATAGAGATAAATGTATACTACATGTGATTAGAGTTCAAGAAATATGAGAAAGATCACCATAAATCACAATGATTATCTTGTTTAATGGATGCAGAGAGGTAATCAGATAACTGGTTCCAACATCAGGGTTAGGAGGAAATAAAATGTGAAGTATGAAAGGGTAGTGGATCTATATTTGAGCAGCGTCAAGGGGGAGCCTAATATGGGGTCATCAATCACATTTCGGTTATGGGGAGGCTATGATGTGGGTCAAACATTGAAGGGATCTAGAGTGGGATTCAGTTGTCAATCGATGGTAAGGGGGTGGCTAAGGGGGGTTTGATATTGAACATCATTAAATAGTGGGGTGGGAGAGGAAGATTAATCATCAAGTGGTTCTATGAGGAGAGGACAATAGGGTTTTAATAAAGTGATATTAATATAAAGAGAGGTAGAGAGAGATAAATATTGGGAATTTGATCAAGTCTATGTATAGGTGGGGTGGGGGTGGGGTTAGGACTATGATGATTTCATTAAAAATTTATTGTAGAATTTAATTATTATACATAGGATTAATTGTTAAAAATATTTTGAGGAATTTTTTTAATAAAACCACCAATAATTAAATATTTTACTAATTACTTACAAAAAAATATTTAAAAAAGAGAATAAAATTCTATTTAATATTTTAGGAGTGAATTTTAAAACTATAAAAATTTACTATAATTATAATATTTATATTGTACGAACCAAGTAAAGTGGATGACTAAGTTAACAATCAATACTATTTTATAGGAGTACCACAAAGGATATATGATATCATGAATGAATAAATATAATTCTTACCACACGATTTTTGGGTCTACATTAGAATCCATATGATATGACTAATGCAAGAGGTGTTTGTTTCAATTTATGGATGACCACATAAAATATGTGGTACATATAAGATATAAATGAAAAATTCCTACTTGAGATTTGGGATCTAAAATCATTTTCACCCTAGATATGTTGTGGTGGATATTCTATGGTGTAGCCCATATCAATAGTTGAGGGATATAAAATAGAGACCCTAGATGCATTATGGATTCTCGAGGGTTAGTTTCCAATATATATTCTAAAATCAGCAGAATTATGTCATAGTGCAAAGGCTAAACATAGCATCCCATTCAAAAAATATATTATGCGACGTGGTCCATCTCATTGAACCATGGTTCAATTACTCTAATATCAGATCAACTATTTAAAAATAATTTTTTATTTTATAGGATCTTTGAGTATAACCACATGTACATGGAGGATTTGGCATCATGATGTTTTAATTTTTTTGGAAATTCAAAATTATGTATCCATGTCTACACAGTTTGCTTATGTTTTCCAGATAGCTTATAACATTTAAAAAACACTATTAAATTATTAATTTACATTCCTTTATATCATTTATCAATTTCCCCAACTGCATCACAAGGGGAAATATCCTCCATTACTTAGTCTGATTAATCATTGATCATATAGAAACTATCCATTGTGGTTTTTGATAACTCATTATTGTTTTTACTATTTTCTTCATGTTTTACATATGCAAGAGGTTACTATCATGGTAGACTATTGCTTTAATGATTCTTTCAGTATGTTAAGGATGTGGTGTCTTTTTTGTAGTTCAGTTATGTTGTTCATTATCTTTTTAGTTTTTTGTGGTGGCCTCCTTCTTTTTCTATATTGTGCATCAGGTCAAAATCATATTTTGATGTTGGTAATCCTTCATTTATCAATAGTAATATCACAATGGATGGATAATGAAACTTTTTATATTTAAAATGATTGTATATATTGAATAATAAAGACAATGATCTAATTTTATTGGAATTTATTATCAAGGAGTCTGAATCACATGATTATATTATTTTTGTTATTTATTTGATATTTTGATTATACGGGTGTGATTATGCATCAAAAATCATGGATATTAGGAGCCTTTGTTTGTGAGGATTTTATATCTATTGTGCAATAATTTTTTGTGTGAGTACATTTTATAACTATAAATCTAATTGAATAATCCCTTAATTTTTAGAAAAATAATTTTTTTTCCCATTATAATATTGACATGTTTGGGAATGCCCTTGAAAAAAAGGAAATCAATGAAATCCTCATTTTAAAAAATCTAAAAAGTGATATTTGAATTTTAAGTAAATATTTTTTTGAGTGGTGTTATCTATGAGTATAAAAAGTTTAATGATTTTATTGATGTGGTATTTTTTGTGTGTTGACGACGTGTCTTGGTATATCTATAATGTGAGTGGGATGAGATGAGAAGTACATACTCGTGTTTTGAACGAAGGTGAAATTTAAAGAGAATACATATTTCTATAATTTACTAGATGGTAATTTCATTAAACTATGTATCAGAACATAATTCATTGAGTTTTTATGAAAGTATGTCTTGTTTTTATAATTGGATACAGGCATGAGAGGTCTATTGGGTGTCTCATTATGTTTCGATAGCCCAAAACCTATATATATGAAGTCATATGGATTTCATTGTTTGAAGAGTTTGTCTGAAACTAGGTGTCCCCCAATACAAAACAATGTATAATTTGTCTGTGATTAGAAATAAATCACATAGGCTATGTATAGTTTACTCAAACCATGTGTTTATCCCAAACATGTAGTGTCACTTAAGTAGTATCTATGCACTGTTCATCACAATCTTTGCACACAGTTTGGCTAACGGTGTGACCAAAATCATATGTATTATTTTTCAAAAAATATTTAAAATAATTAAAATAAAATTCATATAAAATTAATCGTAACCCAATATACTCTCCATCTATTATCAAGAGATGTAGCACTTATACATCTTGGTCGTGCATGAATCCCCCCTATTGACCACCTATAATGACATAACTTTTATTTAGACACTTCAGGTTTATCATTTTATACATCGATGCAAGATCCCTCTTTCTTCTTCTTCCACGGCATGAATGTTTTTATCCCCACCACCCTAACTACCTCTGATGAACCCTAGGATTACGGTTGGTCTGAATATCAGTGGTTTCTTCCATTATAAAGATATGAGGTGTCTTTCTTCAGTCGTCCTTGTTCATCATCTAGTATCTACTATTGAATGTGAAGTGCATCAGACTATTTATATCCTCTCGTCATCAATTAATATTATGTTTTCTCATTTAATCCTCTTTTTCTCAATTTCACTTTGTGGTTTTGGTATTTTCTTGAGCATTTGATAATTTTTATTAACTGAATTTGAATATGCCAGAGTGGTTTTGGGATTCCATTTTCAAAATTGATTCACATGTGTATTCATAAATATGAATGTACATGTATAATTCCACCGGATATATATAATAACCCGGGATTTTATAAGTATTTATAATTGTGATTTGATTTATTATATGGATATGATAAAATGAATAAAAAATGTAAATAAAATGGAGTATATTCATGTATAAGAATATTTTCTAGGATCCCCTTTTACATACATGGACATGTTAATGTGTATATAAAGGATTATTTTTTAGGAATATAAGTGATGTTATATATGAATGAAAGTGGTAAATGGTAGGTTTGGGTTGTTATTGTCAATGACATTGAGTTATAGGTTGTTTTGTATTGGACTTCTTCTTTTTATGGTAGGATCCCTTTCCCCTTTTCATTTAAATTGATTTATGTATTAATTGATAACTATCATATATTTATTCCATTTTAATTTGTGCTGTATGATTTATAGAATTAATGATTTTATCTTTAAATTAATATAACTCTTGAAATGGTTCTTTATTATGCTAAATTAATTTTTGGTAAATAGTGTCATGTTTTTATATTAAAACCCCACAATGAGAAGAACTTTCTCAAATAGAAAAATTATATGTGCACTGACCTGCATTTTTGTGATTTTTCAAAGGATTAATTCCCATTTCTTATGTCGATATTCTATAGTTTCATTGTTTTTGGTATATGAAATTATTTATTTAGTAATTTTATCTTAGATACGAGGGTGATACAAGGGGTTCCAACTTGTTGTTCACATGGATAGAATATTTTTATTTTTAATCCTAGTTATTGATGGTTAGTAAAAATGTTGGGAGAGATATCATCAATGCATGAGATGGCCTCATTGAGAATTAACATTTTTCCTCCATATGAGTTACATTGGTTCCCTATGAAATATTCCTTGGATGAGATCAAAATAAATAAGGTTTTACTAGACCTTGACAGAGACATTATCCCCAATACGTCTTAGCAGGTATAGACACTGAGTCTCGTATTTTTCATTTCATTCCATGCTGGGTGTGACACATAGGAATTCATTCTTGTGTCACCATGGAAAAAATCCATGGAATTATTCATATGTAGATCTCCTCAAGTAAAAAATATGATGTCCAACTAGCTTTTCATAGACAGCCTCTAGGAGACACAAGATATTTTGAAACATGGTTTCCAAATGTAATTTAATACAAATGTAAATGAACATTTCCAAACTAAGTATTAAGACCCATTGTATTAAAGATATAAGTCCATGTCAATAAATAAAAACCACATGCTTGGGGTTTTAATACCTCCTCTAATATTATCTCCTCAAATATACCATTTCTAGATCATTTGGTTCAGACTCATTGGTTTAGGCAGAAGCATATAGATTTGATTGGTGTCTATGTGGGACCCAAATAAAAGAAATGATTTATATGTTTCTACCTTGAATCATTTCACTGTTGAACACTACAAAACATATATTTCATAAAATGGTTTGTGAATGTAACTGAGGGTGCCAGACCTATGAGACTATATCACAATATACTCAGGATCCAATTGTACATGAGTACACTTTATGTCTTTAGGTATTAGTATATGTAAGATTTCAAATTTAGAAGATTTTATTTACATTACTAGGATGAAGTTTGTGAATATGACCAAGCTAGTTCATTGGATTCTAAGGGATGTAATCGTTGTGAAGTTACAATTATATTACATTGTGTTTTTTATAATTCTTACAACATGGGATTATATAATCATATCTCATACATGAATTTTTATAAATTGGAATTGGGAACATTTAATAATTTGTTATAATTTTCTTCCATTTAATTTGTATTTTATTATTATTTTATTTATTTATTGATATGTACAAAATATATCATTCTGCTACAAAAATAATGAGGGTATAATCTTTCTATAATTTCAACACTATTCCCTCAATGCTTGTATGTTTCCTATTGCATACACAGCAGTGCCTTTAAGGCCATGTAGTGATCGGTATAACTAATGTTTCCCAAGACAATGGTCCTCTATAATAAAAATTTGATTCAATAATTTATTTTTAATTTTCATGCTATTTGGGGCCATTATACAAGAGATTAGGAATGTTTCGGTGCTTGGTAAATAGTTGTGCTTCTGAGTGATCAACCCACATATAGGGAAATTTCCAAATGTATTGTTTTGACATGTTTTCTCATGTAAATTTTATTCCCATTTATACAATTTCACCTTGACTGATTGGAGTATTTTTTTCTACTTGCTAATTTATGATATTTAGTGATTACACATGACTTAGAATTGCAAGGAAGATAAAATTAAATGCATCATTATAGGGATAGAGGAATTCACCTTCCATGTATATTCTACACTATGTAAAATGAATTCATAGGATATGTTGAAAATTTTAATTATTCCATGAATGTTTTATCATAATTTTGTTGTGTTTTATTACTTATATAGATCCTTAATATGTTTAATTATCATATTAGTTTGATTGTTTTTATTTTTCTTTCCTCTTGGTCTATTAGCATATGAGGAAACACTCTAGTTGTGGTTAAAAGGGAGATAATTTCATGATTTTATGGAGTATGTGTGCCTTATGAATTGTAAAATAATTACATATGGATCCAAGAAATTTTAATTGTTCCTTATATATTAATGAGATATAGATTAAATGATTAATGCTAAAAAATTATATTTATCCTAATCATGTTGGATGTAGATATATGTGAACCAATTCCCAATTGGTAGAGTGTATGAGAGCTTTATGAATTAGAATAGGGTGGCCCATATTATAGAACCAAAGTTGTATAACCTTTTATATTTAACGAATTTTACCTGAATGTTAATATTTTAATTAGTTTTTCTATTATTAGGACATAATTTTATTCCATTAAATGGTATTTTCCTCCAATGTTTAATGTGTATGGGATTTTTTTATATTGAGGGGAGGTATCCCATAAACTGGACCATCTGTTATGGGAAATTCCATTCGGATTTATGAGTAATAAAAAATCTATTATCCTTTAATGTTATAATTTTACTAAATAATGATCGTACAATTATTTAATGGGGATAATTACCTATGTGGTTAACTTCATAAAATCTCAATTGGACCAGTGTAGGTAATTTTGGGAGAGAAATTAATGAAATGGAACATTTATGGGTGCTTTCCAAAATATTAATTTTTAAATCATTTTATTCAGTGGATAAACCCAAAATGGATCAGAAGGACCCTTGTTTGTTTCCATTATAGTTTTTATATCATATTACTTAAACCATTAACAGTGTGTTATGCATTAAAAAGGTGAAAAATTAACGTGTCACCTTTAATGAGTTTCATAAATAATTAATATCTCTGTGTTAATTAAATACATTCCAATTATTTTCATCTGATTTTTGTATAGTCTAACTAAAAAATGTTTATTTTAAATGGGTATATGTGATAAAATTTCTTTAATACAAAGGGTCATCACTAAACAATACATCATTGAAAAGGTTGCTAAGATTCCCTTCACGTTTTTCATTATGGATAGTGCGGTTTTTCTATAAAACAAAATATTGGAATGACAACAATTAAAATGAGTTGTGGATTAATGTTTTAAAATAATCCTTATTTACTGATTTACACTAACCCTTGTGTAAGTTGGGTTTGAATCTTCTTTTATCCACCATAAATGGGTGTGTGATAATTAATATTGTCCTTTTACTATAGTTTGCGATTAAGCATTGTATCCTTTTTGTGGATACCCATTTTCAGTAGTTTCCATAGAATTTTTATTGATCTTGTAGGTTGATCATGAGAAATATATTTTGTTTAGTGCTGTTTGGGAGCCATCATCTCTTATAGTACTGTTAAAACATAAAAAATGACACCCTAAAGATGGGTGGTTCCATAGTGCTTTTACCTTTACAAATAGTTCAGGAATTTTGAAATAATTTTTTCTAACATGATATATATTCCAAGGGATTGATTATAAACGTTTTTATTAATGTGACCCTTTATCTTCTTGATTATAGAATTTGGATGACCTAGATGTTTATCATCTTGATCTAATGTATTATGAGTAATGTGACTCTTGGATAAATTTTCATTCTGGTCCATCAAATACATGAATGCATATTGTCGAAAAACTGTTGAATAGTATTATGGATGATTGTTTTTCTCATATAATATCAGTCTAGTATTCTTCGATATATATAGAACACATTATCTAGTTAATAATTTAGTGATATATTTATGTTCATTTCTACTTGTTAAATTTTTGAGATATTATATTTTGAACACTAATCATCACTGAATTAGTGTGACATGTTCATTGATAAAAGTTTATTATGGTCCTAATGCCCAGGATGATGCTCTCATAAGAACATTATTTTGACATGATGTTTAGTTGTCTTATCTCATACGATTAATGCAATGTAAAATGATCATGTAACTTGTTGATACAATTACATATCATTTTAAAATATAACCTAGTATATTGATCGTGATTGGATTCTGCCTGTGAATGGATGAGGTGGTTGGTGGTGAACGGGGTATGGGTATTGCATTATGGGGTAATGTCCCTAGGGTTTTTTCATTCATTGCAAGAATTATAATGATAAAATACTAGTTCTTTTTATTAGATGGTTAAATCTATCTATTTGAATTAATTGTTGTCAAAATAATGTTAGCCACCCTAGGATCTAATTTCAGTGGTCTTTTGAGCAGTTATCACTGAATGATATCCATTGATCATAAAATTTGATGCTATAGATGCACTTGTGCTTTTAAGATTCATGTCGACTCTGGAGAAATATTCCCTTTCATTTATGAAGAGATGATCCTAGAGGAATGTATCAAGCATTTATGAATTTCTAAATAATATATATGGATGGTAATCTCCTTCAATAAGTCAGTACTTAATTGATATAATGTTAGTGATATACATGGATACACAGGCAGCCTCAAAATACAATATTTTTTGGTAGTAGGCTACTATGGCGGTGATTTGGTGTCCAAGGGATGGATTGTGTGGTAATTGTATTGTGGTTTGGTGATGGTGACTCTTCGGTAGAAGTGGTTGAGCTCTTATATAAAATTAAACCAATAATGCCTCGACATCCTTTCCATTTTATGTAGTAAAGGGGTAATTTTAAACATATAGATAACACTACACTCTTTATGGAGAACGTGTCTTGGATCCCATATGGAGATCACTAAAACCACATTGTGTAGTCCCGACATTAATGATATCATATACCATGTATTCATATTGTATGAGTACAATAAGATAGTGGAAGTATTATTCCATGCTACTGATATATATTATCACTAGTTTTGACTGGGTGGTTTTATTAGAGTTTCATTAGAGAAATGGTTTCAGATAATTTCATGGATAGTCATGAGTGATACCATTATTCTGAAGTAAAAATTCATTTGATAGAGCAATGAATACTATATATTTTATTTAACTTATTCTCCATGTATATGATACATTGGGGTTAGTTAGTGTTCATGTTTTGTGGTTGTTCATCTTATAGTGATGTCTTTCTTGTATGTGTGAATGTGGATCACCTTGAATGAGCACCGTGGTTTTCAATTGTTTACTACTATGTCACACATATTATTAGTCTTTCTTGTAAATGGATTTTAATCACCATGATCCAAATGTTTGAGATGGTGAATGAACTATACTAAGTATGAGTCCCAACAACATAAATGTAATTTTTTGTTAATACATCATTAGAAATTGGTTGTAGGATGTGGTTATAATGCTCATATAGGGCTTGATGTGCCTTTATTTAACAACTTGTTATCAATCTTCTAAAACACTATAGAAATCTATTTTGGGTTCTATGAGGGTAGTCAACCATGGATGGTGGGACTTGATACCCCATAGTTTCTGTTCGTAGTCAGTGAGAAACCAATTTTTTCCATTTTTGTACAAGACAAGTGCAAGGATGATGTTGTCCAAGGTTTTTAATATAATATACAGCTAAATTGTTTAAAATGGGTAGAATATTAAGACGAACCATTGATAAAATCATGTCACATGTCACGAGCATCATGTAAATGATGGAACAACGTTTTGAAAAACAATTCTAATGGTAGGGATATCATGATTCATTATTGTTCCTTAAGTTATATAACCTTGTGTTTGAATGGTTGATGAGGTGATAATTTCATAGGATGGGTGGCCTTAGGTATGAATTGTCTCGATGCCTCATCTCAGATGATGGAATTGGATAATGCTTCTACAATATGTATGCCATGTGTAATGGTTATGGTTAATGGTGCATTATGTGGTTTGGAATGAAACAGAACCATTTTAACAAGACTCTATGAAATGTCTAGGTTAGTTGATGTTTTCTTTATCCTTTAAGGCTTCTTTGTGATGAGAATTTATAAGGTTGGAGGTTGTAATGAAATGTGTTTTGATACAAGATGAAATTCCTTGAGATTTTGAATGTCTGATGATTACAAGATAGGTCGTTCATTGTAACAAATGTGGAACATAATTATTTGAGTGGTAAAACCATTAAATGTGGTTTTTAGACATGATTATTGGACTGAGGGGTCACTTTGTTGCCTTATTGAATTTCTAGAGTGCTAGACCCCAAAAATATCAAATTTTTAGGCTTTAAACATGGTAACCATATTGTTGGAAAATATGACACCCCCAGAAATAATATTTTTGCATTATGGTAGTGAGTAGATGTGATGTGCATGATCATTGCATGGTTTACCCAAACAATGCGCCTATCTTAGAAGGGTAGTTCCACTAAGGTAGTACTTATCCACTATTCATCCTATGTTTGGAACATGATTTTACTAATCCTGTGAAATATATTTTTTCAATAAAATTTATTAAATTCAAATAAAATAAATCAAAACATAAATTACTACACACACATTTTCATATGATGCACCCCCCTCCCCCCATGCCTCTTTGATTCTCATAAATACATTATATTGGCTTCTTTTATTAATGATTATTTTATCCAGATTCTACGATAATCTCAATTTATTTCTCAAGGAATGCTCCAACGTCCCTCTTCTTCCCCTTTTTGAGGGTTTCTACCTTCCTTGTCACAATACCTACCACAACCAAATCCATTTCCTCCAATGGATGCATTTTTTTATGTTTTCATCCATTGTTACGATATGAAGTGTCTCTTTCGGTTCGATATTTTTTTGGCTTATAGCACCCTCCAAAGAAGATGAATAGTTTCAGACCTTTTTTTACCACCCATCATCAATTTCTATAAGGTTTTATTCCATTATTTTTTATCTCTCAATTCTTATTAGGGTATTTTATAGTTTTGGATTGTCTAAAAATATTCATTATGTGCATTGGAACATTGTGGTTTATCCTTGGGTTTTTGTTGTCGATAGATAATCACATGTATATGTATATGTAATAATGTACCTATATAAGTTTCAACATTATATATTATCACCCATGGGAGGATGAATATAAATAATGGGGCTAGGTGTGCATATATGGGTGTATAAAAATTCATCCTTTTTTTATGTTAAAGGGGTATATGCTTATTTAAGAAAATATGTAACAATTACCTCATACATAGTTGGCCATGAAAATATGTATATAAGGGATATGTTTCCATATATATAAGTGAATGTACACATGTGTTCAAGTGTTAAATGATTGTTTTGGGTTTCCGTTGTAAAATTCAATGCGTGCTGAGATGTTTTGACATGATATTATTCTACTTAAGGGAGGATCCTGTTCAATTTTCCCATTCAATGACAAAAAATAACACAAATTTATATTAAAATAAATGTATTAAATCATTTAAAAAATAACAAGTCTATCATATAAAATTTTAAAAATGTCATAAAAACATCATAAATCATATATTATATTCTTGTGGAGGTGGATCACATGAAGTACCAGTGGGTGTATCCCCATAAAGACTAGGGGGTGTAAATTCTATACCAACAACACACATAGGTATCCAGATATACTCGATCATCTGCTCATCACACTGATGCTACTACTCAAGCTCCCCCACCATTTCTTTCTTCATATATTTGTTCATCTCATCATGATCTATAATGAGTTTAACATTCTATTCAGAGGATGATGATTTCAATTATGACTCTCCATGAGCTGCCATTTTTCTCACTTATTTCATCATTTATGTATGTTAGGAACTCATAAGTGTCAGTCGATAACCAATACCAATCACTCAAACATTCTAAACACCCAGCGCAGCCGCATGTATCCAAACCCCCCCATCAAAACCCAAATCAGTAGTGACAACATATTCAGGCTCATCTAGAATCTCTTCTGAATGAGTTGTATTAGCCTTATATATTTCCTCTATATTTATTTAAAAATAAAAATAATAATAAAATTTATTAGCATGACGTTTTTAACAAAATATCTTGCCACAAAATGCCAATGTCATTATACTACAACATCTAATTAACAAGGATCCGTATACATCTACTTATAATCTTCATGTTATGGAATAGAGGTGTTATCACCCTCCTATATATTATAACAAAAATTTTGTAATTAAAATATATATACAATAATACACAATAGAAAATATAATATGTCATCGATGTATGGAATATGTATGACTCCCAACCATATGGGTGGCCTCTTTCCTCCCCTATCTCTGATGTCTAGAAGATGGTCACCTCTTAATATTCTCTCAAAGCATCAAGGAGAAAAAAACTCATATATCAGATATTATATTTTCAAGATGATGGGAGATGCAAGGCTGATGAAAAATGGTAGCAAAATATTTGTCCATAGATCGCCTTCTGATGTTGTGATGAAACTGATGAACGTGCTCATATATAAATCTATCCCATGCCTCTCAGACTGGGCCTCTCTGGCGATCAAAACTATGAAAAAATAAATTCTAAAATATAATTTTTAAAATATATAAGACTGATTAAATAAATTTTTAAAAATTATATATTATTTTATAATGTACAATCCAGTGGTCGATGATCTATTCATACAAAATGATGGATACTAGGTCTCATAACACCCATGGTTCAAAAAAATAATTTTTTAGAAACACACTAGCATTCCCAATGAAAAAATGTGAAGATTTATGAAAATAAAAAAATAATCATAAATCTATTTTCAAATTTTATATATACAGTTATTATAAAATAAATATCATAGAAAATAAAACATAATATAAGTATAAAAATCAATTGATGGGTTTCTCCTAGGAATATGGTCTAGAATCAGAAATTGAGAGAGATTATGCCCCCTCCTTGTAGGCCCACCATCCTGAGGAGGAGAAGATGAATCAAGCTCATATAGGTAGTATAGAATCATTGACAGAACAAAATATAATGTAATGATCAACACCATGGTTATAAAAAAAATATTATAAATAGTATGTGACTGTTAATATAAACATGAAATATTAAAATATAGTAAATTACAGAATAAAAAAATGCAACGTATAATATAATTTTAATGAAAATATAAAATTTAACAAAATAAAAAATATCATAATATAAAAATTCATTATAACTAATGAACTTAATATAATACATCAATCATCATCTTAATCATTATTTTCATTGACAACAATGTCTAAATCCTCATCGTTAGCATTTTTAACATCAATATAACTTTTAGTTTCATCATACATTATTACACCATTAATATTATCTATATAATAGAGCCATTATAGGGGGTTTCATCGTTGAAATTTATATCTCGTTGGGTCATATATATATTGTGGAATGTTTCATTAAAAAAAATTAATCAGATTCACTTTCATAGAATTATTTTCATTTACAATATATTGATTTCTACGTGATATCATTTTTATCACACTCCAACAGTCCTTTATATCTCTCAAAATGTCACAATAATGTTTACAATAAACATGATATTCTTGATGTGAAAAATAAATGGTTCATTTGGTGAAACAATATTTTAATTTTTAATGTCAACGACTCAATGTCATTGATGAACTCTCAACCATTGGTCAGTATCCAACCTATGAACTTTAAACATTGTAACATAATTTTTTCACTAATAACATAACTAAATTATTTTATCTAGTATAAAAAAAATGTAAACATCACATTCCCTACGATGATATCATTTCAAATGAAAACCAAAATTATTCTACTTATTTGGGTCACCATATATGCATGTATGGAATCAGAATATATTAACCACATACCAATTATAATGTTTAACCAAATTCGATGGAGAATTTTTAATTGCACATAATCAACTGTATATTTTACATTATTATTATTTTTCATGTAAATAAATTATTGATAATATATATCTCAGAAAAATTGATTTAATATTCCATAAAATGATACATATCATTTCTATCTTTGAAACCAACATGCAAAATTTTGTTGGTGACAGTCTTCAAGAGAAGTAGATGTAATTTGTATAAATTTATTTATATGTTAATTATATAGTCAAAAGGGAAATTAATTTATATAAAGTTATATTTTATAAATTTTTAATTAAATAATAAAAAAAGTTGTAAATACATGAAACAATGATGAAATGTTATTATAATGCAGCATAACAGAAGTATGATCTCTATGTAGTTTTCAATATGTAATCCATCACTCATGATATCTACCAACACCAATATCGGGATGACAAAAAAACTAAAAAATATTAGTTCCTGACATCATCAAAATGTGTCTCATTTCTATATATATGATTATGATTTGAATATTATTACAAATGAAAATAATAAAAGAAGATATTTTATATTTTCTCTCGCTAGCTTGCTTTTAAAATTGACCATTCAACAGATGCTTTTTTTGCTCCTTCTTCATTAATTTTTTCATACATTGTTCAAAAGGATACATCAACCAGAATTTTACTAGCCCCCTCATTTATCATCACATTGAGAATATAATACTAAATTTTCTATAGAATAAATTAAGATGAGTGGGAATATTTGTTCAATTTAACATATAATTATAACAATATATTTATATATCAGACTCAATTTATTATAACATGATGTTGTCATAAATATATATTATTATAAATATAATATTTCATTCAATAAATAATAAATTATATAACTAATCCTCCCTCTAAGATGATGAATATATAATATTTCAATTATAGCACAAAAACATTACATTTTAACCCTTTGATATACCAATTCATGACACATGAGACAAATTAGTAGTATAAACATCTAGAAAAATCAAATCATTAGTCCATTGATATAATAATTAAAGGTTATAATTTTTATCTGAGAAATATTATTTTGGATCCATTAATTTGTGTGATCCTTCATCATTAAATAATTTAAGATAAGAATGACTCAAAATCTATAAAATATATAATCATGCCTTTACATCATCCTTTGTCTTTCCAGTTGGTTCCAACATAGTATAAAAATGTTATAAAAAACATTATTATCATTATTAATTGAATGTAACATATGAAGAACGAATAAATTGGACAAATATGGAAACTCCCAAAAATATTCTACTTTGTCCATTTATGAGATCTCCCTAAACCAATTATCTTTTTCTCCATAATGGTTAGTTCAAAAGTAAAATAACATAATTAAGGGACTATTGATTTTATATGAATATCTGATAGAACTGTTGGAGGTGTGTCTATTTCAATTCAAAATTTGTTAAAATTAATTTTTTTCCTTCAAAAATGATTATCATTAAGAAGAAATTTCCAATGATAGTCAAAATATATAACCTTTCTCCCATCACCAATCATAAAATCTATTTTCTCATCCATGTAGTATGAACATGATATAGACCCAATATGCCCCATCCAGATAAAATACCATACACAATAAATTCACAAATAATACATATTATGGAAAACATCAATATAAAATTTTGATATTTTGTTATATCAATTTTATTAACACTGTTGTTCTATAATGATATTAACACAGAAATTAGTGAATTAAAAAAAACATCAATACTCTAATTTGGAAATTATTGAATCAATAACGTTATATATATATATATATATGTGGTTCCATCATTGACATAATAATAGAAATCTCAAAAGGAGTAATTAAAATAAGAAAAAAATAATATTGACTTCCAAATTCACTTAATGGAAAAAACATTAATAGAAATGCCCAACCATATGTTACGAGGTTCCAAATAAAAAAGAAGGATGTGTCTGATTGAAATGTTTTCATAAATCCCCATCATAATGGCGATTTTAGAATTTTTTTATTGAAATATTTTATATATGACTTTTCACCAAACATGTTAATTTGCGACATATAAATTAATGTTGTAAATGTGGTTATATCTAAAAATATCTCATTTATGTCATTGTAAATCTGGAATTTTATTTATTATGACTCTTTATACCTCGACTAACTACATTATTTTATAATTATCCAAAGATTGATAATCACCTTAATATATGAGGTAATCATATTAAAATTCATGGTTCATTTCAAAACATAGACCAATATGATAAACCAACCATTTACATTCAAAGAAACATGTAGGAAATGTAAATCAGTCAGGAAACGACCACTTAACTAAAGAGAAATCTGATTGAATAAAAAATTAGACAATAAGAAATTGGATTTAATAGCCACAAATTTTTTAACAACATCATGTTTTCTCATCTGACATCCTTGAGATAAGGCCTCCTAATTGATTTCCACAAATTTTAATTCTGAGAAGGTTCTCATCCAAGACTTTTTATATGATTATGAGTTGTTGTGTCATGAATAGAAGACCATTTTCTCATGTATTAAATTTGAAAATGATGGATCTTTCATTTTTTTCTATTAAATTGTTTCACAATTATGACATCCAAAAATATAATCTTTCTGAAATCTGGAATGAAATAGATGAATTCAATAATTTTCCAATTTTTTGAATATCCAAAGACAACATTTTGGAAATGGACATTTCATTTTTCCTTCAGGAACTAAATATGAATTTGATGATTCAAATGTTATAAAGGGTTCAAACCCTTGAATACCAATAGGATTTAAACTAGATCAGTTTGGAATTTTTCTATTATTTATCCAATCATTTTCATGAAATAAATATTTTTTTCTACTTCTCAAGGGCATAGTCATAAAAAATAACATGATTAAGAATATTTATTTAAGAATAATTTCATTAGCTGAAAATCATTATAATATTTTTTAATATCTAAATATTCAATGGAATATGAGCTGTGTGAGGAACTGGGATTGTAGTAGATTATAGTATCCTCAGAGGTTCATTACAGATAAAATAAATGAGAATAATTATAAGTGACTATCGTAAGGGAAAAGAGACACCTGGTCCAATACATTTCCAATATATATTAGTTTGATAATCCCTAGACCTTGTATGTTTGGATCCGAGGGGCATCGTGTGGGTGGCAGGATGTCACAATGGTGTCACACATCGGTAACAACGATCGTTGTGTCACCAATCTGTGTGTCACTTGGGACACATAGGTGTTTCAGGGTTTTATTCCCCATTTTTTTCCTGTAATGTAGATTTTATATTTTTTATCTTTTTTTTAAAGTGGTTGAAATCTGTTTTTATCACCATAATCAATGTTTTAAATCCCTTACAAGTGGGGAGACCCTCTCCAGACACATTTTACTCTGATAAAATTAAATACATTAAGAGACTACTATTTTGGAAACCCCTCCAATGAGAATTATCATAAAACATATAATCCCATCACGGCTAACCATCCATCGACGGGGTGAAACAATGATCCACATTTATTGTTATTCGTGATTTTTTTTCATATGTCATAACTCTAGGACCTAAGGTTTTTATGAAACAAGAATTCCATATTAAATAACCTTGGCTGGTTTATTTCATTCTGGGGTGCATTTGGTGTTCTCTTTTTTTGAGGTTTTTGGTGCACATGTGCCATGTAACACCTCTAGCTTCCACAGTACGTTTCCCATATAATAATGCAATAGCGTGTGTTGTACGCACCTCGAGTTCTAACACACAACAACTAATCAAACTAGACATTTTGAATAGTAATACCCACTTTTTGAAATTTTATAAACCTAATTTATAAAATTGGAATTCATTTTTTGATTTGGAATATCTTAATTTACCTAGGGTGATTTGTTGGTATTTTTTTGAAAGACATCATTTTTTGATGAATAGTGAAACCACTAAGTGGTAGTAAAAAAATGAATTTTTCAAGAAACATAATTTTACAGCTTCTGTGAATGGAATTTCAAAAATCTAAGAGACACTGTTAATATCAGTAAGTAAAATTTGGTTCAATGAGATGAAAATAATTTTTGGTGAATAGTAGCTTTTTAGTTTTATTTACCACGACAAAAAGTAAATAGGGTAATTAAGGGTAAAAGATATATTAATATTACCCTAACACATATCCTAATTCTATTGGACAAGTGTATCTCGTCCAAAAACAACAATAGTAATAAAATATTATCATTTAGGTCCACATGGAATAGATTACGACCTTTGTTATTATTTAATTCAAAGAAGAGTTAAAAGAGTTAAAATCAATGATTAATAACTAAATAATTTTTAATATAGGGATACACATAAGATAAATTCAATAATAAATATTAATTAGAAAGATAAAAATATTTCCAAAATAATGATATTTTATTTATAATTTTTAGACATTAGATAATTTAATTTTTTATGATACAATTGTGATGTAGTAATTACCATAATAATGATAAATTAAGATAATTGATATTATAAATACCCAAATAAATTTAATTTGATACTTTTTATAAATTCCACTAATTTTATAGGTTAATATGACATGTTAGGATTTATTTAATTAACTTTTTTCGAAGTAATCATTCTTTTATGATTTTCAAAAAAATCAATTTTCCAAATAGTGTCAAAATTTACAAAAAAGAGTTTTTAAAACAAATATTATATTATTAATTGATATTATTTTACTAAAAATATATGGTACATCAAAAGGGTTTAAACATTTTTATATTTGACATTAATGAACCACTTGAGGGTATCTTGGATGTTAATAGTATTCTAATTAAACATATAATATAAAAATACAAAAAAGACATTGTATAAGTGAAACTAATAAACTAAGAGTTAATGCTTAAAGATAAGGTTAATTTAGTGACCCAAACCTATCTAAATCTTATGGGATGAGTTGTTTTTGACCCATACACACCTTATAATTTAATTAAATCACCTTGGAGCCAATAGAAACCGAATATGAAGTTATAATAAAATAATATTTCTAGCTTTTCCTAAGGTTCCCTCAACCTTCTTATAAAAGGGTACTCACCCTTCTCTCAATTTCAAACCTTCAATGCCATTTGGATTGGCCATACTCTGTCCAATAATCCTCTCAACTTCTCTCATTGTATCCTAGATGCCCACCTTTAGTCAGAAATCCATCCTATGAAGTCCTTTTGATCAAATAAAAAGGAAGAACCCGAAGAAGATGTAACGTTTTCACCACCCTCTTTCATGTTCATTTCTTCATCCAATTCCTCTTTGTTTATTATTTCTATTCTAAAATATTAACTCTAGTATCTTATATATACTATGATATTATTATAATTATTTCACAATCATATTCAGTATTCTACCCATAATTTGAATGCCATGTCACCATACGTGCGTACATACGACTTACCGTCTCCACGTCGTGGTCTAATTGTTATTCAATATATTATTTTTTAGATGGTTATAATATTTATATAAAATTCATGTAATTAATAAATATAACATGATAATGATTCTTTTTATATGATATACCATCAAATTATATATTATTTTAATATCAAAAGAATGATATTGTCGCTCGTGTGTACGTACAGACTATTGTCTCCACGAACAAGATGAGATTCATTCCTCATCTTATCCATTCAAGTATAATTCTCATTTGATGATTAAAAATAATGTTTAAGGACATTATATCATTTTGGATATGAATAATATACATCCCATCCATAAAAATATGTCTCACATAACGAAGAATATAACATAAAACAAAACCATTAACACCCGAAATGATAATAATACTATAATATTATTAACAAATAAACGTTAAAAGATCATATATGATATAATATTGATTTATATGATTATTTTATAATTTAATAACTAAATTTTATCTATTATAGAAAAGGTTAACATACTATCGACTACGAAAAAGTACAATGTAAGGGTTTATTTCACAATCTCTTCTTTATACGGGGTTGTTTTTATGTAATTATCTACTAGGACATCTTTATCATCCACATCATTGTTTCTTAAAAATGTATTTCAAAACATTATTACTATTTTATAGAATATGGTTTAATGTAATTTATACCCTTATTTGACTTTTTAAAATAATTTTATAAAGGAATCATTCCATCATTTTACAAACAATGTCTTTTTTACCCTTTTCGACAAAATTAAGGAAAGAATGTTTTATTAACTTATACAGAGGATGCGACTATTTTACACCATTATAAAATTATTGAAACTTCCCTTACAAGATTATAATAATATTTTCAATGTAAATGTTTTTTTAAATTATGATTCTTTTAAATGATTTAAAAAAGTGATATTTCCCTCAAATAGTTTTGATTTCATCTATGTCAACATCCATTGATGGTTTTTAAGATTAATTGAAGTAGATTTATGATATAAACCTTCCATTGAAGGTTTTATGATATGTTTGACTGTGGATGTGTTATTTTTATACCATTCATGGTTTATGGAGTATGTATTTACATTTCATATGATAGTTTTAATAAGAATGTTTATGTTATGCTTAATCCTGTTAATATGAGGAATGCATTGGACTTAATAAGTGATGGTGGAGCCCGTTATATCTCCTCTATTCATCAGTAGGTCTCATGATAAAAACTAGTGTCTTGGCATGAGGCCTTGAAAAAATATTATTGGTAGACCTGGCACGAAGCCTTGGCTACGTGGTTATGACAGTCTGGCATTATGCATTCCATCATTATGAAAGTGGTAATTGATATTGCATGTGATTATTCGATTAGTATAATATCCATGTGAATAAGTAAATGTCGTTATTTCATATTATCTTTTCCATATTATGCTGAAGTTCAAGTTTAAAAGGCTTTTGTTTTTTTTATACATTGCCTTTAATGTTGAAGCTTGTTTATGAAATTTTCTGCTATATTGTTATCCTTACTGAGCATCTGAGCTCAACCCTTTCTTTGTTTTATCCTTCCCAGGATGTGAAGATGTAATTTATGAATGACCTATTGGGATAGTATGTGGGGATATAAGTGTGGATTATGGAGACTATTTTGAGGTAGTTGTCATTTTTATTATATAATGTAAGAATTATGAATATATATCTAGTTTTTCCAAGACAACTAAACTAATAGGTCTTTCGATATTTGATCTTTCTTGTGATCATTCCAATGTTATGTAATAATGCATCGACTCAGGGTAACTGGGGTCGGGGTGTTACAGTTGGTTTCAGAGGATGTTTAGTACAATCCTTGAAAACTAGATTTAGATAAACATTGATTAGAGAACATACCCCTAAGATAGACATTGAGATTAGTATAGAAGAACTTCCTAGAATTTTGGTATTGTGGAGATTTTGTGAGTTTTCCGATCAATACATCCTCGTATGGATACGAGTAGATAGAGGTGGCTCTAGCACAGATGTACCTAGGTGTAAAACCCAAAAACCCAGCATTGAGCTAGACTCAAATGGGAACTAGTGCACGACAACTGGCATTTCTAAACTCTTGGTTATGTCACTCTTGGGGTATATGCTTAGGATAATTCTCATTTTCATTACAAGCCATTATGAAGGGTTATGAGTACATACTTCCTCAAAGAAAACATTTTTTATTATTTAGTATTTTATCCATAAACTATTCAACTTTTGTTAAGTGATTTAAAAGTATGGAATTATTTTTTTGATTCATAAACTAATCTAGTTTATGCCATTGTTTAGAAATGGAACCTAGTGGAAGGAATAGAAACTGTATAATTGCATGCACTCTATGTAGGGATTACCATCCCACTAAAGATAATTATAGTGGAGCTAGTGATGCAACTGGTGCAGAACAACGAATTACTGTACTGGGGAAACTCACTCAGGTTATGAATAATAACCTTACCCGTATGGAGCACCCTGATACGCAGCGAGAGGAATCAATGTTAGATCGCTTCATGAGGAATCAACCACCAAAATTCAATGGGAATACAAATCACATAGTAGATGAGAAATGGATAAATTTCATAGAGAAAATATTCCATTCCTTGGGGAGTAGTGAAATGGAAAAAGTTTTCATGATAGTTATATCACCTCACTGGAGATGCTGATCAATGGTGGTCATTGATACAAAACATGAAGGAAGATGATGAAGTATAAAATATGGAATGGAGGGAGTTCCAAGAGTTGTTCTTAGAAAAATACTTCCTCAAGACCATCGAACTGATATGGAATGGAAATTTCTGATTCTGAGGTAGAAGGAGGATGATAATGTTGCAAAGTATGAGGCTAACATTACATGGTCAGCGAGGTGTAATAAAGATTAAATTTGTAACACACAAAGTAAGATTGATCGTTTATTTGATGGTTTGAAACCATTTCTCCATCGATCATTATTCTCACAAAGCATCTCATCATACGAATATATTGTCTCGTGCGCTATCATGATGGAAAGTGAATTCTCTAAGTCTTATGAATTTAAAGAAAAGAAAGAGAAGAAGATATCTTCTGATCAATCTAAACATGGAAATAAAGAGAAGAAGTGAAAAGTTGAATATCAGTCCTGTAGCAGATATGGGAAGAAACACCACAGTACATGCTTGAAGATAATGGGAGTCTGTTACAAGTGTGGTGAAAAAATCCACCAAGATCATGATTACAAGGGAAAGAGAGTTGTTGCCAATGTGGAATGCTATAATTTTAGAGATAAGGGACATTATGCAAATGAATTTCTTATGCATCAGGGGAACTTACCTCAAAAGTGGCTAAGGGATCCAGTCCTGACTTATGTTATCACAACTGCTATGGTAGATGATCCGAAAGACATGGTTGCTAGTAATTTAATGGTTTCCTCAATTTTAGCTAATGCATTATTTGATTCAGGATCATCGCATTGTTTCATATCATCCCAGTTTTTTATGAAAATTTGATATTTTTAATTTGATTTAACAATAGAGTTGTCAGTCAAAACCCCTAAGGGAAGTATCATTTCTACAATGTTCTACAGATCCGTTCCCATTAGGGAATATAAATGTTCTTTATTTGCTGATCCCATAGTTATACACATGACAGAATTTGATATAATCCTCTGTATGTATTTTCATTCGGGCCATAATGAAAAAATTTATTTTAAAAAGAAGGAGGTTACGATTTTTGATGATGATGACAAGGAATACCTTGTCTTTAGAGAAGAATCGTCCCCACCTAATTCTTATCTAGATATACCCCCAGTAGCTCAACTAAATTCAATTATCAGGGAGGAAGAGAATGAAATAACTATGGGTGAGGAATAGAATATTCAAATAGAGGATGTACCTATTGTGAGATAATATGCTGATATGTTTCCAGAAGATTTACCTGGACATCCTTCAAAACGAGAAATTGATTTTTCCATTTATTTAATTCCTGGTTGAAGGCCCATATCGAAGACCCCTTATAGAACAGCCATTGTGGAATTAGTTGAACATAAAAAACAACTAGAGGAATTTAGTAATAAGGTATTTATTCACCCTAGTGTTTCACTATGGGGAGCCCCTGCTCTTTATGTTAAGAAGAAAGATGGATATATGAGTTTGTGCCTTGACTACAGAAAGATCAATTTTATACTAATAAAGAACATGTATCACATACCTCCCATTGATGATTTTTTAGACCAACTGCAAGGAGAACAATACATTTCAATGAATGATCTTCGATCTGGATACCATCAATTGTGTGTGAAGAAGGGAGTCATTCCGAAGACAGCATTTCGAGCAATGTACGAGCATTACGAGTTTATAGTAATGCCTTTTGGATTGACTAATGAACCCTATGTATTCATGAATCTAATGAACTGTGTTTTCATGGAATATCTTGATGACTTTGTAGTGTTATTTATTGATGATATCTTTGTATACTCCAAAATCCATGGAGATCATGAAAATCACTTGCGCATTATTCTAAAGACTCTTAGAAGACATGAATTATATGGAATGATTCGCATGTGTGAAATCTGGCTTCAAGAAATTTCTTTTTTTGGCCATATTGACTCAAAGTATAGAATCTCTATTGATCCTTCTACGACCATGGAAATCCATGAATGGCTAGCACTGATGAGTATAATCGAGGTTTGCAGTTTTAATGGTTTAGTAGGTATATATCGACGTTTCGTCCTAAATTTTTCTTGAATGGCTACCCCATTAACGAAGCTCACACGTAATGGGGTTAAATTTGTCTGGACAAAAGAGTTTGAATAATGTTTCAAATAACTGAAGAGAATAATAGTCAATGCTCTTATATTGACTCTACCATCAGGGAATGATGGGTTCGTTATTTATAGTGATGCATCGAAGAAATGACTTGGTTGTGTCCTTATGGACAGTGATAAGGTTATTTCCTATGCATCACGATAGCTAAAAATTAATGAGAAAAACTATCCAACTCAAGATCTCGAGTTTGTAGCTATGATATTTACTTCGATGATATGGAGACACTACATCTATGGAAAAAATTTGTGATTTATACTGTTCACAATAGATTGAAGTATATTTTCTCACTAAAAGAACTGAACATTTGTCAAAGGCGATGTCTTGAACTAATCATGGTTTGTGATTGCAAGATACACTACCACCCAGAGAAGGCAAAAAAGGTAGAAGATTCTTTGAGTAAAGAGGATCATAGAGTTTTGAACAAGATGAGAGTTGAAAGGGATCCTATTTGAATGGATCTAGTAATGATGGATATTAGATTCACCATAAAAGGTGAAACATCAAAACGTTTTCAAATGGTTACCAAACTATCATTACAAGAAAGGATAAAGAGTTCTCAGGCTGATGATGAAGAGTTTAAAAAGAAGAATAAAGCTATGAATAATGGGAGATGAAGTGAATTTGTGTATGAAGATGGAATTTTGATGTTTGGGAAGAGACTTTGTGTTCCTGGTATACCCGATTTAAAGAGGGAATTATTGGATGATGCTCATAGTTCCAATTTTTCTATACACCCTAGGAGAACCAAAATGTATAGAGATTTGAAGGAACATTTTTGGATGGACAACATGAAAATGGAGATTTCTGATTTTTTATCAAGATGTATGGTTTGTCAACATGTGAAAGCTGGAAGGCAACATCTTAGTGGAGTATTATAACCTATTCCCATAGCTGAGTGGAAATTGGATAATATTGCAATGGACACTGTCATGGGACTACCAAAGACACCTAGAAGGAATGATGCATTATGGGTCATTGTTGATCGTCTTACCAAGAAAACACATTTTCTTGCTATAAGGGAAGATTTACCACTTGAACGTCTAGCAAGAATAAATATTAATGAAGTTGAGAGACTTCATGGAGTACCCCTATCGATTGTTTCTAATTGTGATTCTCATTTTACATCAAGATTATGGAAGAGTCCTTAGAAGGCCTTTGATACTGAACTTCATTTTAGCACTTCCTAACACCCTCAAATAGATGAACAATCAGAACAAACTATTCTAACCTTATAAGACATGTTGAGATCATGCTCACATGATTTTCAGGGTATGTGGGATCAATATATACCTCTGGTAAAATTTCCCTATAATAATTGCTTCCATTAAAGCATTCAGATGGCACCATATAGAACATTATATAGAATGAGATGTCGAACAACAACCTGTTGGGATGATGTTGGTGAAATAAAACTTGTAGGCCCATAACTGGTGGAGGAACGATGGAAATGTGAAGGTAATCTAAAACCACATTAAAGAATCTCAAAGTTGGAAGAAAATTTATGCCGATAATCGAAGGAATGATTTGGAATTTCATGTGGGAGATCTTGTTTTCTTGAAGGTATATCCGGGGAAGGGAGTTTTACATTTCGGTAAGAAATGTAAATTGTGTCCTAGGTATATTGGACCTTTTGAAATTCTGGAACATATTAGGGATATAGATTACCGTTTGGTTATGCTGCCAAGTCTCTCCAAAGTTCACAATGTGTTCAACATATCACTATTGAGAAAATACATGCTTGACCCAACGCATGTACTCACTTATGAGGAATTGGAACCGGAACATGATCTATCTTATTGCGAAGAGCCCATCTGGATTCATGATACAATAGAACAAGTGCTAAGAAACCGGACTACTCGTCTGGTAAATGTTTTATGGAGAATCCACAAGATGGAAGAGGCAACGTGGGAACCTGGGGAACTTATGATGAAGAACCACCCGAGTCACATTATGCTGTAATACCCTAGAAATTGAGAGGATGCAATTTTTTTAAGGAGGGTTGAATGTTACACCCCAAGCTTCCACTGTATGTTTCCCATAGAATAATGCAATAGCATGTGTTGTACGCAACCTTGAGTTCTTACACACAACAGCTAATCAAACTAGCTATTAAGAATAGTAATACCAAATTTTTGATATTTTATAAATCTTATTTATCAAAATGGACATCATTTTTTGATTTGGAATATCGAAATTATCCTAGGGTGAATTTTTTGTATTTTTCTGAAAAAAATCATTTTTGATGAACAGTGAAACCACTAAGTGGAAGTTAAAAAAATGAATTTTTCATAAAACCTAATTTTACCGCTTCTGTGATTGGAATTTCAAAATTCCGAGAGACACGGTTAATATCAGTTTGTTAAATTTCATTCAATGAGATGGAAATAATTTTTGGTTAATAGTAACTTTTTATTTTTATTTACCACGGTTAAAAGTAAACAGGGTAATAAAGGATAAAAATGATATTAATATTACCCTAACACATGTACTAATTCTATTGGACAAGTTTATCTCGACCAAAAAACATTAAAAATAAAATATTATCATTTAGGCCAACTTGTATTAGATTAGGACATTTATTATTATTTAATTCAAAGAAGAGTTAAAAGAGTTAAAATCAATGATTAATAACTAAAAAATTTTAATATAGGGTTACACAAAAGATATATTTGATTATATATATTCATTAAAATGATAAAATGATTTACTACATAATGATATTTTATTTATAATTTTTATACATTATATAATTTAATTTATTTATGAAACAATGGTGATGCAGTAATTACTATAATAATGATAAATTAAGGTAATCGATATTATAAATACCCAAATAAATATAATTTGAGACTTTTTATAAATTACACTAATTTTCAATGTTATTATGAAATGTTAGGATTGATTTACGTAACTTTTTTCGAATTAATCATTCATTAATTCAATTTTCCAAATAGTGTCAAAATTGAAATAAAAGGGTTTTTAAAACAAATATTATATTATTAATTGATATTATATTCCATAAAATCTATGGATTGGAGAAAAGGATTAGATATTATTATATATGACATTAATGAACCACTTGAGGTTTTATTGGTTGTTTATAGTATGTTTATTAAACATATAATATAAAAATACAAAGAGACATAATAAAAGTGAAACTAATTAACTAAGAGTTAATACTTAATGATAAGGTTAATTTAGTGACCCAAACCTATCTAAATCCTATTGGTTGATTTTTTTTCGACCCATTCCCACCTTATCCTCGAAAAATAAATCACCTTGGAGTCATTAGAAACTGAATATTAATTTATTATAAAATAATATTTCAAACTTTTCCTAGGGTTCTCCTCACCCCTCTTATATAAGAGCACTCCCCCTTCTCTCAATTACACACCTTCAAGGAAATTTGGCTAGGCCAAACTCTACCCAATTATCTTATAAACTTCTCTCCCTTCATCCTAGAATCCCTTATTTAGTCATAAATCCATTTTATGGGGTTATTTTTATCAAATCAAAAGAAAGAACCCGAAGAAGAGGTAACGTTTTCAGCACACTCTTTCAAGTTCATTTCTTATTCCACTTCCTATTTGTTTATTATTTCCATTCTAAAATAATAACTCTAGTGTCTTATATATACTATGTTATTATTATAAATATGGAACAACCATATTCAGTATTCTATCCATCATTTGAATGACATGTCACCATACATGTGTATGTATGACTTACCATCTCCACGTCGTGGTGTAATTGTTATTCAATAAATTATTATTTAGATGGTTATAATAATGATCTAAAATTCCTTTAAATAATAAACATAACATGATAATGATTCTTTCTATATCATATAACATCAAATTATATATTATTTTAATATCAAAAATAATGATATTATTGCTCGTTCGTACGTACGGACTACCGTCTCCTCGAACGCGATGAGATTCATTCTCCACTGTATCCGTTCAAGCCTAATTCTCATTTGATGATTAAAAATAATATTTAAGGATTTGATATAACTCTGGATATGAATAATAGACATACCTTAAATAAACATAATGATCACATAATGAACAATATAAATGAAAACGAGTCCATTAACACCTGAAACGATAATAATACTAAGATATTATTAACAAATAAATGTTAAAAGATCATATATGATATCATATTGATGTATATGATTATTTTATAATTTGATGACAATGTTTTAGCTATAATACATGTGGTTAACATACTATCGACTAATGAAATGTACATTTTAAGGGTTTACTTCACAACCCTTTCATTATCCGAGTTTGTTTTTACGTAATTATCTACTGGGACCTCTGTATCATCCACATCCATGATTCCTAAAAATGTATTTCAAAACATTCTTACTATTTTACAGATTATGGGTTAACGTTATTTATACCCTAGTTTGACTTTTTATATGATTTTTAAAAATGAATCATTTTTTCGTTTTCCAAACAAGGTCATTTTTTCCTTTTCGACAAAATTAAGGTAAGAATCTTTTTTTAACTTATACGGTGGATGTAGCTATTTTACACCATTATAAAATCATCGAAGCTTTCCTTACAATCTTATAATAATATTTTCAAATTAAATGTTTTATTATAAAATTATGGGACTTTTAAATGATTACAAAAAAGAGATATTTCTCCCAAATAGTTTTGATTCCATCTATGTCAACATCTTTTGATGGTTATTAAGTTTAATTGACGTTGATTTTTGATACAAAACATCCATTGAAGGTTTTGTGATATGTTTGACTGTGGATGTGTTATTTTTATACAATTCATGGTTTATGCAGAAAGTATTGACCCTTAGTATGCTATTTTTAATATGAATGTTTATGTTATGCTTAAACCTATTCATATGAGGAATGAATTGGACATAATATGTGAAGGGTGGAGCCCGCTACAGCTTCTCGATGCATCTGTAGGTCTCATGAGACAAACTAGTGTCTTAGAATTAGGCCATGACAATATCTTATTTATTGACTTGGCACGAGGCCTTGGCTACGTGGTTATGATATTCTAGCATTATGCATTCATCATTATGAAAGTGGGCATTCATATTGCATATAATTATTTGATTAGTAGAATATCCATGTGAATAATTAAATGGAATTATTTCATTTAATCTTTTCCATATTATGTTGATGTTCATGTTTAAAAATATTTTGTATTATATATACATTGCCTTAAATGTTTATTCTTGTTTATGAAATTTTCCACTATATTATTATCATTATTGAGCATCTGAGCTCACCCCTTTCTATGTTTTATCTTTCCCAAGATGTGAAGATGTAATTTATGAATGACATATAGGGATAGTATGTGGGGATTTTAGTGTGGATTATGGAGACTATTTTGTTATAGTTTACATTTTTATGATGTAATGTAAGACATATGAATATATATCTAGTGTTTCCAAGGCTACTAAACTAATCGGTCATTCGAGATTTGATCTTCCTTGTGATCATTCCAATATAATGTAATAATGCACCATCTATGGGTAACTGGTGTCGAGGAATTACATGCCAATGCCTTTCATAATCATTATTGGAGTCCTCAGAGTTCCTCCCCTGCAAGTCTCACATACCAGATGATGGAGTTAGAAGAAAAACACTAATCGTTGAACATCCATGTGGGGTTATTCTTTCTTATCACTTTACTCTTCACCATGTAGGGTATGTATGAAAATGTATCTTTTAGGGATGGATGAAACCAAACCGTAATGAAGATAAAATGTATTTAATGATTGATGGTGTGTGTTTTGTAAGGCTGTTGTAATCTTTTATCTTTTCCTATATATTGTGAATTGAATGGGTTTATGTCCACTAAATATTGTGGACATTGGTGGACTATTCTTGCGCACAAATGTGCATCTGTTTTTTGGATATTTATGTTATTGAATTATTGTAACAAGGATACAGATAAATCACATAAAATAGGTTGATTAAATGGATTACCAATGAATAATAATCCATGTTTAATCACCCCAGTTATCCAAACATAAATACATAATTAAATGAATGGAATATTCAAATTTGGATTCTACCTTGCTATGTTCTGGTGATGTTTACAGTTGATGCTTATGAGGTTACATAGATGGGGATGTGATCCCCAATTTGAGCAGTCATGGGTTTATGGACCTAAGGCCATGGTGGGCGGTATGTTGGGGCTTGGTTCGGATCCAGTACATTGAGAGATCTCATAGATCCCTTTTGTTTGTTGTTACATTAGAGGAGAACTTGGTGTGAATATTTAAATTGATGTTCGGTTGTCTATCATTCCTTGACTTGTGAAATTATTTTTTATTTTCTAGTTAGAGAAGAATAATCTAAATGGAATTACTCAAATATAAAAACAAGAATGGGTTTAAAGGTGAATTGTTTTCCATGTATGAGTTTTGACAAGGTTGTGGTTTTGGTGATTCATATTAATGATTAGTGATGAGGGTGTTTCAATCTTTTCTAGGTTTGAATCCCCAAGGATTGGAATATTGTCTTTTTACCTATGTGTATTATTTCATTTTTATATTTTTTCATTCCCCACCCATGTTGATCACTTCATGTTGAACAACTCTATTTCCTGGGATACTATGTTTTTCCAACACTCATATGAGTGGATGATTATTAACTCCCATACATCCCCATTTCATGAGTAGACCACAACTTTATTGGTAGTCTATGATGGCCTGGGGTCCGTTATTGTGGATGATTCTTCACATAGGGTAGCAGTGGTGGTTATCCCAGGTGTGTTCAGGTAGGTAGTTTCTTATGTATCATTGAGATGAGGCCACGGTGACTTCAGGTGTCACAGAAGTAGTTTGGGACAAGGTGTCATTGGGTGGGGTAGAAGTTGTTCAGGACCATGTGTCTTCTGTCATGGTTGTAGTTTTTCTGGCACATGTGTTCTCGGGAGAGATGTGTGTTTGTGGTAGCCGAGGTGTGTGCGGGTGGGATATGGTAGTGGTTCTGCGGTGAGAATGGTGGGAATGTTCTGATGCATATAATGTCTTTAATAACCAGTTGGAATGTGGTGGAGGGTACCCAAACATCAATGTGTTATTGATATTACTTTACATGATTTGAATTATTTGGGATGTGTGCATTTTTTAGGATTGGGTTGATAATTTCTTTTCTAGGTACTTTGGTTATATCATATTCACACGAGGCATTATGATGCCTCCCCACTTGTGCATGAGAGCTTTTGGTTTTCCCTATTGAGTACAAATATATTTTCACCCAACGTATATAAAACTACTTTTATCCATCCAAGAGGACTTCGAGGATCGTTCAAGACCATACTTGTTCTCACCTTAGGATAGTTGCAGTTGTTGTTGCTATTTTTTTTATTTGGTACTTTCCTTGGAGTTTTCTTTTTCTATTGTAGTACTTAATTTTGGAACATAGAAATGGGAATTATTTTTTTTGTCTTACTTTTTCTTCATGTTTCGGTGTTTATTATAGATGTACCATCATATATTCCTATCCTACTAAAAAGGGGTAATGAATTATATTTTGTGTGTGATTCTATACCATTCTTTCTAGTATCCACTTCATGACCTATTGAAGGCGGGTTTTAATAGTAATTATCTATCATTCAAGTTGAGGAAAAAAGGTTCTAGAAATCCTTTTTACCATCCCTCTTATTGGTGATGGTGGGTCATGACGGAGTGTTATTATAGGAGTGGTTGAGTAATAGGATGGATATTTGAGTTTGACACTGTTAAAATTTCATCGGATGGTAGGGCAATATTGTTAGGAAATCAGGGGGCCTGAAATAGGCTGCGGTAGACTCACTATGACATGAGATTTTAGTCCCCCCAAGATCCAATTAAATGAATTTGGACCTACCGAATGACCATGTGTTGTTACACTGATTGCATGGTGGTGACCCAAGGAACGGTACAATCATCACAATGACTTGTGTTATTAGGTGGTCTTGGTGATCAAGGAATTTAAATATATAAGTAATATGTTTGAAAAAAATTTAATGAAATCTTCAATACTAATCGAGAATAGGATTTCCTTGTATACCTTGCAGTTATCGAACATAGACGATGACCATGAGTAGTGCGGCGATTGCGGCCCAGAAGGTCTTTCTGGCTGATTAGTGGTGGGATGATTGAGGGGGGAGTATGACTAGTGGATGAGAACACATCTTTCCTTTCTGCGGAAGACCCTCGGGAATTAGGAGGGAAACTTCTTGGACATGGAGGCTGATACCTTGCTAAAGGAGCATGTGAATTCTTTCATCATGATCTGGGATTGGACGGAGTACTAGATTTTTCTTGGTTTTAAGACAGATGCATGGAGCGGCACGTCATTGGTGGACTCTATATCATGGGGAGATGAGGGAGGCTGGAGTTTCATAGACCGAATTGAAGATGGGATCATTGGTTGAATTTCTCTCTTCCAAGATAAATGCTAAAAATATATATTAAATACAATCCCTTCAGTAGGGGAGCATGATATTGAAAGAGATGGGAATCATGTTCAAGGATCCCCTTCATTTTGCTGAGGACATTTATTCTGATGAGTAGTCTCCGGATAGTCTTTCAAAAGAGGCACTACAACCTTCTCTTCAGTATGTTGTTACTCCATTCACCCTGCTGACATACTTCGAGGTCCAAAATAAGGCTGAAGTATTGGAGAGGATGCACACGCTGGGAGGTGTTCCATGAGTGGGGAGCCAATTGGACTCGTCAAAGTGGAAGGCCATCAGAAGTAGGCATCCAGTATCAAGGTCATCTAGGTTTCGGCCAGTGGGAAGATAGCCCCAGTAGTTCCAGTTTCGAACTCTCAGTCCTGTAATTTTACTTTTGGGCACAGGACCTATGTGCTTCATCTGTGATAGCCTTGGGAACCATCAAAATTATTGTATGGACCGAGTACAGTATACCATTTTTAGACAGGTTGAGCACCAACCTCAGCAGCAATGGTTTCCAGCTAGGACCTTTTAGCAGAGGTAGTAGGAGGCACTTCATTCACCCACCCCTTAGAGAGAAGACATCATAGTTGTATGTGAACTATAAGGTGATATTTAGGGACCTCATATTTTGAATGAATGTAGAGGCGGCCGACAACTGAGGGGTAGAGGATTTGGGTGTAGGACGTTGTACACTGGATAAGAAGCAATACAAGAAGGACCAAAAGTCATTTGAGGTGCGATTAACTTCATTAGCACTCATACATGTTCATTGTTTGATTTAAATGATTCTCAATCCTTTGTTACATCTTGTCTAGAACATGATCTAATTCTATATTAAGAGAAACATTTTTTCCCATGATTTTGAGTATGCCAGTCAGGGGTCAGGCCATCAGGTCTCATGTTTTTCGAAGATGAATGCTAATGTTAGTGCCACAATGTCTAGTTGGGATCTTCTTATGCTACAAATTTAGCCATATGCTATCTTCTGAGGATCGAATGGGTGTTCTATGTGTGCGCTGTTATCGACTTCTCCTGAATAAGAGTCATTTTCTCTAATGAGGATGGCCAATGTGTGGCTTTAGATGGTGAAAATAGTTTCTTGGTGGGGAGATGAGGATTAAAGCCTCTTTATTCAATGTTATCTAGTAAATCAGAATAATCAATGGATACCGATATGATGGTTGTTCTTAGCATTGTAAGAGTGTACCTGACAATTTTTTTGAGGAGTTTGTGACTCTACCCCATCTACGTGGCTTGAGTTCGGGATAGACATACAACCCAATGCCCATCCGATTTCCATTGAACCTTATCTGATGGAGCATTATTAGTTGCGAGATTTGTGGATACAGATTGACTATTTGATGAAAAAGGGGTTTGATCGACTTTGGATGTCAACATTGGGTGTTCTGTTCTTGTTCATGAAGAAGGTAGATAGCCATCTCAGGCTGTTCATAGACTACCAGAGAATGAATTAGGTAATGGTCAATAATTGTTTCCCTCTCCCAATGATATAAGATCTCATCGACCAGATGACGAGAGCAGGTTGGTTCTCTATGATTGATCTGTGGTTTGGGTATCACTAGTTATGGTTGAAGGAGAGTGAAATATCAATGATTGTATTAAGGTGAATGTATGGTACATTGAGCTCGTCGTCATGTTGTTTAGTTTTAGGAATGAACCAGTTGTGTTCATGGAACTAAAGAACTCTATTTTTTGGGAGTTTTGTGACCTAGTTGTCATTGTGTTCATTGATGACATTTTAATCTAATCAATATCTGCGGAGGAACATACTATGCAACTCAGGATGATCTTGAAAATCCTCCAACATCACCAACATTTTGGGAAATTGTCCAAGTGTATGTGTTTCGGTGCGGATGTGCGTCGGGTTACACTGTTCCGCCAGGACGCGTTCACGCGTGCACCCGTCGACCCGAGGGGATGGGCGTGCGGCTTGTGGTCCCGCAGTCCCGCTTTCCAAGGGCGGGCGGCATTCGTCCCTTATTCAGGGGCGTCTGCTCCTTGATCGAAACCGGGATGATGGGATGTCGGCTCCTCCTTCCGTGGACGTCTCCTCGGAACTCGTCGCCTAATCCGGGTCTCCCTCATAGATTTAAGAATGTTCGTGAATCTCGTTCCCGGTGCCATGTCTCCATGGACACCAGTTAATTACGCTGCTTCCGCCCGGACGCTCCAAGGAGTCTGGTCGGGGCAGCAACCTGCGGTGAGGAGACCGGGTGGCTCTGGGTGTCGGGGGCGTGTCTTAACACTGCGCCTCTGCATGTCTGCCTTCCATCCCTAATAGGGCTCCTCGAAGGCGTGATGGCCTGAGGCATCCCGCACTGGGTGCGGGGAACTGTGTTACCTGAGGTTTTCCTCAGCTTCCCATGTTTAACACGGGGTATGCCGCGAGTTTAACGTCCAGCGGGGACGACATCGGACTGATCAACACGAGGAGTGGATCAGATGTCAGAACCCCTTGCGGGGAACCTCCGACGCTGGGGCCAGCACATGGGCGGCTTCCCGAGTGAAGTGGAGTGGAATGGAATGGCATGACCCCACCGGGATGTGGCGGCCCGGGTAAGGATCAGGGTGGATGATGGAGTGAAGAGCTTGGACCCCGTAGGGGCTTCCTACGTACCGTGCGTTAGCGCGGATCAAAGTCAGCGTAGTTCGGATATACAGTTTAACGTCATGTTGGACGTCGGCAAGCCGACTCACAAAGAGATCGAGGCCGCCGAGCGGAGGATTGAACCGAACCACCTCGCACAGAGGGGGATGGAACGGCCGGGTGGATCACAGTTTTACGTCATGTTGGACGTTGGCAAGCCGACTCATGAAGAGATCGAGGCTGCCTGGAGAAGGATTGAACCGAACCACCTCACACAGAGGGGGATGGAACGGCTGGGTGGATCATAGTTTTACGTCATGCTGGACGTTGGCAAGCCGACTCACGAAGAGATCGAGGCAGTGGGGAAGGATTGAACCGAACCACCTCGCACAGAGGGGGATGGAACGGCCGGGTAGATCACAGTTTTACGTCATGATGGACGTTGGCAAGCCGACTCACGAAGAGATCGAGGCAGTGGGGAAGCACAATGGAGATACACACGTGCAGTCCCCCACAGAGGTGGATTCATAGGTGAATCAACGCAAGTGTGAACCCGGGAGGGGTCCACGGATGGACGAACCGACGTAAATACGGCCGGGACGACCAGGTGGTGGGTTGAACCTCGGAGAGGCTTCCTACGTACCCTGTTTAGAAGACAGGGATCAAAGTCCACGTAGTTCGTTCTGTTTGCAACACTCTACCCCCGTGGGCGAAGGCCACTCCAATCCCGACATCCATGCAGAGACGAGCGGGTGGGGGCCACATCCAAACTGGGAGGACCCTGCGTGCGAGGCACGGGATCAGGTGATGCGGACGGTTTAACGTCTTGCCGGACGAAGTACAGTTTAACGTCATGTGTTGAGGACGAAGATGCTTGGCAGTTTAACGTCTTGCAGCGCAGACGATGGTGCGGTATAACGTCGTGCGGGACGTAATCGCCTGGCAGTTTAACGTCTTGCAGCGCGGACGTGGCACAGTTTAACATCATGTTGGACGTATGCTACCGCCTAATGGGTCTGTGTCACTTCGCGGAGGCCTAGAGGGCCGCACGGGAAGACAACGCACGTTGCGGGCACCCGGGATGAAGGTCATCGGGCGCCACGCAGGCGGGTACCCTCAGGGGGTCAAAGGGGGCGACCCTGGCGGCTTGCGCACAAAAGAGGAGCTTTGCGCGAAATACCGCGGGTCGGCGCGCAAAAGAGGAGCTTGGGCCAGAACTTTGCGCGCGGATGATAGAGATTGCGCGCACCGGGCTTCGGATAGCGCGCGGGGGCAACGGCTCATTCTTTAATCGAATGGCCACTTTGAAAATGGGGGGTGCGCGCAATCGGGTTGGATTGCGCGCACCCGGGGGCAATTGCGCGCAAGAGGCTTCTTTTGCGCGCGAATGCCTTTGGGTGAATATTTATTCAAAGGAAAGGAGCCAAAGGGATTGCGCGTGAAGGCGAACCCCAAGGCTTTCTTGCGCGAAAGAAAAGAGGTTACCTGAAGATCGGCATTGCGCGCGGAAGGGGTTGGATTGCGCGCACGAGAGACCTTTCGAATTCTGGCAACCTCCAAACCGTCGGGGGTCGCCTTATATTTATAGGCAACCCCGGGCGCGAAATCCAGTTTGCGGGCGCGGAATTCTCTTCGCGGGCGCGGAATCGGGCCCGGCGCGCAAGGGAGCCGCGCGGGCCACTGGCGCACAAAATTGCGCGCCGGCCCGGCGCATTGCGTGCATCCCGGGAGGTTTACGCGCGGCTCATCAACTTTGCGTGCGTGTCTCCAAAATTCCGCGCAAGGCCTCCGGGCCCTCCGAAACGTGCTTCCGACTCCAAATATGACCTCGCTTTCCGCATCCGGAGCTTTTGTTTGGGAACAACGGACTTTTCTGGCGTCTACAAAAGCCCCCCCTCGGAATATGATCGGCGAGAGGTCGCAACGATCGAGTTCCGAGGGAGACGCCGGAATGCCGAAGTCCTGGGTGGCACGGGACTGTGGCGCGCAAAAAGGGGCGCCGGGCGCGAAATTCGCCGGTGCGGTCGCGCAAAGCGCTTTCCGCGCGGCGCGGACTCCCGGCCTTGCCTATAAATAGGGGCCCTAGGTCCCCCGCACCGTACACTGGCCTTCCGCGCGATAAGCATTCGAGCTCTCGTGCGCGAAATTGCCTTTTCCGGCGCGGAATTCGCCCGCTCGTCGCGCAAACCTGTCCGGAATTCTGCCTGCTTTTGCGCGAACAACCAGGGTTTTACGCGACGGACTTCCTGATTGCGCGCCGTCCACTAGGATTGCGCGCCAACTCTCAAACTTCTCTACCAGCCCCGTCCGCTCCCGCACGCTTCATCCCTTTACCCGCACGACTCCCGAAGCTTCTGAGATGGCCGCGAATCAAGGAAATGAGGGGGATGCCGCCACTCGCAGAGCTGAGATGGCGACGAACGAGGAGGTATACGGAGCCAAGGAGATTGTTTCCAACAATCAATCCTTGTTCGACTTGCTGACGCCGGCCCAGAAGACATATCCACTGTCGGACAACCTGCCGCTCTGGAACTTCGGCATCCTATATGAGGTTCCGGTGCTAGGGTTCGAGGTTGATGCGCCACGGACCTGGGTGACTCGGGAGGACGAGCTTCCCCGCTATAACATCACCAACAATGGGCATCCTGCCAGGGAGACCAGACACTTGGATGTCTATGTCCTGAACCAGAGGACGCGAACCATCGTCGGAAGTGAGCCTACTGCGGAGAACTCTCCAGCCCTCTACTCGAGCATATATCGCCAGAGTGTCACCGACGACACCAAGGGCTGGCTGAAGGACTGGGAAATGCGATCTGGGGGCAATTTCACCAGTGAGTGGGCTTGGGCGTTCTGGGTACGCCACACTTGCGATCACTTCACGGAGGAGCTGCGGTACATCGGCCTGTTTGAGGCGGTGTGGACGTCGCAGTTCCACTTCTACCAGCACTCCGAGCTCGGGCCGGAGCTGTTCACCCGCTGGTCCCCGGATACCAACACCTTCCATCTTCACCATGGGGAGGTCGGCATCGGTCTCTGGGACATCCACTGCATCGGAGGTATCCCGCTGGAGGGTTACCAGTACGATGAGTTCCTGCCTCTGAAGAACACTTGGGAAGACAGGTCACGGACTCCCATTCTGACCTGGCATCTGCTTGACCTGGCTACGCAGCGGCTCGGGATCAAGGACTTCCAGAAGGACATAGCCTACAAGGAGTGGTTCGGCCAGTTCTTGGAGCATGACCCGGCGGTCAAGATGTCAGGCAGGGGGAAGCGGTGCCCGACCGCGGCTCAGAGGAGCTGGAACGGGTCGTACTGGCGGGTCCTGGAGACGGGCGACTACCGCTCATGGGGGTACCGCGTCATCGAGGCCCGGGACCCAAATGTCCGGTACGCGGCGTTCCTGGCCGCCTTTCTGAGTGGGTGGCTCCTGCCAGTGCGGGACGCGAGAATGGGCGTTCGCCCGACGACACTGGCGATGGCGGGCGCTATGGCCGCCAACAAAAGATACAACCTCGGGGTCCCAGTACTGACGAAGCTGTATGCCATCCTGGGACGCATCTCACGAGGGGGGTCGCCACGAAGGATCTGTGGGCCCTTCCAATTCTTCCACGGCTGGGTGGCTGCTCACCTTGGTGGGTACACGTTTCCGAACGCCATCATTCCTCCGGGCAACGGCCTGCGACCCTCCCTGCTGAACATTGTGGGGGTCGCTCCAATGACCCTAAGTGAAGAGGGCGTGAGGATTCGGATTGGCAATCATGCCAATTTCAACTTCAGACCGTTCCCCACTCCCGTTGGCCAAATGATCGACAACGGGCAGGGTCCGCTGGAGCAGCACGAGTACTTCCTGAACATGCGGGGCGGGGTGCTCGTGGCTCGGATCGACAGGAAGGTGATCTGCGAGCCCTACGTGCCAACCCGGTTCGCCAGGCAGTTCGGGTGCCTTCAACGGATGCCGGAGAGGGTATTCACTGCTGTCCGGGAGGAGACGAACCCTGGCGTCCTTCGCCAGATGTGGCTGATGTTTTTCGCCTTTGGCTCTGGCGACGTCATCACTCTCCCTCCTACCGAGATCGACGCAGGCTTGGCAACCGAGTACGCCGAACACTGGGCCATCGCGTAACCCGAGGGGCTTTTACGGAAGCCAGTTCGGCGGCTCGAGGTCACCCGTGTGGAGACCGGGCGTCAAGGAAGGAGGCGAGGTGCCGTTACACGGGGGAGAACGGAGGCGCGCCAAGCAGCGGAGCCGGCGCGAGCAGGGACTTCGGCGGCGGGCACATCGCAAGCTGCCGCTACGACCTCGGCGCCCAGAGAGGGGGCACGTGCGGTGGTCGAAGAGCGGCCCGGGAAGCAGGTAAGGCGTCTGCTCGAACCCTCCCACGATGAAGTCTTCTCGGCGCTGTGGTCGGCCTGGATGACCCTGCGGCAGTCATTGGGGACTGACGCCATCTGGCGAAAGATACTCAGAGAAGGAATCCATCTGCCAGAGGTCGGGCGCCTCCATATCGCCGACAGGGTGGACTTCAACCGGCAGTATGCGTATCTGACGGCCATGGACGAGTACGCGCGCCAACGTGGTCAGCGTGCGGAGCCATCCCTTCTGGTGAAGGTGATGCTCGGTCTAGAACCCGCTCCAGAACAGATGCCGCTGGCGGAAGATACCAGTAGCAACGACTCCGAGGAAGAGGAGGAGATGGGGGAGGATGAAGGCTCCGAGGGAAGATCCCATCAGGGGAGCCCACGGGAGAGCGGCGAGGTGGCCGGCTCTGACAATGTTGATGTCACTGAGCTCCTCGAGGTCCGCTTCTATCCCTACTCAACCAGCTTCATCCCTTCTCTTATGCAGCTTCTAACCCATTTCTCCATCTTTCTCAGGAGCACACAGATGTTGGTCAGGCGTCCTCAGCGGGAGTAGGAGAGGCTCCAGCAGGACAAGGCGGGGGCCAGGCACCCATTATCGAATTGACAAGCGCGGAAGGGTCCCCCGTTGCAACTGTTCCTGCGGCAGCCGGGGTAGCGGAAGATGACGCTCTGAACTTCCGTAAGTCTCCTTACTTTACTGCTGGTGCTTGCCGTTGACGATCCGTGACTAACCACGACATGCCTTGCGCAGTGATCTCAGGACTGGAGGCCCGTCGGGCTACCGAACCCGGGCCATCTACGAGTGGACCAGTGGCAGACATGTCGCCTGCTCCGGAACAGACTTCCCACACCGAGCCGGCCCCACCAACTGCTGATCAAGGGGCTACGGACGTCGGCGGTGCTGACATCGGAGAGAGGTCGGGGGCTGACGAGGGTGTCAACGCCGCTGGGGAGAGAGAAGAAGGTCGCCCAGATGTTGGGGAACCTATCCCCCATGAGGACATCCCAGGGGCGGACCCTGCAGCAAACCTGCTGGCTGCCTTCCCTGCCTACCGGCCTGCCGACCCCGAGGAGATGGATGACTCGGACGCGGAGGCGGTCGAGGAGAGCCAGATAGCGCGCCGAAGGGGGTGGAAGTGTATCCAACGCTTCCTCAAGCGAGACCCATCAGAGTGGCTGGGGCGCATGGGATCACTCCAAACCTGGCTGCGCTTCCTGTGTGCCGGGGGAGCTGATGCTCAACGCCTCCATCTGACGGTCCGTGATTTCATGGCCGAAAAGATGCGTGAGAGCCGCTGGAGTGCCGACGTCGCACAATGTCGGGACATGTCGGAGAGCACGCGGGCGCTCCTCGTGGCAGAGCAGGAAGTCCGGCGTCTCGAAGGGCAGGCGGCAGAGAAGGAGGCCTTCGTCGCAGCGTGTATTGAGCTTGTGGAGCAACTAGCAGCCCAGCTGGTTGACGCCCAGGTACAGCTGACTGAGGCGGGCCAACAGATGGTCACAATTCAAGTCGAGCGGGAGCATGCACAAGCCAGAATCGACGAACTGCGTGCTGCGACCGCCGACGAGGAGAGGGCATGCAGAGAGCGAGAAGCAGCTCTGGAGGCCGCCAGCCAAAGGGTAGCAGCGTTAGAAAGACTTATCCAGCACGCTAATCCCTAGGGGCTTTGTTTTTGCCACTCCCAGAACATTTGCCTCCGCTACTCAATATTTTGATCCATTTGTATGAATCACCATATTTATCTGCATATTTTGGTTTAACATGCTCGACCACAATTCATTGTCTTGCGGGAGCGTTAACCAAGCTTCAGGCATCCACAATTGGGCCTGGATTTCTAGAGAAAAGAGGGAGATCATTCCTAGGAAAGGAGACCTCAGACCTAATCAATGTATCATCCCCCCAACTTGTTCCAACACACGAGCGGGACAACGCTAGGGGCGTTGAGATTTTATCCGAACATAGGGAAATGAGAAAGGGTGAATCGCGCGTCCCGAATTCAGAAATCCACAACGGTTGGCCTTCCAGGAAATTCCCAAGACGGTAAGCGGACAATGGATCAATCGACCATACTACTGCGATAGACGGACCGAAGGTCATCATCCATATGGCAGGAGGCGGATCACATGTCATCATCAATGCCGCTTTGGGGGTTCCTTCAGGCACAAGGGTGGAAATCCAGATCAACAGGGCATGCGAAGCATGGGGCGAAGTGACGATTTGTTCGGATAGAATCCAACGCTCTCAAAATTGCGCCACCGTGGGGAAAGCGTATTAGGCGGATGCATTAATCTGGCCGTGAATCACCCCAATTCTCAAACAGAACCTCTTTGATGAGGAAACCGTCGCTTCCCATCATTGCGATGGGGCATCCCGAGCTGAATCGGGGAGAATATCACAACTGCACCACTCTACCCGAAGTCAGGCCAGACGGCCGGCGACGAGGAGGGGCGGGACTTAGCGATCCCTGAGGCTGGACCCGAGTCGAAATGCCCGGGCGTTCCTACGTACTCCATCAGGCTGGAGATCAAGCCATATGTAGTTCTGCGAGTGCAGTTTAACGTCATGCAGGACGTAGAATCCCATTTGGGGAGATCTTAGTTTAGGGTCGTAGAGCTCGGACCATAGGGGTAGATCTTAGTTTAAGGTCTTAGAGCTCGGACCATAGGGGTAGATCTTAGTTTAAGGTCTTAGAGCTCGGACCATAAGAACCTCAAAGTACGCCGCATTGTGGTCTTATCCCCTGGATATGCGAAGATGTACTGGGGGATAGTGTCAAGAGTGTCGAGATTTTTCCTGGTCAGAATGGGAGGTGGAAAATGTGATGTGAATCATGCGGCTATTCACTCAAGGACTGAGGGCACCGGCGTAACGATATGGGAGTACTGCCAACCGTGGCGGAAAAGCAGCATCAATATCGCACTGACCGTTGATGGAATGAGGCAACAAACGAGCATCGACCGCTCAATCGCAGGATTCATATCGATTTGCTGCCCGAGGCCATTGGGGGTACCAGCCCGAGTCGGTGGGAGAGCACTGAGGCATTGTGTCCAAACCGTTCACGGGGGCTCCACCCAGGGCGTAGGCGATGGGTCCGAATGAAAGGGAGCACGAAGCCTGAAAATGGAAGGAACCTGACCAAGCTAAACCTGACCCTCCTGGCAATAAACCAGAGTACTCTTGACACCAGTGGACCACTGCAAGGGGTCAAGGGACACGCCTTGAGGGTGGCCTGAAGGCAGCGGACTCCCCAGGGAAGGGGGGAATCTTTAAGAGGTGGGGGGATGGACCCGAAGTTTCAAACATCCGGGCGTTCCTATGTATCCCATGAGGATGGGAATCAAGCCACACGTAGTTCTTGAGGGGCAGTTCAACGTCATGCCGGACGATGAGAGAGAAAAAGGGGGGAGCAGATGGCCTCCCCAAACGTGGGGGGGGGGGGGCGTACAGCGTGACGAGCAAACCGACGTGAATGAGGGCATAGCTTCGCGCTCACACCATACGCTGCACACCCGGGGGCAACTGGGCCAAGGGCCCGAGGTGGGATGGAAATTCCCGAAGGATGGGGCTGGGCCTGAAACATGAATGTTCAGGCGGTCCTACGTATCCCATAAGGATGGGAATCAAGCCGCACGTAGTTCTTAAGAGGCAGTTTAACATCATGTAGGAAGAATGCTGAACAGTTTAACGTCTTGTAGCTCGGACGTAGTACAGTTTAACGTCGTGTTGGACAAATGCTAAACAGTTTAATGTCTTGTAGCTTGGACGAGGTACAGTTTAACGTCATGTTGGACGAAACACTTGGCAGTTTAACGTCTTGCAGCGCGGACGATATGCTAGGCAGTTTAACGTCATGCAGCTTGGACGTATGCAGTTTAACGTCGTGCAGGACGTAGTACACTCAGACGAAGTACTGCTTGAGGAACCTAGCGTTGGTGGGAGGAGTGACACGCTCACCATCCATAGTCTCTAGGGAGTACGCGCCATTGGGATAAACTTTGTGGACGACAAGAGGTCCCTCCCACTTGGGCTCCAACTTGGGTGGCTTCCTGCCGGGGATCATTGGCGCTCTTAGGGCTAGCACTAGGTCACCCTGCAGGAAGGAGCGGAGGCGAACCTTCTTATTGAAAGATCGAGCCATTCTGCTTTGATGCCTCTCCAAGTTGTGCAAGGCGCGAAGTCTATTCTCATCCAGTGCTTCCAACTCGACTAGACGGGCTTCAACAGCTCTGTCCGGCGCTTGCTGGTCGTAGACCGCAGTGCGCAAGGACGGTAACTGGATCTCGATGGGTAGGACGGCCTCAGCTCCATACACCAGGGAATAAGGGGTCATCTGGGTGGAATTGCGAGTCGTCGTCCGATAAGCCCAGAGGGCGTTGGGGAGCTTGTCCGGCCAACTCTTCTTGTTCTGACCGACCATTTTTTGCAGAATGTTAGAGAGGGTTTTGTTAAACGCCTCGATCTGTCCATTCGCCTGCGCATGGTAGTGAGATGTATGGTTCGAGCGAATGTTGTATTTGGCGTACAACTTCTTCAACTCGGCTGCTCGGAAATTGGCTCCGTTATCAGTGAGGATAGCGTGAGGCACTCCAAATCGATGAATGATGTTGGAGGTCACGAAGTCAGCGATCGAACAGGATTTGACCTCTCTGAGCGGAATCGCCTCTGCCCATTTGGAGAAGAAGTCTGTGGCGGTCAGAATGAACCGGCACTGGCGAGCCGTCGCCGGTGGGTAAGGTCCCACAACGTCCATCCCCAATACTGCAAAGGGCCAAGAATACCTGGTGGTATGGAGAGGCTCCGGCGGCCGATGCACAAAGTTCGCATGAACCTGGAACGCATGGCACCTCCTGGCATACTCGATGCAGTCATGGATCATAGAGGGCCAGAAGTATCCCAACCTCCGAATCTGGTGGGACAGCTTCGGCCCAGTCTGATGGGCGCCGCATGAACCAGCATGAACCTCTTTCATTACTCGCGGGATATCAACTCCCTGAATGCAACGGAGGAGAACACCATCAAATCCGCGTCTATAGAGGATCTGCTCCAGGCCGGGACTGCTCTGGAGGACAAACTGCGATGCGCGACGTCGAACTTGCTCGCGCTCGGCTCGATCCGGCGGGAGAATGCCATGTTGGAGGTACTCAACCAAAGGCGTCCTCCAATCAGGGGCTGGTTCGACTGCCATATCTGGGGTAATCGGGGCTCCGGGCGTAGGGGAAACCGCGGTGAGATTACTTACCGACGGGCCGCGATCTCCCTCCGGGATAACGGGAGCGATGAGCCTGCGGTGCGTCATGCGGACGGTCAGGTTATCCTGTTCAAGCTCTGCAACTGACGCAGCAAGGCTGGCCAATGCATCTGCTCGACCGTTCTGCAACTGGGGAATATGGACAATTTCTGGCCGAGAAGGGAACCGGGCCATCAGAAGGAGGGTGCACTCCAGTAATGGCACAAGTTCCGGCTTCCTGACCACATAGTCGCCATTGACCTGCTTAACAACCAGCTCAGAGTCCCCTTTCACACACAGATGGGGCACGTCGATCTCGAGAGCTAACTCGAGGCCGGTGATGAGGGCATGGTATTCCGCCTCATTGTTGGTACAGCCCTCTGACAACAGGAAAGATTACGGCAGTACGGCTTGCTCCGAGGTAATGAAGACGATACCCAAGCCCACTCTGTTAAGCTTAGGATTATCGAGTCTTCTACAGGTGGGGCTTCGGGAGGCACCGTCAAAGTGCATCTGCCAGCATGGACCGGCTCGATCGACCGAGAGGATGGCCTCATCAGGAAAGCCTAGATCCAGCGGCTGATCCGCGGAGGTTGGGTGAGCAGCCAGAAAGTCTGCCAATGCTTGCCCTTTGATGGCCTTCTGAGACACATACCTGATGTCGAACTACTGGAGAATCACAGCCCACCGCGCTAGACGGCCAGTCAACATAGGCCGGCTAAGGATATATTTCAACGGGTCTACCCGAGAAACCAACTGTATCTCATGGTGCTGCAAGTAGTGCCGTAATTTCTGTACGGCAAATACGAGCGCCAGGCAGCTCTTCTCGATGGGGGAATACCTAACTTCCGCATCGAGGAGCATGCGACTGAGGTAATAGAGGCTATTCTCTGTTCCCTCGTTGTTCTTCTAGGCGAGAAGGGCGCCAAGGAACCATTCGAGGGCGGTCACATAGAGGACCAGCGGCTTCCCGGATACAGGCGGCATCAGAACCGGAGGTTGCAGCAGGTACTGCTTGATTTCCTCGAAATCGGTCTGACACTCTATATCCCATACATAGGTGGCACCTTTCTTCATGAGCCGAGAAAAGGGCTTACACTTGCCGTCCAGATTCGCGATGAATCGGCGTATATAGGCTAAGTGGCCTTGGAACCCTTGCAGTTCCCGGATGTTACCTGGGGGAGGCATCTGGCTAATCGCCCTGATCTTCTCTGGGTCGATCTCAATACCCCGGTATCTTACCACAAATCCAAGGAACTTTCCGGAGGTTACCCCGAAGGCACACTTCAACGGGTTCATCTTCAGGCAGCGAGACCGGAGGAAGCCGAACACTTTCTCAAGATCTTTGAGATGGTCCTGACGCTGGCGCGATTTGACTACCAAGTCGTCGACGTAGCATTCCACCAGTGTGCCGAGGATTGGCTTGAATATGCGGTGCATCGCCCGTTGATAGGTGGCACCTGCATTCTTCAGGCCGAAAGGCATGACCCGGTAACAAAAGATACCATGGGGGGCCCTGAAGGCAGTGAACTCCTCATCCTCAGGGGACATCCGAATTTGGTTATATCTGGAGTATCCATCCATGAAGGAGAGGTCTTGGAACCCTGCTGTGGCGTCAATCAACAGTTCTGTCACTGGAAGGGGAAAATCATCCTTCGGACAGTGGCGGTTGAGATCGCGGAAGTCGATGCAGACTCTGATCTGCCCGTTCTTCTTCCTGACCGGCACAATGTTGGCCAGCCATTTGGGGTACTGGACTTCCCTCACGAAGTTGGATTTGATAAGCTTGTCAACTTCGGCCTCAACCATGGCACCATGGAATGGGTGCATCTTCCTGGGAGGCTGCTTGAACCCGCAATGGTTCGCCGGGAGACCAAGGCAGTGGACGGCTACCTGAGGATCTAGCCCCGGCATCTCGTCATAGCCCCAAGCGAACACATCACGGTGCTGCCTGAGAAAGTCCACGTACTGCTGCCGCTCCTCAGAGGGCATGGCGGCACTGACCAATGTGGGTCTCGGATCTGCTTCGGTTCCAAGGTTCACTTGTACTAACTCATCGACCGTGGCTGAGACGCCCTCCTCAAAGGCTGGGGGTGCATCTTCCACGTCCTCTCCACTCGGGGAGGGATCGTCCACGGGAGAGACTGCGTTGGGAACTGCATTGGGGCTACCAGATCCTACTGGGCCGCTGGTACTGGCACGGGCGGTCGCGGTCATCTCATCAGGAGACTCACAGGCCGTCGAGACCATGGCTACGTCCAACCGTTGAATCGGGAGGACGTAAGCGTCATCCAAGCTTGCCCAGGGATCACTTGCAACAGCGACAGGCTCGACCTCACCTGCCAGGATCTGGTTATCCTTGCTCTTGTAATAGTCCGCGTCCAGATAACGGGCTTCACATGAGGCAAAAGGAGAGGCATCTCCCTGAAGCACGCCCACTCGACCATTAAGGGAGTATTTGAGGCATTGGTGGTATGATGAGGGAACCGCCGCATGAAGGTGGAGCCAGGGCCTGCCCATCAATGCGTTGTACGCATTGTCTTGAGAGACTACCATGAATTCGGTGTTGGCAACCAAGTCACCGAACTGGGTCTTCAAACGTATCTTGCCGACCGGGGTTTGCTCGGTGCGGTCGTACCCCTGGTTCCGGAGGTCGGAGGGAATCAAGTCATCCTCAGACAACCCCAATCTCCGGAGCGTCCGAGTTGGAATCAGGTTAATCCCGGACCCCGTGTCGACAAGACAGCGCCGAACATCAAGGCCATTGAACTGGCCGGTAACATACAGCGGACGAATGTGCCCCTGTATAGGAGGGTCTTCATCCCTACCAGAAAACGAGATAACTGCCTGACATTCGGCGTCCTCAATCGTTTCGGCGTGAAAGGCCTCTACAGCCGCAACCTCTGTCTCAAACTGGAGGGGGCTCTTCAGGGCTTCAGCGAGTGCCTCGCACATCTCAGATGACATGCGCAGAGCCTCAAGGATGGAGATTCTCGCTGGGATGTCGGCCAAGTGCTTCAGGACATCATACTTTTTGGCCAAGCGCGAGCCCCTGGTTGCAGGAGGTTGCTCTGCGGTTGGAAGCATGACGGGCCTTGCCGGTTGGGCCGGCGGCTGACTGGTGCTTGGCGCATCTCGCTGTTCATTGGTTGAAGCCCGGGAAATGGTCACCGTACTGGGGTCAGGAGGCCGGGATGGACTCGTGGCAGGGCGGAGCTGATTGCGACGCGGCTGAGGCGGTTCTGCCTGATCCCATACCACAAACAGTGGCGGAGGCGAATCCGTCATCCCCGGATGGGGGGGCTGCGCACGCTGAGCTCGGTTTTGAGCCTGCTGCCTGGTCTCAGTGGCATGCACGGCCTGGCTGGAGGTACCAACTGCTGTGCCCCGGCGACTCCTGTTGTTGCGGCTCCTCCGACGGTGGCGACGACCGGGGACACTAGGGAGGTCCACCTGGTGTTCTTCAACGTCGGGAACCGAAAAGGGATTTACCAGCTCGACGGTATTAACCGAAGCGTACCCAGTGCTGTCATCGGACGAATCATTCACCACTGGGCGGATCCGAGGAGGGATCCCTATCTCCAGGGGCATGAAATCGCCGAGAGTGCGGGATAGTGGCGGAACTGGCGGGGCGCGCTCTTCCTTCTTGTGCCGCCGTCGTTTGCTCTTCTTGGAAGAGGCAGGCTGGGAAGACGATGCCGAAGCAGCACCCGCAGATTCTGGGGGCTCAGGCTGATTCAAGCGCGCATGGATGATTCCATGGGCGCGAATGATCGTCTTGCGGGCCATCCAGTTTTTGTACTTCTGGGATCCGCGGTCGGAGACCAGCTGCCATTCGTCCTCGTTGCCGCTATCGTCATCTGATCCCACGAACACGCCCGCCACTTGTGCCGGAGCTAGGCCCAACCTGATTACATTGTTGTTAATCTGGTCTTGGAGCCAATCCTTAAACACATAGCACCGCTGGATGGTGTGCCCCAGGGCCCGATGGTAGGGGCAGTAGCGGGGGTTATCCATGAGATGTGCCTCCTCCGGCCTCCAACACTCAGGCAGTCGCACAATCCTCTGCTCCAGGGCGCTCCGGAAATAACCGGGGACCTGATCCTCGTGAAATGAGTAGGTCAGGTAACATGGGACCCTGGGAGCGTGGTCTTGACGAGGGGCTGGAGGGGCCTGCCGAGGAGGTGGACCCGGATTATCTCGCCTGGGTTGTGGCGGTACATTACGCGGAGGGGCCGACCGGTTCTGACGCTGCCGCTGCTGGGCCGGGAACTGAGCCCGTGGAGGCGGATTCCTGTGAAGCTGTGGAGCTGGTCTCACCGGCAGCAGCTCCAACGGCCTGGGAGCCTCTATCTGGGCGACAGCAGCAGGCTCAGCCCTCCTGGCTCTCCTCGCCGGAATCATAGGAGGCAGCGGGTGTGCCTGGCTGGCCTGTTGCAGGGATTCCTCAAGACGTTGAGCTTTGTCTGAGAAGTCCCTGAACCCTCCGGGGTAATTCTGAGTGATCAAGGAAGGGACCAGCTCGGTCTTGACGTTCCCGACGCACATTGTCAGCAACTGCTCCTGAGTCAATGGCATGTCAAGGGAATACGTGAGACCCTTCCAGCGGGCGACGAAGTCCGCGACTCGCTCATCAGGCCTCTGCTTGCACTTGAAGAGGTCTGCGATACTCGTCTTCCGGGTCGTGGAACTGAACTGGTAGAGGAATTGTCTATGAAGGTCCTCCCAGCTAGTTATCGACCCGACGGGGAGCTGGCTGTACCAGACAAATGCTGGCCCTTCCAGTGTCTGGACAAAGCAGCGATGCTTAGCGGCCTCTTGCTGCGCCGGAGTCCCCAGCATAGGCCCGCACCTCGAGTTGAAATGGGCCAAATGCTGTGGCGGATCTCCAGTCTCGTTGAAGGGGGAAAAAGTGGGATTCCCGAATCCCGGAGGCGCCGGCATGTCATCCACCCATGCTGGGTATGGCTTGCCGTCCGGTGGGATTGCCACTTGCCGAGTCTCCAAGGCTTCCAAGCGGGCGATGAGTGCCGCCATCGGATCGTCCGGACATGGGTTCCAGTCCTGGCGAGGATCTCTAACCATGAGCACATTGCATGGCCCTTCAATCGGGTCGTCGAACTCGGCAGCTCGTGGGATGGCGGGCGGAGCGGCCCTTGGGGCAGCGGGAGGAATCCGAGCGGGGTCTCTCAGGTAGTCACGCCGCTCGGGAGGATGTGGTGAAACATACCGCGCCCTCTTGCCATAGGCGATGGCCTCTCTCCTATCGGCGAACACTGCATAATCACGGTTGCCCGGGAGAGCCTCATCGAGGGGTGGTTGTTCCTGTCCCTGCTGTCCTGGCCTAGGATCACCGTAGTCAGGCCGCTGCTCTGCAGCGCGCTCGGTGAGGAGCTGGTCAACCAGCTTCTTCTGCTCGACGAGCTGTTGACGTAGCATAGCCTTCTCGGGATCCTCATCCGCCCTCTGCGTGGAGGCAGATGGGTCGGCGGGCTTTATAGCCTCGTCGTGCTCTTTACCTTTACTGACGTTTCGGCTCAACGTCAGTGCTTTGGTGGGTGCGGGGAGACCCAGGAGGCTCCTATGGTGACGAGTAACTCTCGCCGATGGATCCAACAACGGCTTGTCTTCGGGGGGAGAGCCCCCGTCGAGAAGTTCCAAACCGTTCCCCTCCCCCGACAGGTCAGCCATATTGACTGTTTCCGTCCCTGGGGATGTACCCTCAGGGCCACCCAGTCAATCGGGCTGTCGGAGAATCGCACTGAAGCGTAGGGCAGCGTACTGCCCCCATCCACGGATATACACGTGGGGAGTGGCTTCCACGATAACCTTGCGGAGTACTTGAAAACACTCAACGCATCGTTGTTGGAGGGCCTCGTGGTGCCCAAATGACCCGGGGTGCCGAACCGCGGGGAGCGTGGCCAGGTCAATTGACAGAACTGCTCACCAATATCCTTCAGGTGCACTTGACTCCCGGGATATGGCATTTGTAGGCGGCGAAGACGGGAGTGAGTCTCCCGGAGAGTTCGGCGGAAGCATTCGAACTCATCCGGGGTGAGCGATTCGGGTGCATCAAAGTTTGGTCCTGCGACTGGCCAAAACTTCTCAGGGAAGTGGCCCTCTGCAAGGACGGTCCAGAAACTCCACGACTCAAACTCGGGACCCAGGTCTCCTTGGTCCTCTTCAACGACTGGGAATGGACGGGGAACCGGCAGTGGTGCCGAGGCGGGCCGCCGGGCCGACGGGCTGGCCGGCGGTGAATACGGCGAGCAGGCCGATTGGCCTCCATATCCCGGGCCGCCCTCTGAGGGTGGCGGTGCCCTGGCTACCACATCACGATAGGACGGGCCGGCGAGTGAACATCCTGCCGTAGCGTCGGTGCTCGCCGAGGGTGCACTAGATCGTGGTTCGACCGTCGGTCCCCAGAAAAGGTCTCCGGCTTCTCCGATCGAGGCAGAAGGCGCTTCCAGAGGGGCCGGTACCAACCGAAAGCTTGATCCTTGGGGGTCTACCAGGCCCTCGCTACTCCGGATATACCTTCGGAGAGAAGCGGGGATCATATCGATCTCGCTCTCGGGAAGTACGAGGCTGACGTGCCGCATTCCTACCCCTGCCCCTGACTGGCGGGATTGGGGGAAGGGCTCTGTCACCGAATCATACTCCGCCTCTGAATCAGAGAAGCGAACCGGTCGGATCTCTGTCCGGAATTCCGCAACATTCTTCCCTCAGCGTCGACGCCTTGCCTTCCTGCCCCTGGGTGGTTCTTCGGGGCATGGCTGATCTCTGTCCTGGCGTCCTCCGGCCGCACTGGTGCTGGGGCCAAGAGGACTAGAAACCAAGGTGCGAGGGGCACCGGGACAGATATCAAAGGGGACGCGGGGAGAGATGATTCCGGGCAGGCCTCCGGGCCGAGATCGGAAGGCGGGGTGACCCATGCCTCTTGGATCGGCCACACGGAGTAGACCCTGTTGGTGAATAGAGCTACCGCGAGGTGGTCCGCGGTGGCTATTGTCTGTACCAGCAACCGGGAGAGTCAACCCAACCTGCCTTTGGGGAGGTCGGGGCCTCGATCCGGGTCGGGCATAGAAGTGCCCCTGCTCAGGATGCGCAGGGGCCTGGAAACTGGAGCCAGCAGTGGCTTGAGCCAACGCGGCCGCTATTGCTAGGGCCCCAAGGTGGGCATCCTCTTCCGCTCGCGCCCGACGTTGGCGTCGGGACAGACGAGTCGGGATGAGCGGCGCGGGCAGGTGGAGGGCCCGTTCTTCGACTTGAGAGGCCTGGCGGCGATGTCGCCGTGGCCTGACAGGAGCCCTCATCGCGGATCCCTGGGGAGAATCCCGGATAGGGCGGTCCTGGGCATCTTCCACCACATCCGCGTAGGGGAAGGAGTTGTCGGAGCGCTCCGGGGACAAACTCCCAAAGCGGTTGGACGTCGAGGTAGGCAGCGGTGCCTCCCTGCGCGGCCCTCGGGGGCGGCGTTGGTGGCGAGGTGCAGCTCCCTCGAGGTCTAGGCAAGCCATGTCCCTGGTGGGGATGACTCCCTCTTCCTCATATCTCCGCACCAAGTTGTTGATAACCCTTCTTTGGATGACCTTCGAGGGGGAGAGAGGGCGTGGTTGCCCCGCAGCTGCGGCTGCTGGCACGGCTGTGGAACGGGCGGGACCACGCGGAGTAGCCGTGTCGGTGTTTCCCCTACCCCTGCGCCAGTGGGCGGGTGGCGATCGGGCACTGGATTGGGCGACCTGATTTCTGAAAGCAGGGAGAAGAACCCATTAACACTGACAGGAAAAGGAATCGACGACCAACCATTAGTGCCACGACGCCTTCCGTGGGGGGGACCCAGGCCCTCGACGTCGCGAGACGGAGTGCCCGAGTTCCCTTCCTCAGCCCCTGGCGGGTAAAACTGAATGCTCGGTCGAGCAGCATGCTGGTCTTCCAACACCTATGAAATCCATCAGTCTTCGTATTGAGGAGAAGAGATTCACGTCGGGTTCACCATTTTTCTGTTTCGGTGCGGATGTGCGTCGGGTTACGCTGTTCCGCCAGGACGCGTTCGCACGTGCACCCGTCGACCCGAGGGGATGGGCGCGCGGCTTGTGGTCCCGCAGTCCCGCTTTCCAAGGGCGGGCGGCATTCGTCCCTTATTCAGGGGCGTCTGCTCCTTGATCGAAACCGGGATGATGGGATGTCGGCTCCTCCTTCCGTGGACGTCTCCTCGGAACTCGTCGCCTAATCCGGGTCTCCCTCATAGATTTAAGAATGTTCGTGAATCTCATTCCCAGCGCCATGTCTCCATGGACACCGGTTAATTATGCTGCTTCCGCCCGGACGCTCCAAGGAGTCTGGTCGGGGCAGCAACCTGCGGTGAGGAGACCGGGTGGCTCTGGGTGTCGGGGGCGTGTCTTAACACTGCGCCTCTGCATGTCTGCCTTCCATCCCTAATAGGGCTCCGTGAAGGCGTGATGGCCTGAGGCATCCCGCACTGGGTGCGGGGAACTGTGTTACCTGAGGTTTTCCTCAGCTTCCCATGTTTAACACGGGGTATGCCGCGAGTTTAACGTCCAGCGGGGACGACATCGGACTGATCAACACGAGGAGTGGATCAGATTTCAGAACCCCTTGCGGGGAACCTCCGACGCTGGGGCCAGCACATGGGCGGCTTCCCGAGTGAAGTGGAGTGGAATGGAATGGCATGACCCCACCGGGATGTGGCGGCCCGGGTAAGGATCAGGGTGGATGATGGAGTGAAGAGCTTGGACCCCGTAGGGGCTTCCTATGTACCGTGCGTTAGCGCGGATCAAAGTCAGCGTAGTTCGGATATACATTTTAACGTCATGTTGGACGTCGGAAAGCCGACTCACAAAGAGATCGAGGTCGCCGAGCGGAGGATTGAACCGAACCACCTCGCACAGAGGGGGATGGAACGGCCGGGTGGATCACAGTTTTCCGTCATGCTGGACGTTGGCAAGTCGACTCATGAAGAGATCGAGGCTGCCTGGAGAAGGATTGAACCGAACCACCTCGCAAAGAGGGGGATGGAGCGGCCGGGTGGATCGCAGTTTTATGTCATGCTGGACGTTGGCAAGCCGACTCACGAAGAGATCGAGGCAGTGGGGAAGGATTGAACCGAACCAACTCGCACAGAGGGGGATGGAACGGCCGGGTAGATCACAGTTTTACATCATGCTGGACGTTGGCAAGCTGACTCACGAAGAGATCGAGGCAGTGGGGAAGCACAATGGAGATACACACGTGCAGTCCCCCACAGAGGCGGATTCATAGGTGAATCAATGCAAGTGTGAACCCGGGAGGGGTCCACTGATGGACGAACCGACGTAAATACGGCCGGGACGACCAGGTGGTGGGATTGAACCTCGGAGAGGCTTCCTACGTACCCTGTTTAGAAGACAGGGATCAAAGTCCACGTAGTTCGTTCAGTTTGCAACACTCTACCCCCGTGGGCGAAGGCCACTCCAATCCCGACATCCCTACAGAGACGAGCGGGTGGGGGCCACATCCAAACCGGGAGGACCCTGCGTGCGAGGCACGGGATCAGGTGATGCGGACGGTTTAACGTCTTGCCGGACGAAGTACATTTTAACGTCGTGTGTTGAGGACGAAGATGCTTGGCAGTTTAACGTCTTGCAGCGCGGACGATGGTGCGGTTTAACGTCGTGCGGGATGTAATCGCCTGGCAGTTTAACGTCTTGCAGCGCGGACGTGGCACAGTTTAACGTCATGTTGGACGTATGCTGCCACCTAATGGGTCCGTGTCACTTTGCGCAGGCCTAGAGGGCCGCACGGGAAGACAACGCACGTTGCGGGCACCCGGGATGAAGGTCATCGGGCACCACGCAGGCGGGTACCCTCAGGGGGTCAAAGGGGGCGACCCTGGCGGCTTGCGCACAAAAGAGGAGCTTTGCGCGCAATACCGCGGGTCGGCGCGCAAAAGAGGAGCTTGGGCCAGAACTTTGCGCGCAGATGATAGAGATTGCGTGCACCGGGCTTCGGATAGCGTGCGGGGGCAACGACTCATTCTTTAATCGAATGGCCACTTTGAAAATGGGGGGTGCGCGCAATCGGGTTGGATTGCGCGCACCCGGGGGCAATTGCGCGCAAGAGGCTTCTTTTGCGCGCAAATGCCTTTGGGTGAATATTTATTCAAAGGAAAGGAGCCAAAGGGATTGCGCGCGAAGGCGAACCCCAAGGCTTTCTTGCGCGAAAGAAAAGAGGTTACCTGAAGATCGGCATTGCGCGCGGAAGGGGCTGGATTGCGCGCACGAGAGACCTTTCGAATTCTGGCAACCTCCAAACCGTCGGGGGTCGCCTTATATTTATAGGCAACCCCGGGCGCGGAATCCAGTTCGCGGGCGCGGAATTCTCTTCGCGGGCGCGGAATCGGGCCCGGCGCGCAAGGGAGCCGCGCGGGCCACTGGCGCGCAAAATTGCGCGCCGGCCCGGCGCATTGCGCGCATCCCGGGAGGTTTGCGCGCAGCTCATCAACTTTGCACGCGTGTCTCCAAAATTCCGCGCAAGGCCTCCGGGCCCCCCGAAACGTGCTTCCGACTCCAAATATGACCTCGTTTTCTGCATCCGGAGCTTTTGTTTGGGAACAACGGACTTTTCCGGCGTCTACAGTATGTTCATGACACGATATGTGCATTTCCTTCGACATGTTGTGTCTTATCATGGAGTATTTGTTGATGTATCAAAGGTTCAAGTGGTATATTCATCAGAATTACAGCGAAATTTGAAGGAGGTTCATAGTTTTCTTGGCATGGAAGGCTATTATCGGATGTTCGTACCTGACATCTCTCGAGTTTTAGATCTTTTGACATCGTTGACCATTAAAGACCAGGCCTTCGTATTGAGTGGGAAATGTCTAGAACCATTCAGCAATCTAATTTAAAGGTTTGTTAGCACACTAGGGCTCAGGTTTCAAGGTGAAGGGGTGTTGTGTGAGGAATTTTGTGATGCTTATGGACTTTTCATGGGGTATGTGTTGAGGCAGAAGTGGTGGTGATATCTTATTTTTCTCGTCAGTTACTTCGTCATGAGCATAACAATGCTACCCATGACATTGATCCTACTGAGGTAGTGTTCACGTTGAAGTTGTGGCGGCAATATCACATTTGATAGCACTTTGTAGTATTTACGGATCACAATAACATGAGGCATGTTGATACCCACCGGGTCATGATCATAGGACAATGAAGGAGGGTAGAGTTTCTTCTAGACTAAAACATTATGATCTAAAACACTAAAGGTAATGGGAACATTGTGGCTAATCTCTTGAACAAGAAGTCATTGAGGGAATCTATTTAAGAATCTGTAGATTCTTGGAAGGCAATAGAGGAGTTGGATTTCCAACCTCAGGATGCATGGGTAGATGGTGGTAAAGGTTTTCTGTTCTAGATGATAGTAAAGTCCTCTTGATTTTGGAAGCTGGAGAAGTCTCAGTGGATAGACATAAAGAGTGATGTGATGCATGATTAAGTTAACCAAGACAATTCTCCAGATGGGTGGTTCGAGGATGGTCAGAATCAGCTGATTTTTTGGAGAGATGTTCTTTGTCCAAGAGGCAATGTGTGGGGGTGTTCTCTGTGAGTTCCATAACTCACTCATAGAGGTACACCCTGGTAGTTATTATGATTTACTAGGTATTGAAAGGTTAGTTTTGGTGGCCATGTATGAAACCTGTAGTAGCAGAGTTCGTGGCCATGTGACTGGTGTGTCTGCAGGTGAAGGTCAAACATTATGTCCAAGGAGGATGGATACATCCCATATATGTCCTCGAGTAGAAGTTGGATGACAGATCGATCGATTTCGTCATAGGATTCCAAGGGTTCAAGGAGGCTGTGATTTTATATGTGTAGTGGTAGACTTGCTAACAAAATCCTCTCACTTATTGGCGATCAAGGTGTAAAGTGTAGTGGATAGAATATCACGAATATACATGGATGAGGTGGTATGGTTTCATAGAGTTCTGTGGTCCATTGTCTCTGATAGGTATGTACCATTTACCGAATGAGTCTGGCGAGGATTTCAGCATGCTTTTGGCACCAAACTGTGTCTTTGAATTGCTTTCCACCCCTAGAAAGATGGGCATATAGAGCACACCATCAAGACCTTAATGGATATTCTGCGTGCTTGGGTTATACACTTCATGGGATCATGGGAATGAAATTTTCCAATTGTAGAGTTGTCCTACAATAATATTTATCACTCTACTATTGGCATGGATCCATTTGAGGCCTTGTATAGGAGGTCATGTTGTTTTCCCATGTGATGGATTGAATATGGAGGGGAAGGTGTTCTTAGACCAGAGGTAGTGCATAGCACAACATTGAAGGTTCAACTTGTGATTGAGAATATAAAGGCATACGAGGACCGGCCTAAATCATATGGAAATCATAGGATGATACATTTGGAGTTCGAGGATGGAGACCATATGTTCTTGAAAAATATCCCTCAATGTGGGCATTGATGTTTCGGTAAGGGGATAAATCTATATCCTAGGTTCATCGAGCCTTTTGATGTGCTGGGGGTGAGTCAGTGAGGTGGCATACTAGCTAGTGTTCCACCTCAATTAGATATGATCAATTATGTTTTCCACATCTCACAGCTTCATCGATGTCTACATGAGGACTCCCATGTCATTGACTGGGGTGAGTTGGATATAGTGTACCACACTACATTATTTTAGTGACTAGTGATGGTTGTGGATCTAAAGGAGAAACTACTTCATGGAAAAACAATCCCATTGGTTCATGGGATGTGGAGTTATAGAGGCCCTGAGGATATTACTTGGGAATGAGAAGCACAAATATGCACCTAGAAACCTGAGATGTTTTGAGTTACATTCCCAAGCCTTGTTCAAGTTTTCTTTCCAATGTAGTGGTCTAACTTGTTAACTATGAAATGTGTTGTTTTCATATTTCACTAAATGTGTGTGAAGATTCCTGACTATAGAGAAGGATATGACATGATCACAAATCAAGATGCATTAATGTGGATGTAATTGAACCTATGTGCCAGTGTCAGCTCCACAAAAAGCGTATTGTATCATGACATTGGGAAGTGACTCCCTAATCCATGGTACTTGGCGGCATAAACATATATGTTGTGTGATCGGTCAGTGGAATGGTGTTCCTAGATGTATAACGTGGTTTGGTTGTGGGAGGTATCTTTTGAGGCGTTTGTTTGGACCCCACCCCATGTATTGGGTTTAGATTTGATTCTCAGGGACCCGAATAGATTCAGAGGTATCTGATGTAATGTCCCAATCCCTCTTGGTCAATTAATTTTCCAATTTTCCTAAGTTTCGGATGAATTGAACCCATTAAGACTGGATCTGAGGGGCCTTGTTTGAGTGGAAGGATATCACCATGATGTCACCCATCTGTGAGACACCAATCACTTTGTCACCCTAGACACTGAAGGGTTCCAGGGTTTACAACACCACTTTTTTCAAATAACACCATTTTTATGTCATTTAACATTTTTTTAAAGTGTTTCAAAGTTGTTTTAGATCCATAAAAAATGTTTTATATCCTCTAGGAGTAGGGTGACCAACAACATACCCATTTTTTCATTAAATAAAATCCATTAAAAATTTGTTGTTCTAGACACCCCTCCAATGAGAATTATTAAATAATAATTAATCCCATCGTTGGTAACCATCCATCCGTATGGTGAAACCACGATCCTCCATTACTATTTTTCATGATTTTTTTCCATAACTCGTAACTATAGGACCTAGACTTTTTATTGCGCATGAATATCTTTATTTCATTTTCATGGTGGGTTCCATTCTTTTCATGGTGTTTTTGGTTTCCTCTTTCTCTAGGATATTAGTGCGCCATTGTCTAGGACTTTCTTGATCATTCATAGAGTACAGGGATTCCCTCACCTTCATGTCGTGCATCCCTGTTGATGGCATGACAAGAAAAACAACGTTTGTTAGTCATCCAAGAAGGGTTCTTCCTTTATCATTCCTCACTGGGTATCTTGTCGGGTGGGTATGAAATTTTTTCTTGTGAGGAAGGATGAAAGAAAACATTGTTGAAGATAAAAATGGATTTAAGGAATAATGGTGTGTGTTTGATAATGTTGTTATACACTTTTATCATTTCATACATGTTGTGATTTTAATGGGTTTTTGTCCACTGAGAATCATGGCCGTTTGTGGTCCTTTCTTGAGCACTAATGATCCTCTATTTTTCTAGAAATTTTTGTAATAGAATGGAAGAAACATGGAAACTGGTAAATCTTGTAAACATAGTTGATTACATGGATTCCCAGTTAATAATAATCCTTATGTGATCACCCCGGTTAACAAAAATATAAAGAAATACATGAATGGCATATTCAAATTTTGAGACTCCATTGCTTTGTTCTATGGATGTTTACAATTGATGTTATTGAGGTGACATTGATGGATATGGGAACCCCTATTTCTGTATTTGTGGGTTTTTAGACCTATGTCCATGAGGGGCCATATGTTGGGTCTTGGTTTGATTCATGTACTTTAAGGGATCTCAGAGATACCTTTTTTTTGTTACTTAACAAGAGAACAAGGTGTTAATGTCTAAATAGTCGTTTGGTTGTCTATCATTCCTTGAATTATGGACATGAGTTTTAGCTTCCCAATAGTGAAGAATTATTTAAATGTAATCACTTGAATAGAAAACAAAAATAGGGTTTAAGTGGATTTGAATTCCATGAATTTTTTATGAAATAGTTGTGGCAGTGGTGCTTATCATGAATGAATAGTAATGAGAGTGTTTGTATATGGGTTGGTTTTAAAACCTTAGCTTGAGAAGATATCCTTTAAACTTATATGAATAATTATGTTTTTATGTTTGTTTTTCCCGCCCCACCCACGTTGAGCACTTCGTGTGGTGCACCCCCATTTCATGGGGCGTGGTGTTTTTTCAAACACTACTATTAGGGGATGGTTAATAGTTCCTTTTCTTCTCCCTTTCCTAAGTAGCCCAAGTCTCTTTGGGAAGGTTTGGAAGGCATGAGGTTCATTATAGAAAAAGATATTTTGGGCATGGTATGTGCGGTGATTTTCCAAGGTGTGTGCATGCAGGTTGTTTCCAAAGTAACATTGGGATGAGGCCCAAGTGTCTTCAGTATTGAAAGTAGTTGTTCAGGCCCAAGTGCCTTCGACTGTGGTGGTATTGGTTGTGACACAGTCATTTGAAGTCAGGATGTGTGGTTTTTGTAGCCCAAGTGTGTGCGGGTAGGTAATCGAAGTGGCACTATAGTGAGAATGGTGCGGAAGGTCTGACATGGAGGATGTATTCAACAACTAGAGGGAAAGTTGTTTGGGTTACGCAAAAGATGATGTGTTATTGTTATCTATTTACATTACATGCATTATTTGGGGAGTGTGACTTGGTGAGATTTGGTTGGATAGTGTCCTTTCAAGGTGCTTTTGATATCTCATATTCTCATAAGGCATTTTCATGCCAACACACATAAGCACGAGATGATTTTGTATTCCCTATTGAGAAAACATGTATGCTCACCCTATGTATATAATTCTACATTCAGGTTTTTAAGAGGACTTCAATGATCTTGTGGGACCGTTCTAGTTCAAACCATTGGACACATGTAGTAGATGTTGCTATTTTCATTTCATTTTTACTTTCCATTGTGTTTTCTTGTACTTTTTTAGCATTTTCTTTTGGAACATGAATATGGGAATGATTTGTTTTCTTCATTTCTTTTACTTCAAGTTTTGGTATTGATTAGTGATGTACTATCTTATCTTCCGATCCTACTAAATATAAATGGTAATTCATTCCATTTTGTCTGTGATACTATACCCTTGGTGGTAGTCTCCCTTCTGAAACCTATTGAAGGTGGGTTTTGAGGGAAATTATATCTCCTTCAACATGTGGAAGGAAGGGTCTAGCAATCTGATGTCCCTTCCCTCATCATGGTGAATGAGGGTTGTGACAACTATTTTGAGTAGTTGTAAATTCTTACATTCTTTTACCATCTTTAAATATTCTATGGAATATGAGTTCAGTAAGGATGTGAGTTGCACTAGATTATGGGCTCCATTGTGGATCGTCACAGATAATACAAAAATATTATATATATTATAAAAACACAAGCTATTTTATTGAAAATAAAATAACATCTATACAATAGTGTCACATATTATAAATCAGATATCACCATTGGGTCTGGGATATGTGTTTTACCATAGATGTGACATTACATTTGTGTCTATCATGTCTTTAGTTACATTTTATGTGAGGGTAATTACTTAAAATATTTTTAGTAGTATAGTATATTAATTTATTGTATAATTCAAATTTTTTCCTAAAATATACATCAACGATCACCATTGGGTGTGAGATTAGAGGTTTACACTATAAACTATATAAAATTTCTGAGTTTTGAGTGTTTATTAACATTTCATGTGTGGTTTATACATTTAATAAATTTATTATAATTAATTATAAAAATTAATATATCCTTTAAACTATGTATTTTATGATAAATTAGATATCACCATTGGGCATAAGAAGTAGAGTTTATCCAGGATGTTATATAAAATTTTATTTTATAATATATATTAGTAATATTTAATAATTTCTAATATAGTTTTTTACAAATTTTAAAAAAATATTCGTAGTTTTATCATATTTACAAATTTTTTATAAAACATTATATTTAACATATATATTTACTATCGGTTAATAAAATTTATTAACTCATTATTAGTTATTATAAATTATGTAATGATTATTTTTATTGTAATTTCTTATTAATTTATTAACATTTTTTAGTTTAATTTATGTTTTTTGAATTTTTTATAAATTATTATTCTGATTTTATAATTATTATTATGAGTAATAATTTATTAACAATAATGACTTAGTAATAATTAAATATTAAAAATTATTTATATTCTAATCACATTTTTAATAAATAATAATTTATTATGATTTTTTAATAAGTTTTATAATTGTTGTATTTTCCATTATGTATTTCAAAAATTATCCTGACTATTATAAAATGTGTTTTTAATTATTATTACATATTTTATAATTTTTTATGTATTTTAGAATACTAATATATATTGTTTTTAATATAAAAAATATTTTAAATAATGTTTAGTTTAATTTAGTTCTTTAAATAAATGTTATTATCATTATTATGAAATACTTATTTATATTTTTTAATAAATTATATATATATATAACACATAATTTATGAAACCTATTTACATTAAATTTATTTTTACCCATTTTTTACACCAATAAACATATCAGATCTATATATATAAATAATCAAACATACATATTAAATATTTATTAATAATTTTCACTAACTATTATGAAATTATATTAAATAATATATAGAATAGTATTAATTTTTGAAATTATTATTTGTTTGTTAGTTATTATGTATATCTATATCATGATTTTATAATTAATATATCAACATAAATTGAATAAAAACTCTTTAATAAACATGTCAACATATCAAATCATTATAAATAAATAAATATATATATATATTATAAATATTCAGTTATTGATATATATATAAGAATATATATACATATATATAATCCTTACATCATTTTTATAATTAAAATATATATATATATATAGAATTTCACAAAATGTTTATATATATATAAAGAAATATACAACTTATAATCATATATAGAGATATATATATTAGCATTTATTTCAATTTATATATACATATATGCAAATATATAAGAACACACACATATATATATATATGAACTTATATATTTATTTAAGAACATATAAATATTATGTTGAATATATATAACAAAAAAATCTTAATTTTTATAATATATATATAAATAGGAAAAACCATACTCATTTTTTAAAATTTTAATATTCAATAATTTGTGTGTGTATGTGTTTATATATCACGATTTCATATATTAATATAAATAAATTAAATAAATTATGACACATTAAATCATATGTACATATTAAATCTATATAAGAATGTATATATATATGTATGCGTGTGTATATATATAAAAAATAGTGCGTGTTTTTTGAAGTACACACAAATATATATATATATTAAAAAACATATATGTTTATATATAACCATATATGTTTTTTAAATATATATATAAATATTCACAAGATCATATATATAATAGCACATATTAGTAAAAAAATTAAAAAATTGAGAAAAAACTGCAAATCGATTTAAAATTATAGATCATATATGACAAACATATCAAACAAGATTTATAGATACGTAAATCAGGGATGAAAAATAGATAAATAAATAAATTTCCATATCAAGCATTAAACATTTTTTAAAAATAAAATAATGAAGAAACTTTTGTACCAATCCTAAATACAGGATCATGTATCATAAATATATAAATTATCAATCTTATGGATTTCCAAAATGAAAAGTGAAATAAAATGAATAAAACCCAAAAAATGAAGACAAGAGGAATCAATACCATAGGGAGGAAATCCCAGATATGTTAAACAACAATGAAAACTAAATTATATGAAATTCGAATGACGGTATTGGGTTAGGATGTTTTTTTCCTTTTGGTAGAGGGGGATTGAATTTATGGGGAGGTGCGGCGGTGTAGTGGTGCATCACACTGATGTGGTGGTTCATCATGGAGGTGGGGAGGACTGGTGGAGTAGCCCAGAGGAGGACTAGTAGAACTATGTAGGAGAGGGAGATGATGATGAAGAGTAGATAATGAAAAACTATGGCCTATATTGGTCAAATTGATGTCTTGTTTGCGACAGACAATTTGAAATAGAATTAATATAGTGATAAATAATCATTAGGTCAATATTTTTTGCAATATTATTTATATTCAGTCCCAAGTACTTTTGACAATATAAAAATATTCAATGGATTGATACTTCCATTAAAATGTATATACCACCAATGAGTTTGGCATAGGGCGGAGTGAAATCATGCCAAATCTATTTGTGACACACACTTATTTCGTCGCAAATAGTCCACTTTCAGATACTATTTCTAAAAGGTTATTTCTCCACATGAAATGGAATCTCATAATTAATAGATTATACATTTTTTGTTGAGTCTATATAGTGGAACATGCATCCTTTTTTATTATTCTAGTAATTGGATGAGGTTCGTTTGGAAGATTAGAGGAATTGAAAAATAAATCCTAGAAATTTTTGTGTTTTTCTCAAAAGTTTTCTTCACTATATCTATTAATATAATATATTTTTTTGGAATAAATATTATAATATAATAAGAAATAGTAATATAATGGTTTTCTGGAATGAAATTTTTGTTTGAATCCTTCTTAAGGCCAGAATATGTTGTTTCAATTCCTGTTATAATAAGTCCTTATTGAATTTAATTTTGATTCCATACATATATTGTATATTATGCCATTTTTATTATAATTTTTGAAATGGTTGGATGGTCCTTGTATGTTTTTTTGTGAAAAAAATTAATTATGAATACCCTTATGAACCATGTTGTTAATATTATATTTCAAAAATTCAGTAAATAGTGAATTTTTTTGAAACAATTATTAGAAGTAATATGGTGTCCATATGTGTTAATATCAAATTTTGTGATTTCTATTCACAATTTATCATGATTTTGTGTTATGAAAATATATCAAAACAAGAATTTTGATATTTAAACTATTAAATTTTAATATAATAATTGTCCCTATTATTTATACATTATTGAAATTTGGAACACGTGTAAATATTTACATGATATTTATTTTTAGAAATATTTCAGTTATCGATTAGTAATATAACTATTTTTTGTAATCATGTGTCAGGCTAGATATTAAAATGAAATTTGTTTATAAATTTTGGAGATTTATATCGATGATTTATGGATTCCTTTTTCGGGATTGAATGATATGATGTATTAAACATATTACATTATTAATTAATGTAAATTTTTGTATGAAATATCATTCCATGAATCTAAATAATGTTTTTTTTGTTAGGGGAATAATGCATATTATTGAAAAAATATGTGTAGTCAATAAAGAATATAGTGTTTATGAAACTAGAGTATGTTTAATGATTAGTATTATATCTTAAAATATGTAATTAGAATATTCGTAACCTTATTAATGTATGTAAAAATGTTCTCCTATGTGAAAATGTTATTGATGAACGTTTATTTTGAGCTTGATAAAGAATGAAAAATATTAAACCAAAATTTTAGTATTTATTATATTGTTATAAAACATGTTTTATAACTGTTGTGTTGGCATGCAAATAATTTGGTTTGTTGGATACCTCTCTTATCTTATTCGTTTTGGGGATTATGGGACCCATGAAGTGACTTAATGATTAAGATTAATATTTATTAACAGTTATAATCACCTATATGATTTTAATGAAGCATCCCCGCATGGAATATTTGTATAATGTGAGAATACCCTTTCTGAATGATCAATATAAGTAATGTAATAACTTTAACATGAAATTATGGGAGGTAGATTTTTTTGGGTTTAGTTATTATTGTTTTTTTTTCACTGAATGATTGTTGATTGTTTTGTAGTGAACGTGGTGACTGAATATATTATAGTATTTGTGGGGAAATTATGTGATGATTGGTTTGAATGGGATGTGATATTTGAGGTTGTATAATGGTTTTGTTGTACAGTGGTGGTGATGTGTGGTAAATGAGACTCATGGTCGTTTTAGTATGATTGATGAGGGTGTATTTTAGTGTTATTGTAATGATGGAATTACCCTCCACATAAATATTTTAATAAAAATAAGCAATAATAAGATATTTTTTATAAAAAACACATTAAATAGATAGGGATTGGATTTCCTCGTAAACATAAATTATTATACATATATCGATGAAAGTGTTTAAAAGTTATCATATTGTTTTTTTGGTTGTGATAGATCATAAATTTGTTGCATGTGTTATTGGATTAGACATATTAAGATAGGGAAACCCATTCCCACATAAATATGATTTATATTATAACACATTTTTAAACCGTGTGGGAAAGGTAGTGTCACCCAAATTGGATAATATCCAAGGGAAGTTGATGTTTTACATAAATTATATTGCTTCTATAATCATATTATATATTTATATATGATCTTTTATTGGATTTGAAGTTCTATGTAAAAATTTTGGGTGTATGAAATAAACATATGAAAAAATTTAATGCTTAATCACTAGTTTTTTTCATGAGTGTTTTTAAGGTAAAAAATTTGTTAACAATCATATTAAATTTTACAATTTGGTATGGTGGACTATTCCAAAATCACATGTTTTTTACAACACATTTAATGTCTTGTGTTAATATATATGATTTTAAATTTATTTTTATTGATATTAACAAAATTAATAGGAAGATGGAGATATGTTAGTTGAACAAATTGATATATATGAAAGAATGTATTAATTACATATTTGTATGTTTTTTTGGAATCATGTTAAATATATATGGTTAGATATGAAATGAGTACTATTTTGGTTTTAATAAAATCATAAAGGATATTTTATTAGAAACAAAATTAATTTATAAATGAAAAATAGAGTTTATATACTAGATAATGGGAATATTGTGAATTAATATAGTTAATATTCTTCTATGTACTGTTTCTTAAATGGTAATGAATTTTTTTGAAAATCATTTACATCGTGTACGCATTCCTAGTGAAATTTGTTTCTTAAATATGAAAAAACAATTTGTTTTCATGTTTTCATTTAATTAAAATAAAAAATTATAATTTGTTTAATGTATTTTAATACAAAATATTTTGTTAAATATCTTGTTACGGGAACTATTAATAAGGGTTTTCATTTAAAATTGATTTCATTAAAGCATGTGACTTAATGGTGATGTTTTTATCTACACAATTTTTATTTAACATGTTTCTACATCGACTGTTATGTATATAATATCTATGAAAATAACTATTATGTATGCATGGTAATATAGTTTTTTTGTGAGACATTAAGAATTATATCTTTTAAATTTTATGAATTTATATTTTCAATAATAATATATGAGAGAAAAACATGTGTATAATTTCATATTATGTCCTCGATTTGTAATATTTTTGAAATTAATTATATGATGGTTCATACAAAACAAATATTTTGAAATTATAAATGGGACAAGAGGATATGTATAGTGAGTATCATACTTTAAAGTGTTTCCATGTATTTAAAATTTTTTCAAAATTTTTAATACTTATTAATTTTGTTATGAATTTTTTATAAACATTTATGGTTGTTTTTTCTATAAAATTTCATATAAATACTTGTGATCTAAGAAGTTTATTTTTTGGAAATAATCGGTCATTGATTGACATTTTTAATTTTTTTGTATCTTGATAGTAATTTATTCTTATTTTAGAGGTATCTTCAAGGGTGTGTGGCTGGATTATGGTTATTGGGGTTTACTTAGGATGTGTTCTTTGTGAGGAGTAATGTGGGTGGTTTGTTCATGAACAAAACTCTTCATTTTATATTTTTTTCTTTAAATTATATATGAAGTTTATTTGTATATGATTTAATGACTAAGGCATTACATTACATTAAATTGTAGGAATTCATGTGGTGGAAAAGTCTGGGGTAGTCTATATGAGGTAAATAGTATTAGAAAGATTGAAATTGGAAAAGCACAATAGGAGGAGCCTTATGGGGTGGAGCCTTATGATAAACTGTAGTGGCTTATGACTATTATATGAAATGATTTTCTATAGTGTATCGATCACATATGATGATTTTTTAGACACATTCATTTTTGACTGAGCTACACCATGATGCATTAGATGTGGTGTAACCAATTATCAGTAGTTCATAAATATAGTATGTATACCCTTAGGGAGGCATGTATTTATAGAAATTAGATGTTAGTGGTCGTATCAAAATTGGCACATTTGTTCCTTATGGTCGAGGATGTGGCGTAGCCTCTATTTGAAAAAAGGATATTATAGTGTGGTCATTTTCAATATGTTATAATCCATTTTATCATTTAAAATTCATACTTCCTGAAAATAAACATGTACTTTAGAGGATATTTTACAAACATGACTCCAATGTGGAGGAGTAAGCTTTAACATGGTCTACTCTTTTTTTCAATAATTCATTTATATGGATCCAAGGATTCATTGTGGTCATGAATTTTGTATACCACCTATAAATTAAAAAATCTCATCTATCCAGATAAATATCTCATCCCTTATCTCATTTTTGGGAGACCAACTTTATTCATAAGAATTATTTTCATCATCTAATAAGTTGATTTCAACACTCTTCTTAGAAAACATACAAATGGTTGTTTTTGGTTAGTCCCCTCTTTTTTTCCTAGTTTAATGCTATTGTTTTTCAAGGAAATGTTTCTATTAAGGTAAATCAATAATTATATTATTATTTTTCTGTATGGGAATAATGGGTTTGTTGTGCTATAGGATTGTGATGGTGTTCTCCATTGATGTGGTGTCCAGTGGTGGCCTCCTACTTGTTCCAAATTCTATAGAATATTAGAAATCCACTTACGATGGAGGTTATTCTAGGTTTATATTATTTTTATCATGTGGGATGGATTTTTATCATTTTTACCATTAATAAGGTATAATATCCATGGAAAAAATAATTAATGAGTTAAATTTAAATATAATATGTTTGGTATTAATTAAATGATTTTATAGATTTTGTTATTATTTTTATATTGAAGTTATACGTGCCTAATGGCTCACTAAAAAAATTGATTTTACTATCTTTTTTTTATGAATGGATATTTGTTTTGGAACCAATATTTGATTTTTTACATGAATACCATTAAATTGAATCAACTAATAACTTATATTAAATAAAATAATTGGTTTCACATTGAATATTTGACTTCTGTAAATATTCCCTTGAAACAATGATGTGAATTGATGAAAATCCCATATTTTTTAATCTAAAAATTAATGTGTTAATGTTATTAAATTTTGGTTTTTTTATTTGATATATTTTTCTATGAAATGTGATAATGTTTTTGTGATGCTAGTTATTTCATATGTTTCTGATGTGTTGTCGTGTGGCTATGATGATGGATGGGGTTGATGAGATATATTTTGTGGATATTGTGACAAAGAGGTGGATGTTGCCAAAAAAGAGTGGTGAATGAAGTATTCGAAGAATGATGTGATTTTTATGTGATTTGTTTTAACGTGATAATTTCCAAAGTAGTTAATGTTTTTAATTCTATCATTTAAATTGTAATAGTATTTTTTAACACATAATGAATGAATTATAATTAGATGTGTTGTTATATCTTGTTGATGCATATATATGAAATAGTATACTAGGATCATTACATTGGTCAGTGATTTTTAATATGAAAAATGCATTAAAATGATAATTAATATGAAAAGCATCTTGTGGATCGTTGTGTATTTTTGTCCATTTACTGTTAGAAAAATGATGGAGATCATTTTGAGGATTGGATGTGATGTTATGAGTTGGTCAGTACATTATTGTGACCCAAATATTGGGGATTTTGTGTTTATATCATTATGTACCATTTAAATTGGTATTTTTATATGTACTCCATCAGAGATGAAAATAGTTTTTTTAGACCAATATATTTGTGGAGATATTTTCCAAAATATATTAGTAGTGAGGATTGATGGTTGGATACACCAACTGTCTCACTCTCTCTTCTAAAAATTTTTTACATGCCCTAACAATTATAAATTGAAGTGAAATTTTAATTATGATTGTGCTTCATGAGATTAATTATGATAGGGGTCATTATTACAAGATATGTGGCATGAGATTAATGTCATTCATGTTCTTGATATGATAATATTATAGTCATAATAGTGGCCTTGATCTGATGGCATATGTTCCTTAGAGTGAGATATGGTGTAATTTGATGACCAATTTAATCCAATGATCATGGAATTTTGTGAATGTTTCAGTGTTCTTGGGGTGGGTTACTAAATAGAAGTTATTGGAGCACCATAAGATATGATATTGCTGTGATAGAGTGAAAACCTAGTGGGGAATTTGTTCAGGTACACCATTTGTTTTTATTCTTATTATTGAATTGTTAAAATTGGATTCAATTTTTTAGTGAGTGTGCCTTTGTGAGGATGTGATTCGTTAGATAACAAAAATGTTGTTTTTTCTATTATATTCTCATGGATTCTTTTTTATCAACAATTTTTACATTTTAATAGGACACTTTTTTATGACCGTACAGATTAAAAAATTATTCTTACCTAATATATATACAATTAGAATAAATTTTCATAGAGGATTTTTTTAAATATGATTGAAATTTATAGATTTGTATTTCATGATGTTGATCTATCTCTATCTTAGCTTTTTTGGAATTCATTTTGTTAACTAAATCTCTATGTGATTACATTAGACATGAATTGTGGGATGATATAGGTTTCTTTTTGATATTATGAAATGAATTTTATTTAAATTAATTTATCATATCTTATGTTCCATTTATTAAATCAGTTAATGACACCAATTTGTCTTATTTTCATATCCTCAGTAGTAGTCAGCAACCTAGAACCTAGTGGAGTTTGGACTCAGGGGAAATTATTTATTTTCCATCATTTTTAACCTTGTTGGGATACCTATGGAGCTTATATGCCATGAAACCTTTGACATTTGATAATTTATTTTGCAACTATATACATGGTGCTGACAACTTTGGTAATATTAGGAAGCCGATGACATTGAAATCCCTTATATGAGGTCATGGATAGTACAAAAATTGTTGGATGAGTTATATTATAGGAATTTAAAATTATGATTAACATCAATCCATTTTTTCTATATTAATGAATAAATTTTATTACTCAATATCATGATAAATAAATTTATATTACTACATAAATCATTTTAAAATTACAGGAATTCACATCAAATGCTCACAAACTATATGTTATTTTGGAAACCCTGACTTCGTTTTTTCATATGAATATTGATGGAATGATCAAGTTATTTTCGTAAAATATGAAGAAGAAAGGAATGAGTTATGTAAGCTGATATAGATGCGTTAATATAATTGATTAAATGGTCAATGCAACAATAAAAAAATTTGTGTTATATTTCTTTTTAATTAAATTTCATTTGTTTAATAAAATTCTTATAACATGACAAATATATTTATATGAAATTTAGTATTCTATTAAAATAAAAATATTTAAATATGGTTGTTATAACCGAGAATTTAAAATTAACTGTATGAATAATAATTATAAAATTATAAAAATTATTGATAATGTATTTACATAATTATAATTAATAGTTTAATCCAAAACAAAAAAGTAATCATTTTTATTAAATATACATTTCTCTTTAAGAATTCATTTTTCTAAAAATTGGTCCCATTAAATTTTTAAAATGAATTTTTAATTAATTTCAAAAACTTCAAAAAATAATTTCTTAAAAAATGATATTATTTTTTGAATCAACATATGAAATTTTTTTTATGGATAAATTTGGAAAATTTTCAAAGGTTGTGAATTTTATTTGAATGGTAGAAACATCGATTTCTCTATTAATATCACTTTTAAGACATAATTTTTATTCATGCATGAATGAATATAATATAAAACATTTTTCACAAATAATAATATGTTTATGTATCTATATTATGTATTTGAAAATATTATTTTGACTTTGTTATCCCAACAATGTATTTTCTAACATGAGTTATATTATATTCAAATGATGAACTAATTTTTTGGATATTTGGATTTAATTGTTGAGCTGGAAGGTTCTAATTTGTATTTTTGGACAAAAATGACTAAACGAAATATTAATTTTTTTTACAGAAATCCATAAATATTCAAGGAAACCACATTTTTACTACTATTCAATTTAGAAACATGTCTACTCTAAAAATCACGTAATTTCCTAAATTCTTTTTTTGATAAATTTTTCATTTATATATTAAAATTAATTTCCATAAGATATATAACTTTAATTTAATAAAATAGATATTAAATATGAAATTATTATTTGTTAAAAAATAATATTTCACTATTTATTTTTGGTCAAACTATTTAGTTATCACGATAAAAAGAAATGTTGTCACATTTAAGGTTAAATTGAGGCTAATGTTGTTTATATAATAGATAAGGATTAAATTATTTTGAAAATATTCCTACATGTGACTGAATGATTTTTTTTCTTATCTTTCAAATTTTATGATTTAATATTTTGAGTCATTGTGAAAAATGGAATGATTATGACATATATTAACTAATCATTTATGTAATTCCTTTTTTTCACTTTCCTTCCCATATAATGTAATTCCACCTTTCCACTATTCAGGAGACATCATGACCCTTATTTCATTGATAGTAAATTCACTAATATAGTACATGATTCTATATCCCTGTTATATATATTTTATTACATCAAAAATAACATCATTTAAATGCTTAAACTATAATACAAATGTTTTCTCTCAATGAATATGTATAAGTGTTTACCTATTAGTTTTATATTATTAATTCATTTTCATAAAAAAGATATATAATCCATTAAAAACTAATTTAATAATTATATTTTATTTAAAAAAATTTTATAATTATTATGGATCAACTATTATCCTCCTCTATTTCTTCCTATGATTAAATAAAACATCACACATGTAAACGTGTGGGTTACCACATCCACGAACTGATGCATTTCATTTCTTATCATCACATGAACATTAGGAATGTAATGATTAATGTAGTGAATATGTATCATATTTATGATATTATTATATTTATTTAAAAGAAACTTATATATTTGTTTCATTTATTCGTCCATTTAAATGTGGAATATCTACACGTTCATAAATAAGAAATATTGTCTCTACGAAATGAGGTAATTTAATTGTTTTTCTTCCAATTTAAATTAATATATTTAAAATTATCTACAAATATGACATATGCCAGTAATTAAATCATTAAATTAATATATATTATTGAATAATATTCAACAAAAAATCATTAGTAACGCTGAACTAGAACATTCATTATAAATGAAGTCGTTTTCACCTAAAATATTTATTTTCGAAAATAATTCATAATAAAATTATTATAAGATGTAATGTATAGATAATAAATGTGTTGATATATATGATTATAGTTATATAAAACATTATTAACAAATATATATTTTTTATAAAATTGGATTTAACACATGCAATGAATAATATCATGAGTTAAATGAATTATGTTTCAATATCATTTATATCATGGTTTTCTATGATTAAATTTTTATTGGGGAAAATTATACAATAAATATTTGATATAAAACATTAATTCTATTATCCTATATCAATTCATAGATTCTTAAAATAATTATCCCATTAATAACATTTTTAAATAAAATGACATGATATTGTTTAAAAAAATTCATTATTATTTTAAATTTTGTAGAGAATATTTTTATTTCATGTGAATATTATAATTATAATTTATCCAATAATGTTATAACTATTCTAAATTTATTAAATAAGTTAATTTTTACACATATATAACTATATTTAAAAACATAATATAGAATAACCTTTTCATTTTTTGAATGAGGTCCTTTTTACAAAAGGTCTAAAGAAAATCATAATCTTAACATATGCCTCACAATTGATTTTCACACATTCTTGAATACATATTTATTTGAAGAATCCGGAACAATTTTCAAAATTTTTTCAATGATAACTGATTCTATAATAATTTATAATTTTGTATATTTTAAATAAATTATTAAAAAATAAAATTACATTTTTCCTAAATAAATATTATTGTGATTTTTTCAATACATTTTTCATATATGGTAGCATTACGTGTTATTATATTTTGTTTATTTGGGATATAATTCCATGATACCATAAATATTAATTATGTTGACTGTTTATCATTATAATTATGATATGTTTAAAAAAACTCATTTAATATCTATATTATAGGCTATTCTGATATGGTGAACATTTTATTATCCTCTGGAAAACATATGAATGGATTATTACAATGTGTGGGTGGATAAAAATTATTTATCCCTCCATTTAATTGATGAATGATGATGATTCCATGAACTCATAAGATATGAGAGTAAAAAAACTCATAATTGATGAAGGAGTTATGAAAATATTAATAAATGATGTATGAAATAAACTGATAAGAAATGATGAAAATAACTATATATAAGTTACCCCTAATAGTATTTTTTAATTAGAATGTTTAGTAAATACAATAATAAATGTATTATTAAAATGTAATTATTATTATTGTACATTGGATTTATCTACACAATCCCAATTTATAATTAAAATTCTTATTGTATGATATCATGTACTCAGATTGATTTATGATGATTCCCCAATCATATAATTATTGACTTTTGAATTGATATTGTTATAATGCATGAATCATGATTTTTTTTGATGAAATATTTTGTATGAACATTGTATATAATATTTCTAATATCATACCCTTATACTTATATTATACTTTTATATGATAACTAATTTATATCTCCCATTTTTAATCATACTGATCTTTTGAGAATAACAATTAATATTCTAATTTTTTTCCATGTTATGACTGATTTATTTAAGATATGTATGTACAAAAATACAATATGATACATGTTTGTTGAATGATATATAAAATATTATATATCTAGATTCCAAATACATTATTCCTCTATAGTCCTTAATCAGGTATTTTTTGTAGTCATTTTATATACTCATCTATAAATATTTAATTATTATGTACATTTTTAATCTGTCTCTATAGTAACAACCCCAAATATAGTAACCTAGAGTATGTGTCTAATATATGATACTGACATAGATTCAAGGATATAATATTGAGGTACTTAACTCTTTTTTATTTTTTTAGAACCAAATACATTCATGATAAGAATTTTATAGTAGGAATAGAATATAAAACACATCAAAAGAAAACACATGGAAATCGTGAATATTTATTCATGGATTATGTCTCCATATCATAGTTAATGTGTAAAAAATTTGGGTGAGATCCAATGAATTATTATGGTTTTTTAAAATTAATATCAATGATTTAATCTGATGGATAATAATAATTTTTTATCAAAATGATGCACAAATATAGTATAATATTTTGGAATGTATCCACAAATAACTAATTAATTTATCCAACTGATTCATCTCATAAGACTATATATTCATAGGGGGCTATGTATAACTATTTTCCATCCATCACTTCATGTCTACCACGTCACTCATACATCAGATGATCATTAAAAATCAATTACATTTAAAACAATATCTATATTGTGTACAAAAGTTTTGTTTATCAATATTTATCCATTAAATAATATCACTATATATATAAATTATATATGGTTTAATGAATAGTCATATCTATGAGACAAAGAGAAATAATATATAAGGAAAATAAATGGATAATGGAAAATGAGCATTAGAATGTGATAATTTAAAAACAATTTTTTTTTTTCAAAATATATATTATATATTATGAATAATTAAGGGTTGTTTTAATTGGTTGATAGAAATACCATTAAAATAATATAAAATCATTATTGACTAAAACATCTTTTTATATTGAAACTAATGTTCTTTAGAAACAATATGTTTCCCAAATATTTTGAAATATTTTTTTTTTCAAAAATAACATTATAAACAAGTAATAGATTACACAATATCATTAATATAAAATAGAACAATAATTTATTATCATTATATATCTTTTATGAATCATTCCATTCGAACATTTACAATAAAATTACCTCATTCCTAAAAAAGAATGAAGCTTCTATTTTAAAAATTATTAAAAGTGTAAATCATGCGAAAAAAATGTAATTTTAAAATACATTGTAGAATAGTAAAACATGTTTTAAAATATTTTAATGAAAATATTGGATAGAAAAAATAATATCACCAACCAAAAGATGAGTAATATTTTTTTTCTTTTAAACAATTATTTTCCAAATTCATGTATCAACGAGCGAAAAATCAAGAAGTAAATATAGAAACTCCAGAAAAAACTAATTCTGAAATATTATATTAATCATAATGAATTAATATATATTTATCTTAGTGACCTCAACATGGAATTATATACACCATCTAAATAAATGTTCATAATACCAAATATGTCACAAATTAGTGGAATGATGACATCCATTTCCTCATTATTAACATTTTTTTTATTTAACCTCTTGTATAATGGATTGAAACATGTTATTGATTTATAATATATTAATATTAATATTAATAATACCATATATTAACCACATATTACATATTTATTCTTGTTCAGTAATACTAATTCATTATTAATATTGTTTTATGTTTTTACTCTTTTATTTTCTAATTCATGTTTTTTATTGGGAATTATGATTTTTTTGGGAAATATTTTCATCATATATAGAATAATATAATCTAATAAATTTATTTTTTAAACATTAAAAATAATTTTTAATCATTTTTGAATCATGTACATGGTAAATAAATCACACATCATCATAGAGAGAGTAGATACTACACACACATTGATGGTGATTTAATTTACCTAATGGTAAAATGGGAATTTAGTAGAAGATTTATTAAATTAATATAATTAATATTATGCACTTATCCTCATATATATATATATATTCCATTTTTTAGTAATTATGACATTGGGGATGGAAAATAAATGGCATCAGATCCTGTGGTGGTAGACCACCGTACTCATGAGTGATGGTTATTATCCATATCTGATGGAGAAGAATATGTAAAAATATTAATATGTTATCAGTAGAAAATAAATTTATTTGTTAATAATATTTTTATTATATATTTATTTACAATACATAATTTATGTTGCTAAAATTATATTTAAAATTATAGATAATTGTTATGATGATTACCTTTTCATTGATATACCAAATTTGTAGCTTCACATAATGGATTTAGGGTTAATTTCATGAGAAGAAAATATGATTAGGAACATGGATAATGATATTTTACATAATTTTTTAATGGTATTTTCAATCTAGAAGGATCAAATTTTTGAAAACAAGAATGGTAAGAGAATTCATTTTATATGTAGGGGTGAGGACACACATAAAAGTTTTAAAAATAAAAAAATATATTAATTTATTACTCAATAAAATTTCATCCAACAAGGAAGATTTATTAATAATACAATATATAGGTTCTAATATTTTAAAAAATATAAATTTATGAATTCATTTTAGAATATATAAATTTTGTTTATCCCATTTTAAATCATGTTTATCCATAACTGTGGTGAATTTTTTTTTATTGGTTTTACTATTAATAATTGCCAAAAATAAATGTAACATCAAAAAAATTAAATTATGTTTCAAAATATCAAATAAATTTTATTAATTTAATGCACACAAGTTATAAAAAATATTCATAATTTAATCCTGAAAAACATGAATAAAAAGTTTCTTGCAAAAATAATTTTTATGTTAAAAAAAGTTTAAAAAATAAATTAATCAAAAAAACACATTCAAAATTTTATTATTGGATTATTAATAATATCATTAAATAAAATTTTTTGAATAAATTTTTTAATAAAAATGTATCATTGTAAATTCCTGGAAATAAATGGAAATTTTTAACAAATATCTTAAATTTAGACTACTCCAGATAAAAAAAGACATTTAATAAACACACAAAAACAAAAAAGTTTGAGAATTTTTATACAACAAAATGAAAAATAAATTTCATCATATATAATAAATTTTCAAATGGTTCAAACAATTAATTAAACCACATTCTTTAAAATTTATAATAATTTTTTTTTGAATAATGAATATAAAATTGATTTAGCAATAATTGAGTTTATTTATCCTATAATTTAAATAATAATTTTTATTAAATATTTACATAATCTGATAGTTAATAATATGGTAATTCTTAGTCATACAATATAATTTATAGTATACAATATAATATTCACATTTAAATTATATTATATCATGGTTGGTTTAAGATCAATGTTGCGTGCATTATACAATAACGAATGTAATTTTCTTTTAATCTAATGGTTTCTTATAGTCTTCCCTAATATAAAAATTTTATCCTTAAAATCTTCCTAAATATTATCTTTTATTTTAATTATGGTTGTTGTTCTTCATAATAGCCTCCCATTCCGATATTTCATCCTCAATTTCCTGATTTCTAAAAAGTACCATTACAAGCCGAATCGTCTGATTCACCATCAGTTAATCTCTAGTGTCAATAATATTAATATGATCTACCAATATTTTTAGATATGGTTCCAATTAAATTTCATTATAGGTGACTAAATTCATTTTTTGTCTTGTACACTATTAACAATGAGATAACGAACACAACATGAAATTTAGAGAATTTTAGTGGCATTTCCAAATAGTAGGCCCCTAATCCAATTGTTTTCATATTTTAAAATATTTTAATATTGGTTGAACTCTAATTTTACAACTTAATAAACCATTATAATATCATTCCTTGAATAAAATTTCAATAAAACATTTACTTCTACATGAAATTTTAAATATTTCTTTTGGTTATTAGAATAACTCTTGAACATACATCAAGATTATTAAATTAGAGTTGGATAGCCATTACCTTTTTCATAGTCTTCTCAATAGATTCTTATCCATAAATATTACATTCAATATCTTCATCCCAGAAATAAGTAGAGTATCATAAAATTCCACACCTTCTTCCATTTTAATAATTCAATTAATGATAATATTACAGGAAAACTCTATCAAATTTCAATATTGATCCCACAATCCATAAAAATCTAGTGATTTGGGACATAATGTGTTTCAAATATTTGAGTATTAATTTTGATCATTATTTAGTTTTTATATGGTTGGTGGTGGTCAAATTAATCTTGGTCTGAATAATTTTTCAAAATCATGACATAAAATAGGCATCAAAATAATACAAAATTGATATGGATTCAGCATGATACCTTAAAACATAATTTATAAATAATATTTCTAGGATCTCTAAAGGAAATACATTTCATATAAAAATGATGTGTCAAACTGTACTATGTTTTTTGAAAATAACCTAAATTCTTTCATTCTTTCAATGATTCATTTAGTAATCCATTGAAAAATTAAATAGTAATGTCTTCCCATTTCTATATAAGAATAAGTATAGGATACATGATTCATCTAGAATGTTTTCTCTCCACTCTCACTTATTGAAAAAACATGTATCATAACACATAGTTATAAATATCCCACACCATATTATCCAACCAAATATGTTCTTTCAAATCCCACTACATCTTAAATATATGGTGGGGAATATAGAAATTAAACCATTGAGTATCATAAAATAATTACAATTCTATCTCACCTAGAGATGAAAAAAAATACTCCATCCAAATTTTAAAATTTTATTTTCATATTTTTCTAATTCCATATTTCCATCATTCATGGATTTGATTTTTTTTTCTAAATGATTGCACTATCTGGTAGATAATTATTATAAATTTGAAAATAAATATGAATCATCTGTCATTTGATAAATGATTCATGTTTCCCATTCCTTAATAATTCCCTGTCACGACCCCCTTCCATCAAAGATTCCCCTCCTGAGCTAGCAATGGTGAAAGGGAGATAATGACCCTCAAGTCCCGCCTCCAGTAGGCCCCGGGGTGGCGACTAGCACCAAGGGTATGAGTTTCTCACAAGTATGGGAGGCATTACCCTTTCATTATTTAGGATCGGGAAATAGGACAAGTCAACCACCAAAAAGGAAAAGAACAAAGGTACAGAAAAGAAACCCAAACTAGTCCCATATGCATGTATAAATAAAACTGAATCAAGTACAAGTACAAGTAAACTCAAGTACAGGTAAGTACAATACCAAAAGAAAACAAGAAAACAGCAACTGCACAGCTCTAACTGCCTGACTAGTAGGGTCCCGCACGGCCCTGGTAGTCCTCCTGAAAACCTGAAAGCAAACGTAGGGTGGGAATACAAGTATACTCAGTAGGAAACCTAAAGCTCTCGTGCACAAGTGGGGAGACATCCTAATGTACCGTGAGAAAACAGAAGAACCAGAAACTAACACAGAAAACTATCCACCCAGCCTCACTGGTCACACTCACCAAGTAACACAAGGAAGTATAGTATATATATAGAACAAAAGTATTGGGCACACCGCACCATTTCCCACTGGTTATTCATACATCCTACGCATCGAACCAATCCCGCAAGTTTCACCGCAGTCCCACTGCCAAGCCCCGCCCGCACACACCTGGGCCTCAACTATCACATCCCGCCCGCACACACCTGGGCCACAACCACTATCCCACCCATAGACACCTGGGCCACAACCACTATCCCGCCTGCAGACACGTGGGCCACAACCACTATCCCCCCCGCAGACACCTGGGCCTCATCCCGAAGATTCATGGGAACACAAACCTACCCGAAGAGTCTTGGGCTAGAGTCACCTCTCTCGAAACCTACCCGAAGGGTATTGGGTGTAAGGTCACCTCAATCCATTACAGCCTATCAAAACCTACCTGATGGATATTTGGTGTAAGGTCGCCTCAAGCCATTACAGCCTCTGAAACCTACCAAAAGGGTCTTGGGTGTAAGGTCGCCTCAAGCCATCACAGCCTCCGCTGGGAAAGGGAGCAGAAAGGAACTAATAACCAGCCACTAATGGTTGTGTTGGGAAAGACACCCTCCCCTATGAAATGGGGGTGTTCAGTACTAAGTTCTCAACATGGGCGTGGTGCGATAAAAACACAAATCTACAATTGTATATATATATATATATACCAAACACACAGCCCAACCTATGGCTTCTAAACAGAGAACTGAGCACGTGCCTCGGCACTGCTATCATGAAACATGCATACAACAACTAAACAAACATCCCCAACCCCATTTAGGTTTTCAAGTTTCAAGCATTTTTTTAACAATTTTTTACTACTGGGCAACTATCATCCAGATAAAACCTTTCACAACATATCCCTGCCATCCACAACCAAATATAGGTAAAAACACATGTAACCACATGACATCATTAACAAGTTGATTATCATTTCCATCATTAATTCAAATCCATCACAACATTCCACTGTTCATTTATTTCAAGTTCCACACATAAAACATTTTCCACACAAAAACCATTTTCCATATTTAAAAACACTTTCCATTTCAAAACACTTTCCATAATCAAAACACTTTTCATTTCAAAGCATTTTCCACAAACAACCACTTTCCATTTCAAACCCCACCGTTCACAAATTCATTTCCCTTGTCCACATTTCCACCATCAACCAAGTCAACAAAGATCACCACCCAACATCGTAGCCTCGCTGCCATCATCACATCACACCACCATTCCAGAAAACCATTTTCCACGTTCCATAACAACCAAACCAAACCAACATGTTCATTATTCCATTTTATTCAACCGGGGTGATCACACATGGTTTTCATTTTCATTTAATCATCCAATCTTTATGTGATTATCCAAATTCCATGTTTCAACAAAACCATCCAAAAAAACAGTCCAGATAATCATTGCGCAAACAAAGGCCCTCCAACGGCCGTGATTTTCAGTAGGCAAAAGCCTTTCAATTCACAATCATAACCAAAGGATAAAAGAAACGGGAAAGCAACAGAAACAAAAAAAATTACCCAAACCCTTTCTTTATCTTGTTATTATCTTTATTTAAAGTTCAACTGCATCTCATAGAGAAAAAGAAATATCCCACCCCGCATGTTGCACCAAGTAGAGAGACGAAGGTAAACCCCTACCTCAACAGGTTTCGTGAGAACAACCACCACGAGGACATGATCACCCCTTCTGACTACACCTTCTCTTGGATGATGCGGCTCAACTAACAACCAAGGGATATTTAATTTAGGTCTATGGTGCTACATGCCTTATCACAGAAACAGGAGATCAATAGAAAGGTGCAGAACGTACCTTGAAGATGACATTCGTTGAGCAGTGTCGCTCCTGTTCAACACGGAAAAATCCTCCTTTGGTGAAGAAAAGCCTAAGGAAAAGATGACAAGTCCAGGCATAGAAGTTCCGCCTCTTCGCTACGATCTCGTGGACGCTGACGGATCGTAAAATGGAGCCTGGACGGAGATGTTATGGAAGGAAGAAGTTGGGAGTCTCTTGGGAGAGCTCCTCTTGAGAAAAGAGGGGAGGAGAGGTGCGCTCCCAAGGAGGAGCGGACCCCTCCTTTTATAGGCATGAAAATCCATAGTACACGGCGTGTAATTAATGGTACACGGCGTGTACTCGGTCATTTCACATGGTCTCCACACGGCTTCTGACGCGGCGCTTACGCGGCACACGACCATTTGACGGGTCAACACACGCCTAACGGGTAACGCATACTCGGGGGAAGAGATACACGGCGTGTAAAACTGACTACACGGCGTGTACTCATTTATTCCACACGGAAAGGACACATCCGGAACACGGCACACGGCCGTTGACTGGTCAGCACACGCATTAAGGAATCCGCGTATGCGGGGAAGGACTACACGGCGTGTATTACGGGGCACACGGCGTGTACACACTAATTTTACACGGAAGACATATGGCCTCAACACGGGGTATACCCGCCAAAGCAGTACACGGCGTGTACTCAAACTACACGGCGTGTAGTTTCAAAATTCCGAAAAGTGTGGGAAAAGTCCATTCTACCCTCTGTAACTCTTCAAGACTTCCTTTTTGAAAAAGGAAAGGTCCGGAGAGGTCCGGACCATTACATCAGATACCTCTTAAAACAATCTCGTCCCCGAGAATTCAAAAACCCACCCGGAAGATCCCAACATGATACCTCTTAGGGCTATCGTTATAATAAGGAACCAACCAACAACTCTATGAGTTAGGAATTCCCTCTCCTATGTCAAGATATTATCCGCTTTAGGCGGCACTGACTCGCCTGCACGGGTTTAATCGCATCCTCATTAATGCGTCTTGATTAAGGATCAGGTTTTTCTTCGCCCATACATCCGGACAAGCCACACACTTCCCAAGAACAAGGATCAAGGTCTCACATCCAACAAGCCAACATTTATATATCAAAGATAAAGGGTAACATTAACAAACAAAGGGAAGGTACAAGTCAAAACAACTCTGGGTACTGAGCGCACATCTGGGTCTCCCGCTCCCAAGTGCTCTCCTCAAGGCCTCCATGCCTCCACAACACACGAACCAAGCTGATGGTTCACCCACAGAGTACCTTCTCTTTGTGATCCTTGATCCTGACTGGTCGTTCTTCGAAGGTCGCGTCTTCTCCCATATCCAACTCTCCCCAGTCGATGACGTGAGAGTCGTCATGTAAGTACTGACGAAGCTGGGAGACAAGGAAGACGTCATGGACCTTCCCCAACTGTGGCGGTAGGGCCAGCTGATATGCCACCTCGCCCACTCGCCTCAGCACCTCGAAAGGTCCGATGAAACTAGGGGAGAGCTTACTCCCCTTCCCGAACCTCCGCTACCCCCATCAAGGGGAAACCTTCAAGAACACATGATCTCCCACCTCGAACTCCAAGGGCCTCCTCTGACGATCAGCATAAGACTTCTGCCGGTCCTGAGCTGCTTTCATCCTCTCCCGCACAAGCTAGACTTTCACTGTGGTGCTCTGCACTACTTCTGGCCCAAGAGTACCAGTCTCACCAACCTCTGCCCAGCAAATGGGTGAATGACATGGTCTTCCATACAAAGCCTCGAAATGAGCCATGCCAATAGTAGAGTGGAAGCTGTTGTTGTAGGAAAACACTACTAAAGGCAAGTGTTGTACCCATGATCCTCCGAAATCCAGAACACATTCTCGCAGCATGTCCTCCAACGTTTGGATAGTTCGCTCTGTCTGCCGGTCAGTCTGAGGGTGAAAAGCAGTGCTAAGGCGTAGCTAGGTGCCAAAAGCATGTTGTAACCCCTTCTAGAGTCATGAGGTAAACCGAGTATCCCGATCTGAGACGATAGTCTTCGGAACTCCATGCCAATGCACCACCACGTCCACGTACCTCTATGCTAAGGTACTCACGGGTCCCTACTCCTTGATGGCCAAATAGTGAGCGGATTTCGTCAGTCGATCCGCCACTACCTAGATAGCATCAATCCCACCCTGTGCTCTGGGTAGTCCTGTGACGAAGTCCATCGAGATGTCATCCCACTTCCATTCGGGAAAATCTAAAGGATGCAACAATCCACCGGCAACACGGTGCTCAGCCTTCACCTGTTGACATACCAGGCAATTAGCCACAAACTCTTCCCCTGCCCATTTCACCCCGGGCCACCAAAACTGTCCCCTCAAGCCTTGGTAAATTTTTGAAACACCTGGATGTACCGCCAAGGCTAAGCTATGGAACTCGCGGAGGACTTCATCACGCATCACCTCCGGGACAAAAAACCTTCCATGAAAGAGCATCTGATGTCGGATGTCCTCCGACCATCCTTCCGAAGCGTTCCCCTGATCGACATGATCCTGCATCACTTCCACCTTAGGGTCTCCCCACTGAGACTCTTCCACTCGCTGCAACAAATTGGACTGTACCGTCATCTAAAACAAACAGCCTCTAGCACCTTCCACCCTTGCATCCAAGTGCAAGGCAGCCAACTCCCCCCTCGCCTTCCAAGCATCAGCAGATTCCCGAACCAATTCCTGATGCGGCTTCCTGCTCAGGGCATCAGCCACAACGTTGCACTTACCTTCAGTTTAAGAGATCTCAAAGTCGTAGTCCTGGAGGAACTCGACCCATATCCGCTGTCGTAAGTTCAAGTCATGATGGGAGAAGATATAACGCAAGCTCTTGAGATCGGTGAAGACCACAAAGCACTCCCCAAAGAGGTAATGTCACCACAACTTCAATGCGAACACTACTGCTGCAAGCTCCAGGTCATGGGTGACATAGTTACGCTCATGAGGGCGCAGCTGCCTAGACCCATAGCAGATCACACCCTTCTTCTACATCAGTACGCACCCTAAGCCAAGGCCAGAGGCATCAAAAAACACCTCATACAAAGATCCTTCCTCTGGCAACCTGAGGACGGGAGCACTGACCAACTTCTCTTTCAGGTAGTCGAAAGCTTCCTGGCACTAATCACTCCATAGGAAGACCTGGTTCTTCCTAGTCAAAGCTGTCAATGGAGAAGCAACTCGAGAGAAGTCTGAAACGAACCTCCGATAATATCCATCCAACCCCAGGAAACTACAAACTTCTGCCACGGTCTTGGGTGCTGCCCATGAAACAACTGCTTCTACCTTCGACGGGTCCACTGACACTCCATGATAAGACACCACGTGCCCAAGGAAGTGTACTTCTTTCATCAAGAACGTACACTTTGACAACTTCCCATAAAGTTGGTGGTGTCGAAGGACTTCCAAGACAGTCCCGAGATGCTCAACGTGCTCCTCCCTTGATCTTGAGTAGATCATGATGTCATCGATGAACACAACAATGAACTGGTCCAGGAACTCTCGGAAGACAATGTTCATAAGAACCCTGAAAACATCAGGTGCATTCGTAACCCCAAACGGCATCACTACAAACTCAAAGTTCCCATATCTACACCTGAAAGCTGTCTTGGGGATGTCACTGTCTTTTACACTCAGCTGATGATATCACGACCGCAGATCAGTCTTAGAAAACCAACCTGCTCCCCTCAGCTGATCGAAGAGATCATCTATCCTTGGAAGGGGGTAACGGTTCTTGACCGTTACCTGATTCAGCCTCCGGTAGTCTATGCATAGCCAGAGACCACCATCCGTCTTCTTCACGAACAGAACCAGAGCACCCCATGGCGACACACTGGGTCGAACGAAAACCTTCACCATCAGATCGTCAATCTGAATCCGCAACTCCCACAACTCCGAAGGTTCCATCCGATAAGAAGCCATCAAGATCGGACGGGCACCTGGCTGTAATTCTATCCCAAACTCAACATCACGTCGAGGGGGTAGAGTCACAACCTCCTCGGGAAAGACATGACGGAATTCCCCCAACAACCTCTGGGATATCCATCATCCGTATCAGCTGGAACCACTGATATCCCGCCCAACAAAGAATGGAGAGGCTTCGCATGCCGGCTTCCCACCTGATAGATCCTCTCGCCAACAAAAGTCATATGCTGCCCATCCATGTCGGAGAACACGACTCTTCTCTAGAAGCAGTCGATAACAGCACTAACAGAGAACAGCCAGTCGATGCCTAAGATAACATCGTAGGGCTGCATCTGTAGTAAAAGATGATCTCCAATGGACCGATTTAGTCCCAACATCAGCTCACATCCGCGACAAACACAAGACAAGAAGGTCTGACCTCCAACAGGTGTACTCAGCACCAGGGGTATAGAAAGTCTCTCTACATCTAGACCCAAAGCATGGGCTAGACTGGGTGCAACAAAAGATTGTGAGGCTCCTGAATCGAACAAGGCAGAAACAAGAGTTCTGAACAGACAAATCGTACCTCGCACCACCTCTGGTGCAACTACCCACGCCCAGCTCCTCTGCCTCTCGATCAATCTTCAGCTGATCGACCGCCTGAACTGCTGGGCCTCGACTGCCTGAGCCACCCGGGGACGTCGTCCAGGTGCCATATCCGTACAGTAAACAAGGGAAAGCCTAAGCCCGATTAGTAAGAAGATTTCTCAAGGGTTCATATTATCATTTTACATTATTCCCAGAACGCCCCAAATCAAGTAAAACACAAACATGATGATGAATGTACCTTTCCTTGGGTTTCTACCCTAAAATCAATGTAGCCTCACATGGTTGTTTGGTAGGCTCATATTCCTTGCATCGTATCACGGCGGGCCCTAAAATCCCGTGTCCTAGCCGGTCTTCCCTGGCCTACGTCACATTCCAAGGTCAACTAACATTGTTTCCCTACCATCCCATGCAATCCTCACTGTGCCTAGTCTTTAGACTCCATCCTATCTCTCAACCATCAGCCTTTGATACCATTCTGTCACGACACCCTTCCATCAAAGATGCCCCTCCTCAGCTGGCAATGGTGAAAGGGAGATAATGACCCCCGAGTCCCGCCTCCAGAAGGCCCCGGGGTGGCGACTAGGACCAAGGGTACGAGTTTCTCACAAGTATGGGAGGAATTACCCTTTCATTATTTAGGATCAGGAAATAGGAAAAGTCAACCACCAAAAAGGAAAAGAACAAAGGTACAAAAAAGAAATCCAAACTAGTCTCATATGCATGTATAAATAAAACTGAATCAAGTACAAGTACAGGTAAGTACAATACAAAAAGAAAACAAGAAAACAGAAACTACACAGCTCCAACTGCCTGACTTGTAGGGTCCCGCACGACCCTGGTAGTCCTCCTGAAAACCTGAAAGCAGACGTAGGGTGAGCATACAAGTATACTCAGTAGGAAACCTAAAGCACTCGTGCAAAAGTGGGGAGACATCCTAATGTCTTGTGAGAAAACAGAAGAACCAGAAACTAATGAATAAAACTATCCACCCAGCCTCATTGGTCACACTCACCAAGTAACACAAGCAAGTATAGTATATATATAGAACAAACATATTGGGTACCCCGCACCATTTCACATTGGTTATTGAGACATCCTACGCATCGAACCAATCCCGCAAGTTTCACCGCAGTCCCTCTGCCAAGCCCCGCCCGCACACACCTAGGCCTCAACTATCACATCCCACCCGCACACACCTGGGCCACAACCACTATCCTGCCCGCAGACACCTGGGCCACAACCACTATCCCACCCGCACACACCTGGGCCACAACCACTATCCCGCCCGCAGACACCTGGGCCTCATCCCGAAGATTCTTGGGAAAACAAACCTACCCGAAGAGTCTTGGGATAAAGTCACCTCTCTCGAAACCTACCCGAATGGTCTTGGGTGTAATGTCGCCTCAAGACATTACAGCCTATCGAAACCTACCTGAAGGATCTTGGGTGTAAGGTCGCCTCAAGCCATTACAGCCTCCAAAACCTACCCGAAGGGTCTTGGGTGTAAGGTCGCCTCAATCCATCACAGCCTCCGCTGGGAAAGGGAGCATAAAAAAGCTAATAACCATCCACTCATGGTAGTGTTGGGAAAGACACCCTCCCCCATGAAATGGGGGTGTTCAGCACTGAGTGCTCAACATGGGCGTGGTGCGATAAAAACACAAAGCTACAATTGTATATATATATATATATATATATATATATATATATATACCAAACACACATCCCAAACTATGTCTTCTAAACAGAGAAATGAGCACGTGCCTCGGCACTGCTATCATGAAACATGCATACAACAACCAAACAAATATCCCCAACCCCATTTAGGTTTTCACGTTTCAAGCATTTGTTTAACAATTTCTTACTACTGGGAAACTATCATCCAGATAAAACCTCTCACAACATATCCCTGCCATCCACAACCAAAGATAAGTAAAAAAACAAGTAACCACATGCCATCGTTAACTTGTTTATTATCATTTCCATCTTTAATTCAAATCCATCACAACATTCCACCGTTCATTTATTTCAAGTTCCACACATAAAACATTTTCCGCACAAAAAACTGTTTTCTATATTTAAAAACACTTTCCATTTCAAAACACTTCCCATAATCAAAACACTTTTCATTTCAAATCATTTTCCACAAACAACCACATTCCATTTCAAACCCCACCGTTCACAAATTCATTTCCCATGTCCACATATCCACTATCAACCAAGTCAACAAAGATCACCACCCAACATCGCAGCCCCGCTGCCATCATCAAATCACACCACCATTTGAGAAAACCATTTTCCACATTCCATAACAACAAAACCAAACCAACATGTTCATTATTCCATTTTATTCAACCAGGGTGATCACACAAGGCTTTCATTTTCATTTAATCAGCCAATCTTTACGTGATTATCCAAATTCTATGTTTCAACAAAACCATCCACAAAAACAGTCCAGATAATCATTGCGCAAACAAAGGCCCCCAACGGCCGTGATTTTTAGTAGGCAAAAGCCTTTCAATTCACAATCATAACCAAAGGATAAAAGAAACGGTAAACCAACAGAAACGACACAAATTCCCCAAACCCTTTCTTTATCCAGTTATTATCTTAATTTAATGTTTCACTGCATCTCATAGAGAAAAAGAAATATCCCACCCCGCATTTTGCACCAAGTAGAGAGACGAAGGTAAACCCCTACGTCAACAGGTTTTGCGAGATCAACCACCACGAGGACTTGATCACCCCTCCTGACTAAACCTTCTCGTGGATGTTGCGGCTCAACTAACAACCATGAGAGATTTAATTTAGGTCTATAGTGCTACTTTCATTAGAACAGAAACAGGAGTTCAAAATAAATGTGCAGAACATACCTTGAAGATGATGTTCGTTGAGGAGAGTCGCTCCCGTTCAACACGGAAAAATCCTCCTTTGGTGAAGAAAGGCCTAAGGAAAAGATGACAAGTCCAGGCTTAGAAGTTCCACCTCTTCGCTACGATCCCGTGGCCACTGACGGAGCGTAAAACGGAGCCCGAACGGAGAATTTATAGAAGGAAGAAGTTGGGAGTCTCTTGGGAGAGATCCTCTTGAGAAAAGAGGGGAGGAGAGGTGCGCTCCCAAGGAGGAGCGGACCCCTCCTTTTATAGGTGTGAAAATCCATAGTACACGCTGTGTATTTAATGGTACACAGCGTGTACTCGGTCGTTTCACATGGTCACCACACGGCTTCTGACGCGGCGCTTACGCGGCACGCGACCGTTTGACCGGTCAACACACACCTAACGGTAACGCATACTCGGTGGAAGAGATACACGGCGTGTAAAACTGACTACACAGCATGTACTCATTTATTCCACATGGCAAGGACACCGTCGGAACACGGCACACGGCCGTTGACTGGTCAACACACGCATTAAGGATTCCGCATACGCGGGGAAGGACTACACGGCGTGTATTACGGGGCACACGGCGTGTACACACCTATTTTACATGGAAGACATATGGCCTCAACACAGGTTATACCTGGAAAAGCCGTACATGGCGTGTACTCAAACTACACGGCGTGTAGTTTCAAAATTCCGAAAAGTGTGGGAAAAGTCCATTATATCCTCTGGAACTCTTCAAGACTTCCATTTTGACAAAGGAATGGGCCGGAGAGGTCCGGACCATTACATTCCCATTTATATCTACACTAAAACCAAAAACATTATATCACTGTCATTTCTCACATTGAAAATAATACACCAAGATCATTTCTACTCAATTCAATAAACAACTTATTTTCTTACATTTGGAGATAGGATATCAAATAATGATAATAATTTATTTGTTTGGGACATAAAATTTTCATCATGTTGATATTTGTAAACTAAAATATATATATTTATTATCATGATCTATATATTTGTCAAATATTTTTTGCAAAAGATAATGTCTCTATATTTTCTATGAAATAATTATGGTTGATAACTCAATATCATTTTAATGATAGTTTTATTCATGATTATTTAATTTTATGTTTTAATATTCACTAAAATTTTCAGTATACAGAAGAACATAATGTTTTCACATCCTTAATGCATCACTATATTTATAATAATCTATCATTATAAAATGGTAATGTTAGAATCATAGCATCGAACATCTTACTCATTAATTAATTAAAAGATTATTGACAAACATTTATCTATATGAACAAAACCCCTTGGAATTAAAATTTCGAAGACAGGTAAGCCAAATGAGAAATGTTATCATTGATATTCCAATAGTAGCCATCCCACCCAACAAATAAATATTCCACCGTTATATTCATTTGTGTTGTCCATTAATTGAATTCCTTTTTCATTATAGGATCAACTGAGATTCCATCTATAGAGAAAAAATATACAAAAATTATTATAAATATATAATTCACACTTTCTATACTTACCATACTAGTCTTTCCACCAATGAATCTCAAGAATCAACCATAAATTATTCTTATATTCTTTATATCTTATATAATACACCACAAAATAATATATAAATACAACAAAAAATCAACACGATTTTCATTAGAAACAATGTTCATTAGATACATTAAAATGAACAGACCATCTTTAAACAAAATTGGATTTAATTTGAACTCATAATGTATAAAACATGATATAAATGATTGTATTTGGAATATCTTCACTCACTACTCACAATTGATAATGGAAATACTTATGTTTAATGTTTGAAAAAATATTGAGATATGTTATGTATATCAATTATATCATCAATGTGATGAATATGATAATTTTTATTTATTTTATTAACATTGATTTCAATCTATTCACAATCTCATAGATAGAGTTTTTTATTAAACTATACAAAACAAGTTCTCCAATGTAAAACACTAGGGAAATTTAAATTCAATTTTACCAAATTCTTATTTATTATTATTATAAATAAATAAATACCAAATTTCCTTCTATCTATAGTATTTGATCTTATTTATTCATTCGGTATAAAATCACTGGAAACCCCAACATCCAAATATAGTTGTTTTCTCGGTAATTTCTCATGAAATTCCTCAATTTATAGTAATACATTATGTATATTCTCAATTTGAAGATTACCATTTTCATCTGTAGTTTTATTCTCCAATTCCGCCCTAAGAATATGATTCCGAAGAGCTACTGAGTGTGGATGTAGACATGAATAAAATTATAATTTCACCCCTGAAATGATAATTAAATCCTAATCATCAGTATGAATAATAATTTCATTTACTCTTTGTATATTTCATGCATCATATTATTGAAATCCAGTACCAAGAATGCATTTTAACAAATTCAACCAATATATGATAATAATATTTGAAAAAATATTACATTCATGTGTATATTGAAATATGATAGGAAAAATTCTTTGTAGTTAGGTTTCAACTGGGTGATTCAACTAACAAATCCATTCATAATGTTGAAATAGAATGTAATTTTTTTTAAAATAAAGTAGATACAAAATAATTTGAGGGGTAATATTCAAATAATTTCTTATTTTAATTTAGTAATAATATTATAGTACCTACTACCAAATCATTTGGAATATCCACCATTGTTTTATTGATCATGTAATCTTGGGATTCATCATTCATCATCTTCTATGGCAGGTTCCCCTGAAAATTCAGAAATTGTTTTCAATAATTCTCCATTTATTTATAGTTGATACCCTAGATAGTTGATCAATTTATATTACACTTAAAATTAATAACTATATGTCCCTTTACATTGCACATTTATAACACTACCATTAAATTGAATCCTATTAAATGATGTTTTTTCAAAATAATTTTAAAAAGATGGAAATTTCATATCATTATTCTGATATAATAGAATCCAATTTTAATAGTTATCAAAATAAATCTTCTCTTTTTGATTTCCCTTGAATAAAATGGATATAGAAAAATCCTTCTATGTTTTAATGGAGCATAATTAATTTTCATCAAATGATTATAATTTTTTTGAAACTAGTATCTTTCAATTAATTATAATAATCTCGTCAATAAAGTAGTCAAGAAATTTTTATATATAAAAAATTGAATCCTTTGAATTCTTACCGTATATGATAATGTTAGATTATTACCCACAACACTTTAATAATCCTTTTCATTAAGGTGTGATAAATTATTTTCATCTTAGTTCATTTCTTGTAAGGGATATATTTTTCAAAGATTATTTCTTTAAAATTCCTATATTATATAAATTCGATTTATTATTAGTACCTAGTGTTATGGATCAATGTATTCAATTTATCATCATTAAATTTTATTAAATCTAGTTATACTATAAATTTTTTTCATCATATCCCAAATAAAAAAATATTATCTCTGGTTTCATAGAACCTTACTCATTTTATTTGGTATTTTTGAATCCACTAAAATATGGAGGATTTTCCCCAAGAAATGGTCCAAAACAGTTAAGTCGTATTTTAGAATAATAGGTTAATCTATTTGGGATTGGTTACTCTTCAATTCCTGAGTACGCAACCATAATATATCTATGATTTACATAGGTCAAACTATATATTTATTACATTTCTCAGCATAGAAGCATCTATAATGGTAAGGAGTATTAATTCCTTTTTTACTTCAATGTTCTATATATAAACAATGGAATATTATACATGACCTCTCGTCATTATTAATAAAAATATATAACTCTAAATTTGATATGACACCAATCATAATTTGAAAATATATGCATTTCTATTCCATGAATGAAAACAATGTTTATTGAGTTATATCATTAAATAATAAATTACACTCAAATACAAAATATTTGAGTATAAAGAAAATTATAATAAACCACCGAACATAACTCAAGAGTTTAAAATAATGTGTTTTTCAATGATCAATGTGATTCACTAAGGGATGATTAATTTGAATCCAAATAATAAACTTATTGAGAAATTACCCATATGTATAATTATTCTAGAGCCACTTCCACATATGGTTTTCATATTGGGATATATTATAAAAAAACAATATAATATCGACCTTAAAATAACTTTAGGATGTTACCATTTACTAATTATTATACAAATATTCATCCATATGTTTATGTTACCTAATCAATGTATCCAAGATATAATTCTCCATCATTCTATTAAATGTTCTCTGACACATGTTATAACAACCGTAACTCATGTAATCGAAGATATATGTCTATTTTATTAAATTCGAATTGATAGATGTATATAATCCTAATTATGTAAGTTGTTTAGTAGTATTGTAGAACTAAATATACACATGATACACATTTCTCTTTGGGAATAGAATATAAAACATGTTAGAAAAAAATTCTAGTCCTTCTTAAAAAATATTTAAAATATTATATCTTAATATTATAATTATGTTAATAAAATAAAGGTGATATAGATTTATTTTTAATTGATAAATAAAACATTACATATCATGAGTAAATAATAAATAAACAATATGGTAAGAAAAATAACAAAAAACACATGACATTTAATAAATTAATGAGAAAAAATTACATCTGTGGGTAATATTAGTGAATTAATATCATGGATAATAATAACAAATTTTTTTAATGAAATAGATTTATAATATTGGATTTCAAAATCTCAAAAATATTGATATATGTATATATATATCATAAAGACCTTAAACTGTGAAATGTTGATTGTTGGTTATGTATGCACAAAATTCAAGGTAAATCTTTAAACTAATTCACCATAGGAGAAATTTGTTTCATATACCAACTATCTATAACCGGGCTCCACCCATGACTACATGTCAGAAGCATTATTCATATATATAATATCAATTAAATACATAAAATACTACTGATCAAAAAATATCTATATTTTGTAAATAATAAATTGTTACTCCAAAATTTTCAACATCAATAAAATAATTGTATTAAGAAATGTGTATTGTATAAGATATATTCTTATTAATGAAACCAATAATATATTTATTTAATTGAAAAGTAATTTCAAATGATAAATGATCACATTAATGTGAATATTTCTAGGTATTTATAATTTTAACATATCAATATGTATTGATGCAGACCTATCATGGGGCATGGAAAAATTATAATTATAAATACCTACTATTGTGTGGATGATAACCAAGGTAGTCTTCGGAAATGTATTGCAAAGAAAAATAGTCTTATACCATTTGTTTCATATTCGTAATGATTATTTTTTATTGGTTATATATCCTAATGAAATAAGGTATAAATTTATTGATTTTAATTGTGCTAATTAATGCTTCAAATAGAGATGGATTGGTCAGTTGTAATGTAATGTTATCGTTGTTCAAAATTCATTACTAATTTTCCCATTGTTAAAATGGAAACGGGGAGATAGTTATTTTTTATTCGCCTAACAACTTTGACAAATAGGGATAGTGAAAATGTCATAATTCATTTCTCAATTGTTCTACCATTATTTCTATGTCGGTGTCATTATAATGGATCCTTCCGGTAAGTTCTAGAAACTAATAATTAAGAATTGTAATTATTTAAATAATAAATATATCTATCATAATTCCTCAAACGAGTTGGTGATCGAAAAGAAATCACCACCAGATTTATATTTATGAAATATATAATTGATAGAAATAGTGTTGAGGGATATTTTGGATTTTTATCAGTGATAATAATAAAATAAAATATAACCCTAATTTAGTTTCTATTATAATAAACAACATAATAAATAATTGATACCAAAATAAAGAGAAAATAAATGTTTTGATTCATTTATGTGAAATAATGGATATTATATCAGTGATCCAGACTCCTCCTCTCCCGATCACTTAATTGATGAACCTATCAATGGATTAAAAATTTTATTTTTTTGGTGATATGGGATACATTAGAAAATGATTAAAAGAAATGTAAAATAAAACATGGAATTAATTCTGTAATAGGCTATCATCCATTTATTTCCACTCTGATTGATCTCATTTAATTCCAGCCAAATATTTTACATAAAAGTTAAAATCCATCTCTGTTGTGTCATAAATGATCATTAAATTGATCAAAAGAAATAATAGGTTGTCTCAGGTCATTTAATGATGTTTATTCTATGAATTTAAAAAATGATTTTATGGTATTTTTCTATGAACATTAATGTTGTGTAGGTGGTGTACATGATATTTGATGTTGGGTGTAATGAGATTTATTCATGATGTGTAACCCATACAATCATGAAAATATATTAATTTACCAGAAATGTTAATGATTAACATGACTTGTAATTTTTATTTCCAATAGGTTTCCCCGAGTTCATGATGGTTCTTCATTTCAGAGCTTCGTGATTTTTCCTTTACTATGTGGAATATTATAAAATATAGTCTTTTACTATACCAAAACTTGATGTAGATCAATGTGGAGTCAGAATATTTGACTCATCCCATTTTTCAATAAATTTTATTTGAACTCTATAAACATCCACAAATCATAAAAAAATAAAAATTATCATGTTTCATTAATTAATTTATAAAAAAAATACATTTTATATAAAAAAATACATTGATAAAATGGTTCTAACAAGGATAATAAGAAAAATAAAATGGTTTAATAATTTATGAATATAAATCTAATAAAAATATCATTACAATCATTATAAGTGAAAAAAAAATTATATTTTGAAATAACATCTTTAAAAAAATTCCAAATATAATAAAAAATATTATCATTAAAAAAAATATTCAAAAATTGTAAAGGATTCATCAAAAGAAATTAGTTTTTATGATATTGGGAAATTATTTTAATGACTTATATGTTTACAAAAATAAACTTTTCACACATAATTAATAAGATAACCTCATTCGAAAAATGGTAAAAATATTCCTTTTATACCATTATGTAATAATTCAAACATGGATAATTTTTTTATCATCAATCAATTTGTAATATTAAATAATTATAGAATGTTGTATATTGAAAACATAGACAAGAAAATATGATATACCCAATCAAATATGAAATAATATTTTTTTTTTCATTTTCATATTATTCTTCATGATACGTGTTTTAATGTGAGAGAAAGATAGAAGAAAATTTAGAAACACCATACAATAATAAAAATGGAATAAAACTATAATAATCAATAATAAATATATATTAATTTGAAATTAGTCAATGTTTTAGTATAAACACTACATAAAAACAAACATGTGCATAATACTAAATCAATATCAATAGAGTTGAAGCTGAGATGAAATACCATACCTCACTAAAAACATTTGATGTACTTAATTTAATCGAATGTATAATTATTTAAACATATTATTGGTATAAAATATAGTCATATTCATTTTCATAATATCTTCCATGATCCTCTTAAAACATATTATTATCCGTTTTAAATAATATTTAATTGTTAACATCATTTTTTTGTTAAATGTTGTGTTTTATTTTGTATGTTTTTTCCATGGAATGTTTATGTATTTAACATTGTATATAGTTACATCATATACTGAATGATATTAATATTATATATATAAATTTTTTTCAATATATTTATTTCGATAATCATTATTTTTAGTTAGTCATTTAAAATGAATCACATTGCTTCGTGGAGGCGGTATGTCGTATTTACACCCATGTGATATTATTATTTTTTTAATAGTGGATGTTTAAATAATATATATATATATATATATTACTAAATCAGTATAATATAATTATTATCACATATATTGAATCGTTTAATAATTATGAATAGAAATGTGATTTATTGATGGAAAACAAATGACATAAAGTCACCATGCAGTAGTTCAGCAAAAACATGAACGATGGTTTTTCTCTCATTTGATGCAATATTTGATGGATAAATATTTCTCCCAAAAAATTAAACCTGCATATATGGAATATAATGTTTTTTATTTAAATCATTATTACATAATTTAATGTTTTAAAAGAAGATATAAAATGAAATATCTTCCTTCAGAGGATTTTCTTCTCTAAGAGATAAATTATTTTTATTTCTAATTATTGTCCTTATTGATTCTATTATATGATTATAGGAACAACTATATTGTTTATATTTATTTATTGTGGTATTATGGATGGTTTATGTTGATATATGTGGCACAATATGGTGTATAAATAAACAGAATATGTTTCATATTATAATTTGTGGAGAAGACAAACATGAAATTTTTTAATTGAATAAATTACAATATTATATTAAACAATTATAATGTCAATAATATAGAATATTTATTTATATAATATGACATAGTGTATAAATATTCCCAAACAATAAAAAATGTTAAATTTTGTATGTCATAACCATTATATCTTCATTCATAACCACAATAACACATTTTTAATGTTTTTTACTATCAATTTTGAAAAAATAATGAAGTGTCATTATAAAATATGTAGATGATGTTACCAAATTTTTAATACATTTTATCAAATCAATAAATAAATGTGGAAAATATACTTTATTTTTAAACACGTAAAACATTAATAAATAAGAATCTAAAAAAATCAATGTAAAAAATGTTTTTATAATAAATAAAAGTATTAAATTCAATATAAACAGAAAAATATAATTTATAATAATATAAATGAATAAATATTTTAATATATAAATTTTTAATAAAAAGGGGACACTATAAATTATTAAAATCAAAATATATATTTTCAATAAAAATATTTATATCTCATTATTCAATGAAAAATCACACATTACATGAAAATCCAAAATAATATCCCTAAGGTAATATTTATATAATTATTTAAAAAATAAAATAAATTTTATCAAATAAATTTTTTAAATGTGGAAACAATCATTAACATTTTTATCTCACAAAAAGAAATATAAATCATTTTTGAAGAATGTGTATAGAATAATTTACAATAAAATTATTGTATATCTCCTATGAATTATGGAATAAATTATAATTTAATTTGAACATCATATATATTTGAAACTTTTTCAAATCTATTTCATACAATCCAATTGAATAACTAGGTTATAATGATCATATTAAAATAATCATATTTAACGTTTCATTTAAGCTCAATGATTCATGTTGTATTCGCTATCAAATGTGATGTTCCTTTAAATTAATTGGAAATTACCTATATTGTATTAATCTAAGTCATAATTAGATGAATTTTAGTCATATTGATTAGTGAAATTTTTTTAACACCCTAGGTATAACTATATTATTATATTAACATTCTAATCATTTCATATGATTGTGATTATGTGAATTTCATTACAAAAATATAATTGTATGGATACAAGAATGTGGGTGTGGATATGATCCAAATGAATTGTGGGTTAATAAATATCAAAGGTAATGAGTGGGATTTTGATTGATCATCACTAGTGTGTAATGTGTTGGAATAAAAAAAACATCTTGATTAACACATCTAGGGGATGTGCTAAAGTAAATTAACATTTTCATTATAAACCATTGTGAATGATTTGAATTGATGATGATTGTAAATTACCTAAGATATATCATGGGTGTCATATATTGAATATAATCATTCATGATTTTAATATTCTATGAATGTTTTTTTTAATTACATTATTACCCACTGTGATTATATTTTCTAACACTGGGCTAGGTCTTAATCAATAGATGGACCATGGACGAATCCGAAAAACTGTAAATGTGACTAAAAAAGCAATGATCATTCTCAAGAGAAACCAAATTATATGAGATATGAGATACAGAATCTTTGTTCTATGCTCACCTAACATGAAAAATCTATTAATTATAACAGGAATCATGTTGAACATACAAATGGAAAATAGAAGGAACAATTCTCAATTGAGACTTTTATGTGAAAATGTCCACCTTCCATCAGTGGTTCCTCTTATCCCAATACATAAAAATTAGCTTTTAATATCACTAGTAAATGGTTATTATTAATACATATAATATGATGATTTCCAAATGGTGGTTCTATTGGGGGATTTATATATACATAGAAAAAGAACTAATAACAGTCCTCTTTATTAATGCTAAAAGAAGACTATAAATGAGGCATTTATGAGAGATGAAATAATCACAAATAAAGTCACAATTTATCATCACTAGTTTATAAGTTTTGATAAAGCGGTGAAAATATTTATAGAAATCTCGCAACCAACCACGTATCATTTTCATTCCAGGCTCTTTTTCAATACTCCTCCATTATTAGCACATCCACACTCACTTTATCAGTGCTTCCATACCTTATTTATTAGTGGTTTTTGAAATTATATCCTCCTCCATGTGCTTGGATTTTATCCACGTAACCTAACTTTGGAAGTTAAATTCTTTTACCACTGCCCCAATTTTTTTTATAATCTATTTTACAGAATATATGTATATAATTATATATATACATTTAAATATACTTTTTTAATGATATGTTTATAAAAGTATTTTGAAATACATATATAAATTATATGTTTGTGGGATGTTGGATATATATTATTATATTTTCTGAAATATATTACATATTATATTCATTTACCTTTAAAAAAATAGAATATATATATATATAAATTTATTAATACAGACATATATATATAAACATTATATACATATACATTTGTATATATAAATATATTCATTTTTTATTTTAATGTAAAATATAGTGAGATATTGTATTAAATATATTTTATAATATATAATTATTTACATATATTAGATTATATATTTGTATATATTATTGAAACATATATATTCGTATATAAATATTACTTGTATAGGTAAATATATACATATTAAAAATATGGATTAGAAAAAAAATATGGATACTTCTTTTACATTCATTAAAATAAATAATAAATATTTACATTACATATTTGAAAATACAATTTTTACGTAAATATTATAATATATGTATTTATAAAATTTAATTATTATAAGTAAATATTATAATGTATATATATATTTATTAACATTGAATCAAAATTTTGAAAAATGATTAATCTTCAACACCATAATACATATATTTATTTATGAACATGGAATAAATTTAGTCTCAAATAAAAAAAGAAAATAAATATCCCATAAATGAGGTGGAATTAACATTGAATGTAAAAAAATTTCATAACATGACTAATGAGTCAATTGTGGAGTCCTTTTAGGCAATTTTAGGCCTCAAAAACATTTTTTGAGGGTTCCCCAACTCACCACAATATATAGATTATCATATGGATTTATTTAATAAGTGGTAGATTCCAAATAAATATTTTGAGCTAATGTTTTTAATGATTAAATTTCTAGTCATTTATTCAACTTATATTTTATTGTTCATTAATTTAAATAATTTTATGTCATCTGAATATTATTACAAAAATATTATTTGATAACAAAATTCAAATGATTAATTAATAATATTTTATAATTTTGTTATATTACTATTTTGATTAATATCTTTTATATTATGTGTAAATGACTGTTTATCCTTATCGAAAAATTATTTAGAAATTAAATATTATATTTCTATAATTATAAATTTATGAATTTATGAATTTATAAATATATTATTTTTAATGAAATTTATCTTTATTAATGAATTATATCGTTTACCCGCCATAGAAATTAATGGGGATCATTTAACAATATTTTTTACTAGAACTGATAAACATCTCCCTTTAACATATATTTTTTAATATGGCACATAACGACCCCCTATTTATAACACTATAATTATATCATTGGTTATTGGTGGGACTTTATCAAAACATTTTTTCATTCTCTGATAAAATCCACCTTTATCAGCAATATTATAGGGATGATAAATACCCCCTTATGATTGGATAGAAAAGTGATGAAAAATTCCCCTTTTAGTGCTAAAAAAGTTATAATAATGGAACAGTTTATGAGTGTTTTTTATAGAACTGATAAAGCATTATGGTTGATAATCACAATTTTGTAGTAGCTTCCTTTTAATGTTTAGAAATTTATCAATGTAATTGAAATGTTATTTGGTAATATATAATTATTAGAACATGAGATTATAATTTGGGTTGTGAATCATTTTGAAGGTGATTTTTATCAATGGAGGACTCTTGAAAAGAATATTATGCAATATGAAGAAATTGATTCACAAACATAGGAAGAGTTTTAGAATGTACTTTTCAATAATTATTTCTCCTAAAATCATTATATGTAGTTGAAAATTGAATTCCTGGAATTATAGAAGAATGATGATGTTTCCATTATTAATAATGAGGAAAAATTCACAAGGCATTCATGGTTTGGTCCTTTTTTATGATCAATCTAGAATGATATGTTGATTGATTATTTTGTTTCATAAGACCAAATCCAGAAAATACTTTTCAATTAGAGACTCTAATAACTATATGAAAATTGACTCCTATTCTAATACGAATGAAATGAAAATTACTAACGCTTGATTCTCTCATGTTTATCTGGGAAAAAGATATAAACTAATTTTAACATAAATTAAAATAATAAAACCTAATTAGGAATGAAAATTAACATTCGATCATGCTAGAAATGTAAAATGATTCATATGGTAAATTTCTATATAGGGTCAATAATATTTTTATGTGTGGAAATAAAGGCAATTTAATAAAAGAATATTGATGTGATGTGATGAGGGTTACCAGTGATGGTGAAACATATCAATGAAAGTTTCCACAAATACTCCAATGATAGAATTTTAAGTACTAAGGGATTCATGATATTAATTTTATTAATATAAGGGTCAATAAGGAAAATTAAAGTATATAACCTCTTTATCCCATATACAGTAAGAATTCACATGTGATTACAACTTTTGATGTGGGTTTTGAGAATGAAATGGGGAATGCTTCACTTATCATCCACTATATAACATAAATTATTTCATTTATTGTATATTTAACAACAATTTAATATCAGAATAATTTTTTTGATATCATTTCATCTCTTTAATGCTTTGATATCAGTTTTTCTATAAAATATTATAATGGTATGATGATGGAATCAGATGTGTATACATCCACTCTAATATAAATTCACATAAATATTCATCCATGCATTCTTTTTATCCTCAATTTTCATAAATTTAATTTTATTTTGGGATTGGAATGGCTATCACAGTATATATTCCTTATATTGTTAATTGATTCGTCATGGGGGAAGAGGGTATGTTTAGATTATGGATAGATTTATACTACATATTTGATAATTTTTTATATTGTTTTACATTCATGTTCCCACATTATTAGAAAAAATTCAACCTGATAGACATTATGAATTCCATGCTGAAAAATAATATGTGTGTGTGTGTGTAAAATCCATGGTAAAAAGCATTATTTTATTGTTCCTCAACAAGGTCATGTTCAATGTGAATATGTAAACATTGTGTCTACCATACCAGAATATATTTAGTTTCACAAGTATCATGGATACAATGCTTTGGTTGATGTCAACTTTTTTCTCAGTATAATACCATTATTATGATTAATGTTGGGTTACTCTTTATCCATGGATTATTTTATCTTATTCCCTAACTTGTGATACACCAATGACGGTTATTTAAGATTGTATATAATTTTACAACTCTTTAAAAACTAAAAAACATATGGATTTTACCTAATTACCAAAAGAATCCTCTTTTATCATAGTGAATATTTGATGCTCCATGATTGACCTACTCATTTAAAATGGTTATTTAATGCATTATATTAACATGATGAAAATTCGAAAACAGAACATTCCTGAAACTATATAAAGATTCCCAAAACACTTATAGTGTCATGTGGCTCCCCACTTCCAGGAAACTATGACAGTGTTATGAACCACTCCAACATTCTGATGACTATCACAATCATGAAAAATGAATATTTTGGGACATTATCACTACTGTGAAACAACCATGTTATATGATACCATAATTATTTTAAGAATATATATATATATATGATAAATATTAAATTTATCATTAAAACTTATAAAAATTTTAATGAATATATACAAATTATGTTTGCATTAACTCTTCTCAAAAAAATACAATCTTGTAAAACATTCATTAATCAAATTCTATAAATATTAATTGAGTCAGAATTCTTAAAATGTTTTTGTGGGGGGTGTGAATCAACCTATTTACAAAAATCGATAATCCTATATGAAATTTTTTTTTGCCTATAGAATTTTCACATAACATTCTATTTTCAGATAACATCGATGTTATTATGTTCCTTTTAGAGAATAAATTCTATCCATTTTGAAACTACTATTTAATTTTGTGGATTTATTTCACATTCTATGTTTATATAAATTTGAATATTTCATATAAAATTTACTATAAACACCATCATTTTCACACATATCAACATCCATTTCATATTTTTCACAACAAGAATATCATTGACTCTACAAACATTCATCAAATCCATTTCATTTATAAATATGAAAAATTATCCATAATGTCACCATTTTGAAAAACGATTCTACAAATTAATGAAAAAATATATCTTCTCACAATTCATTCATTAAACATATACTATTTTAAAATTTAGATGTGAAAAAATAGATATTTATTTTAACCTAACATCCTGAATTTATTTATAATTTTCATGTAAATTTTTCATTTACATGAAAAATAATTTTGTTGACATATTTTTTTGACACCATCATCATTTTTCTTTTCTAGGATTCTAAATTAAATCTTTTTAATTCACTATTTAGGTTTACTTTTCATTCTTCAATAAAACTAAACAAGGCTAACTTCTCGAGACGAGGGTTAAGTCAATGACTTCAATGAATCATGACAATATGGTTAACATCATCTATGTGAGAATAATTTCACACTGGAATAAATATATAATATTTTTCCTAAATGAATGTAGATTTTACATTGGTTCTCTGTCTATCTTCACCTATGTGAAAAATTATTTCTCACTATGTATTGATTGATGAAGATAAAAACCAACTTTATCAACCCAGTCTATTCAGAAATGTTATATATATTAAATCATCTCATCCTTCCTATTTATGAATATCTTGAGATTGTTAATAAAAAATAATCATAACATTAAGATATATAATATAAAAGTTCATGGATGTTGTATTCTATAATAACACTTGGTTAGTAATAACTCACGATGATATCATTCAGAAATATAATTCATATATTTTAGTAATTTATCATTACTTCAATCTCATGGACTGGTTAGTAATTTCATGTCTTCAATAACATCCATATGGGTCAATATCTCTATCTAATAATTATATTTTTTGTAAGATCCTTTGCCTCTTATTGGATTTAGAATAAGAAGAGGTTATACATGGCCTTAAGTGACATACCCAAGTCACATAAGGGATTAAATAAACTCCAAATGCCTTAATAACAATTCGGGGATGATTTTCTATTGAAAAGATAAAAAATACAATATACACAAACAATAAAAAAAGAAATAATTATATGATTCTTGGGTACAAAATAATATTAAATGATTAACTGAAAAAAAAAACCATATCATTAAACATAAAGAATCCAAATGAAATTAATGAAGCGAACGAAAACAGAAAAAAGAAATACTTCCAATGGAAATAAACAAAAAATACCCAAATTGTTTTATGATTTGATAGTAAATGATAAACCTATGGTATCATGAAATTTTACTATTGAACTAATATAAATTACCTTTACTCGTTTGATGATTGATGACAGCTACAAATGCACAACAATGCCCAAATGTGGGGGAGTCTAAACTGAATTATCATTCCCAAATGAATTCCCAACTCATACCTCTAAGTAAAAACATGTTAGAGGAATATATATAAATAGTTTTAATAATTATAATTATTTTTAATAAAATGATGATCAATTTTAAATAGAATGTTATAAATAATGAATAAGAACTTATTACATCCATTTAGAATATTGTTAACAATGTCTCTATATAGACACTATTCATGCCCAAGTGATTGTTCTATACTAATGAATGGTGGCTCAACGATTAACCATGTCATCCCAAGATGACCAATACTAGGTTACCCAATTTCACACATCCCATCTATAGGGTCATATAAAATGAAAATGAACTTCTTCCATCCATTTATGCTAAAATCCATGTAAAACAATCTCAAAACCCATTATTTATTTAAATAAATTGAATAATAAGTATTCATACATAAAAAATAAATCAATAATTTTTAAATCCACATTTTAAAATCTTAACCATAGGGGGTTTCCAAAATTTATACTATTCACTCACAATCTTCCAAAAAATGAGACTTCAATCGACCATCACCTAAGGATTTCACCACAATTTGAAACAAATATTTTATTAAAAGTATTACTTTATATTCTTATCATGTTGATATAATATTAGATCCACCTACCACAAAATGGTTGATGAATATGATTAATAACAAAACTCTCCTTCATGATTTGATCACAAGACACTTTTCTTTTACTTAATCCATCAAGATTATTTCATTATTGACATTACACAATATATATATATATATATATCCCGTATATACGATATATATAGTTTAAAGAGATATAAGTACACTAGATCAATAATTAATGAGGAAAATGGGTATATAAGGAAGAATCTGGGCCTCCATCACACATTGACACACATATGAATTGTTCTCTAATTGAAGGGGACCTTATTTAATAAATATGGATAAAAATGAATCCATGTTATGGTGGTATTAATATATAAAATTGGTTAAAATTATTAATTCATATTAGATCCACAATTTAAGGAGTTCCATCTATATTCCACATAGTCATGCTATATATATTTTTAAAGCATGCATCAAACGAGTGGGGATACATTCATAATGACACACCTCACACTTCTGGTTGACATGGTAAGAAAACCATGTTCAACTACATAAATTTAATTTTCATCACTTTTAATGGTTTATCCCAGTTTCTAGAATTTTTATTTTCCAAATCATGAAATAATTATGTGCCTTAGAAATAACTCCCAAAACATGTTGCAAGATTTTCTATAGGTGGTTCACAATATCTGCTAACTACTAAAAACAATTTACCTTTATAGATGCCTTAAAAACATTTTCACACAACATGAAACCAGCTATATCTCAACTAGATGTTTAGATAGACTCAAAATTATTACTATATGGACATCTTTATATAAAAATATGATACAATATCAAACCAGTGTACATTCTATCCCTAAAGTCTAAAAAACATATATTTTTATGGGATAGTTAGTGCCACTACTCTTAAATTGCCATTCACACAACCAAAATTCTTCCTGAATATGAAAATGATTCTACAATCGATCAATATAAAGATTATTTTACTAAACAAAATCATTTATTTCATATCCACAGTCTATATGGTAACTTGAATAAAAATTATATTTGGTTCAAGGTCAGTGATATCTCATGAATTCAATTGTTATAAAACACATCACGCACAAACATAATACTTGCTAGAAAATAAAATTAATATTCCTCTTCACCAAATCATTTCATTATGTCAAAACGACATATATATTGAGAATAAAACATTACATACTTATCAAAATTATGATTCCTAAGCCATGGGAATATCATTAAGGATATAGGATCCCCAACATCAATATAAAATGGCTATGGATGATGATCTGCATAAAATGATTAATGGCACCGATCTATCTCCATTTCTACTATGATATACATAATCCAATAAATTTTATATTTCAATGTATAGTCCCAAAAAATTATGTCTCACCAATTTTCACACAAGAATATGAAAAACAATATGTTTCCCCATAAAATTTATCAAATGTATCCATATGTAATGTGGTATGATTATAATAATTCTATGAAAATACAGTAAGTGTAAATAATCCTCCCATGAGGTACAAAATTCTAGGAAACAATAACTAAAAATTTCCCTCAATATTTCGATCATAATTTTATATTACCCATTAATTTGAGAATGAAAAGATGCATTCATAGATTACTAGGATCCAATGGCTAATTGAAATGAATTACAATTAAAGATAACCTTATCTCTCAAAACAATACGATTTACCTTGGTATTTCATATAATCATACCACATCTTAGTTTATTATTTTTGAAATGTATTCCACTGTATAATTCTAATGAATTGGAATGGAGTGATATGAATTGGTGATCTTATCCACTAACACCTATAGGAAATCATGTTTCTTTACCAACATTATTAGAACTATCCTGTGATATGTGGAATCCTACTCTAATTCATCCTGGTATATATTGTACACTACATCATATTTTATAGATCTTGATGAATTCTTTTTTCTGGCCAAAAGAAGAGTCATTTGGAGATAAAATCTATGACTTCTATTTTCAATCAAACTCACCCAAACAATTTTCTAATGTTATTTAAATTATAGAAATTATTTGATGGATAGACCATCATTAATTGATGTATGAACTAAGATATTCTATCTGATAAAAAAAGGCGTGACTGATTGATATCTAAAAAACAAAATTAATATTCCATATATATTTCAAGCATCAATGGTCTCACACCTATTGTGTTTTTAACTAAAAAAGTTCTTGATTTAATTTATGAGAAACTCTATCATATTCAATCAAATCAAGAAAAAATGAAAATGGTAAGAAAATATGAACATTCACATAATTTGAGCACTATAGATAAATATCCTATATGATCAACATTAGTTTCCTCCCTCCAAAACCATGATTATCCATCATAGAATATGACTTCCATCTAAATGAATTTTCCACAATCTTCCATTTCACCACTCTGTACATCTTGTAAATGTCAATCATATTCAGATACTCAATCCATATATTCTTTTTAATATTATATCACATTCTGATAATATGTGTTCCAAGCTATTATTATTAATAAAATTCAAGAATTTCTCACCATAGAGACAGTGATTCCAAATCATTAAATCATGGACCACAGTATCTAATTTCAAATATACCTATCGTGATTTAGTAGATGTCATTGTAGGTGACTATATATTTCTAATCTTATTTTCATGGACTGATTTACGCCACACATCATGGTAATAGAAATAATCACCATTGACAGGTTATCCATGGTCATGTAACGTCTTCATTACATCGTTCTCATTGATGTGGTAGTATATTCTTATCTAAAATATCTTCAATATTATTCCATATCATTGAATAGGAAAAAGTATTTGTCTTAAATTTCATCACATTGTTTCATTTTATGGGTCTCGACAATTTATTCATTCGAATAATTTCATCAGTGTTCTATAAATTCTAATTACTAATACAATATTATTGACATATTTTATGAAACATTGATGAAAAAATATAACACCAAATAAATATCAGGGTTTCAAATTCTACCACATTAGATTTTTAAAAAAATACATTCATAAGTTCATCATAAATGAGATGATAAAAAAATTCAAAGCTAGGTATTTTTATGGCGTTTTTTTTTCAACCATAATGATTTTTCTCTAACCCATTGACATCTAAATTCGAAGGGCCATAATAATTTTTTTTTAAAATATGGTTCACATCCCCTTTGGATGATTAGATCTATATTTTATGTCATCTTCCACATCTCACATTATAATTAACATAGAGGCCTTAAACCCAATGTTCCTTAAAGTCTCCTCCCTTATCATTGTAAATTGTATGAGGGACTAATTCATCTAATTTTCTACTCCGAATTTATCAATAAAATATATTCAATATATTATAATGATGTTAATAAAACATTGTGGGAATCAAATTTTCTTCCAACAATATGGAAAATATAATTGGATATTTTTATTCTCCCATCTGAACCATATTATACATTTGACATCAACAATCAATTTCATGTTGAAGAATTTTATCTTCATGCAAATATTAAGGATTGATATTTTAAAATCTTCAATATTTTTAAATATGTTAATTGAGTTACAATACAACATGTTATTGATTCATTTAAAAGTCCAATAATCCATCAGAGGTGAAACTCTATGTAGAAAACAATTGTTTAAGACATCAATCACAAATGTTGTTCATGTCACTCAGTTAGTTCTAAATATTCTAACAACAATATTCTATTTCTATTTAATAAATAATTATTATATCAATAAAAATAATTACAAATATTAAATGAATAATAAATGAATCACAAAATTGTTATATATACTACGTTATTAGACAAAAAACAACACTTGTTTTAGATTTCCCCATGATACAATTTACTGTGGCTGATCTTCAAGTCATCATGAGACTCTGTTGTTGGATATGGCTAAACAACCTTGAGTTACTATCACCAAATATCCCTAAACATATATATTTATGAATTAAATAAAATATAGTAAATAATAACTAATTTTATTCCAATTTTTGAAAATGTATCCATACCAGGGAGCCCACATTATGTGAATGATATTATTTTTACTGCAACTTTTTGGAATACAAAAAATATTACAAAAAAATATATTTATTCTAAAATACAAAATAAAATGATATATATTAATGTTTCTAATTCATCACTAATAGTTTTTTCATTTTTGTTCAAATACCACATGTATTGAAACATTATACCGGTGTTTGGATATTTAATTTTACTTAGAACGACTAGATCATTAAATTATAGAGTTGATATCTAATTAACATTAAATTGGAATCATCAATGATTGATATTGAAATTTCAAAACACTTAATGTTGATATAAATATTTTAAAAATAGAGTGGTTATTTAAAAAAAAAATATATAATACCATTTGTGAATTTTAAGAATTCTTAATTACTTTTTCTTAGAAATCTATAGTAACATATGCACATACCCCATTTCAGTACATAAAACCCCATTTGATTATATATCCCCCATAAATATAAACAAATTATAACATATATTATAGTTATTAAAATGCATGTCGATAGGTTTAACATAAACATCCTCAACAAGAGAACATTGAATGGTCTTGATAGACCAACCCTTTGATAATTACTTGGAAATGAATATAATATTTCTATTTCTATTCTGACATACTAACCTATTCTGATTTATATGGAAATATAGTTAGACATTAGCAATATACATGACTAGTATTATTTATATATTATGGTTATACTGGATTTTCTTTTTTCATAGTTTTGGGTTTATACCCAATATTAATGGGTTCTTTTTTGGGTGTACCACATATCATGAACAATTAAGTGTACTTTAGTAACCTGATAAATTATCCAGTCCTAAAATATAACGATGGAAATTCTCGATCCGCAGACTCAATTACCAAAACCTACAATCATATAGATTGAGAGTTGTAATAATATGTCGATGAATTTTTTTTATGATAATTTAATAATACAATATGTATATATAATAAAAACTCCTCTAAGAGTAATATAACATAATTAAATAGGTGTAAAAACTCATGTACTATAACCAACTACAAAAAACATGAAAATTTCCCTTGTACGAATGGTCACAACTCACTGAGTCCTGTTTTGTGTAGTTTTATCTACAAAAAATATATTCATTTTAAAATTTAAATACACATTTTATTCATTTAAAATGAATATTAAAAAAAATAATTATAATTCAAAAGATAAAAGTAATTTATAAATTCATGATTCACATTTCAAATAATGAAAACGTATTTTAGACAATGGAATTTACCTTCCAAAAAAGTTTCCATTGAACAAAGTTCACTTTTCCAAAAAAAATAAAATAAAAAGTTATATTTAAATTATCATAGAATGTAAAATAAATTACATCAGTGGAATATATACATTTTAAACAGAAATAATCAAAAAACATGGTCATGATACAAATTAGTATGATAGTTTTATGATATAGAGAGCTAAACCCTTGGAATGAAAAATTGGTACATATTCCCCTTTGGCCCAGAGGAAAATGGGACTCATCATCATCACCAATGTAATGATGCTGTGTTGAAAGGATTTTTTTTTGAATATTATAGATTGTATAGTACATCCTTAAATAGGTCACAATTAACTATGTCTTGAATGTATTCAAGTACAGACAATGATCAATAATTTAATTAAAGACAAGATAAAATATAACTAATTCCATTCTTCATTTCAAATATTCCAATTTTTTATTAAAAAAAATGGTTTTCTAATACAAAACATGATGTTTAACCAAGTTGAAACAAAATGGTTCACATTAAAAAAAATTAAATTCATTTTCAAAAAGTTATTATTAGAAAAAAATTCATTCAATATCGAAATCATCCTCAAAATTAAATCAAACAATTTATTTTTCATAAAATTACACCAATTTTATCATAATCCCCAATTCATTGTATTTGTGGGTTTTCACATTTTTCTATAAAATCAATTATCAACTATTAAATTAAATAATTTAATTTATGGAATGTATCCATCAATTAGAAAATTTAAAAAACAATTTAAATCACAAAAATGGTCTATACAAATACACCTTAATCCATGGAATTGGTTGGTTTCCAAGTTAATTCGACAAAAACAATTTTTTTATTAAAAACTAAAAATTGATTAAATTTAGTTTATATTTAAATATAAAATTGAAATCTATTTAATCAAAATCAATAAATTAATTAAATAATAAATATTGGATATTAACTAAATAAATTTATTGTTAATGAAAATTCAGTAAACATAATTTAACTACCATTTCTGGAATTGCTTAAACTATAAGTGTCAAACAATATTTTGGATTTTTTTGGGGAAATAATGATAACAATAGAATCTGTGACATATAAAAATCCAACCCATGTTTACATATATAATAAATAATACTAGATACTATCAAAATATACTGAGATCTATAAAATCCTAAGATGAAATGGCGAGGCCAAGATAGATCAATAATGGAGGAGGAAACTAATAATAAGAGGATTGACCGATGTTTTTCTAGATTCAACTCAATTATATGGGTAGATATGGGTGGATAATAATCTTTATTGAGATGTCTAATGTTGGGATAAAAATAATTGGGTGAAAGGAGGTATCATAAGACCTATAATAGGGGTTTGATAATTTTTAATATTAATATGGATTTGTTAAAAGATCATTCTCATGGGTTCATGGGAAATTTAGCAAGATTAGGTTAAATCATGGGTAATCCATATTCCCATTATAAATGGGCCGCATAATTATCCTAAAATTGTTCACAGATTACTAATTATGCACTAACTGTGCAAAATCCCACAACCCAATTTTTCCATTTTTGTATATTTGGGAGAACTATTTGAAAGAACGTGTTCCAGTCATGCACTGATCATGCACTATCCCAAAAACATCAAATGAAGTATAATATCACTCATTTAACCCAAATAATAATCATCAAAAGATATTGAAAATACGATATTATGAATACTTGAAACCAATAAAATGATGACTCAACCACCCCAACACAGAAAAATTATGTCCCAAGAAAGCCAACATTGAAGTTTTAAGCGAGAATGATGAATACACTACTCCCTCATTACTGCGTCCCTCTCCTACATCTCTTGAAAATATGAACCATGATGTCATTACACACTAACCCAAGGAAATATTCTCACACCAAGTAATTTGGATTCAAAATAAACTATCCTAACTAGAAATTCAGTCCTAGATATTGCAGGATCACATTTCAGATTATCCCAACACCAATACTGAAAAATATCAGACAAACACTTTCATATCCGAGATACATGGAGCACATTATTTATCAATTGCATAAATGTTGTTACTGATAAATTATATGAAATATTTCCCACCTTCTCAAAAACATCAAAATGTCCCAAAAAATGAGTAATAAGTTTCTATTTCCTTCCATCATGTTTATTACCAATGTTGGTTAAAACATTAACGAAATATTGGTCACCAACTAAGAATTCAAATGTATTACAGAAATTATCATCATTTAATTAATATAGATCCTATTCCATAAAATTATCTCATAAATCAAATGAATCATTGTTATCTTATCCTATGCCATTATTGGTCAATCCGATGAACATTAAACAATATCAAGTCAACAAAATGGATATTTATAAGGTAATCCATAAAAGGCCTCAAAATAATACATCAATATCATAGATTGGTAACTGCTATAATAACGAAACTCAACCTACACCATGTGATCATAAAAATACCCACAATAGTCAAGAAATTTTGAATAAAGAATATCCTCATGAATATTTATTGATATATCAATTTGAAAATCAAAATGAATATGTAATACCCTTCTCAAAATGATGACATATACTAGGGACTACTAAATGCCTCATCAAAAAGGTATGGGAAATAATGATCCATATCAGATAATATAACATATGTAATTCCATGAAAATTATAATTCTTTTTCACATAGTTATTTCAAAACTCATCAAAATTTGTTCTATCTTGAATGCATATACTGTGTTCTATTTTTTGATGTTTTTAATAAAATACCAAAATAAATTATTCATTCATTGGGTTTGTAGAATCCCAACCACAATTTCTATATATATCAAATACAAATTCCATGAAGAAACTGGATGTGGCTGATGAAAACCTGATTATTTATAGTGCTCGACCTTCACCTATAAGAACACATAAAAATTATTGGGAAGGTGTGTCTTACGACCCATCCCGCATGTCACGCCCAGCCTATAGGATACGTCGGTCTGCGGCCCAGTTGGTTGAGCATACTGTGGACAAGACATGCATGTTCAATCCTGGTTGGTCCGCGACTTATGTGGCTGATCTCACCGAGGCCCATCCGGGTTTTAAAAGACTAGGTCAGACCCGGTCAAACCTGGACTGTGTTTTTTTGCCCTGAACAGTGTCAGGCTGCCCAGACCTAGTCAGGCCGGGTCGATCTGACTATTTCGGAGTATACCTGAACCTTTTATGGCATAGTTTTGCTTAGAAGTCCATATAATAAAAACCAAACTTCTATTTGATGAAACTTATACGATGTTTCATTATTTCGGATGCAATGTTCCTTTTGAAATACTTTACCTGAGTTTTTGAGAATGTTGGATTATAGATTGGTTTTATCATACGTAAATCAAACATGGCCCTCGACACTAGAATTCCAATAACACTTAGACATGGTGTTCAAATGATGCGGCATCTATTGTGTGGGAATAATTATTACAAAATGGATCATTTGGTTATATCATTGTAGGGCTTCGAGGTGATTGAAATATAACCCATTATTGGTGGAGCGAGTCTTCGAAGAATCAAGCTTACTATGTTTTTGAATCATGTTGCTAACTGAGACAGGAAGAATGAGTAGTGATCCTGTGTGGATCAGCGCCTAGCGATCATGTGTTGATCAACCCCAAATGATCTAGTGGGGATCAACACCTAGAGATCTGGTGTTGAGCATCACATCACCACCCTGTATGGTTCAACACCTAGAGAAGTGGTTTGGATCAACACCTAGAGATCCTGTGCGGTTCAGCACCAAGCTATACTCTGTGGAGCAAGCTATATCTACCTTTCAGGAAGGATCCATGGTGGACGGTCTCAGATGATGTTTCATTTTTTCTTTTTGTATGGTATCTTTTATTTAGAATTTTATTTCAACCCCTTTACATTCAGAACAACATTTAAATATTGTAGTATTACATTATGGTCACATCTTTTTGTGTTCTTATTCAGGGGTTTTGTACACGTTTAAAGGTAATTCCTTCCCATTTTAGTTATATTCTGTTCCAGTGCTATTCACCATCCCTGATCATATATAATGCATGTGTTGTGTAGTCACCACCTGGGCCCCATGGGATGAGACATGAAAAAGTGGTATTAGAGGATTTGGTTCTATTGAAGAAATAAGAATATGATATTTCCAATGGAGAAAGTGTTTTATGTGTTTTGAGTGTGGTTTTCATTTTTGGGATTCCAGTGTTAGTGCAGTGGCTGAAGTATCCATACACTAGGGCCCTAAATTCTGATATCCAACTCGGTGTACAAAAACACTGATTTTGTGTGTTTTGGATATGATTTACTCTTGATCTCATTTTAGTCATCTCACCAGGTATAACGTATTAACTATGGCACACCTTTATTTTGTAGGATGCCTCCATGTAGACAACCAACAATTATTCAAGAGAGATATCACGATGTCGGACCACTGATCGACGCGCCTTTGGTGTAGGTCCCTATTACTATGTTGGAACATTCTTGTGGTGTATAGCAACGCAAACACTCATAGGACAACAATTTAAAACATCCCAACAAGCATACCATGCACAAGGACAGAGCATGATACACAAGTTCTAGCAGAAAAGTCCTCCGATTGTTTATTCCGATATAGATCCCCAAGCAACTGGGGATTGGATAGAGGTTGTGGCATATGTGTTTCTATTAGTTGAGATGCCCAAAAATCATTTGTTGACCCTAGCTGGAAGCCTCATCCAAGTAAAAATAGGAATATGTTAGAGTCTGACACTCCAGAAGCATGTGGAGATGACACTATCCTAGTTGGACTTCAAGACCCTCTTCATGACAGAGTTTGTACAAAGGAAGTTACTCTCAGTGCGGATACAGGAGCTGATGCACATACATTAGGGATGCTCTCACTGGCCCAGTACTCGAAAAGATTCATTGACCTCTCACTCTACTCCACCGACATGGTATGAGATGCTTTATTTTGAGGATAGACCATTATGAAATGACTTTTGTGGATGATCATAATATCAATGATATCACTAAATATCGTGACATAGGTTATAGTGCTAATGAAAATAATATTGGTGGATAGATATTTATCTATGCATCCACTGATGGTGGGAGCTATAATTGTACGATAGGTAGTCAAGTCATCTATAGTAGGTAGTAGATAGATGATGTAGAAGACCAATAAAGTCAGTCTATATGGTGGACGACCCAAAGATGTAAGGTCAGAGGTGTGGACTCACAAGGTAGATGAGTTATTCTGTGGAATAAGGCATATTAATCATTCCACGGAACGTGACACAAGGCTCATGACAATATGACTTTTTCATAGATGATTATATGATGAATAAGGGACCATTTTGATCAGGGGGTTTCCATAGGGTAGTGGAGGTGGTAGTGTAGTAGGACGTGCAGTAGGTGGTGAACAAAAGTTTGAGGATCCACCAACACCACCACAAGGTGGCCCACCCCGAAAAAAGGGATAAGGTGGAGAGGGGCATGATCAGATTTTGTCTATAGAGGCTGTGGAAAATGGTGTTCCAGATATTATTAGAGTTATGATCTGTGCCTATTTTACCCTACATGCAGTTCACATAGACACATGTTCTAGACACTCTTTGATTTCATGGAACTCGTTCAGATATCCTAGAATCAGACAGAGATGATGGCTCAATCCTTACAATTATAGATTCATATAAAACATGATTTAATTATTACACACTAATTTAGATAGTGTGAGATCACTCTAGGTGGTGATATCTTTGACAATGATCTCCAAGTAGTAGCATTGGGGCCTTACAATGTCATCTTGGGAATGGACTAGTTATCCACAGTCAATATCCATATAAAATATTACAGGCACAGAGTGCAGTGTGTCCACAATAATTGGATTAGGTTTTCCCTCACCGGTGACGAACAAACATTTACAGCACATGATGGAGTCTCTCGAAGCTGGGTGCATCCGATCACGCATCAGTTAGCTAGACATACCATCTAATCTCTTGACATTAAGAGTATGAGTTCTCTTGTAGTGGTGGACCAGTATATTAATGTCTCTCTAGAGGCTGCTACGGGACTACCTCCTCATACAGAGTTAGACTTCTAAATTGATATATACCCTAGGATAAAACTGATATCTAAGACAACATATTAGATGGCCTCTTGGGGAGCTTCGTGAGTTGTGGGTATAGTTAAAGGACTTGTAAAGGAAGGGGTTAATAAGGCCCATTGTTTCTCCATGGGCATCATTGGGTTTTTTTCTCCATGATGGTAGATGGAAGTATGAGGCTTTGTGTAGATTATTTGTTGCAGAACTAGGTGATTATGAAGAACAAGTTCCCTTTTCTGAAGATTGATGTCTTATTCGACTAGCTGAAGGGAGCTCGATGGTTTTCAAAGATAGACCTCAGATCAGGATATCATCTGTTTAGGTTATAGGATGAGGGCATATATGTTACTAATTTCAGATGTTGGTATGCCCACTACGAGTTCTTATTAATGCCCTTTAGAATGACCAATTATCCATCAGTATTCATGTGACCCATGAACATGATCTTCCATCTTTATCTCAATCGTTTCTAGGTTGTATTAATTGAAGTCATCATGACATACTCAGCGTCGGAGGAGGATCACGACACACATATACAGATAGTTCTGGGTACACTCTATGACCACCAGAATAATTGAAATATCTCGACATTCCAATTCTGGAAATGGGAAATCCACTTAATGGGGAACATTATATTTGAGGTCGGATTTACAATGGATCAGGTGGACATAGAGGCAGTGATTTCTTGGGATCCACCCAAGAGTGTGACTGAGGTGAAGTGTTTTCTGGTAAATGATGAGTATTATTAATGATTCTTACATTATTTTTTTCTGAGATGTCACACCCTTTTTAGCTTTGACAATGAAGTGACAATAATTTCTTTTGATGGGGAGATTCCATCATAGTTTTTAGGTGTAGAGGTAGAGGATGACAAGATACTCAATAGTGAGGCTACCAGAAGAGGGCATTGGTTTTGTAGCCAACTACGAAAAATCATGGACTGGATAAGGTTCTGTCTTGATGAACGGGTGAGTAGTGATCACTTATGGATCATGACTGTTGGGGAAACATGAGGAGATCTACACTAAGACTAACCTGGAATTAGTGGTAGAGGTCTTTTCACTATAGATTTTGTGGCACTAATTTATGGGAGAACGTTTTACAGTATACTATGATCACAGGATACTCAGGTATATCTTCTCCCAGAAGGAGCTGATCCTGAGACACTGATGATGGATTGTGTTCATCTAGTTCTAGGAATTTGAGATAGTCTAAACTCATGGGATGGTCAAGGTATTGGCAGACTCACTTAGCATGAGGTCTGGTCTATAGTTTTTGAGCGAGGCAATAGATCATGTAGAAACTTTGATGTCATCCTTTGTGGATAGTGATGGAGAAACATACCAGTAGTCTATGTTAGTTTCTACACCATTCCTTCAGCATGTTAAGGTTGCATAACTCGTGGATATAGAATTTGAGGCCCTGCAGGTTCTTATATCCTCCGGACAACACCCTGATAAATTGTATAATGGTACGGATCACATCATTCTCTTCTGAGGATGCACTATGGTACCGGTGAAAATACGAGAGGTGGTGTCTAGGGAGTTCCATACATCCCCATTGGCAGTATATTTTTTTGTTTCAATGATGTACCATGACTTTAAGTGTCAATACATTTTTCTTGGGATAATGAATGTAGTGGATTTAATTTCTCGATGCCTCATTTTTCAGCAAGTGAAAGTTGAGAATCAGGTACCAGTAGGATTACCTCAGCCACATGAGGTGCCAGAGTGCTAGTGCGATGTTATATCCATGGACTTCTGGAGAGGAAAACGTTGTACATCATGGGGCCAATATTCCATCTGGGTGATCATTGAATGACTCACCATGTCCGCCCACTTCTTACCCTTCGGATTGTAAGGATCAGTAGTGAGATTGATACATATCTACATATAAGGGATTTTATGGATTCATGGGGAGTCGTGGACGATCGTTTCATATCACGACAAATATTTTACATCCTGCATATTGAAGTGGTATCTAGAGGCATTTGAGTCTCATCTACGTTTGGGAATAAACATACTTCCTCATACAGATGGACAGAAGGATCGGACCATAAAACATTCAAGGACATTGTTCATTCTTATGTCCTCGAATATGGCTGAAGTTGGGGAGATCAACTACCACTGGTGGAGTTTTCATTCAACAACAGTTTTCACTCTTCCATCAGCAAGGATCCATTTGAGGCCTTGTAAAAGAAACCTTTCAGATCACCTCTATGCTAGACAAACCCAGGGGACTTGGCACTTATGGTTCCTTAGTTAGTATAGGCTGCACAAATATGCCGGAGATCATCCGGGAGTAATTAAAGTCTGCCCAGAGCTATCATATGTCTTATGCCAATAGTAGATGAAGACCCTTAGTGTTTGAAGAGGGACACCATGCCATCCTATGGGTATCACCTCAATGATGATTGTAGAGGATCTTCCTTAGGGGAAATTTATATCCATTGTTCATCAGACGATTCCAGATCCTCAGCATAATAGGGGAGGTGACGTACCATCTAGCTCATCCACCACAAATTCTCTAGGTGCATAATGTTTTATATGTGTCAATGATTACGAGATATGTGCATGATCCATCACGCGTTATCAATTAGAGAGAGCTATAAATCGATAATGGTACAAAGTTTACGGATTTCCTGGTGCAGATAGATGATCAATAGTAGTGGATCCTTTGTGGGCGGTCGATTCCTCTTGTGCATGTTTTTTAAAAGCATGGGAATATCCATTAGAGCACATGGTAGTGGGAGGCTCATATACATGCTTAGTACCCCCATTTGTTCACCCAATTTTTTTCTAGCTTTTGGTTATAAAAATCCATATGGAAGAATGAATTTAAAGACACAAAAATTATATATAATAGTTTTTAAATAATTTTCTATTATTACGAGTATGCAAAAAATTGATGTCGCTTGATTCTGAGGCCGGTGTTCCCGAGATAGATTTTTGAACCTTGTAATGGAATGATCAGTAAATGTATGGGTGGCGTTTTCTATCATTTGAACTGCTGCTTAGAATTGAAATATGAGGGAACTATTGAACTCACAATGCTGAGATTTTATTATTGAAAGAATGACATTTTTAGGAAAAATTCAGATGAAAAAGTTAATTTCTATCTTTACCATGAAATAATAATAAAATAACCTCCCATGTTATTTTATTCATTTTTTGTAACCATTGAGAGACTTGGTGGGTCCACATAGTTAAATGGATCATTCTATGGAATGACCCTTGGGTTGTTTAACAATGATGTTGGGATATTAAATAAGGTTCATAAATGAATAACATTATTGTAACACAACATGGTTGTTTTCATACTCATTTAAGTAAATCTCAAGCACAGATCTTTGATATAGAAGTGAGGAACATTTCACAAAGTACTGTGACATCTTACACTAATTATGAATGGAGGTTTGAACGATGTCATTGGTGGAATTGATCTGGGAATGATGAATGTCGGTGACTTCAAAGAATGAGAACTCTTACCCATCATTAATAACAAAATTTCCAATGTTTCACAATGTGGTGGTTTTTTCCATGATTTAATTCTAACATTTTGAAGATGGAATAATCTCACACTCTTTATGATGATAAAGAGAAGGGAACCATCCAAATGAACAAGTCCAAGACACTCTACTGCATGATATTTTGTTGTGTTCTTCATGGGAGGATTTCTCAACATGATGAAATCCAGAAACTAGGGGGCACGTTGTGATGAAAGAATCACTGGAGGCCTGTAGCTGCTTTTGGAAGGGAAAACAGAGCACCAGATCTCACCCGGTGGTCCGTGAATGTTCTACCATCGCAGCGACACCGATTAATAGTGCGTCGACATTGGAGGGAGACGGTGGCGGTTGGCACCCACTGGAAGTATAAGGTGTTGGAGCCATACGGAGCTATGGAGGATCGAAGTGGGCTATAGGTTCTCAGTCGTCCATGATATAAGAAGGGAGGTGCTTCATCACACGCCTTAAGTGCAGGACGCAACTTCAATGCCACTGTAAAAGAAGACATTCACCCTGTGAATCCCGCGGGGAGTATAATAGTGCCACTTGGCACCACCGGTTTATGGTATGAACATCCCTTTAGACATTTTGGATGGAGGGCCACGCGACCCCTCATGCGGTTTGTGCCTAGCCGATGGGCTAGACCGGTCCCCTACACAATGGGCTTAGCCCCCCGAAGCCCATCCGGTTCGGGCTGTGACGAGTCAGGCTCGGGTGGGGTGGGTCGGCTGGAACTGGGTCGGTTCGGACTAGGACGGGTCGAGCTAGGTCGGTCTGACTAGGTCCGATAGGAATCAGACCTTGTATGACCCAGTTTCCCTTAAAAGGACCAATCTTACAAACAATACGTCTGTTTGTAGAACCATCAACTGATTTTTAGTCCTCAATAAGAGACAATAATTTTGAGATAATCTTCAATAGTTTTGGAGAATGTTTTATTATGTTTGGGTTTGATCATTCTTGAATCCAATCGGGCCCTCGATAGTAATATTTCTATAACTCTAAGACCAGGGAACAAAATGGAGTGCCATATTTTTTGTTGGAACCCATATGATATGACAGATCATTGAGTCACTTATATGTAGGACTTATTTCCAATTCAAATATGACTGATGACTTGAGAAGGGGATCCCTAATGAATCATGAAAACTATGTACATGAATCTATTGGTTGGCTGAGATGTGAAAATGAATAGTGATCCTGTGTGGATCAACACCTAAAAATCCTATATGGATCAACACCAAGTGATCTTTTGTGGATCAAAACCTGTATATCTTGTGTGGATCAGCACATTGAAATTATGTTTGGATCAACAACTTGAGATCCTGTGTGGATCACTACAGAATGATCCTGTTTGTATCAAATGTAGAACCCTTCACAAAATAACGTGATCTAGTTTTACGTCTAATAATTTATACTTCTATACTTATGTTATAACTTATTGAGATAATTATTTTTATTTTTGACTTGAGATTGAGATAATGCATTATGGTTTTCCTTTGAATAATTCTGAGAGACATTTAGGGGTCCCAGTATACCTACTGAGTATTGTAATCCTCACATCTACATTGGCTTCGCCTACACCTGATTGTGTCTTGTGCTGAAGATGACAAGCTCGGTTGATACTATATGATCTAGGTCCATGAAGTACATAGAGATGACTAGTTTATGTAGAGAGCTATGGATATTAGTTGTACATACCATTTAGGTAGGATCCGTGGTGGACGTTCTCAAGTGTTATTTTTTATTTTGTATTGTATTGTATCATTCAGTTGGGCTTTTATTCTGGCCCCTTTACTTTTAGTACAGACTTTTATTACATCATTTTTACTATATGGTTGCATCTTGATAAGTTCATAGACATTGTTTTTGTATAGGTGTAATGTCAATTCCTTACATTTTTTGGAATACACCTTTCTAGTGCTAGTCGCCAAACCCTGTCCTAAGGAAGGCAGGCTTGGGGTAGTCACAACACAGGCTTTGGGGAACAAGTTATGACAATATATATCCCTATAATTCATTGGTTAAAAGGTGTATATCTCATGAGATATATAGGAATAGAATGGGGTGTAAACCCAGTTTAGCAAGGTAATCTTTACACTATGATAATATAGTCATTGGACCTTGATGAATATGATGACATTTGTTTAAAACTAAACCCACTATTAATGTATTGGATGTGAACCTTTTCTCGTAATCAAATGAAATTATATTCTTATATGTAAACCATAAAGATATTTCTAATAAAAATATTATTCCCTACTATATCATTAAATTTCAATCTATTATGATTAATGTCATATAAATATCAATGATATATTCCATGAAACGTGATTAAGATCTTTTATATTCTACTAATTGTTTTATACTATTCCTCTCGAGTTCACATACCTGTATCCTTATTTTATTCATTGATATATACATTAATTACACTTATTGGGAATGTGATGTCACACATTATTTTGTTTCACTTCGCTGGTATATAATGAAAAATTTCATCAATGTTATGTATATAAACGATATTGTTTTTGAAAAACCATGTGGGATATGATGTAGAACTAGTTAGAACAAGTTTTTTATCCATATATCCAAGCGTACTAGACCGCTAAGATTCTGTAGTCGATCATTCTATTATCTATTGAATATTAATTTAAAATAATATAATATATATGTATACAAACTACAGGTCACTACAGTTTGTATTAGAGAAGTGTTTAATTATCTCTTGAAAAATAGGTTACAAACATTTGTGATAGAATTTTTTCCAATACAAAATATATGATAACATATTATGTTATTATAATAGAAAAGATGGTGGTTTTCTAGGAAATCCCCCATTAAATATAGTACACATGGATTTGGTTATGTTATATATTAATCTAGAGGTAATATCTACAAAAAAGTTTACTAAATTTATATCAAGCACCTTTCTAGAGCATGGTGAGTGTTCCCTTACTACACACCTGGATTGATAATCATGGAAGATGTTATTTGGTTAATAAAAATATTAATTATGAAAAAATATGATATACATGAATGGATGATACCCATGGATTACCCTAGATAAAACTATTGTTTCATATATTGAAAAAAAGTTTTCATGATTGGGACTTCTTTTAAAATAATTCAAAGATTATACAGTTTCCCACTATGATTGTTATTTCTAGAACAGTTTTTCAATTTTACTAATTTTTCATTACTAACTGAATTTTTATAATGATAGATGTGAATGAAAATGGATTTATTTTACTAATGGGAGAAAACTGAAATGGGATCCAAAATCTGAAACGGTTGGATTTTTTGAATCATCTATCTGATTATAACATTAATAATATAAACATGGGGATATTAATGAAATGAAAAATAAGATTAAAATGGTGTTTCTAGAATATCAGAGAGAGGAGAAAATTCAGTTACGTGAATGTTGATTATGTTGGATAATTCACATAGGGGAATGATTCAATGGAATGATAATGTGTTTTTGGTGTGGAAAACTAGGATATAGAGAATGAAATTATAGGGTATAACTATAGATAATGTGTTGGATGATATAATGTTTTCTCTAAGGAATAATAAATTATTAAATTTTTTAAATATGTAATATATCAGAATTATCTGAATTAATGACATAAGTGGAATGAATAAAATAGAGATAAAAAATGTTGTATGAGTAATGGATTTACTTTCACTTGTGAAGATAATAAAAATCACATTTTAAAGGAAAGAGTAAATATAGAATATGAATGTGAATCTCATTAAATGACTTATGTGATTTGATGATTGATTGATGTGTTTTTTGTATTATGATTAGAGAATAATTTTTTATATTTATTATTATCAATGGAATTATGAATCGAATATTATATTAGTTTATTTATCTACAGAATTTATTAGAATATGTATAACGGTATTGACATACATATAATGGTATCTAGTGAAAAGGTGATATATTTTTAGAACACAGAATAGGTGGAAATATAACCCTTAATATATTCTAAATCATGATATAACATTTATTATTTGGGAAAAATTGATGAATGTGTAAATATGATAGTATTAAGGACTATAAATTTGATTTTTGATTTGAAAACAATGTTATATATATTTTGTGAAGTTCACTCTTATTTTAGATATATGTAACATTATATAGTTTGTGTAGATTTAGTTATTGAATGGATATATATTTACAATGAGGATTTAAAATGATTCTTGTTATTATAATTTTCTATGATGAATATGGGATCCAGTTATATGTATGTTTTTTCTATCACATTAAGAGACACTCTAAGTTGTTTGAAGATAAATTGTATGTTTATTATTGGAATATATTTTATTTGATTCAAATTTGTTGTATTTTTTGATTTTTTTAGACGTATTTTGAATGATTCTATGGTTATCTATATATGTAATGGATTAATTTGAACATTGGGTGTTATTGTGGATATTTAATAGATTTTTCCATATTAGGTAACATGTGCTAACCTTTTTTTGTTAAATATTTAAATATAGTTGAAATCCATTAGCATTATTTTATTAATATTATGATCCATTAAATGTAAATTTTACTCACTAAATAATTAATATTTAATCATGGATATTAAATGTTTTGAATAAGAAATGATGTTCAAATTAATCAAAGCACAAAAAAATGATAAAAGTGTGATTATGGAGAATAATAATTGTATGCAAATTCATTATATTACATATCTATTATTAATTTATTCATTTACAATAAATTATAAATAACATCAAATTAAAATCTTAAAATTTTGCATTCATTTTTTTGGAATCGATAGTCTCTGGCCTCATCACAAATATAAAAATATATGATCATTAAGCATAACATCCTAATATATTCTATCTTATACATTATTAATTTTTCACTAATTTTATTCTTTAGTTCTACATTTTATCTTCATACTAATGATATCCATATAAGGGATCTTGATTGTGTGTTATTTTTCATATCATTTATCATTTTCACTTCCTGTTTTGAAATGTCGATTTATTATTCATTTGTATAATGTTTGTTAAAAATTTTTATTAAAAAATAGTGAAACAATTATCGAAATTATAAAATATTATGGTTGGGTTATATCTAATTATAAAACTATTTAAAATTTCGAAAATTATGTTTACAATAATTTTTTTCTTGACATCATTCTTAATAATCAACATCAATCTTTCATAAAATTATGATATTTTATAAGAAAATTATTATAATATTGTAGTTGAATTTTTGGGTATAAATATGGGTGAATTTATAGTTATATAATTTTATAATTTTATTACACACAAAAATTGATTAATTTATAGGAATAATGATCATTATTTTTATTGAAGTCATATTATTCTTCAAAATATCATTTTCTCCAAAAATGAAATTATTACATTTCCTATGTGGAAATTGTAAAAAATTTACGAATAATTATAAAATTATATATTATAAAATGAAAATCATTTTTAAATCATAATATTGAACTGAAAATATTCTGAAATTATATCAGTTTTTTAGAAATGTTTTAATTTTCATTAAATATTTAAAAAATAGATCTTTCAAATAATATAATTTATATTCATGAAATAAATTTATTTGAATGTTAAAATGTATTTCTATTACTCTCTTTAAGTTTCATATGATTTATTTAATTTATAATAATATATTTCATTCTATTTTCTCCTATCCTTGTTGTTAATTTTTTACAACTTATAATTAAAAAAATAAAAAATATATCACATTTCCTATAAAAATAATGGGAAAGTAGTAGAAAAATAATGATAATTACTTAGAAAATTAAATATTTATGTGTGATTTAATGGGTTCAAAAAAATTATAAAAAATAAATAATAGTACTATTTTTAATGTTATATTTTTTAATTCCATAACATTCATGGTGTTTTAAACATAAAATTAATTGATTATTATAAAAATATCACATTAATGATATTTTATATTAAATAAAATTTTGATTAATATTTTAAATTTCATAAAAATAAAATATTTGGCTTTGATAATGTTAAATTTCTTCATAAATAAAACAGTTTTCATTAATGGGTCGACATTACTTTCATTGTAACGTCATTAACCTTTAAATGGTCGAAAATTATGATATTGTGGTAATTATCAAAAGAATTAACTAAGGATTAAAACTGAGGGAGAATGGAGAAAAGACTCGTAAATTCCCTAGGATATTATTTGATGAGATAATTTTGAATTATAATAATCAATTATTAAAAATATTATAATATATTGTCTATTTATTATAAAATATAATGTATGATATTTTTATAATTTACATAATTCTAGGACATCCCCTCTCCTCACTTATAAATTGACACTCAATCTGAATTTTTTTACACCTATTAGATCCAACTACCCCCAAAAAAGTTATATTTCACATTCTAAAATTTCTATTCATGTCTTATAGAATACATTATTCCCAAAATACCAAATTTAAGACCCTTATCAAGAGATCTAAATGATGTCTATCGAATAATACATCATCGACATTACTGACTCTATCAAATTTCCTTTGTATTATACCTTTTATAAATCTACTTTACTCATAATAAAATAATGAATCCAAAATCACATATATATTGATATATTTTTATTGTTATTGTTTAACCATTTTATAAGTGTTATACTTATTACAAAATGTGAAAACATTCCTCTTACACGGGTAAAACATTTCATCTGCATAAATCAATGGAATGTTTTTTCAATTAAATTATACTTAGATGGTTGTAACAATAATAAAACATAATATCTATGATATTTAGGAAATAATTATTATTTCATATTAATAATATAATATAGAATGTCTTATCCTAAAACATTACTTAATCTTGAGATATTTCAAGAATACACATTGAAGATCTTTTCGGGTTTATAGTTTTAATGAATTAGATCATAAATCATGCATTACGTTCCACTTTAAAAAAAGGTGGTTACATAAAAGATAGTATGCATTTATTCCCATCAACGGAAACACATCAAAAATAAACCATGGATTGTTTCTTGACACTTCCTTGACACTATCATCACATCATGTACCTTTCATTTGAACTGTGAAAAACATTTCAAAAACATGGGATGAGCATAAAAAGCTCAGTAATGGATATAAAGTAAAAAATGAAAACATTAGTCCATGTATGAAAACATACTTTACTCATTAAAGGTAATCACATTGACATACCTCATGAAATAATAAGTTTTATGAATAACTCATAGAAATCATAATACATAAAGCTAACTTGAGGCATTCATAACTTTCTTACATAGGGAGTAACCCTTTTGGTTACATTTGTAATACCCTTCACAGTATATTCCCTTAAATCTCTTCGGAGAAACCTTAATATTTAACTCCATTGCGTTACCCAATGCATTGGAGAGCTATATCGGTATCACCAACCCTTAGTTTATCATGAAACCATCCGTCTTCATAAACAATTCCCATGAACCATAACATAATCATATCACATAATACATGCATAAATAAAACATAATATTTCCACATTTCAATCATAAGGTATCAATACAACACATTGATATAATAAAATCATTATAAAAACAATTTTTAGTACCCAAAATAAAAGTAATGTAAAATGTGGTATTTATTTTTCATTTTTTTTAAAAATGTTATGGCATGTAGAGGAAGCCGAAACTCAAATAATGGTCATGGTGGCAGAGAAGACGTTGTCGCCGCATATGTAAGACAAAAAAATTTCATTCTTAATTTAGTAAAACATTTCATATCAAATGATTCATTTTGAATAAAAGTAAAAGTAAAAGTTATTTATACACCGTATAAAACAAAATATGCCTCAATGAAAGGGGATTGAGACGAAGTCCCATACCTCGTATCTGACTTGAAACGATCATTCTTTAATATTCTGAATAATAATCATGAGTTAATTTATACTTTCATAAGAGCCTTTTTCATGTTCATTATTCCTTTTATATCACTAATTACAATGTTATGAACACCATGTAATCAATTAAATTAATAATGTTCATTTTTCAGTATTTTGTTCTTATGTCAAAAATGTACTTCTTACACTTACATGTTATTAATTTGGTCAAAGGATCATTATATAAGAATGATGTTCATGATTTTGATATTATATATTTAAAATATATCCAGAATATACATGTATTTATAATATTACATAACATATAGAGGTAAGAAATGAAATGCACCGTTCATGGAAAAGATAAGCCGTACGTACGCATGAATGCTACTTTCATTTCTATTTCTTATTTTATTGAATGGAATCATAATTTTATAAAGTTATATTATAAATCCTGTATAATATCATATATAATATCATTAACTTTATCCCTTATACATCACACATTTGGTAATAACGAATCAAATAACTTTCAATGGTGGGAGTCCGCACTTCCTAAAATGAAGATATCATGTTTACCAATAATGGAAACCACAACTTATTCCATATATGAAAAATACAGAATCTTAAGGAAAACATAAACACATTATATATCATATATAAGCATAGTGAAATCATAATGTCCACCTTTGATGTGTAAGATGAGGTTTGAAAAAGAATCGTTTCGTGAGGCCGAAATTCATCATCCACGGAAACAGTATGTTCTTTAACCATTAGAGGTAACTGTGTGCGAGTGTATCTCGAATCCTTCTTATAAAAACATAATAGTATATTGAAGATACTGTTTTTGTTACAAAATAGTGGAATAAAAAGAGTTTAGGGGGTTGGAGAAAAAAAATAAAACAAAAGAACTTTAGAGAAGACGCTACCTTTGAATCAGGTAACTCCTATTGGTTTGAACCAAAAGGGTTTATTGCAGAGATTTCTGTCCAAGGTGAGGCTTCAATGATAAAGATAGGGATTTGGAGAGAAGAAATGGGCATGGTTCGGCCAAGCCAAAGGTGTGATATGTGTGGTAAATGAGGTAGAGGTGGGGGCCTTTTATAAGAGGAGTGGATGGGCTCTTTTTGAAATCATGAAACTATTACTTTATTTTCAAAAGTGTTTCGGATTTTAAAGGCCCTACCTTGATATATATTGAGGATAATATGATAAGGGTTCAACATATACTCATCCAATAGGTTCTCTCCATGTGTATGTCTGAGATTTTACATTATTATTTCATATTATTTAAATCGTTCATTAATGAAATAACCGTTGTATCATCATGATGTCATATATAAATTAATTTATTTAAAGATTAAAAATTATAGAAAAAAAACTATGATGTATGAAACATTTTTAGCATTCTAATTCATTTTAATAGTCTAATATATCATTTACAGAGACAAAACTAAAAATTTTTTACACAGGTTATACATTCTTTAGTTATATTCTCCCTTTTTTAAAAATAAAAATATAAAGTGTCACTTTCACCCAAAAGTGATCCCATGAGGTCCCTATGTTTGGAACAAATCATCCCATGTTCATACATGACACAAAAGATATAATTAAGATGCATGTTGGGTTCATTTGTTATTATTATGATATTATTTTGTTATCCTTAAAAATCCGATTAATAATTAATAATGATAATTAATGATAATTACTGTCATTACTATTCATAATGTCCAAAAACAAAAGAGACTTAATTACATAATTTGGACCCTCTGATTCCAAATATGTAATCAATTTTACCAAATTCCATACACATAAATTTCAATAATTAATTTAAAAATAATTTTTGTTGTCAACACAAATAGCGGGTTTTTTTCGAAACAATAACTATGAAAAGATTGGCATTTGTTTATGCCCATTTCCAAAGTAAAATTAACTCTAATGACAACCATTAGATTAAATGGTAAAAATATATCATAATTACACTTTAAATCCAATTAAAAAGTTTATATAACCATATATCTAAATTAGATGAAAAAGCAGTTTTACTGTAAAATGCAGTATTTTTTACTATTCATTAAAAATGAACATTGTCTGAAAAATAACAAAAAATCAATCAATGTAAATTTCAATGTCCCAATAATAAATAATAAGTTTATTTTGACAAATAGTGCTTATAAAATTGTCAAAAGGTTGATTTAATAATGGTTTTCCATCAAAAGGCAGTAAAACAATCATTTAAAAATATTAGTGTGTTCTATGCTTAAGATTGGATTCAGTCTCATTTTTAAGCCACTAAAACACTATCTAATTCATAGATAGACATAGATATGAATATCTATTATTAATTACTTACTTGGGATGTTACATCCATCCCCCTTCGGAAAATTTCGTCCCCACAATTTATTTACATGTCGAATAAGTGGGGGTATTTTTCCCTCATAGCATTTTCAGATTCCCATGTTGCCTCATCAATAATGTGGTTTTTCCACAAAACCTTTACCGGATTAATCACCTTATTCCGCAATACATGCTCCTTGTGGTCAAGAATCTACACCGGTTGTTCCTCATAAGATAGATTCTCTTCCAGTTGAACTACATCCGGACTCAAAAAATGAGATGGATCTGGAAGGTATTTCTTTAACATTGAAACATGAAAAACATTGTGTACCTGAGATAAACTCAAAGGTAAATCCTCTCGGTACGCAACTGATCCAACTCTCTCCAGAATTTCGTATGGTCCAATGAACATTGGACTCAGTTTTTATTTTCTTACTAAATCACATCACACATTTCCATGGAGAAACATTGAGAAAAACATGATCACCTACCTCCAAAGAGAGATCCTTCCTCCTATTGTCTGCATAACTCTTCTACCTGCTCTGAGCTGTTCTCATGTGTCTCAGTATCAGCTGAACATTTTTTGCTAAATCTTTTACTAATTCTGTTCCCATCAACTTCCTTTCTCCCACATCATCCCAAAAAGCTGGAGTTTGACACTACTTCCCATATAATGCCTCAAATGGTGTCATCTGTATGCTGGAATGAAAACTGTTATTAAAAGAAAACTCAACAAAAGAAATATGTTGGTTCAATCATTCCTGATAATCCATTGAACAACCACGTATCATATCCTCCAATGTCTAATTCATTAATTCTGACTTCCCATCTGATTGTGGATGAAAATCTATACTAAAATTTAATTCAGTACCCAATGATTTCTGAAGGCCTTTCCAAAAGATGGATGTAAACATGGGATCACGATCAGATACAATGGAGAGGGGAACTCCATGTAACTTGACTATCTCTTTAAGACACAAACGAGAATGTTGATCTAGGGAAAAAGTATCTTTTATAGCATTGAAATGAGAAGACTTAGTCTAGTGATCAACAATAAACCATATTGCATTATTACCTCGAGGTGTCTCCGGCAATCCAACAACTAAGTCAATGGATATATTCTCCCATTTCCACTATGGCACTGGTAAAGGCTGTAGCATCCCCTTCAGTAACTACCGCTCTACTTTAACCTGTTGACAAGTTAGACACTTCACAGTAAAATCATCAATATCTCTTTTCATTCTGTCCCACCAGTAATACTCCCGAAGATCTCTATACGTCTTAGTACTTCCATGATGAACTGAAAATGGTGAACTATGAGCTTTAAATAACAACTCATTCTTCAACTGTGAATCACAAGGCACACATAATATCTTCCAAAAATTCAAAACAAAATCATTATCAATGTTGAATTCAGAAAACATGCCCTTCTGAACCAGCTCTACCTTTTTCTGCAACTCACTATCTTGCTTCGGGGCTTGCATAATTCTGTCTCATAGAGATGATCCCATAGACCCCTGAAACTAAACAGAAGAACATCCTGCACCAAAAACATCTATGCCAAAGTTCATCAAATCCTTAACTAAAGGTTCACATTCCAAACAATACATTGTTAATGAAGCATTACTTTTTCTGCTCAGAGCATCGACCCCTTTATTTTCTTTTCTCGAATGTTAATGAATCCTACAATCATAATAATTGATTAATTCCAACCATCTCCACTATCTCATGTTCAATTCATTATGAGTTAATATATACATTAGACTTTTGTGATCAGTATATATTTCAAACATTACCCCATAGAAATGATGCCTCCCAACTTTTAAAGAAAAACAACAGTAGCTAATTCCAAATCATGTGTAGGGTAATTTACCTCATGAGTTTTCAACTGACGTGAAGCATAAGAAATTACATGACCATTCTGCATTAGGATGCATCCAAGTCCTTTCAATGAACCATCTTTGTAGATAACAAACTCCCCATTTCAATAAGGTAGTTTCAAAACATGATCATTCACCATTCTTCTTTTCAATTCCTGAAAACAATCATCACATTCTTTTGTCATGATAAATTAAACTCCCTTACGAGTTATCTTAGTCATTGGACTAGATAACCGTGAAAAAATTCTAACAAACATTCTGTAATAGCCTTCCAAACCATGAAAACTACAAATCTCGGTTACATTTGTGGTTCTTGGCCATTCTTCAACAACTTTTGTTTTTGCAGGATGAACTGTTATCCCATCTTTAGAAAAAGTGTCACCATGGAAAGAAATTTGTCACATCCAATACTTACACTTTCTGAATTTCCCATAAAATTACTTTTCATTTATGGTTTGCAAAGTAACCCTTAAATGTATTTCATGCTCCTCTTTACTTTTAGAAAACACCAAAATATCATCAATGAAAACAACCAAATACTTATCCAAGAACTCATGGAAAATTCTATTCATAAGGTCCATGAATAAATCAGGTGCATTGGATAGACCAAAAGGCATAACTACAAATTCATAATGGCCATATCTTGTACAAAATGATGTCTTCAGAATATCTTTTTCATTTCCCTTAAACTGATGGTACCCCGATCTCAGTTTAATATTGGAAAAAAAATTGAGCTCCGTGTATCTAATCAAACAAATCATCGATATGAGGCAAAAGATATTTTTTCTTAACCGTAATGTTATTCAAGGCTATATAATGAATGCAAAGTCTCATTGAACCATCTTTCTTTTTAACAAATAAAACAGGAGCACCCCATGGGGATGTGCTAGGTCGAATGAAACCTTTCTATAATAAATCTTTTAATTGCTCCTTCAACTCTAAAAGTTCAATTTGAGCCATTCGATAAGGGGTTTTAAAATTAGCTTATCATCAAGAAATAAGTCAACAATAAATTCAACTTCTCGATCAAGTATTATTCTAGGAAACTCATCAGGAAAAACATCTGGATATTCATTTACCAATGGCACACCATTAATTTGAAAAATCCTACTATTTTCAACAATATGTGCTATGTAACATTCATTTCTATCTTTTACATGTTTCTCAAACTCTTGATATGTTTTCAACAGTAAGGGTTCATTCAGGTACACAAACTAAAAGTCTTTCTAAAATGAAACTTCTTTATCTCTACAGTCAATCATAGCATTGTAAACAGAGAGCCAATCCATACCCAAGATAACATCAAACTCTATTAGAGGTAATACAATCAGGTTTGCAAGTAGGTTCTTTCCACAGATAAGTATATAATGATTCATATAAATTCTTTTTGCCTCTAAATTTTTACCATGTGTTTTTACCATAAGTTCAGGAGTCATTTATTGAGATGGAATTCCCAATTTACTAGAAAATGTTTCAAAGATGAAAGAATACGTAGACCCTGAATCAAACAATACACTAGCATAATCTGAAAAAACAAACAAAGTACCTGATACCACTTCATTTGATGTCTCAACATCTGATGAAGTAGTTGCAAAGGATTTCACCACCCCTTTCTGTTTGTATTCTAACTGCTTCCCATCACTTGATCTCTTTGTCGGATACTCATTTGCATAGTGACCCATCTCATTGCACATGAATCATTTCACTAACAATAAATCAAATTTAGACTTACCATCACCCTGATCTTTTTCAGCGCAGTCACAAGCCTTAGGTCCAATTCTACCACATCAGTTGCACTTTCCAGAATTCAAAAGAAATTCCCCAGGATGCCTTTTACGACACTTATCACAAACTGGAAACATAGTTTTCTTACCATCAGACTTTTTTGAAGATATCTTCCCTTTCTCTTGCCACCTCAGTCTCTTCTTCTGTTGGTTGTTATAGAACACTTGATCATCGGAAAACTCCATTTCCACCTTCTCAGCACATCGAAAAATCTTTTCATAACATTTGAACTCATGAGAAGCTAATTCCATTCGATATTTTAGATTTAATCCTTAGTAAAAATGATTGATTTTACTATCAAGTTCTCTGATAAATTTTGGAGCATACCTTGCCAAATGAATGAACCTTTATTCATAAGAATCCACTGAGTCTTCTTCTTGCCTCAATTCCAAGAATTGTTTTTCCATCCTAAGTGGAATAAGTAGAAGAAACTATTTTTCAAGAAATATGCCTTTGAATTCATAACACTCGAGAGCATCAATCTCATCAGCATCCCTGATATTTTTAACCATCGACCACCACTGATGTACTTCACCATCCAAATCGTAAATAACAAGACTATCCTTTTGATTGTATGAACACCCCATGACATCGAAAATCTTCTCCATTGATTTAGTCTCCCCTTCAGCTAGCACAAGGTCAGATGATCCTCTGAATGATGGAGGATGTTTCCTCATGAAATGTTCCACCACTGAAATGTTCTTCTGCACTTGATCTGGCTGATCTCGTGCAAGGATACCACCACCATTTATCGCTTGAGTCAACGGCGCCATTACTGCAACAAACTGTTCAGTTCCAATTCCGACCATCTCAAGATGCTGATTCGGAAGGTCATTTCCTTCAGTATGCATTCTTCGCACTACTTCTCTGTTTCCTCTGTGGAAACCATTCGAAACAAACATGTCTTAGATGACATATCATGGTAATCTTCAAATGCTATATCATTTCAATTTTTCCATAAAATATTTTTAGATAATCATTTAATATAATTCTAACTCTTGAAGTTATCTAAACTGACCTCTGATACCAACTATATGGTTCAAGCATTAAACATTACTTAATCTTGAGATATTTCAAGAATACACATTGAGGATATTTTCTGGTTTAGAGTTTTAATTAAGTAGATCATAAATCATGCATTATGTTCCACTTTAATACAAGGTGGTTACATAAAAGATAGTACTCATTTTTTTCTATCAACAGATACACATCAAAAATAAAACATGAATTTTTTCTTTACCCTTCCTTGACACTATCATCACATCATGAACCTTTCCATTGACATGTGAAAAACATTTCAGAAACATGGGATGCGCATAAAAAGCTCAGTAAGGGATATAAAAGTATAAAACGAAAAAAATACTCATTGTATGAAAACATACTTTACTCATAAAAAATATTCACTTTAACATACCACATAAAATCTTATAAGTTTTAAGAATAACTCATAGAAATAAAAAGACATAAATTTATCTTTTGGCATTCATAACATTCTTAAATAGGGAGTAACCCTTTTCGTTACATTTTGAATCCCATCACAGTATATTCCCTTAAATCTCTTCAGAGAAACCTTAACGTTTAACTCCTTCGCGTTACCCAATGCATTGGAGAGCTATTTCAGGCTCACCATCTCTTAGTTTATCATGGAACCATCCCTCTTCATAAACAATTCCCAAGTACCATAACATAATCATATCACATAAAACAACCATAAAGGAAACATAAAATTTCCACATTTTAATCATAAGGTATCAATACAAAACATTGATATAAAAAACATTATCAATACCATTTTTAGTAAACAAAATAAATTTAAATTATAACATTTTATTTATTTTTCTTTTTAAAAAAATGTTATGGCTTGTAGAGGAAGCCTAAACACAAATAATGGTCACGATGGCGGAGAATTCGTTGTCGCCACATACGTAAGAAAAAAGCAATCCTTTTTCATTTAGTAAAAACTCTTCATATAAAAATATTAATTTTGAATAAAAGTAAAAGTCAAAGTGGTTTATAAGCCGTATAAAACAATATATGCCTCAATGAAAGAAGATTGAGACGAAGTCCCATACTTCGTATCCGACTTGAAACGATTATTCTTTAATCTCCTGAATAATAAACTTGAGTTAAATTCTACTTTCATAAGAACCTTTTTCTTGTACATTATTCCTTTTATATCACTTACTACCATGTTATGAACACCATGTAATCATTTATGTTTATAATGTTTGTTTTGTCAGTATTTTGTTCTTAATTCAAAAATAGACTTCTTACAATTACATGTTGTTCAACTGGTCAAAGGTTCATTGTATCAAAATGATATTCATGATTTGGATATTATATATATCATATATATCTAGAATATACAGGTATTTATAGTATTACATAACATATAGAGTTAAGAAATGAAATGCACCGTTCATGGAGACGTTTAGCCGTACGTACGCTTGAACGCTACTTTCATTTCTATTTAGTATTTTATTGAATGGAATCATAATGATATAAAAGTAGATTATAATTTTAGAATAATATAATATATAATATCATTAACTTTATCCCTTATACATCCCACATATGGTATTAAAGAATCAAATCACTTTCAGGGGGCGGTAATCCGCACTTCCTAAAATGAAGATATCGTGTTGACCCATAATAGAATCCACAAAGTATGCCATAAATTAAAAATACATAATCATAAAGAAAAAATAAACATATTATATATCATATATAAACCTAGTGACATCATAATGTCCACATTTTAAGGTGTTAGATGAATATTGAACAGTCATCATTTCGTGAGGCAGAAATTCTCCATCCACGGAAACAGTATGTTCTTTAACCATTAGACATAGTTTTGTGAGAATGTAGCTCGAATAATTCTTATAACAACATCATAGTTTACTGAAGATACTATTTTTGTCACAAAATATTGGAATAAAAAGAGTTTATGGGGTTGGAGAATCAAAAGAAAACAAAAGAACTTTAGAGAAGATGCTACCTTTAAAATGGGTAACTCCTCTTGGTTTGAACCAAAAGGGTTTTTTGAAGAGATTTCTGCCCAAGTTGATGCTTCAATGATGAAGAGAGGAATGTGGAGAGATGAAATGGGTTGTGGTTGGCCGTGCCAAATGCTTGAGATGTGTGGTAAATTAGGTATATATGGGGGCATTATATAAGAGGACAAGAGGGGATCTTTTAGAAATCATGTAACTATTACATTATTTTCAAAAGAGTTTCGGATTTTAAAGGTCTCACATTGATATATTTCGAGGATAAAATGATAATGGTTCGAAATATACTCATCCAATATGTTCTTTCCATGTGTAAGTCTTAGTGTTTACATTATCATTTCATATTATTTAAATCATTCACTAATGAATTAGTCACTACATCATCATGATGCCATAAATAAATTAATTAATTTAATGTTTCAAAATTATAAAATAATACTATGATGTAGAAATCATTTTATATTTTCAATGCATATCTATAGTTTAATAGATCATTTACAGAGACAAAACTAAAAATGTTTTACTCAGGTTATAAATTCTTTAGTGATATTCTCCCTTCTTTAAAAATAAAAATATAAAGTTCCACTTTCACCCAAAAGTGATTCCATGGGGTCACTAAGTTTGGAATATGTCATCCCATGGTCGACCAGGACACAAACAGTAGAAATAGGATAATTGTTGGGTTCATTTGTTATTATTAAGATATTATTTTATTGTCCTTAACCACCCGATTACTAATCAATCAAAATAATTAAAGATAATTACCGTCGTTACTATTCATAATCTCCAAAAAACAAAAGAGTCTTAATTACATAATTTGGACCCTATGATTCCATATATGTAATCCATTTTATCAAATTACAAACACATAAATTGAAATAATTAATTTAAAAATAATTCCCATTGTCAACGCAAATAGCAGGTTTTTTTGAAACAATAACTATGAAAAGTTTGGCACTCGTTTATGCCCTTTTCCAAAGTGAAATTAACTCAAATGACCACCATTAGATTAAATGGTAAAAATATATCACAATTACACTTTAAAACCAATTAATAAGATAATCTAACCATATATTTAAATTAGATAAAAAATAAGTTTAGATATAAAATGCATTATTTTTCACTATTCATTAAAAAATGAACATTGTCAGAAAATTAACAAAAATTCAACCAAAGTAAATTTCAATGTCCCAAAAATAAAGAATAATATTATTTTGACAAATAGTGCTTATAAAATTGTCAAATGTTTGATTTAAAAATGGTTTTTTCATTAAAAGGCAGTAAAACAATTTTTAAAAATATTATTCTGTTCCATGCTTAAGATTGGATTCATTCTCATTTTTAAGCCTCTAAAACACAATCTAATTCATAGATAGAAATAGATAAGAATATTTATTATTCATTAAATACTTGGGATGTTACATAGCATCTTACTTATTATATTATAATTTATTTGAAAATGATAGCATTACAAATGTGTACGTGTGGGATAAGACATTTATTAGGTGATGTTATTCATTTTTTACACATTACATGGATGTTTGTATGTATGTATTAAATTAATATATGTGATATTTTAAATATATTAATTATTATTCAATGTTTTTTATTATTAATGTTTCATTTTTTCTTTTACTCATAATGTGAAGTCAACGTTCATGCATGTGTATATCCTACAATCCACATGAATGGTGTAATTTACCATCCCCTCAAACACTTTTATGGATTTATCTATATATATATATAATAAAAATATATTATTATTTTTATAGTGATTAAAATTTATGAGATTATGTAACCATAATAAAAGTTTAAATACATGATTTTCCAATCCAAATGACTTAGGAAAATTATATAATTAACACTTGTAAAATATGATTCTAATAATGAAATATAATTAAATTGGATTAGAAATATTTTAAATTGATAATATAATATATAAGAATTATTAAAATTAATATTTCTGATAATTATAATATATTTTTATTATTTATATAAGAGATTAATTATATTTCAATATAAGAAAAACATGGTGTAAGAGATTTCCCTTCTCTCTATTAATTTAGGGGGAGAAATGTAAGATTTTACATTTGATTCTTTTTGTTGTGGTGTTTGTACTAAACGTGAATTTAATATATTATGATTATATATAATTATCGTTATTTTATTGAATATTTATTTTTATCTCTTTCATGTTCTTTATTTGTTTGTTTTTAAATTTTCAAGGTTTTATAGTCTCTTAATTATTTTAATGAGAAATATGCCTTATTCACCTCTTCTATTTATTCTGCCCTATATATACTAAAAATTTATAAAATTTAGATTTTTATCATGAATAATAATTATAATAGGAAAAATAAATCTAATTTTATATACTTTATGTTGTTTAGATTAAGAGAACACCAAATTGATTTGCGTTTATCATCTCAAATTACCTTCTTTGGGACATTTGTTATGTTTTCCACCTATCTTTTATATGATTTATTTATAGAGAACAATTAACATGTTTTATCATGAATATAATTATTATAATTTAAATATTAAAATTATTTTAGATTTTTCCTTATTGTGATTTGTGATTTAGGGGATTCCAAAATGGTAATGGATTTTTGAAAAAATTTAATTTTTAATTATGGTTGTTTATGATGATGTTTATGATGATGAAACATTATAATATACCTCTAAATATACTCATTAATCATCCTAGATATATTTTTAGGGATTTAATTTTTCACCTTTTGTTCATCTATTTTTTAACTAATGAGGAAAAATAGATATATTTAAGGAAAAAAAATTTATTTATCACATTAGACTAAAAATCATTATTCTCACGTATCCATGTTTTAAAAAAACATTTTCATTAAATTTAAATATATCATAATATTATTATTAAATTTATTTTTACACATTATTTTTTTTAAAAATATGTTTCAATGCAGTATTATTATTCTTTTCAAAACACGATAATTTTGAACTTCATTAAAAAAGTGTGAAAAGAATATTTTGATTAACATAGACCGCATGAATGGAATTAACCACCAACATAAAAATTAATGGGTTTTTATATTAATTTAGTTTTTATAAGTATGTTTACAATTAAAAGCATTTATTTAAGAATTCATAAATTCATATCTTTTAAATAAGCTATTGCATAATCAAATGTATATTTTCATCAAAAAATGTTTCATGTAATCTTTTAAATTAATTTTTCATCAATGATGAAATCGATTCATGTTACTAATGTTTTAATGTGGATATAATCAAATGATAAAATATATAAAATTTATTTTGATGTTTTAAAATTTTCATGACAAAATGTTTATGAAACCCATTTCATTTCTACATGTTATGATATCACGAAATGATTACTCAAAATGTTTTTTTAAAAAATGTTATGATATGTTTAACTCTTTATAATACCAATTAATTTTACTTGAATTATGATATGATCATAATTTCATGATCATGTGGAACACATTTTTATAAATATCATTATTTTATTCGTTTATCCCGGTGATATATATATTTATTCTATTCAGAGGGTAAATTTTAATTTTCTATGACATAAAAATGAATGGAACAAGTGTGAACCCTATTTTGCAAGAGACTATTTCCACTATGATAGACTTTGAAGAAAACCTTGAAAAATACAATGGAAGAAGGATTGAATCCATTCCACTATGATATTATGGAATGAGATCCATGATTACTATGGAAATGATTTTATATTCTTCTGTGTATGACACAATATTATGACTTATGTGAATAATATGCTCTCATGTGTCACGCTCTTTTATTTCTTTATGATTTATGTATAAATAAATTATATTTTTTATTAAATGACTCTTAATTATTATATATGATAATATATATATATATATATATATATATTTCCATATTCAACACTCATTTTATCAGACCCTTAACAACATTAATGATTATGTTATCATTGATTTCTCCCTTATTTACCTTATTGTGCATATAAACCTAAATTTTCAAATGTTTCTTATCCATATGATATGAAAATGTATTTTTAGTCTCTTATGTATAATAAGTGTGAATGTTGTGAGGAATTAAATGGGAAATAATGTGGAACTCATATGAAATTTTTCATGTGACTATGATTCAAAGGAACTTAGCCTATAAAATTAATACATGGACCATTATTATATATAATTAATATTAATCTACAAACCTATAGTATCAATGTAATAAAACTATGGGTATTTTATGTTAGAAATACCCTCAATGTTTTTTTTATTTTAGGAGACATGTATTCATATATTTACTTGAAAATTCAACAGTATTTTTAACATCATAGGAATTAATTGAATTAGAATCATTCACCTTGATATGTCTATCTAATCTCATATGGGTCATGTTATTGTTATTTTTATTCTTCTACTATTTTATTATAAGGAACACTTCTTGAATATTTTTTAATGTTTTTTGAGGTTCATTTTACAAACATAATTATATATTTATATTATATATATACATTATAGGATCATCGAAATTCTAAGAGATTTAACAAAACGAATTATTTTATTAAATCTATATTCAAAAAAGATATATTGAATACATTATCAATTTCTAAATTTCTAATTAATTTACCATTCAATATAAATTCTAGAACTATTCTAATATAATTCATTATATATACCCCATAGGATTAAAAGAACATTAAAATTTCATGTTATAATTCAGAAAAATTATTGACATAAAAAATTGTGGCTTCATTATAAATTCAATGTAAAAAATAAAAGAAATTATTCTGAGTTTGAACAATAAGTCAAATGTTTTACTATATGATACAACATTTTCAAACTAGATAAACCCTCTGGGGGAGGGTGGGTCATTGTGATGGATATATTTAAAAAATTTATTGGAAACCTGTTATTATTATTTTAGGATATTTTTTCTCTCATTCTAAGGAATACATTAACTCTCTCAAACTCAATTAAATATGTAACGAAACAATAAAAAATATACAATAAAAAAATCAATGGGGTGGATTCTGGGTTGAGGAAAAACACCAGGATAATTGTAATTCCATGATGAATTTTATTTATTTTATTTATTATATACGTTTTATTGGTCTAATAGGTAGTATAGTTATGTTTGTATGATTGAATAATATTTGGTATGACTATATACTTTTATTATAGAATTGTTATTGTGTATTTATTATACATATTATAATATTACTTATTTTTAGTAATTAGTAATTTTTTATTATTGGATTATTATGATATGAGGATAAAATATCCAAATAGGCACATCCTATAATTTTAATTCTATTTGGATTCATATAACATAATTGGATGTATTGTTGATGTTTAGTAGTGAACTATTCTGGTTATATTTATATTTGATTCTAGGGCTGTTATAATGTTGTAACTAGGTGTTTATGTGAATAATATCATACTATGTTTTATAGTATATTTTTTATTTCAATGTTAATTTTGTAGGTGGTAGATTGAAGATATTACAATATGTAATATATTGTAACTAAATTTAGAGTAGTGTCTATGGAAATAATTATTTGATAAGATGACCTGGTTTACACGAATAACAGATTCTTTCTTGGTTTCTTCCATTACGTTTTTATGATTTCACCTAATGAAACTCACTTAGATTTTAAAATTTATGATTTATCATGGATTTTTACCCTTGGATAATGTGGATATTGTTGTCTTCATTCCTTATATATTGCATGTAAGAATCACAATATATGACCCAATTTGTGATATTTCATTTATGATTAGTGTTAAGTTGTCTAAACTATCAAAAATACTTATACAATGTTTTCCATATAATTATTTAGTGTATTTAACCTCAACTAAACTAATGTATAAATTTTATTATAATGTAATGTTATTTCATTCAAAAGAGGTATATTATATGAAAATAGTATGAAGACATCAAATTTGTTTGTTTAGTGGACATGAAAGGACTCATAGTGTGTTCATATAAGAACTAGGTGAGTAAATGATGAAAACCCTTGTTGCTAATTGATAAAAAACATCATTTATTTGATATGAAAATAATATGATGTATTGTGTTTTTCTATAATGACTCTTGGTGTCACTCAAATTATCTATACTAGCAGACTGTGGCTTGATCATCATGGATAAACTAGTATAATTCTTGATTTATATGTAATGATGATATTGTGGGGATTATGGGGTTTTCTTATATTAATATTACTACCTTGGATTTTTTAATAGAATATTGATGATGTGTAATAAGATACATGAAATGTTTATGTCTGAAAAATCTATCTTTTTTGACTTTTTTGATATTTCATTTAATTTTAAAGAAAGGAATACTTGTATTTCCCCTGATTTTTAACCTCATTATGTCCTAGTATATAGGATAGGTGGGGTACATAGTTTTATTGAGATATAGATTACGATATCACAAAGTTGACTTCATTAGTGGAATGTAAGACATGTGTATTCGATTAGACATGAAAATTTTTGATATATTAATATAAATCATGAAATGGGTTACCCAATGATTTTGATTTCTCATTTAGTAGATTGACAGGTGTATATTTTGTTCATTAAGATACATCCATCGGATGTAGTATCATTATTAAATATCATATGGTCTTATGTGTTAGTCATTTAGGATGAAAATCACTTTTAGGGGATAGTGTTTTAGTATCATGTTTTTGATTCAGTGGGATGGATTTCTGGGATGAAATTCCCATTATATTTTTTATTTATTTCGAGTAAATAGATATAGTATAGAAAAAGACATATTATTTTTTGAAAATAATTATTTCATATATTATATAATGATTGGACTTAACGGATAAGATATCATTATTATTAAAAGAAAAAAATTAATGATAAACTAGATAGATTATACTTACCAGCTAGGGGGAAAGGTTATACGATTTATTATGTGTGTGGTCCTAGTTTTGGAAATATTGCAATCACAAGAACCTGAGTTGGTATTTATTAAATATTGATTCTATAGAATGAAATTATTGCAATTGGATGTGATTGAGATTTCCACTACGTGGTTTATAATTTAAGGTTTGAATTATATATTAGGGAGCATATATAAGTGGAAGGATGGGAAATTTTTGTGATGAAATTATTGTAGGTATGTTTTCTAAAAAATAATATTTTTCCCCCATCATAAAAAAGTCATCTTGAATGGATAATTGTTTCATGGTTGTGTTAACCTGATATTTTTCCTAGACAAAAATGTTTTAGGGGGCATGTTTTCAAAGGTTAATGAATGGTGAGAATGGATTAGGATAAAAAATATACATGTGATAGATAGGACCTATTATGGATGCACATGAATTATGGTATATGGGAATCAATACAATGGGGAGTGAACCATTGGATGTTTTATGGGGAACATTTCATTATAAATGAAATTTCATTGGACATCAATAATGATTTTATCATGATCTTGGATTAAGTGGGGCTTTATGTTTGGATTTCATTTTCATATATGAGTATGAAGACCATACCATATTGTTATATGGAGCAATAATCTTGATTTCAATCATTTTTTCATTATGTTATGGGACATGTCATTTAATAGTTGAGGTGTCATTCATATACAAGTTAGTAGATGCATCAAATTTATTTTTGTTAATCAAGAATTACTATACATGATATTTTGAAATAAATTTCATATTGATCTCACATTTGTTATGGAGATAATAATGAATTTTTTATGATATGGGCATAAAATAATTCATTTTATATACATACATATATTTTGGTTAAGATCATAGAAATGTTTTTTATAATTTTAGTATGCAATAATAGAATAATATTGAGTGTTAGGATCAATCTTTTGTGTTATTAATTGGATTCTAATGGAATTCTATCCAATGTTACAACATTGTAGATCAGAATTTTTGCATCACATCAGCGGCTGAATTAGAGAATTTTCTAAAATGGTTATTTAGTGGAGGTCAAAAAGATGTTTCTATATGAGAATTGATGCGGTGAGGAAGTAACAACATAAAATATGATAGTTTTATTTTTATGGTTGGAAGGGGGATTTGAGGAAAATCTAGCATTGATAGAGTTTGTGCATCCATGATAGAGAATGAATAGTTTATATTAGAATTTTATTATGAAGAGTTATTTTGTGAGTTTATAATTTCTCCTGAATAAGATTAGAGTATGGTGATATGAAAATGACTATGACTGGGTTTTTAGATCATTAGTAGTTTTTTTAGTATGAGATTTTACATCATGGGATAGAATATTGTTATTGAAATCCCACGAATTTTTTGGATGTGATGATAGGCTGTTTTATGATTCTAATTCTCTTTTCAATTTGAGTTGGGTGTTATATAATATAATGTCATTTTGAATTCCAAGGTAGAATTCAATATGACTAATTTGAATAACTGAACAATGTTAATTCGGATTTTTTCATCTTATATATAGGAGTCATATTAGTTATTAAATGATATTTGGTGTGGAGATTATAACTTTCCAATATTTTTTGGGATAAAATTGTTAGATAGATTTTAGTTTTTTATTTTATAGAGTAGGTGTCATTTTGAATTTTGATATTTTCATTACATTTATGAAAATTTCATTACCTTTATCATTTTGACTGTATATAAATCAGTTCCAATATAGTGCCTCTATTTCTTAAGATAGTCTTGGTGGACTCATGAGGTATTTTTTTGGATTTTCAGGTAATTGTTTTATGTGTGCGGTTGCAGAGAATTTTGTGAAAACCAACTAATATGGTTTTTAGATGGTGCTTGGTGAATAGTTATCAAACAATTGTATAAAAACAATGAAAATATCTCTAACCAATTTATATATGTTATTTTTAGGTTGGAGAATTATTTGGTAAATCATACAACTAAACCATGTCAGTTGTGGTGGATGTGGACACTGAAAACTAATACGATATCATATTGTTCAGATAACAAATGAACATATAAACTTGGTTAGAAAGAGGGAATTTACATCTATTACTGTGTTATTTTTAATCGTTATCTCTCTTATCATCCTCTCTCTTATGTGATGATCGATGGTGAATCCAACCAATGTTTAATATTCTATTCATCCTCAATTGGGGTTATTTTTAGTGAAATATGTATTCAGTTTTATGTATATTACTCAAAAATCATCCGCATTGCTCTACCTGCCTCGTTGAACTCTATTTGATTTATTATTTAGTTTTCCTCATCCTATTACACATTATTATAGTGTAATAATATGATAAAAAGAGATATTTTTTTGTCATTGTCTGAGAATATCCCATGATGAAGTCTACGTAAAACATCCTTGAGTATCAATGATGGTACATTATGAATATTTCTATTTATTTAGGTTAAATTAAAATTGTTTGTTACATGTAATTCTATCTAAATATTTGATATTTCCCATAACCTAGTTTTATATCTTTGTAAGGAGTTGAATGTATTGTGTTTCTCATGGTTTTGGTTCAATGAGCTCACTTGGTGAGTTATTTTCCATTTTTTACTGATTGATTAAATTATTAATATTAAATATATATAAAAATTTATTTTAAAATTATTTTTTATAATGGTATATAAACTCATATTAATGTGTTGTTTTTGGATGTACATGGGGGAGTCCAAAAAGAGCTACCAGGTTGTGATGAACATGAATGAGACTTTTAATGAAGTAGGTGGTCTCAAAAAATGCACCATTATAGTAATTAAATTTTTTTTTTGATGTTAAAGGTGACATGAGATCTATCCACCCAGGGTAACATACTATAAAATTTAGTATTTTATCTAATACATATTTTATTTTTTTAGTCACATGTGGAGACACATATAGATGTCGAGGTCCACAAAACACTAAAGAGGATAGACTCAATTCCACAACCATGGATGAATGAGGAAGTGTTTATTAATTAGTGTATTATTATACATTGAACATAAGGATTTTAAAAAAAAAATTGGATATATAATAATAGATATCATTGTAATATATTCACCACATGGAATCCCTTGGTTTCGGAGTCATAATAAGATTGATATAGTCATCTATGGGTGTATCATTAGAACCAAATGATGGATAAGAGCACCTTCCTAGATTTAATATGCACCCTAAATAATGGTATTTTATATTTGGAGGTAGAATACCCCTTAGGGGTAGGTTATTAAATTGACCTAGTATATCATATAATTATACATATTTATTCACATGGAATTCTACGACATTTATATGTACCTTAAAATATGGTAGTGTTCCCACCCCTATTCATATCATTCTAGTGGTGTATGGAAATCCAATTTTGGAAAGTATCATTTTATTATTCCATTGATGATTTATTATGGAATAAAATTAATTTTTATTATTTTTAGTTTTCAAGATCTACATTATGTCTAATAAATGTGCTTATTTGTAGTAGGCTAGTTAGTAGTTTTTGTTAGTGGCATTGAACATTGTTCAAAGGTGGTAGATACACCATAGGTGGAACATTAGATAATGATGGTTTTTTAATTATTTTATATTTTATTTTATGGTATATTTTTTTCTCCGTATTATTTTTTTTCTAGTCTAGCAATTTTATCTGAGTTTCTACAGTTATTTAAAAAATATTGGCTAATATTGAGGTAGAGCTACAAAGGATTTAATTACCCCATCTCATATGGAACATTAATTCCTTTAAAAATGTATTTATTATTATATGTTGAAAATTAGCAATATGGATTTATTAAAAAATGTTCTGGTGTTGCATGAAGGAGATAGATCAATCAATTGTATTATAAGGATAGAGATGTATATTCTCAATGGTTTACCAAATAATATTATTGTAGAATGAGTCTGATTTTAATTTGAATACTTTGATATTTTATATTTTATATTTATTATATATGTTTTTGTGTTCATCCTAGGGGTTGAAACTCTGTTTTATATTTGGATGGCCATTTCTATATATGCCTTATTTCATTTTTGGTATTTCGTACTTGTTTATTAATTTATATGTACTATATATTTCATTGATGTGTATGTGTTTTACTATGATTAAGTGTTATTGTACTCAGATATGAGTGTAACATATCCCCCGAGAATCTTTTAGACCCTTGATGTAATTCAATGACCTCTAGTATATGGTGATCCATTGATTATACCTAGTAGAAGGATTATTTATGTGACATGTTGGTTTAATATAAGATATTTCATGAAAAAATGTCACTAATGAATGAAATTTTTAACAAAATTTTTATTTTTGGAATAATATATAAGTAACCTATAAATGTTCTCCAACAATTGATGAACCTTAAAATGGCATGTCATGAATATATTTTAGGCAAGGTGTCTTAGACACCGAGGTGGATATATTTTAATTCTTTTTTTTCTTTGTAATGATCATAAGACTTCACAATGTGTGACACACTTGAATTTTGAGAATTATAACTAATCAGATGTTTTCTATTGGAATGTATTCGTAAGTGGAATATTAATCCTTCATATTAAACACATTGTATTCACATGAAATGAGGAAGTGTATGTGATTTCATTATTGACCCAACAATGTACTAGTATCTCAAAACCATCAACATTAATTGTTAGTGACAAAAAATACCATTGAATATACCAATGAATATTGAGGATGATATTTAGTGAATTTGATCTTGATCCTGTCATCCTTCTTTTGAATGTTCTCCATTTATAGGATTTTAGATTTTTATTCCATTTTTAGTATTTCAGATAATGGTTTTATTGGTACATAATATCATATCCTTATAATAAATTTAAAATAAACTCCATGCCTCATTGTTAATGTTAATTAAAAGTATCAAATTAACAACTTCCTCACTATCCCATACATAAGAATGATTCATCACATATGTCCTTCAATAAATTATAATTTATGGTATTTTTTTATCATATTTTTAACATGATATGAAATGATCATTTAATCTTATAATTAGTATCGCCAAATGGATACTAGATGATCTAAATGAATTATCATCAACAGTCCCAGGATTATCAAGGTGTGATTACTCATTTAACATACATAGTTATTATATAGTCTACAAAATGATTGCCTTATTATAGAATCATGTAGTCCTATAGAATGCTGAAATACTCTTGGTTAGGTTATAACCTCAATCAAAAAATTTGATGTGACCTTTTATTTATTCCTTGGTATGTAATTAATTTTTTATATTACTACCTATATTGGTAAAAGGATTCAGATTGATTCCACAATTGATATATATAACCAAATCTTATAATGTTATTCTAAAAAGTAATGATTAAGAAAACCCACCGTTACTTCTTCTAAAAAAGGTACACACCTCAGGGTACAAAAATTCATAATGATCTATGGAACATTCACACTATTTTCAAAATATGGATTTTTTTCTTATTTCCTTGTAAACAAATGGGACACCAATGAAGTGGTTTTTGTTCATAATAATCATGATAAATGAGAGGACCCAGTTGAGATAATGGACCACTGAGAGGGGGGTGAATCAGTGTTACCTCATTTTCTTTTATGTTCCCTTAATGTAAGAACAACCTTTGTTTCCTATTAAAGAAAACTTCCATGATGAGAAAAAATTAATCACACATCCACATGAACACATGTATCTATAAGGTTCGCTATTCAACAATAATATCTACGTCCATGGTATGGTGGGAAACAATTAGGCACCATACATTCCACTAAGGAAACAATCCTTGGATTACAACAAGTAGGATATACCCTTACACTTGTGCAACACAAGGAAAACAGTCTGCAAGTGTATGTGCACCCATTTAGAAAAATAGGGAAATTTTCTTTCTTTTGTAACAACTTATTTTACTTGCACTTCATTAGAGATAAACACGTGTAAGCAAGTTCATCTTGATTCTTCACATCCTTACCCAGAAGAGAGGTAAGGAAACCATGGACTTGAGATATACAATTACAGTCTGAACATCCATTACAAACTTCCTCTCTGAATGTCCACTCCGAATATCCACTACGAACTCTTCAATCTGATCTTCTTCTTCAGCCTCAGAAACCCAGTACGATAACAAACCAGTACTAAAAAACTCGTTCCGAAATGTCACTCTAAATTTTCCACTCTAGACATCCCACTCCGGATCCTTCATCGCTCTACATAATTCTTTAATCTGAACTCTTCAATCCGGACTACAACTCCGGATACTTCGTCACCTTAATTTCCTTCTATCCGAGAAGCTTGAGAAAATAACAAACCATTATCAATTTACCGAAACTGAAAATGAATTGAAACCCTATTCAGCCAACAATTCTCCAATCTGAACCTCTTCTCTCTGGATTATCATAGATTCTCTCTCTAGTATTTCATCAATCACACACTTAGCACAGTAACCCCCTATTATAGGAAATCTAGAAAACGCTTAGGCAGGAAAGCAAATATTTTCCCACTTAATCAAATTCACTCAAATTTTAATTTCCCCGGAAATCTCAAAGCAATTAAGACTTCATCAATGCTTCAGGATTCTTCTCGAATCTTCTTCCCCCATCACATGGCTAGAGTTCTGGCTGACTTCCGAATTTGTCTTTGTTACAGAAAAAATTCCGGTATCACATTTCTGGATCATCTCTACTGTCTTCTTGGCATCATATTTCTGGATCGACTCTTTAGAAAATCTCGGTTCCGCACAATTCATTGCTTCTTCGGCATGACTATGCACATCTGGTTACAATCATCCGATTTAGAAGGATGTCTCCGAACTCCATCATTCCGATGATTTGACAAAGCAGGCCGACTCCGAACATTCCCTTCAGCTAGCCAACTCCGAACATCAGTCACCGCATGCCGACTCCTATCTTCTCGCTATGAACTTTTTTTTACGATCTTCGGATTAAGTATTGTCCACTCCGCACTTCTGTCTCTTCAAACTTCTGACTCGGAAGATCGACTCCGAAAAATTCTAATACAAACCCTTCGTTACGATGTTCCCATTATGAACATTTCCATCAAGATGTCGACTCCGAACTACAAACATTGATCTTCTCGTTACGATCTTCCTCGAAACGCACTTCTCAGTCAGAAGGTTGAGTCCCCTCCAAACTCCTAGCTTTTGTAATGGTTTCTCCAGATTCTCGGCATCACTTCTCATTACAAACTTCTATAAGACATTCCAGCGAGTCACTCCAGACTTCTGGCTTCTTGAAAGTTGACTCTGAACAGCTTCAAGATGACTTTGAAATTCTGAATATTTTTACGACATCACCCAATTCCATCTCTGTAACAGCCCATGATTTTATAAAAAAATATATTCTTTTTAATTTTATTAAAGTCTTGTGTTGTACGCTACACCAAAAAAAATCTTGCACAACACGCATCCTTGACTTGCCTTGCATTACACGCAATCACGACCTTCCTCGATAGCGTTTGTAATACGCAATACCGAGTTTCACTAAACAACGATATGCTATTAAAATATTATTAAAACTAGCCATTATGAATAGTAATAACCACTTTTTAAAATTCTGTAAATCTTATTTTTCAAAATGAACTTAATTTTTGGATTCGGAGTATCGAATTTAGCCTAAGGTGAAATTTTGGTACATTTCGGATAACTTTCATATTCTGATGAATAGTGAAAATTACTAAATTATAATTAAAAACAAATTTTTTAATCGAAATAATTAATAGTGATAAATAATTAATTTGAGTGGTTTTAAAGTATATTTAGAATATATTTTTACAATTTAATACAATGTTGGTCATTGGATGTAATTTCACATTTAAACTAGACATAAACAAGTGTCAATCTTTTGATAGATATTGTTTCTTAAAAACACGCTATTTGTTTTAACAGCGAGATTTAATTATAAAATTAATTAATGCAACTTTTATGTAATGAATTTGGTAAAATAGACTTCATTTTTGAATTCGGAATATGAAATATAGCTTGGGATGAAATTTTGGCACTGTTCTGAAAAACATCAATTTTTGATGAATAGTGAAACTACTAAGTGGTAGTTAAAAAAACTGAATTTTTCATAAAACTTAATTTTACCGCTTCTGTGAATGGAATTTCAAAAATCCGAGAGACACGGTTGATGTCAGTAAGTAAAATGTGGTTCAATGAGATGAAAATAATTTTTGGTGAATAGTAACTTTTTACTTTTTTTTACCGCGGTTTATAGTAAATATGGTAACTAAGGGTAAATATGATATTAATATTAACCTAACACATGTCCTAATTCTATTGGAAAAGTGTAATTCGACCAAAAACAAACTTAGGAATAAAATATGACCATTTAGGCCCACTTGGATTAGATTAGGACATTTATTATTAATTTATTTAAAGAAGGGTTAAAATAGTTAAAATCAAAGTTTAATAAGTAAATCATTTTTAATATGGGGTTATACATAGGATAAATTCTATTGTAAATATTCATTAGAAATATAAAAAGATTTCCTACATAATGGTATTTTATTTGTAATTTTTAGACATCAAATAAGTTAATTTATGTATGACACAAAGATGATGCAGTAATTATCTTATTAATGAAATATTGACATAATTGATGTTATAAACACAACAATAAATGTAATTTAAGACTTTTTATGAATTAAACTAATTTTCTAGGTTACTATGATATATTAATGTTGATTTAATCAACTTGGTTCGAACATATAATTCTGTTATGACTTTCACAAAACTCATATATCAAATAGTGTCAAAATTGACACAAAATAGTTTTTAAATCAAATATTATATTATTAATTGTTATTGTATTCCTAAAAATCTAAGGTTCGGCCAAATGACTTATATAAGGATATATATATTAATAATAAACAATTTGGGGTTCGTTTGGCATGTTATAGTAAGTGTATTAACCATATAGTGAAAGAAAACAAAAAGACACGGTAAAAGTTAAATTATTTAACTTAGAGTTAAATCTAATTGATAAGGTTAAAATAATACCCTAAACTTGTCTAAATCCTATTGGTTGATAGGATTTCGGCCCATCCCCACCTTATCTTCGAAATAAGACCCTTTGGAACCATTATAAACCGATTTTGACTTTAATATAAAATAATATTTTGAGATATTCCTAAGGTGCCCCTCTCCTCCCTTATAAAAGGACACCTCCTCCCCCTCCTCCTCACACCAATATGAGCACCCAAGCTCGGCCAACCCCTGCCAAAATCTCTTCTCCACTTCCCTAGAAACATCCTAGAGGTTATGGTCTTCCTCAAAGACCAATTTTAGTGCCCTAAGAGGAGGTCTCAAAGAGGCGCTTCAAAGAAGAGGTAATTACCGTTACCAATTCTTTCATCTTTATTTCTTCTTCCACTTCTTCTTCTTAGGTTGTTTCATTATGAAGTAATAACATCAGTATCACTAATATACTGATATGTTATTATAAGTATGAAACAACCCTATTTCACCATCTATCCATCCTACGGAAAAAGAAATCACCGCGCGTGCGTACGTACGGAATACCGTCTCCACGCCGTGGTGTAATCTATTTTCCACCACCACCTTACATGGATGGGTATAATGGTGTAAAGAATAACTATACATAGTTATTAAAACATCATATTGATTCTGATATATAGTATAATCCACTCCAATTAAATTCAATATTTATGGAAATGATATCATCGCTCGTGCGTACGTACGGACTACCGTCTCCACGACGCGATGAGATTCATTCTTAATGATTAACCATTCATGAATGATTATAAAGTATATATAATAAGTAATAATGAAATATATGACATAATAATGATACTGGATTTATGTATATATATATATATATGTATGTCATCTACTTACTTCCATTCAAGACAATAAGGAAAGTAAAACAGCGTTCATGCGTACGTACGGACTACCGTCTCCATGAACGGTGTTTTTCATTTTATTTATCTATATATTATATATATATATACTGAATATATATGATATATAAATCATATTTTATATTCTGGAAGTAATTAAATCATGATATAATTAATAATGATGTCAAGAACAACAAGTCAAAACACCTACGATAAATGAAACGATTTTACCCAAAACGCTTCTTTAACATGGAAATTACAAAAGAACGGGTAATATAATGTCATAAGTGAACCATATATGATATCATAACAATGAATATGATTCTGTAATAAGTCAATGACATTATTTAAATCATTATACAGGAGGTTCGGACACATACGAAGAAAATCGGACCTAAGGTAAGGGAAATATCACAATCTCACTTTTATCCGAGATTGTTTTTACTTTGGTAATTACTGGGGTGTATTTTATCATCCACATCCATGTTTCATCAATATGTAATATTATTTCCATCCTTCTACAATATTTTATATCCAATTTTACCCTTCGGTAAGTTTTTTGTAAAAGATATGAAAGGAATCTTTGTCGTTTTTCGTACGAGGTACTTTATGACTTTTCAGTCAAAAGTACGAAGAATGTTTTTTTTAACTTATACGGAATGAATGGATTTTTAAAAAATTATTTCCAAGAAACTTCCTTTAAAAGTTTTCAAGTTTATTTTTAATCAACTTCTTTTATTTTAAAGTTGTATGACATGTTATGAAAGGAAAAATGTTTTTGAAGAAGAAAGGATATTTTCCTCAAGAATGGAGTTCAAGTGTTTTATCAAAATTATTTTCCATCTAAGATAATAAAGGGTTCTGTTTTTATCCCTATTATTAAATTGATTTAATCATGTTGTGATCGAATTATTTTTATGAATTCCTTTATCTTATATGAATTGATTTATGATGTCATGATGTTTCAAGAATCCCATTTTTATTACATGGGTTATGAAATGATGTATGTTTTATGATTATGTGGCACACATAAGAAAGGATTCATTATAAGATGGGTGGGACCTATATCTCCCTCCAATGCATTGGGTAAAGATTTTATATCTCATGAGATAGACATGGCTGGAATGGTAGGTTATACCGGTTCAGTGAAACAGGACTGAAACGAGGGTTACTCGATTCAGAAAGGGACTTTGTCCACTAAGATAGTCTTGGCAATGAGTCTTGACTAACAAGAAATGATTCTCTATGATTATGTGTGAATGCCACAAAGTTTCATGTTTTAAGTTATGATTATTGTGATTACATTTCACTGCCATGATTTATCCCATGTTATGAATTTATGATCTCTTTTGCAGGTTAAGATTTCCAAAAGTTATGTGCTTATGTTTCTTTTGTTTACCCTTACTGAGCATTTGAGCTCACCCTTTTATGTTTTATTTTCCCCAGGATATAAAGAAAGGTTTTAGGTAAAAAAAAGAAAGATCTTTATGGGAGATGTTGAAGATCTTTCACCAGGATTAGAAGATTATATTCCGAGTTTCCAAAGTCACTAAACTATTACGATCCTTGTTGGTGTGTCTTTGTTATGTACTAAGTCTTCCGCAAATGTAATGTAATGTCCATGTACGTCAAGCTTCGGGTCTCTACAATCTCGAACCAAAAACTTTTAGATGTGGGAACCTTCATGTACTCACAAATAAGAGTTACAAAGCAGAAAATCATCGTCACATTTTATGTCTTTGAGTTCCAGACTCCGAACTTCACGGTTCCGATCATCTTGATTCCCAGACTTCGAAAATCCTTTGAACACCAGGTTCCGAACTTACAAAATCCTACTTCAACCAGTAGGTTCCAAACTCTACATTTCCAGGATCCGCATTCTTGGTTCCGCACTTACATCATCCTTACACTTCCAGGAAATGAATTCATCAAATTGCCTTTCCATTGTGAAATCTTTCTCAACAAAAAGTATAATGAAAACTTCTTCAACAACAAAAGGCAACCTTATAAAACCCACCTTCTTACATAAGCTTCTTGCAGATTGTTCCCATCAATCTCCTCTTTGGATTTTTTGGTCAACCAAGTTTTCATAAATCACCGAACTTTGTAACCTCAAGCAATGGATCACTTATCAAAAATTCTAAGCCTACGTGAGCTAAGTCTGTGTAAAAAACAATAATCATTGACAGCAAAACCATTTTGTCCATAGGTAGTGATTATGACATCTTCAACAACTATATCTTCCTTCTCTAACATCATCATTTTCCCTGTGAGGAAATTAAAGATATTTCCTACATCCACATCAGGCAAAAAGATAGAAAAATCCACACACACAAACAATGATGAGTTCACAGATTACCCACAACTCTCTCTTTAAGCAGTGTTTTATCATTACAAACAACTTCTCCCCCTTTACAAAACAATCCAATGGTATGGAGAGGGAGGGGATGGAAACAACGTACCATAGCTTTGATGGGAAAAAGGTTGAACACCCATGTGAAACCTCATTCTTGAGAATGATTTCTTTGGAAATGTTTTCATGAAGATATCAGCAACTTGTTCAACAGATGTAACATATTCAAGTATGAGTTCATTCTTCTCCAAATGCTCTTTATTGAAATGATATTTGATATCAGTGTGCTTCGAATGAGAATTTTTGACTGGATTCTTGGTATGATTAATTTTTCATTGGTTATCACAACCCAAGAGTAAGGGAAACTTCACTTCAAAATGAAAATCATCCAACTGAGTCTTCATCCATATAAGTTGGGTGGCGACCATGGTTGCATAAACATATTCAGCTTCATTCGTGCTAAGGGTAACAAAATGTTTCTTCATCGAGTACAGAAATCACAACTTTTTCCCATAAAGAAAACTCCACCAGAAGTGGATCTCATATCCTCAACATTTCCTGCCCAATCCGTATCTGAATAACCCAATAGATCAATGTTGTTGTAACCACTATACTTGATTCTAAAATCTGTTGTGCCTTTTATGTATCTGAGAATACTTTTTGCAGCAACAAGATGTGATTCTTTAGGAGCACCCTTGAGTCTTACACATAAGGTAACTGCGAACACAATGTCTGGTCTTGAACCGGTAAAGTATAAAAAACTTCCAATCAGCTTTCAATATTTTTTCTGATCAACTTGTTTATCTTCACCATAATTTCTTAGCTTTGTTCCCACTAAGATAGGAGTTGATACGGGTTTTTATTTCTCCATTCCGAACTTCTTTAAATGTTCTTTAGAATACTATTCATGGGAAATAAAAATGGATTCTTCTTGGTGAATTATGTGTAACCCAAGAAAGTATCTCATTTACCCCAACATGGACTTTTCAAAAACATTATTCATTTCATCAGCAAATCATTCACAACTTCTTTCATCATTTCTAGTAAAGATAATTTCATTAACATAAACAATCACAATAAGAGAAAGATCATAACTTTCCTTGATGTACAGATTGTTGTCAACTCTCCCTTTCTTAATGTTCATCTTCTTTAAGCAAGTATCCAATTTGGAGTACCATGCTCTTGGAACATGCTTAAGAAAATACAAGGATTTCTTCAGCTTTCACACATAACATTTATTTTCCCCAACAAAAAATCCACAAGGTTTCTCCATGTAAACTTATTCCTTGAGATCACCATTAAGGAAAGCAGATTTAACATTCATCTGAAAGCTTTTGTATCCTCGTTGTGTAGTAATGGCATGAAAGATTCTTATAGTTTTTAACCTTGCTATAGGAGAAAAAGTTTCTTCAAAATCAATTCATTAAATCTGTGAGTAGTATAATGAAAAATACGTTACATACATTGTTATTACTTCATAATTGATGCATACTTAGTACAACATATAACAAAAACCAAAAAAGAACCATATAGGTATAGTGTCTTTAGAAACTGGGAAACATAAACAACTGGTTCATAAATCTTCTACGGTGTCTCCCATTTATTTCATCATATCTAGAGTCCCTTTTAGCATATCCTACTTAATATCCTTCTTCCGGACCTGGGGAAAGAAAACATAAAAAGGGGTGAGCTCAAATGCTCAGTAAAGGTAAATACAGGTAATATCAATCATATTATAACCTTTTGATAATCATTAACCTGTAAAAGAGATCATAATATCTTAACATGGGATAAATCATAAAAGTGAAAATGAAATCCCAATAATCATAACATGAAACATGAAACTTTTTGGAATGCACACAAAATCATATAGAATCATTTCTTGTTAGTCATGACTCATTGCCAATACTATCTTAGCGGAAAATGTCCATTTCTGAACCGAGTTCACTCATCGTTTCAGTCCTGTATCACTAAATCGGTTTAACCTGCCATTCCAACCATGTCTATCTCATGAGATATAAATCTTTACCCAATGCATTGAAGGGAGATATAGGTCCCACCCATCATATAATGAATCATTTCTTATGTTTTCCACAAAATCAAAAATCATACATCATCATATAACCCATGTAATAAAAAATGGGACTCCTAAACATCATGACTTCCTAAAACAACATGAAACAATCCGTATAAGATAAAAGAATTCATAAAAATACTTCCAAAATAAGATGATCAACTCAATGTAAAAATAGGGATAGAAACAAAACCTTATATTTTCTTATATGGGAAATAATTTTGATAAAACATCTGAACTCCATTCATGAAGAAAAAATCATTTCTACTTTGGAAACATTTTTCCATTCAAAACATGTCATATAATTTTAAACTAAAAAAGCTAATTAAAAATAAACATGAAAACTTGTAATTTAAGCTTTATTGAAATAATTTTCTATGAATCCATTCATGTCGTATAAATTAAAATAGACATTCTTCTCGTACTTTGGTCGGAAAAGTCAAAAAGTACCTCGTACAAAAGATTCCTTTCATATAGTTTACTAAAAACATACCGAATGGTAAAATTGGATTTAATAAATTGTAGAAGGATATGAATAATATTAAATATTGACGTAACATGGATGTGGATGATAAATTACACCCTAGTAAATACCAAAGTATGAACAATCTCGGATAAAAATGAGATTGTGAGATTTTCCATTACCTTAGGTCTGATTTAATTCGTACGTGTCTGAACCTCCTGTATGATTATTTAAATAATGTTATTGAATTATTCCAGAATAAAAATCATTGATATGATATCATATATGGTCATATTATTAGCTTCTTATTAGTAATTTTTCATTATTACTTGTTATTCGGGTCTTTATTGCTTTTTTGTTCTTATGCGTCCTTTGCCAAATAAATTCTTATTCTTATTTTAGGTTATAGATACCTCATATCCAGAATGGTATTAGAGTAATATATATCATATTTATTCATTCAATTCATTTATATAATTACTATGTAATGAAGATCATGTAGAGCAAGTCGCATCACATCGTGGAGATTGTAGGTCGTACGTACGCACGAGCGATGATTTCGTTACCATTATCATAAAATTGTATTGAAGTGTATTTATACTTTTTCAGAATCAACTTCACTTTATAATAATCATATATAGTTACCTGTTACACCATTATACCTATCCATGTATGGTGGTGGTGGAAAATAGATTACACCACGGCGTGGAAACGATATTCCGTAAGTACGCATGCGCGGTGATTTCATTTTTCCGTAGGATGGATAGAAGGTGAATTAGTGTTGTTTAATATTTATAATAACAAATCAGTATATATGTAATACTTATTTTATTACATTATAATGAAACAACTAATGAAGAAGAAGTTGAAGAAGAAAGAAATTTAAAAGGATCTGTAATGGATATTACCTCTTCTTTGAAACGCCTCTTCTTAACTTCCTCTTAGGGCACTAAAGATGGTCTATGAACATGACCAGGACCTCTTGGATGATTCTAGGGATGTGGAGAAGAGATTTTGTCTGGGGTTGGCCGAGCTTGAATGCTTAAATTGGTGGAAGGAGGAGAGGGAGGAGGTGCCCTTTTATAAGGGAGGAGAGGGGCACCTTAAGAAAATCTCAAATTATTAATTTATATTAAAGTCACATTCGGTTTATAATGGTTCCAAAGGGTCTTATTTTAAAGCTAAAGTGTGGATGGGTCACAATAATCTCATAAAATAGGTTTTAGGCTAGTTTTGATTATTATTTTATCCTTATCTATTAGATTTAACCCAAAGTTAATTAATTTAACTTTTACCGTGTCTTTTTGTTTTCTTACACTATAAGGTTAATAAACTTACTATAACATGCCAAAAGAACCCCACGTGGTTAATTATTAATATATATATCCTTATCTAAGTCATTTGGACGAACCTTAGTTTTTTAGGAATAAAATAACAATTAATAATATAATATTTTTTTAAAAAACTATTTTATGTCAATTTAGACACTATTTTGTATATGATTTTTATAAAAATTATCACATAATGATAAGTTCCATCCAAGTTAATTAACTCAACACTAACATGTCATATTGACCTAAAAAATTAGTGGAATTCATAAAAAGTCCCAAATTACATTTATTTAGGCATTTATAACATCAATTAGGTTAATATTTCCATAAAAAGGTAATTACAGCATCATCGTAGTGTCATAAATAAATTAAATTATTTAAAGTCTAAAAATTATAAATAAAATACCATTATGTAGGAAATCTTTTTAGATTTATAATGAATATTTATAATCACATTTATCTTATGTATAACCCTATATTAAAAAGTTTTCGTTATTATACTTTGATTTTAACTATTTTAACTCTTCATTAAATAATATAATATTTAATGTCCTAATCTTATCCAAGTGGACCTAAATGGCCATATTATATTAAGAAAGGATTTTTTTGGTCGAAATACACTTTTCCAAAAGAATTTGGACATGTTTTAGGGTAATAGAAACATCATTTTTACCCCTAATTACCCTATTTACTATTAATTGCGGTAAATAAAAGTAAAAAGTTACTATTCACCAAAAATTATTTTCATCTCATTGAACCACATTTTACTTACTGATATCAACCGTGTCTCTTGGATTTTTGAAATTCCTTTCACAAAAGCGGTAAAATTAAGTTTTATGCAAAATTCATTTTTTCTAACTACCACTTAGTGGTTTCACTATTCATCAAAAATTTAATGTTTTCAGAAAAAATACCAAAATTTCACCCTAGGCTAATTTCGATATTCTGATTCCAAAAATGAAGTCCATTTTGAATGATAAAATTTATAAAATTTCAAAAAGTGGTTATTACTATTCATAACGGCTATTTTATATAGCATATCGTTGTTTAGCGAAATTCGGTATTGCGTACAATGCAAGCTATCGAGGAAAGTCACAATTGCGTGTAAAGCAAGCCAAGCTACTTTTGTGTGTAGTGAAAGATTCCTTTGATGATGTATATAACATAAAAATAAAATATTTCACATAAAAATATTGGGTGTTACATTCTACCCCCATTAAAATGAATTTCGCCCTCGAAATTCCTCACTTTGTAACAAACAGATGAGGATACCTCTCCTTCATCATATCCTCAAGCTCACATGTATGTTCTTCTAATTGGTGGTTCCTCCATTAAACATTAACCAAGCGATTGGTCTTGTTCCGTAGGAATTTTTCGCTACGGTTCAAAATCTCTATCGGCTATTCTTCATAAGAAAGATCTCGCTCCAGTGGTACAACTTCTGAGCTGAGTACATGTGAAGGATCTGGTATGTACATTCTCAGGAGCGATACATGGAACACATCATGAACTTGAGAGAGATTCAGTGGAAGCGCCAATTGGTATGCTACCTTCCCAACACGATCCAGTATTTCGAAAGGACCGATATACCTAGGGCTCACCTTTCACTTCTTTCCAAATCTTATTACTCTCTTCCAGGGAGATATACATAAGAACACATTATCACCTACTTAAAACTCTAGGTCTTTTTTGTGGTTATTGGCATAACTTTTTTGTCGACTCTGAGCTTCTCTTTTGTGTTGTTGAATAGATCATACCTTTTCTGCCATCTCATCAACAAGATCAGTTCCTAATAGCTTTCATTCCCCAACTTCATCACAGCAAGTTGATGTTCCACATTTCTTTCCATAGAGAGCTTCATAAGGATCCATCTGAATACTAGAGTTAAAGCTATTATTATTAGAAAATTCAACCATAGGTAGGTGTTGATCCCAACCACCTTTTAAATCCATATAGTAAGCTCTCAACATATCTTCTAGAGTTTTAATTGTTCTCTCAGACTGACCGTCTCTCTGAGGATGATAAGCAGTGTTGAAACTCAACTCTGTATCTAGAGTATACTGAAGACTTCACCAAAACTTCGAGGTAAACCTCGGATCCCGATCAGAATTAATAGAAAGTGGTACTCCATGAAATCTTACCACTTCCTTTACATATATCCTATCAAACTGATCAAGAGATAAATCCTCTCTAATATCAATGAAGTGTGCCGACATCGTAAGACGATCAACAATAACCCAGATAGCATTATTTCCTTTGGATGTTTTTAGAAGTCCGGTGGAAAAGTCCATAGTGATGTTTTCCCATTTCAATTCGGGTATGGGTAACTGATGTAACATCCCCTTAGGCTTTTGTCTCTCAGCTTTAACTTGCTGACAAACCAAGCATCGAGAGACATATTCAGCAACGTATCTTTTCATTCCATCCCACCAGAAGTAATCTTTCAGTTCCCTATACATATTCATGCTTCTAGGATGAATAGAGAATGATGAACTATGAGCCTCATCTAGCAGCTCCTTCTTTAATTCTGGTATGGGAGGAACACAAACCCGATTCCTGAACCTTATTATCCCATCACAATCAAGGTGGAATTCAGGAACATTACTTACCTTCTTTTGTAACTCTATATCTTCTTTCTGTGCCTCTTTAATCTTCACATGCATAGATGGTTGAACATTAAATTGAAAAAGATAATATTTCTCACCTTCCATTATTATTCCAAGATCCATCCTTTGTAAATCCATAAATATTGGATCTGTTGAGATCCTCATCATAGATAATCTATCATGGTCTTGTCGACTTAGTGCATCTGCAACCTTGTTTGCTTTCCTAGGGTGGTAATGAATTGAGCAGTCGTAATCCTTAATCAGCTCCAACCATCTTCTTTGGCACATATTCAGCTCCTTTTTTGTGAAAATATACTTCAAACTTTTATGATCAGTATAAATATCACACGTTTCACAATAATGATAATGCCAACAAATTTTTAATGCAATTATTACCGCAGCTAACTCCAAATCATGAGTTGGGTAATTTTGCTCATGATTTTTCAACTGTCGTGAGGCATAAGCAATCAACATATCGTTTTGCATAAGAACACACCCCATCCCCATCTTGGATACATCACTGTAGATCACAAACCATTCTCCACTACAAGGAAGTGTGAGCACAGGTGCACTGGATAGCCTTCTTTTTAACTCCTTCAAATTCTCTTCACACTCCTCTGTCCACACAAACATAACACCTTTTCGATTCAACCTGGTGAGTGTATTAGATAATCATGAAAAGTCATTCACAAAACGCTTATAATATCCAGCCAGACCAAGAAAACATTGGATCTCAGTTACTATTGATGGTCTCGAAAAACATTCTATAGCCTCTATTTTTATTGGATCCATAGATATCCCCTCTTTTGAGATTATGTGTCTCAGAAATGAATCTTTTTGAAGCCAAAACTTACACTTGGTAAATTTGGCATAAAGCTTCACCTTTTTCAGGGACTTCATTACAATTCTCATGTGATCTTCATGTTCTTCCTTTCTCTTTTAATAGACAAGAATATCGTCTATAAAGACTACCACAAACTGGTCAAGATAGTCTCTAAAGACTCTCTTCATTAGATCCATGAAGATAGTAGGGGCATTTGTAAGACCAAATGGCATCACTATAAATTCATAGTGTCCATACCTTGTACGGAAAGCTGTCTTTGGTATATCCTCCATTTTGACTTTTAATTGATGAAAACCTGAACGAAGATCAATCTTGCAAATGTATTGAGCTCCGCGTAGTTGATCAAATAAGTCATCAATGCGCGTGAGAGGATGTTTGTTCTTGATGGTGATCTTGTTAATTCTCGATAATGAATGCAGAGTCGCATTGATCCAGCTTTATTCTTAACAAACAGAATAGGTGCACCCCAAGGTGACACACTAGGGCATATTAATCCCTTATCAAGATTCTCTTGGAGTTGCTTCTTCAATTCCTGCAACTCAATTGGGTCCATTCTATAAGGTGTCCTTGAAATAGGCATAGCACCCAGTATGAGTTCTATTGAAAACTCAACATCACGATTTGGTAGAAGACCTGGAAATTCCTCAAGAAAGACATCATCAAACTCTCGTATAATGGGCATATTCTTAATAACGAGTTTCTCTCCAACCATTTGAGATAAACAACCTTCATTTAGTAGAATCATGACCCATAAGATGGAATAAATTTCCACTTGAAGGTTATGTTCATCCTTGCATTGATAGATGATCATAGATTGATCTGGAATATGAAATGTGACATCCCTTCATTGGCAATCTATATGTGTTTCATATAAAGAAAGCCAATCCATGCCATGAATAACATCGAATTCCACGATAGGAAGGATCACAAGATTTGCAAGAAGCACTTTCCCACAAACTTCGATCGAACAAAAATTAAAAACATTTGATGCAACTATTGTGCCATTAAATGTTGTCACAGCTAACTCAACATTCGATTGTTGAGACAATGTGGTGATGCCCTACGAAAATTCATCAAAAATAAAAGAGTGGGTGGATCCAGAATCAAATAAAAAATTTGCTACATTAGAGTGTATTGTAAGTGTACCTTTCACCACATCATTATTGTACTCCACATCACTGATAGAAATTGCATGTGACATTACATTGTCTTTAGCCTTAAGAGTTTGTCGATGTAGATCATCATCAACAACCCTTGGATTAGGGAATTGATTAACATAATTCCCCATTTCTATGCACTTGAAAAATTGAAGTGTAGGAGGTGAATTCTGTGTATCATTTTCATTGTTCTCGTCACTAGACATCTTCCTCCCATCATTGCAGCATTCAAATGCCCAATGACCTTATTTTCAACAATTGAAACATTTAATTTCCCCTTTAAGACAATTCCTTCCATGTTTTCTTCCACACTTTGAGCATAAGGGAAAACTCATTTTCATTTCAGTGTGGCCTTTAGATTTCCCTTTGAATTCCATTTTTCTCTTCTTATCAATCCAATATGACTGATGGGTTACTCCAATCTCCATATCAACCTTGAGAGCACATCGAACAATTTTCTCGTAGCTATTGATGTCCCTTATGGCTAACGCCCTTCGAAGACTTGGTTTTAAGCCACTAAAGAATCGATTGATCTTACTCTCAAGTTGGATAAAAATTCCAGAAGCGTACTTTGCAAGTATTGTAATATTTTCTTCGTAGGTTCCAACCGATTCATCATCCTTTTGCTTCAGTTCAAGAATCTCCTTCTCCATTATTGTTCGAAGAATACGAGGGACGTATTTATTGAAAAATATGTTTTTGAACTCATCCCATTCCATGTACTCAATTTCATCTCTTGGCCTCGTATTCTTGATAAGGTTACACCACTGATCAAATTCTCCTTCCAAACGATATATCGCTAAGATAACTTTATCATGTTAAGAACTTTGAAGAACTGAAAATATCTTTTCAGTTGTACTAATCCATTGTTCCGCCACTAATGGATTAGTTGAACCGCTGAATGAGGGTGGACGCTTCCTCGTGAAGGATTCAATAGAATTTTGTTCCTTCCTTTGCTTGTTTGGAAGTCATACATGATTCATAGATTGAGAAATTTTGTGACCATGGAAACAAGATTTATCATTCCAGTTCCCATATCGTTTGGTCGCTCAGGGGGACAATCATTACATTGCCCGTCGCATTCTGCATTAACACGATTCCTTCGGTTTCCAGCCAATGACTAAAACCAATAAGATTAGTGTGAGAAATACTAATTATAATAGGAAAACCACATAATCAAGAATAAAATGTCACGATTATGGTGTTATCATAGGTTCTTCATGGCCATGTCTAAAACACTAAGATTGTTCTAGGCTTAGATATATTCTTAGGGTTCTTACTAAGGCTTTGGCATACTATTTTCCAATGTATGAATATACATTTCCTCTAATACCAAATATAACGACCCATACATTACATACATTGTTATTACTTCATAATTGAAGCATACATAGTACAACATATAACAAAAACCACAAAACAACCGTATAGGTATAGTGTCTTTAGAAACTGGGAAACATAAACAACTGGTTCATAAATATTCTATGGTGTCTCCCATTCATTTCATTATATATAGAGTCCCTTTCAAAATATCCTACTTAATATCCTACTTCCTGACCTGGGGAATGAAAACCTAAAAAGGGGTGAGCTCAAATGCTCAGTAAGGCTAAATAAAGGTAATATCAATCATATTATAACCTTTTGAAACTCATTAACCTGCAAAAGAGATCATAATATCTTAACATGGGATAAAACATAAAAGTAAAAATGAAATCCAAATTATCATAACATAAAACATGAATCATTATGGAATGCACACATAATCCTAGAGAATTATTTCATGTTAGTCATGACTCATTTCCAAGACTATCTTAGCGGACAAAGTCCATTTCTGAACCGAGTTCACTCCTCATTTCAGTCCTGTATCATTGAACCGGTTGAACCTGTTGTTCCAGCCATGTCTATCACATGAGATAAAAATATTTACCCAATTCATTGGAGGACGATATAGGTCCCACCCATCTTATAATGAATCATTTCTTATGTGTGCCACAAAATCATAAATCATACATCATTACATAACCCATGTAATAAAAATGGGACTCTTAAACCACATGACATCATAAAACAACTTAAAAAATCCATATAAGATAAAGGAATTAATAAAAATACTTCCATCAAAACATTATAAAATCAATGTAAAAATAGGTATAGAAACAGATCCTTATATTGCCTTATATGGGATATAATTTTGAAAAAACATCTAAACTCCATTCTTGAGGAAAATATACTTTCTACTTCGAAAACATTTTTAATTTCTTTACATGTCATATAATTTTAAACTAAAAGAAGTTAATAAAAAATTAAATTGAAAAATTGTATAGGAAGCTTTATTGAAATAATGTTCAATGAATCCATTCATGCTGTATAATTTAAAAAAGACATTCTTCTCGTACTTTGGTTGGAAAAGTCAAAAAAAGTACCTCGTACAAAAGATTCCCTTCATATCGTTTACTAAAAACATATCGAATGGTAAAATTGGATTTAAAAAATTGTAGGTGGATATGATTAATATTACATATTGATGTAACATGGATGTGGATGATAAATTACACCCCAGTAAATACCAAAGTATGAACAATCTCGGATAAAAATGAGATTGTGAGATTTTCCCTTACCTTAGGTCCGATTTGATTCGTATGTGTCCAAACCTCATGTATGAAGATTTAAATAATGTTATTGACTTATTCCAGAATCATAATTCTTGATATGATATCATATATGATCATATTATTAGCATCATATTAGTAATTTTTCATTGTTACTAGTTATTGGTGTCTTCATTGCTTATTTGTTCTTATGTGTGCTTTGCCAAATAAATTTTTATTCTTCTTTTTAGGTTATAGATACCTCATATCCCAAATGGTATTAGTGTAATATATATCATATTTATTCATTAAATTCATTTATATAATTACTATGTAATGAAGATAATGTTGAATGAGTTGCATCACATCGTGGAGACGGTAGGTCGTACATACGCACAGTCGATGATATCGTTCCCATGATCATTGAATTGTATTGAAGTGTATTTATACTATTTCAGAATCAATATAACTTTATAATAATTATAAATAGGTAATCGTTACACTATTATACCCATCCATGTAAGGTGGTGGTGGAAAATAGATTACACCACGGCGTGGAGACGGTATTCCGTACGTACGCACGCGTGGTGATTTAATTTTTCCGTAGAATGTATAGAAGTTGAATTAGGATTGTTTCATATTTATAATAAAATATCAGTATATAAGTAATTCTTATGTTATTACTTTATCATGAAAAAACTAAATAAGAAGAAGTTTAAGAGGAATGAAATTGAAAAGGATCGGTAATGGATATTACCTCTTCTTTGAAACGCCTCTTCTTAACTTTCTCTTAGGGCACTAAAGATAGTCTTTGAAGAAGTACAAGAACTCTAGGATGATTCTAGGGAAGTGGATAAGAGATTTGGGCATGGGTTGGCCGAGCTTGAATGCTCAAATTGGTGTGAGGAGAAGAGGGAGGATGTGCCCTTTTATAAGGGAGGAGAGGGGCACCTTAGAAAAATCTCAATATATTAATTTATATTAAAGTCACATTCGTATTATAATGGTTCCAAAGGGTCTTCTTTCGATGATAAAGTGGTGATGGGTCGAAATCCTCTCATCCAATAGGTTTTAGGCAAGTTTAGATTATTATTTTAACCTTATCAATTAGATTTAACTCTAAGTAAATTATTTTAACTTTTACCGTGTCTTTTTGTTTTCTTACACTATAAGGTTAATAAACATACTATAACATGCCAAAAGAACCCCATGTGGTTCATTATTAATATATATATCCTTATCTAAGTCATTTGGAAGAACCATAGATTTTTTGGAATAAAATAACAATTAGTAATATTATATTTGTTTCAAAAACTATTTTATGTCAATTTAGACACTATTTGGTACATGATTTTTATGAAAGTTATAACAGAATGATAAGTTCGAACCCAGTTAATTAAATCAACACTAACATGTCATATTAACCTATAAAATTAGTTTAATTCATAAAAAGTCTCAAATTTCAGTTATTTGGGAATTTATATCATCCATAATTTTAATATTTTCTTTAAAATGTAATTACTACATCATCGTTGTGTCATAAATAAATTAAATTATTTAAAGATTAAAAATTATAAATAAAATACCATTATGTATGAAATCGTTTTATATTTCTAATGAATATTTATAATCGAATTTAGCTTATGTATTACCCTATATTTAAAAGTTTTAGTTATTAAACATTGATTTTAACTATTTTAACTCTTCTTTAAATAAAATAATATTAAATGTCCTAATCTAATCCAAGTGGACCTAAATGGTCATATTATATTCATAAGGTTGTTTTTGGTCGAAATAAACTTGTCCAATAGAATTGATACATGTGTTAGGGAAATAGTAACATCATTTTTATCCTTAATTACAATATTTACTATTAACCGCGGTAAATAAAAGTAAAATGTTTCTATTCACCAAAAATTATTTTCATCTCAATGAACCACATTTTACATACTGATATCAATCGTGTCTCTTAGATTTTTGAAATTCCTTTCACAGAAGCGGTAAAATTACGTTTTATGCAAAATTTAGTTTTTCTAACTACCACTTAGTGGTTTCACTATTCATCAAAAATTGAAAGTTTTCAGAAAAAATACCAAAATTTCACCCTAGTCTAATTTTGATATTATGATTAGAAAAATGAGGTCCATTTAGAAGGATAAAATTTATAAAATTTCAAAAATTGGTTATTACTATTCATAACGGCTATTTTATATAGCATATTGTTATTTAGCAAAATTCGGTATTGCGTACAATGCAAGCTATCAAGGAAAGTCACAATTGCGTGTAAAGAAAGTCATGCTACTGTTGTGTGTATTGGAAGATTCCTTTGATGATGTATATAACATAAAAATAAAATATTTCTCATAAAAATTTCGGGTGTTATAAGTAGCCTTTACAAACCAATCATGCATTATTTCTAACAACTTCACCTTCTTCATTCAGCTTGTTCCGGAAGACCCATTTGGTGCCAATAATGTTTTTGCTTTCAGGTTTGGGTACGAGTTCCCATTTATCATTCTTTTCAATCTGATACAATTCTTCATTCATGGCTTGAACCCATTCCGTATGTTCAATGGCTTCTTTAACATCTTTTGATTCAACTTTGGAATACAAAGAAGTATGTGTTATGGATTTGATTGCTCTTCTTTTTTGCACCATGTGATGTTGATCACCAATGATATTCTGAGCATGTTCCTATTTCATTAAACTTGGATATGTTTTTCCCTGAGCCTTCCTCTTGATATGCCTGAATCTGATTCTTCATTTTGGTTAAGATTACACTTCATAGCATCTTAATCAGAATCGTTAACCTCATCTTGCTAATTATCCCTATCTGTCTGAACATGCTTAAATTTTCTTGGAACATCAATAACTTTAACATCAATAACATCCAGAATTCTCTTTGTTTCATTGTTAATGAATCTATAACCTCTTCTTTCAGGTTTATATCCAAGGAAAATTCCATCTTCACGTTTTTCCTCGAATTTTCCGCTGCTTCCAACATTCTTCTTTATTACAGATAGACACCCAAAAACATTATCATGCTTCATACTTGGAGTAATTCCATATAAAAGATCATATGGGGTTTTGTTCGACTGAGGCCTATAAAAACATCGATTTTGAATGTACACAGTTCTGATAGTAACTTGCCTCCATAAGTAATGAGAATGTCCATGTTCAAGTAACATGATTCTCTCCATTTCCCCCAGACTTCTATTTTTTCCTTTCACCAATCCCATTTTTTGAGTTGTATATGGTGAACAATATTCATGCTGAATCACATTCTTCTCAAGATAGTCTTTAAATTCTTCACTTCTGTACTCACCACCATTATCTGTTCTTAACTTCATCCCAAAATACTCAAAATCATTCTCATCTTTCCTTCTGAAGCTTTTAAACATCTTTAGGGCCTCTGAATTGTGCTTCATTAATATAACACATGTAATGTGCGTTAAATAATCATTGAATGTGATGAAGTACCTGTCTCCATTTTTTTATTGTTTTCTCATCGGCCCACAAATAACGGAATTTATAATTTCAAGAGAATTCTTAGAGAAAATGTCAAATTTCCTATGCACAAAATTTTTAATCATTCCTTTCTGACAGGTAGTGCAACACCAATATCTTCTTATATGAAAATATGGAATGCCTCGAACACTATCCCTATGAAATAACTTGCACATATTTTCTCTAACACATGTTCCCAAGTCTTCTATGCCATAACTTATTTTCTTCCACTTTGCTCATGTAACAGGAGTTTTGTGAATTTCCTACCTTGAACAAATTTCCATTAGATTGTTGTCCTCTTGTAATAATCTCCCCATCATCGTCACTTTTCACAACAAAACCATCTTTCTTAAAGATAACATCTTTACCCTCATCACACAATTGTGATACACTCAACATGTTGTGGTTCAGCCCGTCAACATACAATGTTTTCATAGACATCAGATTTTCATTCCAATGATGGCTGATCCAACACCTATGGTTTTTAATGATTCATCATTGCCAAATGTTACAGTTCCTTCTTTGAACTTTTTCACATTCTTCAACAACTTCAAGTCTCCTGAAATATGTGAAGAACACCCACTATCATGTATCCAAGGGAGTTCTTCCTTTGTATCTTTTAGTGTTGTTTCAACAACAAGTGCTTTTTCTTCTTTCACATCGTTTTTTCACCATCGGCTTCTGAAGATTAAGAACTTTTTGTTGATCCTATATCATCATAAGACATCATTTTGCAATATGTCCAGGTTGTTCACACCTTTAAAAAATTTTCTCCAGAGGCTGAATACTATTTTTAGTCTTGACATCATTCTTCTCAACTCTCTTCAAGAAAAATATCTTAAGCATCATCTAAGAAGATTGACTCCCCCTTAATCTCTTCCCTTCATAGTTCGTGGGATAATGGTAATATGGTTGGTTGAACCAACACATATTTTTTGTATGCCTAAATCCACCACAATACCAACAATACCCATAAAGCATTGTTTATTTCAATATCTTGATATGATATATTGTTATTGGAATGTGGAAATGTTATCTTTCCTTTATGCTTGTTTATGTTTTATGTTATGGTTATTGGGCATGGTTTACATATATGGGTGGTTCCGTTATAAACCTAGGGCAGGTGAGCCCGATATATCTCTCCAATGCATTGGGCAATGTGACGGAGGTAAACGTGAATGTTTATCCTAAGATATTTAAGTAATATATTGTGATGGGTATTCCAAAGTTTACTCCCTATATAGCTATTATAGCTACAATGTAAGTTTGATATCGATGCATTATTAATATTTATGATTTATGATTTCTATGTGTTATTCATAAATATTATGATTTTATAAGGTATGTAATGTTTGAAAAGTATTGGTTTCATTGATTTGTAATTATTGATGGGATAATGTTTTATTTCCTTATTTTATAACACTAACTGAGGTTTTATGCTCATCCCATGTTTTTGAAATGTTTTCCATAGGACATAAAGATGAATAGGGTCAAGGATGGGATCATGGAAATGTCTTGCTTTCTAAAACATGGAAATAGACATGTTTTTAATGAATTTTTATTTTATGAAAAAAATGGATACTGAGTAGTAGTGTCTACTTGTAATTTCAATTTTTAATGCAGTAGTTATGGCCTAATCCTCTAAAACACTAAACCTGAAAGGATCCTCAATGTGAATTATTCATATAATTCAATATTATGTAATGTTGTAAGGCCGGATCCTTATAGTTGGTATCAGAGGTCGGTTTAGATAACATTAGAGGTTAGGGTATTCTTTAAGCATAAGTGACAAGTTGTAGATAACCACAATGGTTAGTATTTTGGATGGAGTCATTGTTATTTTTATGTTAGAATGAGTTTGAGATAACTTAGATAAGTATATATTAGTGTTTTTCTTCCTCATTATTATATGATGATTTTACTGATATACTCACACTTACCTTTTAGGTTTTAGTAAATGGATTGATCTAACAGGCACCAAAGTGACAATGGGTTTGAAGGAAACGGTGGTGGGGATTCAATGAGGAATCTCATGGTTATTCTAAACAAACTGTCAAAGAGTCATGATTAACCACTTGAAACATGGTGAGTTCTCTAATGCATGATGTATGAGAGAACCAACTCGATGTGGAATCTCAGGTAATAATTATAAAGGTAACCATTAGGGTTTATACGAGCCGTACTTTTAAGGTAATTAGGGTTTACTATATGTTATGATGGAAAATGAAAATCATGAGATAAACTTGAGGTTAAATTATGTTATGGTAATTTTTGATCATTTATCTCTTTTGGGGAATTTTATAAAATTATATAGTTTTTGAAAAGGTTCAACACGTAGACCGTGTGACATCTCGTCGCGTCGGACGATGTTGTGGGAATCGAACCCACAACCAAAGTGCAACTTGTGTTTATCGCCTACCACTGGACTACGTGAATTCCCTGGTTAGTTTGACTAATACTTTTTAGTTAGATGATTTTATGAATCAATAATAAGTTGTATTTGGGTTATCTATGGAAATGATTAACATGTCAGGGAGGATATGTGATTAGGATAATTACTTCTCAATATGATACTTTAAGTGTATCTGATGTTATTTGGAGATAAATGTTAAGATTTATCTTGGAAGACTATGTGATTAAATCCATCGAAGATTTTACTTTCAATCATTGTTTGGATTACTTTGAAGAGTTTTATGGGTAGATGTTTATTTAATTTTCGTTGTTGATCCTTGGGTATTTTTTGACAAATTATGGAGATTAAAAATAGTTTTTTTTTTGGATTATCTGTTTTGGGGATTATCTGATCTTGTACTAACCTTTTTTGTTTTTGTTTTTGTTAATGTTAAAAGACATGGGAAATATATAGTTCTCTTTTGGGATTAGGTGATTCTTAAGAAGTTGATTATAGTACTCTTAATGTGAACAAGTGTTCCAAAATACTCATATTTTGGAGAATATATGAGTTTGAAATCTAGTAAAAGTTGAAAGTCAACATGACAAGTAAGTATGTTTCCTTATGTTTTAGTTAATCTCAAAAATAAATTCCTCAATGAAAAGTAACTTAAAACAAAAATGTTGTCTGTTAGCTTTTCTTACTGGGGAATCCAATACCAATTAACCCATCACATGTTTGTGATTTTCTGGTGGTTAACATTCTCATAATCATGTTTTCTATCACTCTCCCTCAGATCATGACCGTTTGTTTTTTTCCTCCATGTCCATATTTTCATGGAATCCTAGTATATGTTGTCTCGGGTGACCATTGTACTTCTCTTTTTTTCTATTAAAGTGATAGTTTAATTGACTCCTTTTCCTATGTGGGACTTTCAATGATGTTTCCAAGCACAATTTTAAAATTGTGAGGACACAATTCCCAAAAGGGGCGAAGGATGTAACATCCCAGGAAAATAAAGAATATTAAGTTTTCATTTTTTATTAACATTGTGAATTAAATATTAATTTTACTTTAAAAGGGATTCTATGTTCAATAGCGTACCCAATACGCAACAACGGGTTTCTTTGGAATCTTACGTTGCACACTAATAATATAATATTATTATTTTAAATGGTCGTTAACTCCTAGTCGTTGTATTGAAGGGAATGAAGAAAACTAACTAAAATATGATTATAAATGTTTGTTAAATGTATTAACATTTATCCAATAAAATTTAGAGGCTTAAAATGTTAATGAATCTAATTTTAAGCCTAATTTACATTAACAGACCGATTTACCGCCTTTTAATGGGGAACCCTTTTTAAATATTGTTTTGGTCACATTAGTACATTATATATGACCAAATAAAATCATTCATTATAATATTGACATCAAAATTTACTTTCGGTAATTATTTGGTATTTTTCTGATAAAGTTCATTTTTTATGAATAGTGAAAAATATTGTATTTTAATTCAAAACTATGTTTTAATTGAATTTATTTATATGGTTAAATTATCTTTTTAATTAGTTTTAATGTGAAATTGAAATATATTTTTACCATTAAATCCAATGTTGTTCATTGGAGTTAATTTCACTTTGAAATTGGACATAAACAAGTATCAATCTTTTGATAGTTTTTAATTCTTAAAAACACGCTCTATTTTTGATATCGTGGATTAATTTTAAATTAATTTCTGCCACTTATGTGTTTAGATTTGGGAAAAATGGATTCCATATTTAGAATCATAATGCCCAAATTTTGTAAATAGGTAAATTTTATTTTTAGACATTTTAAATATTTACTTCAGTAAATATTTTATTTACCGTGGTTAAAGGGTAAATCAGGTAAATAAGGTTAAAAAAATAATGTTATAATAATATAAAATTACCATAAAACTTGTCAAAACCATATTTGATGAGTATAGTCCGACCATGGGCATCTTTGGGTCGATTTTTGGGCCCCATGTAGCCACTTATGAATGATAATGACACTTTAGATCATTTATTCAATGTAAAGGCAAAAGTGACATTAACAAACATGTGTGTCATAATTAATTTTTATATGTTGTTATATAAGTCCTATTTTAGACTATAAATCTTCATTAAAAATATTAAAATAATTTCCTACGTCATGGTAATTTTATTATAATTTTTAGACATAAATAAATTAAATTATTTATGTCAAAATAATGATGCAAGTTTTACCTAATTAATAAATGATTTAAATAAATAAGATTATAATGATTCAAATATTATCCAAAACCTATCCAATTCTTATTGTATGATTATATTTTGATCATGAGTCATCATATATTCTACTATAATGAATTTTGGACCATTAGAAACCAAATATAAGTTTACAATAAAATAATATTTTCACTCTTTCCTAAAGAGCCCCTCCTCTCTCCTTTAAAAAGAGACCACTTTTATGCAACTCCTCACACCTCTCAAGTCATTTGTCTGGTCCAAAATCTGCCCAAATAAGCTCCCTATATCCCTCCCCTCCTCCTTGATGCCTCACCTTAGGCATAAGGTACTTCAAGAAGTCCATTGGTTCAAACCAAAGGGAGTTACTCAAATCAAAGTTAACGATTTCTTTTAAAATTTTTTCTATTATTTTACTTCTCCAACACCTAAACTCTATTTATTTCTTTTATTTTGTAACAAAACCAGTATAATAAATATACTAGGATGTTTTGATAAGATGTATTCGAATTAAACTTACACAAACCTCCATCTAATCGATGATGAACATAATAATTCTGTGGATGGAAAACTAACGCCTCACGAAACGATGATTGTTCAATTACATATTACCGCCTCTCATGGTGGCCATTATGATGGAAATATATTTTTATATGATATATATTATCTTTATTATTTCCTTATTCTTCTGTAATTCCCTTTTATTTAACACCTTTATTGTTTCCATAGTGGGTAAATATGATAATCTCATTAGAGGAAGTGCGGACTACCGCCCCCTCAAAGTGATGTGATTCGTTAACGCCCTATGTGGGATGTATAAAGGATAGAGTTAATTATATTGTATATTATATTATACTGGAATTAAAATATACCTATGTACCATTTTTTTAATTCCATTAATGTAAGAAATAGAAATGAATGTAGCGTTCATGCGTACGTACGGCATATCGTCTCCATGAACGGTTCATTTCATTTCTTACCTCTAAATGTTATGTACTATTATAAATAAATGTATATACTGGATATATATGATATATATATGATATCTAAATCATTAATACCATTATGTATACGATGAACTATTGACCACATAGACAACGTGTAATTATAAGAAGTCCATTTTGACTCAAGTACCAAATATCGACAAAATAAACGTTATTAACTTAAATGTTTACATAATGTTTATAACATGGTAATAATTTATAAAAAAGTAATAATAAACTTGAAATTTTTTTTAAGAAATTAGAAATTATCTTTAGTTTATTTTTCCGGAGATTATGGACGATCGAGTCAAGTCGGACACGAGGTAAGGGATTTGACCTCTCTCTTTCTTTTCAAGTACTCCCTTTTATGCCATCTATTATATGCTCTATGTTTTGATGTTGGAGAATGTTCTTTTATATTCACCATACTGAAATTTGTATTTTCATATGATGAGAGACTCCCCCTTACTCTCATCAATTCGTTTTAATAACTTTTAAGTGGTGTCGTTAGGCTGCCGAATTTTTGTAAGGGATCTGGCCGCTCTTTTTTCTTTTCAAGTACTCTCTTTTAAGTCATTTGTTTTATGCTCCATGTTCTTATGGTGGAGGACATTAATTTATGTTCACCATACTGTAATTTTTATTTTCATATGATGATATATCCCTCTCTCACTCTCGTCAATCCATTTTTCGATGTTTTAAGTGGCGCCGTTAGGCTGCCAAATTTTCATAAAGGGAATTTCTTATCTCACTTTCAATTCCAAGAGATTTCCATTGTTCTCCACTTATTTATTGCATGTAGTTTATGTACTGATCATGAATGTATTCTCTATGTAATACACATCAATTTATGGGTAATTACATCTTCATTTTATTATCCTTCTTTCATGTGGTGTATGTTTTCAATGTTACCAAATCGGTAAGGGAACCTTTCACCCTCCTCTTTTTAAAAGACATCATTTTGTTATGTCTTTTAATTTACATCTTCTTATGTTGGGATATTTTATTCTATATCCTTATTGATGTAAATTTTATGTCCATGTGATGAGATACCCTTTTTATCTCATCAACCCGTTTTCTAAATTTTAAAGTGACGCTGTTAGGCTGTCAAATATTTGTAAAGGGACTTCTTAACCCAATTTCAATACTTTGGGTTAAACTTATACTTGTTGATTATGTCATGATATAAATATGTGTGAATGACCTATGATTGTTTTACACTTAATATCCACTTATATTGGGTGTATTAATATTTGTCACACATAAATTATGTCAATAATTTATCCTTAATCTAAGGATACCGTCTTTATAAGGGATTGCATCTCAATTTACATTCCATTGAGACTTCATTATTTTTATTTACCAATTCACTCTTCTATGGTGTATATACTGTCCTTTTACATATTATATCATGAATCCTTTTATTCTCCTGATATTATAAAGTTATGATTAAATTTTATTCCTCAATTATTAGTATTCAAGTGTCTCTCATTTTGTTATAAACTCTTTAACTAAAATATCGTTTTAAATGTTTTAATGATTTATTCTTCAAACAATTTATAATTAATGTCCATGATTTCAAAATGGGTTTTAGGATTTATTTATATGGACATTAATGTTCTCAAATGATAATTCATTTAAAAGCTTTAATTTGGTATAGGACACTTTGATTCAAAAATCTATTTTTAAATGGTTTTGAAAATAGATTGATAAAGCATTGCTTATTTCAATATCTTGATATGATATATTGTTATTGTAATATGGAAATGTTATCTTTTCGTTATGCTTTTTTATGTGTTATGTTATGGTTATTGGGCATGGTTTACGTATACGGGTGGTTCCGTCATAAACCAAGGGCGGGTGAGCCCGAGATAGCTCTCCAATGCATTGGGAAATGTGACGGAGGTAAACGTGAATGTTTCTCCTAAGAGATTTATGGAATATACTGTGATGGGTATTCCAAAGTTTACTCCCTATGTAGCTGTGATAGCTATAATGTAAGTTTGATATCGATGCCATAATAAATCTTTATGACTTATGATTTCTATGTGTTATTCATAAATATTATGATTTTATAAGGTATGTTATGATTGAAAAGTATTGGTTTCATTGATTAGTAATTATTGATGGGATAATGTTTCCTTTCATTCTTTTATAACACTTAATGATCTTTTTATGCTCATCCCATGTTTTTGAAATGTTTTCCATAGGACTTAAAGATGAATAGGGTCAAGGATGGAATCATGGAAAAGTCATGATGTCTAAAACATGGAAATAGACATGTTTTTAAAGAGTTTTTAATTTATGAAAAAAATGGATACTGAGTAGCAGTGTCTACCGGTAATTTTAATTTATAATGAAATAGTTATGGCATAATACTCTAATACTCTAAACCTGAAAAGATCCCCAATGTGAATTATTCATATAAATAAATATTATGTAATGTTTTAAGGCCGGGTCCTTATAGTTCGTATCAGAGGTCAGTTTAAATAAATTTAGAGGTTATTTCTCCTAAGAGATTTATGGAATATACTGTGATGGGTATTCTAGAGTTTACTCCCCATGTAACTATGATAGCTACAATTTAAGATTGATATTGATGCCATAATAAATCATTATGATATATGATTTCTATGTGTTATTCATAATTCTTATGATTTTATAAGGTATGTTATGATTGAAAAGTATTGGTTTCATTGATTTGTAATTATTGATGGGCTAATGTTTACTTTCCTTATTTTATAACACTTACTGAGCTTTTTATGCTCATCCCATGTTTTTGAAATGTTTTCCATAGGACTTAAAGATTAATAGGGTCAAGGATGGGATCATGGAAAAGTCATGCTGTCTAAAACATAGAAATAGACATGTTTTTAAAGAGTTTTTATTTTATGAAAAAAATGGATACTGAGTAGTAGTGTCTACCAGTAATTTCAATTTGTAATGCAATAGTTATGGCCTAATCCTCTAATACTCTAAACCTGAAAAGATCCTCAATGTGAGTTATTCATATAATTAAATATTATGTATTGTTTTAAGGCCGGGTCCTTATAGTTGGTATCATAGGTCGGTTTAAATAACTTTAGAAGTTAGGGTATTCTTTAATCATAAGTGACAAGTTATAGATAACCACAATGGTTTGTATTTTGGATGGAGTCATTGTTATTTTTAAGTTAGAATGAGTTTGAGATAACTTAGATAAGTATATCATAGTGTTTATCTTCCTTGTTATTATATGATGATTTTACTGATATACTCACACTTACCATTTAGGTTTTAGTAAATGGATTGATCTAAAATGCACCAAAGTGACAATGGGTTTGAAGGAAACTGTGGTGGGGATTCAATGAGGAATCTCGTGGTTATTCTAAACCAACTATCAAAGAGTCATGATTAACCACTTGAACCATGGTGAGTTATCTAATGCATCATGTATGAGAGAACCAACTCGATGTGGAATCTCATGTAATAATTATAAAGGTAACCATTAGGGTTTATATGATCCTTACTTTTGAGGTAATTATGGTTTACTATATGTTATGATGGAAAAGGAAAATCATGAGATAAACTAGAGGTTAAATTATGTTATGGTTATTTTTGAAGATTTATCTCTTTTTGGGAATGTTATAAAATTATATAGTTTTTGAAAAGGGACAACCCGTAGACTGTGTGACATCCCGTCGCGTCGGACGAAGTTGTGGGAATCGAACCCACAACCAAAGTGAAACTTGTGTTTATCGCCTACCACTGAACTACATGAAGTCTGTGGTTAGTTTGACTAATTCTTTTTAGTTGGATGATTTTATGAATCAATAATAAGTTGGATTTGGGTTATCTATGGAAATGATTAACCTGTCAGGGAGGATATGTTATTAGGATAATTACTTCTCAATACGGTACCTTAAGTGTAGCTGATGTTAGTTGGAGATAAATGATAAGATTTATCTTGGAAGACTATGTGATTAAATCCTTCGAAGATTTGGGTTTCAATCTTTGTTTGGATTACTTTCAAGAGTTTTATGGGTAGATGTTTATTGAATTTTATTTGTTGAAATTTGGGTATTGTTTGACAAATTTTGGAGATTAAGAATAGTTTTTTTAGGATTATCCGTTTTGAATATTATCTGATCTTGTACTAACCTTTTTGGTTTTTGTTTTGGTTAAAGTATAAAGACATAGAAAATATATAGTTCTCTTTTGGGGATTATGTGATTCTCAAGAAGTTGATTATAGTACTCTTAATGTGAACAAGTCTTCCAAAATACTCATCTTTTGGATAAAATATGAGTTTGAAATCTAGTAAAAGATGAAAGTCAACATGACAAGTATCTATGTTTCCTTATGTTTTAGTTAAGCTCATAAATAAATTCCTCAATGAAAAGTAACTTTAAACAAAAATGATATCTGTTAGCTTTTCGTACTGGGGAATCCAATACCATTTCACCCATCACAAGTTTGTGATTTTCTCGTTGTTAACATTCTCCTAATCATGTTTTCTATCACTCTCCCTCAGAACATGACCGTTTGTTTTTTTCCTCCATGTCCATATATTAATGGAATCCTAGTATATGTTGTCTCGGTTGACCTTTGTAATTCTTTTTTTTTCTATTAAAGTGATAGTTGAATTTACTCCTTTTCCGATGTGGGACTTTAAATGAAGTTCCCAAGCCCAATTTTAAAATTGTGAGGACGCAATTCCCAAATGGGGGGAAGGATGTAACATCCCAAGGAAATAAAAAATATTAAGTTTTCATTTTTTTATTAACATTGTGAATTAAATATTAATTTTACTTTAAAAGGGTTTCTATTTTCAATAGCATACCCAATACGCAACAACGGGTTTCTTTGGAATCTTACGTTGCACACTAATAATATAATATTATTATTTTAAATGGTCATTAACTCCTAGCTGTCGTATTGGAGGTAATGAAGAAAAATAACTAAAATATGATTATACATGTTTGTTAAATGTATTAACATTTATCCAATAAAATTTAGAGGCTTAAAATATGAATGAATCTAATTTTAAGCCAAATTTACATTAAAAGACCGATTTAACGCCTTTTAATGGGGAACCCGTTTTAAAAATAGTTTTGGTCACCTTAATACATTATATATGACCAAATAAAATCATTATTTATAATGCTGACATCAAAATTTACTTTCGATAATTTTTTGGTATTTTTCTGAAAAAGTTCAATTTTTTTGAATAGTGAAAAATATTGTATTTTAATTCAAAACAATTATTTAATTGAATTTATTTATATGGTTAGATTAACTTTTTTATTAGTTTTAAAGTGAAATTTAAATATATTTTTACCATTAATGCCAACGTTGGTCATTGGAGTTAATTTCACTTTGAAATTGGACATAAACATGTATCAATCTTTTGATAGTTTTTAATTCTTAAAAACACGCTCTTTGTTTTGACAGCGGGAATTAATTTTAAATTAATTTCTGCCACTTAAGTGTTCTGATTTTGGTAAAATAGATTCCATATTTAGAATCTGGAAGCCCAAATTTTGTAAATAGGTAACTTTTATTTTTAAACATTTTAAATTTTTACTTCATTAAATATTTTATTTACCGTGGTTAAAGGGTTAATCATGTAAATTGGGGTAAACAAATAATATTATAATAATATAAAATTACCATAACACTTGTCCAAACCTTATTTTATGAGTAATTTCCGACCATGGGCATCCTTGGGTAAATTTTTGGGCCCCATGGAGCCACTTATGAATGATAATGACACTTTAGATCATTTATTCAATGTAAAGGCAAAAGTGACATTAACAAAAATGCGTATCGTATTTTAATTTTTATATGGTGTTATATAAGTCATATTTTCGACTATAAATATCAATTAGTAAGAAAAAAAGATTTCCTACATATTGGTAATTTTTTTATAATTTTTAGACATAAATAAATTAAATTACCTATGCCACAATAATGATACAAGTTTTAACTCATTAATAAATGATTTAAATAAATAAGATTATAATGATTAAAATATTATCCAAAACCTATCCAATTATTATTGGATGATTATATTTCTACCATGAGTAATCTTATATTCTACTATAATGAATTTTGGACCATTAGAAACCGAATATAATTTTATAATAAAATAATATTTTCACTATTTCCTAAAGAGCCCCTCCTCTCTCTTTTAAAAAGAGACCACTTCTATGAAACTCCTCACACCTCTCAAGCCATTTGGCTCATCCAAACTCTGCCCAACTAAGCTCCCTAAATCCCTCCCCTAATCCTTGAAACCTCACATTAGGCATAAGGTACTTGAAGAAGTCCATTGGTTCAAACCAAAGTGAGTTACTCAAATAAAAGGTAATTGTTTCTTTTAAATTGTTTTCTTTTATTTTACTTCTCCAACCCCCATATTCTTTTTATTTCTTTTCTTTTGTAAGAAAACCAGTATCCTCAATATACTAGGATGTTGTTATAAGAATAATTCGAACTACACTTACACAAACCTCCATCTAATGGATGAAGAACATAATGTTTCTATGGATGGAAAACTAACACCTCACGAAACGATGATTGTTAACTAACATATTACCGCCTCTCATGGTGGCCATTATGATGGAACTATATTTTTATATGATATATATTATGTTTATTATTTCCTTATGCTTCTGAAATTCCCTTTTATTTAATCAACTTTATGGTTTCCATAGTAGGTAAATATGATAATCTAATTAGAGGATGTGCGGACTACCGCCCCCTCAAAGTGATTTGATTCGTTAATTCCCTATGTGGGATGTATAAAGGATAGAGTTAATTATATTGTATATTATATTATACTGGAATTATAATATACCTATGTATCATTTTGTTATAATTCCATTAAAGTATGAAATATAAATGAATGTAGCGTTCATGCGTACGTACGGCCTACCGTCTCCATGAACGGTGCATTTCATTTCTTACCTCTAAATGTTATGTACTATTATAAATACATGTATATACTGTATATATATGATATATATTTATGATATCTAAATCATTAATACCATTATGGATATGATTAACTATTGACCACATGGACAACGTGTAATAATAAGAAGTCCATTTTGACTCAAGTACCAAATATCGACAAAATAAACATTATTAACTTAAATGATTACATAATGTTTATAACATGGTAATAACTGATATAAAAGTAATAATAAACTTGAAAAATGTTCTTAAAAAATTATAAATTAAAATTAGTTTATTTTTTATGAGATTAAAGAACGATCGAGTCAAGTTTGACACAAGGTAAAGGATCTGACCTCTCTCTTTCTTTTCAAGTACTCCCTTTTATGTCATCTATTATATGCTCCATATTTTGATGTTGGAGAATGTTATTTTATATTAAGAATACTGAAATTTTTTTTTCATATGATGATAGACTCCCCCTTACTCTCATCAATTCATTTTAAGAATTTTTATGTGGCGTTGTTAGGTTATCGAATATTTGTAAGGTATCTGACCGCTCTTTTTTCTTTTCAAGTACTCTCTTTTAAGTCATTTGTTTTATGCTCCATGTTCTTATGTTGGAGGAAATTATTTTACGTTCAACATATTGTAATTTTTATTTTCATATGATGAGATATCCCCCTCTCACTCTCGTCAATCCATTTTTGGATGTTTTAAGTGGCGTCGTTTGCCTGCCAAATTTCCATAAGGGATTTTCTTATCTCACTTTCAATTCCATGAGATTTCCATTGTTCGCCACTTATTTATTGCATGTGGTGTATGTAATTCCCATGAATTTTTTCCCTATGTAATACACATCAATTTATGGGTAATTACAACTTCATTTTATTATCCTCTTTTCATGTGGTGTATGTTTAGAAAGTTACCAAATCAGCAAAGGAACCTTTCACCCTCCTCTTCTTAAAAGACTTAATTTCGTTATGTCTTTTAATTTACATCTTCTTATGTTGGGATATTTTCTTCTGTATCCTTATTGATGTAAATTGTATGTCCATGTGATGAGATACACTTTTTATCTCATCAACTCGTTTTATAAATTTTAAAGTGACGATGTTATGCTGTCAAATATTTGTAAAGGGACTTCTTAACCCAATTTTAATACTTTGGGTTAAACTTCTACTTGTTGATATGTCATGCTATAAATATCTGTGAATGACCTATGATTGTTTTACACTTAATATCCATTTATATTGGGTGTATTAATATTTTTCACACATAAATTATGTCAATGATTTATCTGTAATCTAAGGATACCGTCTTTTTAAGGGATTGCATCTCAATTTACATTCCATTGAGACTTCATTATTTTTATTCACCAATTCACTCTTCTATGTTGTATATACTGTCCTTTGACATATTATATCATTAATCCTTTTATTCTCATGATATTATAAAGTTATTATTAAATGTTATTCCTCAATTATTTGTATTCAAGTGTCTCTCATTTTGTTAAAAACTCTTTAACTTAAATATCGTTTTAAATGACTTAATGATTTATTATTCAAAAAATTTATAATTAATGTCCATGTTTTCAAAATGGTTTTTAGGATTTATTTATATGGACATTAATGTTTTCAAATGATAATTTATTTAAAAGCTTCAATGTTATATGGGACACTTTGATTCAAAAATCTATTTTTAATTGGTTTTGAAAATAGTTTGATAAAGCATTGATTATTTCAATATATTGATATGATATATTGTTTTTGGAATGTGGAAACGCTATCTTTCCTTTATGCTTGTTTATGTGTTATGTTATGGTTATTGTGCATGGTTTATGTATATGGGTGGTTCTGTTATAAACCTAGAGCGGGTGAGCCTGAGATAGCTCTCCAATGCATTGGGCTACGTGACGGAGGTAAACATGAATGTTTCTCCTAAGAGATTTTTGGAATATACTGTGATTGGTATTCCAAAGTTTACTCCCTATGTAGCTGTGATAGCTACAATTTAAGTTTGATATCGATGCCATAATTAATCTTTATGATTTATGATTTTTATGTGTTATTCATAAATCTTATGATTTTATAAGGTATGTTATGATTGAAAAGTATTGGATTCATTGATTTGTAATTATTGATGGGCTAATGTTTCCTTTCTTTATTTTATAACACTTACTGAGCTTTTTATGCTCATCCCATGTTTTTGAAATGTTTTCCATAGGACTTAAAGATGAATACGATCAATGATGGGATCCTGGAAAAGTCATGTTGTCTAAAACATGGAAATAGACATGTTTTTAAAGAGTTTTTATTTTATGAAAAAAATGGATACTGATCAGTAGTTTCTACTTGTAATTTCAATTTTTAATGCAATAGTTATGGCCTAATCCATTAAAACTATAAACCTGAAAAGATTCTCAATGTGAATTATTCATATAATTCAATATTATGTAATGTTTTAAGGCCGAGTTTTTATAGTTGGTATCAGATGTCGGTTTAGATAACTTTAGAGGTTAGGGTATTCTTTAAGCATAAGTGACAAGTTGTAGATAACCACAATGGTTAGTATTTTGGATGGAGTCATTGATATTTTTAAGTTAGAATGAGTTTCAGATAACTTAGATAAGTATATCATAGTGTTTATCTACCTTATTATTATATGATGATTTTACTGATATACTAACACTTACCCTTTAGGTTTTACTAAATGGATTGATCTAACATGCACCAAAGTGACAATGGGTTTGAAGGAAACTATGGTGGGGATTCAATGAGAAATCTCATGATTATTCTAAACCAACAATCAAGGAGTCATGATTAACCACTTGAACCATGGTGAGTTCTCTAATTCATCATGTATGAGAGAACCAACTCGATGTGGATTCTCATGTAATAATTATAAAGGTAACCATTATGGTTTATACGATCCTTACTTTTGAGGTAATTATGGTTTAATATATGTTATGATGGAAAATAAAAATCATGAGATATACTTGAGGTTAAATTATGTTATGGTTATTTTTGAAGATTTATCTCTTTTTGGGAATGTTATAAAATTATATAGTTTTTGAAAAGGGACAACACGTAGACCGTGTGACCTCCCGTCACATCGGACGAAGTTGTGGGAATCAAACCCACAACCAATGTGCAACTTGTGTTTATCGCCTACCACTGGAATACGCAAGGTACCTGGTTAGTTTGACTAATTATTTTTAGTTAGATGATTTTATGAATCAAGAATACATTGTATTTGGGTTATCTATGGAAATGATTAACCTGCCAGGGAGGATACGTGATTAGGATAATTACTTCTCAATATGATTCTTCAAGTGTAGCTGATGATATTTGGAGATAAATGTTAAGATTTGTCTTGGAAGACTATGTGATTAAATCCTTCGAAGATTTGGGTTTCAATCTTTGTTTGGATTACTTTCAATAGTTTTATGGGTAGATCTTTATTGAATATTCTTTGTTGAACTTTGGGTATTGTTTGACAAATTTTGGAGATTAAGAATAGTTTTTTTAGGATTATCCATTTTGGGGATTATCTGATCATGTACAAACCTTTTTGGTTTTTGTTTTGGTTAAAGTATAAAGACATGGGAAATATATAGTTCTCTTTTGGGGATTAGGTGATTCTCAAGATGTTGATTATAGTACTCTTAATATGAACAAGTCTTCCAAAATACTCCTCTTTTGGAGAAAATATGAGTTTGAAATCTAGTAAATGATTAAAGTCAACATGACAAGTATGTATGTTTCCTTATGTTTTAGTTAAGCTAATAAATAAATTCCTCAATGAAAAGTAACATTAAACAAAAATGTTGTCTGTTATCTTTTCCTACTGGGGAATCCAATACCATTTAACCCATCACAAGTTTGTGATTTTCTGGTGGTTAACATTCTCCTAATCATGTTTTCTATCACTCTCCCTTAGAACATGACCGTTTGTTTTTCCTCCATGTCTATATTTTCATGTAATCCTAGTATATGATGTCTCGGGTGACCTTTGTACTTCTCTTTTTCTCTTTTAAAGTGATAGTTTAATTGACTCCTTTTCTAATCTGGGACTTTCAATGAAGTTTCCGAGCCCAATTTTAAAATTGTGAGGATGCAATTCCCAAATGGGGGGGAAGGATGTAACATCCCAGGAAAATAAAGAATATTAAGTTTTCATTTTATTATTAATAGTGTGAATTAAATATTAATTTTACTTTAAAAGGGTTTCTATGTTCAATAGTGTACCCAATACCCAACAACGGGTTTCTTTGGAATCTTACGTTTCACACTAATAATTTAATATTATTATTTTAAATGGTCGTTATCTCTTAGTCATTGTATTGGAGGGAATGAACAAAACTAACTAAAATATGATTATACATGTTTGTTAATTGTATTAACATTTATCCAATAAAATTTAGTTGCTTAAAATATGAATGAATCTAATTTTAAGACTAATTTACATTAAAAGACCGATTTACCGCCTTTTAATGGAGAACCCTTTTTAAATATAGTTTTTGTCTGATTAATACATTATATATGACTAAATAAAATAATTTTTTAGAATGGGGACATCAAAATTTACTTTCAGTAATTTTTTGGTAATTTTCTGATAATGTTCATTTTTTATGAATAGTGAAACATATTGTATTTTAATTCAAAACTATGTTTTCATTGATTTTATTTATATTGTTAGATTATATTTTTAATTAGTTTTAAAGTGAAATTGAATTATATTTTTACCATTCAATCCAATTTTGGTCATTGGAGTTAATTTTACTTTGAAATTGGACATAAACAAGTATCAATCTTTTGATAGTTTTTAATTCTTAAAAACACGCACTTTGTTTTGACAGCGGAAATTAATTTTAAATTAATTTCTGCCACTAATGTGTCTTGATTTTGGAAAAATGGATTTCATATTTGGAATTAGGAGCCCCAAATTCTATAAATAGGTAAATTTTATTTTTAGACAATTTAAATATTTACTTCAGTAAATATTTTATTTACCGTTGTTAAAGGGTAAATCAGGTAGATAAGGGTAATAAAATAATATTATAATAATATAAAATTACCTTAACACTGGTCCAAACCTTATTGGATGAGTAATTTCCGATCATGTGAATCCTTGGGTCGATTTTTGGTCCCCATGGATCCACTTATTAATGATAATGACACTTTAGATCATTTATTCAATGTAAAGGAAAAAGTGACATTAACAAAAATTCATTTCATAATTAATTTGTATATGGTGTTATATAAGTCCTATTTTCGACTATAAATATTAATTAGAAATATAAAACTATTTCCTACATCATGGTAATTGTTTTATAATTTCTTGACATCAAATAAATTAAATTATTTATGACACAATAATAATGCATGTTTTACCTCATTAAAAAACGATTTAAATAAATAAGCTTATAATGATTAAAATATTATCCAAAACATATCCAATTACTATTTTTTGATTATATTTCGACCATGAGTCATCTTATATTCTACTATAATGAATGTTTGACCATTAAAAACCGAATATAAGTTTATAATAAAATAATATTTTCACTCTTTCCTAAAGAGTCCCTCCTCTCTCCTATAAAAATTGACCACTTTTATGCAACTCCTCACACCTCTCAAGACATTTGGCTAGTCCAAACTCTACCCAACTAACCTCCCTAAATCCCCTCCTCCTCCATGAATAATCACCTTAGGCAGAAGGTACTTCAAGAAGTCCTTTGGTTCAAACCAAAGGTAGTTACTCAAATTAAAGGTAACAGTTTCTCTTAAATTGTTTTCATTTATTTTACTTCTACAAACCCGAAACTCAATTTAATTACTTTCTTTTGTAACAACACATGTATACTCAATATACTAGGATGTTGTTATAAGATTTATTCGAACTACACTTACACACACCTTCATCTAATGGATGAAAAACATAATGTTTCTGTGGATGGAAAACTAACACTTCACGAAACGATGATTGTTCAATTACATATTACCACCTCTCATGGTGGACATTATGATGGAACTATATTTTTATATGATATATGTTAGGTTTATGATTTCATTATGCTTATTTACTTCCGTTTTATTTAACACCTTTATGGTTTACATTGTGGGTAAATATGATAATCTCATTAGAGGAAGTGCGGACTACCGCCCCCTCAAAGTGATGAGATTCATTAATGCCCTATGTGAGATGTATAAAGGATATAGTTAAATATATTGTATACTATATTATAATGGAATTATCATATACCTATGTATCATTTTGTTTTAATTCCATTAAAATATGAAATATAAATGAATGTAACGTTCATGCGTACGTACGGCTTACCGTCTCCATGAACGGTGCATTTCATTTCTTACCTCTAAATGTTATGTACTATTATAAATACATGTATATACTGGATATATATGATATATATATATATATTATATCTAAATAATTAATACCATTATGGATATGATGAACTATTTACCACATGGAAAATGTGTAATTATAAGAAGTCCATTTTGACTCAAGAACCAAATATCGACAAAATAAACGGTATTATCTTAAATGTATACATAATGTTTATAACACGGTAATAATTGATATAAAAGTAATAATAAACTTGAAAAATGTTCTTAAGAAAGTATAAATTATCTTTAGTTTATTTTTCATTAGATTAAAAAACGATCGAGTCAAGTCGGACACGAGGTAAGGGATCTGACCTCTCTCTTTCTTTTCAAGTACTCACTTTTATGTCATCTATTCTATGCTCCATGTTTTGATGTTGGAGAATGTTATTTTATATTCACCATACTGAAATTTGTATTTTCATATTATGAGATACTCCCTCTTACTCTAATCAATTCATTTTAAGAATTTTTAAGTGGTGCCGTTAGGCTGCCGAATTTTTGTAAGGGATTCGACCGCTCTTTTTTATTTTCAAGTACTCTCGTTTAAGTCATTTGTTTTATGCTCCATGTTCTTATGTTGGTGGACATTATTTTATGTTAAAAACACTTTAATTTGAATTTTAATATTATGAGAGATCACCCTCTCACTCTTGTCAATCCATTTTGGGACGTTTTAAGTGGCGCCGTTAGGCTGCCAAATTTTCATAAGGGATTTTCTTATCTCACTTTCAATTCCGTGAGATTTTCATTGTTCGCCACTTATTTATTACATGTGGTGTATGTACCACCCATCAATTTATTCCCTATGTAATACACATAAATTTATGGGTAATTAAATCTTCATTTTGTTATCCTTCTTTCATGTGGTGTATGATTCGAAAGTTACCAAATCGGTAAGGGAACCTTTCTCCCTCCTCTTTTTAAAAGACTTCATGTTGTTATGTCTTTTAATTTACATATTCTTATGTTGGGATATTTTCTTCTATATCCTTATTGATGTAAATTTTATGCCCATGTGAGGGGATACCCTTTTTATCTCATCAACTTGTTTTCTATATTTTAAAGTGACGTGGTTAGGCTGTCAAATATTTGTAATGGGACTTCTTAACCCAATTTCAATACTTTGGGTTAAACTTCTACATGTTGATTATGTCATGATGTAAATATGTTTTAATGACCTATGATTGTTTTACCCTTAATATCCACTTATTTTGGGAGTATTAATATTTGTCACACATAAATTATGTCAATGATTTATCCTTAATCTAAGTATACAGTCATTATAAGGGATTGCGTCTCAATTTACATTCCATTGAGACTTCATTATTTTTATGCACAAATTAACTCTTCTATGGTGTATATACTGTCCTTTGACATATTATATCATTAATGCTTTTATTCTTATGATATTATAAAGTTATGATTAAATGTTATTCCTCAATTATTTGTATTCAATCGTCTCTCATTTTGTTAAAAACACTTAAACTAAAATATCGTTTTAAATGTTTTAATGATTTATTCTTAAAGAAAATTATAATTAATGTCCATGTTTTCAAAATGGGTTTTATGATTTATATATATGGAAATTATTGTTTTCAAATGATAATTTATTTAAAAGCATCAAAGTGGTATGGGACACATTGATTCAAAAATCTATTTTTAAATGGTTTTGAAAATAGATTGATAAAGTATTGTTTATTTCAATATCTTGATATGATATATTGTTATTGGAATGAGTAAATGTTATCTTTCCTTTATGCTTGTTTATGTGTTATGTTATAGTTATTGGGCATGGTGTACGTATACGGGTGGTTCTGTTATAAACCTAGGGCGGGTGAGCCTGAGATAGCTCTCCAATGCATTGGGAAACGTGACGGAGGTAAACGTGAATGTTTCTCCTAAGAGATTTATGGAATATACTGTGATGGGTATTCCAAAGGTGACTCCCTATGTTGCTGTGATATCTACAATGTATGTTTGATATAGATTCCATAACTTATCTTTATGATTTATGATTTCTATGTGTTATTCATAAATCTTATTATTTTATAAGGTATGTTATGATTAAAAAGTATTGGTTTCATTGATTTAAATTATGGATGGGCTAATGTTTTCATTCCTTATTTTATAACCCTTATTGGGCTTTTTATGCTCATCCCATGTTTTTGAAATCTTTTCCACAGGACTTAAAGATGAATAGGGTCAATGATGGGATCAAGGAAAATTCATGCTGTCTAAAACATGGAAATAGACATGTTATTAAAGAGTTTTTATTTGATGAAAAAATGGATACTGAGTAGTAGTGTCTACTTGTAATTTCAATTTGTAATGTAATAGTTATGGCCTAATACTCTAAAACTCTAAACCAGAAAAGATTCTCAATCTTAATTATTCATATAATTCAATATTATGTAATGTTTTAAGGCCGGGTCCTTATAGGAACAACCAGATGAGGTATTTGGAATGTTATGATCATTCTCATGATGAATTTCATGGAATAAAACAACGAATTTGTGATTCTGAATATTCTAATGTTTGATGCTGGAACCTAGATTTCAAAATCACTCAATGTAGTCATAAAGAATCATTCATGTTTATTGGAAAATAACGTATATAAATTTTTAGATAATTGTTCTACTTGTTGTAGGGAAAGACCATTTCATGAATAATAATTTTAGATCATCCCATTATAAGACCAATCCATGTTGTCGATTGTACAATAAATACTTTTTCACATCCTTGATTGAGAAGTGTATTTCCCTTTATATTACTAGTTCATTTATAGCTTCGCTGGATATTGAACTTGAGAAATAATTTTTAAATTCATGAATATGTTTGTTTGTGACATCTCCCATAAGACTATTGATCATAGGTGTAAATCTTATCATCTGAATGAAATATTCAAAATCATTTTATATAGATTGTATATGTTGTTGATTTTGTTGGGCTGCGAATTGTGGTGCAGTGAGCATATGAAATGATTGGTTGGGATTATCTGTCATCATTGTAGGTTCAATGTGCTAACTGAATATGTCATACAAATACATGATTTATATTTCTGAGTGATTTTTGAAAATTGTTTTTCATAATTTTGTTACTAATCCATATATCTGTAGATAATATTAAATTTAATGCTTATTTGACATATGTTTCATAAAAAAGGTTTTTTTTAATTTATAAATGTTTTGATGAATTACCTCACTAAATGTAGTTCCAATTCAAGGATATTACATTCATGGGGAATGTAAAAAATATTTAAATTATCTTTGTATAGTTTGATTGTAATTTATAGGTATATTTTCAAACAAAAGTGCAATGAAAACAAGTTTGTTAGTTTTTATTGGGTTTCTGAAAAACAAATGTTTTAATTATTTTTGTGAATTTTTTATTAAGAAAAAATTTATTTCAATGGGAATTTAATAGAATTATTAAGATGGTTATCTGAGTAGGTTTTTTAATCTTATTTCCATGCTATCATTGAATAAAGAATTTACCACCACTTCTTCCGTTGAATAGTTTGAGATAGATTAATCTACCGAGTCCTCCCACACATTCTGATGAAATTCAAGAACCCACTACCAAACCAGAATTAGTTACACCATATATTTAATTGAATTATGTGTAATTTTATATGCATCATTGAAAAAAGAAATTAAAATTAACATAGTCATAATAAAAAAAACTAAAATTAGAAAATAAATCCAATCAAATAATTGAAACTAGATACAAAATTTTGAATGGATATTATCAATTTCTATATGAAAATCATGACAATAACATAGGCCTTGCCTCTCAATTTCATAATAACTCAATTAAACTACCTCATCATGTATCACGAAGTCAAGTTGATGTGGAATATGGGAGACATATTGGAGTAAATAAAATATGTGTATAAATAAGGGAATAAAATCTATTGCAATTCATCATCTAGATATCCTCCCATTAATCCATACTCTTAAATTCACACCTATCATATTATTTATTTTCATGTAAGGGGATTTATGGCCTTAAAATGGTATAATAAAGAATATCATGAAATAATGGGTCACCAACAGTTGGAATGTGGGCACTAGTATTTTACTTTGAAATGTTATTAGTGGTATCCTATCATTTTGACCAAATCGGTGAATCCTACATTCCAGATTTATTTGTATAAAAACCTTCTATTTTTAAATCCAAAATTGAATATACATTAGAGATATTTTTAATAATTTTTATGTAATTAATTCTAATAATTTATTCCATCAAGGTTGAATATTTTCATTTCATAAATATGATTTCATGGGAATTTATGGGTATGATTTTGGTAGAATTTCATGGGATGATAGTCCTCAAATATTATTATAAAAAAATTTCAATCAAAATTTTGGTATTTTACTTCATTAGACAAACCATTTAGGGTAAATAGAAAAATATTAAAAAGTATTCTGAAATGTGAGCAGATTTTGCAGCATGACATGAGAGAAAATTTTGACCCTGAAAATTTAGAATTCAACACTTGATACAGTATAATTAAATTAATCCCAACATGTATTTAAGAATTAAAAAATTAATTATCATAATATAGATCATTTGATAAAATTGTTTGTTTGAAATACTTAATTAAATTATAATTGTTTAATTACATTATTAATATGTATATTGATTAATCTCAATATTCTTCTAAAATCATTAAATTGAGAATTGACATTAAAATATAACTATTGCGGGATTAATACAATTTAAACATGTTTAAATAAAATAAAAAACATAGTGTTTCATTTAATATGAGAAATTATTGTTATCTCTAATGGAATAAATCTCATCAATTGTGAAAGTAATATTATGGTTAGAGTTTTTATCATTACAAAAATCATAATTTTTAGATCATCAACTTCAATATCAGGGGAATGTACAAGTCAATGGAAACTATATCTGAAATGTTATATATTGAAGCATGTCTAATCTGTATATTTTATTTTTCTATAGATTGATAATAATTTGTCATATTACGAGAACCACCTTAATCTTACATACTATCTGATTTGGATCCAAATTTTTTTATGTTATGTGATATGTGGATTATACACCATAGTAAATTTACAAAAAAAATAGTTCTATCATGCTTTATAGAAATATTATTATATCTGTAAAAATCCTTACAACTAATAAACATTTACAATGTAGAATTTTCTCATGAAACAACATATCCCAGATAAAAAAAAATATTTTTTAATCTATGCTTATCTTCCTAAATAATGAATAGTTTCACGCCCTAATGATCATATAATACAAAAACATGACTTTCTAAGAATAATTATTATCGTTGTTATCGAGGGAATATGGAAATCATCTAAATACTCTATGATGTTCATATAGTTAGGATTAGTTCTCTAGAAATTTTATATTGTTTTAAAACCATTAGTAAATTGAGGGAAACCTATTTGTAATTTAATATTCTATAGAGAAAAACTCATCGAAAAAATAATTTGGTGATTAATTTTATGTATACATGATATAAATACACTCATTATTGGTATGTTTTATTCATTAAATGATAATATTTCACTAAGGAGCTTGACTCACTGTTTGGATTCTAAAATTCAATCTTCCTTATTAAAAATTATTAAATATAATATATAGTTAATGATGGATACTATTATTCTTTATGGAATTCAATCTTCTCCTTGATTTATTTTTCTATTAGTGATATCAATGTAATAGACACATCAAAGACATCATATTAATTTTATAATATGTAAATTTATGGTATTCATGAGAACCCATATATTAAAGTCATGAAATATGATCTTCATCTAATATATATGATACATGTAGTTCCTCTGAAGTTGTAGTTAACATAATTAGGAATTCAACATTCATAAGTATTTGATTTATGATACATTTTACATTTATATTAATTGAGAACGTATAATTAACACAATATTATGTCATTTGGTGTAAAATTTGTAAATAAAAATATGTTACTAAATTCCACATAGACATTAACTAACTTATTTATCAATATTCTATGAAATATCATGATTCTATAACTATTATGAAAATATATTCTTCCCAATATACATGAATAAAAAAAATATAATTCATTCACTATGGAACACTCTGGAACCATACGATCACCCTTATATATTTTAAAGAAAAAGACATATTTAATATTAAATCCCATATGATTCATGAATCTAGATGATAAAATATTCTTAAAAAATAAAGAAACCATTCAAAATCTAATAAGGATATTAGTTAATGGTGTAATAGAACTATCAAAATTAATCATATACCCCTGAAATGATCTCTCTTGTTGTTTTCAAAAATAAACTCTTCATAACATATAATGGTCAACTAAAATTAGAAATCCCCAATGTGGACATAAGGGAGGGACACCATGATTATAAAACACACATTACCAATTCCATTTATTGAGATATTTTCAACATTATATAACTCTTAAAGACATGTTATATCAAGAGAAAACCATGAAAAATGTATTTAGAAGCTTCACTTGGCAACTGTTTATAAATTATTGTATTACAATTTTTGGGTTTTTCTTTTGATATAAGTTTGAAATATTATTTTTGATTTATGATAACACATTATAATTTAAATATGGTTTCGATTATTAATTAATCATTCAATAATCCACTAAAATATATAACAACCAGTAAATATAAATCCATAATCATTGAACATAACTATAGTATTTCCACCAATTTCTTGAGAAATATAAAAAGATTCAAATTACTATAAAGACAATAACTCTTTATCTAACATCATTGCCTCTATACATTGTCCATTATATCCTTCCTAATAGATTAAAATCATAATGTATTGGTCATCATCTTAATCATTATCATTGATATTGAGGAAGTACAATATAATATTATTAAAATCATCAATATGTACATGAATAAAAGTTAATTTAACAAATATAAAATGTAGAGTTTAATTTTTTATATATACTTATTTTCAATTATGATTCCATACATAATTTTTCTTATATGAACTAAATTTAAGATATTAAGGTTACTTGAGATAGTCCTCAATGTTTTTTATTATATAAGGAAAATTTTTATGGGCTATGAGAATTTATTAGTACATTAAGGGAGATATTACATTATGTTATTAGGGTCCTTCTATAAACAAATAGACTTATATGTTTTCTTCTAGGTCCATAGTGGGAATCCTGAAGACCATGTTAGATTATATGCACTCCCATAATGAGACTATATATATATAATTTGTTTCTAACTTTAAATATACAAATATCATACATACTAGAATCCATTTCCATATAAATGATTCTAAAATACCAACTATTAAGTGATTACAAGGGCATGTTCACCCTAATTAATCTCAAGATCGTGTAATAATTATAGATATTTAGTAAATTAATTGTTTGAAATTGGAATTAAAATTATATAATGAAAGAATAATGAAATGATCAAATGGAAAGAAAATATTATCCAAAATTAGGAAATAAATTGTGGATATGACGTTTTAATGACATTAGGCCAGATTGTAATAATTTAAATGACAGACAAAAACCATTATAAAACATCATTTTAATCCCAAATAAAAATCCACAATAATGTAATAGAAAAAGAAAATATTATAGCAAGAAATAAAATCCATAACAAGATAACCAAAAATCATTGTATGAATTAACCCTTATTAGTAATCAGTCATGCAAACCAACTGTCAAACAAGAGATTCTCTTTGATGTTATAGTGACGATGCACATAGCGCTAAAATGGGAACATCGTGACCAATGACAAAAAGTGTCTACCAGAACATCAGATTGAAAATAACTTTAAATTTCTAAATAAAAGTTATATATATTTCATGGAGGTAAAAAACCCTCACAATGTTCAATTTCATAAGGAAAAATATCTCTCTATCGAGAATGGAAAGAATCATATCTCGAAAATATTTCATCTGAATCTATGATTCAATTTTGAGAAATCAATAGTATAAAAAGAAACTGTATAAAGAGCTATTGAAAAGATTAAAAAATACATGACAATAAATGGATACAATTATGAAACAACTAATCACCTTACAACCCAGTGGAAATAAATATTAAAAATAAACCATGAATAAATAAAAAATATATATTACATAAGAGCTATATGACTACTTCACCAATGTTAATTGGATCAACTCTCTAATAAAAAGTTAAAATCTTCAACTATATTAAGGTTACTCAAAACCCACATAAGGGTAAAAAAGAACCTATGCATGTGAAAGTTGATACATTTCAGGGACCCTTAATCACTATATAAGGGTCATAGACCATGATAATATCTCATATATTTGATAGTAATCAGTTATGTATGGGATACTCTCTAAAAACCTAGGAGTCATAACGGTCCTCATAGACTATTGTTAAAGGAAACATTAATTTAAAGAAAACAAAATCATATGTAAAGGTAAATAAAACATGAGAATAATATAGAAAAAGAATTAAAAAAGTATATAAAGATTAATAATTATGATATGAACATGATAAATTAAAATAAAGAAGTCACAAAAATATAGATTCTATATTTGATTAATTAACATTCTAAATTTCATTATTAAAATTCTACCAATTGAATCATATTTTTATCAAAAATATTCATATTCATTACCTAATTATGTGGGATTTTTTTATATAGTTGATTTATATTTAAAAAGTTAATCTTTTATAAATCTAATTATTCCTTTATTATAAAAAATTCCATTTCACTTACTAATATATATTTATTTATAAATAATTTATTCTTATATAAAATGTTTTTACTGGATTACTTGTCCTATCAATCACCTGTGTCAAAAATAAAATAATATAAATCTATATACACATTAAATTAGATATTTAGTAAATAAATATATTCATTTAGATTTCAAATTTAAAAAATGATTTAAATTTTTCAATCAATATTTTTTCTTAATATAAAATAATAATTATTCAATCAGTCGAATAATTATTTTTAGTGCATAGTAAATTAAATAAATTTTAACTATTATTTCACTAATGATATTCAAATTTATAATTTATATACTATATAATAAAACCTAAAAATTTTCATTTATTAAATATAATTTCATAGTTTGAATACATTTTTGAAAAATTAAATAATTATCTAGTATTAGAAAACATAAAATTATTTATAATAGAAAATAATATAAGATAAAAAAATTTTAAATTAAAAAACTTGTATAATGAATTAAAACAAAAAACCATCAATTTTTATTTTCATGAATGATCTAAAAAATTATCTATTTGGTCCATGGAATATTCATTTATCATTTGGGCTAAAATATTCATTTGATGTGTGATATTTCTATAAAACAATTTCGTACATTGTGAAAAAACCCTCAATGTTGATTGAAAATATAATTTCAATTCTAAAACCAATGGAAATCATTTTGGGTTATATATTTAATTTATGTAATTCCTTTTTTCCACACAAATTATATGTGAAAATTTGTATTCCTTGACCTTATTCTAAAAGGATAAAACTTTAATGTACTAGATAATATCATTAATTCATGTTATTTTTGGTGATCTGATCTAATTTTTATGAATAATTAATAGGTTTTCATTCCACAACAACATTCAAAACCACATCCCCATGATTTTTTTATTTGAATAATCAAAATTTATATTCCATGTATATAGTGTAAATGATTTCATGATAAATATTTGATAATACATTATCTATAATGAAAACATCAAATTTGGATCACACAATGACAAGATGTACTTCAGGATCATTTGCATATTTTTTTTGTTTGAACATTCAGAAATAAATTATGAATTATTGTTTTTAACTACATTGAAATACACTTCATGATTGAGACCATGTGTTATGAAATTCCTATCATGCACCCTCAACTGGCATGAAAAATATTCAATAATAATACACTATTGTATATGAACATGTCAGAACATATTTTATTGATGGAGTATAATAATAACCATATCTATTACCTTATTTAGGAAATATATGGATTATTGTTTTTTGCAACCATGAAATTATTTATAGAAAATTTCCAAGGTTATCTAGATTCAATAAATAGTATACATATTTCATTATCAAATTTGACATTGGAACAAATAAACCATAAAAATAGGAATAATTTGTTTTGGATAACTAGTTAAACTGAAATAATTAGAAACCTAATTTATGTTCTTTGATTATATACAGGATAAAACTATTTCCAACTATATAGGATTCAATTGTATTTTTTTTGAAATCAAATGATTGATGAATTTAATCCCCTTAATTAAATATTTATATGAGTGAATTTCACATTTAGGCATTATTCATGTAATGTTCTAAAAATAGTATTAAGGATTTATTCATAGTCAGCCCAAGAACATGAATATATAATATACTTTTGATAAATTTATTGATAAAATATTAATGTTATGATAGAAATATTTTATTCATGAATACTATAAAAGCAATAAGACTAATAAAGAGGAATTATTTAATAAATAATATTTATGATGGTAGTCTGAACTATGGAATTTAGACTTTGGAATGTCTACATTCATTTACAAGGATTAATTGAAACATAATCTCAATCCAACATAAAAAAACCATAAATCATAATATAGTTAATTAAAAATATCACACATTCTAATAATGGGACACTTTTTTCTGATGATGAATTTATTAAAATTTATTAATTAAAATATAAATAATTTATTCATCAATCATTACAAATTGTTTCCATTATAAGAAAATCTGGTTTCATATATTTAATGAATAATTGTTTCCCTAATCAACAAATTATTCATCTATCTCTCTTAATTCATATTGATCATTCTTATATAAATGAATAAATATAGGGTATATTCTAAAAAATTAATTAAATAAAACAATTACTCTCACTATAAATGTAGTATTAGGATATTATCTAAAAAATAAATTAATAACATGGAACTAAATCTAAAAAATTTACATAATTAGTTGCATTAATTTTCCCCAAAATGATTGTTTTTAACAAAAAAATGAAACTTCTATCTCCTGTTTTTATGTTCGTGGATATACTATGATTCACATCACATTGAAAATTAATTAAAAAATTTAACCCCACTATGTTGGATAAAATATCATTTCTCTATGAATAGTCACATGGATCAATATATACTCCAATCGAACCTATGATCATTATTATGTCACAAATGAGTATGAAAAGGTCTATTTAATTCAATTTTAATTGCATATACCCTACCTTTGTTGTGAATGACAAACAAACAACTATTTTTTAGTCATAATACATGAGATTTTTTAGGATATTAATCACATGATAATTCATTTCTAAACTCAATCAAACCTATATTATACCCATTTTGAAACAAATAAATGGGTTGAAATGATATTAAATAACGTGATGAATATACTGGAAATAAGATTAAATGTACATAAATATTTTCATGGTGATGCCTTTATCTCTAATAAAACCTTATCAACTATATACAGGATACCGTATATTGTTTTAGACTGAGATCATTTACAAAATTATGATGGTACCAACTATGATCATGGGGTATTCATATACATTGTCGTGATGAAACATTACTACTACTGTGAAAAAAATTCAAAGGCTTACCAATTTATGAATAAGATAAAAAAATTATTTTATGTTCCAAATATAGATTTGCAAGGTGGTTTCACAAAATAGTACATTAAGATTCAAATATTATCATGATTGAAATTGTTTTGATGTTTTTTGTATACACTTTTATAGGTCTTCAAAATTGAAACAATGAAAATGTTCTAATTTAATACCCAATTGTACTATTGGGGAATTAATTATTGCATCTCATATATATTATTCTACTATAATGCAAGAATTTTCATCTACCGTAAAATTCATTCCACTACCACCACATCAAAATGTATATACACTCCCAACATTGAGATTTCCCAATAAATATTTTACAGACTATCGATTCCTTATTCAAAATCTAGGTGTATTTTATAATTTAGTACCATTATCCAACATGATTATATGTATGGTTATCATCAATAATAAATCCCATGATCCATTATATAATAACTTTAAACAAATCATTGTGTAAAATAATCTAATAATATAAACTGGGTGACATAGATTCGGTATATCATATATCCCATATCCAAATAGAATAACAATAATAAAATAGGGCTTATGGGCATGTAAAATGTCATTTAGAACCCAAGAAATGTGATTCATTCATATTTGTTAAATCTTGTAACAAAATATCTCTACATTCATTGAGTTAGTTCAAAAATATATTTTTCAATTATGCATGTACATTACATAAATAGTTTAAGAAAATTAATATATATGTAATACTCATAATCCAATACACCGCTACTTCTATTCAAGATTCCTCTAAAAATTCTTGTAGGTTGTGTCGCTAAAATTATACAGATATGTCCACCATATTTTGTGGATTTGGCGTAACCCCCCATTATTGTTATTATATAATTCCCAAATACTAACAAACTATTTATTCATTATTGGATCATTGTGAATTCATTCAAATTATATTCCTTATGATAATTTATATGACGTTTCAATGGTGTAATTGTTTTGGAATTCTATTAAAAATAACATAACCTCAATCATACAATATATATTGTCATATTAATTAAAACAATGATTTCAATATCATTATAAAAAATTCCTATCTATTATGTTTAATTTTTATTTACATGTATTCCCTTCCAATTAAACACTATTATTATTGATGCATTATTTGTCATAAAATTACAACCATGGATGAAAATATATTGCAATGAATATTAATTTGAATGCTCATTTGATGAGAGATTTTTATAATAGTTTATTTTAAAATTACATACCTAGTTAAAATAAAAATAATTATAAAACACATGTAACCATGATAAATTTCATGTCATTTAATTCATATTTGGTATATGTAATTCCACTTTTCCATAACCAAGTATAATAAAAATAATTATTTATTAAAATATTGTACATATGGGACAATAGCATATTAGACTACCTACATATCCCAGTAAAATATTGTTTCATGAAATGTGGTCATACATTACAATGTAAGAGCCATGAAATGAATAATAAATTGACTCATATTCATACTCGATACCCACAAATATAGATAAAAATTGATATAATAAATAACACCTTGACATGAACTGTCACCTCTAATCCTTACAATAGTATAATAAAAATAATACTATGACTATTGTGTGTTCCAATAATAACTAATTACTGGTAATAAATGTTGAGTTATTAGACAATAACATATGTGTATTAATTTTCCCCATATCAATATTCCTCTACATTTCATGTGTTTGTTAAGGAAATATTGACGTTCATGTTTTATACATTCCAAAAAAGAAGACAACTCAACAAATAATTATTGCATAAAAATTATACAAATCATATATGATACATGATTAAAATCATTTAAAATGGTAAAATATTTAAGAAAAAAAATTGTACAAGTGTAAAAAATTAGAAATGTATTGCATGAAAATAAAAATAAAGATTGTTGTCAAAATAAATCCTAGATTACTCTTTATTGCATCCCAAATAAACTCCACCTCTTATCCCATAAATTAGATATCTATTTTCTATATTGATTCTCTACACTGACCAAATACCGAAACTAGTGAAAAATTATTTCATCCAATTGACTATATAATTATCCATTCTATATATATGCAGAAATATCAGTGAGTTATAGATGAGAACATGACATAGTTGGATATTTATATGGAAATCATCTAAAATATAACTGTTTTTGAAAAAACTATAACCCATGACTTTTTATGAAACCCCAAGAATAAATAAAAAATTTTATATGAAATAATATATATAATAAATTGTACCAAACATATTACCTTACCATATATAAAAGACAGATTTCTAAAATGCTCGACCATAACCCGATGATACATGATCAGTTTATAAGACCATAAAAATTGTGATTCATATATAATAATCATTAGTGTAAATCAATATATAAACTTTATAACATCCCTAACAATATTATTTGGTTATTTATACTTATTTGGGAATGACTAACATTTTATCCCAACAAAGGAACCAACATTTATTATGAATTTTCAACCAAAGATGAAATCATAACCAAACAATACATAAACTTCCACTCAAAATAGAATTACCCCTAAATTTAAATTAACACATAATAAAAAATATAAAATAATATCTATTATTTTCCCCCATCTATTAGGAAACCATTAAAAATACCATATAATCACCCAATTTTGTTTTCACCCAAAACCAAGTTACCTAGAACCCATTTTCATAAGCAACAAATCATTAATATTAAATTATTTACATAATTTAAACTTTTTTAATTAATGAAAAATGTAATGTTGTAAATCATTTATAATGAAATAAATTGTATATGAAACTGCCAATGTCAACTCAATGATTATGTAGAATCACCCTACCTAAATTGAGACCATATCTTACACAAGTCATGTAGAAATCCTATAACCAAAGGATCCAATTTTTATCAATTTTTTATATTGTTTCATATAATATATAATTATTTTAAAATTTAGAATAAAATGAAAAAAAAAATCATGATATTCCAAGAGGAAAAACCATTGATTCATATTGAAACCATAAAAGTACTCAAAAATGATGATACATAAAGGGTAAGGATTCATAAATATCATCATCAAGGTCACCCTATATTGAGATACACAGAATATAGTGAATGTTTCAAGAAAAAATCATAGAATGAATCAAAAGAATTACTATTTTAAAGGATTTAGAAGTGGTTTTATGGGTTTGAAACATTGATATAATGACCACGAAAAAACCATGTATCCTTCACTGGTTAAATATTTTAAGACATTAATGGTCAATAGGAATGGAATATTTAATTATTTTTTTACCCTTCATACCTCTCCATTAAGGTCAGATCCCCTATCATAGTATAAATAGGTATTGTAAATGGTATGTAAAACTATTTTTAATAAATATATCTGGACACCTATTTAGTATTAATTTAATTTGACTAAAATATGGACTTTAGAATAGTCCCTTCTCACTAGTGAAAAAAAATTTATTTCAGATGAATAAAAACAATCAATTTAATAATAATATTCCCTTGATTAATGATTTACTATATATAGATTTATTTTATAGCCAGTTAAAAAAATTTAGGATATTTAGTAAATAGTAGAAGTGAATTTTGTATAAAAACGACATTAAAATAATATAATGAGTATATAAAAATATAATATCATGAATTTCTGTTCAATTCTCTAGACTCATCCTTATATACTTCTAAAATAGATTTAGAACTCACAGATAATTAAAAAAATTATTACATTTTCATTTTTATTCTACAATACATATAGAGGTCTATCAAAATATACATGTAGTGGGTATGGATAAACTCAATTTGATTTCACAAAGACTCCAAAATTTAACCCATCCTAAGTAATTGAAAAATTCATTTTCAATGGTGGATTTTAGATATAATTTATATAAATATATTATAAAAAAATTATAAAAAGTATATCTTATTATTAAACCATTTAGTATATAAATAAAATAGTTTTTCAAAAAAATAAACATCCCATTAATAATTATATGAATATATTAAACTGATATGAGACAATTATAAATTTCAAATCCCATAAGGGATTAAAATAAACTCTTATATGATGATTTTTCTTGTATATAAAACAAATGAATTATAAATAAACAACATTCAAACATATTATTATAAAAAAAATTCGCTTTTCTAGCTATTGATACGCAGTTAAAAAATCAATCTAATCAGCCGCATATATTGGCCGAACATCATAATTTACCCATATAACATCAATTGCTCAATAATATATTTTAAAAAGTTACAAAACACATGATGTCTATTTCACCCAATATAAAATTAATCACCACTCAACCAATTTTGACTACGGATATAACCATCCCTCAACCATACCACTACCCATATAGTTATCAAATATACGACCATAAATTCATGATATTTGACCATTGTAATTAATTGTAAAAATAAGGCATGTTACATAAATACAAATATTTCTAAAATAATGATATCCCAGTAAGAGAATGATGATAAAACATTTTAGAAATATGATCACAACACCCTTCCTAAAATAAATTCCAAAACAAAAACATTGGTAATTTAATCCATGGAGAAGACAGTACAAAATACACATATTAAATGCATCCCAATAAATTATATACCATTGAAAATCATTTTTCTTATCAAAACTTTATTAAAAAATACCATGCATATTATATAATTCCAATAATTAAGAAAAAAAATAGATATCAAAGAAAATTCATTAATATGAATTAGGTACTTATAATGTATAATTATTCCCAAATCCAATTAAATTGACATTTTATAAAATAATTCATAAATACTCATTAATGAAAATACATTATGATTTTTGGAAATATTATCCTATTTTAGATATATTTTCTAGAAACCTACCATGAAGCCCTATTGATAAAATTTCAATAAAACATGAATATGACCATCATTTGGGGATAAAAATGATATGACCGACTTCATAATGAATTGTGAAATTTTGAGGAAATATGAATTTTTATACATAAAGAGTGGATTGATTGTATAATAATGGTTTAGATTAGGATTTTTATGATTATAAGATATCAAAATGATGGGTTTGGATATAGATAAAGGCATATATGGTGTTTTTTATGCTTAGTTGAATGTCAAAGATGGGATATGGTGTCACATTTATTGATATTATTATTCATGATAATCATCATAACATGATGGGTGTAGGTCTTGTTGTGAATAGGGGTTTTACATAAGGGTATTACTAAACCCTGTCGGTGTTGTGGTTTGGGGGTATTTTTTATTATTTTATGACTTTGAAAAAAACTAAATGCAGATAGATAAAACAAGGGAATTGCATATGATACAATGATGGAAAGTATTATTCAAATGTTATTGTATATTAGGGGAACATAGTTATACTATAATGATAATATTTCTAACATTAGATAAAAATCATGAATTTATATAGATAAGAAAAGGTAATTTCATATAGATTAAACAAGGGAATTGCATATGATACAATGATGGAAAGTATTATTCAAATGTTATTGTATATTAGGGGAACATAGTTATACTATATTGATAATATTTCTAACATTATATATATTAATCCCTCGGTATATACATACATTAAATTTTATTTTCTTGTTTAATCACGAGTTGTATAATTGATTTGATTGGAGTATCATTAAATGGATTTTACATGATATGTATATGATGCCCATGGATTTAATTGAAGCTTCATATTTATTTTGTTATTTTTTTACGTGGGTGGTCAATGAAATGTAAGATAGTATGATTCCACATTTCATTTATTATATCAAGAACTATTGATAATAAGTACATTGTTAATCTATCATTGATAATTAATTGATATTTTAAATATTATTCATGGTTATGATTTAGTGTGAATAGTAATCAAAATGCATTTTTTATTTCATTTCTACTCGTCTATAACCAGTAGTTAATAAAAATGGATTTTTATTATTACATCATGGGATCGAGAAACATCTATCTAGTATCAGTATTAATTTATTATGACAAAATAAATGAGTTTCTTCAAGACTGAATAGTATTGAAATAATAAAATACATTATAAATACATTCAATACATTTGAAAATATAAGATACCTCCTGAATAAAAAACAAGATAATAATTTTCATTTCCAATATATCCTTTGGAACTACAAATTCTTCACCTCTCATTACATGGAAATTGAAAACAAATAATGATGGGATAAGATAATATGTAAGAAGAACCATAAAATGAAACATGTCATAACAATAACCTTGAATAAGTGACATAGAATGAATAAACAATTAACATAACTATATAATCATCTGAAATTGAGTCCAGGGTATATCTATGATATTTAACATATAAATGTATGTGTATAAACATTAATCTCATACCGATGGAAGGAAAATGATGGACATCAAATAATGTTTTCATGGGCTTCTTCCAACACACCATATTAATATTAATAGTGTTATACACCAAAACAAAATAAATTTTGTCTCTTTAGTCTATTTGAAGTATCATGGTGATATTAAATTTTGGACCCCTCCAAAAACATTATTATGTTTATACTATTCACTATATGAGTCAATAAATCATTTTATAACATTCCCTATTAATCCCAAGGAACAATTTATATCTCTCTAATGAATATTATTGTAAAAAAAATTACTCATCATTCAATATAAAAAAGATTTTGTATAGGAAAAAATCACATTGTCTACATATATTTTATGGGGTCTTCAAAAATGTATCCTGATTATTATTATCAATGAAATGTACTAGAGTGGGAAATTCCATTATTATAAATTATCCATGTATAATTATGATGTTGTTAATCGGTTATTATTTTTATGAGACCCCATTAATAAAGGGAAAAATTCGTCGTAACAAAAAATTATAAGGATTTTAATCTTTCTAATTATACACCTCGATTGTATCCAACACAGTGTGTGGGTTTGGGAAAACTACTTAATATATAGAGTCATGCTTTAATAATTTCTTTGAAAATCAATTTTTAGGTAATTACCCATAGGTTCATCTTTATCAGAACGTCATCTAAATTATTATATACAATTCAGATGTATTTTCTATAAATTTGTTCACTGTTTTATTTTAAAAGTACATCGGATTATGTTCCCACTATGGACGATAATTGGTATTAAAATGGTATTGTTAACTATTGAGTCAAATGAATATGAAGGAGGGTAAAAAACAATAACAATTAAATCCATGATGTTTCATAATTATTATTTGAAGAAGTATTCAATATATTTGTATTAACTACAAAAATATTTGTTGTTATTGAGGAAAATATGAAACCTAATGATTAAAAATTGAGATAAAACACCCTCTTATAGCATTGTTAGAAATTAATTCAAAAACACCAAATAAAAAGGTAAAATAAATGATCGTTATACAATATTAAAAAATTAACATCATTGTATAAAATACCAAATTGGAATTATATACAACACAAAAATGAAAATATTATCATAATACCAATCATGTCTAATATGGTGATCATGAGATTGAAAATGCATACATCTTCTTATAAATTACATGATGTAATTTTAAACACTTATATCAAAAAATATTTTAATCAATTAATAAATAATATTAATTGTATTAATTTTTTATACTCATCAATAGTTGTAATTCTCTATATTATTCCATCAATCAACGACATGGGGTGTGTACAATATTTGTTTTTTATACCTGTTTTTTAATAGTTTAGTCATATTTATTATTCTTCTAACGTACATTATTAATAAGTAATGAAATTTTAATTTATCAAATTTTTATAATTATTTACCAAATTTCAGTTTTATTTGTCATTTAATCATTATCATTGAAATTTAAATCAATAAAAATCATGTTTCAGTCATTATTATTGATCGATGGGTATTTTTTAATTAATGAATTTATTATTTATATAATATCACAATAATAAAAAAATTAATTGTTTTAAAATATATATTATAATTTAATTGTAGTTATGTTCTTAGAGTGAATCATGATACCATTTAATGTGTTGTTCATGTTGGTGGTTAAACCTAACGAAACATGAGCACACATTGATTTAATGAATGAATCTGAGGTGGTTTTGTGATAATATAATTATACATTATGCATAAAGACATCTATTTTTTAAGAGTGTAATATATCACAATTAAAAATAAATTATTATAATAAGTATTGGATATTAATATATTATATAATTTTTATAATTGATTTTTCTTTTAGTACTCGTGTTTAAAATGATTTAATTAACGAATATTCTTTATTTATCATATACGTCATAGGTAATGATATTTATCATAATATATAATAAATTATTTTATAAAAGTTATATTTCTTTTATAATTATATTCTAAGAAACATCAAATTCCGGCGTTTATGTAAAATGAATTTTTTTTGTTCTATAGTAATTTGAGTGTACGCACGAATGTCAATTTTTTTCAAAATGGATTTGAATTATGATGAAAAAATTATATTAAATATAATATAGTAATATTAAATTATATATATGATACTAATGAAAATATATTTTAAATTTTTAAATAAATGTGATTGAATATAATTATGATTAAAATCTAATTAGTGGATAATACTCAAGCCTGGGTGCTTAATTTTCCTTGGAACATTCCATGGAAGTAAATTTCTTGTGCTTATTAATGGTGAAAAATTATTATTAATATGAAATATAATTTTAGTTAGAGAAAAATGGAAAAAATTGTGGAATGATTTCTACAGATATAATAATGTTGAAATTGTGGAATTGTTGCCCTTTTATAAGTGAAGGGAAGTGCATGTTAGGGAATAACTATTACATATTCCATAATTTAATGTTACTATATTAGGTTCAATGTCTGAAAAAAAACTAGGTTCTTAATGTGAGTTTTGTTTGAAACTCACCATAAACACTCAATTTTTAGAATAATTTTTTTGGGATTTTCATTTTAACAATTAAACAACTTCTATAATTTTTATAACATTTGTAATTATCTATTATTTATTTAATTAATTATGAAGGGAAATAATTATATTGAACCATTTATTTTATTCTAAAATTAATATATAATTTTTTAAAATTATTTAATTTAGTAAAATATTTTATGGAATAAAATGTAAATATATAATTGTAAAACATAATTTCTTGAAAATAATTTTCAGAAAAATAATTGTATTATTTCTAAAAATTTTATATTTGATAAAATTACGTCCGATACAAATATTAATTGAATACATTCATTTTTAATGAGATAAAATATATTTATGAGGCTTCCATGGAAATAAAAAAACTAAAACTCTCAATTAAATTATCTGATTCATGGAAAATATCAAAAATAACTTTTTATAAATGTAACTTTTTCATTACAATAAAAAATGATGGCAATTTTGATTATATGATTATAGAATTTATTAAAATTCATAATATTATTTCATAGATAAATATTCTGTTAATGAATGTACTTTGAGCATTGGTTTATTCTTAATAATTACATATTTTATCAGAGTCACGATTTAACAAAATATTTATTTACACTATTCATTGAAAAATTTAATATTTTTTTTAAATAATTAAAATCTCTAATCATAATAAAATATCATTATGATGAATTTGAATATTATTTTATTTATTTTAAATTATAATTCTTACATTTAGAAACTAAAATATTGTAATATCCAGAAATAAATTATCATTATGTATGATAGTTCATGTTATGGTGTTTACTAGCTGCAATTGTAATATAGGTAGTACACATATGGTCTTGTGTCTACACTTCTTAACACAATATTATAGAATCAACAAAATTAATATTTGGGTATATTTTTTATTATTTAGGATATATAAGAATGAATAGAAGGATATGTATGATCAGGTGATGGATATTAGATTAGTATGTCAAATTCAATATTTACTGTGAATTCCATTGTATTAGGCTTCCATGATTATGGTTTTTTAATTTTAACAATTATAGTTGAGAAGGAAATATTTGGTATAATATATAACTTTTATTTATATAATTTTAATAATTTTAATAATTTTTCATATTCAACCCACTGAGTTTGTACGAGAGTGTAGGGCTTAAAAAATGATTGGTATTATTATACTAAAAAAATTTCTTATATCATGGAACATAGTTTTCTTGAAATAATGTAATAATCCACAAATGGATTCTAATATCAAAAATCAAAAAAATAAATTTAATATGTAATGTATTTTTTTAAATGAGAGATATCATCTCTTTCTACATTAATAATATCATCAAATTTATGTAATTATCGATAAAAAAATATAATTATTTTTTCATAACCTATATACATATTCATTAAATTATATAATCCTTGTTATAGATATTACTGAGGTTTCGCCACATAGAATTATTTTTATTTAGGGAGGATCCATTTTGAGGAGAATTCATGAAGGATTTTCAAATTATTAAAGGTGTATCAAGGATTTGCAATCCATGATCTAATTAAGGATTTTGGATCTCACCTATGGAAACAAAATGTGGTAATTCTTAAATAGTGATTGATCCAAACCGAACATAGAGAATTTCATTTTGTGGTTTATTCCCGATTTTATTTACAAATGATAATGTAATTCAACTCAGTGAATTATTGATTCACTATTTGATATTGTTTTGTAGATTCAGGATTATCATCATGGAATTTTGGGTAATTTATTTTATTTGATTATTGATTGTTATTAATTCATAATTTTAGTAAAAATGAATTGAGTCTATCCTAGAAAATAACAAATTTTAATTGACCATAATTTATATGAGTTCCACCGACTACTTCTCTAGTTGATATCCGGAAATCCCTTTGGTTGGTGACATGAAAAATAAATGAAATTTGATTGTTGTACAAATGATTTTTAAGAAAATATATAGATACTATTAGTTTATGTTTATGGTTGCTATAGATACTATTGTGTGATGATGATGAATGGTTATTGGAGTTGATTTGGTTCAAATATAGTGATCCATATTTTCTATTTTACATTTAATGAAGATAGGGTGTGAAGATGGACGAATCCCGAGTAGATTTGGTATCCCAAATAAATCCATTGTATAATGGATTATTTAATAAGCCTAGTTAATAGATTTTTTGGCATGATTAGTGTGTTATTTATGGTGGAGATGGAGGGGATAGACACATTTTCTATAGTTATATTTTGGGAAAAAATCATTAGTACGTGACATGTACATTTGAAGAAGACAAACCCAGTGTTCCTATCTAGTGGTGGTAGTTTTTATGTATAGAGAAAAGTACCACACATAATATGACATGTGTGACACCCCATGTAACCTATTGCTAGAATCATTATGTGTACACTAGTGGAACACTGTCACAATTATGTTCATGCACAAGGACACATCCATGTATATATAGACGACCACATATAAAGACATGTCCATGTACACATGAATGATGAGAGGTTCATAAACTGGTGATGTGGTATACGTGAAGACTCATGGTTTCTGAGACATGACATGTACTAACAACACACATCTTGTAATTTTTCTATTCTTGGTTAAGTCCCTCTTTATCATTATAATAGACTAGTTCTAGTTGATTGTGATCACTTTATAGATCCATGTGAGGGAACAATGTGGAATTATGTCCTAAAATATGGTTTTGATCCAAATATGGAATTTTTCATAGAAATTGTTTGTTTTACCTCCATGATATAGGTGTAGGGTAACCTATAGTTAATTTTTCATCGCCAATTAAGTTTTTACGAATCATTTTCACTAATATACATGGCCATACAATCCTATACTTAATGAATTAATCAAAACATATTTTTTTAATTCCTCCTTCATCTTTGGTTTGAAACCCTAACAATGTATATAAATAATTTCAAATATATTGGTAAGTTATTCTGGGAAATTCATGATATGAATGACGTCTCCGATGGACATAAAAATAACATATTTCATACTAATGGAGTAAGTTCTCATGGATGATTGTTACATCGAATCCTCAAGGATAATAAATTTTTTTGGAAATGGGTTATACATATTCAAGACATAATATCTACTGTTTCTATATCATTTTGATGTTGTTAATGTGTCTCAAATTTTTATTGACATACCAATTCATTGATGAGTTAAATAATTTTATTCAATATGTCTCGTGGTTTCATGGCTTACATCTATGTATTGTTATAATCCACCCTTCATGGGATCTTCCTGCATGTTTCATGTGTTATATATATGACACAACATTCAATGGAGTCATAGGACTACTTGGAGTACATTGAATATATTTTGGGACAGAAATACAGAATATCATATGTGGTGATTCATTTGATGGTAGTCTCCTCATGTTGAGCATGTTGGAATATTATCAATTTTTTGGATAATTGTAATTTCTAGTACTGTTTTATAATATGACGTATAATAGATTGTTTTAATAAATTATGCTTTCATATGATTCATTCGATATAAAATTTTATAGGTATCTGTAGACAAATGTGTGTGAATTGGAACCATAGTATAATGAATCCCATGGATGTGATATAATCAATTAGTTATAATCTCTATCCATTGACCAATTATAGGTGGACTTGGTGTGTCACAATCGGTTAATATTTGGCTATGTGGGCCATAGTGGGTAAGGTAGTGAAAAATCGGAATCATAGGTGGTCATCATAGCAACAAATATTAGAGATCTTCAAAACATGAGGTTTATTTTGTGAACTAGAGAAATATTTTTAATGTGTTTTCATTTTCATCTATAATATTCAAGACTCCAATGTTCATTATTCATCCAACATTAGCATTCATAAGGACTCAAATAAAAAAAATTGATATAATTTCACTAGTTATTGAAAAACAATGGTACAAGCATTATATAAGAATTGGTTGTTCTTTAATTTCTATTTTGATTCATCACCATAGATATAAATTTTCCTTAAGCTATGTATTATCCATTTTAGGATGCCATTATTATGAATTCCAAATAGGATTCCACAAAAATATTATGATGCTAATCTATCCATTTGTGGTGATTCAATATATTGTCCCATAATGGAGGTTGTAATTTTAGGTGTTTTTTAATTTTTCTAGCACTCTTTTAGTAATTGGTTTCTCCAGAAGTATCGATTAAGGATGTCTTCAAGAAAAAATGATTTAATAATATTAGTGGTAGTGACCTCTTAGGTTTTGTGGTGATCCAGATCAATATGTATCTGAGGACTGGCTAGAGACTATAATCAGATATTTTCACATGTTGAGGAACCATTTATATCAAATGTTTGAATTATTGGTGATTTTTATTCATGGATATGTGGGGCAATGGTAGAGTGTGGTGACATAGACACACAATTAATTGAATCTCCACTTGAAATTGTGTTAGAATCTTCTCATGGAGGAGTTACATCCCACAAAGTTGTGATTGGTGGACATCATGGTGCTTTTTCGGCTTTAGTAGGGTAGAAAACCATATAAGAGTATTTATTTATGTTCATAGACATCTTTAGATATAGTCATTATATGGTTTGAGATATAATATTTTAATAAAAACCCATCATTTGGGGATATTTCCTATATATAATGTCTAGAGTGATATATATTTTGATTTATTATGATTCTGGAGTTCATGAAGAAGCTTTAGCGGTGGATATATTTTTGTAGATTAGATTCCTATAATTGGTGATAGTATTGGGCACTCAGTAACTAATATATCAGCTACATGTATCCATTTAACAACAAATTCATTACATACATGGAAATTACATCATTTTATATGAATATTCATTTCATTAATATAACACATTTCGGATGACTATAACATTTTAATTCCATTGGAATTCTAGAAACAAAATTTTATAACATGGATAATGATCTTCAACATCTTCAGTAATGATATTCCCCTTTAGTAATGTTCACAAGAATTACCTACATAAAAAAATTTCTTATTACTTGGGTAAGATAATGATTTGTACGGGTGATATTAAATACTCATTAATGGTAGTCAAGAAAGATATATAAGAATTATATATGCATAATGGTATGAGAACCTGTGAATAAAATTTTAAGATCACACCCAATAAAACAAATATCATAATAAGGATTCATGGAAGATTTATTACAATATAATAATAGGTGATTCAATATAAATTCAATGAAAATAAATAATGATATCATAACATTGGCATAATATGTTGCCTTATAGAATACAAAACAAATTATCTCATTGTGGGCATGTATAAATAGAAAAAGGTTCACTAATTATGTTGAGGACATCAAATTGGGCTCTCTATTATACATGTAGTAATGAATCTAGATCCTTGAATAACATTGTGAACACGTATCTCGGTTTATGAACAAAATTGTAAACATGTAATTTGGATCCCAAATAAAAATTTGTTATTTAATCAGTATTATGGATAACATTTTGAAAATGTAATCTTGTTCAATTATAACATTGGGATCATGTAATTCTGTATATTCATGACACTGTGAACATGAAATTATGTTCACATGTAACATTGTGAACATTTCATAATGTTTATGAATATATTTTTTAAAATATTACCAAGTTCATACATATGATCATGTAATCAGGTTTAAGAATAGCTATCTACAACTCCTCGTTCTGAAACTCCACTATTACCTGTGGCAGCCTCATAATCTTGTACTGGGATCATTCAACATTAACGCCATTTCTATCTCATGAGATATATTTAATTATTACCTAATCCATTAATTGGAGATATATATCCCAACCATGACAAAACGAAATCATAAACTTGTGTGCAATAATATAATTAAATTTTATCATATCCTAACTCAGGATATAAAATGGGTATCATAAACATTTCATCATATCATAAACTACGGAAAAGAGATGGTATTGTAATCATTAAATATTATAACATCCCATGAATAGAATAACGTTTCATATTAATTTTATCATGGTATATTACATGGAAGAGAAATGGGTTTCATATGAAGCCTTTCATAATAAACTTAACCCATTCAAGAAAGAATTGTAACGGTTTCCATGGATTATATCCCTTGTAAAATATAAAATATGACAACTGATGTCTTGATAGTTGGAAAATAATTTTTAAATAAAAATTTCAACATTTCATAAAGAAAATATCATTCCTTGTAAAATAATTTTTTTAATAATTAATCTATTTTGAATATTATATTGATTTAACACACTTATTATGTGATAGTTTTATAAAATTCTTTTTACATGTAAATCATAATAATGGATTATTTGAACAAAATTGAAAATAAATATGAATGTTTTTTTAATAATAATATTTTTAAATGAAGAGATAAATAAATTCATATTTTATTTAAAATAATTGACTATTATGATAACTATCATACACAATAATAATGGTAACAGTACATGAATGTGTCCAAAATAACTAAAAGGAAAAAAATTAGTATAATTCATGAGAGTTAGATCATGAGGATTCATCAATGTAGAGTTGATTATAAACAATCCTGAAAAATGGTGATATTGTAACACAATATTTTTACAACATTAGTAAACATAAATCATTATACTAATGAATGAATTAAATAAAATGAAACATAAAATGCCATGAGGATGGATAAATTCAGGTTATTACATATAAAATTTGTTGTGTATTCAAATAAATTATATAATATAGGTGCAAAAAAAAACTAATGTCTCAGTGAAGGATAGTGAAGACAAAAATGACTTACCCATTTGGTAACTATTTAACTATAAGTCCCATGAACGAGGATAACCTCATATATATATATTTAAATACAAATAATTATTAAAAGAATCATAATGTACATTTAGGAGTAATATATATACCACATAGAAGAAATAAGTTGTGAGTATAGCTTTTCTCTCACCAATGTATCAATTGATATGGAATTACTTTACATCATGAGTAACTTTTAAATCATGTCATTTATAGAAGAATATAATCAATTATTGCATTGAATAAAATTGATTAAATTAAATTCCAAACAAAAAATATAATAGGTCACTATATACCCCACAGAAAAAACTATTTTTGAATATACAATATGTCTCACAAACATAAAAGTGACAATCAAGATCCAATTACTAAACATGTTGAATTCCTTCATTCATGTTCGGACCACACATTATTTTTGAAAATCAATTTTATTTGTGACAAAAGAAAATTCACGGTATGATTTCACAAAAATGATGGTATTCTAAATTATAGGATGGAAATATGTAGAATACATGTATTGTTCTTGTTTGATCTAAATGGCTTTATATGAATGAAGAAGTGGGGAGAGTGGATGTTGTTTTATAATGGAAGTAGAATTGAATTCTTCTAAATAACAAATGTTAATTTTTTGATGTATACTTTATTTCATTTTTCTCAAATAATAAACAAATTTTTTAAAAAATAGGGAATATGATCAAAATATGGAAAGGAAATAGGTTTTGGATATGTGACTAGATCATTTTCCTCGAATGTTTAAACTGTAGTACCATAGTAAAATTTTTTCTCCCATTATCGTTATAATTAATATTATCTATTTTATCTTTTAATTTTGATAGATAAATTATTATGGACATATTATTATAAATTATTATTATTTTATATAAGTAATTCATTATTCAAAATTACATTCACATGAGTTGTCAAAAATTAATTTAAAATTAATCCAGTAATTGGGATGAGATAATGTGTTTTTAAATTGAAAATGATGAAAAATTTAAATGATTTTGTGTCAAATTTTATTGGGAAACAGATTAGAATGATATTAATAATATTAACATATGTATAAATTAATTAAATAGAAATTAAAACCAATTCAAAATAATGTTTAACGTTATATATTACTAAGATTAAAATTTATCATTAAATTATAATTCAATGCATTTAATTATGCATAAAAATTGAATGTTCTAAAAATAGAATATTCAACAAAAGATAATTGTTAATGACTTTATTTAGAAAATTATAATTTTTGAATATAAAATATAAAAGTCAAAAACATAGTTTTAAAATAATTTCTCCATTCAATTGTGGTAAAACTACATAATATATGTCACGAACCGAATCTGGTCGCCTTCAAACTCGACACCTGACCCGGTCCATGGCAAGAACCGAAGGGCGTTCCCGATCCCCATGGGCTGGCACAAGTGCCCGGGTATCATAAAATGAAAATTGGGAATGATTTACCCGAGTTTATAAACATAAAACAACAATAGAATCCAATGAAACAAATCTGGATTTTTCAAACCAAACAATCTTTTACAAAAATTAAGAACTGAATTACATGGCTTAAAACAACTCAAAAGGTCTATACCAAAGTTAAAAATCCAAATAAGGACAGCCCAAGAACCCTCATGGCAAGGGGCACCTCCCACAAGCCACCTCCACAAGACTTCACCACCAAGGACCTGCTAGAAACCCGAACCACTGGAACAAAAAAAACTGTACCCAACCTGCGACAAAAAAAAACCATGTCTACTTACACCCAAGGGTGTAAGTAGGGTGTGAGCCAATGCCCAGTAGGATACCACCACTAAGAGATTCCATGTGATAAACATTTAAAGACGAAAATCATGCAAGTTTTCAAAAACATGAAAAGCTAGTTACAATTTCTAAAAGATGCTACTTTGAATAAAAACAGTTTTCAAGTGGGCTATCATTAAGAATCAACACTTTTAAAAAAAATGTCAACACTACTGAATTTTCCAGCCAACTATACCGTATGCCGACGGTATGTACAAAGTAAACAATGAGCACAAGAAATAAGAAGTAACACCTAGGCACTAGCTAGCTGTGGGTCCCAGGTACCTCGTATCTCGGTGAGAGTAACCATCACAAATATCCATTCTCGTGCACGAGCCACTAGTATGGAACATACCCATAACCTAGTGGTCCCCAATCATCATCATCATAGTTTAGTTAGAGTTGTAAGCGTCAATCTTGCTAAGTGAAACTGAGGCCAAACCCCACGGATTCACTAGCATACTAGTACACGTCCACCCACCTAGATACCCAGGTTTTCCCCTTGTGCTCAAACATGTTCAACACATCGAGAAATGTACATTGAACATGAAAATATCATTTCCACATCACAAATTCACCAAACAGCCCATATATATACCACACAAGTCACAAAAAATCCATTTTTCATTCAAAATGATTTTGAAATCCGAATCACACCAAAATAGCCCACACCACATTTCACATTTCTTCAACACTTCCACAAAACCATTAAACAATTTTATAAAACAATTATATGATATTTAAACTCATATAACAGCCCACACACATGGAATATAACACTTCTTTCATATTCAAAAATACAATTTTTCACATCACACTCACACAAAACACTCCACATCACTTTCACATCACTTTCACTCCAAAATATCTCCTTCAAACAATTTAATAAAATATTTCCAAGATGATAAATATCACATAGCAGCCTTTTCACAAATGAAATGGACCTTTTAAAAATATACTCCTACCAAAACAGTTTGCTGATATAGTTTCACCTATTACACAACCCAATAAAGCATTCAAAACTTTCATAAAACAATTATAAAGAGTATACCCAAACATTGCACATAAAATCCATTTCAAAAATCTCTTTTTAAACCAAAAGCACACCAAGACCCTACCAAAACAGAATTGTCAGCCCAATAAACATGAAATAATCCACATTCAAATGTTATATAATCACGTTGAATAATATCACAAAAGATACCCATGAGAACACACAAATCCATAAAACACTTTCAAGGAGTATAACAAGGTTATAAAAATAAAACCATTCAAATACACCCCATTTTTAGGCCCACATGGAACTATATCATTACCTAACCATAATTGTCAGCTTCTTTCAACAACTAATAAATCACTTCCACATTTTACAAAACTACCACAAGATATAACACATGAAATACATTTGAAAAATACACACTTCAAGCAAAAATGTAACTCTAAAAACAAATGCTTTACTATTGCAACCAAAAATGGTTTTCACATAATGAACAGAACATAAGGAACATTCAAAATTATTTAATCAAGCAAACTAACTCATCATTAAATGGTTACCCACGGAATCACCTACCGAATGTGTCGAAACCCTCAAAACTTGGTGCGAAACCTTAAGCGCACCACCATTGCACCAAAAGGAATACAAATCCAGACCTAAACCACAAATATTTACCCAAATGACACCAAATCATACATTAGGATCGAACCCCAACTTCTGGACATGAGGAACTTCAAGAAAAAGGAAATAAAACTAAAAGAGGATGGAAGGAACCAAGAAGGAATTCCCTTACTTGAAATATCTTGAAGGAATCTGCCCCAATCACATAATAATGAATCACCAAGTACCCAAAACTGGTATTTAGGTTCGCAGGATTCACATTAGGTCATGTGGGGACTGAAATGGGGGAAAAAGGATGAAAAATGAAGGAGTTATGAAAGGATCAATTTACCTCTCCAAATCTGCCCGATTTTTGAAACCATAATATGTTAAGTACTAAATCGCGATGAAGAAGAGATCCAAATAGGGGCGAGAGAGCTTGGGCGCGTGTCTGGGTTCAAGGGGCGCATATGAGGCTTTGAATCACCGAAAAATACTTAAAAATGAATATGTTATTAATTAATCAAATATTATTTTTAAAACTGGAATTGGGCTTTCGGGCAGGCCCAATCCCTTAAATAAAAACCAACATAAACCTTGGTTATGGATTTCCAAAGGCTCCAAATTTTGATTGTGGTGTTAATATATCAGGGGAGGACATTTAGGAGTTGGAATGAAGGAAAAATATTAAAAAATGAAAAAGTTATAAAGGAAACAAATTTTATTTTTAAATCTGGAATTGGGCTCGCGGTTTGGCCCAATTCATGAAAACTCATCTATTTCTCCATAAAACCTTTGGAAACCATCCAAAACAAAAAATGAAAGAAAAAAAATGAAATTTAACTTCAAAATAATTCATTTATGTGACAATTCTCCCCACCATGAAAACTTTCCATCCCCGGAAAGCTACAGAAAGGCCAGATACGAAAGCCAAACCGAACTGATAAACCAAGATGTACTCCCTTTCCAGGTTTCGCCCCTCAAAGGCCAAAACACCTCCATTGATCAATTAAGGAAGAAATAATTCACAAAAAAATCATACTCCACTTTCATGAAACAATCAATCACATTCAGGCTTTATCCCAAAGGAAAACACCTCAAACACTATCAGAACAAGACTCAAGCAATTCACTCAAACGAACAACAACATCGAACAAGGTTACACTTACCTTACTTTAACTAATACATTGGGCACTCTCCAGTCCCAAAGTTTACCCAAGGAAGATGTAAGTAGTTAGATATATCCAAATTATATTACCTACTTCCCATACAATACCAAGGAAAAACATGAGTTACTTGTATGAAGAGACACAAATGAGCTCCCCACCATAAGAGACAACTTAATTTGTTTTTTTCCGATACAGAATCAAGACAGTAATAGGGGAAGGCCCAAACAGACTCCCTAGTACAAGGGGTATACATCCATTAGAAATTTACAAAATAATATGCACGATACCCATGGTGGGTCTTCCCACCACAAGAACCAACCATCTTAACCGACCGGCGTGGGCCGACATGAAAAGACCCCAAAATTAAGGAGTTGGGACGGTCACACAGTTAGTCTACACAGTTTGAGAAACTGTGCGATAACTATGTGGATCCTTATATCTGCATGGTTATTTTTTTTGTTCACGGTTAGAACTAACCATGTGAAAACCGTGTGCTCAACTTGTCTACCCAAATTTCCAACTGTTCTCCAAAGACTCAATGGAAACCAAAGGGGGAGGGAATAACATTGTGTGATGACATGGGTACAAGACCCTCCACCTATTTCCACCGAACAGGAAAAACAGAAGAAATATGATGACACCATAGGTTTAAAATCTTCCTATATTTCATAATGAGGATAGGACTTTGTACAAGGGTTTAAACGACACTGGGGTTTCCCCTGACTACGCGCCAGCTTCTCTCCGGGACCTATGGCTGGAGCTCAAAATATTGAAGCATCTTCGGCCACGCAGTTTGGCTGTTGAAACCCCTATGTGGAACTTCTTCTTTCAGTTCCACAAACAACTACACCACATACCCTTATGGGTTCATCAAGACATAACACACTCCATAACTCACTTTACCAAAACCATACATTTCACTGAAACAAGGGATCAGAATAAGCACACACATCGCACCTTGTTTCTTTGGGTGAGAAACAACAGAAGGGTAGGACACGTATAAACACCATCCACTAAGATAGAGGATTTGATGTTTTTCCCAAGGGATACATACTCCCAACATAACAGAGAACCTAAGAGGATTGTGTGACCTTGACCTTTACAGTCAAAAGAGCACACAGCATCACAATGTGTCACCAAACAGGACCTTTGTGATTGATAGAAATAATACATGGAACATGACCATATACCAAGTCCCTAAACAACAGACAAGTCCAAAAAGTGGACACAATATCCTATCAGGACCAAAATCTCAAAATTGGTGGTTTAATAATAACTCTTTCTTCAAGGAAACTATGAAGAACCCAGAGGCCCTCTTAGACACCATCCAAATACTCATCCATGCTAACAAACCCAGAACACTTCCACCTTCGAAAAATTAGGAAACTTAAGAGGCTAAAGTCACTTTCAACCATCCATAATCAATCTCCCACTACAAGAGGATACACAAAACCAATAAAGGAAAGGGTGTATACTCAATCTAAAAATCTCAAGAAATGGATTCCTTATATTGATCAACTGGAGGATTTTCCAATGGAGAAACAATCTGGGTTGCGCTTCAGTTATGCATTAACCTTTAACGGGGGTGTACCTTATCCAATGGGAGAACCCAAGGACCCAACCAACCTGGTCCATTGGTCAAAACAAGCCATAAACCAGATCCAAACACATGAAAGGAACTATCGTAAAGGCATCCCAAAACATTTTTCAAAAGAGACCACTAACCGTCCCTACAACACAGCTTACCGACCAAACACAAACCCAAAACACAGTTCAAACAGGAGAGGTTATTGGACTAAAAAAACATCCCACAAAAACAACATCTTCAAAGACCCATAATACAAACCATCCCAAAACTATTCCTCAAGACATAATGTTTTTTTTTCTTTAAAACCATTTCTTTGAAATCAAGCGGCTCAGCGGTAAGAGTATCGACCAATGGTACCCCATGGGCCTCACACATGCATGTTTTTGTGCCACACCAGACACCCTCCTCATATCCGTCCTGGCACTCATCCATTCATGCCATCAACCATCCATCATCCCATATAACCCCATGCATGTGGTCACTGAGGGAAATACCAAAGGTTAAAACAAAAATTCTTTCCACTTTTCAAAACCAACACGGTCAACCAACGCATCCCTTTTTTTTTCATAACCGCTAACCACGAGATCAAAATCCCAACTCACATCTTACAAAAATTTTCAGAAAGTCACAACCATTTAGAAAATAACTCACATTCAAGATATTCACATCAATTTAAAAACATCTCATCCCATTAAAACACACTCTGATTGTTTAGAAAACTCTATTGGAAACACTTTTCAAAAACACCTTCAATACAGTTTCTGCCTTCAAAAGAGGTGCAATCACACCATTTTCTATTTCAAAATAATTCTGAAAATTAAGTTCCGCCATTTCATAAACCAAACCATTCCCTCTTTATTTGAAAATCATTTCACAAAAACTTTACACTTCTTAAAACCAAAGTGCTAAGGTTTCAAAACCTAAGCACAAAACAGTGCAAGAGGAAACTAGTTTCAGTGGGTGACTTGGACATATGGTTGGCAACCATATTCCAATCACTTCACTGTCACAGAGAGTGTTCTAGGGAATATCCCTAGCTCCACATGGCTTGCCAGACCCTGCGAGCTCATTGATACCATTAACCCAACTCTCTTTTCATTTCCCCTAATCATCATCAAACCAAGAAAACCAAAAGACATAGACAAATCCCAACTTCCCCTGGCGACTTGAATCCTGAAATGAGGTGTGGTGATCAAGCACACTACCCATAACCAGAATTCCATGTCCCAACAATCCTAACTCCATACTATCCTGACTCTTCCCCAAATAACATGACCCAAAGAGTTAACCTGAACCTCCTCTGATACCATTTTGTCACGAACCGAATCTGGTCCCCTTCAAACTCGGCACCTGACCCGGTCCATGGCTAGAACCAAAGGGCTTTCCCGATCCCCACGGGCTGGCACAAGTGCCCGGGTATCATAAAATGAAAATTGGGAACGATTTACCCGAGTTTATAAACATAAAACAACAAAAGAATCCAATGAAACAAATCTGGATTTTTCAAACCAAACAATCTTTTACAAAAATTAAGAACTGAATTACATGGCTTAAAAAAACTCAAAAGGTCTATACCAAAGTTAAAAATCCAAATAAGGACAGCCCAAGAACCCTCATGGCAAGGGGCACCTCCCACAAGCCACCTCCACAAGACTTCACCACCAAGGACCTGCTAGAAACCCGAACCACTGGAACAAAAAAAACTGTACCCAACCTGCGACAAAAAAAAACCATGTCTACTTACACCCAAGGGTGTAAGTAGGGTGTGAGCCAATGCCCAGTAGGATACCACCACTAAGAGATTCCATGTGATAAACATTTAAAGACGAAAATCATGCAAGTTTTTAAAAACATGAAAAGCTAGTTACAATTTCTAAAAGATGCTACTTTGAATAAAAACAGTTTTCAAGTGGGCTATCATTAAGAATCAACACGTTTAAAAAAAATGTCAACACTACTGAATTTTCCATCCAACTATACCGTATGCCGACGGTATGTACAAAGTAAACAATGAGCACAAGAAATAGGAAGTAACACCTAGGCACTAGCTAGTTGTGGGTCCCAGGTACCTCGTATCTCGGTGAGAGTAACCATCAAAAATATCCATTCTCGTGCACGAGCCACTAGTAGGGAACATACCCATAACCTAGTGGTCCCCAATCATCATAATCATAGTTTAGTTAGAGTTGTAAGCGTCAATCTTGCTAAGTGAAACTGAGGCCAAACCCCACGGATTCACTAGCATACTAGTACACGTCCACCCACCTAGATACCCAGGTTTTCCCCTTGTGCTCAAACATGTTCAACACATCAATAAATGTACATTGAACATGAAAATATCATTTCCACATCACAACCAAACAGCCCATATGTATACCACACAAGTCACAAAAAATCCATTTTTCATTCAAAATGATTTTGAAATCCGAATCACACCAAAATAGCCCACAACACATTTCACATTTCTTCAACACTTCCACAAAACCCTTAAACAATTTTATAAAACAATTATATGAAATTTAAACTCATATAACAGCCTACACACATGGAATATAACACTTATTTCATATTCAAAAATACAATTTTTCACATCACACTCACACAAAACACTTCACATCACTTTCACATCACTTTCACTCCAAAATATCTCCTTCAAACAATTTAATAAAATATTTCCAAGATGATACATATCACATAGCAGCCTTTTCACAAATGAAATGGACCTTTTAAAAATATACTCCTACCAAAACAGTTTGCTGATATAGTTTCACCTATTACACAACCCAATAAAGCATTCAAAACTTTCATAAAACAATTATAAAGAGTATACCCAAACTTTGCACATAAAATCCATTTCAAAAATCTCTTTTTAAACCAAAAGCACACCAAGACCCTACCAAAACAGAATTGGCAGCCCAATAAACATGAAATAATCCACATTCAAATGTTATATAATCACGTTGAATAATATCACAAAAGATACCCATGAGAACACACAAATCCATAAAACACTTTCAAGGAGTATAACAAGGTTATACAAATAAAACCATTCAAATACACCCCATTTTTAGGCCCACATGGAACTATATCATTACCTAACCATAATTGTCAGCCCCTTTCAACAACTTATAAATCACTTCCATATTTTACAAAACTACCACAAGATATAACACATGAAATACATTTGAAAAATACACACTTCAAGCAAAAATGTAACTCTAAAAACAAATGCTTTACTATTGCAACCAAAAATGGTTTTCACATAATTCACATCACATAAGGAACATTCAAAATTATTTAATCAAGCAAACTAACTCATCATTAAATGGTTACCCACGGAATCACCTACCAAATGTGTCGAAACCCTCAAAACTTGCTGTGAAACCTTAAGCGCACCACCATTGCACCAAAAGGAATACAAATCCAGACCTAAACCACAAATATTTACCCAAAAGACACCAAATCATACATTAGGATCGAACCCCAACTTCTGGACATGAGGAACTTCAAGAAAAAGGAAATAAAACTAAAAGAGGATGGAAGGAACCAAGAAGGAATTCCCTTACTTGAAATATCTTGAAGGAATCGGCCCCAATCCACCACATAATGAATCACCAAGTACCGAAAACTGGTATGTAGGTTCGAAGGATTCACATTAGGTCATGTGGGGACTGAAATGGGGGAAAAAGGATGAAAAATGAAGGAGTTATGAAAGGATCAATTTACCTCTCCAAATCTGCCCGATTTTTGAAACCCTAATAAGTTCAGTACTAAATCGAGATGAAGAAGAGCTCCAAAGAGGGGATAGAGAGCTTGGTCGCGTGTCTGGGTTCAAGGGGCGCATATTAGGCTTTGAATCACCGAAAAATACTTAAAAATGAATAAGTTATTAATTAATCAAATATTATTTTTAAAACTGGAATTGGGCTTTCGGGCAGGCCCAATCCCTTAAATAAAAACCAACATAAACCTTGGTTATGGATTTCCAAAGGCTCCAAATTTTAATTGTGGTGTTAATATATCAGGGGAGGACATTTAGGAGTTGGAATTAAGGAAAAACATTAAAAAATGAAAAAGTTATAAAGGAAACAAAGTTTATTTTTAAATCTGGAATTGGGCTCGCGGTTTGGCCCAATTCATGAAAACTCATCTATTTCTCCATAAAACCTTTGGAAACCATCCAAAACAAAAAAATGAAAGGAAAAAAAATGAAATTTAACTTCAAAATAATTCATGTATGTGACAATATATAATGTATCTTTTTATTCATGAAATTTGATTTTTTCATATATTATTCATATTAAATCTATGATATGAATTTCAAAAAAATTATTGAATTTGATATATTTATTTCAATAAATAATACTATCAATATATATTTGTTTATTTATTGTTTTAAAACATTTTTGTACATAGGAAAATAGATTCCCAAAAAAGGAATTTCATTATTTTGAAATATTTCATACATTAATTTCTAACTAATTTTTTGCCAATAAACATATTTTATAAATATGAAGAATTATTATTTTCGTAATTTAATTAATAAATTTCATAACATCTATTCTAATGTCTTTGTGATAGTAAAATTTAAATTTTAAAAATGATATTAATAGTATATTGTAGTTTGGTAAGACTGAATCTTGTGTGTAAATCAAGATGTTAAATGAACGCTGGATTGTGTGTAATTCAATCTAATCATAGTGTTGTTTATACTTAATGTTTATCTAAATTTTTGGATCTTTAATTGATTAAATTAGTTTTGTGTGTAAATAGAGTAACTTGGTGTAGAATGAAATATAAGAAATTTAATATATTTAATATATTAGAAAAAATTAATTCATATAAACTAGGGAATTATATTATACCCCCACAAAAATTCATTTAACCCTTGAAATTTTTCTTGGACACAAATGGTTTAATACTCATGTTTTTCAGATCATTGAAACCCTCATAGTATAAATGAATTAAAAAACTTCTGTTAAATTAGAAAATTTGGAACCATAATGGTTACACAATGTAGCTCACTACTAGGTTTCCAAATGTGAGAACATAGTTGATGATTTTTAAATATATGATATGTTTAAATAATTAATGATAGTGATAAAGACCACTGATCAAAAGAAATTGGGGGATCTCGAGAAGGTCAGTTACCATACAACCATAAACCAGTTAAGCATTAATAATTCATTGATATCATCAAAAAATATAAAAATACGAAATGATATTATTTCAAGATCTATTTTGTAAATTTGGATAATTTTCACTATAATATATACATACATCATCTCATTTCATTTCAAAAGCACAATCTCACCCTTCAATTTTGAGATGACCAATTTCTACTTAATTTATTATTATAATAAATAAATGTTTAATTTTTTATTACTAAAGCACTAAGGTATCATTAAATATTTATTTAAAGATAATTCATTTCATCTACCCTTAATTATCATCATAAATAAGTGGTTATCATAAGATCACAAATATTCATAAATCGTATTGTAGTGAAATAACACATTATTCTCTAAAAACATGTTTGGAGTTCCAATTTTTCCTAAATGGGTAACCATATTTCCCTTCATAAATATAAAAATAAGAAGATTCAGTAATATATTCAATAAATATTACCAAATCTACCAAAATTTATTCCCAATAAATATTTATTTCGTCATGGATTTCACATTCCAAACATGTGAATACCTTCATCTTGTATTCTCAAGAAACAAGCTTATGACATGATTTAGTATAAATCCTTATTTAAAACATGAATGTTTGAACATTATCTAAATATAATATATATATATATATATATATATATATTATTTTATATGTTCATTAAATACAATTAATTTTGAAAAAACTATTCATGATTGCATACACTATTTTATCAAAAAATCATTAATCAGTTCCAATGTAATCCATACAATCAAATTTACTTATTTATATCAAACATCTATTCAACCCAATAATATTTAATCAACATATAAAACATATTTTGGTTCGTCGTCCCAGAGTCAAAACATCATCTTTTAATTAAATCACTATTATTCTACATCATTTCAAGTTAATTTACTCATTTAAAAATAATGTAAAACTTCTAAAAATAATTATATATATATATATTCATGTAACATAATTCAATAATTGTGATCCATAAACACATAAATTATTAAACCTCATCCTTTAACCAGAGCCTAATTTTCCACATTTTATTTCTTAATACCTCTTTCCATTAACATGTGATATGTAGTATATTCATCATTAGAAAAAACAATTAGTTATACATCTATACTGATTTCAATCATGAGATCTTCCCCTATGACATTTATTTTCATATTTACAATACATTCATCATGTAAAACATTCATTTATAAGTGATACCATATGAGACAAATATTTCCAGAAATTGTATTATTTAAAATCATCATTTTTTCTCAAAACCTACATACCCTTAGATATTCTTCACAACACATAATACATAATTTCATTCATAGAGACTTTCTACGGAGTTATTGTTCCCACAATTTTGACATATTTTAAACTGAATCATCATTCCTCCATGGTTACCATCACATACTATCTTAGAGAACCCCTTCTTTATCTTATTTTTTATACTATGAGAGTCTTCTACAGAATAATTTATTAATAATTCTCCATGAAAATTGATTTGGGATATTGACAACATTATTTTCTCAAGTCCTCACCCTAATTGACGGCTCAATTTTTTAATCCAAAAAAACATTCAATATTATCCCTAATACATATTTTTTCATCCAATAACATAAAACGAATAAATATTGTCGTTATTGATAATAGTAGTGGGGAAAAAAATATTACTCATACGTTCCCTGAATCATGAAACATAATTTTTAGTCTATGAAACATAGGATTTACCAAGGTAATTCATAGTCATAAAATAATTATACCATCTTTATTTTTTGTAAATATTTGTAATATTAAAAATAATATCCTCCTAGAGTGTAGAACTAGGGATTCAGTAAAATCCATTTCTGTACACGAGTTCTGCATCGAGTCTAGCTCAATATCATTTGTAGGTGTTTTTACCCCCAGGTAATTCTAGTCTATATCAACATAAAATTTTATTATCCAGATATGGATGTGTTTTCAGGAAGCCACAAAATCTATCCTTCACCAATATTCTAGGACAGTTTTATATTATTTGACTCAACCATAGACATATCCTAATATATATCCCTATACATACACATTAATATAACCATATAAATAACACTAATATTTTTCATATTATTTTGAAAATTATTTATAAATCCTTCATTGATACCACTATAGAGCCCTCAGATTGATATAAATTAATATTATACATTTTTAGATCAAAATCGTTACATTACACAGACTCACTCTCAAGGACTATAATAATTTTGTGCATTTTGAAACATGGTTACAGAATCTTCTATCATGGTGAAGGATCTCCAACATTTACCATAATTATCTACATCATTAGTAATCATTAGAAAAAAACATACTTATAACATTTATTCATTTTCGATGGAAAAGAAAAATAATAAATGGTAAACTTGTATGCCCAGTAAGGTTAAAAAAAGATTAAATGAAAGAATGACATTAGTTTAATGGTATGATAACATGGCCATACCATTTGAATATGTTAACTAATATATGAAATATAATAATAAAGTCTCCTAACATAGTAATGGTAGATCATAAGTCAGGATTCATAAGGAAAACAATGAATATGAATCATGATATCATAAAATTGGCATAAGAAATATACTTGTAGAATAAATAAAATCATATTACACTGTGAACAAGTATAAATAGAAAAATGTTCACGAATCATGTTGGGGACATGAAATCAGACCCACACATAAATTTATTTATTACTAACGAGGTCATTATAAAAAAATTATTAGATTATAATGATGGCCTTATATAATAATTTTAACTTGTTATTTAGTCCATCAATTACATTGGGAACATAAAATCACATTCATGAATGGCATTGTCAGCATTTAATTAGGTTTCCCTATATCACTATGAATATGTAATCTAGTTCATGCATAATTTTGTGAACATGTTATCATGATCACCCATTACATTGTGAACCTTGAATTTGGATCGTAGATAACATTTTGAACATGTTAAAAGATAATCAATAACATTATAAACATGTAATCAGGTTCATGAAAATGCAGTTACACCTCTTGTGTGGGAAACACCACCATCACCAATGGAAACCCTATCTTATTGTACAGAGTTCATTCCCTATTCCATAAATTTCATTCAAATGAGATATATAAATATATACAATATTTATTGGTTTTATATATTGTTCCCTCCCATCACAATTGAAATCATGGATAACTGTTTCGCAAGATCCAAAAAATTCGTTATATCATGTCATCGTAAATGAAATCGGTATCAAATGAATTTCATTGTATCATAACCTATGAAAAATATATACATTTCATAATCAATTCATATTATAATAATCCATGAAACTAAGAATGTTTTATAATATGTTTATCACGGTATAAATAGTTAATGAGAAATGAGTTTAGTAAAAAATTAATCCCTATAAATATAAACCATTAAAGAATGAAGAAGAATATAGTCCATTGATCATTAATCAAACAAATACTTAACATAAAATATATATGAATTATCTGATGGAAAATAATTTATAAAGTATACATGGTAAATTTCATTAATAAAATAACATTTTTATTAAATTAAATTTTTGAAAAACATAAATCCTTTTTAAAATATATTTCATTGAAACATTTGTAGAAAAATTATAAACTGATTTTTAAAAATCATTTAAATATTTTTTTTAATCACAAAAAACATTCAAGTAACTTTATCTATAAAAAATATTAACATATCAATTATAAAGATGTGTTAATTTTATAAAAAAATTATTTTGGATGATAAATTATTTCTGATCGAAGAGAGAAACAATCATATTTTATTAAATAAATTTTATTAATTATCATAAATAATATAGAGTGTTAAAATGGTATAAATAAATTAATGAATAATTAAGAGTCAAATTATAAGAGAAGTTGATGAAAATTATATAGAGGTACATCATAAGGATTCAATATAGATTACATTCTCATAACGAATCCTGATAAACTGTGAGATTGTATCATAAATCGATTAATCCATTTGTATCCTCAAATCATAATCACCGTCAATGAATGAAAAAAAAATAAACATTAAATATAAAAAGTTTGAATAAATTATTGATGTTACATTTTGAAAAATTTGTATATAATGAACATGAAATAATATATATGCATAACATAATTTATGTCTCAAATAAAAAAAATTGAGAAAAAGTATCATACTAATTTGGTACCTTTTGAACTGTAAACCCCATTAAAGATGGATACAATAATTGATATGTAAATACCAAAAAACAATTAATAGAATATTCACCAATGAAATTCATTTTAATTTTAAAATCCACATAGAGAAACACAGTGGTGAATATAGCATGTGTCTCACAAAAAAGTGAGACATAAATCTGTTAATACATATGTAAACATAGAATCACGAGATTCATGAAATAAGAACATCAATAAAAACTTTTTATATCTTGAAATAAATGAAAAACATTATATAAAATTAAAAAGGGGGAATATGTATCCCACGAAAATGAAAATAATAGTGAACATGCAATAAGCCGCACATAAAATTTTTTTTGACTACAAGTACCTTAACCTTAAGTATTGACTTCATACTCATTCAAAACAATAATTATTCAAGTAAATCCTTTTGGTTGGGCCAATGAATTTTTTTTCATTTCCATTAATCCAAATGTGTGTATTTTATAATGAGAGTATGTAATATGGTAATATATTTGGATAGTTATTGTCTAATCTAAAGTGCATGAGAGGTGTGAGGAAGTGTGGAGAGTGAATTCCCATATATAGTGGAGGAGAGACACTATTTTAAGAAATGGATGTTAAAAACCATTCTGAGGTCTACATTATATAATTTTACCACAATAAGGAACAATTTTTTATACAATATTGGATATGTTTTGTATTTTTTTGACTAATGGGTTTTTTAAAAGTGCCTATGGAATTTCCCCCCATTAATTAATATTTATTTCATTAGTAAAGTTCATTTTTCACTTTAATTTTTGTGATTTATTGTAACTATTTTTACTTTTTATTTTGGAATATATATTTAGGTATATTCATAAGTAATTTTATATTATTATAATTCAAAATATGGAACCCTTTTCCTAATTTCTAATCTCTAATGTAGAAGAAAATAGTTAAAATTATTCCCACAAGCATAATAAAATGACATGTTTTTAATATTGGAATGTTGAAATGATTGAAATTATATTACATCCAATTTCATTGTAAAATTTATTCCAATACAGTATATAGGATTAATAAATAGAAAAATTTACTAATTATACTTGAAAATTACGGAAAAAAAGTATTGTTTTAAATAACATAAATGAATTATATGTATTCAATTTTAATTCAGAAATTTTCATGATTCAATAATAATGGAACAACCCAGAAAAATACAAAAAAGACACCGTAAAGTAATTTTTCCTTTCATATTGCAATAATATTTTTTATTTTGTCAAATATAATATATAAAACTGTAAAAAATAGCAGAAATATAACTAATGCATAAAAATGAGGTAATAATACCATTAGAAAATTATATATTTATATTTATAAAATAGGAATTATTATTATATGATTGCTATCAACTCAATTCAAAGAATAAAAAATATTAAGTAATATATAATATAAAAATATCATTACAAATATTAATCAAATTTTTTTGTTTAATTTAATTAGATTAAACTTTCTTTTATATAAAATATATCCTTTTAGAAATAGAATATATTTATTTGAAGTTAGTTATTGATATCATTTCTAATTAATTTTTTATATAATATATCGTTTTAGAAACTTGATTATATAATATTATCATAATTTAGATTATCAATTTCTAACCAGATGTTCTAGTAGATAGGTAATAACTATAAAAATATATTACCAATTTTATTAATTGAATACTATAGTTTAGTAAAAATTAGACTTGTGTGTAATTAAATCTATCAATGGTACTCATCATTATGTGTAATGTAACGAAAATATTGATTTTCATTCACAGAAAGAAAATATATGTGTTCATTATTATGAAATATTTAATTTTTGTTCTGTATAAGGAAATAACAACATAGTGTATCATAAATTATAATCCATAAAATAAATTAAATAAATTTGAAAATGATAATTCATAAAAACTAAGGGTGTTATAAGACAAAAATTGTAATAAGGATATTATTTTTGCGATGATTCAAGATAAGCTCCGAGAATGTTGAGTTCTTATTTTCGGTATTTATTATATTTATAGCCATCTATGAGTGATTTATTGTTTCTATTGTGATTATTCAGGACATATCACATTGTATTTTTCGACATGTGGTAGACATTAAAAAGATACAATTGTTGGAATTCCAAGGATGTGACACCAGAGAAATTAAATAGTTTAATAGGGTGGTTTATGTGGAAGAGGATCACAAATAGAATCTAGAGGAGGTATTTTTTTGACATGTTATGAAAATTAAACCTATTAAATATACATTTAGGAAAAAGAATGTTAGGTCCACAAGGCTGAATACCCTGAGAGGGGGGTGAATCAGGGTATAACTATTTTAAAATTAAATCCTCTTCTTATCTTGTTTTGATGTTAAGCACAACACTCTTCTCTCTCTTTCCTGTTGCAAAATATAAACATAAAGTAAAGCGTGCATAGGAGACATCGAATTTTACTTGGTTCACCCTCACTGGGCTACGTCCAAGGACTATACGCCGACAAGTTGTCGGTCGTACAAAATTCAACTAAACTTCACTTGTTGTGGATACAATGTTCGGATACAGTCACTCTGTCCCAGGATCACTACCATTACAAGATTTAGGGTCAACTCACTGTTTTCCCAAGGGTCACTCCCTGTCTCTCTCTCTCTCATTGGCTCACTGCCGGTGGAGAGGATCACCTTCTTTCTTTTCCTATGCTCACTGCACATGGAAGAAATCCACTCACGGTTTATAGGCCTGTAGATCGCTTCATTTTCATGAATGAATGCATCTTCTTCTGTATGTAGATGCTCTGTTGAAGTTCAATCTTCACCCATAGATGAATTTCTCTTTGCAAAGAAGGTATTGGGCAAACTTCCCACTTCCACACAGCCCGAAAGTCCGGACGTGGACTTACCCTTACTTTGAGAACATGTCTACCTCGGTGCGCAAGTATTCACCACGCATGTCGTAACTGCCCTGCAAGTACACCTTATACACTTGCGTGACACATCCTTCTTCTTCCCAAAACTTGCACGACTCACTTCCCTTTATGCCCAATTCAACATTGGCGTGCAACTACACACCACCGCGCAGCATCTCACTGGGGTGTGCAAGTCCCACTTATGCGACACACCAACACTTGCGTGACCACCACACATGCGCGACGGGAGCTCTCAATCTTCAATGTGTTGAACTCCGGTACTGAATGAGGAGGGAGGTACAGTATTTATAGACTTTTGGTCACACTTGCGTGGTGGTGCGCAAGTCCCCCACCAGTGTGCAAGTCCCTCTGCCTAAGCCATTGCCGCGTTTTTTCCACGCTACACTTGCACGATACGCCAATACTTGCGCAACCAATCCACACTTGCGTGATTCTTTCCCTTTTCCAATATTTTGATCTTCTTATATTGAAAAACCATAGGCACGCATATTCTGACTCTTCCAAGGCATCAGAACACGTGTCCCTTAACGTCGCGCATGTCACTTGTGCGACCAACTCAATACTTGCGCGACCCATGTCCTTTTTCCATGATTTGATGTTCTGATCTTCAAAAACATGTCATGCGCAAGTTTCTGATCCATATAATTCTCGGCACGCAAGTCCCTTTTCCAAAAATAGCTTTTCTTCATTTGGCGATTTTCAGGCCCAAAAATTTGGCAAACTCTGGAAAACAGTGCCACCTTGTATCTGTTCATTTTGTACCACCTCCAGATCATCCATCTCATTGTCAATGTTCTTGAATCAATCATGGATCGTTGACCTCACCTCTCAAACTCGACATTCTACTTTGAAATCACATTTTTCAACAAGTTTTTATGTCATTGGATTGCATTGTCAATAATCACTGCTCAGTAGTTCACTTTTTCAACAAACACAATCACCTCAAAAATGCTTCAATGATACCTTGAGGGATTTTTGCCCAACAATCTCCCCATTTAGGTTTGTTGAAAACACTTCTATAAAAATATACACCATTGATTCTTAAGCCACCATTTTCCTCACAACAATTCTGATAGCGATCCTGGATTTACTCAACACATACTCTAAACCCACATGAGAAATGCTTGGCGTGAGAAACAAGAGTAAGTGAAAAGTTCATCAGTGAATCACTTCAACTGTGACATCCACCATTGACACCATACTGATACCAAGTGATGCCAAACTTATACCAATTGTCAAATTGATACAAATTTTTGACACTACACTGATACCAATTGTTGGAAATATGTTGAAAATATTCGTTCCGCATTCCAAAAATTCTCTTCTTCTTTTATAACGATCCTCGGCTGTCGTGATATCTATTCTTTGGTCGATCACTTCTAGCATCGTCAGATTTTAAAAATCTCCCGCTTTCTCATTGCTCCCCCAATCTGGCTGCTCCACATGTTAGCTTCTCCCCATATGAAACAAGATTTATCAAATTTTGATCACTAAATCCCCCTTGAATAATCACTATTTTCTCCCCCTTTGCCAAAAAACCAAAAGGTTTACTCCTTTGTAGTCTGTAACAGAGTAGAGAACTCATATCAACACATTAGGGAAAACATTCCATACCTCAGGGAAAGGGGGGTCCCACACCCACACTCTTTCAAGTGCGGGGAGTCGACTGAACTCCCAGAGCCAGTCGATGCCTCTCAAAAGCTTTCGTGGGTAAGGCCTTTGTCAGAATGTCTGCAACCTGTAGCTTTGTAGTCACGTACTCCAACTTCACAATTCCCTGCTCAACGTTCTCCTTGATAAAATGATATTTGAACTCAATGTGCTTTATCCGTGAATGATGGATGAGATTTTTGCTTAGATTGAGAGCACTTGAGTTATCACATTGGATTCTAATCGGATACTTCACTTTAACTCCAATATCTTCAAGTTGTTGCTTCATTCACAATAACAGTGTGCAAGCTTGAGTGGCCGCAATGTACTCAGTTTCCACGGTGCTCAATGAAATGCAATCTTGCTTCTTGCTCAGCCAAGAAATACACAGTCCACCAAGATAGAATGAACCTCCTGATGTGGATTTTCTGTCATCCGATGGTCCGGCCCGGTTTGCATCAGTATATCCCAATAACTCTGTTCGATATTTATCATTATATGTCAAGTGGAAATCCATTGTGCCCTTTATATACCGAAGTATTCTTTTCACTACAATAATATGGATTTCTTTGGGATTACATTGATACCTCACGGCTTGGCATGTGGCGAAAAAAATATCAGGCCTTGTTGTAGTCAGGTAAAACAGACTTCTAATTATTTTCCTGTATTCAGTAATATTAACCGCCTTGTCATCCTCATCTTTGGACAATTTAATCCGAGTAGCAACTGGAGTCTTCATCTCCTTGGAATTCTCCATGACAACCCTTCTTAACACGTCCTTGGAATATTTGGACTGACAAATGAATGTCCCATTCTTTCTTTGTGTCACATGGAGACCATGGAAAAACAATAGCTCACTAATCAGGGACATTTCAAACTCATTTTTCATGAATTCAGAGAATTGTCTGCATTGAGCTTCATCTGATCCTCCAAAAATTATGTCATCGACATATACCACCACCATTATCCTTTCATTACTATTGTTGTTGAAATAGAGGTTATAATCAACTCCCAACGCTGAAAACCAATCTTTTTCAAATACTAATCAAGCCTTGAGTACCATGATCTTGGTGCTTGTTTAAGCCCATAAAATGCCTTATTCAGCCTAAAAACTTTGTTCTCATTCTCATGAACGAGAAAAACATTTGGATGATCAATGTATACTTCTTCTGCCAGAACGCCATTTAGAAATGCAGATTTGACATCCATCTAGAACACTTTGAACTTTCATTACACAGCTATGGCCAAAAATAATCTTATTGTCTCCAGCCTGTCAACTGGTGCAAATGTCTCATCAACATCAATGCTCTCTATTTGGGAGTATACTCTGCACACCAGTCGTGCTTTTTTTGAATTACAATGTCATCTTCGTTCATCTTGTTGTAAAATACCCATTTAGTCCCGATGACATTTTTCTTTGCTGACCTCGAAACAATCTCCCATGTCTGGTTCTTCAAAATCTGGGCATGCTCTTCATTCATCACTTGAACACAGTTTTCATCTATATCTACATCAGAAAAACATTTCAGCTCCACCTGAGATAGAAATGATGTTTTCTGTAATGATTTCATTCTTCGAGTCTAAAATGGATTTGTATGATCACCAATGATATTCCGCCTATCAATTTCATCTCGACTCTTTGGCTTTCATGTAGATACAGATTTGACACTTTCTTGTTCAACATCAGTGTCTTCTTCTAAGTCTGCCTCTGCCACTTCTTCTCCCTCTGTGTTTCTAACATCATCATCACATTCATCCAGAACCTGTTCTCTGGATCATTGATTATTCTATTCATTTTCAAATATATTGACTTTGTTTCTCTCAACAATTTTTCCCAGACTTTTGTTGAAACATTTGCAAGCTTTACTTTTCCCTGAGTAGCCAAGGAATATCCCATCATCTTCTCTTGACTCAAACTTTCTGTGATTTTCATTGTTGATAATGAAGCGCTTAATTCCAAAGATTCAAAACTATTTCAGGGTTGGGTTCTTTTCGTACCACATTTCATACGGTGTCTTCCCTTCCTTCGGACACAGCAGTGACCAGTTCAAAATATAGACCGATGTCAAAACTGCTTCCTTCAAAAATTTCCCTGGCAGGTCAATTAGAATTGTTCTAGCCATGTTGTTGATGATCCGATTTCTTCTTTCAACCACTTCATTCTACTGAGGACTTCTCATCGATGAAACTTGATGCCTTATCCCATGTTTCTCGACATAATCTTATACTTCACTATTCGTGAATTCTGTTCCGTTATCAGTACAAAACATCAGAATTTTCTGCCCAAGCATCCTTTTTGATTCCTTCCTGTACTACTTTATGAAACTGAACACCTCTATCATATGGGTAATGAAAAATACCCAAACCATTCTGCTATAATCATCAATGAAAAGAACATAATACCTCTACCCATTTATAGCCCGTGGAGAGATAGGTCTGCATACATCAACATGCACCAATTCGAGCACTCTGGTTGATCTATGTTCCTTTGGATTGTATGACTTTCTGATGATCTTCCCTTGTTTCCAAGCATGGAACGTGTGAGCGCGATCACATGATAATTTCTGAAGGTCTCTAGCAGTATCACACTACACCAGATCTTCCATAGATGGTTGGAATAGGTGTCCATGTTGCTTATGCCACAACTGGTTTTCTTCCTCTCTTGGTAAAAGGCATGTGTCTTTTTCTCCACCAACAAGGAAAAGATTTCTCTTTGTTCTTTTACCCTGTAGAACAACTACTCTATATTTTCCTTTCACAACACACATCTACTTTGTAAAACGGATTGAGTGCCCAAAGTCACATAGTTTACTTACACTGAGTAAATTATGACTTAGGCCCTCTACTACCAATACATCAGCATGTCTCATCTTTTTTCCCCCACAATTGGACTTCCTTGAGCCAATAATCTTCAGGCCTTCATCATTTCCAAATTTGACAACTCTTTCTTTGTCATATTTTATGCCTGTTACAAGATCCTTATTGCCCATCATATGGGATGTGCAACCACTATCAAGGATCCATACACCAAAGAAACCTGATGATTTAAGGGAAATCAACGCCACCACAGCCTTCTCATTTTTATTCTTCTTGTTCCATACTTTTTCTTTCACACTCTGCACAACTTGAGGTTTTCATTCTATGTCAGAGTGTGATGGACCAGCTTCATCTTACAGAGTGGAAAATCTATTCTGTTTTTTACCCTATCTGTCGATTTATTGATCTTCTTCTTGCGAACGTTTTGATTCTTCTTTGGCACATTTCTCTAAATAGTTGAGGTCCAATGCCTATCCATGTGTCCAAATCCTCCACACCAAAAACAGTGTCCTTCGAAATAACTCCTAGAAAACTGATCTCTATTTTCCTGCGACCTTTTTTCTTGTTCCCTTCTATATCTCTTGGCAATGGAACACACATACTGTGAATGTGCCATCTTCCCACAAAAATAACACCTGATATAAGGTGCATTCCTTCATGTTACTTCAGCACTGAGATTTTCCCTTTGGGTTCTCTGAGTATTCTGATTCTGGTTTGTTCCTAAGTCAACCATTAATTTTGGGATGGTTTCTTGCGGTATGACTTCGACTGCCACATATTTCTGCTTCTAATTAATCCCAGAATCAGCTTTATCGTTTGAGCTCATTTTTTGCTTCTTTTTTGCTGAACTACTGGGCTCTTCATTCAGATTTTCAGTCGTATAAATGAATTGTTTTCCCAAGGATGTATTGGAAATCAAAGGTTTTTCCTGGTCCTTTACTTTTCTCCGAAGGCCGACAACTACTTCTTCAAGCTCCTCAATACGCTTGATGTGAACTTTCACTTTTCTACCCAGGTCGTCGATCTCCCTTCTCTTCTCTTCAATCATGAGCTTGTACTCATTGATAGATTCTGAGTTCTCTGGTGTTGATAGCTTGAGTTTTTCAATTTCTTCCATCAACCCAGACTTCTCTTCCTCCTGCTGCTGCATATTGAGTTTGGCATCCCAAACAACATTGTTAGATTTCTTTGTTTTTTATCTCCAAATGTCTATCTCTTCAAGAGAAACCTCTAACTCAGCTTCCATGTCAACTCTTCCTTCAACTTCTTCTTCTTCTTCTTTAGCATTAGTTTCTTCCTTTTCCGGAAAACTATCGACGGCTGCTACCATTGCATTTTCTCCTCGATCATTGCAGTTCTCAATCTCCTCAACCTCTTCAACGTCAGACTCATCTGATCTTTCAATTTCTTGTGACAGAAGATTCTTCTTGTTGAATAAAGTTCTCTTGAACTGCTTCTTCCCTTTTACATAGGATGAAGACTTCTTCTTGGGAATCTCAATATCATCATCATCATTTTCGTCTTGAAACTTTTTGGGTCATCATGCTGTGAGATGTCCAGCCTTTCCACATCTAAAGCATGCAAGAGGAAGTTTCCCTTTGAACTTTTCTTTTCCTCTTTGATGGTTTGAGGGGAGGAATGACATAACCTCATCTGTCTCTTCTTCCTCCTTAGAATCTTCAATTGATAGATTCTTCATGGCCTTGAATGCCACCTCTTTGGATTTCCCCTTTTCCATAGCGTCGTTATCATCATTTCTCATTTCATATGCAACAAGGGTACTATGCAGGTTATCCAATGTCAGCTCTTTTGGATCTTTATCTTCCAGGACTGAGACTTTCAGAATAAACCGAGGTAGAAGTATTCTTAAGATACGCTTAACAATATTTATATCTTCTATTATTTCTCCAAGACCTCATATGTATTCCACTACAGCATTTACCCTGTTGAAAAATGCATCAACAGATTCATTCGGGTTCATTATCAGATCTTCATACTTGTTCCACAAAACGTGTAGCATTGCCTCTCTGACTTCTGTATCCCCTTCATATATATTCAATATCTTTACCCATATAGCATGTGATGTTTTCCATGACATTACCTTTGAATTAATGGTATTGGAAAGGTCTCCCCCTAAGGAATTGATTACCTTTGCATCAGCATCCAGCTCTCTATGCTAAGCTTCTGATAACGCACCACCGGTAATATCGGCAGCGATACCATGCATAGCTATAGAAAACACATCCATTCTCGATGATCGGAAATAGTTGTGCATCTGATTCTTCCATATCTGAAAATTACATCAGTCAAAGATCGGAATCCCATTATGATTAGTGACCTCTATTGAGAGAAGAAAAAATTTCGACCTTTCCCTCTGATACCAATTGTTAGGTCCACAAGGCTGAATACCCTAAGAGGGGGGGTGAATCAGGGTATGTCTAATTTAAAATTAAATCATGTTCTGATCTTTTTTTGCTGTTAAGAACAACTCTCTTCTCTCTCTTTCCTGTTGCACAATATAATCATAAAGTAAAGCATGCATAGGACACAATGATTTTTACTTGGTTCACCCTTGCTTGGCTATGTCCAAGGAGCATAAGACGACAAGTTTCCGGTCGTACCAAATTCCACTAAACTTCACTAGTTGTGGATACAATGTTCGGGTACAGTCACTCTATCCTAGGATCACTGACTTTACAAGATTTAGGGTCCGCTCACTGCTTTCCCATGGGTTACTTTGTGTGTTTCTCTCTCTCTGGATCACTGCCGGTGGAGAGGATCACCTTCTTTCTCTTCATAGGCACACTGCACTTGGAAGAAATCCACTCACAGTTTATAGACCTGTAGGTCTCTTCATTTTCATGAATGAATGCATATCCTTCTGTATATAGATGCTCTATTGAAGTTCAATCATTACTCGTAGATGAATTTCTCTTTGCACCGAAGGTATCAGGAAAACATCCAACTTCCACGCGGACCGAAAGTCCGACCGGGGACTTAACCTTACATGGCGCACAAGTCTACCTCGGCACGCAAGTATTCACCGCACAAGTCCTAACTGCTGTGAAAGTCCACCTTAGACACTTGCGTGACAGAGCCTTCTTCTTCCCAACACATGCGCGACTCACTTCCCTTTACGCCCAATTCAACATTGGCACACAACTACACACCACCGTGCAACTTCTCCCTGGGTCACGGAAGTCCCACTTGCGCGACACACCAAGACTTGCACGACCACCACACCTGCGCGATGGGAGATCTGAATCTTCAAAGTGTTGAACTCCGGTACTGAGTGAGGAGGGGGTCCAGTATTTATAGACTTTGGGTCACACTTGCATGGCGGTGCGCATGTCCCCTACCAGCGCGTGAGTTCCGGCGTGCAAGTCCCTCTGCCTAAGCCTTTTCCGCATTTTTGCCATGCTACACTTGCGCGACAGTCCAATACTTGCGTGGCCAAACAAACACTTGCGCGATTCTTTTTCTTTGCCAATATTTTGATCTTATGATATTGAAAAACCATTGGTGCGCAAGTTCTGACTCTTCCAAGGCATCGGCACGCAAGTCCCTTCACGTCGCGCAAGTCACCTGCGCGACCAACTCAATACTTGCACGATTATTTTCATTTTGTACCACCTCCAGATCATCCATATCTTTGTCGATGTTCTTGAATCTATCATGGATCGTTGACCTCAACTCTTGAACATGACATTCTACTTTGAAATCTCCTTTGTCAACAAGATTGTATGTCATTGTTTTGCATTTTCAACAATAACTGCTCAGTTGTTCACTTTGTCAACAAACACAATCACCTCAAAAATGGTTCAATGATACCTTGAGGGATTTTTTCCCAACAAAGAAGATGTCGGTAAAGGAAGATACCAAATCTTTGGAATGTAGACATAATTCTTAAAGGCTACGAAGATGATTATGAGATTGGAAAATTTATTCATCAGTTCAGAAATATTATTTAGATACACATGTTTGATGCACTCACTTATTTCTAACTCTTTGGTGGGATTCTTAGAGATTATGGATAAGCCTTTGTCTCTATTGATTTTACGATGGATAAGTTTAATTCATGTTTTTAGTAAAAAATAACATGACATCTTTATACATCAAATTCATTATTTTAGATTAAAGATAAAAGATATTTAAATATTCGGTAGTTTTATATGATAATTATTTCTATTTAATCATATTGTGAAATAAGTTGGAGTTCACGAAAAGATAATGGAAAAATATCAAAAGATCATTGAATGATTAACAAATCATGAAAATTGATATGCATTCATGATGTGAGTATATATCAAAAATATTTAAAAAAAAAAATCAAAATGTGCATATTGTCATTCATACATAGTATAATCTATGGAGTTTATATTAGATCTGGTAATGGAAAAAAATTCGATGAATTTTTTCTATATTTTGCGAAGTTATTGAATGTTTTATAAAGTAGAAAGGGGTGATATTTTTTTATTAATACAAGAGATATATAGATTTGTGTATGTTGTTTTTCAAGATATTTTTATTAAATGATGAAATGGAACAACATTTTAATATGAATTTATGATATTCTGAGAACATGCATACAATATTTTGAAGATTTAGACATCAAAAATTTTATAGATTCATAAGAATTGATTTTGAGGATAATATATATATTTTTAAATTTTTTCATGATTTAATAGTGTAACATAATGTTTTAACACTTTAATTTAAATAGAATTATTTTAAATTCTATGTAATCAATGAAAACTTAAAAAAAGTCTGGTTGGAATTTATTAGTTCTACTGATTGATGGATAATGAGATTGTACAAGAATTTTCATTTCTTACTAATTTGAAAACCACAATAACGTGAGAAATGTTAATTTATTGGAATAAAATTCATGTCTTGACTTAATGGGAGATACACTAACATATTATTCATAAGAAGAAAAATGACCCTAATTGTTTATCTTCATGATGTTTATGATGTTATGTTAGGTTATTTCAATGAAGTAGAGTTTAACACCATGAATGTTTTTGTAAATAAATACAAAATTATATATTAAGGCATCTGATATTTTTGATAACTAAATTAAATGTTGGAGACATTTTATTTATCTATAATTTGAGAAATTGGAATATTCTATTAAATTTAATCACACCCGGAAGAGGTTAGTGATGATGAATAGAATCCCTTGATAATGGGATTCAATATATGAATATGTGTTTATAAAACTATCAGGTTGTTTTGATTGGGAATTAATATTAATAATTTAGGGATTATATATCCTGGATTAACATGAATTAATTATAATTAATTCCCTAGATTCAATAAAATGGTACTCCTAGATTGATCTCATAAAAGGATATTGATAATATTTTATTCCAAAAAATGGATCAAAGTGGTCGGATTCATGGTTTCTTATATAAAAATCATGGTCTAGTTCTCAATATTATAAAATATAATTAAATATATGATACTAAAAAAGAATAATGTGTTAAAAAAATAATAAAAAATAATTTCTTTTCTTTGTGGAATAAGTATATTGACAATAGACTATAATGTTATATCCTATCTGTTAAAATAAAATGGTTTACATAAGAACACAAAGATTCATTAATATAAAAATATATATAAGATGTATATAGTAAATCGATAATTATAGTTATGGGATTATCACTATCTGATGAATAAATTATAATGTTATAAAATAGTAGATGTCACATAATAAACCCTATTTTCGAGTATTTTATATCATAGTTCATTTATGTTGTGGAGGCCATCAAAGCGTGCTTCAATGAAGAATAAAATGTGTAGTCTTGAAAATGGTAGTGTAATGTCATCCAAAGGGATATAAAATCATTTATATAAACTATATTATAAAATGTTATCTTTATAAATTTTTCAATACTTCAAAAAATAAATCATAAAGTAGAATAAGATGCATATACCAATGGATCGTCAGTGAGACTTCAAAAATCCATTTAAAAGATATGCACCATGGAACAAAATCACAATAAGGTAAAAACATGTATCCCTCAAACATCAGTATAAAATGTTTTAGTTAAATAGAAAATCAAAATCTCTATTATATTTGTATTATCATGTAGTAAAAACCAAATTAAAATCATTCTGATATATATACTTTACATTTCATATTTTCTTTATTATTATATGAGATCGAAAATATGAAAAAAAAAATTTACCAATATGTTTCCTATTAAAATTAGAGTAACACTTAAAAGTCATAACATACATTATGAAAAAAAACATTACTTATTGTGAATCTAAATTCACCTCTTCTCTCAAAGATCATCATGTTAAATGGATCCCAAAAAGTGGAATAATAGTAACTATGATTGGACAGTGAGTTCAATCAGTAAAAATAATTTCAATTTTTAAATTTAATAATTACATGATAGGAAACCTATTTTTTAGTAGAACATCCATTTATATTGAGATAAAATAAATTAATATATTCTATATGATATTGGTAATGGGGTCATAGAATATATTTATTGATATAAATTTATGAAAATGTATTGAAAATTTTTTCATTACTAAAATATAGTCTATATTTTGATTCAATCAAGGTACATAATGATATACAATAAGTCCTCTTATTTTACTATTTAATTCAATATGTGGAAAATCTAAAATTCATTTAGGGGAAGACTAGAATTAGAAGTATATGGAATATTCTATATCAATAACTAGTGAACAGTTCCTCGTGCTCAATGGAATGGAGAAAATGAAAAAACCTTATGTATATAACTCTGGAAAAGTGGTCTCTCATATTGTTGTAAAAATTTCAAATTATTATTCTATATCTAATTTTAACAATTTTGATGAAGCTTATTTTTAATATAAAAATACATAATCACCAACATAGATTTATATAATTTTATATGATAATGATAAAATGAAAAATATATCATGTTTCTAATTTTAATGTTTTTTTAAATAAAACATAATGGCATATAATCAATACAAAAAGATAAATGTTCGTTTGTAATCATTATTCATGTACGATATTAATTAATATAAGAATTTTTTAAGGAGAAAAAATGTATAATTGAGTAATGTTATACATAAATGTAGAACTAAGGAAGATATTTACATTGTTGATTGGTTAAAGTAACATACTTAAATAACCTACCAAGTGGGGGGGAAAGAAAATAGAAAAAGTAAAATTTTTAATAGGTTGCATTAATTATTTCAAGAAAAAAATTATTTCCTTAAATAATTACAATAGAAGATGGAACTATTTTGGAATAGTTGGATTCCCTATTGAAGGAGAAGATTATAAGATGAAAGAGGTAAGATCAAAGCATATTAACTAGGATATATTAGTGAATAATGATATTCCTTCCACAAAATAATCAGTAAGTGGAGGATGAAAAATTCAAGGACTAAAATTATTGAATTAATTTATGAATCATAGTAAATATATAATAAGATTATCTCAATGAAGGGTAGTTATAACATTATATTATTGTGTAATATTTTGAATAATTATTTCCATATTTTAAGAATTCAAAGGGATAAGATGTGGAAGGAAACAATTTATTTAACATGTTAATTATGAAATAATGACATGGATTATTTTGTAGATATTGATTTTTTAAGATGAAATCCATTAAATGTTGTTAAAAATTATATCTAGATGTAAGATAAATGTGAAATTTTGGATTCCTCTATTGTTAGAAAAACCCAGTGTAAGGTTGTCAATAAATGAAAATTTATTGAGTATGAAAAAATATTTACTTTTATATATGACACCAACATAGATAAATGAATTGTTTATCTTGAAACATTTCTGTTAAACTCAAAATATTCCCCATAATGTGAATGAATAGTAATATCAAACAAAAAGAAGTAATTTGATTTAATATTGATGAAAATAAATTAATATGAAAAGAAACACTCACCAATAAGAAAAAATTCTTATATAAACCCAATACATATGTAAGATAAAAAAACATGGGTAACTAATTATTGGTATCTAATATTACACAACATATCAAGAGATAAATGTTATTGGATGGTCCTTACAATGGTAGAGGTATGATATTGAATGATACTTCGATGTTTTATCAAATAAAAAAACATTAAATAGTGGGATGATTCTAAAAATACAGATAGTGTATACACTGAGGAAGATGATGAATACTAAGGAGAGAATATGATGTCAAATTTTAATTACTGTTATTTCATAAATAATAATTACTAATTATTTATAAAAGTACAAATCAATGGTTTGGTACTTTATAAACATCCATGTTCCTCAACCTTAAACTATTTGTGGGACCCCTATCCCAATGTAATTAATTTTATTTCACTATTGATTAATGTGGATTATAATAAATGGGTAGATATAAACTATAGGTTATTACATTAAAATAATATGTTTTATGTGGTAGAACAATATGAACCTATTTTAAAAAAGGGAATGAATAAAATTACTTTTATAATAATAATTGGTCATAATTAGTATCAATCATAAATAATTTTATATAAAAATTTCAATTGAGGCCTTGATACAACTCAATAATTTTTTATCAAGAATATTCTTGTATTCCGAAGAAAATTATTATGTTTAGTTATGATAATGAAAAAAATTATCTGGACGAAAATATATAGTAAAATTAGATTAAAATATATATTTGAATGTTCTAGTGGTGTTAGACCATTTCTCAACTAATATTCTACAGCATCAATATGAAGAAGAGTTAATGGGAGAAAAATAAGAAATTATCATTTTTTTTGTTTTCATTATACTGAAATATTTCAATTATATAAATTTATTTTTTAGATATAAATAAATTGATAGAAGAAATATAAAATCCATCAAATGGTTTCCCCATTTTACAAATATTCCAAATACATGGACATAATAATGGATCATTCATCTTCTTAAAATTTTGGCCCAATAAATTTACATCATTAAAATGATATTATATATTTTAATATATAATATCATAAAAGTTTTTTCATAAAAAGTTGTATTTTATTAGTTTAATTTTGTATTTGAATTATAAACATTTTTATTATTATTTAATTACCAACTGATTGGTGTGAATGTGATTAAGAGAAAAAGATCCATCAAATATTGTGAAATTCTCAAGATATATCGGTTTATTGATGTTTCCGAGTGATATGATTAACATAGATGATGTTTATTTAACCACCTTCTTCCTATAAGAATTATTTGAATCTATAGGCTAAGTAGAATTTATAATGACATAATTAAAAGTGTTAAAGCCACACAGTATGTATAATTGAGTATAATTCTTCATGAATGAGGGGCTCATATAGTGAATGAAAAAAACGAATGTATATATTTTATTTATTTATCAAGTGGTATTATGAATCCATATCAAGTATAATGTTTATTTTATAAATTATATTTCTGGAATGTGGTAATAAAAAGATGTAAAATAAAAAAATTATATATCTATAAGTGGTTGAGTTTAAATATGAAAAATATGTTTTAATATATTTATAAAATAATTATACTTATTATTGTATAATATTATCCTCTACGCTAACTGCAAGTTTCTGTTAAAATATTATTAAAAAAATAAATCCATTATAACATATCTATTATATTGAATGCATTAATAAAAATAAAAACATGATAAAAAAAATTTATGATGGTTTTATATAATTTAAATTTATATATTATTTATAATAAATAATTACTAATTTGTTAATAATTTTATTTTATTCATTTAAATAAATTATCTCCAAAAATAATTATAAATTATTTTCACTGATACTATAGTTTATTTTCAAAATACATTGACACATTATTCTAAAAAATGTATTTTATTTTTATCACAATTTTATCAGGTAAGATTTCAATAATTCTACTTAAAAGATTTCTTTGTATCTTAATAATTTAAAAAATAATTTTTTATTGTAAAACATTCATTTATATACCTTAAATAAATAAATTTAAAATTACAACTATATTTTTTATTTTGAGATAAAATTATCATATGATACATTTATGTAAATTAAATATTAATAATTACATATTCTTTAAATTTATATATTACTTTATAGAAATTTAATTTTCATGCTTTATAAAATAATTTTTTTAAAATTATTTTTCATTGTTGTACAAGAATTTTAATCAAAAATGGTTTCATACAGTTCATTAAATTAAATATTGAAAACAATAATCAACATATTTAAATAAGTGGTTATATTTTTTTAATTAAACCCCCGTTTATTTATTTTATTTCTGAATAGAAACCATGGGAATATTTTTTCCATTGTAATGGAAGAGGCAGAAAAAAGGGATTAGAACTATGATATATGACATAAAAATATCCATAAAACAAAAAATTAACAAATTGGGTTAGTGGTGTTAAGCACATGGAATCCTAGATAATATTTTTTGAAATTTATTAAAACAATCATTTAATTATTATTATTTTGTTATTTTACAAAAATGATAAATAGTAATTATAACTTCCAGGATTTTTATTTCACTTATTTTTTGTCAATGGTTTAATAAATTATAAATGTATATAAAAGTTTATTTGGAAAATAAATATATTATTAAAATAAAATTAACTTTTTTAACTTTTTTTTATAATATAATAATATTAAACGATTATATATCATTAATGAAGTGTTTGCAGAAGAAATAGGAATGTCAATGTGAATGATTTTAAGGAAAATAAAACTAATATATTATTAATGAATATTTATATTACGAGAATATAATAGGTAATTATAAATTATAAATTATATTACAATTGTTTGTATTATAATTTTGTTTCATTCTTGATGTATTTGAAGCCAAATTAAATAAAAATTCCCAAACTGACTTTAATAATAATTTAGGACGAACAATATTTCATTTAATTTATTTAAAATAAAAAAATTCAAAAATAGTTTTATTATGTTTATAAATGGTATAAACTATCATAATTGAATGATGTTTTATCCAATTTCCTACAAAGATTTAAATTTGGGACCCTTGTATTCTAAAAAATATATGTCACCAAAATGATGGGTAAAAAAGATTTTACAAGGGGTTTAAACCAAACCTTATTTGTTATAATGAAACATAATTTATAAATTTTATTAGATGAATTAATTTTGTTATTATCATATCCTAAAACTAAGTTATTTCCATTTGGTACCAAATTTCATGATAAATATATATGTTATATTTAAATCATCATTAACATTTTATGTGGGACCTTTTCCAATCATATAAAAGGAAACTGTCTCTTATCTTTTAGTCCTAAATATTAATATTACTAGATCTACCAACCCATGACCTATAAATCATTCAATATATCTCTCCTACATTATTTAACTTGTTATATTCTTCTAATATCATCTAATAATCGGTTTATTTGTAACACATAGGCCATCTCCCATTGAATAGGTAATCATCTTTACCAAATCATTAATATCTAATTTCAACATAAAATTAATCAAAATATACGTTAACATTCTAATATAATTAATCTATTATTATTAATATACAAATATTTTATTATCGTTATGGTAATACCATTTTCAACTTAGATTCTAATAACAATAAAATGAATTTATATCTCATGTATACAATCTGATTACCACCTCTATGTAGTGATATTAATCAATTTGAAGCACCGACTCTCATGGATGGTGGTCATGATAATTTTACTAAATATATATTAAATCCATGACATATTAATTATTCTGTAATGATTTTTTTCTGTTATTTTCTTTTTACAGTTAGAAAGTGGAAGTATTGTTCGAATGTACTAACAATGTTCCATCTCAATGAGAGATATATATTTCATATGTAATGTACTTATTGAATAAATGGTTTTAAATTTTTTTAATAATTAATATATAAAATATTCATTAAATGAATAATGTTCTACTACTATTTTCAAAATATTTTACATTATCATGTTATTACCGATTAATTCATTAATGAAATCCCTATTTTGGGTATGGTTTACAAATACATTATTTAATATAAAATTATTATGAAATAAATAATTAAAGTGTTTTCAATAATATTGTTAATCTATAATAATTTGATATAATGAAAATTATCATAATCTGGAGATTGTTTTAATATAAACATTCTTCAATGATCAGAACAACCAAACAAAAATATGGAAGGAGAACTTGATTATTATCACCTAGAATAATGAATTTTATGGAAAATTATTAATAAATGAATAATAATATGTTATAATTGGGAAAATAATATTTCATCTGTAACAATATCGATCTAGAATATATGTATTCAAAAATTTGATTTATTAAATAAATGGTTAATTTAATAAAAATGGTATATCGGACATGAGGTTTGGGGTTTCAAATCTCAATTTTTATTCATGAGGTTAAATCTCATCATTATTGACTATGTTATTCCCTTATTATGTATAAAATTACAAATAATTTTTTTTGATTTATTCCATCCTTTTTGTTGACTTAAATTTTTACTCACAATCATTTCAATATTATAAACATTTACTATTTTTCATTCTTACATTTGTAAATGTATGAAAAATTCAAAATGAATCCAATAATTATATCATTTAATTTATATTCAATCCCTTAAATAGATTATAAAATTTATTTATTTATCATCATGGGTTTTAATTTATCATTTCATTTAATTTCATTTAATGTGGTTATAAATGCAGTATTACCAAATTGAAAAAGTTATATTTCACAATCTCTTCATTATTATGGATTTTTATGGTCTATAGTTCTATTAGAGGAATTATATGACATTTCATTATTAAAATCAATATATCTTTCTATAATTAGATTCTAATTTATTTACATGTTTTTTTTATTTTAGTCTATTTGGGACATAATGTGACTGTGAAAATGTTTTTATTAAGAATAACATATTTTATTTCCTCCATTATCGAAAAATATTGCATTCATGTCCATGTTGATCAAATGTTTTAAAAAATTGCTTACTTATGTTAGGAAAATTTTTAATTTTAGTATTTATCTACATTTTAAAACTATTTACAAATAAAGAAATGGACTCATTTCATATGGTTTTTAGAATGATTACATTTGTTATAATAAAAAAATAACAAATATTATTTTCTTTTAATTTATACTGAATGAATGTATTTTCCCAATATCATGATCGTTAGTTTATTTGAAGATTCCTCTATAATTGATCATGTTTATTTTTAAAATAATAATTTCTATAAATATTATAGAATCATTTATTTAATATTTTATAAATATAAAATTATATATTTTCATTTTTTAAAAGATATATACAATCATTCATTTAATATTAATTCCATCACATTGAAAATATATTAACTATATTTATTTATCAAATGGGAGATAAACTAATCATACAACCCACATTAATTTTATGGTTTTATTTTGATGAGATTTCTATTTATTGTAATTTTAAAATATTTACACTTCACAAAAAAAATTTCCATTATGAATTTTTATGTTGATTGTACATCGTATTTTTATTCATATTTTTCATTTAATAAATTAATGGAATTAGAATGTGATAGGAATGACCCATTATATTACCAGGATTCCATAATATGTTCCGTGAGAAAAATAATATCTACTATATTTGTTGTATTCCATACCTATTTATATATAGTGTTGTATAATGAATCATTGACCATATGATTATGTTATCCAACATGTGTATTCTATAAATAAAAAACATGTTTTTTTATCAATGTTATTTATTATATTATTATGCCATCCATTGATATATTCACATTTAATGATATTATTTATAAAATATATATAGTAATTTTTAATATCTATCCTGTTATCCATTATTTATTTATTATGAGATTTTTTATGATGCATGGTTTCCATTACTGGCTATATGTGTTTTGACTTTATTATTTTAATCCTTTCTCTAATAAACCATGAAGATATATATATATATATTTAATTCGATTTATATACTAAATTTATTAAAAAAATAGGTCAGAATAAATTTATGTAATATTTCATTCTTTCAAATATAATGTGTGTGTCATGTATGTATATATTATTTTAAGATAGATGAACTAATTTATCCTTTCAAATGATCAATTTAGTCTATTTTTCTATCATTTAAGAAAGACATCATCTATAAGATATTAGAGTCTTGGTGTTATAGTAGACAAAAATATTAATTCAGTAGGATAATATGTAATAATATTATATAACATAACCATATAACAAACTATAGAAATAAGTATCACTATAGAAAATAATTGTAAAATATTGTTTAATTATAGAGTGTGTGATTTCATTGTAAATAAACAATTATATTGATTAAAAAATTTGAATTCGGGCACTAGAACTAATTCATCTATTTGTAATAGAACAAAAAAATTTGATTTAGTGTCAAATAGATATTCACTCATTGCATGAAAAAAGGGAGAACTACTAACATGGATTGACCATATTGGGATATACACATTTATTTGTTCATAAACTCTTTATGAACATTTTTAATTATTTTCAAATATGTTTATGTATCTTAAATAAAATTAAAGAACCTATGTTTATAATTTTGTAATTATATATTTATAAATTCTAAATTTAAGTTTATCATTACAAAAGATATATAATTACACACATTGATTTGAAATTGAAAATGTATGAGATAATATATTATTTTCTATTTTTTAGATTTGTATCATAATTTAAGGATTGAAAATTCATCAATATCCATAAAAAACATATGACTTGTCGTTTTGAGAATGATGATACTTTGGGTGGTATAGCTAACAAGATCCTGGATATATTAGGGTAATTGAAATATGTTATGATTAATATCTCTTCACATATATAGAAAATAATAAGAGAATATATTGTGAAAATTATCTTAGGATTGTATCTAAATAATAGTTTATATTTATTATTGAATATCCTAACATAACTAAACATCCTAAAACTCAAAATAATGGAAATAAAATTGTTCTATGGATGATTAAGAAATAATTATAATGTTATAAAAAATATACAATATTTCACATGTAAAAAAGGGAATAAACACTTCTGTATAGGCTTGAATGGAACATAAAATTGTTTTTATTATAGAGAATAATGACCTAGGAGAATAATTGATGAAGAAATACATAATTTATTAATGTCAACTCCTTTAGCTGTATGAGGATATGGTTTAATGAAAACCATTTCATGATGTATCAAGCTATAACATGAAGATTATGATTTAATATGTTTTATCTATCTTGATATAATATAAGGGTTTTAAGATGTGTTCTTATGAATTTATAGTATATATTAAAAAAATTATATGAAAATATATAATACAAAAAAATTGTTTGTTTGAATGTGTTCTTTTAGATGTTTCCATCTGTGTAATATTGTCTACATGAATGTAATATCAATTAATATTTTTCTGAAAAAAATTTATTCTCTCAATATCCATCATATATTATTATAACAATTATGGATATGAATTTTATATAATTATGGCCCATTTTTATATTATATGATTAGGTTACATACATTTCATTCTTTATGGGTGATTAATGTAGTTGGTGTATTAGTATTAAATTTATATTGAAATAATATTTGATCAAATCACTTTAATCATTTAGATTAATTTTTTATTTTATATTTCTACAAGTCTTATGTTTAGTTATTTATTTAATTATTGATGATGTATTTTGGGGGTTTTTATTGGGTCCTTAAAGATTACTATAATATTTCATCATATGATGATTTATATGTATTGGATATTATCTAAACATTTAATAACCTTTTTTTATAGAAAAGTGGATTAACATATTACAGTTTAGTGTATATAATATTTCACAGAGTTTTAATATTTCATCGTCAAAATAAAAGATACTAAAAATTTGTTTCATTGAGTTAGAAATGTGATATTTGTGGAAATTCATGGATGAACAAGAATAGAAAGATTAAAAACTTTTTAAATGGAAGGAAATCAGGTACATATTATCTTTTTCACTATATTTATGTTAAAGAATCTATCACCTATATGATAGTGATAGTGATATAGTAATTGTAACTTATTGAATAAATATACTATGAATTGATGGTATTATTTAATCATATAATATTTATAGTTTGTTGGTCAATAATATTCTCAAGATAATGTTCCATATCACTCTATATGATCCATATGACTTTATTATTTTCCTCTATGTACATATTCCTTGTTACCTCTAATGTTCTTTTTATCTCAAAACCTGATTATATGTAATTTTACGTAAAAAATATGTTTCACACATCCCCTTTTCAAGAGAAGTTTTATTATACCTTTGTATGATTTAGGTATTAAATAAATATTTTTTAAATATTATTCCCTAGATTATTAATAATAAAATACTGAAGTGGGGAATTTACTTAAAAGGGGATTATATAACAACCTAAAAATACTATTTAAACTAATTATAAACAGAATAACATACAGTGCACAAAAATAAAATCATTAAGTGAGATACAATAAACTTTTAAAATATTATTTTTTAGACGTCATCAATATAACTGATCCATAAAATTTTTATTATTAATAAAAATATCTATAATATGAAATTTATATATATATATATATTTATTTATATAATGAGAATATTTTTCTAAAAACTTCAATGTCACATGTTTGAATTATTTTGATCCCTTGAATTCTTCATTTGAGGTTCAAAACTGTTTTAATTTTTGTATGGTGAAAACTAATATTTTTTGAGAAATTAGTCCAAATGTGCATTTCGGATCCCATATAATATTAATTATATGGTATGTAATTATGAGGCACTAGATTTATTTTTCACGGATATAAAAAAATTGAAATTCACCTAAGAAACTATGCATTTGAGTTGGTGGTGTTCTTATTGTGAATCATGATATAAGCTAGGTTTTCCCAAATTGTGATGTTCTTACCATGAACCATGAACCTCATTATTGAATGGTACATAGTCCACACATATTTTGGGAAGGATTCGTTAAATATAGTGGCCTAACTATGTTCCCCAATCTGAACCGGGAAAAAATAGAATTTGACACTTTTCTCATGATAAAAATTACATGTAATTAATGTAAAATAATTATTTTGATCGAAATAATGTATCTAAAATTCTCTAGAGACTCTATCATTTAATTAAATTTTTATTTCACTTCAGTCATGGTAGATCTAATCAAGGTATGTTTTGTTGTTTATCGAGTTCCCTATCTTATTTTTAAATCCTTTCATGACCCTCCTATTTTTCTCCTAAAGGAAGATGAATGGTTTTGGGTTGCGGGATATAAAGGATTTAAAATATAATTAATAATCATTTTTATCGATCTATGAGTTTTAATACATGATGTCACTGGTTCTAATGTTAGAGCTCAGTGAAAACATATATCCCACAACTAGTAAAGTATGTGTCTTTACCCACTGGTGCTAACCTATGAATTATAAATTGTTCTGGTATAATTCATTTGTATTGTCAATAAAATTGATTAATTTGTTTCTTCGTGTATTAAAATGATAACTCTAAATGGGGTTTTTATTAAAAACAGTTTTTGTGCACTATTACAAATCAAAAATATATGAATTAATATTTTAACACCAAAAAGTATCTTTCAATCATATAAGTAGTCGTAATTCACTATAATTTTATTTTATAAATTGTTATCATGGATTTAAAATGGTTTTTATAAATCATATAAAATGGGGGACCCTGGGTGTAATAAAAAAATAAAATTTAATATCGTAGTGTCTGTAAGAAAACTAATTTTTTTATATTGATTCATTGAGTTCAGACTAGATATCTTTAAGATTTTAATATTTTTTTATTAATGTATCTTTACGTGTCGATATACATATTCCCATAGGATGTAATACAATTTGCAAAATGGTTTTATAAATTTTTGTATTATTACATTCCTAACTGCTCACATGTGAATAATTTTGTGTTTCTATTGATAATAAATTTTAATACATTATGTCATAAATCATAGTATTTTTATATTCCTATTACAAATTAATAAAGTTTATTTTTTTTGAAGCAAATATTAATTTACAAAAATGATTTATCATTTAAAAACTAAATATCTATTTGTTTTTTTTAAATCCAGATCAAATCATATTTTTGTTTCAGAAATTGTATTGATTATTAGTGGTATCCTATTGGGACTTCTGATAACAACATACATATTACTTTCTAGAATTTTGAATGTGTTTTCATTGGAATTGTGTAATGTTAAGGGAGTCGTGTAGCTCGTAGGATTCCATTTGTTATTGTCTCATTAATTGATAGATGTGATGGTGGTGATGGAAGTTCATATGGGACATTGGATTATTCATTTTTCATGATTTAATTTTAGAATCAACAGTTTTCATTAAATTTTTTGTCTTATTTATGTTCATTCTCCTTTAATACTATAATTTTTTGATTTATCACTTTTTAGTTATTCATTAAACTGGATGTATTTATTTTTTAATCTCTACATTATAGTAGGGAATATTTCATGATGTAAATGATTAATAATGTTTGATTGTTACAAAGTAGTAGCATAGGGATTACCCAGCATAAATTTTTGATGACACTATGTTGGTTTAGTTTTGTTTTTTCAGTAGACATTATATATAACCTTCTAAATTTGATTAGTAAGTATTGAAGGGTGCCTGAACGACTCACTACCACATGTGAAGTCAAGTAACAATGAGTTGTTGGGTATGATTAGAAAAAAATTAATTCATTTTTGAGAATTTTTGAAATGTTTATTATATCTTTTATTTAGGTGAACCATTCAATTTATAATGTTTTTTTATCATTCTTAGAATCTATAATTAAATTATAATATTTTTTATTAGAAGCATTTCTATGATTTTTGGATTTTTTCCTTTATATTTTCATTTCCTTTTTAAATATTTTGATATAGACTTATTTTAATGAAAATTTATCATATTGAAGATATTATAAATTTGATTGAGTTAGTTTTAAGCTATATTCCTCTAGAAAATTCACATGTATTCCCTTATTGGGTGTATTCTATTAACCACACTATTCAAATTATATACAGAAATGGTTTTTAAAACCTGAATCAAATGGTGGATTGCGACACCAAATTTACTAATCTATGTTCATCCATCATCCAAGGTGATGAGGAGCCTAGGAATCTATTAAGTGTATCATGTGAATTGATAGTATATGCCAATTTATTTAATACTCTAGAGAACTATAAGGTGGATTTTTCATTACCGATACATGATGTTCCTCAATGAATTTGATGGATATCCATTGTGAAAGTCATGTTACAAAATGATCTTACCATGAATTCATTCAATAGGATATTCAAAAAACCATTAAATCATGAATAATTTTTTATGGAACTGTCAACGAAATTTACGACCATATAGAATGGGTAGTGACTAGTTTTAGAGTATTTCACCTATTCAATTCAATTGATTCATGTAACACCATATCTCATTAAAAACCACTTCCTTAATGATTAATGGATTGATATGGATTTCATATATGACATTTTTGATATTTATACTATCATTCTTATCGAAAATCATTGAAGTTGTAGACTATGCCTCCATAATTAAGCGATACATATCTATGAAAATAGGATTTTGGGGATCTGTATTTTCTATAAGTAGTAGATAATGTCTGTAATCAGCACATAAATGAAAATATAAGGGTAAAAAATTTTCATCATGTCCATCATTAATATATTCATTATAGTTGCATTAGGATGTTTTCGATTAGTTTGGAAGTACTGGTGCTTTCATTGTTGACTATAAAAGGTCATCAAATACCTCCCATCACAGTAGAAAATTTGATCACCTTTGGTGTAATGTGGAAATATGTTCCAATGAAGTAGTGAAAGACCAACTCTTATAAAAGAACCAAATATTTATTCAAAAGAATCGATTGGATGTGGATATTATTATAAATCAAAAATTTATTCTTATTCTGAGAAAAAAACTAATGAATGAATTAATACAAAAGGAATATTTTTGAATGGGAATCTTGGTTCTTGATATTCATATCGCCATCATTTTTATTCTAATGGATTGTAGATAATTTTTGCAACACTTGTTGGATATTATTTTTATCAATTTTATAATATAACTCTTGATGGGTTCCATAATATCTTCAGTGGTTAGTGTGATTCTAAAAAAATACTAACAAATCCTATTATTCCCCATGATGGAAGGATCTCATGTTAGATGGTGTATATGTTCCCTGATATTAATGATCCTAATTTTAGAATTACAGTTCCATTATTAAAGTGTGTCCATCAAGGTCTTCTTAGATGATTTTTCTAGGTTTCTATATTTGAGAAAGGGTGATTCACTATTGGCATTATCCTATGTAATATGAGAATTTATATTCCAACTAATCACAGTGTACATATAGATTAAATGGAAATTAATGTTTATCATGAGTTATAAAGTCGGTTTTTTTTCATCCTACTGAATCAAATTAGGATTCATCAGATCTTCTTTCCATAAATAAGGACCAACACATCATAGACATTGTGGGTTATCATAATAGAAATTTGGTGACTTTTATGAACAAATAAACCTTAACAAAAATTGATGATCTCTTTGAAAAACTATGAGGGGATCATTGGTTTTGTAATATTTACTTGTGGTTAGGGTACCATCTATTTAAATTCCAAAAAGAGGATATAACTATGTAAATGTTTAGGATAGTCTTTCAAAATTATGAGTTTATATTTATTCCATTAAGTATTAATAATTCAATTAGGGTGTTTATAGTGAAATTGAAATAAATATTTCATAAGGTTTTTCACACATTCATATTCATATTTTCAATGATTTCTTGGTATGATAAATTTCATAGGGGGAGAACCGAAATAAATTGGCATTCATATTTATAATCTTGATTAAACTTTGCTTATAAGGTAGGCATTCCAATATTGTATTTTGGATCTAATAAATGATGTTCTGGTGCAAGTTATATCTATGAGGAGTATCATAGTGGATCTTAAATTATAAAATTGGTAATATCATGTTTTTAGACTAGAAATTTATTTGAAAATTAGATATTATTAGGTATTATCGATTATTATAGGTTTTTTATTTATGGATTATGAAATCGTGAATTTCTGATGATATATTTGACATAAAAATATTCTTTGGGAAATGAAAAATGTGTTATATATTTTTGTAAATTGATATGTGGTTGACATAATCTCTTTTTATCAGTTTTCTTGAACATATTTATGATTTTTATGTTTTATGTGATTATTTGGTTATGGGATTGCAGTGTCCATTTAAGCTGGGAAAGAAGGAAGTGACTTATGGATATCACAAATTATAAACTCATGCAAATACCTAACCTACCCATGACCCTGTGTTGATAGTTATTATAAACGATCCTAAAATGAAACATTTATATTTTAAAGGGATATATTTACAATATAATGTGATTATTATTTTAAAATTAATATTTTTAATTCGATGACAATCAATTTATGACAAATATTACAGTTTCTGTATAATTAAAAATTCAATTGGATATTTCTTATACCCAAAGAATGGAAATTTTGGTCGAAATTCATGTAGTTGGAAGGTACTAACCCAATACATAATTGAATTAGTGGAGGAATGATCTTTGGTTAATTTTTCATTTATATGAAATTGGATATTTAAGAGAATGTGGATGAGATATTCATACCATTAGTAAAGGTTGACATAAAATATTATGTGTGGGTCTAACATGAATAGATACAAGACACCTATTTCTAATGGCATAGTGAAATAATAAATATTGGTGATGTCGAGAGTGACTGGTAACAATTTCACATTAACGAATTGGGTAGCTTAGAATTTTTTATATAATTGAGGAAACAATTGTTGTAAAATGGAAATCATTCTTGTCATTCCTACACAATGTTAATTTTATGATCTATCAAGTTCTGAGTTGTTAGTATTTGAGTCTTGGGGAGTGGTGGTAGAATGTGGTTTTTATTCCACAGTGCCTAACTTGTTATAGAATTTAGGTGGATCATTGGAGACCTACCGGTTCGTTTCACTGTGGGATTCATCTTGAGTGGATATTGGATGATATTTCTATAGAAAAAAATAATTTGTTTTCTATATACTCTATTTGTAAAATAAGTGTTTTGGGTGACCATTAATCAACTTAATAAATCACCTGATTTCCTCCCCATAAAGGTGAATGGGATGGTACATCTTCTCAAGGAAATGTACATATAAGAGGTTATAATGATCTATTTATTTCCAAATGAAATTGTTTTTTATATGAAATAAATGATTAAATCTAGGATATAGAAATATTCTAATTCCTATATGAGCTCATATATGAAATAAATAATTACATATCATAAATATATTGATGGTTATATTGCGAAAGTTATTCAGAATATTGATGATATTCTCCCAGAATCCATGCTTTAATTTTCCTCTTCATTTAAAAAATCAATCACTCATCACATTATCATAAAAAACATAATTAACCAGATATTAATAGAATTTTTCATTTTGAATTTTTTATTTAAAACCATGTAAATCACCCTTATTTTGGTAGGATTGGTTCAATGGGTCCTTAGTTGGATTTCTCCTTCTCCAAGAGATGAAACAAATAATGTAAGTGATCTAAAATAGATTTTGTAACATCATAGAGTAATCCAAAATATTTTTTAGAGCATTTTCACTCCCTATTGGAGTTTGAAATTAGTCATGATTTGTTTTAAATAGATTTAATTCATTTATTACACCACTAGATGAATGATCATGGTTAGTTCAGACCAAGGATTTCTCACTCCATTGAGAGTGTAAAACTTCTCTATATGATGGTGTATTAGAGACGACATCAATTTCATTGTATGTATGATCTAAATATTTTCATTTATTCCATATTAAGAAGTATCAAATATTCCCTTACCATGTAAAGTAATTGGAATATATCGACTGTGTTATAAAAATCATAGAATATAAGCATACATATCAATTTATAGACAACCAAGATACTTTTCTACATTGAAAATTGTTTATTTTTGTATAGATACATTAATAATATAGATGGGAAAAATATGAGACATGGTAGAAATAAAAATTAAAAAGGAGACATTTTATTTATTTTTCTATGATTCCATAACTTTGATTTATTTATGTGGAATGAAATTATATTGCATGGATAATTTGGACACATATCTGGTCACAAATACTCTTTAGTTTGATCCTTGTTTTTCCTATTTTGATGCTTGAGAACTATTTTGTGTTTATAATTTGTTTATTTAGAAACATTATAAGGTTCACAGTTAGTATTCATAGTTAATAGTAACCATGTGGCTACTATGTGGCATGGAACAATGATCCTCCAATTGACGTTTTCACAAACATAGTAGAGTCAACCAAAAAATGTGACAAACCAAAGAAAAATGAGTTATTATAATGAAATTTATCCAATATTTCTACATGAAAAAATCATGGCTTTACAAAATTAAGAAGTTAATTTATGTATCATTAAATCTTATTATTCAATGGGATAGAGTTCTCAGTTCGTTGGCACATGATTTGATTAATCATGTGTCTAAAAAATGCCCCTAAATCCAAACCGATAAAAAAATTATTTACATCTTTTACCTTTATAATTATTATTTATAATAAAATCATAATCTCTATTAACCTAAAAAATTATGCATCTGTGATCTAGAGGTTTCTTCCTTTGCATCCTCAATGATTTCATTCGTTCGTGCTGTATATTTTCACCATATTTATATATTATATTAGATTCTATCTCCTGTTATTATATCTTCACATCATATATTTTTGACATACCTCTAGGTATACCAATTGGGATGTGGTTTAATGATCTGGACGGTGTTATATGGGATTTAATGATTGTTATTATCGATATAGGCTTCTGAGTAAATGATCTCTTTATTTATAATAATTTTAGTCCAAGGTAACTAGTTTCCCAACATTGGATTGGTATGTGTCCCAATACAATTGCTTTAGTCCTAGAATTATATATTTTTCATGTGTTATACAATTTTTTTGTTTACAAATTTTATTGATTAAATACACAATGGCATAAAAAGTGGATTTAAATGGGGAGTTTATTTAAAAACATATATATGTGAACTATGTGTTTTATGAAATATATTAATAATTCATCTAAATATATAATTTATTTCCAAATAATATAATTATTGATGATTCACTATGATAATGTTTTATAAATTCTGAGCATGGTTATCAAATGATTTTTGGTAAACATTTCACATGGGAAACATAGGTGAGTTAGTAAGTGAACATAATCAACAAAAGTGTGTTTAAAACAACTATATATTATTAAATGATATCTATAGACTATAGTGTGACTATATATTAGAATGATTCATATATGACTGATTTAGAGTTTCTTTATGTATTATAATAATTATTAAAACATGGTAAATCCTTGTTTGTTATTTTATTTACATGTCAATATTACTACTTGAATTCTTTCTCACAAGCTTGATTTTTGGATTTTCCATGGAAAATTCTATTTAAACCATTATATCATCAATCAAAGACTTTTAATATTCTTTTTTTATGATAATATTGAATATATATTGGAAAATTAGATGACATCTTAAAAAATTATTTCTCATTAGAAAATTAATTATAAACTATTTTTGTTTTAAATCTGGAACAAAAGGTTGCATTATATTATATGTTGTATAGATAAATAGTGGTATGAGACTCAGATTTGGCCCAATGCTCTAATATTCTATTAGTAATCTGTATGTGTGATTTTGAAGTTATTTGTTAATTATAAGGAGAAATATGGTTTTCCATCTTCTTTTTGTTGTTGTAAACATTGATGTGATATGTGTATGTGGGAATAAATGGTGGCCGGAAGAATAGAATTTATCATTTCATGTGTTATTTTTTTATGTTTTATCCTTTTTGTTAGACATTGTATGTGTAATGAATGATAACACTTCTTTCACATGTGTAACCTATTTGTTTATCTGTTTTTGGTTATCCCTGAGACTAGATAGATTTCATTGCTGAAATATACCTCATTGTGGACCATCTTAGGTTACTTGTCATATTCAATAGGTCTTGAGGATTTCAACATTGATTAATGATTAATAATATAATAGTAGTTTCTAGAATATTCAAATTTTGTATCACAATATATTTTCTGCATAAATGATTTTTAATAAATAATCTGGATAGATGAAATAATATTTTCATACAAAATATATAACATTTATTTGAAAATATAGATAACATATTCTAAGTCATAGTGTCCTAAAAATAATTTCATGAATATTTGAGATGTCTCTTAAAAGAGTTTTTTTATAATTATAGAAAATATTTATTATTTAAATCATTCGTTTCATCTATTTTTCTTAATTATTTTAAAATACACCTTATACGTTGAATTTGGTTTTCATTTAAAATAATTTCTATTTTTATGAACATAATATAAATATTTTCACATGAATCAATATTATATTTTATCTCTATATAATTTCATTTTTAATTTTAATAACAAAATTTTATTAAAACATTTATTTATTTTGTTTTATGAATATATAAAAAAATAATTGAAGAGACATATTTAAATTACATTTTGTAAATGTTATTAAATAATATAAATATAGTTTTTAAAATTATTTAAATTGATTCCCTTTATCATTATTAGATATAAATAGTAACTGTAAATTATATATATTACCTTGGTATGTGGATTCAAAGTTAATACTATAAGATGAGGCCTATAAATATTCATAGAAAATTAATTTATCGTATCTTATGAGTGGTTTTTTACGAATGAAATCATATATTTACAAATAATAAAAAATAATACTTTTCTAATAAATTTTTTAATATTTTATTAAAAGGTTCAATAAAAAATGTCACTTTCTTGATTTTATATTATGTTTCTTGCTATCATGGGGTCAAAAAGAAAATATATAATGAATATTGAAGTATATTATGGTCATAAATTTTTTATGATATTTAATTTTCTATATTTTTTGTGGTGATATAATTACATAAAACACTTCTTCAATTTTGATATAGTGCTTTCAAATTTAGTTTATAAATAATGGTAAATGTGTTTTCAAATAGTTAAATTGATATTTTCTGTGAGAATTATAAAATTCCACAAATTACATAAGTAATTTTAAAATATCAAATATGGAATAACTGATTATTTTAAAATTCTATTTCAATATTCATGTATTTGATGTCAAGGTAATTATATAGACGCAACAATGACATTAATTATTTTTATGATAAATAAAATTTTATTAAATGACATAAAAATAGATAGGAAATAATGATAGATTATTAATGGGATGTAAAATTGTTAAAATATTCCTTCATGGATCATTTTTAGCCTCTTTTTAACATAGAGGATATTTTACAACCCATTTAAATAATAAATTTTTTAAAACCAGGGATATAGTTAAAATAAGTTAATGATGTTGTTAAACCAAAATATAATGGTTAAAATGAAAAGTAAACATTTTTAAACATTATTTGGGGACATTATTTTAACCATATCAAAGATTACCTTATTAATTATGTCATTTTTGGGCCAGAAGGGATGATTTTGTTCTAAATTATATTTATTTATTTTATATAATTCCATATGTTCTACTTCCCTCACATATAAAAGAGAACAAAATCAAACAATTTATTAAAATTTATTGAGATATATATCTCCCTGAATCAATATAAAACATTTTTAGATTCATTTAATTAATTCTTGAGATTCATGTCATCACCATTTATCATCATAATATGGATTATTATATAATATATAGTTTTTCACACAATGAATATGTAATAATCATTTCCAAAAATTTTAAATGTATTTCATATATTTCATCTTCCCAGTCCACTATATCAATCATAACATAATGACTCATATATCATAAATATAATTATTTGTTATAATGATTTCAAAAAATCCATTTTTCCACCACTATTATGTCAAATAATATATAAAATAATGGATCGTCCATACATATGGACAACCTCGTCCACATAGTAATGTGATTTAATTTCAATAATTACATCTCATATATGGTTTTAATTATGTATTAAATAAATATATATAATATTAATGAAATAATAATAATTTTTTACTAATAAAAAAAATATTATTTGTATTTATATGAAACCATTAATCATGGATCTGATGTTTAATAACATACATTTGTATAAGATATGTGGAATAACATCCTGAACGGCTAATCAATTTAGTAGTCACGGTAAACAAGATCCATATATGAGTCTTAAATTAATATTTAATAACTAAAAATAAAAAATAAATACTTTTAAATAATATTTATTATTATAAAATAGCTTAATATATAATTGAAATTATCTTTCATATAATCATGGGAAAGGAATAAAAATTAAGGGTGAGCTAAAATGATCAGTTAGGGTTATGTATAGCAGAAGCTATCATGAATCAATAATTAATAATCAATTAGTATAGGTTAATAAATAAACACACATTCCATTTTAATAAATGTGATATATATTAATCAATAATAAAAGTAAAAAATATAATATAAATTTTATTTAATTAATAAATTGATAACAAAATACATTCATAGATTTTATTATAGTGAACATTTCATGGATGATTATAATTGAATATAATTGATGTAAAATCCTAACAGTTGAATACCATTTTTTATGTTACAACATTCCATTAACAAAAATATATTTAAAAATATTGTTTAAAATATAATTCACACAATCATATTTTGTTTGGATAACATTATCTGTATGGCTAAGACCATCACCAGACTGTTTAACACATACTAGTAACAAATGCATAATTCTTATAAAAATATTTTCCACTCATAATGAAACCACTGTATCAAGGGGTTATCTCTATCTTGGCCCACACATGTCCTAAATATCCAAATCATTTTTCATATATTGAATAATTGTTTTAATCTCTAAACTAAGTTCATTATCAAGTATATTTATTCAATAAAAAATACTGATTTATCATTAGTTCCCCATATAATCAAATATCCTTGCAACTAGTAACCATATGTAAAAATAAAATTTAATTTAGGAAATATTAATATCTAGGAAATATTTTCTTAATATTTAGAGTATATTTAATGTTTAACCATTCAAGAAATTTAAATAGCTCAAAAGGAACTGAATAACTACAATAATAATTCAATGTAGTGAAATTGAATATCAACCATGGTCAATGTAATCATAATACATCCAAATAATTAATATTTATTGTATAAATAAGATGTATTCTACTTTTATTATGATTTAGGATTGTTGTTGGAAATTAAAAAAAATGTTATCTAAAATGAGTCTTGAGGAAAATACCATTTTCATTTTAAGTAACATTATAATTATTATTTTCTATTAATATTAGTTAAAAAACATTTTCCATAAAAATATCATTAATTAAATGAATTGTATTATTCAATTAAATGATTATGGATAGTTATATACATGTTGTATACAAAAAAATGAACATTATTCCATTATTGTAAAAATGTTATGAAAAAGAAGATTCTGATCAATATAACAATATTCCTTTGAAAAAAATATTCAAAAAGAAAAAATGGGTGATTATTTATTTTAATATATTATTTTTAAAATGATATGAAACACATTGTTAAAAATTGTTTTGTAAAGATTTTTTTTATGAAAACATATTTCTGAATGAAGAGTGAAATAATGACATATATTATTAAAATATTTTCAATATATTTAAGTAGAAATTGAGTCCAAAAATAGTACTATAATTTGATGAAGATCATGAATAAATATATTAAGTGTGAATTAATGGATATATTACATAATTTTTATATAATTTATTTTAATGGTAATTCTATAATAAACAACCTCTATTAGAATGCATTGTGATTGAATCCATTAAAAATATAATAACATTGATATTTTCATCAATTAATTAATTGACTATTTTTTTCAAATGTATATCCATATAAAAAAGATGATATACATTACAATATAGTCAATAATCATTATAAAAAATAATATAATATGAAATTCAATGGGGAAGTAATATAATCTTATAAAAATAAATTGAGTTATGAAATAATTTACCACATGGTATCATTTGATATAAGTCCCCTAAGATGAAATAATTTAAATGGAATATCATAATACCATTAATAATTAATTAATAATAATATAACATTTCATTGGGATTTATATTTCACCATATAACAATAAATAGGTTCATGACATTACAATATGTCCTAGTGAACATAAATTAATATGAAATACAATATATTGTTCACCCAATTTATTGACTTTTAATTATAATCATGTATACATATTTAATACATTTTAATATATCATTAATGAAAAATACTAATAATTATAATGTCATATATGATTATTTTATAACTTTCATGAACTAGCCTATTTCCCTGGTAACCCGATAATCAATTCGGCCCTAACATAGCCCGAATGGCGTTCCAGATCCCCAAGGGTTGGAGATAAGCTCCTAACGTCACACAAAATTCATGTGGGAATGATTTTCCACCTATAATGCCGAAAAAAAGAAACTAGACAGTATGCATATCTAAAAGTAATATCCACTGAGAGTAATGTACAAGAATAAAAAGAGACATAAAAATCCGATGTACAACAACCCAAGTAATAAAAATGGGAAAACATCCCTAGTGTCTCTAAGGAAACAACTCACCAAGACCAAAGATCAATAGTTGGACCCACATCCGGTGGATCCCTTCCCTTTGCCCGAACATGGAAGAAGAAAGTCTACAAACACCTAATGGAAAAAGTAGTGTGTCATCCTAAGCCCAGTAGGATACCACCAAGGATTCTATAACATATACCAAACATATATTATCCAATTAAAATCATTCAATTTTAAAATAAATAGGTTTGGCAATTCAAATTCATATTTAAACAAAACATGCTATAAATTTTCAAATGATGGATGTAAATATTTTATGTATCAATTTTACAAATGATGGAATATTTATTAAACAATGTCTTAAGAAAAAAACTTTTAAAAAATTGTTTTTATATATTCAGTAGGCATGTAAAGTAGTTCCAAATCATTTGACTACATTTATATCTCAAATAAAAATAAACAACTGTGCAACATGGTCATCTTCCAACAGGTACGATAGTATTAACAAGTTATATGATTCCACGCTCAATATGTAGGCTCAAAAAAATTGTGTATACACATGACCCTATGACACTGGCCAATGGAGTCTCATCACCAACACATTGAGGATGTGACCTGCTGCATGTATGTTTTAGAATGTTGTCGTAGTATAGATTGTATCTCAATAACTCACTAACAACCTAAGGCTAGCATGCGCAATTACATGATGTGAGAAATAATTTAAGAATTCATAATATTATGATCAAATCCATTATTCCATTTCAAATGATCCAATTTTATTCCAATTAAAATTTAATTATGTGTTATTTAAAAACCTACATTTTTTAGAAGATAAAACCAATGGGTTTATATCGAATCATTTTAAGCCATTTTTACCTCTTTGAAATCCATTCAAAACAAATTCCGTCATTAAAAATCTTATTTACACAATTAAATTCTAAAATTTATTTGAAATCATTTCCATCAAATCCACAATTTAAATTAAACAATTTAAATCTCACAATTTCCATAAACATGCCTACTTAAAAGGAATTAGGGTTTTCCAAATTTCAATGCCAAAACCATGTCAAATATAAATATTCATTGGAATTGAGTTTTTTTAATATAATTGAAGTAAAATTTGGGAATTTCAATATTAATTGACCATTGAAATAATTCGATAAAATAAAATGATAATAATTTTTGACATGTCGAGACGGAACCACCTACCATGATTTATAGACATGAGTTACCCCAATGAAAAACCCCCCAAAATGTGCGGCATGCCATCGTTAATCATGTTCTGGATCTAAATCCATAAAACAAAAAATTGATCAATGACATCAAGATCATGTTAAAATAGATCTAGATCCACAATCCAATATCTAGATATCAACTCATATGTATAAATCCATTGAAAACGGTAGAAATCTCCCATGAAAATATCAAGGAATGATAGAGGAAAGAACAAGAGAAGTAACAAGTTGAAATCCACTTACAAGGAGGAGAGAAGATCCTCAATCTGAGATATCAATATAGAAGGAAGAAGTTAGGATCCCCTGGTAATCTCTCTGGAGGCTTTGGAAACATCTAGAATGTTTCAATTCCAAGTCAAGGTCAGAAATATGGAGGGTCGGGGCTACTGGTGGTTTTAAGAAGTATTTTTTATTTAAAAAACTGTGTGCATGGTTACCTAAACAGAGGTTCTTGGTCAGGAAAACAGTGTGCCAACGATGGAGAACCCACTGTCTAGGTTTTCAAGGTTGGCATAGTTTAGTCGAACGATCAATCAAATTGTGCCCAAACTGTGAAAACCTCTCTGTCCAGTTCTACATGGTTTTCACAGTTTGGTTCCATGGTTTGTCATACCATGCATAAACCGTTCCAACTAATTTTCCTTTATTTTTCCTTAAATGTTTACCCAAATGCACCCAATGTCACTACTCCAAAATAGTGGTACATAGAAACATCAAAAGTACCTAAAAACGTAACATGATGTTATCACCTCTCCACCATAGGATTTTTTGTCCCATGATTTCGAATGTGGAAACATCCATGTCAAAAATATGTTTCCACTACTATCTCATTAGGGCCTCCCTTTCCATATTCTCATGATAATGAGATCAATGATTCCATAGTATATATACCAGAGGTATCATTCTTCCACAAAGAACATTTTTCTCAGAATGAATATCCCAAACTGGATGTTCAACCATAGCTAAATCTTGTTCAATATCAAGAATAGTCCAGATCAAAACATGAGATGGATCAGAGAGATACTTTCACAGTTGTTATTCAAAGAACACGTTATGAATCGACATCATCTGTAGTGGTATAGCTAGATAGTAAGGAACTTTCCATACATTACAAACAACCTTGAAATGTCCCACAAAATGAGGACTTCTCTTCCCTTGCCTCCCATGCTGTCAATGACCTAATCGGGGTGAATCATTCTAGAAGACTCGGTCACCAACTGAGAACTCTAAAGATCTACGATGAAAATCATCACAATACTTATACCGACGCTACGATGTCAATATTTTCTGATTAATCAGCTGGATCTTTGTTGTCATCTCATTGACCAAACATTCTCCAACAAAAGAACATTCACAAATCATCATTCAACAGAAATGATATTAACAAGGACAACCATAGGATTCCTTAAAAGGATGCATTATGATCGCATAATGATAACTATTGTTATAAGAAAACTCATCTAGGCCCAAATGATCATCACAAAACTCACCAAAGTCGAGAAAATTTGCACGAATCATATCCTCAAGGATCTGAATAGCTCTCTCAATCTGGACATGTAACTGTGGATGGTAGGCCATACTGAAATGGACCTGAGATCCCAGTGCCTCTTGAAGGCCTTTCCAAAAGAGAGTAGTTATACAAGGATCCATAGCATACACTATAGCACATTAAACTCCAAGAATACAATCAATTTCATTCAAATTGATATTTTCCAAATTTGTAACTTTAGTTTTATCTCGAATAAGTATAATGTGAGCCGATTTGTTTTTCCTATTAATCACAACCCATATTACATTTTTCTTCCTCTGGGCTTGGGGTAACCCAACCAAAAATTTCCGAGAGATTACTTCCTACTTCCATGTAGGGACTGTTAGTTGTTGAAGAAAACTCAATGGTCTCTGGTGCTCGACTTTCACCTAATAGCATATATTGAAATGAGATTCAAACTCATCTATTTCTTTTCTCATACCTGGGCACCAGAACTATCTTCCCATGTCATAGAACATCTTTTTCATTCTTGGGTTCACATCCCACTGAGTGTTATGAAATCCCACATCACATCCTTAATTTCTGATAACGACATAGTGTAACAGTTTCGATAACTTAGAACACCTTCTTTAGAGAATAACCACTGAGTGTTAGTGTCCCACCAATTAATAGAGTTCATAATTCTATCTAATTAACCATCTAGTTGTTGTTCCTGAATAATTAACTCGAGATGAAAAGATGTCATTTGGACTCTAGATAATGAAACTTCATTCCCCTTCCAATGAACTCCAATATGAAACTGAGCAAAAAAATCCATCAAACCCCACTCTTCTGGATATAATTTCACAGCATGTGATAAATATTTTATACTTATCACATCTGCAACTACATTCCCATTCACCAGGGTATATGCAATGTCAAAGTAGAAGGATTTTATGATCTACGCCCAACGCTTTTGGAGGAGAATCAAATCTTTTTGATAGAATATATAACTCAATCTCTTGTGAACTAAATACACATTAAACCTTTCTCCATAATGTTAATTTCTTCAACACATATTTTCATGCATTACAGTTTCATATTCAATGTCATTGGTAGGATTGTTCTTCTCATGAGGCTTTAGCTGATGAGAACAATAGGCAACAACATTATTACCATTCATAAGGACACATCCCAAACCCAAACCCGGTGCATCACAGAGTACCATGTAACCTATCCCAGCCTTAGGAAGATTTAACACTGGAAAGTAGTCAAAAAATGCATTAGATCATCAAAAGAACACTGACATTTATCATTCCAGAATAACACCCATCCCTTTTGAGTCTGTGCATTCATTGGAAAAGTGAACATTGAGAATTAATTAAAAAATCGAAGATAATATCCTTCTATTCCCAAGAAGCTCTGAATCTTGAAAACATTTCATAGTTTTTCCCAAGTCATAATAGCCTTCACCATCTCAAGATTAATTGATATTCCATGTTATGACATGACATGACCCAAGAATTTCACTCCCTGAATCCATAAATCGCACTTTGAAAGCTTAGCATAAAGTTGAATATTCTTTTGAAGCCATAGAAATGTTCAAAGACGATGCACATGATCCTCAAAGACATGGAGTAGACAATAATTTCATCCAAAAATAGTACAAAAAAATTCTATAGACACTCATGTAATAAATTTTTCATCAAAGCCTTGAAAACTGCAGGATCATTTGTTAGGCCAAAGTGAATAACCCGGTAAACATAATGGCCATCCCTACTCCGAAAAGGTGTTTATGAATGTCAGATTTTTTTATCCTCTACTAATGGTAACCAGATTGAAGATCGATTTTTAAAAACAACTTATCCCCTTTCAATTGATCAATAAAATCATCAATTCCTGGTAATGGATATTTTTTCTTGATTATAACTTGATTGAGAATTCTTTAGTCAACACATAAGCGATGAGAAACATCAGCCTTCTTGGTGACGAGAATGGTTCATCCCATGTTAACACAATCGGCCATATAAATCCATTATTATGAATATCATCTTACTAAGACATCAGTTCGTTTAGTTATGTTGGAGCCATTCAATAACAAGGAATAATAACCAGTTGAGTACCATGCATTAAATCAATAGAAAAATCAACCTTCATTACAGGCAGAAAACCAGAGAATTAAGAAGTAAACACATCAGGAAACTCTGTGATGACTGATGGAATATCAACACACATTGAATATCTATCTACATCAAAAGCAAACACTTATATAACATACCTCATCTCTGGATAAGAGTGTTCAGCAATACATGACCTTGGGTCCCATTCTCCTTGAAAAACAAGAGGCACCCCACTGGATGTATTAAGGTAGACCCATCAAAGATTACAATCGACCAACCCTTCATTGTAAATGAGCCAATATATTATAAATATGACGTCAAATGTTTTCATGTTGAGAACAAAACAATTCAAAGCATGATCAATATTATATAGCGAGAAGAAACAAGAATGACAAAATAGACCCATCTCTTTCATTGTACCAATGGGTGTAGTAAGGTCCATCACACAAGATAAAATCACCATAGGTAGATTAAGAAGATTAAAAATATGGGTTGAAATAAATGACATTGATGCACCAGTATCACAAAAGAGCAGTCACTAAGGATGGATCTATAGTAATGGTACCTCTCGCAGTTGCAAGACATGTATCAGCTACCTCTGGAGACTCTTCTACAGCTTGAAGAAGATTCCATCATGATGCATGTGGCAGGAACCCTTTTGTGCGTGATGCTTTTGATTTCCCTATAGTTTTTGGAGGAGATGATGATCATGTTCCACTATTGCAGAGTTGAGATGTGATGGAAAAATCTTTGTATGTTCCCTAAATGTCTAGAGATGCTACAGTTCTTTGGTGCCTCAGTGCAAACCCTCTTAGATTTTCATGGCCTTGTCGACTAATATCAGGTCAATTAATCACCACCTAGTTCTATCGGAGGTCAGAAATAACTCCCTTGTTGATAACTACCATGAGAAACATCACGCATATGTTTACTGTTAAAGGATCCAACACTGCCACTAAGAGGGAAAGGGACTTCCTTAAACCCCGAAATTCATGCTTGGTCCATCTCAACCAACATCAACTTATCCAGCACATCAGCATAAGTGAGTAGCATCAGTAAGAAAACTGGAGAATTTATATCTGATCGATGTCCCAACTCAATTTTTAGAGCCTTTATCTTATCATTAGATAAAATATCAAGAGGAAACCGTACCAACACAAAAAATCGATTTGAGTACTCAGTCACAGTTTTGATGGTCTGGTCAGGATTGAATAAATCTACAGCCTTGGTCAAACAACATTGATTCTGTAAAGGATTGTTCAGTAAAAATTACACTAATGTATTTCCACTCCAAACACTCTTGTTTCCCAACCATCACCATTATGTCCCACCATCTCCTAATTTTTCCCTCCAGCACGAAGGTGACACACGTCATCTTGATCTCTGCAATTGTCTTGTAGAACCCAAACAGAAGTTCAATCATACTCAACCATTCCATAGCATATTGAGGGTTAGTAGTGCCTTTGAAAACTATTGGATTATGGTGTAGGAACTCTTGAGAATGATTTCGGAATATATCACTACGAGTATCAATATCTAGAGCCTGAACATAAACTAGAGGTTGTACCTATCCTAGAGCATAGATAGTGCGAACAATCACCTCAACCAGACTCAGATCCACAAAAGGACTCGCTTGCTAAGATTTAGCAGCATCCACTTTTTGGATCTGATTCTGTCGTCTTCTCAGAGGCATGATGCTACAAAACAAAAAACACATTAGATTAACAATCAAACAGAGTTACAAGAAAAACTATTCTTAATACAAGGGATAAAATGATTTTTATTCCACTCAATCCCAACCAAAATAGGAAAACATACTAAAACTAATACAAAAGTCATATTTCTCTAACCATCCCTGGTGAAGTAAGGTTCATTGTAGTTAGATCTAGACATGAACTCAATCACAACTACCTCTTATGTCCCTAAAATAATACTCAAATGCATACTTTCATCAAGGAAATATTCGTAAACCTACCCTTTTATACCATTTTTCCATGGACTAACCTGGGTACCCTGGTAACTCCATAATAGTGTCATCCCTGACATAGCCCAAAGGTCATTCCCCAGCCCCATGGATCAGCAACTAGAACCTATCATCACACAGCATGCAAGTGAGAATGATTTTTTCACCAACAATGTAGAAGAAAACAATCAAGACAATATGCATATCAAAATGGAATCTCTATTAGGAGTAATTTACCATAATATAAAGAGTCATAAAAAGCGTGGAGTACTACAACCTAAGTACTAAAAATGGGAAAACATCCCCAAGGACCCCAATGATAGAACTCACCAAGACCAAAGATCTATAACTAGACCCACCTCTAAAAGATCCCTCTCTTTATCTCGAACCAGGAAGATGAAATCTACAAACACTCGAAGGAAAAAGCAGGGTGTGAGCCAATGTATAGTAGGAATACCACCAAAGGTTCCTTAATAGATTCCAATAAAATATTAATCAAAGAAAAGATTTCAATTTTCAAACAAACACGTTTGGAAATTCAAAATCATATTTAAACAAAACATTCAATACATTTTCAAATGATGGAAATAAATATTTTATTTAATGATTTTACAAATGATGGAAAATTTATAAAATAATGGCTTATGTAAAAATATATATAATACAATTTATATAATTTCACTAGGAATGTAAATCAGTTCAAAATCATGAGAATACATTTATAAATAAAATAAAAATAAATAAATGAGCAACATGGTCATCTGCCAAAAGATAGGATTATATTAACATGTAATAGGATTCTACACATTCTATGTGAACTCAGAAAAATGTGTATACAAACATCCCTATGACACTTGCTAATGGAGACTCATCACCAACCCTTCGGGGATGTGACCCACAACAAGTACATTTTAGAGTGTTGTCGTATCATAGAATGTATCCAAATAACTCACTAACTACCTAAGGCATGCATGATCTCTTAGTTGTTTGGAAAAATATTTAATGAATGATTATAAATACGATCAATAGCAATCATACATTTCAAATATTCCAATTTATTTCCAGTTAATACCAAAACAAGTTTTATTAAAAAAACATACCTTTTTCACAAGATAGTACCAATGAGTTTCTATCAAATCATTTTTACCCATTTTCAACAGTTTGAAATCCATTCAAAACCAATTCTATTATTATACAATTTATTTCCATAATTAAAATAAAAAATATAAATGAAATCATTTCTATCATATCCACAATTTAAATTAAATAATTAAAATAGACCAATTTCCATAAACACTCCTATTTCAATTTAAATAGGGTTATTGAAATTTCTTTTCCAAATACATGTAAAATATCTAAATTCACTGAAATCTAGTTTTTATCAATTTAATTGAAATCAAATTTGAGAAAATGAATTTTAATCAACCATTGAAATAAATAAAGCCAATAAAATAATAATAAATTATCCAATATGTGACGGAACCACATGCATCAATTTATTGAGGGGAGTTAGCCCAATTAGAATCACAAAAAACTGAGCGGCATAACATCATTGATCATGTACTGGATCTAAATCCTTAAAACCAAACAAAATTTCAACAACATCATTATATTGTAAAACTAGATCTAGATCCATAATCCTATATCTAGACCTCAACACATAGGTTAGAGTCAATGGAAAATTGTGGAAATCTCTCATGAAAATATCAACATGAGATAGAGGAATGAATGTGAGAAGTAACATGTTGAAATACACATACTAGGAGTAGAGAAGATCCTCAATCCGAGCATTCAATCTCAAAAGAAGATGGTCAGATACCCTTGGGATCTCTCCATGAGTCTTTGGAAACACATATAATATTTCAATCCCAAGACTAGGTTGGAAATATGGATTTCATGGGGGTTAGTGTGGTTTTAAGAATGATTTTCTTAATTAAATAATTGTGTGCATGGTTACCTGGACAGAGGCGCTCGGTCAGGAAAACCATGAGCCAACCGTTTGGAACCCACTGTCCAGGTTTGCAAGGATGGAATAGTTAGGTCGCACGGTCAGTCAAACTGTGTGAAAACTGTGCAGAACTCTCTGTCCAGTCCTACATGGTTAGGATGGTCAGGTCCCACGGTTTTTCAAACTGTGCACAAACCGTGCACAACTCAATGTCTTTATGATTTCCTTTAAAGTTAACTAAAACACACCCCAAGCCACTACTCCAAAATAATGGTACTTATAAACATCACAAGTACATTATAACGTAACATGATGTTACAATAACACCATTGGAAATGTGAGAAATAAACTGGAATAATGTTACTACAAATTTCTACAAGGAGCACTATTCTTTTCGGGGGCCTACCTGATTCGAACTCCATAGTTAAGCAAGATTTTCATGGAGTAGTATTCGGGATGGGTTACCTTTTGGGAATTTTCTTAGGGTGTGTGTGAGTGAGGATAAAAAAAATTGAAAGAACATGTGTTCTATTATTGGGGAATTCATTTGTCTGATAGGATTCCTTAATGAGTAATTTCTTATAGTGTGCTTGGAAGGAAACAATGGTATTATAGGAGACCCACGGGGTCAGATGACAAGGTTCATAGCCCGGGGAGGCTGTTCACGACAAATGGTATCAGAGACAATAACCAGACAGAGGTGCATCTTCCAAGCCTCAGTTTGTGGCATGGGTTGCACAACAAGGTATTTCTGCTTTAATGGTGTGGTTAATGTAACACCCATGGAAACGAGATATTTAAAAGGCTAAATGTTACTACCCATGTCAACATGGTGCACCATTATTTTCTGAAGACTACTTTATTTGAACCCCATAGTAAAGAATTTTGGCCTGGAGAAGTAATCATGGGGGATGACCATCTGGGATGTCTCCCAAGGTGTGTGTGAGTGAGGACAAAACACATTGAAAGAACATGTGTTGGCCCATGGGGACAGTCCTTAGTCTGAAAAGCGACCCTAGTGAGTAATAGTCTATGGTGTTATGGGAAGGCAACCAAGGTATTATACGAGACCCATGGGGTCAGATGACATGGTTCATGGACTTGGGAGGCAGGCCATGAAAATAACATCTAATCAATCATTTGTAATTAATATTTCATTACGTTAATTATTTTCATTATTAATTTCCTTGTTTTTTAATATGATTGACTTTTTACTTTTATGATTCTATTACATCGATAATGGTTTTATCATATTAAATTGTATATACATATTTAAATATAATATATATCTCAGATATATACATTTTTTATGTATTATAGGAAATTTGGTGATAAGAAATGTAATACACTATTTGTAGATACAATTTACAATTTATACGCATGAACACTGCTTCATTTTTGTAATCATTTTGGTCATAAGAGAAGTATATTATATATATATATATTATCATTTAATTATCAATGTTATGTAAAATTTATCAGATATAATCTGTAAATGATTACATTATATATTATGTGAAACAAGTTAATGAATCACCTAGCTTCATTAGACTATTGTCCACATTAAATACAATTTGAGTTATCGTATGATCAGAAAATGGAATTCTTGTAGATATGTGTTATATAATATTTCAAAAATAATAGATATGTTGTAAATAAAATTTATCTCATATATAAACTATTTTTTTCACTATTATTAACCTTGAATGGTAGTAATGGAAGAACAAAAAACAACGTATTGTAAAGCGTTAATCTGTTATACACATGAAATATGATTGTGTATCCCATTTCTTGAATGTGTATGTATTTGTAATAAGTCACCTTAACATAAAATAATAAATGTATGTTACTTATTTCATAGTCACTATACAATCATGATATTAAAATAATAGAAGTTGTGGAGAACAAAATAAAACACAAGTGTTGTTGAAGACCATAACCTCTTCATTTGGTAATTAATTTCTGTTTTCACAAAAGGACATCTATTAATTAATTTTTCTGCAGAGTGAGGATTGTTTGATAATTTTGGGTGTGTTTTTCATTTATTTGTATGTTTTGTTTTATTATAATGGCTATAGAGGTGTGAATAAGTGTATAGGTGTGTATCATTTTATAGTGGAGGATGCGATGAATTCTTATATATAACAAAAGCTTACTTATATTGGGATGTCACCCTAAAATAATTTTCCTCAAATAATGATATATCCTAAATAATAGGGTTTATGTTTTTAATATGGACAGGAAACTGTGTTTCCACTAGTTTCTAGGTAATTTGTCCCCTTAATATTATTTAAAATATTGAATACATTTATCAAAATTTAAATCATATTAAAATAAAATTTGTTATAAAACTAATCCTGTAAACGTACCACGAAAATTTATTTTTAATGTGACAATGTTCAAAAATATTAAATGGATTTATATAAAAATTCTATATGGAAATAATTTAAATGAAATATATTATATTAATAGGATTATATTTTAACTACTTAACTTTAAAAAAATAAAATAATAATTTATTTTATTTATTAATTACATAAAATGTTAGATTCCAATTAAAATTTATAATTTTCTACTAATCAACAAAAAAAGAAACTTCTAATAAAATTAACACTATGATAATTTTGAATTTTTAATATTTAAAAATAAGTTTATTTTTTCATAGAACATTTATAAACATATGAAATTTTATATTTAAAATAGGTGTTCCTTTAAAATGTTGAAAAATAACATTTATACAAAAAGTATTTTTATTTATAAAATAAGGTTTGATTTTTTATTATTCATACAAAATATACTTGATGAATGTCAAAAACTGTTTTGTATACATAATTTATATATTTATTGAGGGGAGTTAGCACAACGAGAAACCCAAAAAACCAAGCGGCATAACATCATTGATCATTTACGGGATCTAAATCCTTAAAACTAAACAAAATATCAACAACATCATGATATTGTAAAACTAGATCTAGATCTCAAGACATATGTTAGAGTCCATGGAAAAATGTGGAAATCTTCCATGAAAAGATCAAGGTGAGATAGAGGAAAGAACATGAGAAGTAACATATTGAAATCCACATTCTAGGAGTAGAGAAGATCCTCAATCCGAGCCTTCAACCTTGAAAGAAGATGTTTAGATCCCCTTGTGATATCTCTGTGGGTCCTTCGAAACAACTAGAATATTTCAATCCCAAGACTAGGTTGGAAATATGGATGTCATGGGGGTTAGTGTGGTTTTAAGAATGATTTTCTTAATTAAATAATTGTGTGCATGGTTACCTGGAGAGAGGCGCCCGGTCAAGAAAACCATGAGCCAACTATGTAGAACCAACAGTCCAAGTTTGCAAGGTTGAAACAGTTTGGTCTCACGGTCAGTCAAACTGTGTGAAAACTATGCAGACCTCTCTTTCTAGTTCTGCATGGTTGAGATGGTCAGGATGCACAGTTTTTCATACTGTGGGAAAACCTTGCACAACTCAATGTCCTTCAGATTTCCTTTAATGTTCACCGAAACACACCCCAAGCCACTACTCCTAAATAGTGGTACTTAAAAACATCAAAAGTAAATGATAACGTAACATGATGTTACAATAAAACCACTGTAAATGTGGGAAATAAAAAGAAAAAATGTTACTATAAATGTCAACAAGGTGCACTGATCTTTACGGGGGGCCAACATAATTAGAACATCACAGCTAAGGAAGATTGTCATGGAGTAGTAATCAGGATGGGTTACCTTCGGGGAATTTTCTCAGGGTGTGTGTGAGTGAGGAAAAAACACCTTGAAAGAACATGTGTTGTCTTATTGGGGCATTCATTAGTCTGATAGGAGTCCCTAATGAGTAATTTCCTATAGTGTGATTGGAAGGAAACCATGGTATTACAGGAGACCCACGGGGCCAGATGATAAGGTTCATAGCCCGGGGAGGCGGTTCACGACAAATGGAATCAGAGCCAATAACCAGATGGAGTTGCATAGGCCCAGCCTAGGTTTGAGTCATTGGGTACACAACAAGGTATTTGTGCTTTAATGGGGTGGTTAATGTAACACCCATGGAAAAGAGATATTTAAAAAGGCTAAATGTTACAACCCATGTAAATAAGGTGCACCTTTTTTTCTCAAGCCTACTTGATTTGAACTCCACAGTTATGAATTTTGGCCTGGAGTAGTAATCAAGAGGGATGACCTTCTGGGATGTCTCCCAGGGTGTGTGTGAGTGAGGAAAAAACACACTGAAAGAACATGTGTTGGCCCATGGGGATAGTCCTTAGTCTGATAAGCGATTCTAGTGAGTAAAAGTATATGTTGTGATGGGAAGACAACCAAGGTATTATAGGAGACCCATGGGGTCAGATGACATGGTTCATGGACCGGGGAGGCAGGTCATGATAGTAACATCTAATCAACCATTTGTAATTAATATTTCATTATTTTCATTATTTTCATTATTAATTTCCTTGTTTTTTAATAGGATTGACTTGTATCGTTTATTATTCTATTACATCGATCATGGTTTTATCATATTAAATTGTATATACATATTTAAATATAATATATATCTCATATATATACATTTTTTATGTAATATAGGAAATTTAGTGATAAGAAATGTAATACACTATTTGTAGAGACAGTAGACAATATATATGCATGAACACTCCTTCATTTTGGTAATCATTTTGATCATAAAGGAAGTATATATTATATATATATATATTATCATTTAATTATCAATGTGATGTAAAATTTATCAGATATAATCAGTAAATGTTTTCATTATATATTATGTTAAACAAGTGAATGAATCACCTAGCTTCATTAGACTATTGTCCACATTAAATACAATTGGAGTTATCATATGATCACAAAATGGAATTCTTGTAGATATGTGTTATATGATATTTCAAAAATAATAGATATGTTGTAAATAAAATATATATCTTATATAAACTAAATTTTTCCACTATTCCCAACCTTGAATGGTAGTAATAGAAGAACAAAAAACAATGGATTGTGAGGCATTAATCTGTTGTAAACATGAAATATGATTGTGTATCTCATGTCCTGAATGTGTAAGTATTTGTAATTAGTCACCTTAACATAAAATAATAAATGTACATTACTTATTCCAAGGTGACTATAAAATCATGATATTAAAATAATAGAAGTTGTGGAGAAAAAAATAAAACACAAGTGCCATTGAAGACCATAACCTCTTCTTTCGGTAATTAATTTCTGTTTTCAATAAAATACATCTATTAATTAATTTTTCAGCAAAGTGAGGATTGTATGATAATTTTGTGTGTGTTTTTTTATTTGTACTTTTTGTTTTATTATAATGGCTACAGATGAGTGAATAAGTGTATAGGTGCGTATCATTTTATAGTGGAGGAGGAAAATAATTCTTGTATATAACAAAATCTTACTTGTATTGGGATGTCACACTAAAATTATTTTCCTCAAATAATGATATATTCTAAATAATAGGGTTTATGGTTCTGATATGGATAGAAAATTGTGATTCAACTAGTTTCTAGGTAATTAATCCACTTAAGATTTATGTTTTACCAGTAATTAAAATCATTTTTTACTTAATCTGATTGATGAATTTTAATTTCATTCACTAATAATTTTGATTAATTTTTTTTACAAAATTTAATTTTTAAATTATAATTATTTCAAATATTGAATACGTTTATCAAAATTTAAATCATAGTACAATACGATTTGTTATAAAACTAATCCTGCAAAAATAACATGAAATTTTTTTTAATGTGATAATGATCAAAAATATTAAATGGATTTATAAAAAAATATATATATAGAAATAATTTAAATAAAATATATTATATTTATAGGATTATATTTTAGCTACTAAACTTTAAAAAAATTATATTGTATATTAATTACATAAAATGTTATTTTCCAATTAAAATTTATTATTTTCTATGAATCATCAAAAAATAAAACTTCTAAAAATATTAACATTATGATAATTTTGAATTTTGAATATTTAATAATAATTTTATTTTTTCTTAAAACAATTATAAACATATGAAAATTTTTATTTAAAATAGTTGTTCCTTTAAAATGTTGAAAAATAACATTTATACAAAAATTGTTTTTATATATAAAATAAGGTTTGATTTTTTATTATTCTTACAAAATATATTGGATGAATGTCAAAAAAAATTATACATAATTTATATATTTAATTTAGATAATTCACTAATATTAGTTAATATAATTTTTTAGGATAATCTTCCTCAGGGTGCATAAAAGAAGAACATTATAATAAATTTCTTTTATATTCTATTGGTTTTTATTTTCTTTTCTAAAAAATTGGTAACCCAATAATTCCATTATTTATTTTTTTCAATGTTTAATTAATAATATTAATAACTTATAATTAAATGGATATGATATATATACTTATATTAAATAATAATATTTGTATAATATATTGGTCTTTAGTAGAACTCTGTCTACTGTGTATTGGAAGTTATTGAAGAAAAGTGCTCTTGTGTACAATGAAAGTTATCTCAATATTTTATTATTGAAATATTTATAATAGATTTATTTAATTTTAATATTAAATATGTAATAATTTTTTAAAAGAAAATAATTTTTTGATTTTTTTGTTTCATTTCATACACACATTGGATTAAAATGATAATTTTTTAGTTTTATTGATTGTTATAGTATTCCAAATTTAAATAAATTTTTTCCTCCCAATTTTATGTCAATCATTGTAAAAAATTATTTTATATTGATAATTAGTTTATTGAAATACCACTTCAAGCTAAGTGTTTATAACAACCTTTATTTTTCATAAATTTATATTACATCATTTTAATATTAAACAAATTAATAGTGTTTCAAACAAGGATCCACAAGGTTTATTATTTTGGTAAAATTAATACCGTACAACAATGTTAAATTATATGACAAAAAATTTAATTACTAATTCCATATTTTCGTAGTGACCCTTATGTTCTCCATAGTATAATTAATCACCAGATGATATAATTCAACAAAAGGGGTGAGATAAATTCCCACTCAGATGATAGATAAGAATAAGAATCATTTAAAAATGAGTGGGAATAAAAAACATCATCAAAACAAAAACGTGGTATAATTAATATAATAAAAAGAGGAATCATTAGATAAATGAATGAAATGTTTAAATTCATAAAAATGAGACATAATGTCATAGTGGTCAAATAATACACATAGTTGTGAACAAATATGGAAACATGTCCATGAATAAACATTATCATTTTGAACAAATTTATCACATTTATCTTGAATAGTTTACATTATCTCCTATTTTAAATCACATTAACAGATGCATTCGAGCGCTATATAATTTTGGGTGCACCCGTCCTATCATAACTTTTACTAAACCATGCATGCCACATATAACAAAAAAAATTTATTCATAAATTTAAAATAGAATGAAAATCATTTTTATGATATTTAGCTTATGAAAAAAAATGATTCCAAAAATAAGAATAAATACAATAAATGGTATAATAATCATCAGTCAAGAGTGAGGATAAATCAGTATCAAGAGATGTAAAAGTTGTGTTTTTAGAAAGAAAATATATTTTGGAAAAATCATTTCATTTATCATAAAGTCGTATTAGAGGAATATATTCACCAACTAATAAAGAGGAGGTTTTTGAAATTATATTAAAAGAATATTGAATGAAATATCAAAATAGAAATTGGGAATGAATTAGAGATAACCCAAAAAATTGGAATTTTCTTTTTGAATCGCATTACATTATGTCTAAATGGTTTCATAAAATTAATATCATAGATAATAAAATTAAATTCATAAGTTTATAAATATATATCCAACTATACATGAATTATATTTATTATGTTCATTTATGGCCATTGTAGTGAGTTATATTTTTCAATTTCATTATTCTATGGTGTTTGTTTTTATAGTTTTTAGGTTCATTTCACTTGTATATATCTATGGAAGATATTGAATAAATTATACATAATTACGATTATATATTATTAATGAATATAAACATATTTTAATGATGTTTTATATAATTTATTTTCAAGATTTTAGGTTGATTCATTTGATAAATTTATAATGATTCTTATATAGATAAAATTTTCAGTTTTTAATAATTACAAACTATATTTGTTTTATTATTATGTATATATGTTATTTGCAAGAAATAAAAAATGTTATAGCATATATTTTAAAACCAATTTCATCCATTATAATGGATTCAAAAATAGAATTGAAATGTGGTAATTGAAAATTTAATCTTTTCATCCTCAATAGTGATAAATTAACACCACAAGGATGATGATTAAATATTTAAAAAAATGCAAGGCATAGTGGTTTGATGACCTATTATTACAATGAAATAATAAAATTAAATTATATATAAAATAATATAGTAATAAGTATACATTTTTATGTTCATGTGATGAGAGAATAATAAAATAATAGAAGTTAAAATTAATTTAATAGAAAATGAAAAAAAGAATTTTAACTCTTGAATTTTTCTACATGAGAATCTAATTAGGAAAGATGGGTTTTTCCTTTTATTGACACAAAAGTCTTCAGGCTATGGCGGCGAGACATGGTATGTGTATTTGTTATAATTCATAGAATCATAAATCTTTTTTAGTTATGAGGAGAAGTGGTAGTGATGGGTTGTATTTATATAGGGTGGGAGGGCAATGATTTGATTACTTTATTCACTGGTTTATTTTTTCACCCTATAATATGAAATGTTTTGGATGCAATGAATAAATAAAATAAATAAAATAATATGGTTTGAGATTATGGTTCTTAAATCATCCATAACTCATGTTATATTAAATTTAACCTCTAATGTTATATATTGTAATTTTGGTATTTCACTATTCACAAAAATTCAACTATTTATAAAAACCCCAAAAATATTCCCAATGAATATTTAGACATGTATTTTTAAATAATGAACTCAAATATATCAAAATAATTTTCTTAATATAATAAATTAAACATTTATTTAAAATAAATACTTATTCAAAAAATACATATTTACACATAATAACAGAATTTATGACACTTTACAATTTTTATTAATGTATCATAAAATTTTATAAATATATTATGTGAAAAATAATTAAATTAAAATTATATTAATTTAAAATATGTTTTCTTTAAAATTTATTATATTAATAAGAAAATAGTAAATAAAAATATGTGTTTTTAAAAATTTTGAATAATTAATAAATTATATTAAAAAAATTTATTTAATTAAACAAGGATATAATTGTATCACACTATTTATTATAATAATCCAAAATATTATTTATACCCTCATATTGAGGATACAATTCATTTGGATAGATACCTATTCCTTATGGTAATGTTAAAATTTCAAGGGTCATGTTACCATTTTATCAAAATAGGTTACTTAATTTAGTTTAATTTCATTTATTTCATTATTCCATTTTGAATATAACATTTTTTTTGGATTGTAATATTATCATGTTGTTTCATAATATGTAACATTTTTATATGAAGATAAATTCTATTGATAGTTGTTTGGATTATTACATTTAACCACCCTTTATAAATTTTACACTCAATATATTATTTCACATAAATAGGTGAATAAATTTATCTTTTTTTGCATTCTATGGTTCCCTAGTTACATATTAATAGTTAATGCTACTACAGAACACAATTACAAGGTGTGTGGTGTTGTTACATATAACATTATATCTCTAGTATAAAATCATTACTGACGGGTCCTCATAAGAGATACCATCTACCAAGGGTACAACCTATGAGTACAGTATATATGATGGATCTGGTATGTACATAGTCATGAGAGATACATGGAAAAAATCATAAATAAGACCCAAACAAGGTATAAGATAACATTCATAGGCCCCTTCTATTATGCAATCAAGGTTCTCAAAGGAGATAGTGTACCTTTGGCATAGGTTCCAATTCATTACCAACCACATGAGTCTCTTCCACAATTATATTTTAATGAAGATATGATCTTTTACTTTGAATACCATGTACCTTATATGGGTGCTATTAAATATATATTTTTCACTAACAGAATATTTTATTTTTTATTGGATTTATTGAACCTTTTCTATCATCTAATTCGAACGATTAGGTCCATATAGCTTTCTTTTACCTATATCATCCAAAGAAGTTGAAGTATTACACCCATTTCCACATAGAGATCTATATGGATTCCTCATAATATTTTAGTGGAAATGGTTTGGTATGATAACTCATCTATATAGTTATTCTAATACCAACCAGCTTTAAATTCCATTATGGAATCTCTTATCATTTCTTTGAGTTTATGAATATTCCTTTGATATTAAACATCAATTTGGGGTTTATTGTACATGTTTAAATTCAATTAATAACTATAATAATTTTTATGAATTATCTAGAATTATGAAGTGGATCGTGTATCATGTATCAAGATGGTCCAAAGTGGGACCCCATGTAGCCTTACCTCTTTCTTCACATATATATTTTGTATTTTATCATGAAATATGTCTTCCTAAATAGTCAGAATGTGGGAAATCAAAGTAATTCAATGAACCACAACCCATATCACATTATTTTCTTTGGTTTTCTTTGGGATACTAGTAACTATGTACATATACAAATTCTTAGACTTCCAAATGGGCCTTAGAATTGGGTCCATCAACCATTTACTCTTATGTAATTCTTCATTAACATTCTCGAATACCACACACCAAGAGATATATTTTATTATATCCTTATACATGTTATATCACCTAAATTTATCACAAAGATCATGGTATATCATTATATTTCCACGATTGATGGAGAAAGTTGATATCTGGGAATTATCTAATTGATCCTTCATTATATCATTTGATGAAGTCAAAAAAGATGATCCAAATTGAATCACACTATCAAAACTATTCTGGAAATCACACAAATTACCTTAATTATCTACATTTAACTAGTTTTTATGCTCTTGATCATCCATTCAGGCCTCCTTAATCTAATCATGAATTGATGGTTGGACAATAATTTAGGAAACATATGAGGTATTCCTTATCTTTATCATTACCAAATACATCTGTTTGATGTAATTTTAGATATAATCATTATCAATCCCTATCATGGATAGTGTATAAGGTTATTTTATACTAAGATCATCAAATTATTTTTTTCCTTGACAAGATTATAATGAATTGGTCAACCAGTTTTCATTGATTTACATTGTCCATCACCATTTAGAAATATTGATTTACATATATGGGAATATATAATTAAGGCTAATGATATCGGTATATATATATATATCACAGTTGTTGTCTTAGAGATAGTTCTGGATAATTTTTATATCAATGATCGTAGTTGTTAACATCATATCTTGTGTCGAGTTGTTATAATCATGGATATTCATGTTTTGATGTATCACTATATAGAATTAATATTTCTTCCACTAGATGTTAATGTGAGTACAAGAGTGTAGTTTAGCCTCATATTTTTCTCCATGAATCAATAATTTCATTTCTACATCTAATCATACATTACCCATTTCTTTTGTATAATAATTAGTGGTGTATAAAATCAAGATACATTTCCCAAAAAACATTTATAGTGCCATGGAAAACTAATAATAAATATTAGTTCCATGAAACTAATGGATGTTGGAAATTCCTCAACAACATTTGTTTTTTAAGGGACTATTGAACTTCATTCACTCTTGATCATTTATGAAAAATTGTGACATTATTATTCCAAAAGTCATAATTAATGAACATGGAGTACACTTTCCCACTTTTCAAAGTCTAAAACATAATCCCAATATGTCCTATAAGTTCCACCATTCTAGTTATGAATATAAATATATAATCGATAAACATGACGATAAAATATTCTAGATATTTTTTAAATAATCTATTCATCAAATGCTTTAATATTTAAGAGGGAATTAGAATGCCTCATAGAAATCTCTAAAATATAATAGTAACCATAACATCTATGAATGTATGTTTTCTGAATATCTTCCTTCATCACATTTTATTTATTATATCTTGATCAACAATCCACAATTGAGAGGTATTGAGTACCAATTAGAAAATGGACCATGTCATCAATCCATGCATGATGACTCTTTTTCTTTATAGTGTTCTTTTTGAATTCCTAACAATCGATACATTACAGCATTTATTATTCCATATTCTCAATAAAATGAATTGAAACAACCCAAGGTGAGAATCAATGCCGTATTAAATAGTTTTCCAAGTGATCTTTGTAACATCCCGACCTGGCTCACCTTTAAGACAGTGCTTGGCCCAGGGTGTCACATAACCTCAAGCTCATCTTCTTGAACGGCCAAGGATGCCAAATAGCAGTGAGGGCCCTTTTTGTATTCATTGGGAAGACTATTCCCTCATAGGTAATAGATAATATCAAAATGAATGTTAACAACAACGAATAAAAAATTGTGGAATCATATTAATTAATAAAATACATCATTATAAATTTAAGTTATCAAACTAACAAATAATAATGTACTGAAGCTCCCAAATGATGGCATGCCTTGATTTATGTCTAAACTAGATGTATGTAAAAAAGAACTCAAGCACACAGTCATGTAAAATAAAAAGGCACAAAGCAGAAACTGCATCATGAGAAAGGCATAGTCCTCTGCCACATTATCCATCCTATATAGTACATAACAATGAAGCATCGATGATAGCACGCTTCCCCATGTCAATACATCAGAGAATGTAAACTACATGGGTGTCAACGAAACCCAATTAGTGTGAGAGATAAAATTCTAGTATGTCAGAACACACAGTGTCTAATCCGTTAAATTTTGTGAAAAAATAAAAATGAAATGTTCCATTATATAAGAATTTGAATTAAATTTATTTAACATCAATGAAATAAAAAAGTCAGCACGTGTCCCAAACTACACTCTTGCCTAGTCACCTGCTTCTACCTAAGCTTGTTGTTTGAAATGGTAACTCTCAGTAGAATACATGAACACAGATATATATATATATATATAACCTATAAAGAATGTTAAAACAAGAAAGAAATATACCCCATGATTTTACATTAACTTGGGGTCTATGTGTAGTGTTCGCCAGGTACACTTCCACATATCAGAGCAATGTATCAAATCTCAATAGACTCGAATAGCAATAATATAAACATTATGTGCACCATTATATATGGTTGATGAAAAGAGTTAGAGTTTGAGCCCATCAAGAAGGTGTCCCTATGAAACATCCTTCAATTTATCCAATACCACTGAGCCCATCAATGGAAATCATTCTAAATACCAATTACCGCCTGAGGCATTAATTTAAATGGTGACCATCCCGGTCTTGCAAAAAAATTTCTTGTGTTATCTAAGGCTGGTTTAGCCACATTGCCAATGGATCCGTCCAAATGGGCTCTTTTGGAACCTATATCACGCAAAAATTTAAGAATGCATGAAGATGTCTTGGTACGACAATGATAATGACACATCCCCATAGCATATAGAGGTCGCATTTTAGGAAAAGAGGATCTATGAATGGAAATTACAATGGTACCCACGTCCTTTCCTTTCCCTAAATTTAATTAATGTTTTCACAGAAGCAGATATGACATTATCTGTATATAAAATATCATCATGAATATTATCCAGATACATCCATGCATCAGAAAGCATAAATTTATCATTTAAAACATGGAAACATAATAAAGAAATATATTATATCAACATTAACAAATAGTGCACATATAAATAATAATAAAGTTCTGCAAACAAGTACCAATGATCCAACAATTTATATTCTTGATCATGAAACTGTTTAATTAATTTAATATCAATTAGCAGGTCTGCGATATACCTACAGATAATTAATGTATAAACCCGGATAATAGAAAAATACACCATCCATTTCGGCACGACCAAAGAGGTGTCCAACCATGTTGCATCAATTCAAAAAAACTATTCATTTATTTTTTTAATTAATATAATGGGGTTTCAAAATTCATTCAATTTATTAATTTATAATCCCAACTAATAGAAAAATACATCGATGATGTCGGCACAGTGAAAGGGGTGTAATACCTTATTGAAACAAATCAAACAATTTAATTTAAGATGATTAAGACTGCCACAACAATGCAAAACAATTTAAATAATTAAATCGGGTAAGATTTCAAAATGTCCGTAGGCACTTACTAATGACACAATTGTGTGTTTTTATAAACCAATTCAAAACAGAGGGTAAGCTGGTAGGTACCCTACCCTATCATCATATATGACTCTATGATCTGTAGTAGGCCTTGATATGACCAAAAACGAATGAGAACAAGGGATTTATGATTAAAACCAAAATTTGGAATGAATCTTCAGTGACTATCTACGTGCAGATTACTTTAAGAAAAAAATGATTCTAAATTTGTTACACTATACTTTCTCTATGATTTAATTTTAACCTAATAGTGAACGAATCAGACATCTGATGGAGGAGCAACAACCTTCCGAATGGCCTGCTAGTTGGTGCGCCACCTAGGGTAGTGGAGGGGTACGAAGTGAGTGAAGGGGGATGGATAGAGGAAAGGAGAAAAATGAATGAAAATAATGAAAAATAATAGAATAAAAAATAAGAGAAAAATAATTGATAATAAAATAGGGGAAAAATATAAAATTAAAATAATAAAAAATAATGGAAGGGGAATAAAAGATAATAATAATTAGAAATGGAAATTCCCAAATTTAATTATTTTTATTTTATTCTCATATCGCCCTTTCAATTTTTTTCAATATTTCTTTTAATCCATTAATGATTTATTTTAAATATTAATTAAATATATTATTACTCATTTCTAATCATTAATTAATTATTTAAACCTGAACATTGCACTAAGGCGCAACATTGAAATATTCATTAAATGGCTGTAATTAATTAAATAAATTAGAACGATTCTTGGGACCCACAATGAGGTGCGTAGGTGCATGCTCCAGATTCTTAATTACATAGTCTAAAATAAATTTAAAATGATTTGTACATAATTTAGGCTGAGATGCTACATCCTCCCTTCTTAAGAAAACTTGCCCTCCGACCGGTGGGAATAACATTCCTAGTTGTATATTAATGATATTGTCGATGATATGGATTAGATTCGCCCCAAAGAATGCATTAGTGTCATGTTCATTGTCGTCAGGGACAAAATAATGAGACGGTTCTTGATGATATTGTCGGATCTTAGATACATGGAAAACTTCATGCAATGCACGATACCTATGAGTTAGTAGTAACTAATAGGCTATCATCCAAACTCTCTACACTATCTCAAACGGCCTGATGTATCTTGATGATAGCTTCCCCTGCCTCTTGATCTTCTGTGACCTATCCTTGGAGAATCATGTAGAATGTCTAGATATTCCATCTTGAATTCTATAGGTCTATGGCGATGATCGGTATAAGTCATTTTATTAGATTGAGTTGTAGACATATGCTTCTGAATCATGTAAACATTTTTATAAGACTACTGAATGATATTAGGACCCAAGAGATCTTCCTCACCTACATCGAGCATGTATAAAGGTGGACAGCATCATATTTCATAGAGAGCCTCATACAGAGCCATGTGGATTGTTGAATGGATGTTGTTAATATAGGTAAACTCAAAAAGAGGCAATGTTTTCTCCAAGGAACCACTAAAATCTTGGATACTGGCCTGTAACATATTCGCTAACATTCGTAGAGTTCTCTCGAACTGCCTATCGGTCCTACGGTGACAAGCATCACTCAAAAGTACCTGTGATTCCATTGGCTTTTGCGACCCCTTCTTGAATCATGAAGTAATGTTGGAATCTCTTTTTGAGAAAATAGAACAATGTACTGCATGAATTCATACAATATATAGAATATACAGCCTCCTCATCTCATCAATTATTAAGGACTCTCAAATAGGATAGAATAGTGAATCCTTGGGAATCCTTTCAGCATCCACCCATACTACATCACTTACACGAAGAGATATTAGAATACCTATAATGAAATCTATTGTAATGTCATTCCATTTCCAATATAGAATGGATAATGGATTTTGGAGTCCAACATGTCACTGGTTCTCTGCCTTTACCTGGTGGAAGGCGGAGCACCGAGTGATGAAACCTGCTATCTGTTTTTTCATACTAGGAAACCAATACAGTCAACACTTCTCTCTATACATCTTTGTCATTCTAGGTTGAACTGCCCAAACAGAGGTGTTTTATTTATTCATCATCTATTCCTGTATGCCTAAAGATACACATACATGGCCACATTTAAGAAAAGATTCACTGCCATTAACAACCCAACAAGGAGGTGGGTTCCCTCTTGTAATAGATTCCCTCAAAATTATCAAATCAATATCTGTTAACTATTTCAGGAAGACTCACTCTGGAAAGAGGACCACACAATGAGGGATGATATAACCAGTTTCCCACTCTAATCCTCAACCTCTAGATGCTTATTCGTAAATAATCCAATCAATTTCTACTCACTGCTGGCTACCTGCACAACCTAATTTTGTGACATATAGATTAAATTATCCACCACACCACTACCCTTATCAGTGGTATAAGAAATCTCAATGACAAACGATTGAACGAATTCAACCCACCTTCATTTCATTAATTTCGTGTTTCAATGTGTGGAGATATATGTCATGCTTTTATTATCAGTGTAAACAGTGAATATCTCACAAAAAAAGTAGTGTCTCAAACAGCATAGATCATGAACCAACACTTCAATATCAAGTTCATGTGTAGAAAATTTTCTCTCATGAGGACTCAGCTGGCAGTATACCAAAGCCATGACTCGATCACACTACATAAAAACTACACCCATTCCAATTCACAAAGCATTAAATGAAACAATACATCTCTTACCAGTTTCATGAATAATAAAGATTAGGTTTGAGGTTAATCTGTTTTTAATTATTGAATCGTCCTTTCATAGCCTTCTGACTTGAAGAACTATACACAGATCATCATCGGGGTCGTAACAGGTTCATCTAAGTGGGTGAAATATTGGATGTATCACTTGTAATAACCAGAAAGCCCTAAAAAATTGTGGTTTTTAATGAAACTCCTTTGATTTTCCCATGAAACCACTACGCTCACTTTTTCATTGTCAACTGATACCCCAGCATCAGATATAATATGACCCAATAAGTTTTATAAATCAATCCAGAAGTATAATTTATTATTGATAGCGTATAACTTCTGGTCTCTCAGGGTAATCATCATGATCTCAAGATGGGTTTCAAGGTCCTGGGTGGAATGCGAATACACTAATATTAATTCTGAGTAGACTACCACAGAGGAATCAAGATACAAATTAAAAACTAGTTCATCAGAGTCAGGAACACTAATGGCACATTCATGTGGCTGAATGGGATAACCAGATACTCGTACATGCCATAACATTTTTGGAAAGTCGTACGTAGTATGTCAGAAAATAGAACATGAACCTAGTGACATCCCGACATCAGTTCAATCATGGAGAAAACAGTTCCTACATGGATATGGGAAAAGAAATCAGTTTTTGATGGAAATGGATATCGATTATTTACTGTGATTAGGTTGGTTCGATGATTATCCATGCATAACCATAGCATACCGTCTACCTTCTTGGAAAAAAATATAGGTTAACCCTAGGGCGATGTTTTCGGTCTGATGAATATCTTAGCCTCAAGGTATCCAAAATACTTTTTTCATTCAAGTAATTCTGTTGGTTTTATCTTATAGGGAGGAGTAAACACTGGTTTCACACCTAGAATGAGCTCGATAGTGAACTCCACATACCTCATTGGATGTAATACAGAGATATTGGTAGGGAAGATGTACCTAAAAAGGTCCATCTCTGGAGATAATTCAACTAGGTGTGTTCACTAATCTATCATGAAGAGACATTCAAACTGATCTGCTACTCTTCCCAATCCTACATATTTAGGCTTAGCTCGGTTTGTCTAAGTGTATGATTCTCCCTTGTGAAGATATGTGTCACCCTCAAGGGATGTGAAAAACTTCAGACTGTGATAGAAATCCTCATTAAAATGATTAGGATCAATCTAATACATTCCATGAATTAATATTAATCTAGACATATCATAGATATAGAATTTCCAATCAAAATGGTACCCACCTATTGTGAGAGGGACTCTTGGAACTGACATATTCCCTCTTCCCTGAACCCAAGAGGTTTGTTGAAAGACATGACGCCGCAATGATACTAAATTGTAAAAACAAGACTCTCAATAAAAATATTAGATATAAATGAGTGTGATGCACCAGTATCAAAAAGTGAAAATAATAATTTAGAGAATACTCGGATAGTATAACTAACTATAGATGGAAATGAACTATACTACATTGGGGCTGATTAAACTACATACATGAGACATGAGCCACAGCCCTGATATGCTACCTTGTTGGCCTGATCCGGACCACTCTGCTAACGCAGATAATCTGAATCTTTATTTACTCAATGATGACCTCCACCATTACATCGACCTGATCTACTGGTGCAAAATGAAACATCATCAAGTTGTGGAGTCATATGTCCCATTCCTGAAAAAGGTGCAGGTGGAGATCCTCTACCACTGGAATCTAAAGAGAAGGATCGGCAGAAATGATGAATGTGACCCATCCTACCACAATTTCAGCACTTCTTCGGATACCTCATGCACTACCTCTTCTTGTGACCATCCCTACCACGCCAATAAAATTTGATTTAGATATCTTGATATTTTATTTGGAAAGTATTTCCCCCATATTAACTGTCAAAATGGAATTTCATGCTTCCAGAAGAGCCATAACCCTATCTGAAAAATAAACTGCCCTGGGTCACAGGTTTAGCTTCCAATGAATTTCACTCTGTTATTAGTGCTTGCATAAAAATATCTATAAAAGTGGACAAACAGAAGACGTTCACCTATGAGCGTATAGTATAATCAAATATGTCTTCAAAAATCCTCAATGTAGTATGCATGTCTCTATTCAGAAATGCTAAAAAATGATGAAGTTTAATGTAATGACTAGAATACTCCAACAAAGGAATAGAACCATGAGGATGTTGTAGGAACTTCTGTTCATGATCAACTATCAGAGTCTGTAGGAAAAAGTAATTTTATAAGGTTAATTGGAAATCAGCTCATACCATGCCACGTGTCTACTTAGCTTGAGAAACAATGACCCACCATCGTAAGGCGGAGTCAAAAATTAGGTAGAGTGCAACAGTGACACTTCGATATGGATGCATCTCAAGTTGTTCAGAGATATTCCTTATAGCTTCTATCCATTACTTTGCATCATGAGGTCCGCCACTCCCTTAAACGTTGGGAGAGTGCTGCTGCAGAAATTCCCACGTAAGGTCTACCAAAGATGGTGCTGGTTTGGGGATATTTAGAATTGACTGCATAAATTTGACGAGACAATCCCTCCTGTGAGTGTCAGGGTCCCTCATTTGATCGACATGATTTAGTTAAATAGAAGTCTCTACTAGAGGATCCACTAGTGGTTGAGGACCCACCATCTCTAGAATGCGCTCATTTACACTCTTTAAGGCATTGAACCATGGTGGCAAGGAAGAATTTGTCTACAACATCCCAACACAAACCATTAGACAGGGAGTAAAGAAGGTGACAGAAACAAGTAAGGTGAAGAAGATTTTAGGTACACAACATTTTTCTATGCACTAAACAAGAGACAAAATTCTTCAAAGGATATGATTCAAAATGCAATAGAAAACTAAAAAGGATTAGTAAGAATGTATACAATAAATTAATAGCTTATGTCAGGCTAAAATCTAAGAGACTATCTGAAAATTATCGTTAAAAAAAATTATTTCAAAATATTAAAACTATGCACTACAACACACACATTCAACAGAAAAATGCATACTGAATGTAGATATATCATGGAAATATGCATGGCATTTAAATCCTATAGTCCCTATTATGATGTATGGAATGTTATGCCCTCATATCATCAGGCTGCAATGGAAAGACCATAATTTCAATAACACCAGTACTATAAAAACACAATAAAAGTGAGTCACCCAAGGTGAAATCATATCAATAGTTACATTCATAATCAGTAACTGCAATCCCATCCCAGAAATTTTATCTTTCCCTATACATGGTTTAGCTACATCAAAGAATATATAACATCCCATATCACTATATCCTATTCTATTGTCTAGCTCAAAGAGTAATACAAAAAGAAAAACATGACTCTGATACAACTTTTTAACATCCCGACCCTTCTCACCTCTAGAACGGTGGCTAGACCAGTCGGTCACATAACCTCAAGCGCATCTCCACCAATGCCAGAGGCTACCGACTTTTAGCGATGGCCCTTTTTGTGTTTGAGGGGGATAATATGCCCTTAAATGTAATAGATAATATGACAGTGGAAGTAATCAACAATAAATAACAAATATAAAAATCATATAAATAAATAAACTACAATATATGAAATGTAAGAAATATAACTACAAAATTAATAATGTGTTGATGCTCACAAATGGCGTTATTCCATGCTGTATGTCTAAACTATATGTAGAGAAATTAGAACTCAAACACCCAGTCATCTAAAAGAAAGTAGAACAAAGCAACAAATTCATCATGAGCATGGTTCGGTTTTCTTCCACAGTCTGCATCCTAATATGTAACAAACAATCTAGCATCGTAGGTAGCATGCTTATCCTTGTCAATGTCTAAGAGCATGTAATCTACTTGGCTGTCAACAACGCCAAAGAAGGGTGTCAGATTAAATCCCAGTAGGCTGGTACCCCCGGTGTCAAAACCATTCAATTTCATGGAAAAAATAATATTTCTTGGTTCCATTGCATAACCATTTGAAATAGATAAATTTACGAGTAATGAAATAATTAAGTGGTTTTATGATCCAAATAGCACCCATGCCTAGTCAGCTGCATCACCTATAGATAGTAGTCTATAAGGGTACCAGTCAGTAGAATACACGAACATGTATATATATATATAACCCATAATGAAAGGTAAAACAAGGAAAAATATATACCCCATGCATGTACATTAAAATGGGGTCTATGTCCAGTGTCATTTAGGTGCACCTCCAAATATCAATGGAATATCTAAAATCAAAAGAGACTCAAATATCTATAACATTAATGTTATATGCATCATTATTTACGGTTTATGTTGAGAGTTAGAGTTTGATCTCATCTTGACAGTTTCTCAATTGACCATCCTTCAATTTAGACAATACTATATAACATGTCCAATGAAATGTTTCAAAATAACCATTATCTCCTAAGCCATGGCTTTAACCTTACTATGTCTTGATCTCGCAAAATGGGGTTGGGTGTCATCTGAGGTTGGCTTAGCCACATAGACAAATGATAAGTCCTGATAGGACCTTTTTTAATTGGTATCACTCCAAAGTATTAAAGATCATAAGAATGTATTAGTCTGAAAAAGCCAAAGACACCGCACCCCGACACAAAATGGTAACCCACCAGGAATATAGGATCTATGCATGGAACTTAATACGGGACCCACCTCCTTTCTTTTCCCTGGATGTAATTAATTTATTTACATTAGTAGATATTACATAACCAGAATATAAACTCACACCTTTAAATCTAACCATATACCCCTATGCATCATAAGGAATAAATTAAACATTTACAACATGGAATCATAATATAGAAATATACTTTATCAAAATCAGTAGATAGTGCACATTAATATAAATAAATAGAAACTCAAACACGTACCAATGGTCAAATAATTTATGTTCATGTTCAATGAACTGTTTATTTAATTTAAAATCAATTAAGCGGGCTTTTCTATACCTGTAGTTAAATAAATTATAAACTAGACTAACTAAAAAATAAACTGACCATGTCAGCATGCCCAAAGGGGTTTCCTAACTTGTTGCAACAATTCCAAAATTTATTCATTTAATTTAATAAAAATATAAAGGGGTTGTGAAATCCTTATAGTTGATTAATTTATAATCCTGGATAAAGAAGAAATAAACTGACCATGTCAACACACCCAAAGTGGTGTATGACCTTATTTAAACAAATTATACAATTTAATTTATGATGTTTAGAGATTCAACTTTTAGTCAAAATAATTAATATATATAAATTGGTTAAGATTTCACAAAGCTGGTAGGCACTGACTAACGACACAATGTTGTGTTTTTGTAAACCCCAAAAAAAGAGAGAGAGCAAGTAGGACCCCTCTCTTGTAGTCACAGATGATTCTATGATCCACGATAGTTTTCTATTATACCTAAAACATATGAAAATGAAAGATTTTTTAAAACTACCAAAATAGGGAAAGAATAATCCACGATGAACTAGGTGTAGATTACTTAAAAAATGCACGATTCTAATTGTGAAATATTAGCCTTTCCCTATGGTTTATTGCGCACCTAACGAAGTAGTAATCAGACATCTGATAGAGGAGAAACATCCTTCTGAAGGGCCTACTAGTTGGTACGGCACCTTGGGGAGTGGAGGGGTGTGACCTGAGTGAAGGAAATGGGGAAGAGGATATGAGAAAAAGGAATGAACGGAATTAAAAACGAAAAGAATTAAAAATAAGAGAAAAATAATAAATAAGGAAAAAAGGAAATAAAAATATATAATAAGATAAACAAATGATGGAAGGGAAATAAATGATAAAAATAATTAAAAAAAAGTCCATAATTTAATTATTTTTTTCATTCCTGTAGACCACTTTCTTTTTTATTTAAATTTTTTTTCATCCTTTATTACTTTCTTTTATAAATATTTTAAATATCTTATTATAATTATTCAATCAGTAAATAATTATTTAAACCTGATCATCTCACTATGGTGCAACAGTGAATTTTTTATTAAATGGATGTAGTTAATTAAATTAATTATAATGCTATGTGAGACCCACAATGAGGTCTACAGGCACCCACCCAGGTCTCTTAATTACTTATACAGTAATAAATTGAAAAAGTTCCATACATGATTTAGTCTGGGATGTTACACTCTTGTTGATGCTCCTTTAACTATTCCAGTTCTATTGACGCCATCCATTAAGGGAATTCTGATATATGAGAAACATTGGGAATGAGATTAATTGAGAACTCTAAATCAAGATATGGGTGAATCCCATGCAACTCATGGGAAAATATATAATTTCATTCTATTAAAACAAGCATACATAACAGGTTGATGCATGAAAATGACTCAAAAATTCGAGCAAGGTATGATACTTTATATGGAATCAACACCCATCCCATTGAATGATTTTTGAAAGATTTATCATGATATTATTTGAAGTTTAGAGGATATATGGATGATTTAGGATTTGAAAGTTAATTAAATTTCCCAATATTTCAGTTCGTTTCAATATAATGGGATACAATATATCAGTAGTATATCTTTAATTTACACCATGGGAATAATCACGACATTCCATTTAATAATGTTCTCACATATGCCTATAAGAGAATAGACCAATACTTGGCTTGAAGTTATTATAACACTAGGTATTTTATAGAAATTTATACTTCAATGTATTAGTTCTTTAATTCATTAGTTCTAGAAAAATAATAGGATATAAAAGAATGCATAGAACCCGAATAAAATATTATTTTTTTCTATTCTTGAGTGAATTGGAATTGATCCTTATATGGGTTTTCCCCACTTTTGTAGTAGTGATGGAATAAGATTTTACATTATTATTTTTCATAGGGGAAAATGACAATAAATTTCTTTAAGGACTCATGAAATAGTACACTAGCTCACGTAGTTTACTTAATAAATATAGTTAAAAGAATGATGCATGGGTGGTTCTCTCATAAACTACATCATATTGGACAAATTAATTTTATGATACCAGACAACTCTGAGTGTGGAGTGGTGAATCATAATGTAATTTTTTTTTAAACAATAGATATGGTTCCAACATTAAAATTAAATCATTAAACATTTCAGTTTGAATAAATCTGTAATAATTAATTTAAAAAATATACAATAAAACAATTATACATGGTCTACCACTTAGAGATATTCCAAGAACTATATACGGAAAGTGTGTCAATCATTCAAAAAACCACAATGGTTTAATAGTTTTGGAATACAAGAATTTAAAGATATTCACACTTTTCTAATCATAATACCTTTTCAAACATTCAGTGATAGGTAACTACATCCCTTTGATCAATTTTTTTGACTCTACCTAACTCACTGCAACTAGAGAAGTCGTACACTGTTTATCTAATCGAATGGCCATTAAATATGTTTCCAAAGAAGTCATTTACTCTATGAAGAATGAGACTCTTCTTTAATATATGATAAAAATTGATTCTCTTGGTGGACTAATCAAACAAAGTGGATGTTCAAATCTTAGTATAATTTCACAATAACAAATTCATGCAACACATTCCATAACACAAATGATTTGCATTGGTCACAATTGATGGCATTAAAAATTCCTTATTTTTCACCCACCACATATCATTATTATATTAAGAGATGTTTCACATAGTATTCTTAAAAAAATGGAACAATTTTTTCAAATTCTTTTATCTCTTCTTATTTGTGGTGCACATAATTTTCACCCAGTAGTGGATCATTGTATTTATTGAAATGTTATTTTCCTTGAGTGGGATGGTCCCCAATTTATAGTCTTCCATGAACATAAGAGAATGATGATAATGTGTCTTTACTGGTTCACATATGTTACACATAAAACAAACTTAAACGCTTCTAACATCACATTATAAACATTTGTCTCTTCTACAAATCCTTTTCTTTCATGTGCATTATAATATTTCATTTAATTTTATAACTTTACATATTTTTAAGTAATGATCCCAAAAGATTCATTGTACATAATTCTATAAACCACAAAAAAATATTGTTCACAACAACCATTAAAAAAATATTTTTCTCCATTTTCTAATATTTGGAACCATAAATTTTGGCAAAAACAGGGAAACGATGCCACATACAAAATTGGTGGGGGCTTTAACCATAATAACTCCTTATAATAATAATTAATAATCATTCATGTATTGATTGAAAACATGAAAAACATACTCCATTTAGAGTATTGAATATCCTCTATTAAATCATTCTTCATTTCTATCAATCATTCATGAATTTGTGGTATTTCTCTCCCTCACATAATGCATTCCCCCATCCCATTGGAAAAATTCCCATGATTTCCTTCTAAAATTTATGATATGTGAGTGATTGATATTTCTTTAACATATTTCATTAGAACATCCATCATGAAAATATTTATTCTATTTCTCATATGCATAGCCAAAATTCCATTATCCAAACTCAATCCCCACTTCGAGAAAACATTGATCAACTCTTTATAACTCCAAAAGAACCATGTTTTTTTATCCTTTAAAAGGTATGATTTTAAATAACTAAAAAATCTATATATTTTTCTATCAATATTGATAATAAAAATAATTGCATGCATGGAAGAAATTCAGAATGTACCCTCTTATGTCATGACCAATTAATCATCTTATTGTTTCTTTTTTATGAATTATCGATCCATCATTGTTTTATGTGTTTGAAATAAATACTGATTAAGAAATATTTTTCCAATGTATACCCACTCTATCAATTTATTTTCACCCATAATATTGGTTTTCCAAAATAATGCCTATAATTGATCCTCCTCTCTATATAAATGATATAAAATTAGATTCACTAATTCTATTGTAGAACAATAATCAAAAAAAAAATCTTCTCTATTGATTTGATCGTCTATTCCATGGAATGTGGATCAAACGATTCACTAAACATCGGTATCCATCAAATCAAAAAGGACATGATAACCAGTTGACCCATATTAGGGGAAAGAAGCCATTATTTATTATCATGGTTATTGTTTCTAGTATGATATAATTGTGTATGAATTCCGACAAAATTTTCACCTCATCCTCCCAAAGGAATTAGGGATGTCATTCAGGTAATAACATCGTTGTCCCTTACATTTTTTATTGGCTAGGATTCTATTGGTTCCCACCATTTCCTAAAATAAACATTGTGTGAAAAAATGTAATTAAGCATGTCTTGAATTAAATGTTTATTCCCTTTTAAAATTCACTCTAAGGGATTATCTTGTGGGATTCATATATTTCTCATTTTATTCAAAAATATATCTTTTTTGGTGTTTACATATAATTAATCTCATGCTATGTGTTTTCAATAATGTTCACAAATCATAGTGTCCAAAATAACTAAACCATTCTCGTATACCAACTATAGGAATCCTACTTATTCTAAAATGATTATTACACAGTTTTATGGATAAAATGATTAATAGCATTACAAAACATGATCCAAGGGTTTTGTGAGTTGTGAATATTATTACTACAAAGAAAATTTACATATTAAAACATAAACATTATTAAATTCATAATTCAATAGTTTCTTTTAAGACATCATATACTAATCTGTATAATAAATCACCTAAGGATATATATCAATGAAGATGGTGAGCTAAAAATCATATAAGAGGTTAAATAAGAACAAGAATAAATTAAACATGGTTGAGCATAACAATCGTCTTTAAAACATAATAATTGTATAAATATAATTATCATTATATTAAGAATCAAATAAAGGCATAAAATGTTGAAATACTTAAAAATGAAACATCATGTAATAGAGGCCAAATACTCACATAGTTATGAACTAATTTGACACCATGTTCATTTATAGTATATGTTTGAAATCATAAAATCATAATTTTGAAATGAAATATGTCATCATTTTCATGCATAATTCACATTTTCTCTTGAGATGCATCACAATTCAAAATGCAATGGAGTGCTATAAAATTCTTGGATCACTAGTCTCATAACAAAAATTACATTATCATGCTTGCTAAATAGAAATAATAATAATATTTTCCATTAAAAACCCCATTGAAAATAATTTTTTTCATGATAAATATTTCATTTATAAAAATTTGGTTTCTTAAAATAAATATTGAATTACATAAATGGTATAAGAATCATTAATATAATGTGAAGAAGAATCAACCTCAAAAGAATTAAAATGTATGATTTTATAGATAATATATGTTTTGTAAAATCATAGAATTTATCATAAAATTGAAAAAGAAGTAAGAATTTACTTGAAAATAAAATGAATAGAAAATGAAATTTTATTTTAGTAGCATTTCTGGGAATATCCACATATACATTTGTGAAGAAAAAGTGATAACCCAAATAAGTGGAGTTGTGTTTGAGAATCCCCATATAGTATGTATGAATTGAATCATCACATTAATACCCATGATAATAAAATTAAAATCACTAAATAATAAATGTTGAAAAAAATTAAATATTTAATTATTTTCTAAATATCATTTTAGGCCATTGTTATGAGATATATTTTTCAATTTGATATTACTAGATTTTTTGTTTTATTGGTTTTTATGATCGGGTCACTTGTATATAAGTATGAATAATTAGGAATGTAAATATCTTGAATTGAATTTATGTGTAATTACTGATCTTATTAAAGTTTAATTGATATTATATATTATTAATTTAACATAAAATATGATAAATCATTATATAAAATATTATTTATTGTTATTTAGATTAATTTTGTGGGTTTTTTATTATCATGAAATAGCTTATTTTAATTAATTTGTTTAATAAAGATATGTTAGTATCATAACATCACAAAATTATAACAAAATTTCATCAATGTATTTCAACCATTATAATACTTTATGACCATACAAATAGGTATTTTCAGGAAAATTAAAACTTTTCATCCTCAAAAGTGATAAATTAACACCTTACAAATGATGTTTTTATTTCTAGATATAAATGTATAAGAGAAGAAGTTATATGATAGATTATTACATTAACATAAAAAAATTCATTTATTTATAAGATAAAAGATTTATGATTACACATGGATATAGTTACGTTAGGATAGAATAAGAGAAGAATATTAGTAGAATATTAATTTAATGAAACAAAGGGTGGCTTTTACTCTTGAATTCTTATCCTTGAGATCCACCTTAGAGGAATAGTGTTTTCTATATTGTTGAGAAAAAAATAATAAAATATGTGGGGAGAGGCTTTGGATGTGGATTGGGATGATTTGGAAAATCTTCAATGCTTAAGAGGTGTGAGGAGAACATTTAGTATTTATATGGGAGGAGAGGGGTATTTTTTATAATTGGTTTCCTTAGTATATTATTTTGGATCATGAATATGAATAGTTATGATTATAATTACTAAATTTATTAATTATAAATATATTATTCTAGATTATGGTACATAAATTTTCTATGATTCACGAAATAGAGTTCTTAACATATAAAGTTTTATTCTATATATTATAGTATTCCAATATTAACAATCAATTAAACTAATTTTTTAAAAAATAAAATAATAACAAGAAATAATTTTGGACATTTATATTTTAAAAACGTACACAATTTCTGGATTTTTTTCTCATTATTATTAATTATATTTTTAATTAAAATCATCATTTATTTCAAAAAAAAATTATAACTTATAACTTATTTTATGATACTGTGAAAAATTAATTATTGTATAATATAACTATATTTTAATCATAATAAAACATAATATTAATTTTTTAATCTGTTTGAAGAAGATAAATATTCTTTTAAAATCGTTTTATTGATTAATGAATTGTAAATTAAAATTCATGTTTTAAAAAGATAAAAACCCTTATTATTCATTTTGGAAATATTTATTTACTTATACTATGATATATTTATATCACATTATCATTTATAAAATTCCCAAATTTTATATTTACTTTTTTATGAGATTAAATTATTCTAATAGAGAGATTATTATTTCTTATGGTCAAATTATTCTTTCATCAGAACATGATAATTAATTTATATGATTGTCATTTATTTCATACTTAAATTATGATAATAGTGTTTTAATTGGGGTTTAGGTAATATTAATGTGTTTTATTTTATAAAACATAATTATAAGAAATGAAATTATATTGATTAATGTTTTTGAGGTTTCGAGTTGTAAAACATTAGCTTGATGGGGGAGAATGGGATGTAATGTGGTCATATGGAATAAAACTTATCTACTATTACAGGAAGGATGAAATTGTTGTCATGTTAATGTATTGACTGGGAGGTTAATCAAACATAATTATATGTTGTGATTTAGTTCATTGATCACAAATAATTGAATAATCAATAGAATTTTTTGTGTTTCAAATCAATAAATTTATGATGTTTGAATAGACAATCCCTTTAGTAGAAATTAATATATTACGTTAAACAAAATATATAATTTACAAATTATTAATTAATTATTTTGCCGCATATGTATATAAGAAAAAATAATTAACTGTTATATATATATATTATAATCTTAATGTCTTTATTTGGTTTTTATTCACTTGACATCAATTTTGTATCCTTAAATAATAAAATGATAACAAAAATATTGTTTTTCTCTTGTATCTATCAATAAAATTATCATTTAAGAGATCATAAGGTCTATAAAACAATTAATTATATTATTCACTAAATATGTCGACAAATCAATATGGTTAATACCATAATCTCTAAACATCATATGAAATTATACTAGCTCTCCATTTATAATTATTCATTGATTTTTTTAAATAAAAAAAATGAAATTTTTACTAGGACATCACAAAGGCACATGCTAAGTATGAAACCTTATTCATTATCTATTGATGGTTTCAAGTTCCACTACATTGATATAAGCAACTAGTTGTCACCATGAATTCAGTTCCTCGCTTTTGTAAACTACATTAGTATTATTTATTTAGAATCTCCATAAAGTATTATAGATATCCTTGAAATGATATTAACCATTAAATAACCATTTTTTACTATGGTTTTTTGTTCATCATTTTTTATAATGTCTAATATTATTATTTTTATATCAAACCAACTGTTTATCATCATCATTAAATTTTTTGTATTTATATAGAAAATGATTTATTTATAAAGGATCATTTCCACTAAAATATATACTTTCACTAAATGTCTACAAAAATTTACATTATTCTTGTTAGAATCAAATCACATGAAACCTAAAAATGGGTGTTTTAGACATTAAAATTTTCATTACTCCTAAAATCTTAAACATATGGTAAAATAAAAATATGGATGTATTACTATTAAAGGCCAGAGAATTTTTACCTTACCAAAACAATATGATTATATTATATAATTATACATAAACTTTATCATATGATTTTTTAACTAAAATATGTTTTCTTAAATATAGTTCCCAAGGATTCAACTAAATTTTCATTGATAACTACTATAGTGACCCGAACCTAGTATGTTAAATGACAGTGTCTAGTACTGTTATATTGGAATGAGATATAAGTAACTACATCACGAATGACCAACACATTTATTATTATTAGTAAAATAAAAACATACAGGATTATTTCATTATAATGGTAATAAAAAATTACCACATATTTTTTGAAAAGGAATTTATTTGATATAGAAAATTCGTACATATCAACTGCAGTATTTATCATGGAATCATGTAGAATCTAATTAATATATATATGTGATCCCAAATGATCATTACGGGTTACATATAATATAAGATATCATAAATCGATAATGAATGATAAATATGGAATGGAATATAATTGACCACCCATTCAAATTTAAATAGCATGACATGGAATAATCATTTAAGTTATGTATCTATTTAAAAATTCAATCCATATTATCAATTAATTTTAAATGAAATGCATGAATATATTTTTTCATATTGAATAAATAATTTACAATGATAATTAAATATGAATTAATGAAATTATTACCTATTAGACACCATGTTTCATAGGTACATGATACATTTATAATCAATACATTTAACAAGTTAAATAAACACAAACTATGAATAAGTCCAATTTTTTTCAAACTATATATATTTTTAGAAGACCATTTAGATTAAATTCGAAAACATAATGGTTACAAACAAATATAAAATTTTCAACTGATTTCAACTAATTAGGCAACCAATTTATAATGTTCCGTTCTATAATTATTCCCCACCTATGTCATACATTTTCAATTTATACCCCATATATCAAAAAATCTATTTAATATATAAACAAAGTTCCTTATCAAATATTTATATTGAGTAATGAATTTGGATTTATCAATATTTCCTTAGATAATAAAATAACAATCAATTTAAATACATGATGTTAAAATGGTATACATATTATTAAATATTAATATATATGATATATAATATGGATATTATGTGAAATTAATTATTAATTGTCATTTGAATGTGAATTACTCAATGGGATGTTAATGACTAAACAATTAATAAAGAATGTGAATATAAATAATGACTTCTGTCAATATAATCATAATCCTTCTAGAAAAGGAATATATTATTTATTAATATATCATTTACCCATTTAATTTATAACGAGGGTTGGTTTCACTGGTGAAATAAAATGATATTTAAAAACATTCTTGTTGAAAATAAACTTTTAGTAATAAAAAAATTTCAAAAATAAATTTTATTGAAAATTCGGTTTAAATTTTTTTTCAAAATTTTCATCATAAAATTGTAATTTATTTTCGAATGAAAATATTTTAGGTAATTTCATACATTCTTTTCAATGTAAAAGTACTTTTTTTCATTGTAATACTTATAGAAACATTCCTTGTTCTGATCAAAACATGAATATTAAATTGAATATATATTTTAAAGTGAAAAAATGGTTAGATTTGTATTTTAATAACAAAAATAATTATTTTAATATAACATTATTAGGAAGATATTATGAATGCATTGATTTGTATGAAAATATATTTATCACCTAAGAGTAAAATATAGTCTTTTTTTATAAAAATATTTTATCAATAATTTTAATTACCAAAGAGGGAACAATGGTATTATCACTTAGAAAATATCATTATTAAACATATTTGATTAAAATATTGTGTCTTAATAAAAAGGGAAATATATTATTAAATAATATAAATTCTAGAATAATTAATCATTATTAAAATGAGATTGTGAATTAAGCCATTAAAATGATCATAACGTTGAAGTGATCCTTAATCATTAAGTAAAATGTATATAAACTAGAAATATAAATGAAATAAGTTTGAATAAAAAATAGAATGTGAAGAGTCGTAATTCACAAAATTATATAATATTAATGTCAATAATGATGTAATATAACCAAATGAATATAAATTGAGTTATGAAATTCGTTACCACATTGTAACATTTGATTCAAATATCCTTAGTCGAAATAAATAAAATTGAATCTTAAAACACCATGAATCAATAATTATTCTGGTAATTACATTTTATGTTGAATTATATACCCCATAAATTGTTATTATGTTTATAACAATAAAATACTCTATAATGAAATGGAATTGAAACGAAATCCCTTACCTTGATATCATTTTTATTTGAAAAATTTTAACATCATGTATATTTGTATAATAAATGTTAATAACAAATTACAGAACCATATTAATATCCATGACATCAAATATGATCTCTTATAACATATAATCAACAATTTATTAAAAATACATCACCTTTTTCACAGTTACAAATGTTGATTTCATTGTTTATTAATATGTTATGACTTGTTATTTTTATGTTAATCATATTAAGATGAAGATTTTATCAACTAAAAAAATTGAATAGTAATTTAAATATAATATATATTTATAATATATATTAAACTAAATATATCAAATTCAGTGATACAAAATAAAATGAACCCTTCATAGAGAAGGTAGGATGTACAAAGACATTATGGTTTTGTCCATTTTATTATCATATTGAATGAAAGAAATATAAATTATATATATAAATATTATTATTCTATTATCATTATTATTTTATATATAAAACATAAATTTATTACTACTATCTTTAATACATTCTATGCAATGTGTGAATGAATCAATCACATCATGTTGATGTAGTCTTCCACACACATGAATGCCATTATCAAATTCCCACAAAATGGAATGAATGAATTTATGTGTCAGATAATTATTAAATATGAATAAATATATTATTAGTAACATATAAATCATAAATAAACTATTAATACATTATTATTTTAAACCACGAATGGTGTTAATTGATGTAAAAAGGACATCAGTTTGCGATGCAGTTTTCATTCGTACATTGGAATGATGATTGTGAATTAATGGAATTGTATTAATATTTTTGTGGTGAACAAAACATAACAACATATATTTATATAAAATATACTTTATTATTATGTAATCTTGTTATAATAATAAATTATATCACTACGAAAGAAATAAAACAAAATTTCTAAATGATGAACATTACCTCTTCTTTTGGTAACTTTTTTTTGTTTATCACCAATGCACATCCTTGTCATGATATATTCCAAAAATTATTCTACTATAATTAGTCATGTAAAATTTTGATTTGAATTATTTTGAGTAATTTTATGATAGAAATATTTATAGTTGTGACAAATTGAGCAGGTGAGTGCATTTGTATATTAGAGAAGTGGAATTTTTTTCAACACCAAAAGGTAATCACAATAGAGTTGTCTCCCTTATAACATTATCCTATAATTAAAGCAATTTTATATAAAATTTTGTTTAGGGTAGAAATATTATAATCAAATTGGTAATTTTCATGTTTAAATTTATTTTTTCCCTATTATATTAAGGTTCAACCACTATGTAAACTCATTTTATCCTTAATCATTGTAATTAATTTTAATTCATATCAATAATTTATTCTACTTAACAACACTGTTTACCTTATCATAAAAAATAATTTATGATTATATGAAATATTTATTTAATTTTTAAAAAATATAATCACATATGTTCAATAATTAAATTTGAATCTAATCCTGTAGACACAACTAGGATTCAGTTTTCTTAAATAAATAATTTCAGAAGTTTGAAAGGATTTTATAAATAATTTCCAATTGAAATTATATTAAATGATCTATTTAAAAATAAATTTTGTATCATTAATAGAACCTTACATTTAAATATATTTTAAAAATAACTTATCATTTTTATTTATTAAAAATAAAATCTAAATTCCAATTTAAATTTATTATTTTCTACAACTCCTCAAAAAATGAAAATTCATAGAAAATTAATAAAAAAACCCTTAAATAATATCTACATATATAATTAAAAATGATCTATATTAGTCTCAAATAAAATTTATAAAAAGCCTCAATATTTAATATTTAAAATTGGTGCACCATTGAGTGGACGAAAGAATACCTTTATAAAAACGTTTTTTTATGGGTAATATTTGGAATATTCCAATCATGTTCTGATCAAATTTATTGGATAAATATAAAACATATTATTGAATATATTATTTATAAATTTCATTCATATCATTCACTAAAATTAATAAATTTAATTTATTAAAATAAATTTTCTCAAGCGACATAAATATTGTTCTTTTTAAAAAAAATTCATTTATATTCAATTAGTTTTAATTTTAGTATCTAATTTATTTAAAACTAATTAATTAATACATATATTGTCTTTTTTAGTTAATAATATAATAAAATTCCTATTTGATGACTAGGTTGTATGTTATTATATTAACAACTAATATTTTAATAATATACTATTGTTCAGTTAAACATAATTTTTCTTGTAATGCAATATGTAAAATAAATTCATCACTATGTCAAATTCAAGTACATATAATATTTCATGCATAAAATTTTATAAAAAATATTTAAATTATTTAAAATATTAAACAAATATAAATTATGAAGATATTATATTATTTTATTATGTACTGTTGAGTTTCATACTCACTGTAAAATAAAATGTTATTATTTCAGATTTCATGAAGTGTGACATTATTTATTTTCATTTTCCACATATAAAATTTATATATAATTCATGAATACCTCTAGAATACAATTATTATGAGATATATAAATCCCATTTTCAATATAAATAATTTATTTATGATTATAAAATATTATAAAATTAATTGAAATAATATTTATAAGATGAATAATCTTCTATAAATGGTATGTTAATATTTTTCATTATCATAGTCTTATATATTTGTCCATTATAATAAGCTATTTTATATGCTAATTTTACATCAACTTGTGTAATATTATAATTTTAGGATAATTTATTTCTAAAAAATCAAATATTTTTCATATAAGGTCATAATATGATATACATGAAATTATTGAAATTATGTTTATGATGAAACTATGATTAACATGCAATAACTAGAACTGCAGAAACCAATGATGAATGAAAAAATTAATAGTGATCACCCCATGAAATGATTATAGAAATAATTTCTTATAAATGAATTATAAGATGTTATATGTTTATCTTATAAGATATATTGCGTTTGAATGTGGTTCAATAATATAATTTTAATAAATATAAATTTAACATATATGAAAATAAATGCATTTAAAATGAGATGTGTACTTTATGTAAGGGGTTTTATAAATCAATTTCTTTTCAAAGGGGTTGTAGCTATTATTTTATAATTATTTCATTCCATTGTAATGTGTGGAATGTATTCTTAATTTGTTGTTTTTTAATTAAAAATTAGTTATGTTTTTTTACATTTTTTACAAATTATAATTTCATTGATTAGTTCTTATATGAATGTTACAATATTTTAGAGGGGTTATCATCTCAATTTTTTATGAAACATTTCCAATATTCTCCACTTAATTATTTCTTGTGATGTATATACATCGCATTTCATATTTTATATCCATAAAAAAATTATTTTAGTTCAATATATTGTTTTATTTAATAATATTTCATTTTTCAGAGTCATGATTCTAATATAACTACATATATAAGGGTTTATTTAAAAATATTGCACTTATCTATGATTTTATATTTTTTTATTTTAGGATTGGTGAATAATATTATTTTTCTATGTTAAAATCAATCTATTATTTTATCCACTTTTTATCAATGGAATTTATATGACTTCCTTAAATGTTTCTCTTATTACAACATAATAAAACATAGAATAAAAATTAATGAAAATATTACCTTATTTTCACATTGGTAGATGAACATATATTACATGTCCATGATTATTAAATGTATCAATAAATTTATTATCTATGATTCAATTATTGTTAATAATCATTCTAAACTACATTCTACTTCCATTACATATTACTAAATAGAATAATTTTTAATTTTTACATATGAATAACTTCATTCATTTTAATGATGTGTATAAATGATCTAATTTAACATATATAAAATTAAAACATTTACTAGACATTGTGAACATTAATTAATTTTAAGTCTCTATTATATTATTCCACTATTATTTTCAATGAAATTATTTTTTCATAGAATTCTAAATATTTTATATAAATTTTTTTCTAAGTAAAATTATATTATTATTATGATTTCAATTAATGGATAAAAAATTCATTTTAAATTAATTTTTCATATATATCCACATCATTTTTTGATTATTTTGATTTACTCAGTATATAATCTTTTGAAACCTTCCACATTATTTTTATGGATATCTTATGATCACATTTTTCCTTTTATTGACTGGGGAATGTATGAATATTTCATATGATTGTTTTATTTTCTAATTTTTTGTGTTGAATATGTACTGAATAATAATTCCTTTTAGTTTTATTATAAATTCATTATACTTATTATGTGATGGGAGAGGAATATTAGGTAAACTCAATGCATCTGTATCTCTCATGAGGAAAAACATTTTAGCGATTTGTAGTATACAAAAACTAATTCTATACAATTTCATTGAATGAACCATTAATGGTATGATTTGGATGTCTTATATATGGATTCTATCTTTATGAAATTAATTTTTGTTATACTTTTCATTATTTAGGCTGGTATGAAATCCATTTAAATATTCCACTACTATGATATGTCTTGAATCCCATATTTGATTATGGTTTTTATCAGCAATGTTAATCATAATTCACTAATTATTTGAAAATTTTTCTCTTTAGGATTCCCCTAATGAGAATATTAGAATTCCCATTATTATGGTTTTCTATAGAAAAGGTACTAAGTATGGATTTATGTATTATTCCAAAGTATACTAGATGAAATAATTATTTTATCACTACAATTTATATTTTTATTTATTTATTTAAAATGTAATTTGTGAATCATGTGGTATGATGTATACCCTTACTAAAAAACTATTTTGACCAATGAGATTCATTATCATTTATCATGTTACAATTTAATAGGAAAATACTATCTTTTTTTCACCGGTTCTAGGGTGTTACATTTAGCCTAATGGTGTGAATATGTTAAGGGAGTTCAAAATATCAAGAATAGAAAAATGTTTTGATGTTGTTATGGAAAACCAAACACATTGAATGATTTGCTCCAAATTATTGATCGGGCCAATTCGATATATTATATACTAGTTAATTCAGAGGCTCTTAAAATCAGAATCCATTTTAGATTTTCATTGGAGGATCCCATTTTAAAATTGTATATGAACTAAATACTTGACAATTTAAGAGAAAAATCTATCCTAACATATTTTTTAGAATTTAGGGGGAATTATTTTCCACAATAAGGCCTTCATGGATATAATTCAAAATATAAATGAATTATTGTGTGGATTAAGGAAGAGTATAATTAAGGAGTAATCCCAATGGATTTTTATTACATTTGATAATGAAATGTGTGATATGGATAACAAGATACAATTTAGTTTTATTTCGAATGGGATTAATTAAGAGGGTTAAATAATACATTACCTTGGATGTATTTAATGAATAATTAATTTATGATAGTATTGATAAAATTAAAATGTGATGTTTTTGGAACTCATGGTTGTTTTTATGTTGGATTTATTCAAAATCATTATTATTTTGATATATTTTAATGATGGAAACAAAATATTTTGAATTAGTATTTAAGAATAATCAAAATATATGTGTATAGTATTATTAAATTTTTGATAGTGGAGGAAGAAACATTGACATGAAAATATATCAAGTACATTATTTCAGATTAATGAACATTGTTATTGTTGAATCTAAAATGTTCATATAATGCTTATTCTACTATCATATTTTTTTATAATTAGTGAGATTTTATATAAAGACAATTGGTCTTGGAATGTTTTTCTATGAAATAAAATCACATATTGTTATGAGGTATGAAATCATGTCTTGATTGATGATCAAAAAAATTTACTATCTTATGAATATGTTATTATTAGGAGTAATAAGTTATATATTTTTTGTAGTTTATAGCAGTCCCATTAAAGGAATTAAATTTAAAAAAAAATCAACAGCTAAAACATATTTTAACGATTTAGATAATAAAGAAATTAATAGATTTTCATATGAATAAGTAAGATATTGGGAATTTTATATTTTATTTCTAGGGAAGCGATAAAAATGGAGAGAATATACATTATTCATTATATACATAAAAATGGTTGAATAATGTGTATTATATTGGGAAATTATTAAATGTAAAATTAATTATAGGTGTATTTTTTTGTAACATATTTTTATATATTTTATGGTATTTTTGAGAAATGAATTGTTTTGTAGTTCAATGATTTTGAGGAGAAGTTTTTTCTATCTTATATAATAAATAGATATATAATAACGGTTTATTAATTTCATTCATTACTTATACCAATAGGGAATGAACCATGAACTAATCAGTTGTATCTCTATAAGGTCTTAGAAGTTCATCAATACCTTTAAATTGTCACCCTATATAATGAAAGGTCACATTGGGACTGAAGGAGTCATTCGACAATATATTGTTATGAAAAGGATATATAGCTCTTTATATTTGTCATCAACACATTATCATATTATAATTAATATTGTTTCATTGCGTATAGTCTCAAACCACGATAGGTTTTTCAATAAAGATGTTATATTATATTTCAATTAGTGATATTCAGAAGAATTAATTCTATTGATTTTTGAATTATATAGTCAAATAATTTAATGATCATCACTTCATAGTGAATTTTATCATACCATGATGAAACTACACAAGTTAAATTTCAATCATTAATAGAGGTAGTTAAAACTTGAATAATAGGATTTAAGTTATCTAGTTCTTTTTATGACAAAATAAATAGATGATGTTTTTATTTAGATTTTATGAATTACAAAATTTTATTTGGAATATAATAAACATTAAATATATTTATTCACATGGATTTTTAACAAATATTATAGGAAATGGATTTGACCTCAAACCTTGTATTGAGGGGGTTATATGCAATGTAGATTTTATAAATAGCATGCAACAATTTTTTAATTATATTTTATATAGGAAAAAAATATCGAATTTTGTAGAAGATGAATATGGAGTGACTAAACATATATAAAAGATTAATTTTTTGAATGTAAGAAAGAATTTCATATGGTGATTCTATTGATATAAAAATAAAATTAATATAGAAGTATCAAGGGAAGATGATAGTGGGGTATCATAGATGTAACTAGAAACTGTAGAAGTATTGTGAAAAATGATAATTCATCTTTAGAATAATCAAAATTTATAGATTAGAAAATATAATATGGATTGTGTGGGATATTTTTTCTCAAATATATAATTTATTATTTTTTTGAATTATTCATTAAACAATGAGATAATAATAAATTATGGTTAAAATAATCACCAAATATTGATTCCTGATTCACAAAATATTATATGTCCCTCACTGGGAGACCAACATGATCCTAAACTATTTATGAGAACATCAATTCTATATATAACCAAGACTCCATTAATGTAGTATGCATATGAGAAAAATATAAAGTGTACATTTGATCCTCAATGATGCTTTTTGAAATGTTATTGGTATATCTATGTTAGTGTAAAAATACAATTTAATAAAAACATAGATGTTATTTTGTTGATTATAAATGATTTTCCTATATTAACACATCATTGTGTATATGATCCTGGGTTTATTCATTTGTTGTGAAGAAAATGAAATCAATGTTTTACATGGTCCTTAAAGAATGTATTTATTTTTTCATTCATTGTGATTATTAACATGAGATACTAAGATATTAAATGTGTTCCTATTGAAGTGAGATCATGATTCAATTGACATGGGGGTCTTGAGATTTTATTAATATCAATAAACTCCAATGCCCAAAATTTATGGTCATTTATATCGACCTTGATTCAATTAAAATTCCAAATCACTTTATTCATCAAAGGAAGATTGAAATCATATTATCAATAATGTAAAGAATAAAATGTTCTATTAAACATCATAGATTTGTGTTCTTTCCAACATAAATGGTGTAACAGATCGTGATAAACAACATATTAAATAAAATACAGTATTTGACTTCATATAATAGTGAATATCATATATCCATGTTTTAAATAAATACCCCTCTATCTATTTGGTTTATATCTTCATGAAAATATTCTAATACTGTAATTGGATTCAAATTCTCTTTGGATTCTATAATATCATGTGATATTGTCTTCCTAAAAAAAATAATATTAATTATTATATATATTATTTTTATATGTAGGTTCAAAAAGAATTTATTATATATATTTTAACTATATCAATTGATTTTAAGTCGATTCCATATTGCGATAATATATTGTAAAAAATCTTATGATCAGTATATATCATGAATATTTCGTTATTGATATTGTGTCTAATTCTATTAAAAGTGTAAACCAATGTAAATTGGTAAATATTATTCTTTGGACAGTTCAGTATTTTATTTTTATACTTTAGTGGAGGGGAAATAGTAATGAGATTATATCATTAATGGTCATCACAGAAAATAGAATCGTAGATATATTCTTTGTTACTACCCATTTGAACAAAAACAATTTGTGACAGATAATATATTGTTCACAAATAATATTTTTAATTCATTATTATACACTAATTGTTATGTCCTGTCACAATAAATAGTTATTTTTATGGGTTTAGCACCTGTTTCCAATAATTGTGATAAAATTATGAAAATATCAATTGCGATGGATTAAAAAATTAAAAAAAACTGCTTATTTTTAATAAGTAAATTATATATTAAAAATTTAAATGAATATTCATAAAACGTTTATATTACATAAACTATATTAACATTATTACATCATTTCACACATAATAATTTTATCAAATCACAATCCATAAATGTCATTAAAATGAATTAGGATCATCTATTAAAAAGGGGAGGAGGATCCCATAATGGTTCATTAGGGGACTCTATACCAAAATTTTGTGCAATCTATAACATATAATATCACATCTACTCATCTCTTTGATGTTGATACTAATTCTCATCCACCCTCACTCTCTCTGTGTATGTATTGTATCCTATCATCCTGATCCTGAATCTTCTGTTATTATCATGTTGTGGATGATGACAAGGACTCCACATAAGAATTGTTAGGGTGAACAAATGTAATCATAGAAGTATCATAATAACTAATTGGTGTTATTAAAGAACCAATAATAGTCACCCAACCATTATAGACACTATAAATGGTAACATTTATTTAAACCCCTCAATAAAGCATGACTTTAATGTTCAATATTGTTATATATCATATTGAATCTATGATGATTGAGAAGATGAATACATGTAAATTTTGAGAAATATATTTTGATATTAAAATAACAATTAAATTAATATTACAAATTGTGAAAAATATTACTAACCCCAATCATGTGTTATTGAAAACCTAGAATATTTAATATATGGGGATCTATGTACATCTTTTTCAAATATATGTACTCCATAATATAGGGGTCAACCATTTCCATTATTATATAACAAAAAATCATATTATATATATTAATAATATATAATTATAATTATATTTCAATTATGCATACTAAATTTACAACTCTCTATCCTATGTGTGACCACCTTCCTCCCCATGTTCTGAAATCTAGATGCTAACTTCTACATAATGAATTATCCTAGCATAACGAGGATAATACATCTTCTAGCTAAGATGAGATATGGATCGGTTGATGAGATATTAATTACTAGTCTAAAAAATTATAAAAAAGATATATAAGTGGCTTTTTTTCTTTGGTTGTGTCATAACAGAAGAAAAATTTTATGTATTCAAATTTCTCACGCCACAATGATTGGAGATTTTAAGATATCGTCAATAATAAATCATATATTATACAAAACGATTGTAAAAAAGTTAATAATAAATTTTATTAAAAATAAAATATTTTATTTAATAATTTAAAATCTACTGGGATAAAATCAACTCATAAAAAACAATGGGAACCTAATACCATAACACTTATGGTGCCAAAAAACATTAAATTTAACTAGCCTACCAAATTGAAAAATGTGTAAAAAATTAAAAAAAAGGAAGATAATTATTATATACTAATAATCCAATAGAAAAACATAATAAGAAATAAATACCTTAATCAATTTAATATACTTTTGTAAATGATAATCATGATCTATATATAGACATTATTTTGGAATAGAATCCAATATCATCAATCTTCAACGGTTTCACAGAATCATAAAGGTTGTGTCATATTAGCATCTAGTAGGCCAGATGAATCATTATCATAATTGAATATTATGTCATTAGAGATATAATGAGTAGGATTGTTAGGAGCATCTCCATCCACTAGAAATAAACCTTAACATAGTCAAATTTTGTAATAATAATATAAAAAATAAAAAATAATACATACCAAAATATAATGATCTTGTCTATAAATATTTTATATTTAATATATAATATATATAAAACTAATAAATACAAAAATATAATAATTATCTGAAAATATAAATTTGAATATTATAATATTAACTAAAAATAATTGTTAATATAGATATATAATATAAAAAACTAATAAATATAATGTTTTATGTAATATTATTACCTATATTTTTGATATTACATATATAAAATAAAAAAAACAAATAAGTACTAACCTTAGTGAGGGAATGAAAAATATCACTGCAATATTCTCCAACCATCTAAACATACAGTCTTACATGTAAATAATTTTTAATAGAGGTATTAAATATAAAATATAATAAACACATTAATAGAAAACATCATTCATAATCTTTATATGCATATTCATCTATAACAATATCTTCATCTTCCTCATTTGCATTGTAAAATTCAATAAAACTTTTGATCTCATCCTATATTATCACACAATCAACATTATAAATATCATCGTCACATAATCATGAGGTTCAACATTTATATTTATTTTACTATAGGTAAGAGTTATATTATGGGTATATTTGTATGAAAATTTTCCAATTGTTAATTATCCCAAAAAGATTTTAATTTTAAATTAAACGGTTTTCATGGATTATCATTTTTATTACACTCCACAAATCAATTAAATAACTCAAAACATTAAAATAATTTATAAAAAAATCATGATGTAATTGGTAAACTAACATAAATGGTTTATTTTAGGTATGAGAGACATTATATTTAATTTCAATGAATTCGTGTTTTGTATAGACTCAAAATACTCAATCAGTATAAAACAAGTTACATGATAACATTGTTATATAATCATGTTTTTTATAGTATTACTCAATTACATAATCCAATATACTATAAATGTTAAATCATATTCATTCTTATGAGATCATTTCAAAAAATTATCATTATTCATCAATTTCATTGATTAAACTTATTTTTGTTCATGAAATTGAATCCCATTATCCACATAAAATTTATCACATTTTACCAAATTTAATGGATGGTTTTTTTGAAAAAAAAAATTGAATATAAATATTAATTTTATACTTTAATTAATATAAAAAAATTATTAATAATAGATATGAATAAAAAATACTTTATTATTCTATCATAAAAAGGATAAGAATACCAAACCATGAAACCAGTTTGTAAAATTCACATTTTCATATTCTTCATGAGAAACAAGGTTAATTTGTATAAATTATTTTTTTTATATGGTCTTCCTGTAGTCAAAAAAAATAGTTGATTTAATCAAACTTATCTATTAATTTTTTAAAAAAATATTAAATTACATGTACCACTTACTACAAAAGTGGTGTTCTTTTTTCAAATATTATTTGTTAATATCTATAAAATATGTGATGTTCATCATATTTAACAAATTTTTAATTATAACCACCAAAACCATTCTCAATATGATTAAAAACTAATAACTAGTTGACTGAGATTTAAACAACATTTGACTAATTATAATTCATGAAATTATATTTCGAATGATTTAAAAATAGAAAATATCAAGAGAAGAAATTTGAAATTTCTTAGATAATAATTGTTTCATAAATTTCCTATTAACAGGTGATTTCATACATTGTTTTTATTACTTCATAAATTTCCTATTAATAGATGATTTCATAACTTATTTTTCCCAATTGTTTTTATTACTTCATAATTTTCCTATTAACAGATGATTTCAATTTATGAAGTAATAAAAACAATTGGGAGCATAAACATCATGTATTTGAATTTTATAACCCATCAACTTATAAAAAATAAAAATCATTAGATATTTTGTAAGATTCTTTTTATTCACTTTATTTGTGTAATTATTCATCTGAAAATTTTTCTTAGAGAGTATGCCTATAAATATAGGAAGGATCTAATCATATTATTATATTATATTTCGTAATACATGGTTTTTACTACATGGTATCTAATAAGTTATCAAAAATATCTTCTCAATATTCATTACATCTAGCATGTGATGTACCAAAATATAAGAAAAATATGATAGGTCCCAGGAGTGCACCGATGTGCACAGGTGCATTAAGAGATGGTGTGGTGGAAATATATTTATAAAAACCAATAAAACAAAGAAATAGAATAATATACTATATATAAAGGTTTTACAATTATAAAATTTAAAAAAATGAATTGGTATAAACTTATATGAAGAAAAAACATTACCTTTGATGGTGAATAGAAAAATAGGGATGAATGAGCTTCCTGTAACCCTAAATTCAAAATATACTATAAAAATAGTGTAAATATTTTTCCCTTGGGTTTTACCAAATCAATTTATGAAATATTTAACGGTATATTGTAAAAGAATTAAGGAATATATAAGATAGAAGATAAGTCATTACCGAGGCTATTCGAACCAAATTTTGTAATAAAACTGGTGTGATAGAAAATTTTTGTGAGGTTGAATCTCAGGATCGTGACTGGAATCATTCATTTGAGGTAGAAGAAAAATGGGATATGTTGGATACAAAATTGATAGTGTGATTTTAATTATATTATCTTTGGATGGGTAAATAAAAAAATTCCTTCCTTCATTAAATGTAACATTTTTAATGGATTCTATTATCAGTTTCTATTAATCATTCAATGAAAACTACTCGTGACAAACAAAATAAACCCTCAATATAATCCATCAAAAATAATGCTTCTTATATAATGGTATCCATGTGAAAAAAATATATTTTTAACAGGATACATTATATATCAAATAAAATAATATAACTTCATATTAGCATCGTAAAATGTTTTCTATATCAAATAAATTATATTAATGGAATATTTGTGATGTGGAAATTCAATTTTTCAAGTTACCCATCATAATTATTTAATTTAAAAACGAATTTATTTTTTAATTATTCTTATCTAGGAAAAACTACTTGTCAGTAAATGATCCTCATGTATAATAAAATAACACAAAAAAATATAGATGAATTAAAATATAATATATTACAATAACCTTACTCAATAAATAATTTAATGCGTAATAATGTAGTTATACTCCAAATATCATCAATGTAAAATTTTTACATCCCTTCCTAGACTATAATAACATTTTATAAGTTAATATTGTTTTTCGTAATGCAAATTTTTTAAATAAATTATATATCTCTGTTAGTATTCTAATAGAATAATAAATATATGGATTTTAATGAGATTCATAGGTTGCCCCATGACAAATAAATATTCACATTATTAGGAACAAAAATTATCATATTTTTTAAAAAAACCTGACCATTATAGTTTTCAACATAAATATAAAACTTAAATTTAGATTCTTTCACTAATAACATGCGATCAATAAATTTCATATTTTAGTATTTATAAAATTATATTGACCGTGTTTCTATAAAAAAAATATATGAATATGTCATCCCTAACCACCTATATGATTTTAATTAAATACTAATGTCATATTCAACACATTGAGACATTAAACACATTATGTAATATAGTCTCCCCTAATGTTGTGATTAAGAACTTTTAATGTTCATAACCATATTATAATGTAATCTTATGTATTTATTCCAATCCAAGATTCAATTTATAATATCAATAACAGTGAACAATAATATTAATGTACAAAAACCCATTTATATTTTCAAAACCCTACTAATATTAGTTAACGTATATTTATTTTATATTATACGTTACTTTAATTATTCATTGTGACCACATAATCAGAAACTGTGATCAATGCTATTCATAAATAAAATCATTGTTACCTAGAATAAAATTCCCAGCCAAATGAATATTTTTTATCCAATTCAAAAATTATATACAATAATGTTTTTGAATAAATAATAAATATTTAGTTTTAAGGTATAAAATGAGTTTTATTTAATGAAATACATTAATATATACCTTGACATATATTTTCAATGGAATTCTCAAGAAACCATTTGAAAAAATGATATATATAAAAATATTTATATTGGGATGGATATAAATATATTCTCCCATAGGAAATAATACTTCAAATTTAAAATAAATAGACCCATTTCCATAAAAAATTAAACAATTACTACTCAAATTTATTTACCACTCTCTTGATATTTAATGAACAAGAGCATTAATTTAAATGAAATGTTAAATATAATTATAACATTGAATTTGGTTTTTTTTTATTTGATAAAAAATTCCATATCATTGAAAAAATAATGTTTTTACCACCTGGAATATAAAAAAATACAATAAAAATAAATGTAAAATATATACAGTTGAAACCTTTCTCATTTTATTCACCCATTAGTGTTTCAAATTATTTAGTATAAGGCATTTTATTAACTAGAAGTCTCAATATTACTTCAACTAAAATTGAAAAAAATTATGATATTTTTTAGTATCATATAAATAAGTAATAAATATTTTGTAAACAATATATGATATTGGATATTATAGATTCATATATCATATTCAAATTAAACTACCAATTGGTTAAATGTAAAGACTCAATGATGTTCAATTTGATAATTTTTTACCATTACTTCATTTCTAGACTCATTGAACATTATCTAATCGGCATATATATAATATCACATCACCATGTTATATACTCCTTGAAATTTATTGGACATAAAAAAATTAAAACATCATCAGTTAACTAATCATTCTTAATATATAGTAAATAAAATATTTAATAAGTTAACGACACATTTTATGAACTCTCAACCCACACTGATTAAAAATGAGTAACATCCCAACATGAGAATCACCCGACAACATCATAGAAGAGATATTAAAGAAATTATTCTATAAAATTTTATATATAAAAATGCACTGTTACCATCAATAGGCTATGAAGATGTCTCTTAGAATCAAACACTTCTTTTTTGTCATCTTTTTCCCCATTATCCATACGAACAACCATCATGTAAATAGAATTTTATATTAAAATTAATCTAGATAAATTATATAAAAATATATTTTTTATGATAATAATTCATCTGAATAACATTTTATATTTACATAATCATGTACATCACAAATTCCAAAACATTATAACATATTCAATAAGTGTCAAGAGTAATTCCATATAAAAATTTTATTAGGTGTGTTATGTTTTTTGATTTTTGGATTCATTTGTTCATTCTGAACATATTTTCATCTCTATGATGGTAGGATACATGTAATGGTGAAGTCGTAGATTTAATGTATTTTAAACTATTAAAATGACATACTTTTCTCCCCTGGGTAGATATAAGACGTGTAACTATGTTTCACAATGTGTAATTCTGGATAATCTTATCCCATTAGTTGATTTAACATCATGATATTTTACATGTCATGTAACAAATAAATGTTGTGTAATATGAAATCCATTTTCAAATAAATAAAGTTAACATGTTTTTTAACATAACAAAAAATAAAAGGGATTAACAATGTGTAATATTTTACAAGTCATTCAATTCCTCGATTTGTAGTATTTTAGAGTGTCGTGTGGATGTTCGAGGGAACATTTCTATTGAAAGCCTTCCCCTATTAGCTGAAGGTCTTATCGTAGTATATTTTGTGTGTCATATTTCTATTCTGATAAATTTTTAATGTGATTTAATATCTTTTTTGAACACATTTTCTCATCGATTAATCTTTCATTTGAGTTTATCTCCCATTAGTGGTGGATGAACCTTTTATTGTAGGGATAGGTAACAGAATTGGGATTTCTATGAATCTAATTATACCATTGCCAATCCTATTCATTTGAATGTAGATCTTATGGTTTCTAATCCATTTTGTCAATGTGTGTTATGTTATCTATCCTCTAGAGATTGGTGGATCTGTTCAATTATTATAATATCATGAATTATTTATAATTCATACTGGTCCATTTAGATTTCAAATGAGATAACAAGTGATGGAATTGCAAAAGGATATGATTTTTTGTTTAAAAGGTGGATTTTTCATTGAATATTAAATTGATTTTATTTAAAAATTTTAATTAATTTTAAAACAAAAATTTGATTTTCATAAATTTAATGCATTTTTATAGGAATATGGTCATTATTTTTATGTTTGAAATTGATAATCAATGCACAGAGGGAACCTTGGGTGCATTGAAAAAGATACACATGTATCCCTAGTGTGTCCTACTACACAAGAAATTATCCTTTTTCATTATCATGTTTTATTGAATGCCTCAGTTTTAGTCGGATCAATGCTTATGCATTATTATTCTTGTGATTGTTTTATATTAATTTCACCATAGGATATAATCCAGTTGATTAGTGAATTATTGTATCTAGATTATTTTTAAATTATAGTTTATTTTTTCGATATTAGATCTGATATATATAAATTATTTTTATCTAAAACATATAGTTTGTAGATTTTGAAATTATGGTGTAACATTTCTAATAATTTTAGGATTGATCAAAAAATGTTTTAAAATAGTTTTATTTATAAAAATAGATTGCAAAATATTATTTATCTTGGACATGTGCATTCTTTTTATTAGTAATTTTATATGTTCTGGGATGTATCCTATTAAAACTTATTATTCAAACCCTTTTTAAACTAGTGGGAATTATTAGTAATTTATTTATGATTTTTTTAATGGTAATATCATTGAATAGAATGCAGTCCTCTCTTTACATTGTACTTTTGTTTTAGGATAGTTTCAACGAGAATTGTTGTATCATGGATATCGTTTTTCTAAAATTTCCCTTTTTTCTCAGTCCACGTATATTTCATAGTTGAATCCAACATATTTTCCTCTTTTCACTCTGGTTTTTCATGTTTTTTACATATATATGATATTGGTTTTGTTATTTTTCTTTTACCCCACCATATGATGCAATGACATGGGTGAGAAGTCTGGTTGACTCAGGTTGGTCTGTAACAATTTGGGTTCAGTACTATGCTCTGGTTGAAGGGTATTAGAAATTATTTAGTAATTTTAGTTTCTTTTGTTGATGGGAGTAGGATCATCAAAATTTAGATAGCAGGTGTCCATGTGGTTCATGTCTATCACACTCTCATTACTGACTCTAAGTTTCCTTAGGTGGTCATGAAATAATTAAGAAACCCATAACCAAGTATTCATGTTTATATGAATGAAATTTATGGGAAATTTATATTAATTAATCTATATACAGAAACTGGGGAATTTGTGTGTGTATATTCATTTGGGTAAACTAGGATCATTGTTTATTTCTACATACATATTCCTTTAAAAATGTTTTGTCTTTTTTGATACAGTTCATAACTATATTAAATAGTTATTTACTTAATGAAATCGTTTCAAATAATTTTTATATTTGATAGTTTTTTAATATTATCATTGTTGATTTGTAATTTACTAATGTTTAATAAAAAAAATGATTCCTAATATAGGTAATTCAAACTGAAGAGGGGATGCATCGAGGTTGGTTCTATGGGTGGATCCTCTAGTGGATCATTCATTCTTTCAAGCAATGATTATTATGATTTTGACTGTCACGAACCAGCCCGGGTCGACCCTGAACCGGTCACTCGAGCCGGTCCGCGGCATGGCCCGAGGGGCGTTCCCGATCCCCACGGGCTGGCAACAAGTGCCGGGCGTTAAAATTTCAATCGTTGGGAACGATTTTAGCCCAAACTAAAAACAGGATCAAAAGAACGAATATAAACTAAACAAACAGACAAACACTAAATACACAAACAAAACTAAACCACGACATACCTCCATGTGACCTCGCGGGTCACCACCCAACTACAACCAACGTCGCTCCCACACTGAGCGACTCAAGCAGGAGAACCTGAACAAAAGGAACCTGCAACTGAAGAGGTAAAAGATAGGCGTGAGCACAAAAGTACTCAGTAGGTGAGCCCCACAACAAATCCCAATGCACTGCCAGTAAATAAAGAATCTACCTATTCCAGGTTTGAACTACAAAGTATAAAAGTAAGTTTTCACAATGTTTCACTTGAAAAACTAAACACAAGCCATCACCCTTATTCCTTTTTAAAAGTTGAATTTCTTTTCATTGATTCTAAATTCGTTCTGAACGATAAGGAAGTGTTACACTTTCAGTTTTACTATACAAGAGAAAAACGCATTTTTATTTGAAAACCATTTTTCGCAAAGCAACCAGTACGAGCGGTAAAGCAGAACTGAAAGTAATCAAGCAGGAAAGAAAGCAAGTGCAAGTAGAAGTAAACAGGCAAAGAAAAAAAACCAAGTGCAAGTAAGAATAAACCAGAAGTTATTAACAATAACCATGGGCACACACGCACGCACTCACACACTCACACACACACACACACACACATACTCACACACGCACACACTCACACCCAAGTGGTCCCCCGTATGCCGACGGAAGGCACCACGCCAGAGATGGTAGAGCACTATGGGTAAATCCCCTAAGGTTCATCTAGCTCGCGTGGGACCCTAGAACCTCGTGTCTCGGTGAAACGTGGCTTAGAAGGCCACGACCCTCAGAAAACGTGGCTTAGAAGGCCACGACCCTCAGAACACGTGGCTTAGAAGGCCACGACCCTCAGATATCATATGTTTAGTTAGTGTTGCAATCGTCAATCCAGCTAAGTGAAACAGGGACTACACCCATCCGGCTCACTAGCACACTAGTTCTAGTCCGCCCATCTAGATACCCAGGGTTTCCCGTGTGCTCAAACAAGTTTCATATTCACATAGTAATTTTCTTCCTCATATCGCAGGCCAAACAAGATATTGCACCCAAAAGTCGCCATTTCCACACCCAAACAAGATTTCAAAACTCACGCACGCCAAAAATACCTTTCTAGAAATATAAATGTCATTACCCAATCATTTCGCAAAAACCCCTTTCTTTGAAACACTCAAACAAGAACATAACCAACTTTCACAACTTAGAAAACATTATTTTTAATAACACAACAAGGGAAAACATCTTTCGTCAACCAAAAACCACACGTAAAGTTTCCAAAATAATTTCAAAAGGTCACACGACGTTTTCTCTGATCAAGGTTATAAGAAAACACCATTTTCCATAAACAGTACATTTTCTAATTCACACATGCCAAAAAAATTTCAAAACCCAAATCAACATGTCTTTCGTTACTCAGGAAGAACCATTTAGCGACATTACTATGAAATCCCACAATTGAAACCAAGAAAACACTTTTAATGAAATGCTGGAATTAAACAGTTTGCATTATCAGCAAATCACCACACTATAAAAACTACTTAATATTATTTTCTTAAATTTACTGAAATTTAATAAAAGGACAAGGAATAAATAAATTCTTAATTTAGAGGCAAGTGCATAGGGAGGCCTACCTCAAGACGCAGCTCGGAACGAAAAAGGACACGGCGCAAGACTCCCGTTGCGCAATGGTCGCACCGTACCGCACCAACCCAATCCTAAAACAATAGGCCGTTAAGCAGGCTCATTAATGACAACATACTAATAATAATAATAATTACAAGATTAATAACGACAATAACATCAAAATAAAAATAGTGTAATAATAATATTAAGAATAACATAATGTAACGATAATAATGAAGATAACATAATATAAAAATGATAATAACATAATGTAACAATATAATAACAATTTAACCTAATTATAATATATTAATAATATAATAATATAAAATAATATTAACATTATGATATTAATTATAATAATACAATAACAATAGCATAATAATAATAGTAATGTAATAATAATAATAATAACATGATGCCAATATGATAATAATAATAAAGTACTAATTTAATAATAATAGTAACAATAGTAATATAATAATAATATAATAATATTAACTTAATAATGATAATAATAATATAAGCATAATAATGATATAATAATGATAATAATAGAAATATTAATAATAACATAATATAATAATAATTAAAACAATAATAAATATGTTCATAAAAATAATAATAATAATAATAATAATAATAATATAAGATGATAATAACAATAATAATAATAAAAATAATAATAATATAATAATAAGAATGACGTAATAATTATAAAAAGATTATTATATTATTAATATGATATAATAATAAACGTTATATATAAAAAAGAATATATTAACAAAATAATAGTAAAGAAACTCACATCGGAGGGCGAAGGGAAAAAAAAAGAAAAGGGCGGCGACAGGGGCTGGGTACCGGGGTGGAGGCCGGATGCCGGCGAGATGGTAGGTGCGGAGCGCGGCGGGAGCTGGTGTGGGCGGCGGGGGCCGGCAGGCCAAGGAGGCGGCAGCGATGGGGAAACGGAATGGGGAGCCGGCGGCGGGCGGGAGAAAGTCGAGGCGGGCGCTGGGGTGACGGTGCGGCGAGGCGGCCGAGAGAACCGGGGGAGCCGGGAGGCCGGAAGCGGCGGAGGGCGAGGCAGATCGGGAGTTGGACGGCTGGGTGCGGCTCGGGACAGGGAGAGGGAGCAGGGAGGGAGAAGTGCGACGCGGGAGAGGGCCGTGACGGGGAGCTGATGGCGGAGCGAGTCGGGAGGCCGGCTGCGGGCTCGGCACGGTGAAGACGGAGCCGGCTGTGCGCTGGGGCGGTGGCCGGGGTCGGCGCAAGGCGGAACGACAGGGAGCAGGGGGGTCGCGGGTTTCTGGCTTGGGCGAGGCGGGATGACAGGGAGCCGGCCGGAGGAACGTCGAACGCCGGGAGAGAGGGGACGCAGGCCGACCGAACCAGGAGGGGGGGGGAGAAGAAAGACGGGGGAGAAGGAGAGGGAGAGAGAGGGAGGGAGAGAGTGCGCCGCCAGGGGGAAAAACCGGGTTAGGGTTAGGAGGGGGTTAAAATATATATATATATATAATTGATAATTATAATAATAAAATACTAAATAAATGAATGCAAACTAATCTTAAATAAAAATAAAAATTTCTAACAATAATATTAGTAAAATCTTATAATAATAATAATAAAACTTGATAATAATAATCATAACAATAAAATAATAAGTTAGCTAATTATAATAATAATTATTATAACCAAAGTATTTAGAATAATAAAACCACTAAAAAAATAATAATAATAAGAAGAAAACACACATATATAAACACAAATATATATATATATAGACACATGTAAATACATATACCTTTATAAAAACACATAAACATAAATACAACAACATATATGTATATATATACATATATATACATAACATATACTCTTATATAAACACAGATAAAATTATAAATAAATACAATAGTAATAACACAATTTAAATAGTGAGAGTAATAAAATGTCAACGCAAAACATTAGTATTTAAAACGCCGGGTGAGCACATAGTCACCCGGACTGAAAGCACGGTAACTGCTAGCGATGCGGTGACCGTGCACTGGCGCAAAACCACCAATCTAAATTAAACTCCGAAAAAAATTTAAATCGGGACCAAGAAAGGAGAACAAATATGGACATCTGCGGTCGGGGTGTGACATTGACACTAGGGTCAGTGGGTATAGTCACCCCATTACATGTAGTGGATAGTGTCAATGAATTAACCATGAAATATCCACATGTATTTTGTGATGACAAAGGACCAAATGTGTAAGAGGAGTTTCTTGAAAGTACAAAAAAGTTCATCAAATATTTTAAAACAAATGATTATTGTCAATCAAGATATAAATTTTTATTCCTAGGGGACCAAGCTAATTATATTGGGATTAGATAATTCATGCCCTGTTTCATGATGGTGTGAAATGAGATTCTTTTACGAATATCCTCAATCATTAGTTTTATCCTATGACTATTCTTAGGGAAATGGCCCAAATTTTTCGAATGAAGGATAAAGGGGTGTGTAGTGTTTTTGATAAGTCCATCAACTTATAGAATTTGTTCCACATAGTGTTAGTGATTTTCACCAATGATAAGTTATAGTGTCGGAGGATTGATATGGGTATGAGTTCCGAGGTTCTGTAAATTCATGTTTTTTTCCTTTTAAACTATTTGGAAGTAGATGATAAATCATATTTGGCTGATGTAGATAGAGCTATAAAGACATTCATGGATGGAGCTTTATTTGGTGCAACAATTATTTAGGATTATAATTCTTCTTAGAAATGAATGTGCAAGAGTGGTAAGTTTTCTACATGACCTATTTCAGGGGTTTCTACTAGGTAAAAATTGGTTTTTTTACTACTGGGGGACATGTGTCTTTAAAAGGCCTCAATGTTTGAAGCATCCTAAAAGATAATATCATTTTGTGCAATATAAAATCTCTATATATTTTTTGAAATGATTTACCAAGAAAGTAATGAAGGACCCACTTTCACCATGGTGTTTTATGAACATTTTGATGCTTCCGTGGGTGGAGGGTCTCATTATCATACTGAGGTGGATTTATATGTGGCTACATGTAGATGGATTATAGATCACAATATATGCTAGAGGAATCTAGAGAAGATCTAGCTATTGAAAGAGGTATGATGTTTATGTATACAACTATGGTTCTATATTATCATGATATAGGTTATTCTCATTATTTTATATCATCAATGATTTTTGACATATTGGTTCATCATTTGGAGTTTATTCAATTATTTTAGGATATTTCTACCCCTTTGGTAAATAAGTGAAAACACGGTCTCAAATGTCCAGTGTGTCAGTTGGTGATAGGAAAGGATATTGAGGATTGGAACTTCATAGTTCATGATCTTGAAATCATTGGCATAATTATTAGAATGGACTGGATGGTCGTCATAATGGTCTAGAATTACAATTTTCATTGATTGGTATAGTTACTTCTTATAGATTCAGTCACTCATTTTATCTATGGTGGGTGGTACTATGGATTGAGAAGGGTAGGATTAGTTGTTCCTTATGCAGACATCAACTCATTTCAATTATCAAAAATGTTTCTTCATAAAATTGACACATCTATGGGTGGTAACCTACCATTATTTTTTGTACATACCCTAAGGACATTCCAGATGATTTTTTTCGTTTACCGCCTCATTGAGATGTAGAGTTTACTAATGACCTATTACATAGAATGATTCATGTCTCTATTCATACTTTTTAATAGAGCATTCTTTGTTGGTCGAATGTGAAGTCCATCATGAGGACCTGATGTTGAATGGATTTGATAATCCTATAAGTCATTGTAGGATTCAACAATTCTCTTTTCTAATAGTGATGACATATGTCTTATACATTGTATTTACTATCAAAAATTGATTTAGTTAACCATTATGGACATGTATCATGTAACAGGAATTTATGATCTCTTTGATCAACTAAGAGGGGGTTTTTGCTTTTCATATATTTTCCAACTATCATGGACCAACTATATATGATTATGGGAGGTGGATAGAGACAAGAGAGAATTCATTGTGGATATCTGAATATTATTTTTTTGGTAAATCAATAAAAAATCACTAACTAAAATAAAGAATTCATGACTTTGATGAACCAAATAATTCATTTTCTCTTTGAATATACCATTGTTTTGTTTTTACATGATATATTAGAGTAAAAAAAGATAGAGGAATATTATAATGTCCATTTTAATATCATTCATTAAACTTTGAGGTAAGATCATCTATACTGTATGATTTCAATGTGTGTGAATTTGATTTGGAAATAGATTAATCTAGAGCATTTGATACTTGAAAAGTTCATCTTGGTTGATCCTTAAAATATATGGGAAACTATATCTTGTCGATATCCTATAAAAATGTTGTAAAACCAAATATTCATTGTTTTGACATGTTATTATAAACTAATTTTTATAACTATTCCAACCATGCTTATTTGAAGTAAAAATTTACCAGTAATGTTGTAAATTTTGAACTTAACTACATTTTCTATTTTTCTTTTGAGTTGAGGGAGACGAGGATGACTATATCACAAATTTTGATTCTTCAAATAATATGTTTCTGTTTGATGTTTTTTGTGACGCATCACGAACGGGTTTCTGTTTTTTCTAGATGAAGGACAAGTAGGATATGTCTTATAGACATCACTAGTTACACCCTCACTAGATGAAAATCACTACACATGATTTTGAGTTGGAATCTATAATTAATGTGATCAAAAAGGTTAATATGAATCTCATTGGAGTTTTTTTATTGTATATTTTGAGCATTAAATATTGATTTGTATATTTACTAAGAGGGATTTGAACTTGTGTAAACGATTTTACTTGTATAGATATGTAGTTGGATAATTTATAGGTAGAAGTTTCCATGTTTTTTGGGACTTTTCATTATAGAATTACCATTTTGAGTGTTTGGGTAAAAATTATAGAAAATGGAGGAAGCAGGAAGTGAATGGTTGGATCATTGGTTTCCATAACCAGGCACACTAGCCTAGAAAACAATGAAATAATAGGTGTAGAGTTTTTTCCCAACTCATGCACATTTGTTTACAATTTCCACCCTAAAATGAGAATCATTTCACCCCCCTAAAAGTGGAACATGGTTAATGCACAATGTAAGGGGAAACTTCGTTCCCAGAGCAACAAAAATAATGTACAATCATTTAATCTCATGATATTTAGATACAAAATTCTCAAACCCCTGTATAATCCTCCAAAACATTCTATCTCGACTTGTAATCAATTATGTTCAATTAAAAATTCTCTCATATGGATTCCAAGGATATATGACCATCACTCTTCATGATCTGAAAATTGTTTATTAGATCTTTACCTCTTCAGATATCTTGTTTCTTCTTAAATGATCCATAATTCTTCTCCCATTAAATGAGAGGAAAATTCAATATAGGGTTGGTAGGATAATGATCTAGGTTTATGTTATAGGTCTCAGATTATAGATCTAGATATAGATTTAAGGAATTATGATTTGTATTATCTTCATTTATTGATTATGGTTGGGATCTCATTCTATAACAATATTTCATCGAAATTGGTGATTATTACCTTGTCGGGCATTGTTAGAATATTGAAGTATGTGGTTTATAATTTAAATCTCAATCTCTTGATTTCAATTTGTTTATTTAATTTTAAAATTTCAATTTGATGTTTATATGTTGAGGACATTATGGAATTAATTAAATTGGAAATTTATTAAATTTAGGGAAATGAGAGAATTACATATTGGGATCATTGATAATTAATAATTAATTGATTATTAAATTATGATATCCTGGGATAATAGATTAGAGATTAATAAATCATTAATTAATTATTTGATCTTTAGAGAGATTATTTGATATAATTTAATTTTAATTTAATTATGAGATATTTAAATTGGATAATTTAAAAACTTATTGGTGAATTAACTATGTGATATTGAGAATGGTAAATTTAATAATTAATTATTTAATTTATTATAATATTTTTATATTTTGAATTATGATACTAATATTTTTAAATAATTATTATTGATTTATTAATTAATGGAAGAGTTAAATAATGATATTGATGTCTGTATAATTAATTGTAGAATTAATTAAGAAGAATTGTTTGATGACTAATTGTGGAATTGGTAATTTTATTGAGATTATTAATTTATTTGTTAATAAAAATACATAAAATTGGTATGACTAACTAATTTTTCAATTACTAATGATTTTTTGGATAAATAAATTTTTAATTAATTATATGTTGATAAATGGCCACATATTCATTCAATTATGTAATAAAGAATGGGAAACTTGTCAATAAATCGCATGTGGTATGAATGGTAACATGGGAATTCAACTATGAATTAAATAATTAGAACATGGTCATTAAATAGATAGATATATGTATGGAAACATTGGTTGTCTAGTATGAAATGATGAATGTGGATAGTCATTAAATTTTATAAATATAAATGGTTATATGAGAATTAGTGTATTATTTGAAGAATGGAATCAATGTAATGAAATGATATGAAGTATCATGGAAATAGTTGAGAATCTAGCATGGACCGAAAATTGTATTGACCTATGTGTTTCCAAGGGAACCCATGGGTCGATGTTGATAAATAAATAAGAGATGTTAACATGATAATAGTATATTTATGCACAGTGTTATATTAATTATAAAATTGAATAATCTTTTATTTTATTGGATATTATTTTTGAAACTTTCGGTGGTGGCCTACTATGTGGTACACCCACCCTACTCAGACTTCCTAATCGTTCCCATAATAGATTTCATTGTTCCATGATAAAATAATTACATATCCCATTTGATAGATGTGTATTGCATGATAAATCATTGATTATGGAGGATTATGTGGTTTTGGGCTGGTTTAGATGTTTTAAATTTATTTAATTTTGAGTTTAATTTTAACACATTCCTTTTACATTGGCATGGAATATATTTTATTTGGTTTTGATATTGAATTTCTGGTTTTGGTCATCACGTTATATTGGAATAATTCATATTATGGTTATATATTGGATTTCTGTTAAATATTTGTCAATAAATTTTTGCTTTTGATAAAGATGGTATAGTCTTTCTCTGACTGATATTTGTCCCTCGCTCCTAGTCCGCATCATCTATTATATGGGGTGGAATGTTCAAGCCCACATAGAAGTAAAATTTAGGGCACTGGTAGTTTGAACCCAGTCCAAGATGTTAAAAAGTTGTATTAGAACCCAAATTCTATTTCATTTCATTTGCCTTACGATTATGGAAATGTAGAAAAGAGACTAGGATGAGTTGGTTCACAGTTAAGAGATTGTTCATGGGAGTAGTTTCCCTATGTATGGGTAAAATAAACTACATTGGGGGATTTTTTGTTTTTATTGTTTTTTATTACTATTGAATATTATATCTTCATGTGTGATGCAAATGTTGTGGATGTGAATTTTTTTTCCTTAAATTGTTGTGATTTGACATGTGGCTCTATTGGAACCAAATGTTGAGTTTTATGCAACATTCTATGTACATGTGATTATTATTACATGGATCATTTTTTCCATGCATGAGAAAAAAATTATTAGTATGTTGTTAATCTTTAGCTATTTTTACATGTGAAATTGAAATGAAAATTTTCCTACTATGAAATTAATAATTCTAAAATAATTCATGATGTGAAAAGGTGAGTGTATATAAAGAAAATTGAATGATTAGAACGAGTAAACCATTTGTGAATCATGAACTAGATGTACGATGGTTTTGGTTAGAGATACTTCCTCAGTTTGGATTGTGTGTAGTGGTTAGGGGAAATGAATTGTTTTGGTATATTGTGTCTCTCGTAAATGTGTTAATTTTGTGATATGTTTCCCATGGTGTGTGTTTATCATTTTATAGTAATTCCTCTATGATGATTCTTGTTCAAAGGATGTCATGAGCGTATGTATGGTGTTGATCTAGCAGTACTAGATTTTTCGGCACCAATAGATCCAAGGGAGGAAGTAGATGATAGATTCAAAGAGTACATTGATCGCTTCATGTATTTAATGGAAGGGGGCCCATGGCGAGTTGTGAAGATGATGTTTGTCATGATGAGGTGGTTCATATTGTGTCACCCTCAGGCCATTACTAGAGAGGGCAGACATAAAAGTTCTATGTTATTGGATGAGTCTGTTGAGAATATATTTCATCATTAATATAATCATACTTTGTGGTTGGTCAATATGGTTTATTATATTCTACAAGGATAAGAGAAGTAATCGTGGGACATTAATAAATAGACTGGATATGATGATTGTATGTTATAGAATGAATTATTATAGAATTTACTAGGGAACTTCAATCTAGAGATATTGATGCATGAGAGATATTGAATTCCTGTGGTTAAATTAAGAGAGAATGTTTGTGATGGAATATATATGGAACATTTTTTAAATTCAACACATTTACCTCACATTGGAATGTGATGTGATTTCTATGATGAGAGGAATCTAGGACATATATAATAGTGAGAATAAATCCATTTTTAACCACTTGTGATTAAAATATATTTCTATTTTTTTGGATTAGTTTCTCAAAAATGAGGTGGCCTAAAAGTGGATTCCAATAAAAGATATATAGTTCCATTTTCAAGGTCATGAGGTACAACCTTTGAAAGTAGGTTTCATCATTATAAAAATGTTAACTGGGAAGTCGGAAGTAGATTACTAAGTATGATCTCAAAGACCCAATAATAGGTGGGTAGATATGAAGAAACTAGGGAAATATAGTGTGTTTTAATGGAAAATTATACACCATATAAAAATATTATATGGATGTACAGTAGTCATTGTGGTAGTGACATTTGTTGTATATAATTGATGATAGAGTTCCTGTATCAGTAGAGACGTTCATCATAGGGGATCTAGGAAACAACATGGGAATAGGGGAAGGAAAGTTTCATGTGTTGAAACCTAATCATTTGGATAGTGATGAAAGATCATCTACATTTTGAGGTGAAATTATTATAGAATATAAATTATATAGTTACTTTTTTGATATTAATTACTCTCATTACATTATGTTTTAAAAAATTTTATGGTTTCATCCTAAGGATAGAGTTTGTGAGCAGTGTTTTGATGATAGACATACATATGAGACTATAGTGGAGGCATATTTCATTTTAAAATTGGTGCACTATAGAGGATGAAGAGTATAGAAATATCTTGGAACTTTAAATTTTATAAATGTTCATGATCTCTCTTAGTCCTATGTATAGACTAGTTAGTATCATATGAATCACAAATAGAATGTTATGATATGATTGAAAATATTATATATTATATAAGTTTGATTTATATTCCCCGATGAGATTGGGATATTCAACTATACTAGGTGAGTTCAATTACACATTATGTCAGAGAGATCATAATAATGGATTATAGTATATTTTTAAATCATGCAGGTGTAAAGTAGGATTTCATTTCACCTATAGTGGATTGATTTTATGATGTGTTACATATGAATTATGAGGGCTTCCACCTGAGATAGATGTGTAATTCACTATTGATATCATGCTATGGGATGAGTCTTTTTCAATTCTAACATAATTAATAGAACCAATATAGCATTAGGATCTCAATATATAGCCAGAAGAGTTATTGGATTAAGGATATATCAATCCAAGTATGTATCATTGGGTTTCCCCAATATTTTATCAAAGAAGGATGATGTGATTTTTAACTTATATTTTGACTACCAAATGATGAATAAGCTGACTGGAAAGAACTGGTATCCTTTTCCAAATATCAATGATTTTTTTGACAGTTTGAGAAGGTATTTTTTCTTCTCAAATAGTTACATGAAATTAGACAATATAAATTTGAGTGTTCTTTTTAATCATATATAATGAATTTCCTTTAAAAGAAGGTATGTCCTTTATGTTTCCAATATAATTCTATTAGGGTAGTAAAATGTTCCTACTATGTTTACGTCCTTAGGGAAAAAAATATTTAATCAAAAGCCTGATCAGTTTTTTGTGGTGTTTTTGGATGACTTCTTCATGTACTTAATGACCCATGAAGATCATTCCCATCATCTGGAAATAATCATTAGTACATAGAGAGAGAATTATCTATAAGATAATTTATCTATGTTTTATTTTTGTATTCAATATCTACACATATTTGGTCACATCATCTAAAATGAAGCTATTTTAGTGGACCTAGAGATGGTTTAAGAAGTGGTTTATATAGAGCAACATAATTATGTGTTTGATATACATTGTTCTATGTGGTTTTCTTGATATTATTAGAGCTATATCTAATACCTTTCTCGATGGGAATCACTACTTTAATTAATATTCAAAATATGTATAATTTTACAATGGTCGGAATCATTTTTCATGTCCTCACAGTTTTAAAATAAGAAGTTGGCATCAACAATAATCATTCTCTTACCCGATTAAGGTGATGATTTAATGGTGTTTTGTGACAATTCTATGATAAGTCTTTGAGATGTTTTTATTCATGGAGACTGATTTTTGGATTATTGGAATTATATTTTGATTCCACATGATCAGAACTAACCAATGAAAACCCATTAGTTAGCCACAATGTTTTATGCATTACTGTTTTAGTGGGATTATTTATTAGGTGAGAAGATTACTAAGTATATTTCTCACATGAGCATAATGTATACAATTTTCAAATGATAATTGAATATTTGGTAGAGGATATGGGTTAATAATTTTTCATTATTTGATTTTGAACAAGCATATACACCCAAGAAGAGAAATGGTATGGTTGATTCATTGTGTAAGAAGACTCAGACTCATGTGTTTCAAGAGTTTGGTGTTAATCGGAAGATGATGTCATTACTGTATATGTCACACATTGTTGTTTAGGATATACAAGAGGAGATGAAAATAATATCTTTTTCAGTGGAGTATACTATTTTGAGCAAAATAATCAATTAAAATATGGTTATATGGAATTCTTGATGTTGGAGGAAATCTGTAAAGGTGGGTAGTTTCCTTATAATTGGATCATAGATAAATATGCAGTCATCTATGTCAGTAATTAGGTAGTTCCTACTATGAATATGTGGGTGGAGCATCTGCATGATTTTCATTCCATGAAGTGGGAGGTAAATCAATGTGTGACTAAAATTTTCCCTCATCAATGATGATAGATTTGGTTTTCATAAATGAAATATGATATAGTAGGGTTCATGAAATGAGGCTACATCATTAAATTGGTGAAGGATGATCATCAATACCCTAGTGGTTTTCTACATCCATATACCATTACAGAATGGAAGTGGGTTGACATGAATGTGAAAATTGGTGTGTCCCCCCATGATTCAATATAAAAATTATTCTATTTGAGTAATTTTGGATAGTCTGTTGAAGGTAGTAATTTTCTTTTCTATAAGAGAGAAATTCTATGTGGATTAGATGGGAGATTCTTATGTTCTAGTGATAGTATATATTCATTGTGTGTCGTATAATATTGTTTTAATAATTATCTCATTATTTAATTATCACTTTTTTAAGGTGTTATATACTGTGATTAGTACTCATGTTCTCTTGAGTTTATCATTCCACCACAAAAATATGGGATGACAGGTTATAGAATACTTGTGCTTGAGGATATTCATTGATCATTTTTTGATAGATTTTTTTGAGTCTTCAGAGAAAAATCCGGATTTAGTGTAGTTTTTATAAAACAATTGTTCTCTGGAACTATACATAAGTTACCATTTGAGCATATTTAAACGTTGAAATATAGATCACCTCTATTATAGACAATGTAAAGTTAGTTTGAGCTATTTTGAACGAGTTTCGTGCAGGGGACATTGGAGTAGGTACATATGATAAAAAGAATATAGAAATGTTTTAGATTAGATTTAATTCATACACTAATATTAATTTATGAACCCTATAGAAAAATATTATGATAATGGATTACTTCGAGTGTTGTTGAGGTTGGAAAACCATAGGATATAGAGACATGTCATGTTGGCATGCAGATTCATTAGAATTTTTCAGATTGTGTGGAGAATCTAGGAATTATAGTACTTATTGGTTCTTCCACAGAGGAAAAGATATATACATGATATTTTTCATGTGTCAAAACATTAGTGATATCATCCCAAACCATATCCTGTGATCAATGGGGATGATTATGAGCATGATTTAGATGCATCTTTTATGGAGCATCCGGTATTTTTGTTATATCTTACAAGGAAAATTTATTTATGTATATCAATCCTGATACTTTATATACTATGGAATAACGGTCTTGTGTAGGTGGATACATGGTAAATGTAATCATATATGAGGGCTCAACAACGAAATGTTTTTGACTCGAAATTTTTGATAGGATCATGAGTACATCTAGTGGATGCGATGTTATATTGTGGTTATATTGTAAAACTATGGCATTTACTAGTTATTTATTGGGATTTATTATAGGTAACCATATTCCATTAGTAGTGTAATATTTATTTGGTTTTTATCTATGTTTTTGTTATGGAGAATATTTTAAAAAATTTAATGAAAGATGATTGTTGAAAATTCGTGAATGGTTTTCCCTAATAGTGTTTCATGTGTGTAAAAAACTATGAAACCATAGACAGTAGGGATTTTTACAATTGGACTGTGGTTTAAAAAATTGACCATAATATGAGAAACTATGAACCCTCATAAAAGAGTCACATGATTAACGGAAACTGTGCTCCCAAAGCTGTAAAATGTGTGTATAGGATTTTAATCCATATATAGTCACTAAAAATATTTCCAAACATAATTATAATACCCAAAAAACACCCAAGGTGAACCCAAAATTGATTTGAATAAATTAAAGAGGCTCTAAAAAGTTTTCAATAGCATTTTAACCTCCATTATTTATGATTTGAAGCCCTGTTAGAAGATCTATACCGATTTGGGTATGTAGTTTCTTCCCGAATAATATCATATTATTCACCCATTATTTAAATTTGATGATACTTATTATTTTGGTTACATCTACATCATGGAATATGGATATAGATATTTTATTGTTGATCCATAAGTAGTTTAATAGAATTTGGAATTTTTCAATATTGATTTTGTAATTATGATCTAGATCTCTTTCTATATTTATATTTTGTGGAGATTGGGGAATATTCCATTAGATAGTGTTGTCATGAAATTGTGGTTGGTGGTGTATATTTAAAATCTCATAGTCTTGATTTCAATTAGGTTTATGTAATTATATAATTTATATTTAATATTTAGCAATATATTTCTTAAATGAATAAATGAATTTGGTGAATTAATTAATTTTGGGAAATGTGACATTAGAATATTGGGATCATATATCATAAATAATTAATTGTTTATTTAATTATGTGATCTTGAGATATTTGATTTCAAATAATTAATTTATTAAATAATTTTTAGATGATGAGATAGTTTATATGAGATAATTAATTCTCGAACTAATTATGTCATATTTAGATTTTAGAATTAAATAAACAATTAATAAATTAATGATGATATATTTATATTTCTTAAGGGAATAATTAATTTTGAGTTATTGAGATTATAAATTGAAAAAATTTATTTTTTAAATTTATTACTAGTTTGTGTTTAATTAATGGTTGAGTTAATTAAAAAGATTGATGCCACTAATTAATTGGTGAATTAATTAAGTGGAATAATGTGATGATAAATTGTTGAATTTTGAATGGGAATGAAATTATAATTTATGTTTTTAATTAAATAATGGAATTGATATGGATGAATAATTGTTGAATTAGTAATGAAATTTTTGTGGATAATTATTGGTTGAATTATTTAATTTTTGATTAATGGAAACTTGTCATCCAATTTTGATATAAATAATATGAAAATTAGTCATTCAATTATTTATGGTTTGAATTGTAATATGGGAATTATATTATTAATTAATGAATGGGAACATGGTAATTCAATATTCCAATGGGCATTAAAGTAAGAATTATGGAATGGAAACATAGTCATCCAATTATATAATATGTTAATGGTAATAGGATAATTCATTTATGAATTAATGAAAGATAAAAATGAAATATAAATATTAGTTTTCACTTGGTAATTAGTTATACTTTTTCATGGTCCAACTTATCTATTAAAATATGTGTGTATGTGGGAACCCAATGGTTTTGTTGTTAAATTATGAGTAGTTGTAATGTACCAACTATTTATTTATGAATTTTTCTTTAATAGTTATACAAATTCCTAGAATATTATTTGACTGGATATTGATTTAAATATTACCGGTGGTGGCCTACTGAGTGGTAATCTTACTTTGGGCTTCGGATCAGTTCCTAAATAGAATTCATTATTTCCGTATCAGATAAGGGAAAATAACATCTGTTAAATGGATGTGTAGGAATGGATAATTGTCGAGGGAACAAAATGTGGTTCAGGACCCTTTTAGTTTTTCATTATCATTACATATGAGTTTATTTTTATCAGATAGAACATATATTAGAATCATATATATATTGATCAATTTTTATATTATATTCTTTGTTTTGTGAATCCTATGTTATTGGAATCCTTATGATTCTTTTTATATATTCGTTATTGTATATTTATTTTAAAATAGTATTCTCTTTGAGAAATAGGGTATTTTATCACCATCACTGATATTATACCCCCACTAAATTTCAATATCCTTCAGTATATGGGGATGTATGAATGAGGTCTTATAGGGGTCTAGTTCAGGGCACCAATGTGGAGAACAAGGACAGGGATGCTACAAATTGAGACAGAGGTGATGGGATGAGTATCATTATACCTTTAATTTTGATATTTTATATACAATTTCTAATGGGAATGTGGTGGCCGATGCATTGAGTCGCAAATGACCGATAAAAGTAGCGAAGGAATAATTTGAGAATAATTCCTGGAAGAGTTTGTTTGTAATGATGATCATACGGGTTTAAGATTATTTTTTATTGAGGTTCCTGGGTATGATAATAGATGACACGTCATTTGACGAGAGAGTATGAAATGCGACAATGAACATCACAAAAATTTGATACATAAGACAAATCCATAATGCAGGGGTAACCTTTTGTGAATTGTCTCATTCTCCAAGTGGATCTTTATGCCACTGTAGGAGGCTAGTTCTTCTATTTTCCACAAGACAATAGTTTCTATATAAGGGACCCCAGTCATGTAAATCCATGAACGTTGAGGATAACATGATATAACCTAATTAGATATGTCTTTATTGGTGGCGGTAATGAGGTGTCCAATTATAGATTTTATATCATGGTGTTTCACTTTTCAATGATTTATGATTGAACACGAGAGAATTTTTGTTTTTCTATAGACATTATCGATTCTGGAATTGAAGTAGGTTGATATTTCAATTTTTTTCTTTACTAGTAAATCCTAGTTGGAAATATTTTCTTTGGGTGATTATTGATATATTCACAAATTAATTTAATTTTATACAAATAATGGTAATGAATAAAGTGGAAAACATTTTGGACATATAGTTATGATAGATTTATAATGAATATGGAATACCATATTTAGATATTTATAATGCGGTATCATGGAACAAATCCATAATCTAGAAAGGTTTCTAGGAGGAAATGGGGACCTAGATGAAACTGAGAATGGATTATCATGCAATGATTGATGGACAAACAAAGAGTGTTATCTAAGTTTCGGTGGTTATTGTTTGGCCATTTTCTATTTATATCAGAGGATCTTGTGATGTATACATTCTTTTAGATGGGTTTTCCTTTAATTGTAGTTATCATTACTATGACACCAGGATGTTTTTATGAAATATTTTCATTAAATAAAATTTATTCTTCATTAGCATGATTTTTATGTAATCATGAGTTTCAAAGAACCATGAGATGCACGTACTATAAAATTATTTTTATATAAAAGAACTTAGTTTTTCAGGAATAATTACAACAGAAATATAAAAATGAATTGTGAATTCAATGGCCATCAATTATTTTTGAAAAAATAAATCAATTAAATATTTTTTTGTGAATTACCTTGTTAATTAATTTTATGTTATATATATATATATATTATATAATTAATATTTTTTTTATATTCTTCCATTTTATATTATAGTAATAGGCGATGAATAAGACTCTATATGATGGATAAAACATTATATTGTTAAAAAAAGATCAATTTTATAACTTTTAATTGGGAAACCCGTTAAAATTAAAAATTTGAAACATTAATGATTTTCATTTTATTATCTAAACAAGTTATTTTGATGTGGGATATTGAAATTTAATTTGGATAAATTTCTGATTAATTTATGATAATTTTCATGATTTGATGAATAGAAAAATTATGTTATATTGTAAGTGAAAATAAATTTTCTCATTTAAATAATTTATATGGTCAAAATGTATTATTGAATAGTTTCAATGTATAAATAGAATATATATTTACCATTTAATATAATTTAGGAAATTGGAATTAATTTTACATTAAATTCAGATGTAAAAACATTTCAATATTTTGCAATATTTTAACTTCTCAGAACTATTTTCTCATTTCATCAAAAGGATTGATTTAAATTAACCACAACAACATAAATGCTTGGATTTTTGACAAATGGGATCAGTATATGGAAATATTATTTCCAAATTATTATAATATGATAATTATATTTTTGGGAATTATAAATAGTATCTTTTGTAATTATTTTTATTATCATGGTTAAAGGTAAATCGTGTAACTAATGATAAAAATAACATTATAAAATTATCTTAACAGCTATAAAAATCCTATTGGATGAATAAATACACTAATTATCATATATTTTTTGAAATGTAATAACATAATGTCCGCATAACTATAAATACGACATGAATATTAAATAAAACTAGTTAATGTTGAAAAATGTCTGAAATATCATAGTATATAATTATATTAATCTTAATATTTGGATAAATATAAGAAAATATAGACTATAGATATTATTAAAAAACCTAAAAGAACATTATTCAACATAGAAATTAATTTATAAATTTTAGAGATTAAATATTTACCATTATGGAGGACACAATAGTGTTGTTGAGATTATTTTATTAATAATATACAAAAATATGGTTGCTAAAATATTAAAAAATATTATATGAACTAATTAATGTGATCCACTAATTTTCATTGTGACTATTAATTTTAGAAGTTTATTAAATTCATTAGTTTGAATTTACCTTTTGATTGGTTTTTTACCTAATATCAAATAAATAAATAGTGTCAGAATAGTTATTATCGGTATTTTATAAAAACACAATTTTTTAAATTAATTAAAAAGTATATTTAAATATTACAAAGAGATAATAATAAGTTATAAAATTTCATTAAATGTCCTTTTCTATTCAATTAACAGCTTATAAGTAATTATTTACAACCATTATATATTTATTATTTTAATAAAAAAAATTAAAATTAATCAAATTAACTACGTGTCGATTAAAAAGATATTCCTTAAATTAAACAAAATAGTTTTTAAAAATTTATTTTTTGATAATATTACAACCTGATCTCGTATCATCATCTAAATTGGGATATTTTAGAGGTTTTTTATGGGTTTGATATTACATTAAATTATTATTTATGGAGTTAAAAAAATTTCATCCCACCTCAATTATAATAGGGAACAACCACCCACACCTCTTCACATAATTTTGACCCACCAAGATCAGACATCCCCTCCCATATTTCCTTAAAAAATATCCGATATTTATTATATTGGTTTTGGTCATCTTCAAATACCAACACTTGTGCTCTAAAAATGGATCAGAACCACAGAATAGATATTTTTAGCCCTACAATGTTTTGAACATGATTAATTCATCCTTGTAGTCTATTGTTTTCATGGATAATAAGATCAATGGTTGAATCTTATCAATAATTCAAGGCAAAGAGATAAAAATTTGATAATGGGATGGAATGAGTTCAAGAAAATATTTTTCAATAAATACATTCCTCAAATTCTTCAAATAATGATTGATAAATTGTTCCTTGAACTTGAATGAAAGTTTGATGATTAAATTGGTACCTACGATGCATATTTAACAAGACTTTAAAGGAATGATTTTGGAAATATTATTCAACCTGAGAGTAATATAGATTGATTCATTAGTGGCTTAAAATCACATCTCTGAAGGGAATTATCCATAAGGGACATCAAAAACAATGAGAAAATATTTTAATGTTATCTCAATATTGATATTGATATTGGAGTAACCCCATAGTCATTTGAGTTTGATAATAATTTAAAAAAATAATTTAAAGGAAAATCTAACAACCACCATGAAATGAAGAAGCAGTTTTTCTTGTTCTCATGGAGTGGAAGGAATCATTGAGGTAAATGTCTTAAAAGGGGCTAGTAAATGCTTTATGTGTTGAAGATAAAGTCATCGGGTAATTGAATACTTATGTCATTGGAAAAATATGTCTAATGATTCACAGAAAAAAATTATTCACATAATGTACCTATGAAACTTCAATTATACATGTTTGAGGAAATGGTTAATTATTCCAATAAATGCCCTATTCTAATTGTTATTAATGATGATAGAGATCAAAAAATGCTAATGGACAACGAAAATGGAATGTCACATGAAATAACTATGGTCTATTTGGTGTAAAATATTTAAGTAGTGAAAATTACACTTACCATCAACCCTAAAGTGTCAAACATTATACTTGATTCTGCTTCCACCCACTCATTTATTTCTGATGAGTTTTTTAATTTAATCACCATATTACAAAAGAAATTATAAGATGACATAGCTGCCAAAATTTCTAATGGAACAACAGTAGCACCAAAATATTCGAATTATTCTCTGGTTGATGTTTTGGGTAATTTACTTCATGAAAATCTTTCAATCCTTCTTATAGTGTAAATTGATTTGAATGTTGTCATGGATTGACTTTCAATATTTGGAGCTCATATCAATTTTCAAGCAAGTGAAGCCACATTTATAACCCTGATTTTTATAACGCACATGAACATAATTTATTACACATAAAATGTCACATGCTACAACATGGATGATCGAGTGGCCTAGCTTCTTTGGGGTTTAGGAACATTACTATACAACTTGAAACATAGTATGTGACATCATATTGTAATCATCCTTTACATGACCACTACATTCCCTCGTACATAGCATTTCATGGGAAAAGTTAGGACATTCATAATAAAGGGGTGATATATAATACCATGTAATAGAGTTATCCAGGCATAACAAGATTTATATAATACATTTTAGGAAATTGGAATATCAATAGAGCATGTGAGAAACATGGACATAAAGGCATGATGTAACATGATTAACAAAACATGTAAATGTGGCAACAACATTTAACATGATTTTTAAATGACGAATGGTCCATTGCACATAAAACATGAGTACACCATCATTGAACATGAATTAGCATGATTAAACCCCAATTTCACTTGATGTGTCATTGTACTAATATTTACCCAATGCAATGGAGCGCTATCAGGCCACACTCTTCTTGATGATGTCATTTCATTCCTATGTGTGAAATATAAATCATATAACATAGAATCATTAATAATAATCTATTCTATGATAATGGGAAGTGGAATACATACATGATACTTTATGATCAATATTTATATTTTCATAAATACGAATAGTCTTGCTAGATAAATTGTTATGGTATTCACTACACAAGGACATTTTCTTAGAAAATCGCGGTGCAATTTCAACAACATAATGGAATGACATAATAATTCATAAAAATGGTAATGATAATGAATGGGGTTTCCACTCATATGTAGATGAAATGTACTGTTTGGGGTCATAAATAAATTCTTCCCATCATAATTCATTGAAATTATTTTCATAATATAAAATAAATGATTGAAAATGAATGAGAAGGGATAATTTCCTTACGGAATTATGGCATGGTAACAGGTGTACACTGAGTGCATTAATGAAAGTGAAATATTTCTTTTGTCATTTAAAAAAAATGGCAGTATGGAGAGGTTCAAAATCATTCCAGAACATTTTTATTTGAAAATAAAATGTAATAACTACATAAAGAAATTGTGACATCAAAAATAAATGACGAAATTCATTACATGGAAGTGTGATCTCAAAGGCCTAGAAGAGGCTTTAGAGAGAATTATTTGGAACTTGGGGTGCCTTCAGAGGATTCTACAGAGAGTATGTAACTATTTGGAAGAACTTAAAAGGCATTGAGTGATGATTATATGGCATCTAGGGTGGGTTTATATTAGAAATGTGACAGAATGATTTATCTTTTAGGTTTTTGTCACCTCATATTAATCTAATAAACACCACAAATTAGCCTAAGGTTTTTCCATTGGGTTTTTTCAATGAGGAGTGGAAGAAAATATTTTATGATTCCAATGTATGATCTTCTTAAAATAATTGGGTTTCTTAGGTGTTGGTGAGTCACATGGTCAAGGAAATACATTAAAAAGTGATTATGATTTATAACTCTTTGAGTGTCCACTAATGATTTTTAAAAGAAATCAAACAAACCTAAAATCACATTATTTTAATGGTAAACCATATATTGGACAAAAAATAATTTATAATATTTTATTACATCTGTATTGGGTCATTATGATGTAATTAAACAAATTATATATTTAAACGGTATTTAATTTTTACCAAAATAAAATTTACTGTCTCAGTAAATAATGAAAAATTCACCATTGGATAATTTCAATGTTCTGAATACAAAAACTAATATTAATTTTATCTAAAAAAATTCAGAATATGTGAATTTTTTATTTTAAAATAAAAACCTACATTTATCGAAAATTCATTGGTTTTAACAAAAACCCGATGAAACCATTAATAAAAACTTCTTTTGTATTCATCAAATTGTATGATGATTTATATTTAATAAAAATGTAATTTATTAATAATATTATTATTAATTTATTAAAATATTATTTAATATAAAAATCTATTATTTCATTAAAATATATTAATTATTTGAATATCATCATAAATTTATATTTGAAATTTAAAAACAATTTAAAATGTAATTATTATAAAAGTAATGTATATTCATTAATATATACAATAATAATCCACATAATAATAGTGTTATGGTCGTGTTACATAATCCCTTATAACAGATGCATATGACTGATGAGTAAGGTGTACGATGGTGATATACTCTTGTGGTGCCTCTGATAACATTACTCGGGTGGTAATGTCTATCTACTTCTACTTCTCTTGTATTAATTTTTGTTCAAACATAACATGTTGAACTTAAACTTGGGATTTTTCAAGATCTAATACCAATGAATCCACTTTTATTCCATGCTCCCACAAATGGGATTCATATAGTGAAAGTCCAATAAATGATGCCATCACTACCTTTTACTGAGTAAATTATATTTGTTAAAGCCATATATTATTACTAATAATGTGATCACTCTTCACTGATTATATTAGAAATAGTCGCAATTCATAACAATATTTTAAAATACAAAAACATAAAACCAATAAAGTTCACATTTTATATAAACATTTTATATAATGAAAAAATTTATTATATCAAAGGGAATATCGTTAAATTAATGTCTGGATCATTACAATCTTCCCCCCATAAAAAATTTTCTCTCTTAATATCCATATACCACACTAAAATAGATGTGGGTGACTATGCATTATCATTTTCTACAATTTTCATGTCTCTTCTTCAAACATGTGGTTTCACCAAAACACCTTGATGATGGGCATTCTTTTATATTCTAAAAAAAATTCTACGATCTATGATATTCCCTAAATTGTCCTCATAAAAAGATCACCCTCTAAATGTGCCACATTTGAGGAGAGTACATGTAATGGGTCTTGTATTTTCTTCATTAAGAGGGATACATGAATGACATCGTCTAAATTGGCCATGGTAGCAGGAAGTTCTAGTTGATAGGCCACAATCAAAACACGATCAAGAATATTGAAGGGGCTGATGTTCCTAGGACATAATATACCATTCTTTGTAAACATCATGAACTTATTATACACAGATATATGTAGAAATTACACGTCACCAAATTTAAATTCTAGGTCTCATCAATTGTTATCTGCATAACTCTTTTGCCTACTCTGGTTTACCTTTATATGCTGCTTAATGGATTTCACCTTATACACTATTTCTCCGACCATTTCAGGTCCTAGATTCTTATGTTCACTAACGTCATTTCAACACACTTGGGTTCTGCAACTTTTCCCATAAAGGGCTTTATATGGACCTATTTGAAAGCAGGAGTGGAAACTCTTATTTTAATAGAATTCAACCATTGGAATATTTTGCCCCATCCTCCATTTATTTCCATTAAGTAATCTCTCAATATGTCCTCATGTGTTTGGATATTCCACTTAGATTGTCCATTGGATTGAAGAAGATTAACCATACTAATGTTCGGTTCAGTATCAAAAGAATGTTGAAGACTTATCCAAAAGATAGAGGTGAATCATGGATCTCAATCAGATACAACAGATAGTTGTACTCCATGCAACCTTACCACATCACTTATGTGAATCTGTGCAAGGTGATCTAATGATAAGTCCTCCAGAATCGTGATAATGTGAGTTTTCTTGGAATGACGATCCAAAATGACACATATTGAATTGATTCGTCTAGATGTCCTAGGTAGTATAGTGACAAAATCTATGGAAATATTGTCCCAATTCCATGTTTGTTTGGGTTGTGGTTGCATAATCCCCTTACACTTTTTCCTCTAAGCCATCACATTCTAACATACCAAGCACCTTGATGTATATTCTGTAATCTCTCTTTTCATATTTTCCCACCAAAAGATATCTCGGAGATCTCGATACATCATTGTTTACCCTGAGTGAATAGATATTTTGAGCTATGTGAGTCATCAAGAAGCTCTTTCATTATCTCTCGAGTAGACTGTACATATAATAATGAACCAAATCTCACAATTCTATCTTTGTGAACAACAAACTCTTAGGATATCCCATTTCTAATAGCTTCCCCCATTTTCAGAACATCCACATCCTTTCATTGGAAATAATTTATTTTCTCCATTAGGAACGATTGAGAAATAATTTGAGATATTATTTATGATGATTCACCATTAATGACATTCATTTCTATCATCTGCAAAGCTGAAAAGATTGGGTCTTTATCAATTCACATCAATTATAGAGATAAATGATCCATTAAACATATAGCATCTTCCACCTTGTTCGCATTCCCAGGTTGGTAATGGATTGTGATATCATTGTCTCTGATTAGTTCTAACCATCTTCATTAGCACATGTTCAACTCCTTAAGTGTGAATATATACATGATGATTTTTTGGTCTGTAAATATTTCACACCTCTCCCCAAATAGATAATGCAACAATATATTAAAAGAAAAGAACACTGAAGCCAACTAAATATCATGTCATTGATAATTATTCTCATGAACATTCAATTGACTTGAATCATATGCAATGAAGTTTTAATTGTTCATCAACAGACATCACATGCCCATTAGTGAAGAATCATTGAATACCATAAAAACATATACACTTGTTGTTAATGTTATCACGTGTGTAGTGACAAGACACCATTTCAAATACTTGAATCTTTCTTCAAATTTATCACTCTATGTAAACTTTAATCCCCTCTATGTTATCTTGGAAAGAGGGTTGAACAATCATGAGATATTTATCACTAACCGTTGATAATATCCAACTAACCCCATGAAGATACAGATATTGGTTACAGATATTTTCCTTAGACATCACTCTATTGTATTTGTCTTGGATGGATCCACAGATATCCCATTGAATTTAATGATTTGGAACTAGAATGAGACATCCTTCCACTAGAACTCACACCATCTGTTCTTTTCATAGATTTCATCATTCTATATGTTCTCTTGTAGAGTTTTTAGATAACTCTCATAACCTCTTTGGTTTTGGTGTATATTAGAATATCTTCTATAAATACTACCAAAATTTTTTCGAGGTAATCTATAAAGAATCTATTTATTATGTCATTGAGGATTGATGATGCATTGTTGACTTCTAAAGGCATTACTATGAGTTCACAGTACCCATATCTTATACAAAAAGCAGTCTTGGAGATATCATCCATTTTCACCCTTACATGATAATAACCCGACCACAAATCCACTATGGAATAGTATTGTGCTACATGCAGCTGATCGAACAAGTAATGAATTCATGGGAGATGATAATTTTTCATTATTGATATTTTGTAATGCTCATTATAATTGATGCAAAGATGCATTGACCCGTCTTACTTCATGAAAAATAGGACTGGTGCTCCTAATGGTGAAGTAATTGGGCATATAAACACATTATTTAGATTCTCTTGTAGTTGTTTCTTTAATTCCTCAACCTCCAAAACATCCATTCTATATGAAGTCTTTGATTTTGAAAACACCATAGGTATAAGGTCAATTGGGAATTCAACATCTCCTCTGGGAGGGATACAAGCCAATTCCTCGAGAAACACATCAGCAAATTCCTTCACAATAGAAACGTCTTAATGGATTATTTCCTCTTTACCATTAATCATATGATCTATATACATGTGCTTATAGGGAAGTAATATCTACACTTCAGATGATGGTGCTAAATAAGATTCGTCTTCCTCCTTGCACATCTACATGATAGGTGGTCGATTCGCCACATTGAGAGTGATTTATCTATAACTGCAATTTATATTAACTCTATATAATTAAATAGAATCCATGTAAAATATTGAATCAAATTTCTCTAGTGGGAGTATGATGAGGTTTTCACAGATTTTAACTCCATAATTTATGAAAAGTATGAGTTATATTCATGGGATACAATGATTTCCCTATTCTCCATAATGACCTACATCTTTAAAACCATTATTTGTTGTGGTGTTGGAATAATTATACTAAACATTAAGGATATAAAAGAATTGATAGAATAAGAATTTTAAAATAAATTATCTATTCATGAATTAAAAACTAGTGAATATATCACCACTTAGTTTTCAGGGTTCACTTTGGCGGTAGTGATGGAAAAATTTCCCCCTTTCTACCTTGGAGGTTGTTGGTCGCATCTGAAAACCCTTTGATTAGGTCATTGATTTGCCAAGTGCCCCAATTCATTGTAGTGTATTAAATGAACAACACATTGTAATCATAATGGATCATTCCTACCCTATTTTACAGCCATAGGTATTTCTTGTTGGCAGTTCACATCTAGGTGCCCTTCACTTCCACACCAAAAGCATTTCCTCATCCCCTTTCTGCAATTTCAAGGGTGATTATTTCCGCACCATTGGAAAGTGGCGTGTTGGTTGTTCATCGAATTGATGGATTTTTTCCTCGGACCGCCAGAATTGAAGTCCACCATTCTCTTTTTATCCCCTTGATACCACTGAGATACCCCATTCTCCATTTTGACTTTGAGGGAACATCATCCAATTTTATAATATCTGTAGTTGTCACAGATTTCTAGGTCTTTCTGTGGGCTAGGTTTTAGCCCACCAAATAATTGATCAACCTTGCATTTGGGTGTAATGAGAATGATGGAGTTGTATCTTGCAATCCCTGTGAATTTTCCCTCATACGCTCTTATAGATTCATCTACATTTTTCTTATGGGGAAGGAAGTACCTTTCCATATTAAGTCATATGGTGTGCAGAAATTATTTATAGAAAAAAATCTTTTAGATATCCTTCAATTTAAATGCCCTGATCTTCTCCTCAGGATTCATATTTTCGATCAACGACCACTACTGATCAGCTTGTCCATCCATATGATAATCTCCAGTTAAACATTTACTTATTCAAAATATTGAAGGATGTAAATGTTCATTTCAATGGAGTTGATCTATTGTTCGGCGATCTAGGGATAATATGATCAATTAAAAGTAGGAGGCATTTGTTTCATGATGCTCTTGGTAGAGAATTGTTCTTTCGTGTGGGGGGGGGGGGGGGGTTGAACATTCCTATTGACCCATGTTCCTATTCAAATCATGAGGTAACTGAGTGAGAAGCATGAAAAAGATACTAAATCTGGCACCCATCAGATTGGGAAAATCATTTTCACGGTCATCACATTGATCTTCACATCAGGGTTTAGCCAAGGTCATGTTATTATTGGCCATTGTCTACAATAATGGTATTTTTGGGGTAACACATAATAGGTAATCCAATGACAAAATTGATGACTTATAAATTACTTTCCCCCATAACTTATGAATTTATATGCTTCGATATATGCTATTCATTATCTACTTTCTAACATATATTCTTAGGGGAATTTTATAATTTGCATTATAAGCGTTCATACAAAGCTTGTGAATTTAAGAATGAATATACCCCATGAATGTCATAACCATGACTGCATCATAGAATATTTATGTGTACTAGGATAACCATTGTCTATCCCAAAACTCTTTTTGAGGTTTTCACCCTTATGTAAATCGGTACGAGAGCCGCATCTACATGATCGTATCCAGACAGTGATACATTTTCTTGATAAACCACTTACTCAATACTCACCAAAACATAGGGATTTTTTTATTATAAATATAATTGTATATTAGGGTTTACTAGGGATTTCTAATCTTAATCCCACAAAATAACTAAACCTCTCTCTGATACCAACTATAACAACCCAACATTTTTTTAAACACATAATAATTATTTATTACATATAAAACATCACTTTATGAAACTAAAACATGTATTGGTCTAGTGTATTTTAAAATTAAGAGCATTATATAACAACATAAAACCTAGGATGCAACATCTTATTGAAAACATCCTTTACATGACCACTACATTCTATCATATGTAGTATTGCATGGGATAACCTGAGGACATGAATAAGAAAATGGTGAGCTATAAATCCTAGTAAAGAGTTAATAAGTAATAACATGAATGATTAAATATATGTTAGGAAATAAGAATATCAATGGATCATATGAAAAACATGAACATGAAGGAATGATATAACATTATTAACATAACATGGAAATGTGGAAGTAACATTTAACATGATATTATCATGATCCAAGTCTCATTGCACTGGGATCATGAGTAAACCCTCATTGAAAAGAATTTATCATTGAGAAAAATCTAATTTCACATGTTGTTTCATAATAGTTATATTTACCCAATGCTTTGGAGTGCTATTATGAAACACCCTTATTAACAATTTCATTTTAGTCATATGTGTGCCACATGGATAATAAAACACGGAATCATTCATCATCATTTAATTCATGATAAAGGGACGTGGAATACATACAAGATGATTTTTGAACAACAATTATATTTTCATAACGGTTAATCCCCTTGATATATAAATTGAAATTGTATTCACTACAAAATGAAATTGGCTTTGAAAATCACGGTGCAATTTCTGGGAGTAACGATGTGACATAAGAATTCATTAAAAAGGATAATGAGAGAGAAAGTGGTGTATCCTCATATTCACATTATGTGGACAATATGGGTGTCATATATATACATGTACCAACATATGTAATAGAAATTAGATTCATAATATAAATCATTTTCATTAATGTGAATCAGATGAAATAATTTCTTATTGGATCTTTGGCATGGTAACAACTATATATAGAAGGCATTAATGAAGGAGATAGAGTTATCTCATCATTTCAAGAATAAATATGGTTTTATGGAGGTGGTGTGAAATCATACCCCAATATTTTTAATACAAATTAAAATGGTATTACAACATAATATAACTAAGACAAAAAAAGGAAAAGTGGAAATCTCATACATGGTATTGTAATCCTAATGGCTTGGGGGAGGCATGAGAGAGGCTTCATGGTGGCGTAGGGAACCTTGGGAGGATTATAGATAGAAGAGGAAAGAGTTTGGAGAAACTCTATAGGCTTTGAATGAAGAGGAAGTGGGATCTTGGGTGGGATTATATAGGAAATGAGAGGGAATTTTTTATTATTTAGGATTGGGTCACCACACATTAAAATAATCAATAACACTAACCAACACATGGTTTTTTTAGAAATGGGAGTGTAAAAAAATATTTTATAAGAACAATGTCCAAACTTATTAAAATAATAGGGTTTCTTATGTAGAGGTGAGTCACACTCTCAAGGAAATTCATTTAAAAAGTGAAAATGTTTTATAACTCTTGGAGGGTCCACAAAAGAATTATAAAATAAATAAAACAAACATAAAGTGACATTATTTTAAAGGTAAATGAAATATTGGCCGAACATATAATTTATTATATGTTATGACATCACTATTTGGTCATTGTGATGTCAGAAAAAATATTTTATATTAAAATGATATTTAATTTTTACCCCAAAAGTCTAATGTCTGAGATAATTTTTAAAAAAAATTATTTTTGATAATTTTGACCTCCAAATTCCACAAATAATATTAATTTTATGTAATTTATTTTTTAAACATGTGAATATTTAAATTTAAAATAAAACATGATGTTTATTAGAAATTCATGGTTTTTGTCAAAAATTGCTTTCAAAACATAATAAAAATTACCATTGAATTAATAAAATTATACAATAATTTATACTTAATAAAATGTAAATTAATGATAATTATTATTATTATAATTTACTAAAATATTTTTTAATTCAAAATTACATTAATTCATCAAAATCTATAATATAGTTGAAAGTTAAATAAAAATATTATTTGCGCTTTAAAAACAATTTACAATGTAACAATATTAAAATGTATGTATATTCATTATTATATAGAAACATTCTTCTCCTAATAATAGATCTATTATTTTCTTACATACCCCCTAATAACTACCACAAAATACTGATGTGTAAGGTTCATAATGGTTAAAAACTCATGGGCTTGATCCGATAACATTTCTCGGGTGGTAGTCTATATCAACTTTAACATATCTCTTAGGGGATTCTATTTGAGATTAAAATGTTGAAGCTTGTCATGGGCTAGGTCAAGGGTTAATTCCATTGATGCCACCTCCTTTCCGAACCCCAAGAAATGGGACTCATATAAGGAAAGTCTACTATATGAGGCAATCACTTCCTTTTTCTCATTTAATTGTATCAATTAATGTCCTATAATTATATTAATCATGTGACCACTATTAAACGTCTATATTAGCAACAACTATAATTCTTAATGATATTTTTATATCAAAAAACAAAAAACCAGTGATATTCACATATAATATAATCATTTAGCATAATAATACATTTAATTGGATTAAGATAAATTTCTATTAATGAATGTTTGAGTCGTAACAACATTTCACATTCCAGATCAACCAATGATCACCTATAAGTAGAATGAATAATATAACCTTCCAATTGAAATTTATACCAACTTATGGTTATTGATACTTAATAATGATGGTTATATATCACAAATGATTTTTGATAAACCGATGATCATGAATACACCCATTGTACATGATATTGATGATGTCTTTCTAGATGCATTTTTAGGTCATCCACAATATTGTGATGTTTAGATTTAAATATAACTCATACCGAGTAATATTCTTATTTCAAAGATTCCTTATATAATGGTCCCAATTGAGTTGTATAAATTGAAGAAAAAAATCCAAAAGAATATTGATAAGGGATTTATATGAAATAGTGTTTCACCTTGGGTAGTCCATGATCAATTTTTTAAGAAGAAATATTGATCAATGAGGCTCTTTATTGATTATTGAGGACATAACAATATAACTATCAAGAAAAAATATCCTCTTTCCTACATTGATGTCTTATTTCACAAAATACATGGACCACCACACTTTTTCACAAATGATATGAATTCATGATATTATTAAATAAGATTGAATAAGAAGGATATACCAAATATAGAATTATATAAAAGGTACGAACAATATGAAATTATATTGAGTCTTTCTGGTCTTATTAATTATCCCATTATCCTCATGAATATATTGAATTGAGTTTTTAAAGACTATCTTGAACAAATTTTTAGTAATTATTGTAGATATTCTTCTCTTTTAGAAGTGAAAAGAAGAACATTTATATCACTTGATAATTTTACTAAATACTCTATGAAATGAGAAGATTAATGAAAAATTTACCAAAAATGAATTTTGAGATTAGAATATTTCATATTTTGTTCACTTAATCTGATGATTGGGGTTATCTATGGATCCAACAAAAACAAAAGCTATTGAATTATGGTTGAAACCAACAACGATAACTGAGAACAAATGTGTTCTATGTTTGACTAGATAATATCAATGATTGGTGATTGATTTTTCATGATTATATAATCCACCAACCATGTGGAAATGGAAAAGAGTTTAGTTGATTTGGATAGAGGAATGTGATCTGAATTTAAAATTAATGAAAATAAGGTCATATAGTTCACCTTTTATCACATAGTCATGTAGCAGAGAAAGGTTATTAATATATAGTGATGATCTAATGATGGGTCTAGGATATGTTATCATGAAAAATGTTATGGTGATATCTTATGCATCACTGTAGTGGAACATCCATGAGAAAATTACCCAACTCATGATATGGTGATACCTATGGTAATATTTTCATTAATGATATGCATTCATTATCATTATGGTGAAAAGAGTGATATTTATACTAATCAGAAGATATTAAGAATATTTTCACATAAAAATATCTAAATATGCACCACAGAAGATGGTTAGAGTTGATTAATATTTATGAATTCTCAATAAATTTCACCCATGTGAATGTGAACATTGTGGCTGATTCTTTGAGTCAAAAAGACCAAGCTAGTTTTTATATGATGAGGATGATTAATGATACAATATTTATTGTTTTTTGAAATGTCAGATCTAGAAATTTAAATCGAAGGGGAGAAATTATATCTTCATGAATTGAATTTTCAACCATATTTACAAGTGATGATTATGGAGGCACAAAAGGATGATGTAAATTTAAAGAAGAAGGTGAGAAATGTTCTTGAATTCATCCTTTCCTGTAATGAAATAATAAAATTCCGGAACCGGTTTTTTATTCCTCCAATACCAAAATTAATGATGGTGATATTAGATGGGGGTAACATTTCTTCATTCTCAATTCACTCTATAATCACAATGATGTAAAATGACCTGAAAGTGTACTTCTTGTTGGATGAGATGAAAAAATATGTCATATAATATGTATCTCAATGATTGGTATGTTAGTATGTTGCGGCTAAGAGACAAAAGTCTAATCAGATGTTACATCCATTACCCATAACAGAATGGAATCTGAAAACAAAGCTTTAGACATTTTCATCGGACATCGCAAAAAATCCAAATGAAATAATGTTATATGGGATATTGTTTATTTTCTTAAGATGTTGGAAGACTTCATTGTATTTAGAGAGGATTTCTCTCTTGATCAGCTTTCTAGAATATATGTAAAGAATGAGATAATATTTCATGGAGAAACACTTTATATTATATCCAATCGGGATCCTAGTATTACCTCAATGTTCGGAAGAAGTCATCAACATAATTTGGATATAGAGTTATGTATCATCACTACTATCATCCTCAGATAGATGATCAGTCTGAGAGAATAATTCAAAAACTAGAAGACATGTTGAGAGTTTTCACTATGTATTTCAAAAGTGTTTGGGATAAACATCTACTATTTGTGGAATTTTCATAAAATATTAGATTTCAATCCAAAATTCAGATGGATTATTATGAATCCTACTTTGGAAAAATGTTCATAATGATAACATGTTGGGATATAGATGTGGAAAGAAACATATTAGGACCTGATCTTTTTGATGAAATGGTAGAAAAAGTTAGATCTATTCAACAACACATTAGTGATTCTGAAATTATGAAAATAGGTTATAATGACAACAGAAGAAAAAAAATATTCATTGAAGGTGGTTAAATGGAGTTCATACTAAAACCACCCTGGAATAGAGTGATGATAATTCGAAAGAAGAGAAAGGTGAGCTATAGGTATATAGATCTTTCAGAAATTATGGATTATGTTGGGAAGGATGGTTACTGATTAGTGCTTTCACTGAATCTGTCTCAAGTTCATGATGTCTTCCACATATATCTCCAATGAAAGTATATACCCAATCATTCACATGAACTAATCCCAAAATTTGTACAACCGTAGAATGATCTTTCTAATGAAGAACAACTGATATAGATTCTAGATTGTAGAGAAAAGGTTTTAAAAAATTTGACCTCACTCATAGTTATAGTTTTATAGTGGAAACACCAATTTAAAAAAGCTACATGAAAACTTTAGGATATGATTAGGGATTGGTATCATTATATATTTGTTTATATGGGGGAATTTTGAGGGTGAAATTCAGTTTAATGGGTTGTTGAATGTAACACCTGGATGTTTTTTATGAAATATTTTCTCTAAATATTTTTTTTCATTAGTATATTTCATTGAAAAAAATAATGAGTTTAAATAAACTATGAGACACCCATATTATAAAATTATATGTACATATTAGGTGTTAGTTTAGTAGAAATAATTATAACTAACTTTTGAATATGCATTGTGAACTCATTTGATATTAATTATTTATGAAAAATAAAAATCGACTGGATATTTTTGTGTTAATTAAATTGGTAATTAAATTATTGGGATATATTTGTGTTATATAATTAAAAAATATTTTTAATATTCATCCAATGGTTATTTTTGTTATAGGGTATGAATAAAATTCTATTGGATGTATAAAAAATCATTTCTTTTAAAAAGGTTTAATTTTAAACATTTGAATTGTGAACCCATTTTAAATTAAATATCATGACACATTAATAATTTTTATATGAAAACATAATCTTGTTATTTTTATTATGGATAAAAAAACGTTATTTTTTGTGAATTTTTGATATTTTTCAAAAAACATTCATGTATTGAATAATAGTGAAAACATGCTTCATTTTAATTTTAAAACAATTTGATTGAAATAATTTATATGTATAAATTATATTATATAATGGTTTATAATTTGAAATATAATTAATTTTTTACCATTTATTATAATTTATTTCTTGTTATTATTTTTTCAATTAATTCAGATGTCAAAATAATTCAATATGTTATAATATGTTAACTTTTAAAACTGGTTTTCTCATTTTAAAAACATGATTAAATATATATTAGTTAATATAAATTATTTGTTTTTAATTTTTAAAATGGCTTCCAAATTTGGAATCCATATGTCCAAATTATGTTAACAAGATATCTCACGACCCGTCCTCGGGGCCTGTGTCGTGACTACCCCAAGCCCGCCTTCCATAGGCCAGGGGCTGGCGACTAGCACCAAGGCGTAAAACCCAATAAACAGGGAAGGCATTGCCTTTGTAAGTAAACAACCATCACATAGTAAGTAAGCAGAAGAGTAAACACGAAGTAAAAACTGGGACAACAGTAAGTGCAGAAAAGTAAAAGGGGCCAGAAATACAAGCCCAACTGTAAAGTACAACTCGATAAAGGGAAAACAGCAACTAAAGGTAAAGCCTCAGCGTCGAGCCGTCCTCTGGAATTCCCACCTGAAGGTTGAGCACAGATAGCCTCAACAGCTCCTCGGTCCTATCGTCCGCTCCGAGTACGTCCTGCCTAGTGGTCCACCTCCAGGTACCGTCCTGCTCTGCCAACCTCGACCACGATCAGTGATGTCCGTCATCTGCAACCAACACATCGAAGTGCGGGCATAGCACGTGCAGGGGTGAGTATAAGCTACTCAGTAGGGACCCTGAGACCCCTGAAAGTCTCCCGAAATCCACAAAGTATAAACCACAAGAAAGATACAATCATGAAGTAACATTCGACTCTGCTTAGGTATATTCCCATACATATACCTAAGTCACCAATTCTCGTTCGGCTCCAACACCCGAGCCCAAGCACAACCCAACCCACACAGGAAAGAAAAACGCAACCCACAAAGGATAGTAAACAGTAAATCCTCCCAGGAAAGTTCCACACAATCCACAAGGAGAGTAAACAGGAATCAGCTCACATAGGTATACTACTTCAGATGACGATAAAGATGATTACTGATCCATCTAAGTTGTCAGACCCACAAAGGATCAAAAGGTACTAACCCCCGCAATGACCCACACAGGATCGGACCCACACAAGATCTGTAGCGCTGATCCACGTAGGATCGCTGAGTGCAGTAGTCGTCGCATTCCACTAAGGATCTCTGCAAAGTCGTCGAAGTCACAGCCAGCACTAGGGTTCCCGCACACAGCAAGCTCGTTCGGGATGGTCCGCTCCACGAGCCGAGAGTCTGATACATCAACTGACACGTAAACCAAAGTTGATGTATCCAAAAGTTCTGTATCATCAACAGGAACTCAACGTCGCAGACGGCGCATCAATCGGACGCCCGGTTTGAGAGTTATTGGCATTTTCGTCCCAGGGGTCCGTTTGGTTTTTAAGGCAAAACCAACCGGACCGCACTCCACCTACATCCAAACCTCGGGCGGGGTATGCCAAACGATTCGTCTCACTTAGAGGAATCCACCAAAGCTGACGGCACATCAATCGGATGTCCGAAACTCAAGATATGAGCGTTTCCGCTCCGAGGGCCCTGTTGGTTTCGTGTACGAACCAACCCGGCCGAACCCAAAGTTCTCCGAAACGTTGAGTGTAATATACCGAAATGATCGTCTTGATCCAAGGATCGTGTTTCCGCTGACAGCACTTTGTTTGGAGGCCCGTAGCTCATGTTACAGGAAAAAGACCGAAAACGGCCCGACCCCCCACCCCCCCCCCCCCCCCTTGGGCCGGCCGAACCGGGTTGACCCAAACCGGATCGACCCGAACCGGTCCGGCCAGGGCGCGGCCCGCCCAGTCGGACCGGCCTGGCTCGGCTCAGCCGAGCAGTCGAGCGCGGTAGCCGCGGGGCGTCGCCCCCGCGGGTTGAGGAAGCTGCGGCCCTCGAAGGGCCGCGCTGGGTCAGCGGATGCGGCTACGGCCGCGTCCCGTGCGAGCGAGCGACGCGGGGGGGAGCCACCGCCCCCGCGTGACAACCTCGCGGCACCCGCAGGGTGCCGCCCTGGACGCCCGGATGTGGCAGAGCCATGTTCTGTGCACGTCCCGTGCGCGCCGGATCCACGCGGCCGCGGGTCCACGGGCGCCGCCGCCGGAGTCGCTCCGGTGGCCCGCTCTTCTTCCCGTATGCGCCGTGCTCCTCCCAGGATCCGATCTTCAATACGGGATCATCAAAACGCCCTTGTGTCAAGTTTTGTCGTCGCCCGCCAAGTCCGCACAACAACGAAGAACGGTGGAGGGTTTTCGGGCCGTGTTCGTTTGGCCCGCACCCTCCGCGTTAGGCGATAACAGTTGGAAGAATAAGCAAAAAATTTTATTAGAATTAAAATTGTTCCTTTGAACCGGGTTCTTCAATTTTAATGAAACTAAACACGGGAATAAAATCATTTAAACAAAATAAAATCCCTACCTCATAGTCGTCGCACGCGCGTTCTTCGCGGATCTGATCGTCGTGGAAGGAGGGGATCGTCGCGTCATCGCGGTATCCGGCGTTGCGTCGACAAACTTTGAGGACAAAGAAACAACAGATTTACTTATAAATAATTAAATCTGTGTGTCGTTAAAAACCACAAAGAGGTTTTAAAAAGAAACCCGAAATATCCTACCTCAAGCAGTTGGTGATCGGAGATCGGGGCGGGGAAGAACGTCTCGGATGAAGCGTCGTCAATCACTGAGGGTGACGGCGTTCTTCGCATTCTTCGCGATCTTCACTTTCTTCGCGAAAGACGAGGAAGGTACAAGACTTTCAAAGCCTCTCAATGAGCAAAAACCAGAGGTTGTGCGTTGGTCTTATTTTATTATTACGCCAATGAATTGAAAACTGGTTAAGAAACGATTGAATTAATTCAAGAATTAATTCAACGAAAGAAACCGCCCAATTAAATGGTGTGTTAAGAATTTAAGAAAATGCGTCAGTTGACTTTCATAATGACAGGTTTTCGCGGGTGCGTTACTTAGCGGAAAAGAAACGGTGGGGCTCGTGCGGGCCCCACCCCACAAATATCCTACCAAGAGGGTAAGATATTTTTGGATAGCACCCTATCCACAACAACACAGTTTAAGTGGCTTTAAGTGGCTTTCAAGTGGCTTCGAGTGAAATAAAAATAAAGTTGTTGTAACAATTATTTTATTTCTTAACTTTAAGCCCAAAAATTAAAAACCACACCCGAGCTAGCGCAACTCCGGAAGAGACATTTATAAGCAAATATCGGCGCTGCGATTTCATCAGTGCCCTCAGAATTCGATTCCGGGAACCGGTTCAAAAGTTTGAAAAACCCGCTCGTCCGTTCACTGAACGTACCCGAGCCAAACTTCGGAAAATGATTCAGGGCACTCCGGGCCTCGGACTCAGGTGCCGTCAGAAACTGCGCTCTTGTAAAATTCCAAAGAAAATTAAGAAAAAAAAATTTCTTGAAATTTACGGGTCTTTAAATCACTCCCACCTTAGGGCTTTACATCCCCGTAAAGATACATCATAAACTAGGGAAACAAATGCGGGTACTGAGCACGCATCTGAGCCTCCCGCTCCAAGTGCTCTCCTGGAGGTTCCCGTGCTGCCATCTGATGCACACAAGAAGAATCGACCGTCCACATAGGACCCTCTTTTGTCGATCCTCGATCTCCACTGGGACCTCCGCAAAAGTCGCCCCATCATCCACGTCCAGCTCCCCATAGTCAATGATATGCGTCGGGTCGTGCACGTATCTCCTCAGCTGAGATACGTGGATGACGTCGTGCACCCGGTGCAACTGAGGTGGTAGAGCCAGGCGATAAGCCACCTCTCCTATCCTTCTGAGGACCTGGAAAGGCCCGATGAAGCGTGGAGACAACTTGCCGCCTCGGCCAAATCTCCGTAATCCACGTCGAGGTGAGACACGCAAGAAGATGTGGTCTCCATCCTCAAACTCTAGTGGCCCCCTCCTCCTGTCAGCATATGACTTCTGTCGGCTCTGCGCGGTCCTCATCCTCTCCTGGATGACCTGGACCTTCTCTGTCGTGGCTCAGACCATCTCTGGTCCCACATGTTTTGACTCCCTAGGGTCTATCCAGCACAAAAGAGATCTTCAAGGCCTGCCGTACAACGCCTCGTATGGTGCCATCCCGATGGTGGAATGGTAACTGCTGTTGTACGCGAACTCCACCAAGGGTAGGTGGTCCTCCCAGCTGCGACCAAAGTCGAGGACACATGCGCGGAGCATGTCCTCAAGAGTCTGAATGGTCCTCTCCATCTGACCATCCGTCTGAGGGTGAAAGGCGGTGCTCAGACGTAGCTGCGTCCCGAACGCCTCCTACAACCCCTTCCAAAGCCGGGTAGTAAAACGAGCATCTCGGTCGGAGACGATAAAAGATGGCACATCGTGAAGTCGCACGATCTCCTAGACGTAAAGACGTCCCAAGCTCTCCACTGAACCCTAATCTCTGATGTGTAAGAAGTGTGCTGACTTGGTGAGTCGGTCGACAATCACCCAAATGGAGTCGTGATCTCTGGAAGTGCGTGGAATTCCAGTCACGATGTCCATAGATACTCCATCCCACTTCCACTCCAGGACTTCTAAGGGCTGTACCATGCCTGCTGGTACCAGATGCTCTGCCTTCACCTGCTGGCAGGTGAGGCATCGTGAAACGAACTCCGCCACAGCTTTCTTCATGCCCGACCACAAGTGCTGTTGTCTGAGATCCTGGTACATTTTCGCCACTCCGGGATGTACCGCCAAGGAAGAAGTGTGAAACTCTCTGAGCACCTCCTCTCGTAATGAAACTAGTTCCAAGGTACGTCCTCTGAAAAGGATGTCGTGCTCTGCTCCAAATTAGAAACCATCAGGTGCCTGACCTGAGGATATCGGTGCACGCCGCATCTCATAGTCGGCATTCCCATGATGTGCCTCTCTGACTCGCTGCAGTAGCGGAGGAGTAACTATGAGAGACTGAAGAAAGGCTGCTCCATCTCTATCCACGAAGGATATCTGCAAAGAGGCTAGCTGCTATGTTTCCTCCTCATGTAGCTGAATGCCCGTCCTTCTGCTGAGGGCATCGGCCACCACGTTCCCCTTCCCAAGAGTATAGACTATCTCAAAGTCATAATCCTGGAGGAACTCGAGCCATCGCCGCTGTCTCAGGTTCAGGTCCTTCTGAGAGAAGATGTACCTGAGACTCTGATGGTCAGAAAAGACTGTAAAGTGCTCGCCCATCAAATAGTGTCGCCAAGTCTTCAGAGCGAAGACCACTACTGCTAACTCCAGGTCATGGGTGAAGTAGTTCTACTCATGCGGCCTCAACCGACATGACCCGTAGGCAATCATGGCCCGCTCCTACATCAGGACACACCTGAGTCCTGTCCCTGATGCATCGCAGTAGACTACGTATCCAACCCCCTCCTCAGGAAACCTCATGATAGGTGCGCTGGTCAATCTTTGTTTCAGCTCCTCGAAGCTCTGCTGACATCTTTCTGACCACACAAAGGGTTTCCCCTTCTTCGTCAAAGCAGAGAGTGGCGCCTCAACCCTGGAGAAGTCCGGCACAAATCTCCGATAGTATCCGGCTAGACCCAAGAAACTTTGTACCTCCGTCACGCTCCTGGGTAGCTCCCAAGCTAGCACTGCCACGATCTTCACGGGATCCACTATAACTCCCGCCTCAGAAATGATGTGCCCCAAGAAGTGGACCTCACGTAACCAGAACTGGCACTTTGAGAGCTTTTGATAATGCTGGTGCTCTCGGAGTGTGTCTAGAACAACCCGCAAGTGGTTGGCGTGGTCCTCCTCAGTCATCGAGTATACCAAAATGTCATCAATGAAGACCATGACAAATCAGTAGAGGTATGGCTGGAAGATCCTGTTCATGAGGCTCACGAACACTTCTGGAGCATTGGTTATGTCGAATGGCATAACCAAGAACTCATAGTGGCCATACCGACACCGGAAGGTCGTCTTCTACACGTCCTCGTCTCGAACTCTGAGCTGATGATAGCCTGACCGGAGGTCTATCTTTGAGAACCATCATGCTCCCTTGAGCTGATCGAAGAGGTCATATATCCTCGGTAGCGGATATTTGTTCTTCACTGTCACCTGGTTCAGGCGATGATAGTCGACACACAGTCGCAAACTCCCGTCCGACTTCTTGGTGAACAAAATCGGGGAAGCCCAGGGTGAAACACTGGGTCAGATGAATCCATTGCCCTGCAAGTCCTCCAACTGTACCCGTAGCTCTCGAAGCTCAGCGGGGGCCATCCGATATGCTGGAGTTGAAATCGGGGTTGTCCCGGTGTACAGATCAATGTAAAAGTCTACCTCTCTGCGAGGAGGTAGCCCTGGAACGTCGTCGGGAAAGACGTCCTCCTACTGATCCACCACTGTAGGAAAACTAGGACTCCGCACGTCCACTGCTCCTGGGATGAGACTAGCCAACTGATGAGTGATGGGATGTCCTCTTCTCTGCGGAAGTCCATCCTATGCTGCAAAGTCTCCCTTCTCGCCGGTGAAGGTGAAATTTTTCCCGTCGGTGCGCACACATCGCACCTTATGCATAAAGCAGTCGATCTAAGCATGAACTGTAGGTAACCAATCCATGCCCAAGATGATGTCGTAAGGCCTCGACGTCGCTACAAGAATATCCCAGCCGGCGCTCTAGCATCCTAGAGTAAGCTCACACTGCCAGCACCAGTGCGTAATCATCGAGTCTGCTTTCGTAGGAGTCTCTAGCCGTAAGGATCGAGCCAACGGCTCCGTCGGAATCTCCGAGCTCCGAACAAGGGCAGTGGCTATGAAAGAGTGACTCGATCCTATGTCAATAAGAACTGTAGTAAGGGTGGAATAGACACAGATCGTACCTCGAATCATCTCGGACGCGTCGGGGTTATAGGCCCCCGTTGCCTTGAGCTGTTCCTGTCTTTGCCCGCCAAATCCCTGTGGTCGGGGCGGCCCTCCTGGTGGTGGTGGGGGTAGAGCCTCAAAGCATCGCCCACCACCCGCTGCTCAGCCAGCTCCTCTGCCTCGTCCGCCTCCTCCCTGCGGACCGCCACGGTCGACCCTCTACCTCTGCCTGGGTGGCCCCTCCACTGTCTGCTACTCCTCGGTACAGTGGGTCGGGCAGTCACGAGCCATGTGACCCTTCCCGCCGCAAGCGTAGCACAGTCTACCTCTCGAATGACTGGCTCCATGCTGAGTGCCCCCCACTGCTGAGCCAGTGTCCTGAGGTCGCCTGCCTGAGGGTCTGGTCTGCCTAGACCCATTAGTCATCCGTCGGCTACCAGCTGTCGAAGACTCCGCTCCCTGTCGCCCTACGGTAGGTCTCGCTGCTGAAGTAGGCTCAGCAAGAAATCTCTCGATCAGAAGAGCTCGATCTAGTACTCCTGTCTGAGTCGGAATACTGAGGGAGATCAATGACGCCCAAATCTCCTGCATCAATCCCTGTTCGAAGGTCCGGGCCCGGAAGAATGTGTCTCGTACCATGTCTGTCGAGTAGCGAGAAAAATTGGTGATCCTTGCCGCGTACTGGGCGACCCTCAAGCTGCCCTGCCACAGCTGCAGAAGCTCCTGGATGCGCACTGTACGAAGGGTGGCTGGGACGAACTCTGAGCAGAAGAGGCTCTCGAAGTCCGTCCAGATAAGAGATGTCTCTTCGTGCACCTGGAGCATCAAGATCCACCATCGTCCTGCTTCCGTGAACATATGGCGCGCCGCAAGGATCACCATAAGGTTTGCTGGCGTCCTCACTAGCCGAAAAACTCGGACAACCGCCTCCAGACAGTCCTCGGCCGCCTGGGGGTTCGCCTCCCCATGAAACCTGGGTGGTCGCTGGCGCTTGAACTCGTGTAGAGATCCAAGGTGACGTGCGTCGTCACCTGCTATGGGGGGAAGCATCGGTGGCTCAGCGGGTATAGGTACCGCCGGTGCCTCTGCTGTCAAAGGGCCCTGTACCGAGGCCTCGTCACTCAGTGGGCTGTCGTCACGCTCAACTCTCGGAACCCTAGATGGCTGTCATCGCGGGGCCATCCTGAAAAGAAGAACAAGTGCACCATGGTCAGAACAGTATACCTGGTGGGCTGACACAAGTAATCACAGATAAAACTTGAAACACACATGCAATCAATGTTTTCGTGCATTAAGTCGGAAATCAGAAGTCAGGGTCCTGGTGTACGGATACGTCGGCCGACGCACCAACACTGGGCTCCCTGGACTGGTAACCACACTCAATACACTTAACACTATTGCTTCACATAGAAGAAAGATCAGAGTCTACGGTAGAACTGACCACCTCTAATACCAATTTGTCACGACCCATCCTCGGGGCCCGTGCCGTGACTACCCCATGCCCGCCTTCCATAGGCCAGGGGCTGGCGACTAGCACCAAGGTGTAAAACTCGATAAACAGGGAAGGCGTTGCCTTTGTAAGTAAACAACCATCACAGAGTAAGTAAGTGGAAGAGTAAACACGAAGTAAAAACTGGGACAACAGTAAGTGCAGAAAAGTAAAAGGGGCCGGAAATACAAGCCGAACTGTAAAGTACAACTCAATAAAGGGAAAACAGCAACTAAAGGTAAAGCCGCAGCATCGAGCCATCCTCTGGAAGTCCCACCTGAAGGATGAGCACAGATATCCTCCACAGCTCCTCGGTCCAGTCGTCCACTCTGAGTATGTCCTCCCCAGTGGTCCACCTCCAGGTACCGTCCTGCTCTGCCAACCTCGACCACGATCAGCAATGTTTGTTGTCTTCAACCAACACAACGAAGTGTGGGCATAGCCCGTGCAGGGGTGAGTATAAGCTTCTCAGTAGGGACCCCGAGACCCCCGAAGGTCTCCAGAAATCCACAAAGGATAAACCACAAGAAATATACAATCATGAAGTAACATCCGACTCTGCTTAGGTATATGCCCATACATATACCTAAGTCACCAACTCTCGTTCGGCTCCAACACCCGAGCCCAAGCACAACCCAACACATTTAGGAAAGCAAAACACAACCCACAAAGGAGAGTAAACAATAAATCCGCAGAGGAAAGTTCTACAAAATCCACAAGGAGAGTAAACAGGATTCATCTCACACAGGTATACTACTTCAGATGATGATAAAGATGATTACTGATCCATCTAAGTCGCCGGACCCACAAAGGATCAAAAGGTACTTACCCCCGCAATGACCCACACAAGATTGGACCCACACAGGATCTGTAGCACAGATCCACGTAGGATCGCTGAGTGCAGTAGTCGTCGCAGTTCACTGAGGATCTCTGCACAGTCGTCGAAGTCACAGCCAAGACTAGGGTTCCCGCACACAGCAAGCTCGTTCGGGAGGGTCCTCTCCACGAGCCGTGAATCTGATACATCAACAGACACGTAAACCGAATTTGATGTATCCAAACGTTCCGTATCGTCAACAGGAACTCAACGTCGCAGACGGCGCATCAATCGAACGCCCGGTCTGAGAGTTATTGGCATTTTCGTCCCAGGGGTCCGGTTGGTTTTTAAGGCAAAACCAACCCAACCACACACCACCTAAGTACAAACCTCGGGCGGGGTATTCCAAAAGATTCATCTCACTTAGAGGAATCCACCAAAGCTGACGGAACGTCAATCGGACGTCCGGAACTCAAGATATGAGTGTTTCCGCCCCGAGGGCCCGGTTGGTTTCGTGTATGAACCAACCCGGCCGAACCCAAAGTTCTTCAAAACCTTGAGTGTAATATACCGAAACGACCGTCTCGATCCAAGGATCGCGTTGCCGCTGACGACACATCGTTTGGAGGCCCGTAGCTCATGTTACGGGCAAAAGACCGAAAATAGTCCGAAGACGGGGGATCTGGGCCCGGGCCGACCCGGCCCGACCCCCCCCCCCCCCCCCCCCCCCGGGGTCGGCCGAACCGGGTCGCCCGAACCTGATTGACCCGACCCGGTCCGACTTGGCTGGACCCGGTCCGGTCCTTCCAGGGCGCGGCCCGACCGGTCGGACCAGCCTGGCTCAGCTCGGCCGAGCGCGGCAGCCGCGAGGCGCCGCCCCCGCGGGTTGAGGAAGCAGCGGCCCTCGAAGGGCCGCGCTGGGTCTGCGGACACGGCTACGGCCACGTCCTGTGCGAGCGAGCGTCACGGGGGGGAGCTGCCGCCCCCACGTGACAACCTCGTGGCACCCGCAGGGTGCCGCCCTGGACGCCCAGACGCGGAAGAGCCGCATCCTGTGCGTATCCCGCGCGCGCCGGATCCGCGCGGCCACGGGTCCGTGGGCGCCGCCGCCGGCTTCCGCGGGCCACCGGACTCGCTCTGGTGGCCCGCTCTTCTTCCCGTCTGCGTCGTTGCTCCTCCCGGGATCCGATCTTCACTGCGGGATCATCAAAACGCCCTTGCCTCAAGTTTTTTCGTCGCCCGCCAAATCCGCACAACAATGAAGAACGGCGGAGGGTTGCCGGGCCGTGTTCATTTGGCCCGCACCCTCCGCGTTAGGCGATAAAAGTTGGGAGAATAAGCAAACAATTTTATTAGAATTAAAATTTTCCCTTTGAACCGGGTTCTTCAATTTTAATGAAACTAAACACGGGAATAAAATCATTTAAATAAAAGAAAATCCCTACCTCGTAGTCGTCGCACGCGTGTTCTTCGCAGATCTGATCGTCGTGGAAGGAGGGGATAGTCACGTCGTCGCGGTATCTGGTGTTGCGTCGACGAACTCCGAGGACCAAGAAACAACAGATTTATTTATAAATAATTAAATCCGTGTGTCGTAAAAAACCACAACGAAGTTTTAAAAAGAAACCCAAAATCTTCTACCTCAAGAAGTTGGTGATCGGAGATCGGGGCGGGGAAGAACATCTCGAATGAAGCGTCGTCAATCTATGAGGGTGATGGCGTTCTTCGCGTTCTTCGCGTTCTTCACAAAGGAGGAGGAAGGTACAAGACTTTCAAATCCTCTCAACGAGCAAAAACCAGAGGTTGTGCGTTGGTCTTATTTTATTATTACGCCAACGAATTGAAAACTGGTTAAGAAACGATTGAATTAATTCAAGAATTAATTCAACGAAGGAAACCGCCCAATTAAATGGTGCGTTAAGAATTTAAGAAAACGCGTCAGTTGACTTTCATAATGACATGTTTTCGCGGGTGCGTTACTTAGCGGAAAAGAAACGGTGGGGCTCGTGCGGGCCCCACCCCACAAATATCCTACCAAGAGGGTAGGAAATTTTTGGATAGCACCCTATCTGCAACAACACAGTTTAAGTGGCTTTAAGTGGCTTTCAAGTGGCTTCGAGTGAAATAAAAATAAAGTTGTTGTAATAATTATTTTATTTCTTAACTTTAAGCCCAAAAATTAAAAATTACACTCGAGCAAACGCAACTCCGGAAGAGGCGTTTCTAAACAAATACTGGCGCTGCGATTTCATCGGTGCCCTCGGAATTCGATTCCGGGCACCGGTTCAAAAGTTAGAAAAACCCGCTCGTCCGTTCACTGAACGTACCCGAGCCAAACTTCGGAAAATGATTCCGGGCACTCCGGGCCTCGGAATCAGGTGCCTTCAGAAACTGCGCTCTTGTAAAATTCCATAGAAAATTAAGAAAAAAATTTCCTTGAAATTTACGGGTCTTTATAACATAATTTTATTATGAGGCATAGGAATACTAACTTTGGTAATTATTTTTATTACCATGCTTAAAGTTAAATCAAGTAAAAAAATGTAAGTATAAATTTCAAATAATACCTTAACACTGGTAAAAATATTATTAGAAAACTAAATTTTACCTTTATTATATGTTGATAAAATTGAATAAATTAATGGCCACATACTTATGAATATGACATGGATATAATAAAAACTAATGAATGTGACAAAATGTAACAATCAAATTTTATATATTAATATTAATATTAATATAAGTATAACAAAGAGATAATGTCAACATAGATATTATTTTAAAATATAGAATAATTACATACATTTTAGTAATTTATTTCTATTTTTTACAGATTAAATAATTACCATTAATGATGAGACAATAGTGATGCATAAATTGATTTATTAGATAAAATATAAGAAAACCTTAGTATTAAAAATAATAAAATTAATATTATATGAACTAATTAAATTGAACAATAATATTATAGTGGAAAATGAAATTTTAGGAGTGTATTGTATATTTGTTTCTCAAATTTATCTTCTTTTTGGATTTAATGTAATGTCAAATAAATTGATAGTTTCTAAATTGAGAGTTTTTATATTTTATAAAACATATCATTTTACTAAATTATTTAAAATTCATTAAAATATCTAAAAATTAAAAATTCATAATGATATGGTCTATAATTTTTTAACATATCTATTTATGTTCATTTAAAACCATATGGGTAAATAATTATAAACATTAGGTAATCATAATTTTGTTATAGTTATTTAAAATAAATACATTAATTAAGATTCAATTTAAATGATATGGTTTTATATGACAAAATAACTTGTACAAAAGTTATTTGTTGATAATATCACGACCCTATATACTAAAATATTTTGAATTGGTACATTTTGGAGGTTTTTGGGTAGATTTTTTTTTATTATAATTTCTTATTTATGTAGTTTCCAAAAGTTCTTTTAACAACAATTATAAAAAGGTGCCTCCTCCCTCACCCGTTCACATCATTTTGATCCTTAATTCTCAACCACACCATACCCTTTCCCCCTATCAACTTCTCTATTTTCATTCTATAGTTTTTGGTAAACATCATATATGAACTCTGTTGCTCTAAAAATGATTTAGTGGAAGAACGTCGAGCAAGAGGAAATCTATTCTTCAGATTCATTCAATCTAATTTCATCATCTAATTATTATTCATTGGTTGTTTTATTATAAATTAATATCACTCATATACTTATATGTCATTATAAATACTCAACAACCATATTTCACCCTATATCTATCCTACAGTAAACGAAATCACTACTTGTGCGTAAGTACTACTTACTTTCTCCATGTATTGGTGTAATATGTTTTTCACCACCATCATACATTGATGTGTAAAATTATGGAAATGTTATATATATTATTATTATAAGAGGATAATAATTATTTAATATTATACAACATCCTCATCAATATCATTCAATAATTATTGTAATGATGTCAACGATCATGTGTATATACAAAATAATATCCCCATGATGCGATAATATTATTCTATACAATCATAATTAAAAAATGACTATACAATTTATCTTAATGAATAAATATGATATATATTATAATAATATAAATCTATAGATTATTTAATGGTTATCATAGGAAGGAGAATATAAACATAACCGACAAATCTTGCATAAGAACACTAAACAATCAATATCTTATTAAAACGTTACAATGAAATTATACTGACAAATGGATGGTAGTATAACCATTTATGACATCATAAAAACAGTTATGATTCTACAATATGTTAGTAACAATATTTTAATCATTATATAGGTGGTTCAGATATATACGATGGATATCACACCAAAGGTTTGGGGAATCAATTAGAATTTTGTTTTTACCTAATAGTGTTTATTCGTATGTATTCACTAGGGTATATTTATCATCCAAATAAATGTTTCCTAATCATTTAATATTATTTAGATTATTATACAATTGAATAATGGTAAATTTACCCTTTCAGTGAATTTTTATGAAATGTTATGAAATGAATATTTTTTCATTATTCGATATGAGGAACTTTTTTACTTTTCCATCCAATGTATGAGAGGAATGTTTCATAACTGATAATATGTGAATTTAATTTTATGGATTCTTGATAATATCTATCCATGAAGCTTACTCTACACAATTTCAGAATTATATTCAACTAAATAATGTTCTTTTAATTTTGGGTGACATTTTTAGAAAAGAAAACATTAATTAAAAATAATGGATATTTTCTTTAGGAATTATGTTCGAGTGTTTTATCAAAATTACTTTCCATCATTAATGGATTAGCGTTATGTTTCTATACCATTTATTACAATTATATTCTTTTTTTCAATGTAATTATTTTTATTAAATCTATTTATTTTGAGTGGATTAAAATATAATTATTCTTAAGAATCCCATTTTATTTCTTTGGTTCATCTATAATAAATTATTTATTTTTTTGTGGAACATGTAAGAATGATTCTATTATTAGATGGGTGGGGAATATAGATCCCTCAAATAAATTGGGTAATTATTTATATCTAATGATGTATACATGAACGGAATGACATGTTAATATAGTTTAGTAATACATTGTAGGAACAAGTAGTGAACTCTATATAATATTGGAATTTGTCAGCTATAACGTCATAGAAATAAGAATGAATAATATGAAATGATTTTATATGAATTCATGTGCATGAAAAGAAATTTCATTTCATATGTTATGACTATTGGAATTGCATTTCACTTTTTTAATTTATCCCATGACATGATATTAAAATCAATTATATATAAGATAAGTGTTTCATATGTTGTGTGATTCTAATTATGATATGATTGATATTTCCTATGTTTTCCATTAATATGAATTGGAACTAACCCTTTAATATTTTTATTACACCCTAGTCACGATCATGTGTATTAGGTAAGATATATCAATAAAGAGTTTACTTTTAGGAAATAAGAGGGAGGTAGTGTAGATGTTTTATAGACCTGTTGCTTATGTTTTATAGTTTATAAAGACACTAAAAATATACGGTCCTAGCATGGATTTTTATCTTATGTAATAAAATTTTTTCAATGTTGAAGTAATATCAACATTTAAATTATGAGATTTTATAATTATTAGAACATGACAACTCCCTTTGAGGATATTTATCTCAATCCATGCCTATCTCTACTATGTGAGAATGATTTGGGAGAGTGGTCCTACAATGGGATTTGTGTTTTTCAAGAGATGAAAGGTGTGGTGTAGTTGACCTAGAGGTGTTTCATCACAAAGAAATTCATCAGAATTATTTTGTGGTTAGTCATCATTGGCCACTACAGTTTTAGGATGGTGATGTGGCCTTTGTTAGAGTTTAACCTTTCTTGTTACATAATCAGTTGGGTAACGGGTGTATATTTGAAACATTTTTTATTGAGCCCTATGATATAATTGAGTTATTGGAGAGGGTTTACTATTAGTTTCTTTTACCATATGTCTTGAGATCTATATATAATGTGTTTCATGTTTCATAGTTGACAAGGTATGTACAAGAACATTCACATGTTATTAGATGGGAGGTTGTTTTTCATGAATCCGATATCACTTTTCATGAGTATCTAATTATTATTATGGATATCTAAAATTTTTAATATGTGGAAAAATGATTCACTTGTATAATGTATTGTTTCAGTGTTGTCAAGATCCCTAATAAACATGGGAGTGTGAGTAAATAATGAGGCGGTGGAGGCCTACTCTCTTTGTGGACCATGATCTTGAGCTCTTTTTGGGAAAAAATTTTATTATAGTTGGGATATTATAATTTCCCATTACCATTATATTTTCTATGTTCTAATTTTTGGATTGATGATTCCTTTTCGCATTGGGTGGGTATTTACGGCATTGAATTTGTAGGTTTTTATTTATTTTGATGTACCCGGTTTGTAAGAATTTTTATATTTTCCATTGACTTATCTATAATTATGTTGGTAGATACACAATGTGTAATGATGACTCATCATGTGTAATGCCAGCTTCAATAATCACATAGTTGATTTCACATAATTAATATTTAGATGTTGTTGAAGGAAAATTTTGTTTTTTAATTAAAAAGGCAATGTATTTTTATGTGTAACCTCTAATAAAATGGATTCACAACATATAAAAGATAAAACACCATTTAATTTTCCATGTTATTATTTTTAGTGTTTCTTTATAATGGATGATGGATCATTCAATTTGGTACTACTCTTTTATTAGCTAGAGCTCTTACACAATAGGTAGTTCTTTGTCTTACTTATGTCCAGATTTAATAATTCAATGATTGATCATTAGTGCTAGATGATCCAAATATCTAGGTAATACATCCCCACATTTTCACTCTAATAGATCATTATGGAACCATTAATTATAGTTAAGGGAATTTGGATTGAGTTTTCAATGAAATATTTTCATTTTTTGTTAATTACATTTATTCTCAAGGTAGATCTTATGTATTACAATCCATGTTGTCAGTGGAAGATTGGTTTTTTACAATCTTGATGTAGTTGTGTATGTTTAATTGTACTAATTTCATGATTTTTAATTAATTTTTATTTATTCCATGATATTTTAAATGGGATGGATGTTGTTAGAGTTGATACAGTGAATTGGTTCATGTTTTAAAAAAATGGGTGTCACTTGAAAATGTAATTACCATGATCTAAAATAGAAAATGGATTTTTAAACCATAATTCAGTTTGGATTGGAATTAAAATTATTTTATTTTATCTAGATAATGATTTATATAAAATAAATTGTCAAACATTTCACAATGGGAAACAAGGTTTTATATAGAAAAAGACAAGAGTAACATTAGTGTGTGTGACACCTCTAGGGGTAACATATTATATGTCTTATGGGATGATTACATCACATGGATCCAACGTTGTGCCATGTTAGGCCTCTCAGTGTCTAGTACAGATTTTACTATAGTATATATTATAGTTAATATTAGAATTTTCAGTTATGGTTATTAATTAAATGATAGTTTATTTCAAAGATGATGGGTCATATGTAAATTTGTCTTTAGTATATCAATGTTCTTTATTACTATTTTTCGAAAATATGGATTGTACACTGTCAAAATTCCATGATATTATGGAAAAAGTATTTCAAATTTATTTATTTATAATTATTTATTATTATTTTTTGTAATATTGTTATTGTTTTTCCTTATTATTAGAAAATTTATAGAATCATTTGTGGTATCTTATTGAGATATACCTCTTGAATAGTCATTCTACATATATTTGGATGTGATAAATGATTTTTAGGATTCAAGAAATGTTATGAGAATATTGTAGCATCCATAATACACATTATGTTGTTGTTCTATTTTTGGATAGTTTAGAGTTAGCTTTTGGTCACAAAGAGATATGTTTTATAAACCGTCCTTTAATAATGTTTCAACTAATTTTGAGAAGTTCTATCTCTTATTGTTTCTACTTTTCACAATGTTACTTTCCATTTTTTTCATATATGATGAGACTACTTTTGTTATCTTTGATATACTCCATCCAATAATGGGATGACTATTGAGTTAATAATGTATTCTTATGAATTCTCTATTCCTTAACGTATATAAAATCACAAAAATTATATCTTATGTAATGATTATTTTTCCCTATGTTTTATTCTAATAATAAAAATTTTCCTTTCCCAAGGAAAATTTATCCTTACCATGTTTTTGTTGTTCATATTTTAATTTCTATAAATCTAACTCATATTATTTATAGTTGTAAAATTTGGATTCATATTGAAAAACCGATAATCTTATTAATGATTATATATAGAGTATTCTATTTTTAGGATCCAAATTTAGATTCCGAAATTCATTGAAATTCACACTCCAAATTCTCTGAATTCAGACTCTGAATTTTCTTGAAATTCAGACTCCGAATTTCCTTTAACGTTAAATGCCAAATTCATCTGAATTCAGACTCTAAATTCCTCTGAAATCGGACTCTGATTTCATTGGATTTCTTGTTCTGAATTCTTTCGAAATTAGAATCTTAATATATATTTATTTTATACACTAAATTATTTTTGTACTACACTCCTTACTTTTATTTTTCCATACACACCAACAAAAAATTCAGTTAAGCAACATATTTTTTGTTCCCTTGATATAGTTATGAAATGATGGCATACATTCTGTTTCTATCTAACCATTGTTTGAGTGAAACATGTATAGTTACCTCTGAGATTTATTGAAAAATTTGACCGTTGGAGGAAGGAGTAGACCGTTGGAGGTGTGCCTATATATATAGCTCATTTTAACTAGTTCAATACTATTTTTTCAATGTAGTGATTTAATTATGTTGATGTGATTTCTAGAGAGAGAGACTCTCCTAATTTCTGCATATGGACCACCTTGTTCATATTGCTTCACGAGGCTCCGAATGTTTCTGAATACATTTGAGGGATTCCTAGGATAGGAAGATAGTGATGAAAACTACCTTAAAGTTTGAGAAATTCCGTGGTGAGGAAGACATAATATATGACTACCTTGAAGTAGAGGGCTTAAATGGATTATAAGGCAGACTCTGATATACTTATTGGGGTCTTACCCTGGTGTGGGTAAGACATAGTTTCTTGAATGTATAAATCAAGGGACATTTATTCAAGGTTGTTGCATACCATACTCTTTTGGATAAAAGATTTCGTACATTTTAATTGCATTGTATCAATTATATTTTTTACTATATTTGGAATAACAAGGAAATTATAACTATCTTTTACTTTATTTTTATTGTATACTCTGATTATTATGATTTTATAAGAATTAATTTATAATATTTTAATTGTAATCTTTTTTTATGTTTCACTTCTGGAACCATATTTCTGGAACCTATCATGTTTTTAGAACTAAGAGGTATTGGGAATTTTCCTTGAATATTTTTCTTATGGATAAAAACTAATGTTTTTATTCCCGTATATAATTGTTCAAAAAGAATTTTTAAAGTATGCAATTCACCCACTATTTTATATTGAGAATCTAAATTATTATTTCATTCATACAATTGGTATTAGAGAAGGTCACGTAAATTATTATATTCACATATATGTTTTATTGATCATGTTTTCACTATTCATAATATTGTTCTTGCTTAGGAATATTTTCATTTTTTACAATACTTTTCTATTAACAATGTTTTTGTGGAATGATTTTGTCTCTTAAAATGATAGGAATGAATGTTGGTTCGATTGAAAATCTAAATCCTACTAGACAACATAATTTGGATAAAAATGTAGATGAATATTGGACAGATCATATGATGACTTTTTTTATTATCACTGCAGTGGCCAATTTTTTTATGCTTACATGAGGATATAAAATCCCTGATAAAAAATTTAGTACCTTCTCCAATCATGAAAATCATGAATATCAACTGAATTAAAAGGTACATAATACACTCCTTATTCGATGACTAGTAATATATAAATCCAGATTTCATCTTGTCAAACAACAAATTTTATTTTGATGATGCTTGATGTGACTCACTGTGGAACATCAAATCTTATTGAAACATGAAGACCCATGCTCAAAGATGAATATCCATTTTTTTGATATCCTCGTGGAGAACCCATATATAAGCTAAAAAATTATTCATTACTATTGTTAATAGTTTAAAAAAAATCGGTGAGAAAGTTTGTGATGATGAAGCTCTTGTAGACAAGATTATAGACATCATTCATAATGAATGGGAATCAAAGAGGACAACCATATATGAGAACAGAAAGGTTAATCAGATTTCCATTGATGAAAATTTTCAAACACTTATTCAACATGAAACCAAAATGAAGAGAGATGTTGATAATAAAAAGATGAATAATGGAAATGGCAGTGTTTCCATTATAACAAAATCAAATAATATTAAAGGCAGGACTCCTGGGAGAGTTACAAGATCCAAATCTAGTAAGGTTGTTATAAAATCTGAATCTAGTTGATATGAATCTTCATAAAATGAGTTAGCTAATCTTGCTCGAAGGAGGAACAAATTTTTTTGGCATAATAACATTAAATCTAGATAGAAGAAGAAATAATGAAAGGACAATAAATAATAAGATTTTACTTGTTATTAATGCAAAATATCAGGGTATATAAGGCCAGATTGTCCAATGCTTATGAAAAAGAAAAGAATGGAAAATAATTCTGAGAGGAATAGAATTAATTATCACAAATCTAAAGCTAATAATGTTTGGAAATATAATGACACCTAGTGTGCCAGTTGTGGAGACTCTTCTGATGAATAATCATAATATTAATATTCTAGTCAGAAGAATCTCAGTCTATTATTGGACCTAGATATTAATATTCATTGTATAATGGAAAAGGAAAACAATTCTGAATCTATAAATAATGTATCATTGAATTCAAATTATATTGATAATAAATATTATGAATATATAAATGAAGAATCTTATTCCATTGAAAATAATAATTTTCATAATTATGATGATGTTTATAGATTTGATAAACTCTATGAGAATGAAAATTCTAATCTCAAGAAAAATAATGATAAGGATAATTCTAAAAATATTGTTCTTGCTATGGAAATATTATATCTTTTAAAAGAATTTGATAAGAAATGTTTTGATTTTTAAGGCTTTTCAAAAATTCTTGATGAAGATAAATCATAGAAGGATAAACTTTCATATGATCTTGAAAACATAGTTTATAATAAATTTTTTTAAAGACTAACAGTAGTTGTAAAACTAATGTTTTTGAGGAAAAAATTATGGTTATTAAACTTGGGTTATAAATATTTTCCAAAAGGAAGAGTTTGTCAAACATTACAATAGGTTAGACAAATTTTGATATGATTTATTCATAAATACGACCTCTATAAATTAATTCTGGTTTTGGTTATATGTGTTCAAAACATGTTTTTAGAAATTAATATTTTGTTCCACAAAGAGATCCATTCTACAGAAAATGTTAGTGATGTGGAAACTGGTCAACATGTTATTCCATAAACAAAACTCATTCTTTATGTATTCATAAAGATTACGTTTTCTATAAAAATGTGAAAACCTAAAAAAATTTATTCTGAAATTTCCATAAACAAGATTGTCTCGATTCCGAATGTCTAACATTATTATTTTCAAGAAAATATGAAAATTACCACCAACAATACATGATACATGGATAGTGAATGATCCTAACATATGAATTGTAACAAAAACATCTTTGAAAAGGCTATTTAATTTAAAAGATCAAAAGTAACATTCGATGGCAATGCTTAGGGAAAATTTATTGGTATATGTAACATTTTTCTAATAGGAAAAACATTGATTTGAAATGTTTTATTTATTACGTATCCTGAGAACAATCTCTTTATCATAAGTTAGTTATGTGATTAAGGATACCTTGTCAATTCTAGTAATGAAAAGTTCTTAGTAAACAATTCAATGGAAGAGTTTATTCTTTCTACCCATAGAAAAGATAATATATATATAATAAACATAGAAGACCATAAGAGGAAAGACCTACCATGTATTAGTACAATGAATGATCATTCATGGTTATGACATATAAGATTTGGTCACTATAACCTTAGGAACCAGTGTAAAAATTTTAAGAAAAGAATATTTATGTATCTACCAGAGGATAGATTTGATTCCTAAAATGATTTTGATCCATGCCAAAATGTCACGAAACATAAAACATCCATCCAAAGTAACTTTTTTATTTCCAAAAAACACTTTTAAGGTAAAAGTGAGAAACCACCTAGTTCAAGCATCAAGAGATATTTCAGAACCACTGAAAAGATGTTTGAGTCTGCTAGATGCATTTTCCCTAAGAATGTTACATGAGATAGAGGATACCCGTGTGTCTGGAACACCCTCTAATAAGTCTTCGAAGCAAGACGCCATCTTTTCCCAAGCTTGAATGTAATCCTCTTAATTAATCTTACCATCACTGAATCCCCTTATCAGTATTAGGTCTTGCTTGTCATCCATGCACTCTTCTCTTTAGTGGTTGCTATTTTGAGAGATCTTCCCACCATCTTGTTAGCTTCTTCATCAGAGGCATTGATCATCAAAATACTTTCCACCATCTCTTCATTTGAATGTAAAAGAATTTCAAAGGGTTGCTCATGGGCCTCAATCAGCGAAGTCTCAACTACTGATGCATTACAGTTAGTGCATGTGATTGTTTTTAGACCAACACAAACTATATGCATTGGTGTCAAGTATTATGTAATTTTCTTTGTTGACGACTACAATATATTTTCAAGGGTTTAGTTTATAGAAATAAACTATGAATAATTTTATTATTTCCAAAGTTTTAGATCCCAATTTAAAAACGATATAAACTATCCATTGACATCGATTCATAGTTATCACGGAAGAGAATTTTAAAATTCTGATTTTGATACATTTTGTATTATAAAATGTATTACTAATAACATATCATAAAAAATAATTCTTCAATAGAATAGTCTTGTTGAATGAAATAATATAAATATTTAAAAGATAACTTGATCTATGTTGAGTGAATATTTTATATCAAAAAAATTTTGGGCTGAAGATAAAAGTACTACATGTGACACCATAAATCAAGTTTTGATTAGACCTTTTATTAATAATTCCTCTTTAGAGTTATGAAATGGTAGAAACTGTAGACATTCCTACATCATGGTTTTTGGATAAAAAGTATACATTCTGAATAAAAATGTATTCAATAAAAATTCACACCCAAATATGATGAAGGAATTTTCTTAGGCTACTCCACAACCTCTAAATCCTAGTAAGTTTTTAAAATAAACACTTGTACTATTGAAGAAACAATGCATGTCAAATTTGATATAATTGATCCTTTTTTTTAAAACCCAATCCTACGTCCTTGGATGTGTTTTCAAAAAAGGGCTATCATCACTTGATAGAATATCCTTCTGATAAAGAAAATGTTCAAGAAAATGTTTCTTTGAAAATTACCCCCGATGATTTTTATCCCTATGTTGATGAATAGGTTTTACAAAACCCAATTCAGTTTTTTCATAAGAATCATCCCGGTTATGGTATCATTGGTGATTAAATCAAACATTATGTTCTAGAAGTTCCTTATTAAATGAAGTTGAAAATCTAGCATTCCTTTTTCAATTAGAACCTAAAAGAACCGATGAAGGTTTATGTGATAATGATTGGATTATAGCTATGAAATAAGAGATAAATGAATTAAAATGAAATAATGTATAGACCTCAGTTGAAATATATATGGAAGCTTCTTTTATTGTAGTGAAATGGGTCTTTAGAAATAAGTGTGATGAAAATGCAGTCATTGTATGAAATAACGCTAGATTGGTTTCTTATGAATATTATCAACAAGAAGGTATGGACTATGAAGAAACCTATGATCTATTATTTATACATGAATCTATACGTATTTTAATTTCCATTGGAACATTTTTCAATTTCAAACACTTTTTAATGGATTTTAAATTTGATTTACTTAATGGTTATGTTAATGATGAGTTTATTATTGAAAAACCACCAAGTTTTGATGATAAAAAACATCCTGAACTTGTTTTCAAACATACCACAACTTTGTATGGACTTCAACTAACTCTTAGAGCCCGGTATGATAGAGTTGCATGATTTTTTACTTTAAACTAATTATGCTAAGTGAAATGTTGATCCAACCATTTTTATTAATAAATATAAGAAATTATTATTGATCATTCAAATTTATGTTGATGAAATTATATTTGGTTCAACTTAGAAATCCTTAACTAATTCGTTGCGGATCTAATGAAATATGTGTTTGAAATGAATATTTTGGGTGAGTTAAATTTTTTCCTAGGTTTTCAAATTTCATGAAATCTAGAATAAACATATATATATATCAACAAAATTATATTAATGATCTTATTAAAAAGTATTGATATGAAATAAATAAAAGAATAAGTACTTCAATTAGTTCCACAAATTCCCATGATAATGATTAAGATAGAACACCAGTAGATCAAACACCATTCAGAGGAATAATAAGATGTTAACTATACTAGAGAGGTAGTCATCCAGACATAATGTTTTTATTATGCATGTATGCAAGATATTAAAACAATCCAATGGAATATCATTTAAATGAAGGGTATAAAAATTTACAACATAAAGGGAACCATGGATCTTTGACTCTTTTATACTTCTGGAAATGACATTGTTTTAAAAATCTATTTGGATGCTGACTTTGGTGGATGTAGAATGGATAGAAAAATTGCATGTTCAACTCATCAATTATTTGTAGATTCATTATTTTTCTGGTCATGAAAATATCAACAATCATTAGAACTTTCCATAGCTGATGATTAATATGAAGCAGCTAGAAATTGTTGTGCTCAAGTGTTGTGGATCAACACACACACTCAGACTATGGTATGAGTTTTGCCAAAACAGAAATTTTTTGTGATAATACTAGTTCCATTTCCCTAAATAAAAACCACGAACATCAATCTAAGGAAAATCACATAGATATTAGGTATCACATTCTTTGGAATCATACACATAACAGAGATACCATAATTCAATTTATCAGAACACAAGATCAACATACTGATATTTTGAAAAATTCATTACCATCTGATAGATTTGAATACATTAAATATTTTTTAGGAAAGTTAATTTTTTTTAAATCCTCAATAATAACATTCTATTTAAAACCTATGTCATAACATTAAGAATCTCTTTTTCATAGGGGGGTGTACATTTGAATGATAGTTAATTGAATTTTTTTTCAAAATCTAATTTTTTTTCGTAGTCTCGAAATTTTTCCGTAATATAAATTATTTTCTATGTTCACAATTTTTCATATTGAATTTTTTTAGTTCGAAACATTGTGTAATGATTTTTTATATAGTTCACAAAATTTCGTAATGATATCTTGTTTTAGTATATATTTTTTTAAAATGAAGATATTTATAGGTTATAATATTTCATAAAGATGTTTTTAGTTAAAAGTTTTTTGTAATGATTTTTTTTCTGTTGTTAAAATTTTTTGATAATGAATTTTATCGAAGATATAATTTTCGTTATGAAATTTTTACATAGTTTAAATTTTTTTTCGTAAATATTCATCATAATCAAAATTATCCAAATCCAATGTTCATTAAGACACATTTACCTCATTACAAATAGTCTTCCTAGCAATCTGAAACGTATGTTTAATTTTATAAATTATCATAAAAAACATTTACTTATTGGTATTTTTATTTCGATTTAATTTTTTCATATTCTGTTTCATTTAAATTCAATACATATTCTTAAAACCTCAAAAAATCATATTCTACAAAAATTTCCAAACAGCCATCATCTCAACTACCATATCTTTTCAAGATGTTTTTCAGTCGATGGTTCAATTCGAGAAGTCAAACCATAACTTCAATATCTCATATAATGGCCTGTTGATTTTTTTACAAAATTGCACTCCATGATCTTTAATACTGAAGCTATGTCCTTCATACATAAGCCCATTCTGAAAATCTCAGATCTTCCTTATGATTTTTTGCTAATGTTTCTTCCAAGAAAAAAATTCCAACTGTTAATTGAATCTCTGAATGACAGATTTATAGAGAATGGTTGGATGATCCAAAGTTATATTCCAAATATGACTCTATTGTAATCATGAATATCAAGCTCAATGTCTGGGAGAGTGTATGTATTCGAGACCTAAAGCTCAAGAATTGGACTTTGTAGAGTTGTTAGAATAATTTTATGAGACCGCAACATTCTTCAATGATGATGGTAGAAAGAAATTCTCTTTCAAGTGTTATGGAAAGACATATTCTCCTTCATAAACCAAGGATGTGAGTTTGATTCAAATTCATTATGAAGGGGAAGTTATGATTTTTACTCATATGATACCTAATGTTCATAGATGTTTTGATAAGGATAATGTCATAGCTTGCCTTGTTTTTTCAGGAGTAAATATGTTGTTGAGTGATGACAAATTGAGAAATATGAAAGTAGGTTTTTCTAATGAATCCAAATAATTCATTTATTTTATTAAAGATGAGGTAGAATCTCTACTAAAGAAACAGGAAGTGACTGAGACATTCAAGAAAGGTGGATGGAAGAAGAAAACCAATGAGCAATAAGACAAAATAAAAACCCTCGTGGCCAATGAAACTCAATCTTCACCACCAAAACAAAAGAATCAAAAAAATATCATGATGAAGTGGTAGCAAAGAGGATAGAATATAATAAAAATAGAATGAAGGGGTGACTATGTTTTACATAGACCCTAATGAAGAAAAATCATTGAATTCAAAGGCTACTGAGAATATTGATAACCAAGAGAAAGATATGAAGATAAAAAAATGAATATTGAGGCTAATATTATACAATCACTTCTTGAGGCTGTTGAAAAAGATTCTGAGAAAATTTTGTTACCAGTATATTTCTTGGTAGAACCATTACCGGAGACATTGATATAAATATTGGTGATTCTAGAAAATGATCAAGAAGAATAAATCGTGGAAGAATAAGAAATGATGAAAAAATATGAAATAGTGCAATAATAAGAAGTAATGGAATATGAAGAAAAAAATTGGTGATACTGAAGATTTGTAAAGCATGTAAAGGATTTTCATGAGAAGGAATTTCTCTTTGAGAAATTATCAATCCAAACTTCTGATGTTGGGTATTAAAATATTGATACACTAGAAAAAGAGGAGATATGAGAAGAATAATTAATCAAGTTGTCTAAAGAAGAAAGCTCCAACAATGATTTTTTAGAGCTAGAGGATGTTGAGGCAGGGGAAGAGAAGGAAGAGGAAGATGAAGATAAAAATGTGCAATTATAAAATAGTGATCATGAATAACCTAATCAAGAAGAAATCACTCTGTGATATGATAAGTGAAAACAGGTGGAAGCTAAAATACACACAAAATCCTTAGTGAAGAAGAATGAAGTTGGTACTTACTCGAAGAGGAAGGATAACGAGATTGAAAAATAATCATCACCAACCAAAGTCTAAGATATATAATCTTCTTCTCTTGGCCATGACTCTGTTGTTAAATCTATGATGAATCTATTTGATTCTATTCCTCTTTTTTTGTGTAGAAGTTCGATATGTTAGATGATTCAGGAATTCATAAATCAGAAATCAGATTTAGTCTACATAGTGATGTATAAGTGAGTAAAACATGAGAATTGCTGCATATCCATTTTGAAAAATTTTGAAGAACACAAAATTTCTTGCATGAAGATTACTAGTTGGTAAAAATATCTATTGAAGATATGAGAATTCATGATGAGTTTCAAGACAATGTCATGGATCATTTTCAAACAGAAGAGGGTATGTTCAAAGATCTCACAATGTCCTTTAAAGAAAATCCATCCCTTAAAGAAAATTCTTAGAAGAAAAAAGTGAAAGATTTTAATAGGGAGTTGTATTTAGTTTCATAGAGCTTGAAGATGGAAATAGATAATAGAATAAATATTGAAGATAACCTTTCTAAGAAAGAATAAATTATGAAGGCTCAAGGAAAGATTTATAAGGCTCATGAATAAATTATAATACCCTTAGAAATGAAATGTGAATATCTGGATCAACTTCTCAGCGTGTGAAATAAGATCACAAAGATCTCAAGAAGTTAAAAACCATAGAAATTAAGCTGATGATGAAGAAGAAGGAAGGATAATATTTTCTAAAACTGATCTTTTTTTATTTTTCTTTTTATACATATTGTTCATATCATAATGAAATTTTTCATATGATCTATATTTTTTTGGTTAGTACAAATATTTCAGGTATAATTTTTTCATTTATATACCCATTAATCCTTTTTGAAAATCACAGTGGGGGAGAAAAGAATGTCAAAACGAATACTATCTAATGATGAAATTTTCCTAAGTAAGGTGGAGTTCATCTAAGGGGGAGTTTTCATCATAATAATTTTCATATGCTAGGAAATGAAAAATCTCATTCTAGAAATTAATAATATGATCCATATAAATTTCAAAGCCCTAGGGGGAGTTAGTCATAATCATTATTGACCATATGTAAAGGGGGATATGTATTATTTGCAGGATCATAAATTTTTTTTAGTACATATATTATTTTTTGTATGGATGTTGGTGCTTTCTCAAATGGGTGAAATTGTTGATTCAATAAGGTTTCCATATGACTTCTCCATTCTTTCATATTTTAAAAATAATAAGAATTTTATCTTAAGGAAAATATATATTTTTCTATATTTTATTCTAATAATTAAAATTTTCTTTACTATATGAAAATCAATCCTTACCATGTTTTAATTTATCATATTTTAATATCTCTAAATTTAAATCATTTTATTTCTATGTGTAAAATTCAATTTCATATTATAAAACCTATGAATATTATAACTTCATAGATATATAGTATTATTGTTTTTAGGATCCAAATTTACGATTATATTTTCATTGAAATTCAGACTCCTAATTTACTGAATTGAGACTCCAAATTTCCTTCAAATTCAGACTCACATTATCTCTAAATTCATACTCTTAATTCTCTGAATTCAAACACCGAGTTTCATTGAAATTTAGACATTGACTTCCACTCAATTATAACTTCGTTTTTTTGGATGTTAGACCCCGAATTCTATTGAATTGAGACTCTAAATTCCCTTGAATTCAAACTATGAATTCATCAGAATTCAATATCTGAATTCTATAGAATTCAGGTTGCAAATTCATTGGAAAACTGGATCAGAATATCCATGTATTTTAGATACCGAAAGATTATTATGTTAGTCTCCTAAATGTTATTTTTCCTTGGACTTCGATAAATATATTTAGTTATGCAACCATATTTTTTAAACCCTTGTTATAGTTATGAAATGACGTCGAACATTTCGTTTCTTAATAAGCATTGTTTGAGTGACAGATGTAAAGGTCCCTCCGAGATTGAAGAAAAAATATTATCAATGGATGAGGGAATCTAACGTTGGAGATGTCCCTATAAATAAGAGATCATTTGAACAAGTTCAATACAGTTCCATCAATCTAGATATTTCATGTTGTTGAATTGATTTTTAGAGAGACATAATCCCCTTCTTTGTGCATACTGAAAACCTAGTTCAGATTGCTTCATGCAGCTATAAATGTTGTTGACAACATTTGAGCTCTTCCGGGGATAGAATGACAGAGGTGTCGGCTGCCTTAATGTTCGAGGACATACATGTTGAGGAAGACATAGGTGTTGAGTACCTTAATGTTGAGGTCTTTTGGGGATAGCAAAACATACTCTGATATTCTTATCTAGGGTTTACCCTGTTGTGGGTAATACAGACTTTCTTGAAAGTAAAAATCAATGGACCCTTATCCATGGTTATTGGATACCCTAATCTTTGGTTTAAAAGATATCATAATTGTTACTTGTATTGTTTCATGTTAATTTTCCACTGCATTTTGATTTACATGTAAATTTTAATTATCTTAGAAATTGTTTTTTTATTAAATATGAGAATTAAGATTCAATATGATTTAAGTTATACTCATTTACTTGTAATCCTTTATTATTTTTCTCTTCTTGAACCATATTTCCGAAAAGTAGAATTTTTGTAGAACTAAAACGTCTTGTAAATTTACCAAATTTAACATCATTAAAAACGGTTTTTCTTAGAGATAAAAACGAATGTTTTTATTCCTACTAAAAATGTTCCAAAAGAAATTTATAAAGAATAAAATTAACCCCCCCCCCCCCAACTCTTGTATATTGAGAATCTACATTCTTCTTTCAATCATACAATGACATGGGTGACTACCACAGGTGACCTGGGATGGTATGTTACAATCAATTTCAAAAATTAAAGTATATAATTTTTATAGTCTTAATAGAATTATGTTCCTCTTGTAAATATTCTACATTAAATTGTTTCAAAGAACCTTTTCAATAAATAACATTTTGATACTACAGACTTTTTATAATTTTTCATGACCTCTAAATTATTCTGTATAGAAAATAATCCATTAACTATGCCTTCTATTGAATGAGTATCTATAACAATTAAAATATACAACTTAGTTTCTCCTACCATTTTTTAGAAATATATAGTAATAAATTACATCCAAATGATTGTGTAATTTAAAATCCAAACATTTATCCCATGTTATTTTCCCTCAAACTATCCTCAATAGAATCATTACTTATCTCTCATATTTCCTGAACAAACTTATTTATAATATGAGGATAGGAAAGAAAAATTGACACTATTAAAAATTCACCCCCTATATAAATTATTATTACGATCGAAATAATACTATGTCTATAGAATATATATAGTTAATATTAACCATGGATCTATACAAAAATAAATCTTGGTGGATCTCTATTTTATTATTGTATAAAAAAACATGAGTATTCAAACAAAATATGTTTCCCACCACATTCAAAAAATAATTGTATATTTCAATATTGAATAATTAGTTGTGTTAATTAATTAAAATAGTTCATAAGAATCATTTTCATGTGAAAGTATATATTATATAAAAAATGATGAAGAAATACATTTAAATTTTAACCCATCATGATATGATTCATAGAGTAACTATAAACAATGTTTTCACTAATCATTATTCCCAATAAATTTTCCTATAGCTTAATATTCACCATAATAGTTCATTCATATTTATTTTCAAGTATATTTTGAATCTATAAAATATTGTTTTCCATGCATATAATATTTATCATTAATTAACCATTATTTCATATAATCTTATAGCTAACCATCTATGGTACCTAAATTAGTTATTTATAATTCCACAAGTGCACACCCCAATCCCTGTCAGTTTGAAAGAGGAATATATGAACCAAAACAAATTCTTTTAAATAATAAAACAAAATAAAATAATATAACTAAAATCAAATTTTTAAAATCTAAAATAGAATATTAATTGAAGTGGAAATGAACAAAACATTAAAAGCTTACAGAAAAAGATGAAAATGATTAAAACATAAATAGAATAATGATGCACATTAATTATTTTAATAAACACCTCAATATTTATCCTCTCACAACTATAAAACTCATCCATATCAAAAAATAGTTTCATGCATTTCATACATCACATCCAATTAAATATATAGGTCCACCAAAAAGTATAATTAGAGGGTGTTTGTAAACTGATTAGTAATTTTCCAATAATATTCAATAAACCCAAAGATGAGTAATCCAATCATGTATTTAAATGATAAAATTTATAAAAAATATAATATAATTGATATTGATAAACATTAATAACAAATATTAACCTTATATAGTATATGAGTAATGAAATAGTGATTTTATTTTTAAATTAACATCACCAATAAAAATATTTTTTAGATTATAATCCAATAAATAATAAAAATGAATTGTAAAACGTTTTAGTCAAAATAATGAACCCTCATAAGAAGATTCATTATATATTTATAATAAACATCATATAAAAAATATATTTTTTGAATGTAATAATATAAATTTTTTTAATAAAATCATGGAAATGAAATTTGATTTAAACAATCTCCCAATTTGACAAATTGGTAAATCTACTAATGTAGTCCACGTAGATTATAATAAATTATTAATAAGAGTTTCTAAAAAGGAAAAGAACACAATATAGTTTTTATATAACAAATAAAACAATCCCTGAACAGCATTGTCATTTTTTATATAGATTCAATTTTTAATATACAGCATCTCCTAGGACCGTCCAAATTAAAAAACATGTCGTATAGCCATACATACACTGTAATAAACTACTATATCAATAGATAATAAATTATCTCCCAAGAATCCTAATAAATTTTGAACATTAAAATGGAAATATATTTAAAAATTCATATAATATGTTCAAACACAATTTCCATACTTAAATATCAAATATATAATTTAAGTAATTAGTATCATGGTAATCAACATTAAGAAACCCATAAATAATTAAATCCCTAACACAACACACCATAAATATTACATTGTTAAAAAAGAAACATAATTATCATCCAACCAAAAATTTAAAAAAAATAAAATATGAATATCAAAATTGAAAATATAGAAATAATCAATATTAAAAAAAATTTAACCCACAAATATATCTATCTATAAAATAATCTTTTTCATGGTTATTGTGTTATTTTTTGTATGGATCATGTTATTTCACATTGTTCCCATGTGTCATTCAAAATGGTAGTTCATATCCATTTAATAATATCACTGCTGCCATAAAACATTATAGTACATTTTATAAAACTATGGTTTTATGAGATAAAATAAGAATACGTCCGTTTTCAATTGTCTTGTGAGTGGCCTAGCCCTCATTTAATTTTTTTCATTAGACATGCCAATTGTCATAAATCCCTTATCAATGCCTCATATATGAAGATGCCAAAATTATAGTTATAATAAAACATATAATTAACCATTATTTTATATTAATTATTATAAAATATATAAATCTATTCACATTACATAACACAATTTGTTAACCTCTTAATTAATCCACCAACCCACAGTTCCATCATCATGCCTTCACCATAGAATTCTGTTTGGGACTTATATTTAAATTAGAAGAAATGGTAGTTTAGAAATGATATGTCTTTAACAAATAATTATAAAAAACATTATAAAATAATATCATATCTCTTGAAACCTAATTACAACAAAACCCCACATTAAAATTACAGTTAAACCTGAAATTCAAAAATATATTTTTTCTCTCCAATTACATTTTATTTACTCATTAGTCTTACAAACATACATTCTATGGCATAATAAATTGATTCAAATATATAATAAAACTATAATTAAATAACACATTACAAAAAATAATATCATCTAATTATTCAAATAACAAAATCCTCTTATAAACTCAAAAATAAATTGTACTAAATATCCTAATTTTTGTCTATAATAATGTCAATTATCCCCCAAAAATATGATCATAACTCCTCTAATAAATCATCTATCAATAAGATCCTAATGTATTAATACATAATGCCCACAATTTCATTGAAAATAAAAAATTATAACATTAATGAATAAAATATATTATCCTTATAATATTATACATAAAATATTAATGAAATAAAAGAAGTATTATGTTATTATTAAAGCAAAAAAAATAACTTCATTGAATCTCATAATATTTTTAATTATGTAACTGATGTATTAATCTGCTTAACGAATTTTTTTCACATTACGTACATTTAAATTTTATTAAAAACATTAAATTTTACCCCAATGAAATTAAAATATAAATAATTATCAAATATTCCATACCGTGAAGATGACCCTACACCATAGAGACTAATGTGATATGAATATGGGAACACAAATCTAAGTGATAGGATAACCACTAAACACATCATGAAGATATAGTGTCATAATTAATTATTTAGATATAAATTAATATTTTGAAAATATAAATTATAATTCAAAAATTATACTTGTAGATGATTATATGAAATATAAAAATATATAATTATATATGATTTTTTGATTATATGTAATATAATTTTTAATATATATTATATTTTGAAATGTTATTATCTATATATAATATATATATTTCATTAATAGACTTTATTAAAAAAAATTAAAAAAATATATAATTATATTTTAAATTATTATTAATGATATTAACATATAGTTTAGTTTTAAATACAATACATGATATATATATAAATATATCTATTTATAAAAAGTTATGAATAACTATAATGTAATTATTTTTAAATTATTATTTATATTAGCAATATTAATTAATTTTCAAAATAACAATTTATTATATATGAATGTCAATTCCCATATATTTTTATACAAAATATTAACATTTAAATTTTTAAAATATAATGAATTACATTATGAACAGTCATATATTAAAATAAATTTAAAAATATCAAAAAACATATTCAGATACAATTTAATATCTACGAAAAATCATTAAATATATATATTTAAAATATAATAGAGTATTGCTTATATTTGTATAATAATATTTTTTTTAATTACATAAACAATTGTTATTGCTTCTAAATTATGAGGAATGGTAAAAGACATGGCATTGGAGACCCATACCCAGGGCCCACAAAACAGTTTTTCAAATGAACAAATAATCCCAAAGAACTGGAGCTTGAAATTGATTATATGTGGATCAATGTTCTCTAGAAAAAACCAGAATAATAAATATTAAAATTGGAAACATCCCAACCATAAAAAATAGTGGTCCATGAAAAAAAAATTATATAATATATAGTCAATCATTTTTATTTTTCCAAGTAGATAATAGTAGTCATCTTTTTTCTCAACATTCTATAATTGGGTATCCATCCCATCATTTCGAGTGTTATCCTATCCTTCACTATAAAAGAGGATGATCTGAAGTGTATTTTACATCTATGTATGATGATAGTATTTCTTTATTATATTTTTTAGAATCATCAATGGGTAAAATAAATGATACATCAAGGAAGCCCCTTTCCTGGTAACAGTACATACATGAATCATAATATAAAATAAACAATGTTTGAACCAGTAGTGGTAATGAAGAATAATTTCCCAAATTTTATTATAAATTATTATATGTTATATTTTCAATGATTTTGGTATATAATGAGGGGATAATGAGATGTAGGTTAGAATGTGTGAATATGTTAGGATAGTAGGTTCTCTTATATATTTGGGGGGATGTGAACAATTGTAATTATTAAAACTTTTAAACTAGTATTAGGTTATATTCAGTGCCAAGTAGCACCAAGGAACCCAAATTTATAGATAAAGTATACGTTCTAACCCCACTCATCCAATAAAATGAAATCATTATTAAGATATATTTTATTACATTGAAATTAGTTAAAATAATTCAAATCCATTTTAACTGTAACCACGATTCCATATATGTTTACCTTGGTAAACTATTTATATGAAAAAAGTGTCCTTTTAACCATATTTATAAATGTGTACAAGAAAAATTGATCCCATTTTATCTCCTTAAATTTTTATATATTGATGAAATCAAATTTAATATTGGTATTCAAAAAATGGAAGTTATTAATTAAAAAGTATTATATTTATGAATAAAATTATAATTATAAAACATATATATTACAAATCTTTTTAAATCACAAATAAAGGAATTTTTTATTGAATCATAATTTTCATTTTCATTTTTCTGATTTATCATTTTTAAATGATTATTAAAGAACCCATAATCCCTTCATTATATACCTATGTCATTGAAATTATTATATATGTCAATTTCTAATCAATTTTGATAAATTATTCATTATTTCTTCTTCTGGTTTCCACATTTTTTTATTTTATTTTATGATTTATGTATATACTTTTACTTGGGAATTTGTTTGGTTCTGTAAACATTTAACTCTAGTGTTGAGAATTACACTAAGTTGTTTATCATATGATTAGTATTGTTTAACAATTATTTCAAATTTTTTAGTATATTTAATGTGTCCTTAAAACAAATTATCAACATTATAAATTGGATGATTTTTTTTAAAATTACTAAGGTTGTGTGGTATAACTTAATGGTAAGAATATTTTCAATCTATTACAAAATTTCAAAATGTATCAATAAATATTGAAATATATTTTTTGATTATACTAAATATTTAAAAATATAATGATAGATACTTCATTAATATGTCATCGACCATAAATTTATAATCTATATAATTCAGTAGATTATTATATAAAACATAATTCCAATTTTGATCAATCATGATATAGTTATGAATAGCAGAAACCTTCTCAATAGTATCCTCATCAAGTTATAGACCAAAAATAATTATCTCTACAACCTTATACCAACATGTTTTTGTGAAACAATATATCCCATATAATTATTCTTTTGGTTCCATATTGATTCACGATTATAAGATATTATTATTTGGAAATTCATATTATGATAGATACTAGTCACACATATCATGAAATTAAAGAGGGAATCGTATTAAAATATCTTGTAAGGAGTGAATAGTTCTTCTAGATAGAAAATTAGTCTGTGGACTTTTTGTTGTGATCAAATATACCATTGTATTGAGATATTTCTAGATATCCCTATAGAACATCAATGTAAACCAAGTGTCATGATTAGATATGATTAATAACAAAACACTACGAAGTCTCACGAATATTTTAATATATTATCAAACAAGATGATTCTCAAGGTAATCATACATTATTTATAATAAATTTTATTACTTGGTTAGACAATCTATAATGATTCATATATTATCATCAATCTTAGATTACATTGGAGGACCATCAATAATTACAATTGTATCATTCACCACCTCTAAGCCAATATATTAATAGATGATACAGGATCACCTATGGAATTATATTCTCAGACGTCACATCATATCACAATATGAATCATGTAATATAATTAAAAATTTCAAAATAAATATTATCCAATAATAAATTAACCCTTATATCCCTATAAATCATGACTCATTCATCCTCTATATTGGAATTTATACTGTGTAATTTATTTATTAAATCCCTATTTATCATGGGTATAAATACCACACATAATATCTTTCAAAATATTAAGAAATCATATTAATTGATGAATTCAATTAATCTTCAATCATTTTAGGCATATTTAATTTAAAACTCTAATAAATTTTTTGAGATTTATTTATCATCAATATAAAATTCGATATCAAAATCATTTTGAAAAGAAATTATGATTTTATATTCCATATAATGTCGACATAAAAATTTATTAAATCCATTAATTAGAATCAAACAATCATGGTCTATCATACATTATTAATTAGCCAATATATATTGATTCTCGATGTTGTTGTCTATTGATAATAAATAATCATTAAAAATTTCCATCCATCTCATTATTTTCATGTTGAGATTTATGTAGAAAATATTTGCCTCAAATATTATATATATATATATATTATATTTCAACATATATATAATGTCTCCATATCTTCAAAAAAATATTATCATCATTAAATTGCATTTAAGAGTTTTATAATTCTATTCCTGGGTATTTAATTATCATGATTAATTTGAAAAAACTAAATCATTTTTCATAGACAAAATCAATGTATTTTTTTTTGATGCATCACAATATATCAAAAATCATTCATTACCAAATGGAAAACAAAAAATATGAATTAATATATATCCTCATAAAAGCAGTAAAACATTTTTCATATACTTTTTACTATTATAATATAATCCCAATTTAGATAAACCAGTTTAATAGGATGAATAATAATTATATGTTTTCAAATAACCATATATATTTTTATACTAACCCATTTAATATGTGATTATAGATGATATTCATAAATGTCAGAAATTCATTGAATACATTTTTTTGGATAATCAGTAGATATTCAATCATTGTTGAAAATACATTGACAAAAATATAACTCTTAGACCCAATTTTCACATTTAATATATACTTCATATAACTCTTTTTATATAAGAGTCCCTAAAATAATTCATAATGATTTTAAATCATTGCTTATCATATATAGTATTTTAGGATATTTATAATAAATACAAGAATTTTTTCTATGGAAATTATTTGATTACTATATTTATTATATCTATAAATGAAGAAGGGGAATTAGTTAACCGAAAAATAATTTCCTTAAATTCCGAATTCAAATACATAGAATGAGATTCAATAAATGGTATTTCCTTATTCTTCACCCATTAAAAAAATAATCATTGTAACTTTTTTTCTTATAAAAACTATCATCTTTATATAATTGGTCAAATAAATCATCAATATGTGAAACTTCTACTTATTATTTTCACAAAATGATTTGATTTAATTAATGTTGATGAACAATTATATAGACCTATCTTTATTCATAACAAACAGAGTAGAGGGTCCCCATTGTGAAACTCATGGGAAAATAAATCCATTGTTAAAAAGATATGTCAAATATTTCATAAACTTCACCAATTCTGTTAGATCCATTCAACAATATGTTTTAGATATACACCTTACATCATGTATAAAATCGCTGAAAAATTAAACATCATGATTCAGCAGAGGTTCATTTAATTAATCAAGAAATATATAAATGTATTCTTATAAATATGATATATTATATTTTTAAGTTGTATTTACAATCCTAAAATAATTACTTTTAATCATATTATCATATATTTTAATTAAGGAGATATACTAAAGGTGGATTTGGACAGGACTCATAAAATTATTCTTCTTACTTACAGAAATTTTATTATATACCATTTCAAATATTATAATTCCATCAACTAATAATAGATTTTTTGTCGATTAATTGAAATCCAATGCATGTCTAGGATTATTTAAAATGAATTAATTTTACTGATAACCATAATTGAAACAAGGGAATATTATATATACGAAGAGCGAATTGCATATATACCCTTGTCACAATAAAATCATTTTATATAATTTTTTTCATTGAAAAACACATTCTAAAATTAAAAATGGTTTTTTAAATTTAGTAAAAAATACATAAATATATAAAAAGTATATATTTATATAATAAAAATCATTAATTTTATGATTTTAGTACGTATTATGATGTTATTCAAATTTTCATCCTCAGTTTTGGAAATTTCAGAAAAGTGGAAGTAATAACTTTTTATATTATAAGGTAAATTAATATAAAATTTATTGAATTGATTGGAATATTTCCCAATCACATTATTTTTAAATAAATCATCTTATATTTCATCTCACATATCCAATAACTTCTGAGAATAATGTAACTTTTTCTCATATATAAAACAATCGCATGATCCCTTCATGCATGTATTATGGTGTTTCCTTATGCGTGTATTATATGAAAGAAATTACCACTTATATTCTTCCCCATATCAAAATTTTTCTTCATTAAGTGCTTAACCATCATTTTATTCTTTATCCTTCATTATAATCAATATAATATTGTTAATTATTTCCCGGTATTCATATAATATAAAACAATAATATCATAAAATGATAATGTTTTGTTGAATAGTTTCAATTGAACAATTTTATATAACCCATAAATTAATTGATAAATATAATTCCTTGGATTACATATAGTGTAATCATCCTTTAATTATTACCATTAGATTTTAGCATAATATATAGAAACATGTTCATTTTCTTTTTTTATTAAGATCAGGAATTATACCTCTATATATGGCCATTCGTAGTGAGGAAAGTACATTCAATAGAATAGTAACATGAAATAATTCAACTTTGTTTAATATATCCCATTCACTTCCTTAATTTTTTTTATAAATTACCATATTTGATAAAAATTATATCCTGATATGATATACATATAGGAAATTATTCTCTAATTTATTGCATCACAATGAAATAAATATTTTCTCAAATGAATTGATAAATTTCTCAACTACCAAAAGTTATTTGATTCCATTGAATGATAGATGATTTTGTTGCATTAAATATTATATAATATAGTTTTTCAATGGTTGTATTCCCCATTGGAGAGAATTATTGGGACATAACATCAGTCAATAACTACAATATAGTTAAGATCCACAAAAATCTAATACTGACATCATTGACATCATTAACAACTTATTGAGAGAAATATCAACATAGGTTGCGGTTATTGATAAGATTATCTCACCTCACTCTGGAAATTTATTATAATCTATGTCATGAAATGGATTAGATCTTAACATTAGGAATTTTAAACCAAAGTGCATAATTTTGAAATTTTGGATACACGTGATATAAATTGAAAATAAATGCATGAATAATATTATAAGAAAACAATTATGTCTTTAGGTATAATTTAAAATTTTCGTATCACTATAAACAATTTCATAATTATTTATAAATAACATGTGAATCATCTAAAGCATATCCCGTATGAATGTCAAACCATGTGTGAAATTTTCCCTATGTATTTTGGACCGAGTGAATATTCTTTCAATTTGCATATTCCCTTTTTTGTGGTTCATAACCAAAATTGTATCTATTTTAAAGGCTACAACTAGTTGTCTATATCAATATAGGGATGTTATTTCTATGATACACCAATAAATACACATTTATATATTTTTAAAATGTTATATTATACATTGAATTTTCCCTATAGTATTTCATTGTGTATTGTTTTTAAATATATTTTTTCTTATATCTAGTCCCCAATGATTCTACTAAACATTTTATAATTCCAAAGGTAAAAATGAGCTTAGATTCCTATAAAAAATGTTTATATTTTTAAATTGGAACTAAATACATGAGATGTTATCAAAATGGATTGGATAGTTTAGGATTCATGGTGGACTAGATATATACATCATTAAGAAAAATCATTTTAATGCATTAAATTCAACATAATATTTATACCTTGACATTACAATTCCATCTAGAATATCATTTCATATCAATCATTATAATCATCATGATACCATTTTTATGGGAAAACATTTAAACTGTTAACATTGTATACTATATTAGGTAATGAATATAGTAGAATTTATCATTTAATATATATGAAATAAAATACAACGAAAGAATAATTTATGATAAATTAAAATCATATTAATAATAACATGATCAATATGCATAAGAGTATGTATCATAACAATCTCAATAATAACAAGTTAGTAATAACATATATCATAATTGTGCAATGAATAAATGTTGACATCTTAAATAAACCAAGGAGGCCTCATGCTATGAAATCATATATAAATTGGAAAGGCAAATGAAAAACACCCATTTGGTTTTTCCTTAAGACACTAATGAAGAATCGATTGGATATATAATTATAGTCCCAACCATCAATTAATATATCCAACTCATTATTCATATTAATAAATAATAAAATTTAACCGACATTAATTAATTTCATATAACCATATGTATCAAATTGCATAACAAATGTAATGTTAATACATTATCATGTAAAAATGATATTTAGCAATCCAAAAAATGAGGACGGATGGAAAAATTATATCAAGTCCCAAGTAATTAATAATAATTCCAAAATTATTTTTACTTATCTGAAATAACACACTTATAAAAATCATACAAACATTATCTTTAAAATCATAGAAAAATACTATATTCTTTGATAAAATTTTGAAAAGTAAAAATTCCTAGAACAATTGGAATATGATTTCCATTCCAAATTCTAAAAAATATATAATGTAAAATATATAACATATAATATCCATGATTGTGGTAAAACGTGGGGATACTAAATATTTTATAACATAAAACATTATCATGTTTTTGTAATGAATATTAAAAATCTATTTTTCATAAAATGTATACAATATTACGTCAAAACATTTTAAAAGAAAATTAAATATTTCTTATAATTTAATAAACTATTTAGTGGATTATATAAAATAACCACTATAAAATAACTTAATTTATATTTATATGGAATAAAAATATTCCTAACAAAATATGTCAAATAAGGATAGTTTTTATTTAAAACATTTTTATAAATTTACAAAATATCAAAGGAAATAAATGAAAATAAAAACATAATAACGCTAAAAATAACTAAAAATGAATAAAATATATAAGGTTTAATGTAGAAATATATTATGGACATCCAAAATTTTATTTATGCACAAAAAATCACCAAAATATGAAAACATAAAATTAACCCTTACCCTGATTCCAATGTTTCCTTGTATTATATCTAACTCTTGAATAAAAACAATTAAATTAATTATTCACATGATTTAGATATTTTTAAATTATTTTATAATTATTATTATTCCATTTATTTAATTTTTAATATGTTTCTATTAGTTACTAAATATTTTATGTTTACTTGGGATGTTTTGATAACATTAAATTTATGCGTTAAAAATATCATCAATATGTTGAATATTGAAAAAGTAGTAATTCTTACATAATATCAATATATATATATATATATTCAATTTGTAATCAAGAAATGTAATTTATTAACAATCAATTCTTGGTAATCTTTGAAAATGAAACATATATCTTAGTAGAGGTAGTAATAAGAACCCATGCATGTGTAAAATTTTAATTTTTCTACATTATAGAAATTTAATAAGGTGGATGTAATTTTAATTCAATATAATCATAATAGTGTTACACATATCAAATTTAATAATTTATTTCTTCATTATGTCTATCCATGGGAGGTGGTAATGAAATATAAAACATATGTTTTGTAGAGATGGTACGTAAATCATTTTCATGTTCAATGATTTTCATTTTTCAACAGATGAAAAGATAATAATGAAAATATAAAATTATCATTATATAATAATATGTCAGACACAAATATTATATATGAATACTATATAAAAATTATAAAAAACCAAAATATTTGTTGATGGAAATTGAAACACGTCAAATCGTGGTTGTTGTAGTTCATATGTATACATGAGGAAAGACACCATTTAATATATGATAAAAATGATAAAAAAAAGGATTATTCTATAAGCATAAGAATATTTAACCAAATTGATTATACATGTATTTTTATTATGCAACCATTATAAAATATATTAAATATTTTTAGGAAGAAGTGATCATAAAGGATCTTGGTTAAGAGTTATACCAATTCTTTGGATGAACAACTTTTGATTACACCATAGAGCTCCCTAGTTTGGTATTTTGTTGAGATAATGGAATCAGTGATGAAGCGAGGTTAGTTATGGATGTATTTTTTTTCTTATCATTGTTGATATACAAATCTCAAATGTTTGACTATGTAATGATAGGATAATGATTTGTATAAGTGAGGGGATGCAGACAATTATTACAATTCAAGTAAATAAATATATTTTAATTCATATTCAAGGTAAAGTGTAACAAAAAAACAAAATTCATAGATAATAATTTATAGTATAACACCCCTAAAAATTATTTTAAATGAAAAATAATTTTATATCATTCTTAACACATATCACAATGCTTTTGTAGTATTGAGATATATTATAAAAGATAAATTTAATATGTCTTACTATTAAAATCATTTCATTGAATTGGATGGTAAGAATATGACTAAGGTAATTTTTAAATATATGTATGATGGTAATACTAAATATAAAAAAAATAATTTAATAATACCTTATTGGAACTAAATTTTATGTGATATAATTTGCATGCATTGAAGATATGTATGCACAAAAAAATAGGTTTTATTGTATTTTGTGCATAGATATTGTAATCAAGTTAAATGAATATTAGAAATACAATTTTATAAATAATATATTATTTTATAAAACAAAATAGAAAAACATTTCCCCATGAATATTCTATATTTTTTTAAAATGTATTGTTTTTGGGTGAACATTGAAAATATCAATTTTTATTAAAAATTATTGTTTAATTATTTGTAATATAATTGATTAATTTTATTTGGTATTAGTTTATAATTAAAATGGTTTTTATTTTAATAAATATAACATAAATTGGTTTTTATCATTTTGATACTTGATTTTAGTATAAAAATACTTTTAGAAATAAAATATAATTTTTTCAAAAAAATGTTTTTCATCAGGAATTACTAAACTATTATAAAATATGTTTTTTCTAGATATGGAGATATGTTTTTTAAAATAGATATCATATTTGGAATTACTATAATTAATATAATTTAATATGGTTTATATAATTTTTAGTAATAATCAATGGTCAAAATAGTAAATAACTATCAAAACTATTAATGTTAAGATAATGTAATCCTAGTTAAAAATTGTTTATTTTATGAATTAACATAAATTAAAAATCATTAATTCATTTAATTGGATAAATATTTTAATATTATTATTCTGATTTTTAAAAATGTGACATATATTACATTTAGAATTTATTAATAACTACATAATATTTTTTGTAATGATAATTAAAATATGACACTCCATTACGTAAAAAATAAATCATATGTTTCTACATAGGGATATAAATATGTTTTATGGTATTATTAGTGATTATATTCGTAATAATAAAATAATTTCCAAGGTGGTATTTTATTTTTAATGTTTTATTATTAAATAATATTTTCATACTTTTATATAATGTTGATATAGTGCATGTGAAAGTAATTGAAAAAAAAATAAACTGAATTTAAAAATAATAAATATAATATAATTTCAATGAATTACTCATTTGAAATAATTTTATAGATAAATATGAAATATTTTTTATGATATAAATGTTTATATTCTAATTATATTATTATATTTAAATAATAATAGCCAAATTAATTAAAAAGTGACAAAAAATAAAATAATGATATTTATTGAAAATAAATATTTGATCAAAATATTTATAAATCATAAAATTAAATTAAATCTTAAATTGGGATACTATGTTCTATATATTTTTATCTATTGATGATTTATATGAAAATGGTATCCATAAAATTAAATTCATAACCCTTGAATATTATAAATTTGTTTACCATAGTACATAATAAAGAAGGATAATGAAGGTGTCAATACAAAAGATAAGGTTTAAAATGATATATAATTAAATGAAATTTTTAATTAATTATTATATATTGGCTATATTAAACATAATTTATAATTAAAATTAATTTTGAAGCTTTTTAGATTAGTTAGACACATATTATCCTTAATTATTTCATGAATTTGCAAAAACGTTTTACATCATTCACATATAAAATTGCAGACCACCCCTTTTTTCATTACCTGACATTTACCTAAATATTAAAATACACTCTAGCTAAATTATATTTTAAAATTAACATTAGTAGAATAAGTGGATTCATTTATTCTAAAATTAAATTCCAAGTTTCCATATGAAAAAATAACATGGTGGTGTACTAAATATGATATAATTGTTTTTTCGACTCCATCACATTTATTTTAAATTATAATCCATGTAAATAAATTTTAAATATAATTATATAATAAATATATTTTCCTTAATTATATGAGTTTGTATTATTATTATTCTACAAACATGTTCCTCAAATTTTACATCCAATAGAATGTAAAAACACTTCACATGTGTATGTATAACTTATCCACTCTATATAATGGTGTAGTTCAATTTAATCTTCATTTTACAAGTATGGTTATAATCATAGGGATAATAAAAATATATGATATATATTTAATAAAAAGTATATTAATTTAAAATATAATTTATCCTCTTACCTATCATCCAATTATAGATCATAATATCTATGCTTCATGCAAATGGTCTACAATATCAATGAATAGATATAAACCATTATTCATGTAATCAATTATTGGATGGTTAAAAATATGATTTTACTGAATAAATTTTATTTTAATATTTTTATTAAAATTATATTATTGATTTAGAAATTATAAAATTAAATGGATTAGAGATAAAAATTTAAGAATAAAATAAATATTAAATAGTTTACAATCGATAATAATTATTTTAAAGAAGAATTATTTGTAAATGGAATTATTAATGTTATAGTTGGATCATATATATTATTTTATGTATGTATATGGCTCTAAAATATAAATATTATAAATTATAATTTATTATATAAAATTTAAAAATAGGTTACAATGCTTGTCACACTTAATCTATGAAATGTTCATCTCACTTTTGTTTCTGTGAGATATATGTCATTTTAATCACTTATTTCATTAATATAGGGTATATAATGAATATTTGATATGATATATCAATAATACCATTATATTAATGTATGTCAATTTATCTAAGGAAGTAACACCTTTCATAAGGGATTTCACTCCAATGATATCAATGAATTAAAGGACTTATGAACTAATCACATTTAATCTAATTTTTTTAAGTTTGAATTTCTATTAAATAAATTATAGGAACTGTATCTGATAAAAAAGATAAATTTTTATCATATTTTAATAAGTATTATTTTCATATAATATTACCATTACAATTTTCCTAAGGACGAGATCTTAATATTGTCTAACGATTAAGAGATAATTGTTTTTATCATCTTTTAAAAATTTAATACTTTTTATAATTCATATAATTATATGTTAATTGAAATAAAATAATTATTATATTATAATAAATAAAATTATATTCTATTTTTAATAAGGGAAAATTTAAACATATTTTTCATCCTATATATTACCAAAAAGATTACTTGTGAGTACGTTTGAATTTATGTCTCCAGGAATCAGTGTAATTCATTTTTCAAAACCATTTTATAGAAAGGTTTTAAATATGTAAATATTTAATATATAAGGTATTTATAAATTAATATGATTTAATAAAATATAATATAACATATACCTCTTACCCTTTCAATCTATAATGATGATAACATTGGTCATCTGTACATAAAACGTACCATATCTACGAAATGATGTGATTCATCAATCATGTTCACTATTAAATAGTGATTAAAAATAAGAATATGGTGGATATATATGGATTTATATTCTTATTAAAATTTTGAATATTATTTTACCATAAAAAAATTCAAGTATAGAAACTAATAAAACAGTATTTATATGAAAAACATGATAATTACCACAAAAAATATCAATTTTAAATAATAATTAATAATTAGCGAGGGATGAAATGTTATAAGATAGTGATATATGATATCATAATTATGTATATTTATATGGGTCATTATAGAAATGTATTAATATTTAAATCTATTATATAGTAGTTCATGATAAATTACAAATCTATTTGTACTTATGTTATGTGTTACTCATAACACATTTTTTTTATTAGGAATATAGAACATTCATTTAAAGTTTCATTAATGTAGTTTATATTATAACCATTTGATATGTTCTATAATTAATAAATTAATAATGTTTTTTTAATATATTTTTATTTTTTATCCATTACGATTATGATGAATAAAATGTCATTTCTATAATGGATTTTGGTTTAAATTACTTTTTAAAAAGTATTTTTATACATGAATTTTATTTTAGGAGAATATATGATTCATTATCACTTAAACTAATTTAAAAATAGTTTTTTTTAATATACTATTCACCATTGGTCAGGAATCTTTAACTTCCATTCATGTATTTTCATTAAAAATTTTAAATAATATATTAATTGTTACATTAGTTGTTATTAATGATATTTTTAACCATGATTGAATTTATATAAATATGTTTAAAACGAATCACTTTTTTGTATTCTGAATTATTTACTTTTTAACAAATGTTTTGATGAAATATTTTTTTTTAAATTACAACACAAGAAATTTTTTTGCAATTATTTTGAATACTATTTTCATTGAATAATTGATTAAAATATTCCTTGATTACTTTTAATGATATTTATTACCCAATATTCCAGATATTGTTTATTTTAGATAATTCTTTTTAAAAAACCTGTAATCCTTCTAATGAAATATTCATATAATATTTTATATAAGGTTTATTTATGAAAAAACATAATGATTTTATTCGGTATATGATCAAATTATTCCATCATTATTACTCTCCAGGATAGATTATGAAGATGAAATATTAATGATACATATTCGTGATTAAAATACTAGAAAATTAATACTTATAAAGAACATAAAGAATGAATTATATGGATGATTAAAAATATGAGGAATGAATTTGATGTTTTTGTGACAAGTTAGTCCCTATGATAAAAAGACCCCAGATTTATTGATAGGTCTCATTATACAAAACTAGTTGGCATTATTTAAATGATAATGTAGCCTGATCATGTTATAATTGATGTTTTTTAGAGTAATCTATCCCATTAAATGCAAATATCTTTGTTATGATACCTTGATATAATTATATTTTCATGGTTTCCAGGCCTTGAGTGTAACATTCATGATTATTTGGATGAGTGGACTTATTCCTGATTTTCAATAATTATTTATTTCATTTATTATGAATCTAGTAATCAGTTTACTTGTTTCGGATATGTTGAAGTTATCGATGGACTATCATTGAGCTCATGATTTAAATTTAATGAAATATGTTTTGATTATCTACTCTTCCATGATAATTATTCCTAATTTTGTCATGATAGATTCTACTATATGTAACTCTTACTAGAAATCTATGCTCATTCATTAATTTTGTTCCATTCCTCATAATAGAAATAATGATATTATGAATGATATCATTGACTCAATAATTTTTTATATTATAGGTTTTGATATTTGTATCATATTATTGGAATCATCTATTTATATATTTTTTAAAAACTACAAAATTGTTAGATCACGCATTGTGAGATCAATTGTATCATTTACCAATGTAAGAAAGTAGACAATTTATTTTAGAAACTACAGTTACATAGATTTATATAGGTTAAAATCCCTTCAAAAATGACTTTTATAACGGTGGAAGATAAATTCTTTTACTTAACTCTTTTTTAAACCAAATTAAACCCTTTTTAAATATAATCATGAGAACATAACTATTTACAAAGAAAAAATAAAAATAAAAACAATAATAAATGGGGAATTATAAAAAAAATTGGAAATTAATATTCCTAATATGGAATCCATTTTTTAATATCTAATTTCTACATGTGGAAAAGAATACTTTTAATACAAGTGTGAGAAACACATGGAAATCATTTTTAATAAAATGTAATTTAAGTGTAAAATTATTTGACATTGAAATAAAGTATACAGAAGATTCTAATTTATACTCTATAAATAAGGAATAATTATTTGAATATTTTTAGACTTTTAGTTCAATCCAAGACTTAATAAATTCTTCCAAATATTCCATTAAACGTGATAACCAAATATTTTTTCTTGAATAAAATTAAACAATGTACATAAAAGTCAGGTATGTGTTCCAAAATTTAAAATAATTTTTTTAAAATAATTTTTTAACAACATAAATATGAATTTAGTCAATTTAAATGTTTTAATAATTTTAATTATAATTCAAAATCAAAATTATTTCAAAAAATTGGTTGTTGGTAAAATAATGATATATTCACTATTTAAAAAAACTAATCATTTTTAAATTATAACACAAATTGACCCAATTTTAGATCTGGTCATTGGTAAAAAAAATTAATTCATTTTTATTAAACTACATTTTTAAATATAAAAAAATACCATTAAAATAAAATGAGGAATAATTTATCACTATATATAACAAAATTTCTATTGATTTTTTTTACAAATTATATAATATTCTCATGACAATAATGGTTGAAATGAAATGATTCATTATTAATACGACATTTTTTGTGTGATAATATACTTGTTCTGTAAATATTTTAGTTGTATCTTTATTATGGTTGAATCTCGAATTAAATATTTCAATAGTATATATGTAATTTGATAGATTGATTTTACATTCCTTTTAGCATGATACCAATTATGGTCGGACAATTTTAATATTTATTTATGAATTATATTCTAGTCATTCCCACACAACATTATATATTTGTTTTAATTAAATTAAGCACTCATTGTTTTTTTCTTATTTTTTGTTACCCACACTCTATATGATCATAATGATGCATTTCTAGAAATTATGGTCATTTATCCAATAATGGAAAAGGGAAATCTATCAATCAGTTAAGCAGGGATTGGTTGTAGATGGAATGGAATGATGTCACGATGTAATATGGGATAATTTCTATCACAACACATTAAATTTATTATCTTCATTTTATATATATATCAACTATATATGAGGTGCTTTTTACTAAATAGTGTGTCTGGGATGAAATTATGTTATTCCTTGGATATTGATTATTGATTAATTCTTTTCTTAGTGCATACATTATATTAATTATTCTCTTTTTCTATACATTACTGTATTGATTATTTGTTCCTGATGAAATGCTACCCTAACCTTATTACTAAATCCCTCAGTGATAGTTGGAATTCACTTTGTTTTGAGGAGGCACACATGGGCCCATGTCACTGTCCAGTCTAAATCGGTTGATTTGGGTTTTTGTGTTACAAAATGGTATCAGATCATTCTTTTAATGTTGTTATGTATGAGCCTTTAGGTAACAAATATATGGTGTTTTAAATTTGGGATTCGAATTAAATAAATTTCTTGATAACACTATGATGTAGACCTTTGAGTGACTAGGTGGGTGGTATTCTGAAATGCTTGTGTTATTAAACTTTCAATTGGTACCATGAGTATTATAATTTTGGTGTAGTTTATGTGATTTTCGATTGGTTTATTGGTGAGAATGGGTGAGCACATGTTTTATGAATATAAAAATTGGTCTGCATGTCATTGAATTATTTTCCTATGATTTATATGACATAAAAAAGTTATAAACTATGATATGTCTGATTTTGAATATCCAATTATTTTAGACTACTTTTACATGATCCAGGAGTATGAAGTATATGTTTTTTGTGTTATTATTTTTTAAAATTCATTGATTATTTAATTATAGAAATGTGCAATAAATATATTGATATTATAAATTTATCTTGAAAGGGTATTTTACTAATATTTAATTAGGTTTAAATAATTTTAAATGATTATTATACATTATAATCAGTTCATAAAATGATATTTGGGTGTGGGTATATTTTAGGGGGTCATTATTATAATATAGAAATTATCGAAAATATTTTTCCCCATTTGGGAATTGAACTATGTGTAAATTCATTGATGTATCTATAAGGAACCTGCCTTAAAAATTACATAATCTCAAATTTATTGAATAATCATCATTGAGGATCTTTTCAAGTTTAGTGTTTTAAAGAATTAGTCCATACCTATTACATTACATCTCAAATATTACAAATTTGACACTTCTACTATATTCATTGTTTCACAGAAATAAATCTCCTTAAATACAACAACAGTTCTTTTCATTTTATAAATCTTCTGGAATACTTCCTTTCTTGTACCCTTCTGTATAACCTTTGTTAAAACATTTCAAAAAACATTGGATGGTCATAAAAATTTTAGTAAGTGTTAAAAATAAATAATGGAAATATTTAACAATCAATAAATACATATCAACGAAACCATAATTTTCATTCATATCTTTCCTTCTGAAATCATAATATTTATGAATAACACATAGTAGTCATAAATAATAATGGTAACGTGAGGCATACATATCATACATACATTGTAGCTATCATTTCTAAAGATCCAATCACATTTGGAATACCAATTACAGTATATTAAAAAATTCTCATAGGAGAAAAATTAATGATTACCTCCATCATATTACCCAATACTTCTGATTTTGATCTCAGTCTAGCCCGGACATTGTTTATCAAATAACCACATATATATATTAAAAATTTCTAGAAACCATTACATAATCAGAACATGTAAAAAAAGAATAAAATAACGATAACATTTCCACATTACAATCATAATATATCATTAATACAAATTTACATTATCATTTCCTTATCAAAAAAATTTCAAAGCTATTTGAAAATTTTAAAAAATATATTTTTGAATCAACGTGTCCCATACCAATTTGGATCATTAAAAGGAATTGTAATTTTAAAAAATTATTGGCTATATAAATACATCCTTAAAACAATTTTAAAAACATGGACATTATTAAGAAATATTTTTATGAATAAATCATTAAAACCATTAAAAATTATCTTTTATTTAAGGAGTCTCTTAACACCTGAGAAACACATGACTAAACATAATTAGAGAACCAAATTAAACTAAACATATATTATCATAAAAATAATGGTATTAATTGTATTATATTCCAAAGGACAGTATATACACCATATAAAAGTGAATTGTCACTTAAGAACAATGAAGTCTCAATGGAATGTAAATTGAGGCAAAATACCTCATAAAGATTGTATCCATAGATTAAGGATAAATAAATTATATAGTTATGTGTGAAAAATATATATGCAATCAATAGTATAGGATATTTAATGTAAAACAATCACAGGTATTTCACATATATTCATAGAATGACATAATCAACAAGTATAAGTTTATCACAATGAATTGAACTTGGGTTATGAAGTTCCTTTAATGAAATTTGACAGCATAACGACATCACAATAAAATTTAGAAAATGTGTTGATGGGAGAGAAATGATTATCTCATAACTTGAACATCAAATTTAAAACAATAAGGATATATTAGTACATATCCCAACATAAGAGTATGTAAATTAAAAGACATAACAAAAGTATGTCTTTCAAAAAAAGTAGTGAGTAAGGTTCCCTTACCAATTTGGAAACATTTAAAACATACACCCCATGAAAGAAATATCATACAATGCAGAGTTAAATACCCATAAATAATAGTATATATCACAATTAATACAATCATGGGCAGCACATACACCACAAAAATGGAAATAGTGGCAATATAGCTTGAATCTCGTGGGAATAAAAAATGAGATTAAAACCCATTACCTCATTGTAATCAATCGAGTCATACGACCAAATGATAATAACAGTAAAATTAATCATAAAATACCAGGATTATAATGATAATATTTATTATATAAATCAAATTTATGGACACAACACACGACTTGCAATAAATAAGTGGCAAACTATGGAAATCTCACGGAATTGAAAGTGAGATAAGAAACCCCTAACAATGATCGTATCATTAAATTAAGTATAAGTCAATGATATAATTATTTTTCAAATATATAAATGTACCGAAAATAATTTTATATTAATTGTAAATCAATCATAGTTCATTATCACATATTTATATCAAGTCATAAAAAATTTGAAGTTCAACCAAAAGAATGGAAATTGGGTGAAGATGTTACCTTACCACGGGTCCAACTTGTCTTGTATGTTCCTTATTATTCCTAAATAATAAACATTTGGTGATTTATACATCATTAAAATCCTTTTTCATGATTATTATTTCTTTTATATCAATAATATCCATGCAATAAAAATTAGTTAATTATTTGAGTTCATGTCGGTCCTTTGTCGATGTTCAGAATTTGATTTAAAAATGAACTTGTTATAATTACAATTTTTGGTGAAATTACATTATATACATAATGATATTAATTATTTAGATATCATATATATCATATATATCTAGTATATATATATATATAATTTATAATATTACATAAAATTTGGAGATTAGAAATGAAATGCACCGTTCATGGAGACGGTAAGTCATACGTACACATGAACACAACATTCATTTCTATTTTAGATTTAATTGAATCAAAACATAATGATACATATGTATATTATAATTCATGTATAATATCATACGTTATATATGTTACATAATTTCACTAACTTTATACTTTATATGTTTCATGGCCGTCATGAACAAATTTTATCACCTTGATGGGACAGTAGTCTGCACTTCATCAAATAAATTATCTTGTTTACACATTTTTTAGAGAATAAATGAATGTTTGTAATTAAAAATTACATAATAATATATATATAAACATAATATATATATATTATATAAATACAGTTCCATCATAATGGACTCTATGAGAGGAAGTTATATATTTTAACAATCATCGTTCAGTGAGGCCTTAGTTTCCCGTCTACAGAAACAGTTGGTTCTTTACCCAATAGATTGAGGTATGTGTGTGTTTTGTTCAAATAAATTTCATAAAGACATAATAGTATATTTAGGATATTGGTTATGTTATAAAATTATCATGTAAAAAGAGTCTAGGCGGTTGGAGAAGTAAAGTAAAAGAAAAATACCTATAAAGAGACATTACCTTTCAATTTGTTAAATCCCATTGGATTGAAACAAAAAGTCATCTTGAAGTTCCTTATTCATAATTTATAGCATTTAGATGGAAGATAGGGACCATATAATTTTATTTGGGTATGTTTTGGATGAGGAAAAGGGCTTGAGAGGTGTGTGTAATGGGTTATAGGTGAGATATTTTTAAAAGGGGGTGGATGTGTTATTTAATAATGTTTGAAAATTTTATTTTATTATAAACGTATCTTCAGTTTCAGAAGGTAAAAAACAAATTAATGTATATGATACGATGACCCTATGATTCCCATGGTCATACATGACTCATAAAATAAGGTTATATCTTCCTTTATGGTAATTCTATTTTATTATAATATTCTTTTAACCTTAAATTACCCTATTTATCTTTAACCACCGTAAAAAAGGTCAAAATTTAATATTCAACAAAAATTATAATTAATCCTATTTAAATATAGTTTAAATACAAATAACAACCAATTATGTTGGAGTTTTGAAATTCAATTCACATAAAGTAAAATTTACTTTAAATTAAAAAGTCAGTTTTTTAACTACTACTTATCTGTTACATTTAAGGATTATAATATCAAAACATCTGAAAAATCATGATTTTCCTAAAACATTCAGACTAAGTTTGAGTGGAAACATTCAAAATGTTGTCGTTTTAAATTACATAAGTGCTGAGATAGTATACTTTGATGAAAGATATAAATAGGCTTCTCAATGGTCTTCTTCTTTATCACCTTCTTCAAAATTCATAATATGATTAAATATCTTGTTATATGGTAAATATATAAAAATTCCATTTCTATTTTTATTATTCATGAAAGTATGAGAATATTTTGAAAATATTATTTGATAAAATACAATCCTTTATCCATGATTATATAGGGGTATAGTGTCAGTGTTTGATATCTCCAGTAATTGATATCAAGTGATTTGTATGTCAGAAAAAGTTTCATAATCATCAAAACAAGACTTTGCAATAATTATTACAAGCATGTCATCTAGAAAAGATAGGAATGTCATTTGAGATCCTCATCCTTCAATCTGTAACTGACATTAATTGATCTAAAAATGTTTTTAAACAAGTATTTAATGGAAATAACAGTCTTAGGTTCTAACCATGTGTTTAAAAAAATCATAATCACAAATGTTGTCTGGACCAACCTCTGATACCAACTATAAGTACTCGACCATAAAACATTACATAATCATGAATTAAGGGAATAATTATCATTGTAGATCATTTTAGGTTTAGTGTATTATTGAATTAGGCCATACATATTACATTACATCTCAAATATTACAATGTAGACATATCTACACTATCAAATTTTTCACAAAAATAAAACTCCTTAAATAAAACAATAGTTATTATCTTGATATAATTCTTTTTTAATACATATTTTCTCTTAACCTTTTATATAACATGTGATAAAAATTTCAAAAACATGGGATGATCATAAAATGCACAGTAAGGGTTAAAAATAAAGAAATGAGTCATTAAATTACCAATAAATACAAACCAATTAAACAATAATTTTCAATCATTACAACTCTTCTGAAAATCAAAATATTTATGAAAAACACATAATAATCTTAAATCCTAAAGGCAACTTGAGGAATCCATATCATACATACATTGTATCTATCATATATAAATAGGGAGTCACATTTGGAATACTCATCAAAATATATTCTTTAAATATCATAGGATAAACATTAATTTTTACCTCTGTCACATTACCCAATGCATTGGAGAGCTATCTCGGGCTCACCTTACCTTTGATTAGAATAGAACAACCCATATATGTAAACGATTCCCAATAACCATAACATATTCAGAAAACATAAAACATGTATAAAATAATTATAACATTTCCACATTTCAATTATAGTACATCATTTATAGATACTCACTTAATCAATTGTTTATCAATCCATTTTCAAAACTATTTAAAACAATTACAAAAGAGATATTTTAATCAAAGTGTCTCTTATCGCATTGAAGATTTTAAAGGAATTAGAAATTAATTACATCAATGTACATATAAATATATCCATAAAACCAATTTCAAAACAATGAAATTAATGTGAAATATTTTGAATAATAAATCTCTCAAACTTTTAAAGATGATGTTTTTGATAAAGAGTCTCGTAACACTTGAGAGACATATAACTGAGAATAATTAAATACTAATAAAACTTATAATAGCATGATAATAACTTTATTCATGATATAATATTCTATAGGACATTATATACACCATATAAAAGTTAATTGGCACATTACAAGATGAAGTATCTATAGAATGTAATTTGGGACTAAATTCCTTATAAAGACCGTTTTCTTAGATTAAGGACAAATCAATTACCTAATAGAGTTTGAAATGTATAAATACACTAAATATTTTTTGATATTCAGTGTTATAAAATCAGATTTCATTATAACATATTTATAGATTGACATAATCAACAATTTGATGTTCAACTCTATGAATTGAGATTGGGATATGATGTTCTCATATAGAAATTCAACAGCCTAACAGTGTAACATTAAAATTAAGATATTAGTTAATGATAGACAAAAGGGTATATCATCTCTTGGAAATAATATTTATATAAATATGGATATATAAGAAGATATCCCAACATAAAAATATTTAAATTAAAATACATTACAAAAATATGTTTTTTAATAAATGGATGTTGAAACATTCCATTAACGATTAGGTAACATACAAAACATACTACCCATGAATGAAAGATCATAAAATAAAGATGTAAATATGAATAAATTATACTATATTACACAAATAATTCAATTATTATAAGCTCTTACACCACAAAAATGGAAATAGTTGCAATATAGAATTAATCTCATAGGAATCATAAGTGAGATGAAAACCACTTACCTCATTGTAATCAATAGAGTTGTATGACCATAAGTTAAAAAACGCCAAATGAATCAAAGATTAACATAAATTTAAAATAATTATTGATAATATATATCAAATTTCAGTTCACATTACACCACAAACAATTAATAGGTGGCAAATAATTTAAATCTCATGGAATTATAAGTAAGATAAGAAATCCCTTACAATGATCGTTTCACTAAATTAATGATAATTAAATGATATAAATATGTGTGAAAAATATAAATACACCAATTATAATTGGATATTATTTTTAAAACAATCATTGGTAATTCACACATATTTATATCATTACATAATCAACTAGTAGAAGGTCAACTCAACAAATAGAAATTGGGTGAAGAAGATCCCCTACCTCGAGTCCAACTTGTCTTGTATTTTCATTGTTTATCCTGAATAATAGAATTATGTTAATTTAAACTTTCTGAAGAACAATTTTCATATTTATTAATAATTTTAAATAACTTATTACAATGCAATAAAAATTGGTTAATTATTTTTTTTCATATAAGTTATTTTATCAATTTTTGGAATTTGAGTTAAAAATGAACTTATTATATTAACAATTTTTCCATGGGGTCAAAAGTCCATTACCTTAAGAATGATTTTAATTATTTATATATAATATATATCATATATATATATACATTATATATATATATATATATATTACATTATATATTTAGTTAAGAAATGAAATACACTATTCATGGAGTCTGCAAGCCGTACCTATTCATGAACGCTACTTTTATTTATATTTAATATTTAATGGAATGAAAAAAAATGATACATAGGAATATTATAATTATAGTATAATATCATACGATATGAAACTCCATATTTTATATGTTCCATGTATGACATGAACGAATCTTATCACCTTGAGGGGGCGGTAGTCTGCACTTCCTCAAATGAAATTATCCGGTTCACATATATTTGAAATCATAAAGGTGTGTTCATAAATAAAAATTATAGAAGAATATTGAAAACAAATAAATAATATATATCATATATAAATACAGTGCCATCATAATGGCGACCATGAGAGGCAGTTGGAGATATTTGAACAATCATCATTTCATGAGACATTTGTTTTTCATCCACTGAAGAAGTGTGTTCTTCACACATTAAGATGGAGGTGTGTTTAATTGTAGTTCGAATACCTTCATAAAACAACCTAGTATATTATGTATAATGGTGTTGTAATTAAATAATTGAATAAAATGTGTTTTCATGGTTGGAGAAGAAAAATAAAAAAATGAAAATAATAGGAGACGTTACCTTAAAATCATGTAAAACCCATTGCATTGAAACAAAAGGACTTCTTAAAGTGACATCAGCCTAAGGTAATTCTTAAAGGTGAATTATAGTGATATTTAATGCTTATTTTGGTTTGGTTTGGAAGAGACAATGGGCTTGAGAGGTGTGAGCAATGTGTAAGTAGTGATGGATTTTTAGAAAGGGGAGGATGAGCTCTTTAGGAATGATTGATGATATTATTTTATTATAAACATAAAAATATAATACTCATTAAATTAAACGATAAAGAAGACTATGGTTCAAAATAAAATCATTCAATAAGAATAGGACATGTTTTGGATATTGTTTATACACTTATAATCCTATTTATTTCATTATTTTATTAATGTGGTAAACACATTATCATTATTGTGTCATAAATAATTTTAATTATATATTGTCTAAACATTAATAGAAAAACCATGATGTAGGGAATATTTTTATTTTTCCAATTCTTTTTTTTATTTGAACTAATAACTTATAAAACCCCCTGTAATAAATTGACATACTAAATGATATATGTTTATGTCATTTTTTCATTACTTTAACTTAATTAATATAAATTTTCATTAACACTCTTAAGTGGCTTCATGGTGTCCCAGAATCGACCCATGTATTACCATGGTCGAACATTAATCATCAAATAAATATATGAGTATTGTTAATTAAATTTTATATAATTATAATTTTCTTTTTACCTTGAATTACCCTATTTATCTTTAACTGATGTAAATAAAAGTCCAAAATTACTATTCAAAAAAATATTTTATCATCTTATTGAACCAAATTTTACATTCTAATAACAACCATGTATGTTAGAGTTTTGAAATTAATTTCACAAATGTTGTAAATTTAAATTTAACTGAAAATGTTAATATTTTAACTACGACTCGGTGGTTTCACCATTCATCAAAAATTTATGTTTTCCAAAAAAATACAAAATATTCATCCTAAGCTATATTTGAAAATCTAAAATCAAAATTGATATCTATTATAAAAAATTCAAAAAATTCATTTCATATTATTTAATATAATATTAATTCCCAATGCCAAAACATAACGTGTGTTTTTATGAAATATTAACTATCAAAAGATTGACCAATATTTACGTCCAATTTCAATATGAAAATATTTATATTGACAAACATAGGATTAAATGGTGAAAATATAATCCAATTACACTTTAAAAACAATAAAAAAGAAAATATACTAATATAAACAAAGTATATTAAAATATAGTTTTTAATTAAAATACAGTACTTTTCACTATTCAATAAAAATGAATTATATCATAAAAATACCAAAAGTTTACATAAATTAAATTATAAATTCTTGATTGTAAATAATAATTTTTTTTAAAATATATCATATAAAACTGACTGAGACTATATTTAATGTCGGTTCTCCATTAAATGGACGTAAATCAAACTTTTAGAAAATATAAGTCTATTTGTGCTCAAAATTTGATTCATTAAAAATTTATAATTGTATCATTAATTTGGTAAATATAAAAACATTCAAAAAACATGTATAATTTTATAGTGGTTAATTTTTTCGTTTCTACTAACACAATGACTATATCAAAAAATAACTTTTAAAATAATAATATAATATTATTAGTGTGCAATGTATGATTTCAAAAAATCATGTTGTTGTGTATCAGGTATGCCATCGAACATAGCATTATAATTCATGTAAAATTAATATTTACTAAAAAAATATTAATAAAAATGAAATTTTTTTTCTCTTTATTTACCTAGGATGTTATAGTATAAATTCTTGATTTATTATGGAATGTTTTCCAAAATAATAATTGTGTTTATTATTGTTTCTCTCAGAGATTCTTTTATATCTCTTAATGTGGTTTGTCTCAATGAGAATCATTGAATGTGAGAATTCATTTTATTTAATTTTATATGGATAATTTTATTTTTTTTCCTTGGAATGACTATTTAGTAAAAAATATCATGATTTTCACAATATATTATATAATGTGCATTATGTGTTAGTGTTATCGTTGTATGGTTTGGTGAATAGAATTGATTTTTAATGGATGTTATTGGAGGTCGTTTTCATTTGGATAGAGTAGTGTTGGTGACGAGACCTTGAAAGGAATTAGATTTAATATTACATTTCATTATAATGGATTCAAGAGTCTTAGATCTATTAGTAATGCCCATGTCTTTTGGAATATAGTCTATATTTTTGGGTTTTTACTTTTGAATTAGATGTGTTATTGTGTGGTGTCGATATGCGTTACTAACATGAATATTCATATTAGAGTATAAGGAAAGTATTATTATAGAATATGTCGTTACACATGTTGAATATCATTTCTATATCAATTAGATGTATGGTTGGGTTCTATACATTATTAGGTATATATGAGTATGTTTTTCTCATTTCCTTGAGCATAAATGGAATGTGATTTCTTAGTGTTATGTGCATGGTAATTCATGATACGAGACATTTATACATTTTTTGATAATGATCAATCAGATATACATCATGAATTATGGTTTCCATCATGTTATGACAGATATTTGAGGAGTAAGAACACAATATTATTTTCAAGGCCATCACAGAAGCCTGAAGGTGATTTTATTGAAGTCATTTTAAAAAACTATTAAAGTGATAAAAAAGGAAGTAGTTGAAATCAGTAAAAATGACAATACACTTTGAATGGGGTCTTGAATAGTTCTTCGGGATGTGAGTATGGTTTAGTAAGAAGATTAAGAATTTTTTTAATAGAAAAAAATACCATAACGTTTGATTAGAAAGTTATGAATTCCCTATAGTGGTGTGAACCAAATGAGACATAGTGGTTTTTGAATTAATAATTGTATCATAATTCAAATATAACAATTTGGAGATGAATTTAGAAGATTGGGATTATTTCTTTTAATAATACAATATTTTTTGATGTGTTAGTGGTAATTGATTTTTCCGTTTCTAGTAATGTGATAGTAAGAAATGTTTGTCTGTTGATTCTTTATAATAATTGTATAGATATAAAATGTAAAAAATTCGTAGTTTCTTTTTAAATACCCTATGAGTGGATGTTTCATATATCACTAGATATTTCATCAATTGATTATGTAGTGAAATACGATGGTGTACACTTTGGATTCAATGGAATTGTCATTAGGGTCATATGAGAGTTTGTGATATCTCTGAGGATCACTTATACAACCATGTTAATAAGGATTATCTTGATACATGGATTTTAGATGTAGTGGTGGTTCATTAATGGAATTGGGTGACTCTATATAACATGTTTTTAACATTTTTTGATCATTTTATGAAATTATTACATAGAATGTAACTCATATGGGGATAAGACATGATGGTTCCTTTTTGGTAGATCATGTGTTATTACACTCAGCCCTTACGATGTGTGGTTAGTTTTTGGGGGTAATTGTTGAAATTCACCCCAATTATTTTTTGGATAATTTTTTGAATAACTTTGGGTCAATGTTTAGATTAAGAAATTACCAACATGAATGAGCGTTATTAAGCCATTAATGTTTTCAATCCTGAGAATTGTTTCATTGGTTTAGTTATATAAGTCTAAATAGAATTACCTTGTGGAATAAATCCTCGTAGATTTTTTTATTTTTAGTAAAACATGTATAAAAAATAGATCTTTTGATGGATAATTATACAAATAAGGACGGAGATAGTCCTTTAGTCATATATTGTCTGTGTTATAATAGAGGGTGTCATTTTTGTTTACATTCGGAGGTGTCCTGTATTTAATTGTTAGTTGGTGTGAATAAAAGTGATAAATGATTATGTTGGTCAAAATTATTACTATTGGGTTATCCACCTATGGAAATGCATCTATATTGAAAATTGTTAATGTTTGACAAACCAGACCCAGGCTTTTTGTTAGGTTTAATTCATATGGTGAACCCATTATGTAGTAGTAAGGAAATGTATACGGGGTTATGGTGTAGTAGGTGTGCGAGAAAAACAACTCATATAATGAAGGAAATAAAATAATTTGATTATTCATTATAGAATTATTCTGTTATGTTTTTTGGAGGACCATCATAGGGATGCGGAATTTTTTATATGTTTATAAGTTTGAATATATCTCTACAATAATGATAGACTAAAAAATATTTTATAGTTTTTATTTGAGGTATTGTATTTAGTTATAGTAAATGGAATTCTAGAGTGTTGTGTTAGCAAGATAGGATGTGTTCATCACTTTAATCTATTGGATCTTTTAAATTATGGTAAGTTTTGAGGTGTTCTATAGGTGTTATGGGTTACAATGATTTACAAACACTATGGAAGCCTCATTTTGTGAAGAAATTTCCTTGGTGGATATTAGGGGTGATGTGTATGTATACCTAAAAATAGATAGAATAAAATTTTAATAATTTAATGACGTAATAGTTTTAGTAAATTAATGAATGATATATTATCACCTATGATAATCAATATGAGGAAATTAAATTTTAGTTTGTTTTACTCACTAATGGATATTTTTATATACTCTCTGGTTAATTTTATCCTATCTCTAAAATGATTGTTAGAATATTCATGATTGATATATTTTTTTTGGAAAAATTCAATGGTGACTAAATTTCAAAATCATGGAATGGAATAAGTTCTGTGTGATTCTATGATCCTAATAGTGGATATAAAATTGATAAATATCATGATTTAGACTATAGGTTATCGAGATTTTGTAGTTTTGAAAGATGATTGTTACTGCCACCTTGGTAAGGAAATGGTGGTAAGATAACCATTGGTGAAAACATTTGTAATTTTCTGTTGTTTATCAAGTATTACAACAAGTATATCCTCATTTAGGGAATCAATGGATGAGATGTGAATAAATGATGAAAATAATGGGTACATCCTCTCAGTCTAGTGTTATAGTTTCATTGATTTATCTAGAATAGTTTAGTAAATAGATTCTAGTTTATCTAATGGGATGGTCATATCTATTGGAAGAGACCCCTAGTGACACCATTCTCGGATAATAATTTCTAATTGAGAGAGTGTAATTTATTTTTTATTTTTTTTGGAGTGTGGATGTTTATTTTTTTCTAATGATATGTATATTTGATTTTTTATATAGTGATGGGTCTACAGATTCATGGGAGAACATTAATGAAAAGGGGAATGAGCTTATTGAAAACTCATGTTATAGTAGTTCCTCAAATAGCTGTAGAGTGACCAGCATCCAAATGGTCAGTAATATTGTATTCCAGGTCCCTACTTGGTCAAACCAGCCACACGGTGGCCAAGCAGAAGCCAAATGGTGGGGTTTAATTTGATGGAAATACAAGATGCATTGGCTTAATCAAAGAAACGACCCTTTCTGATTTAGTCTCCTTTCCCAATAATCTAAAAATCATGGATGAATTTAAGGGTCAGTTATTTGATATTTTTTCTACCTCATCTTATACATCCTTTATTCACTATTTTATGTCTTTATCATCTATGTTGTTATATTTTTATATTTATAATGTCATATAAGACTTAGATCCTTTATTATTGTTGAACACCCTTTCATTAATAAAGATTTGATTGATATGGGGAAGATCTTATAGATTCAAATCATAGGATATAATTTCTGTGGTGAATCAATGGATTCCAATTTAATATAATATATATTAGGACGTACGTACTATATTATGAATTTTATCTAAATAAATTTTAATTGAAAATCATTTTTGAGGATGAGTGGACCTATGAGAAAAATGTTCTGCATTTGATGGGTTGTGGTGGAATTTTTGTCCCATTGTAATCTCAATTGTGTTATTTGATAATATTGTCAGTGCATGTGTATCCCATGTGAATTATGTTTCTATAATACCGTGAGTATCAGGTTAAATGTGTAGCATGTGATAACAATTTCATGTGATTTGATATGATAAATTTATCATGTGTTCCACTAGTAATGATATTGCGGTGTATTATATTATGTGATCCATTGTTATCTAATTTGAATAAGACTAAACTATGTGATCTACCCTATACCAAAAAAAACTATTCGATCCATGTGATCCCCCCTAAAAAATATTAAAATTGCTTAACTCATGTTGTCCACCATCAACAACATGATGTTTGTTTCATCTATGTGATCCAAAACATGTTGGATAGCATGTGATGGAAATATGTTATCAGACATCAGAAAGAGAGTATAGGTTACATCCATTACATGTTGTTATTTTTTAATAATTATTATGGATTAATGGTTGAGAATTTGAATTATAAGTGAATCTATTAATTTTCTCTACAAAATATTGATATGATATTTATTTAATAGCTCTAAAAATTATTGAAATACTTATTTTTATTTTATATTTTCATTTATAGTTGTTATCATAGTCATTTATATATTTTTATATCAGATGATGTGGGTATTTTGGGGGTGTCCTGTAAGGTTTCTACTCACACTTAGAATGGACCTATTAATGAATGTGTATATCTTATATTCAAATATCCAATAAAGTTATAGAGACCTATGGCTGACTGTTAAGGATGGGACATAGATAAATGAGATGAAGTGATTTCATTAAATACTTCAAGATTTTGTCTATCATGCCTCATTCAATTTCATGTAATTGTTTACTTAGAAATATTTACCTACCTAATATGGATCCATTTTAATGTATATTTAATATGAAATTTAAATATGATACCTCAAATATTTTTATTACACATTTCATTCATTATTTATTATGTTTCATTCTCTAATTATTGATTCACATATTTTTTTCATTACTCTGATAGAATTTTGTAAACAAGGGAATGATATCCCCCACAATATTACTCTAACTATCAATGATTATCAACAACTAATTATATATAGGAATGTGAATATGAGTCCTTTTAACCCTCCTCCCAATAAAAAGTGACTTAGTTTGGGTTGTACACATGGATTATCGAAATATGTTCTTCATTTGTTTCTATAATGATTTATTTGTTGCAGCACACATAATGAATAACTATCTATTCTAAGATTAATTTTCATTATGATAATCAATTATTAATATACATAATTTTATTTGTGGATTTATTATCAATATATATAAATTGCAATACTAGAGATATTACATGATAGAAAAAATCACATGTGCAATAACACAACCACTCCCATGATCTATTATTTTCAACTTCTATCATAATGATTATTATAATAATACATTATCCATTATATTTAACTCTTAGTTAGTTACAAACAAATATATATCCTATAATTTTATCATATTCCTATTTTTACAAAATATTTCGACAGTGAGTCACAGTAGAACACTATTCAATGGAATAAAAATATATACATGTACCTAATGTGGCTTGGATGTTACTTCTAATAGAATAAGAATATCAATAAAAACTAATAAAAACCAGAAGTTTGCTTTTGAACACAACAACATGATTATATAGCATCACCTCGTCTTCAAATTAAATATAAATGATATTGATTTGGTGTTATTTAAAAAACTAGCTAATAGTAGGAGATTCATTACACTAAATTCCTTAGTAATGATACCAATAATTTCCATATTATTGGATAGAAAATTTATGTCCTTCCATATCATTCAATCTCAATGAATTTCGAATCTATTAGTACAATAACATTTAACATACTAATTTATCTCTGCTCATTATGAGTTAATAATTTTTTATACACTATTATATATGCCATTAATCATCTTATTTATATTCCTTTTTTCACCTAATGTTTGTTTCAGAATTTTGTAAATCCAAATTAACAAAAACAATTATCCACTATAAACATATAAATAAAATCCTTGATTTATAATTTCTTAATATACAATCATGGTATTTTTAACATGAAATAATAAATTATACTTCATAAAAAGTATTATCAGATATGAATATAAATTCTTGAAACATTTCAAAATTTTGACCGGTTGAGGAAACTTATGAAGATTTGTGTAGAAATTATTCCAACATTAATTAAAATTATTTTTAAATGATATAACTATATGTGGAAATGTCTCAACCATATTCTCTATTTTTATAGAAAAAGATATTGGAGTCATATTTTTAATGAAAAATTTTAACTATACAAAAAAATATATGGACCTTACAAACACAAGTTCTTCCATTTATTCAATGTCTATCTAAATAATATAACCTATATGTATTGAAATAATACATGATATATATATAAAATATAGTAATATTTTAGTGCCCTTATGGAGTATAGACTCAACAATATTATAATTCTAGGATTGATTTTATTTTTTAGAATTCTATTAGTATAGAATGCATTCAGTTATACTCTAGATTCCATATCATTATAGCCTACACATTAGACATTTGAAACCAATATCCATGAGATATTAATTATCACCTAAATCAACCACTATTATAAATAACTCAATGATTGTAACTCTGAAACATCAATATAGCTTATTCAATACATATAACACGATTTATTCAATTTAAATACCAAATATTCAAATTTACCAATATATACATATGTGAGTATAAAGATTCCCCATTTATGGAGATAATTCATTAAAATTATTGTATAGAAGACTTTTATTGTACTTTCATAGACTTGAGTTTCATATATATAATAAATTCTTATTAGGGTTCCCAATATGAATTTTCTTATCCATAAATTCAGGGGAAACACCTCATTCTTATTGTATTATGCAAATCACATCTTGTGATTGGATATACAATCCATCTCCCATGTTCCCCATGAAATTAATATAAATTATAGTAGAAAGAAACCACCAGAAATGGGAATTAAATAATTATTAATATTTTAAAAAATATCAAATCTTAAAAATAATCTCACATCCCTCTGACAAACTATATATTCTCTAAAATATCTTCTATGAAATAAAAAGTCTATGATATTATAAGAAAAACTTATTCTATTACATAGGAATATTTATGAAATAATTTGTTACAAATCGTATCTTGTATGGTATATTATTTATTTAGATATTTATTTTTAAAATAACTTCTTATTTTTTATGTACTAGACTGATTAGTGATGGAATTAATTCTCTTATATTTAATAATTTTATTTGAAAAAATCATTTATCTTTGGAAATACACAAATAATCATACTTAATATAGCCTGAAAAATATACAATATTATCAAATAATAACCACAGAATTCAAAAATGGTCATTATTTTTATTCATTACATCCATTGGTTATAAATAAAAATTATCAAGTTAAAAATCAGGTACAGAAAAAAAAAATATCCTCTAACCAAGAATTATTTTATGTGATTTGTTGAATCTGAATCCTTGATGTTACGAAAATTTCTTCATAAAAATATTGTAGTCATAAACATATTACAATTATTTATTCCTCAGTTTTAGACTCCTAGGTATCTAAAATACATAAAAATTATGTAATTAATAATATTTTTGATTTAGAATCTATAAATTTATTTCTTTAACATTATACCAAACATTGAGTCTATATAAGTATTAATTGTTTTCCATTGGTTATTTAGATAAATTACACATATAGTGAGAATATTTATTAAATGGAATAAAAATACATCTTTCATGAATCCTCCATTTGGATTCAAACCCATTTAGTTGATCTTATTGTTTTATGTGTTAGAAATTATCAATAAAACATATCATAGTTTGAGATTTTAAAAAATTTCACTATACAAATAACATATAATCGTTAATGAACAATTTCACACATAGTTATCTCTAACATTTTGTATACTTTTGGTTCAAATTCATTATAAATATTTATATTTAAATTCAAAATATAATATGAGAACATTCAAAATAGTGATAAAATATTGGATCAAATAGCTGGGTAAAGCCTTATATGAAACATATTATATCCTTGTTATAAGTAAGAAAATTCATATTTTTAAAATGAGTTTAATTTATTGTTTCATCATTAATTATGCATTAAAAAATTGTCATTCAACCTCTTACATTTAATTCATTACTAATTCTTAAAAGATCTTTTCAAGATATCTATCATTTTGAATACAACAGTTTTTTCATGTATAATTCCCAATATATTTTCTATTAACACTATTATTTTGGTGGATAATTAAAAAACACATCAAATGCATATAATAAGTAACTAGATCTATTTAATAAATAGCTTCACCAATTTGGTACTCATTAAGTAATTACTCTATCACATAGATTGTATTTATTTCGTATTGATAATCATTTTATTTTTATCGTAGTATATTATGTTACTTCCATTTATAATCTATTTCACTATTATATTTATCGTATCATGCATCAATATGATGATTTTATTTTAGATATAATATATTATTCTATCAAATGAGATTTATGTTTCTCAATAATATAATATGGAGTTTTATTAGATTTTTTCAAGGTAATATTATAACATAATTTAAATGATATCTTATTCATTGGTAGAATAATTTCTACATTTCTTAAAGGATAATCCCATATAAACTTGTAACAATATTCCATAAATTATCATTTACACAATTATTTCAATAATATTAGATATATGTTACTGCAAAAATATTAAAATATGATAAAAAAATATATAAGATATTATGTGTAGTAGCTTGCTTTATATGAAGAGATACATGAAAATAAAATGGGGATATGTTTATAAAAATAATACCAAATTATTCAATTTCAATGATCAAATAATAGTAATTTTTTTCTAAAATATTTATATATTGAATATAAATTTTACTTCTAAAGATAATGATATTTATTTTTAATAGCTAAAAGTGCAGATATGATGAATTTATGATTATAAATTTATTTTTATAAATATTTCTATTAAATTTCATATAAATTTATAATTAAGGAATCATTTAAATATATAAAATAAAATATATTTTTTGAATATGGGTTTGGATTTACATTAATTTAAAATAATAAGATATATGTTTGAAAGTTAATAGTATTCTGTAAAATATATTTTCATATAATTTTTCCCATTATAATATATTTTTCACTAAGATGATAAATTTATTAAACAAAAAATTGTAAATTCAGAAAATGAATATATAAATTGTATTTTATATTATTAATTTTTATATTTATGAAATTTTTTGTTTTATTTCTAAAAAAGATGATTTTATGTCAATAAATATTAATTTCACCCTTACAAAATATGTGACATTTATGACATCATTTTTATTTATGATTGATTTTAAAATTTCATGAAACAAAGTCATGAGACTAAATATTTATTTTATCTGTCAATGAATATATTTAACAATGTGGTTTTAAATTAACATACCAATATTTGATATTTTTGAAAATAGGTATTATTTCCCAAAAAATTGGTTCTTATACATTAATCATTTTATAAATTAAAATTTATATCCTATATAATTTAAATAAATTTAAATACATTTTATTGTTATAATAAGTGGCCCGAATTTATATAATAAGAATATATTTATATATATTGATAGTTATTAAATTACTTTTACTTAAAACTATTTACAATATTAAATTATAAAATGATAAAAGTAAAAATTAACATGTAAATGGATTGAAACAGGATATAAAATTTTCAATAATTGACTGATTCATGTTTGGTTTGACCAAATAACATCCCCCAGTCATTTATCACCCAATTTTGGAGAAAATTCACCATCACACTATGTTCTCCACATATTTTAATTTGAAATATTTTAATTCAATTTCCACCACTAATAGAAGGGTCATCTAACCACCGCTTAAATGTATTAATTGAATTTTTTTTAAGTAAAACTCTCTTTTAGACTCCCATAGAATAATATTGTAACTCTATTGAGATTCTTTTATGAGGATATTCTATTTTGACATCCAATTTCAAGCAATCTTAAATTGAAATATAAACGTTCTATGTGTTTTTAATTATTTTTAATTAAATTATTTATTTCCTATCTACAATTTTGAATTTAAATACTTATATTACTATATAACGAATGAATTAATTCTAATATACTTAATGATATTTTTCTATGGGGGTAATCATCTACCATAATTTTCTTTTTTTATTTGGAAAAATTAATTTATCATTTATTCCTTGCTCGGATTACCACCTCCACAATACAATGAGTTTTGGTTTCCTTCAACACAAAAAAAGTATAGTTAAAAGTGGGGATATAATAATTAATAATTATATTTATATAAATATTATTATTACAAAATAATAAACAACATTAATACTTTCTTTATTGAAAATTAAATCTCCAACCATGTGTATGTATGGATAACTGCATTCATGTTAGTATACATTTTTGTTTTTCTTACCATCATCACCTTACAAGGAGAGTCACGTGGATGTGATTAAATGATATGATTTATGTTAATGATAGCATTTATTTATTCGTATAGAAAATTTTATCAATTATTGATCATATAATAAATAAATAAATATTGTAAATAAAATAGTTTAAAAGTGGAAATATGGTGAAAATGATCCTTTTTTTATGTAATGAAATAATATAATTATTATAATTATTGTAATTCTTTTAAAAAAAATATCCTAGTAATAAACAAGAAAAATGATCACTATGTTTATTTTATAATCGTATTAATTCTATACCACCTCATAATTATATGTTAATCATTTCATATTCATGTTTCTATTAGTTTAACAACATAATTGATAAGTAATATGAATTTCTATCATGTATGACTAGGACAAATTATTTAATGGAATAATATTATTTGGATATGTGTATAATTTTCATTTTTATATTTTTTATTTTTGGATCAACATGTGACTAATAACGTAAAAAACACCATGCGTTTGATGAGAATTATCAAAACAAGACTAACAATAATTCAATCTTCATGGTTTGAAACATACCCTACCATGCAAAAAATATCTATTAATATGATATATTAGATAACATATTCACATAATATATATGAATCTATTAGTTCAAGATATTAGAAATAAAATTTATAATATCATATTTAAAATTAAACTTGTTCAACACGATAATGATTATTTACACATTAATTTTTATAATAGTTAAAATCATACTAATATTAAATTATAAAGAATGAATAAAAATTAATACAATAAATGATAATATTAATTTATATCATTATTGTCTATTTTTAATAGTATCATATTATTTTGGATTTTCTGTGAGCATGGATAACAAATTGGTTTTGATTTATCGTTTTCACCTAAAAAATCCTTCCCTTTGAGACATTTTATTGTTAAACAACTATTTTAATGAATGTACTGTGTAAAATAATTATATTAAAAAAACCATCATAAAATATATTTTAATAATTGTATTTTATGTTGAATTACATGCAAAGAGTTTGAAGGGGTGTTGATTATAATTTTCTCACACAATGTCGTTTTTCGTTCTAGCAATTGTGATTCATTGAAGCTTGCTGCATATTTTGAAAAATGGTTACACAGTGTAATGTTTTATTAATTTAATATCTTATAATAATTAATTATTTTTTCCATTTAATTCATGGAATATTATTTACCAGATCAAAATCGATTCATAAATTTTTATTTGACTCAATTGGTACACTAGTTTTAAGAGATTTTGGTAACTCAATTTTGATCATTGACTTATGATAGTATAATTGAACCTCTTACATTTATGTTTGTTATATTACATAATTTAATTTTTTTATGTTGTATTATTTCATTGATTAGATTTTTAACTTTTAAATAACATTTAAAATGTTTCAAGATTAATAGATTTTTTACACATAAATATATTAATAGACCGAATATACATAATCTATGTTATAATATTTCATGTTGAACCCTACATTTCAATGCTTTATTAAGTGAACCCAAATATTTTAATATAATTAATTTTTTATTCCTAATTTTGATAATGATTTTTATTGAGAAATATTTTTTTGATCTCTTTTTACATTGTAAATTTTGAATAATGTTATTTTCAAAATATTAAAAATGGGGATTCCTTTCATATTTAAATGATTTCTCTTCCTCTCCAAATTTATCTAGTATTGGCATTATATATTTTCAAATATTCGATATTTTAGATCCTTTTTAAACATAATGGGTTTTCAAAATATTCAATATATCCATATCATAATATACGTATGAGACAACATACAATTTTGTATTTTAAATCAAATTTAAAAATGTTTTCAAAAATGTATTTTTAATATTATCATCAATTTCCATTTTCATTTTAAATAATATTTTCTATATTATTTATTATGAACCATTTTATATATATATATATATATATTTATAATGAAATCACAGTACAAAATAACCAAATTAATGATACCTTTATGGATGATATCATGTAATAATTATATTATGAAGATATTCTTTTATTCGAACATTTTTCTAGGTTAATATTTGTACACTATGGTTATGTAATTATGAAAATATCCATGTTTATTTTTTAATATATCATATTATCATTTTATTCCACACTAATGTAGTTATATACTCACTATTATATATATTTCAAAAATTATATTTTCATGATACAGATTGGATAATGATCCCATTGAATGAATTTCATTTTACTTTTACAGGGAAATATGTTGGAATTCAATTTTTTTTCATATATGCATCATTATTTTAATGTTTTTTATTATTTATCAATATCTACGTTATTTCTCTGTATGGTTTGTGATCATAAAATCTCATTTTTTTTACATATAGAAGTGTATTTATATTCATCATCATTATTTACATTTAATTCTAGTTAATTATATATTATCATTTCATCTATTTCATTATATTGTTATATATGTATTTATTCAGAAATATGATACATAATAAATGGTATCAATAGTTTTATTATCTATTAGTTTTAATGGATTAGTCATTATCTGTTGATTTTTGGTGGCATCAATTATATAACACATTGATCCATCGACTGAACTCTTGAGATAAAAAATTTTGGTATTTAATGGGCACCTTTTCCCGTGATATGATTGTGTCTTATAAGAAGGCCTCAAAAACATTTTTTTATGTCCATCATTTAACGTTAAATTATCGCTTGATTAGTACTGTTGATATCCATGTTTTATTTTATTTTCATGGATATAGAATGGTCTCAATATCAATTGATTACGTTTTTATGATGTATAATAAATAAAACCATAATATGAATTCTATTATTATATCATGATTAACACTCTTTCATGTTTTAACTTAATGATAATTTTATATCACTGATTATTATGTTTACATCATCAACAGTAATGAAAGAAAATTAGTATGCATGAACTATTTTAAATGATGACCACATGAAATAATTTATGTTATATATTTAGGACACATTATGGAAAAATATGTTTCATATATATAATGTAATATTTTTTTCTAGATATAAAGGGAATATGTTTCATTAGTTATATTTTTCCCTAATTCCCTAATGGTTTAAACCTGAATGTATCATTATGATGTAAGACATAAAATAATCAGTTTTTATTATGCAATTACGTATTATAATATTAAGGATATAATATCTATATTTGATGTTCATATGTAAACTATATGATTATTGTACAATATCTTAGATAGAAGGTACTAGAATCACAATATGACTTTATGATTATTTATTTTGTAACTCTTTATTCTAATCCATCATAAGGATTTAATCAACACTTCTCATATTTTATCTTAAACGTTTGGCTTTCCCAGCAATGTGAAAGTAAATTCTCACATAAAATATATGCACATAACGAATAGGTCCAAATATACCCTATATTTTACATATATAAAATAAATTATTCCCAAAACTATTTGGATCCATTTTACTAAATATTCAATCTCATAAAAATAATTTCATTATAATGAATCTAACTCATGGTATATTTTTGTTTTAAAAAATCATACCAAGTTTTCTCAATTATACTTTTTTTATGTAATTAATATTGTAATGGTGTATATTTGAATCCATTTTCCATCTTCAAACTAAATATTTACTAAAAATATTGATGTGAAACTCTTTACCCAATTAATTTCTTTCGTTAATATCCATTTTTTATATAGGAATCTATATTTATACATATATAAATGTGTCCTATATACATTTTATAAAAAACTCAACAACATAAAGTATTTAAATCATATTAAATAAACAATTCATATAAGAGTAAATGTGGTGATAGGTGGATAATTAAAACATTTATAGACATGACATGTGCTCTAAATCCAATTATTGGTCTGATCAAATATCCCAAAACACATCAGATATAACATAATAGAGTCTTAAATTCCTTTTAACATGATAATTATGTTCACTAAAATATTATAATCTAAATTCAATATAGAATGAAACAAAATCAACTATGTTGGAAATCATCCAACACATTGTATACATGTAACAATAATTATTTATGAAATTTAATATAATAAACTAATAAATACATACTTTCACAATATAAGATTTATATCAGTGAATAATGTGAGGATTAAAATAAATTAAAGGTTAATTAATAAATATAGAGATTTGATAAATATTATTAAAAACATTTCAGATAAAGAAATTATAATAAAATTATTATATAGTCATGCATTATGGGTATTCAGAAATTAGATAAATATTAACACATTATATTTATTTCTAATATTAAAATATTTATATAACCATTAATATGATGTTTTTCTAAATAAATAACATTTTAAATATAATCATTTTATATATTATATCTATAATGTTAACATTTTGAGTGAGTAAAATTTCATATTTTTAATATTATTCAATCATTGAACATATGAGTTTATCAAAAATCATTTTCATATTGTTTAAATAATTTCATAAATAAGGTCGGTGTTTTTTTACATTTGAATTTAAATGCAATAGAAAATTCATAATGTAAGCAAAAACATTTATATTTTTTCTTATATTCTAATTTATAAACTTTTTATAAATTTCCATATAATTTATATATTAAAACATTTTATCAAAATCAATAGTTATTCAACATATCTTATAAAAAATTTTATATAATTTTTAATATATATATATATATATATATATTAATCTATTCAGGATTTACTAATAGTTAATTACATTTAAAAATAAATTTCAAATTAAATAAATATCACTCAAGTTCCATTTAGAAAATTTAATAACGTATAAAATTTTTAATAAGATTCTCAATAGAAAATAAGAAAAGTGTAATTTTTCTTTTTTATCATATAGAATAATTAATTTTCATTCATAACATGTGATTCAGTTGAAAATCTATATGACAAGATAAAATATGAATTTATGAGTTATTACATATAATCGTTGATATCAATCATTTTTATGTTATATCATTTTTATTATTTTATGAGTCAGTAAAAAATTTATATCATTGGTTTTTATTTTTATGTCATGGCATGTTATATCACCTCCAATGGACACATATAATATTTTTAAATCTAACAAAAATATACATGATAATGCTAGATTTTTCATTATGAAAATCCAATAATGAGATTTAATGATAACATAAATTCTAATTAGACTATATCATACTGAATGATTTTTAAAAAATGACATAATATAAATTTCTTATGGTTTGTACTAATATATACTATGACATAAAAATATATATTAAATTTTCTCATTGTCAAACATGGTTTTTTGAACCAATCTTCATGGATTTTCATTTATTCTACTATTAGGTTTCATTATATATAATAACAGCATATCAAGAAGTGGAAGATAATAATATAATGAAAATCCATGACCTCCCCACACTTAAACTAACAACATTTTTAAATGAAAATTATGACCACATACACAATATTTATGATATTTCTTTATCCATTTGTGTATATGTTATATCATTACAATTTTTTTTTATATCATGTTTAAACAGTTGTTGTTGATTATAAGAACCAGTTGGTAAAAGGCTAAAATTTCACCATAGATAATGTGTACATCCTAATACAGAACAAATTTAGTAAAAACAATATATAAATATAATTTAAATAATTTTATTAAAAATAGGTCATCTGATAGAAAACTTTTAGATGGAAAGTTATAACTATATGAAATAAATTAATTGACATAGACCAGGAACATGGTCATAAATAAATTAAACCATTAATAATGTTGATTATGCTGTAAAAATGGTTTACGTTATAAAAATATAATACACAATGTAAAATAGGGTAGTTGAGGTATTCTAGACTGATCGAAGGGGGTTTAGGTGTATATGGCAGTCTATAAATTTTTGATATATAATAAATATTTACACAAAATTCATTAAATTTCTATGGTTTAGAAACATGATTTTTTTTGTTTTAATAATGTGAATAGGTATCTCATTTATCATGGATATCCTTTCAAAAATAAATCAGGAGAACCTTTATGATCTATAGAGAATGTTCCCTTGTTGGAGAACTGTGTTCTGGATTATGAGTTAATAGTAAGGCTTTAACCCTTCTTCTCCTTAACATCTCATGTACAATTATAATCCACATGGTCCTAGATCATTATTTATAAAATAGATAGTTTTTTTTATTCCCTATTGAACTATATTAGTAATGATCAAATGGATAATGAACCATACAATAAAAAAGACAATTATTATTGGTATGTTCCATCTCTGTTTATGAGGTCGGTGGGGAATAAAAACTCCTTAAATGTTTGTTTCATCTCCTTGTATGTGATATTGTTATGATATCAAGAGAATATATTGTGAAATAAAAAATAAATAATCAAATTATTGTTTAATTAATTTTTACAAAATATGTATATTAAGGTGATTTGTTACATGGATTGAAATTATAGTAGTGGTATTTCCTAACTCAGTAAGGTCTACCTAATAAATAATAAATTCCTTATTTACAAAATTACTAGATTAATTGCCCAAAATTAGAATGGTATGTGAATAGTAATGAATAATTTGTTTTTAATCCCCCTCATTGATAATGATGACATGAAATCAGATATATTATTTATTAATTTATGAATTGTTTTAACTATTATTATTTATCCTACCATAAGAGAATCCACCATATGAAATGAGATGAGACTAAACCTTTTCGACATGGACCAGGGAAAATTTATGAGAATCCGCCACAATAAATCACATGGATCCAAATATGATACATTTCGATAATTACCACAAATGATTTCTTCTTCGAGAAGACCAAAGAGGCTCCATAATTGGAATTCCCACAGATCACATTGGGTTTCTTGAGAAATGATACTACTTATTCATCTTGATGTCGGAGGATCATCCAAAAGATTAAGTGATACTTCAAAAAATGGGATGATTTTCCCCTTGAAAAACATATATATTAGGGAGAAGATTTTATTTTCTGAATCTAGTGTGTCACAATGAATACAGAGATTAACAATGATTATTTTGTATACATTTATAATTCGTTAAATTAATCCCCCTATTTATAACATTATTTTTAACATTATATTATCAAGATGGATTTATAATACAAGGTGGTGTTGGACTACTAATCCATACTCAATCCATTTCCAAGTAATTATTTTGTACATAAAATGATGTCATGGTTGTATGAATTGATATGTTTAAGGGACCCTATTGTTGGTGATTTTTTTGAGAGTTGAGTTGGAATTTGGAGATGTGGGAAACAAAAGATTTGGGGCCTAGAAAATTGGATTCATTTGTATTTACAAATTTTCATATGTTTATATTATATTAATCACATATTTTAATTAGATTACAAAATGAAATTACATGATTGTTTTTTCATATATATTTTTTGAATTGTCCTTTATTTCGGTTGTGGATTCATGTTTGGTTATTAAAAACAATAACTTTTTTTCTTATCTGTTATTATTTAAAATATTATTAAAACACTATAATAATGGGTATAATATCACCACTATATTCCATACACCTTAAAATCTTGTTTCTATCATGTAGTTTATTGGTATTTGTTCTGGATGTCATGTTACCAACCTCGCTTAGTGATGAGGATGTTACAATGTTATTTTATAAACAATGTTTTATTTATGTTTTTTAAAAATTTATGAAATGTATAATAACTACAATGATATTTTAGGACTTGGAAATGAGATTATTCATGGGATTATATAGACCTTATTTGGGAGAAAATATGATTTCCCAAGGATCGTATGGTTTTTTATATTATTCAGTTCTCTTTGTTTTTCTTCACCTTGGGTTAATCACATATTATGTGATGTTTTTAAAAATTTATTATTTTTCTCATTGATTCAGAAATCAGGAGAAGAGTATTAATATATCATGATAGTCATGTAGAGATATACATAGTCATGTATTGATAATTCTAGGTACATAAATATTATAACAGACATATTTTCATATATGAACCATAAAATGATAACACTTGAAATACCTAATAAAGTAAATGAAAAAATATTTTATGTTAAGAAAAATAAATTGATAAGCCTATTGTAGAGGAAAATTTATCTCGTGTTCTTCTATTATCTTCCCTTATAAATATTTTTCTTATTGTGGAATTTTTATTCTGACGTTTTTTATTAATCTTTATAGAGAAAATGCCTCCACATCATAATTGAATTGAGAATCGGGATAGTGTATATTAGAACACCCATAACATATTCAATATAGAAATTTTTGTAATTTTTAAGAATCATATAGATGACCATATCCATGATATGTTCTTTAAAATAATATGATACACGGAAAGGGAGACTTTCAATTTTGTAACATTGAATTTTGAACTGATGAGAGAGTTCCTACTGCAGCATCCCTATACAATAATTTGGAAGGGTGGACAGTGGTAGTTGTGTTCCTGAATGATTTAATCTTAATGATCATTAATAATCATAGTAAACCAACAAAAATGGTGGGGAAACATGTTATTTATATCTTGGGAGGTCTATCCATGTACTTATGAGATATTGTGTAGTCATATGATCACTAATAGGGCCTAACAATGAATTTATTTTATATAATGATTCAGATATAATTATACCAAGAATCATTTATGGATGAGGGGTATCAATGTTTCATACACCAAAAAATTGAGATTATGTCGTTTATTGACTATTGCATATTATTCGATGATATATATCATTTTTATTAATCTTTCGAAGTGGATGTGGTCTACATAGTGAAGTGTATCCATGAAGCTATTTTAAATGAAATTTGGTAACATGTTATTGTATTTTTTGCGAAAGAATATTTAGTTATGATGAACAAGTATCTCCTCATTGTGGGGAATCTATAAGAGTCCTTGATTGTTGGATAGGATGATTCTTCAGGGAAATATGGGGGAACCCATTCTAGGAATTAGAAGTAATATTATCGGAGTTACAATCAAAGATGTAATGGGATGTTTAAATATGGGTATAGGAATATTTCACATATCCATGACCTATTATAATTATTTAAATGTGTCAATGATAGACACAACTGGCATCACTAAACATAACCCACTATGTAGAGTCATTAATGAAGTAATACATTCCATCTTCATAGGTTCTACAAGTCACAATAGAAGCAGAATAGTGTCGAGGATTAAAGTAGGAATCTATGTTAGGGAGGGACAAAATTTCACCTATGTGGATTTGTAGCTACAATTATACCATAAAATTAATAAAATATAGTTCAACTGTGTCAATTTAATATTTTAAATGTATATAAAATCTATTCAAACTTTTGACCATTATCACTTTTAATATCCATTATTTCATTCAACTTATGGGATTATTTTTATAATTAATTTCGTCAAAAAAATTGTTTGGGATTTTTGAAAATTAATTATGAATATTGATTTAGAATAATTTATAATTTATATAAGTTGAACATAAATTTTCACCAATAATATAATTAAAATAAATTTATTTTAATTATAGTTATTCGGGAAAATAAAAGATTACATTGTGGTTAAACTATAACCTACGTTTCAAAATAAACTAGATACATGTAAAAAATCAATCATCTGGCTATATTTCAACCATATACACCTTCAATCAAAATGTAACTTTTATTGGATTTACATTTTGTATGGTAGACCTCTAAATAGTGACTACCAATTTAAATTTAATTGAACTACCCTCTACCTCTCATATAAAAAGAACATTATCCTCCTTCACATATTTAAAATTCTAAAGGAATTTTTTTTGGTAAACCCCTATATATATATTCTAAAACATACCTCCCATATTCTTATAGTCATCCCATTGACCATAAAATCAACTATTGATTCCCTCTGGTGCAAACCGAAATGAGTTACCCAAAGAAGAGGTAATATCTATCAATAAGATCTTTGGGTTTATATGATTCAACAAACCTTAAATTATTCAAAATATGATATTATATAATATTGTCAGTGTCTTAAATATAGTATAATGTTTTATGTTAAGTAAATGAACTAGTCTCACACACATTTCCACCAAATGGGATTTGCAATCATTGTTCGTGTGTACGGTGTACAACAACCTCACGAACCAATGTCATGTGTTTTTCCATTACCACCATTCAAGGATGAAAATAATGATTTACATAATTTTATTATATGATAAATATGAATTAATTATTCTTATAATATTATTTTATATTAGATATTATCTTGTCTCTAATTTTTTAGGAATACTATAACATCAATTGTGGAAGTGTGGATTATTTCATCCTCAATGCAATGTGATCAATTTACACATTTCATGGAACGTATTAAGTATGATATTAGAATAAATTATTATATATATGAATGAATAATTATATTTGTATTGTAATATATATACATATTATTATTTTTCATTTTTTCATTCAATACAACATGAAAAAAAACAATGTTCATACGTACTTACGCCATACCGTATCCATTAATATAGTGGTCCATTTAATATTTCTATATTTATAGATTATTATAAATATTTATACAATGAATATATATTATATTAAAATCAAGTAATTAATTATTAAATATTTTTATAATAATCTAATTATTAGTATCAAAAATTAACAAATCAAATAATATAATTGTAAAAAAGTGGTTACTACATAAAACGTAACCTTGATATAAAATTGTTAATATGTAGGAAATATAAAATCATAATCAAAAATATACGTTATGATATATAATAATTTGGATCTTTTAATGATTAATAATAAACATATACTTATTATATTGAATATTTGAACAAGTATGAAAAAATTCAATACTTACGGTAAAGGTTTTCTCATCTCACTATTTTTTCTTGGAAATATTTTCTATATACATAACTTATTATTATTCTGTGGTGCATATAACAACCAATAATATGTAATATAATTTATATTTTATTTCATGATATTTAATGTTTCAATTGATGTTATTCTATTATTTATACAGTTTTTTTAAATATATTGAGGTAGTAGGTGCTTTTTAGTCTCATGTTGATATATGTGAGACATATATCATATTCACAACTAGTTTTTTTTTATTTTTTTCATATAGAAAACATTAATTTATTCTATGAATAATAACATTAAATTTATTCTTATTTAAATATCTAATATAGTATCTCTATTTTATTAGATTTCCAGTTTAAAAGTTTTATAATTATTAAGGTAAACTATATATCAATTTTCTATCATTGTTACACATGTAATGTTACACATATATATTATTTCATTATGGGTATATACAAAAACATTAAATTTTATATCATTAATTACATTATTAACATGATATGGTAATATTTGTTTTGTTTTATTCATTCATGGGGTCAATATTCAATGGTAACAATGTTTTAAGAGTTTATTATTACAATCACAATGTTTAGCAGGATTGATTATAATTATGCTTCTATAGAAAATATAGTATAATCCATACCACATGAATTATAATTTATTGTATTATCATATAGTTATTAATGATATCATGATGTAATGACATAAGTTATCCAATCATTGGTATATAAGAAAATTAGGAAACTATTTTGAGAAAATCCAACCTCATTTGTCTTTTTTGATAGAAATAAATTTCATTCAGAAATGCATTTTAAAAAAATATTTTCTATAATTATCTAATATTATACAATGATATTAAAATTTAAATCTACCCATGTTTTACAACATTAATAAATTGGATTAAGAGTAATATTAATATCATTCTTTATTCAGGCACTTTTTAAAAAAAATTGGTGAAAGAATGGAAGGTTCGACATGTATATATTAATCACCCTTCATGAATGTATATTAGTTCTATATTAACATTTATGTTTACAATATCATATGTGAATGAATATTTTATTCATATTACTATGGAAATTAATTTTCTAAATGTGTATTTAAAACAATATTGTTTTCCAGAAATTTTATTTGTTCTAGATGTGTTTTCAATGGTCTTTAATGATTCCAGAATATGTTTTCAAATATATTTTCAGAGAATAAAGTATATTTGGATTTATGTATATTTTAAATTATTATCAATAACATCAGTTTTATTTTTTTCAAAATATTAATTTCAAATAAAATAATATAAATGATTTCAATGATTTTTTATATGTTTTTAATCATATTTTCATCGAAAAATGTTTTTTAAATGTATTATTATTTAATAATGTTCTAAATTAATTTATGGATCCCTTTATATTTTTTGATACCGATTTTCATCAAATTAAATGATTTAAATGATTTTTTATCTTCTCTTATAATTACCAAAATCTACTTTAAACCAGAAATGATATTGGAATTTTTATTTTACACACAAAAAAAATTAAAACATAAAAGTATATTAACCTCATTAAATGTTTTAAATTATGTTTAATGATTAATTTAGAAGTTTTCAAATTGGATTTCAAATAAAATTATTTTTAAAATGTATAATTTTTTAACGATTGATTTTCCATGATTGGATATATCACATAAAATATTCTCATAGTGGTCTTTCAAAATAAATATCTATTTAATATGATATCAATTGATATTTATATGACACTTTTTTTATATAATTTAATGATTACATTATAATTAATTATTAGTATGGGTTATTTTTTGGATGAAAATATATTTTTGAAACATGATTCTCATTAAATTGTTATATAATGTTAAAAACATATGAAACCTAGTCTCTTTCATTGGTTATTCTATGATTGAATTATTATTAATATATAAAATTTTCCAGAGTTTGTGATGTGACAAAATGTGTATGATTTCTATTTTATTTCAAGTGTAAAAATATGATTTTTATAAAAACCTTGGGTTTTAATGTGTCATGATAAATTGAATGTCTTATTATATATTAGATAACATATGTATGATTTCATTATGTGATGGGTGGAACATAAAAATCCCTCCAATGAATTTGGATACGATTCAGGTTTTATGATATTGAAATGTTCCGAATGGGAAATGAACTCGATTTAGTAAAAGGATTTTTTTACTAATATATTCCTAGGAATAAACCATGACTACTAACATTGACTTGTATGTGAAAATTTGTTACTAAGATAGTATTGAAAGTAAACAATGACTAATAACATTATTTTGGGATTGATCTAACTCCACTATAAGAAATGTTCTATAGATGGGGGTGGTGGTGTGCCCCACTAAGTCGGTGTATCCTCATGATGTTCCATGATTGATTTTAACAATGATCATTTACATATATGTAATGATTTTTATTAACTCAGTTATGAAGAATGTTTTTAAGTAGTATTAATAAATTGTATGAAATTTTTTAAATGATTGATGTTCTATCACCTTGTTAAAAGGCTATGTTTGAAGTATCTTAAGACACTAAACTATTATGGTCCATTAACAAGTACAATAGTAAAGGGATGACTATTCATATATAATGATGTAATATTTATGTATGGTATGTCTGGGTCTCAATTGTTTTTATTAAATGTAAGGATTATTTAACCATTTAAAAATTTGATGAGAAAATAATAATGAGATACATAGGGACATCTGTAAGGATTTATCAATGGATTCTTCTATGGGAAAGTTAGTGAATCGGTTAATGAGTATGAAAGTGACCTGTTATTTATGAAAATGATTAATAAAGTGTTTTATTGGAATTTTTTATAGAAATAGTGTGTGCAACTCTTAAATATATGAACAAAGGAGTAGCAACCACAAAAAAAATTATGGAGCTGCACATAATTAGGAAACGGTGCACGATTACATGACTTACTGCATACTCAGTTTGAAAATCCTAACTGATATTCATTTGATATATCCAATTTCATCATGTTTTTTCACGACAAGTACTTCCCATGTTCATTCACATAGCACTATAAATTAATTCTTATTATTAACTATAGAATATTATTTTTCAAAAAAATATATTTCATATTAATATTGATTTTTTTTTGAAACATAATGTAACACATTATGAAGGAATGATAGTTACAAATATTGAGGATCAAAATGTATATGATGGGTATTATTCTCTATCAAATAGATATTGAAGGAAAAATAATGAGAGTAAGACTTAATTCTCCTGAACACAAATATGAAACTAATAACTTAGACAAAAGAAAATTATACACTGCTTTTTTAAAGAATAATGAATAATGTCTCAATGCTCATTTTCCATTCTGCACAGGTATAAAGACCATCATAATAGATTTGATCTGGCACTTCCTACAAACAACAAGGAACATATTCTATTATAATTTTAAAATGACAATTTAGAAAATAAATATATATTTAAAAATATAAGCTTCATCATTAATATTTTAAAAATTGATACCATTTAATATATAAGATTCAATACGTAAATTTTTCAAAATAATATTTTTAAAAATCAATGTACAGCTCATTCTACTCATTGAATCAAGAAATACATATATAGTTGAAAATATTGTGTAATCAATGAACAGAATAATGGATTTCTCTTTTCTAAAATCATAAAAGAAATGTTAGAAGAGGGATGTGGGAAAATGATTTTTGATAGGGGGTTCAATCATTTGATGTTAAGCTCTAAATGTTTTCAAATGATACATAAACTTATAAAATGAAAAGATATCTGAACAGATTAAATTTAAATATAATATTGACCAGAAAATTTTTCTCTGTACCCATATTCAAATTTCATATAAGTATTGTTTAGCAGAAAAATAAAACATAACATAAGTGAAGGCCCATTAATGGTGTAAAACAATTCCTTATATATACAGTGAGATTCTAAAAAAGGAGAAAACTGCTTATGCTTTGTTATTAAAAGAAAGAAATCGTGCCCCGAATTATCTGAACATTATTAAAAATGAAAATGTTAAAAAATAAGAATACATATTAATGAATATAGAAATTGAAGAATAAAAAATATGAATGTTACACTAAAATAAATAATTAGTAACAATAATAAAAATAACAAATGACTTTATATTGTTAATATAAGGATGTTATTGACATAAGTTTGTGTTAAAAACTAATTGTTAACATGAAGATGTGTTTGTAAACAAGAGGTAAATCTAATATTATTCATTAAAACAACAAAAATTAAAATTAATGTGCATATATGTCCAAATTTATATTTGTATCATGTCTAGTGATGTAATGAAAAGTCAACAATATAGAACAAAAACACACAACAATGAGTAATTTTTGATCAACGGATCTCATAGTGGAAGAAAAAATCTATAACAGCTTTGAAAGAACATGATGTGCATATATGGGGGACTTTCATGAACATATATAATTGAAACAACCTTTAAGTGATTCAATGTAAAACTTTTAATTCAAATACATGTGTTAAAGATATGGATAAAAATTTATACATGGATATTTGTAGATAAATACAATACATGACCGAGATTACATCAATCCATGACCGAACCTACCCTCCGACATCTCGTCCAACACCCCTATCTAGACCCTCCAAGCATAGCAGCCCTCACCTCTTCATCTTCACTCCCCCCACCCAACCCTTCCCCTCAACCTTGCACATCCACTCCCACTGCCCATATCACCCCCTCCCACCGGCCAAGGTCGTCCCCTCCCCCCTGCACGTCTTCTGTCCTCCTCCCTTCCCAACACCTACTCTTACCCCAATGCCCCGCACTACCCCTCCCCTCCCTTCCCCATTCATCTACTTGTATTCTCTCTCCTTCTCAGCCACACCACCCATGATGCCCATAGTGTCACCCCCCCCCCTTCTCACAACACTTCCACTTTCCCCCTATGTAGTTGTATCCCTACACTCCCTCCTCATCTGCATTTCTCCCAACCCATCCCTGTAACTCCCCCTCCCACCACAGCCTCCCCCTGCCCATCCTCTTCCCCCAACACTCCCTCTCTTACATATCCTCTTCCCTAACAAACATCATTCATTGCATAGAAAAGAGAATATAAGGTAAATGAAAAATAAATAAAACTAATGATAAATTCCATATGTTCAATCGATTTTAACATTTTTATTCAATTCCATTTAAAAGGTTTGTTAGTAATTAATATTGATTATTGGATCTTTCTAGTAAAAAATCATGGCATGTTATCAGATACCCCTAACATAATTAAATTCCAACATAATTCTAATGCAATGAGGGATATATACAATACCATAACTGCTGGAATAGCTTCACAGAATCAGAAGCACCATGTATGTGGATAGTCATAATCCATGTAATATTAACATATAGTTTTAAACAAGAAACATGGGCTATAAAAATTACATTAAAGAAAAAAATGGTCACAAGTGGATTAGAGTCAATTCAATGTATGTGGCATACATCTTAATTTGGTAATGATAAAACTATCATATTACCATAGGATTCATGACAAAGCAGTCAATAAGAGCCTAATATTTTATTAGGATACACACTGGTGTCGATGTAGGATTTGAAGTTACATAATTAACATCTCATTTGGCTTCCTCAGACTTGTCTAGGGCATTCTCAATTCAAATAATGATGCTCATCTGTGGAAGGATAAAAAAATAATTAGAGAACATCATAAAAACAATCAGCATTAACAAGGAAATCAATTACCATACTACTGCTACTCTAGTTTCGATAGAAATAGAAGTTCCATGTTATTCTGAATTGGAAAAATATATTATCCATTTCCCAGTATCTGCATCTCACAGTCTAGTTGGACATCTTTAACATGATAGGGATGGCTAATGGTTGGAATTGAAAAAATAGATAATCAAACAGAATGTAATACATGCTATATAAGTTTTTCAGGGAGTTATTTATTAGACAAAATGATATAATTCAAGAATTATATACAACATATGTTGGAATAGGCGAATTTTTTTATGGATGTAAACAGACATCATATATTCTGAAAAATCAACAACATTTAAAGATGTATACTAAAAAGGTATATTTTATTGTCATTCATGCATGTATAATGGGTAAAAATACATGTACCTTAAATTTACAACATTCTTCATTGTATATATAACATTTATTGTCCAACAATATGAAATTTTCTGTTCAACACAACATGTGCAATGAATGAAGGTAACAAATGAGAAATCCACATGTTCAATTTATCACGTTTTTTGACTGATATGTTCAGCATGTGAAAATATAAAAATCAATTACCTATGATGGTGGGTAATATTGAAGGCGCGTTGAATTAACATAGCCCTTTTATAACACCAATAGGATCAACATAATTTTTCAATGAAAAATAAAACATTACTGCATCATGAGAAGTAATAGTCCTAGAGAACATAAAAAACAATAGTTCTTCATGTGAATTAAATTATATGGAGATCAGTTGGCCATAAAAAAGTGGAAAACATAAAAAACATTGACAACAATAGTGGAAAATGTTCTTAATGACATTATGCAATACACTTTAAATCATGAAAACATGGACGTTGTACTTTGTTTTGAATGACATATTGTTGCATGTTTGAAAAAGTATTGCAAGTTTTCACACATGAGTAAGTAGTGCATGGTTTCATATTTAAGAAATATGTGAATGATTCATTGAAAATTTAGTTCATGGTTTTTTATTTGAAAATGAATAAGTGCATCATGTGAATTTGAAAAAATTAAAACATCATGACAAATAAATTTGAAAACATACGAACCAAGATGGTTGTTTATGATTCCAAGAACTGTATGAATTGAACATCAACATGTTGATGGGTTGTGGTCTATAATTGTTCCTTCCCAAAAAACTGAATAAAATAGAGGGAATTACATGTGAAGCCAACGCATTATTCAATAGGTTCATGGGGTGTTCTATAGGATCAGGTCATCCATGCCAAGTCTATGCTTTGTTCAAAACAAAAACATCAAGAAAACAAAATTGGACTAAAAGAAAGTAGTCAAATTGTTAATCAGAAAATAGTGGTAATTCTAGTGTAGAATGTAGCACCGGAAAGATGGAAAAAATACCTGCCATCAAAAAAATAGGATTATAACTACAGGATAACACCAAGTCATCAAAGCAGATCAGTGAACTGGGTAAAAAAACAACTATCTAGCACAAGCAAGCTAAGATATCCAAAAAATCATAAAAAACAATGAATTCATGTTACACATCATCATGGAGGTAAAACCCTAGATGTCTTGGATTACAGAAATAAATATAGTTCATTAAAAAATCGCTAAAGCCCTTAGAGAACTGCTAGAAAAAGTTGACATTTCATATCCATTGACTCATAGACTAAAAGCTTGATAAACCATTGTTATTTAATCCGAATGATTGAAAAACAACACCCTTATCTAGTAATGACATGTTATATATAGAAGAGACCCTAGGAGTAGAAAACAGTCCCTAATGCTCAAGAAATAACCTCCTATGAGTTAATGAAGAAGTCATTCCCATGGAATATCATTGAATGTTAAAACATTTTTTTCGTATTGATATTTAGAAATTTTACAATAGTATGTCATTGAGAAAAATGGTTTTGAATGAAATTAATTTACATATACCCATTAATTAGTTCTTTGAAAATTGGAAAATTGTAGCCCCTATCCTTGATATTGTCAGCATTTTGTTTCAGTGGTTAATAATTGTGACAAACAAAACCATCTAAAGTACAACAAAACATGTATCAATGAATAAAGAAAATCATAAAGTACAAAAAAATGTCCTGCTCTGAAGATGTGTTGCAATATTAAAGGAGAAGTACTATCTCATTGTTACCTTCTTGAATGCAGTACTTGTTGTAAAAGGAGTAGCTCGATGTAATACATTTTCAACATATCCATCATGACCATCTATAAAGATTATGGGTTATTGCAATGGATTATATAATGGGTGAAGCTCATCTACACTTTGTAAATCACCACTTTTCTTTTGAATGATTATATCACATTCATGGTCGAGATCTTCAACATTACTGACAATAAGCATACTAATTATAGAAGTGAATGGCATGTTTTATGTGGCTTAACATGTATGACTTTTTTTAAGATTCCATAGATTTAATGTTTGTACCCCACAATGATTACGGACATCAATTAATGTTATGAATTCTACTTCAAAATAATGGTTCTCATGTATCATATGTTTTATATTAAGTATAATATTTTTGTCAACAATCAAAAATTGATTACTGGCATCAAGCCTACAGAAATGAAATTGGTATCTAATATTAAATGTTGAAAGGTTGGAAAATTTAGTACTTAATGCAGAAATAGACTAATACCCAATTTTTCGGACCATGTTCTGACATTAATAAGATGTATCATACATGTATTGTGGTGAAAAATGTGGTTGTTGTTCATCAGTTGGACATAAACTACCCATGTACTGGTAGGTTTGTCCATTAGTCTGAATATACATAGACCTCGACCAATGTTGAATGACCTATTTACCTTTCCACCCATGGTCATGAATGCAAACATTGAGTTTTAAACATGCATGTGGTCTTCGAGTGATTGGGACTTAGCTATAGTTCGATTGAATACCAACATCTTTTGTTACGCAGGACATGAAGGCAGTAAGTCTAAAGATATTTTTTCCATCGAGCATCATAGTGTGAAATCGAGGTTTTTTCTATTATTGTAGTTCTTATTTCGCTCATCGAACATAAATGAGTGACAATATTGTCATACAATATAAGCATCACCAATGTCCAAATAACCTGATTCACAACTATTAAAATGTTAAACATATTAGTATTAAATCATGGTGATATTCTGAGCAAATTCTGCATGATCATAGAACAAAAATCCATGTATTGTAATCACACTAACATGTTTTGTCGACAATATGCTACTCTATTTGTATTTCTGTAACAAGAATTGAAAGGTTGACATATATTATAAAAATTAATAGTAATTTTATTTCTAATTATAGAGAATATTGTTAAATGACATACATATATTTTCATTGTCTTGAAATGAATAAGTATAACAAAATCAGTTTGTTCAAGAAACCATAAGAAATAAAAAATTAATAAATAGGGATATCAACTTTTAGAGAAAGTAGTTGGTCATACTGTGCTAATGATATTGGCAAAACATCTGTCAGCATATCTTCATCAAACATTAAAGATATGAAAAAAGTTGAGCGAATAGTTATACGATGTATTCCGAGTTTAAAAACCAACAAATTGTTCATCAAAAAAGTGTGGATTGTATACAGACAGAATGGTATTAGAGATAGTGTCATGTCATGTGATATTTTATTTCATTTGTTTGTCCTTGATCACAGTATAAATGGACATTCAGATGGTTCTGGAACTGTGTTCAATTATGAAGTTTAATATCAGTAGTTTATATAATTATTAATTGCCCCATGAATAGTAATAGTTGATGCTGGTAAATTTAAAAACTACTAACCATCTATACATAAAGTAGATGATTGTAAACATGTGAATCCACTGCTACTATAAATTTTTGGTAGCACTGCATTAATTGTAGTTGTAGAGTTATTGGTACACGTTATTGAATATATTTTAGTAGGAGTTGAAGTTGATTTTGTGGCCACTGAATGAATTAATGGTGTTGTAAAGTTATTTAATTTGAAATTGATATAGATGTGATTATTGACCAGAAAAGATGATGAAGGCTTACCTATGTCCCTTCGTGTTATTTCAAAGTTTGATACTGGTACAATTATTCGAGTAGAAGACTAATTGAAACATATAACTATAGCATCTTCTCTTGTAGTTGACTTTGTTAACATGTTTGACATAACGAAATTAAAGAATTGAAGAAGTCGTAATTATTAAGACATTATATGGTGAACAAAAATGTAGTATTTACAAACTCCATGCCATTAATTTATTAATTGTCTTTGTAATAGTCTTTCATGTCTGGTGTTTGATAGGCTAGACATGTTTTTATTTGATTAAAGAGCATCATGTCCCTAGACTGTTGTCAAATACAATGTTACGTATCCATTAGTTCTAGTTAGTAGTTTCACGTAATGTGTAGTATTATTTTACAGATAACCAAATTAACCATTGAGACATAGAGATGACAATGGAATTCATGTGAGTCTGTGTGTGAGGGCATCGGTTTATAGTGGTCGAGTTAATGCATTTACAGTCATAGTTGAAGATGTCAGTGAAGAATCTATAGTAGATCTTGGAAATGTTATTTTGGTAGTTGTAATGAGTTATACTAATTACACAATGACTTTTAGTATGATAGTTATAAACAAACATAGCATTGCAATGACAATCTTTGTACTCTGTTATATTCATTTGTTTGATAATTTTATGCAAAAATAAATGAATAATTACACACTTTATGTTGTTCCTTTAGATGTTCCATATCCTGTAACCTTGAATCTCTTGAGTTTGATCGGCCATACATGTTTTTATTTTGTTGAGGAGAAGATATTTCATCCACTGTCATCAATGATTAAGGTGGGTATTAGTCATTTGTTTTAGAAAGAAAAGAAGTTGGTAGTGAAATGTTTTATGTTGTGTAGTATAATAAGAACTAACCATTGACAGACAAAGATGATAATGGAATTTGTGAACCTACATTTGGGACACCATTATGTAACAATGGTTCAGTTGATGTAGTACATGAAATTTTTTCAGACATCATTAAACAAATTTCAGTTGATGTTGAATATATTAATGTGTCAGTTTTAATTTAAAGATCGATTAAAACAATGATACGAATTAGAACATGAGGTTGAGAATAATATAGAGCACATACCATATTTGTTTTTCATAAGTTGTCATTGTTGTAACCTTAACACTATAGAGTCTGTAGGGTGAGACATGTTTGTTTTTGGTTGGAAAAAAAATTTCACTGGCATTGTTGTCAAAATTGAAGTTAAAAGCATCTAAATTACGTTATTATGGAAACCGATTAATTAGTTTAGTTTTTTTCTACAATATTAAGTCAATATAAACCGTTGATAGATCAAGATGACAATGACATTTTTATGACTGCATGTGTGATTCCAACAGTTGATAGTTGTAATGGTAACCATATTCCTAGAGAAATAGTAGAATACAATTATGCCTTTATAGTAGATTTCAGAAATGTTAAATTGGAAGTAATTATGAGAAATTATAATGTAAAAAACTGGTAGTAATTTGAGGTATTTAAACAGAACAGAACAGAATAGAGAACTCAAAAATGTTTTATGTTTCGTATTTATCGTCCCCTGAATATAAATTTTTTTCTCCCTAGCTTGAGGTGGAAAACAGGTTTGCAATGTTGTTCATTATATATAATTGTCACGGTGTTAAATGAAAAATATTGATAGTTGAATTTACTGATAATGTAATGCATAGTCATTAAGAAAAAAGAATGTTGTTTAATCTTTTAATTGTACTGGAGTAAATTGTTAGTAATGATAAATATATAGTGCGTGAATGAAGCATCTAGAATGGACAATTACCTCAAAATAATGCCACGAAATTACCGACCTGAAACAATGTCAAAGGAATTTGTTGATGTTGTATGAAATTGGTGGATGCTGAATCGAATTTTTGAGGGTCCGGGTTGCGGTGGATCATGCGGAGTCAGAGTTGCTAGTTAAGAGGGGTTTAGCTAAGGGGAGAAGGATGGGGATTCAGATAGAGATCTCACTAATTGGAACTAGAGGGTATGGTGTAGTCGATGGCTGAGTGCTGTCAGAACCCTTGGAAGACAGAATGAGCAGGTGGAGAAATCCTGGAAAAAGGAAATGTCGAGGCAGCATGGTAAAGTCATCGATGGTGTCGGGAATTTGGGGGATATTGAAGCAGGCTTCAAGATTTTGGGGGAACTGTAGGTGGAAAATAGGTTTACCACAGCGGAAATCATAATAATGAATAATGCAACGACTATATATCAACTAAGGAGACGGCGGAGGTCCGCAAAGGTGGGCAGTAGACTGTGGGTATATCAGTAGTTAGAGAATGACAGAGGCAGGGCTCCTGGTAATTCAATGCCTCTCCCCTAGAGAACTAAAGAGAGAGCGGGATAGGGTTTGGTGGAGAAGAAAATGGAGCACGCTGATTGGTCGCTTATCCGGAGAACAGTAGTGGGAGCGTGAACGACTTTTCATGGAGAGGAATTTGGAGCGCGCAGAGGGGCAACGTGGCCCATTGGTTGGAGGTCATTTAACAAATAGCATATATGGAGGCCTGGTAGGAAGAAACATGGCAGCATAAAATCCTAATATTTGTATATATATAGATTTCATTACATATAAAATGACAAAAAATCACCTAGATTGAATTTAATGTAATATAGATTAAATAAAAATTCATAATTTAGACATAAAATAAGATATTTTCCATGATTTTGTGGTTTTCTAATATGATAATTATTTATCCAAGGATTATTTATGATTTTAGTGATTGTATAGTACATGAAGAAACTATGTATACCTTAAAGGTGATGTAATTATTTGATGATAATTCAAATGGGATGAGCACTGGACTGATGGATTAGGTTATCATTCATAATTTATATTCACAGAACATCATTGATGACAAGAACCTTAATCAACTCATAGACTCACCAAATCAGCGAATGAAATATTACAATATGAAATTAGATAATGGATACCACATAAAAAAGATGGTATATATTTTTACATGTCGGGAAACTGGGAAAAAACACCCATGTGAATGTCTTATTGGAAAAGAAAAATGTTTTCACTATAGAAAAGAATGCCACGAAGCCTGTATCTATAAACAAATGAAATTCTAAGTTAGTTTAATGGATTTAAATGTTAGAATACATATGGTATTATCAATAGTTTAATTTTATTAAGTGTGGAATGAATGAAAATTATGAATATAGAAGTCCTTAGTGGATGGGTTTCAAAGAGAATTATCAAAGAGGTATGATTAGTGGTTAAATTATTAATGATAATGATAGTACAAGTGAAATTTGAACAGAACGAGGTGTTGATCAATAGGATGAGGTATCCATCATAATGGATTGAGGATAATGCCACATAATCAATGTTTTTATGTACTTGGATTTAATAATTATTATTTTGGAAAGATTTAAGACATTCTCATTTTGGTGTATTTTTCTAATGAATTACATAAAATGATGAATGGATCTGATATAATAGAAAATTGATTTAATTGAAATCTAATATTATTTTTAATTATATTATTATGGTGTTTGAAAACTTTTAAATGTTTTAATGGCAGAGATAGTGATGTTTAGATAAGAAAATATTAGATATGAATAATTAAATATGACGATACTGGTTAAATATGAATTGATTAATGATGGTTTAACAAAGTGGTTTTTTCTATCATAGATGGATTTACATTATTTTTTAATTTACAATATATATATGATAATAATTATAATAAGAAAACATGCATTTTTTCAATACAGTTATTTGGTAAATCATTTTAATACTATCTCTCAATATAATAAATTATGCATGTTTTCACATATTCAGTAAATGACATATGAGAGATACTTTATGATATATGGAGGGACATTATTAAGATGATATTGAGAAATTTTTTTACATCTTCCTAAAGACATTATCTTACATGTGGATTATAAGGATAACCATTTTTAGAATGGTTTAGGTTAGACATATAAAGAGGTGATAGATATTAATGTAATATCTTACCATATGAGTGTATATTCATATTAGATAACATGCGTTAACCATGTTTTTGTGATAATGAAAGATGGAATGACCTATCAATCTATTTTTGCAAATCATGATCATCTAAGGCTTCATGAATGAAACAATAACCCTCATTTCACTAAATAAGGGATGTATTATAAATGATCAAGGCACAACAAAAGAGTGATATTGTTCTTATGAAAGGAAATTGAATCAAGTATGTATATATCATAGTGGATAATATTTAACATTAGAGAAAATGGTCATGAAATAAAATTTTCAGTAGTAATCGTCATTCTTTATGATGTCAATTACCATTTTCGTGAATATCTGGCTTATGACATTGAGATCATTATAATTCGTATGACTATGAACTATACCACACTCGATTAGCAATTGGAAGTTATATTTCTCTTCCATGTCAATGATTTAAATTTCATCCCATATCATCATTTTTGGAATCCAGGATTTGAGTTACATTATTAATCCATTTAGGTTTCATGCATTATATTTTCAAAGGATGTTTTATTATTCATTTTTATTATGTGGCTATATGTGAATGGATCTTTTTAGTATTAGGCCATTTAAAATCTAGATGAATTTAAAGAGATAATATCATTACAAGAGGTATAATCAAACACCGTGAAATTTTTTGACATAATTTTTGGAACTCATTTTTCAATTTCATATGTTATATGTATGGCCGAATTTTAAATGACTAAAATATAGTATTAATATTTTAATTAAAATATAATTATAGTTATCACATAACCAATGAAATAGATGTTACAAAAAATATTAAATATATTGTGAAAAATTTATATAATAATTTATATGAAATAAATCGAATGGTTATCAATTAGTTTTCAATGAATGTAAAATCAATATTCAAATATTCAAATTCAGTTTCACAGAAAATGTATTTCAATGTAGAGACTCAATTTTATCTAAATAAATTAAACAAAAATCATTAATTTTTATTTAAAAATATTTATACACTCAAGAAATGATTTTTCGCATTTATCTAATTTATTTTATAGTGATATGATACGAATAAATCAAATTTTATAAATTAGAAGTTGTATTTTACAAAAAATGAAATTTTATCACCTTTTAATGATTTACTTATTTGAAATATTATTTTTGAGTGTTTTATAATATTTTATTGGAAAAAATAAACTCATTTATTTCAAATAATCATATCAAAATTTACATTAGACGAATGTTATGATTTGTTTTAGTGGTTTCATATTTTTTAATTGTGAAAAATGCTGAATTTTAATATAAAACCGAATTTTTATCTAATTTTTTTATATGATTTAATAATATTTTAAATTAATTTCAAATTATATTTAAATAAATTATAAATATATAAAAACAATTTATATAATTTTAATCAATTCCATATTTAAATTGAATAGAAAAAGTTCAATCTTTTTAATAATATCACTTTATGACCATTTTTTCGTTCTCTCTGTTTGATTATTTACTAAAATAATTTTTACAATTGTTTTTTATTAAATTTTGAAAAAATGATCCCATTTTTTATTTATAATAATTATTAATTTCATTTTTGGTGAATATAATTTTTTTTTCAAAACATAAATGGATATAAAAATTATTTTTTTGATTAATGTAAAAACTATTTTACATTGTGGAAAAGCATTAATTAAAGGAAAAAGTAACCAAGAAAAATGTTCGAAATCCCTTTTAGGTTAATATTTTGAACATATATTTCTTTTTATTAGAAATTTAACATTAATGGATTAAAATAATGTTTGAGGGAACTCTCAATAGTGGTTACATTTTTATATTTATAAGAATTCCACTCCTTCTCCACTATAAAGATGGAACTCGACCACATTCCTTTTCAAATCTCTCAATAACATTGAATCATAAAAACCCAATAAAATTAAGATAAAAATTTCCATCCTATAAACCTACATGCCTCACATTGTTATGAAATCCAACCATTGGATCCCTTTCATGGAAACCAAAATAAGTTACCCCATAAGAGTTAACATAATTCAATAAGAATTTTTGTTTTATATGTATATCCATCCATTAAAATATTTTTATTCCATCATTATATATTAATCTAAATGTCTGTAATATACTTATATATTATTATTTATTGGTAAATACCTACACAAACACACAAATCCATCGAATGTAATACATTGTCAGTATTCATATATATAGCGGACTACCGTCTCACGAACCAAGGTCGTTTGTTCTTCAATTACAAAATTTTTAGGCCAGGAATCATGAATATGTTAATTTTTTTAAATTATACATATGATATTTCTCATTTATTTATGTTTTTTTAACTATTATATAGAATAAACATTTATGATAAATATTTTTTGGATTACTATAATTTGGTTTGTTGATGTGTGGACTACCGTCACCTAAAATCGATGTGATTCATTAATTGGTCACATGGAATGTATTATGTATGGGTTTAGATAACAAATATTATATATATATATAACAAAAAATTTAATTTCAGGATAATATATATATATATATATATATATATATATAATTACATTTATATTGTTTCATACAACAATAAAATAGAAAAAAAACTCATGCTTAAATACGGCCATCAATCTCAATGAACATTGCATTCCATTTCATATTTCTATCATTTAAATATTATTATAATTAATAATATACTAAAATAACTTTATATATATCATTTTTTAATATATTTAGAAAAATAAATCATGATGAAATAAAGTAGATCTTGAATTCCAAGTTGATGGATATACAAGAAAACAAACTAGTTATCACAGGAAACGTATCATTTATATGAGATAGTTAATTAGTGGATATTATAATGTCATAATAAAACATATACCCTTTGATATATTTGAAAATTTTAATTTATTAGAGTAATAATAAACATATAATTATTATATATGACTTTTGAAATTGTATTAATACTTTTATGACTTAAGGTAATGGTTTTCTCATCTCACATATATTTCTGTCAGATATATGAAATATTAACAAATTATTCTTAATGTGTGGAGAATATTATTCTCTATTTCATTTTATATGATTAATTTTTTTATTTAATTCTTTTATTTTTAAAAATCGTATAAAATTATGTTTAGGCATCCATTATAAGTTTTCATATGCTTATTTTTAATGAAAACCATTTTAATTATTTTAATTCTTTTTGTATAAGATTTAAAAGTTATTTTCCTAGAAATATCATTTCAATAATAATTTTGACTAAAAAAAATATTTAATGATATTAAAATAATCTATATTATTCATTTAAATTATTATTTTATGATAAAATTATTTCAATAATTTTAATGATTCTTTTATATGCTTTAAAATCAACTTTCAAATAAAATGGTTTTCATAATAATAGTGTAATAAAATTACTTTTTCATATAAAAAATTGATATTTTCCTCAAGAAACGTTTTAAATGAAATTAAAATCATAATTCAATTTCCTACAATGTATTTTTTCTAAAATTAGTATTTGTAAAATATTTTATATCTAAAAAATTTATAATCAAATATATGACTTTCCATTATGAAATGCTCCATGTGATCTTTTTAAAATCCTTCTCCATTTCAAATGGTGTCATTTGTTGTTGTTTATAACATACTAGGGATATGATTGAAATATATCATTCTTATTTCTTATTAAAATGGCTTCGATTAATGATTACATGTTGTTTATGGAACATAGTTCACATCAACATTTTATATTATGATAAACTGTATAAAATCCCTTAATTTAACATGTAATTATATAATTAAATGGTTAATAATATTTTATATTTTTATTGATTATGATATGATAAAATTTATATGATACCCATTTCATTTTATGGGTTATGATACGATGTTTATTAAACTGAACTCTTTTTACGGGTCATTATATGGTGAAAGTTTAATTGTATTATGGAACAATAATGTATTCATTAATTATGTGAAGGGTGGGACCTATGTATACATACAATACATTGGGTAATGATTTATATATAGGGAGATAGACATGATTGCAATTGGGAGTAATCTCGATTTAGTAATAGAATATTTCTGCTATGATGTTATTGATATTGATCCTTGACTACAATGATATACATTATAGTGAACCTAGACTATTAACATAGTTTGGGGAGTGAAACTATTCTTCTATAATGAATGGGATACAATTGGGAATGGTGTTGTGCCCTTGGTAGGGGTATCCCATAGGAGGACCCCTAATAGATTTTTGTAGTGATCCTTGACTTATAAGGAATGATTTTATATTATTATGTTTATGCCCCAAATTCATTGTCTTTATCAAATGTTATACATTCATGGATTATGAGATTTATTCCCTTATGATTCTATAATTATGAACATAAAATCTGTTTCCATGATTCATGTTTATGTTGTGTTATATTTCGCATATGATATTCCAATTTGATGCTCATGTCTTGTCACAACACAACTTCTTCGTGTTATTGGAAGTGACAACAATGTTTGCAAACCCTTACTTCAGTTATATGAATGAGAGATATTGACCCCTGAGTCACTCTATCAGAAGGCCTCAGTGTGGTGAGTACAACCAAGGGTACAAAATCTACCACCAATTGGAATACATTATACTTTTGACGAAAATAGGATTAGAAGATAAGATAATAAAAATCTAAAACAACATCTAACTATTATATAAGAGAAAAAAATACAATACAAGTATGATTTAAACATAAACTGCAACAAAGGTACCACAAAAACATCAAATCAAGGTACCAACAGAATAGTAAATGTAGTAGAACAAAAAATATCATGATTCCCGAGTTAGTAAAGACCCACATGGTCGTGATGGTCCATCTAGAAACATGAATGAATTTAAAAAAATATAGGGTTATTGTTAATGTTTAACTAGTATGAAAACTATATACACCCTTATATAAGTGAGGGCCCATAATAATGCTCCTATGATGGAAAAGTAGAACCTCAAAGAACCTACCAAGTAGTACTAACTATCCAAGCATCACCAATGCAGATGCACCAAAGAACAAACGTCATGTAATGTAGTAGTATAAGAATATCAAAAGGTGGGTACCCCACACCACTTTTCCACTGGATAGATGCACATTTATTAAAACATAATATTGACGCTACTACTATTCAAAAATGGAGTCCCACTATGACAAACTATTCGCAAACAACTATGCCTAAATCCACACACAAACCCTCCATGCTGACACTTGGGACCCAACCAAACCACATATCCCTTTCACAATCATATGGGTCACAACAACCACGCCTCTTTCATAATGATAAATGGTCCATTCCCGAAGATAGTTGAGAAAACAATCATGGCCCACAAAAAATGGTATCCACATCGATAAAAAACCTCCCCAAAGGATATTAAACTATTTTAAACTACAATCCATTACAGCCTGATCAGATAGGATCAAGAGGTATAAACCCAGAATAGAATTTGATGATGGATGTTAGTAACTAGTCATCCATCATCCCACCATGATGTTGGGAATGACACCCTCTCCCATGAAATTGGGGTTTTTAGAATATGGTTCTCAACAAGGGTGTCGTGCATTTAGAAATCCCTAGGATCTACAATTTATATATGTGTGTAATCAAAAAACGAAAATTACTTTTCAGTTTCAAAAAAATATCCATCCTACACAGAACAACATTTACTATTACTCATAAGTTAAAAAATAAAAAATGCATAATAATAAACATGCTTAATCCTTTTTCATTTAATCAAATTGCATTCATTAATTATGGGGTTCACTTTAGGTTATTTTAGCATTAATCGAGGAAAATATAATCGACAAACATACTCATCAAAATAAGGTAAACCAAAACAAAATCCCAATCCCCAAAAAACACATATCCACATCAGAGTCCCACTTCACAATCGTGTTCAACAACAACAACATAATCCAAAGGTATTCCTACTGCATAACACTTTATACATTCCACCATAAAGAAATCTCTCAACCTGAGAATCTATGAATCCTCTTATAACACACCATACACAAATACCATAGCAGGACTCCACCGAAAAGAATCCCCACATCACTAAAATACCCTTCCCAATTCAGAGGACCAACCCCTTTGTCAACCCATGTAACCCAAAACCATGCCTCACAAAATAGCACAATCACAACCCTGACAGGGATCAAACTCAACAAAATACATCCCACAACCACACCTTAAATACGAGAATGTTGAGAATAATCAAACAATGGTTCATTAATTTCACTTTAAATAAAATGGGTGATCACATAATAGGTTTTACATTGGGGAATACATTTTTTAAACTATGTATACATGAATAATAAAATTTCTTGTTATATCCATTTATCAAAGAATTAATGTAAAACAAATGTAAAACCATTAGTGAAAAATCAAATACCACCAATGAACAAGATTTTTAAGAAGCCATTTTACCCCGAAAATATCATCCTATTTAAAGATAAAATTAAAATAGTCAACACATCATCAACATCTCCCATGTATTCCATTTATAACTTCTAAATATCATTTAGTAATTTGGATTCATTAGTTCTCAAAAAGATTCATTAATACACCTCCCACATGATACACAAATATATGTAGGTAGAAGAATCCCAACATTAAAAAAATGTTGACTAAAAATACTATTTTCACCAAAATAGGTGATCACGCGAATGAAATGAAACACCAATAAGAACTAGAAAAGATAGGGAACCAGAACAGGTTTAATACTCTTCTAGAGAGGATGGGTTTTGGTACACCAACAAGAAAAATGAATGATGATAATACAATATATTGGTTTTATAAAAGGCATGATTATAAAAACAATGGAGATGATTTCACAGTTATTGATTGTCGGACTATGGTGTGACCGTGCAGTTTTATAGTTTCAAGGGTGAACGATCATTAAAATTTAAATTAGATTTAATAATTCTTTTTAATATAGGGGAGAATATATTAAAAACATATATGAATTGATATGTTATTTATTTAACGAGCCTTTGATTCAGAATTGGGTGATGCTAGAAAATTCATAAAAATTGGAATAACGGGAAATTTGGAAAATGGTGAGCCACAGTTTGGTGTGCCACCATCATGATGCACCATTACGGTTCCAACATTTTTTAGTGACACCATCACAGAGACACTATTAATGTTCCACTATTTTAAGGTGATAAATTTTTATTGTTCCACCATTTCAGTGTGCCGCTATTTTTGTGCGCCACAATTTTGTTGGTCCACTGTCACGGTGTCGCCGTTTTGTTGTGCCACTTTCATGATGTCACCATTTTGGTGTGACACCATGTTAGTGTGGCACCATTATTATGGAACTGGCTTATGGTGCCACTATCATGGTTCCACCATCACAGTTCAACCATTATGGAACCACCTTTTCAGTTTTCCACCGTTTCATTATGCTGTTGTGATGAAGCCATCGTTTTTGTGTGCCATAATTTCTTGGAACTATATTTTTTGACAACTCCCAAAAATATAAACTACGACCACAAAGAAGACCATAAGAACTAGATTTTCAAAAATTAATGAGCTAGGGAAATCTGAGTCATTACATTAGATATCTCACAAACTATTCATTTCCTTGAGAATTAAAAACCATAATCAAAATATTGTTTTCAAATAAAAAACCTCCGTAACATACCGTGGGAAAAACAGCATGTATTGTTCGAAAATGAGAGTGAAATACTCAATATCCAAGAACACAGTATCATCCACAACATCCCCAAAAAACTATAGAAACTTTAAAAGACAAACTGAATAGAATAATTGATTAGTGAACTCCTTCATCCATGTCAAGAATATTATATCTTGGGGTGGCACTGACTCACCTGCACAAGTTCAACTATGTATACATTAATGATTCTTGATTGGGGATTAAGTCCTCCCCTTCCCACTATCCGGAATATTCAAACATATTTTGAGAACATGGAAAAAATCATCTCATTGAAAACAAGTTCGTGAATTAAATCATAATAAAATAAAAATGAAACCCACTAGTTCAAATCTCAGAAAAAAGCTCCTGGTACTTGGCATGCAATTGTTTATCTCGCTCCCAAGTACACTATTTAAGGTCATGATGCCTCCACAACACACAAACCAATAGAATGGTCTGTCCATGAAGCACATTCTTCTCACGATCCCCGATTATTAATTGTCACTCCCAGAATGTCATGTTGACCTTGATCTCCTACTCTCCCTAGTCAATGACGTGGGAGAAATCATGTAGATACTGAAGAATCTGAAGTACATGGAAGATGTTGTGGATCATCTCCAACCATAGGAAAAATTCCAGGTAATATTATGGATCTCCAACGCGATTATTTTAAATTATATTTAATCACCTATAATTCATAATAGGAAAACTTATTTTCCTAAATCATTTCAAAAAATAATGTCACTATTAATTTGGTATTCATCCAAAATATGATTAACATTTTATTTATTCAATATGATATGATCATATAGAAAACAATTCTTATTGTATGTTCTGGATTACCATTTCACTTATTCATGATTTTTGGTCAATTCCTAATATCCAGTGAGACTTCCTTATTCTTGAATCTCTATTGATGGAGATAATAATTGCTCCAAATTACAAAACATTTCACATAATAATGTACAATACAATTTTTATAGGGCTCATTATTACATAGTTTTATATGAAATTAAAATCATTAGAGTGGATAATAAGTGTTATTTTATTATTATCATTCACTATAGTTGTCGTGATATTATAACATTTCACATTTTCCAATTTTCTTCCTTGGTTTTTGTGGTATATTTTCTTCATTAGAACATATATTAGAGCATTGGTTCACATAGTTAAAAATATCCATGATTCTATATAACTTATGTATGGGTAGTGAATTCTATTGAACATATTATTAAATCATTTAATTAACAAAATTCATCACATCTCTAAAGAATTATTATTCTCGATATCCATTTCTCAATAATTGTAACTTATTATTTTGTAATTTCTCTATTTGTCTATTTTTTCTTTCCCACATTTTTTACTGTAGTAGTTTAAAACTTTTTATTTCATCCATGTGATATTATAATGGAGCTTAAATTAAACATTATATTAGTATTCTAATCACCAAAACCATGAGGATTTCTGTCACGAACCGAATCTGGTCGCCACCAAAACAGGCACCTAACACGACCCGTGGCAAGTCCCGAAGGGCGTTCCCGATCCCCATGGGCTGGCACAAGTTCCCGGGTATCAAAAACTAAAAATTGGGAATGATTTACTAGAGTTTTTATACATAAAACATCAAATGAATCCAAGAAATCAAATCTGGATTTTTTCAAACCAAAACATCTTTTTCTAAATTCAGAACTGAATTGCATAATTTTAAAAAAAATTTGAATACCTTTACAGAGGTACAAACCCATGAAAATATATCCCAAGAACCTCTACATGGAAAGAGTCACCACCCTCAAGCCATCTCCACGACACTACATCACGATGGACCGCAAAAAACCCGAAACAATGGAATAAAACCTGTACCCAAACCTGTGACACAAAATAAGAAAGTCTACTTACACCCAATGGTGTAAGTAGGGTGTGATACAAAGCCCTGTAGGTTACCACCACTAATAGATTCCATATGATAAACATTTAAAGATGAAAAGATGCAAGTTTTTAAAAACATGAAAATCTAGTTACAATTTCTAAAAGATGCAACTTTGAATAAGAACAGTTTTCAAGTGGGCTATTTTAAAGGATTAACACTATTAAAATAAACACCAAAGCTACTTAATTTTCCATCCAAAAGTATTGTATGCCGACGGTAAGTATAATGTAACTAATGAGCACAAGCAATAGGAAATAACCCCTAGGCACTAGGTAGTTGTGGGTCCCAGGTACCTCGTATCTCTGTGAGAGTAACTATCACAAATTTCCATTCCCGTGCACGAGCCACTAGTAGGGAACATGCCCATAACCTAGTCGTCCCCAATAATTATCATAATAGTTTAGTTAGAGTTGTATGCATCAATCTTGGAAAGTGAAACTAAGGCCAACCCCCACGGATTCACTAGCATACTAGTACACGTCCACCCACCTAGATACCTGGGTTTCCCCTTTGTGCTCAAACAATTTCAACAAGTCATTGAATATACTTTTCACATGAAAATATCATTTCCATATCATAAATTCACCAAACATCCCACATGTATACAACACATGTCACAAAAGTCCACTTTTCATTAAAATGCATTTTGAAATCAAACTCACACCAAAATAGCCCACAACACTTTTTGCATAACTTTCACAATCCAACACATCCTTTAAAAATTTTATAAAATCTCTAAAAATATGCTAAACATCACATAACAGCCCACTCACATGTTTTATAAAACGTTTTTTATAAACAAAATCCATTTTTCTCATCGCACTCACACAAACAGCCCACATCAGTTTCACACCTCTTTCACATTTTAGTAAATCATTAAACATTTTTATAAAAAATTTCCAAGAGGATACACATAACATAACAGAACTATTAACATTTAGAATGGTCCTTTTGAATGTATAAACAATCCAAAACATTTTTCCAATATGGTTTCACATCTTACATAAATCATTAAACCATTCAAAACTTTTATAAAACAATTCTAAAAAGTGTACCAAATCTTTTCACATAAAACCCATTTAAAAACCATATTTCAAGGACAAAACCACACCAATACTAATTCAAAACAGAATTTTCATCCCCGAAAACATTTATTAAACTACCCCCATGTGTTATAAAAACACCTCAAACAATACCACAAAAGATCCACATCAAAAGTACACGTTTTCAAAATCACTTTCAAGAAAAACAATAAGGTTTTACACCTTAAACCCATTAAAAACCTCTTTAAAACCTAATGGAACACCAATACCCTACCAAATCAGAATTTTCATCCCAAACAAGATTTATTAAACAAATTTTATATATTATAAAACACACCCAAACAATACCCAAAGGGTTGCACATGTAAAACACACAATTTTAAGCTAAAATGAAACTATAAAAACAAATTATTTACTAAATCCAATATAAACAGTTCCCACACCACACACACCATATTATTAACATGAATAATAAGTAATTCAAGCAAAATAACTCATCTAGAAATGTTTACACATGGAATCACCTACCTTTTATGCTGAAACCCTCAAAACATGGTGTGAAACATCAACCGCACCACCGCAGCACCACAAGGAATATAAATCCAGACCTAAACCAAAAATATTGACCCAAAAGACACCAAATCAGACCTTAGGATCTAACCCCAACTTTTGGACATGAGGAACTTCATGAAAGGTGAAATAAAACTAAAAGAGGATGGAAGGAACCAAGAAGGAATTATCTTACTTGAAATATCTTGAAGGAATCGGACCCAATACACCAAAATATGAATCTCCATGTACCCAAAACTGGTATGGAGGTTCTAAGGATTCATATTAGGTCATGTGGGGACTAAAATGGGGAAAAAGAATGAAAATTGATGGAGTTATGAAAGAATCATTTTACATCATCAAATCTGCTCTATTTGTGATCAATTGAGAAATATCGCCCTAATCCGCATGGTATATGAGCTCCAAATTGGATAACGCGATAAGGGGGGTGAGCCTGAAGTTTTTGGCTTCGAGTGGGAGGTTGAATCACCGAAAAACAGTAAAAAACGAATGATATATTGAATTTTTAAAAAAATACTTTAAATTAGGAAATGGGCTTACGGGCAGGCCCATTACCTTAATCAAAAACCCAAATACATCATGATTTTGGATTTCTATGTGGTCTAAAGGGATATGGGGGTTTTAATATATCAGGTTATGCTAATTGAGAGGTGTAATGGGTATAAAATAGTAAAAATTGAAGGATTTATTAAGGAAACAAAATTTGTTTTTAAATCTTGAATTGGGCTCACGGTTTGGCCCAAATTTTCAGAACCCACCATTTTCCACAAAATGAGTGGTAAACCCCCAAAACAAATCAGGAGTGCAAATTAAATGAATAATTAATTTAAAAAAAATTCATGGGTGTGAAAATTCTCCCCACCCTAAAACTTTCCACCCTCGAAAAGCCAAATCAATGGAAAAGAAAAACCCAAACCCAACTGAAAGGCGGAAATGGACTCCTTTACTAAACTTCGCCCCCAAAGGCCAAAACAACTCGAGTGATCAATTAAGGAAGGAATACTTCACAACCAAAACATACACCTCTTTACATAAATGATCATGTACATTAAGGATTTATCCTTAAAGAAAACTCCCCAAACACTATCTAAACAAGGCTCAAGCAATTTACCCAAACAAACAAGAACATCGAACAAGGTTACACTTACCTTGATATAACAAAACCATTGGGAAATATCCAATCCCAAAGTTTACCCAAGGAAGATGTAGGTGTTTATATAGCTCCGAAAGAGACTATCTACACAAATCCATGACCATGGATAAATCCATGTTACTGGTACTGGGGGACACAAATACGCTCCCCACCATAAAAGACAACCAATAATTTTTTTTCCCGAGACAGAATCCAGTCTCTAATAGGGGGAGGCCTGAATGGACTCCCTAGTTCATAAGATAGACTTCCATTCAAAATTTCCGAAGGAACATACATGAGAATCATAGTGGTTCTCCCCACCATAAGAACCAACCATCTTAACCGACCGGCATGGGACAGTACAGAAAGACCCCAAAACATAAAGAGTTGGGACGACCGCACGGTTAGCCCGTGCAGTTTGGGAAACTGTGCACTAACCATGTGGATCCTTACACCTACATGGTTTTTTGGGGAATGGATACTACTAAATGTGCACTCAACATGTCTAGAAAAATCCAAAACCGTCCCCCCATTACCCAAAGAAAACCAAAGGGGAAAAGAAATTCACTGGGAGATAACATGGGGAAGAGGCCCTCCACCTCTTTCCACTAAACATGAACAACAGAAGAAAGATGAAAACACGAAATCTTTAATCTATTCCTATCTCTCATACTAAGAACAGTTCTTTGTAGAAGGTTATGATTGACACTGGGATTTCCCCTGACTACGTGCCATCTTCTCTCCGGGACCTATGGCTGGAGCTGGAATGATTGAAGCATCTTCGGCCTCGTAGTTAGGATTTGGAAACCCCTGAATATAATTTCTTCTTCCAATGCTACAAAAAACTACACGCAATCCCAGATGGGTTCACCAAGACATAACACACTCCAAAACTCACTTTACCCTAACTTGGAATTTTACTGAAATAAAGGTTTAGAGGATGCACTCACATCACACCTAGTTTCTTTGGGAGAGAATCAACAGAAATAAAGGACACATATAAACACCTTACTCTAAAATAGAGGATGTCGGGATCTCCCAAAAGAAGAAACACTTCTGAAAAAAATAGACTCAAAAATGATATTGTACAATTTCATCTTTACAATCAAACGAGCACGCGACATCACAACGTGTCACCGAACATGACCAAAGCGACTGGTATAAATAATACAATAAGGGGGCCTTATACAACATCCCCAAACATCAAAACATTCTAGAAAGTGGCCATAACAGTCTCTCATTGCCAGATTTCCCACACCGGTGGTTTAACATAAACCCCTTCTTCTAATAGACTATGAAGGACTTAGAGGCCCTCTTAGACACTATCCATACGGACAACCCCAAACAACATTCACCTTCGACTAATCATGTAGTTTAAGAAACTAAGGTCTCTTTCAACTATCCATGAGCATTCTTCCACAACAAGAGGATCTGAAAAAAAAACAAGAAATTAAATGGTGTAGACTCATTCTACAAAGCTCAAGAAAGGGTTTCTTACATTGATCAACTAGACGATTTTCCAATGGAGAAACAATCCAGGTTGCACTTCAGTTGTGCACTAAACCTTATTGGGGGCGTAACCTAATCCAATGAGAGAACCCAAGGACCCATCCAAGATGGTCGATTGGTAAAAAAATTCCAAAAAAATAGATCCAAACTCATTAATGTAACCACCTTAAAGGTGTCCCGAAACATATATCATAGGAGACTACTAACCGGACCTTCTACCCAGCTTACCGACCAAACACAAATTCAAAACATAGTTCTAACATGAGGGGTTCTTGGACTCAAAACATCCCACAACATCAAAATTTTCAAAAAAACAAATAATATACACCATTCCAAACAATTCATCAAGACATAATGTTTTTTATTTAAAAACATTTCTTTGAAAACAAATGGTTCAGCGGTTAGCACATCCACAAATAGTAACCCATGGGCCTTACACATGCATGTTTCTGTGCCACACATGGCACCCACCTCTTATCCATCCAGGAACTCATCCATCCATGACATTAACCATCCATCATCCCCTATAACCCCATGCAAGTGGTCGCTCATGGAAATACCAAGGTTAAAACAAAAATTCTTTCCACTTTTCAAAACCAAAACAATCTACCAATACTTCCTTTTTCTCAAGACCACTAACCATGGAATAAAAAAACAATAATTCAAATGAATAATCACTTTAAATTCATATACATCTTTTTCAAAACATCTCATCCCATTAAAACACCCTTTGATTGTTTAGAAAACCTTATTGGAAACACTTTTTTGAAACCAAATTCAATATAGTTCCTGCAATCAAAAGAGGTGTAAGAACACCATTTTCAATTTCAAAATAATTCTAAAAATTTAGTTCCACAATTTCATAAATCAAACCATTCCCTATTTATTTGAAAATAATTTCACAAAAACTTTTCTCTTCTTAAAACAAACTCACTTTAAATCCAAAGATCCATGATTTCAAAACTAAAGAACAAAACAACGCGAGAGGAATCTAGTTTCAGTGGGTGACATGGAAATACAGATGGCGGCCATATTCCAATCACTTCACCATCACAGAGAGTGTTCTAGGGAATATACCTGGCTCTACATGGCTTTCCAGGCCCTGTGAGCTCACTGAGACCATAAACCCAACTCTCTTTTCATTTCCCCACATCAACATCAAACCAAGAAAACCAAAAGACTTAGAAAAATCCAGACTTCCCCTGGCGACTTGAATCCCATCATGAGGTGTGGTGATCAGGCACACTACCCATAACTGAAATACCATGTCCCAACAATCCTAACTCTAGACTATCCTGACAGTTTCCCAAATAACATGACTCAAATAGAGTGAACCTCCCCTGATACCATTTTTTCACGAACGAAATCTGGTCGCCACAAAAACCGGCACCCGACCCGACCCGGGGCAAGTCCCGAAGGGTTTTCCCAATCCCCACGGGCTGGCACAAGTTCCCGAGTATCAAAAACTAAAAATTGGGAACAATTTAACTGAGTTTTTATACTTAAAACATCAAATGAATCTAAGAAATCAAATCTGGATTTTTCAAACCAAAACATCTTTTACTAAATTCAGAACTGAATTGCACAATTTTAAACAATTTTTGAAGACCATTACAAAGGTAAAAATCCATGAAAATATATCCCAAGAACCTCCACATGGAAAGAGTCACCACCCTCAAGCATCTCCACGACACTGCATCACGATGGACCGCTAAAAACCCAAAACAATGGAATAAAACCTGTACCCAAACTTGTGACACAAAATAAGAAAGTCTACTTACACCCAATGGTGTAAGTAGGGTGTGAGATAATTCCCAGTAGGTTATCACCACTAAGAGATTCCATATGATAAACATTTAAAGACGAAAAGCATGCAAGTTTTCAAAAACATGAAAAGCTAGTTACAATTTCTAAAAGATGCAACTTTGAATAAGAACAGTTTTTAAGTGGGCTATTTTAAAGGATTAACACTTTTAAAATAAACAAAAAAGCTACTGAATTTTCCATCCAAAAGTATTGTATGCCGACGGTAAGTATAAAGTAACTAATGAGCACAAGCAATAGGAAATAACCCCTAGGCACTAGCTAGTTGTGGGTCCCAGGTACCTCGTATCTCAGTGAGAGTAACTATCACAAATTTCCATTACCATGCACGATCCACTATTAGGGAACATACCCATAACCTAGTGGTCCCCAATCATCATCATAATAGTTTAGTTAGAGTTGTAAGCGTCAATCTTGAAAAGTGAAACTGAGGCCAAACCCCACGGATTCACTAGCACACTAGTACACGTCCACCCACCTAGATACCTGGGTTTTCCCTTTGTTCTAAAACAATTTCAACAAGTCAATGAATATACTTTTCACATGAAAATATAATTTCCATATCATAAATTCACCAAACATCCCACATGTATACAACACAAGTCACAAAAGTCCACTTTTCATTCAAATGCATTTTGAAATCAAACTCACACCAAAATAGTCCACAACACTTTTTTCATAACATTCACAATCTAACACATCCTTTAAAAATTTTATAAAATCGCTACAAATATGCTAAACATAACATAACATCCCACTCACATGTTTCATAAAACCCTTTTTATAAACAAAATCCATTTTTCTCATCGCACTCACACAAACAACCCACATCACGTTCACACCTCTTTCACATTTTAGTAAATCCATTAAACATTCTTATAAAACATTTCCAAGAGGATACACATAACATAATAGAACTATTAACATTTAGAATGGTCCATTTGAAAGTACTAACAATCCAAAACAGTTTTTCAATATGGTTTCACATCTTACATAAATCATTAAACCATTCAAAACTTTCATAAAACAATTCTAAAGAGTGTACCAAATCGTTTCACATAAAACCCATTTCATAACCATATTTCAAGGAACAAAACCACACCAATACCAATTCAAAACAGAATTTTGATCACCAATATCATTTATTAAACTACCCCCATGTGTTATAAAAACACCTCAAACAATACCCCAAAAGATCCACATGAAAAGCACACGTTTTCAAAATCACTTTCAAGAAGAACAATAAGGTTTTACACCATAAACCCATTAAAAACCCTCTTTAAAACCTAATGGCACACCAATACCCTACAAAATCATAATTTTCATCCCAAACAAGATTTATTAAACAAATTTCAAATGTTATAAAACACACCCAAACAATACCCAAAGGGTTGCACATGTAAAACACACAATTTTAAGCTAAAATGAAACTATAAAAACAAATGCTTTTCCAAATCCAACATAAACAGTTCCCACACCACAAAAACCATATTATTAACATTCATAATAAGTAATTCAAGCAAACTAACTCATCTAGAAATGATTACACATAGAATCACCTACCTTTTATGTAGAAACCCTCAAAACTTGGTGCGAAACATCAACCGCACCACCGCCGCACCACAAGGAATATAAATCCAGACCTAAACCAAAAATATTTACCTCAAAGACACCAACCAAACTATGAATCTCCATGAACCCAAAACAGGTATGTAGGTTCTAAGGATTCATATTAGGTCATGTGGGGACTGAAATGGGGGAAAAATAATGAAAATTGATGGAGTTAGGAAAGAATCATTTTACCTCATCAAATCTGCTCGATTTGAGAACGATTGAGAAAGATCACCCTACTCCGCATGGTATATGAGCTCCAAATAGTAAATAAAATATAATGGGGGTGAGCCTGAAGTTTTTGGCTTCGATTGGGAGGTTGAATCACCGAAAAACAGTAAAACACGAATGAGATATTGAAATTTTGAAAAAATAATTTAAAGCAGGAAATGGGCTTACGGGCAGACCCATTACCTTAATCAAAAACCCAAATCCATCATGATTTTGGATTTCTATGTGATCCAAAGGGATATGGGGGTTTTAATATATCAGGTTATGCCAATTGGGAAGTGTAATGGGTATAAAATAGTAAAAATTGAACGATTTATCGAAAAAACAAAATTTGTTTTTAAATCTGGAATTGGGCTCACGGTATGGCCCAAATTTTCAAAACCCACCATTTTCAACAAAATGAGTGGTAAACCCCCAAAACAAATCAAGAATGGAAATTAAATGAAAAATTAATTTTAAAAAAAGTCATGGGTGTGACAATTTCAATCATCAATTTCAACCTGGAGTTTACATCATATGATTTATTTATTGATTCATACATCAAGTATGGATAATTCTATTTTAATGAATTTATTGAAACCACTTGATAATTGAATATTTTTTTGATTGATGATGATTAAGCAAAAAACATACCTTGAATTTCTTGTAAAATTTTCACCATTTTTATCAATTATTTTTTTCATCCATTTTAATAACATTATGTATTTTATTTTCCATTTTTTAATGTTTAATATGATTGAAGATATTACTAACGAATATCTTATTAAACTAATCACATTCCATAAAGTCATGTTTATCCTATTCCCATGAATTTTTAATAATAATAGACCATTGATCTTGTTAACCATATAAATAAAAAGTTGTTAGGCTAATGTTTTCATGGTCTATGAACTAGAAAATTGATATATGTTTTCCCTCACAATTATCCGTTATATGTTAAAAGTGGATAAAATGTACCATCGAATGATGGTGGATATTTTATTAAAAAATATTCAATCTCAAGTTTCTCCCACATTTGTACATTCATTAAAAAAACACATGTAACCACTAATATAATGATAATTTTACAAAATTATGTTATAATTAATTACATTGAATATCCTAATAAATTTGGATTCCCCTTTCAATTTTTTTTGAATTATATATAAAATTATTTTCTCAAACACTTCCTTCAATATATAACCATCTAATAAATCAGATATTGTTATTGTGAGAAAAGGTAATAATAGAGAAAATTCATATAGTCATTATAAATCATTCGTAGGATGTATAAATAATACCTCTATATTATAAATCAATAACTACATACATGTAACATAATCCATAATATATAAACCACATGTGTAAAAATAAACATTTAGAGTGTAAAAATAGGTTCACACTAAAGGGACACTATCCATACTTAAAATAATTGTTGATATATACTCAACCTATTTTATTAATTTTATGTCAATACCATGTAAATTAATAGTTTCTAGATAGATATGTGATAATATATAAACCACATAAAATATCATACAAAAAATTACAATAACTCTGAAATAATTAGGCTTCTCCACATTTGTTTTCACTAAATTTATCTGATCAAAATCAATAAAGATTGAATAAAACTATCTAGTAAGTTATCTATGTTTATATTGGTTTTTATAAAAATGATAATACATATCATATATAAATATACAATATAATTTAATAATAAACACATGTGGACCATATTGGTTTAGTGAATTTTGGGGCAAGATACACATTCTTCCTCTTGCATGAATGATCTTCATCATCTTTCATTATGATCGTCTCAAAAATAAATATTCTTGGATAGACCCTACATAAAATCATTCTTCATAACCAATGGAAATGGAAAAAAATAAATAGTGATCTCAGATTCATGGAAAATTTAATCAATGGAGAAATTAATGATAACATAATAATAACATGAGAATAATGGTATGAGTATTAAAGATTGATGAATAAAAGTGATTCTATAGAAAACATATATCATATTTCGTAGTCATTTTATAAATAATTGATGTCTACAAGTCATGAAACTGCAAGAAATAAAATAAAATGATGAATCAAAGAATAATAGAAACATACTACTGTAGTAAAGACAAAATATTATAACTTTATTATTGTTTATTAATAGAAACATGTTCACTCATTAACTAGAGGACATGATATTTTTCAGTCAAATAATAGTTTGTGAAATAAATTCACCCTAAATATAATATTATAGAAATTAAACATATGTCCCCAAAAATATTATTTATAGAAACCATGTTAAATGAAAAAAATGCAAGTGATCCTCAGTCTATGCATAATATCAAGGACGAGAAATCATATTCACTCTTAAAAATTATATATCAAGAATTGTTCATCTATACCAAATGCATTTTAGAGATATATATTTATTTTAAACACATTAAAATAATATAAATCATACATAATTTTTTTACAATATCATTAAACGTTCATTATTCCCTAACCCAAGAATTTAAAATTGTTTCAATAAACATTAATTTTTTCATCATAGAACAACCTATGAATAATAAACATGTTTAAAAAAATCTTGATTTCTTAATCATATCCCATCCAAGAAAAAAATGATTTTATATATGGATCAAATCCCACTAACATTATATGTAAATTAATGTGTTGTTGATTAGAAATACCATCAAAATAACATTAAATTCATTATTAATGAAAATAATATTTTCACTTGGATAATATTCTTTAACTTAATTCAACATAATTATTGTGGAAATCATGTTATTTATAATTAATCTTGGATAATAAAAATTCAATCATTAAATAATTGAGAAATCATGAAGGCTATAAAATTTTTTCATGTCATATAAGTTAAAATATTACATTCCTTTTTACTATTATAAAAAGTAATAAAACACCTCATTTTGAAAATTGAATATAACATCCATTTAAATATATTTTTTGAAAACAATTTCATCTATAAAAACATAATAAAACGACAAAAAAATAATTTTTATAATTTTCAGGAAAATATTTTTAGAAGACATATATATAGACAAAAATGGATTTTAGATTAAAGAGAGATATAATGTTTGTTTTGAAAAAAAATATTATTCATTCATCCAGAATAGTTAATAAATAGTAGAAATTGAATGGAAAAAATATAATTTCAAGAAATAATTATATAATAAGAATAATTATTATTTTATAGATCAGTAGGTCACAATATTTCTTCTTAAAAACATTATCAAAAGGAGTACTTATTAACAAAGAGAGTGTAAAATAAAACCCACACCCCTTTGGTAACATTTGAATAAGAATACCACAAAAATAGTATTATGAAATTTAATATGAAATATTAGAAACAATTTAGATTAATGATGTATCATTTAAAAGTGGAAGAATATCAACCAAAAAAACCATTTGGTGAATATTTCATATGTCACCAATAAATAAATGTGAGACTAGAAAACTCTTACCTCAAGTCTCACATTTATTCATACGTGATTGAACCTCCAATACCAGTTCATTATATAAGAATTATATAAAAATACTCATTTATATCATACCATTTATTATTTACTTATGATATCTTATTAATCCTTTGTATTTAATTTGTTATTAAAAACAATTTTCAGGATAATAACAGCTTCCATTTTCAAGCATATATTGGTCCAAATGTCATGGTATCTATTCATTAATCATGGTTTAATCATATTCATAATATTAATTTTGATTTAAATATTATATTTATTAATAATATTTATGTTTATATCCATTAAAAAATGTTAGTGATTTATAAATAAATTGAACTACTAATGGAGATATTTAGTTTTATGTACGCATGAGCACTATTATCATATTTCTATAAATAAAAAAAATTAAATAAACATTCAAATTTTGATAATATCAATAATATCATAATTAATCTATAAATTTATCCAATAAATCAATATGAAATTATAATTAAATTGGGGATAAAAAATTAATTACAAAGATACATGGTTAAAATCATTCACACATACGCACAAGTGAGGTTTTTACTATCCATATTTTAGAAACACAGTTGAAAATGATTGTTAAATCATCGTAATAACAGATATTCATACATAAAAATCTAAACATGTTATTTATTAATAAGTATCACTTATTTACAATTTGTTTATGAAGAAATAAAATTTAAAATTATTTGTTTTTAATTATAAATCTATATTGAGGATATTCATTTTATTACCCAATAAACCTTTAACATAAGTTCTTTTGGACGGACATGAAGCTCTAAGATATAGTTAAGGAATGAATAAGTGAATAATGGTAGGTATGGTCTAATATTATAGTCTAAATTGTTCTGAAGAAGATAGGAATAGGTGTTCTGTTTTATAAGTGAGACGAGTGGTAATCTTAGAATTACATAAATTATTAAAATATAATTGAGACATTTTCATTTCAAATGCTTCAAAATATTTACATATTAAACGAAATGGAAGAAAATGTTTAATATTATAATCCATTGAAATTTGGAAATATTTTTGTGTCATTTTAATCATTATTGTTCTATTATAATCTATTTTGCCAATTTTTAATGTCAAAACTTGACTCTTGAAAACTCGAATCTGGTTTTAGGCTCTAATTACATAGGAATAAAATTCTGGTAAATCATATCCCACATGATCAAATTGTTTAGTAGTCTTCTTAAACCAAAAAAATAAATTAACATTCTCTTAAATATTAACACAATAATTAAAACATGATAATTTTTAGTATAAATATCACACAATGTTTTCATTTTTATCCATATTTTCAAGTTGGTTGGGAGTCCTAATCATTCTCTCTGAGTTTCATGTCCGACAGGTGTTACGTTTTTTTGTTTTTATTTGTCTAGTTTTTCCCCTGGGATGATCCTAAGTTTATTTAAGAAAATTTAAGAGAACATATTGGTTTTTTTCTTGGAAGTTGAATCTGAACAGTTGGAGCATGGTTTTTTAAAACATTCATCCAATCCAAGGTAACGATGTAGTTGTTGCTAGTTTTAAATAAAACATACCAGATGTTTGTCCCATTAGTATGTAAACCATTAAAATTAACCTAATAAATAGAGTGATGGTTTATTGTTTCGGTCACATAATTACTTATGGTTTTCATATGGTAGTTGAAACTTTGTGGTTTGGCCATGAAGTATATCTTCTCTAGGGTGTAGGGAACCATATATTTGTTTCATGGTTTATTGAACTTTGTGACCATGTCATGCATGTTTCTTAGATCTAAAAATTCATTAAATTATAACTTTATCTATTTTAATTTTAATCAAAAATTCCTTTTACTCCCATAAACTAGTTCTTGAAACCCTATTGGCTTTTTCCCTTATTCTACAAGCCCCTCCAAATTTAATATATTGTAGATCTAGGAATTCTTCTTGGGATTGTGATATATCTTCAAGGTAAATTATCATATATCATCTCCCTCTAACTCTTTAATTAATTTTTTATTATCTTAGTATCCTATTATGGTAATATTGACCAACAGTTTTGGAATACCTTGATTTATATTTGTGGATTCATATGTTTAGGGTTCATCTTCATTGAACTTTTATTTTGGATCCCTTGTAAGCTGATTTCGTGGGTACGTTGTTGATGCGCAAGGGATTTGAGGTAGGATTCCTAAGGAAATTTAAATTTTAATTTTAAATTAATCTGTTTAATTCCTTTAAGAACTCCTTTTATTATTAATTACTAATACGTGATCCTTGAAATATTTATTTTTGTAAAATAAGTGGAAATTTCATCTTTTATTGTGGTTAAATATAATTGTTTTATTAAATATTGCACACTATTTGTTTGGTTATATGTCCGGTTGGATTTGGAATGTGTTATGTAAGATCAAAATCATGGTTATGAATTTTGAGTATATTTTTGATATGTGAAATCATTTAATAAGTTCCATGTATTTGATTCTAATGCATTTTTGGTTTTACAAAGGTATGTGTATAAGATTTCAATGTGGATTGGCATGTGGTGATGGATAATGCCTAATTTAGAATTTATATATATATTGATATCGATTTAATGTGTGATGTGAATGTTTTGAAGGAGTATTGTAAATGTATTTGAAATCTAATATGGTTGATGGTTTTTTGTAAATAGCTTAAAAACCGATTAGGTTTTTTTAAAAAATTATCAGAGTTTTTCTTATGAATATTTAAATTGGATGATTATTATTCCATTTTTATCTTTAATTAATTATATGTCTTCTCTATAGAATAAATTTGATCTATTATGATAATTGGATATCCAGAGTATGTACTCCTACAGTACTATTTCTTCTATGGAATGTGAATCAATCATCGGGGTTACTCAAGGATAGGCATGTTATTTAATTATGCATGTGATTCAATTCTAGGTTGTAATCGGTAAGTTCACCCCCATTATACATCATATATGAGAACAAGGCATAATAAATGAATTTCCTAAGAATGAATACTATAGTGGATTGATTATAAAGTAGATGGTGGCCAACAGTCATTCGGTATACTTGGTTTTTACGATGGTATTTTTCCCACGATTTATCATGATTTTTGGTGTTTGAGAATATTGTTAGTGAATTGATTTAATTGGGCGTGGAATGATAATGGATATGGGAATCAAGTATTTTTATGTTAATGGATATTGATGATATCCTAGGTTAACCAATTTCTCTATGTACATAACTACTGTGTTCATGAGAGGGTTTCATTGTTACTTGTATGTTTTTAATTTCATTTACCATTAATTTGTGACTATTATTGTAATACCATATGGTTTTACCATGGAAAATGATGATATTCTTAGATATTTTTTAGGCGAACATTTAATGTAAATTTGTTATATATCATATTTTATAGTTTTTAAATGAATTCATCACATTCCCCTTGATAATGTCAATGTGTCATAATTGGAAACAAACCTAGTTTTGAACTGATATAGTGTAGTGGACCATAGTATTTTTTCATGTAAAATGTGATGATAAAATTATTTTTATATATATTTTTTCAAACACGAAGATAATGTATTTTATATTTTAATGAAAGTGAATTGGGAATATATTATCATGCTATCCAGTATATTTTTAAAACTCAAACATATTTTTAATTTCTTTTATTCTATCCAATAGTGGAGGTTTCATGTTTTGTTTGATCTTTCTGTGTGATGAATAGTATTTTTTCGACACCCAAGGCAACATGGAGAGCACATAGTTATCTTGTTACTTGGTTTTGTTATAGCGTATTTCTAAATTTTATTCATATATAAAAGAAGATATTTTTTGTATTGTTAGTTGTATTGTGTTGTTTGGCTTCATTATGCTATTCTCTAGAATATTTATTTTTTTGTGAAATAATTCCATTCTTATACTTTACTGTTTAATAACCGTATTTGTTATGCCATGGGGATCTGGAAAAGCCTTCTGGACATGTTGCAGATCATCTCGATTTACCAGTTCGGGGTAAACCCAAGTGGGTTCATTATGAAATGGTATCGAAATAGTTATGATCTTCTTGGGTCTTTTGTTTTCGGATATCCCTTAGTTACATGGGGATGTCATGGTATATGTAGTAGGATATTCGGGACTTGATATTTAGTAACAAGAATTATTTCATGATCCACTACTCATTATGATCTTGGGGTTTCAATGGGACTTCTGGTTTTTATGGTTTCTATAGATGTTGTTGATTGTTTGGTGTTTAATATATACAATGGGATTTCATAGAGTTCTCTATGTAGGCTCCCAGGGCATAAGAACCTATGTGAAGGTCGAGGAATAGTTCTAGAAGGATCTGTATATAGTTGGTGTGATTGGAATATATCCAAAAACTATATGGTGAACCCACACATCGATACTAATTTCACTCTTCTGATTTATCTTATGTCTTCTTTGAGTTATGGAAATTGTTTTTGAACACCCACGTATTAGAATTGTGAAAATTGGATTTTAGTGATAATGGATGTATTATTAAATGTAAGGAAAATTATTATCCAAGTCAATATTGGGGATGACATTAGAAAAATTATTTTCAGAAAATAAAATCATTAGAAAAAATGGAAATGATTCAACATTATTGTACTATTTTAATCTAAACAATGGATTTATTGAGAATGTTTATTTGAAAGAAGTTTATTTTTTTGGAATTTTTTTTAAATTAAATGGATTGGACATTGAATCAAATTCTTTTGGGTATAATGAGACTTGTTGAGATTCTAGAAACTATTTCGAATGAAATCAAAATGGATTTTGATATAAATTAATTGTATTTCATTTTCATTATTATGAAAATGATTTTTTGTGTAGAATATAAAAATTTACTATCACATGGTGGTAAGATATATTTTGAAAGGTCTTATGAATTTTTTAATCATACTGAATTAATTTTTTGTGTAAAATTGTGTATGTATTGTTTTAGTTCAAGGTGTTCTCATGGGTGATCACATGCATGGTTTTATATGGAAATGTTGATGGGTGTCCGGTAAGGCATTGATGATGGGTTACGGGGGAGGAATGTAACCGAGAATGTGTTTGACACTTAAAGAGATACATATGGATTGTGTTTAACCAACAAGGCTTGTTTTAAATTAAAATGTATTTTAAAAGTAATTTGTTAATGCTGATAATAGCATGGTTTCCTACATTAAACATTTTCACATATACTGTGATTACACAAGTGTAATTTTTTAGATTAAATGTCCTTCATTTAAAATGTGTTGTTTTATGTTTCCCATTAGTTTTCCATATAGAGATTTGATTGGTGATTATGGGGAAACTACGATTGATTCCATCTTTGGAGGATTTCCAGTTGATAAAGCTATGGATTTCGTTCTTGATCTTCAAAATCTAAATCCACAATTATATTATGGGAAAACAAATCCTCTAATAGTGGTTTAGTATAATTGAGATATAAAATTTAAATTTAGCCCCATTCAGTTCCTAAGCCGTTGAAGGATTAGTCTAAATATTTCATGATAGATGATTCACCCTAGAAGTGGTGGGTGTTAGATTCTCGGAACAAGACTTTTGATGATATTACATGGGAGTTATTCTAGGGTTCATTCATTCATAATTATTTTTATAAAAATTAAATGATTATAACAGATATGGAAATGTTTTTATTTCATCATGGTCATGGATTGGTGTTGATATATTTTCATCAGTTCGTGGATATGTTCCTTACCTTCTGTTGCATGTTTCAGAAAATCCTATAAAGGATTTCCATTTTGAGTTTGGGATTCATCCAAATCGATAGTCAAAGGCAAAAAATCATAACCTATCTTTCTTCGATGATGAGGTGATGAATTTTATTAATGTTGATGACATGCATTAAGATGTTCATGTTGTCGTCCCCGCTCAATCAATCATCTAATGAATTAAGTTGAATCCCAACAGGGAGGTAAGAATGCAGCATAAATCTATTTGTGATGGTCATGGAATAAAAAGGCCTCATGATCATTCAACAACATCTTATGGGAATGAGATCCTAGTGTGATAATTGAGTTACAATATGTGTCATAATAAGAAATTGTGTTCAAGTGATCCAAGTCACTTCCATGCGAGTGTACGCTTAGGTCACATGCAACGATTTTGAAGTGGTGTTACTAAAAATAGTAATTGGACCAATTCTTAGAAATGATGTGTTGATGAGGAAACGTTAAAAAAAATTTCTATAAGTGTAAATCCATTTGTAGTGATATTTTGTTTTGGAGAGTGTTCTAGTTGTGTATTATTTTTATTCAAAATTTAAGGGAATATTTTGAGTCTTATAATGAACTACTATTTTCAATGGGAGTGTGGTCTTCATTTAAGAATATCCAGTTTTTTTATATAATCAGATTGTGCATGTTCTTTTTTGGGGATATCAATTCCTAACTCTGATTGAGTAGATAATAAAATAATCGTGGCTCCAACCAATGGACTTGGAGTGATGCTGGCACATAGTTAGTAATTCTAGGGGTGTTGAGTCTTGGGATATTTATTAGTTGTGATATTGGTGTTCCAATAATTATCCCCCTTTCCACCCCTCCCTTTTTGGTGGTAGTTATTGGTCCATATGGAGAAGTTATAATGAATGTATAATTACATTAGTTATAAATGGTAGGGAGACCCACCTTGGGACACATTGAAATTATTGTGTGGGAAATGAGTAATTTGTAGTTTCAAATGGTGGTGTGCCCTTTTGTGCCTTCCCATATTAATGATATATTCTGCTTTAGTTTGGGTATTAAACTTTGTGAGGTGGTCATCTTTTAATGTCTTTTGTTTTCAGTGTTTCTTTGGATGTGGGTGGTAATTTGGTATTTAAGTTTTCTCAACAATCTTGTTTCAGGCTTGGTTGAAAATGTTGTGGCTATAATGTCCCAATAATTCATGGGATGTGGTTCTATTTTTTCGGTCTGTTTTGGCAACATGCATCTGTTATATAGGATGTGGATGAGATGTCTAGGTATTTAGTGTATGGATCATGTGGTTGTGGATTCCATAGTAATTGATCAATCAACTAGAATGTTTTGTTGATGTTTTGGGTAGATAGTGATAATGGTCGGTGATCTGTAACACACAATATTTTTCATGTTATGTTCTCTTTCATTGGGAATCCACAACATTATCCCATAATTACATTTTTTATGTGGGCTATATTCTGATTTCTTCATTTTTCTAGTTTATTCCCCTTTGTTAATCTTTAATTAGATTGGGAGTTTTTTTGGAAAATTTTGTATTTTTTTGGATCTAGGTTTCACACAGTTGATTCATGGTTTGGTAAACACTGTAGTAAGTCCCAGGTAACTGTACAAAAGATATTTTCTTTCGATAGAACCTATTGAACGATTAGCACATTGTTAAGTAAACTATACAACTTAACACAGGTAACTAAGTGGTGGGTGGTGGTTTTGGGAAGAATCTATCAAAAAATCTATTCACGGTCTATGAAATCGTGTTAGCTATTCACGCTATGGATATTATCTCTGGTTGATTCTACCATATAGTTGGTGCACAATTTTTTAATCAGTGTGATTTTTTTAGATCTACAAATTCATGAAAATTTAACTTTTTCCTCATTATATTATAAAGAAAAAACACATCCTTCTCCCCTATCTGGGTTTATTTGTCCCTAAGGGGGTCTCCCCCTTTCTCTTCAATTCTCTCTTCATGTTATATGATGTAGATCTAGAGATTATTCATGGGTTTCATATTGATCATCATGGTAAACCATCTTTTTTCTTCACCCACTTCAACGTTCTTTCATTTCACCTTGGATTCCATTCCACTTTTGGTCACATAAACCTAGCTTTTTTGTTTCTATAGATTTTATTTGTGTTTCATTTCTCTAGGGTTCCTCTTCATATAACGTTGAATTTGGAACATTCATGTAATGATTTATGGGTGTGCATAATTGAAGCGGCAGGAATTATATGTAAGACTCCAATGAAAGTTTCCATTAAATATATATTTCATTTTTTCATTCATTTACCACCTCAATTATATATTAATTATTTAAATTTTGCAGTAAAAATATTTTTTTGTTTGTAAATAGATATTTGTTCTATGTTTAGCATTAAATAAAAATTTTTTGTTAAAAGTTTCACATGATGGGTTAAATTAAATTCAGAGATACCATTTTCATTTTTCATGTTACATTTAAATCATAGTCAGTCTTTTTGAATATATTATTTATAAGATAATTTTTTTTGATAAATTGTATAGGTTTAACAATTGGTTTTTGTTTTAGAAAAATAATATGTATTTTATTTTAATGTGGTATGGCACTTGATGATGTATAATGGCGGGTTATTTATTTTTTTAGAAATTGAGTTTTTTATAAATTGTGATGTGAATGTTATAAAAAAATAATTTATTTTAAAATAGATAATGGTTGATGGGTTTGTGTCAAATGCTTAATGTTCAATTTGTAAATTTATTAAAATGGTGAGAGTGTGTATTATCAAAACCATAATGTGATGACTCACACACATTTTAATGTTTAATTGATGGAGTGTTTTCATTGTGTATTCCTTTTGATCAATTATGATATTTGGAGATCTGTAGTACAAACTCCTTGGGTTCATTTTTTTCTACGTAATGTGAATGGATCCTTAGGGTGACTCGAGGTGAGGAATATTGTTGAATTATTATAATTATATATTCATGTGATTGTATTCTTAGTTGGCATCAGTTTCCTCCCCAATATTATACATGAGACATTAGAAACTAACATATTGAGAGAATGTTTTGAGAAAAAATTAATTCATTGTCTAAATTATCCACAAGCAAGTGGCCCATGGTAGGTTTATATATTCGGATTATTACTATAGGATTTTCCACTCAATTTATCTCTAAGTTAGTGGGGATGAGATTATTTAGGTAGAATTGATTTCATCTAGTTTGGAATGCTACCAAGGATGGGTCATATGTATTAGTATGTTCTTGATTATTCACGATCTCCTAAGTTCACTCATGTCTATTACAACATAGTTTTATCAATGATCATTTATATGGTTTGTTACCCATGTGTGTTAATTTTCTATTTCACTTATTACCTAACTATTATAGTTCTTCCATGTGAGGTGTTTTCATTTAAAGTCACTAATTGCATTAAATTTTTAATGAATATAGAATTTAAGGTGAAATTTTTTATAAAATCTTGTGATGTTTTAAAATAATGCATCTATTTCTCTTAGAAAATTTTAATGTATCACTAATGGAAATAATCATGGTTTTGAAATATTGTATGTAAATAAACAATATATTTCATTCATGTAAAATTTATAGAAATGGTTACATTTATATATTTAATTTCAAACACGAAGATGATGTTTCATTATTTTAATTGATGTTCATTGGGAATAGACTATCAAGCTATACAAAAATGTTTTATTGTTTACACCTATAGTTTCTTCTTTTCAAACATTGCTGTTAGATTCTATTATAAATTTATCATTGTATGAGATTGTTGGAAATTATGTTGGATAGTGACCCATGGTGTCCCATGTAGACTAGGTAGTCATATTGTTTGGTTGGTTTTGTATTATTGTTTTTTTACATTTCATATGTGCCTAAAAATACAACTTTTAAAAAATATAAAATTTATTTGGATGTTTGGGTTCATTCAAATATTCTGATTATTTATTTATTGATAGGATAAACTATTACCTTATTGTTCTCAGTTGATTCCAGACACTATTTTCTTGTACATGGGGATTGGGAAAGCCCTTCGGTTCATGTAATAGATCAGCCACAGTGACTAGTTTGAGGTTCACTGAGTTTTGTTTGGGAAAATATCATTATATCATCTAGTGTATCCTTGCATAACATTCTCAGTACACAACAGGGAAATATATTTAATAGAAACATAATAAGGTTGATAAACAACTGATTAGTAATTGTAATATAATGTTTAATTATTAATGAATCAATGAGAATAATGATTATGAAATGGTATAAAACTGAACCCACATATCATTTAATCATCAATATATGAAACAGGTGCATAAACAATATAGAATGGAAGGCAACAAAAACACATTTCATTCAACAAATATATTAATAAAGAAATACATCGATAATGTTTTTCATAATGAAAATCTAATACATAATATATATTGAATCAAAATAAAATCTATGCATAATTTATTGGATTCATGCCCCAAGAAAATGAACTACTATACAATTATGATATGTCCTAAAGATAGAGAGTGTATGTGGGGAAAAATATCAATTGATCTTGGAAATATACTAGAAGGATTTTTCACCACATAAATTATTCTCATTAGAATACTGATTCTTCAAGTGTATATATGATTTCTAGGACCCACCGATTAATTCATGACCAAATCATTCTTCAAATATCAAATAATAAATATAACAAAAAATGTGCTTTATCGAATATCTATATTTATTAAAGGATACATGATTTTCAATATTTTTGAAAATAATAAAATGTCATTTAATGAATCACCCATTTGATAAATGATATACAGTTCATGTAATATTCATACCCAGGAAAAAATGAGATAGGTGAAATTCAATGTATATTGATCATATGAAATTGGTTATTTTACGAGGGACTAAAAGAAATCAAAGATGTGAATTTAAGTGTTATCCCATGAAAAATGTATCATAAAACACAAAAAGGAGAAATACAGATGTTATAAATACAACATAGTGCACTAGATTAAAAATATAGGGTTTTTTCAGAAATTAATATAAATAATACAAAAACATATTTTATCAAAAATCTTGAAGAAAATATACAATTGTTTAGAAAACCCATTAAAAAACAAAAAGGGTACAAATGTTTTTAATAACTAATTTTTTAATTTCTAAATTCATTTTTAGGGTTTTTAAATAAGAAATATTTTTAAAAGAAAACAGTTTCTCCGACTAAATATATAATTGATGATCGGTTTTCTTAAAACACTTTTATAAAAAACATTTGAGATCCAATGAAATGAAAAATTATACAAATACATAAAAAATGTCAGTGATAACCAGTGGATATGAATGTTAATGGTTTTATGTATCAATAGAAATATATTATTCTTTAATTTAAATTTAATATCAATAAAATTATTATTGAATAAATTATATTTATACGATTCAAAGTTTCTTAACCCACTTTGAAACATTTTAAATCATAATTCTGATGAAGGAAAAAATTAAATCAAATATTTAAATTCCATGAAAATTAATGGATTAAGGGAATAATTTATCAAATTCGGCTGTAGATAGATCATAACAATTGTAAGCACTGAATATGACATTTATATAAATGTGGTCAAATGTGGGATAAAAATTTCATATATTAAGTCTATATTTTCTCATCAATCATTATATTACATATTAAAAATTATATATTAATTACATAATTTATTTATAACATTTTTCTAGTTTATCAAAAATATTATATCTCTTATTAGCAAGTTTTATATGACTACTTTAAAAATTATTTTTACCTCAGGTGTTTTGATTGAATTCACTTTATGCATCAGAAACAACACTAGCTGGTCAACTATGGTCAAGGGGGTCCTTATATAACATCTATATAATTATAATACTGAAATAATTATCATATTTATTGACCAATTACACTTTTAAATAAATCAATATAAATGAATATGAAAAATGAACAAATGTTACGATCACATAGATGGTAGATTGTATATAGAAATGTATAACATTAAGGTATGAATATTTTATCATTACATAATAATAATAATATATTATATATAATATTATTTAATAATATATAATTATATATATATATATATATATTGTGATGTAATATAAATCACATCATTTCTAGAATGAGCTAGTCCACCCATCCACGAATGACATTATCAATTTTTATGTGTTTGAAATGTTAATAATTAAAATGATATATATTACATTTCAAGAAATGATATTATTTCATTAATGATATATATATATGTTTTTTAGGAAACATGATTTTAGTTGAAACTACTATTTATTCATTACATATATTGTGTTATTGAATCACATCAATTTTAGAAACCGGAGAACACAATTTCACCAACGATGTTATAATATATATATTGAAAATGGAAACAAAAAATCTCATTTTATATAGAAATTAATGAAGATAACATGAATTTTAAAAATAATATAAAATATTGTTTCCATCATAATTACTCCCATTAGAGGTCGTAATAAAAGAACAAACTATCATAATTTTGTGAGTTGGTAGTTCATCCTATACAAAAAGATTATGTTTGTTACCGATTAGATGGAATTATGTGTTAGTGTAAGTTTATCCATTAACCCAATTATCATATAAGAATATATATTATATTCGTTTTGTTTTTAATAATTTAATAAAAAAATGTGTCAGTAGATAATGGAAATAAAACTAAAGAGAATGATGAAATATATTACCACTTCTTCGTTAACTCATTTTACATTACACCAAATGTCTTCCATGCATGGATTTGTGACAAAGAAGAGGATTTATGATGAGTTTTGGAATGTTGAGGTTACATTCTAGTAGATAATGCTTTAACCAATTCTTCTTTAGATGTGTGTGGATGTTATAGGGGTGATTTTATTTTTATATTGGAGGAGGAGTCGCAATCTTGTAAATTTTTTAAAAGGTAATTCAACCTTTTTATAAATTATAAATTATCTAATATTTCACTAATGTAGAGAAAATAGATTATAGGGTCAAAATAATTCAATATTAGGAATTTTGGATACATTTCTAGGTCATTTGGGCTTTTTATATTGTGGTTTATTTGTTTGTTAAGCTTATTTGTCTCTTAAACGTTGTAATTAATTTTAATTGATTTCACAAATATTTTTGTTAAAATAAAATGTTTAAATTATTTGAAATTATAAATTATTATTATTATAAATATTGAATCCATTTTAACATATCTCAATCATATATGATATAGAAATAAGTATAAATTTAATTAAACAGATATGACAATAATACAGATATTAAATGTAAATAAGTTGAATATATAGATAATATTTTATAATAAATATCAAACATTAATTGATTAAAATGACATAAATTTGATTAAGAGTTTAATAATTAATCCAAATAATCATTAATACTAGTGGAAAAAAATTATCCTTGTATCTAAATTAGACCAAAATCTACTTTAGAATTAAAATTCATCATATTTAAATATTCAATTAACGATGAAACATCATAAAAAAAATAAACATTGAAAATAATAAAATTTTTAAATTACTAAATCAAATATAATGTTTTATTTTATGTATAATAATTTAAAATTTCAAATATTTGGAATTTAAATAGGATTATCCATTAAAATGACGTAAATGGGACTTTATAAAACAATTATATTTTTATATTATGATTGTTTATATCTATTTCTGTAATATATATTAGATGAATATAAAAATAATTGTTTAATAAATAAGCTATATATTAAATTAATATCATTCCTTAATTTAAATTAATTTAATTTTTATTATAAAATTACTTTGTTCCCATAAAAATAGCATTAAATAAAAACATTCCATTTATATTCAACTGGTTATTATATTATAATTTCTTATTAATTTCTATCTAAATAATTTATCTTATATTTTAGTAAGCAATTTAATTTTATAATATAGTTAATAATATTCATAAATTTTAATTTAGTGGCCATGTTATATATTATAATAATATTTAAGTAATATTTTTTTATTTTGTAAAACAAGGGCTTATGTTTGAAAAAATCTATCGAAGGAACCCATTATTATGTGCTACACACACCAACATAGTATCTTGTCAGTTTATAACTATATAAAATATTTAATTAATTTTAAATGTTTATATATTTTAGTGTCTAAATGTATCGTATCCCCTTACGTGCCTTGTGTTTCATGTTTTACACGATGTCAAAAACAATGTTCATATGTTAAATTTTTAGTGCGGTAAATTCTCCCCAAATTAATTAAATTGGGTACTCAAAATTTAATATTGATCATGGTAAAATATTGATTTATATTTCATACATTTAAAATATCATAACATTAAAAGGGTTTTTACAAACTCCTCTTGAAATTAGAGAATGGGATTTACAATGGTCACGTGGACTGGTATATAACTAGTTCACAATGTAGAAGATCCATTGTAGCATGTAATGAAATATTCATGGAGAAAAAGAATATATACATATGGGTAGTGATTGATTTCATAAATCACAATCTAGTTAATCATAAATTCAAATTTGACGTCTTAATAACCATAAATATGAGAGGATTTAAAACACTAAAACATCAAAAAAAACATTAATTTATTAAGATAACATTTTTTATATACATCAGTTTTGTTATGATGAGTAATTAGTTCTCTATCTAAGAATAAATGGATATATAAATACTTGATATATTTTTATAAAGACAATTTAATCCTTTGGTTTTTCTTTGATCACTTTCCATTTCATCCATTACTTCATGAAATGGATATCAAAAAATTAACTTGGATACATGAACCACTAAAATTTACTTCTATGAGATCATAATGAATATAAAAATGTGAAAAGTATTCCATTTTTCACTAACTATCATAAAAATCCATTATGAATGAAAAATTATTTTATCAACATAATATTTAACACTATTGGTTCATCATTAATAATTATTCATCATATTTTAAACTAAAAACAATGAAATATTAACAAGTACATTACATATATTAGTGCTTATCATTAAAAATTTATCATCTATTTGTCAAGGGTTTATGTACCGAGGACATCACTTTTTTTATTTATTGTCACCCGTTATAAAGGTAGTAATTTTATAAAACAATAAAAATATAATTACCAAAAAATATATAAAGGAAATACCTGAAGTAAAATTAATATATAATTATAATTTTTAAAAAAATTCAAGACAACCCCAATACATAACTACTTCATCCATTTGTATACATATGGGTATTTACATGATCTAGGAATTATCCATCAGGATGGAGATTTTATTGAAAAAAATGAATAGTGTGAGAATCAATTATCATATTGGAAAAAACATATAATCATTTGGAGGATATCTTGACACCAACAAATTATTTTTATTCTAAGAAAACTGATGTTTATCCTAGGTCGTTTATTGTCATTATCTATTAATTTTTTTTAGAATTGTTTCTAATGAAAAATTAAATTATACAATGTGTATCCCATACATGTTTCAATCCATGTGTTCAGTATGTCATGTTTTGATGTTTTTTTGTTGAACCGGAAGTGCCTTTGGTTTGGTCGTTGTGGTTTGAATTTCTGGGTGTTATGATTTTGTTGAGCATAGCTATAGTCTTTGAATGTTGAAACATGGATTTCTTATGATGTGGAATAGTGGTTTTGGTATTTGTTGGTCTGATTATCTTGTCGCCCTATGGCCTTGGACCATGAGACCCTGCATTTTTTTTACATTCTAAGGACTCTTTCAGAAGAGGTACAGAGTAGGAATTGTTCTCTTAATGACCTTTATCCATAATTGGATGTTTTGAGAGGGTATGGCATTTTCCATCGGTACTGTGCCCATGCATTTTTTCATGGGACTGCTAGCCGGGGAGTGATGGGAAAGAGGATGATATCCATATTGTTCTTATTTCTAGGTTGCAACTTTTTTTTACTCGTGAACAAGATGTGTTTTTTCTTGAGGATCTTAGCCCATGCAGGCATGGTTGTGTTTTATATCATTGATGTCTTTGTAGATTCCAACTTTTTCATCAAAAGTGATATTGAAATAAAAAATTAATTTTCAGTCAGTCAAATATATTCTCGAACCACGTACAATATTCGTATCGATACATGGATTTATTTCTAGTAATACCCAAAAAAAAATTTCCTTTCAAAAAAATCTAGCATGATATTTTATAATTTTCCAAAAAGTATAAATTATGTTTATGTTATTTAATTTATTTCATCGTAATTATAGTTACCAATTGTGGTACAAAAATTTCTCTAATACTAATTTTAGTGACCTAATCACAAAAATTCATGACCTGGTGTCATGGTAACATTAAACTAGCATAAGATACAAGTAAATTTCATCCCAAAGGACCGAAAATTTTAGTAGTACGGTTAAATTAAATAAATATTTTATTTTTGAATTACAAATTAATATAGTAATTACAATATAGTTTTTTTATGGTAACATTATTCTGTATAGTGTATCCTTATGTAACATTCATAGTAAACTTAATGGATTCCTGGAAAAATGAAATAAAACAAGGGTGATGTAAATTTCCCAGAAAGAGTAATTTATATTTTATGAAATAATGAGTCAACGAGAATAACAATTATGAAATGGTAAAAAATAAAACCCACATTCCATGTAATCAATATAAAAATTAATGTTGTTCATAATAAAAATGAATATGTAATAAACTTAATCAAATTCTATTAAATCAATTAACATATAATGAAAAGCATCCCTATAATTTTTAATAGGGAAAATATATTGGATAATAAATACTTAAACAGAAGGATGTCAATTATTAATTTATTGGATGTCATGTATCATTCACATGAAAAATTATATCGTTGATATCTATCTTCAAGATAATTATTGTATACTTGTTGAATCCAATCTATTTACCATGAAAACAAAATAGAAGTGTTTTCTCCAAATAATTTCATCTCGTTAGACTACTGATGCATCGAGGGATTATATAAAGTATGGGCACCACCCATTCCTTCATTTCCAAATTAATCCTCACATATTGAACAATCAATTTATATCAAATTCAATATTTCTAATAAAATATTTATATTAAATAAAGGATGAATATTTATCATTATCCACAAAAATAATTTAATAAATTCAAATATAAAAACCTTATGAATAGTGGAATATGATTTGTGATATAATCATATCCATGAAATATGATTTGAATGATTAGAGGTAAATAAATGTCAAATGATAATAGGAAATAAAATATTTCAATGGTTATTAAATGAATCAATGATGTTAATGTCAATAATATATTATGAAAAATAAATAATAATCAATACAACGTAGGAATAAGGATGTTATTAATACAAAAAATCTTATGATGAGTAATAATTAAGGGTTTTATGTGAGAGAAGAGATACTATAAACATATATTTTTAAATTATTTTTATGGAAAATATTCAATTGTTTTAAAAAATTCATTGAAAATAAATTTTGAAATAATTTAATGAAAAAATAAATCCTTTATGCATGAAAAGGATTCTTCAATCAAATGACGACATGTAAATTCATACATGTGGTATGAGTTAAATGGTTTTTCCTTTTTCAATGTTAAATTGTTATAATCCGGACTTATATATAAATATATAAGATTATGACATTAAAAGAATTGTTAGAAAATGTTGTATTTAAATTTTATTAGTCTTTTACGAATGTTAAAACTCATTTTTATAAAAACTTTTAGAAAAATATAGGTTTTAGAACAAAATAGGTTCTTCTACTAATGATTGAAATGTTGTTCGGATGTCATAAAAAAATTTAGTACCAATGTGTGAAAAAAAGAGTACTAATAATTTAATAGTCGCATATATATCTGTATCATTTTAAAATGAAATAGTTTATAGAACATTAGTTATATAATTTTTCTTGTTGGTAACGAAATATTACTAAAATTATTCTTGATGAAAGTAATCAAAAAATATTCCAATGTGTCTTATAAGACATAAAAACATTCAAAATTATATTCCTCATGAAAGAATTATAATAAATGATTGTTTTAAATACCATTAATATAAATATATTAATGATATAATATATGATATTGGTTTTTAGATATACTAAAATTGATGTATGTGGTGAATATTTCATTTATCTTTGATACGTAAAAAGTGAGATGTAAATTCCTTACCATGTGTCCAAATGTCTATTGTTTATATATATTCCTAAATAATAAAAATATTTTAATTATTTACATGTATTATAATACATATCAAATTTATTATAAATGTTATTTCACATATTATCATGTTGTATAAAAATACTTAAACAACTACATCTATATCGGTTGTTTTGAACAAATACAGTTTATGATTCAAAATAAAAACATTTTTCATTAAACTATTATCAAGTGGGTCATTAAATAAAATTTTGCAAATTAAATTTATTACATTATTATCGTATTTATAGGTCAGTTATACTTTTTAAACTAGTCATTAAATATGGTCTTAAGGACTGATCCAATGGTACAATCATGGAGACAATTTCATGTACGAACGCACGACTAATGTTCTCAATATTCACTTATCATTATAGATAAAATATAAGTAACATTAATATTTACATAATGAAAATTATTTCTCCCTTACCATATTATATAATCAGATATAAATATACATATAATTTTTGTGATGTTAAAGAATTCACCTCATGTCAAAGGGGTCATAGTCTACATGTCCTTGAATTACATTATGATTTTTTGCTGTGTGAAAGGGTAGTAAATAAAATGTTATATATTATATATCCAAATAAATAAATATTTCATAAATAATATATATATATAAATTATGTCACATAATTTCAATTAAATCCTTTTTTATACATTCTATGTATCGTTTGATCAAATCACATAACTTCTTGGAGCTGGTAGTCCACAATACCAAAAACAATGTTTTCATATTTATTCAAAATCGAAATCATAATGGTATGTTACATATAAAAATGCAAAACAATAATGAAATTATAAATATAATATAAATCATATATAGAATGTTTTTCCAAAGTAATTCCCATCATGAGAGGTGTTAAAGGATGAACAAACAATCATTATTTCATGAAGAGATAGTTGACCGTACACATAAATGGAAATCTCAGAAACCATTAGATTGATGTGACTATTGTATTAGGTGAAACAATTAACATATAAATATATCAGAATATTTATTAAACTATTTTTAATAAATAAAGTAATACGGATAAATTATAGAGTAGATAATGGAAAAAATCTTAATAACTTGAGGAATGATAATGGGAATACTTAGAATGATTTAGGACAAAAAAATATTATTCTAGATATAGGGAAACTAATAATGGGTTATATTTTGAATGTTTCTAGTTTTTCAAATGATTACTGAGAGGTGTTATGGAGTTGGAGTCTTGGGTGCCATTTTATATTAGAGGAGGAGTGACAGTCTTATAATATTAGAAAGGAGAATTCCCAAAAATACATTATTATGATATGTTACTTAAATAATGAAAAAATATTTATATATGCAAAGATTGGGTTTATATATGTCCATCCAATTGATTTTGTATATGTTTATAGGTCATTTTAGTCCTTACATTTATTTTTTTGTCCATTGTTAAGCAAATTTGTATATTAATCACATTAACAAAATTTCATGCAGAAGTAATTTAGGTAAAAATCTAATTTGAACATATTTCAAATTATAAATTATTTTAAATAAAAAAATGGAATCCATTTGTAAAAATTTCAATCATCGGTGTGGCCTAAAATAATATAAATTTAATCCCAATAAAAGGCGACAATGGGGGTTTTTAATGTAAAAAATATCAAAATTTATCTATTGTTTTATATTAAATTTAGTACTGAAAATTATTAAAATGACATATATAGGATTAACTGATATAGATTATTTTAATCATCCATCAGTCTAATTAATTAATAAATTTAACCATATAAATAAATTATAATGAAAAATAATTTTAAATTATAGATCATTATTTTTCCTTACCCATTAAAATATTAAATACACAGAAAAATTAAAAAATATACCCTTAGATAAATTTAATGCACGTAGTAAAAATATTAATTTTATTTTTACAAACATGATTTATAGTTGTTCTAAAATTAGGATTTAGAATAGGTCCTCTATTATACGGCTTTAAAAGTACCTTAATAAAAATATAAGTTTATTTTGGGTAATATTGTGTTTTTCGTATGTTTTGTCCATAAAATATATTGGATGATTATAAAAATAAATCCTTGAATACAAAAAATATATATATCCTTAATATCATTCATTAATTATAATTAATTTAAATTATTATAGTAAAACAGTTTTATGGTTATATGATTTTTTTCAATTAAAACATTCGATTTATATTGAATTGGTTATTATATATTCTTTTATAATTATGTGGTGACCAGTGAAATAATATTTTATTTTCTAAACTTTATGTTTAATATGTTATATAATCATATTCATAATGTCAAAACCTTTCCTCAGGGCCCATTTCATGACCTCCCCAAGCCCGCCTTCCATAGACCAGGGGCAGGCGATTAGGACCAAAGGCATAAAACTCAAATGAAGGGGAAGTAATTGCATTTATAAGGTAAACAAAAACAATAGAGTACAGAGAAGAAGTAAGGACTAAGTAAAACTGGGTACAAAAGTAAGTTTTGGAACTAAATGGGCTAGTATACAAACCCAACTGATTGTACAGTACAACTAAAAAGAAGTACAACAGCAGCAAAGTAGAACAGAAACATTGAGCCGTCCTTCGGAAATCCAACTTGAAGGGTGTGTAAAGATAGCCTCCTCGGCTCCTTGGGTTTGGTTGTCTGCACCGTGTACATCACGACAAGTGGTCCACCTCCGGGTACCGTCGACCTACACAATCATCCACCTCGATCAGTGCTGTCTGCCATCTGCATCCAACACAACGTAGTGTGGGCATAGGCCATGTAGTGGTGAGTATACGGTACATAGTAGGGACCCCGAGACCCCGGAACGTCTCACAGAATCTAGGATGGATAAACCACAAAGGAAAGATACAAACATGATGTATCAACAAAAATACTTAGGTGTATGCCCATACATACACCTAAGTGTTGGGGCGCCTCCTCATCTGGCCCCGATAAATATTTTTTATATCTGATATCTTTAAAAAAAGAAAGATATTTTGATATCTTTGAAAAGATATATCTGATATCTTTGACAAGATATATTTGATATCTTTGAGAAGATATATTTTATATCTTTGATGAGATATATTTAATATCTTTAATCAGATATGAGATATCTTTTAGGAGATATATGAGATTTCATCTTCTATTTATATGAGGTGTGCGGCTCCTCTCTTGGTAGTGGTTGGAGGCAGTGCAGTTGCGTTTTCAAGGAGCGGTTTTCAGATTTGCAACTGGTGGAACTACTCTGATTTGATCGGCTTTCATCTGCGGTGGTTTTTTGATCCGATCCTGGTGTTTTTCATCTGCACTTTTGTTCGGACATCAATCTTCTGCTTTCACGGTCAGATCTATTTGGGTTTCTTTAGCAGGCTGCTTTCTTCTTTTCAGGCTTCATCAAGACTGCATCTATTCTCCGACTTTGATCCACTATTTTTCTAAGTATTGCTTTTGAGATCCCTTTTAATTTTGGGGAGTCTCTACCGTGTACTTATCTATTTTTAGTGGATCCCTCTTTCTGGACTAGGTCCCGTGGTTTTTCCCTTTTGGGTTTTCCACGTAAAAATTCTGGTGTCAATTTTATTTTTCTGCACCTGTTTTTGTCGCTACGCATCCGCTGCTTGAGGGAAAGATTTCTCCGCTGCACGTTCGTGTTTTTTTGTTGTTTGCGCGTTCATCGTTTGCGCTCTTTCCCAACATCTGGTATCAGAGGGTTTGGTTTTTATTTCATATTCATTATGGAAGCTAATTACAGTCGGATGATTTTATTGAATGGTGCCAATTATCATATGTGGCGACTTAAAATGAAGGATCTGCTTTTTGTCAAGCGAATGCATCTTCCAGTGTTTAGTACCCAGAAGCCAGAAAGGATGTCAGATGAAGAATGGGCGTTCGAGCATGAGATGGTTTGTGGCTTCATTCGCCAATGGGTCGAAGACAACGTGATGAACCACATTGTCAACATCTCTCACGCCAGAACATTGTGGGAGAAGCTCGAGACTACCTATGCTTCTAAGACTGGAAACAATAAATTGTTTCTTCTCAAACAAATGATGAATTTGAGGTACAGAGAAGGTACGTCTATTTCTGATTATTTAAGTGAATATCAGGGATGTTTTGATCAGTTGTCTGGCATGGGTATTAATTTTGAAGATGAGGTTTTGGCACTTTTATTGCTTAACACGTTACCTGATTCTTGGGAGAATTTACGTGTTACTCTAACCGGTTCTGCTCCTAATGGTGCTGTGACATTCAGTTTTGTTAAGTCTGCTATTTTGAATGAAGAAGTCAGGAGACGTACTCAAGAGAAGTCTTCAGAGCTTTTAGTCACAGAAAACAGGGGGAGAAGCCAGGAAAAGAATCAGGGACAGATCAGTCGAGGAAAGAGTAAAAGCAGAAGCAAATCTAGATCAAAGCAGAGAGATTTTGAATGTCATCATTGTGGTAAGAAGGGGCATGTTAAGAAGTTTTGTTATCAGCTGAAAAGAGAAAACAAAATGAAGGAAAATCAGCCAAAGAAGAATATCGATGGAGGTGATCATGTCGCTGCCGCTACAGGGGGTGATCTTGTTATTGTTTATGATTCCATTAATATTGCTTCTGATCATTCTTGCTGGGTTGTTGACAGTGGTTCCTGTTTTCACGTGACATCAAAGAAGGAGTTCTTTACATCTTACAACCCAGGTAATTTTGGGATTTTGAAGATGGGTAATGATGGTCATGTTGATGTCGTAGGTATCGGGACTGTTTGTTTAGTGACCAGTACTGGAAGTAAGCTGATTTTGAAGAATGTTCGACATGCACCAGAGGTTCGTTTGAATCTTATTTCTACCAGCGTTCTTGATGATGAAGGGTTTATCAACACATTTGGTGATTGCCAATGGAAACTTTCCAAGGGCTCTTTGATTATGGCTCGAGGGAAGAAGCAATCAGGTTTGTACTGGACTAGAGCATCTATTTCATGTGATACTGCTTGTGTTGTTGAGTGCAGTGTTTCGTCCAAGTTGTGGCATAAGAGGCTCAGTCACATCAGTGAGAAAGGGCTTGGTTGTTTGGCCAAGAGAAATCTTCTTCCAGATTTAAAGAGTGTCAAATTGGACACATGTGATCATTGCATGGCTGGGAAACAGAGCAGAGTGAGTTTCAGCAGTCATCCTCCACACAGGAAGTCACAGGTACTTGAATTAGTACATTCAGACGTTTGTGGTCCTTTGAAATCTAAGACCTTTAGTGGCGGTCTTTATTTTGTGACTTTTATTGATGACTACTCACGAAAGCTCTGGGTTTATGTTTTGAATGCCAAAAGTCAGGTGCTCAGTGTTTTTAAGCAATTTCATGTTTCTGTTGAGAGGGAATCAGGAAAGAAATTGAAATGTATTCGCACTGACAATGGGGGAGAGTATTGTGGTCCATTTGATCAATATTGCAGGCAGGAAGGTATTCGGCATCAGAAGACACCTCCCAAGACACCTCAGCTAAATGGTGTAGCTGAGCGGATGAACAGGACTTTGTTGGAAAGAGTTCGTTGTTTGCTTTCGGAAGCAAAGTTGCCTGGACACTTTTGGGGTGAGGCTTTACTTACTGCTGCTTATATTATCAATTTATCACCTTCAGTTGCTTTGCAGACAGACACTCCCGATAAGTTTTGGTATGGAAAAAGGATCAGGTACGATCACTTGAAAGTTTTTGGTTGCAAGGCTTTTGTTCATGTGCCTAGAGATGAGAGATCCAAGTTGGATGATAAGTCACGGCAGTGTATTTTTATTGGGTATGGACATGATGAGTTTGGGTACAGGTTTTATGATCCTGCTTTAAAGAAACTTGTCAGAAGCCGAGATGCAGTGTTTAAAGAGGACCAGACTATTGCAGATATTGATAAGGGAGAAAAGTCCACTTCTCCAACTTCTGATGGTTTTGTTAGTCTTGAGCCAGGTTCTGATTCACATTTACCTCATATTGTTGATTCGGATGATCACATTGATGTGCAGAATGATGCTCAGGGTGAACAGGTTGGAGTTGATATTTCTGATGCACCTTTTGTTTCTGATGATCCGGTTCCTGGGGTTATCAATGAACCCGCAGTTCCACTCCGGAGGTCATCTCGGCATCGTACCATTTCTACTCGGTATTCACCTGATGAGTATGTGCTCCTCGCTGAAGGGGGAGAACCAGAATCTTTTGATGAGGCGATGGAAAGTGAACAGAAGGAAAAATGGGTTGCGGCAATGGATGAAGAGATGACATCATTGCACGACAACCACACTTTTGAGCTGGTGAAGTTACCGACAGGTAAGAGAGCTTTGCAAAATCGGTGGATTTATCGGATTAAGAATGAAGAATCCAGTTCTGTTCCCCGATACAAGGCAAGGTTAGTTGTTAAAGGCTTCCGTCAGAAGAAAGGTATTGATTTTGATGAGATTTTTTCACCTGTTGTCAAAATGTCTTCTATTCGGGTTGTTCTTGGTTTGGCTGCTAGTTTGGATCTGCAGATTGAGCAGATGGATGTGAAGACAGCTTTCCTCCATGGAGATTTAGAGGAGGAGATTTATATGGAGCAACCAGAGGGTTTTGTTGAAACAGGTAAAGAGAATCATGTCTGCAGATTGAAGAAGAGTTTGTATGGTTTGAAGCAAGCTCCGAGACAGTGGTATAAAAAGTTTGAATCTGTCATTTCTCATCAGGGTTTCAGGAAGACATCTTCTGATCATTGTGTGTTTGTTCAGAGATTTACTGATGATGATTTTATTATACTGCTGCTTTATGTTGATGATATGCTCATTGTTGGCCATGATGCTTCTAGAATTGACAGATTGAAGAAGGATCTTTGTCAGTCTTTTGCGATGAAAGACTTGGGGCCAGCACAGCAGATTCTTGGCATGACGATCTCCCGTGACAGGAAGGCCAAGAAATTGTGGTTATCTCAGGAGAGATACATTGAGAAGGTTCTTCAAATATTTTCTATGGATAGAGCTAAAGTGGTTAGTACTCCTCTTGCTTTACATTTTAAGCTCAGCACCAGTCAGTCACCTTCTACTGATGAAGAGAGAGAGGAGATGCAACACATACCTTATTCATCTGCCGTTGGTTGTTTGATGTATGCTATGGTATGTACTAGACCTGATATAGCTCATGCAGTTGGTGTGGTCAGTCGTTTTCTATCGAATCCAGGCAGAGAGCATTGGAGGGCAGTGAAGTACATTTTTCGTTATCTTCGTGGTACTTCTGATCTGAGATTGTGTTTTGGCAAAGGGGAACCTATGCTTTGTGGCTTTACAGATTCAGATATGGCAGGAGATATCGATTCGAGGAAGTCTACTTCAGGCTATTTGATCACTTTTGCCGGGGGAGCTGTATCTTGGCAGTCTAGGTTGCAGAGATGTGTTGCTTTATCTACCACAGAGTCAGAGTTTGTTGCAGCTACAGAGGCATGCAAAGAATTGTTGTGGATGAAAAATTTTATTCGAGAGCTCAATTTTAATCAAGACAGATATGTTTTATTTTGTGATAGCCAGAGTACTATTTGTTTGGGAAAGAATCCTACTTTTCATGGCAGGTCGAAACATATCGATGTTCGGTATCATTGGATCCGCAATGTCCTTGATTCGAGACAGTTAGAGCTTGAGAAGATCCACACTGATGACAATGGGTCAGACATGTTGACCAAGAGTTTACCCAGAGGAAAATTTGAGACTTGCCGCCTGATTGCAGGGTTGGCGATGATCCCCAGTTGAGTCGGAGGGGGAGTTTGTTGGGGCGCCTCCTCATCTGGCCCCGATAAATATTTTTTATATCTGATATCTTTAAAAAAAGAAAGATATTTTGATATCTTTGAAAAGATATATCTGATATCTTTGACAAGATATATTTGATATCTTTGAGAAGATATATTTTATATCTTTGATGAGATATATTTAATATCTTTAATCAGATATGAGATATCTTTTAGGAGATATATGAGATTTCATCTTCTATTTATATGAGGTGTGCGGCTCCTCTCTTGGTAGTGGTTGGAGGCAGTGCAGTTGCGTTTTCAAGGAGCGGTTTTCAGATTTGCAACCGGTGGAACTACTCTGATTTGATCGGCTTTCATCTGCGGTGGTTTTTTGATCCGATCCTGGTGTTTTTCATCTGCACTTTTGTTCGGACATCAATCTTCTGCTTTCACGGTCAGATCTATTTGGGTTTCTTTAGCAGGCTGCTTTCTTCTTTTCAGGCTTCATCAAGACTGCATCTATTCTCCGACTTTGATCCACTATTTTTCTAAGTATTGCTTTTGAGATCCCTTTTAATTTTGGGGAGTCTCTACCGTGTACTTATCTATTTTTAGTGGATCCCTCTTTCTGGACTAGGTCCCGTGGTTTTTCCCTTTTGGGTTTTCCACGTAAAAATTCTGGTGTCAATTTTATTTTTCTGCACCTGTTTTTGTCGCTACGCATCCGCTGCTTGAGGGAAAGATTTCTCCGCTGCACGTTCGTGTTTTTTTGTTGTTTGCGCGTTCATCGTTTGCGCTCTTTCCCAACACTAAGTAATCAGTTACAAAATGGCTCCCACTCTCGATCCCAAGTCCAAACCAGTCCACATAGGAAATCACAACCCATTCAACATAAGAAAGCACAACCCAGTCCACACAGGAATGCACAACCCTCTCCACATAGGAATGAACTACCAAGTCCACATAGGATAGCACAACCAAGTCCACATAGGTTAAAATGTCAATCACATCAATGATATTTATTGAAAAAAAGGCTCAGCTCATATAGGTATACATTTCGTAAGGTGATAGAGATAAACAAATAAAGACATTGATTCGTCTAAACTGTCAGATCCACATAGGATACAAGACTAGCTAATCTGTCGGGCCCACAAAGGATATAAAACCAGCTACTCTGTCGGACCCACTCAGGATACAAGTACAGAGGTCATGCTGCTAGACCAATGTAGGATACAAAAACAATAGTCATCGTTGTCGGACACTACAGAAGATCCCAGTACAATCGTCATCACTACCGATCCCACGTAGGATCTATGTATAGTTGTCCTCGTAGCTGAACTCATAGAGGATCCAAGTACAGTCGTCCTCATTGACGATCCCATGGAGGATCCATGTGCAGTCGTCCTCGTTGCTGAACCCAAGGAGGATCCAATTACAGTCCTCGTCGTCGTCACAGTCGTAGCATCTAGGGTTCCTGTACAAAACATGCTCAATTATTGTAGGGTCCACTCCACGGTCCAAAGCGGTCGATACATCAACTGTCACGACAAATGACGCATCAATTGGATGCACGGTCTAAACGTTACTAGCTTTTTCGTCCCAGAGGCCGGGATTGTTTTTAATATAAATCCAACCCGACAAATCTCCAGCTACATCCAAACCTCTAGCAGAGTAATCCAACAACATTGTTTCAACAAATGGATCCCAACACAATTTATTTCATGTCAATTGGAGGTCCAGTCCTTGAGATATAAGTGTTTTCACTTCAAGGTCCTGGTTGGATTCGAGTATTAACCAACCAGGTCGTACCCATACTTTTCCAAAACCTCATGTGTAATATACCAAAATTACCGTGTCGGTCCAAGGATTCCTACGCAACTGATGGTGTTTCTATCAATGGTCCTTAGCTTATGTAATTGGAAAAGACCGAAAAAAGTCTGAATTGGGGGGTCTGGGCCCGGCCCAACCCCCCCAACCCCCCCCCCCCTCTCAGGTCAGCCCAACCTAGGTCCGGGTCTGCCCCGATAGGGCGCGGCTCACCCCGGCCCGGTGGGGCGTTGCCCAGCACGGTCCCTGTGACCCACCTCGGCCTGGACGGGGGGTGCGCCGGCTTGGCCAGCAAGCTGATCGGGGGATGCGGTCCACCATTTGAGCTTCGCGGATGCAGCACATGGCACCGCGTCTCCCATGGATCTCGCACGGCCGCGGGATCCTCTCATCCATGTCGGCGCAACTTCATCCACGGAGTGCTGCTATCGTCAGTGCGCTGGGGCGCTGCCGCCTCTAGCCGTCGGCGGCCTGCGCTGTCGGAGATGTCTGCGGGCCACCAGAGTCATTTTGGTGGTCCTTTCTTGCTCTCGTCTGTGCCTGTGGTTGTCCCGGGACCCGTATATCAATGTGATGACCTCCAATCACCAAAACGGTCATGTTTTGTCATTGCCAATGATTTCACGCATCAAGAACAAAACAACTGTGGGATCAAACTTGTTCATTAGTCCGCACCCATCGCATTAGTGGATTTAAACATCACCAATAATAAAGCACACTAGGTAGAGGGTATAAAATATCACATGAGGAAACAATTATACAAAATTACCTACCTCGATAAGACGTTGCACAACGTCGAACCACAGAAGGTGAATGTCGTGGTGATCAGACATCGCGGAAGATCGGAGTCATCCCGTCAACATTAGAAAGGGAGGAGATGAGGGTGGCATCTGTGTTCTTCGTTCTTCACTGGAGGAAGTGGAAAACTATCCATGTGATGGGTGTCGTGCTTTGCACCTAGAGTTCTACCACTTAATGTAGTCGACCATAACTCTTTCTATTGTATCCTTTATATAGGAGTGAGTGTGCTCGTCGTTGGCACGCAACTCATAAATAAATTATTTATGATATAGGGATCCACAAAATTATTCCTCTACAGTGTCGCATTAAATTGGGGAGAAGGTCAAGGGTGTGGTTATTTCTTGGGTGGTTCACTCATAAAAAAAGAGGATTCACTTATTTTATTTTATTAACCCACATAAACCAAAAAACTAACTTTGACTCATGATCACCTGCCACCGAGCTGAAGTATTCTTTAGAGAAAACCTGCGTTGCGAGTTCAACGGTGCCCTCAGATTTCAATTCTGAGCACATGTTCAAATGATAGGAAAACCTGCTTGTTTTTTCACTGAACGTACTCGAGATAAACTTTAGAAAATGATTCCGGGCACACCGGGCCTCGGAATCTGGTTCCGTTTGAAAGACCGCACTATTATAATTCCAGAAAAAATTAGAAAAAAAATTCTTTGAATTTTCTAGGTCATTACACATAATTAACATTTTAATGTATAGGTTATATCTTATAATAATATTTTAATAACATATTGTTGTTCGATAGAGCACGGTATTGCGTGTAATGTAACTCATCAAAGGATAACATTGTAGTGCACTAAATAGACTGAATAAATATCATGGGCATTTAATGTTATATCAATGAATTAATTGATTTTATATATGAATTATATTATAAATTCTTAAGATATTTTATCGCCTTACAATCTTGGTGTTGTGTGTTATTCCTGATCTCCAATACAATGTTAATACATTAGATGTTCTGGGAATTACATATAACCTTAACTATGTTAAAATATATTTCAATATTATAGTTTTATAATCATACATATAATGTTAAATATTAATAAAAATTTTAATATGGATGAAATTTTAGACCATATAGAATCCACACTTCCTTCATCAAATAATATAGTAATTTTAAAGTCATTAATATGATATTAATTTCATAAAAGAATAATAATTTATTTTTTGAAATAATTTATTTATTATTTCATTGATGAATAAATGAAAAGGATGAATTTTGAATCCAATAATTTTCACAAATATTTAATACGCCTTAATTATCTACAATATTAGTTGAAAAAAATAATTAACATGAATTGTTTAACCTTTAATACATTTAAATCCATTTACATTTGATAGTTAATTGAAAAAATATTGTTTCTAAATTCTCATGTATTTGAGGTAATTATTAAATTACTAAATATTATATATAATTCAATGTGATAAAAAAATTATTTTTAAAATATTCATTTGGAACTAAACATAACATATATCTATCCTAATTTAGAAATTTAATATATATTAAATTTAATTGATTGAAATATTATTTTTATTATTATCATAAATTAATATAAAATTTATAATAAAATAATTATCAAATAAAAAAAATATTTGTGGCCTATATGAAATCAGATGTACTCCAATCATCAAATAAGTTAGAGGTTTGAGTTGGGGCCTTTTTTAGTCCTTATCATATTATGAATAACCTTAGTAACTCAATTCACCCTTAATAAGAGGGGAAATATTTTCGATGATTAAAATTTATATTGAATAAATACAAAAGATATATATTTACAAAATTTTAGCCTGATTATTCCAAATATTAGATCAATTTTAATGAATGCAATTACAATGAAAATTTGTATTCCTCAAATAAATGTCATTATTAGTATAAGAATTCATTTATACTAAATATGACCATTAAATAATTTAAGTTTATATTAATTGGATTAATAATAATATAATTGATATATGTTTCCTATAAACCCAATTGGAGACAAAATTTTACTTTTTAAATGTCTGAAAAAATATAGTTTACAAAAAAAATTCACTACTCACTAGAAAATAAATATTTCACAAATAAAAAAATAAAAAAATATCACTGTGATATAAATTTGATATGGTGTATTAAAAACCTATCTTTAAAATATCAAATAAAATTTCTAAACATTTCATAAATAAACATAGATATTTTCTCACAAAGATAATTAAATATGATTTTAATATAACATGTATTTTTAGAATAAAATATCTTTACTAAAATTTATCTGCTTATTTCCCTTGAATTATTCAAAAAAAATATATATTTACAAATAAAATTTTTAATATTATCATTTATCGCGTTCTATTTATATATTTCAATTTATTATAAAGGTTATATATATAATAATTGTTCAGGGCTAGTTTATGTTGGTTCTTGTGTATTGTATATGCTATCAAATATATTATAATTTTATATTATAGGGATGTTAAAAAAATACATGATAAATTGTTGATATTATAAAATAATTTAGTGTATTTTTCTATAATAATCAATAATAACATAACATAATTCAGTGTATCATGAGTGATTTGTGGAGTGTCCATAATTGATACCCAAAAAAATTTGAAATAGTACTAATTGAATATAATAACTACTAATTTATAACTGACACTCACTACCACAACATGACGATAGAGATTAAATTATAGATTCTATAAATGGTAAAATTTAAATTGGTGATTAATCAATTTTAGTCTATGATTTTGTATAAAATTTTAATTATATCCCTAAACAAAGTCTTGTAATATATCACATGAATTTATCAAATTTATTTACTTCTCATTTGTTCATTATATTTCAAAATAAAATCAATTTCACTATTTTTTATTATTCGATTTGTGAAAAGTACACCACCCAATGAAGATTACATTTGGCCTCCAATATAATATATTCAGTCGTAGATAATGTTTTTAGCACATTGATATTTGGGGCAATAACATAGAATCTTTTACTAAGTGGATGTGTAAGATTTACTTCCACTAAATTTCATTATCCATTCTAACACTAACCATGTTAACTCTATTGATGTAATTTTTTTCATTATAACTACACATACATAAAATAAATCAAAAATAAGATATTGAAAACATAATAATATTATTCCCCAGGGAAAATTCATGTATTTTGTGTGAATCTGAGACCATGGATAAAAATATTAAACCCGAAAATCAGGGATATTTATTTTCTATATTTAATTAATAAAATAAAATAAATTGTAATATAATTGTTAAATTTTATTTTCAATAAAAAATAGATTGAATCAACTCTTATATGTTTTCAAATAAATATAGAAGATGATCCCAACAGACACACAACGGAATTATCCATGGGGTCTTTTACACATATGCTAAGAGGATTAGTTAAAGCACACGTAAAATAGAGATCTTTTAAAAATAATTATTTATGGGTGGAAAAATAATGTATCTTCCACCCACAAGATAAATAATTCCATGATTAGAAGTAAATTGTTGGTAAATTTCACATAGTATTATTTTTCAATTCAAGGATCATGACTATAAATGAAAATATAATTTCATATGAAATTCAATAAGATAAATAGTCAATAAGTAATATAAGAGATTAAATTAGTTATGTTAGCAATATATACACTATATAATAAAGTAACAATATTTTATAATTTATTTAAATACTTGATTTCTTTATAGTTGTAAAAATAGATTTTTGGAACCATCAATAGTCATATTTATTGAAAAATCAGTTATTTAAGCTGGATGATTTACAAAAACGATTCTCCATGTTTACTATAGTTTTGTACTAATTGAAAAAAGTCCAAAAGTATTACATGAAGAAATCTATACTAAATCACATTTACTAATTTATAAACATGCTGAACAAATGTATATTGATCAGCAGATCGCACATATGACATTTACTAATCTACTCAAAAAAGTATAGATATGTGTTCATAATTATTCTAAAATATACATACAAACCAATGTGATTGAGTAAGAATATAAAAAAATTATTTTTTATTTTCATGTAAGTAAGTTTTAATATATTTATCAATGATGGAGAGATACCCCCCACATATGATATAGATTTGGTATCAAATTAAATTATGTAATACCACCTTTTCAATAATAATATAATCAACCAATATAATTTCATACACCTCATAATAATAATAATAATCAATAATCCTTAAAATCCATAATTATTGAGAAAAATAATAAAATATAACAGACATCAACTTCTCTAAAATCTAATGTTAATAAAAAATCTAAACCAAGGATTAAATTATTATTAAATTACATGGTTATTCATAATAAATATTAAATATTACATTTGAAAATAATTTCAATACATTTAGGAAAATATATTGTTCAACCCATTATAAATCATAAGATAAATGTATGTGGAGAATCAACCAGGAGTATTATGGGGACCTACTATAAGACCAAATTAGATCTATAACATCCAAAGTATATAAATTTGGATGAATAAGTTTAAATTTATAATAGTTTTCTGATAACATAATAACTATCACAAAAAATAGCATTTTTAAAAAATAATTCTATAATAACAATTACTATATTTAGTTTTTAATGTTATAATATTAGTATGAAAATCTTCAAATCGTGATTTTGAATACTTTTAATGTGGTTATAATCAATATACCTCTTCTGGTACCCTAAAAAAATTCTTCAATATGTTAAGTAACATGAGTATCTTTGAACAATTAAAATAAGACATCTTGGATTTTTTAGAGTAAAATTATGTATAACTGTTTTTTCATATAATTTCACTACTACATCCAAAGAATCTTTAGTATATTGGGAAATTATAATTTCATTTTTGTATTATAATTCCTAAAAATGATAATGTTACATAATAAATTATAATAATGAATCTAAAATAATGTGGTTTTTTATAATTACATCCAAATTAATTTTTTCTTCATAGAAATTCTCATTAAAAGAGTAATCCCAATTTAAATGGTAATATAGTATAAAATATAATATATGTTCAAAAACTAGTTTGGCAGATGAAATTTATTTTTGGATACCAAATAATATTTTAATATTCTCTATGAATCAATTGGTATAAATTTCAAAATCATAAATCAAGTCTTCTAATAAAAGATAAATATTATAATACATTTGATAGAAAATGTGATATTTCTAGGATTTAATTAATGGGACATTTTGGGAATATATTAAAAAATCCTTATACATAGAAATCTACTTGAATATTATTGAAAAAAATTTATGATATCAATGATTTTACATTACCAAACAATGACAGATGTTTTTTAACAATATTCATGATGTTACTATAAGATTTAGTCATTTACCAAATTTCATTATTAATAATTTTTGGACCTAAAAATTATTTTTCTTAAACAATTGGTTCTACACATTGTAAAAAATGAATTAATTTCTATGTGATTATAAAATATTTTGAAGATTTTACATATTACAAATATTCAATTTAAGTCAAAAAAATTCTATTTACACATAACATTTACTGTCCAATCTATATAAATTCAATAGAAAAAATCAAAAACTATTTTTATATATATTTTCAAGATACATTTATATTATTATTGAATTTTGATACCATGAAAAGAAAACATTCACTATAACTTATAAAAGTTTTACCTATAAGAGAATTGAATCTTGATGATACAATACACCAGTTTCATTTAAAGTATCCAAATAGAGGATTAGAAATTTCTATTACTTTTAATAATAAAAACAAGATTTTTTATTGATTATATTTTTATTAGTAGAGACTCATTTGATCACAATTTTGAAAATTTATATAATCCATATAAACCATGTTTTTAAAAGAATTTTGTTTTCAATTTTTTAAAAATGTTTCAATTCATGTTTAAAAAAAAATCTATGGTTATATAATTTTTTAAAAATGGACCGATGATGAGAAATGTAAAATTGAATTTATCAATTGATTATCATATAAAGGATATTGTTTTTGATATGAATTACAAACTAACCACACCCACAATCTTATGTACACTTCATTGGTAGAATATTTTTTCTCTATTAGGTCGTGATTTGAATTATATATTTGGAGTAGTTGTCTCTAATAAAATTGAAGGAAGATATCATGTTATATATTTGTATTCATCGACATTAGATGTTGTACCTATCCATTATAACACAACTAGAATGGAGTACTCAGTAACTATTTTTTCATTACATACATTTAGATCATATCAATATTGTTTTAATGTGATTGTTTTATATTAAAATGTATCCCATATATAACTTTTAATGAATGTATAATAAAATATATGACATGAATGATGGAACCCTCACCTATATATGTTTTATTTTGAGATGAAGTATAAAAGTGGACTTGAAAATCAATAAAAAATCTCGTTATAATTATACGTTTACATAGCCATGTTAGATATTATAAATAAGCATCCATTTAATGACATAATTATAGGTGAAGAAAACATATTTACATAAAGGATATGTAAAAATATAATATTAAATGGTATATTTTATAATAAATTTTCTTGTAAAATAATTTCTAAGACCAGACAATGGTTTTCATCCAAATGAAAAATTAATTTTTTATGTCTCGGATTATTAATATAATAAAAATGCTTCTAGTGATAAAATTATCAAGATATGATTTATAGGATGGTTGGAAGGGTATTTAATATATTTTTCCAATACATTATATTATGAAAAAGAATTTATACCTTAAATAATATCTAGAAAATATTTGTAATCTTGAATTTACTTGTCCACACTATTTAAATATGGCCATTAATTTTTTATACAATCTTAAAAAATCAATTAACATGAAATGTTTTAATTTGAAAATATATTTCCAAAATGATAATGAATTTTAATAAAATAATTTAATTAAGGGGATGATATTTTGGGCAAGCTAATGTCATCTTGGTATTTCACACACCTTGTCAGTTAGAAATATTATTTCAAAATTGGAAAATGATAAATCCACAATGAAAGAGGATTCCATTGTAGATTTTACTCTTTTCGTGAATAATATTTTTATTATATTTCTTTTATGAATAGAAATCATAAGTCAATAAATAAACCACTTTTTTAAATGACCATTGAGGATTAATGAGAAAGTATACAATCACCCAATAATAAAAAAGACCCTACTATAAACCAAGGGCTACCATGATTTTTTCAATATGGATATTAATTGAATTCAACAAAAATATATATCATGAAAAAAATGTTAAATTAAGAATATAGAATGATAATTTTTTGGTTAAAAACTATATATGGGTACAGAACTCATAGACTATTAAGAAGTAATGTTGATTAATTAAGATATATAATGAAACTAGATATAAAAACCAAAATAAAATTCTGCAATTTCGGAAAAGATTTGAAATGGTAAATACATATTTGAAATAAATATTTTAAATGGAAATAATATGTTTGGAATGTTACAAGATTGTTCTACAACAAAAATTTTACCATGGTGGAAAATAGTTTATATATAACTCATGACTATGATTGATTCCAACTAACATTCATTTTATATGGGAAGAATCTTTTACAAATACTAATTTTTATCAACTTAGTACTGTTAATATTACTAATTATACATAAATTAAGACATTCATTGATATTAGTTATAGAAAAAAGAGATGTTACCAAACATTTTCATGATCTCTTGTAGAGGATATTACATTTCTCTAAGTATTATACTTGTAAAACCCGAAATTTGAACATAAATCTAGAATTATTTATTGTTATCCATATTTCAATAATCATAATATTCTACTTATTTTAATATAAAATTAGTACATTAAATGATTAATGTGTGAGATATGTTCAACCACTTCAGATAAAAATAATCTTAGTTTTTTTGTGTTTTTTTATTTGTGTCAATTTTTTTATTATATGTTTTTGAAAAAAACCATGGATCAAATTTAATTCTTATTTAATTATAATAACCTATATAAATTTTCAGTATCTAGTTTTATATTTGAAAATAAATATATATAAATATTTAAAGGAAATTATTTTTTGATTTAAATTTTTTGATATCCATGAAAAGGCATATAATTAAATAATTCCAAAACATTAAATAATTCTTATATTTGAAATAAATATCCTTTGGGGATCCTAATCCATATATGGAATTTAATATAAAATTAAGATAATTCTTTATTTAACTATTTCATGCTTTATTAAATATAGTATTTTCTGAATTCGAGTGAGATCTTTGGTGAAATATGGAAATATAGTTAAAAATAATTATGAAATTATTTTAATCAAAATTACACATTTAAAATAAAATTCAATTTAAGGCGTCCCTTATATGTGAATATTTTTATCTCATATGAACAATGAATTACCAGGATATGAATGCATATTATAATCCTAAATCATTAACAAACCTTGTCTATTACTAAATTAATGGTTATAGTTGAAAATTTTGTTGTGGAGAAAGATGAGTAATTTATTTTACATTAATTGAGTTTGGATGAAATGTGAATGAGATACATTTTTATCAGTTATGTGAATATTTATTAACATACATCAATTATAAAAGGATATAAGGGATAATATCATAAAAACATAAAATTTTTGTTTTGTATAACTTCTTTATAAACTAATATTATTCTCTAACATATGAATATTAAACACTACAGAGACTATAAATCTGGCAGAAAAAATATTGTACTTTTATTGAAGGTAGAGAGAATAAAAAGATAATTATCACAAATAGAAAAATTATTTATATTGAATATTAAATGTGTGTGCATTCATTGAAGATTCAAAATTAGTTGTTGGTTAAAATTTTAAATTTAAATTGTATAAGGATAACATTACTATGTGTAAACAAGGTCACATACATTATTCATAATTTTAGAACAAAAAAATTGTCATTATATAATATTTTTTTAATCATATATACTTTTACAATGTCATTTAAAAAAACTTAAAATGAATTCATGATAAATACAATGACTCATCTAATTTGGAGGAGATTTAGAAACTGAAAATTCTTATATTGACCCATACATGTTTCTGAAAGAACAGAAATATTACATGAAATACAAATATATAATGAAAAGAAAAATATTTTTTTCATAGAAATAAATTTGTATCGAAGGATGATATAATTTAAATGAATTTAATATACATCATAGTGGAAATAGAGTTATGGGCATATAAGAGGAATGATATTCTTGAGTGATATGGTTTATATAAAGGAAGCATAGATTTGTAGTTGTTTCAATTTTTATGAACAAAATATTCTAAATGGTTACATATCTAGTGGACTAATTATATCAGATTAAGATTTTATAGAATCAATATGTATGTTTGTGTTTACAACATGTAACACCATGTAAAACGAACAATATAATAAGGTTATTTTTAAATATTATAGTTATAATAGTTCATTTAAATTGAGGAGAATTAGTAGGATTAAAAATCATTATATATATATATATATTGGTCATACATAATAAAAAGTACTTCATTGATTCATATGAAATAATAATTCAATTTTCTATAAAGTACTATTATGCGTGAAAAAAAGTTTTCATTTAAAAGTTATTTTTATTTATTTTGATGAAATAAAAATTTATTATTTTTTTCTAAATGAATTTTATTAAATTAACGCCACGTTTGAAGTCGTCATATAATAATAATTTCTAGGTTTTATATTTTTATTATGATTAAAATATTGACTTCTTTTTAATAATGAAAATACTTATTTTTATTCAAAATTTTATTTATTATCAAGAATGTAAAAATTAAATTTAGATTTCTAATGTTGTTAAATTATAATTAATATTATCATATAATATATAATATAATTTTGTGCGTTTGAATCAGTTTTATTGATAAATTTGGTGTTAAAATATGTTTTATATTAAAATTGGAATGTATATGACAAAATATTTTTTGTTTCCATTTCTGTTTTTATCCAATAAATAGTTTTACCACTTATTGAGATCGTATCATGTGATATGGTTAACATATATTGAATCATAAGGTTTTTATTTAGAAAATATATCCATATTTTCAATATTAATAGTAACCTCAAAATTCATTTGTAAGCTTAGTAGTTGTAAAATTGTTAAAATAGCTATAAAACAGTTGTGATAAGGTATCCAAATCAACCAAAAAACACAAATTTATTTCCTTTTATGGTTTATATGTGACTATAATCATATAAAACCTGAATATATAGAATTTTTTATCCATCTCTTCATTGTAATTACATTTATATTATTCTATGTAATTAAAATTACAAAATTTCAATCTATTTACATCAATATAAAAAATTATTTATCACAAATATTATAATATACAATTTTGGTTATATATATATATTTTAAATATAGATTAATATTATTTATCATAGTAATTTTTTAAGAGAATGAATAATTACACTAAATATGTATGCAATGCTAACACTTTATTTCATCGATTAATATGAATATATAAACCAATTATTTTAAAAATATAAAAATTAGTTCTATTTAGAAAAATTAATATATTAACTTATTTATTCTGGAAATATATGACAAATTATTGATGTATGAAGTTATTATATTCTTATTTAACCATTTTTTTAGTGTCTTCAATGGGAAATTAAATTAATAGTGCAAAATATCATTAATAATATTTTATGAAATAAAAAAATATTAAATTATATAAAAATATTAATAATAATGAAATAGAAAAAATTTGGTGATATTTGTTATAAAATTTTATTCCATGGCTATTTGTGATCTAATAATCACCTTTTAAGAGAAATTGTATCTTGTTAAGTGTCTAAAAGACATTATCATGGTTATGGTTATAATTGATTAACTATGGGTCCATATAAAAAGATAATGTTCAATAATATAATTAAACATGTTATAAAATTATTGGTTGACTGGATTTCAACCACATTCATTCCTATGATGTAATTATTTTTTTATATGGAATAATTTTTCTTGATAATCTATTATTTATATTTTGTCATTTTATGTAATTCCACCTGTACCCCTCCCCACACTTATAAAAGGAATCCCATCTAGTATAGTATTTAAACCTACATGAGAATAATATTTAGACTAATACATGGTATGTTATATTATTCAACACAATATCCATGAATTATATTTTTTTCATAAAAGTCAATTCCAATTTTCCTTATGAATGGATTAAAATGAGGCATTCAAAAGAATAGGTAATCATCGTAATTGACCACATTGAATTTGATTGTTAGTTTACCTCCAATAAATATATGTTATTTACAATAAATTAATAAATCTATATTCATATTTATATTTAAATGTTCTATGATTATGCATCCTCCTTTTTTCATCATCCAATCTATCCAATGGAATATAAATATATTTTTCCTGTGTACATCTATTGTTCTACACATTGTGATATAATAAAATTTTCATCACTATCCAACATGGATTGTTATTATCATGGATATAAAATTTTTATATGAAATAATTTAAAATTTATTACTTATGATTTATAATTTCACATCCACATTCATACATTCTAATCTCTTGAAAAATTATAATGTCGCTTGTGCTCCGTGGCATAACCAGTGTGTCTTCGCCTCCTTCGGAAGGAGGGTAAGCAAGACCTGCTGCCTTGAGAAGTGGGTAAAAGTAAATCAGATAACCAACCAAACTAAACCACCAACATCCAGCCATCAAATTCATCCCATACCATCATCATTTGTGGCCTCCCAGACACCCACATGGATAAATCGATTTATCTCGCCACCCTAGGCGTCATCTGCGGCCACAACCACAAGTCCCCATGCCTCCACATGTCAAAAAAGCCATCTTGTCTCACATCAAATCATAGGCAGTAGGAAATCAAAGATCTCATCAAATGGGATATTGGCCTTTTAATAAGGTATCCAGCCTTCATACAAAATGAACACTCAAAGTTCAAAACCACATGGCATTCAAACATACAAGAAAGAGGTTAACTCCGAACCCTTTTTGAAAATATCAAACTATTAGTTCATTGATCCATCTTGAATTAACATATTCAATTTGTAGGTTCCAATTCTAGGAGAACCTATTTAGAATGCTATCACAAAATATTTAACATGCTTACTATGAAAATTTGATTAATATAAAAAAATTAGAACAAAAACAACAACGGAATCAACCGGATTCATTTACATGCCTCTTTATAATTATCCAATTAATTATCAATTAATTCTAGATTTACGTTATTTATCAATTTTTATTAAGAACAGACAGCTAAGCATAGAAAACTTAGAGACCACAATATCTAGCAAAACAAGAGGTAAACCGTTACCACGGTACAAAACAACAACATGAGATCAAACAAATTCTTTTAATTCGGTTCATGTAATTAATTAGGTCAATTTCATTGTGATCCAAAAGGCTTTATCATGCTAACGATACAATTGCACGAAAAAGGAAAAGTGAAGCAACGAATCCCCTACCTCGAAGAGTTCATGACGTTCTTTATCTAGAGAACGGGTCACAATCCTCCTATCGCAACAACTGCATCCACCCGAGGATGCCACCGTTTGGAATCACCAACCAAACCCCAAGAAAACCCATTAGAAGCATGAAGATTACATGCTATAATATGGAATGGATAACAACAGAAGATGATCCCGAAATAAACGTCGATAAAACCTACCTTATATCAAATAATGATAGATACAGCTTGGTTGCATCAAAATAGATAGGAACTGATCCGAGGAGTAGGGTTTGATTGTGAAACTCTTATGGGAATGATTGAAAGGTTCTATCATATCATAGCTAAGAATAAATAGGAATAATAACGGAGAATGATATCTTGTCCCTTTTGAAGATTTAATGGGGCGACGGTTTAAGATGCGCTTAATTCTTCATTTAAAGCGGATCGCATTAACCCACGTGGTTTGACCGAGTAAAACATTCCAAGCCTTAAGAATTATTAATATAGTATTTATGTCATTTTAAACGGCCTTAAGATCCCTTTAAATGAGTCTTTAAATATATTTTACATCAAAGGAAATGAAAAAAGGGGCAAAACTGAATGAATCTGCAAACCCTGTTCACCCACCGTTACTGTACATGAAACCTATCTGTGAGACCAATCTTTGAGACCGATCTGTCTAACCAATCTGTTAGACCGATCTGTCAGACCGGTCATCAGACCGTTCTGTCAGACCGATTCATTAGACCGATCAGTGAGACCGTTCTGTGAGACCGATCTATGAGACCAATCTGTCAGACCGCTCTGTGAGACCGATCTGTCAGACCACTCTGTGAGACCGATATGTCAGAACATTCTGTCAGACCGATCTGTCAGACCGCTCTATCAGACCAATCCATCAGACCGATCCATCGGACCGATCCGTCAGACCGATCTGTCAGACCGACCCATCAGACCGCTCTGTCAGACCGATCTGTTACTATTCATGATAGTAGAAACACCTTTCACAGAACTAGATAAAAATTGGAAACGTTTTGGGGATAAGTCAATTTGACCTCCCGAAACTCCTATAACACCACATTTTCACAAATTAATAGACTAGAGAGGTCTGGGACATCACAAATGTGACAAATTAACAAATCTCGGATAGTGTTTTCATTTTTAGTATAAGAGTAGGGGATATAGGGAATATGATGAAATATTACATTAGAATAATAATATCAATTTTTATATAATGTAATATAATTATAATATAATTTGATTGAGTTGATATGAGTAAATAAAATTAAATGAAAGGAAAGCGAAATAAATGAAATGATGAGAAATTTACTAAGATAATTCAGCATCCTAACTGCGTCACATAATAATTAATAAAATATTTCAATGAGAGAAAATGATATCTAACAAGAAATAAATAATATGGAAAGAAATATGGATATTTAATGACATCTCCTATAATAATCCAATTTAAATTGAAATATACTGACATAATAAAACGAAATATATAGATTCCATAAATTAGAATGAATGCCTTTGAATTTCCAAGATGAACATATCACTAATCATTAATCAACATGAAGAATCTATAATATTTCACATTCCAATCATGTGAATAACAACCTCATGTATCCTTTTGAAATTTGGTAATAACTATCATTACCATAAAATTCATACTGTAAATATTTATTATTTATGATTATTTAAGTATGATACATGATATTGAATATATTCCATAAATCCAAATGTTTTCTAAACTCCTTCGATGATAACATAGACCACTTTTAGACAAGTCATTAATCCATTTCAAGGTACTCAGTACATGTCCCAAAAAATTATTTCATTATCATTATCACTACATTAGATATATATTATGTTTTTTCTTTACATAAATAATATATTTTCAATAAAAATTAATATTCGTTGGATATATTTTATTTGTACTATTCAACTTATGGTTTCAACTACTTAATGAAAATTTATTGTAGTAAAAACCTAATATAATCCATAATTTTTATAACCATTACCTTACTGGAAAAAAAATATATGATATGTTCAATGACAAAGAATTTTAATCCTTCTACATCATTTGTGGTAGCATCATCATTTGACCATTATACAGAATCATAATTTGTGGTATATTCTTATGATTCATGGGACATTGATTTACAAAATGCATCATATCATTGTTGTTGAATAATTATACATCAGAAACCTTTTAAATTCCCTTGAAAACATAAAATTGGTGTACATTTTCTCCATAAATATAACAAACTCTCTTTCCATTAACACATTTATCAGGATCATTCTTTCCATAGTTATCACATGTGTGAAACCCATTCTATCCCTTCTTCTCATTTTCTATAGTGTTCACTATCTTCCTCTTCTAGTTTTGAATCCCTTCAAATCCATTGGACTCAAGGAGTTATTTACATAAATTGTAAACACATGATACTACTTCCTCATATGATAAGGATATTTGGGAGAAATCATACTTTAAAATGATGGTTTAAAATGATGTGAGATATTATATTTCTTACCCTTCTCATCACATGAACTGGTAAAGTTTAGATACCTTCTTATAAGAATGATTTATAATCAATTGTATATTATATTTTAGCTCATAAAATGATGAATCCAATATTTCTATAACCATTATATAGCACATAGCACAAATTTAGACATCCTAAATACAAGAAAAATATACTTCAGTTACATTAGGGGAATAAATACTTCATAATTAAGTGTAAATAAAATTTGAATTATGCTAAGGTAATCCCTAGGAGTGTCAAACCATTTTCTTAGTAACGCTCATTGATGTGCTCCAATATACCCTATGTTAGACACAAAATTACTTGTCAGAGATTAAAATCCTATCTACATATGTTATAGAACCATGTCTAATTGTATTATCTAGACATTGATTTATCTTCTAAAAAATATCCAAATAATAAATTTGTTACGGAAATTCTAGGGGAATGTTTTATATTTATCCTCAAATTATATCTTAGGGGTTTGTTCCCTATTCAATATTTTATAAATAAATATTCTAATTTATCTACCAAACATCCACTAATATGACCATTAACACCCCAAACAAAGAATACCACAACTGATGCATTGTATTAATAATTGGTTATGATTACATAGAATCATATACCAATGGACTGAGTTGTTTAGTTGTTTTTGAAAACTATATACATATAATGGTTCATCATTAAAACATGAAAATATTATAAAAATATATTTTATTTTGGTAATATCCACAACTTATTTTTTATCGATGATGGTTAGTGATAACAAACATTATTATATCCAGTAAAAATTATTCATAAGAAAGGGGAGAGCTCAAAGGCTCAGTAATCGTAACTAATAGTGTAATCATGAATCTACAGTAATTCAATAATAATAAATTTGGAATATTCAAGATATATGATTATTAATTGGAAATTATGCATATATAGTATGATATCATTATACCATTAAAACGGCTAATGTCTGTGTTTAGAAACTCATCTGCGGTTTTTGGAAGGAAACTCGAGTGGTTTATTGCTAACTGGATAGTCTCATTAAAACTATCGATGTATCGAGGGGATGATGTGGGCCCTTACCATCAAAAAATATACAAATAATTTTTTATACATAGATTTTATTAATTTACAATTTTTCTTCTAAAAATTCATATTCATTAGAGGACATAGATTCTCTAATATTTCCATAGATAAAACAACATTCCCAATAAACAACATATGTAAAAGATTATACGTCTTAAAAAATTAATTATATCCATGAAAACAAAATAAATATATATATTATATTAAAAATTTCAAATGAAAAATAATCTCAAATGGGATGTGGATAAAAATCATAATAATTATTATGTGAACAATACCAACATATTCACAATGAAATGGAAATTCAAACAAAGTCCCATACAACATTTTAATAAAATGAGTCATATGATGAAAAATTAACCACAAAAAATTATATCATAGATTTAAATGAGTATATTGATAATCATTATTATTAATATCAAATGGATGTACATAATACACCACATGTAATAAATAAATGTGATCAATGGAAATTCACTAAATTAAAAGTTAGATTAGAAACATTGTACAATGAGCCCAAATGTGTTATTCATATGATCCTGATGACATGAATAATTAAATAATGATTCATTAATTAAAAATTCCAAAACATAAATAATATGAAATTGATTTATTATAACATTATTAGGTTCATTTATGATTTTTTCGGAAGATTATAATAAGTTAAATTTAATTATTTTAGAAGTACTTTTTCCCTTGGATTTCAAGACCGGTATACTTCTACTCATGAATTGTAGTTAATTTTTATGTGGATAATCATATAGAATTTTTAATATATATTAATAGTGATATTAGAGTGATATAAATTATTTTATAATAAATTTGGTTACATACCATGAGGATTGATGGTTTGACCAAATATAATGATAAACACTTGGATTACTTGGTAGATTTCAACATAATGAACATGTATTGTATTATTATTTTATATTATGAGTTTTTAATGACTAAAGAATATTTCATAAGAAGAAATATATTTAATCTGATCCGGTTCGTCAATAAAAATATTTTATTAACATAATTGAATATGGTAATAAAAATTGAAAATGTGATAAATTAACACATATAAAACAATGTTTTAATTTTTAGTATAAGATGATGGATGAAGAAGAGATTATGATGAAATATCACATTAGCATAAAAAAATTTCTGTTAATGTAAGGTATTGGAATAATCATATCATTTCTATGAGGTCATATGTGTAAATAAAAAAACAAACTCAAAATAACAGAATGGTTGAGAAATCCATGATGAATACTCGACACCAAAACTAAGTCACATTGAAATTTCATAAAATATTATGATAAAAGAAAATGGTATCTAAACATTCATAAAAATTGTGGACTGAATGGGGGATATTTCATTATATATCCCATGATAAAAAAAATATAAATTGTATGATAATAACATAATAACAGTGCTTGAAAAAGATATCTTTTTTGAGATGAAAATTCTACATCAAAATGGCTATGTAACATGGGTTCAGAAAATATTAAAAATTCATGTATTTTAGAAAAATCAACTAAAAAACCTAAACCCTTTCAAAATCATTATAATTAAAAAATATTATTTGAAATTAATTTTTAACTATTTTTATTTCAGTTTTTAATTAAAATTGTAATTTATTCCAAAAAAACATTAAAACAATAACTAATTTTATACACCTTGAGAAATTAATCAAGGTCCCATAAAATTAACTTACAACCATATGATATTAAACAAACAATTTATGTTTAAATTTTATGGAAAAACATTATAATTTAAATTATTAAATTAACATATAAATATAAATGAAATATTTATGACCTACAAAAATACAAATAGTCAAACTATGATAGTTTATTCACTTATAAGATGTCTAAATTATATATATATATATATTCATGGGTGATGTATCTATTTTTGGGCCAATTTATTATTCTTTGTTTTTAATTACTATACATAATTTTATATTATTATTCATAAGGTTATGTTATTATTCATAAGATTAAGTTACTATTATTCAAAAATTATGCATTTCTTATAACACTAAAAATATCTTACTGATTGTAGTCGTGTATGTCAGTTTTTTTGAAAATAAAATTACATAAGAAGAAAAAATATATTTATTGGATTTTTTATAATAATGTTTTGTATTTTACAATATCATAGTTGCATGCATTCTATATTAAATATATTTGTAAATTTATCTTTTGTTACAGAAATGCTGCTTCTTATGATATTGTATGGTTTTTCTAGGTAAAAGTAAAAAAATTAAACATTTGATGAATTATCTAAGGTGAAGATTTCATATTAATATACTAAATTATAAAATAGAATAAGAAAGTTCATTTTAATTTTTGATATATTTTGAAATAATGTAATATATAATAGTTACAATTTTCATAGAAAATACATGGCCGAACACTATGTGGGAAAAATATAATAATGATTATTTAAGATATCAAGTAATGGACACCGCAATGTTACTCTATTTTAATATGGTTCTTTTATGTTTATATGGTCCAAGAACACTAACTTATTAATAATCTTTAACCTCCATAAAGATTATGGTAAACTAGGTATAGTGATTTTGTACATGTATAAAACCATATGATATAATTATAATAGTTCCATAGAAATATTAATAGTTGACCAATGTTCCATCACATAAATTTATAACATTGTAAGATTCCTTAAATCAAAATTTATATATTCCTAGGTTTGATGACATCAATGATTTCCAAAAAATATAAAATTATGTAAAAATTAATTCTGAATTGTAGAAATCATAAACTATGATATATTAATATCATATTTTAAAAAAAAATAGGTGAACCAAGGGAATTTCATTGGTGAATTATGAATCATAAGAAAAAATCTGACTCAAGATATAATATATGAAAATTAAATTCTAGATTATATTTTTAGAAATTAAATTTCTTGATTCTATAACAAAGTATAATTCATCAAATATTTGTTCGATAAAAAAATTTATAACACAAGATGTGATTCAATTTTTCCTATATCAGGATGAGATTTCTCAACACATGATCAAATTTATTATTTTCAACTGAACCATATGTAATGACTAATTAGATATCATATCACTATAGAAATCCTTCTGATTTCAAAAATGAATGCAGTCTTGAATTGTTATCTGGTAATTTTTTCCAAAGAAATAGAAAAATTAAAATGATAATATAGATTTATGTAGTTGAATAGGGAAATAACATACATAATATATGATATATTTTTTTATATTAATAACATTGCAATATAGATAGAGAATCATATAAATTCTCAATTGGATTTCCTAACACAATTTAGGAAATTGATTTCAAGTATTTGTTCAATTATAAAATATAATGTATCTTTTATAAATTGATGAAACACTTATTAATATTTTAGGGACAAAGATTATGAAAATACCCACATGATAAATGAAGATACCAATGTTGACCAATTTTGAGTAAATCAACTCACGGTAGCTCAATTATTCAATAATCAATAAGAAGTTAAAAAATAATTTATTTTCAATTGTGTTACCATAATATTTAATGTTAGTCATTTTTTATTAGAGTTATATTAAATAAATGTGATCATATAGTGAAATTATTATTTCAATGTATTAAATAGATTTATTGTCAATAATTATATAACACACCAAAAAGATAAAGTAATATTTCCCATCTAGATTGATTATATGTGCTACTAATTGTAATTGTTTAATTGTAGGTGATGATGTGTATGTAATATAAAGTACTAGATTATTGGATGATATATGAACATGACAACATTTAATTAATACTAAAATTACAGTGTCAAGTATTTGAATCAAAGGATATTATCACACCAATTACATATTAACCAACACCATGGGAAAATGTTGTAACAATTATTATTATTTAATATATATTATTTATTGTTTCATTTGGGTAATGTGGAGATTAATATTTGATTTCACAATTCATTAAATGATATTTTTATTTTATTAAATAGTTTATTCAATTTTTAATGATTATGCACGATATATTCATCAACTTCCCCTTCATAGCGGTGTACTCATTTATTAGTTATGTCGCTCTGAAATGATAAACATATAAAAATTTATTTTTGATTCTCAATGTTTACTAATCACGATCACATGACTTTTATATCTATTCATGATAACTTGAGTTTGAGAAGAAAGATGAAAAAAATGATATTACACATCATATAATATTCCATACATAATATTACGACATAGTGAACATGAAAATGATGTGATTCCCATCAAAACATACCACCAAATGATATAAAACAATTTCACATGCAAGATCCCTTTTTCACATCTAAATTACTATTATGTGTTCAATGAATTATGGGGTTTCTGAAAAAACTGATAGAAAAAATTAATCATAACTACAATGTAACATCCATAAGAATTAGATAATCCTGAATATTATATTATACACTAAATATCTTACATTTGAGGAAATTTTTAGGTTTTTAATTTTAGTTAATTAATAAAAAATAAAATAAAAAAATACACTATAAATTTGACACCTTTAATTGGTATCCATTTTTTCAATAATATATGAAATTTAAAATAAAATATTTATTTTCATTTCATTGATAATCATCACAAAATACATTTTCACATGTTCATTTACATTACCCATCACTAAACCCTATGAGACATATTTCTAAAAGGTGGGATAATAAAAAAATATCAATAAGGAACATAAAATAAATTAATAAAACTTGTTAGTCTGTGATTACATATAAATATTTTCTTTTTAAATGTATGTTCTGGTATCAAAATAAATATTATCATACCCAATAAATAACAATATATGGAAATGTATTTTTATAAAAAATTCAAAAGATAAATAAATATCAAAATTTAACTCATAATTTATTCAATAAAATCATGAAAAAAACCTTCAAAACATTTCAAAATGTTTTAATTTTCTCCGAAAAGAAGTACTAAATAATTTATTTTTTAAATAATATCATTAAATACATTTTAATGAATAATATTATCACCATAAGTAAATTTAAAGAATTTATAAAAAAAATAGTTATCAATATATATGATAATAGATATCATTATTTCAAATAGAAAAACCAAACGGTTGACCACAATAATTAAATACATTGGAGAGATATTACACACTAAATCGTCCATGGTTTATAATGTAACCACTCATCCTTGGTTAATAACAAAAGCACCTCGACCAATGTATTCATAAACCATTGTAGTTATCATTGTGGGAGTAGGGATCTACCTATTTCTAATGTCTAATAAACCATGGCAATACATCTCATCGTGATCTATATTTTATTTCAAGTAGAGCCATGTTTTAACCCATGGTCATAGGTGAAATTTTCTTGGTTGAAAATCGTGCCTATATCCATGAAAAAAGGTGTCCATAGCCCAAAAATAATATGTCACCCCCTAAATTTGATCTTTAAACCTCACATATAGAATTATGATTCATAACCACTACACCACACCATGATTCAGGAATATAAAAATTTATTATGTTATATATATTATTCAAAATTGTGCTAATAGAGTAAAAAAATTGCAAAGTGCTTCATGCACTATTTTCTATAGGAAAATATATCTTCCATACAGGGATGGAAGACATAAAGAAATATTTTTGAAAACCATCTCTATATGTGTGTGTTATAGAAACTGTATTAGTAAAAATGTTGATATAACCCTCCAAAAATGTTATATAGCCATATTTTTTAAAACCATGGCTATATGCGACACAACCATGCATATAGCCTAATTATAAAAATGGATTTAAAACCATTTCTATTGGATGGTGGAATAACTTATTTTAAAACATTTGACATATCCACCCATCATAGTTCATATAGTATCAATTAGTTATTGGTTCATAACATAACAAACCTTCATTTGATTATTATGGTACCACCCACAATCATTAATATTGTTCACAAAAACTGAAATAAGAATAAAAAATAAAACATTTATTCCTTCTAAATTGCACTAATAAAAAATCTTCTTCACCTATATCAAAAAAAATTCAAATTAAAATATCTAATATTATTAAAACCCATTTTCAAAAAACAAAAATATCAATAAAAATTTATGGGATTTTCCATTGTCAATAACATGAAATCCAGTAAAATAATCCTAATATCAAATAGTGGTCACAATAAAAGAAAAGTTCTTTCTCACAATGTATGTTAAAATTGAATGATCTGTTGGTATTTTTAATATAATGTCAAAACACGGCATGTATAAATGTTAAAAGGATTATTTTTCATGAACATTTGTAATAAATTCAAAAAAAGAATATATATTTCATTATTGTTTTTATATCAATTTAAATATTCCCTTATTAAAATTTCAATAATAAGTATTAGTAGGGAAAATATTTTGAAACTGAATCATAAGAGAATATTCAAATAATTTTCTTAAACAAATGTATCCCTAACTACATTTAAAACATCTAATTTGTAATACAAAAGAAATAATAACATTTCAAAAAACATTAATTACATTTATAATAGAAAAATAAATGATATAAGAAGTCAAGTAGGAATTATATAGACATCGGGAAAAATATTTTTTCACAATGTCTACAAATTCTACAATGAAATGAAATTGAGATGTTGTGGCTTACCTTGAGTCCAAATCATCATGTCCATTCAATATATACATTAATTATATAGTTATATTATTTATTTAGTTGATTAAAAATTTTATTCAATATTATTATTCTTTTTATCATAAATATTATAATGTTATAAACAATTATTAAATCAATTAATATAAAATCAGACATTTTCACAATGATTAGGTCATAAATAATAAATAACAATGGTAGATTAAAGATGGTGAAAGTGGCCATTATTCCACTATATCTAGAATGATTATATTTTCCAAATTAAAATATTATTACATCAATTATAGTTTCATAATTAATCAGAATAGTTGTTATTGAGAAATTAATTATGTCACAATTCTAGAGAGGGAAGGCTCTATGTATGAAATATTAATGTTTCTATTTTTTAACTATCATTATGAAAAGATGGTAGATATTATAATACAATTATATAATCATTATTATATCATTAATAACATAGTTTTCCTTCAAATATTTATATCATTCACGTGTTGTGGTGATGAAAATATAATGACATCACTTTATGGAATTTTGTAGTCCACACAATGCATGAACAACATTTTTTTTCCAGTGAGTAGAAATGTAAGAAAGAAAATGTTATCATATATTTTTAATAATATAAATATGTCATGAACATCATAATAATTTCAAATTTTGGCTTATATATATATATTAATTTACATTTTCCTTTTTACCTTCCATGGAATGAGTTAGTGAAAAATGAATCACATCACTTCGTGACGTGGAAGTACATCGTACACAGAATTGACATTATAATATCCACAAAATATTAGAATATATAAAAGTTATATGTTAAAACATGTTAACATAAGTATTATTGATTTAAAAAAATCATATATATATATATATATATATATATTAAATATATTTTTATAATAAACTAAAAGATCCAATTATGGAAAAATATTGACATCAGTTTGATAATTGGTAGTCCTCTGTACACAAAAATGACGATTTTTTATACCATTTTATAGAAGTACATATGTATTTTGGTTTTGAAATTCTAATAATAACATCCCAATATATAATAGATTTTTTTTTATTATATACGATTAATTGACTAATATTTTATTGAAGTGGAAGTAGAATTTAATCTAAATTACACGGTTAAAATGATACATCTTTATTTGAAAATATCCTTCTATAAGAATGAATGGCCCTCATATGATGGAATTATGAACAAACTAAAAGATTACATCATGGTTAGATAGATTAATATGTTATCTATACATGGATGGGACGATCCAAATAGCTTTTATGGTGTAAATAAAATAAGACATGGATTCCCTTTTATAGATACGGTGAGCGGTACATTGTGATTTTTGAAAAGAAATAGTGATTTCAATGTTTTCAGATACTGTTCTAGCCTCACAACAAAAAATACTCTTTTTAGTTCCCTAATATTCTTGGAAACATGATAAAAATTTTGCCTCAATGTACACGTGATACTACTGACTAGTAGTGAGTGCCAATGGAGTGTTTGTGTGAGGATTATGCCCTTATTGATCAGTGTGTAAAAGAGTGTAATATTACAGTGACAAGATTTCAAAGAATATGTAAATAAATCCCATGATAACTAAATAGGATGATTATTAATAATAAATAGATAAAAATTAATGGTTTTCATGTCTTATATATATACAAAAACGAGTATATGGTTAACAGTAGAATCAATCCTATACCACATGATTTACAAAATTACAAGATAAAACTAAATTCTGCAATAATATAATCATAATTCTACACTCATAACCATAGTCCTATACATTATCCTAGAACTAGAAACCATTAAATGTAATGAAGAAATGTTTATTTATAAATAAATTCTATAATAAATACATCATTGGTACTACATGTAGCTTATGTAATGTGTGAGATGTACTTTGTAGGACATCATGGATAGTTTCTAGATCAATAAAATCCATGCATATAAAATATTATATGTCATAATATAAATATATATAATGAAATAAATAAATAATTATATATATTAGACTGGGTTCCCCATGGTATTCCTGACTAAATATTCCATCATCAGTATAAGATTGATTTATCTGAACCAATTTAACATGTAAAAGTATGATAAGTAGTATACATGGATATCATAAATAGAGCATCATATTCAAACTAAGCCCTAAAACATGATTCATCATGGTCGATTTGTGCACTAATTTAAAATATATTCATATCATGGTTATTATAAAATGTGTCTCTTCAATTCATGTTGTATCTTCTTCATGTCTACAGTGTCCATTTAACAGAACGCACATATCGCACCAAGATCCCCACAAATACCTGACGCTGAAAGTGTCCAAACAATTTCATCTACAAATTATTCTCATATACAACCCATACTGTGGTGTAACCATGACCCTCGAATTTTCTCACATATAACTCACATAGGGAAAACAAATATCACTCGAGGAAAGGTATAACCACATTTACCACCATTATCATCTATTGTGTCCCCCCTAGATAACTGATTTCAATAGCTGGTAAAATTAATCATTCTCATTATATAATCAATGGAATAATAAGAATATATCCTAGCACATTAAACAATCTTAAATACAATGCATGTTGAGCCTGTCTAAGTTTCTCTTAACTCATAACACTATTATATCTCTCTTCTCACAGTGACGTTAGGGTTTATGAATAAAATCAAACATAAAGTGATATAATTTTTTTAGTCATCTATAAACATTTCCCAATCCAATTAAATCTTGTAATTTAAATATAGAATAGGTCACCAGTCATAAAGCATAATTAAATAACATCAATGGATTAACTCATGGCTATAAAATTCTATTAAATCATATTATTATTTCCGAATCAATTATTACAAGGGAAACAACTCAACATTATGAGTAAAAACTAAAATATAAAGAAAGATATGATTTTACTGTATGTTACACCCATAGTGGATACTTGTGTCCTAGAAGACAACGATTAGCTATGAATCACAGGTAGTAAGAACCATATTATGAATGTAACTAACACATAAAATAATTAATATAACATTAAGGAGAAAAATCTTAAAGGTATATCACAATGGACCACAATTCATAATATAGATGAAATTAAACATTATGGAAATAAGTAGAATAAAAAATTTGGGTTTATAGTGCTCTCATCATCTAGTTTCAGCCAATTATTTGAATCATAATGGGATTACAAGGAATATTTTTCCAATATTCTAAATGTAGGAAAAATGAGATCACAAAAAAAATTCACAAGAGGGAAGAAGAGAACTATCAAATATAGAAGTGTAGAGCATATTGATAACTATCTGACAAACCGAGCAATGAAGGAAATAGAGAATGTGTTCTGGCGTACATGATTTAAAAAAACAGTGTGTCACACCCTATGCACTTTTTGAATAGCATGATTTGAGGAATATTGTTAGAACTAATGGTTAGATAATAGTGTGGCACTATCTGCACCCACAAGTTTTATATCTTGTGGCATTGAGTGACCATATAACTGTTCTAACCAACTGTTTAGAATTTGTGTCACATTAATAGCATAAAACTAAAGGTATTGAATAATAAAATAAGTTTATGTGACACAATGAAAATACATGATGTTATGATCTCCCCTCATTAAAAAAACCCTTCCTAGAGTTTCTCTTACGATGGTTGTAAATTTCCAATTTACAAAAGTTCTGGACACTGATCATGTACATCGGCATCTAACTCCTAGGTCACATTATATACATGGTCATGCTTCTATAGCACTAGGACCAATGGAACTAAACTTCCTCGATGATTCTTTGTTCTCCATTCAATGATACATATCATATTCTCCATAAAGGATGCATCCATATCTTCTACAATAACCTTAGGACCAAAAGAATGATAAGGGTCCACATGATAGGAAAAATTCTATGATTTCTGGAAGACGTAGTGTAGGTAATGGTACCTCTAAGGTAATTGAAACCAATAAGATACCGATAAGACTCTTTAAATGATCTTGTAATTCTCCACATAAAGGCAGGACAACATTCCCAATATCTAAATTCATTGATTACACGATATGTGTGATACTCACAAAAAATCCAATGTCCCACCATGAGGTCAATAGGTCTATGATCATTATCTCCATAATATTTCATCATGGATTGAATTAGATCCATAAGCTTCTAAATTAGATTTGAATTCACAACTTTTACATGAATAAGATGAGCTCCTAGTAGATATTCATCCCCTTCCTTATAATTTTCGAACATAATAACCCTCATACAAAGCCTTCAAAATCCTTCCCGGGATGATTTTATTGTTGGAAAATCAATAAGAGGTATTTTTTTCCTATGAACCTCCATAATCAAAAATATATTCCTTTTGAATATCCTCTAACACCAATATCATGTGTTGGGTTTTCCCATTAGTATGAGGGTATTATGATGAACATAGGATCCCTAGTGATCCATGTGCCTTCTATAGCCCATGGTATAACTATGTTGTAAACTAGGATTATCATTTTAATATTATAGAATAAAGAATACTATAATTTGTCACATTATCTAAAATATAAATCCTTCTAGGATAATTAATTGAGAAGGACTCTCAAATATGTAATAAGTGTGAGACATTTTTGACCATGTTATTGATCACTCATACTACATCACCACCTTGAGTGGAAATCGGGAATCACATCACAAAATCCACAGTGACATGATTACATTTCCACCATGTGGGGGATAAATACTATTTACATCCAAGAGGTTATTGGTGATCCTGCTTTATCTTTTGATATGTGGGAATCTTCATCACGAAACCTACAAGTTTCCTCTTCACACATAGAATCCAATATAGATTATGTACTACATGGTACATCTTGGAAATCCCAAGTTGAATTTCCCAGATAGGAAATAAATATTATTATGTATTGTCTTCATGAATATTAGTAGGAACACTTACATGTGAACTAAAAATCAAGATCCCATTCTAATCAACAATTAAACTAAGAGGTTTGTTCTCAACTAAAACACTCTTCCTTAAGATGATGACCTTGGCATTTGAAAACTATAACAAACACACCCATTTGAGAAGAGATGATTAATTGAAAAATATTTTAAAATATGATTCCATGGATATTATTGAACCTCCATGTGTAACATTAAATATTTATTTATCAACATCCACATAATAATTGCCTCTTGAAAGGTCATTTTTAGAGTCTTATTGCTCAGGATGTATGTTGCTACATCAATGATTCATGGTGTATAATAAATATGAATGTAAAATAAATTCATGTGTTTAACCCACATATGCCACCATAGATTCATGTAATTATATGTGGATATGTGTTTTATACATTTTTTATCTAAGTAAAAATTATAACTCTAACCCAATTAATAATTTCTCTAATTGCGTAAATCATTAACAATTACTGGTAGATCAATGTTATGCATAGGTTAATTCATCACTTGAGGTTTCAACTAGCGGGACAATTATTCTAAATCCAGATTATAATATATCAGAACACCTACATTCCCAAGTAATAATTCATCATAAAAAACATTATATCTTTTTCTTACCTCTACTTGGAAATAAATTTGTGCAAATTATTGACCCCCATTTGACTTATAAAATGAAATATCACAATTCAATAACCATAAAAATTTCATTCACTTATTATTCCATCCAATAAGATTTCATTCTAGGAATCAGAAATTATAAGAATGGACTTTAATAGACATCGATCCCTAAGAAAATGCATGTGTAAAAGATAATCATGGGATGCAACCATGAAACTACAACAATCACCTTTTCTATGAAAATAGGTACACCTCTCTATGTCTTGATATGACCAAATAATTGAACATTATCGATCCAAAAGGTGAATATTATAAACATAACATATTTTTGTTGAACTCGTCGTGTATTCATAATGATATCAAGATGTATTACATTAGACGATCTAGAGTGAGAATACAAAAAAACATCATCTATAATGAAAAAAACATAACAATCCTGTCGTAGGTTCAAAACTCAATTCATAAAATCATGGAAAATATTTATCAAATTCATATGACTGATCAAAATAACTACATACTAGTACAAGCTATACATGCTCTGAGACATCGTGCATGGTATGTCTTATTAAATCAAATGAAACTAATGACATCCTAACCAAAAATGAATCATAGGGAAGATTGTCTCTCCTTATATCCATTTTAAGAGGACATTTATATGTGGAATTTGATATCAATTCATATTCATAAACTCATACATCAATTGATAATTCTTTTATAATATGATTATAATATTTACCATCATAGAATAAAGGATATGTGAACCCCATTGAGAAGATATGGCTTAGATAAAAACCATTTCCTCTATGTATTCCAACTACTTTTTATTTAACTAATGATCAGTAGGTTCCATCTTACATGGAGTGATAGAAACGGGTGCAACACTTGGAAGAAGATGGATGGTGAAATATTCCACTAATACAAGAATTAATCATGATATGTCAAAAGGGAATATGTACATGAAATGATCCACTATTGGATGTTTTTTCACAAACGCCATTCCTTAATAACTATTAAATAGGCCAGCTGTCTTGGTAGTCACTATACCATCCCACCATGATTGGGTCCAACTCAACATTCATGGATATCACATTTTCCCTAATAGTTATAGAAGATTCCATTGTGTGAGGAAGAATACACACATTGATGATATAAATCAATGTTTTCCTAATAACTCACTTTCCAGACTACATAGAGATTAACATAAAATATGAACATCTTATGTCCAAATAATATCTAAATGAATGGATACCCAACTACCTCAGGGAGGTACTCATTAAACTTCTGAAAACTCTATTTTGATCCCCTAATGGTGTCTCTATATTCATAACAACATAGAATTACTCCATCTCCAAGACCACACATTACATAATTGCATCAGATGTATAGTAGTTTGAAGAACATGTGTCTAATAAGGATGATATAATTGTATATACTACTAAAACATTAAAATTTATTCTAAATGGACATAGACTTTACGCAATGGGTTTATGATTTGCTACATGTATATATGGAGACTCGCAACCCTAAAAGTAATCCTCACTAACTTGAATAGTACTGCTCTAATAGGGTTGAGTCTATAATTTTTGACTACCTATACCATGAACACCTCCCCAATCTGGTCATCTTCTTGTAGACCAAATACTAACATGACATGGAGATATAGATCATGTTCATGAATGTGGTGGTTTGTGAGATTCCTTTTCTCGGGATAAAATATTGAATTTTTGGATGAAATGATATATGTGACCCATCAAGTTGCATGATCTTCACTCAATCGGGTTCTTTATACACTGGTGTCTCTTAAAGTTTATCCTATAAAACTAGTGACACACCAGATAGATATAAGTATATTTTATCAAATTAGATGTTCCAAAAAGTGGATCCTAGGAAAAAAATTTCTGGTCACAGGATAAACAATCTCTATATCTCGAAACTGAACTATGCTAGATCAAATTGTTAATGTCTATCATATTCTACTCTGTAATGAGGGAATGTTCACTATGTCATAAATAGTGGTCAATCATAATACATTTACTTGTCTTCAAATATCATTCACATACCCATCCTTAAATCATCATGCAGTCATCATCTTGTCATCGGTATGAGTCTGGGTAATGATTTGAAGCACATAAAACTGAGTTGTGTACTCAATCACTAACATAGTTCACTATAAAAGATGAATACACTTTATTTAGTGGTATTTTATTATCATTTTCCAAAATAAGTCTACATATAGAGATTTATGGAATTCCTCATAGATAATACATTTCTAAAAGACATCACAATTTATAACATCCCATATATTCTAGGTGGACTCACAAGGAATATAACTGATGAGATTAACAGTCCCCTATATAGGCATCTATATACACTCTATGTATGACAACATGGCCTTTATCATAGTTTTTATTTACTATGGACCTTCATCCATAGAAATTTATGGAGGATGCTACTATAGGAATTCACACATCTATTATTCCATAATGTTTTATGGTCTCAAAGATCCCAATACTATCTACATAAGACGGGATAATCTATCGAAGTACCAACCATCAGCACCTACTGGAAGAGCCATAAGAGGTACCTTATGTTGAACATCCTGAATTAATACTATTTGATAACATCCCACCACCTATGAAAAAAATTTATCATTCCCTTTCTCGGTGTATGAATTGATGATTTCATGGAAGAAAAGTTCAATGATTTCTAATCATATGCCACTGTTAAAAAATAAAACAGATAGAAAGTTGGGAAAGTGTTGAAGGAAAAATATAGAACATATATATTTATAGTTATAGCTCTCTAACTAATAATTAATCAAGGATTTTGTGATAAAATAGATTTCAAATCAAAAATACACTACATACTTCCCAATACCAAAGTTGGGCCATGGTCAAGATCTCACCAAAAACAATAGAGATTCTAGTATATTTTGTTATAATTATAGGCTATAGAATTAAATACCAATTACATTGCAATTCAAATCCCTATATAGAGTTAATTATTTCTTCTTGATACATTTATTTTTTGAAGTTCATTTTTTTAAATGGATATTTAAATCTTAATCTAGTTAAATGTGACACCATTTTCAATTTATAAAGGCCCATACTCTTTATAAAACCAAATTTTTATGACATGTAGCTATAGTTTGTCCTTTAATTCATGTATCAAGATATAATAAGACATTTATAGTAATTTTAATAAATGAACTAACATTCCCAATTTATATAATTACACACATCATAAATTAAAATTGTCATTCATCAATTAAATTGTCTAATATTTAAGGTTATATAACCAGTGGTTCATGGATAACTAGTGGATTTATTGGTTAATTAGGTTTTAATAACAAATATATTTGGGAAAACCATTTATAATGATGTATGAAAATAATTAATCTAATTATATTACAGTTACATGAAAAATTTAAAAATTTACTAAAAAAATAATTAAGGAACACATAAATGACGATTTAATAGAGGCAATGAATTAAAAAATATAAATATTGAGTTGTATAATGCATGAAATTTCATTCCTATGGTTCATAGTATTTTGCACGAATTAATATCTCCTCATATCATCGAGTGAATTTAATTATGTTTTATCATAAAAAAATTATAATGATGTTACATAGAATGTATTTTACACAAATGTAAAATGAATACAACTATAAAAGGTATAAATAAGAATAAAAATGATGAATCCCATGTAATTAGGTTTTTGGTCATCTACTAATATGAATAGCCTCTTAACAAAATCTTGAAATATACTATTCTTCATTATAATAAAAAGACATATATATAAATGAAAAAGGAATCCTTGAAACCACAATGTATTTTCCAGCCACAGAATCAACCATGTGGTTCCCCAAGATCGACCGGAACATGATCTCAGTGCACCTCCTTATATATATAGGCTACAATTGTGATGAACCAGACCCCCCTTGGTCCCTTCCTTTGCCAAAATCCGGATTCTTAAGGGGTACGGATCGGTGAGACCGATCGGTGAGACCGATCGGTGCGACCGATCGGTGAGACCGATCGGTGCGACCGATCGGTGTGACGGATCGGCGGAACCGGTCGATGTCACCCGTCCTTGCCAAGTTGTTCTAGTAACGTGCACAAAATCTTAATTAAATACTAAATCGGCTCATGAGTCGGTTTAAACCACTCAGCACCATTAATGATGAGTCAAGTCGCGTGGTCAACCCACGACTTCCACGTCTTATGCGGTTCGGCGTTTTTATCTCAACCGTTCCCGGCTCTTATAAATTAAGGGTTAGGCTGTGGTTTCCCCCCTTCTTCGATCGTGGCTCTTCTGGTGCATCGGGACCGCCGCGTCGTTATCCGTAAAGTTCCGCGCCCCCGGCCTAAACGTCGATCATCTATCAACAGGTAGGGAATTTCATTCGTCTCTCACTTTTGTGTATCATGCGGGGTGGGCGTTATTTTTTTTCTTATGGAATTGGTTGAACCGAACCCTAATGAAGATAATAAACGAAGTTCTAAAGAAAGAAGGGGAAGGGGTTGTGATCGTTGTTTATGCTTTATCTTGTGATCATCCCTTTTGTTGTACTGGTTTATGTTTTCTGAAAATTGAGGTCGTTGGTGGTCGTGTGTGTGCACTTGAATCCCCTCGTGATGTTTTAAATGGGTTGCTGAAATTGTGAACTCCTGCTGTGAAATTGGTTAATCACATATATCCGGCTGAATACGTTGAAAGCACCAGGATCAACCCTTCTGTGATAACTCCCGGTTAGAACAGACGGAAATTTGAAATCATGGAGTGTGTTAAATCTTTTAAATCTGAAAATCCCTGACTTGTGTTGGTAGTGGTAGTTGGTTGTTTTCCCTTCGGGCCGTTTGCTGGAAATGTGGGAGGGGATGGGATCCCCTATTCTTTTTATACTCTCAGTGGCTGTGTGAATTTGGGGGATGGGATCTACTGTTGGTATGGTTTCAGTGGTTGTGAGTTTTTATCACAAATTGGGGAGAGATCCTCTGTTGGCAGAACCGGGTGTGAGTGTTTTGGTTGATCTATGATTTTGACGCTTTCCTTGGTTATGCTTATGGTAGTTGCCCAGTAGTGCTTAAAATTAATTGAACATTTTGACTGAACGTGAAACAAGAATGGGACAAATGGTTTTGTGGGCAAGGGTCGTGAATTGTGACTCGGACACAGTGGTGTTGTGTTCTGTAGGTTGGCTAGGAAAACCTAAGTTTTGGGTGAGTGTTTGTTACCTATATCTATACTTGTAGCTTTTTGTTTCTTATTCGCGCCCCACCCAAGTTGGGAACTTAGTGCCGAACACCCCCATTTATGGGGGAAGGGTGTTTTTTCCAACACTATACTTAGTGGCTGGTTATTATCTCTTTTTCTGCTCCCTTTCCCGGATAGCCCAAGTACCTTCGGGTAGGCTGTGATGGCCTGAAGTCCATTATTAGCCCAAGAACCATCGGGCAGGGTGTTGTGGTGGTTGGACAGGTGTGTGCGGCAGGTGGTTTCCCAAGTGTCTTCGGGATGAGGCCCAGGTGTCTTCGGGCGTGGCAGTGGATCCTTTAGCCCAGGTGTCTTCGGGCGTAGCGGTGGTTGTTCTGGCCTAGGTGTTTGCAGGCATGGTTACATGTGACAGTTGTGGCCCAGGTGTGTGTGGGCGGGATTCGGCAGTGGGACTGCGTGTGGTTGTGGTCCAGGTGTGTGCGGGTGGGATTCGGCAGTGGGACTGTGTTTGGTTGTGGCCCAGGTGTGTGCGGGCGGGTGTGGCAGTGGGACTGCGGTGAGGATGGCGGGATTGGTCTGATGCGTAGGATGTCTCAATAACTAGTGGGAAAGTGGTGCGGGGTACCCAAACATCGATGTGCTCTTATATATATATTACTTGACTTGCGTTATTTGGGGAGCAAGCCTTGGTGAGGCCTTGGATGGATTGTTTTCCTTGATAGGTGTTTGGTTTACTCTTTTCTCACGGGACTTTAGTACGTTCCCCCACTTGTGCACGAGAGTCTTGGTTTTCCCTACTGAGTGTACTTGTATGCTCACCCTACGTATATAAAACTGCTTTCAGGTTTCCAGGAGGACTTCGGGGATCACGCAGAACCTTACTAGCTCGGACTTTTGGAGCAGTTGCAGTTGTTTCCCTTTTTCTTTTGATACTTACCTTGTAGTCACCTTTTGCACTTTGTGGCTTTCACTTTTGAAACATGCATGTGGGAATGGTTTACTTTTGGCTTTACTTTTCTTTCTACCTTGGTGTTGTTGGGTTTTCTCCTCCTTATCTTTCGATCCTATAAAATAAAAAGGGTAATGTCTTCCATTTGCGAGGATTTCCTATACCCTTAGTGCTAGTCGCCACTCCGGGACCTATTGAAGGCGGGTTTCGGGGGGTCATTATCTCTCCTTCAACATAAAGAAGGAAGGGCCTGGCAACCTGCTGACCCTTCCCTCCTTTTGGTGAAGGCGGGTCGTGACAGAATGGTATCAGAGGAGGTTGAGAGATAGGACGGAGTCTGGAGTTAGGCACAGTGAGGATTGCATGGGATGGTAAGGCAATGGTGTTGGGTGACCTTGGAGCGTGAATTAGGCCAGGGAAGACCGGCTAGGACACGGGATTTTAGGGCCCCCCGTGATCCGATGCAAGGACTCTGGGCCTACCGAACGACCAAGTGAGGCCACACTGATTGCGGGGTAGAGACCCTAGGAAAGGTACATGCATCATAATGACTTGTGTTCTTGTGTTTCTGGGATGTTTTGGGAATTAAGAATAAATTAAATCTTAAGAAGTTTTAAGAACGATATTATGCACTACTTGGGATTAGGCATTCCTTGTTTACCTTGCAGCTATGGCACCTGGAAGGCGACCACGTGTGGTACAGGCGGTCGAGACTCCTGAGACTACTTTGGCCAATCGGCAGAGAGCTGATCGAGAGGAAGAGGACGACCAGTGGAAGAAGACTCTTCGAGCCTTCCAGCGACAGGCCCTCGAGAAGTATGAGGGCAGCACCTCCGATATGAAGACGGAAGGCTGGATAGAGGAGCTAGTCATAGCCTTCGGCCTGATTCGGGCCCCGACCGAGTACTGGGTTCCTCTGGCTGTTATCCAGATGCGAGGAGCGGCACGTCAGTGGTGGATGCTTCACCTGGGGAGTAGGAAAGATTCTGAGGTTGCCTGGGTGGATTTCGAGAAGGAGTTCCGGGCGGAGTTTCTCTCCTTGACAATGAAGGCGGAGAAGAGGCAGGAGCTACTCTCCCTCCAGCAGGGGAGCATGTCCGTGAGGGAACTTGGAATCAAGTTCAAGGACCTCCTGCGTTTTTCTCCGGACCTCTTTCCCGACGAGGAGTCTCGGGCAAGACGTTTGGAGGAGGCGCTCCGACCCTCCCTCCAGTATGCTGTTACCCCCTTTACCCTTCCGACATACTTAGAGGTTCAAAAGAAGGCCGAAGTGGTGGAAAGGATGCATGCTCTGGGCGGAGTGTCACGAGAAGGGATCCAGCTGGGACCATCGAAGGGGAAGGCCGTCAGCGCCAGGCCTCCAGCATCGGGACCCTCCAGGTTCCGACCCACAGGGAGCAGGCCGCGGCAGTTTCAGTTTTGATCCCCTGGCCCATGTTCTTTTCCTTCAGGCTCGGGACCACGGTTCTTCATCTGCGGGAGCCCTGGACATCTCCGGAGTCAGTGCCCCGATCGGGTGCAGTACAGCAGTGGCAGTCATCCCCAGCATCCGCCGCAGCAGCAGTTTCCAGCCAGACCCTTCCGGCAGCAGCATCAGGGACAGCGAGCTCCTGCTCCTCCGCAGGCAGACATAGGAGGGGGAGGCCGACCTCAGGGCACTCCCCAGGGACCTCGACCAGGGTGTGGTCGGGGAGGTGGCTGACAGCCGAGGGGTAGGGGAGCTGGGCGTGGACAGTTACACGCCGCAGAAGCAACAGTTCGAGCAGGGCCAGAGGTTGTTCGAGGTACGATCAGTGTGTTTAGCACTCTTGCTTATGCTTTGTTCGATACCGGAGCTTCGCACTCCTTTGTTGCACCCAGTCTAGCCCGCGCCTTGGGTCTAGATGCCGAGAGACTTCCAGTGCCCCTGGTGTTGAGCACACTAGTTTGAGGTCAGACCGACTTGCTGTTCGTTTGTCAGGGATGTAGACTGATGTTAGGGCCACATCAGTCGGTTAGGGATCTCCTTCTGCTACAGATTCAGCCGTACGATTTCATCCTAGGCATCGACTGGCTATATTCTGTGTGTGCCGTCATCGACTGTTTCCGAAGAAGGGTGGTGTTCTCCGGTTTGGACGGCCAGCGTGTTACTTTCACCGGCGAGCGGAGCTGTCCGAAGGGAAACAGGAGGGAGGAACCTCTCCTCTCCTTGTTGACCGAACTGACGATAGAATCAGTAGATGCGGAAATGGTGGAAATACCAGAGATCGTTCGTGAATTTATGGACGTCTTTCCTGAGGAGGTGACGACTATACCCCCTCGACGTGATATCGAGTTCGGGATAGACCTGCAGCCCGGCTCTCGACCAATCTCGATGGCTCCTTACCGGATGGCACCTTCGGAGCTACGGGAGTTGCGGATACAGATTGACGATCTGATGAAGAGGGGTTATGTTCGTCCAAGTGCGTCACCGTGGGGTGCCCCAGTCTTGTTCGCAAAGAAGGCAGATGGTGGCCTCAGGTTGTGCATCGATTACAGGAGGCTGAATCTGGTAACGATCAAGAATCGCTACCCTCATCCGAGGATAGATGATCTTTTTGACCAGCTGAAGGGGGCAGGATGGTTCTCGAAGATCGACCTGCGATCTGGATACCACCAGCTGAGGGTAAAGGATAGCGACGTCTCGAAGACGGCGTTCAGGTGCAGGTATGGGCACTTCGAGTTCGTGGTCATGCCCTTTGGTGTTACGAACGCCCCGGCCATGTTCATGGGGCTTATGAACTCCATCTTTCAGGTGTATCTGGATCGGTTTGTGGTGGTATTCATCGACGATATCCTGATCTATTCAAGGTCAGAAAAGGACCATGCAGAGCACCTGAGGACAGTTTTGGAAGTCCTCCGACAGCACCATCTCTACGGGAAGTTGTCAAAGTGCAAGTTCTGGACACGAGAAGTGCACTTCCTCGGGCATGTAGTGTCTGAGCAGGGGGTAGCAGTCGACCCATCAAAGGTTGAGGCAGTTGTTTCTTGGGCAACACCGAAGAATGTGGTGGAAGTCCGGAGTTTCCTCGGACTGGCAGGTTACTATCGGAGATTCGTACCCAACTTCTCCCGAGTAGCAGCCCCTTTGACGGCTTTGAACAAGAAGGACCAGGTTTTCGTGTGGAGCGAGCAATGCGAGTTGTCCTTCAGCTACCTAAAAGAAAAGCTGTTTAGTGCCCCAGTGTTGAGATTACCAGAAGAAGGGATGGCCTATGAGGTATTTTGTGATGCTTCAGGACAGGGCCTGGGATGCGTGTTGATGCAGCAACAAGGGGTGATCTCTTACGGGTCCAGGCAGTTACGCCCCCATGAGCGTAACTACGCCACCCACGACCTGGAGCTTGCAGCGGTCGTTTTTGCGCTAAAGTTATGGCAGCACTACCTCATCGGGGAATGCTTTGTTGTCTTCACAGATCAAAAAAGCTTAAAGTACATCTTCTCCCAACGGGACTTGAACTTGCGACAACGGAGATGGGTGGAGTTCCTCCAGGACTACGACTTTGAAATCTCTTATACTGAGGGCAAGGGCAATGTAGTGGTCGATGCCTTGAGCAGGAGGACGCAGAAGGATGCGGTCCGAGAGTCGGCAAATGCCTGGAAGGCAATGGAGGAGTTGGCTTCCTTACACCTGGATGCGAAGATGGATAGTGGCAGAGGCAGCCTATATCATATGATAGTGCAGTCGTCTCTGTTTCGACAAGTGGAGGAGTCTCAGTGGGGAGACCCCGAGTGCGAAGTGATGCGTGATCGGGTTGACCAGGGCGATGCTCCGAGAGAATGGACAGAGGATGGTCAGCACCGGATGCTTTTCCAGAAAAGGTTGTTTGTTCCAATAGTGATGCGTGGCAAGGTTCTCAGTGAGTTCCACAACTCACCCCTGGCAGTGCACCCAGGAGTTACCAAGATGTACCAGGGGCTGAAAAGGCAGTTCTGGTGGCCCGGAGTTAAGCGAGCGGTGGCAGAATTCGTGGCCAAATGCTTAGTATGTCAGCAAGTGGAGGCTGAACACCGGGTTCCAGGTGGCCTACTGCAGCCTTTAGCTGTTCCCAAGTGGAAGTGGGATGACATCTCAATGGATTTCGTCACGGGACTACCCAAGGTCCAAGGAGGGTGCAACGCCATTTGGGTGGTGGTGGACAGGTTGACGAAATCAGCTCACTTTCTGGCAATCAGGGAGTCAAGTACTTTGGATGCTTTGGCATGGAAGTACGTGAATGAGATGGTGCGGTTGCATGGAGTTCTGAGGTCTATAGTCTCGGATAGGGATGCACTGTTTACCTCACGAATCTGGAGAGGATTGCAGCATGCGTTTGGCACCCAATTACGCCTTATCACTGCTTTCCATCCCCAGACAGATGGATAAAAGGAGCGAACCATCCAGACCTCGGAGGATATGCTACGGGCATGTGTTCTGGACTCAGAAGAGTTGTGGGTGCGATACTTGCCTCTAGTAGAGTTTTCCTACAATAATAGCTACCACTCTACCATCGGTATGGCCCCGTTTGAGGCTTTGTATGGGAGGCCATGCCGTTCACCTGTGTGTTGGACCGAAGTAGGAGAGGCAGGCATCCTTGGCCCGGAGGTAGTTCAGAACACGACAGAGAAGATTCAGCTCATACGGGAAAGGATGAAGGCGGCCCAGGATCGACAAAAGTTGTATGTTGATACCAGGAGAAGGACCTTGGAGTTTGAGGTTGGAGACCACGTGTTCTTGAAGGTCTCCCCGCGGCGTGGACAACGGAGGTTCGGCAAGGGGGGTAAGCTTTCCCCCAGATTCGTCGGACCCTTCGAAGTGTTACGGCAGGTCGGCGAAGTGGCTTATCAGCTAGTCTTACCTCCGCCGCTGCTAAGGATACATGATGTCTTTCATGTATCCCAGCTCCGTCGTTATCTGCACGATGATTCACACGTCCTTGATTGGGGTGAACTGGACATCGAGGACGACGCAACCTTTGTGGAAAAACCAGTGATGATCGAGGATCGCAAGGAGAAGGTGCTTCGTGGGCGAGCTATTCCCTTGGTTCGTGTGTTGTGGAGACATGGCGGGCTCGAGGAGAGTACGTGGGAAAGGGAAGCACAGATGCGTGCCCAATACCCCGAGTTGTTTTGAGCTTTGTTCCTTTTGTACCTGCTGTGGTAGAACGTTTGACCTTTTTGGCTATGAAATGTACTAGTTCCTTTCCTCTGTTGTGTGTGAAAAGCCCCGGCTAAAGGGAAGAGGGAACCCGACCCCTAATCAAGACGCATTAAGGTGGATGTGATTGAACCCGTGCGGGCGAGTCAGTGCCGCCCAAAGAGGATAATATCTTGACATGGGGGAGAGGAACTCCCCAAACCCGCATGACCGGGCTGTTTGGCGTGGTATGTTGCTTAGTTCTTGTGAGGAGAGTGTTTTTAGTTAGCAGAGGTTCACTCCTAAGAGGTATCTTTCGAAGATGGTTGTTCGGACCCTCTCTTTCCTTCTGGTTTGTTGTGATTCTCAAGGACGAGAATCTTTTAAGAGGTATCTGATGTGATGACCCAGACCCCCCTTGGTCCCTTCCTTTGCCAAAATCCAGATCCTTAAGGGGTACGGATCGGTGAGACCGATCGGTGAGACCGATCAGTGAGACCGATCGGTGAGAGGGATCGGTGAGACCGATCGGTGAGACCGATCGGTGCGACCGATCGGTGTGACGGATCGGCGGAACCGGCCGACGTCACCCGGCCTTTCCAAGTTGTTCCAGTAACGCGCAAAAAAGCTTAATTAAATACTAAATCGGCTCATGAGTCGGTTTAAACCACTCAGCACCATTAATGATGAGTCAAGCCGCGTGGTCAACCCACGACTTCCACGTCTTACGTGGTTCGGCGTTTTTATCTCAACCGTTCCCGGCTCTTATAAATTAAGGGTTAGGCCGTGGTTTCCCCCCTTCTTCGATCGTGGCTCTTCTGGTGCATTGGGACCGCCGCGTCGTTATCCGTAAAGTTCCGCGCCCCCGGCCTAAACGTCGATCATCTATCAACAGGTAGGGAATTTCTTTCGTCTCTCACTTTTGTGTATCATGCGGGGTGGGCGTTATTTTTGTTCTTATGGAATTGGTTGAACCGAACCCTAATGAAGATAATAAACGAAGTTCTAAAGAAAGAAGGGGAAGGGGTTGTGATCGTTGTTTATGCTTTATCTTGTGATCATCCCTTTTGTTGTACTGGTTTATGTTTTCTGAAAATTGAGGCCGTTGGTGGTCGTGTGTGTGCACTTGAATCCCCCCGTGATGTTTTAAATGGGTTGCTGAAATTGTGAACTCCTGCTGTGAAATTGGTTAATCACATATATCCGGCTGAATAAGTTGAAAGCACCAGGATCAACCCTTCTGTGATAACTCCCGGTTAAAACACACGGAAATTTGAAATCATGGAGTGTGTTAAATCTTTTAAATCTGAAAATCCCTGACTTGTGTTAGAACTGGTAGTTGGTTGTTTTCCCTTCGGGCCGTTTGCTAGAAATGTGGGAGGGGATGGGATCCCCTGTTCTTTTTATACTCTCGGTGGTTGTGTGAATTTGGGGGATGGGATCTCCTGTTGGTATGGTTTCAGTGGTTGTGAGTTTTTATCACAAATTGGGGAGAGATCCTCTGTTGGCAGAACAGGGTGTGAGTGTTTTGGTTGATCTATGCTTTTGACGCTTTCCTTGGTTATGCTTATGGTAGTTGCCCAGTAGTGCTTAAAATTAATTGAACATTTTGACTGAACGTGAAACAAGAATGGGACAAATGGTTTTGTGGGCAAGGGTCGTGAATTGTGACTCGGACGCAGTGGTGTTGTGTTCTGTAGGTTGTCTAGGAAAACCTAATTTTTGGGTGAGTGTTTGTTACCTATATCTATACTTGTAGCTTTGTGTTTCTTATTCGCGCCCCACCCAAGTTGGGCACTTAGTGCCGAACACCCCCATTTATGGGGGAAGGGTGTTTTTCCCAACACTATACTTAGTGGCTGGTTATTAGCTCCTTTTCTGCTCCCTTTCCCGGATAGCCCAAGTATATTCGGGCAGGCTGTGATGGCCTGAAGTCTATTATTAGCCCAAGAACCATCGGGCAGGGTGTTGTGGTGGTTGGCCAGGTGTGTGCGGCAGGTGGTTTCCCAAGTGTCTTCGGGATGAGGCCCAGGTGTCTTCGGGCGTGGCAGTGGATCCTTTAGCCCAGGTGTCTTCGGGCGTAGCGGTGGTTGTTCTGGCCTAGGTGTTTGCAGGCATGGTTACATGTGACATTTGTGGCCCAGGTGTGTGCGGGCGGGATTCGACAGTGGGACTGCGTGTGGTTGTGGCCCAGGTGTGTGCGGGCGGGTGTGGCATTGGGACTGCGGTGAGGATGGCTGGATTGGTCCGATGCGTAGGATGTCTCAATAACCAGTGGGAAAGTGGCGCGGGGTACCCAAAAATCGATGTTCTCTTATATATATATTACTTGACTTGCGTTATTTGGGGAATGAGCCTTGGTGAGGCCTGGGATGGATAGTTTGCATTGTTAGGTGTTTGGTTTACTCTTTTCTCACGGGACTTTAGTACGTTCCCCCACTTGTGCACAAGAGTCTTGGTTTTCCCTACTGAGTGTACTTGTATGCTCACCCTACGTATATAAAACTGCTTTCAGGTTTCTAGGAGGACTTCAGGGATCACGCAGGACCTTACTAGCTCGGAATTTTGGAGCAGTTGCAGTTGTTTCCCTTTTTCTTTTGGTACTTACCTTGTAGTCACCTTTTGCACTTTGTGGCTTTCACTTTTGAAACATGCATGTGGGAATGGTTTACTTTTGGCTTTACTTTTCTTTCTACCTTGGTGTTGTTGGTTTTTCTCCTCCTTATCTTTCGATCCTATAAAATAAAAAGGGTAATGCCTTCCATTTGCGAGGATTTCCTATACCCTTGGTGCTAGTCGCCACTCCGGGACCTATTGAAGGCGGGTTTCGGGGGGTCATTATCTCTCCTTCAACTTAAAGAAGGAAGGGCCTGGCAACCTGCTGACCCTTCCCTCCTTTTGGTGAAGGCGGGTCGTGACAACAATATACCAAGAATTTCCTAGGGTGAATCAATTGGGAGACTACACCCTCATTAATCAGAGTTTGACATAGTGGTATATAATAATGATATGAATTAGGATAATGAATAAATAAAATACAAAATAAATTATTAAGTTGATTCCTAATAATAAATAAATACAATGTAATAATGATAATCGCCTATATCTTTGAATAAATGAGTATGCCAGATATAGTGGAAACAATAACATACAATATGATGTACAAATAAAATTTCACTACTTAAATCATGAGAATATGGTTGGATCCCTACTCCCATAATCCATTATAGAACTATAAATCAATAATTATAAGCATGAGGCTTCCCTTAATCTAAAAAAAACATTAAGGCATCAAGGTTTCCATTGGTGGCCCATGTAAGGTGTGAGATATACATAATAGGCCACCACCAATAGAGTATATAGAAACCAAATTGAGTATATAAAATGACCATTTTGCAAATGATAATAAATGTAGGTAATGAATAAATAACAATATATATTTATATATTTATATTTTAAATCGGGTTCCTTGTTAGATGCCATTCTAACTCTATGTAGTTCAGAAGAAGATGGATGGCTCTAAAACAAGGTAATATGTACATGTATGATAAGTGGTATACATTGTAATCATGAATAAATCATCAAATTTAGACCAATCCTAGTAATGTTACATGTATTGGAAAATATATCATCCAATTTAATGGATTGTTATAATATTAATTTTACTCAATTCTCCTCTAGAATTTATGTAAATGGAATCGTGGGCCTATCCAAGGTGAACAATGTAATGAAACCTGAGTATTAAAGTAAGAAAACCACAAACATAAAATGTCATATGATTCCATCCAATGTGATTCATGTATTAATCCCATGTATCACCCTTATAATGGTTTAATAATGACCCTCATATACATTCATAGGTATCTCACTTAAGGAACCATGTTTCACTAAAGTAATGGTATAAGAGTCATTCTCACTAAGAACATTAACAGTGTCTCCAATGGGAAAATGGTGTCCCTCATGGGTATATTTACTATTCATGGGAATACCATCCATGTTTTTCTATGTATCACCCTAGGAACATAAAAAAATCAGGAATACAAATTAAAATGATCTCATCTTGGACATCATTAAATAGAGAACCTTCAGTCCCTCCAATAACATAGTGGAGGCATAGTTTATCAATCATGTCACACACTAATTCCTATAATTTTATTTATAATGTTTAATAAAGATGTGTAATTCAATTAACTCAATTGATTTTACTAATCCATAATGAAAAATTAAAAAAATTAAATTTCAATACACTTAAGGCATGTTCTCACGGATATCCACTTCTCTTAATTCAATTTATTATTTTAGATGATTTTTTACACGGGAATGAATCCTCAAAAAAGTTCATAAAACACTGAAGGTAAATTATTGTTTGTATTTTAAGGTAGGATACACCCATTAGAGTAGATCATTTCTATGAAGATGCCTAAAATCATTGAATCGCAATTAGAAAGTCTCGAATACTTTGAGGAAATACTCCATGAATTAACTAATTTAACCTTATAGAGGAAATTCTAGATGTTTAAATATTAAACACTATTATGAATGATATAATCTCAATGAAACGTGAGGTAATGATGTTAGAGATCCAACCATTTTTCCATTGTTCTATCCTCATCCAATTTCATCCCTCGAATTGAGCTAGAACTGGGGAAATAAAATGTTTTATAAAAATCACAAAAAATAGGGAAAATGTTTTCTCACAAAAAATGAACATGAGATTATAAAATTAACTATGAAAATATATAAGACTTGTAGGTATTATTGAGAGGACTCCTATGCTTTTAATGGTGAATGAATTGGAGATCATACGGGGGTTATCAAAACCCCTTCATTAAAAATAAGATAGAGATTCAGATGCGATATGTTGAATAAAATTAAAGAGGAAGATAGAATTATTGGTTTAAAACTTAACAAGTGGAAACAGGTAAATTACCATTTCAATTGTTTCATCATGTATTCCCACGGTAAATACTATTAATCCTTATAGAAATCATGAACATTTCATTATTCAATTTTTTTGTATATATTCAATAAACAGTAAAGTGATGTAAAATCGATACATGATAGCATAACCCATGTTTTGTAAAAATACTGTATCATTTATAAGGTAATCAATACATTCTAATTTACATAGTCATATTTTACATAATTCATTCCAAACATCATTACCAGCACATGAAGAACATATTAAGCACTACCTTACCATAATCAAAATATCAAATTTATATTAAATAACTTTTCTTTCTCATCAACCCCATTAAAAATATCCTTTCTAAAACATTCCTATTACTAAATACATAATTGATTATATATTTCACAACTTTTAAAATGTACTCTTCAAATTACAAAGCATATACACTTAAATAATACAACATTATTGTTAAACTATTACACAAGATTCACAGTATTAGTTTTTATTACCCTTATCCCCTAATCAGAAATATCAATCATGTCACAAGGTCCCTTAACATCAATCCAATAATGTTTCTCAACATTAATTTAAAAAAATGTCATTATGATATCCCATACATTTGACATTACATTTGATGTTCATTTATCTTCATTAGTATATCCAATAAATGCACCGCCTTAATAATTATATTTATGAGATATACATTATGTATGTCTACTTTCATAATGTCCATACATTATATATCTGAGACATTCAATGTCAAACAAGTTACTGATTGTTCCTGTTGTTGATGAAAAAGATGAAGAATAGGATTACTAACACAGATTATATCAAAAAACAAAATAATCATGAAAATTTTCTTATTGGATCCTTAAATCAAAAAATCAAATTTTAACTTTATAAAAGAATATAAATATTTTTATAGACGACTTTATACATATTCTTAATGATATCCCAAGGGTTCCCATTATATTTGTCACATCCTAGACTCTAATTATTGACTAAATCGTTCCTTTTATACTTACTATAGAGAACCAAACATAATAGAATTATATATGACATCATTTTATGGCAATATTCATGAAATTAAAAAATTACATTCCCATGGACAGTAATAGTATAATACTTATGGATGCATGAAACCTTCTCCTATAGTTTGGTGATGGATTATCTACATATCCAATAACATCTCACACTTTAGTGTTGCAACATAAAATGCTTCTTCATAACCGTGGGAAAGGAAACGCAAGAAAAGAGTGATCTTAAATGATGAATATGGAAATCCAAAGAATGATATAAGCATAATCACAATCATAAGGGTATAATAATGATATCATTTGATTATAATAACATACCTTTCGTATCAATGATCATAATAATGTGTCAAGCCATAATGATTGGTAGGTCCAAAGACATGAATCATATAGTAATTGAAATCATATTCCATGAGATAATTCTATTGAAATAAGGCAATGAATTGTGGAATACATATAATCATAGAAAATACTATGTCATAGAATCCTACGAAGAACATCATTACATATCAGTCTTAGAATAATCACACGTGTACCTTTATCGTACATTGGATAATAACACATGTATTCCCTTTTTTTATTCTTGGTATTAAACCCATGTAAAATAAAATTTTACGGCATGGGATACAACCAATGTACACACTTTTATATGATCTTGGGATATAACCTATGTACACTCTTATTTTCGGTATTGGAATATAACCCATGTACTATCTTTTTTTCAACATGGGATTCCCTACTATGTAACCTATTTTTTTGGGAATCGGCTACAACACGTGTACCCTAAGAGATCATTAAGAATTTATCATTTACCAATAAATTCGAATATCATCTAGGTCACACCCATAAAATAATGAAATCATATATACATGTTCTACAAGATAATAACATAATCAATATATCATGCATGATTAGAAGAGATGGGTTTCATAAACCATATATCATATCTCATGAAATGGAAGTGTCACAACCCGTCCCCCGGGGCCCGTGTCGTAACTACCCTAAGCCCGCCTTCCATAGGCCAGGGGCTGGCGACTAGCACCATAGGCGTAAATCCCTAAAACCGGGACGGCTTGGCCTCTCTAAAACACAAACACACACCCAAAACCAGAGTACAAGCGGAAGTAAACAGTAAGTAAATAGTACAAGTGTGCCGGAAATACAAGGGGCTGGAATACAAGACCAACAGAAAGGTACAGCTTCAACTGAAAGTAAATTACAACTCAAAAGACAACAGCTGAAAAGGTGACAAGCAGCTCCTGGATCGTCCTCCAGGTTCCTACCTGAAGGGTAGGTACAGATGTCCTCCTAAGCACTCCACGCCCGTCTGTCTCCTCCGAGTACCAACTCGTCGTGAGGTCCACCTCTGGGTACCGTCTCGTCATGAGGTCCACCTCCAGGTACTGACTCGACGTGAGGTCCACCTCTGGGTACCGTCCAGCTCCTCAAGCCTCAACCTCGATCATTGTTTTCCATCGTTTACAACCAACACAATGTAGTGCGGGCATAGTCCGTGCAGGGGTGAGTATATGATACTCAGTAGGGACCTCGAGACCCTCAAGCTCTCACTAAATCAAACAAGGATAAACACAAATATGATTCACAACAGATAAACCAAACATAGGTATAAGCCCATACTTATACCTAAGTTACCAAGTAACTCATCTCAAACATGAGGTATCACACAGTTATGAAATCAATAGATAACCACTACTTAGGTATATTCCCATACATATACCTAAGTTATCATGTAACCCATCTCAATCATGAGGAAAACACGAAGGTCATTACTCAGCTCAAACCAGCATTTTCATTATCGAAACAGGAACTACTGAAGAGCTCTGTCTCAGATGAGTACAGTGATCTTGTCACGTACTCTAAGGTACTGCTCACTAACCTATGACTGCTGAGGTACTCCTCCTGTCGAGTATTGTGGGCCTGCTGCTACAACCAAGCGCTTCCCACCAAGGGTCTGCCGCTACAACCAAGCGCTCCCCCTAATAGCCGTTAGAGGTACTCCAGCTGTGAGTACCGCGGTTCTGCCACTATAACCAAGGGCTCTGTCCACCGTGGGTCTGCTGCAACAACCAAGCGCTCAGTCAACTGGGCTATTAAGTCACTCCAACTCGAATCGGTAAAGTAGTCAAAAGGACTCAGCTAGTTACACGGTCCCCGCACTCCGTATGCTCGACTCCACTGTCACGGGTCTGCCGCTACAGCCAAGTGCTCCACCTCCATCGAGTACAGTGGGTCTGCCGCTAAAACCAAGTGCTCCATCCGCTGAGGGTCTCTGCTGCTACAACTAAGCGCACCTCCTCTGTCGAGTATCGCGGGTCTGCCGCTACAACCAAGCGCTCCACCGCCAAGGATCTCAGTACTCTGCTAGCTCGTCACTGGGAGGGTCCGCCCCACGAGCTACAGGTCGATACTCCAAGTATCACGATATTTCACGAAGTAGTAACACAAAGGTCTTCCTCGTCATAGGTAACTCAACGCAACTGATGGTGCGTCAATCGGACGCACGGTCTGTGAGTTATTAGCCTTTTAGTCCTGGGGGCCCGGTTGGTTTCGTATACAAACCAACCTGGCCGTAGCTCAACTGTACCCCAAAACCGTATAGGGTAAACTCAAGGGACTATTTCTCTACAAGATCACCAACTTCACTGACGATTCGTCAAGCGGAGGATTTCTGTACGGAAGTCGAAGTAGTCGCAGCCAGCTCTAGGGTTTCCGTACACAGCACGCTTGTTCCGGGAGGGTCTTCTCCACGAGCCGAGGGGGCGATACATCAACTATCTCGTAGTTCAGTGTTGATGTATCTCAATGTTCCGTCACAACAACAGGAACTCAACGTGAGAGAAGGCACGTTAATCGGACGCCCGGTCTGAGAGTTATTGGCTTTTCCGTCCGAGGGGCCCGGTTGGTTTTTAAGTCAAAACCAACCCGAACACACTCCAACTACGTCCAAAACTTGAGCGGAGTAAGCCAGAAAGTCCGTCTCACTAAGAGGAATCCAACAATGTCAATGGCATGTCAATCGGACGTCCGGAGCTCAAGATATAAGCGTTTCCGCTCCGAGGGCCCGGTTGGTTTCGTGTTCGAACCAACCCGGCCGAACCCAAAGTTCTCCGAAACCTTGATTATAGTATAACGAAATTACCGTCTCGATCCAAGGATCGCATCACGACTGACGGTTCGTCGATCGGAGGTCCGTAGCCCATGTTATGGGCGTTTGAACGGAACTTGTCCAAAACAGGGGGGTTTGGGCCCGGTCCGACCCGGCCCAATACCCCCGGGTCGGCCCCAACCGGGTCGACCCGAACCGGGTCCGGGTCCGGCCCGGCCGGCGCGGACCGGCCTGGTGCACGCCGCACATGGTGCGGACGCGGGGGGGTGGAAGCGCGGCCCCCCCGCCGCTGATTGACGCCGGCGGGGTGCGCTGGCTGCGCCATCCACGGACCACCGGATGTGCTCTGGTGGTCTGATTTGCCTTTCGTCTTCGTCGTCACTCCTTCCAGGACCCGACCTTCACTGCGTAAACTTTAAATCGCCCTTGCGGCCCACTTCGTCATCGCTCGTCAACCACTCACCATCAAACGATCTGCGGAGGGTTTTCGGGCCGTATTTTATCGGCCCGCGACCTCTACGTTATGTATTATCATTGGGCATGATTTAGCAGAGTTTAACGAAGAACATACATTAAATTTTATTTTAATAAAATTTAATCAAATCACCCCACAACCTCACAGTTAAATTTAAAGTAAAACAATACTTGTTCCACCCGTAGATTAAATAATACATTCGGGGATCAACATAATGATGAGTTGATCCGCATTCTTGTTTTAGAAATGAACTACCAAGGGAAGAATAATATCATTCACAATTTAAATTCCCTACCTCAAGGAAGTTGTCAAACGAAGATCGTCACAGGGAAACGACTTTTTGGAGGACAGAATCATGGAACGAGGCTCCGTACATCGTCGGTGCACGCTCGAAGAAGGATGTGGCGTCTCCATTTCGTTGACGCGGGATGAAGAATGGACAGCGTGTCGGCATTCTTCGCGTTCGTCAACGACCAGAAAGTATTTCTTCATCGAATCACGGCGTTCCTCCAAAACATAGGAACGATGGGGATTCCTCTCCTCTCCACAATGAAGGTTGTCCCTCACCTTAAATAGAGGAGAGGGTCCTCCTAAAATTTATTACGCACGCAAGAAAAACCTCCCATTAATTGTTCACCGCCATTAAAACACGCGTTGGCAGTTAAATCAAGGAAGTTTCCTATTTAACCAATGCGTAGTCAAACAATTAATGGGAGAAAAGTCTGGGGTTGTCATGCAATTAAATTGGGAGGTGAGTGGTTACAAAATTAATGGGGTGGGCTCGTGTGGGTCCCACCTAACTATTTTCCAAGCATGATCCACACTTAACCACTCGGTTGCATAATAAAAATTGTAACACAATTTTTATTTTTCCAAAACTTAATCCAAAAATTTAAACAACTCAAAACGAGCAAATGCAACTCCAGAAAAGGTCTTCCTAAGCAATTACTGACGCTACGGTTTCAACGGTGCCCTCAGATTTTGATTCTGAGCACTGGTTCAAAATTTAGGAAAACCCGCTCGCTTGGTCACTGAACGTACCCGAGCTAAACTTCATAAAATGATTCCAGGCACACCGGGTCTCAGAATCAGGTGCCGTCAAAAATTGCGGACTCGTAAAATTCCAAAGAAAATTAAAAAAATATTCCCTTGAAATTTCCGGGTCTTTACATTACACCCATCTCAAGGCTTTACATCCTCGTAAAGCTTCAACACAAACTAGGGGAAACAAGGTGGAACTGAGCACGCATATGAGCCTCCCGCTCCCAAGTGCTCTTTTGGAGGTTCTCGTGCTACCCGCAAAAGCACACCAGAGGAATCATCCCTCCATGCAGTACCTGCTCCTGTCGATCCTCGATCTTCACTGATCCTCTGAGAATACTTCCCTGTCATCGACGTCCAACTCCATGTGGTTGATGACGTGTGAAGAAACAAGCACGTATCTCCTTAGCTGTGATACATGGATGACATCATGCACCCGGTGCAACTGAGGTGGTAAGGTCAAGCGGTAATCCTCATTGGCTACCCTGCTGAGGACCCTAAAGGTCCGTCGAACCACAGAGGTAACTTTCCGCCTCAGCCACATCTCTGAAAACCTCGTCGTGGTGAGACCCGTATAAGGACATGTTCGTCATCCTCGAACTCCAGAGGCCTTTACTTCCGGATTAGAATTGAAACTCAAAACTCTTGCCGCCACGAGGGTAAGGTTGACCGACTCAAGAGTGACAGGTCATAACCTCCTATCCATGAGTTTATTCCGAGCTGCCTAAGGTTTCCTTTTCGCCGACCAAGGAAAAACTCATCCCATCGTTGTAGATAAACCACAATCTTTTTTCCTAATACAGTCAATCTGAGTATGAACTGTGAATCTGATCCATACTCAGACCAACGTCGTAAGACCTCGATGTTGCCACCAAGATATTCCAACAGAAACTCTCGCCTCGAGGTCAAATCACACTGTCGGTGTAAGCGTGATTATCGAGTCTCCTCCCCATGGTATTTCCAGACGTGAGGGTCATTTCAACGGCTTACCCGGAACCTCTAGGTCTGTGACAAGATTCATGGAAGGATTGAATGATTGGTACCTATGTCTATTGATATGGAAGGTCTTAGTAGACATCAATCATACCTCGAATCATTCTTACAGCCATTGGGTCACACTCCTTGACCACAAGCAGCTACTCTCTTTCCCAGCCCTCCATCTCCCTAAGCCTGGTGGGGACTACAAAGGCGGGTGGTTGTAACATGTCGAAAAGTACACCACCACATGCTGCTCGCCAAGATCTGCTTCCACGTCTGCCGCTCTGCAAATTCATATGTCCTTAACACTTCCTCTTCCTGAAACATTTTACACGCCCAAGTCTCTAGGACTGGTGTCAGTTTCCTGCCTTCCCTCTGTTAACGTCTACTGGCTATAACTGACCAGCGAAAGAACTCACAACCACAAAGGTTCTCTCTAGAACCCTTGCATAATTAGGAATGCATAGAGGAAAAGTGATGGCTCAGATGTCCTTCAGACACCCTTAGTTCAGAAGTTAGAGTCTAAAGCCCTGATCACATCATATCTAACGAGTACCAGGAATGATTGGTACACCTCGTTGAGTGCTCTGCTTCCGACATGTCGTACTGTCGAAGTTGTATAGGCTCCAGAAAACTCGCAGCCACCTCCTCAAGCCAGTTCTCAGCTGCCTACGAGTCAGGCTCGCCTCGGAACTTGAGTGATATCTAGTGGTAAACGTATGTAAGGCACTAAGCCTATGAGTTTCCTCTACCGGTACCACCGGTAGGGTTTCTAACCAACAGGTAGTGGCAAAGCAAGCACACTACCCGGAGGTACTATCTCAAACATCGGTCCACATACCGAAGCCTCATTACTATACGGACCAACCTCAGTGTCTCTGAATAGAAGACTCTAGTAGAGAAGGTTACCATACACTCTACTAGTGTCTAAGCTAGGTGTAGAACTCTAGAAAACACCTCCATCCAGTCCACTACTGCTTGGGAAAAACTGCCTCACCTCGTAACCTCGGAGGCTACTGCTGCTGGAACTCGTGCAACGCGCTCTATTAGCGTGCACTGTCAACTAGTACGGCTGGTGGCATCTCTTGCCTATTGGGTGGGGCTTCTGCTGGTACAAAACCCAAAGGTGCCAACATAGAAAAAGGGCCCCCCACCAGAGTCTCGTCGCTCGGTGGGCCGTCATCAAGAACTCCCTCAGAAATCCAACTGACTGTCTGCGTGGAGACATCCTGAACAGATGTGACACGGTCAATGATTTATACCTGGTGAGATGACCTGGTTTGAGCTGACTTTAAAACTTTTCGGAAACACACACGCAACCAGTGTTTTTGTGCATTAATTCGGAAATCAGAAGTCAGGGTCCTGGTGTATGGATATGTCGGTCATCGCACCAACACTGGACTCCCTGAACTGATAACCACACTCAATACCCTTAACACTATCGCATCATAGAAAAGAAATATCAGAGTTCAGAGTTTTGTGGTAGAACTGAACTCCTCTGATACCAATTTTTCATGACCCATCCCCTGGGGCCCGTGTCGTAACTACCCCAAGCCCGTCTTCCATAGGCCAGGGGCTGGCGACTAGCACCAGAGGCGTAAATCCCTAAAACCGGGAAGGCATTGCCTCTCTAAAACACAAACACACACCCAAAACTAGAGTACAAGCGGAAGTAAACACTAAGTAAATAGTACAAGTGTGCTGGAAATACAAGGGGCCAGAATACAATCCCAACAGAAAGGTACATCTACAACTGAAATTAAAGTAAAACTCAAAAAACAACAGCTGAAAAGGTGACAAGCAGCTCCTGGATCGTCCTCCAGGTTCCTACCAGAAGGGTAGGTACAGATGTCCTCCTCAGCACTCCACGCCTGTCTGTCTCCTCCGGGTACCAACTCGTCGTGAGGTCCACCTCCGGGTACCGTCTCGTCATGAGGTCCACCTCCGGGTACTGACTCGTAGTGAGGTCCACCTCCAGGTACCATCCAGCTCCTCAAGCCTCAACCTCGATCATTGTTGTCTGTCATCTGCAACCAACACAATATAGTGCAGGCATAGCCCGTGCAGGGGTGTGTATACAATACTCAGAAGGGACCCCAAGACCCTCAAGGTCTCACTAAATCCAACAAGTATAAACACAAAGATGATTCACAACAGATAAACCAAACTTAGGTATAAGCCCATACTTATACCTAAGTTACCAAGTAACTCATCTCAAAAATGAGGTATCACACAGTTATGAAATCAAAGTATAACCACTACTTAGGTATATGTCCATACATATACCTAAGTTATCAAGTATCTTATCTCAATCATGAGGAAAACACGAAGGTCATGACTCAGCTCAAACCAGGATTTTCATTATCGAAACTGTAACTATTGAAGAGCTCCGTCTCAGATGAGTACAGTGATCCTGTCACATACACTGAGGTACTGCTCACTAACCTATGACTGCTGAGGTACTCCTCCTGTCGAGTACTGTGGGCCTGCTGCTACAACCAAGCGCTTCCCACCAAGGGTCTGCCGCTACAACCAAGCGCTCCCCATAATAGTCGTCAGAGGTACTCCAGCTGTGAGTACCGCGGGTCTGCCGCTACAACCAAGGTCCCTGTCCGTCGTGGGTCTTCTGCTACATCCAAGCACTCTGTCCACTGGGTTAACAAGTCACTCCAACTCGAATCGGTAAAGCGGTCAAAAGGTCTCAGCTAGTTACATAGTCTCCACACTCCGTACGCTCAACTCCATAGTCACGGGCCTGCTGCTACAACCAAGCGCTCCCCCTCCATCGAGTACCGTGGGTCTGCCGCTACAACCAAGCGCTCCATCCGCTGAGGTACTCTGCTGCTACAACCAAACGCACCTCCTCTGTCGAGTATCGCGGGTCTGCCGCTACAACCAAGCGCTCCACCGCCAAGGGTCTCTGTACTCTGCTAGCTCGTCACTTGGAGGGTCCGCTCCATGAGCTTCTGGTCGATACTCCAAGTATCATGATATTTCACGAAGTAGTAACACAAAGGTCTACCTCGTCATATGTAACACAATGCAACTAACAGTGCGTCAATCGGACGCACGATCTGAGAGTTATTAGAATTTTAGTCCTAGGGGCCCGGTTGGTTTCGTAAACGAACAAACCTGGCCGTAGCTCAATTGTACCCCGAAATCACATAGGGTAAACTCAAGGGACTGTTTCTCTACGAGATCACCAACGTCGCTGACGATTCGTCAAGAGATGGATTTCTGTATGGAAGTCAAAGCAGTCGCAACCAGCTCTAGGGTTTCCATACACAGCACGCTTGATCCGGGAGAGTCCGCTCCACGAGCCAAGGGGGTGATACATCAAATGTATCATAGTTCAGTGTTGATGTATCTCAAAGTTTCTTCACAACAAAAGGAACTCAACGTGATAGACGGCGCATCAATCGGACGCCCGGTCTGAGAGTTATTGGCTTCTCCGTCCTAGGGGCTCGGTTAGTTTTTAAGTCAAAACCAACCCGACCGCACACAACTGCATCCAAAACTCGATCGGAGTAAGCCAGAAAGTCCGTCTCAGTAAGAGGAATCCAATAAAGTTGACGACACATCAATCAGACGTCCGAAGCTCAAGATATAAGTGTTTCCGCTCCGAGGGCCCGGTTGGTTTTGTGTTCGAAACAACCCAGCCGAACCCCAAGTTCTATGAAACCATGAGTATAGTATAACGAAACGACCGCCTCGATCCAAGGATCACATCACAACTGACAGTTCATCTATCAAAGGTTTGTAGCTCATGTTATGGGCATTTGAACAGAACTTGTCCGAAACAGGGGGGTTTAGGCCCTGTCTGACCCAGCCCAATACCCTAGGGTCGGCCCGAACTGGGTCGACCCGAACCGGGTCCGGGTCCGGCCCTGCTGGGCGTGACCCGGCCCGGCTGGTGCGGCCTGGCTCGGCCGGGGCGGTCTAACCCGGCATGGCCGGTCGGACCCGGCGCGCGCCGCACATGGTGCAGACGTGGCGGGGGGGGGGGGGGGGGGGAGCGCGGCCCCTTGCCGCTGATTGACGTCGGCGGCGCCTTCCGCGGCCAACTGGACATGCTCCGGTGGTCCGATTTTCCTTTCGTCTTCGCCATCGGTCCTTCCGGGACCCAACCTTCACTGTGGAAACTTTAAATCTCCCTTGCGGCCCACTTCGTCGTCTCCCATCAACCACACACCAACAAACGATCTGCATAGGGTTTTCTGGCCGTGTTTGTTCGGCCCGCGACCTTCGTTTTAGGTATTATCATTGGGCATGTTTTAGCGGAGTTTAACGAAGAACATACATTAAATTTTATTTGAATAAAATTTAATCAAATCACCCCACAACCTCACAATTAAATTTAAAGTAAACCAATACTTGTTCCACCCGCAGATTAAATAAAACATTCACGGATCATCTTAATGATGAGTTGATCCGCGTTCTTGTCTTAGAAATGAACTACCAAGGGAAGAATAATATCATTCACAATTTAAATTCCCTAACTCAAGGAAGTTGTCAAACGACGATCATCGCGGGGAAACAGCGTCGTCGAGGACGGCGTCGCGGAACGAGGTTTCGTACGTCGTCAGTGCACGCTCGAAGAAAGATGTGGCGTCTCCCTTTCCTTGACATGGGATGAAGAAGGGACAGCGTGTCAGCATTCTTTGCGTTCCTCAAAGATGAGAAAATAGTTCTTCGTCGAAGCGCAGCGTTCCTCCAAAACTCAGGAACGACGGGGATTCCTCTCCTCTCCACAACGAAGGATGTCCCTCCCTTTAAATAGAGGATAGGGTCCTACTAAAATTTATTATGCACGCGAGAAAAACCTCCCATTAATTGTTCACCGCCATTAAAACACTTGTTGGCAGTTAAATCAAGAATGTTTCCTATTTATCCAATGCGTAGTCAAACCATTAATGGGAGAAAAATCCGGGGTTGACTTGCAATTAAATTGGGAGGTGAGTGGTTAAAAAATTAATGGGGTGGGCTCGTGTGGGTCCCACCTCACTAATTTCCAAGCATGCTCCACACTTAACCACTCGGTTGCAGAATAAAAATTGTAACACAATTTTTATTTTTCCGCAACTTAATCCCAAAATTTAAACATCTCAAAACGAGAAAACGCAACTCCAGAAAAGGTCTTCCTAAGCAATTACCGACGCTGCGGTTTCAACAGTGCCCTCGGATTTTGATTCTGAGCACCGGTTCAAAGGTTAGGAAAACCCGCTCTCTCATTCACTGAATGTACCCGAGCTAAACTTCAGAAAAATATCCCAGGCACACCGGGCCTCGGAATCAGGTGCCGTCAGAAACTACAGACTCATAAAATTCAAAAGAAAATTAAAAAAAATTTCCCATGGAATTTCCGGGTCTTTACAGGAAGGGGTATCATAAACAATAAATCATATCATAACAAATTGAAAATAGATAGGTTTAATAATAATTTCATCATAGATTAAACTATAAAATTATGTAGGTTTTAGTATCATTGATCATGGTATAACCCATTATAGAGAAATGGATTATTGGTCCATTTCTTCGAAAAATGGTTTACTCGGGATAAAGGAAAGGGTTCAAAAAACATAATTTCATCAAAAATTACAAAAATAAATTATATAATTTTAATAGAATACATGTATAATATACTTAGAAATTCATAAGTATTTAAATGTATTTCATCATAGATGGTTAAGGATTTTAAAGGATCACTTGGAAAAGTTCTATAGTAAAATTTGTTTTCCTTGGAAATAATATTAATTTTTAGAAACCATTTCATTTAGAACCACATAGAAAACATATAAAGTAAGATAAATATTTTAAAACATTACATGGGAATAATATATGATACCCTTCTAATTTTTTTAATCATAGATCATTTTGCAAAAAAAATCATTAAAAATAACCATAAAAACATATAAAAGAATCATTGAAAACAATTTCAATCACATAAATAAATAAAAAATTTAATCACAATAATTTTAAATGAAAATTATAATAATATATAATGAAAAAAAATTGAAATCATTTTTCTATAACATGGATAGTTAACAAAATATATTTCCGATCAATTATAGAGAGAATGTTGGATTTTCATAAAAAAATGTCATAGTAATCATTAAAAATATAGAGGGAAACATGGTACCATTATGTGAATATATCATTAAAACAAATAAATAAATAAATTTTAGGACATTTCTTGAGTTATGGATCATAGTATTTAATCAATGGATGCAGAATCATTAATAATATCGATTGAATATTAGTTTTTCATAATAAACTCTTTCAACTTTGAGAACGATGATTCAAGATCCTCATTAAATAATTTAATAACTTGATTCATAATATGTCATTAAAATAAATTTATTTAATTTATAACTTGTATTTTCTATTTATATACACCTTGTAGAAGAATATGGGTGGATAACAAGGCTGGTGACTAAACTAGTAATGATTGAGACAAAATTACTTTACAGATTTGCTATCATTATTACCATAAAACACATGAATCATATATTACAAAATGAGTATTAAATACATTTAAATATAATGTTATTATTCATATAATACATTTATATTATATATATACACAATACAAAATAAATCATTGGTGAATAAGGTATATGTCTAATAGAATTTAATGTCAGACATGAATTTCCCTTACTACTTGAGTAATATTTTAATCATAATATCCATGAAATAATAACATCAATTTAAATATTAAATAACATGATATAAAGGAAATTATTTATTTAACATTACATAAATAATTATATACAGCAGACAATAAGAATAACATGTTAATATATCATATATCTAAGATAAATAAATCTGATATAAGAAAACCCTTACCTTAAGACTTCATTTTCTTCATACGCATTCAATCCTCATATATAATAAATATATGTTTGTAATAAATCTAACAAATAACCATATTATTTTATCTCAATCCATATATTATTTGTTGTGAGTTTTCATTATCACTTTATAAACAAGTTAATTTCAATGTTACCTTTTGGGTAATAACTACTTTGTTTTTAAAATATGTTTTGACTTATCATTAGATATAGTCTTAATTAGTTCATGGATTAATTATTATATAATTTTATAAATTATAAAAATATAAAATATATTAATTTTTTAAATATATATATCTATAAATGAATTAAATGTGAAATATAAAATATCATTCAAGCAGACAACAGGTCGTACGTATACATGCACATTGTTTTTTATATCAAGCAATATTAAATGAAATAAGGTTAATGAAAAATATATATATATATATATATATTAAAATTATTGTTTTTTAATTATTTAATAAATATCATATAAATTTTTTAAACACATATTTAATACATTCCATGCAAAATGTGACAAATTACATCTTTCTAAGGAGGTGGTAGTCCAAACATCTTTAAATGAAGTTATTGTATTTACACAAAATGGATTACATAAATGAATGTTTTATATAATAGATATAAAAAAATAAATATATCATAAATAATATATATATATTACAATAAATTATTTCTAAAATAATTCCCAACTATGAGTAGTGGTAATGGAAAAATCAACATCATTATTTTATTGGGAGATAGTATGCCATACCTTGGAGTGGTATGCTTGTTACCCATTTGAAATAATTGTTTATAGGTTTGGGTAAAACCCATAAAATAATATCATAGTAGTATAGTAAGGATTCATATGTTATTAAAAATACATTTTTAATAACAATATTGAGGGTGAAAACTAAAAATAATTCAAAAAATCTTGTATTAGAATGTTACATCATTAGTTACCTTTTTTGAGTTTTCACCAATAGGCTTCCATGGCTAGATGTATAAAAAATAAGACTCTAGGATGATAGGATGAATGTTGGTGGATAATATTTGTAGGTATTATATTTTAATATGTGTATAGATAGTTTTATGGGTGTTATTTCAATGTAAGGTTCCCTTTTATAGTGGATGATGACTAGTATTATTGTCTATATACAATGGTAAATACTATTGGTAACCCTTACATAATGTTTCACAATAATATTACATTTATGAGAAAAAGAAAAATATGGTCTAAATATTTAAATACAATGGTTTTTGGACATGTGAATTGGTAATTTCACCATATAATTTAATGCTTAACCCCTAAGTAATCCTATTTTACCTAAATCATTGATATTAAATCTAAATACATTCATTAACATTTTAGGTCAAAAATAAATTTTAAATTTTGAGAAATTATATATTATTTTTAATCGAAATATGGAATATATTTTACAATATTTAAAACATCGAAGTGACATAAATTAGATTGAAAATAATCATACATAAGTGATAAAACAACCTATTTTTAATGTTAAAAGATCATGAGTATAAATTATTTTAATGTCCAATTTTAATATTATATTGATTCTAATGACCAATATTTGATAATTCATTTATATATAATTTATACTTGATTTAAAGTATAATTTAATTATATAAATGAATTATATGTAAATGTAGTTTTTAAATAATATTCATTTATTTTCACTATTCATTAAAAATAAAAATTCATAGAAAATACAAAAAATTAACCTATGGTAAATAATGATATTTCTCTTTTACAAATGTGTTTAATTTTGTTTTATAATGAATATATATTTTTCAAAAAATATATTTCAAATACTATATCCATTAAATAGTGTTTTTGTTATCGTTTTGAAAATTTCCTACTTTAATTCATATTATTGAATTTTTTAATATCTTATTATTATAAAATTTATTGGATGATTATACAAATAATAGAATAATATATTATATAATATATATTATTTAAATCAAACAAATTTTTTTTGTATATTATATTGTGATAAAAATTCAGTTTTAAATAATGAAATAGTTTTTAGAAAAGTAATTTATTTATTTTCTAATTGTATTTACATTAATTTGAAACAATTTTTTATCCAAGAAGTTAATTTTATATATATGTTTAAATATTATTTTCACATATAATTTAATTTTATTTAATTCAGAATTTTTAATGGATATGTGTTAACAATAATAAAATATCAATAACAATATTGATTGTGTGTTGTAGTTAGGAAAAAATTATCTATACATGTAATGCATGAAATATATGGAACATGGACTTCTGTGTAACACAATAAATGATATTTTAAATAAAAAATATAAATTCAATTTTTTGGGAAATGAAAAATATCCAAATGGTAAAATTTATTCAAAAACAAATATTTAACATAATATTTGGTTGATAAAAATAGATTCCATATTTTTATTTATGAGTTTTAAATTTCTGAAATAGCCCCCTTTCCATTTTTTTCAATATGAATAGTAACCATGGTAAAATCAATCACCTTTGGAAAGCGTAAATCATGTCAGTCATTGTTAAAACTCATTGATATTGCCATTTTTTTCATCATAACAATTTTTTTAGGAATATAGGTTGGCCCTTATCATGTCATTCTTTAAATTAGGTTTTTAATTGACAGACGTCATTAAAAATCACATTTTTAATATTTAAAATGTTGAAAGTTGAAAATTGAATCCCTCTTAAATATAAATTATTATTTTGTATTAATATATTGTAAAACACATGATATGAATGAATCATGATAGTAAATTACAGAATAATGAACTTCTTTTCATGATATAATTTTATTTCCAATTTTTTGTAATTAAATAATGATATTAAATTCATATACAACAATGATGGATTAATTATACAATTAATAAAAATTAAATAAATGATTTGAAAATAATTTAATGTTATATTATGTGAGCGAGTTAATGTGTTACTTGAATTTTTTTAATGAGTACAAAATATTACTCTTCTGTTTATTAATAATATAATAATTATAAAATTATATATGTATATATATATATTAAATAAAATTAAATTAATTGTGTCTATTTTGATAATACTATTATTTAATGAAAATTATATTTTACAAGGTATTTAAAAAAATTACAATACTGAATGAGTAAAAATGACTAAAATATTTTCTAAAATGTCCTCAAAATATATTTTTAGTCTTTTTGAACTTGTCTTTAGATTTATTTTTTTAATTTCAGTCCTTTTAGAATTTCTAGAGTTCCCCAACAATCAATTATAAAATGCCACCCATAATTTCCCATCTTCGTACATCAATTAACCATATAGATAGGACCGAAAATTAAAATTTCTATTATGAACTTATCTATCATAATTTTACAAGTGGCAGTCTTTCCACAAGACCATCCAAACATCCCTTCAAATGATAACTAAAGACTTTGTTTAAAAGAAAAGTTAATCACTATATATGAAGACCTTCCTTTTACATCTTCTTTTGTCTTATACAACTATCACGCATTTATTAATAAAATTATAAAATTATTTTCAAAAATATTCTTAAATATTAATCACAATATGAAACCACAAATATTAACTATCTTTATATCATGTGCAATGTGAATGTATCACTTGTTTATTTGTAAATATACCTTCTCTAAATAAAGATTCAATTTATTTTATATAAAAATTATTAAAATATGGTTATTCTATTAGTGTTTTTATTTAAATATGGTATTTATGAAATTATAATTCTAATGAATTATTAATGTCACATTATAACCTTCCATATAATTTGATAACGATAATGACATTTATGTGTTCATGTGGACTTCCACCTCGACAAACCGATGTGAATTTTTTCCATTTACATTTCATATGTACTAAAATAATGATAGATATAATGAATATATATGATATATATAATAAAATAATGATTCTAGAAAGGTCATTTATTATTTATATAAATTTTGTTCCATCAGAATAAAATTCCAAACCACATTCTTGTGTACACGCAATCTATTTTCTCCATGAACCGTGTAATTCAGATTTTTTATAAATAACAATAATGAATGATTTTAAGTATTTATTTACTGTAAATATGTGATAATATAATTATTTAACGGAAAAAGATATGTAATTATAATAAATATAAATTTATTATAAAATATTTTAGAGTGTTATAAAATCATGTGGATCTCAAGCGTAAAGATTTTTGTGTCTTGTTTGTTTCTATGGGACACATTCTATATTCAAATCATAATTATTTTAGGTTTTTTATATAAAAATTTTGAATTTTAGTCATTATTTTCTCCTAAAATTTATATTGATTTAGATATCTATATTATTTATTCTAGATGGAATTCCACATTAAACATTAACATTGTGAAATATGGATGGTGACTAAATTGATTATAATCATTGTGTAAGGATATAGTATTGTAATTTTAAATTTTTTGTGAAAAATGAGAATATCGTTATGTTTTTATTTTATAATATGTGGTTGTATCTATATTATAATATCTTATTTTCATTTCATATCTTACTGGTATGATAATAAATTTATATGTCCTTAATTTGAAAATATTACTAACAACACATGTCGAGATTATATGCATAGAGTGAGGTAATTTCAACAGATATGGATCTAGAAATCATTTTTATCTTAATACAAATAGGGTTCATTACTCTATTTTGATTAGGATCATTCAAGATAAACCATATTTCATTTTGTTGAATTGCTTGTAACTAGGATAATGTTTTACTGTTTATCATCATGTTGGTATGTTGTTGTCCATTAGTTCAATATCCTAATGTATTGACATTGATGGTCTGCAATTTGGCATCATTATTCTTTTATATATATTCATGGAGGAAATTAGACGAATGATTTATAAAAAACCCATCTGTTTTTTGGTAATGATGGATTCCACATCACTCATGACCAATGAGAAATATAAGTTGGGGTATATATTTTTTATGATATAATTTCCCTCTAATTTGTGTCCCAATGTTGGAGGATTCTTACATTGAATCACATGGGATAATATAATATGATCTAATTCATCGTAGACATATATTAAAAGAAAATTTATGTTATTTAATTATCACACAATAAATTTATACTTATTTTAAGCATGTGCAACATATAAATTTTTTTTCTATGAAATGTACCAACTCATTATAACACATATGTAATTAATCATCTTAGTAGATTTTTTATAGATATATATTTTGTTTGATCCAAACTATACTGATATGGGTTATATTTTTATATAGCATGGATTACTAAATTTGGGATCATAGGGGTGGATGTTTTCTTAGATGTATGGTATGACCATAAATAATGAATGAGATTTTTCAACCATGATATTTAGATTTTCACATTATTTGTAGAATATTTTTGAAAAATAATTGTTAAATGGATTTTTATGCCAATTATCTATGATTTTACTGGGAGGGGAATGGTATGAATCCATGTCATACTCTTTAAATTTATTATTTTTCTATAATGAATATAAATATGATTCATTTTTATCATTATTTTTTGAGGGACACAAATTGTGTGAATGATATTAGACATCATGATATTTATGTTGTTTCCTATCCTATAATTCTAGTGAGGAATGAAATTGTTTAATCAACAGATGGAATTTCTAGTTGTATTGATATATATAAACTTTATTTTTATAAATAAGGGATATATCGGCATAACATATATTACCAATACATAAAATGGTTAGATTATTCTGTATTATGCATCAATTTCATGTGTAATGGATATTGTTTTCATATATCAAATATTCATAAAATTTCATCATTAAATCTATGCTAATATGTATCATTGTTTTCCTGAACCCACCAAGAATCCAAATTTTAGGTGGTGGTCTAGTCTCGAACATATATTAACTATAAAAGGAAGCATGGAATTCTTTCATGATGGTATGGTTTAATAATTATACAATTAATCCTTAGAGGATTTATTGGATAATTCATTTATCATGTTATTTATTTAAATTTTACAAATTTAGATGGTTACTATTCTTATCTCTATTTTGAATATATTCATTTATGGATTGATCCAATAGAAGGGTCTTATATTCTAGGTTATCCATGATTCTGCTCATCTATACATGAATAAATGACAACACATTGCACCTTTGTATATCATTGATATATATTATAGAAGTATTCCATATCATATATGAGGACTAGTTAATATAAATTTCACTATGTGTTGCAGAATTATTATTTTCCATGGTTAGGCTTTTACTTGACTATGGCTACATTGGAAAATGCATTTTGATGATATTAATTAAAATGTTGCACATGATAAAAAATTTAATCAAAATAGAACTCAAACAACAATCCGTACATAAAATAAATTAGAGTGGTTAAATCATCAACCATGAGGGAATATTAACTATTGGTATTTTTAATTACCATAAAAACAATCACCATTTATATTAAGACAGTATATCTATCGCATTAAGGCTACTTCCATACGTATACTGAGGGATTTATATTTTGTTTCTTTACTTGTGAATTCTATTAACAACATTGATTAAGAATGGATATACTTTTTAATGAATAAATAAAAATTACATGATGATTGTTTTTTATTTTTTTGGTTCACTTTTCCATATCTTCAAACATTAGGAAGACATGAAGGAATACATATTAAACAATCAAGAGTTGACATGGTAGAAGGAAACATTGTTATCATATAATTGGTGTTTACTAGCATTATTTCACTGTAATGATTTTATCAATTTAATAATTAGTACTTTCTCTATCATATCCTTCCATATAAAAAATAAAATTTCTTACAGTAATAGGATAATAAATAACACGGTGAGATTATCTATTATTACAAAGAGCTTATTAATATAATTGTGTGGGTTTATATAAAATAACATTTATATATCCTAATTCTATATGCAATACATCAATATTTAGACAATAAACGTGAGTGAAATATAGTTCATCTAAATAGAAGAATATCATATTGCAATATCTGTAATTATATATCATAGATAATAGAAACTGTATTCATCTCAATCAAAAGAAATCTATGAAATAGAAGAACCATAAAATTTTTCCCTGGAATCCACATTTTGGTTTTGTTCCCTACATTCTATCGATTCCATTAGTACCATGGGATAAGATAAGTATTAATAGAGGATCTCAAAATCATCCAAATAATCCTCATCAAACTATTGGGATACAATAATGTTTATAAACATAATAAAGGTGATACATATATTATACATGGTGGATATGAAATGCATGATATAAGTGATGTTCTATGAGATCCATCTCAACTCATTTGTATTCCGATGATACAACATTTATAAAATTTAACTATACTTTTATAGGCCAACCACAATTCCATGTTGGCATACCATAACACCAACAAATTTCAATGAAATTACAACCAATGGATACATTGATTATTCATTTTCAAAATATTCATTCACAACATTTTAAATAATTTTAGAATATCAGCAAGGTAATTAAAAACAATCCATGATATAACAAAGAGGATGTCCATGTTATATTAAACTATTTGTCCCAAGATGGGTTTTAAAAAATATATCATATCGTGTGATAATATGTGGGTCCATAATTCATTCACCCAAAAGAAGGTACATGGGAAAAAGATAATCATTGATGTGATCTAGAGGAAAAAAATTCATAATCATAATTGGCTGTATTTATTTGATAATACCTTGAAAAACTATCCCTTATGTAAATGGATTTGAAACATATATTCTCATCAATTTTGAAATGAATGATTTTGAAATGGGAAATTTATTTCTAGAAGTGTCGATAATTATATATATAAAAAAATTAGACCATATTAACTCATTTATTCTTCATAGAAGCAATCATCTATGAAGTACAATGTTGCAACATCACGTCTATGATAATTTTGTGATTAATGAATTTTTTAAATATGGATTTAACCCACATATCATGAGAGTGGTGAGTTATCCTTGTATGAAAATAATTTTTTAAATTAATAAAATCGTATTCCATAGAATATACAGAATTCAAAAAACATTATACAATAATTTAAAACTCTAGGACATTATGATATATTTAATTATAAATAAATATAAATTCATAAATATATTTCAATACAATAACATGAATTATTAATGATCAACAATAGAATATTATTATTATAATTATTATTTAAACAAGACAATTATAATCATTCTATTAATTGTTTTAAAATGAATTAGAATAAATTAATTTTTAAAATTATTTATATTATTTTATATGAATAAAATATATTGATAATTAGGTACATAATTTTTGGAACAATCATTACATGATTATAAAATATAATTATGTTAAAAGGGGTTTTATTACATTTTATGTATAAAAATAAATTTAATTTCTCATATTATAAATAAATTTTTTTTGAAATATTTTTTTAAATAGGACAATTAATATTTACATATGGTTAAATTTATATTTTTTCAACAAATACATATATTTCTATGAATCGTGAAAATTTAAATTTTTTATAAATATAAATTTATTTGAAAAAATCTAAATGTATCATTAAAAGTAGAATTTGATTTCATTTAAATGATGAAATTTATTTTATAATTCATATAATTAATTATAATGTTCTCTTCATAATAATATACTTTATTATATGTTTTTGTTATTCTTAATTATTTTCAAGAAGAATATTTTTGGTACATAATGTTTTTCTATTTTATTTAATTTATATAATACATAATAAGGATATATTAAAATTGAATTAATATATTATATTTCTATAAATATTAATTTAAATTTTGATAATGATTATTATTATTCATGAAGTAAATATAATACCATTTATGCCTTTAAAAATATATATATTGAAAGCAATATTTTTTTACATATGTTTGAATAATTTTAATTTATATTAATCTGATTTAATGAAATTAATTCTGAAAAATTATAATATATTTTAAATGTGAATTATTAATATTATATATTATTTTTAACTCATTTTTTTACTTTATAAATAGAATATACTATAAAAATAATTAATGTGATTAAAGAGAAAAATGGATTACCGTGTCCTTAAAAAAAGAATGAAAAATGTTAAATATGAAAAAAATGTAAAAATCCTATTTTATTTTCAAATTTTTAGTATATATCGTCCAATGTTCTATAATGAGAAATTATATTTCATTTTGTAATATTAAAAATGTTGTTATATTTATTTCATTCAAAACAATTCCTGTTTGTAAACTCCCACAATTATAAAAGGCCACCCCTCTCCTCCCATCATCAACCTTCCATAACTCATTTGTTCAAAAAAGACAAAACAATATTTTTTCATGAAATCAATTTCAAAATCCCGTGGACATTATATTGGATAGGAATACCTTTGAATAATACTTTAGGTATTAAGCAAATTCAAACCCCAAAAATGTGGAAAAATCCATCATGTGAAATTTTTTATTTCTACATCATCATCATTAAAATATTTCAGATATAAAATACTATATCCAATATAATGAGGTTTTATTTTCTTAAATAAAAAAAGAATATCCATCTCAAAATCCATCAAATGTTATAGGAAACTGACCATCTTGTGTTTAAATGACAATGAACTCGTGAACAGATTTAATTTTTTTCTTTCCCCGACATTGAATATTTAAATAGTGATGAATATACAATATTTATATAATATTTACAAAATTAATATACTTTATAAATTTTAATATCACATATATCATCTTACATTCCATTTCATTGGGGATATGATAACATCACTCATGCATATAAAGGACAATTGTCTCACAAGGAAATGTGATTCTTATACAACAATCTCTTAACATTTATGGTAATAAGGACAATGGAAATCAGAAATTATTATTTATATTACATAATTTTGACATATAAAATTTTATATTTTTTAATTTATTCCATCCACTTTAAAAATAAACAACATTCATTTATAAATAAGAATAACCCTAAACATGAACGATGTACTTCATTTTCTCAGTTTAACATAAATGGATTGATATAAAAACATATTTATTCATTAAATAGTGTATTTTTATAATTTATTATATTATCGACATTATTAAATCATGATTAATTTAAAAGGGCCATAATTTATAAACAAATACATACATAAAAAAGGAAATTACAACAAAAACATTAATTCTATCAAATAATTATTAATAAAAAGTTACATAAATAATATAAGAAATACATATATGGTCTAAGATATATTTAAATTGTTATGTAATATATTTATAATAAAAATGTGTTTATTATACATTTGTTTTTAACATGTTTTATGGAAATCAAACAAGAGCTAAGGGTCTCTCATCCCACTTCCATATCCATGAGAAATATTTCATATTAACTAATTATTTATTCTGAATTATGTATATAATTCAAATTTTTTTGTAATGTTCTGAATATTTTTAAATTCATGGAATTTAACTCTATATTTTCAATTTTTAATTCACGGTGATTGTGGTTCAAAACATATCAATCTAGTAACTGTTTATTTTGAAATCTAATTAATATTTATGATTGTTTATTTTTAATTCACCATTATGGGAATTTTTATATATTTCAATCACTATCTAAATATAGTTTCCTATATCATATATATTCATTTATTTTTTATGTAATTATAATCTTTTTCACTTCTCATGAACTTAATATTAATGAGAAATTTCTTTTAAATAAATAATGTCATTATTTATCTTTTAGATCAAAAAAAATTATATTTTAAATCGAATTCTTCTAAACTGTTTTCATAAATTATTTTATTAATAAAAAATATATAATTTAATATTTGTTAATATTATTTTAATTTTAAACAGTTTTTTAAAAGGAATAAACCTATAATTTTCTAATCATGTTACTTCTTTACTTTTACCAATTATTTTAATGGATTCTTTTTTTTAACATGTACAACATAAATATAAATTCCAATCATATTTACCACTAAATTGTTAAATGATTCTTTTTTTGATTCAATGCATATGTCTAGAGAAAATATTATGTACCATAATTTGTTAATTTTTAGTTGTAAATAATTATTTTTAAATTAGAAAATTTATTTTCCTCATGAATTTTTCTACAAATCCCATTATGTAATTTAAATTAATCAATCAAATAAAATATTATTCTACATCTACTTCAATATGGATATTTTTTAATGATAACATCATTATTATTTATCACGTTTTTTATGGTCTTATAGGTAAGGTACATACCTGTTTGATAGCATTAATATTAAATTCGATTGTTTTTTATTTAATATAATGATTTGGGTAATTCATAAATTATTATATTATAGTTTTAAAATATGATTTTTTAACATTGATTATGATTGAAGTCATTAATATTAGTAATGAATAGATCATATTAGGTGTCTTATGAGAAAAAATTCTTTCAATTAAACTGTAGGTCCCACAAGACAAACTACTTTTGGTATTTGTATGAGTCCATTCCCATTTGTGTAATATATCATAGAAGAAGGCCTTTAAAATTTTTCTATAATTCCAAGCATTATGAGTTACCTCATTATGATATTAGATATTGATTTATATATAATTATTCTATTAGTTTTAATATTTATGATTACGTTTCAATCCAATGTGACTAGTTATAAAAGAATTTAATTTATTTCTACCAAAAATAATTTAATGTTAATTTTAATGATAAAAATAAATGGGTTCACTAATTTCTGTTATTTTATTGATTATAAATTTTTTGTTCGTGACTGATTTTGATTTATGCTTACCATTAATGAGAATTCTATATGACCAAATTATATTGTTTTATTTTTCCTAGGATGCAGGTAAGTGTAATATGATATATATATAGGGATATGCAAAGTTGAATAATGGAATTATCAAATAAAATAATTTCTTTTATTTTGTTATATAAAAAGTATTGTGAATTTTAATATGTATGGCCCTTATGAAGACTAAATATATTTGGTTCTTCAGGATGTGTTCCCTTATATATAGTTCTAATGAACTAATGTTACTAACCACTCTAGGCTACCATATTTGAGGTCATACATTTTGTGTTAAAGAGGGTTTGGTGGTTACCATGGGAACCAGATTTATGATTTCATAGTTTTGGGAGTGTAATCTTATTAATGAACATGATAATATGTTAATGTATTTTATAAAATCCTATTTTTTTAATAGATTGAATATCTATTCATTCAATCAATAAATTGATATCTATATTGTAACGACCCGAAATTTTTTAAATAAATTTTGTTTCCCAATTTTATGTGTTATTGTTATACTCAACAAAAATGTTTTACTTGATAAACATGATTATAATTAAAATGAGATCAGTGGGTTTTGACTATTATATAACCATCGGTCAATATGACCGCTGTGAACAAAATGTTTTGATTTTTGTCTCTAAATATAAGTAATCTTGGTTAATTATTATAGAAAGAAGATTCGATGGCCTCACCTAGTAGTCTTGGACCGATCGAAGCCCATCTAACAGAGCTTGGGAAGGAGGTAGCACCACTGGGCTTTGCTCTGGATCAAATCCAAGCCGAACTTCATCATGTGAAGCTGGAACGGAATCGCCTTCGTGAGAAGTTCAAACTGATAGAAATTACTACTCGGGCAATGTTGACTGAGCCGCCCCAAGCTTCTATCACCCTAGCACACCTTACTCTTAGGTCCTATGCTGGTATTATAAGGGGTTATGTAACGAGACCGTAACTACCTTGTGTAATCCTTGTTTTAAATAAAAATTGGGATTTCTTCTTATGATGAAGTTTATGAATTTTGAAATGACCGGATAAATATAGTATGCATATTTTTGTTGAATTTTAGAAAAAAGATATTTTAAATATGTTTATGTAAACCCTAAATAATTAAAAATCTGTAATGATTTTCAAAAAATGGTCTTCTGCAATTATGTTCAGTACTAAATTTAGAGTCTAATAGGATCAACTTGATTTTTGATGAATAGTAAATTATGAATAGTGATTTTATGATTAGGATTAGTAATATGACCAAATGGATTAGTAATCTCACTTAAAGAAAGTTTTAAAATAATCTAGGCACCTTGATTAAGTAATGTGATTCAATAAAATAGTTAAATAACGGTTTCATTAATTATTATTCAAGTATTAGTTTTTTCGGGTGAATAGTGTTTTTTAATTAAAAATTTAATTAAATATAATTAGAAAATTATTTTTATAAAAATGACTTTATTTTTGAACTCAGAGCATCGATATTATGTTATGGTAATTTTTGGGGTTTTTTCTGAAAAAATGAATTTTTGATGAATAGTGTTTTTATTTAAAAATTAAATTAAAAATATTTAGAAAATTATTTTTATAAAATGGATTTAATTTTTAAAATCAGAGCATTGATATTTGGTTAATGTGAAATTTTGGGATTTTTCTGAGAAAGTTGAATTTTCAGTGAATAGTAAAAATACAGTTTTAGGGTTTCGGTATGTTTAATGACACCATATCGGTGTCATGATGATGTCATGAGATATTTTGAGGGTTGGCCGGCCAAGGGTGATGAATTATTGTTTTGGGGACCCCATGTGGCCTAACTCCATGATAAATGACAAGGGAGAGCACATGGGTTTGAGAAAAGCACATGTGAGGTGTCCCTTGGCCATTAATGCCTTGTCCCCTCACTTTCCCTATAAATACCAAGCCCTCCTATCATCCATTCGACTCCCCACTCATTCCCCACGAATTTATGGTCTCATTACCTCCCAAGGATTCCTCCCAAGGTTCCCCCAAGCCCTCAAGGTCCCAACCTTTGAGGTTTAAGAGTTACATTTTAAGGTAAGGGATCTGACCCCTCTCTTTCTTTTCAAGTAATCTCTTTTATGTCATTTCTTTTATACTCCATGTTCTTATGTTGGAGTATGTTCTTTTATATTCATCCTACTGCCTATTTCATGTTCATATGATGAGAGACCCCCCCTTGCTCACATCAATTCGTTTTAAGAATGTTTATGTGGCGCCGTTAGGCTGCCGAATTTTTAAGGGATTCTTTCACCTTCCTCGTTTTCAAGTTCTATTTTCATTCAAGTCTTTCATTTTCCTTTTTATTATGTTGGGGTATGATCTCTAAATTATCATACTGATCTTTTATGATCATATGATGAGAGACCCCATTTGATCGCTTCAATTCAGTATTTTGAAGTTTTAAGTGGCGATGTTAGGCTGCCGAATTTTTAAGTGGTTCTTCACCCTTCTCGTTTTGAAGTTCTACTTTCATGTCAATTATTTCAAGTTCCTTTTTGTTATATTGGGGTACGATCTCTATATATATCATACTGGACTCTTATGTTCATATGATGAGAGACCCCATTTGATCTCTTCAATTCAGTATTTTGAAGTTTTAAGTGGCGCCGTTAGGCCGCCGAATTTTTAAGTGGTTCTTCACCCTTCTCGTTTTGAAGTTCTACTTTCATGTCAATTATTTCTAGTTCCTTTTTGTTATATTGGGGTATGATATCTATATATATCATACTGGACTCTTATTTTCATATGATTAGAGACCCCATTTGATCTCTTCAATTCAGTATTTTGATGTTTTAAGTGGCGCCGTTAGGCTGCTGAATTCTTAAGTGGTTCTTCACCCTTCTCGTTTTGAAGTTCTACTTTCATGTCAATTCTTTCAAGTTCCTTTTTGTTATGTTGGGGAATTATCTCTATATCTATCATACTTAACTCTTATGTTCACATGATGAGATACCCTATTTGATATTTTCAAATCATTTTTGTTGATGTTTAAGTAACGTCGTTAGGCTGCCGAACTTTCATAAGAGAAATCTAATTTTTTTTCTTCCTTCCATGTTTTTCATTTCAAATGGTATGTCCTTGAACTTTCATTAACATGATCATGTATCCTTATTATTCTGTCCATGTACTATTTTATGGGTCATTTATGAATGTTTGACCCATTTTACCTCTCTTTTAATGTCTTCTAAAACCTCGGAACATTGCCGTTATGCTGCAGAATTTCTGTCTCAAAATGTCTATCTCTTTTTTCTAAAGTTCTTTTATTTTATAAAGTGAATACTCAAAGCTCTTTCTTCTAAAGGGGTATTCACATATATACCAAAATGTTCTATTTTAAATTCTGGGATTTACATACATGAGACCCACCTTCCTTTTCTGTGGGTTTTAAAGTGACGTAAAGATCATGTCTTTAAAGCAGTTTTTTAAAACGTTGTGATTATGAAATGAAACCCTTTTATTTTATGCTATATGGGTTATTTATGAAATGTTTTATGATGATATATGTGGCTCACATGATAATAAAGGAAAATTTAAGGGTGCTCCCTGATAGCGCTCCAATGCATTGGGTAATGATGTAACCACTAGAGATTACAATTTTCACGATACCTTGGTGAATAACCTTGGTAATTTTAAAATGACACATTGGGGATGGACCTTGGTGATATGTTCATGATTGTCTATATTAAATGATGTAGCCACATCTTGAAGTTATGAAAAAGTTTTATTTTTATTATGATATGCCTCATGATTTCATTTTCATGCCTTAAAGTTCTTTTCATGACTTTATTGATGTATCTCAAGTTCATATGGAAAATTTTTCACTTGTTTCCCTTGCTGGGCCTTCTTCTCACCCTTCCTTTTGATGTATGTCCCCAGGTTATGGGATGCAGTAATGAGCCTAGGGTGAACATGAGGAGAATCCTTTCAAGTGTTTAAGAAGAATGTTTTTTTTGTTTCATGTTTTATGTTCCTTGTTTCCAAGACACTAAACCTTAAAGATCCTTAGTTCCGTGTAATGGAATGAAAAGTTATGTTATAAAAAGACGGGATGCTATAGTTGGTATCAAAGGATGGTTTAGTTATTTGTGGAAATTAGGATATGAAAACTCTAGGAGGAACCCTATAGAAAAGTTTAATATAGGAAATCTTCCTGGTATTTTGGTGAGTATTGAGTAAGGGGTTGCCAAGCAAATACATCCCTGTCTGGATACGAGCAGGTAGAGGTGGCTCTAGCACAGATGTACATAGGGGTAAAACCCGAAAACACCGCTTTGAGCTAGACTCGAACGGGAACTGGTACACGACAACGGGCCTTGCTGCACTCTTGGTTACGACACTCCCGGGGGATATGCTTTGGTAAATTCATAAGCTTGGTATGAACCATTGTTAAAGGAACAAAGATAAAATAAAATAAAGGTTCACATAAGAATATATGATCATTCATAACCTAGATGGGAACCTAGTAGATCACAAGTTAGGGTATACCTTTCAAATACAAGTTATCCTTATATGTTTTCAGTTCCTTTTCATGATTATTAGCTAAGTACTTAAGCCCCTAATTATGCTTTCTCTTCTTAGTTAATGGTGGGAAATGGAAGAACATGTTCCAACAACCAATGTGATAGGAAATGCGATGATTTTCATATTAATATGGCAGGGATGATTAGGGGATTAAAATATGATTATTATTTTGGAAGATGTTCATTATTTTGGGAACCATATTTGATCGAGGTAAATAGATTACTACGGTATTTTCATTGAGGAGTAAGGTTGACTTATATTTTGAAGAATCGATGAATTTAAGGTGAACTTATAGTAATTTAGGTTACTTATGGGAATGAATAACCTATCTTGGGTAAAATATGTTTAGGTTAGCTACTTTTTTTATAAGATGTTAGGAGTGGTTGATGTTGTCTGGAGATGAACAATGAAGTTGTTTTGGAAGACTATGTTATCAAATCCTTATTGTATTTGGGTTTCAATCTTAGTTTGGTTTGTTTTGAGGAATTTTAAGGACCGTTATTTATGGAATGGTCTATGATGAAATTTGGGTAGTACCGTGGAACTTTGATGATTTAAAAGTAGTTTCCATTCCTATGGGATTCTTTCTTTTTTAAGAGTTGTTTTACCTTAACCTTTCTGTTTTTGGGATAATGTTTAAAGATAGAAGAAATAGATAGTTAATCTTTTGTAGATTATGTGATTCTATAGAAGATGATTCTTGTGCTTTTATGAGACCAAGTGTTTTTGAATTCTCATCATTTGGAGAAAAGATTAGTGTTGGTAGGGACTTGTTAAAGGATGAAACTCTACTTGAAGGTAGGTATATTTTCTTATGTTTTTGTTCTATGTAGTAAATGAAATCCTCAAAATTATGAAAAGAAACGTAAAACAAAAATGTTGTTGGTTTACGTTTCCTACTAGGTAATCAATGACCGTTTACACACATCATAAGTTTGGGATTTTCTCATGGTTAACTTTCTCCTAATCATGTTCTCTATCACTCTCTCTCAGAACTTGACCCTTTGTTTTCTCCTCCATGTCCATGTTTTCCTACATGGAACCCTAGTGTGGGTTAACTCGGGTGACCTTTGTACTTCCCTTTCTTTATTTTAAAGTAATAGTTTTACTGACTCCTTTTCTGATGTGGGACTTTCAATGAAATTTCAAAACCCAATTTTAAAATTGCGAGGACGCAATTTCTTAAGGGGGAAGATTGTAACGACCCGAAATTTTTTAAATAAATTTTGTTTCCCAATTTTATGTGTTATTGTTATACTCAACAAAAATGTTTTATTTGATAAACATGATTATAATTAAAATGAGATCAGTGGGTTTTGACTATTATATAACCATCGGTCAATATGACCGCTGTGAACAAAATGTTTTGATTTTTGTCTCTAAATATAAGTAATCTTGGTTAATTATTATAGAAAGAAGATTTGATGGCCTCACCTAGTAGTCTTGGACCGATCGAAGCCCATATAACAGATCTTGGGAAGGAGGTAGCACCACTGGGCTTTTCTCTGGATCAAATCCAAGCCGAACTTCATCATGTGAAGCTGGAACGGAATCGCCTTCGTGAGAAGTTCAAACTGATAGAAATTACTACTCGGGCAATGTTGACTGAGCCGCCCCAAGCTTCTATCACCCTAGCACACCTTACTCTTAGGTCCTATGCTGGTATTATAAGGGGTTATGTAACGAGACCGTAACTACCTTGTGTAATCCTTGTTTTAAATAAAAATTGGGATTTCTTCTTATGATGAAGTTTATGAATTTTGAAATGACCGGATAAATATAGTATGCATATTTTTGATGAATTTTATAAAAAGGATATTTTAAATATGTTTATGTAAACCCTAAATAATTAAAAATTTGTAATGATTTTCAAAAAATGGTCTTCTGCAATTATGTTCAGTACTAAATTTAGAGTCTAATAGGATCAACTTGATTTTTGATGAATAGTAAATTATGAATAGTGATTTTATGATTAGGATTAGTAATATGACCAAATGGATTAATAATCTCACTTAAAGAATGTTTTAAAATAATCTAGGCACCTTGATTAAGTAATGTGATTCAATAAAATAGTTAAATAACGGTTTCATTAATTATTATTCAAGTATTAGTTTTTTTGGGTAAATAGTGTTTTTTAATTAAAAATTTAACTAAAAATAATTAGAAAATTATTTTTATAAAAAGGACTTTATTTTTGAACTCAGAGCATCGATATTATGTTATGGTAATTTTTGGGGTTTTTTCTGAAAAAATGAATTTTTGATGAATAGTGTTTTTATTTAAAAATTAAATTAAAAAAATTTATAAAATTATTTTTATAAAATGGATTTCATTTTTAAAATCAGAGCATTGATATTTGGTTAATGTGAAATTTTGGGATTTTTCTGAGAAAGTTGAATTTTCAGTGAATAGTAAAAATACAGTTTTAGGGTTTCGGTATGTTTAATGACATCATATCGGTGTAATGATGATGTCATGAGATCTTTTGAGGGTTGGCCGGCCAAGGGTGATGAATTATTGTTTTGGGGGCCCCATGTGGCCTAACTCCATGATAAATGACAAGGGAGAGCACATGGGTTTGAGAAAAGCACATGTGAGGTGTCCCTTGGCCATTAATGCCTTGTCCCCTCACTTTCCCTATAAATACCAAGCCCTCCTCTCATCCATTCGACTCCCCACTCATTCCCAAAGAATTTCTGGTCTCATTACCTCCCAAGGATTCCTCCCAAGGTGCCCCCAAGCCCTCAAGGTCCCAACCTTTGAGGTTTAAGAGTTGCATTTTAAGGTAAGGGATCCGACCCCTCTCTTTCTGATCAAGTAATCTCTTTTATGTCATTTCTTTTATACTCCATGTTCTTATTTTGGAGGATGTTCTTTTATATTCATCCTACTGCCTATTTCATGTTCATATGATGAGAGACCCCCCCTTTCTCTCATCAATTCGTTTTAAGAATGTTTAAGTGACGCCGTTAGGGTGCCGAATTTTTAAGGGATTCTTTCACCTTCCTCGTTTTCAAGTTCTATTTTCATTCAAGTCTTTCATGTTCCTTTTTATTATGTTGGGGTATGATCTCTAAATTATCATACTGATCTTTTATGATCATATGATGAGAGACCCCATTTGATCGCTTCAATTCAGTATTTTGAAGTTTTAAGTGGCGCTGTTAGGCTGCTGAATTTTTAAGTGGTTCTTCACCCTTCTCGTTTTGAAGTTCTACTTTCATGTCAATTATTTCAAGTTCCTTTTTGTTATATTGGGGTATGATCTCTATATATATCAAACTGGACTCTTATGTTCATATGATGAGAGTACCCATTTGATCTCTTCAATTCAGTATTTTGAAGTTTTAAGTGGCGTCGTTAGGCTGCCGAATTTTTAAGTGGTTCTTCACCCTTCTCGTTTTGAAGTTCTACTTTCATGTCAATTATTTCAAGTTCCTTTTTGTTATATTGGGGTATGATCTCTCTATATATCATACTGGACTCTTATGTTCATATGATGAGAGACCCCATTTGATCTCTTCAATTCAGTATTTTGATGTTTTAAGTGGCGCTGTTAGGCTGCCGAATTTTTAAGTGGTTCTTCACCCTTCTCGTTTTGAAGTTCTACTTTCATGTCAATTCTTTCAAGTTCCTTTTTGTTATGTTGGGGAATTATCTCTATATCTATCATACTGAACTCTTATGTTCACATGATGAGAGACCCTATTTGATCTTTTCAAATCATTTTTGTTGATGTTTAAGTAACGTCGTTAGGTTGCCGAACTTTCATAAGAGAAATCTAATTTTTTTTTCTTCCTTCCATGTTTTTCATTTCAAATGGTATGTCCTTGAACATTCATTACCATGATAATGTATCCTTCTTATTCTGTCCATGTACTATTTTATGGGTCATTTTTGAATGTTTGACCCATTTTACCTCTCTTTTAATGTCTTCTAAAACCTCGGAACATTGCCGTTATGCTACATAATTTCTGTCTCAAAATGTCTATCTCTTTTTTCTAAAGTTCTTTTATTTTATTAAGTGAATACTCAAAGCTACTTCTTCTAAAGGGGTATTCACATATATACCAAAATGATCTATTTTAAATTCTTGGATTTACATACATGAGACCCACCTTCCTTTTCTATGGGTTTTAAAGTGACGTAAAGATCATGTCTTTAAAGCAGTTTTTTAAAACGTTGTGATTATGAAATGAAACCCTTTTATTTTATGCTATATGGGTTATTTATGAAATGTTTTATGATGATATATGTGGCTCACATGATAATAAAGGCAAATTTAAGGGTGCGCCCTGATAGCGCTCCAATGCATTGGGTAATGATGTAACCACTAGAGATTACAATTTTCACGATACCTTGGTGAATAACCTTGGTAATTTTAAAATGACACCTTGGGGATGGACCTTGGTGATATGTTCATGATTGTCTATGTTAAATGATGTAGCCACATCTTGAAGTTATGAAAAAGTTTTATTTTTATTATGATATGCCTCATGATTTCATTTTCATGCCTTAAAGTTCTTTTCATGACTTTATTGATGTATCTCAAGTTCATATGTAAAATGTTTCACTTGTTTCCCTTCCTGGGCCTTCTGCTCACCCTTCCTTTTGATGTATGTCCCCAGGTTATGGGATGCAGTAATGAGCCTAGGGTGAACATGAGGAGAAGCCTTTCAAGTGTTTAAGAAGAATGTTTTTTTTGTTTCATGTTTTATGTTCCTTGTTTCCAAGACACTAAACCTTAAAGATCCTCAATTCCGTGTAATGGAATGAAAAGTTATGTTATAAAAAGACGGGATGCTATATATATACTACAACCGCATATGATTATATCAAAAATGTACCTAGTGGTAATCATAACTAAAAATGTGTGTCAGTATTAACTTGATAATTATCTATTACACAACTATGTGCCTTACTAAGATGCTACTTTGACGCTTATGGGAGATATTATTTTCTTAGAGAATATTTTCCGTACAACCCAATATAAATAATTTGAACGTATTTTTACTATTTTAAAATGTTCATAATGAAACCATGTTTATGAGTACAATATTTTTTATACATAAATTTTACAACAGTTGTGTTTCATATTTTTTATATTATACATTTTGATTTATAATTTTATTTTCTAATTAGGTACCCTATTTTTAGAAATGTAACATATTGAACAGAATCATAATTGTATTAATACACATTAATCTTATATATATTTTCCACGTTGTTAAGATAATATAGCTGGAAAATGATATGCAGTTGTAATGGATCATGATATAACCATATATATGTATCTTACTATATTTTGGCTCAATAACATTATTCATATATTGAATAATTTTGATCCAAAATGAATGAAACACTATTATAATTCTTCATTAATAAAAATCCTCCAACATTTAGTGGTAATAAAAATTCCTTTGTAGCTAAAAAATGGAGAACTTCCATAGAGGAAATATTAATTACTATAGAAATCAATTAAATGGAAAACAAATGATAGTGTTGTTTATCATTTATATGAGGATGTGTATCAATGGTGATTTTTTATTCAAAACAATAATTATTTGGAAGAAATTAAAAATATGCAGTTGTAGTATTTTTGTTAAAATTTATTAGAAAAATATTATCCTTATGAACAAGGATAATATATGGACATTAATTTCATGATCCAATGAAAATAGAATGATTATATTGTATATGTATATGTATCCAACATTACCTGGTTATCAAGTCGTGATATGGTTTATATATTTAATCAAAATATGATTATTTTCCATTTACATGATATGATTAATCAAATCCCATGAAGGGAACTTGTCTTTAAAACAATCTCATCATACAATGAAATGGTAATGTGTGCAATAAAAAAGGATATATAATTTTAAAATTGGTTTGTCTTTTATGGAATGTTAGAGAATGATATGACATAATAAGGAAATATGGATAATGGTATAATGTGAAAGAATAATTTCACAAAATTCTATAATTGTGGAAAGAAACAACCTAGTACATACATTAAGGGAATGAGGGTATTATGTTTGTGTAAATATAAATTCCATCAGTAAAGTGAACTCACAGGCATGTAAGACACTACTAATGTTGACTGATTTAATATTACGGAGTTAGAGCACTACACAAATGAATATCCAATATTTCAAAAAACTATACATCATATAATTATTTGGGATCATGGTAAAATATACTATTTTACTATAGATGAGGAAGAATGATAAATATAATTTTTTTTGTTTTAATAATTTTGTTTTAGAATTATTTTACCTATGATATTATTGTTATAAGAATAAAGATATGTATAATGATTATACTTTTGTATTTCTACATTATGGATTTGAAAGAATGTGATGTATAGTTACGATATCAATAAATGTGATTCATTGTGAAGTTTATCTTTTGGGAAAATAGATGATTAAGTGGTGATAACCCTTAATGTGTAACTATTATTGAGATTAAAATGACAAATTCATGTATATAGGTTAGTATTAGAAACCTTGAAATAGTTACTAATTTTATTGTTGATGATAATATTACTAGGGTTTATTAAATTTTGGATTTATTGAATATATTTGAGAATAATATATTTTATTTTTTTGAAGATTTAATGATTTTTTGATTTTTTTTGTTAATCATGTTTCTCACAAATTTTGAATCTAACATAAAAATTTACATTATATTCATTACAGAATCTGATGTTCCAATTTTTATAATTTTTTTTATCATTCCATCATAATTTTTTGGACTTGAATTTGTTAAGATGTTCTTTTTTATGAAACTGGATCTTATATTTAGGTATGTACCCCTTGGTTGGTGTTTTTATTGGTTTTAATATTAAGGGTGATGCTTGGGGGAGACAGGGAAACATGAAATTATTTTTTGAGACAAAATAGGGAGTTATAAGGGCGATGCACGGTTTGTCTAACCGTGCGGCGATGCCATGCATAGCTGGCACTCAAGGCAGTGGGGACCACACGTTTGTTTCATGATTAAGGGAAACCATGTGAAGAGACCTTGCACGGAGTGTTGTCAAGGCATTACAGACCATACAGTTAAAGCATGGTTTGTCTAACAGTGCGAGCAAATCATGCGATCACTTATATCTAAATCCTAAATTTTTGAAACTAACTCAGTTTTGCCTTTAATTGCCTTGTTTAAGCTCCTAAGGACCCATAATACATGATTACTCTCCCTTAAAGGTTGGATAACTTCTCTCAAGAGTTTTGAAGGTAATATGAAGGCTACTCATAGTAAATCAAAGGTGGTTTCTTGAGGTATGTGATTGTTATCTTTCGTTCATGTTTGTTTTCTTATATATACTTAGATATACATCTCCTTTTCTATCGGTTTAAAAGATCTATGCCCGATATGGGTAGATCTAAGTGTGTGGATTCAAAAAAAAATTAGCAATGGTCTTGATATTTCTAGGAGGAGAGATCTAAGGTGGGTTTTTGGAGAATCAACCACAGTTTCATGTGCCTTCTTTGTTGTTGGCATTTTTTTCAAAAACATCGAGGTAGGTGGGTTGATGCCTTACGTTAAATGTCATTGAGTTTTTGTGAAAAAGTGTCGGATACCCATTTATCGGGTATCTCGGGTTAGGGTTTGATCCTATAATGTTATCTACCATAGTTTTATTACGTGCATGAGGCTATTGGATGAATAATGATAGCTTGTTACCATGTCAGAGGATCACCCCAAGGGTGTTTTCCTTGTTTTGGTTGTTTATTGCAGTTTGGCTTACGTTGCCAGCGAGGAAAACCTTGTTACCCTGATTGTCTGCCTTGATATAAATAATATCATGTGTTTCCTGTAGTTTAAATGTTTTTGATGCATTGCATTTATTATCCAACTAGTTTGTTGAACATACATAGGGATTCTACGAATCAGTTATGTACGATTACTTTAACTCAGGGCTTCAGGAACCTAGTGTAGAAAGAACATAAGGGGAATTGATGTTGAGTGCTTCTAAAGAGGTCCAATTTAATTATTACCACTACAATACCATAAGGGAGAATGACTTTGTACACTCTTAGACTGTTTGATAATTATCGAATCGAGAATAAATGGGGAATTAGAAGTAAGTGCTTCATCCGATAATCTTTAGTATCACTGCAAGACCATAGGGTGAATTGATGATTAGTGCCTACTCAGAGTGTCTTTTCATTATTTAAAACATGACAGTAGAGGATTTACCGCGTGATCCACCCAGAGGGAAGGATGATAAATTAATTCTTGTGGGTTATGATGAGTCCACCAAGAAAAAGAAAAATCATGGGTTTGTACTGCTTGTTGTTAGGTAGTCTGTTGTTGTACCTATTGTGTTACCTGCTATGCCTCTAAATATAGATATTTTTTCTTGATTATTTTTTTGATGATTAAATTATTGGATTAAATTAATTAATAAATGTGAATGGTGTTTTGTAGGATTGTTTACTCAGTGTACTCCTATTTCTATGCTGCATTTATTTCATTAACATTTTCTATATTGCTCACTGACAGTAGGGCACAAATCTTGTGGTGTGTACCTATTGGGATTAGTATCACACCCTGTTTGGGTCCTACATTTTTTCCAAAATAGGTTATATGGTTGTATATGTAGATAGGGATTGTGGCCCTTCTACCTCAGGTGCTTGATTGCTGGTTAGAGATGGAGAGCATGGGACCGAGTTTAGTCTTGCGATGCTGCTGGAGATTATTCTTTATGTTTAGTACATGTGTTTTAGTTGTATTTCAGCATATTGATTTGTAACTAATTTCCACAGATACATCTCTCATGCATCATCATTTTTATATTACACATTGATTGTAATATTAGTTTTAGTTATTTTATGTTTTTTTACTACATAGGCTATTATTTATTATTTTCTTTATGCTTCATACCTTACCATATGAGGGCATAGTTTCCCAACTGACTCACCAAGTCCCTCGCTGCTAGTCGGCAGCCTCAAGAATTTTGGGAATCGCGCTTGAGGTCATATGGCGAATAGTGTATGGTGCACCAGTTGAGTGTCTCCATATTCGGGTCTTTACATAGTGGTACCAGAGGGAGGCTTTATTTCTTTTCTATTTTCTTTACTATTTGGTGAAAATCGACATGGAAAGGAAGAAATGGGTAGATGGTACATATCTGTGCTTGGGAGTAATTAACCCGTGTATAAGGAAAATCTATATTACCTAGAAATGGTAATTTTTTGTTTTTTCAAGTGTTACAGCTGATTATGTTTCACCATTATGTGATGCACTTGTTTTTTGTTGTTACAGTTTAAATTATTATGGTTCTATTTTGATTCAACCCAATGAGATGAGGCTATCCATCTCATGCATCATATAGGAACTGGTTAGAAAATCAAATTTCATCCATTTTACCTTGCCATCTAGAGTGCATTAGAAATTGCATGTTGTTTTGATAGATGTCGGGATAGATTATGTATGATGTTGTGATAGTTACTATGATAGATATACCTACTATGTTGATAGGGTTTTATTTATTTTACCGCTTATTTAGCATGGATTCAAAGATGTAGTCTTAGAGGTGTTATAGGCCCTTGAAGATAAAAAATTTGGTAAATCATGGGATTATAAAACAATTTAGTTGTTATATGCATTTTTATAATATTCGTCTTTGATTCGTGGGGTGTATAGGGTCCCCAAAGATCATAATTTGACACATAGGTGCTGGTTTTCAGTGTTTTTCAGTGGTTTGGAAATTTTTTATGCCTACTGCCCAACAAACCAGATATAACAGTGTGTGCCCTTATGAACACACGCCATGTGTTCTTCTTTTCTGGATGAACTACTTTTCGTGGGTACACGTCATGCACTATGATGTTCACGTCGTGTACTTTCCTTCTCGGTGATCTAGCCGGGTAATCGAATACATTGGTTAGAAAATCGCAGGGACAACATGACGTGTACACTGTTGACATGTCGTTTAGTTGTGCCCCGTGTACTAGCATGTTTGAAAAACGACACGGATGAGAAAAATATTTAAGAAACTTCATGTTGTTTGGTTTTACACAGCCAGTTTGTCCAGCATACTTGACCATGTAAAATTATTCTAAAACATGCCATGTATAGGTATTACACACCATGTAACCATGTTTATCAAGTGTTAAGAGTTTTTACTCTTCTATTCCATTTCACTCTATTATGTTTGCAACTGTTCTCGTCATTGATAAAGGTATGCTTGACCCTCCACAGTCATGCCTCCATGACGTCCTCCAGTTGCACGACAGGGGTCTGACAATGATCATAAGCCGGATGCGGCACAAATAGTTATCCAAGATACTGGTGCGGACACACAGTTTCATGAGGTATTCATGAGGTTCATATAGACCTTTCAGGGAGCTCAGCAACCTGCCCAGTCTATGGAAGAGCTTACGTGAGACTTATATCATCATCATCCTCCCATGTTCTTTGGAGATGGAGTACCCCCGGATGTTGAATCCTGGTTTGAAGCTATGGTTTAAATCTTTGATAATCTCAAGACATCCTTAGATAGGAGGGTGAATCTCGCAACTGACATGCTGTGAGATACTACCATGAGAAGGTGGGACGTAGTTTCTCAGGCAAAGCGTCAGCAGATATTTTCATGGGAGGACTTTCAAAGAACGTTTTACAACTACTTCTACCAGGAGACACTGAGGGATGAAAGATCCAAAGAGTTCATTAACATGTAGTAGGAAGATTTTTCATTTATGTAGTATTCCTTCCACTTCACTAGACAGCATTGATTCACTCCCATTGTAGGGAATGACAAACTTTTCTTAGAAAGGATGTTTGAGGAGGGACTCAGACCATACATCAGATCGTAGGTGAACATCATCCAGTTGACTTCCATTTCTTTGATAGTCAAACAGGAGTTGAACACGGAGTGGAATCTAAAGAATACTAGAGTAGTGATCTAGGGCGGTTCAGCATACAAATTCAGTACTCTTTCTACTGACATAAGGAAGCTCCATCGAGAGTCTACACAAGGTTACTCGAGGAAGCGAGATGTTCCTTCAGGTAGCAAGGTAGTGTACTACCAGTGTGGTAAAGATGGGAATCAAATTCCACTATTCCTGATGGAGCTAGTGGAGTGCCAAGATTATGACATTTTGGGTAACTTGAATCGGTTTTTCTAGGTTCTTCTACAAGCATCTAGGGAAGGTGGTTCAGTTTTGACTCCATATATAGGCGCATGATTACCAGTTCTGCAGTATACATGGTGCTGGAGTTCTTTGGGTTATTTAGGCTATGGTCGTGTCTGTGGATGCATTGGTCAGGCTCAGGGTGGATCAACATAGGGATCTAAGGTTGTTATACAAGGTCACAGTACAGGCCAGACTTTTGCGGTAGAGCAGACTCATCAGGACTAGGATCCTGGTCCTTCTACAGTTTGAGGTATAATCATAGTAGCCGAAGTTTTATCTTCTGCACTTTTAGATACAGTAGCTTCTTATATATTTATTTTTGTTCACAATATATAGAGCCTTAGACTTACAATCATCACTTTAGAGATTATGATGACACAAGACACTCCCTTGGGACTTAGAACTGCGAGTGTGTGTTAGTGCAAGGAGTGCCCCTTCAGTTTGGTGGGTGTCAATTCTTGTGGGATTTTTATGTCTTATAGATGACAGGTTACGTTGCTATTCTCATAATGGATTGGCTTGTTCATTTTTAGGACTTTGTCGATTGCTATTGCCGTAGGATGAATTTCATGTCACCTGAGGAAAAAACTTTTTTCACAAGGGAGAATGGGATGTCTAGGCGAGCAGAACTGGACTAGAGAATCATGGGTTGGGTGGTCTTACAACCCAGATTGCTAGTTTATATCTGGACGATTAGAAGACTTATCTAATGGATTATCCTCCAGTGGTTGATCGTTTTACAGATGACTTTCCAGAACACTTTTCAGGGTTTCATTCGGAGCCTGATGTATAATTTTCTATTGATCATGTTCCGAGAGAAGCACTGGTATCCATACCTTTTTATATAATGGCGATTCATGTGTTAAAAGAACTCATGAAATAGTTGGACGAGTTACATGCAAATGGTTTTATCAAACCTAGTACTTCTCCTTGGTGTTCGTCTATTTTATTTGCGAAGAAGGAAGATGGTACATTAAGGCATTGTGTGAATTATCGGATGATGAACTAGTTGACGGTCAAGAAACGATATCCCTTTCCTATCACGACCCGTCCTTGGGGCCCGTGCCGTGACTACCCCAAGCCCGCCTTCCATAGGCCAGGGGCTGGCGACTAGCACCAAGGCGTAAATCCCAACAAGAAGAGAAGGCATTGCCTTTGAAAAGAAAACAAGCACCACAAAGTAAGCAAGCGGAAAGTAAACACTAAGTGCAGGAAAGTAAAAGGGGCCGGAAATACAAGCCCAACTGTAAGGTACAACTGGAAAGTAAAGAACAGCAACTGAAAAGTAAACGGCAGCCTCGAGTCGTCCACGGGGAATTCCCACCTGAAGGGTGGGTACAGATAGCCTCCACAGCTCCTCGGGTACAACCGTCCGCTCCGGGTACGTCCGGTCCAGTGGTCCACATCCAGGTACCGTCCTGCTCTGCCAACCTCGACCACGATCAGCGTTGTCCGTCGTCTACAACCAACACAACGAAGTGCGGGCATAGCCCGTGCAGGGGTGAGTATAAGCTACTCAGTAGGGATCCCGAGACCCCCGAAGGTCTCCCGAAATCCACAAAGGATAAACAACAAGGGAAGATGCAATCACGAATTAACATCCGACTCTACTTAGGTATATGCCCATACATATACCTAAGTCACCAAATCCCGTTCGGCTCTAACACCGAGCCCAAGCACAACCCAATCCACACAGGAAGGCAAAACTCAATTCTACACAGGATAGCACAATGCAATCCACAAAGAAGAGTAAACAGTAAATCCACATAGGAAAGTTAAACACACTCCACAAAGGAGAGTACACAAGATTCATCTCACACAGGTATACATCCTCGGATGACGATAAAGATGATCACTGATCCATCTAAGTCGTCAGACCCACAAAGGATCGATAGGTACTAACCCCCGCAAAGACCCACACAGGATCGGCTCACACAGAACCAGTAAGTAACAGTCCCCCGTAAAGACCCACACATGATCGGGCTCACAAAGAACCTGTAGCATTGATCCACATAGGATCACCTGAGTGCAGTAGTCGTCGCAGTCCACTGAGGATCCCTGCACAGTCGTCGGCGCAGTCCATTGAGGATCTCTGCGCGGTCGTCGTCGCGGTCCACTGAGGATCTCCGCACGGTCGTCATCGCGGTCCACTGAGGATCTCCGCACGGTCGTCTTCGCGGTCCACTGAGGATCTCTGCACATTCGTCATCGCGGTCGCAGTCCACTAAGGATCTCTGCACAGTCGTCGAAGTCGCAGCCAGCACTAGGGTTCCCGCACACAGCAAGCTCGTTCGGGAGGGTCCGCTCCACGAGACGAGAGGCTGATACATAAACTGACACGAAGTCCGAAGTTGATGTATCCAAAAGTTCCGTATCGTCAACAGGAACTCCACGTCGCAGACGGCGCATCAATCAGACGCCCGGTCTGAGAGTTATTGGCATTTTCGTCCCAGGGGACCGGTTGGTTTTTAAGGCAAAACCAACCCGACCGCACTCCACCTGCGTCCAAACCTCAAGCGGAGTATTCCAAAAGATCCGTCTCACTTAGAGGAAAACAACGAAACAGACGGCGCGTTAATCGGACACCCGGTCTATTAGTTATTGGCTTTTTCGTTCCAGGGGCCTGGTTGGCTTCGTGAGCGAACCAACCCGACCGCACCCCGACGGTATCCAAACCTCGAGCAGAGTAAGCCAAAAGATCCGTCTCACTTAGAGGAATCCACCAAAATCGACAGCACGTCGATTGGACGTCCGTAGCTCAAGATATGAGTGTTTCTGCTCCGAGAGCCCGGTTGGTTTCGTGTACGAACCAACCCGGCCGAACCCAAAGTTCTCCGAAACCTAGAGTGTAATATACCGAAACGACTGACTCGATCCAAGGATCGCGTTTCCGATGACGGCTCATCAAACGGAGGCCCGTAGCTCATGTTACGGGAGTTTGACCAAAAACAGTTCGAAATGGGGGGTCCGGGTCCGGGCCGACCCGGCCCGACCCCCCTGGGGTCGGCCGCACCGGGTCGCCCGACCCGGTCCGACCCGACCCGGTCCGACCCGGTCCGGTCTGGCCAGAGCACGGCCCGGCCGGTCGGACCGGCCTGGCCCGGTTCGGCCGAGCGGCCGAACGGCCAGGGCACCGCGGGCACCGCCCCCGCGGCCTGGAGGTGCCGCCCCCGCGGCCTGGAGGCGCCGCGGCTGCTGAGTCAAGGACGCGGCTTTGCCGCGTCCGAAACCACCAGACCAGCGTGGCCGTGGGTCCGCGGGTGCCGTGGGTCCGCGGGTGCCGCGGGTCCGCGGGTGCCGCCACCGCCGCGGTGGCCTGTCCGGCGGCGCGTCGGGGCGCCGCCGCTCCCGGCTTCCGGCGCCGCCGCGCCGGCGACCCTCGCCGCCGGCGGGTTCCGCGGGCCACCGGGATCGCTCCGGTGGTCCGATTTTCTTCCCGCCTATGCCGCTGCTCCTCTCGGGACTCGTTCTTCACTACGGGGTCACCAAATTGCCCTTGCAACATATTTTTTCATCGCCCGCCAAATCCGCAAAACACGAAGAACGGCGGAGGGTTGTCGGGCCATGTTCGTTTGGCCCGCACCCTCCGCGTTAGATAAAAACGGCGGAAGAAAAATATTCAACACATGAACCAACAATTTTTAAAAAAAATAAAATTGTTCATTCGAAACCGGTTCTTTAATTTCTAAAGAACGTTCACAGGAAAAGAGGGGTATTTCCAACATATAAAAATCCCTACCTCGTTGTCGTCGTGCGTGAGCGTTCTTCGCGGAATTGCTCGTCGCGGACGGCGTCACGTCGTCGTAGAATCCGGCGTTGAGTCGGCAAACTCAACGACACATGAAATAGAAGATTTAATTTAATTAATTAAATCTGGGTTTTGATAAAGATCCACAAAAGAGATTAAAAAAAGAAAGTCCGAGACTCTTACATCAAACAGTCGATCGAAGATCCGTCGCGGAGGAAGAGACGTCACAGAAAAACGTTGCAGGAAGTGAACATCGGCGTCGCGGATCACGGCGTCGCGTTGTCGATTTCCGGGTTCGTCGTTCTTCGCGTCCTTCGTGTTCTTCACGTTCTTCGCGTTCTTCGCGAAGGAGGTTGAGGGTTCAAGGATCCTCTCTTAACGAGTAATCCTCCAAAAGATAGGTTGGTCTTATTTTATTAATATGCCAACAAACGGAAACTGGTAAGTAACGACCCATCAGTTCATTGAATTAATTCAACGAAATAAACAGCCCATTTAATTCACGAAATAAACCACCCAATTAAATGGTCTGTTAAGAATTTAAGAAAACGCGTCAGTTGACTTTCATGATGAAGGGTTTTCGCGGGTGCGTTACTTAGCGGAAAGAAACGGCGAGGCTCGTGCGGGCCCCACCTCACAAATATCCTACCAAGGGGGTAGGATATTTTTGGATAACACTCTATCCACTTTAACTCAGTTTAAGCCTCGTTTAAGTGGCTTCAAGTGGCTTCCAAGTGGCTTAAGTGAAATAAAATAAAGTTGTCGTAAATTTATTTTATTTCTCAACTTCAAGACCGAAAATTAAGAACCACAGCCGAGCAAACTCAACTCCGGAAGAGGCGTTTCTAAGCAAAAACTGGCACTGCGAATTCAGCGGTTCCCTCAGAATTCCATTCCGGGCACCGGTTCAAAAGTTAGAAAAACCCGCTCGTCCGCTCACTGAACGTACTCGATCCAAACTTCGGAAAAGGATTCTGGGCACACCGGGCCTTGGAATCAGGTGCCATCAGAAGCTGTGATCTTTTAAAATTCCAAATAAAATTAAGAAAAAAAATTTCCTTGAAATTTACGGGTCTTTACATTACTCTCACATCAAAACATTACGTCCCCGTAAAGATACATCATAAACTAGGGAAACAAATGGGGGTACTGAGCACGCATCTGAGCCTCCCGCTCCCAAGTGCTCTCCTGGAGGTTCCTGTGCTGCCATCTGATGTGCACAAGAGGAATCGACCGTCCACGTAGGACCCGCTCCTGTCGATCCTCGATCTCCACTAGGACCTCCGTGAAAGTCTCCCCATCATCCATGTCCAGCTCCCCATAGTCAATGATATGCGTCGGTTCATGCACGTATCTCCTCAGCTGAGATACGTGGAAGATGTCGTGTACCCGGTGCAACTGAGGTGGTAGAGCCAGGCGATAAGCCACCTCTCCTATCCTGCTGAGGACCTGAAAAGGTCCGATGAAGCGTGGAGACCACTTGTCGCCTCGGCCAAATCTCTGTAATCCACGTCGAGGTGAGACACACAAGAAGACGTGGTCGCCATCCTCGAACTCTAGTGGCCTCCGCCTCCTGTCAGCATATGACTTCTGCCGGCTCTGTGCGGTCCTCATCCTCTCCTGGATGACCTGGACCTTCTCTGTCGTGGCTCGGACCATCTCTGGTCCCACAAGTGCTGACTCTCCAGGGTCTTTCCAGCACAAAGGAGATCTGCAAGGCCTGTCGTACAACGCCTCGTATGGTGCCATCCCGATGGTGGAGTGGTAGCTGTTGTTGTACGCGAACTCCACCAAGGGTAGGTGGTCCTCTCAGCTACAACCAAAGTCGAGGACACATGCACGGAGCATGTCCTCAAGAGTCTGAATGGTCCTCTCCGTCTGACCATCCGTCTGAGGGTGAAAGGCGGTGCTCAGACGTAGTCGCATCCCAAACGCCTCCTGCAACCCCTTCCAAAGCCGGGAAGTAAAGCGAGCGTCTCGATCGGAGACGATAGTCGATGGCACACCGTGAAGCCATACAATCTCCTGGATGTAGAGACGCCCCAAGCTCTCCATGGAGCCCTGCTCTCGGATGGGTAAGAAATGTGCCGACTTGGTGAGTCGGTCAACAATCACCCAAATGGAGTCGTGACCTCTGGAAGTACGTGGAAGTCCAGTCATGAAGTCCATAGATATGCCATCCTACTTCCACTCCGGGACCTCCAAGGGTTGTACCAAGCCTGCTGGTACCTGATTCTCTGTCTTCACCTGCTGGCAGGTGAGGCATCGTGAAACGAACTCTACCAAAACTTTCTTCATGCACGGCCACCAGTGTTGTCGCCTGAGATCCTGGTACATCTTTGCCACTCCGGGATGTACCACCAAGGGAGAAGTGTGAAACTCTCTCAGCACCTCCTCCCGCGAGGCAACTGGTACGAAGGTACGTCCTCTGAAAAGGATGTTGTGCTCTGCTCCAAGGGAGAAACCATCAGGTGCCTGACCTGAGGATATCTGCGCATGCCGGGTCTCACAGTCAGCGTCCCCACGCTGTGCCTCTCTGACTCGCTGTAGTAGCGGAGGAGTAACTGTGAGAGACTGAAGAAAGGCTGCTCCAACTCTATCCACGAAGGATATCTGCAAAGAGGCTAGCTGCTCTGTCGCCTACTCAAGTAGTTGAATGCCCGTCCTCCTGCTGAGGGCATCAGCTACCACGTTCCCCTTCCAAGGAGTATAGACTATCTCAAAGTCATAATCCTGGAGGAACTCGAGCCATCGCTGTTGTCTCAGGTTCAGGTCCTTCTGGGAGAAGATGTACCTGAGACTCTGGTGGTCAGAAAAGACTGTAAGGTGCTCGCCCATCAGATAGTGCTGCCATGTCTTCAGAGCGAAGACCACTGCTGCTAACTCCAGGTCATGGGTGGCGTAGTTCTGCTCATGTGGCCTCAACTGATGTGATCTGTAGGCATTCACGGCCCACTCCTGCATCAGGACGCACCTGATTCCAGTCCCTGATGCATCGCAGTAGACTACGTATCCAACCCCCTCCTCAGGCAGCCTCAAGATAGGTGCGCTGGTCAATCTCTGTCTCAGCTCCTGGAAGCTCTGATGACATCTGTCTGACCACACAATGTAACGCCCCGACCCCAGCTACCCAGAGTCGGTGCATTACTTCTTAACATTGGCATGATCACAAAAGATCAAGTCTCGAAAGACCTATTAGTTTAGTAGCCTTGGAAACACTAGATACATTCATAAGTCTTTCATCACATCAAAAAGTAAACAAACTACAATAACCTGGTCTTCATAGTCTACACTCATATCCTCACTGACTATTCTTGCAAGTCAGTCATAATACACTTCTTCACATCCTTGAAAATATTAAAACATTAAAAGGGGTGAGCTCAGATGCTCAGTAAGGATAACAATATTGCGGAAGCTTTTATAAGAAAACATAAGCATTTAAGGCAATGTATAACTAAAACAAAAGCCTTATTGAACTTGAACTTCAGCATAATATGGCAAAAGTAAAATAAAATAATGCCATTACTTACTCACATGGATATTCTACTAGACGAATAATCACATGAAATATCAATAACCACTTTCATAATGAGGGAATGTATAATGCCAGACATTCTGAAACATTTTGTCAAGGCCTCGGCCAAGACGTCTAAAATGATTAAGGCCTCGGCCAAAACCATACATCAAATTGGGAAAGGGCCTCAGCCAATTCCACGTCTAGTTGTCTCATGAGACCTACCGATGCATCGAGGAGCTATAGCGGGCTCCACCCGTCACTTATTAAGTCCAATACATTCCTCATATTAATAGGTTTAAACATATCATAAACCATAACATAATCGTATCACATAAAACATGCATAAAGAAAACATAACATTTCCACATTTCAATCAAAAGATATCAATACAACACATTGATATAATAAAAATGCTTTCCAGTCCATTTTCAATACCAAAATAAAGGAAAATTATAACATGGTATTTATTTTTCATTTAAAAAAAAGGTATGGCTTGTAGAGGAAGCCGAAACTCAAATAGTGGTTACGGCGGTGGAGAAGTCGTTGTCGCCGCATACGTATGACAAAAACATTCCCTTTTGTCGTTTAGTAAACGCTTCGTATAAAAAATATTCCTTTTTAATATACGTAAAAGTCAAAGGGGTTTATACACCGTATAAAAGAAATTTGTGTATAAAACCAAATATGCCTCAATGAAAGGGATTGAGACGAAGTCCTTAAAAAGATCATTTTTTTAAATAAAGTACATCTATAATGTGTATTAACTATAAGTACACATAAATAATGTAAAAATACAAGATTGGACATAATAATATCATGACATAATTTGAAAGTAGGAGATTAACCCGAAGAATGGAAATTGGGTTAAAAATTCCCTTACCTTGTACTTTTCCTTGGTTGGGGTAGGTTAACCTCCTGTATAATGGTGAAATAATTGTTATTAAATTATAAAAGAATCATATAAATTCATATTATATCATATATGATCTTCTAACATTGCTTTGTTAACAATATCTTAGATTTATCGTTGTTTCGGGTGTTAACTTACTCGTTTTCTTTTATATGTTTTGTTACGTAAGTCGTGTTTTTCATGGATAGGTTGTATCTTATTCATATCCAGAATGACATCATGTCCTTAAACATTATTTTTAAATCATCAAATGATAATTATACTTGAATGGATACGACGGAGAATGAATCTCATCGCGTTCGTGGAGACGGTAGTCCGTACGTACGCACGAGCGACAATATCATTATTTTGATATTAAAATAATATATAATTGGATAGTATATCATATATACAGAATCATTATCATGTTATATTTATTATTTACATGAATTACATATCATTATTATACCCATCTAAATAATAATATATTGAATAACAATTACACCACGACGTGGAGACGGTAAGTCGTACGTACGCACGTATGGTGACATGTCATTCAAATGATGGGTAGAATACTGAATATGGTTGTTCCCTATTTATAATAACATCACATTATATAGAAGATACTGGATTTATAATTTTATAATTGAAATAATAAACAAAGAGGGAGTGGAAGAAGAAAGAAACTTGAAAGAGGGTGATGAAAATATTACCTCTTCTTCGGGTTCTTCCTTTTGATTTGATCAAAAGGACTCCTTAGGATGGCTTTCTGACTAATGTAAAGATTCTAGGATGAAGGGAGAGAAGTTGGGAGAGTATTTGGGCAGAGTTTGGCCGAACCAAAAGGCTTGAAAGTGTGAATAAGGGGGTAGAGGTGGGGGCCTTTTATAAGAGGAGAGGAGGGGCTCTTTTGGAAAGATTGAAATGTTACATTATTATACAATGCTTTTCGGATTCTAAAGGTCCCACACTTATATAATTAGTGGATAAGGTGATAAGGGTTTGAAATATCCTCATCCAATAGGCTTTGGACAAGTGTATGCCTTGTATTTTGCATTATCTTCTCATTTTATTTAAATCGTTAAATAATGAGGTCATCGCTGCATCATAATGATGTCATAAATAATTTAATTTATTTAATGTCTAAAAATTATAAAAGAAAATACTATGATGTAGGAAATATTTTTAGCTTTCTAATGAATATTTATAGTCAGAATTTGGATCTGTGTAACCCCACATAAAAACTGTTTTAGTAAAACAACTCATGTTTGTGTCAATTTAATTTTAACATTAAATAAATATATATTAATGTCATTTTCCAACTAAAGTGGCTCCATGGGGTCCCCAAGTTGACCCATGGGTTGTCTTGGTCGGCCATGACTCATCCAATAGGAGTAGGACAAGTTTCAAGCTCATCTCATATTATTAAAACATTATTTTTACCTTAAACTATACTAATTACCTCTAATCGCGATTAAGAACTTAAAAGTTACTATTCACCAAAAAATTATTTTAATCTCATTGAACCACATTTTACTTCTTAATGAAAACCATGTATGTCGGATTTTCGAAAATCAAATCACAGAAGTGGCAATATTTCATTTTAACGAAAAATCAGTTTTTAACAACCACTTAGTGGTTTCACTATTCATCAAAAATTATAGTTTTTCAGAATAAGGCCAAAATTTCACCGTAAGATATAATTGATATTCCGAATTCAAAAATGATGTCTATTTTACAAAATTCCAAACATATAAGTTGTATTAATTAATTTTATAATTAATTCCCGGTGTTACAACAAATAGCGTGTTTTTAAGAAACAATTTATATCAAAAGATTGGCAATTGTTTATGTCAAATTTCAATGTTAAATTAATTCTAATGACCACCATTGGATAAAATGGTAAAAATATATTCTAATTATACTTTAAAACCACTAAATATTATTATTTATCACTATAAATTATTTTGATTAAAAAAGTTGTTTTTAAGTATTTTTCACTATTCATAAAAATTTAGAAGTTCTCAGAAAAATACCAAAAATTCAACATAGGCTAATTTCAATATTCCGAATCCAAAAATGAAGTCCATTTTGATAAATAAAATTTATAAAATTTCAAAAAGTAGGTATTACTATTCACAACGGCTAGTTTAATTAGTTGTGGTGTGTGTTAGAGCTCGAGGTTGCGTACAACACACGCTATTGCATTATTCGAAGGGAAACGTACAGTGGAATCTTGGGGTATTACATTCTCCCCTCCTTCAAATAATTGCGTCCTCACAATTTCTAGGTTATTACTGCATAAAAATACTCGGGTGGTTTTTTATCATAAATTCCTCAGGTTCCCACGTTGCATCTTCCATTTTATGATTTCTCCACAAAACCTTCACCATACGAGTCGTCTGGTTTCTCAGCACCTGCTCCCTCACATCAAGAATCCTGACGGGCTCTTCACAATAGGAAAGATCGGGTTCCAGTTCTAATTCCTCATAGGTGAGTACATGCGTTGGGTCAGGCATGTATTTCCTCAACAGAGATACGTGGAACACATCGTGAACTTTGGAGAGACTTGGCGGCATTGCCAATCGGTATGCTACAGCCCCAATTCGTTCTAGAATTTCGAAAGGTCCGATGTACCTGGGACTCAATTTACCTTTCTTACCAAAACTTATGACTCCCTTCCATGGAGATACCTTCAGGAAAACATGATCACCGACTTGAAATTCCAAATCCTTCCTTCGATTATCGGCATAGCTCTTCTGCCTACTTTGAGCTGCTTTGATGTAATTTTGGATTACTTTCACCTTTTCCACCGTTTCCTCCACCAGTTCTGGGCCTACAAGTTTTCTTTCACCAACATCATCCCAACAGGTTGGTGTACGGCATCTCTTTCTGTATAACGCTTCATATGGTGCCATCTGAATACTCGAATGGAAGCTATTGTTATAGGAAAATTCTACCAGTGGTAAATATTGATCTCACATACCCTAAAAGTCAAGAGAGCATGATCTCAACATGTCTTCTAAGGTTTGAATAGTCCGTTCTGATTGTCCATCTGTTTGAGGGTGATAGGCAGTGCTCAAACAAAGTTCAGTATCCAAGGCCTTTTGAAGACTTTTCCAGAATCTTGAAGTAAAATGAGGATCACGATTAGAAACAATCGATAGGGGTACTCCATGAAGTCTTAAAACTTCATTAATATATACTCTTGCTAGACGTTCAAGTGGTAGATCCTCCCGTATAGCCAGAAAATGTGCTGACTTAGTAAGTCGATCAACAATGACCCATATTGCATCATTCCTTCTAGGAGTCTTTGGTAGTCCCAGGACAAAGTCCATCGTAATATTATCCCATTTCCACTCAGTTATGGGAAGAGGTTGCAATACTCCACCAGGATGTTGCCTTCCAGCTTTCACATGTTGACAAACCATACACCTCGACACAAAATCAGCAATCTACCTCTTCATATTGTCCCACCAAAAATGTTCCTTCAAATCTCTATACATTTTGGTGCTCCCAGGGTGTATAGAGAAATTGGAACTATGAGCATCATCCAGCAATTCCCTTTTTAGATCAGTTATATCGGGAACACAAAGTCTCTTCCTGAATTTCAAAATTCCATCCTTACACACAAAGTCCCTCAATCTTCCATCATTCACATCTTTAATCTTCTTCTGAAATTCTTCATCATTGGTCTGAGAACTCTTAATCCTTTCTAGTAATTATGGTTTGGCAACCATTTGAAAAAGCATTGATGTTTCACCTTCCCTAGTTATTCCCATGTCCATATTCACTAGATCCTAGAAAATTGGATCCCTTTCAATTCTCATCACATTCAAAACTCCATGGTCTTTTCTACTCAAAGCATCTGCCACCTTGTTTGCCTTCCCCGGGTGGTAATGTATCGTGCAATCATAATCCTTGAGTAGTTCAAGCCATCGCCTTTGCCTCATGTTGAGTTCTTTTTGTGTGAAAATATACTTCAAACTCTTGTGATCAGTATAAATCTCACATTTTTCACCATAGAGGTAATGTCTCCATATCTTTAAAGCAAAGATCACAGCTGATAACTCAAGATCATGAGTAGGATAGTTTTGCTCATGAATTTTTAGCTGTCTTGATGCATAGGCAATGACCTTATCATTCTTCATAAGGACACAACCAAGTCCTTTCTTCGATGCATCACTATAAATAACAAACCCATCATTCCCCGATGGTAGAGTCAATATAGGGGCATTGACTAATCTTCTCTTTAGTTCTTCAAAACATTCTTCACACGCTTTCGTCCAGACAAATTTAATCCCTTTACGTGTGAGCTTTGTCAATGGGTTAGCCAATCTGGCAAAATTCTGGACAAAACGTCGATAATAACCTGCTAAACCAATAAAACTGCGTACCTCAGTTATACTTGTCGGTGCTGGCCATTCTTGGATTGCCTTGGTTTTAGAAGGATCAATGGAAATTCCATCCTTAGAGACAATATGGCCAAGAAAATAAATCTCATGAAGCCATAATTCAAACTTCCTAAATTTCCCATATAATTCATGTCTTCTAAGAGTCTTCAGGATAATGCGTAAGTGATTTTCATGATCTTCATGGCTTTTGGAGTATACCAAGATATCATCAATAAATACCACTACAAAGGTATCAAGATATTCCTTGAAAACTCTATTCATTAGATCCATGAAAACAGAGGGTGAATTAGTCAATCCAAAAGGCATTACTGTAAACTCGTAATGCCCTTACCTTGTTCGAAATGATGTCTTTGGAACGTCTTCCTTCTTCACACACAACTGATGGTATCCAGACCGAAGGTCAATCTTTGAAAAGTATTGATCTCCATGCAGTTGGTCAAACAAATCATCAATGCGAGGTAGGGGATACTTATTCTTTATTGTTATAGCATTGATCTCCCTATAATCAATGCACAACCTCATAGATCCATCTTTATTCTTAACAAAAAGAACAGGGGATCCCCAAGGAGAAACACTAGGGCGAAAAAATCCCTTATTACTCAATTCCTCTAGTTGTTTCATTAGTTCAACTAATTCCACAGTGGCCATTCTATAAGGGGTCTTCAATATGGGCCTTGATCCAGGAATTAAATCAATGGAAAACTCAACTTCTCGTTCTGGAGGATGTCCAGGTAAATCTTCCGGAAACACATCAACATATTCTCTCACAATAGGTACATCCTCTATTTGAATATTCCTTTCCTCATCCTCAGTAATTTCCTTCTCTTCCTCCCCAATAATTGAATTTAGTTGAGCTACTGGTGGTGGATCTAGATAAGAATTATGTGGCGACGATTCTGCTCTAAAGATAAGGTGTTCCTTATCATCATCATCAAGAATCGTAACCTCTTTCCACTTACAATAAATTTTTGCATCATGGTCCGAAATCCAATCCATACCGAGGATTATATCAAATTCAATCATGGGTATGACGATGAGATCAGCAGGTAAAGAACATTTAGGTGCTCTAATGGGAACTAATCGACAAAACATTGTTGCAACAATACTTCCCTTAGGGGTTTTGACCGACAACTCCCTTGTTAAATCAAATTGGAAATATCTAATTTTCTTAGAAAACTGGGAAGATATGAAACAATGCGATGATCCAGAATCAAATAATGAATTTTCTAAACTTGAGGAAACCATTAAATTACCTGCCACCATGTCTTTCGGAGCTTCCACCTCAGCAGTAGTGATATCATAAGCCTGGCCCTGATCCCTTAGCCGCTTCTGAGGTAAGTTCCCCTGACGCTTAGGACATTCATTTGCATAATGTCCCTTCTCTCTACAATTATAGCATTCCACGTTGACAACCGCTTTCTTCCCCTTGCATTCATGAGCTTGGTGGCCTTTTTCACCACACTTGTAAAATACTCCTTTTCCTTTTAGACAGGCACCAGGGTGCTTCCTACCACAATTATCACAGGGTGGAAATTCATTTCTACCCTTCTTCCCTGTTTCCGTATTTCCTTTCCCAGAGTTTTCAGCGGATCTCTTCTTATCTTGCTTTGATTTAAAGTCATAAGACTTAGATAATTCCTCTTCCATCTTGATAGTGCACGAGACAATACCTTAGTATGAAGAGAAGGTTTGTGATACTAAAGCTCGACGGAGAAATGGTTTCAACCCATCAAAGAAACGATCAGTCTTACTTCTTGGGTTACGTATGTAATCTGCAGCATACCTTGCTAACCTTGTAAAGTTAGCCTCATACTTTGCGACATTCTCATCCTCATTCTGCCTCAGACTCAGAAATTGTCTTTCCATATCCGCTCGATGGTCTCGAGGAAAGTATTTTTCTAAGAACAGATCTTTGAACTCTTGTCATTCCATGTTTGTTAATTCATCATCTTCCTTTGTGTTTTGAATTAGTGACCACCATTGATCGGCATCTCCCGTGAGGCGGTAAACTGCCATGACAACATTCTCCCTTTCACTACTCCCCAAGGCATGGAATATTTTCTCTAAGGAATTTATCCATTGCTCAGCTACTATAGGATCTGTACTCCCATTGAAGGTTGGTGGTTTTTGCCTCATGAAACGGTCTAGCATTGATCCTCCACGTTGCGGATCAGGGTGCTCTATACGAGTAAGGTTGTTATTCATAACCTGCGTGAGTTGTCCCAGTACGGTGAGAAGCTGATCAGAACCAGTTGTATCACTAGCTCCACCATAATTATCTTGAGCAGGAGGGAAATCCCTACACGGAGTGCGTGCATTGATACGGTTTCCATTCCTTCCACTAGGCGCCATTTCTAAATAATGGCATAAAATAGATTAGATCATGAATCAAAATACATAATTCCATACTTGTAAAACACTTAACATAAATTGAACTAATTATGGATATAATCCATAATTATAAAAATGTTTTCTTTGAGGAAGTATATACTCATAACCCTTCATAGTGGTTTGTAAAGAAAATGGGAATTATCCAAAGCATATCCCCCGGGAGTGTCGTAACCAAGAGTGCAGCAAGGCCCGTTGTCGTGCACCAGTTCCCGTTCGAGTCTAGCTCAAAGCGGTGTTTTCGGGTTTTACCCCTAGGTACATCTGTGCTAGAGCCGCCTCTACAGGATCGTATCTAGATAGGGATGTATTGCTCGGAAAACTCACAACATCTCTACAATACCAAAATTCTAGGAAGTTCTTCTATACTAATCCTCAAAGTCTATCTTCGGGATATGTGCTCTAATCAGAGTTTATCTAAATCTTGCTTCCAAGGTTAGTACTAAACTGCCTATGATACCAACTGTAACGCCCCGATCCCAGCTACCCAGAGTCGGTGCATTACTTCGTAACATTGGCATGATCACAAAAGATCAGGTCTCGAAAGACCGATTAGTTTAGTAGCCTTGGAAACACTAGATACATTCATAAGTCTTTCATTACATCAAAAAGTAAACAAACTACAATAACATGGTCTTCATAGTCCACACTCATATCCTCACTGACTATTCTTGCAAGTCAGTCATAATACACTTCTTCACATCCTGGAAAATATTAAAACATTGAAAGGGGTGAGCTCAGATGCTCAGTAAGGATAACAATATTGCGGAAGCTTTTATAAGAAAACATAAGCATTTAAGGTAATGTATAACTAAAACAAAAGCCATATTAAACTTGAACTTCAGCATAATATGGCAAAAGTAAAATAAAATAATGCCATTACTTACTCACATGGATATTCTACTAGACGAATAATCACATGAAATATCAATAACCACTTTCATAATGAGGGAATGTATAATGCCAGACATTCTGAAACATTTTGTCAAGGCCTCGGCCAAGACGTCTAAAATGATTAAGGCCTCGGCCAAAACCATAAATCAAATTGGGAAAGGGCCTCGGCCAATTCCACGTCTAGTTGTCTCATGAGACCTACCAATGCATCGAGGAGCTATAGCGGGCTCCACCCTTCACTTATTAAGTCCAATACATTCCTCATATGAATAGGTTTAAACATATCATAAACCATAACATAATCGTATCACATAAAACATGCATAAAGGAAACATAACATTTCCACATTTCAATCACAAGATATAAATACAACACATTGATATAATAAAAACGCTTTCAAATCCATTTTCAATACAAAAATAAAGGAAAATTATAACATGGTATTTATTTTTCATTTAAAAAAAAGGTATGGCTTGTAGAGGAAGCCGAAACTCAAATAGTGGTTACGGCGGCGGAGAAGTCGTTGTCGCTGCATACGTATGACAAAAACATTCCCTTTTGTATTTTAGTAAACGCTTCGTATAAAAAATATTCCTTTTGAATATACGTAAAAGTCAAAGGGGTTTATACACCGTATAAAATAAATTTGTGTATAAAACCAAATATGCCTCAATGAAAGGGATTGAGACGAAGTCCTTAAAAAGATAATTTTTTTAAATAAAGTACATCTATAATGTGTATTCACTATAAGTACACATAAATAATGTAAAAATACAAGATTTGACATAATAATATCATGACATAATTTGAAAGTAGGAGATTAACCCGAAGAATGAAAATTGGGTTAAAAATTCCCTTACCTTGTACTTTTCCTTGGTTGGGGTAGGTTAACCTCCTATATAATGGTGAAATAATTGTTATTAAATTATACAAGAATCATATAAATTCATATTATATCATATATGATCTTTTAACATTGCTTTGTTAACAATATCTTAGATTTATCGTTGTTTCGGGTGTTAACTTACTCGTTTTCTTTTATATGTTTTGTTACGTAAGTCGTGTTTTTCATGGATAGGTTGTATATTATTCATATCCAGAATGATATCATGTCCTTAAACATTATTTTTAAATCATCAAATGATAATTATACTTGAATGGATACGACGGAGAATGAATCTCATCGCGTTCGTGGAGACGGTAGTCCGTACGTACGCACGAGCGACAATATCATTATTTTGATATTAAAATAATATATAATTGGATAGTATATCATATATACAGAATCATTATCATGTTATATTTATTATTTACATGAATTACATCTCATTATTATACCCATCTAAATAATAATATATTGAATAACAATTACACCACGACGTGGAGACGGTAAGCCGTACGTACGCACGTATGGTGACATGTCATTCAAATATTGGGTAGAATACTGAATATGGTTGTTCCATATTTATAATAACATCACAGTATATAGAAGATACTGGAGTTATAATTTTAGAATTGAAATAATAAACAAAGAGGGAGTGGAAGAAGAAAGAAACTTGAAAGAGGGTGATGAAAATGTTACTTCTTCTTCGGGTTCTTCCTTTTGATTTGATCAAAAGGACTCCTTAGGATGGCTTTCTGACTAAAGTAAAGCTTCTAGGATGAAGGGAGAGAAGTTGGGAGAGTCTTTGGGCAGAGGTTGGCCGAACCAAAAGGCTTGAAAGTGTGAATAAGGTGGTAGAGGTGGGGGGCTTTTATAAGAGGAGAGGATGGGCTCTTTTGAAAGATTGAAATGTTACATTATTATAAAATTCTTTTCGGATTCTAAAGGTCCCACACTTATATAATTCGTGGCTAAGGTGATAAGGGTTCGAAATCTCCTCATCCAATAGGCTTTGGACAAGTGTAAGCCTTGGATTTTGCATTATCTTCTCATTTTATTTAAATCGTTAAATAATGAGGTCATCTCTGCATCATAATGATGTCATAAATAATTTAATTTATTTAATGTCTAAAAATTATAAAAAAAATACTATGATGTAGGAAATCGTTTTAGCTTTCTAATTAATATTTATAGTCAAAATATGGATCTGTGTAACCTCACTTAAAAACTATTTTAGTAAAACAACTCATGTTTGTGTCAATTTAATTTTAACATTAAATAAATATATATTAATGTCATTTTCCAACTAAAGTGGCTCCATGGGGTCCCCAAGTTGACCCATGGGTTGTCTTGGTCGTCCAGGACTCATCCAATAGGAGTAGGACAAGTGTCAAGCTCAACTCATATTATTAAAACATTATTTTTACCTTAAACTATACTAATTACCTCTAATCGCGATTAAGAACTTAAAAGTTACTATTCACCAAAAAATTATTTTAATCTCATTGAACCACATTTTACTTCTTAATGACAACCATGTATATCGGATTTTTGAAAATCAAATCACAGATGTGGCAATATTTCATTTTAACGAAAAATCAGTTTTTAACAACCACTTAGTGGTTTCACTATTCATCAAAAATTGAAGTTTTTCAGAATAAGGCCAAAATTTCACCCTAAGCTATAATTGATATTCCGAATTCAAAAATGATGTCTATTTTACAAAATTCCAAACATATAAGTTGTATTAATTAATTTTATAATTAATTCCCGCTGTTACAACAAATAGCGTGTTTTTAAGAAACAATTTATATCAAAAGATTGGCAATTGTTTATGTCCAATTTCAATGTTAAATTAATTCTAATGACCACCATTGGATAAAATGGTAAAAATATATTATAATTATACTTTAAAACCACTAAATATTATAATTTATCACTATAAATTATTTTGATTAAAAAAGTTGTTTTTAAGTATTTTTCACTATTCATAAAAATTTAGAAGTTCTCAGAAAAATACCAAAAATTCAACATAGTCTAATTTCAATATTCCGAATCCAAAAATGAAGTCCATTTTGATAAATAAAATTTATAAAATTTCAAAAAGTAGGTATTACTATTCACAACGGCTAGTTTAATTAGTTGTGGTGTGTGTTAGAGCTCGAGGTTGCGTACAACACACGCTATTGCATTATTCGAAGGGAAACGTACAGTGGAAGCTTGGGGTGTTACACACAAAGGGTTTCCCCGTCTTCGTCAAAGCGGAGAGTGGCGCCGCAACTCTGGAGAAGTCTGACACAAATCTCTGATAGTATCCAGCCAGACCCATGTAACTCCGCACCTCCGACACGCTCCTAGGTGGCTCCCAAGCTAGCACTGCCTCGATCTTCGCGGGATCCACTGCAACTCCCACCTCAGAAATGACGTGCCCCAAGAAGTGGACCTCACGTAACCAGAACTGGAACTTTGAGAGCTTGCCATAAGGTTGGTGCTCTCGGAGTGTGTCTAGCACAACCCGCAAGTGGTAGGCGTGCTCCTCCTCAGTCATCGAGTATACCAAAATGTCGTCAATGAAGACCACGACAAATCAGTCGAGGTATGGCTGGAAGATCATGTTCATGAGGCTCATGAACACTACTAGAGCATTGGTTACGCCGAATGGCATAACCAAGAACTCATAGTGGTCATACCGACACCTGAAGGCCGTCTTCTGCACGTCCTCGTCTCGAACTCCGAGATGATGATAGCCTGACCGGAGGTCTATCTTCGAGAACCATCGTGCTCCCTTGAGCTAATCGAAGAGGTCGTCAATCCTCGGTAGTGGATAATTGTTCCTCACTGTCACCTGGTTTAGGCGACGATAGTCGACACATAGTCGTAAGCTCCCGTCCGCCTTCTTGGCGAACAATATCGGGGAAGCCCAGGGTAAAACATTGGGTCGGATGAATCCCTTGACCTGCAAGTCCTCCAACTGTACCCGTAGCTCTCGAAGCTCAGCGGGGGCCATCCGATACGCTGGAGTCGAAATAGGGGCTGTCCTAGGGTACATATCAATGTAAAAGTCTACCTATCTGCGAGGAGGTAGCCCTGGAACGTCATCAGGAAAGACGTCCACGTACTGATCCACCACTGCAGGAAAACTAGGACTCTGCATGTCCACTACTCCTAGGATGAGACTAGCCAACTGATGAGTGATGGGTTGTCCTCTCCTCTACAGAAGTCCATCCTATGCCGCAAAGTCCCCCTTCTCACCGGTGAAGGTGAACCTGCTCCCGTCGGCACGAACACATCGCACCTTGCGCCTAAAACAGTCGATATGAGCATGAACTGTAGATAACCAATCCATGCCCAAGATGACGTCGTAAGTCCTCGACGTCGCTACAAGAAGATCCCAGCCGAAGCTGTCGCCTCCTAGAGTAAGCTCACACTGCCGGAACCAGTGCGTAATCGTCGAGTCTGCTCCCGTAGGAGTCTCTAGCCGTAAGGATCGAGCCAACGGCTCCGTCAGAATCTTCGAGCTCCGAACAAGGGCAGTGTCTATGAAAGAGTGACTCGCTCCTGTGTCTACAAGAACTGCAGCAAGGGTAGAATAGACACAGATCGTACCTCGAATCATCTCTGGTATGTTGGGGTCGTAGGCCTCCACTGCCTGGAGCTGGGCCTGTCTCTGCCCGCCAGCTCCCTGTGGTCGGGGTGGCCCTCCTGGTGGTGGTGGGGGTAGAGGCTCAAAGTATCGCCCACCACCCGCTGCTCGGCCAAATCCTCTGCCTCGTCCGCCTCCTCCCTGCAGACCGCCACGGTCGACCCTCTGCCTCTGCTTGGGTGGCACCTCCACCGTCTGTTTCTCCTCAGCTCAGTGGGTCGGGCAGTCACGAGCCATGTGACCCTTCCCGCCTCAAGCGTAGCACTGCCTGCCTCTAAAATGACTGGCTCCACGCTGAGTGCCCCGCACTGCTGAGCTAGTGTCCTGAGGTCGCCTGCCTGAGGGTCTGGTCTGCCTGGACCCATGAGTCATCCGTCGGCTACCAGCTGCCGAAGACTCCGCTACCTGTCGCCCTACAGAAGGCCTCGTCGCTGTAGTTGGCTCAGCTAGAAAGTTGTCGATCAGAAGGGATCGCTCTAGTACCCCTGCCTGAGTCGGAATACTGAGGGAGATCAGCGACGCCCTAATCTCCTGCCTCGATCCCTGCTCGAAGGTCTGGGCCTGGAAGAATGGGTCCCGTACCATGTCGGTCGAGTAGCGAGAAAGATCGGTAAACCTCGCCGCATACTGGGCGACCGTCAAGCTGCCCTGCCGCAGCTGGAGAAGCTCCTGGATGCGCACCGCACGAAGGGTGTCCGAGACGAACTCTGAGCGGAAGAGGCTCTAGAAGTCCGTCCAGAGGAGATATTCCTCGTCGTGCACCTAGAGCATCAAGCTCCACCATCGGCCTGCTGCTGCGTACAGAAGGCTCGCCGCGAGGATCACCATGAGGTCTGCTGGTGTCCTCACTAGCCTGAAAACTCGGACAACCGCCTCCAGCCAGTCCTCGGCTGCCTGGGGGTCCGCCTCCCCACGAAACCTGGGTGGTCACTGGCACTAAAACTCGTGCAGAGCTCCAAGGAGACGAGCATCGTCAGCTGCCAGTGCTGGAAGTTTCAGGGGCTCGGCAGGTAAAGGTATCGCTGGTGCCTCTGCTGTCAACGGGCCCTGTACCGAGGCCTCGTCGCTCGGCGGGCTGTCGTCACGCCCTACTCTCGGAACCCTAGCTGGCTGTCGTCATGGGGCCATCCTGAAAAGGATAACAAATGCATCAAGGTCAGAACAGTATACCTGGTGAGCTAATACAAGTAATCACAAAGAAAACGTGAAACACACACGCAATCAGAATAGTATACCTGGTGAGCTGACACGAGTAATCAAAAAGAAAACTTGAAACACACACGCAATCAATGTTTTTGTGTACTAAGTCGAAGATCAGAAGTCAGGGTCCTGGTGTACGGATATGTCGGCCGTCGCACCAACACTGGGCTCCCTGGACTGATAACCAACCTCAATACACTAAACACTATTGCTTCACATAGAAGAAAGATCAGAGTCTGCGGTAGAACCGATCGCCTCTGATACCAATTTGTCACGACCCGTCCTCGGGGCCCGTGCCGTGACTACCCCAAGCCCGCCTTCCATAGGCCAGGGGCTGGCGACTAGCACCAAGGCGTAAATCCCAACAAGAAGGGAAGGCATTGCCTTTGAAAAGAAAACAAGAACCACAGAGTAAGCAATCGGAAAGTAAACACTAAGTGCAGAAAGTAAAATGGGCTGGAAATACAAGCCCAACTGTAAGGTACAACAGGAAAGTAAAGAAAAGCAACTGAAAAGTAAACGGTAGACTTGAGTCATACACGGGGAATTCCCACCTGAAGGGTGGGTACAGATAGCCTCCACAGCTCCTCGGGTACAACCGTCTGCTCCGGGTACGTCCCGTCCAGTGTTCCACCTTCAGGTACCGTCCTGCTCCGCCAACCTCGACCACGATCAGCGTTGTCCGTCGTCTGCAACCAACACAACGAAGTGCGGGCATAGCCCATGTAGGGGTGAGTATAAGCTACTCAGTAGGGACCCCGAGACCCCCGAAGGTCTCCCGAAATCCACAAAGGATAAACAACAAGGGAAGATGTAATCACGAAGTAACATCCGACTCTGCTTAGGTATATGCCCATACATATACCTAAGTCACCAAATCCCGTTCGGCTCTAACACTGAGCCCAAGCACAACCCAATCCACACAGGAAGGAAAAACTCAATTCTACACCGGATAGCCCAACGCAATCCACAAAGAAGAGTAAACAGTAAATCCCCATAGGAAAGTTAAACACACTCCACAAAGGAGAGTACACAAGATTCAGCTCACACAGGTATACATCTTCGGATGATGATAAAGATGATCACTGATCCATGTAAGTCGTCAAACCCACAAAGGATCGATAGGTACTAACCCCCGCAAAGACCCACACAGGATCGGGCTCACACAGAACCTGTAAGTAACAGTCCCCCGTAAAGACCCACACAGGATCGGGCTCACACAGAACCTGTAGCACTGATCCACGTAGGATCGCCTGAGTGCAGTAGTGGTCGCAGTCCACTGAGGTTCCCTGCACAGTCATCGGCGCAGTCCACTGAGGGTCTCCGCACGGTCGTCGTCGCAGTCCACTGAGGATCTCCGCACTGTCGTCGTCGCGGTCCACTGATAATCTCCACACAGTCGTCATCGCGGTCGCGGTCCACTAAGGATCTCTGCACAGTCGTCGAAGTCGCAGCCAGCACTAGGGTTTCCGCACACAGCAAGCTCGTTTGGGAGGGTCCGCTCCACGAGCCGAGAGGCTGATACATCAACTAACATGAATTCCTAAGTTTATGTATCCAAAAGTTCGGTATCGTCAACAGGAACTCCACGTCGCAGACGGCGCGTCAATCGGACGCCCGGTCTGAGAGTTATTGGCATTTTCGTCCCAGGGGCCCGGTAGGTTTTTAAGGCAAAACCAACCTGACCGCACTCCACCTGCGTCCAAACCTCGGGCGGAGTATTCCAAAAGATCCGTCTCACTTAGAGGAAAACAACGAAACAGACGGCGCGTCAATTGGACGCCCGGTTTGTTAGTTATTGGCTTTTTCGTTCCAGGGGCCCGGTTGGCTTCGTGAGCGAACCAACTCGACCGCACCCCGACGGTATCCAAACCTCGAAAGGAGTAAGCCAAAAGATTCGTCTCACTTAGAGGAATCCACCAAAGTCGACGGCACGTCGATTGGACGTCCGGAGCTCAATATATGAGTGTTTCCGCTCCGAGGGCCCGGTTGGTTTCGTGTACGAACCAACCCGGCCGAACCCAAAGTTCTCTGAAACCTTGAGTGTAATATACCGAAACGACCGCCTCGATCCAAGGATCGTGTTGCCGCTGACGGCTTGTCAAACGGAGGCCCTTAGCTCAAGTTACTGGAGTTTGACCGAAAACGGTCCGAAATGGGGGGTCCCCCCCCCCCCCCCCGGGGTCAGCCGAACAGGGTCGACCCGACCCGGTCCGACCCTGTCCGGTCCGGCCTGGCCCGGTTCGGCCGAGCGGCCGAACGGCCAGGGCACCGCGGGCGCCGCCCCCGCGGCCTGGAGGCGCCGCGGCTGCTGAGTCAAGGACGCGGCTTTTCCGCGTCCGAAGGCACCGGACCCGCGTGGCTTCAGCCGCGGCGGCCTGTCCGGCGGCGCGCTGGGGTGCCGCCGCTCCCGGCTGCCGGCGCCGCCGCGCCGGCGACCCTCGCCGCCGGCGGGTTCCGCAGGCCACCGGGATCGCTCCGGTGGTCCGATTTTGTTCCCGTCTACGCCGCTGCTCCTCTCGGGACTTGTTCTTCACTGCGGGATCACCAAATTTCCCTTGCAACATATTTTTCCATCACCCACCAAATCCACAAAATACGAAGAAAGGCGGAGGGTTGTCGGGCCGTGTTCGTTTGGCCCGCACCCTCCGCGTTAGATAAAAACATCGGAAGAAAAATATTCAACACATGAACCAACAATTTTAATAAAAATAAAATTGTTCATTTGAAATTGGTTCTTTAATTTCTAAAGAACGTTCACGGGAAAAGAGGGGTATTTCCAACATATAAAAATCCCTACCTCGTTGTCATCGTGCGTGAGCGTTCTTCGCGGAATTTCTCGTCGCGGAAGGCGTCACGTCGTCGTAGAATCCGGCGTTGAGTCGGCAAACTCAACGGACCATGAAACAGCAGATTTAATTTAATTAATTAAATCTATGTTTTGATAAAGATCCACAAAGGAGATTAAAAAAAAGAAAGTCCGAGACTCTTACCTCAAACAGCCGATTGAAGATCTGTCGTGGAGGAAGAGACGTCGCAGAAGAACGTTGCAGGAAGGGAATGTCGGCGTCGCGGATCACGGCGTCGCGTTGTCGATTTCCGGGTTCGGTGTTCTTCGCGTTCTTCGCGTTCTTCGCGTTCTTTGCGATCTTCGCGTTCTTCGCGAAGGAGGTTGAGGGTTCAAGGATCCTCTCTCAACGAGTAATCCTCCAAAAGATAGGTTGGTCTTATTTTATTAATATGCCAACAAACGGAAACGGGTAAGTAACGACCCATCAATTCGTTGAATTAATTCAACGAATGAAACAGCCCATTTAATTCACGAAATAAACCGCCCAATTAAATGGTCTATTAAGAATTTAAGAAAATGTGTCAGTTTCCTTTCATAATGACGGGTTTTCGAGGGTGCGTTACTTAGCGGAAAGAAACGGCGGGGCTCGTGCGGGCCCCACCTCAAAAATATCCTACCAAGGGGGTAGGATATTTCTGGATAACACTCTATCCACTTTAACTCAGTTTAAGCCTCTTTTAAGTGGCTTCAAGTGGCTTCCAAGTGGCTTAAGTGAAATAAAATAAAGTTGTCGTAAATTTATTTTATTTCTCAACTTCAAGCCCGAAAATTAAAAACCACAGCCGAGCAAACGCAACTCCGGAAGAGGCGTTTCTAAGAAAAAACGGCGATGTGAATTCATCGGTGCCCTCAGAATTCCATTCCGGGAACCGGTTCAAATGTTAGAAAAACCCGCTCGTCCGCTCACTGAACGTACTCGAGCCAAACTTCGGAAAAGGATTCTGGGCACACCGGGCCTCGGAATCAGGTGCCGTCAGAAGATGCGCTCTTGTAAAATTCCAAAGAAAATTGAGAAAAAAAATTCCTTGAAATTTATTGGTCTTTACATTTCAAATTTTTTATTATCCTTTTGATCATCTTTGAGGATCCATAGAGTTATCTATAATTGACTTGAGATCTAACTTTCATCAGTTGCACGTCAGACAATAGGATATACCTCTTACAGCCTTCCGGAGCAGGTATGGTCTGTACAATTATTTGGTGACGCTGTTCGGTCTCACGAACACGCCAGCAATTTTCATGGCACAGTTGAATAGATTTTTCCATCATTACATGGATTCCATCATGGGGGTTTTCATAGACGATATCTTGGTGTACTCTCACACTTGACATGACCATGTTTCTCATCTTGAGATCATATCAATTACACTACAGGAGCATCAATTATATGCTAAGATCTCAATGTTCCACTTCTGGATGGATGAGATTCACATCCTGGGTCATATCATCTCAGAGACAGGAGTATTAGTAGACCCAGAGAAGATGAGAGCAGTAGTTACCATGGTTTAGAAGAAAAATGTCATCGAGGTACAGAGTTTCATGGGTCTGGTTGGTTATTAAAGGTGGTTTATACAAAAATTCTCATGCTTAGAAGGGCCGTTGAAAGGATTGAATAAGATCGGGGTAATGTACTTTTTGGTCAGAAGCCGGTGATACATCCTTTGAGGAGCTGAAGGGGAGATTGACTTCAGCACATATTCAAGTTCTTCTAGATCTGGGAAAGAGTTATATAGTTTTATGTGATGCATTTGGCTTCGGGCTTGGAGCAATGCTTATATAGGAGGATCGTGTAGTTGCATATGGATCTTGACAGTTGAGGCCACATGAGAAGAACTATCCTACACATGACCTAGAGTTGGCTGCCATTGTTCATGTCTTGCTTTGTGGAAGACATTATCTTGTGAGAAAGAATTTTTTGGTATATACTGACCACATGAGCCTCAATTATATCTTCACGAAGCGTGACGTAAATATGAGACAACAAAGGTGGGTCATGTACCTATAGTCCTTCGACTTCGATCTTTCTTATACACCTGGAAATGGAAATGTTGTAACAGATGCACTAAGCATGAGGACACAGTCTGTTCTTTATTCTATAGCATTTACCTCTACTCTTCTGGATCGAGTTCGAATGAGGCAGCAATCAGACTCAGAAGGCCTCGTCCTACGGGAGGGTGTGTCAGGTGGAGACACTACACTATGGTTTATAGTGGGTGATGATGAGGTGTTACGTTTTCATGGATGCATATGGGCTTCAGCAGACATTCATGAGGAGCTGATTTTAGAGTTTCATTTTTCATCTTGGGAAGTTCATTCTGCTGTAAGAATGACGTATCATGTCTTACGACATCAATATTGGTGGCAAGGTCTAATGAAGGATGTTTCTAGTTTTGTTATGCGGTATTCCACCTATATTTAGGTTAAGGCGGAACATCAGCGATCAGTAAGGCTTTTGCAGTAGTTACCCATTCTTGAGTGGAAATGGAATTATTTCTTGATGGACATTATGATAGGGTTACCAAGGTCTCCTCAAGGTAATGATCCGGTTTGGGTTGTTGTTGACTAGCTCATGAAGGTTGATAATTTCTTGCCAATCATGTAGACCTTTGGTGTGGATGAGATTAGGAGGTTGTACATTCGTGAGGAAGTATAACTTCCGTGGGATCTGTACACTATCATTTCAGATAGGGACACCTGATTTACTTCAACTTTCTGGCAGGGGATATAGAGGGATTTGGGTACACAGGTACTTATGATTACAACATACCATCCTAAGATAGATGTCTAGTCAAGGCACACGATTCAGGTGGTGGAGGACATGCTGCGAGCTTGCGTCCTTGATTTCGAAGGTTCATTGTAGAAACATATACCTCTTGTGTAGTTTGCCTATAATAATATATTTCAAGAAACTATTCAGATGGAACCTTACGAGGCTTTGTACGGTAGGCCGTGCAGATCACCCTTTTGTTGGCTGGAGGCAGGAGGGGCAGCTATACTGGGACCTCGTCTTGTTTAGGAGAGCACAAAATAGGAGGAGTTGATTTAGATGAGGATGCCTACCACATAGTATCGATATAAATATTATGTTGGTCATTGTTGACGACCTTTGGAGTTCACGGTCAGATATCAGGTTTTCCTGCATGTTACCCTGAGTTTGAGACATAAGAGGATTGGGATACAGGGAAAGCTTCCACTGAGATACGTCGGGCCGTTTGAGGTTCTGGAGAGAATCGGGCTGGTTGCATACAGGTTACAGTTACCTCAGATGTACCATGATATGCATGACATCTTCCATGTTTCTCAGCATCGATGGTATTTCTCAGTCCCATCACATGTTTTTCAACCTGAGAAGGTTCATTTGGAGTAGGATGCATCATTCGAGGAGCAAACGATCAGTATTGTTGATCGTAGTTCCAATATTCTTTGTGGTCGGTATGTTCCTTTGCTTCGTGTCATATTGCAGCATGGAAGTGTCCAAGATGATACATTGGGGAGGGAGTTTGATGTATAGTAGTAGTGGCCAGATTAGTTTGAGGATTGTTCTTCTACGCCACATTAAGAAATTTTGGGAAAAATTTCATTATGGGGGAATTTTTTAGGAACCTGTATCTTCTTTTTAGGTATGTGACCCTAGGTTGATGTTTTTATTTGTTTTAAAGTTATGGGTGATGCTTGGGAGTGTCAGAGATACTTGAAATGATGTTTTGAGACAAAATGGGGAGCTACATGTGTGGTGCACGGTTTGTCTAACCATGCATCTAGACCATGCGTAGCTGGCACTCAAGGCAATGGCGACAACACGGTTGGTGCTCGGTTAAGGGAAACCTTGTGAAAAGACCATGCGAGGAGTGTTTCCAAGGTAGTACAGACCACACGATTAGTGCATGGGTTGTTTAACTATGTGAGAAAAGTATGTGGGCACATAAATCTGGATCATAAATTTGTGGATCATACATGTTTTTTCTTTTAATCGCCTTGTTTAAGCACCTAAGTGGCAATAACTCAGGATTACTCTCCCATGAAGGTGGGAGAACTTTTCTATAGCGTTTTGGAGGTGATCTGAAGACTTTTCTTAGAGAATCAAAGCCGGCTTCCTGTGGTATGTGATTTTTCGTTTTCGTTCATGTTTGGTTTCTTAGATATACTTAGATATACTTCTTCTATTCTATCAGTTTCATTGATATACACTCGTTATGGTTAGATCTAAGTTTTTGGATGTCAAATATGTTGAGCTTTGGTCTTGATCTTTCTAGAAGAAGAGGTCTAAGACAGTTTTTGGAGAATCAACCAGAGTTTCTTGTGCATTCTTCATTGTTGGTGTTTTCTTCAAAACCATAGATGTATGTGGTTTTATGTCTTACCTTAAATGTCTTTGAGTTTTTGTGCAAAAGTGTCGGATAAACATGTATCAGATATCTTGGATTAAGGTTTGATCATTTAATATTATCTTCCTTAGATTTCTTATGTGCTTGAGGCTGTTGGATGAATAATGATTTCTTATTATCATTTCTGAGGATCACCCCATGGGTGTTTTCCTTATTTTTTCTATTTATCAGCATTTAGCTTAGGATTCCTATCAGTCAAACCTTGTTACACTAATTTCCTGCCTTAATATAAATAATTTCATTTCATTCCTATAGATTAAATGTTTTTGATGAATTGTTTCTATTATCCAAGTATTTTTTTTGACATACTTAGGGATGCAACAAATTGGTTATGTTCGATTGCTTTTAATCAAGGTTGCGGGAACCAGGTGTAGCAAGACCACAAGGGTAATGGACATTGAGTTCTTTCTCAGAGGGCCTGATTAATTATTTCCACTATGAGACCATAACAGAGATTGACTTTGTTCTCTCTCATAGGGTCTGATAATTATTGAATCGAGACTAAAGGGGGAATTATAGGTAAGTGCTTCATCAGAGAGTCTTGAGTATCTCTACAAGACCACAGGGGTGATTGATGATGATTGCTTCCTTAGAGTGTCTTTGCCTTGCTGAATACCTGACCATAGGGGTCTACCCATGTGAGCCACCTAGAGGTTAAGTGTGATAAATTAATGTTCGTGGGTTGTGATAAGTCCACCAAGCCAAAGAACAATCTTGGGTTTTTACTTAATGTTTTTAGGTAGTCTATTGAGATACCTATTGTGTAACCTTCTATGACACTGATTAAAGATCTTTTTTCAGGATTATTTTGTTGATAATTAAATAATTGATTAAAATTAATGAATAAATGTGAATGGGGTCTTGTAGTCTTGTTTACTCAGTGTACTTCTGTTTCTTTTCTGGATATATTTCATTTACTTTTTCAATATTGCTCACTGATTGTAGGGCACAGATATTATGGTGTTTGCCTACTGGGATTCGTCTCACACCCTATTAGGGTCCTGCTTTTTTCCCCCAAACAGGATATATGGTTTTAGGTGTGGATAGGGATTGTGGCCCCTCTACCTCAGGAGCTTGATTGCTGGTTATATTTGGAGAGCATGAGACTGGGCTTAGGCTTGCGATGCTACTGGAGATTACATTTATTTTTTAGATCTTCGGTTTCAGTTGTATTTCTGTATGTTGTTTTGTTACTAAATTCAACAGAAACATGTAACATGCTGCATTATTTTTATATTATGCATTTCTTCTATAGTTAGTTTCAGTTGTTGTATATTTTTTACTGCATCCACTATTGTTTATTATTTTCCTTCCTCCGAATACCAATTGATGGCATAGTTTCCCCATTGACTCACCAAGGACCTCGCTGCTAGTCAGCAGCCTTAGGAGTTTAGGGAAATGCATTTGATGTCATGTAGAAAACTGGGAATGGGGCGCCAATTGAGTGCATCCAGATTCGGTTCGTTACATCTTTTACAGGCCTTATGATTATCAATTTATGATTTGGATTAGGATAAAAACTGGAAATATTTTTAGGTTATATTAATTTTATTGTTTTTTTAATATATATGTGTAAAATATATTAGTTTTATCTAGATTAAATAGAACTCAATTATAATTATTTTGGGGATATTATAATATGTATGAAGATTATTTTATCTCTTTTGGAATGAGTAATTCATATTTTGTATTCATGGTCAATATAAACAAAATATATTGTGATGGAATGTTTTTAAAAGATGAAATTACACTTATCCAGTATTTATATTACATTTTTTTATTAGTATATATTATTGAGTAATTCATAAAATATTGGAGAATGATCATTACAAAAAATGTTATCGTACTACCTTTATTTTTTATTTAGCAATGGAATTTTTATACACCTTATTAGTTAATGGTATTTTTGTCTTGACATTTAATTTATCATTCACATTCATGTGATCAATGATCACTATCACTCTCAGTATTTATTTATGCAGTCCTTCAATATCCATATCATCACATTCAAAAAATGTTATAATATTTTGAAACCAAATAGTTATTATTCAATTTGATATTCATAAATCCATTCCTCTCTTACCAATAAGATATTTTATTAAACTAACAATATAATTTGAGTTAGAAACAATTGTAGTTTTAAATTTAAAACCCTTTTTTTCCAATATCATTTTTAAATTTTGAGGAAAAAATTTAATTAATGGGGTAGAATGTCACACACTATTAATTTAAATTATGAAAATAATTTTATATAGATTATATGAAAAACAACAAAAATTTAAATGGACCATGAAAAACCTCACGACTGTGCAATAAATTTCATTTACAATTAATTGAATTTCACTAATTTCATGTGTTATATGAATCATGTTATTTTAATAAAATATGATTTATAGTAAATATTTTTATATTAAAAAAGTTATAACAAAGATGTTTAAAAAAATTCTATGATTAAGAATAACCATATGTTGAAAATTATTTTTTAGGCTTCATGTTAAATAAAATAAACAGAAAAAAAAAACACGATTTTTGTTAAAATATTTATATTTATAGAAAAAAATTCATCCAAATCCATGTTTTCAAAAAATCTATTGAATAATGAATTTATTATTCTCATTTTGTTTAATAATTTCATTTTTAGTCATTTAATGTTATTTGTTTTTTAAAAATAAATCAGTCTTTTTTTCAAATAATTTTCAATTTTACATTTACAAAAAATGTGGGAGGAATCATTATAATAAAAAGTTTTACATGAACATGATTTATATCTATTATCACCACTTAATGTTTTAAAAATCCAATATAATAAATATTTTTTATTTTAATGGAGATAGATATTTTCAATTCATTGTGTTTTTTTAATTCAACGATGTTTTTTTGATGTTAGAGATTTTATCTTCCTCTATAATTTCATTAATGATCTCCTTAGATAATTTCAATATGTCAACGAAAAAATTATTCCAACTATTCTTCACAATGGGTATACTGAAATGGATCTATTATTATTATTTTTATATATGGCTTATTACTGTTTTGATAGGGTATGTACCAATTTTATAGAATTGAAATTACACTATAATGATTATTATGATGTTCGTTCATTGGGATACTAGTTAAAATTTCCTATTATAGTTTTTGTATATTAACATTTCTATTGATTATGTATCACCCTATAAATATGAAGAATGTGTCAGACTTTTTATGTAATGGATAGGCCAAAAATTATTCCCTCAACACATTGGTATGTCTCATGAGAAAAACTAGTTCAATTATTTGTCCAAAGTCATTAACATTTATGTATGATTCTTGTAATGTGGTCTTGATGATATGGTTATGATATATGACATTTATAATTATCCCATTATTAGAGTAGTTATTGATTTTGATGTTATTATTCGATTATGTAGTGTATCCAAGGATATGATGTATCATTATGTGATTAGTTTTATTCCAGATTCTTTTTTTCCAACTATCCTTTTCATCAGATTCATGTTATTGATTAAATTGAATGTGATTCACATATTTTCCATTCTATATATATTATGATGTATTTATTCTTGAATGATTCTGCTGTAAACTACAATAACTATGTGTTTCAGATCACCCCATTAAATAACCATAATTTACTTGGGATTATTTTAGTGTTTTATGATTCTTATGTAGGGAATTATTTAGCAGAAGAATAGTGTTCTAAAATTAAACACTTTTTTATTTTAAATTTTACCATGTCATGATATTATAATGTATGTTTACTATTAATGAAAAAAATAAACTATATAGTCAATGGGAATCATATTGGTTGTATCTAGTTCCGATATAATAATTTAACATTCAACTATGTTATATATGTTTTGGGTTAATTACACTCCACAATTCTTTCCTAAAAACGTGATTTTCATCTTGAAAGTCTAGGGGATGAGTATTTACATTGGGTTTCCAACCTAATCATATATAAATAATTAAAATTTAACACATTTTAAAACATTTTAGAAAGGATATTTAGATCAAATGTAGTCATGTATTCTCGTAAACACTAATCAATGTTGTCCATGGTGAACAATTATTCTCATATTTACCAACATAAGATCATTGTTGGGGGTGTAGACACCTTCTTCAAATACCTGAGGTGATTCATTCTGTGTATCCATTTACTAATTAAAATATGTGTTAGATAATGGAAAATAATTCATTTTATATTAAAAGGTGATACCTCTATCCCCAAATGGTTATAAGATACACTGATGAGTAAAATTAATATCATGAACATATAACATTTGGGGGTGTTTTTTAAGATTAATACATACAATTATATAATGTATGGGTGTACTAGTGGCATTCTTACCCAATTTTATATTTTATATCCAATATAATTTCTTAATTTTCAAATATATAGAATAGAAAAATATACTTAATCCGAATGAGGATTTTTATATCATTATTTAGATGACCCCTTTCTAACTTTCTTTTGTTTTATTTCATAGGCATAGTCTTGAGAAGTAGGATCCCTGTGGAATCAATCTATTTTTTTATATAACATAGTAAAATGATTTATGAGTAAATTATTATTTATAAAAATAATATCTAACATTTATTTGGGTGTGTTCTATGAAATGCATGGGGAAAAACAACATGTCAACCTATTTCATTATATTTTTCAGGTCCTCTTGTAGAATGTCACATTAGTGTATTATGTTTCAAAATAATTTAGAGCGGAATAATAAATAAATATTATGTTAAAATTATCATTGAAGGGGTATTTTATATATTGATATTTTATTGATGGAAACACTGAATATATATGAACCCAATTTTGCATGGATCATACATTTCATGTCACATATTGTTGAGTGATCATAAACCCAACCTTATAATGGAGTTCCAAGGATAGGGGTAGAGTATGATCACTGAAATGTTATTTTTCTCTCTCAATACACATATTTGAACTATCAATATCATTTGAAAAACAAATCATCATTATTATATTAAAAATATTATAGGGCCGGGTTAGATATGGTATTGATCTTGAATCTATTATCATCAAGGGACCACATAATGTTAAAAAAATCATTCCAAAAATTATACCAGTTTCTAGTAATTACTTGGATATAGTCCTCCTGTTCATTATCTATGAATGACATAGTAGAATAGAATTATGATGAAGTATTTTTTCTCTATAAACCTGCTATAAAGAATCTTCAATACCAATTTCATATTTGATTTATAAAGTATCAACTGGTGCCTCTATAAACTCTCAATAATGATAATGATATTCAAGGAATGAGAGTCTTTTCAGGATGGCTTTATATCATATCAAGGATTCATACATTACTAAAAAAGGATATCACATCCTTGCATGGTTTTTATCCAACTCATATATCATATCGGATAATCTCATTGATTTAAAAAAGGAATGGTAGTCAAACATTGGTTCGTGGTACATCTGTTTCATGTTTCCTGAGCTGCCACTATTTATCACAATGATTAGGAATATCGAATGGTTATTTTCCCACAATTCATCTACAAAAAACAATTTTTTTAGATAAATTATTTAAGAAACCATGTGTTATGTATGATTTTGTATGGATCATTGAAGAGTTTTCCCTAGGGTCTAGGTTACTTTTATAGTATCTGCAATAATGTGGTTGGGATATATTTCATTACCATTACCGCACTATCCCAGTTTCCCTTAGCCTATGTAGAATTTCTCTATGGATCCATAGTTACAAATGTAGAACTCAGGATTATGGGTATATTCATTATCAATGAAAGGGTAAGATAAATTAATAATGTTAAAAGAATGAAAAGTAAGCTCTTTAATATATTAGGCTCCTAATTTTTACAATGGTTCCACCACTAAAGATTATTGGGAAATAAAATCAATGAGAATCATAGATTATGTAGGGGTTAATTAAGATTTTTTTCCTACACAATTTTATTCTTATCATGAATGTATCTACATCAAGAGGAATGTGCAATGGAATCAATTTAGGTGATTGAATTAGAAACAATATTCGATGTTGTTCTATGAAGGGGGTATGAGTTTAGTCATATTTCATTCAATTAAACCAATATTTGAACTTATTTTTTCCCCAAGATGAAATATTATTCATTCCACCTTCTACTTCTGATAGAGTGGTGGTCTCATATTCCATATGTACTATGGATTTTTCCAATATCTCCTTTACAAAATTAGTGTGAACCATAAATATGATCATGATGGAAATACATACTAGATTATGAGATGTAGTCTCTAATAAAAATTTAAATAGAGTATATTATAGCTATAGCCAACCTAAATGGGTTATCATTGGCTTCTAAAAGGCCTATAAAACATTAAGATATTTGATTCCCTAGCTATGAGAAAATAATAAGGAATTTTATCATTTCTGAAGAATTAATATTTTTATTTCATTTCAAAAATAACGAAAAAACATGAACTATATTTTCCTCCATTAAAGGGGAGTTTTTATTCTGTTATTTATCATTGGATGATGATGGGAGATGTCAGACCTTCCTCAATGTTCATGTAGGCAACATTACTCTCATGATTGTTACAACAAAGTTCTAGCATTACTATTCCTTTTACCTAATTCCATTGTTATATGTCTAGATTTTTATATATTTAATTGAATAGAAAAATATACAAACTCTACCATTTATCTAGTTAATATGAATCTTCCACATTATTTTATTGGGATCAATAGTGTCTACAAGTCATAATTTAGGTTCAATGAATAATGTCCCAAAAAATAATCCAATGAGAGTTTAATGTTGATTGAGAATGTTATACAAATAAATTATGTGATAAAATAATGTACACAATAATTTACATGTTATTTAATATTATTTAATTTCATAACTATTATTTATATTAAACTGTGAAAATATGGTCATCATATTAATGATGAATGCCTTCCCAGAAGATTATATACAATGTTTTTGGGTAGATATGACAAATAAAATATGGCGCCACCAGAACCTATATAAATCATCCAATTTTTTACGTCTACTCGGTATTTAGGGACCACTATAAGAAAAAATCATGAAATGATGTTAATGAGAATTTGTTCTAGATCCCACATGTCATCTTTGGTTAAAAAAACATATTGCTAAAAATAAACATTTCTATTTGCTCTTGGAAGGGAAACACAGGTTCTATAATCAGAAAAGAATGAAATTTTGAAAATAAATATTGCTTATCTTGGTTTGTGAAAAATGTTAATCCATCAATTTAGTGTACCACATCATCTTGGGATGTGTAGGTTTATATCACACAAATTTGTATTTCATATATGTTTCTATATACTCAATAATGATGAATACTTTTGGGGGAAACTGTATCTTGACATCCCACATTGAATAGGCTATGAGCGAGTGTTAAAGTCATATCCCTTCCTCTATCTCAGGCTGATTGGCAGAATATTTTTTCGTTAGGTGATCATCCATATGGTGTGGGTGGGGGGGGGGGGGAGGTTCACACTAACAATTGAATGTAATTGTGTTCGTCGTTAAATGAATCTATATATATATATATCCATCATGATACTAATACTTCACCATTCCATGTTGAATATTTTTCGAGACATTCTTTATTGATGATTTGGATGTAGCCATATGTTTTTCTTTATCCATGAAAAAATATCATTTATGTTGTGTAAAATTAACTTTTATTGTTATAGGTTATAATTAATTATCTGAAACAATGTAAATTTGTCCTAAATTTTGGAATCAAGACCAGTCAAATTTCAATTTATTGTTTTTTACATTAACACCCCTGAGCATCCAGGTATCATTCTAAATCATCTTTTAGACTAATGGTGATAATTTTCAATGAGGCCAAAAAGGTATAAGTGATCATCCCAATATTATATAAATCATTTGATATTTTATTAATACATGATTCTCCATAGAGAGTTAAATCAAGGTATTACCACTATCTTTTTGTATTGTGGTGTGTCATGTGTTTCGACAGAAGATGGTTTTGATTGTCATTATTAGATACAACACTGGTATCAGTATGTGATCAATGACCTTGACAGTGTTTTAGACATGTCATGTCAACTGATATTAATATTTATTGGGTATCTCTATGGTTTGGGGATTTGGAAATCCTTTTTTGAAACTTTTTTCACATGTTTATGGTGATTTGGGGAATTCATGGTTTTAATTCAATTTAAAAATGATCTAAAACCTCTTGTATGATATTGATTTAGTGAAAATGTTGAAATTTTTTGGGTTTTACTTACTTATTATAAACATGGGGCTTGAGAAAATGTTATAAATTTCCCATTCTCTATGGTTTTTGGATAATCCTGGATGCTTTACATGTGTATTCCATCATGACAATAATTATTTGGTGAAATTTGAGTCTATATTTGTATGGGTATATTTCTTGCTCGTAATGTAAGTCACATGATATGGGGAGTAACCAAGAAGTTTGAGACATTGAATTTATTGTTTAGTACAAGTTCATATTCTACATAGGGGGTCCATATTAAGGGTTTATATGTATCTCTCCCTATTTTATCATGACTTGTTTGTGTTTTAGAAATGTGGGATATTTATTGGATTAACCAATTGGACCATGTGTTATTCAGTCACATGACCACTCCTATATATATTACATTTCATGATATTTATTTCTCATAGGAGATGTTTTCTTGGGGATAGGGTGATGTGTAATGATCAATACATTCTTCATCCCTAGATATAGATATATGATATTGTCTTTGTAATTTGCATTCATTTATTTGATATAGCATTGTTGAAAACAAGTCACTGACTTCTAAAATTTATTTCTAATCTATAGTAATGGAAAATAATGAAATAAGGTAGGACAATCTGTATATATATATTATTTTAATTTCATTGATATTTCCTTCTTCATCACAATAAGAGTGGATTGTAACATTTAAAAATAGCATGGTCTTCTGAATTTGCCGATATACATATGGCATACACTGTTAGTTTGGATTATCTAGGACATTTTATTTGGATGTTATGAAGGGGAAAATATATATAGAAAATTTTTACTACATCTATCCATATATCTATGTAAGTATATTCTTCTTTAGAGGTGATTTTTCCATCTATATATACCACATAGACTACTTCTCAAGGTCACATGTTTACCGTGGTGAGTTTTTACTATGTGTTTATTGGGAAACATCTATGATTAACCATTTTTTTGATAATATATCAATATGATGGATTCATTAAAAGGGTTAGATTTCAATTTTTTCATGAAATAACACTTAGGGGAGGTCATCCTCAAAGAATTTTAGGGGTAATATTCTTATAATAAAACTTCCTCATACAGTAAGTAAGAGTATTAATATTTTTTCCTCATTCTACTTCCCATGAAAATTTGTTAAACCCTTAACATGTATATCATATGTTTTTTATATCCTCAATGATACATGAATTGATACGGCTAAAAATATGATCACCATCCACCACCACTATTAGAATATTCCAAACCTAATATTTTGGGATGGGTAAATGCTTGGGCCTATTGTGTAGAGATTTTCCATGTATGCCAAAACATTATATTTATGTATTAATATAATCCTCTAAAATAGAATCTACTAGAGTATTTCAATGAGATACTATATTTTTTAGGGAATTTTTCCTTTCATAGAATATTTTTACAGAATATATCAATCAACATAGATCGAAGAAAGGGATATTATCTTGATTTAAATTTGGACTCCCCATCAAAATATCCCAATGGACCTCTTTAACGAGAGATGAAATTTTGTCCCACTCATATATTTCCTCATAAGTCTTCTATTTTTGTCTCTATTCCTTGAGAGGATAAATAATCTATTATCGATAGATGATTAATTACTTTGAGTATCATTTAAGGTAGGTATATAATCCTTCATTGAGGTTACCACATTAATATATTGAAAAAGCTCCTTTTTTATTTAATATGGGAATTATCATGATTATTCAGTGGCGTATTGAATTGGATTTTATTAAACAATATAATCATGGAAGTCATAAGTATAATTTCAATCATAGTTGTTGACACATATTATGAATTATATTTTAGGCATTACCATGTGACTCATTCATTTCTGAGATCACCAGATAATCACTTATTGTGAGAGACAAAATATATCCTTCTATATGGGTAGCTAAATGTTCATTTTGATTATACAGATATACTAGAATGGATGTTATGAAAAGAATACTTTCATACCCATGTCTCAACACAAAAATATGTTGGTGAAGATATTATTTTATTGAAAAATATTTTGGCACAACAATAGGTTATGTAATTGAATATAGAAATGGATGTATTCAGTTTATAAGATATATAATTAGATATATTTTTGGATTTGGCGAATTATGCACTATAATTTCCTTCAAATTAAATTAGAATATACCAATGGGATTCTTATGAATGTGAGGAGGAATAATCCTTCCCAATGAATGATTTTGGGAAATTAATGAAAACATGTTTTAAGATAAAAGAGATCTATTACATCTCATCATATACTAAAATTATATGTTGGGTGAATTAATTAGTGAAAGTTGAAATATGGAACTAATACATGTGATTCATATATTTAGTGTTCAGAAATATCTATTTTCTACCAAATTCACTGTATTTATTTCAGTGACTTCTCTATATTCACCCTATGTATGTCAAAAAATTGTGATGGTGGAAGATGCAAGTAGTGGAAATTGATAGGATGACTCCTTGATGGTATATTGTCATAGATGGAGGGGGGGAAATATGTCATTCACATTACAAATGTAAGGTATTGGTTAATTATCATGTAATAGGGATAGTTAATCAATGTGATTATAAGTTCAAACAAGACTATATTTTTTCAAATACCTTTTATGGGGGTGATGGTCTTATGAGCATCAGTTATTGAAGATAGAATTAATCAAACTCAAGGATTGTGATCATATCATGTTAATGGGACACCCTCACTATAATTTTCTTCCCTCTTAATGTTGAATTCATTGAGTTGGTGGTTTTTTTTTCAATATGAAAATGTAGTTTCTATTAATAGTCTTAAGAACATTTTCCAAATGATTTATTGTCCATGGCATACTCACAATTTGGTTTTGAAATTTCCTATTATCAAAATAAAAAAAGAAAATAAGGTATTCAATTAATTAAACATATTAGGTACGCAATATATAAAATAAATGATGCAGAGGTAACATAGTTTTGTATTCTTTTTATTCATTTAACCATTTCATTTTCTGGGAATTTTCATATTATAAATTCTAATTGTCATGGTAAGGGAATTTATTTAATTAATTGAATGATTCCCATTAGTTTAACTATTTTCAATTTCTGAAAACATGAAAAGACTGTATCATGGCCATCAATGGGATAAAAAATATTCATAATAATTCATGATGGTAAGTTATATCAAATAAAGAACTAAACACATTGCACATCTATAATGTTCTTTTAGCCTATGTTCCGAATGAAGGTGTTCATTAGGGTTTCATAAATATGAAACATAGGAACTCAGATCGGCCTGAATTAGGGGATTTGTTGGCCAAATTAGGCAATTTTGGGGAATTATTTACTTGATTGGGAATAACTTATTGATTTAATATATATATATATATATTCCCAATCCCAAAATGGGACTAGATTAACCAAAAATATGTTGGTTAATGAGCATTATTTTCCACATTTACACATCTCATAGTTATTCTATTGACTTGGACATATGTATATATCATAGGTTCTTTATATTTTTAACTAGTTTTTCATATTTATATTTTTGGGGATAACATGCGTTTTAATGTTCTACAAATTGCCTCATTGATGTCTATAGAAATCTGGTGAAGCTATTTGTGATTCAAAATCCGGAATGAACCTCCAAGAGGCATCGTATGTGTCATGTGAGTATAGGAATAAATACCGATGGTGTTTGACAGAGACCGTAACCTATAGTATATCATAATGTATATGGGACGTATATGATGGAATTTGAATATTGTTTATAGGGTATTGATCCAAAAAAAGTACTACAATTCCATTGAAGATAGGATTCAATGTCCACGTAGTTAGGATTTGGTGTCTTCTTGATAACTGGTGTGAAAACATCTGAGTAAAAAAGAAATATCAATATGGGTTTATTCTAGAGTTATTTTATCAATAATATAGACCTCTATATTAATATTACATGTTATTATAAAAAATATAATGATGGTATATATTGTGATTATTTTTATCATTTTGATGGAAAAATCACAACTAGTTTCTATGTGATAGAGAAAATATTTCAATTGTTTATCATATCTAATTAAAGGAATTAGAATCCATCAATTTCACATTTTTATATGAATTGAATAATTTTTTGGAACTCAGCAATGTTTTGGGATTAATTGTGAAAATTCTATTATTTTGGAATTTTATCAACTTCGAATTGTCTGTTGTATTCCAGTATTACAGGTAACAATCTTTTTGTGCCATGAGTGAATCGATGTGGGGTAACAACAGATATTGTATAAAATAAGTGGAGCTGGAAGACTAAAATGGAATGCACAAACAAGGTGTATTATTTGTACATGTCATGACCTATTAAAATAGATTTTTCCATGGGAGGCAAGTTCTGACTTCATTACACAGTGTGAACATAAGCTACATTTAGTGGGACTATAGTACAAGACATGATACTAGTCACTGATCACCTGAGATTCAAGCGAGAAATTTACACTAATCTTTAATATGTTGAGGGGTTTACATGTTGTGAACCCCCAATAAACATCATGTATCAGTCAACAGGGATAAAAAAGGTGATGTGTCCTGATGTTTTGATGGGAGTGCCTATAAAAGGCACCCCTTGGCCATTGTTTTGGGGCATTCTGGGAAAATCAGAGTGCAATGCACACCACCAAACAACTTCTATCCAATCTGAATATTTCCATTACTGTAGTCAAGATAATTATTTTGAGGGGATTTCATGCCTTCTAGCAAAAGAAATTATAATCTAAGAGGGAAGTTGTTGTGGCCAGCGACACCAAACATACCCATTCTTCCAAGATTCAAACTCATGTTGTAATATCTCTTTTGAATTTCATATGATCCTGTACTTTTTATTTAATATGTGTTTTTTCCATCATATGTATATTTTCAAATATTATATTTAGATTGTTGTTCCAACTTTGTTTTAAATTAATTACCCACAAATTTAAATTTCTTTGGAAGGAGCATTTTATTAAGCATGGTGGATTTAATTATGTTAGATTACTTCGAAGTCTTTATGAAATTAAATCACATCCATAGGTAGGAAAAGAATAATTCCAACGAAATGATTGGATTTATAATCAATATTTTATGTCTACCAAGATGACCTTGGTGTGAATTTAGATATTCAACTGTGAAATATTTACAAACACTGAAGATGGGAATGTGAAAGTGTGTGAATCTAGTCTATAACGACTGTTTTAAATATGATTTTCAAACCCATATTATTTTATATCTATTTCATACTTTTTTCATAAATTTCCTTGCAATTTAGTTATTATTATATTCAGTTTGTATCATTGAATCAAATCCCCAATTTTCCCTTCTAGTAAGAATAACAATCAAAAGTTATAGTTTTGCACCTCAAACGACATCCTCCTCAAAAGAAAACCCCTTGGTCTTATATGTACTACATTAAAAGGTGGAAATATTTATTTATGTTAAGGTTAATGAAAAACTCTACATCAAATGGTGTCATTTTTGAGGAGTTTTATAGAGTTTTGTTATTATTTTTGTGTGACTCAATTCTCTAACCCTAACTTGCTTTCTGTAAAACCTACAGTAGATCAAACATTTCAATCTTGATTTTGATCTTATAATAATACCTCTATCCCAATTTTCCAATATTCCTCTAGTACAACATAGTGAATATTTTTCAAAAATCAAATACCAATGGATGAAAATCAAAATGTAAAGGAATTGCCTTCATCTTATGATGAAAAACAATAGTATATTGTGGAATATCCTGAGGCACCTGTAGGATTAGAAATCAAATCTAGTTTCATCCACTAACTACAAAAGTTCAGTGGTTTTCATAGTGAAACCCACACATGTACCTCCATGATTCCAGTTAGCATTGTGTAAACATTAATCCTCATGGAGTCAATGCTGATAAGATAAAATTGAGGTCATTTTCATTTTCATTGAAATGATTTTCTATAGAATGGTTATTATATTCCCATTCAACCCTGATAAAACATTTTAATGAATTGATGAAAATATTATGTGAAAATTATTTCCCTACCTCAAGAAAAATAACAATTCAAAATGAGATTATTGGAATAAAAAATCCAAGGAGAGATGTTGTAGGCGTACTAAGAGAATTTCAAACAACTCTACTTTATCTTCCACAATCATCAATTATGTGACCAAATTCCCATTTAATTTATTTATAAAGTCCTATGTCTAATTGATATATTTATGGTCGATATGGTTTTTGGAGGATCTTTAGTCAAAAAGAAACATGTTGCAGCAAGGATCTTTTTTGTAAAAATGGCCCAAAATTCCCTTCAAATTGGAAAAAGAGGCCTTCTTCATTTCAATAAATCACTTGAATTCCCTAATATTGGTCTTTAAAACAACACCATTCCATGTCAACTATATTATATCACTATAATGGTATGGTCAATGATATGGTCTAACACCCCACCAACCCAACCCATACATAAAGAAACATAAAAACTACAAGTCCACAATGGGATTTGTTCTCTGAATGAAAATTTTAGTGTCCAATGCCCTCAAATGTAAGACCCTCCTACTAACAACATTGTATTTTTACCTAGATGTTTATTTCATTAAATAGAGAAATGTCTATTTCAAAACAACCAAATTTTCAATCATGGATGGAACAATAACTCAAATGAATTATTTCTTATCCTGAACACCCAAGAGGATTCTACCATGGAAAATAAATTTTTTCTCAACCAATATATTACAATGATAAATCCAATATTAATTATAGAAAAAACATTCAACCTACTCCATCCACTCAAAAATAATAGTAAAACATTTATGAGGCTTACAAACAACAACAAAAAATCATGAAAACCTTGATGACTCAATTAGGACAACTTCCCTATGATGTCAGTTACTTTAAAAATAAATAGGTTGGATGTTTTCACTTACATCCTAAAATAAATCGAAAATATATATGAAATTAAAACATGATTAAAATTATAATTATGAGTGTAACAATATTAAATAACCATCATATTGGGAACATCAATCCTGTTGTCGATATTGTTAATCCCACTCCTAACGAAAATGTTGAAAATAGTAATTAGATAGAATCACAAATTCGAGAGAAGAAACCTTTTTTAAATGAACATTGAATGATTGGAAGAAGATGTATGGTCCATATATTTCCCAAAACATACACAATCTACTAAAAAAATCCAATACTCAACTTCCTTAATGATGGTGTGAACCACATCAAAAGTCAAGTGCCAAAAAATAGTTTGCAAAAGGAGGTTATGGAAACATTAAAGAAAGTTAAATCAACATACCTTTGCTTCATGATGTGAAAAAAATTCCATGGTCTTCTATTTTTCTGAAAGATATGTGTACTATGAAATGATTGTTCAAAGATGAAAATAAAGTTATCTTAGAGGGTAATGTTTCATCCCATATTTAACATGACCTACATGTCAATTATAAAGACCCAATAACATTTACCATTCCCTGAAACATTAGAAAATGTGAAATCAAAGTCATAATGCCAGATATAGTAGCCACCATCAATGTTATGGAAAATTATGTCTACTCGTCTCTTCAGGTTAGAGGCATGTAACCCTTGGTAATTATAATTCAGCATTCCAGCCAAAGTATGACGAATTGTGTTGTAGTTATAGAGGATGTTCTTGTTCAAGTGACAGTCATGATTATTTATATTGACTTCTTTGTTTTAGATATGGATGATGATTTGTTCAGCACATGTGCTCCCCTCTTCCCAGGGAGACAATTTTTCAATACTGGAAAAGTGTTAATCAATGTTAAAAATGGAGCACTTTCACTGAAATTTTGAGGTGATTTTGTTCATTCCAACTTTTTTCATTCAATGAAACAACCACTTGAGGATCATTCTACTCCCCATCTAAACATTATTGATTTCTATCATATTAAATGTTACCTGATATTTCATGGGATGAAAAAAATATTATGAGTTAAATGATGGAAATTTGTCTAATACAGAATTTGATCATCATGATGTTGTAATTGAAGATTGTGAAGAGTCATTGGATGTTAAGACAGAATATCTAAGAATTTAGGAAGATAAATTTATAAAAACTATTGAACCTGTTAGTGGTAACCGTAGAGATGTTTACAATTTTTTACATGAATCTATTCCTGAGATTAAATAAGTACATCTTGAAGATGAATTCAAATCATCACTGAAAAATATAACATTAGATCAGTTTCCTAGGATCAATGAACAAACCCTAACTAAATTATAACTGAATCCACATATTGAGAACCTAAAGTATGAATTCTTAGGTTATTATGAACACTTACATTTAATCATCGATAAATATTTTTCAAAAGAACAAAAGATCCAACTTCTATAATTCCTCATGACAGATAAGAATTTAATATGTTGGACTCCATCTATTATAACTAGAATCATCCCCTCTATTTTCATGCGTATAAAATTCCTATAGTAGAATTATTAACCAGTAATAAAATTCCAAAATAGGTTGAACCCAACACTTCTAGAAGATTTCAATGAAAGATGTCCAAACATTACTAGAAGTTGTAATTATTTTCACCATATCAGATAGTCAATGGGTTTGTCCAGTCCATGTGGTTCCTAATAAAGGTGGGATTACAATCTCAAAGAATGAATTTGTAGAGATTTTACCTATTATTCTTCCAATTAAATATATAATTTGTATCAATTATATAAAGATCAATCCAGTTACAAGGAAAGAACACACCCCACTACCATTCCGTGATCAGGTCCTTGAATGATTAGCTGGTCAAATATATTATTATTTTCATGATGGATTTATTAGGAATTTCCAAATTCACATATATACATAGGATCAAGAGAATCCCTCATTAACCTACTTATTCAGATTATATTCATATAGGAGTATTCCATTCGGTTTGTGTCATGATCCTATAAATTTTCAATATTATATGATGAGTATCTTCTTCATATATCACGAATCATGCATGGAAGAGGTTATTGATGAATTATCTATCTATGAATCATTATTTTAAAGTTGTTTGAAAATCATGGAATATGTTAAAGAAACATGAATTTATAAGAACCATGTTATCAATTATGAAAAATCTATTTACATGGTGGTTAATATAATTTTTCTTTGTAATTTTGTGTGTCACGATGGAATCAAATTTGATTAATAAATTGTTGAGGTCATTTTTTCATAACTATAACCAAAAATTGTGAGAGATGTGTGATCTTTCCTTAGACATGATAGCTTTTTACAGGTGAGTAATTAATGATTTTAGCAAGGCCAGACATCAATTATCATGATTTCTCAAAAAAGATACCCCATAAGTCATTGTTATAAAATATAAACTAGGGTCCCCTGAGCTGAAACAAAATCTAATATCCCCTCCCATTGTTCAACTGCCCAAATGGGACATTCTATCAAATATCATGACTGAATCTCTTAACTATTTTATGGGGGAAGTGTAAAGTCAATGGTTGGAAAAGAAATATAATTTTATTGCCTATGAATCAGGATCATTATATCATCACCAATAAGACTATATAACAGAAGAGAATGAACAATCGGCAGTTGTATTTTATTTGGACAAGTTTAGATGCTACCTAAAGGTCTCTGAGGTGATTTTTTTCACAGATCATTATGTATTCATATTTTTTATGAAGGAGAATGTTGTAAAACTGAGATTTTATGATGGATATTACTATTACTAGAGTGAGATTTTAAAATAAATGACAAAAAAGTATGTGAGAACCTTGTTGTTATATATTTGATTAGAATACCAATTGTAGATAATGTAAAACAACATATATTTCCATCAATTAATGAAACCATTCAATATGAGGTGTTGTTCACCTTCAAAAGTGAGAGAAATTGATTTTATAATCTTGTGAACTATTTATCTACTAATATACATCCTTATTGGATTTTGAAACAAGTAGGTAGAAAACTCATGAGTGATTCAAGGATATACAATTGAGGTGATACCTACTAGTTGAACATTGGTTGTGATCAAATGATTCAGAGATGCCATGCGAATTATGATTTTTAAATAATCTTTCATTTTGGCCACACATTTAACCATAGAGGACACTTTTTCCAACAAATATCTACAATACATGTGTATGATTCTGGATTTTTCTCTCCCATTATCTTTAGTGAATCATTCAAATTTGGTAGAACCTGTAGATATTGTCGATTCCAATGAAACATTTCTGAAATAACTAAGATGACACAAAACCACTCCATCCTTATGAAGACTTTGTTGTCTAGGGAATTTATTTCATTTGGCCTTTTCAAAATTCTTTTTGTAATAATTATATATTTAATATTGTCTTTTACCTATCTGAATTGGTAGAGGCTATTCCCACACGAATGGACAATGCTAATATTGTTTATAAAATATTTAATGTAAATTTACATTCAAGGATTGGATTCATAAATATTCTGATTACAGATCAAGATACAAATTTTTTCTACAGTACTATGGAAATACATGAGGAAATATTGAAATAATCATATGGTATCTATGACCTATCATTACAAATTAATTGGAATGGATGTGTTATCAAAAAGGGAGATAAAACAAAATCCGGAAAAAATTGTTATCCCATATATAAAGGACAAGAGTTTGAGAATTGATGATTCTATCTAGGCCTACAACAATGAATTCAAAACCTCAATCGGCATGTCGCCATTAATATTGTTATATTAAAAAGCTTGTCACCTAATAGTTGAATTTTAACATAAATCATTTTGGGATGTCAAATCATGTAACATGACTTTTATTCTATTGGAAATGAAAAAAATATTGTTTGTAGGAATAATAAAAAATCAAATAAAGTGAATATGAAATCTTTATATTGTATAAATAACGATCCTAATATTTTCCTTGTGGGAGGTTTCTCAAATAACTATTAAAAGAGGGAGAAAAGGTTCTTATATTTTATATTATATTGAAGTTTCTCCCATGTAAATTTATGTCCAAATGGTCTAGACCTTTTATGATTACTTCGGTATTTCTTTTTGGTATCCTACATATAAAAGATCAATAGAACGAAACACAAATTATAGTCAAAGGGAATAGGATGGAGCTATTTCAAGTGAATTTTCATGATTCTCTAGTGGAGGAGATCCAACTTCAATATGCAGAATAGAGTTTATGCCATGTTGTGTATTCCATTTCATTTATTTTTTATGTCTATAATTTAAATACTCTCATTCTCATAAAAATTATATTTATAATTATCTTATTGCATAGAATAAGTGTGTGGGGGAGGAAAAAAACATGTTTTATTAGGATTTTCTATGTTTTCCATTTAATTTTTTTATTTCCAAAATTTCAATTCCAATATTGGTGTGTTTATTTTTTAAAATTTTGTTCTTTTTATTTTCAAAATTTTTGTTTTATTTCATATTTTCTTTAAATATATATATATATATAATACCTTTGAGAAATGATTATTTTCTTTTTCAGTTTTGAATCCCATGCCATGGAGTAAACTAATTGAAACATTTAAACTAAACATAAATAAATGCGTAAAATGAAATATTTTTAAGTTCAAAATTTTGTAAAATTATTGAAAATACCTCAGATTTTTAAATACCATGAAACATGTCATTGATATTTTAATTGAATTTCCCATTAATGTTATTCCTCTTAACCCATATTTACATCATCTTCACATTCACCTCTTTTCTTAAGAGAACCAATCCATTAATTTTTGATCTAGAACATGATCTATTTCAATCAAAATTAGTTGGTTGGGATACATTTAATGAAATTTTTTGAGCATTTTGATTTGATTTTGAAGCCCCATTTTCACGATTTTCTTGTTTACAATGTCATTCCTTGAACATTAGATATTTATTGATTCCTAACTAGCCATGAAAAACATGTTATCTTATCCAAATTATAATCTTATTTCTATTTCCATCTTACTCTGGAAGTATGAATGCATAATCTAGATTTAATAATCTGTTGGAAGAAGATTACTCTTGATGTGATACCTCATTTGGTGCTGCTTTTGGTGTAAATTCAATCATTAATGTATATTTTTGATATTGGAACATATTTTTCTAATAGTTGTTCCTATCTAGATGACTCAAATGAAAAAGAAGTTGTGTCATATATATTTCATTCTGAAAAAAAGAGACAGGGAAATATCATATATTCTGGTGAAATAATGAACTAACATTATGGAAAAGAGTTGATCATAGATGGGTTCTATCAAAGAAGAGAATGGAGGATATCATTCATAAGTGAAAATTAAAATCATTCATTTTTTCATAAAAAATAACCAAAACCTCATTTTCAGCACAAGAGTTTTCCAAATTTGAATCCTACATCCCCAAAGCCACAAAAAAACCTTGTATTGTTATCATGATTATCTCATCTTATTGGTACACATCAGGTAGTGATATAGAAATATATTAATCTTACCTAGATTTTTTCATTGTTTTGTTTGACAAAATCCTTAAAAAATTATTTCTGTGTGTTTAGAGAAAATAAATGTGATGTATGTGTTTTAGTATATTGGAGGGAGAAAAAAAGTGAAAATTGATTGAATAAATTGAATTTAGAATTTGAAATGTTTGTTTTTAAAGAGGCATGATATCTTTATATTCATTGTGATAAATTGGTAAACTCTAGTGGTATGTGTTTTTAATTTCATTATTTTATTGTCATTTATTCAGGATTCCAAAGGTTAAGTTTGTGGAAATTGATAGAGCTAATATTTCTATTATTTATAATGTCCAATTTATGGATTTAAACCACAAAAAGTGTTAATTTATGTGAATTACATCATTTTTGGGAATTCATGAATGTTTTGATCTTGATTTTTAAAAAGGATTAATTCTCGACTTTTAACTACTTTCAATTGTCCATTGTATTCCATGATTGTAGTTAACGAACACTTCGCACAACAATCGAAGCGAAGCATGATGACAATATATTTTATTGAAATGATATGGAGCTGTAAAACTAATACAGAACACATACACGACATATACATTCATAACACATTTTGACATATTATACATGAATTTCCACATGATACATGTATTGAATTTAGAAAAAACTGTTAAGATATGTTACACATAGAGATTATGAAGTACACGAAGTGATAGAATTCAATGAGTAATTGAGATTCCCATGGGAAATTTGGGATGCTCCAGCTGGAATGGAGGTTTGTACACATCGTGAACCCCTAGAAAATGTCATGTATCATTTGATGATCATTAAAAATTTTAAAAATATATTGCCCATTGTTTTTATGGGAGTGCCTATAAAAGGAACCATGTGGCTCCTATTTAGAGATAGTCTCGGACAGATATAATGAAACCCACAACACCAAACTCCCTCCAGCAAATCTAAAGCCTTACATTACTTCAGTCGAGATCATGATCATGAGGAGGATGTCGTGCTTTTATGATATGAAGGAGATAATTGTGGTATCCCAAACAATGATCTAATATGCAGCAAGTTATTGTGGTCGGTGACACCAAATAGATACTCTCTTCGGAGGTTCGATCTAATGGTGTAATTTGTCATTTGAATATCTTATGACACTATATTTTTTAAGGAATCTATTATGTTATTCATAAATTTATTTTTAGAAATTATATTTATATATTTTTTCTGACTATGATTTAAATTAATTTCCATTACTATTTAAATATCATTGGAAATGTCTTTCCATTAAGAATTATGGATTTAATTTGATTTGATTATATCGAAGTCATCATGAAATTTAATCGCATCCATTTGAAGGACGAAAATCATATCAAGTTATTAATATGACATCTATTTAGGTTTTAGTGTCCACCTGAGGGTTCCTTTGTGGTGCATATAGAAATACAACTGTGAAATATATTCAAACAAGGAATGGGAGAGCGTCCAAGAGGTTGATGCTAGTGATAATCCAATGTTTTAAATATGATACTCAATCCATATTTTTTTGTTGTCAATTTTCTTCCATGTCCTTTAATTTCCTTGAAATTTATCTATTATTGAATTTTATTTTGGATCATTAAATCAAATCCCAATTTTTTTGTTCATGTAAAAATAACAAAAAATTGACAGTTTTGCATCTTAAATTGAAACCTCTTTGAGAGACAACCTCATGGTCACCACTATAAAATATTAAAATGGGGTAATTATTTATTGAGTTTAATGCTACTGATGACCTCTACATCACTATGACCTCTGGAGTTATACCCAATAGGAGAAAATTGGGTATTGTTATATTATAAATGTTGTGTACTAATAAAAGAGTGAATTGCACTGGACATTCACTATAGGTATTCCATTGGATGTCCCATTTGAAATGTGACCCTTTAATGTTATATGTAATTGGAAAGTGAATAATGTAACATCATATTTACATATTGGTGTTATCCTAATATTGGGATTACATACTAAATATTCTTTTACGGAGGCATGATTTCTAGTAAAAATACATTTATACTCTATTATCTTAGATGCATTTTGAGATGCACGACAAACAGGGACATACGATTCATTAGTCTATAGCTTTTACCTATACTCTTCTGGATCGAGTTCGAATGAGGTAGCTATTAGACTCAAAAGGCCTCGTCCTACGGAAGCGTGTGTGAGGTGGAGACCCTACTCTAGGGTGGATAGTGGGTGATGATGAGGTTTTACTTTTTCATGGTCACGTATGGGCTTCAGCAGACATTCATGAGGAGCTAATGTGAGAGTTTCATTTTTCAGATTGGTCAGTTCATTCTGGTGTTAGAAAGATGTATGATGGCTTATGAAGTCAATATTGGTGGCAAGGTATGATGAAGGATGTGGCTGGTTTGGTTATGCGTTATTCCACCTGTAAGCATGTGAAGGCAGAACATCAGCGACAAGCAAGGCTCTTTCAAAAATTACCCATTATTGTGTGGAAAATGGATTATTTCTTGATAGACATCATGATAGGGTTACCGAGGTCTCCTCAAGGGAATGATGTGGTTTGGGTTGTTGTTTACCGGCTCATGAAGGTTTCTCATTTCTTGCCGATCAAGAAGACCTTCGGTGTGGATGAGATTGAGAGGTTGTACATTCGTGAGGTGGTACGGCATCTGGGGTTCTGTAAATTATCATTTTTTAGGGACACCAGATTTAAATCACCTTTCTGGTAGGGGACACAGATGGATTTGGGTACACAGGTACTTCTGAGTACAACTTACCATCCCCAGATAGATGGCTAGTCAAGGCGCACAATTCAGGTGTTGGAGGAGTTGTCGCGATCATGTCTCCTTGATTTTTTAGGTTCATTGTAGAAACATATACCTCTAGTGGAGTTTTCCTATAATAATATATTTCATGAAACTATTCAGATGGAACCTTATGAGGCTTTGTATGGTAGGTCATGCAGATCACCCTTGTGTTGGATGGAGGTAGGAGGGTCAGCTATACTGGGACCTCGTCTTGTTCAAGAGACCACAGAATAGGTGGAGTTGATTCAGATGAGGATGCCTACCACACAGTCTCGATAGAAATCTTATGATGATCATCATAGATGAACATTGGAGGTCACAGTTGGGTATCAAGTTTTCCTGCATGTTACCCCGAGTTTGGGACATAAGAGGATTGGGATACTAGGAAATCTTCCACTGAGATACGTTGTGCTTTTTGAGGTTCTGGAGAGAGTCGGGCAGGTTTCTTACAGGTTGTAGTTACCTCAGAGGTACCAGTAAATTCATGACATCTTCCATTTTTCTCAGCATCGATGGTATTTCTCAAACCCATCTCAGGGTTTTCAACCTCAGAAGGTTGAGTTGGAACATGATGCATCATTCGAGGAGCAACCTATCAGTATTGTTGATCGTAGTTCCAATGTTCTTTGTGGTGGGTATGTTCCTCTGATACGCGTCATATGGAAGCATGGAAGAGTACATTATGAGACATGGGAGAATGAGTTAAATGTATAGTCATTATAGCTAGAGTAGTTTGAGGATTCTCCTTCTACGCCACGTTAATAAATTCTGGGATGAATTTCATTATGGGGGATATTTTTAAGAACCCAGATCTTCTTTTCTGGTATGTTACCCTTGGTTGATGTTTTTCTTTATTTTAATGTTAAGGTTAATGCTTGGGAGTTTCAGGGAAACATGAAATGATGTTTTGAGACAAAATGGGGAGCTACACGTGTGGCACATGGTATGTCTAACCATACAGCTAGACCTTGCGTAGCTGGCACTCAAGGCGGTGTCGACAACACGGTTGGCGCACAGTTAAGGGATACCATGTGAAGAGACCGTGCAAGGAGTATTTCCAAGGTAGTACAGACCACACGGTTAGCACATGGGTTGTATAACTATGCAAGGAAACCGTGTGGGAACATAAATCTAGATCCTAAATTTGTGTATCTTACACGTTTTTGCCATTATTCGCCTAGTTTAAGCTCTTAATCAGACATAACTCAGGATTACTCACCCTTGAAGGTTGGAGAAATTCTTTAAAGTGTTTTGGCGGTGATCTGAATGATTTTATTGGCGAATCAAAGTCAGTTTCTTGAGGTATGTGATTTTTCTCCTTCGTTCTTGTTTGATTTCATAGATATACTTTGATATACTTCTCCTATTCTCTCAGTTTCAATGATCTACGCCTGTTATGGGTAGATCTAAGTGTGTGGGTGTCAAATATGTTGAGCTTTGGTCTTGATCTTTCTAGGAGAAGATCTCTAAGATAGTTTTTATAGAATAAACAAGAGTTTCTTGTGCATTCTTCATTGTCAGGGTTTTCTTCAAAACTATAGAGGTAAGTGGTTTGCTGCCATACCATAAATTTATTTGAGTTTTTGTGAAAAAGTGTCGGATACACATGTATCTGATATCTCAGGTTAGGGTTTGATCCTGTAATATTATCTTCCTTAGATTTATTATGTGCTTGAGCTTGTTGGATGAATAATGATTGCTTATTATCATGTCTGAGGATCACCCCATGGGTGTTTTCCTTTTTCTGTCTATTTATCACCATTTGGCGTAGGTTGCCTATGAGTCAAACCTTGTTACACTAATTTCCTACCTTGATATAAATAATTTCATTTCATTTCTGCAGTTTATATGATTTTGATTCATTGTAAATTTTAGCCAAGTATTTTGTTGAAAATACTTAGAGATGCTACAAATTGGTTACCTATGATTGCTTTTAATCAAGGCTGCGGGAACCTGGTGTAGTATGAACATAAGGGGAATTGACTTTGTGTTCTTCCTCAAAGGGACTGTATAATTTTTACCACTATGAGACCATAAGGGAGATTGACTTTGTGATCTCTCATAGGGTCTGATAAATATTATATTGAGACTAAAGGGGGAATTAGATGTAAGTGGTTCCTTAAAGAGTATGTAGTATCTCTACAAGACCACAGTGGGGATTGATGATGACTTCTTCCTTTGTGTGTCTTTTTCTTGCTGAATACTTGACCATAAGTGTCTCTATGTGTGAGCCACCTACAGGGTCATCTTGTTAAATTAATGTTCATGGGTTGTGATGAGTCCACCAAGCCAAAGAATAAGCGTGGGTTTTTACTGCTTGTTGTTAGGTAGTCTTTTGATATACCTGTTCTGTTACATGCTATGCCTCTAATTATAGATCTTTTTTCAAGATTATTTAGTTGATGATTAAATGATTGAATAAAATTAATGAATAAATTTTAATGGAGTCTTATAGGGTTATTTACATAGTGTACTCCTGTTTCTTTTCTGCATTTATTTCATTTACTTTTTCTATATTTCTCACTGATAGTAGGGCACAGATCTTGTGGTGGTTGCCTACTGGGATTAGTCTCAAAACCAATTAGGGTCCTGTTTTTTTGTCCCAAACAGGATATATGGTTGTAGGTGTGGATAGGGATTGTGGCCCTTCTACCATAGGTGCTTGATTGATGGATAGTGTTGGAGAGATTGGGACCGGGCTTAGGCTTGCGATGCTGCTAAAGATTACAGTTAACTTTTAGCACTTGGGATTCAATTTTATTTTAGCCCATTTCATTGTTACTGCTTTCCACAAATACATGTACCATGCTGTATTAATTTTATATTACACATTTCTTCTACTGTTAGTTTTAGTTGTTTTATGTTGTTTACTTCTTCAACTATTGTTTATTATTTTCCTTCCACTGCATACTTTACCAATTGAGGGCATAGTTTACCCAATGACTCACAAAGGCCCACGCTACTAGTCGGCAGCATTAGGAGTTTTATGAAAAGCGTTTGAGGTCATGTGGGAAACCTAGTTTGGGGAACCGGTTGAGTTGCTCCAGATTCAAGTCATTACATATTTTAAAGGCTTTATGATTATCAATTTATGATATGTATTAGGATAAAAATTGGACATATTTTTAGATTATATTAATTTTATTTTTATTTTTCATATATGTTAAATATATTAGTTTTATCTAGATTAAATAGAACTCAATTTTACTTATTTTTGGGATATTATGACATGTACGAAGTTAATTTTAGATTTTTGGAACGAATAATTCATATTTTGTACTCATGGTCAATATCAAAAAAAAATATTATGATGGAATGTTTTTTAAAGATGAAATTACATTTATCCAGTATTTATATTACATTTATTATTAGTATATATGATTGAGTAATTCATAAAATACTGGATAATGATCATTACAAAAATATTTATCATACTACCTTTATTTTTTATGTACCAATGGAATTTTTAAACCCTTTATTAGTTAATGGTAATTATGTCTTTACATTTAATTTATCATTCACAATCATGAGATCAATGATCATTATCAGTCTCAATATTTATTTATGCATTCCTTCCATATCCGTATCATCACATTCAAAAAATGTTTTAATATTTTGAAACCAAATTGTTTTATTCAATATGATATTCATAAATCTATTTCTCTATTACCAATAAGATATTTTATTAATCCAATTATATAATTTGAGTTAGAAACAATTGTATTTTTAATTTTGAAAACCTTTTTTCCAATAACATGTTAAAATTTTGAAAAAACAATTTAACTAATAGGGTAGACTGTCACACACTGTTAATTGAAATAATGAAAATAATTTTTTATAGAGTATATGAAAAACAACAAAAATTAAAATGGTCCATGAAACAACTCACGACTATAAAATAAATTTCATTTACAATTAATTGAACATCACTAATTTCAAGTGTTACATGAATCATTGTATTGTAATAAAATATGATATACCGTAAATATTTTTATAATAAATGAAAACTATAACATAGCTGTTAAAAAAATTTATATGATTATGAATAACCATATGTTGAAAAAAAAATTAGGCTTCTTGTTAAATAATATAAACAGAAAAATAAATTCACGATTTTTGATTAAATATTTATATTCATTGAAAAAAAATCATCCAAATCCAAGTTTTCAAAAAATGTATTGAAAAATGAATTTATTATTCTAATGTTTTTTTAATAATGACATTTTTAATCATTTTATTTTTTAGATATTTTAAAAATAAATCATCCATTTTTTCAAATAATGTACAATTTTACAATAACAAAAAATATGGGTGGAATAATTATAATAAAAAGTTTGACATGAATATGATTTACATCTATTATGACTAATTAATGTTTTAAAATCTATTATAATATAAATTGTTTATTTTAATGGAGATAGGTATTTTCAATTCATAGTGTTTTTTAGTTCAAAGAATTTTTTTTGAAGTTATAGATTTTATCTTCCTCAATAATTTCATTAATGATCTCCTTATAGAATTCAATTTCTCAATGAAAAAAAATTATTCCCACTATTCCACACAATGGGTATACTAAAATGTATCCATTATTCTTATTTTTATATATGGATTATTATTAGTTTGATAGATTATGTACCAATTTTATAGAATTGAAATTACATTATAATGATTATTATGATGTTCATTCATTGGGTAAATAGATAAAATTTCCTATTAGAGTTTTTTATATTGACATTTCTATTTATTATGTTTCACCCTATTAATATGGGTAATTTTTCAGACTGTGTATGTAATGGTTATGTGAAAAATTATTCCCTCAACACATCGGTATGTCTCATGAGAAAAACTAGTTCAATTATTTCTCCAATGTCATCAACATTTATGTATGATTCTTGTAATGAGGTCATGATGATATGGTTATGATATATGACATTAATAATTATCCTATTATTATAGTAGTTATTGATTTTGATGTTATTTTTCGATTATGTAGTGTATCCAAGTATATGATATATCATTATGTGATTAGTTTTATTCCAGATTCTTTATTTCCAGCTATCCTTTTCATCAGATTCATGTTATTGATTAAATTGAATGTGATTCACATATTTACCCTTCTATATATATTATGATGTATTTATTCGTGAATGTTTCTACTATAATCTATTGTAACTATGTGTTTCATATCACGCCATTAATTAACCATATTTACATGGGGTTATATTATTGTTTTATGATTCTTATGTAGGGAATTATTTAGCAGAATAATGGTGTTCTCAAATAAAACAGTTTTTTTATTTTAAATTTTACCATGTAATGATATTATAATGTATGTTTACTATTAACAATAAAAATACACTATTTATTCAATGGGAATCATATTGGTAGTATCTAGTGGCGATATAATAATTTAATGTTCAACTATGTTATACATGTTTTGTGGTAATTACCATCCATGATTCCTTCCTAAAAACATGGTTTTCATCTTGAATGACTAAAGGATGAGTATCTACATTGGGTTTCCTACCTAATAATATATATATAATTATAATTGAACACATTTTGAAACATTGTAAAAATGATATTTAGATCCAATGTAGTCATGTATTCTTATAAACACTAATCAATGATGTCCATGGTAAACAATTATTCTCATATTTACCAACATAAAATCATTGTTTGGGGTGTAGAAACCTTCCTCAAATACATGAGGTGATTCATTCTGTGTGTCTATTTACTCATTAAAATATGAGTTAAATGAAAGAAAATAATTCATTTTTGATAAAAATGGGATACCTCTATATCCAAATGGTTATAAGATACCCTGATGAGTAAAATTAGTATCATGAACACATAAATTTTTGGGTTGTTTTTTAAGATTACTACTTATAATTATATAATGTATAAGGTAAAAGTGGTATTATTACCTAATTTTATTTTTTATATCCAATATAATTTCTTAATTTTATAATAGATAGAATGGAAATATACTTAATCAGAATGAGGACTGTTGCATCATTATTTAGATTCCACTTTTCTAACTTTCATATGTGTTATTTCATAGGAATAGTCTTGAGAAGTAGGAACCCTGTGCAATCTAGCTATTTTTTGATATAACATAATAAAATGATTTATTACTAAATTATTATTCATAAAAATAATATATAACATTTATTTGGGTGTGTCCTATGAAATTCGTGGGGAAAAATATGTCAACCTATTTCATTATATTTTTCTGGTCCTCCTGTAGAATGTCACATTATTGTATAAAGATTCAAAATAATTTATAGGGGAATAATTAATACACATTATGTTAAAATTATCATTGAAGAGGTATTTCATATAATGATATTTTATTGATGGAAACACTGCATAGATATGAACCCAATATCTCTTGGATCTTACATTTCATGTCACATTTTGTTGAGTGATCATAAACTCAACCATAAAAATGAGTTCCAAGAATTGGGGTAGAGTTTGATCATTGAAATGTTAGTTTTCTCTCTCTTTACACATAGTTGAACTATCAATATCATTTGAAAAACAAATCGTCATTATTATATTAAAAAAATTAGATTTCTCAGTAAGAGATTGTATTGATCTTGAATCTATTATCATCAATAGACCAAATAATTGTAAAAAATATCATGAAAAAAATACTAGTTTCTAGTACTTATTTGGATAGAGACCTCATGTTTTTTTATCTATGAATGACATGGTGGAATAGAATTATAATGAAGTATTTTTTTCTCGATAAACCTCCTATAAAGAGTCTCCAATACCAATTTCATATTGGATCTATAGGGTATTAACTGATGCCTCTATAAACTCTCAAGAATGATAATGATATTCTAGGAATGAGAGTCTAGTTAGGATGGCATTATACCATTTCAAGGATTCATACATTATTAAAAAGGGATATCACATCCTTTCATGATTTTTATCCAACTCATATATCATATGTGACAATATTATTGATTTAGAAAATGAATGGTAGTCGAACATTGGTTCATGGTGCATCTGTTTCATGTTTTTTGTGCCGCAACAATTTATCCTGATGATTAGGAATATCAAATGGTTATTTACCCAAAATTCGTCTACAAAAAACAATTATTTTTATAATAATTATTGAAGAAACCATGTGGTTTCTATGATTTTGTATGGATATTTGAAGAGTTTTCCCTAGGGTCTAGGTTACATTTATAATGTCTGCAAGAATTTTGTTAAAATATTTTTCATTCTCATGACTACACTATCCCATTTTTCCTTAGCCTATGTGGAATTTCACTATAGTTCTCTAGTTACAAATGAAGAACTCGGGATTATGGGTATATTCATTATCAATGAAAGGGTATGATAAATTAATAATGTTAATAGAAGAAAAGTGTGATATTTAATATATTAGGCTTCCAATTTGTACAATGTTTCCAGCACTATAGATTATAAGGAAAAGAAATCAATGATAATCATAGATTCTGTAGGGGTCAATGAAGATTTTTATCTTACACAATTTTATTCTTATCATGAATGTATCTACATCAAGAAGAATGTAAAATGGAATCCTTATAGTTGATTGAATTAGAAACAATATATGATGTGGTTCTATGAGGGGGTCATGAGTTTAGTAACATTTCATTCAATTCATCCAATATTTGAAATTATTTTCACCCCATGATTAAATATTATTCATTCCACCTTATTCTTCTGATAGAGTGGTGGTCTCATAAGCCATATGTGCTATGGATTTTTCCAATATCACCTTTAAAAAAATTTTGTGAACTATAAAAATGATCATGATGGAAATACATACTAGATTATCAGTTGTAGTCTCTAAAAAAAATTCAAATAGATTATATTATAGATATGTCAAACCAAAATGGATTATCATTGGCTTCTAAAAGGCCTATAAAAATTACGATATTTTATTCTGTAGGTATGAGAAGATAATAAGTAATTTTTTCATTTCTGGAGAAATAATATTTTTATATCATTTCCAAAATAATAAAAAAACATGACCTATATTTTCCTACATTAAAGGGGAGTTTTTATACTATTATATCTCATTGGATGATGATGGGAGATGTCAGACCTTTCTTCAATGTTCTTGTAGGCAACATTACTCTCATGATTGTAAAAACAAAGTTCCATCAATACTATTCCTTTTACCCAATTCCATTGTTATATGTCTAGATTTTTATATAATTTATTGAATAGAATAATATACAAACTTTACCTTTTATCTAGTCAATATGAATATTCAATGTTATTTAATTAGGATCAATAGTGTCTACAAGACATCATTTAGGTTCATAGAATAATGTCCCAAAAAATAATCCTATGAGAGTGTAATGATGATTGAGAATGTTATACAAATCAATTATGTGATAAAATAATGTACACTATAATTTACAAGTTATTTAAAATTATATAATTTCATGACTATTATTTATATTACACTTTGAAAAAATGGTCTTCAAATTAATGATGAATGCGTTCCGAGCTGATGATAGACAATGTTTTGGGGTAGATATACCAAATAAAAATTGGCACCACCTGAACCTATATAAATCATCCAATTTTTTACTTCATATTAGTATTTAGAGACCACTATAAGAGAAATTCATGAAATGAGGTTAATGAGAATCTGTTCTAGATCACACATGTAATCTATTGTTGAAAAAACACATTGCTGAAAATAATCATTTCTATTGACTTTTGGAAGGGAAACACAGGTTCTATAATCAGAACAGTATGAAATGTTGAAAAAACATATTGCTTAACTTGGTTTGTGGAAAATGTTAATGCACTAATTTAGTGTACCACATAATCTTGGGATGTGTAGGGGTATATCACACAAATATGTATTTCCTATATGTTTCTGTATACTTAATAATGATGAATACTTTTGGGGGAAACTGTATCATGACAACCAAAATTGAATAGGCTGTGAGCGAGTGTTAACTTCATATCCCTTCCTCCATCTCATGCTGATTGGCATCACATTTATTCATTAGGTGATCCTCCATATTATGTGGGAGTGGGGGGTGGGTTCACACTAACAATTGAAAGTAATTGTGTTCATCATTAAATGACTCTATATAAATAAATATATGTATATATATCCATCATTATACTCATACTTCACCATTTCATGTTGCATATTTTTTAGACATTCTTTATTGATGATTTGGATGTAGTCTTTTGTTTTCCTTTATCCATGAAAAAATATCATTTAGGGTGTGTAGAATTACCATATATTGTTATAGGTTATAATTAATTATCTGATACAATGTAAATTTGTCCTTAATTTTGGAATCAAGACCACTCAAATTTAAATTTATTGTTTCTAACATTAGCCACCCTGAGCTTCCAGGTCTCTTTCTAAATAATTTTTTAGACTAATGGTGACAATTTTCAGTGAGTCCAAAAAGGTAGAAGTGATCATACCAATATAATTTAAATCATTTGATATTTTAGTAATACATGATTCTCTATAGAGAGTTAAATCAAGCTATTACCACAATCTTTTTGTATTATGGTGTGTCATATGTTTCGACAGAATATGTGTTTGATTGTCAATATTAGATACAACACTGGTATCTGTAAGTGATCAATGACCTTGACAGTGTTTTAGACATGTCTTTTCAACTGATCTTAATATTTATTGGGTATCCCTATGGTTTGTGGATTTGGAAATCCTTTTTTGAAACTTTTTTCACATTTTTATGGTGATGTAAGAAATTCATGGTATTAATTCAATAAAAATAATTTCTAAACCCTTAGTTATGATATTGATTTATTGAAATTTTGATTTTTTTGGATATTCCTAACTTATTATTACCATGGGGATTGAGAAAATGTTATAAATTCTAAATTCCCTATGGATTTTGGATTATCATGGATGCTTTACAAAGTGTCTTCCATCATGACATTACTAATTTGTTTAAATTTGAGTCTGTATTTGTATGGGTATATTTATTGTGTGTAATGTGTGTCACACGCTATGGGGAGCAACCAAAAAGTTTGAGACATTGAATTTATTGTTTAATACAAGTTCATATTATACTTAGGGGGTCCATATTAAGGGTCTATATGTATATCTCTCTATTTTATCACGACTTGGTTGTGTTTTTTAAATGGGGGATACTTAATGGATTAACCAATTGGACCATGTGTTATTCAGTCACATGATCACTCTTATATATATATATATTACATTTCATGATATTTATTTCTCATCAGAGATGTTTCCATGGGGATGTGGTGATGTGTAATGATCAATACATTCTTCATCCCTAGATATAGATATATGAAACTATCTATGTAATTTGCATTCAGTTTTTTGATATGCTACTGTGAAAATGAAGTCACTGACTTCTACTATTTATTTCCAATCTATAATAGTGGAAAATAATGAAATGATGTAGGTCAATCGGTCAATATTTTTTTTGATTTCATGGATATTTGCTTCATTATTACAATAAGAGTGGATTGTATCATTTAATAATAACATGGTCTTTCAAATTTTCTATTACACATATGGAATGCAATGTTAGTTTTGATTATCATGGACTTTTTATTTGGATGTTATGAAGGGGAAAATATTAATAGAAATTTTTGACTAACTCTTTCCATATATCTATGTAAGTTATTTATCTTTAGAGGCAATTATTCCATTTATTTATACCACATAGATTAATTCTCAAGGTCACATGTTTACAATGGGGAGTTTTTACTACGTGTTTTTTGGGAAACATCAATGATTAACCGTTTTTTAATAATATATCAATATGATGGATTCATTAAAATGGTTAGATTTCAATTTCTGGGTGAGATAACACTTAGGGGAGGCCATCCCCAATGGATGTTAGTGGTAAGATCCTTATAATCAAACTCCCTCATATAGTAAGTAAGATTATTTACATTTTTTCCTCATTCTACTACCTATTAAGATTCATTAGACCCTTAACATGTATATCATATGTTTTTTAGCCTCAATGATACATGAATTGATAATGCTAAATATATGATCACCATCCCCCACCACTACTAAAATATTCCAAACATACCATTTTGGGATGTGTAAATGTATTGGAATATTGTGTGGAGATTTTCCATGTATGTCAAAAAAAATATATTTATGTATTAAAATAATCCACTGAAATCGAATTTAATACAGTATTTTAATGAGATACTATATTTGTTTAGGGAATTTTTCCCTTCAAATTTTTTTTTCAAAATATATCAATCGACATAGGTTGAAGAAAGGGAGATGATATTGATTAAAATTTATACTACCCATCAACATATACCAATGCACCACTTTAACGAGAGATGAAATTTTTTCCAACTCATGTGTAGCCTCATAAGTCTTCTAGTGTTGTCTCTATTCCTTGAGAGGATAAATAATATATTATTGATAGATGATGAAATACTTTGAGTATCTTTTCTGGTAGAGATATAATCCTTCTTTGAGGTTACCACATTAATTTGAGGAAGAATCTTCATTTGAGATTTAATATGGGCATGATCATGATTATTCAATGGAGTATTCAATTATATTTCATTGAACGAAATAAGCATGATTGTCATAAGTATAATTTCAAGAATTTTTTTTGAGAGATATTAAGAATTATATTTTAGGCATAACCATGTGACACATTCTTTTCTGAGATCACCTGATAATCAATTATTATGAGAGAAAAAATATGTTCTTCTATATGAGTAGCTAAATCTTCATTTTGATTATACAAATATACTAGTATGAATGTTATGAAAGGAATACTTTCTTACTCAAGTCTCAATGCCAATATATGTTGGTGAAGATATTATTTTATTGAACAAATATTTTGGCACAACAATAGGGTATGTAATGGAATCTAGGAATGGATGTATTCAATTTATAAGATATATAATTATTTATTTTTTTGGGATTTGGGGAATTATGCACTATCACTTACTTGAAATTAAATTAGAATATATCAATGGGATTATTATGATTGGGAAGTGGAATAATCCTTCCCAATGAATCATTTTGGGAAATTCATGAAAATATGTTTTATGATAAAAGAGATCTATTACATATCATCATCAACAGAAATTATATGTTTCGTGAATTTATTAGTGAAAGTGGAAATATGGGACCAATACATGTGACTTCTTATATTTAGTGTTCAAAAATATATATTTTCTACCAAAATCACAATATTTATTTCGGTGACCTCTCTATATTCACCCTATGTATGTCAAAAAATGGTGTTGGTGGAAGATGCAGAAAGTATAAATTGATAGGATGACTCCTTGATGGTACATTGGTGTAGATAGAGCGGGAAAAAAATATGTCATTCACACTAAAAATGTATTGTATTACTTTATAATCATGTTATAGGGATAATTAATCAATGAGATTATATGTTCAAACAAGACTCTATATTTTTTCAAATACCTTTTATGGGGGAGATAGTCTTATGTGAATCATTTATTGAAGATAAATTTAATCAAACTCAAGAATTATGACCATATCATGTTAATGGGACACCTTCACCATAATTTTCATCCCCCTTGAAGTTGAAGTCATTGAGTTGGTGGTTTGGTATTCAATATGAAAATGTAATTTCTATTAATAGTCTAAGGAACTTTTTACAAATGATTTATTGTCCATGGGATAATCACAATTTGGTTATAAAATTTCCTATAATCAAAATTAAAAAACTAAATAAGGTATTCAATTAATTATACATATGAAGTAAGAAATAAATAAAATAAATGATGTATAGGTAACACAATTTTGTATTCTTTTTATTCATTTAACCTTTCATTTTCAGATAATTTTCATATTATACATTCTAATTGTCTTGGAAATGGAATTTATTTCATTAATTGAATGATTCCCATTGGTTTAACTATTTCCAATTTTTGAACACATGAATAGACTATATCATGACCATTAATGGGTTAATGAAGATTCATAATAATTAATTATGGTATGTTATATCAAATAAAGAACCAAAAACATCGCACAACTATAATGTTCTTTTATCCTATGTTCCGAAAGAAGGTGTTCATTAGAGTTTTATAAATAAGAATCATAGGAATTCATATCAGCCTGAATTAGGGGATTTATTGTTCGTATCAGGCAATTTTGGGGAATTATTGACTTGATTGGGAATAACATATTGATTTGATATATATATTAATATATTTCCCCAATCCCAAAATGGGACTAGTGTCCCCAAAAATATGTTGGTTATTGAGCATTATTTTCCACATTTACACATCTCATAGTTATTATATTCACTTGGACATCTGAATATATCATAGGTTCTTTATATTTTTACCTAGTTTTTTGTATTTATGTTTTTGGTGATAACATGCTTTTCAGTGTTCTACAAATCTCCTCATTGATGTCTATAGTAATCTGGATAAGCTATTTGTGATTAAAAATCCGCAATGAACCTCCAAGAGGCATCATATGTGTCATGTGATATAGGACTCAATACCGATGGTGTATGACAGAGACCATAACCTATAGTATATCATAATGTATATGGGATGTATATGATGGAATTTGAATATTGTTTATAGGGGATTGATCCTCAAAAAAAATTCCTACCATTCTATTCAAGATAAGATTCAATGTCAATGTAGTTAGGATTTGGTGTCTACTCGATAAATGGTCTGACAACATCTGAATAAAAAGAAATATGAATATGGGTTCATTCTAGAGTTATATTATCATGAATATAGTCCTCTATATTAATATTAAATGTTATTATAAAAAAACGTACTGATGGTCTATATTGTGATTATTTTTATCATTTTGATGGAAAAATCACAAATATTTTCTATGAGATAGAGAAAATATTTCAATTTTTTATCATATCTAATTAAAGGATTTTTAATCCATCAATTTTACATTTTTATTTGAATTGAATCATTTTTTAGAACTCATAAATGTTTTGGGATTAATTGTGAAAATGCTATTATTTTGGAATTTTATCAAATTTGAATTGTCGGTTGTTTTCCATTATTACAGGTAACAAACATTTTGTGCCATGAGTGAATCAATGTGGGGAAACACGGGATTTTTTAGAAAATAAGCAGAGATGGATGACTAAAATGGAATGAAAAAACAAGGTGTACTATTAGTACATGGCATGACCTATTCAAATATATTTTTCCATGGGAGGAAATTTCTGACTTCAATACACAGTGTAAACATAAGCTACATTTTGTGGGACTATAGTATAGGACATGATACTAGTAAATGATAACCTGAGATTCACGCATGAAATTTACACTAATTCTTTATATGTTGAGAGGTTTACATGTTTTTAACCCCCATTAAACATCATGTATCAGCCATCTGGATAAAAATGTGATGCAGCCTGATGTTTTGATGGGAGTGCCTATAAAAGGCACCCCTTGGACATTGTTCTGAGGCATTTTGGGACAATCGGAGTGAAACACACACCACCAAACACCATCAATCAAATCTAAATCATTCCACCGCTGTAGTGGAGATCATTATTTTGAGGAGGATATCATTCCTTCTATCAAATGAAATTATAACCTAAGATGGATGTTGTTGTGGCCAGCGAGACCAAACATACACATTCTTCTGAGATTCAAACTCATGTTGTAATATCTCTTTTGACTTTCATTTGAACCTGTATTTTTTATTTAATATGGGTTTTATCATTCATTTGTATATTTTCCAATATTATATTTAGATTTTTTCCAACATTGATTTAAATTAATTACCCACAAATTTAAATTTCTTTTGAAGGTTCATTTTATTATGCATGGTGGATTTAATTAGGTTCCATTTCTTCGAAGTCATTAGGAAATTGAATATCATCCATAGGTAGGAAAAAAATAATTATAATGACCTTATTGGATGTATATTCAACATTTAATTTCTACCTAGATGACCTTGGTGTGAATTTAGATATTCAACTATGAAATATTTACAAACAATGAATATGGGGATGTGCAAGTCGTTGAATCTAGTCTATAACGGCTGTTTTAAATCTTATTTTCAAACCCACATTATTTTATATCTATTTCATACATTTTACTTAAATTTACTTACAATTTAGTTATTATTAAATTCGGTTTGTATCATTGAATCAAATCCCAAATTTTCCCTTCTTGTAAAAATAACAATCAAAAGTGACAGTTTTGCACCTAAAACTGCATCCTTTTCAAAAGAAAACCAATTGGTCATTAATGTACTATATTAAAAGGTGGAAATATTTATTTAGGTTAATTTTACTGAAAACCACTTCATCAACAAGTTTCAATTTTGGCGAGTTTTCTAGAGTTTTGTGATTAGTTTTTTATGACTCAATTCTCTAACAATAACTTGCTTCATTTAAACCCTAATGTAGATCAAACTTTTCAATCTATATTTTGATCTTCTAATAATAAATCTATCACAATTTTCCAATCATCCAATAGTACACCATAAAGAATATTTTTCAAAAATAGAATCCCAAGGGATGAAAACCAAACCGTAATGAAATTGCCTTCATCCTATGATGAAAAACAATAAAATATTGTGGAATATCCCAAAGCACTTGTGGGATTTGAAATTAAATCTAGATTCATCCACTAACTACAAAATTTTAGTGGGTTTACTAGTGATGACCTAAACATGTACCTCCATGATTCTAGTTAGCATTGTGTAAACATTAATCCTCAAGGAGTCAATGCCAGTAAGATAAAATTGAGGTCATTTTCCTTTTCATTACAATGATTTTATGTGGAATGGTTATTCTATTCCCCTTCAACCCCGAAAAAAAATTTGAATTAATTGACGAAAATATTATGTGAAAATTATTTTCTTACCTCATGAAAAATAACAATTTAAAAATATATTTTTGGAATAAAAAACCCAATGAGAGATATTGTAGGAGTAATTGGAGATTTTCAAACAACTCTACTTTATCTTCCAGCATCATCAAATATGTGACCAAATTCTCATTTAATTCATTTATAAAGGATTGTATCTAATTGATATATTTATGATTGATACAGTTGTGGGAGGATCTTTAGTCACTAAGAAACATGTTGCATCTAGGAGTTTTTTGTAAAAATGTCCCAAAATGCCCTTAAATTTGGAACAAGAGGCCTTCTTCATTTCAAAGAATCACATCAATTACCTAATTTTGGCCCTTAATACAAAACCATTCCATGTAAACTATATTATATCACCATCATGGTATGGTAAATGATATGGTCTAAAACCCCACGGACCAAACCCAAACATAAAGAATCATTTCTACTACAAGTCCACTATGGGATTTGTTCTCCGAATGAAAATTTTTGGGTCCAATTCCCTCAAATGTAAGAACCAACAAATAACAGCATTGTATATTTACCTAGAATTCTATTTTAATCAATAAAGCAATGTCTATTTCAAAACAACCAATATTTCAATCATGGATGGAACAATAACTCAAATGAATTAGTTTTCATCCTGAACACCCAAGAGTATTCTACCAAGGAAAATAAATTTTTTCTCAACCATTATATTACAATGATAAATCGAATATTCATTATAGAAGAATCATTCAACCTAGTCCATCCACTGAAAAATCATAGTAAAACATTGAGGATGCATACAAACAACAACAAAAAATCATGAATACCTTGATGACTCAATGAAGACAACTTCCCAATGATGTCAGTTACTTTAAAAATAAATAGGATGGATGTTTTCACGTACATTCTCAAGTAAATCCAAAAGATATATGAAATGAAAATGTGATTAAAATTAAAAATAGGAGTGGAAAAATATTAAATAACCCTCATATTGAAAACATCAATCACATTGTCGATATTGTTGATCCCACCCCTAATGAAAATTTTGAAAATAGTAATTAGATAGAATCACAAATTCAAGAGAAGAAACTTTGTTTGAATGAACAATGACTGATTGGATGAAGATGTACGGTACTTATATTTCCCAATACATATACATAATACTTAAAAAAAATTCAAACCTCAACTTCCTTAATGACGGTGTGAACCTCCTCAAAAGTTAAGTGTTGAAAAATAGTTTCCAAAAGGAGGTTTTGGAAACATTAAAGAATGTTAAAGTCAACATACCTTTGCTTCATGATGTGAAAATAATTCCATGGTATGCTATGTTTTTGAACGATATGTGTACTGAAAAATGATTGTTCAAATATGGACAAAAAAGAAAACATAGTGGGTAATGTTTCAACCAAGATTTAACATGACCTACATGTCAATTATAAAGTCCCATGAACATTTACCATTCCCTGAAACAATAAAAAATGTGAAATCTAAGACATAATTCCATATTTAGTATCAAACTTCAATGTCAGGGAAAATTATGTCTACTCGTCTCTTCAGGTTAGATACATGTAAGCCTCTGTAATTATAATTGAATATTCCAACAAAAGTACCACGAATTTTGTTGTAGTTATAGAGGATGTTCTTGTTCAAGTGACATACATGATTTTTCATATTGACTTCTTTGTTTTAGATATGAAGATGATTTTTTTCATCACATGTGCTCCCCTATTCCTAGAGAGAAAATTTTTCAATACTGGAAAAGTGTACATCAATGTTAAAAAAGAGCACATTTAGTAGAATTTTGAGGAGATTTTGTTCATTTCATCATTTTTCATTCAATGAAACACCCATTTGAGGATCATTCTACTCCCCATGTAAACATGATTGATTTTTATTCTATTAGATGTTGCATAATATTTCATGTGATGAAACAACAAATTATGAGTTAAATGATGGAAATTTGTCTAATACAGAATCTAATCATCATGAGGTTGGAATTGAAAACTGTGAAGAGTCATTGGATGTTGATATAGAATATCTAAGCATTTAGGAATATAAATTTATAATAACTGTTGAACCTGTTAGTGGTATCCCTAGAGAAGTTTACAATTTTTTACATGAAACTATGCCTGAGATTAAATAAGGGAATCTTGATGATGAATTTAAATCATCACTAAAAAATATAACTTTATATTAGTTTCCTAGGATCAATGAACAAACCCCAACTAAATTATAACTGAATCCACTTATGGAGCACCTATTGTATGCCTTCTTAGGTGATTATGAACACTTCCTTATTATAATCTAAAAATAATTTTCTAAAGACCAAAAGATCCAACTGCTATAATTTTTCATGACCGATAAGAATTCTATAGGTTAGACTCTATATATTATAACTAGAATCATCCCCTTAGTTTTCATGCGTATAAAATCTCTATAGAATAATTATTAACCAGTAAGAAAATTCCACAAAATTCTGAACCCAACACTTCAGGAGGATTTCAATGAAATATGTCCCGACAATAATAGAAGTGGTAATTATTTTCCCTATATCAGATAGTCACTGGGTTTGTCCAGTCTATGTTGTTCCTAATAAAAGTGGGATTACAATCTCAAAGAATGAATTTATAGAGATTTTCCCTATGATTCTTCCAATTAAATATTTAATTTCTATCAATTATAGAAAGATCAATCCTGATATAGGGAAATAACACACTCCAATACTATTCATTGATCTTATTCTTGAATGATTTCTGGTCAAATATATTATTGTTTTCTTGATGGATTCATTGGGAATATCTCAATTCACATTTCTCAATAGGATCAAGAGAATCCCACATTATCCTACTTATTCAAATTCTTTTCATATAGAAGGATTCTATTCGGTTTGTGTAATGATCCTATAAATTTTAAATATTATATGATAAGTATATACTCCATAATTTAAGAATCATGCATGGAAGTTTATATTGGATATTTCACTATCTATGTCTCATTATTTTAAAGTTGTTTGAAAATATTGGAATATGTTAAGGAAACATGAATATCAAGAACCTTGTTCTCAATTATAAAAAATCCAATTACATGGTGGGTAATATAATTGTTCTTTGCCATGTTTTGTGTCCTGATGGAATAAAAGTTGATTAATCTAATGTTGAGTTCATTTTTTCATATCTATACTCAAAAATGGTGAGAGATGTGTGATGTTTCCTTAGATATGTTGGCATTTTACAGGTGAGTAATTAATGATTTTAGAAAAGTCACACATCAATTATCATGATTTCTCAAAAAAGATACCCCATATGTCTTTGATAAAAAATATAAACATGGATTCCATGAAATGAAACAAAATCTAATAACCCCTCCAATTGTTCAACTGCCCAAATGGGACATTCAATCAAAAAGCATGACTGAAACTGTTATCTATTCTATGGGGGAAGTGTAATGTCAATGGTTGGACAAGAAATATCATTTTTTTTCATGAATAAAGATCATTAGATCATGTTTATTAAGACTATATAACAAAATAGAAGGAACTATCAGCAGGTGTATTTTATTTGGACAAGTTTAGATGCTACCTACATGCCTCTAAGGTGTTTGTTTTGACGGATAATTATTTAGTCATATTTTTTATGAAGAAGAATGTTTCAAAACCTTGATTTTATGATGCATATTACTATTACTAGAGTGTGATGTTGAAATAAATAACATAAAATGATGTGAGAACCTTATTTTTATTTATTTGATTAAAATACCAATTGTAGACATTGTGAAACATCACATATTTCCAACAATTAAAGAAAAAATTCAATATGTGGTATTGTTTGCCTTCAAAAGTGAGAGAAATTGGTCTTATAATCTTGTGAACTATGTATCTTCTAATTTACATCCCTATTGAATTTTGAAACACAAAGGTGGTAAACTCATAAGTGATTCAAGGATATATAATTGCGGTGATACCCACCAGTAGAACATTGGTTGTGATCAAATGATTCAGAGATGCCATGTGAATTATGATTTTTAAATAATCCTTCATTTTGGTCACACATGTAACCATAGAGGACACTTCTTCCAACCAAGAACATCAAGACATGTGTTTGATTATGGATTTTTCTTTCCCATTATCTTTAGATAATCATTCAAATTTGGTAGAACCTATAGATATTGTCGATTCCAATGAAACATTTCTGAAATAAATGAGATGACACAAAACCACTCCATCTTTATGAAGACATTGTTGACTAGGGAATTTATTTCATTAGGAATTTTCCAAATTCCTTTGGGAATCATTATATATTAAATAATGTCTATTACATGTCTGAATGTGTAGAGGCTATTCCCAAATGAATGGACAATGCTAATATTGATTTTAAAATTTTTTATGGAAATTTATTTTCAAGGTTTGGATTCCCAAATATTCTGACTACAAATCAAGATAAAAATATTTTCTACAGGACTAAAGAAACAGATGATGAAATATTGAAACCATCATATGGTATCTATGAAGTATCACCCCAAATCAAATGGAATTGATGTGTTATCAAAAAGAGAGATAAAACAAAATCCTGAAAAAATTGTGAACCCATATAGGGAGGACAAGAGTTTGAGAATTGATGATTCTATCTGGGCCTAAAACTATGCATTCAAAAACTCAACCGGCATGTCGCCATTAATATTGTTAAATTGAAAATATTTTCATCTATTATTTGAGTTTTAACACATCATTTTTCGATGTCAAATAATGTAACATGAAATTTTTTCTATTGGAAATGGAAAAAATGTATTTTGTAGGAATAATACAAAATAAAATAATGTGAATATTAAATATCTATATTTCATAAATAAAAATCCAAATATTTTCCTCTTGGGAGGATTCTCAAAAAAGACATAAAAGAGGAAAACAAGGTTTTTATATTTGATGTTAGATTAAAGTTTCTCCCATGTAAATTTCCTTCCAAATGCTCTAGTCCTTTTATGATTACTTCTGTATTTCTTTTTGGTGTCCTAGATAAACATGATCCATAGAAAGGAAAAAAAATTATAGTCAATGGGAATAGGTTGAAGCTATTTCAAGTGAATTTTCATGATCCTCCAGGGGATGAGATCCATCTTCAAGATGCAGACTACAATTGATGCCATGTTGTGTATTTCATTCTCAGTTATTTTTTCTGTCAGTAATTTAAAAACTCTCATCCTCGTAAAAATTATATTTATAATTAGGTCATTGCATAGAATAAATGTGTGGGGCTTGAAAAATGCAGGTTTGATTAGGATTTTCTATATTTTCCATTGAATTTTTTTTGTTCCAATACTGGTGTGTTTATTTTTTCAAAATTTTTTCATTTTATTTTCAAATTTTTTGTTTTATTTTATATTTTCATTAAAAATATATATATAATACATATGATAATTTATTATTTTCTTTTTCAGTTTTGAAACTCAGGACATGGAGTAAACTAATTGAAACATTGAAATTAAACATAAATAAATTCATAAAATGACATTGTTTTAAGTTCAAAATTTTGTAAAATTATTGAAAATACCTCAGATTTCTAAATACCATGAAACATGTCATTGACATTGTAATTGAATTTCTATTAAATGTTATTCCTCTGAAACCATCTTTACATCATCTTCACATTCACCACTTTTCATGAGAGAACTAATCCATTCATGTTTGAACTAGAACATGATCTATTTCAATCAAAATTGGATTGTTGGGATACATTCAATGAAATTTATTGATGATTCTTATTGGATCTTGAAGCCCAATATTCATGATTTTCTTGTTTATATTGTCCTTCCTTGCACATTAGATCTTTCACGATTCCTACCTAGCCATGAAAAACTTGTTATCTTATCCACATTACAATCTGATTTCTATTTCCATCTTACTCTGAAAGTATAAATGCTTAATCTATATTTAATAATGTGTGGAAAGAAGATTACTATTGATGTGATACATCATTTGGTTCTACTTTTGGTGGAAATTCAATCATTAAAGTATATTTGTACTATTGGGACATATTTTGCTCAGAGTTGTGCCTATCTGGATCAGTCAATTAAAAAATAAGTTGTGCGATATATATTTCATTCTGAAAAAAAGAGATGGGGAAATATCAAATATTCTGGTGAAATGATGAAATAACGTTATGGAAAAGAGATGATCATAGATGGGTTACACCAGAGAAGAGTATAAAGGATATCATTCTTAAGTGAAAACTAGAATAATTTATTTGGTTCATAAAAAATATCCAAACCATCCTTTTTAGCGGTAGAGTTTTCTACATTTGAATCCTACATACCCCAAGACAAAGAAAAACATTATAATTTTCTCATGATAATCCCATATTCTTGGTACAAATCAGGTAGTGATATAGAAATATATCAATCCTACCTGGAATTTTTCTTTGGTTTGTTTGACAAAATCCTTTAAAAAAATTATTTATGTGTATTGAGAGAGAAAAAATGTGAGCTATGTGTTTTAGGGGAATGGGAGGAGAAAAAAAGTTAAAATCGATTGAATAAATTGAATTGGGAATTTGAAATGTTTGTTTTTAATGAGGCATGATATTTTAATATTCATTGTTATAAATTTGTAATCTCTAATGGTATGTGTTTTGAATTTCATTATTTTTTTCTCATTTATTCAGGATTCCAAAGGTTATGTGTGGGGGAATTTATAGAGATAATATTTCCATTGTTTATAATGTCCAATTTATGGATTTAAACCCCAATAAAATGTAAATTTATGTGAATTACATAATTTTTTGGAATTCATGAATGTTTTGGACTTGATTTTTTAGACGGAATAATTCATGAATTTTAACAACATTGAATTGTCCTTTGTATTCCATGATTGTAGTTAATGATCACTTTGCACAACAATCAAAGTGAAGAAGGGTGACAATATATTTTATTGAAATGATGTGGAGCTGTAAAACTAATACAGAACACATACACAACATCTACATACATAACACATTTTGACATATTATACATGAATTTCCACATGATACATGTATTTAATTTAGAAAACACTGTTAACATATGATAAACATCGAGATTCTGAAGTACATGATGTGACAGAATTCAATGAGTAATTGAGATATTGGTTGGAAATTAGCGATACTCCAGTATGCGTGGAGGGTTGTACACAATGCGAACCCATAGTAAACGTCATATATCATTTGATGTTCATAAAAAAATTAAAAAATATGGTGGTCGTTGTTTTAATGGGAGTGCCTATAAAAGGAACCCTGTGGCTGCTATTTTGAGATAGTCTGGGACAGATATAAAGAATCCTACACCACCGAACTCCCTCCAGCAAATCTAATGCCTTCCATTATATCAACATTGATCATGATCGTGAGGAGGATGTTGTGCCTTCATGATATGTAGAAGATAATTGTTGTAGCCAAAGCAATGAGCTATTAGGAAGCTAGTTATTGCGGTCGGTGACACCAAATATACACTCTCATCCGAGGTTCGATCTAATGGTGTAATGTATATTTTGAATATCTTATGACACTATATTTTTTAAGGAATCTATTTTTTTATTCATAAATTTATTTTTAGAAATTATATTTATATTTATGTTCTGACTATGATGTAAATTAATTCATGTTACTATTTAAATATCATTTGAAAGGTCTTTCCATTAAGGATTATGGATTTTATTTGGTTTGATTATATAGAAGTCATCATGCAATTGAATCACATTCATTGGAAGGTTGATAATAATGTCAAGTAATTAATATTACGTCTAATCAGGTTTTAGTGTCCACCTGAGGGTTACTTGGTGGTGCATATAGAAATACAATTGTGAAATATATTAAAACAAGGAAGGGTAGAGTGTCAAAGAGGTTGAAGCTAGTAAAATATACTATTTTAAATAGGATTTTCAAACCCTATTTTTCTGTTATCATTTTTCTTCCATGACCTTCGATTTCCTTGAAATTTATCTATTATTAAATTTTATTTTGTGTCATTAAATCAAATCCCCAATTTTCTATTAATGTAAAAATAACAAAAAAAGTGATAGTTTTGCAACTTAAACTACAACCTCTTTGAGAGACAACCTCATGGTCACCACTACATAATATTAAAAATTGGATTAATAATGATTTAGGTTAATTATACTTATGAACTATACATCACTATGACCTCTGGAGTTATACCCAATAGGAGAAAAATGGGTAATGTTATATAATAAATGTTTTGTACTAATGAAAGAGTGAATTGCAATGGACATTCATTGTAGGTATTCAATGGGATGCCCGATTTGAAATGTGAACCTTTAATGTTAAATGTAATTGGAATGAGAATAAAGTAACAAAGTATTTACATATTGGTGTTATCCACGTATGGGGATTACACACTAAATATTCTTTTACGGAGGCATGATTTCTAGTCTATAAGAGAATATGTCTATATTGTATAATAGTTATACTCATTCACAATGACTATTATGAGAAGAAAATTACATATATATTTTTATGTTATCAGAAGGATATTAGATCAATGAATGTGATAATATTTTAAAAGAAATTATTGTATTCAAAATTTACTTTCCCTATCAAATGGTTGATGTTAATATAATGGATATAAAGATCAGTCTAATGGAATGTCTCCTTCATATCCTATTAATAATAGCAATAAAATTCCTCATTGATCAGTTATTCCATTGATAAATGTTGGGAAATAGATAAAGGATGAGATTATAGGGTTCATATCATTGTAAATAATTTGTTTTGTGTTAAAATTATGAGGTATATCATTTATGATAGAGGATGTGAATAGGAAGACATGAGTAGAACCCTCAGGAGTGATTTGTAAACATTAATATCCCATGGAAACACAAGACATGTGATTAATGTAGTGTCATGCATAAAGAGTCCTAGAAATTACATATATGAATATTTTATCATTTTATATTAATATTAATATCATTACAATATTAGATGCATTATTTTGATAATGTTTTAAGGTCAATGTGACTAAAAATAGTTGTATTATATTGTGAATGACATTCATGATCTCTAATAAATATATTCCCCTTTTATTAGTCCTATAAAAAACCTTCAATAATAATCCGAGTAAAGGAAACATAAGAAAGAGGGATGTCAGGTGCTCAGTAAGGGTAAACATTTGATACATATAATTGTGTCATGAGGACATGGGAATGATAACATGATCATAAAATTATAGTTCCATTACCAATATATCAATGATCATAATACAGATTCCTTGAGAGAATATTGACATGTTTGTAATACTTGTATCATATTTTAACCAAGAGAAAAAACAATAAAATCAAAACATAGTATTAAGAAATGATATTTTAGAAGACACAACAACATATTAAATTATTTCCTTAATATTCAAGGGTTACTTCAAAGGATATATTAGTTTTATTGTACACTATATAAATCATATTTTTTGGTTGTGTTCACTCCCAAGACAGTCTTACTATAGACAATCCTTTTTTAAATTGAGTTCAATCCATTTTCTATCAATTATTATAATAAGATATCTAAACCATTATTTAATTAATTTTATAGATATATAGGTCCCACCCATCACATAATTAAATAAGAATTATATGTTCCATAATATAAAAAAAATTATCATATTATGACACATTAAAAGTGATGGGTTTCAAGAACATTATATAATAACCAAGAAAATGAGATGGGCATCATAAATATTTCAAAATATCCTAACTTATGGAATGTATAAAAGTTTAATTATTATTTCTTTATAGTATGTCATGTGAAAATTAGTGGGTTTCAAATTGTTTTATCAAGCTATAACCAGTGGAAAAGATACTTGTTACATAAAAAACATTTAATAATAAAAATAAAACATTAAATGAATAAATAATAATTGAAAATTTTTATCATACCACCGGTAAATCATAATTTATATCATAAGATTACATATTAGATAAAGAATGATTTTGAACGAGCACATTGATAATTTCTTATGTAAATTAATCATTTATTTAAAACATCTTTTTTAATACATGATCCATTTTAAGAAATAGTTTTCTTTGAAAACCAATATGAGAATCCTAAAAAATAATATTTTCAAAATAATTTACATTTTTTATTTATGAAAATTTCCTTTCATGTTTTAAATATTATTTTTTAATCATAAATAAAATTGATGCCCATTTTCAATGAAAATATCTTTAATAATGTAGAAAGGATTATTTGAAAACCATTTTTTTTAATATTTAATGAATAATTATTTTTAATATAAATATTTATAAAAATTATACTGAAGGATCATTTAAAAATATATGTTAAATTTTTTTTAATACATGGTTTTTGAAAAAAGCACTTTATTATCTGATGAGAAAAAAATTGATTATATTTTTGTAAAAATAAATTAATAATTATCATAAAAGCGAGTGGAAAATATTTCCCATTACATGAATATATCAATCAGTAAATAGTCTATAATATATATTTTTATAATTCATGAGAGTTTTTTCATAAAATTTCATCAATGGAAGCTGATGTTGTACATCTTTTGTTGAATATCCATTCAATAATATCCCCTTAAAATGTATCATATTTGTGACCTTAGGATTTTCTCATGAGGAGGTTGCAGGCTTTGTTATCAAATTGTCACATTGTTAATTTGTTTTTCAAAAAAATAGAAATTTTTTAGATTAATTAAAGACTCAAGGAAAGAATATAATTATATACTAAAAATAATTTTAAATTTTAAATGAGCCTTAAATTGATAGGAAATAAAATAAGTTTGAAACCATAATCAAAACAGTTGTTACATACAAGCTTTAACCTCCCAGAAACCCCCTCTTCCTTGTTTAAAATTATCTCCCTAATGAATCTATCAATGACTACCCAAATACTTATGGATAAATACCTTATACTGCATGGATATCATATTAAAACCTCAATATGATTTTTTCCCCTCCTATAGATGTTGTCCAATTACTTGAAGACCTTAAAATAATTAAACCCAATCGAAATCACTATGTTCAACAGCAAGACCTCGCAGAAATAATTAAAATAGGGAAATCAACTATTTTAATTCATAGATTGGGAAACTATCCAAAAGAATATGTTGGAAATTATTCATGAAATAAAACAATAGATGTCATCCAAGACATATAAGTTCGAGAGAGATGAAATAGAGATTACTCATAAAGATCAAAACTCGGAAGAGAGTGTTTGTTGGTTGTCGCCATCCCCAACCACATGGTTCTTAGCCTCACATTAGTTGAGCAGCCCAAATCATCTCCATTTCAGGAAGAGTTATCACCATCTTCATCAAAGTTTCTACAAAATCAAACCACACTAGATGTGAAAATAATATATGGGAATCTTAGGGGAGGAGGGCTGGAAATTCTTCTATCCTGATTATATCCATCAAAAGTTGGCTTCTATTTGGAATCTCTCTCGGCCGAATCGACCACTGGACCCTGATAAAGAGTTGATGAAAATTGTATTCTCTGTCTCTCTTCCAAATTTCAGTATCGTTGAAGATGATATGTTAATGTTAGTAATTAATTACTCAAAAGCTCTGGCTCTACCCGGGGAGACACTTCATCATCCAAATAATGTTCTCTATAACATAGTGCCCTAACGAGTGAATTTAACATTAAAACTCCTCAGAAACTCGCGTCTTGGAGTCCTATATCTCATAAAAATGGAATTAATGACTTTGGTTACATGTATCTGGAATTATGCTTCATTGATTGAGGTTGGATCCAGACATCCAAACAAAAAAATAATTCACAATGATTGATTTAATTGGGCCCTTAGATGGACGATTTAAAACATGGTCCAGCTAAAAAATGTGAAGACTATATTCAAGGGGTGCCTAAAAAATGGAATCATTCGAATTGGATCAATATGTATAATGATATGACCAAAACATCAAACAAGTGAAAAAATATTAAAAATCCATAATTAGGTCATTTTCATAATATAGCTCAAAAAACAACAAAATTCAAAAAATTATGCAATTTAACATGTAATAAAATTTTGGTGAGGATTAAATAATTGATATGTAGATAAAATATATTTAAAATATCATCTCTATCAATTCCTAAACACTTGGAACTTGTTCTCTTGGACAAGTGAGCTCAAAATCCACATCATTGCATGTTCAAATCACAAACAAATGAGGATCACTGATCAACCACTAAGAATCAAATAACATCATGGATAATAAAAAACAAATTAATCAGGTTGTAAACTTAGTTCATTAAATCATTTCCAATTATATTATCCTTTCATTCTCAGAACACACTTACATCGCAAAAATTTTCACTCAAAACAAATATTGATTTTCAAAAATCTTCTCTCATTAAAACACATGCAAGAAACATCATAGACTTGATATATTTCATCCTCTCCACCATATAAGAGTCTACAAAAATGTGATCATCATGAGGGATTTTCAAGGTTGTTCTACAACTAATGGTATGTGGGTTTCAAATTTCCAAAATTCTGAGGCCCACATAAAAGATTTTGGCTCATTTTTGAAGTAAAAAATGCATGAACATAATATTCAATCATGTGTGGTGTCCTCCATAATCTCATTAAATGAATTTCATATTTGAGGATCTCTAACAATATATTTTACACCTCATTCCATCAATATTTTAGTAGCAAAAGTGACATATCTTTTCACTTTTTTTTACAAAAGCTCTAAATTTGGCACATCTTTTTTCTATTGAGAGCTCCAGATAGTCACAACTCTCTTCCATTGAGAGCTCCAGATAGGCACAACCCTATTCCATTCAGAGCTAAAGATAGGCACATCTATCTTCTATTGAGATCACAAGATATGCATGTCTCTCAGAAAAACAATTTTTAGCAGCATAAAAATCTATACAGAATTTTGATAACCACCCAATGAAACACCAGATGACATAGCACACAAAAAGTCATCTCCCCCACACATAATTTCAACTCGATCTTGAATTTGTACTTCAGAGAATTTTGGAAAAGTAATATGGCTTGTAAGGTGGCTCTCTAGAAGGCAGTTCTTTGATTCTAAGGGTTCAAGAAGGATAACATATACCAGGTGGTCCAAAATAAACAGGATAATCATGAAAAATTTACTTTCATTCACAAACCAATTGCCTCAATCACTTCAATCACACTCAACACAGCCCTCATGTTTTGATAGAAATACATCAAGTTCTGGTTCAAACAAACATGTATTGTTTCAATCATGAAAATAGGTGAATGTGAAGAAGATGAATAATTGGTTCAGAAACCTCACAGGAAACTGATTTTCAATATTATATAGCATTCATAGAATGGAATTCAAAATTCAAAAGTCATTTAATTAAAATTTCATCATTTTTTAACTCAAAGAAGTGTTTTTTCAGTATCCATTTATAACGAGATTCAAGAGATAAATCGGTTACCTCATTAATAGTGTTTTTTGAAAATTTAAATGATCATCCTGTAAGTTGAAATGTTTTTTTTCAAAATTATAAATAAAAATCCCAACATTTGAAAACACAAAAAATCGTATTCTACCAAGGATGATCCTCCCTGCCACATATTTGGTCCAATTCCTACATTGTGTATAGATTATAGGATAATTAAAAATCAAAAATATAAGACATGAAAAATAAACAAGTTGAACGAAAGGACATGTCCCAGTTTTTATTTAATTATAGCATTATTGAGCTAACCTCCTAAAAGCTAAAACCGAGAAACCTAAATGAAAAATAAACAAAAACAAAGCATAAATTTTTTGAAAAAATAATATAATGAAAATTAATATAAATAAAGAAAATGGAAATGATCCTTGGTATGAACCCCCAAGTGAGTGCTAGGATTTCACTGCCCCTAGTCAGGCAGTTCCAGTTAGTCAACCCAAATCATAAGGCAGGTGATGCTTTTTCATCATGATCCAACAAAATGAAATATCCCCAATATTCCTTAGCTCACACATCTTATAGAAGCTCCCAAAATAGATTTATTTAGATTCCCCTCCTTGACTTTTATGTTTAGATGATATAGTGAAAGCGGGAAAAATTTAAAATAAACATTCTAAGACATTATCCTCAAAAAATTCTTCTACTAGTTGATGAAACAGGAACACCATCCTTTCCATAATTTCAACCTTGAAATCCCAATCATCTGAAAAATCAGTCCAGTCAAAAGAAACCTGAACTAAATAAGCATAGGGAGAAGAACATAGAGAATTATTATCAAAATTATCAGGAAATTAATGATCAAAATTTGAGACATCTTCATTTGGATTCTCAGGATTAAGCTTTTTCTGCGAGTAAAAACAGTGGCTTTGAATGTGGGAAGTATCTCTAGTTCATCTTTATTCTCTTCAATAATAATCACAAATGACTGTCTTCCTTTTTACGAATAGTTTCATAAAATGTTTATAAATTATCAATTTCAAAAAATAGCGTGTTCAAATGAAATTACATTTTCAACACATTAATCCCAATAGTTTTCAAAAGCGCTTTAATTTCCAAAATACATATCTCATGATGAATCAATAAAAAATTGTTCCCTACAAGGTGAAAAAAAAAGATTCAAAATAAGTTTTCAACATATCTACACATGTTTAATCAATATAAAAAATTTGTGGGATGTCATTTTCCATTTCTTGTGTATCTTTTTTAGCTTTCAGTTTTTTCAATTCTTTAAATAATTTGAATAAATTCCCATTTGTCTGATTACATCCTGAATATTTTGATGAAACACCAAATTATTTTGATTCATTTCAATAGTATGTTGTTGAAATTATAAAAAAATCATCATCACCAAGCTCTTCATATTGTTGATAATTAGGCCAAACATTGGAGTAGTCGCTGTGAAAATCCATTTTTTTGTCTTTTTTTAAAAAAGAAAATTAGTTGTTAAAATTCCTAGAAAATTAAAAAACATATCAGAAAAAACTAGAGAATCCTCTTTGGAAACAACGCCAAATTGATGTAAGGTTTTTAAGGGAACTACAGAAAATTATTTTCCCTTAAAATGTAGCACAGTCGTGACCACAGGGTTGTCACATGAGGTGGTTGCAGGCTATGTTATCAAACATTCAATTTATTAATTTGTTATTGCATAAAATAGAAAATTTGTGTATTTGATTAAATACTCATGAACAGAATATAATTATAATATAAAAATAATTAAAATATTCAAATGATCTAAAAATTGATAAAAATTTAAATATGTTTGCAACTAGAATCAAAACAGTGGTTATGGACAAACTTTATCCTTCCGTACACTACCCTCTTCCTTGAATAAAATTATCTCTCTAATTAATATATGAATTCTTACCGAAATAACATTGGATAAACACCTTATTTTTCATTTATATCATATTAATACCTCAATATGATTGTTTCCCCTCCTATAGAATAAGTCCAATTACTTGAAGTCCTCCAAATATTTAAACCTAATTAAAATCACTATGCTCAACAACAAGACCTCTCTGAAGAAATTTATATAGGGAAATACACTATTTTACATCATGGAATAGGAAACCATCCAAAACAAATAACTTAAAATTATATTCATGAAATAAAACAACCACTGTCATCCGTGAAATATATGTTCATGATCGATGCAATAGAGATTACCCATGAAGATAAAAACTCAAATGGGAGTGTCAGTCGGTTGTTGTCGTCCGCAACCACCTAGTGTCTATCCACACATCAATTTAAAAGACCAAATCATATTCATTATAAGTATAATGCACACCATATTCGGCAAGGTCTCTTCAAATACAACCCCCTTGAAATGAAAGAATAGATGGGAAGCTTAGTGGAGGAGGGCTGGAAATTCTTCTGTCCATATTCTATCCATACAAAGTTTGAGTCTGTTTAGAATCCCTCTCAGACGAGTCAACAACTGGGATCTTTTAAAGGGTTGTTAAAAATTAAATTATCTGTCTCTCCTCCAAATTTATATATATTTTTATACAAGATGAAAAAGTTAGTAATTAATTACTCAATGGCTCTTTCTCTCCCCGAGGTGACTCTTTATCTTCCACATTATTTTCTCACACACATTGTTCTCTAACGAGCAAATTTGATTGTAGAATTTGTCAATAACACGTGTATTGGAGTCCTGTTTCACCTCCAATTGGAATTAATGACTTTGGGATCCTGTATCCGGAGTTATGCTTCAGTGATTGAGGTAGGATCCACACATCTGAACATAAATACTTTTCCCAAATAATGATTTATTTGGGCCCTTATATGGACATTTTAGTACTTTTTCCAGTTGACAAATGTTGTGACTATATTCCAGTGGTTTCTGTAGAAATGGAATCATTCAAATTATATCAATATGAAAAATTATATGTCTGAAGTCATAAACTACTGAATATTTTTTTTAAAAACCATAATTCAGGAATTTTGAAAATTTATCTCAAAATACAAAATAATTACAATAATAATAAAATTTAACAAGTAAAGACACAATAGTGAGGATTAAATCATTGATATGTAGATAAAATATATTGAATATATCAGTTCTATCAGACGTATACTCATAACAAATCACAATAAATAATGAGATTGTTGAAATAAACTCTTACCACTTTAGTAACATTGAATCCTAATACCCATAGAATAAAAAAAATATAAATAGGATTCATAAATTTATCATATTACATGTGAAATTATCTTTGTATACACATCATTAATGAATATAGTGTTGGAAAAAAAATAAATCTTAAAGAACACAAATTGTGAAAATAAAGATTAAATTTTATTAACATTTGAAAGATAAATCCCATGAAATAGATATAATAATTGGATTTTTAAATAAATAATAATAATTATAATAATAATATAAAAAATTAAAGGTCTATATCAAATAGGGAAACAAAATGAGTGGTGAATAAGGCATAAGTGTCACAAAAATAGTGAGACTATAAATCCTCTTAAAACATGAGTAACATTTGAATCATGGCCACAATGAAGGAATTAAATAAATTGAAGAATTTATTATAATGAAATAAACTAAATTATAGATATAAAATTTCATAGGTATGTATATACTGTACATAAAAAATGAGTTACAAATAAATAATATATCATAATGATTTAAAAAGTGACAGGAAACTCACTTAACATAAGTATTGAATCTCATCATGTATGTCAAAAACTAATAATTAATAAATAAAAGTATATTAAAAGTATATAAAATATAACAATATTCATATATATAATACCATATATGATTTAATTATGAATATATATTACTCGTTTATTAATAATTCAATGTTAATATTATGTTTTAGTTAATAGTATATATGTATCGCAAAAATGTTTTGAATTGTCATTACTATTCCTATTTTATATATCATTATTTCTTATTATAATGATTCTTAAACATGATATAAATATCTTATATATTCAAAATATATTTATTTATATTAGTCTACAAAGGAATGAAAAAGTAAATTATGTACATTGTTCATTGAGTGGGTGGGTTATATATACACAAGAAAGTTGAATCCATTTTCATATCCTAATGAAAGAATGAAAAAATGACATATATATATTCATAAAATTAGAATTACTTTTTCATAAATATCACATATTATTAATAAAAACCATCTTAATATATTCAATTTAAATAGTAAATGAATCACGTCACTTTCTGGAAGTGGTAGTCCACACGTCCACCAACGATTTTATTATATTCCCACAAATTAAGAAGAAAGAAGGAATCTCTTATATAATAATACCATAATCATAAAGAAATCAAAATATAGTATATATAATGTAAAAATAGTTTTTCTTTCAATATTCTAAACCATTTTAGGTGGTAATAGAAGAACACACAACATCAGTTCACGAGGTGGTAGTCCGCCGTACATATGATTGTCGATCATGAATCCCATTTTATGGAATTTTTTAGAATGTATTGGTCATATATATGACATGAAAATTATCATTATATTTTCTATACTAAGGCTTTAAGAAATATTTAATTCCATATTAATTGAAGGGGATGGAATAGAAAATTGAACAATAGTGCTTGTTGAAAAATGTTGCCTCTTGTTTGGGAAACTCCATTGGTGTTTCAATGATAGAAATCATTGCATTTGTATAATCCAAAAGGTAAGATTATTTTATTAGAGGATGGGTTTTTTTGAGTATATTTGGGTAGTAATTTTATGATTGAATGGGATTCATATGTGTTAATTTTTGTGGGGGTGAATGTTTTTTATAGTGGTGCAGGAGTGGCGTTCATCAAAATTCTAAAAATATGAACTATATTGGGAGGTCTCCCTTATATAATGTTCATCCAGTAAAGAATATTTTTTGATACGAGAGTGAATTTAGAATAAATATATGATAAAATGTTGTCTTGACATGTTATTCTATCATTTCCAATTATTTGAATGTTGAGTCCCTTAGTAAAAACATTTTTCGCTTAATCACTGTAATTAATTTTAATCGATTTCATCATTATTTTATGTCAAAAACTATATTGAACATATTTCTTATTAAAAATTATAATGATTCCAAAAATAGAATCCAATTTTCAATATTATCATAACATAATTATCAAAATTTAATTTAATATTAACAACTCAGATATGATATTGTAATGAGTTTTAATGGTGTAAATTCTAAAATGATTGAAATGATTAAATATCAATTTTCGATGAAAAATTGAAACCAATGATATAAAAGTTATTAATTTGATTATATATAATAAAATTTTAATTTAAAACCCTTGAAATTATAATTTATCTATAAAAATACATATGATGAAAAGATTGTTTTCAATTAAAATTCAGTAGTTACAACTATTCACCAAAAAGATGTTCTAATTTCATGAATGAAATTGATTTTTTTTTTTTAAAAACTAATTGTTTTAAAATTATTTTTTTTAAAATGTTCACCATAAAAAGCAAGTAAAGATGCCTATTAGAAAAATACATCTATTTTACATAAAATTGGATTTATTATGATCTAATGTATTTAAAACACATAAGAATATTATTAAATACATTGTTTCAAATATAATATTTATATTTCATTAGAATCATTCATCAAAAGTGGTATAATTTATCTATTTAAATAATATGTGTTTGTACCTCAAGAAATAATCTTTTAGTCAGATAATTTATTTATTTTTATATACATATTTCATTAATTTTTAATTATATACTTATCAAATAATTATTGAATAAACAATATTTTAAATGAAAATTAATGATTTTCCTAACATATGTTCTTATTTTTATGTGAAACAATAAAAATACTTTTATAATAATATTAATAATATATTTTAGTTCGGTAAAACTCAGTCTTACTTGTATTTTAATCTTTTAATGGAAATAAAAATTATGTTTAATATAATAAAAACATAGTTTTTCATTTGTCAAAAGATAATATAATTTTTGAGTGTATTAGAATCATAACATGGTTTTGGGTAAAATGAAACCATAAAATGGTTTTTAATGTAATGAAATTCATTAATGAAATGTAATTTATTTGAATAAATAATAATTTTTAAAAAACATTGTGTGTTACATCCCCCCATAGAATTAATTTCACCCTCTAGATTCATCTAGGTCATCGAAATATTAATTATATAATGTTAAAATCATTGAAAACCACATTCAAAAAATCAATAATAAATTTTTTTTAAATATGGGAATCTTTGATACATAATTATTTAAAATGTTAAATATAACTAGGTTTCCAACGATGATAACATTGGATTAATGTGAAAACATGGACATAGGAGTGAAAAATGACACTTATGTTCCAATTGAGTGTGGTATTGAACATTGATCAATAGATATTAGTGATCTAGATAAATTTAATGATCAAAATACTTAAATTTTTTATGATTTAAGTGACAACCTAATTCATTCGATATTAATGTAGGTCGATTACCCTTTTGTTGCATGATTTGTTTCATTAAATTAAAATACATTCACAAAAAAATATACATTATTTATTTCAATCCATTTTAGAAGCACAATAACATCCATCAATTATGTGTTTATTCATTCCACATAAACTCTTACTCTATAAAATTTATGTGTGTTTTTAATCAATAAATAACTGACATATCAAAGATCCATAGATATAACAATATGTCATTCTACCTATCAAAAAAGGTTACAACATCTTATACAACCTTTATAAATCCTCATAAGGTGATATAACACTATAATCACTAACACCTCATCAAAATTTTAACATGAACTATTCCATAAATTTTTTATCTTGTTACCCAACCAAAATATAATAATATAATAAAATTAATATAAGATCACAAAATTTATCAAAATAAAATTATCATTTATCCTTCATATATAATAATGATACTATTGTTTTCTATATACCAATAATTTGAATATCTCCATAATTCATTCTCTTGAAACATTTTAAAAAACCAATTTACTGTAAAACCAAATTGTAATAATGAAAGATTTATTATTTCAATTATTATTATAAATATTACATAAATAAAATTTAAACATATAAAAATCCTCGATGATAACATATTACACCTTTAAAAAAATTAATATAAAGTTACATGTTAATTATTAATATCCAACATGTCATATCAACAATCTCATTATCCAAGATAAATAAAATGTTCTCAACATCAGTCACACAATATCAGTTCCCTTCCCTTTATTGAAACATGACCATTACAATTTATCACTTCTCTATTTCATCAGCACCATTAAATGTATATTGTAAAATTTTTGATCTAAAACATCTAAATCATAATTTAACTAAATAAATTATTGAATTCCAATACATATAAACATCAGTACTCCATAATTATTCATTAACCATTACTTAGGATTCATCATCAGATTCATTGATTCCAATTTCATATAATAAAAAAATTAAATCATGATTTAAGGTTAATCTAGCTAAATTCAATAATTATTCTTCAATTTAATGTAATCCAACCTTTTAGAACATCTCATACCTTTCAGATGACATTCATAGTCACTTTTTCTTCAGTAGTATAACCAATACTCTTACCACCATCCTGATTCTCTTCATGAAATTTGAACTTAGGATATAAATTTTCATAATTACCATTTTTTTAAAATTTTAATAATTAAATTATATCCATGTTATTTATATTTCTTTATATTTAATAAAAAAAATTATGTAGTTAGAAACAATAAAAATACAAAAAACCAAGTAATTTTGAAAAATAATTATAGTATTTCTATTTCATGAAAGCTAAATAATTATTATTTGAATCATTATGTTTATACATGGTTACTCATTGTTATATTATATTATATCCTAAATTATTGTTTACAATCTATATATTAATTTCAAAAACATATCATTCTAGAGTGTCAACCCAGTTGTGCTGCAAGGCCTGTTGTCATTCACTAAATCTCAATAAAGTCTAGCTCAATAATTAGTTTTCGAGGTTTCTGACCATATTTAAATCTACCAATGGGCCACATCCACTTGTATTAAATATAGTGATATTAATTTATATTAATCCATAAAATTAATCCATTACTAAAGTACTAATAAAAATTGTCTACTCTAACACATCCTTCGACTTATCATTGGGAAATCTATATGCCTATCTGTAGATATACCTACTGGGATCTCAATTATGTTTTCTCATTATATTTTGTAAATGGTTGTCAAAACATTTACTTTGAAACAATTTAAATGTCACCATCTCATAACATAATTGGATATTAAATCATTTAAGATTAATATTCAACTAATTACAAAATTACATGGCCATGTACCATGATATTTTGTTGGCATTGTAAAAAAGAACACATTATTCTCATTTAGTGAAATATCTCCCATAATAATTTTCATCTTATATAACTCCTACATAAAATGATTTTTCATATCCTAACAAAATTGAATATATTATTGGTTGATCTCAGATGATTAATAAGTGTAATCAAGTGAGATATGTATGTATAATCATGAGAATAAGTGTATGAGATAATGATGATAAAACTAGATAGCCATTACATGCATATCAAATTCCATAATAAATAGTCATGGTACACAGACTCATTTTATATGACAAGAATCATTAGGTAAACAAGAAAGATGTCCATGAAAGTATAACTTTGGGAAAATACATTGAATTTGGGATGGCACATAAACATATAATATAATTTCTATAATAGTCATGGATTTTTATCATTCAAATCAATGTATTTTGGGATCACTCCCTAAACCATAATAGTAGTCGAGTTTCACTCCCACGACCATCTATGTTGAAAAATTTCATTACTCAAGTATTTTTAATCACCATTCGATTAATGTTTATCAACCCTTTGTACATAGATGTAGGTATCACTAATAATATAATGAGATAATAAATATGTGTACAATAATATAATAAATAATTTATCATATTAATACCCATAAAAATATGTGTGTTTCATAATAATCAAATAATAACGCATTAACTATAATGGGTATAAATATGATTTCATCATATCATATCATGTGGAAAAGAAATTGGTTTCATATTCATTTAATCATATCATAACCCATAAAACGAAGTGGATTTCACAAGAGTTTTATCATTGTATAACCTCTTGAAGTGAATGGGGTAAGATAAATGTCATTCCACCAAGACAAAAACCACACTATAAAGGAATAAGAATAGAGAATAGTATTTTGACTCCTAGAAATCAGAAACATATCATATGAATAATTCTTTTATATAGATATATTTTGAAGATCACTTTTTATATTTATGAAGTAATATAATTATTATTATAAAAAAAAATTCAAACATGAAAATTTTTCAATTGATTTTCATTGAAACCCACATTGAAAAACTTATAAAAAATATTTTAATATTATATAATATAAATACTGATGAATATATCATTTCAACATTGATAATGTATTTTTAATTCCTAAATCATTTTTAGATTAATTTTCCTTGAAAACTACATTATAAAAATATAATGGATTCAATGATAACATTTTTTAAAATTGTTTTAAATAATATATTTTAAATCATTTTAATTGAAAATTTCAATAAAATGTAATTTAAAATACAAATTAATTTTTTCTGTAAAATTTTATTTTTGAATAAAAATCATTTTTGTTTTAAAAAGAAATATGGTCAGATATTGTTAAAAATAAATACATAATTTTCATATGTACCAAATATTGGAAAATGGTAAAATTAATTTCATATATCAGGAATAATCATTGGATAAGAAAATTCGTGAGGATATCGTGACTTGGATCATAATTCTTCATCCACGGAAGCATAATAATAATCATTTCTGATAAATGATGAGATTATAGAAACAAACTCATACCACGTTGAAAATAATGAATCATAATCCCCATAAAATGAAACATAAAATATTTTTAGGATGAAAAATATAATGATATTACATGTCAAATGTGTTGTATACTCCTCATTAAATAATCTAGGTTCACGAAAATAATGATGTGATTTCATTACATTAAGTCATGAATTTCATCTTACATTTTCAAAAATGATGGGTAACAATTATAACATTATTATATATCTATAATAGAACCATATTAATTTATGTAATACCTTATATGATTTACTTATGACTTTATATTCCACATTTTCTAAAGATTTAATGTAAATGTTATGTTTCAGGATATAAATGCTTTATTTCTCATACATGTTTTGTATTTTCATTCTTAGTCCTCTTACATAGATCATGATTACCTTATTTAAAATTATTAACTCATGATGTAAATAATATTTATATTACTATATATTTATTTATAATAATCAATAAATATATATAATTAGGAAATTAAATTCACTATCAAATGAGAGGATTTGACGTATATACTAATGATTGTTGATTCAGTTTTACTGATGTTTTGAAAGAAAGAAAAGTTTATTATTTATATATATTTTATAATTAAATTATAATAATAATTTCAGAAACATAAAATTTTTTAAAAAACCAATTTTATTTCATTCTGTCTATGCCTAAATTAATCACATCAGATTGATGAGGCGATGGTCCACATGGCCAAAAATGATATAATATTTTTCTAAAAAATGGAATGAATGATTGTATTTTCTATATATTAATTAAATAAAATTTAAATAATCTTAAATAACATATATGTCATTAAAAAACAATCCCACTAATATTCAAAACATTGATAGGTGGTAATGTATAAATGAACACATCAATTCATGAATTGCTAGTCCTATGTACACTCTAATGTTGATTATGTATAGCATTTGATAGATGTTTTTGAATATGTTGATATTAACCCTAACAAAACAAAATATTAGTATATTTATTATAATTATGTGGTTTTAATATAATGATATAAAAATAATTTAAGGTTTTCAAAACAATATAAAATAAAATTTATTGTTGAAAAATGTTAACACTTATTCTGGTAAGTCATTTTTTTAACCAATGGAATTCATTGGATTTATGTATCCACAATGTGAGAATTATATGATTACATTGTGGATTTATTAGAATTTATATTGTATAAATATTGTTATAAAATTGGTTTTTGACATGTTTCTAGGTTATTTTCCTACTTCTATTAAATGATAGTCCCTTATTATTCTTATTTTAATCTTAATTGCTTTAATTAATATAAATTTCCTTATAGAAAATTAAAAAAAAGTTATAATTATTAAAAACTATAAATTATTCATATTCAATATATATAATCCATTATTTACATTATTATTTAATATGTGTTTAAATTTAATCTTGAATTGAAACAAGGATAGAATAAGGAAATGCATATGTAAAAGTGAAACTCATTAAAAACATAATATGTGGTTATATCCAATTTAAATGGGAAATTGAATTGAATGAACTCAATTGTATTAATAGATTTATAAATGATTAAAAACAATTTAAATAAAAATTATACTTTTATTAATCTTTGTTCTTTATTTATATGATGATTAAAATTTTAATTTAAACTCAGTATATTCCACAATAAATTAATAAAATTAAGAACATGGGAAAAAATACAAAAATATCACCCCAGGAAAATATGGATGATCTAATTATGAAAATAAATTTTTTTCGTATAAATTTTAAAATAGTTTTGAAATTTTGTTTAAAAATAAGTTCATTATTAAAGGAAGGAAAAATTTCAATTTAGAACAATTATTCTTTTTATACATAAAATATCATTAATACTTATATCTTATCATGGTCACATATAAGATAATATATAAATATTTTAACTAATATATATTATATATTTTTAATTCCCATAAATCATAAAAATTGGTATGTGCAATTTATTGTTGTTAAATGTGATTGTGAATATAAAAATAGTCTTGTAGAAAAAGAAGGACATTATTTACAAGTAGTAATTACTTTAATTTATAATTATTAGGTTATCAAATAATTTATGAATAAACAATATATTCAAAATTTATTTTATATTTATCATGTCCTTTCTTCCAATAGTTACGTGATAACTATAATAACATTTTAATAATATTATTATTAGTATATATTGTTGTTCAGTAAAACTTTATATTGCGTGTTATGTATGATATAGAAGGATATTGTGATTGTGTTTAACAAAAGGAAAACAAAGTGTTTCATGTATTGATAGGTAATATATGTGATTCATATAGATCAATAATTACATTTTTTTACAGAAAAGAAAATCATATCATGGTGTATTATGAAATGATATTCATCAATGAAATTTTAAATATTTGTAATAAAATTCCAAAAACAACATGGAGTCTAATTGTTCATTTAGCAAGAGTGATATGGAATCATTAGAATGGGTTGATTACATGGGTATTACTCAAACATTATAAGGAATGTGGATCTTCAAACATATAACTCATAAGTGGTTGGGAAACCAGATTTCGTAACCGAATGACTATGAGAATATAATATTATCACATTAACAAGAATGCCTTATGTGATCAAAAGTCTCTTTTTATGTAGATGATATCTTGATCATTTGAGTTCTATGTTTTGGAAAAATTCTTCTTATTTACCTATCATCCTATATATATTTTGTGTCTCTTACAATATACCTCTTTATCTCTGAAAGTCAATTTGGGGTGGGGGTTAATATGCATCTCTCCCTAATATCAAGTCCAAATTTCATGGTGATCAAGACACATAAAATAAATTCAATAGGAGGAAGACCAGACCACATATTATGATTATGAATTTGGAACACATAATGAATATGTATAATGTTATCAGTGATTTATCCCAAAGGATAACATAATGAACAATGACCTGGATAGGTATATGTCATTGACAACCACACATAGCTGAGTAGTGTATCATGGTTTACATTATGTTACTCACATGAATAATTCATAATAACACAAAAAATAGAGAACAATTGATACTTCCACCACATGAACCGTCAATTACCAAAAGCCTTTTTAATTTTTCCACTATATGTCTTCTGGACAACACATAATATGTTTTTGGTTACAAAAACGCATGTACACTTTTTGACATAGATGATTCTTTAACTTTGCAAGGTGATTTTTTGTAAACTTGTTTATAGAGGTAATGTGACCATGTATATCGTTATTAGTTACACAGTTGTGTAATCATACCATTATCTCACCATGGATTTTAAAATATTTTATTTAATTTTCCAATATATAAAATTGATATGGTTAAATTTTTTTTATAACTCTTGTTATGTATAGTCTTATTTGTTGATAATAAAAATATGTGAGTAGAAATTAAATCTGGATTCTCTTAGTTTTTTTAAATAGTGATGAGACAATTAAATAAATAGTAAATAAAAATAATAAATTATGAGTTTTTTGGAATCATCTATGTTTTAATAATCATTAATTATGTATAATTTTTTTGAAGTTTCCTATTATATATAATCATTAACATTGAAAAATTATTTTATGAAATTGATATATTTTATAATAATACTACCTAAGAACCCATTTATGAGTGACAAAAAATGTTGATGACTAATATATATTTCGTATTTATAAAATAAATTTTTAGGTATTTTGAATAAGTATATCATTTTTTATTGATATCATTTATAAAGAATATAATTTATGATATTTTTTGTGAATCTTATCACCTTATTGGAATTATAGTGTATATTTCATATTGTATTTTTGGATTAACTAGATTGAAATTATAATCAATGATTAATTGAAGAATTAATTTGTTGAATACATTTTTCTTTCATAATAGAATTATGGAATAGATAAATAGGTTGTTTTGGGAATTGTGTTCTCTAATGAATATGTGATTAGAGAATATTAAATCCATATTTTTTTAGGAATGATAACTATGTTGGTAATACATAATATAGTATGGTATATGTAACATTAATGTTACATATATAGAAAATTGTATGTTTAATATTATCTCTCATACACTAATCATTTAGTGGTTATTATAATATTGAGGAAGAAATTTATTTATGGTGTTATAATACATCAACCTGAGAATTTAGATACTAAATAAATCATTCTTATTTCAATAACATTGGTTTCAAACATGCATACACATGAACATACGATAGAAAATTGGGTTCTGATAGTTAAAAAATATGATAAAACCTATATGTTAGTAAATCATTTAAAACATTTACCATTAAAGGATAAATGATTAATATGATTTATTATTGAAATATTTTTTCCCAATATATGATTATTTCCTTTTATACTTATTATTATCATTAAAATATAAACATAAAAATATATATTGTATATTAAATAAAGATTACATCATTTAGGGAGTAATAATAACAATATTATTTCAAATTTAAATATATAATAATTTTTTAAAATAAATAGGTTAGAGGTGAATTGTAGATAATACTAATTTCACATAAATTTTCACCCTTATAATTTTAGAATAATAAAATAAGGAATAAATCATTCAAAAATCATTTTTAATGAAAAAATATATTTAAAATTACATTTTTGTTTTTAAAACACATGTATATCATTTTGGATAAATAAGTAATAACTTATTGAACATACATTATTTTTTTAATATACTATAAATTAAATTCCATGACATATGGAAGTTAAATATATCCAAATAGATTAATTATTATAATGAAAAAAACAGATTATGTTATATAAACAGTTATTATTATGCTCATCAAATTATTATTATTAATATTTAATTGATAGTCAATAATTTTTTAAAACTTTTATTTTTAGCGACCTATTTTACTAAAAATGTCTCATTTTTATTGATGAAAAAACATTTATAGATTTTATAATATTATAATAATAATATATTTTAATATTTATATTAATTATATTAAGATAAATTTAATTCTTAACAGTTGAAAAATATGATGAAGAATAAATAATGTGTAAACATGTTATTTTTAGAAAAACATTCTATATATAAGATACATTTATTTAAAAGATAATTTCTCGTAATTAAAAAATTGAACTAATTGAAATGAAACATAGATTAATTGTTATGAAAACATAATTTGGTAAGATTTTGAATATTAAATTAATACTAAAACAATATATATTAATATAAAAACATCTTACTATGGTGGAAACAAATAATGTAATGTAAAAATCGAAGAAAAAATTACATCCAAATAGTATAAAAAGTGTGGAAATTGTTTATTGATGATTTCATGAAAAAATATCACCTTAAATTCAATTATTTATACATTTTGGAGTCTTATATCCTTTAATACATTAATGATATAACTGAAAACTAGTTTTTGTTCTAAAATCATCATTTTTCAACAATTATATTGTTCAAGAAACACCAATTCCTTCAAATTTCATAATAAAACACATCCATTTATCTATTCATAGAATCCTATATCATGTTAAGACTCAAATAGTCACCATTAGTTTCATAATAAAATTATGTCCATGGTTTCATTCAAGTTAATTCTAAATGACCTAAATAATATATTCTAATGCATACGAATAATCATGAATAAGGTAAGCATTTTTCATAATGATTTTACTTCATTGGGAAATAAATATTTCATATGCACCATTAACATATATTTATAGTTCATATACTTATAAAAAATTTATTTTAATTTATTATCTGATTTACTTCATTCAATTTAAAAAACACTCTAATTTTCAATCTTCTAGTGACTGTAGAATAAAATAACTAATGTTGGAATGGTTTATTCTAAATGGATCCCTTAATTTTGAAAATTTTCAATTCTGAAATAAAAATATTTTGAAATTGTTTCTTTGACCTAATAAATATATAATACAACAATGTATCTTTATTAGTCTTATTTTAACATCAATTTAATGGTAGGACTCTTTCAATGAATTTTTATTAGGATGTTATTTATTAAATAAGGATTATTGAAAATTTAATATCCTTTAATTGAGCTATAAACAATAATTTTGAACACTATCATTCAATGATGGAATATTCAAACTAATTAATAATATCTATTTTATTTTATCCTAATATTATAAGTATATATAATTTTTCATTCTGAAAAAATTATCAGATGAATCTTATCTAAAATGTTACTCTTCTTATAATGATATTTTTTCCTTAGTCTAATTTTTGAGAGATATACATCCAATATTTATTTATTTATTTTATATTTTATTGATCTAACCATTTTTAATCTTATAATATGTATTTTCTCTTATTCATGATATTTTATGATCAACTTCATACTCTCACATCCTCATGTTTATTTTTTATTAACAAATTGTTTTTTTATAAAACTACAATAATGTTATTCCATCAGATTAATTATCCATTGAAATATCATAATCCCTATAAAGGATATTATTGATATCATAACATACTAATTAATTGATTAGATAGATTATGATATTTTTTTCTCTATTATTGAAATTGTAATATCCTTGAATTCCATGTAATTTTATTAAATTAAATGTGATTATTTCAAGATGAGGGTCATAGACGACCTGTGATTCTTTGGGATAGAGTGGTCGGATTTTATTTTCAAACTATTTTTAATGTTCACTAAATAGTCCTGAATTCATGTTTTTCAAACCTTAAAACTATATCATGAATCAAATATATGAGGGACCCATTCAACAAAGGGTGTTAGGATTCATCTAGGAAGGTCGTAATAATGACTATTGAAGGAAGACAAAAAAAGATAGTTTTCGAGAGATAAAAAAGATAAAATTAAATAACATAAAAAATGATACCTCGTTATTTTCTCTTCATCGTAACGTATAAACAAAACAGTGTGGAAGTACATCGACAAGGTGATGTTCACTCTATTGATGAACCTAATTAATGAATCAGCATGGCAACATTTCATTATGAATCATGTCTTCATTCATTATTCTTGTACATTGTAGATTAATTTTTACTATACTCTTAGTAGTTTTCTCAGTGAAGGTTGTGGTTAACATTGTGATTATTTTCCATATTTTTATCTTTTTGTATGTGTACATTTTTAAAAGAAATTCATTCCCTTTTGGGAATTCATATTTGGTGCTACTCAGTATCTCTTTCCCAATGGAATGTCGGCAAGGAGTAGTCACAACATGGTCTATAGGGAGTGGGCCATGAATGAAATTATATACATTTTCCCATGAATTTCCTAATTATAAGAATTATTTTCCATCCATTAAATTTGGATTCTACATACCCTATTTTCCTTTTGAATGATTTAATAACATTCATATAGATTACATATATTTATATTTCTATAGAAAATTATAAATTGTACATGACACCATTTGTGTATACATATTATGTACAATATATCTTATTTTAACAATTGAATAGAATTTAGGAAGAATGTTTATGAATATGTATCAATACCCATTTATTCTCCAACATGGTATCATATTTTGATTGTTTATGGAATTTCGAATTTTTTAAAGAAGGATATGATGCCCATTTTAATTTCATTGTATTTATTTCATGCATTTTGTAATACCAACATTCATTCCCCAGTTACTTTATGTTGTCACTAAATGAAACCATAATTAATTTTAGGCGTTCCTTGTGATGTGTTAAATATTTTTTTTCAAGTGAAATATAAATATAGCTATTGTGATGGGAAGGATCCTATATGACCCCAAAATTCATTTTTAATGGTTTCATATGACATGGAATGAATAAATGTTTCACCAGTGAAATTGGGGAGATTTCATGAAAAACAATTTGGGTGATATTCAATGGTATTTATTCACATGTTATTTGAATGAGTGGTCTGGTTCAAAATTTGATCAAAATTTTTTACAGTGAATTATATGTTTGATGTTTTTTTGATAATTATTTATATGGATATGGTTTCTGGTGAATTTTTCACAGGTATATTTATCCATGTTATTGTTCCATGTATCTATGATCGTATTTTTTCATTCTATGCTACATTTCAATGTTATTTAATATTTATATGATCATATTATGGTAATCTCTCATGGTTCCAATTTATTAACACTTGTTTTTACAATATTTTGATTCATGCTCTATTATTAGAAAAAATTAAACAATCATTTATGATCATTTTTTGTTACAACATTTATTTGTATGACAATTATAAACATTTTATCATCATATAGTTTCATATGATCTTTGATTATTAAAAATTATGTCTACACATATTATGATTATGATCTCACCCCTTCCATTTGTTTTTTTTTGTGATGCATAAGAATGTAATTATAAAATATGATATGTCTATAAGGGAGACTAATGTAGACTAATTTTGGATATAGTTTATCAATTTTTGAAATATAAATTGATTATAAAATTTTTACTCTATGAATGAAATCCATTGGATATCAATTTCTTATAATTATATTGAAGATGGAATGATTATTTATGTAAAATAAACAATTATTTTTTTGTTACACACATGGGACACTACATATTTATTCTCTTATTCACAGTGAATTAAAATGTGAATTTAGTAATTTAATATGTGCAATGTGATGTTGAACAATAATGGAGTAATTTCAAGAACATTAGTCAATGTGATGAAAATGACTATGTGAATTTGAATATGAAATGTATTATATTTTTTAACAAGTAAATTTTTAATATTCATTGTAAAATATAGAGAAGGAATTCATTGATATAATGAACAAAGATGATTAATCCACCAAAAAATGAATAGTATTTTCCAATACTTGTTATGTATTCATCATGTATTTTCATTCAACCTAATGTTTTGGTAAATTGATTCTTTAGTGGGTTAATGTGATGTACATGATCTTCAAGGTCACCTAATTTAGGCAACGATTGTCAACACAGAGCCTCAAGCTCCCTTCTGCCTTCCTGGAGAATAGAATTAGCGATGCCCAGGGAGAAACACTAGGCCGGATGAATCCCTTCCCCTACAATTCCTCTTGTTGTACCCACAGCTTGCGAAGCTCATCAAGATCCTTATGATATGCTGGAATAGATATCAGTGTTGTTAGGGGGTACATGTCAAAGTTTAATTACATGTCTCTAAAATGAGGTAGTCCCGGAACATCGTCAAGAGAAACATGCACGTAGTGGTCGTCCACTATAGGATAACTCTGACTCTCCACATCAACTACTCTGAGGGTAAGGTTAGACAACTGTTGAGTTATTGGTTGTACCATCCTTCATGTAAGTCTTTTAGATGGTGCAATGGTTCCTTTCCCGCCAGTGATGGTAAAATAGGTCCCATCTATGCCGACACACTAAACTTTTCACCTAATACAGTCAATCTGAGCATGGACTGTAGATAGCCAGTCCATACCAATGTGGACATTGTAAGGCTTTGATTCCATTACAAGGATATCCCAGCCGAATCTCTTGCCTCCTACTATAAGCTCACAAAGTCAGCACATGTGCATAATCACCATGCTTACACCCATAGTAGTCTCTAGTCGTAATGAATGAGCTAACAACATCGTCAAAATCACCGACCTCCGAACAAGGGCAGTGGCAATGAATGTTTGACTCGAACCAGTGTCTATATGAACTGCAGGTATGGTGTATTTGACACAAATCATACCATGAATCCTCTCTAGAGCACCGTGAATATATTCTTCAGCAGCCTAAAGGTGGGCTCTCCCCTATCCACTGGCTCCCTACGGTCGGGGTGGACCTCCTGGAGGTAGGGGTGGAAACAGCTAGAAACATTTTCCACATCAAACTGCACGTCTATCTCCTCTTCCACGTCTATATCATCCCTACAGACCACCTCGTTCGAACCTCTACATCTGCTTGGGAGGTCCCTGAACAACCAGTTGATCATCATAATGGTGGGTCGGACAATCACGAGCCATGTGACCATGCCCGCCACATGAGTAACATTGTCTGTTCCTGGCATGTCTAGCTTCATCTCCACTCTGGGTGCCCTGAACAACCGATCTCGAGCTGTGCGGTCGTCCACCTTTAGGTTTTTTCCACTTGGACCTCTATGACATATGTCTACTACCATCTGCAGAAGACTCTGCAATGTGTCAGCTAATGGTGGGTCTCGCTGCTGGAGGCTGCTCAGCAAAAAAAACTCTCCAATAAAAGGGCTCCCTATATAACCCCCACCTGCGTTGGGATTCTAAGTGATTTCATCAGATCCATGATCTCGCGCATGAGCCCCTGGTCGAAGGTTTGGGCCCTGAAGAATGAGTACCATGCCATATTTGTGGAGTAGCAAGAGGGGTCAGTGAATCTCATTGAGTACTGTGCTACATTCACGCTACCCTACTATAGATACAGTAGCTCATTTATCTACGCTGCTCAAATGGTGGCTATGTAAGAACACAAATAAAATAAACTCTCGAAGTCTGTTGAATGCAGCGTCACCTAATCAAGAACATGGAGCATCAGGATCCACCATCCACCTACTTCTTCCTGAAGGAGGCTGGCATCAAGGATCAAAATAAAGCCTGCTAGTGTCCCCACAAGCTTGAAGACACTAACCACAACATACAGCCAATCCACATCCCCATGTGGGTCCATCAATCCCCTGATCCTTGTGGCCCCTGTCGTAGGATCTTGTGCAACGTTCTCAAGAGGTGTGCATCATCTGCTTTTGGGGATAGTGGCATCGGTTGACCAATGATAAGTAGTACTATTAGTGCCTCTGCTGGTAAAGGGAATAGACCAAGGCCGTGTAACTCGGTGGGCTATCAGTGCGTAAAACTCTCGGTGCTCTAACAGGTCGTCCATGGGGAGGCATCCTGATAGAAACAGATGTGAAATGGTCAAATGATTTATACCTGGTGAGCTTTCCTTGTTGAGCTGTATTAAAAAATACTTTTGAAAACACACATGAAATCAGTGTGTTTGTGCACTGAGTCAGAAATCAAATTCCAAGATCCTTGTGTATGAATACGTCTTCCACCCACACCAACACTGGACTCCTCTTATAAAATTTTTCACAACCCATTCCTATGGGGCACATATCGTGACTACCAGAAGCCCACCTTCCATTGGCCAGGGGTTGGCGACTAGAAACAAAGGCTTAAATCCCTAAACTAGGAAGGAATTTCCTTTATAAATATAAACAAACAAATCTAATTACACAAATAAAAGAAAAACACTAGGTAAAACTGTATAAAAAGTAAGTACAAGAATGTAAAAGGGTCCAGAAATACAAGCCCAACCGAAGAGTAAAAGTACAACTGTAAGAAATTACCACTGATAAAAAGTAAAACAATTGATGGGCTGTCCACTGGGGTTTCCACCTGAATGGTAGTTACATATAGCCTCCTCATCAATCCACTTCCATTTGTCTCCTCCATGTATCGTCACACTATCCACCTCCAATTATCGTCCAGTCCTGCTACTCTATACCACAGTTATTGTTGTTCATCGTCAGCATCCAACACAATGATGTTTGGGCATAGCCCTTGCAGGGGTGAGTATAACGATACTCAGTAAGGACTTCAAGACACTCACGGACTAAAAAAATCCAACTATGATAAACCACAAAGTATGAAATAAATGGATAAACATTACATAGGTATATTCCCATACATATACCTATGTTATATAGTAACCCCTCTCAATCATGAGGAAAACACAAAATTCATTGACTCAGCTTAAACTAGGATTTTAAATATTGAAACCACGACTGATGGAGAACTCCTCTTCTGTCGAGTATAGTGGGCCTACCATGAAACAAAGGATTGTCTCACTAACATTAGACTGCTGAGGTACTCCTCCTGTCAAGTATCGCAGGTCTGCTGCCAACTACCAGGCCCTCCTCCACTGTGGGACTACCACCAACTAGCAAGTGCTCCACCTAATAGCATGTAGAGGTACTCTTCCTCTCGTGTACCATGGGTCTGCCGCCAACTACTAGGTTCTCCTCTACTGTGGGTCTTCCGCCAACTACCAGTCTCTCCCCACTGGGCTAGTTGAAAAACTGCAAGTCAAAACGGTAAGAAAATTGGCAGGTCTGCAAGTAACAATGTCTCTTCACTCTGTATGCTCATCACTAGAAGGATCCACACCACGAGATACTGGGAAATACTCCAACTATCACGAAATGATACGATGAAATATCTCAGTGGTCTGCAACATAATAGGGGTCTCAATGAAATAGACGACATGTCAATCGGACGTCCGGTCTGTTATTTTTTAGCGTTTTAGTCTAGGGTGACTGGTTGGATTCGTGTATGATCCAACCTCACCATAACTCAACTATACCTCGAACACTAGTGTGATATCCTCAAAGGGATAGCTACATTCTATGAATGCATTCACTATTTACAGTTCATCAAATGGTCATTTTGTACCAAAGTTGTGGGAAAAGGAAGTAATGGGTCGGTAATTGGCACGTGATCGGTCCAACCCAGTCTGTCTGACTCGACCCCACCCTGTCGGGGCCGACCTGGTTTGAGTCGACCCGGCCAGAATTGCGGGCCCTGACCCGGCCCATTGTGTGGGTAAACCCAATATGTTTTGACCTGGTCCACTCGGCCTGGCCGAGCGGGTCGCATGGGTGGATCAGCCCGGGCTGGGGCCAGTTCATCCTAGAGCGCTGCGAGGGTGCAGTGCTCGTCTTGGGAGAATGGCTGGACCGGTTCTGAAAGTGCCCCGCAAGGGCTCCGGGATACCGTCTCAGCCAGGTGTCCATGAGGGATACGGGACACTACGGGGGTGCCAGGCAGGGCGTGAGGGCAGCGGGCAGGCCGCAACAGGGGCTTGGTAGGCCGAGGGTTTGGCTGGGGCACTGGTAAGGTCATTACAGGGCACCGTGTTGGGAGCGGAGCTCCACGCAGGGGCATGGGCAGCGCACGGGGGTGCCACGCATGGTGCCAGTGGGGACGGGAAGGCCGCAGGGAAGTGTGCAAGGGTGCGGGCAGTGCGCAGCGGCACCAGACAGGGCCTCGGCGTGGCCAGGTAGGTCACGGGGCAGCGCGTAGGGGCGCGGGTAGCACACACGGGGCACGGTCTGTGCATGGGGGGTGCCCGGCAGCGCACTGGTGGGGTCGGGCAGGCTGCAGGTAGGTGTGTCGGGCACCTTTGGTCTGGCGGTTTTTGGTCAGGAGCACCAATGGGCCACTGGGGAGGTGCGATTTATGGATGTCATGTGTATTGTGACCTTCGTTGTTGCAGCCTATGTCATCGTTGTCCCATCTCCATGCCGAGGATCAATGAAAACATGATAATTAGAGGGTTCAAGCCATATTTGTTTGGCCCGCACCCTACGCATTTTGGGTGGTAACAATTGTTTCTCCCAAACGAATCACAACATTCCACCAGCAATGAAAAATATCATTGTTCATCATTTTTAAAAGAAAATAATAACATGATCGAGGAAGAAGCATCATAGATATTCTTCATGTTCTCCATTGGGAGGATGGTTCTCCCTCACTATCTTCTTCCTTCATTCCACCAAAATGAAGCATGCCCACAAAATAATAATAATAGGCTTTCTATTATTTTATTTTTGGCACATAATTCAAATAGAGAAAGAAATAAAGAGGCTCCCTTTAATTAATTCACACAAGTTGGCGTAGTTAAATATGGGAGAGGGTCCACCAATTAATGGTAGGGAAGTTCATGAGACTCCCCCCTCATTAATGAATAGAGTTTGGAGATTTTCCACCCTCCCATTAATTTGGGTGTTTTAGTCTTGTGTGGTCTCCATGATGTAACCTCCCACATGAGATAATGTTTATGTGGGCCCCACCACCCGAACCTCTCATGGGAGGTTCAGGTGTTGCGGCCCCCAACTCTAACCTCCTCTTGGAGGTTTTAAACACCATACACCCAAAGGCTTCTCAAATGAAATAATGTATTTGCACACATTATTTTCATATTTTTTATAAAAATATATTAACTAACTATTATTCTCGACCAACTTCCATCGAAGTGAAAGTCTTTTTTTGTAAATACCTTCACTGTAAGTTCAACAATACTCTCAGATTTCAATTCCATTCAATGGTTTAAATGTTAGAAAATCCCACACATATGTTTACTGAACGTAACCAAACAAAAAATCAGAAATTTATTTCGGGTACACTGGGCTCTGAATCAAGCACCGTAAATTTTCACGGACTCGTAAAATTCCCATGTATATAAGAAAAAAATTTCTATAGAATTTTCTGGTCCTTACATATGCCCATATGGGATTACCAACACCTGAATTTTCTTATATATACATACAAAAACCTAGCTTCATACAAGTATATTCAATCCCCTAGAATATTATACACATAATGTGTGAACCTTAATATATATATATATACACACATATGTTCTTATAAATAGGTCACCTTGGACACTGTGACTTGAAATCAAAAATAAGAGTAAAATAAACATTAATTAACATAACTGTAACCCATTAAAATTTTAAAACTCTCATAAATAGTATAAAATCAAAAATATTTTGACGAACTTAACAAAAATTAATAGTGGCAGAGGAAATTGACTTAAACTGCCTCACCTTCATTGGTGGTTTCTGGAACACAGACCAATATTACCCATGAGGCCATTAACATAACCATAGAACAAAATGAAATTATCAAATTAATTAACCATCAACCTAGGGTTTTAGAAAAACACCATAGGGTGATGAACTGTCTGAAATTTGATCAAAAATAGGATGGAGATGGGGTGGAAATCATTAAATTTGTGATTCAATGATGAAAAAGGTGGAAATATGATATGAATTAGAGATTGAGGGAGGTGTAGAAGAGTTTTGGAATGTATCAAAGGGGTACCCCATTTGCGGTATTGCATAGTGTAGGTCAAAAAATATAACTTCGAGGGAGAATGTTCGATGTTTAATTTAATTTAATTTAATTTAATTTAAATATTTTATTATAAATAAATACACATGATGGTGTTCGAGGAATGACTAGACAAACTATTTACTGATTCTATGGTACACCATGCATAATTGGACCCCCTCTTATGATCAATGATCATGGTTTGGAAAAATGTGTGTAGCCGATGTGATAGCTTTTGTCCATCTGAATTAAGACACATTGATTTATATAGTTGGCCATATTGTTTTCAGACAAACCATTCACTTTCATCATTCATTCAAACCATGATTCCTTTAGATATAGAACTCAAGATACTCTCCTCACCAGATGGGAAAATACTTGTACTTCCACCAAGTTAAAAAATAACATAGAGTAGCTCAAACTCTCCTAATTCAATTCTAAGACATGGTTCTAAATGCAACCGATTCAGTAATTGAAAATGTTCTAAAATATATCATTTTTAGAGAGGTTCAAAATCATGGGACTCTATAATCTCCCCCCCATATAACAACTCATATATAAGAAGCCTTCCAAAAAAACATGAAAATATAAAACAACATACAAGGGTAATGATGTTACATTCAAACAGTTTCATTGTGTTTCCAACTCTCAAAGCACCATTAAGGACATCTTATAATTAATCATGTTACCCATTACAACATGTTGAAATGCTCAATATCAATCTAAAAAATGGAAATTCAGATTTCATGTGCCCATTATGATATATATATATATATATATTATGATTTCATTTTCATGATAGTAATTTGACCAATGGATCTCATGTTATTTGTATTGACATAAGAATGAGGTAACTTCCAAGCCACAATATCGCCACCATCAAAATTGTTGTACGATGAATATCATTGAGTGATGTAATGTTTATAATGGCATTATTCCCTTAAAAATGAATTGTCAAATCTGATTCAAACTAAATGAAAATGGTTGCACCAAATTTCACAAAATACACCACCATCCTTAAGACCATAGTCACCTTTAAAATTTTTATATTCTTTAAAAATTGTATAATCATCAACCGTATAAATTTAACAAAATAAAGAGAATGTGTTGAGCCACTTGAACAACTTATCTTGAAGATTTATATCTTATGAGGTTAACCCAAATTAAATATAATATTGGGATTTTAGGAATCCAAACAAGATGTTTCAATTTGGAATCCTAGGAATCAATCAGTACTTATAAATTCTAGATTAGAACTACAAATCAGTGTGTAACATTGATAATGATTACTTGAATATCTCTACAGCATAACAATTTAGAACGACATATGAATGAAACACTATTAGTATATATAAGATGTCATCAAGAAGGGGGAATTTATATATAAAGATTAGAGTACATTAAGTGAATTGTAATAGTTTCTATTCAACACACCCTACAAATGGAGGAAAAAATAGTCAAACTATAACTATTTTACTTCTATGAAGATACTCAACTTAACCTTCTGATGCAATAACATTTATCCGATCACATTTTTTTACTACCCATTAAATTTTTTGATCAATCTATACTAGAACCACTAAATCAATCCACTAAAATTTTAGTTTATAAATTTTTTAAACATGTTGAAAAAAATTAATGTATCATTTTTGGGAAAGATCCAAACCGATTTAAGACAAACAATACCCAAGGGCAATCAAGTTACATCTAACATTTAAAAATGGTATCCCTTATGGTGTTATCCATATACCTGGAAGGCTACATTTAATAGAATAATCATGAATTTTAGCTCCTTATATGTGTCATATACAAAGTATAAATAATTCTAGCAATCAAAAGTGTGATGGATCAATAGACCATAACCATACATGTCACTACTCAAATCCATGCTAACATATTCCAAAGAATATATGGAATGAAAACCCAATGAAGTTTTCATGCCATGACTCATGTGTCTTTATAAACATCATCCCATGAATTCAGAACAACATTATAATCAAATGTTCATGTCAATTATCTTCGAAGATTTACCAATACTATACACAATAGAAAAAGGATCAATGAATTCACCAAACTTGACTAGTTCATTATTTTATTTAGCACTAGACAGTAACACATATATCAAAACATAATACCCTGAGGTTTCAGAAGAAAACAACACATCAAAAATACTAGCTATAGTCTTACCAAATATATGAATTCAAGTATTTTATGTCACATACAAAATATTTAGTCCAGAGTTGTGTTTCTTTATATGACCAATAACGAAGATAATGATGTAACTGATCATCTATCGCAAAAAGATGAAAGCGTAAAATTACCTATGAATGAACCAAACATGCACGAGGTATTTTGAACCTGTTTATTTTGAGAATTCCCCTACACTCAATCCGATATCAGGGTCCTAAAAACCTGACCACCCATCTGATCAAGGCCGTCATTGAGAACTGAACTCCTTACTTGGCACAATGACACCAGAACAACACCAAAGTTAAAGAATGTAAAATAAATAGAGGGGAAATTAAATTATAAGCGGTGATACCTACAACATGGAATAACCTTACTAGGTAAACATATCAATCCTAACCAATGGTCATGCTAACAAATGACACTACGCTCATATGACAAACATTATAGTCAATGGATTAAAAAATAGCCCATGGAGTATGCTACTATTTCTATTCCAAGGTAGCCAAATAAAGTAAATCATCCTACCCTTAAATGAGTATTTTAAATATAGTACACTTCTACAGGATCATTTCTAATCACTTTACATTTAATCACATTTATTCTTTAAAACTAATAAATATTTATTCAAAAAATCATGTAAATTTTTTCATAAAAATAACACGACGTACATGATTTTTAACCAATCATTCATTGGAAAAAAAATAATTCTTTATAAAACACACATTTCTTACCATTGGAGGGTTTTTAGTAAAAATATATATAACTACATAGTGTGGAATTATTCACAGAAAGTTAATTCTTATGTGCATAATATGATGCATTCTATGTTTCAGCCACTCCATGCCATGCCAGTGGGATATTTCCCATAAATTTATTAAGTCAAAATTAGATGAATGCACAAAAATTACTCAAGGTGATGTTATTTCAATTATTACAACAAACAATATGAACAATAATTCCACACCCTAGTGTCATTGTCATTTATTGTATATTGGGTGGTTAGTCCCATGCACATGTATTATCAAAGATTTGACACATTCATATTCTAATTTATGGCAATCCAAAATAGTAATACAAATAAAAACATTTGCACTTTTATACCACAATGTAACATCCTAGTTTGACATAAAACTAAACTGGTAGCCGGATAGGTGGGTAACATGTCTTCAAAAATGCATCACCATATTCTAGAGGCTTCCAACCAGTAGCGATGCTCTCAAGAAGTGATAGTGTCTAGAATATACCCTCATATATGAGATCCAAAGTTTTACTATCATATAATAAACAATAGATAGTGGAAGTAGTAATTAACTGAAAAAAATGTGGTAGAAGAATAATATATTAAATTTAATAAAAGTTTAGAACCACATTTTATACAATAAATGAATTCATGGCATGGTAATGATAAATTTTTGAAATAATTAAATAATAAAACATGATTTCAATGTTATAAAAAATAAGGAAATGATATCAAGTCCTAAGGGAGATCTCCTTGAGCATACTGAACTCTAGATATTTCTTTTCCTTGTAACTCCTAGGTATGATCAATATTGAAATCAACCAAGGTCCTCCACATATAAGGTGTAGTCAGGATCGAAGAATACTTGAGATGTTTGTGTGAAATAAATCATAGTAGAGAGTCTCCCACATTATCCATCCTAGTCACGAAAGTGAAATATAAATTATACAGTGTGCATGCATGCATATATAAGTAGTATAACGTAACTAAATAATTGAGTACATGTTTCACCCCTCAGATGGTGTCTAAACATATAACATGTTCATTAATTGACAATTACTATTATATAGTCAAAACCTTTGTTATCTACAAATGAGATTTCATGACATGCAAGGAAAATAGTAATGATATCATCTAGTGAAGTCCCAAGTTAGTAACCCAGGTGTTGTAGAACTCAAGGGTCATCAACTTAGTATTAACTAAAGCCTAGTTATGTGTAAGAGTGTAATACATGGAGAATAATACATGATATTCCACAATAAATCTCCCATTTAATCCAAGGTGGTCATCTAAGGTATGTTTGGGCTATATAGTGATAGGGCCCTATGGGTTATAACTATGGAACCTAATTTCATTAACTGATCAATGCAGTGTTTATAGGGAATCCTATAATATTACCTAAAGGATCCTAAATTTTCAAAATTTGAATTCAATGAATAGACAAGTATAATGATCATGGTGGTTTTCAGAAAAATAAATATGCATCCTTGAATCAGAATAGTGTTCCTATGTGCTCAAGGTATTTCCCAATAATAATTCAAGGAGCGCTTGATTCAGCAAACTCTTATGTGATAATGAATTCCTACACTATAAAAATTTGTTCAAGTCATTCCATTCATTAGAGTGAATAATCCATATAGAATATCACCCTTTTAATCAAGTCGTAATTAATTAGTAAATCCACTGGGTTTATACCTTTCCTTTCATTTGGTGATAAGTCCAAGTATCATAACCATTAATCAAATCCATTTAATGAATTTTCAAAATTTGTGGTTCATACAACTACCATCCCTTAACATGGTTAGTGTGATATAGACATGTAACCAGTTTTTAATTTATTAACCTATGTATGTTCATGGACTTCCATCATGGGAGTCCATTTGTCACCCATGGACAAGTATGATAAAGCACTAACACCATCCACTGAATTTTTACTTGGGGATCCTTATGTAAAATAATATGTTAATAGTATTAAATAAATTCAAATATATATTCTAAAATAATTTGATGGTTAATTATTAATCAATAATTATTTAATTTATTTCAACTCATTCAATATATATTAAAAACAAATTAATAAAAACTCAACCAAGAACCTAGACAATGACTTGGTTCTTTAATCATTTAAAAAGGAAAACTAAGAGTTTATAATTCCATTAGGGTCCCTTTATTATAAATTACATATATCAAATTAATATAAAGGAATAAAAAAAATCAACACATATTGTCATGCATGAAAATGTATAATCACCCATTTTTGATTGAGGACATCACACCACAATTGGAGGCTTTTTAATAAAAAATAATAATAATGATTATGACATAAATCAATTATTACATTTATAATTTAAAACATGAAACATTATAAATAAAAAATTATGAGAAATTTAATATAAATACTTCCATGAATAATTTATAATTTAACAAAATTTCAAAAAAAAACAATTTATTACATCATTTATAAAATGTTATGAAATTGAATGGGACCCTATTTAAAGTGGAAACATGACATACCCATTTTCTCTTGATTATTTATAACAATGATTTGATTCTTCCCCAAAGAGAATATGAAACTTTTCATACACATATAGAAACCTTTCCCCTATTCAAATATTCATATGAAACATGAAAATGTGCAATGGGAACCATAAATTTATTCTTATATGCATATACCCATATCCACTCACCAATTTAAGCATTTTATTATATATACATCAGAATGCCTAAAACCATGCATGTATATTCAATTCCATGGTTGAGTATACACATAAAAGTGTATAATACATATATTTATATACTTATTTATGAAAATGGACGAGATTCACCTTATTCTTGGAAACATGAAAACACAATGGAGATACCATTGTACCCTTATTAAAATACGGGAACCCATTAAGAACATAATACTCTAAAATTATATGTGAGAAACAAACAACGGGTTTACAAACATATCCCAAAACTATGGTGATGGATTTAATCTCCCAAAACTCACATTCCCCTAGTGGCGGTTGTCAAAACACAAACTAAGATGACCCAATAAGACATCCGTACAACCATAGAATAGAAAAATTTGGAGAAATCAATAAAACCTCAACCTATGGGTTTGTATGAACTCCATAGGGAGATAGAGAGGTTGAATTTCCGTCAGAATACAGAAATGGAAGGTGTGGGAGACCTTACCCTAGGTATTCAAAGGTGAAAATGAAGGAAATATAATAGGAATTAGAGATTGAGAGAGGTATAGATGAGGGACGTCATGCATCGAAGGGAGACCCCATTTTGGGTGTTGTGTGATGTTGGTTGAAAAAGAGAGGGGTGAGGAAGAGTGTTTAATATTTTATTTTATTTTTATTTTTATGAATTTTATTAATTTCTTATCAAATAATACACCACATGGTTAGCCAAACTGTGTGGTACCCCCACACCCTTCTTATGATACATCCTTCACACAGGCTCAGAATATTGTTTGGAAAAAAAATTCAAGCCCATGATATAGATTCATTGAACCATAATTATGCAGTATTATTTCCTATAGTGGTACATACAGTTTTTAGACAAACATTACGCCCTCATAAATATTATGAAACATGATTCTTTTGGGTACATCACTCCCAAAAACCCTCGATCCAACCAGGAAATATCCCCCTCATTCACCGAAGTCCAAAAAATAACATAGAACCAGTATATCTATTGAAATTCATACTAGAATCTCTGTTTTAAAAACAATAAAGTCAATAATAGGAAAATTTCAAAAACCATCATATTTTAGTTTAGTTTGAAAACATGGTAATCTATATATATCCAATGTTTACAGGGATTGGATGAATATTATCAATGATTTGTGATGGATTTTACCTGGATATCTTATCAGGAATCCATTTTAAAAAAGAATATATTAAAAAAAATGGGCTTATTAATGTAATGAATATTTCAACAAACTAATAATATGGTTGGATATAGAATATGTTCCCTTTTACTCAATAATTTATAATGGGGTTTGAATTATAGTAATTTTTTGATGTTGTAGAAATGATTTATTATTAAACATAATGATATGTTGATAGACTATTAATCAATATAACTGGAGCTTCATGAGAAAACAAAATGACTACTGATTTTGATTTGGTTTTTTTAATTTTTTCATTAACTATATAGTTGCATTATCATTGTGTAGAATTTTAGGAAAATATATATTATTCATAAATGTTAAATAAAATTTCTAGATTTTTTATGATTAAACATAAAATATTACTAGAGCAGAACAAATATTATCAATGGTGAATACATTAAAACCATTGGAATTGAAATAAATTTTCTTGATTGTTTGACTGTAAAATGATCAAAACAATTTATCTACAATGAGGATCTAAAATGATCCAATATATTTGAATCATAATTTAGTGAACCACAAAATAACACATAAGGTAGAGAAATTATATATTTATCGAATGAGTATTCATCCATCCATCTATGTAAACACTAATGTCGCATAAAAAGAGGATGTGAATCTATATGAAATGATGAGTGGTTATATGTGGTTCATCATTGATTATGATATAATGGACCATGTTTGTTTATTTATAGTACAATACATGAATGATTTTCTATAATATAATATTATAGCTTATCACTCAAGATTCATTTGAGATAATTTATATATATATGTATATATATAAAATTGAAACATGATTTATTCAATAAAAAACATAATAGAGATATTATAGAGTATGTATCTCAATTCGTGTTATGACATTATTTAAAAGCTAGTATTATGATTGATTATTAATTTATTTAAAAATTTCCTCTACTAAATTTGTAATGGGAAAACTACAAAGTGTATTACATCATTAGACTCATAAAAATATCTTATGTCTATAATACAATATGGGTTTTAAACAATCTCTTTATATAGTAATCATAGTTCATTGTTTTCATAGAATATTCATCTCATTCTATTCTGTCATGAATATTAATAAAGGTAGTGTTATATTTGTATCGATAACCAAATTATATAATTTCCCATTAATATCAATGGTTTATTGAAATGTAAGGGTGGCATATTTACCATGAACATGATAGTGAGTTGTGTTCCAGTATTGCGTATAATACTTAGACGGATTTCCCTACTTTGAGGACCATTCAATTTATATAAAGAAAATTAACATATTTTTCTTGATATATTGTGGATTCATATGATTATCACATTCATTTGATGAATTATATTATAAAAATAGCATTCAATTGAGATTTAAAATGGCTTAATATGATGAATTCTATAGAATGATGTACAGATCACCTACATTATTAGAAGATAGAAGTTAAAGAATGATTTTGGAGCCCGACTATAGAATGAAATATAAATCATTTTTATATTTATTCAATACAAATTTATGGAATATTAAATTCAACAAAATATATATGTTAAAAATTTCTATCATGAACAATAATTTAAATGTAATTAGAATTTATTATCGCTAGCTTCACTATAGAATTAGGATATGATATTTAGAAAACAAAAAAATGATTATTAGTCGTATTGGAACTTTTGATAATTTTTATCATGTATGAATAATAATTCATCCCTTGAAACATCCATTGAACGTCTCTTAATTTAATTATGTGTTTAATGTATATCTCTCTTGGAAGTGCATTCTTTATACTTCCAATTATTGAATCCATCATTTGTACTTATGGATTATATCTTATATATAGATAAATGATTCATATTTTCATCACCATGATTCATTTCTTTTATTATATCATAGTTCATCAATAAATAGGTTTTTATTAAATAATAGATATCATAAAAAGTATTGTTTTTAATTACATGTCTTTCATTCCATAAATTATGTTCTGACAAACAATACTTGTGTATATATATAGATATTATCCCTTGATGTCATTTAATTGGTTTTACATAATTATTATATACAAAATGTTATAATTATTTATGTAATTATTAATTATCATACATATAAAATGAATATTATTATATATATGATAAAACAATGGTATATGTTCAGGGACCATTACTTTTTAACTGAATCATAAATGAATTGTTTTATGTTATCACAACAAAAAACAATTTTAATAAAAATTTATTTACATATTTCTGTTGAAATGTTAGAAGGTGCCCATATGATATATTATATTTATGAATATATATATTATATATTTATAATAAAAATTAATATATTTTACTAAGGTTTAGAAAACGTACAATCCAAGATAGACATGTTGTAATAGTTATTCATCTTAATATTGTGTTGTTCATATGTGTTTGATGACAAAGAAAATTTTATGTGTATATGGTATATATTCATCCCAATTAATATTTAATTTCATGTATCTATATTAATATAGTTTATTTAATTTTGCAATTAATATTGTTCCTTATAAAGGGTTTTTATTCAATATTACACTCTATGTATGGGTTATACATTACAATCTCTTTTTTTAGAATATTGATTTGGGTAAATTTCAATGGATGAAATTATATAATATCGATATCTCATTTACTATTTATTTAATAACAATACTTTTATTTCAATAGGGTAAAACTTTTCAATTAATTTTCTTTTCATTAAGAACTTAACATACCTAATGAGTGTTTTTAAGGAAAACTAATATTATTTCTCTCATGACCATTGAATATTTTTTTGCTCTACACATATTTTATTTCTTATGTTTTAAAGAATATTTTTTTATATTACCCTAATTATTTAACATATTTATGTCGACAATATTCAAAATCCTATAAAAAATCAATACTAATCATGATGTTAATTTCTAAATGAGGTAATGATTACCTAAGGTGTAAATGAAATATTTATTTTAACAAAAACCAAATAATCATATTTTCCCACCATCACCACTGCAGTTTTAATTTTTTTAGTCATTTAAAATTGTCATCGTTTAATTAAAACCCAAAGGATTTATGAATTATTTCATTTTTTAATTAATTACAGTACATTCAATATCGTTAGATTCACCAAACATCAGTTTTAAATGAAAATACTTTATAAAAATATTATGTGAAACTCACCATTAAAACATATTAATTTAGTTTTCTATTATAAATAGTTATAAATACATTTTTGAAAATAATTAGGTTTAAATATTTTAAAATTAATTTAATTTATTATCATTTGATTACAAATAAAATAAGAATAATTTGAAGGAAATATAATTTCTTCATTAAAAAATTTATTTTATTGGAGTTTTAGTTAGGCATTACACACTACCCATAAAAATGGTTTTTAAAAATTTTGAAATTTAATTTTTAAAAAAATGATCTTTTGGATTCATAATTTTAAAATTTTTAATTGGATGATTATTTTGTATTTGTCTTAAATGATTCATTTTTGTTTGAATAATGATATTAATACTTTTGATTTAAAATAGAACTCTAACTTAATCTATTAAAAATGTAAAATTTTATTTTAAATTTGTTTTCAAGTAAAATTAATTCAGTTAAATTATAATAAATAAAATATAGGTCATTATAATAAATTTCATATTGAATTGTTATATTAAATCAATTTATACATATAAGAATTTTCTTTTCTATAACCCACTTTTTCATCTCTGATATGAATATAATTTAAATTTTGTTTCATACTGTTATGATAATTAAATTTTAAAATTTGAGTCTTTATTTGAATTTTGAGTGATTTTTATTCTCTAATATTGTAAAATTATTTTTTTACAATTCTAAATATTTAAATATGTAAAAATTTAATAATATGGAGAACGTAAAAATTAAATTATCAAAAGGAATTGACTAGAAAAATAATTGTTAAAAATGACTTACCAAGATATAAAAACATATTTTATGGACATATATTGACCATGGAAAATAAAATTATAGAAAATAAACAATTTTGGTGACTTTTTTACATAATAATACGTTTGTGTAATTGATTCATTTCCAAATTTATATTCTTCTTCTCTCCCCCAAAAATATCTAAAAACCTTACCCATCACCTCTTCAAATTTGCAATTTAATTTGGTTTATAAAATACTATAAAAATTCACTTCTAATATCCCTATATAAATTCTTCACCAAATGTTTTATATTTATAACATACTATCAGGGATTTCGATGCAAAATAAATAATTCTACAATGTTGAGGTAACATTATAATGATAGTATTTTCATTTTATTTCTTCTTTTACCTCTGTAAAATATTATTAAATATTGATTTAAAAAACACTTTATAATGCCATATTTTTATATTTTATTACATTATTGTAATAATCCATATCCATATCCACCTCAAACAAATATTAAATGGAACTGACGATCATTTGAAAAGTGGATTGCCGCCTCTCGAACTAATATAATTCATTTTCAATCACCACCATTAAAGAATGGATATAATGATGAATTTATAACATTTATATTATCATTATTAAATTATAATACTTATAAAACTACAATATCACATATATATTCTTACATTACATTCAATTTTATTTTTAATAATGTCACTCATGTGTTCGGGTGCATATCGTCTCACGAAAAATTGTGATTCATTTTTCTTGTACACATTGGTTGGAAGGTAATAAAGGAAAATTTAATAAATGTTTGTGAAATATTTAAAATCATATAAATTATAATATATTAATAAATACTCCACTTCCCTTCATTTATTACATAATGTGAATGATATCACTACTCACGCGTATGTACAGGTGACCATCTCCATAAAGCGATGCGATTTTTTTTCATGTCCATATTTCATTAATTATTCTACAAATTTGTTTAACAAGACAGTATTCTATTTTTAATATTAGTGTGATTTTTTATTCTATGATTCGATGTATTATATTCATGATCGATACTATTTATGGAAACAAACATATGAGAAAATAGAAATTAACACCAGAAACAATGATAATTGTAAAATATTTTTTAAACAAAAGTGGTCAAATATTATAAGGGTATCATATATAAGATAATAAATTTCAATTTTTTTTTAAATAAAATAATAATAAGATTAAAAAATTATCAATCATGTTAAATTATGATCAACCAAAAGAAAATGTCACAAAAGGGGCCTGGCATCAGTTTACCTATATATAGGAATATTTAATTTTTGTGAACAAAATTTATTTCTTAAGGTTTACATACTGTCCCATATACATATATTATCATGAATACATAATAGTACCATTTATTTATGTTTAAATTTGATTTATTTCATCCATGGTATTTTTTTTTGAATAATACATAAGCCTAGAGAATTTCATCCCCATTTTTTCATCGATATTAAAATGAATCCATTATTAGATAAATATTTTTTATTACAACACGTATTTATTAATTAAATATGTATATATTCTATATAAATGGATTGATTTGTATATTTAGTTATTTTTTGGAATGATTATATATATATTCAATTGATGCAACCATTGGTCTTATGTGGAATATATTGTGGCCAAATCAAATGAGGTTTTAACAAGTAGCTTTAAATTATATTGTGAAAGGACTTGATGGTTGAGGTATCATGAAGAACAATATCATGATGTCTTATAATAATGAATTTAATTCATAGAAAATTTAGTTATTATTAATAAAAAATTATTTAAATGAGATATTATCCATGTACTTATTTAGTTATAAAATTATTAAATAAATGGAATATGTATTGAGTTATTCACCATTTCATTTTAATCATTCCTTTTACAACTATACTAGATATGTTATTTATTAAAAAGGAATTTTTTTTATTAATTTTTCATTCGATACAGATTCTGACTTATTGATTTATTATAGATTTCATTGTACATAACTCTTACTAACTATTTGAGATCATACAAATCTCGTTTACATTCCCCATGTTATGAAGAAAAATTTGTTTAATGTGTTCACGGATTCAAAATATTTTCAATTAATATGATTTTTATTTTCATTTCCCAATGTATAATATGTATATTGTATGTATCTATATTTAAAAAACTACAAAATTTATTAGTCCATTTTGATTTATCCGTGATATCAATGCCAATCATATAATGTAGTCAAGGATCTGAGGATACTATATTAGATGTCACTATAGTTAGTATAAGTGGATGTGTAATATAAAAACATAATTCAAGATTAAAGATGAAATATATTAAGGAACATAACTCTATGATACCTGATGATGGTATATAAAAACAACATAATTATTTGGAAAGAAAGAGATTATGTAGTTTTTTCTATAAATGTAACCCTATATGCATACTACTGGTAGAAAGGGTTCCGAGGAAGCTATAGTAATGGTCAATAACTCCAAAAAGGGTGAATTGGGATTGACCTGATAAAATCCTAGTTCAAAAAATGTGTCTCACAATGCATCTGGTTTAACAAAACCAATGTATATTATTATAATAAATCACACATTCTTGTAAAACATTTATAAAATATTTTAAAATAATGATATTCCTAAATAAATCAGGTTTATGATTTTAAACTAAAAATAGATTTATTTTTTATTTTATGATATTTTTAATAGATATAATTAATTATAAATTATTATTGAAACTCAATAATATTATGAGCTAATATTGAATACACAATAATTTAGGAATAGAATATGGAAGGGTGAAGGGTATACATATTGTCAAAAAAGAGAGATTTTTCTTCTGAGAAAAAAATAATATTGTATTTTGATCAATTCTAATCATTTCTGTATTAGTGTATCATAAATAAGTAATAAAAAAATAACATTTCCAGAACAATGAAACCTATTCAACAATATAATTCTATTTAATATAATGGATTCATGTGGTAGAATACCCCGTGATTTTTTGAAACTATTAATCTAGTTGTAGTTCGAAACATTATTATGTAACATTCGAAGATATTTATTGCCTTTAGATATAGAGAAATTGAATAAGTTAAAATTTCTAAATATTTTATCAATGTTGGGTTTGATCAATATTGCTCATTGATATATAATAATTTGGTGGAAATATGATTGGAACTCATGAATTGAAAATTATTTTATGGACACATTCATCAACAAATATTTCCCTTTATCAATACAAACTAAAATGTGGAGAATGACCATAAGGTTAATGAAGAAGTATGATTTTTTTTGTTTGTAATGGGGGTTCTATTACGTGGCTATTCATTCATGTAATAGATTATATGTTCAAAACAGAGTTAATGATTGGTAATTTCATTGATGAACTAATGCCAAATGTCTGAAGGGAATTGATCTATAATTTTTTTTATCAAATGATAAAATAGATATATGTCCCATAAAAATAGGGATATCATTATATATGTCAAACATATTAAAGGTTAATCAAGAATATGAGAAGTTTAATGAGAATTATGAAAGAAATGTGTCAATTTAAAAGAAGATAAAAATGGAATTTTAACTATATGAGATGATTGGAATGAATCATCCTATGTACTGAATAAAGGGATTGATATATTTTTATTATTGTTTGATAAGTTTCATTTGGGTAAATAATGCATGGGATAGACTGAAAACACTATTATTCATTTTTTCAAATGTATGGAGATGGGGAACTGATAACAAAATTCCCTATCACAAATATTATATACTAAAAATGATTCCAAGGGGTTAATTCCAATATTATGTGATCACTATAACAAAGGTGGATGATTCCAATGATATGGTGATATGTACATTAATCATATATTCAAATTTATATAATTCATTAATTCTTTCTGGATCCACATCCTCTTATATCTTCTATATTTACCAAGAGAAGTTGACATTTCACTATAACATTTAATAAGTTCATTTTCATTAAAAATCATTGTGGAAGTAACATTGTAATATGGATGTTTCAAGAATACCCCATTATGACCATAAAAAAATTATTTATTTGATGACATTATTTCCAAAATATGGATGAATTTTATATAATACTAGTTATGGATTTTAATTAAAAATATGATGCAATACTTTTTTACATATTGAATAAAATTGTGATTTATGATGTATATATTTAATAACTTATCATTATAATATAGAAATCATAATATGAGTCTCTAAGTGATATATCTTTCGTAAATCTGGTGAATGTTATACTTGTGTAAGAATATAATGTTTAGTTTTCCATTTACATAATCCATGATGCAATGCTAATGTTAAATACAATTGATAAAATGATCAATGTTGAATGTGTGTCCTTAAAGAAAAAAAGAGTGAATTCGTGTGATGAATGATATATTACAAATAGTGTTTCACCATAGGGAGCACATATTTTGTAAATCATTATGAAATATATATAGGGGAATTAATAGTTAATTAAATACATGAATTCATTTTGAAATGACTATGATACCATATCAATCATAAATGATATAATGTTATCCATTTGATAGGGAGAACATTGAGAATAAAATGAAGTATCTAAATGAGGGAAAATTATTGTACTTCAATTATGAATTTACTATTCAAACATTTTGAAGGATATTATATGTCCCATATATTCCTAATCAAAAAAGTGAGTTTTATGGTTCTCATAGCTTATACATTTTATACGCCATGGTAGAATAGTTATTTAACTATATTTTATGGAACTTTTTTGGAAGCAAACATGATGAAAAAATATTAATTTTGTGTCTATATGTTTTTATTAATAATATATATATATATATATGATATATTCCTACAGTATTAATGAGAATTCATATTATTACAATGTGAAAATAATATGACATTAATGTAGATGTTTTTATAGTACTTCTAAATACACATAGAATGAATGATTCAATATTGGTTATCCTTGATCACCTAACCAAATATGAACATTTCCTAACTATAATAAGTGATGTACATTTTTTCTCATAATAATATTGTTTAATGAATTAAAATATTTCATGGTGCACCTCTATTAATATTTTCATATGATGATCCCCATTTTGCATAAGCATTCTAGACGTTTCTTCAAAAAAAAATTTGATATTGATCCACATATGATCATTTTATACCATATTATAACCAAAAGAAAAATCAAAATTACTATTTAGGTAAATGAATTCATCTTGTGGTCATCCTCACATGACATTAAACTTGTATGAGATCATTATTAACCTTTGGTAGAGATTTCCTATGATAATATATTTCATTCATGTTTTTAAATAGAATTTTATGTAGCATTATTTGGAAAGAGAATTCATACTCAATCATGTGTAGATGATATAAAAGAAAAGATACATACATTCATAGAACAATTTAAAGGAATAAAATATTGTTAATGAATATTACAGATATGATTAAATCATCTTAATATAAGAAAAATATTAATATATATAATTAACGTAATGAATTGGAATTCCATAGGTGAGATCTTATATTCATCATAGTATACCATAAGAAATATTTTATAATTTTTTATAATAATAAAATTATGATCCCAAGGTACACTAGAACCATTGATGTCATTGAATGTATTAGAGTTATTTCTCAAACATTTTGAAATTACACTAAATCTATAAAAACAATGGTAGGTGTTTCCAATATCATTATTATGGAACTACATGCCTGTTAAAAAACATGTTCTGAGAATTGATGAAAATGAATTTTGACAATGTTTTTATTAATATGAATAACCCATAAAAATTATAAATAGTATATAGAATCTATATATGAATCAGATGAATTGATTTGTAAATGTAAATCGAGAAATCAATAAATGGATGTAGCAATGTTGGAACACAGGGATGTTTTGAATAATAACTATTTTGATATTTTTAGAAGGTAATATCCATAAAAAATCTATGATGAAATATTTATTTGATTTAATGTTTTTATTCACTAATACATTATGATTTATTTTATTTTATATAAATTGGAAAAGATCAAGTGCTTTTGATGCATTCAACAATGGGTCTAAAAAAATATTCTTTCGAAATATTATTTTTACATGAACAATAAGACCAAACTATAATGTTAGGGTATTTGTGTATCAATAACTAAAATATCAAAATTATACGATTTATTAATTTATAAAATAAATAAAATGAATTTATATTTATTGGAATAAAAATAGAATTTATTTGAATGAAAACAATATAGATTTACAAAATATTATATTTTTCTAAATGGAGGTTTTTCTCAACATCACTCACATAATCCTAATTTTTTTAGGCATAGTGGGATCCTAGGATCCTCATATCTTGGTGATGAATATATTCCAAAACCCACAATGTCCTCATGCATGATCATCAAGAGTGGAATCATATTGAAATTTCTAATGGTATCTAATTAGAAAAAATGTTTAGTTAGGGTTGTATCAGCAATCTTTCTAGTGTACTGGGAATCATCCCTTCCATACTAAAATGCGTAGTAGAACTATTATGATGACTTATGAAACCATGGATCCCTTGGGGTCTATTATAATTCTCGACATCAGTAAAATCCATTTCTTTTAATTTTTAATGATCAATGAATTCATAAAAAATGGTATCAGAGCTGGTCCTTATTATTCTGTGTGATACGTAGATTAGAGATTGTAATTTTATAGCTCAATATATAAATCATTTTTTGTTTCATGATCAAGATTACTCACGATGTTTTCTACGTCATAAGGTATATAATTTTTTCTAGGGATTATCTATAGTTTTGGGTTATATAGTTGGAGTTATTTTGGTTTTATAATAATGATTATTTTAAGGGTAAAACTGGATGTTTTCTGGTGCTAAATGATGATCATAGATTGCCTAGAGAACCATGTGAATCACAAAGTAATAGTTCAATATACATATATTGGTTGGATAATGCTCAGTATATGATCTTCTAAACAATTTGGTTGTGGTATGAATGATAACTTATTACCTTGTCCATTTATTTTTGGTATTGGTGATGCGTGGGTATAATTATGGTTGGTGTGAGTGGATTTTTAATGGGAAATGATTTATTGAGTTTATTTTCATAATGATAGAAATCAGTTTTAATTGCAAAACTAATTATTATATTTGAAAATTTTGTGAAAAAATGTGTAGAAAACATGAATTAACGATATCAGAAATTCTAGGTTTTGTGGATAAAATATTTTGTATGTCCCTAGGTTGTACTTATTTGTGTCCACATGTTTGTGTGTGTGTGTAAAGTGTAATTTATCATTAATTCAGGGATGAAATAAGAAGAACTGGGATGCACACATCATTGACGATTTATAGGATATCATATGTGAGTACATAAAATTAAATATTGAACATGAGTTTCCAATGTTGTTTCCTGAAATACAAAATGATTTCTATTAAAAATGGGTTTCTTTTATAATGGGGTATATGGTTTTAAAATAATGAGTGATGTAGTGATATCAATTTTATACTGTAATTTATAAAGTAATATTTATTTCTAAAGGGAGAACTGAATTTAAAAATGGGTGAATTTGGGAATATTGGATTCTAAAAAAAGGTTTATTGGCTTGTTCTAGGTTGTTTTCATGGTTTTTTAGTTAATATTTTTTTCTTGGATTTGGATTGTGATAGATTTCATTATAATCATGTAATATATTTTAGAACGGTATGTAGACATGTTCTGGTGCATTTTAATTATATTTTCTTCTTTACATTTTTGGGAGTAGGATGCTTATAAATACAAAACAAATTCTATGGATTATCATCATGTTTTAGAGCTTTCATAGATTCCTAGTGGAGTGGTGTAACAATTATCGTCTCAATCAGAACATTTTTATGTATTAATCGAATTCAATAATTTTTCGTTGCATATCATGGGAAAACTAAGAGTGTCTTTATGTTTTTTTTAAACTCTATTTGTCCTATTAGTGTGATATGTCATGGATATTTTTGAAATACAATGCATGGATTTGTGGAATTTTATTGTCCAATCCTCAATGTGGAATAAATTTTCCAAGGAGATATTCAAAAGCACTTTATTTCTATGGATTACTATTATGGATGTAAAGGAGAAGATATTTCCAAAGATCACAGACACTTGAAAAGATCAAATAACATGTAAGGGGATTGTTTCCCATTTCAATGAGATGTTTTCTATTTCTCAATTTTTATTTTAAAATGATTAAATATAAGATCCTATTTTTATCTGGGGTCTCTATATGTGAAACAAGTATCGTGCCATTTCAACTACAAAATTTAAAGGTGGAATCATTTGGTTGTTACTAGAAGTTTTGTTTGGTGTTTATAAAGGATCCCCATCTAAAAAGGACTATGAAACTGAAGAATATATAACAAAAATATCTTATTTGTTGGTTATTTATATTCATTCATTGGATCACTCTCTTATGTTTTTACAATGAGGTTGTTTTGGGAACACTAAGTTATCATTCAACAATTTTATTAATGCTTATTGGTTGTTTTGTGAAGGAAATTTTAAACAAACTATGTTTCTATAATAAGAATCCTCATTTGGAGGTTTCCATTTCCCAATAATGGGGTAGCTGATGCATCAATTCATTTGGTATGCAACCATAGGACTTATTGTGAATCTTTTCTTATTGTCTATGAATTTATATATTTCAGGTACATACATCAAACATATTTTCTCTCTCATTAGAGAAGTTTTTATTTTAATTTTCTTTTTACTGTGGTTGTTTTTTTAGAACCCTATTTGTTTTTGAGGATTTTGTGACTATATTCATATGGATATAGTTTTTAGTAAAACCTACATCAAGATTCTTTTGTCATATGGAAATTATTAATCATGGTTTGAACAAGGGTTTAATTTTATTATTAATCATTGTAGTCCACTTTTTGGGTTATTCGTTTGTGCTAGTTTGTTCGGTGTTAGTGGGTAGAACCCTCCACTTACCCATTGGGCCTCTCAATCAATTTTATAGAGTTGTAAGATGTGTGGATTGTGGAGTTGAAATATCAGACTTGGTTTAATGGAATTTCTTTCCCATGATTGGCTTGGAGTCCTTGTATTATTCCAGATTAGGCAAAGTGACTTTTTAGAAGGTAGAAAGTGTTAATGTTGGGTATATGTTTAACACCATATCCTTAAAATTCAATATTATTATATTTATTTTTGGTCAAATTTTATATGATGCTTGAGAGGTATTGAGTTTGAGTAGTTTTCAGGCCAAAATTTAATTATTTTGGGAATTTTTATTTGTTTTACGGTCATGAAAAAATCATAGGATTAACGGTGTGGTGGCCTTGTGTGTGCCCATGAGGGTTAGTAGTGAGGTTAACAATATGCAGACAATATATTAATCTAGGTGTCAAGCGTGAAATATTTTTTCTCTGAGTCAGTAGTGTAAAATGTGATTGTTTGAGCATGGTTTTTTCAATCTTACATGAACATATGGGTAAACATTATAGGGTTCTTATCCAAGCTAGTGGAAATTTTACGATTAACACAAGGATCAAGAAACAATTCACAAAACATAAAAGTCACACAAATTTTATAATTTTTTTTCCCATTATTTTTATATTTCATTATTTATTTTAAATTTTCCTACCAAATTTCATTCTATACCCACCCCAATTTGATTCACGAATCTCCCCCTGGGCTGACACCCCCAAATGGTGCTTAAACCCTCCCTCATTATATCATCTTCTTGTGTAAACAATAAATTTGTTTCATGAGGATTAATGGTCAGTTCACTAAAGAAATCTGATCTAACTTCTTGCCTCAGTTTATTTGTATTTTACCTCTTCTTGATGCCACCCTTCCATAGGAACCCATGGGTGATTGTTACAATAAATTTGTATATTTTATTCTTGTTTTAAGACATTCCTGGGATCTTTTGATTCTTCTAAGAGCATGGTTTGGAATTTACCATTGATGGGAAAGCATATCATTCCATTTCAGTTTGATCGAAATAATTTTAGAGTTGTTTGTTTATATATATATATATATTTATTCCAATTATTTTGGGATACATGGTTATTTTATGTTTCTAGTATTTTTTGGGCATATTTCATATCTTTTAAGTAGTTTCAAGTCACAAGAGTAAAATTGACTTATAATCATATGAAATTGTAAGTAAATGTATTTGTATCTATCCCCTTTATATATATATATATAAACTAATGGATTTGTGATTATTTTAATTGGGTCTTGGTTAGAATATGTATATATGTGAAAATGAATATTTCTGTAATTTTAAATGGGTATATGAAAGTAGAAGCATATATGTATGTACCTTAATTTACATTTTCTCTAATTAGATTATTTTATTATATTCTAGGTATCATTATATATATGTCAAAGATAATATAGGTTCAATAGAAAGGTGAATATTCATGTCTCTCCCAAAGAAAGTAATCAAGTGACAAGGTGTTTTAGAATGGTTCTCTCTATTGTTAGGTAGTTTCCAAATAATCAGTCCATTAGTTTAAAATATAATATTTTTTGGTGTTTTAAAATTTCATTACAATTTTATGTGAAATTTATATTCTTGGTAATTGGTTGTAGTTATAAAAATATAACCCCTCACAGGTTTTGTAACATGTCTCTGAAGTATTTAAAATATGATGTTTTTACTTATGTACTATTTTATGCATGTTTTTTAATTAATGATACATTTATTCTTCAATATGTGTTTTCAATGGATTTAGAATTTGAAGGAATTAATAATTAGTGTTATCAAAATTCAATATATTCATACTATAATTATGAGGCCCAATTAGCCCCTTGATAGTATTTTATGGAAGTAGAAACCCTATTTTTAGGAATTCTTTTGATTTAAAAATATGATGACTGTGTTAAACAATGTCTATTCTATATTCTTGTGTTTTTTGATAAATGTTTCAATTTTTTTGATGATGTTTATATTTGAAAATAAATTTACATTATATTAAATAATTGAATTGTGATCATTTGGAACCTAGTTACCTTAGAGGAAACTAGGATTATTACACTAGGAGGCCCAATAGGTTTGAGGCATTGTTCCCCTTGTTGTATTGATATTAAAAAAATAACCAATAATTAGATGATAGTAAGATACAACTAGAAAATTGTATTATATTTATATCTATTATCTCATGCATTATAAATTTTTTGTGTTTTATAATGTATTCATCACCATGGTGTGTGGATCCTAAGACTCCACCAACCCTTGATATTATTGATTTTAAATGTTGCTTCGGTTGTGATTTCCAGCTCTGTTTATCTCATTATAGTTTCCTATTTTATGAAAACCATACTTTTTAATCTAAATTGTTTTCATTTCATTTTGAAAATTATATTCATATATTGAGATTATATTATGAAAAATTATCGAATGAAAATAATTTTTCATTTCAATTGAATATTATTATATTTATTTTATGTGAATGGAAAACCTTAATTTTATATTTTTATATTCTCAAACTAGCATGTATTGGTTTTCATTTAATGGTATAGAATATGTTAGTATTTTTTTTGGTAATTCTTCTTGAGTTTAAATACAAACATATATAAAATTTTCTATTATTATTTTTATTCTACCAATATCATTGGATCTCTCATGGAGAAAATATGGAACTATGATTGTAGGTGATGAACGAGGTCACATGGAGTGATGTGTAGTAGTTTATTTCCTTTCGTAAACTAGATTAGTTTAATTGATTTAGATTATATATTATTTTTTATCTAATGTCTCACGGGATAAATAATTCCCAATTTCATTATATTTGATACCATACACTATTTTATAGCCTGAGGTTATGAGGAACTCCTCTTGGATCATATTGTAGGATGGCTTTGGTGATTGGTTCGAGGGTGACCCTGTTTTTTTATTAACTAGAATAAATATAAACAATATATATATTGAATGAATAGAATATCTATGAAAATTAATAAAATTATGGAAATTATTTAAATATATAATTTTTAAAGGTACCAGAGAATTCACAAAAAATCACATATGAGAAAGCAAAGAAATTAAGAACTATGAACATCAAAATAATTTTATATTACTGATAAAAAAATGTAAAATGTTATAAGGGGATAATTTTTTATAGTATAAATATTAATTCAACACTATAATAGATTAATATCACTATTAATATCATTATACCTGAGGTTCAATCACATTTAACAAAAAGGAATGTGTGTAGTATTGGACTTCAACTCAAATTATCCTTATTGATTCATATTTTATTATTGTGAACCTAATTTCATTTATATATTTTCAATACCTTGACATTTTAATATAACATAAGTAATAAATCAAAATTCATCTAATATTATGTTTTAATTTTTATTGTTTAGTCAAGGTTTATTTTACATTAATGTCATAATGTTGTTGTGGATCTCATTTTAATTTTAATTTCATTAAAATGTATCAGATTGTATTCAAATAATCCACCTTCTGTGGGGTATAAACATCACATATGATGTATCTAACATGAATAATATATTTTCATGATGATATTTTTTCATTTATTGATTAATAATCAATATTTTACAATTTCAATGTTTCCATAAGGTAACCAAATTATTTTTCATTATAAACTTCTTTTTTTATAATTAACATTTTCATGAAAAAATCACATTCATGTGATCATTTTCATTTTAGAAACAACATTTCACCAAAAAATGAATATTCATATATGATGGATACATCTTTTCCAATGATCTATAGACTACATTAACATGTTGTGTTTACATTGAATTTTATTTTCTAATTTAATAAATATTGATAAATTTGTATCATTTATTCAATACTGATATTTCATTATAATAAATATTGACTCAAGAATTAAATTGATAATTCATTGTATGAAGAATTCTTTGTAGATAAATTTATTGGTGGGGACTTGATATAGATATCCCTTATATTCTCTGAAAGCTATTATAATACAAAAAAAAATTCTAAATATGGTGAGTATTATCCAAGTAATTTAAAACATTATTTTTAACAGACATTATGGTTGAGGTCTCATGATCCCTTACATAATGAAATAAATTAATTTATAATTTATTTTATTATATATTATGTTTTATTTTTTATCAAAAATATTTTTTCCATGATATTATATCTCGATGCATTTCATTCTCAATATGTTGATTAATTGTCATGTTTCTTCAGTTATTTAACAATCCATTTTGATTTTTAATTATCCAATTATGATTGTAAATTTGATGATTATATGGAATGTATTGTAATATATTTAAAATACCGTATTTATTATGATTTATTTAATCAAGATAGAATTCAATTTGCGTAACCCTAATTGAGGATTTGTGCCCACCATTTATTTTTCTTTTAAATTTCATTGGGTGAAAAAATAATTCATGGAAAAATGTCAAGTATAAAAAAGTTTTCCTTCGCGTTGATTTGTATTTTTTTAACCCATTTTATGATTGGTATCATAAATGTTTATAGTTATAAAAAATATCTAAAATAGCTAGTATTTTCAGTTTTGAAAATTTGTATGTATGTTATTGTAATTACATATGCACCGACATGTTGTTACTAGATTTGGGGGTATTTTAGTTCCTTAAAATGGAAATAAAATTCACAATATTTTGTACATTTTACATTTTACATCAATTATTTTAATAAGAATATGGATATTTCATCATAAAATATAAAATTCATATTTGAAAAGATTTATATGTCTATGATAGAATCCTTTTATTTTAATTTCATTTTTCTAGGGATATGATTCTAGGATCCAATAATAATTAATTCATTGGATGATTATTTATTTTTTTGATTGAATCTTGATGATAACCTTCATCTATTCAAGATATTATTCTATGATCAAATTAGAAATTTTCATGATATTTGGAATGAATTTCAATTAATTATAATTCTTCGAGTAGTGGGTATTTTATAGTCCTATAATGCATTTGGTAATGATTGTATTTTTATAACTCCTAGAGTACACATGGGATTTCTTAATTTCTGAAAGATGCTACACAAGATGTTTTTCCCTGCCAAACTTTTTTACGTGTGTGGTTTCAAAATGCATAGTATAGCACTAACAACATTGTGGGTAGCCATGAGATAAACTTTTTAAGAATATTATTATGCCACACATTATACCTTTCATTTGTTACATGATATTTTTCCATTTATATAATCTAAAATCTCATGATTTATAACTAATTTATTATACATTTTATTTCAAAAAACTATATCATATAAATGAATTGAGATTATGATCTATTAATTGTTGGGAATTATATTTATATTGTAATATCAAGATATTATTTCCTTATATATTGTTATTATTAGAAACTAATATTAAATTATATATCCTTTGTTTTCCATTACTAATATTCTCATATCACACATAATTAGGTATCATTTTTCATTATTGAGGAATATATTTTTTCTGTATGATATGATTATGAATGATTCTACTTATGAAGAACATAATTGGAGTTGATAGTGTTCATTTCAATATAAATTTTTTATTTATGGATGTTTTCAAGGAATTTATAAGATTTTATTTGTTGTATTAATCACAGTGATATTTAATGAATATTCATCTATTAATAATTAATAATTAAAAACCAACATATCGGGTCACCACAACAATATATCTCTGTGGTGGATCATTAGTAATGACATTTCCCTATAATCATGAAGAATAATCATGTCCCTAATAATAAATTTATTACAGGGTAATGGATATAAAAGTTAATAATTATTCTATTTAGGCTAACTACTTCCCTATGCACCTTCATGAAATTAGTGAACATTTTCTTCAGGGATTACATCAAATAAAATTGAACCTTACTATACTATATACATTTTAAAAGAGAATTTTATACGTAATGTATATTATATTTATATGTGTAATTGTGAATGTGAAATTATTTGAGTATGTTATCACCATGAATAATATATAAATTTATCTGACAATGGTAGTGTAAATTAATGGATAAACATAATCTATATTTTATTTATAGAAATCCATATTTTTCATTCAATGGTTTTGTAATATTTATAATTCAAAAAATCTTCTCTAAATATTCCATTATAGTATCCAAGACAACCAAATAGACATGATGTTTTTATATAGAGATAAATTAAATGATATATGTATAATGTTAAATAAGATTTTTATAATTTCACCTATGCTATCGTTGCCAAACATTGAATTACTATTTCTGGAATACATTAATGTTCCCAAATAAGGATTGAATTGTGCTCTCATGAAAAATAAAATATTGATATTGTATTCCCCCACCAATTCATGATCCATGAGAATTAATACATTACATGAGATCTTAAATAGTTTGAAGATTACATCACATAGATTATTTTTTGACAATATTGTTTTGAGATGAAATATGACATTTAAACTGGTTAAAATTTACTAATGTATATATTCACAAAACATAGCTCAATATTTTTCATTGAGGATGTATATTGTCTATTTTGGATATTGAATGTTCAATCTCTTAGCAAGAATAAAAGGGAATGGATAGGTAGATACACCGTGTACATAGGATCCCACAAACCTATCCTTATTGAATATTTAATGGGATCCATTTTTTATGGTATTGAATCGGATGTACATGGGGTTTATAAAAGAAACATCATCATACCTTTCTAAAATAACAACTAAACCATCAATTCCTATGATCTACAAGGAATACTATAAAATAAATGGGGTACATTAGGAAAATATATTGAATATTTTGGATTCCATTATTAGGAATTATGAAATTATACGGTTTGAATCAAGGTTATTTGTCACTTAAAAATATTAATTGATGAGGGATAATATTTATGATTTCAAAAGATCATTCATCTAAATTAAAAAAATATACAATATATAATATAAAGATATGATGATAAACTTTTTTGGGATGTTATCATGTAGAAAAATTTAATTTTTTATCAGCACTCTATATGTTAATAAGTAAATAATAAAACATAATCGAAGGGTATGATTAAGTAATTTACTATACTTTTATGTGAATGAAAAAACTTATACATTAGTTTTCTCAATGGGCTCCAAAATACATATAAAGAACAAAATATAATTTATGTTGTTTTTATTACCTTATAGGAAAATTTAATTTCATTATTATCAAAGATGATTTATATCTTTTAATGTTCACTAATATATTCATAATAAATGGTTTAATAATACATGGATTTAAACTCTCAATCATATTTGATATAGATATGAGTTTTACCACATGGTTTTGGATAATCCAATAATATGAATTGGATGGAATGATGTGTATTAGTTATTCATATAAAACAATTATTTTTAGCCAAACTAATAGATCCATTCAATATCTAGATAATATTAATATATCATATTCAATATATTTTCATTCATTTTTGAATCATCACCTCACCCTAGTGTTCTTTTCAAATATAAATATTTTCTATTCTAGTATTCAAATGTTACCATATGAGACTCTGTAAGGGAAGATGCTCTAGAATCTATCAGGAAATGATGATGTTATAGTGAATAAATATAGTTAATTTATGTTTACCAAGAAATTTCATTGATGTTTCAAACAATTTAGTATAAATGAAAAACATTGTATATAGTAACAAATGATACCTAGAGCCTAAAGTAAGAGATAGCTTATTATATAATATATCACTATAGAAGAAAGAGAATTTATTGGGGAATGAGGGAATCATTATTCCAAGATACATAATCTCCATTAACATAATTCATTTCATTGGGGTTGTGGTATGTCTACATGAACACCCTCTAAAATGATCTCAATTACCTGATTGGTTGTTGGTATCCCTATAGAGGAAGTAAATACAAGAAACCTTTCATGTACTGATACATAAAAAGTGAAATTTAAAGAGAAAATATTCATATGAAGGAAATATAGTGTTCATCTTTATTAATAGATTCTTTTTTTATTAATGAATAAAACTCAACTATTCCTTGTACTTCAGAGGAATAATATGTCAATGGAAGAAACCAAGAATCCATTGGATATGTTGAAACAAATGTACCATAATAGGTTTTAGTGTAAAACCAATATTTTGATAAATATGATTCAATATAATTGAAAATGTGATGAATGATATAATTATAAATTATATTATTTTATAAATGAATAAATTATATATTATTTAACAACATTGTTGAAATTCGTACAAAAATATTTATTTTTTTCTTTCAAACAAAATAAAATATTTCAATATTTTTCATTTAATTCATAAAATACCATTTAGAATCGAAACCATTATTTATATATTTATTCTACTATGATAATTATGAATAATATATATTAAGTAATATAATAAAATCTAATTGTAGTATAATAATTAACTGATACACTCAAAATGTAAATTTATACACAATTAATACTATTTATCAAATCATATGTGTGACATTACATTACATCGATTTGTCCATTGCTGAAAAAATTCCTCTATTTTACCACTTTCAATAAAATGAAATTAATTATTGCAGTAATTATTGAATTGATACATTACAACCAAATCTATTTTCACTAATAAAACTCATGAAAGAATTTCCATAAAACCCATTACATTTATAGTATATAATATTGTAATAAAGATTTAGGTATCTAGACCATGGTGATATGAATTTTTATGTTATCATTTTAATAAATTAAATCTCATATTGCTATTTTTTCATAATTATACTTTAAATATATACCAAAATATAAAATGATCTCAATAAAAATTAGAGTTCAATACAGATACTCCATCAATTAATTTTTTATATTTTCATAATTTTAATATATAAAAATTTTCATAAATCATTTTATTTTAAAATTTATTTTATATTAAATAAATATTATTATTAATTAATATTTTATTAAACATAAGTGAAAATATAATTGAATTAATCCAGATTAAATTATTATGAATGTTAAAATTTTTTAAATGTTTTAAAAATTATTATATCAAATATATAATTGTTGTTATTAATTTTTAAATTCATATTGAATATAAAATTATTTTTGAAAAATAATAAAAAATTTATTGAAATAATTAAGAAAAAATCACCCAATATTGGGTATTAATTATTATTTTAGACAACAAAATTATTGTGTAAAAACTAATTACATTAAAATAATAAGATATGTATTATAACATCATACATGATGTGATTTAAATTATGAAATTAAAGGAATACATGATAAAAAATAGGCTTCCACATAGTAATATTGTATTGATGATGTTAATTAATTAACTTTGTAAAACAATAAATAATTCACCGAACACTATATTTTAAATTATTGTTTAAGAAACTAAAATTATAAAAAGTACTCACTTAAACATCATTAAATATATTATTTAATTTATTTATGTTCATTACCTAAAAATAATATTTTACGCTACTCTACTATTGTAGAACATATGGGAGAAAACAATTGTATAGATCTTATTTCATATTTTTTATAAGAAGATTCAAAATAATAATGTTTTAAAATTAATATTGATTTTCCCTATATTTTTAATTATAAATATTCACACCATCAAATTATTATTTATTACAGACATGTTAAAGATGTATTTAATCTCTATCATAGACAATGAATCTGTTCAATGGTTTCCACATTCTCCTAAAAACACGAACCAAAATTTTTTACACAACTTATCAGGTATGTGAATATTTTCATATTCCTAATTATTATAGTAAATTCATTGTAATGATCATTTTGATATTAAAGATTTCATTTTTGAATGAGATATTAATTATATCAATACAATCCTTGTTTTATTAAATTAATTACATACCAACATTCAATCACATTCATGAACCATTAAGTACATCCACTATTCTAAAAAAAACAATGACCTTCAATGATTTTTATTGTGTTTGGATACCCATTTTTAATTTTAATCAATGGTACTTGACTTATTTTTCAAAAGATTAATTGATTTGAGAGATCTATTTTTTATTACCAAACACAATAAAAATGGGATTAGATTATAGAATAGAATATATTCTATTTTATATTCAATGTGACCCAAAAATGAATGAACATGATATGAATATGATTAATGGAACTAAAAATATATGAACCTATAGGTAATTGGTTACAAATTTTAACCCATGAGAAACCCTGTGAGATCAATGGATGGTTACCAAAATATATCAATGTATTGATGTCTCCAATGATATCTATTACGTATTTTTTTATGTAATGTTTATATGTTATTTCCACATCCATATGTGGAATATATTGTTATAATCTTATAGTGTGGTTTGATATTCATGATTATGATTACAAAAATTCATTGATACCATGACATTCCTCACGAATCAATTATATTACATTACCAAATGATATTCTATGAATATTGACATTATAGTTATTATAGTTTCAGGCTTTCTTATATACATCCCAAGATATATCGTTCGGTATTGTAAGAATAATGATATTTGATGGAACATTATAGAGTTTTTTAATAATATAGCTAGAACCATATTTCATGTTATTAGGAAATGATTTTATTTACCAAATGATTTATTTAAAATATAGTTTATTTGATAGTTTTATGTGTATCTTCATGTAATAAATAATGATCAAATGTTGATAGAAGTTATGGTTTTCCACATTTTATTAGAATGTCAATGGAATTTATTTTATTTGACTTTCAGATTCAATATTGATTCAAATGAAAAAAGGAAATGGATTTTATCTATGATACCACATTATTGGAATTAATGGAACAACCTTGCCTCCCAAAGAACTTTTCAATATGATCCACCACACGAACCAGATGCTCCTCAAAGGACGCATCAGCCTCAAGTTCCACATCATCCACACCAACCAAGTGAGTTGGGTCATGGTGATATCGTCGATGTTGTGACACATTAATCACATCATGCATCCCACCATACCTCTATGGAAGAGCCAATCAGAAATCCACTGGTCTAATCTTCTTCACAACCTCAAATGTTCCCACATACCTGGGATCCAACTTACTCTGCATTCGAATTCGATGGTGACCCAACTTTGGTGACACACGAACGAACACTTTATCACCCATCACAAACTCAAGAATTCTATACCACTGATCTGCATATGAATTCTGCCTACTCTAAGTCATACCCATCTGCTTCCTTATCAAATTTACCCTCTTAAAAGTATCCTGCATGAGACTTGGCCCCAACAACTCAGATTCACCAGCCTCTAAAAAACACAACGGAGATCTACATGGCCTTCAATAGAGTTCCTAAAACGGTTCCATCTAAATCGTTGCCTGAAAATTATTGTTGTATGAAAACACAACTAACGATTGGTCCCTCTCCCAAGAACCACCAAAGTCCAAGACACAAGCTCTTTACATGTCTTCCAACAAATGGATCATACACTCCGACTGTCAATCCGTCTGCGGCTGGAAAGTCGTACTCAAAAACACATGTATACCAAGATCCTTCTACAACTATTGCTAGAAACATAATGTAAAGCACGAATCTCAGTCTGAAACAATGGTTCGTGGGACACCAAGGAACCATACTATTTTTTGATCATACAGCTCACCCAACTGGTCATCTGTAATGGTCTCCAAAATCAGTAAAAAATGAGACACTTTCATTAACCGATCCACAACCACCTAGATTGCATCATTCACCTATAGCATCCATGGAAGACCCATGACAAAATCCATCGTTACATCATCCCACTTTTATTTCTGAATGGGAAACAGATACAAAAAACCACATGAGTGATGATGCTCGACATTAAACTGCTGACAGTTGAGGCACCGTGCCATAATGCTCGTCATTTCTATCATCATTATAGGCAACCAAAACTGCATTCAGAAATCACTATACATCATGGTCAAACAAGGATGCATAGCTAACTTTGATGCATGGAACTCATGCATCAACACTTCCCAAACACACTTTGTCACAACCACAAAATCACAAACACAAACAACACCATCCCTGTGGACGGCACAACCAGAAGGTAGATCCCCACCTTTAAGCTTTTTCATCAACACCAAACACTCAAGATCATCAATCTGATCTTCATTAACTCGACTAAAAAGCATCGACTCCATCGTTAAGGAAGCATGAGTGACATGACCAGTATCCTCTTAAACCTCCAGGTGCATCTCGGCAAATAAAGCCATCACCTTCAACTCAATGATGGACTCCTGAACAACATGATTCTGAACCTTCCTGCTCAGAGCATCAGAAACACGGTTTCCCTTTCCTAGAGTGTACCCAACTCAATGTCAAATGACTGGAGATTTTCAACCCATCATTGATGCCGAAGATTTAGATCCCACTGCAAGAAAATGTACATTAAACTCTTAATGTCGGTAAACATAGTAAACAATTCTCCCAACAGATTCTTCCTCCATCACATCAAAACGTACGCCCCTACATCAAACTCAAGGTCATGAGTGAGATAGTTCCACTCATGGGGTCTCAACTGCCTTAACCCATAAGCCACAACCCGCTCATCCTGCATCCACATTGCCCCATGTCTGATTTCGGATGCAACACAGAACAACTTGTACTTTTTACTGGGCTTGGGTAAGAAAGATATTGTTGTGGTCGTCAACCTCTTCATCAACTCATGAATGGAATTCTCATGGGCCTCAGACCACTGAAACCTGATTCCTTTCTTGTCCTAACCTGAGAGTGGCGCTCCCAAGTGAGAGAATTTCTGAATTAACCTTCGGTAATACCCGGCCAAACCCAGAAAACTCCAAACATCAGAAACACTATTAGGCTTCTATCAAGAAACAATTTCCTGAAATTTCTATGGATCCACTAACACACCTGCCTCAAAGAGTATGTGACCCAAAAAATGGACCTCACCTATCTAGAATTGACACATTTATAGCTTGGTGTATAGCTAATTCTCTCTTAGTGTACCCAAGATGATGTCAAGATATTGGTCATGATCATCTTCAGTTTTTGAGTACACTACGATATTTTTAACAATGAAAACCAGAAATAGATCTACATAGGGATGAAAAATTCAGTTCATCAATCCATAAACACTACCAGTGCATTGGTCAAGCTGAAAGGCATCACAACAAAATCAATCAACACATACCGACTCTGTAATGTTGTACGCAGTACGTGAGAAGGCCTCACCCTCACCTGGTGATACCCTGACCTTAGATAAATATTAGAATATAATGATACACACCTAAATTGATCGAATAGGTAATCAATTCTAGGAAGAGGGTACCGATTATTCACTTTCATCTGGTTCCACATTTGATAGTCAACACACTGCCTCAACGACCCATCGTCATTCACTACAAAAAGCACAAGAGATCCTCAAGTAGACGTATTAGGACGGATAAACCCCTTACACACCAAATATTCAAGTTGATCCTTCAGTTCGTAGAGTTCTATCGGTGCTATTAGGTATGGCCGAATAGAAACTAGCTCCTCTCCTGGTAGCAACTCAATCGTGAACCGACATCCTTCTCAGGTGGAAACCTTGAGAAATCCTCAAGAAACACAACCTAAAACTGATCCACCACGGGAGGAAAATAATATTTTTCCCATCCCTCATCATCATCAAGAATGAGACATACCACATGAGTCGTGATTCCACTCATATGTCGTAAAAATTACCCCGCACAGGCTTCTCGAACATCCCATTCACCACGGTGGACATAAGCTTCACACTCAAGCGACCTGAACGATACTCAGTGACTATAATATTCTTTGTGTGCCTGATACCACACCAACCAATCCATTCCCAAGATTAGGTCCAACCCTGACATCTCGATAATGTACAAGTTCAACAAAGAAAGATACCCACTAACTTCCAAGGGACATCCCTTACATTGATTAATATTCTCAATCAACACTCCCAATGTGGTGTCAATTGACATAACTCCACACACCCTCTCCATAGGTAAGCCTAGTGCTACCAAAATTTGAGCAGATATAAAAGAGTATGTTGTACCAGTGTCAAAAAACCCACTAAAAAAGTAAAAGCTATAAGAATTGTACCTTGAACAGACAATGGTGTGGCTTCACCACCACCAGGTACAAACTGAACTGCCTGAAGCTGACCTGACCCTCTACCTTGGGCTCCAGCTTGAGTACCCTGTGCTACACTGCCCTGCTGGCATGAGAAATCTTTCCTTGCAGTCCCACGTCCACCTCCCCTACTAGTACGACCCGTGGAGTACCGACTGCATGCCTGATACATGGTAACTGATCCCCTCCCCATATCTGGTACCTGCCTTCCACAAATAATACTCTCCCACTTGTTGAGGTATCCTACAGAACATCATCACATGTCCTATCCCACCGCAAAATGGCACTCAACTGTAGGTCGAGGACACTGACAACACATATTCCCCGACCTAACGCACTGATAGAAGAACTCTTGATTTCCACTTTTAGAGGCTGACCATCTCTTTTAGTCACTTTTAACAATTCTGTCATCTTGAGTGCACTCATTGCATCGCTTCCGACTCTCTGTAGCAGCACTACTCGTCTTCCCCACTGTCACCCCATGCCCACTACCCGAAGCTCCCATCAGGATCCCTTCTGAGATCAATGACTGATCTACTACCTCTGTGAATCTCTTCATGCAGAAGATTTTTACTATAGATCTGATTTTATTTTTCATCCCATCATAGAAACACATTACTACTACTGCCTCATCCCCTTCTAACAATTGGAAAATGCATCTCTAATAAGTGAAGTGACTAGAATAGTCCATCACCGATAGTGATCCTTGAGTCAGGCTCGTAAACTCTATATCCCACTCTAGAATCAATGTCTCTTGACAAAAATTCTCTTCAAAAATTTCCTGAAAAACCTTCCACGACATTCCCTCACATGCTCAATTTGAGCCTGAATGTCCCACCAATGCATAGCCTTGCCCCACAACATATATGCGGCCAGGTTCACTCACATTTTGATAGGGGTCTCTAGATGATCCAGTATCGTCTAGACAACCTCTAACTCGAACTCTTCTTCCTCTAGACCACCCTCATCGGTGAAATTCGGAGGGTGATATAGCTGTATATCCCTGGTTAGCTCAAACAAACTCGGTGAAACACGCCCTAGGTCCCGATCCATCGTCTGCATTAGGTGAGCCATGTTCTCCCAGAATTGGACTTCTCTGCCATCATTGATCACCAAAATTTCATGCTCCTCTACCGGAGGAGTGTTCTCAGCAACATCTTCCTGTTTCCCAACTGGTAACCGACGTCGTGGTGGCATCTCTCTACATTTCCAAGCATGAGATATAGCACCAATTCTATAAAACATTCATGATTCCATAAAAAAGTCTCTTTACTAGCCACAACAACCCACTTTTTATACACTAACCCAACTAAATTTTCATATTTGTTTCAATCCCCATTATTGCATTAAACACCATTTACCAATCATTCATACTTACCCCCTTATGTTATTTCATTCATCTAATCATTTCTTGATTTCATGGAATGCATGATGCATCATATATTCCTGACTCAAAAACCCACCCCATGTGGGTGCCTAACACAATGCATGTAACCTATCTCTGTAGGTACATACAGTGCTTCATGATTGAAAATCCTCATTCTGTTATGGACACAAGCTAAATATCATAAAATAGTCACATCAAACCACATGTGCATCTCCCAATGGTGAAATATCTTCAACTATAACAACACACAACCAAGAACAACAATTACCACCCAGTAAGACTTGATTTTCTCACATACCTTGTTTAGCTACTCCCAAGAATGAGCTCATTACCATGGCCCGACATGTCCTAACACCTGACTACCAATCCAAAATAAGAAGACCTCATAAAACGAGAAGAAAGACATTATCTTATACCTCTTTGTAACGTCCATGACCCAGAAGCCACTAAATCGTTGCTCTGAGCTGGGTGGTTACATGACTTTAAACGTTCCTCCCCGTAAACAAAAGGTTTTCGACTTGCAGCCAGGGTCTATGGGTCATGTGGGGAGACAATACCCCCTTTTTATCATAGTAAGCTCCAAATAGAAATAAACCATGTAGTGGAAACAATATCAAATAAACAAGGAACTTTTATATCAACCAATTCAAACAAATAATATGTCATTCCATATTACATGTGCAAGAGTGAACAATAGAAAACCCCAAAATAAGGACAACGTCCACAATCGAAAATATTGTCCTGACACCAAGTCTGGATCCTCAACCAAGGGATACCCATGTCCACTCAACTATCATGCAAGGACCCTTGCCCTTATCCTAAATTGAAAACATTAAGTCCTCTCAGGTACCCAATGGTGGCCCGAGCAGGGTGTGAGTACAACTCCGTAGTCCACCACCAACGGTGTCTAGAATATATCCAGTATACACAGGAAGTGCATGAAAAAGAAAAATGAATGATAATTTCCAATTAATTAAATTAGTTTCCATTAGACAATTTTTGAGTCAATGTTGTTTCCACCTCCAATGCCATTCATTACCCAATAAATATCATCACTCACCATCTCATCTCATTTCCATGGGTTAATCACATACATTATGTTACATGGGTCTGTGGAAAACAATCACATGCAAGAGGGTGAACACATCGTTATCCTATCTCACTAGGACTAACCCCATCATAGAAACCATATCCTCAACTCGAAGCTTCAGTCTGGGAGGACGCAACCGTTAGGAGAATAGACTCTCAATCCCCTTTCTTAACCCATGCATTTATGTTGGAGTTTAGATCCTCTGTCTTATCTCAACCCATGAGCATAGATCCTCAAGTCATACCCCACTCTATGAATCCTTGTGGACATTCTTATATATTTAAGTAACCATCAACAATCCAAACCATTGCACTTCAGGAAACACTATTCACAACACCCCACATGGGAATCCAGATCATGCCTTAACCCATTAACACATTACCATTTCACATCATTTAACCATTCACCCGATTCCCATGTCTTGTGCTTAACTCACTATGAATTTAGCACTATACCCATAACCTATCCATTATGGTCTTTAATCAGTTTACACATTAACCCATTTAACCATTTCATCATTTCCATTATTCAACCATTCATGCAAACTTCTTTATCATGGGATCTACAATTCACTAAAATATGGTCACTTGTTTAATAATAATCCCTAAACACAGGAAAAGCCATAACATCCCATGGATGGCCCTAAATTAGGTCATGTCCATCCCAACACATCCGACAGGGATTGTGAGGGTTACCATTAGCCATTTTAAACATCATTATTACCAAACATGCTAAGATTATTCAATACATAATCAATGGAAAACAAGAACACAACTAAATAGTCAAAAATACATAAATAACCATGGGATGTAGCTCGTAGACTACCTACCTCAAAACCATGGATGAACACACACACAATTAATTCCTTAGACCACAATCTGACCAACCATTGGAGCTTCAACCCAAAACTCACCTAAAAGATTGGGTTTTAGATCTTCAGAACAAGATGGAGAAAAGATAAAAACCCTAAACCAAGAAGAGAAGCAAGGTTTGGATTACCCTTTCTAGGAGATTCGATTTGCATCCAACGGCCCTCTAAACGGCCATGAATCGATGGAGAATTACCCATGGGAATCTTGGGTCATCCAAGTTCGTTACTAGGGTTTAGAGGGTAAGAATTGAGGAATATCCCAAGTTGGGGTTTAAAAGCTCAGAGTGAAAAACATGTAATTTTTTCCAATGGTAAGAGGTCGCATGATTTGGAAACAATGATTAACAAAATGTGCGTAACCCCGACACATGATACTATTTATAGGAGGAGGGTTGAAAAATTTTCTTGCGTAGGCCGCACGTTTTGACCCGGTTATGCGCAGGCTGTGCGCCCTAGCTTCTCTTGCCCATCTTTCCATTCTTTCGTGCCCTATGCCCCAAAAACACCCCAAGGACTCCCACACATTCAAAAGACATACCATGAGGCCCAAAACAAGGGATTCAACCAAAACATAATGAAAAAACACCATTCCAAAAATCGGGATCTTACACATACCATATTATAATCCCCATTGGAATATAGATATAGGTTATGGTGTGGCAGAGTTATGTAATATTTCGGATGTCACTGAATATATATATGTAGATCCAGAAACCTTTACCATTATACATGTGATTGTTGGCTATAAAATTATTGACGTCTAAGACAATATGTTGTTCCCTCCCTGAGGAAATTAAACTCAAAATTAAAAAATGGAAACCCCAATAGTGTTTCCTCTACCCATAACCAACTATACATTGTCTAAAATAAAGGCATGGTAATCTCATCCTTTGTCTTAGGATTCAAAAGTCCACATTTCCCCCCACTATTTGAATAGTGTAATTTCACACCCCTGATACTAGCCACTTCCTGTCATACGTTATTCAAACATCAATGACAAAAACATTGATCATGTCCGCTAGAATTAATTTATTATTTCCATTTCCACTCACATATATTCCAATCGGTTCACATTGTGTCCTAAAAAGAACTCATACCCATAATCTCCCTACTATATCAATCCTCATAAAAATAATTTTTGGGAACATATATTTTTATATAATAATTAGATAGGTGACCCTTTGTTGAAAGATGAACATGTTTCTTATCAGATGAAATTTAGTTTTCAGATTCTAGAAACTTTATAGGTAACCAAGAATAGTTTTTTCTATAAAAATTTTATTTTCCATAATTGTCCAAGTACAACATTATTTCACATATGTCCACTAACTGTAAGAATGAAATTTATAATATAATACCTTTTTATTAAATTCTAATAGGAATAGTTCCTATGAATGTGAATAGTTATATTTTAAGATTAATTGGATATAAAAGTGGTTTTGTTAACATTGAGAAATATATTTTTTGAGTTTTCTTATATGGATAACGTTTTATAGAAACCTATATAGGGAACCATGAAAATTATTCATCCACATCCTAACTAGTAACCATGAAAAAATTGATTATTATAAGTATCCACTTTGATGTAGGCTTCGGCCCTTTAATTAATTTGGTCATTGTGGTCCCGTGGAATATACCCAATAAAGTATATTTCCACGAAAAAAAACTCGTCAAAAAGGATTTCCACATTGAATGATATCGACACCGAGCTAATATAGAATGAATAGATGCTACTCCATTAATAATATTCATGTCTCCAGATTCATTATATATTCAATTGAAAGGTGTGATATCTATATTCTTTATTCTATAATTCCATATGAAAATAAGATGAAAAACTATCATATATAAATTTTGTATGAATGGATCCATGAACACACCACTGATGATGATCATCATGTTTCACAAATGCCTATTGAAATTATCTTACAATGTATAATGGAATTGATTGATCTATAGGATTATGTCACATGCGATTATAAATAATGTTTTGATAAATATGATGTTAACTATGATTGTAATTGGTCTATGATTAATGATGTACCTAATTTTATATACAATATAGATAAATTTTTTACTAATATAACCTATGGAAGAATTCATGCATTAAAAAATAAGTCAACACATTCCATATACAATATTTGTTTACAATTTAACCATTAGATACACATTTTCTAAAGATGTAATGAGTCATCATTTATATATCGTGGGAATCCTATATGACCTTATATTCATAAATTTCATATAAACTCCCATATATTTATTTTCACTCATATTGTTAAGCATTACATCACCACTCTATTGTAAAAATAATTCACCAATTTGTAATAAATTTTTATATATATATTTAAGTAACCATATTTAAAAATCATATATTCATTTCTATGTATCAATTATGTATACTAGATCATCAAAAATATACTAATAAATACTCCTAATCAATATTACATAATTCATTGTTAATGAATATGATATATGGTGTTTTCCAAAAATATTTTATTTATATGGCTATTATTGGAAGCAATAGAATACAATAGTTTTATAAAGAGTAAAAAAAATAATGTGAGCTCATATCATATCTCTATTACCCAATTTATATATTTTGTAACATATCAATGTTAATGATATACAATCACTAAGATAATTATGTATATAATTACAAATAAACTCCTCCACAATTTTTTGGGTCCATTATATTTTTGTTCAGGGAGATACCCCATATAAATAAAATTAGAAACATGTTAAAAAATAATACCATACATCCAAAACTCATCAGTATTAGAAATAAACTCTCAATTACTGATTCACATTTGTTCTCAATGTAATTTAATGAGTAACTCACAATGTAGTTGCAAACACTTTTATTATCAGAAACCATTGTACCTTCCTCCTACACATATCATGTATAATAAGGTCAGAAATAAGAATATTAAACAATAAAATCATTTTCAGTTGATGATGGGGTAGGTTCATGCATTGCACATATTGTCCCACAATGAATTAGGGAAGAAATTTTTTATTGACGAGCACATATAATTGGATATTAATCTCTCTAGGACCAATCATTCAAAAAATAAATTTGATCCACTTTTCTTATTAATATAATGTATATCCAAGCCCTGTAAAAAAAATTAATTCGAAGAATTGATAGGTGTGACTAATGAACACATATAAATATCCCTATGAAAACACCATTATGTGATTTAGAAACTATTAATATGAATAATTATTCATTATAATACAATAATTTAAACTCTTATATTGGGAGGCCTTGGTTATTCATTTATATATTAATTACATCATTATATATCAAATATATGATGTACTCTATAAATGATTATGTAAGGACTATTTATTGTAGTTAATAATACATTAGATTATGTGAGTCCGAGGTCATTAAAATAAAACACTATATATATATTTGATTACATCCGTATTTCAATAAATAAAAATTTATTAATATGAATAATAATCTTTTGTTTTCCTTTGGTTGTCCTTATGTTAAATAAATGAAAAGAACACTACATAATATTCAAAAACTATAAGATATAAAGATTTATCAATGAAAAAACATAATCATTCAATAATCAATGATGTTATCATTGATTATAAATAGATTTTATGATTGATAGTTTATTCAAATGACTTAGGAATTATCGCAAAAAATTCATTACAGAGTTCTGAATTTCATTCTCAATCAGTATATTTTTTCATATATATTAGGGTATGGTTAAGAATAGTTAAATAAAATATGTACAATACTATTAAATGATGATTAGATAGTATATGCAATCATAAAAATAACATGGAACCTTTAAACCAATCATCATGTTTTATTGTGAGTCATTTAGTGTGATAACTATATCTTCCACATAACTAAAAAATAATTCCTTGGAAAAACATACAATTGAATGGTATAAAAATTCCCCCACTCTCACTCTCATGTCAATAATGTGGAAGTTGTAGATGTATCCCCTCCTGTTACTAATTTTTATTCTAAATGGTAATAAAATTGATGAAATAGGGTATCACAGTTACACTATATGAATAAAGGATGAAATTGAATTGTTTATTCATTTCCTTCAACTAATTTTTTTTTATATTATGTCACATAAAAATTATGATGTTTATGCATTTAATTAGATGGATATTGTTTCTCTTAATCACCAAATTAGTGTTAATGAGGTACATTATACATTCAACAAGAGAAAATACATGTCAACACTATAATGGAAACAACTTTTCCAATGTTTGATGGTTAATTATGTATTTAATATGTTAATAAAACATATATTTAGTGTAGTTTATTATCCACTATGCCCTGCCAAATAATTCTATCAATCCAATATTACCCTTCGTAAAAAATATTTATATTCTATATTGATTATTTGATGATAAAATAATACCAAATAAATGATTTTATTATTGATCACACAAAAGTTTTTGCCATGATCCATACTAGTAATTACAAGATGATCCTAAAGAAGTATATATTTTGGGTATTCTCTAGGATTTCATTCAGTTTTTTTTATTTTTTAATAATTGAGTTTGATTATAATGAAATAAAAAACCATTTATATTATTAAATTTCATATATTTCCATAAAATTTATGAATAAACCATTTTTTTCATTGAGGATAAGAGTAAGTGGTAAATCATATAATTGTAAGATGTTTGTGGATATGCCCCTCCAATGATCATGTGGAAAGAGATGTATCGTAATGAATGACAATATTTAATGATTAAATTATATATTTTATTTAAACATTTAAATTGATTGATATTGAATAGGTTCTATGTTGACATGGAAACATTATCCTTTTTTAAACCATCTCATAGAATGTACAAAATAAAAACATATTAAAAATTGTATAATTTTGCATCATCATAGAATATAAAATTACATGTATTTTATAGTTTTAATGTAATATTAGGTCGGGATCATTGATCCTTATTGGATTATTAAAATCAAATTTGATTACAATACCCCATTTGACACATTGTGACTCACTACAATATGATGTTCAAAAAGTGGTGTTAGATACGTCAAGTCCATGAAAATTTTATAATCCAAATTCTAGTGTTACTATACATAGTTAGGCAATCATCCCATTTTGTATTACAGTTATTTTATTAAATAGGTCCCTACCAGTAAATTATTGTGAAAAATTTAGGTTTAATCATAAAAATACAAATTTAAGAGAAAAAATATGATAAAGATATCCCGCAGAATATAGTCTAGATCGTGTCAATGATTTTTTTCCAAAAATCCATCCTAAACATTAATTTAATGATTTATAATTACATTATAATAAGAATAAAAAATTTATATTTAAATATTATAATAATGGGGTAAACTATTTACCAATCTATATTGTAGAACACAACCCACTATTGAGTACTATCGATTCATCCAACCATGTTATTCAATAAGAGCCTCGCTATAATTATTCATTTGAATATGGTTTATAAGATGGTTTTTTGACTCAGATAAACCCAGATATTTTTTATAACATTATTCATGAATAATATAATTATCCAAGAAATTAATTTCTTCCATGATTATGTAATAGTGGTAGTGATAAATTTTTTAAATATATAACCATCATGTTGAATAGAAATAAATGAACAACTATTATAGGATATGTATTAAAAGTTATTCCTAGGTTATTTCAATATGTTGATACAATAATGGAATTTATAACACCAATGATGTTAAGAAGAAAATTTATTAATCCTTTTCCTATGTGGGAAATTACCAACCCCATTAAAATGTTTTAATATACTAGAAAATATTATCTAATCACAATTGATGTTTATAGAAACAATCCACACAACATTCATTTTTTTAGAAAAGATATCAAAATTAGTGAATAATACCTTTAATATAATTTATATAATATATTTAAAATAAATTATTAAATTATTTCTACATAAAATAATAAATCAATGACTATTTTATTCAACATGAAAAAATTGTTTCATATATTTGGGATTTTTCATATGATGTCAATGGAAATAATCGTCGTCCTTTAAAAATAAAGTTAAAATTAATGGTGACATGTGATTCATAAAAAATTAAATAGCCCAATTCACATTTCTTCAAAAAATATTATTAATCTATATGTATGAATTAATTTTGTATAATACATAAACTAATGAATTAAATAATATTAATCATGTGAGAGGACAAAATATTTATATTGAGGTAGTTCTATGATGACATATCCTCTTTATTTTAATGTAAGGCTCCTACCTCATTGATCAATCAATAAATATATATTAATTTGTTTTTATAACCATAGAGAAAGTACAAAATCATAATCCACTTTCTCTCATCCCACACACATTCCAATCTGATTTTTCCTAGTTTTTTTTCACCTCCAAAACTAATGACGAGTCCCATATAACATACACAGATATTAATTTTTATTTCATTCTTTATTTTTTCTTATATGGAATATTTTCATGCAGACTCCATTTCATAAATAACTATAAAAATAATTATTCCAATATTAATGAATATAATGGTATACCAAGATCTCTTAACCCATGTTCAGTTAAAAATATAAAATTTATCACAAAGAATCATGTTGTTTGGATCTATTATAAGATAGTTATAATCTCTCACATAATATCATTATATGATTATTTTCTTTTTTTATTTTATAAACTATATAACCAATACCTATAGATACATTGATAAATTTCATAATACAGATAATTTAATTATTGAATCATTGCACCATGTTAGTAAATGTATTGGGATCTGATTATTATATGAAATCATAATTTATCAATTTATCATTATTATTGTATTTCCCTATAGAAATGACAAATTGTAGATAGTTTAACAAAAAAATTCTTAAATTCATCATCATGATTTTATTATTCGCTTCCAATATATATTTTATCAACTATAATTAATTTATAATTTCAATGAATAATTTTCTAATGTACAACCCATAGATTATGGAGATGAAACAAAATCTCTAGTCAAATCCCATCAATATAATTATATGAGTCATTTTATAGAGGGAACATTTATCATTATAATATTTCATCACATCCATTTTGAAAATTAAAAATTATCATCCATAACCTTTTTATGCTCATTTATAAAACTATGTACTCATAGTTCCTTTTTTATCATCTATTATGTGGACATAATAATCCTATATATCACAACAAACCATAATTTAATCTCTCTGATTCATTGTTTAAATTTCACCGAAATCCATTTTTTCTTGATGTGTTATTATATTATCATTGTCTCACCTATGGGAATTTTAAAAGTATTTAGTCATTAGTGTCTTTATAGAATCTTATCTACCCTAGTTCCATAATCATAAACCAATAGTTTATTGTGTTCAATAATAAACAACAAAATTGATTCATCTTAACCTATCATGAATAATACATTATTATGAATTATTTTCTATTACCCCTTAATTTCAAAGAATGACTTATAACATTTTATAGGATGTTTTAGATTATTTTTTCCATTTTCAAAATTCAATAAAATTTAAATTTTTTATTCTCAAAAATTAATATTTCATTAGACAGAAAAATAAGGAATGTCATATTTAATATATATTCTATCCCTCTAGAAAAAATATATTAAGGATTAGTTCCAAGGATATTCATCACTACATATCCATTTTACATTTTTATGTTTAATCAATATCCAACCAAAAACCCATATTCTCATTAATAATTTGTTATAACTATATGAAATAGTTGGTCACATTCAATCAAATATCCTTAGATTGATCCAAACACAAATTTTATAGAGCTATTTAGAGGCATAGTTCAACCAAAAAAACTGATATTTGTGATATTAGTTAGATTATTACTTATTCCTTATCATGGTTTGAAATTTTAACTTTGTATTATTATCCACCTATCAAAATAGTGACATGATTAATTTAAAATGATAACTCTACAACATGAAAGTCGTAGTCATAATGGGATGAAACAATAATATTATATTTACATAAATTCAATTTATAATGAAACCATAGATCATATATTTGAGTATGACACCCAATATCTATTATATAATTAATTTCATCACTTGATTCAAAATTATATATATCATAAAATTCCATTGAACAATGAGTCTTATGTTTATTGGTATATAAGATTCATATCCTAATAAATTTAAACATAGATATATTCTTATTATTTAAATAGTCCCTAACATGATCTTAAATTAATCAGATCTCCTATTAATTTACGGGATAACATTTGGATATACATATAAAAGGCTTGAGTTATAGATCCTGATAATGAAGTTTTTTATGAATGCTTTAATTTATGGAAGTAAATCCAAGGGATGAGGCATAAAATGATGACATTTAAAGGATATAATGAATATCAAATCTGGAAATAAGATGAATTTATTTAGGTATAAAAGATTTGAAAATAAGAATAAAACATCACCTCAAACACATATATCAAGTCAAACCATTGAGACATCATAATATAGTGTTTTAAAAAAAACAAGACATTGAAAAAATTTGTCTATCATGATATAAAAACATTAACTAATTCAATTTATCGATATATTGGTTTGGTCCTATTTTTCTATATGTATCTTGTACATGCATTTGTCATCTATATAAATTATACAACATCATAATGAAATTAATCTATTTTTATATTAAAATTATATAGAGTGGGATTCAATGATAAAAATTCAATATAAATTATTCATATATATAGTTGAATAATATTAAATGGATTAAGGATAGGGTATTCATAATTTAAAAATTCATTTGTAAAATAATGGGATTATATTAGAATCAAAATAGGTGATCATATAATTATGCGAGATGGATCAATGTGCCAAAATAGATTTCTCATGTCTAAATACACATCATTAGAAGAATAATATCGAATAAAAATACTAGATATAGTGTGAGTACATGAAAAAATATGATGAGTAAGGGAAACCACTACCTTAGGGGTTTCTTATAAATATTTGAGGGATATTCATAAGATCGTAGGAATACCATAGTTTGTATTTAGGGTTTTAAATAGATACGAACATCAATTATTAAGCCATCTGGTTGAAAAAGAATGGTGTTTTGGGTTTTTATATATTCAAAATGAATGAGAAATAATCATCATTTTATTTTCATGTACAATGTATACACATGTAATAAAATAATCAAAATCATATGTATCCCATATTTTTCAAATGGATTCTATTAATGCAGAGTTGTTTTCAATATTTTATTTGTTTATGAATTAATCTTATAAAAACAATAGTATAGTTGATGTGTACAATATTCATGGTCATACATTGTTTTCCTCAAATTCATTTAATAAAATATATGATATGGATAACTCATTATATTTTTTTAAAAAAAATCATGTTACATCATAAAGAAATTTTTAAAAAACATTAATATTGTGTAGATTATTCCAGTAATAGTATTTCATACATAAATTTTATAGCATTATTATTTCATAATGCTTATAATGTATTTTTTCTATATATAATTTTTACCTAAAAATTATACTTTATAAGAAAAATATTAAAAAAATTAATCATTTTATAATTTCTAAATGATAATTGATATATATATATAGTTTTATTCAAAGGTATTTTCCTAAATATAAAAATATATAATATAAAATGATTATTGGTTTTTATCGAATAATTAACAGTTATTGAAAAAACAAAACCATTATGAAAAATAAAAAAATTATATTCCTCATTAAAATATATTGTATTTTATAATTAAATATGTATAATTTAATAAATTAATATTTGGGAAATTTATTTTATTTCAAATATCACGAATTTATCCAAAATATTATATCAATTGTTAATATATTTATCCAAAATATAAAATTTCATTCATCATTTTAAAATCACATTTTTATCATAATATTTATATAATCATGTATAAATATTATAATGATAAAAGTGTGAAAATTTAGTTTTTAATTTAATAAAATATATATTTATATTAAATTACACAAATGGAGTCTTGTCACATAATCCAATATTACACTATTGTGTGACCTAAGAGAATTGTTTGTTATTATGGTACATTCATGGGTACATTCAGATAAGGTTTTGTGGGTTTTGATATATATAAATTAAAAATTGTCTAATAAATTGATTCCTTCATGTTTCATATGTTGAATAATCGCTCGTGTTAGTTAAAGGAACGACATAGTGATGTCATATCCATTCGAATCTCTACCAAATGGTTTCATAGTGCACGAACCAATTGGTTGAGGCCATCACTTATACAATATTTTTTTAATTATATATTATTATTACAATTAATATATTTTAATCAAAAATTTCAATATACAATAGCTTTATTAGGCGCTGTTTTGGTTCCAAGTGGTTTCATATTCCTACTAGTCATAATATGGATATACTTTATTTGGGTCCTAAAATTCAAATGAAATACATTGTATGAGTCTTATAGAAGTATAATGTGTACCATGGAATATATTCATTAATTAGTGGATAAATTAAGGATGTGATTGATAACCCCATCAGTCCAAGGGATCACTGGACAAAAGAAAATAGTCACCATATAATCACCCATAAAATCCATCAGAATTATGTTGAGGACACCAGTTGTTATCTTAAAATATCATTACTAGAATGTATACTTTTCTATGACATTTTTGTAGAGTTATTTGATTTAAATAACTAGGTACGGATTATATATATGTATATACAAGAATTAGTAAAAAGAGAACATATGAACATCCCACATAACCCTATTATATTACAGAGGTATGTAATAATCCATCAATTTCTATTACAATATGAACCCAAAAATTAAGAGAAAAAATTTCAGCCACAATTATCTATGAGTAAGGACATTGTGGTTTTCCACTGATATTTTAATTGAGTAACTATGTTTTAATAGAATCATATCCTCTTTTCGAAATTTTTAAAAAAAAATTGGGAAATCCCTTTGGAATTTCATCACAGTTGAAGGATTTTATATAATCATTATAGACTAAGATTGTTATTTTAACTACTTATATATATACATTAACTGTATAGGTAGAGTTCAATTGATCATCTGGAATTGTTTCCATCTCATGAACAGTTATACTTTTACATTATACTCCTAATAAATATATACCCTATACACATTAATTTTAATGATAAAATGATGAATTGATTTAGAGAAATCTACATTCCTCCCATGTGGTTACTGAAACATCTATTATCACTATTGTGGATATGTTGTCCCGAGTAATTATTGTTCTTTTTCTAATATATAAAATATACTATGTATGAAAGAATGACTCACAATGGTGTCTTAAAGGTTTACTCAATAAATATAATAACCTTATTTCATGTTTATAGTTGTGATATAACTATACAATAATCATTAACCCATTGTGGTGGGTTCTATGATGGAAGACCCAAGTCAATCAGTTGATGTACAATAGTGAATTTTAACGTAGTATGGATTTATAATCAATAAATTCTTCATGTTTTGTATTGATCCATAATATAAAAAAAATTATGTGTGTAATATATTTCAAATTATGGTTGTGAAATAAATAATTTATTAAATAGAATCACAGTTTATATTATTGATAATGATATGGAAAATGGAAAGGCTCCCTCCAAACTTATGCCACTATAACACAAGATAACATTCCTCTAATGAATAAAGATTTGTGTTTTATCAATGATTCATAATTCTATGATTTATATAGAATTTTTTTATTTTTTTATAATCTTTTAAAAAATTATAGTTTCATGATCTAATAATTTCATATTCGTGCTAGATATCCTTATATTTCAAGGAAGACATATTTTCGACACTCTTTATAGGCAATTTTTCTTAATCCATATCACATGGATTTTTTATTTCCTTAACAGACTCTGACTATTACAAATGACATATTATGATGAAAATTTTGAAAAATATATTTTGATAACATTAGATATTATTATGTTAAATATTAGTGAATATATATCCTTATATGTTATTTTACTCTAGATCATATTTCTAGTTGATAAAGAAAACAAGCACCATCCTTAGGATCATTAATGAAGATATCATAAACTGAATTTCTAATATGTAGATGTGGATTGAAATTTAAGTATCCCTATAGCCTCCACCTCTTATAGAATATCCTCAATTAATTTTATAATTCCCTAGATGATTGTATGTCAACATATCATAGAATATATTAAATTATGATAAAAAAATTCTCATAGTCATCCAATATGAATCCAAATATTTCATTTGATATTTAGAATTTTATAGTATATTTTTATTCATGTTCACATAATCATGGATTATAATATCTAAAGAATAAATAAATCATTGTTTTTTTATGGTTATGTATTCACAATGGTAGTTGTAACTTCATTAAAAATACATTATTCAATAATAATGTCCCTTTTTGAAACTCATTCTTCGACAAAAAAACATAGTTATTATTAAATAATATACATAAATGAGTAGATTTCATTTTTCAAATTTCTTATAATTAATATATATATAAATATTAATGATATAATTTTGATATTCTATTGACTGCTGCTTGTCTGAGTTTATCTTCGATGTTCTCAAATAATAGAATCAACAATTAATTACAGTTTATCCAAAAACAATGATATTATTAATCTAAGTAATAAAAAACTATATTACAATATTTTAGGGATATGAACTAATATATCAATTTCCATCATGTTTAGGTCATATTGAACCTATAAATTTTTAATTATTTTAATAAAATATCTAAATTTCTACTATAATTGACCTCTTCTCATTGGTGTCAATAGGGATGATTCTATTTGGAGTGATGATTGTGTAGAAATATATTTTTTATTTAAATGGAAGATTTGTTTCACCAAAAATAGGTATATACATAAAGGATTTATATAAATAATATTTTTTAGAACCTTTCTTATTTTTTTGTAAAATGTTAGTGTAATTTTAAAAATCATATCCACTGAAATTTTTATTTACCCACATGTACTTGAATCCTAATGATTTAAAAATGATTAGTGTCACATATCTATAACTCATGTGACCAAATAAAATTCATAGTATAAAAAATATTAGTATTTAAAGTTAGATGTTGCGTCAAAAAACTATATACACAATCATTATGATGGTGATGGTCTCACTAACATATATGAATCCCTTACCAAAAACATCCACATGCTATGAAGGAAATTCATAAATCTAGGAATACTTTGGTTTATAGACTTTCCCACCTTTAATATAACACAATTATCCATGTACTCTCAGTAATCTAGGAAGAACTGATGGGACTATTACATCTTAAAATATGGGATTCATAGAATTAACTTTTTATATCAATTAAATCACCATTTATCCATCTATAAAATGATTTCAAACTATGTATTTATTGGGATTTAGTGCAATTATAGTTTATCATTTCAGTTCAATATTATTAATCAATAACTAATAATCTTTTCTATAATTCGTTTCTATAATAAATCACACTATATCTGTTTTAATTATTAGATCATGAAATTTTTTCTTCATATGTTATTATCCATGAAATATCTTTTATTTTATAAAAATTGGTACATGATTCTCCATGGTTCAAATGAAATATGTTCATGTTTGGAAATTTTTTAATGAAATTTTATAGTTGAAGATGTAAATGATTTTATTAATTGATATATTAAATCCTAATATCATTCAATATACCAAAAATACTGAGATAATCCTTTTAAATATCATCGTTTTATTGTACCAAATAGGAAATGTCCCACTCTTCCATGAAATCCCCCCATTGTATCATGTATTCATTGATGGTTCATTCTTTTCAATGTTGTAGATTATATAATAATTGATATCCAAATAATTTCTATAAATATATATATTAACTCAAAAAAACATACATATATATATATATATATATTTCATCATTTTATATTACTATAAAATGAATAATATTTCGATACATGTCAGATCAATAGAGGTTTTTTAATTTATGGATATAGAAAAAATTATTACATAAAATATTTACATCATCACCCACAAAGATCTCCCCATATTGTTTTCTTTATATGAAATCCCTAAATAATACCATATGATATATCCCTGAGAATAGAAACATAATAAAGGGTGAGCTAAAATGCTCAATAAATGTTATCATAAGAGATATCAATCAAATACAGTAATGGATAAAAGTATAAGTATACAGATATTTGAACATGTTCACAATATATAATAATTTGATTAAATTATTCATATATCATTATTAATAAATCTTGGATTTGTCCTTTCTCATTAAAAACATAAAAATTAATATCTAAGAAGAAGTTCTAAAAATCAATCATAATCCATGATAATTCATCAAAATAAAAATGGTTAATTTTTAGGAATATAAATAAGGATTGGAAATTATATATTTAGACATGGATAACTCCCCAGACTATAATAAATGACTGGCTTCCCTATACATTTATACATATATGTTATGAATTATCACTCAAAATACTATTATATTAGATATATTTCCCTACTATTTTCTTCAATCCAAATTTATTTTCTTATTATTTCATTAGATAGAGAAAATTTATTAATTCATTATAGGGATATGTAATTTTGGCATTAACCAACACATAATAAAAACTATAAATATGTGTTATAAAATATCATAAAACATTCATTTTATCATCATAACTTAACCCTTGTGAATAATAAGAATTTCAAAATCATTTTATCATTTCATTATATTGTAACCCTTGTGAAATAATTAGGATTTAAAAAAATATCATCATCTTAATCATAAACCATCTAGTGATATAATAAATATGTATTCATTTAATCATTTTCCCAAAAATAAATTGTTAACATTAATGAATGTAATCATATTTGAAGTAATTATTTGAAATAACATTGAAATATTTCTAAAGGAATATACTCTTTTCATTTTAAAACCACTTAAGTAAAATATAATAGAATCCAAAAAAAATTCAATGCACATTCATTGAATATAAACCTATTAACATGTAGTTGAATATTTAAATCATTGAGTTGTTATGAAGGTCAAAATATTCAATCATGTCATTTTAATTAATTATGATAGAATAAAAAATATCTATAATTTTTATCATTCAGAATATGAATAATCACATTATTTCTACAAATATTAGTAGAATTAAAATAAAATTTAAAATTTTCAATTAATAATCATTTATTATAGTCATGTAATTCTCTGAAAAACATAAACAATGGAGAGAAATGAAAGAAAACAGTTTTCATATTTAATGAGGTGGAATAATATTACATTTCATAGAATATTATCACAATAATTTTGAGTAAAAAAGAGTTAAAAATGAAAAAAACAATTACCAAAAATATTGAAATAAACATACTATAGTAAAAATAAAAATTTTTATTAAAAAATTTCATATAATTTTTAGAATGAATATTCGTGGATAATCATTCCAAATCAAAAAGGTATTGAAACATAAGTCAATTTCCACAGGGCCTATCATTACTAATACATATTAAAAATTCACTGATAAGAAATATAGATTTATTAAAAACATATTATATAACATAATTATTATATTACAGGCTATACATGATTTAATAATTAACACATATAATAGTTTTAGTAAAATCATTATTAAATCACAATTCTAGGTGATAATTACATCATTATTCATTCATGTTTTAGTATGATGTTTTAGATATTTTTCCTTGGATATAGACTCATCATCACTAATATAGTAATTTTTACATAGATTTCATATTTATTTCCACACCTGGACCTAGACCACAGAAATATTATTAATTTTATTTTTTGTGGTCATGGATATTTCTGATTGGCATTTGGGTTTTGACCTAGGTAAAAATATATGATATTCAAAATTTAGGGTGAATTTTTGTCTATGTGTAACTGGAATATGACCAAGAAAACCATTCAGTGTACTCTATGCCCAAAATAATAATTATTAAATGAAAGATAAAATATAAATAAAAAAAATAAAACAAAATGAAAAATAAAATCAAAGAAAATTTAAATAAAATTAGGATAAGATAAAATAAATGACCTTTTAATAAAATTAATTATAATATTATTATTATTATTATTATTATTAATTTTATTATTAATATTAAAAAAAATCTGTTATTATTTTTTACATTAATAATAATTTTATTATTATAAAATTAATTTTTTATTAATGTTGTTATTATTAATTTTCTTATAATTATGAAGATATTAATTTATAATAATTAAATTAATAGTATTTTTGTTATTATTATTATTATTATTTTGTTATTTTGTTTATAAATTTTATTTGGATTTTGTTTGGTTATCATTTTAATGGAAGAAAACTATAGGGATCTCCCGCCTACTCTCTTTGTGCAGCGTGCCCCCCCCCCCCCCCCTCATTCACACCATTCATCCTACAACACTTCCACTATTCATCATTAGAAACCTTCCTCTGCTCTCTCCAACTTCTTTTCCCTCATTCGGTCGACTTGTCTGGTGCATCAATCTCTAGCATGATTCCCCAGTGCGGCACGACCTGATATGGTGTAACCCCACCAATCGGAAGCTCCCTTCACACATGTTAACCCTCACTGGTAGACCATCATTCTATAGTCTATGTCTTTTCCATCCTTCCAAAAATGTGGATCTACATTTTGTATGGATTTCCCAGTTCGTGTTTCTCCTCTGGTGCATTTTCTCTATCACTTTTTGGGGGATTCTCTCCTATATTAACTCTAATGCCAAGGGGTTTTCATGGTGACATTTTTTCATTGTCTACTTTGTGCATATTGGTCTTCATAATTTCATGTCCATTCTGTTTGTTTTTTTTTAGTTTTTACACATTCAAGGAAGGTTATTTAATGTTTTTTTAAATCAAATTCATTCTAATTATCTATTGATTGATTCAATAATATCTTTTATTCGATGTGCACCTTGTTAAGACAAATTGTTAATTATTTTTGTTATTTTCTGGTAGTTGAAATTGTTATTAATAGGTTTGGAGTTGTTTCCCTATATATTCATAAATGTTTCTTTTCAAATGCATTCTTGTTGGATTTAGATTTTACATTGTTAATTTTAAAAATAAGGTTCATATATTGATGAAATATATATATAGTTTAATGTGATTTTTTTCAAAATAGTATAATTTTATAAAAATGGGGGTTTATGTGACTTTATGAATAAATTTTTTTTGATGAAAATATTATGATTTCATGTGAATTTTAACATATTTCAAGTAGATTGTGTGTAATGTGACAAGAAAAAAAAATTATGTTGTTTTCATGTTTTTTATTTTATGATAGATTTTTATGAGGCCATGTGTGTTATTTATGTGAAAATAATGGTTGGGTCATTTGATAGCATTTTTTAATTTATGAATGAGATTTATAAAATAAATTTTCAGTGGTTAAACTTATTTTTAAAGGGCCTTGGTGAACATTTGATTTTAGAATAGGATTTTGGGTGTTTATTTGGAGGAATCCTTGTTGTACTGCAAAAAAAATAGTTTTATAAATGATTTAAATGATTTATTAAAATATTTAGGTTATTAAAGATAATTTTTTAAATTGTTTTTATGTGCATTTGAATGTTATATAGGGGTTTGGATGTTTATATAGTGGATATAATGTTTCGTTTCATGTAAGAACATCTAGGTGATCACAAAGTGCGAACATGAATGTTCCCTCAATTGTATGTGGAACTTTTGATATTGTATATAGAAAATCATGGTTGCTTAAATGGGGGATGGTTTTTAAGAATAGTTTCAAGTGTGATTTCCTAAGGGATGTCCTATTTAGTGTTTTATAAGGGATGAATTGTTTGGTTATGGAATCCCATTTGGAATCTATATGTGCATTGTGTCTTTCATCCTGTAAGGAAATAATAGATGTATTTGAAAAAATAGTAATTCCTATTTGTAATTTGTGGATCATTTTGGTGGAGGATGGATTAATGAAACATTTGATTATGGAAATATAAAATATATTTTTTTATTTTGTTTTGGAAATACATTCTATGTGTTTATTGTAGATGCATGAATTTAAAAATATAAAGTACCATTGAGAATTTTGGAATGGATGTATGGGAAAACCATCTCGAGTTAGATCACTTTCCTTGTTATTTTTTCATGAGCAAAGAGTTTCATTGGTATAGGACCTCTCATCTGTGATTCTTGTGATGTGGAAAGGGAATACCATTGAGGTAGTTGGAATGGTTTCAGTTTATGTGATGTGTATTTGAATCTTGTATAAGGCTTGATGATTTTATTATGAGAAATAACCCTTTGAGAATATATAATTGGATCCTAAAATAGAAAAAATAATTCTAAGAAAGTTTACTACACTGGTAGTGGACATACTGACAAATGGATGATAACTGGTTGATACGTGGTCTTATTGCTATGTGATTAGGCCACTTAGTATTTCTTGAGTTAGGGTGGAGGGGTGTTTGGTAATGTTACTTACATTGAATATGGAATGATACAAGTGTTGGGGTCTCATCTGATAGTATGATTTGGATGAAATATGAGTTCTGATTTATTGAGGTGTTCCTCTAATATGATTACTATGAGTTCAATTTTCCTCATTTGGAAAATTCACATTCCTTATATGTGCATTTTGTATTTATCTAAAAAATTATAATTGTGTGTTTTGTTGAAATGGATTTAAAACAATATTATTTAAGTGAGCAAGAACACTTTCCTTTTTCACTTTAATAAAAAAATGATTGATTTTATTTTGTTCACTTCTAAATTATTCCCTTATGTTGGTTAATAAATAATGAGGGAAATTGATGGTTATTTTTTTGTAATATAATTCAATTTATAGAAAAAACTTTTTTTATCATGTTAATTAAATCTTGTGCTAATGTATTTCTTTAGGATAGAAAAATAACTAGAAGTTTTTGTTTAATTTTTTATATCCATATTATAAATTTCGGTGCTCATTCCGATTATATATTCTTAGTTTCTAATTCTATTTTGATCAGGGTCTCCTAGTTCAGTCACTCAATGTAGTGATATTGATGATCTTGTGGTTAAAGGTGACAAATAGGTCACATGGAAATCTAGTTAGTGTAGTTCAGTTTTGATAAATTTTTTAGATCCATTAGTTTTCATTTCAGTTATAGTTTGGCAGTTCATTTTTATTTTTTTATGGACCACTTGGGAATTTTTATATGATTTGTGTTTTTTTCTCTGCATGTTCACTTTATTTTATTTTATCTTGACTCCATTATTAACAAATCATATCGTTTTTATTTATATATTATTCATATTAGTAGATTCTAGGACATGGGTATCAGGAACACCCGAGGGGCCATGCCACAGGCCAGATCGGGTGACTGGTTCACAGTTGACATGGGATAGTTCATCAAAAGATGATATCAGTTCCAGGTTCATGAAATTTGGGTTGTCTGGTATATGGATACTGTGAATTTTGTTTCTTGGTAGGTAGGTGTGGGGAGAGAATTGTAAACTATGAATCGCACAGATAATTGAGATACTAGTTGTACTCTAATATTTGATTCTTAGTTTCTTATGTGGTATTCATGGATGAAAAAGGATGCACGATGGTATAACATAATGGTTCTAAATTCAGTAGTGACCCTTGTAGAGTCTGAATAGATGGATTTCTCTCCTCTTAGTCACTCATGCTTACATGTGGCATTGCTTGATGATATATCACTAGTTTAGGCATGGCTATTATTCCATCAATATAGTATTTTGATGCATGTTGAGTGTCTTCTTGGTTGTTTGGTTAGAGTAATGATATTTTTTAAAATGAAGATTTTTTAAAATTATTATTTTTGCATTAAATTGTAATATGATGGTAAATGGAGTGGTTTGGGTGCATCCTTGGGTTCTCCTTATGAATTATATCACATGTACGGGTATATATGGGATGTGCAGATTGGCTTGTATCAAAGAAAGTATCAAAATAAACTCCCAACTGTTCTTTGGATTACATGTGTTTGTATTTGAAATTAATGGTTTGAACATGTTTTCTAATGTTATTTTTAATGGGGAAACGATGATGGAAACTGAATTTGGATTAAAAGTAAGGATTAGTATATGGAAACTAGACATTGAAGAAGTATTTTTTTAAAATTTAATTGAAAAATGAGGCTTTGGAAAAAAAATATCTGGTATTGTTTTTATTTTTTATTTTTTTTGAGCTGGTCATTTAGAATTAGGATGTCTCTTTTAATTTTACATTTATTTGATGTCAGTTTTGTTTTTTGTTTTTTCTATTGTTTTTTATGTGCCTCTCAGAAAGGTCCCTGCTTTTTTAATAATTCATTCATAGTTATTGAGTTTTCATGGGTGTTTCATGTCTTTGACGGTGTTAGGGTCTGTAAGAGTATGATATATGACTTGAATATGTAGAGTGTGTCTTTATGGTTTGCAAACTACTGAGGATAACAGTGTTTATGATATTTGGATAAGATTGATAGATCTATTATGGACTAGTAGAGGTCAGTTTTCCCTTTTTAATAGAGAGCTTGGATTATATGTGAAATTGATAATTCCGTCATTATGTAAGGGTTCATACCTATGTTGGTGAATATGAGGATGGTGGTAGATTTGTAGGATGTTCGGTAGGGTCATTAGTAGGTTAAATAAAAAAATTAGTTATTTTTTGTTGGATAGGAGAATGTTTCTAATGAGTCATCTTCCTTGGATATAAAATCTAGTTCATTGGAACACTTCCTAGTGTTCCACCATTGGAGTATGATTGAATATTTGATATCATTTTGTCTCATCCTTGCAAATTCATCCACATTATGTGACAATTTGGGTCAGCAGAAAAGTATTATAGGAAGAATTTCATTAAGAACGAGATGTGACTGAGGGATGTTTGTTCCTGACTAAGAGGCAAGGGATTCTTCGACCATTAGACCATGGCCTTAGGTCTCTGGGTGATGATCATGAACATGAATCGTTGTCATGTGTATGTGAGAACTTTTCCTTGTACTTTATCTTTAATATATATATATTCAAATTTAAGGTTTCTTTATTCTTTTCCATTCCATTATAAGTTCATCATGACATTGATAGGTTATGAATGAATTTTTTGTTGTTATCCATGATGTTATATTTATTTTAATGTGTCTTTTGGAGTCATTACTTTTTATTAAGGTATTTTTGTCCCTCACATGGGTTGATTTTTTTTTTGGTTCCCATTTTACTCATTTGGAAATTTAATTGTTTGGGATGATGTATGTTTAAATGTTGGTTTTGGTATGCTATTTTGATAAAATTTATTATGGTGGGGTTTCCATGGTGTTTAGAAATAGATTCCGGTGGGGGTGTGATTCTACTAAAGAGAGGTAAATTGGATGAATTAAACGTAGGGAGTTTCCAGCATCATTGGGGGTGTTTTTCATTTAATGTATATAAAGTGATGCATTTGTTATCTCATCCCAGATTCCCAGTTTGTTTGGATTTATCATAGTGTGATTCTTGTTTATCAAATTGTTGCTTATTGGGTTATAATGATCTAGATATTGTTGAGTTCTTGTGTTGGCGGAACCCCTTTGTTTTATTCTTTCCACCTTGGTCTTCAAGATTTCAATTTAATAACTTCGGTGTGAACTTTGGATAGTTATGTCATTCCGGGATTCATGAGTTTCTTCTATTTTTACTAGGCACGTACTTCAGTTTCTGTTTAATATTGGCACAGTGACATTCAGGAAGAAGAATGTGTATGGGGTGGGGAGAATTGTAACACCCCTTCCTCTGATACTTTTTTATTTTAATTCTTTTTTTGGACTTGGATCATTCATACTGAGGCTCTGGTTATGAATCAAAGAACATTATAAGATATTAAAACATTAATGTAAATTTTGGGTTCCACGTAGTAGGCACACAACTCGATAGACGGTACAACCTTCTATTCAGAAAAAATAAATAATATAAAATTAAATATAATATATATTTAAAAAAATAAAATAAAATGAAAAATATTGTTTATGGAAAATAAAATATGATGAGGACAAGATACAATTATTTTAATGTATAATAATAATAATTATTACCATAAAAATATTATGAGAATTATTATTATTATTATTATTAACATTATTATTATTATTATGAAATTTTTTTATAATTTTTTAAATAATTATTATGATTATTACTTTTATTTTATATTTAAATTATTTTTATTAAACGAATTCTTATGGTATTTATTTATAATATTACGAGTATTATTATTGTTATTGTTATGATTGTCATTGTATTATTATTTGGTATTAAATTCTATGTCATTTTTTATATTTTTTAGTCATTATGGAGAAACCCTAGAGGGGTTTTTCCCCCCATATATATTTGTGTGGAGAGACACCCCCCCCCCATACACTTTTCATCCTCTACCATTTCCCTCTCCACCACCAACTCCCTCCCTAAGCTCTCTTTGGTCTTCCTTCCCTCTTCTGGTCAACATATCCAGTGCGGCCTACACTAGTCCAATCCCACTATCTAGGGTGGCCTACTCTGGCATAGCCTCGCTCACTAGTAGCTCCCTTCACAAACATGATTCCCTCACCCGATGCATTCTCTCTAGTGTTATCTGTCCCACCCTGCTTTCCCAGGTTAGACTCTTCCTTCGGGCTGACCTTCCCAGCACATGATACTCTTATGATGAGTTTCACTATCATGTTATTGGGGTTTTCAATGATATCCAAACAATAATGCCTCATGTTTTATTGTTGAGTTTTTCTCAATGAATAAGGATTGAATATTTGTCTTCAGTATGCCATATATCGTATCTTTGTGCTCTTCGACGATCCCACATAGATATGGATGATGATTCCATTTTTTCTATTCAAATGAAATCTAATTAATACTTTAGCATTTAAAATAAGCTTCTTAAACATCATTACCTCATAATACATATAAAACAAATAGGTTTTATAAATATTATTAGATAATAAACACAATCAGACGATTTTATTAAATGAATCATAACCCTATTTAATAATTCCTTCTTAGCTGGAAAATTATTTTGATAAAATAATAGATATTAATTAATGCGAAAAAAATCTATAGACTTCAAAAACAGTTTATTTCATCAAAATTTCATGCAATTTAAAAAGATAAAATTTAATTGAAAATAATTTTTTAATAATTTAATGAATTATTCATTGAAATAAGGCCTTATGAAAAAGTAAAAATTCATTCATGTCATATAAGTTAAATGAAACCATCTACTCAGACTTTTCCTAGAAAAGTCAAAAAGTACATCATAATGAATAACAACAAAATATTCCATTAATAATGTTTAATAAATTGTCACAAAAGGGTAAAATTAATTTTAATAATTTATGTAAAATTATAAATAATATAACTTACCTAGAATTCATGGATGTTGATAATAAATACACACCAATAAATACTTACGTATATGTATACAATAAAAAAATTGGGTTAAAAATTTATCCCTTACATTAGGTATGATTCCATCCATATGTTTCTGAAACTCTTGTATAGTAGTTTTAAACATATTATTACTTTTAATAGGAAAATTATAATCTATATGATATCATATATGATTCACTTCTTACATTATACTACCCGTTCATTTATCAATTCCATGATAATGTAACATTTTGTGTAATAGTCATTTTGTTTACAGTACATGATCTTACATGTCATTCATGATCTTATTTCATAGATCATTATTTAATTAGATCTAGAATTATTTAAATGATTTATATAATATATATATATATATTCATTATGTAAAAATATATAATATATAGATTAATTAGATAAATTACATTGTTCATGTAGACGATTGGTCATATGTACGCATACATGTTGTTTCTGTTTTCCTTATTGACTTGAAAAAAAGAAAGTATATGAAATATATATCTATAATAACAAATGATTTTTGATTTCATATATTTAATTTTTTCCTACTATTTATACTTTATAATCATTTGTTAATGGTTAACATAGAGAATGAATCTCATCGTGTCGTGGATACAATAATTTGTACGTACACATGAACAGAGATATCATTCCCTTACAGGTTAAAAGATATAAAATTGAATTTTGTAATAATTAAAAATTATCATTATCTAGTAATATTTATTATTGAAACCATCTATATTTATCATTATAACCTTCTAAAAAATTATTTTTGTTTAATAAATTACACCATTGTGTGGAGATGGTATGCTTTTTTGTACACACGCATGGTGATATCATTATTTGTAGGTTGGATAGATGGTGGAACATAATTGTTTCAAAATAATATTTATTTATATATGTATATGTTATAATGCGGTTATTATGTTATAAAGAAACAACTCTTTGAGAGGATTTAGAAGAAGAAATAAGTTATAAATAATCGGTTGAGGAATTTAACTCTTCTCCGACAAGCATCCTCCAAATCATTAGTTAGAACACAATAGTACTCCATGTAAGAAGTAAAAAAACACTATAATATAAATTGGGATGTTTAAAATGGAAAAATTAAAGGTATTGATGATATTGAAGTCTCAAATAGATGATATGAGGTGACGGTGGAGGTTCTATTTTATAATTGAGGTGTGGGGGACTCTTGAAAATTGATAAAATATTAAATTAATAAAAAATAATTTTTAATTCAAAATTCATCCAGATTGAAATATATCAACCTTAAGATAAATATTGTTTTTAATACTCTAATAAAATAATTTTTGGGCATCTTTATAATTTATTTTATAAATTATATTATTCGTTTACCCGTAAATATTTTCTTATAATTTTTTTGGTAACAAAATGATAAGTATTAATAAAATATACATTTTATGTATATGGGTTAAATTTCACATAATTGGAAAAATAATTATTATTTAGACATTATCAAGGAATATTTTTCATTGTAAAAGTTTATTATGGAATTTATATAATTTAAGAATTTACATTTTTAATAAAAAAAATCCCTTATGCGAATTTTTACACTATTCATTTTATTCAATTTTAGTAAAATCTAAAAAGAGAGATAATATCAAAAAACCTTTTAATAGTATTATAAAATATAATATTAACATATAGAAATTTCGGACGACAGAAATTATGTTATATTATATTTATTTTAATATTTATAATATAATTTATTTGATTCCTTTATTAATATTGAAATAATTGCATCATAATTATTTCATAATTAAATTTTATTATATTATTTCTAAAAGTTATAAGTAAAATTACAAGATTTGGGTAATATATTTATATTTGAAATTTTGATTTATAGTCGAAGATATCACTTATATAATAATCTATTAAAATTGTTTTAGTATGAATACATTTGTTTATAACAAATATTCCATTACATTAAATTAAAAGTTACAAGTTTCTTAATCACTCCAACATGGATTGGAAAGGCCATCATTTCCTCCCTAATTATATACTGGTATCTTATATCTAATAAAATAATATTAATACATGTTTTAGGGGTTTTATATAATATTATTCTTTCCATTTATAACACATTTTATCATTTTACCATATGAATGAATTTAACGATGTAACTATTCATAATTCCCAAAAATATAATGAATATATTTTAATAATAATAAACTAATAATTTCAAATATGTATTCCATTGTTTAAAATTTAGAACACATAATTTCTAGTAATTAATATTAAATTAATCCTACTATGTAATAGAGAGATAATTTTTTTACAAGTTAAAGCATTACAATAGATTAAAATTGCTTTACATAAAATTTCAATGTAAAAATAATTCAAATGACATATATAATATTTTATGATAAAAATAAAATATATTTATTCTTTTAAACATCTAAATAATATAATTTAACCACTTAAATTATTTACATTAAAATTATGGCTTTAATTAAAATATATTGTATCTTAAATATTCAACAAAACATGAATGTTCTGAAAAAATATCATAAATACCTACAATGTAAATTTTAATATCCAAATAAAAATTAACATGTTTATTTTCATAAATATAATACATAATATGGTCATAATATTGATCTAAAATTTGTTTGCCATCAAATGATGAAAAAATGTGATTTCATTAAAAATACTTCTTTAATCCAAAAAATGAATTTGTTTTTAAATCATGTATAGAATACATATAATTATAATTTTACACATTAGACTAAATATATAATATAAATATATATTTAATTAATAAAATCCATTAAGAGAGGTTTTATTATTTTATAAATATAATTATATTCGTTAAAATTGTTTTTTGAAATAAGAGAATAATGTTCATTCACACCATTATAATGACTAGGTTATACGTTAATGCATTATATTTAGTTCTCCAATTATACTATTTCTTTTGTGAAATTAATCCTATGACAAAAATATAAAATTTCATGTAAAAATGATTTGATTTTCATTTCATATATGGCAAGTTGAGACGGTGTTGTGTATTGCACATGCATATCTTGGGATAGAGTATAACAAAAGTCCTCAATGAAGAAAAAATAACTCTTAAAAATCTAGGGATTTACATTATTCCCCCTGAAAATGAAAATCTCTATCAAAATTCTTCATGTTTATAAGAGGATTAAAACTTAAAATGTTTGATTCATAGAAACCCACCTCATTAAAAAAACTACTAAAACAATATTTTAAAATGAAAATTTATAAACATAAAAGTTACCCAAAGAAACTCATTACTAGGTTTTGACATAGGATAACCTAGGAGTGATGTGAAATCATTGACACAGAATAAAGATAAAACTATCATATTTTGATGTTGAGTTATAGAGAACATCACTAAGAGAAATCCAACAATAAAAATACATAAATATGTTATGATTTATGGGACCTTATGATTCATCAGAAAATAATGTACAAGGAGAACATTTTTGGTTTTCAATATCTTTTTTATAAATTTAAAAATCATAAGAATAAATAGTTACATGGTTTTTATAAAATATCATCGTTGGTTGTTATTTGAAAAATATCCACATCATATAATATTCAAAAAATGAATTTGAATTTTTCATTTTTGAATGGTTAGTAGATAATCTGGTCTATAAATTTAATGATAGGTCATTACATATGTCTTTAAAAAAATTATAATTAGTAGTCAAATATGCATAAGTCCACCTATGGTATGATAAAAATTAATTATAAAAAATTTCAATAAATGATTAAATAAATTATTCAATAAATTGATAACATTGTTGTCCTTATGATTGTTGAAAATGTAAAACAATAGAAAATTTTTTACTAACTCAGATTAACATTTTTCTCCAATATATCATAAGGAATATCTTGTTGGTCACATTCATAAAATGTGAACACTTTAATCATTTATTCTCTTTATTCAATGTAATAAGAGGATTTATGATATATACATATTGAAAACATGAATGTTTCCTTTCTCTAATGCCCAAAATTCTTTAATCTTCTTCCAGGATGTAATAACCCACATTCTTATAAATCAAAAACTTTTTCCATGGTAATTAATATAATCCAATATAATTTTTTTTTTAAACATTAATCCAAAAATCATTACCTCAACAAAATGCTAATATTAATTGTTATCATTCCTTTAATCATGTAAATACATCACCTTATTACCTCAATCAATTTTCTTGGTTATAGGTACCACACATCAAATACATTCAAACAAACATGGAAAACAAAAGTGGACTACTACATAGAGATTTCAACATTCCATAATACTACAAAATATATTCTACAACATAATTCTTGAATCCCATTAGATAAACACTTAATCATTCAACCACTTCATTGTCATACTCAGAATAACCAATTGTGATCACACGTGATTTTCCATTTTCATTGTCCTTAAAATGTTGTTAGTGTTGATCATCATCATTTACCCTTGTATTATGTCTATTATTGGAAAAATAACTCATTTTATTGCACGTAAAGCATTGAAGTGTGGGAGAATCATTTTATGTATCATTTTCTCTATTCACGTGAGTAGCTACATTTTCCCATTACATCGGAACTCAACTACCTAGAGACCTTTTTTGCTCACTGAAAGCAATTACTAGTTCCATTAATACAATCTATACTTTTATTTTTTCAACAATTTTAGCATAAGTAAAGGCTTGATTTCATTTCTCCATTGTTTTGAGATTTTTTCCATGAACTCTATCTTTCATATCTTTTTGAATCCATGAAATTGATATGTAACATGAACTTCTATTTCTTTCTTGAAATCACAACACAAAATATATTCATTGTTACTAATGTCTCTTATATCTATCATCCTTTGAATAATTGTTTTATGAAAATAAATAAATAATGAACATTACATTTAGGATGTATGAAAAATCGAGATCATACATTGCATGACTTGAAAAAGTTTCCTCATACATACCAATAGATTCATCATCATTTTCATTATGATCTAGGAAAACTTTTTCTTATTCGTATGAATAACATGAGGAATGTAATTATTGAAATATAATTTACGAACTCAACTCATTCTATGGATTTAATTTCGTTTCCCCCTTATATTAATTAATATAGTTCACCACTAGTCAACTTCACCTTCTAAATGATATTCATCCAATGTTAATTTTTTATGTTTTTAATATCCAAGGATAGAAAATAATTATCAATGTTACTGATAAATTTTTCACAAACAATTGGATCAGAATACCCATAAAAAGAATCTAGGAGTTGCCTCCTGAAAGTCATAAGAGAATTATGTTCCCTTATTTGCTAATTAGAATGTCCAAAATGATTCATAGCTTTTGTAAATATATTGATATGTTTATTCATTCCATTTCCCACAACATTTGGTTCTTAAAGATGGAAATTATTGAATTTACCATTGTAATAATAAATTACATGGTTCTATTGGGTTTCATGCATTGTCTAATACCCAAAACAATATCATGAGAGGGAAAAAATAGGAAAAAAATTATTCAAGGTAAATTACATTAAATTTATAAAATCATAGGTTTACTCTTAGGTTACTAATGATCAATACCAAAATTAAAATATGGAAACATTTTTTTATACACATCATTATGAAAATCCATAGACATTATATTGAAATATATCTAGGTATATCACTAATGATTTCTCACCCAAGATTCTAAAGTTTGACTACACATTTCTTCATATTCCAACTATAACCATCCAATCATGACCTACATGAATATTATATATTTATAGTTGTATATTAATTAAATTTTACAATTTCATTCTTGAGTACAATAATTTTCTAGTGCATCTAGATACTACAAATGTATTCTTCTAACTTGTGAATGATCTTTAACATTTCCTATAAATATTACCCCTACTAGTACTCCAATAGAAAATCATTAATTATAACTAGAGGAATTGATAAATAATAAGGGGTGATCTCAAATGATCAATAATTTTTTGTAAGGTTGATAGAATTTCTATCATAAACATAGGACAAAATAATATTACATTTTGAAATCTTATCTTGAATATGAAAGATAGAGATATCATTCCATGGGATAAATCATGGATGTTCATAAGAAATCAATGATTATAATCCAAATGTAGTAACATTAGACATGGTGTTTCATGGAATACACATAACCATATAGAATCATTTCATGTTATTGATGGCTCATTCCAAAGAACACCATAGAGGACAAAGTCCATTACTGAATTGAGTTCACTTCATGTTACATCTATGTATTACCTAACATTGATAATTTCCCATTACAACCATATATATATCATCGGAAAAATAATTACCCAATTAATTAAAGGGTGATATAGGTCCCAACCATATAATAATAAAATAATTATTATTTGTTTCATAAAAACATAATTCATCCATCATAACATAACCCAGTAAATATAATGGGTTTTTTCTTAAAAATTATTCTATAACAGTTAAAATAAAATAAACAGATTTCATAAATATCATTCACTAATAAACATAATAATAAAATATTAATAATTGAAACAAAAACCAATTAAATAATTTCATCTTATTTGTACTTTTTTAATTAAACACTTTATATAAATTCATCTAGAAATTATCATACATTAATCAAAATCAATTTATTTTTACAAAATTTCACTCAATTTAAAAAAAATATAATTTTTATGAAAATAATTTTTAAATAATGAAATGAATGGTTGATGTAAATAAGGAGTTATGAAAACATAAAAATCATTTTATTTCTAATATGATAAATGAAACATTTTCATCAAACTTTTATTATAAAAGTCAAAAAGTACCTCGTATCGAATAACTATAAATGATTCTTTTCACAATGTTTAAAAAACATTAACCAAATGGTAAAATTCCCATTAAAATTATAGAATAATATTAATAATTTCAAATAATTTGAAAACATATACGTGGTTGATAAATTTACACATTTAAATACTTACATATAAACAATCGTGAATAATAATGAGCTTATAAATTTGTCCCTTATCATAGGTACGATTTAATCTGTATATGTCAGAATCACTTGTATTATGGTTTTAAAAACATTATAATCCTGTAACATACCCATAATAGTATTTATGTTATCATATATGATTTATTTAGGACTTTAAATAAACCGTTCATTTATCAATTGCATAGTAATGCATCATTTTTGGTAATAGTCGTTGTTATTGTACCTTTTTTGATATTTTATTCTTGATCTTAATTCACATATCATGAAATAAATAAATCCAAAATGTAAAACAATATTTATATATTATATATTTATTCAATATATAATTTTATTTAATAGAAATATAAATTAAATGTAATACACTGTTCACAGAGATGGATGGTCGTACGTACGTAAAAACACTATTTATGTTTTTTCATTGAATTATATGGATGACAGTAAATGAAATATATATATATATATATATATATATATATATATAATTCCAATATAATTATTATGTCATATACTCCATTATTTTTTATTATATATACATTATAATCATTCTTGAATGGTTTACATCAGGGACTAATCTCATCGCATCATAGATATGATATGCCATACATACACACGATCGACAATATCATACTCATAATAGTTAAATTGTAATAAATTGGGTGGTATATTAATTACATATAATCAATATCATGTTATATTAATTATCTACATAGTTTATATTAATCTATATTCCAATATAAAAAAATTATTGTTTAATAACAATGTACACCACAACGTGGAGAGAATAAGTTGTACGTACACACGCACAGTGATATCGTTCTTAAAAGGATGGATAAATTTTAGGATATGGTTTTTTTATATTTATTTTAATGTATATGTATATAATTGATAATGTATTTAAAACTTTATAATGAAAAAAACATTAAAAGATCAAGCAGAAGAAGAAAAATGTTTGAAATAATAGGTAGAGAGATTACTTCTTCTTCGACGTGTTTCCTCTAAATCCACACTTATAGAAATAGAAAACATATTGAACGAATACCATAACATATAAAATGTAATTAGGGATGTTATTAAGGGAAACAATAGTAGGTTTCTGAGCATGAAGTCTCAAATTGATATGAAGTGGTGTGGGAGGAGGTGCCCTTTTATAATTGAGGTGAGGGCACCTGCATAAATTCAAGAAATATTAAATAAACATAAATTAAATTTTACATCCAAATTCATCCAAATTGAAGTACGTATATGTTAATATGATGAAATTTTTAAATATTATCATCCAATTAATTTTAGACAATTATTATTTTATTTTAAATCATTCCTTTTTTCATTTACCCTTAATTATTCATTTTTTGTTTTAATTATGGTAATAAAATTTTATGTATTAATGGGATATAAAATATTACTAATATTGGTTAATTTATAATAAATAGACACAAAATTTACATTTATACATTACCATAGTCACATTGTGATTTAATAAATTAGGTTTTTTAAAAAATTAAAAAATTTGATATTTTTATAAAACATCAATTATGTCAAGGTTTACACTATTCATTTTATAAAATTTAAATAAAATATAAACATAGAAATATCTTTGAACCAAAAAAGTGAATTGTTTTATAACATATAGTATTCAATTTGAAAAATCGTTTATGGAATAAATTATGTCAAATAATTTTTATTTTAATATTTTTAATATCGTTTATTTGATTCCTTCATTAAAAAAGAAATCACTACTACATCATTTTGTCATAATTTAAATTATTTATCAAATGATTTATATTATTAAATAAATACTGTAATATATGAAATTTTTCTATCATTTGAATAACTATTTATAGTCATAGAGATCAATTATGTATCCCCATATTAATATTTTGTTACTAATAAGATATATGTTTATAACCAACTTTTCATTTACATAAAAAAATTAATAAGTGTCATAATCACACTAATATTTCTTTAAAATGCCTGATTTTCATCCCATGGGTTTTCTTGTTCATCCATATATCATCCAATAATATTCATACAAGTGTTAGGTTATTTTTATAATTATATATTTAACATAAATTACCCATTTTACACTTTTACCACATTGATAAAAATTTCTAATGTTAAAATTTTAAAAAACAAAAAAATATATCAAATTAATGAAATTGGACATAATAATTACAAATATTGAGTCCATTATTAAAAATATAAAACCCCAAATTATTAGTAATTAAATTGAACTCGATATCAATGTCAGAATGAAAAATATGCTTTTTAAAATTTAAAGCATTTAAAAAGATTGAAATATTTTTAAATTAGAATTTTAAGTACAATTTATTATAATTACATAAAATATATTTAATTATTAAAATAAATTAAATTTTATTATATAAGTAAATTAAATAATATAACTTAACCATATAAATTATTTCGATAAAAAAATTGATTTTAATTAAAATTTTGTGTATTATTAATATTGATCAAAACATGAATGTTATCAGAAAAATATCAATAATCATCCAAAGAAAACTATTATATCCCTCAACCAAATAACATTTATATGTTTCTAAATAGAATATATGTATGTGTAAAAAAATTGATTTAAAAAGGGTTACACATCAAATTGAGAGAAAAATACATTTTCTGAAAAATACATATTTCATACGAAAAAATAAATTTTGAAATTATATTATGTATAGAAAACAAATAATGTTAATTTTAATCATTATATTGAATATATTAAAAATTTAATTCCTTAATAAAATTTATAAGTAGTGGGTTTATTATTTTATAATCACATTAATTTCATTGATATAATATTTTAGAACAAAGTGAATACTTTTAATAAACACATTAAAATGACTAGGTTATAATTTATCATAATAATATTTAGTTATTCAGTAATACTCATACTCTTGTGAAATGAATTCATTAAAATGAATATAATTTTTTATATAACACAATCCAAGCATAATGTTGCATATATTTCATGCTTTATTAGTGTTGCGTATTGCACAATCATATCCGTGTGTAGCATACAAAACAAAACACAAAAAAATATATAAATAAATCTCATAAAATTCATGGTATGTTAAATCATCTATGTTCTTTTAATTTCTATTGTTCACCAGATATGAGTACTATTAGTTCCATTTTAATTTTTTTGTAGAATCACATTCCATGTACTTTATTTTTTCATTATCATGAATATTTTAATTGTGTGTTTTGATGAAAATCATTTAAAATAATATGATTTTATTGAGAATGTAGTCTTTTCTTTTTAACATTTACAAAATAGATTGTCATTTTCTATTTTTTTCCCTTCTCCATTTTACCCTTGTTAATTGTTTTAAATCTTAAGGTAAATGAATTGTGATTTTATTTTAATGAAAATGATTGATAAATATATTTTTATAACTATACATCAGACTAGTTCTAAACGATTCCATTTGGGAAGGAAAATACAGGGATTATGTGGTTTCCTTTTTGCATACTTATTGTGGATGTTGGTACTAACAACCACATTATCTTATCGATTGCTGGTTCTATTTTGATCAGGTTATCCTAGATGAGATTCTCATTATTAAAGAGAAATTGATCATGTGGATTGAGGTGATTAAGTGGTCATATAGAAATCAATTTATTGTAGTTCGTCATTGATAATTTTTTTTGTTAATTTGATTTGTATTTTTTTTGGTTAATTTATATGTGTATCAGGACCATCTGTTTTTTAATATGTTTAGTTGTTGTTTATTTGCATGTTAAATTTATTTTATTTCATCATGGATCTTTTGGGAATAAATTGGCACCTTTTTTATCATATTTGATGCTCTGAAATATTTCATAGCCAATGAGGATTGAGAACTCCCCTCAGACCATGTTGTGGGCTAGATCAGGTGATCGATATAGGCTTGACAGAGGCTAGTTCGTGTCATTTTTTAATCAAATAATAATTTATAAATATTCATATAATGTGGTGTTTTGAAATGACTTGCATCACTACAGGGAAGTGGAATTATGTAGATATGCAAGAGTAATGTTTCAAATATTTATTAGATTGAATGTAAGGACATTATATATTAAATAACATATAGATAATCATAATAATATATTATATATAAAATATTTTCCTTAAATATATCAATAATAGCATTCATATAAATACAGAATAGAAAAAATCACATCCCTTCATGGTGGTTCTAGTACACATCTACCAATTATAGGTATTATTATATTCGAATGGAATGAAGGATATGATAAAAGATATGATATTATAATAAAATAATTTTAATTATTTCATAAAAATCATATATAAAAATAAAATTCATAAAAAAACCAATAATTAATTATTATGACGGGAACTGAATCATATCACAACCGGGTGGTGGCAGTCCACATATTCAAATAATTGATACTTTTCATTTTCTAGTTGATGTAATCGAAGTGTAAATTGGTGTATATAACATAATTTGGACATTTAGTTAAATTTATTATACTTTTGATATTATTTTATTATGAACAAAATACCTATTTAAGAGGTAGAAAAAATATATAATTAATTAGATTTTGGGTGACACAATTACAACTTATTCAGTAGAACACTTTTATATATATTATAATTTACCCTTTAAATATACAAATATGATGCCCAAAATAATTTCATCATGATTTTGGATCTTTAGAATTTCATTGGGGTGGGTTTTGAGATATAATATTATCATGAATTTAAATACAGAATAGATGATTAATGTCCGTTTATAAGTGAAGTGGAGGAATGAAATTGAATGCATAAATGGATTTTAATGTAACAAATTCGTCTTCATGTGAATGTGGAACCATGTGGATATAATTATAAATATAATATCAATTAATATATAATTTTCTTCAAACAATTAAATTTGTATTGTGAATTTATTTCTTTTTAAAATTATATTATTTTTTAACCCCTATGTTAACAAATTTTTAAAATCACCATTTTTATGTATTTTCCCATCTCAAAGGCATATAATATTATGAATAAATAAACTATTACCACATAAATGGCCATGATATTAAATTTTAGACCATTTCACCCTTCTTATCTTCTCTATGCATTCTTATTACCCATAAATAATTTAATAATATATTATTTAACCAACAATACATTAAAATTAATTTCAATAAATATTGAAATAATATAACATTTAAAAAATATACCCAATAATGGAATATGAATTTAATATATTCGACCAATAATTAATTATTATAAAATTATATATACTTCAATTTTCTCTTTATTTCATCTGAATATAATGCAATTAATGTTATTAAAATTAATTATTTTATTTTTTTCACTCATTATACAAGATCCATGCATGTATTAAATAATAGTTTCTGGTAATTTTATGATCACTACAAAATTATTACAAAATATAAATCAGAAAAATCAAATAATATTCTATAAATAATATTTATGAATCATTATAATATTATTTTTATTCGTACATGAACATATATATGAAATTTAAAATGAATGATTTTAACAACTCTGCTCTTTATTTCATATTTAAACATGATTAATTACATAAACATTCACTTAATATAAATGATATGATCAAGATTTATAGTGTTTTCAGGGCATAGAAACATTATATAATAACATAAATCATTAAATACACATCGTTATTGAAAACTTATTGAATACGAACACAATATTATTTTGTACTTTTTATTGCATGAGATAACCTAATGACATGCCTAAGAAAAGCATTGACTATTAAATCTAGAAAGCGAGTAAACATTGTGCTACATGAAGTGTAAAATATATGTTTGGAAATAGTCATATCAATGGAGCATAAGAGAAACATGACCATACAAGCATGATATAACATGATATTAATAACATGGAAATGTGGAAAAAACTTAAAAACAACCTCATTAACATAAATAAGTCATGTAAACCCCTATAAAATCATGGTGAAAGAAAGTAATATAAATGAATTAGGAATACCCCTGTCCCAAATGATATTAAATGATATTAATCAATACATAATTCAATGGAATGCTATCAGGGCACACAATTATAATCATTTCAATATCATCCTTAAGTGTGCCACATAGATCATATATCAGTAACTCATTCAATATCATCATTTATTCCATCGTAATGGAATGTGTAATATATACATTAATGTTTAAATTTTGTAAGAATATGTTTCTAAAGAAGAATACCCTTGATATAGAAATGAATATGATATTCACAACATGATGAATTTTGCATTGAAAATCGTGGTGCAATTTTGGGAACATAATAGCGTTATAATGAAATTCATAAATTAGGATGATGACCATGAAAATGGCCTATCATCATTTATACATGGGATGAAAAGTATGAGGATCATGGAAAGTAATATACCAACATGTAAAATATAAATTTGATTGGTATTTTAAAATAATGTCATCAATGGAAATTGTAAGAGCGATATCCATTACAGAATTTTGGAAGGGTAATCATTTGGTTTAAAAGATTATATGGGGATTAATACGATTGAAAAAAAAATACCATAATTTATACATCATATAGATAGTATGAAGTTATGTATGAACATATCCAAAATAATAATAATTGATATTAAGAGGCATGGCATAAAAGAAATTCTTGAAGAAAAAAGTGAAAGGGAGATCCCATATGAAATTTATTCACACTAACAACATAGGTAAGGATATAAATGAGCAGAAATAAAAGACCCTTAAATGAAAAAAATCATATGTATAGTATGAAATTGATTATAAATGGATGAAAATATTAACAATTAAGAATAAAAGGTCTAATTTCAAATAGGTTTTTTCAATTGAAAAGATGAGAGGATGGTGAGGTTCACATAGTAGAATATGTGATCCCAATGGCGTGTCAGAGGCTTATTTAGATCTTGGGGAAGAATTTTGGAGGAATATAGGTATTAGGGGGAAGAGGTAGGTCAATCTTCAAATATCAGTTTTGAAGAGAAATGGGTTCCTGTGTGGGTTTATATTGGAAATGTGGAGAATTAATTATTATTTTTTCGTGGAAACTACTCAAAAAAATATTATAATCCAAAAACCATTCCATGGGTTTCTCCCATGTTTTCTAGAAATGATTAGTGGTATATAATAAATTATATGTATAAGGGATTATGATGTTAAAATATTAACCATACTTATGTGGAGGTAAGTAACAATTTTATGGAGATGATTTTAAAATAATAATATATTTTATATGTCTCAAAAGGTTCAGTAAGGCTTTATAAATTATTCAAATAAAAATAAAACTATATTATTTTAAATCAAAACATATAATTTGATAGAGATACATTTTATATTATTTTATTACATCACTTTTGGTTCATTATGATGCCATAATACACATTATATATTTATATGTTATTTAATTCTTACCCAAAATTTTCATTGTCTCCAAAAATAATGAAAAATTCATCATTGGATATTTTCTACATCATAATTCCAAAAATAATATTCCATTTATCTAATTAATTTTTCAAATATATTTAATTTTTTACTTATGATATAAAAATAGATATATTTTTAAAAATTTATTGGTTTTCACAAAAAACAGTTTTCAAATCTTAAAAAAATTACAATTGACTACATTAAAATTATTCCCATAATATATTTAATAAAATTATTTTAATAATAATATTTTTTAAAAATATCATTTTATTAAAAATCTATTAATTTATAAATATATATTTCTTAATTGAATTTGAATAATGAAAAAAAAAATATTATTTCTTCTATTAAAATATTTTACAAAGTTAATAAAATAAAATGAAAATATATTCATTATTCTATTAAAAAATAATTCACACAATCATAATGGTAGGGTATTGTTACATATTATTTTATTACAACAATATATAACATAAGATTAAGGTCTGTTTTCGGTGATCATGGTTTTGTTCGTGATATCGATGAGCTCGAGCTTGTTATGTAAATAGTTTTGATCATTATTATGTTATTGTATATACAGATAGGATTGGTCGAGGTAAATTCCAAGAAATTGTACCTCACATAGAAGCTCCGATAAATGGGCTTCATAGGGTATGATCCTACTTGTTGAGGCCACCATTTCCTTTTTCTGTGTCAAAAGGATTTAGTAAAAGACAATAATTATACTAGTCACGTGATCACTATTCAATGCCTATATTATATATGGTATGGATAAATAATGATCAATTAAATATATGTTGATATAATAAAGTTAAATGAGTTACTCTATTTTCTAAACCAGTAATTGATTTAATTAAAAGAAAAATAATTTTATTCATAAATGCTCATTTTGTTACATCCTTCCCCCATTAATAAATTTCACCCTCTAAATATAATTTTCCCAAATAAAATTAAGGAGGGTAATCCTACCTCATCACATCCTCATGTTCCTATATTTATACTTTAAGCATGTGGTTTCTCTACAGAACATTGATGAGGGGCATTGTCTAAATTTTTGGAACATTTTCTCTATGATCTGAAATTTTTTACACCTTCTCTATAAAGACCCGGAAATTTCAAGGGAATTTTTTTTTCTTAATTTTATTTGGAATTTTACGAGTCCGCAGTCTCTGAAGGAACTTGATTCCGAGGGCCGGTGTGCCCGGAATCAATTTCCAAAGTTTGGCTCGGGTACGTTCAGTAAACGGACGAGCGGGTTTTTCTAACTTTTGAACCGGTGCCCAGAATCGAATTCTGAGGGCACCAATGAAATTGCAGCGCCGGTAATTGCTAAGAAACACCTCTTCCGTAGTTTTCATTTTCTCAGGTGTGGATTTTAATTTTTGGGTTTTATGTTTTGGAAATAAAATAATGTTGTGCGACAATTTTATTTTTATTTCACTTAAAGCCGCTTGAATACCACTTAAAGCCTCTTAAACTGGGTTAATGCGGATAGGGTGCTATCCAAAAATATCCTACCCTCTTGGTAGGATATTTGTGAGGTGGGGCCCGCACGAGCCCCACCGTTTCTTTTCCGGTAGGTAATGCACCCGCGGAAACCCGTCATTATGAAAGTCAACTGACGCGTTTTCTTAAATTCTTAACGCACCAATTAATTTGGCGGTTTATTTCGTTGAATTAATTTTACGAATTTATGGGTCGTTACTTATCTCTTTTTCGTTTGTTGGCGTAATAATAAAATAAGACCAACGCACGACATCTTGATGATTACTCGTGGGGAGGATTTTGACAGAATTTTTGTGCCTTCACTCTTCTTCGGTGAAGAACGTGAAGAACGAGAAGAACACCAGACCCTGCGGATATCAGCGACGCGACGCCGTGTACCGTGATGTCGATGATTCTCCTTCTATGACGCTTCTTCCATGACGAACTCGCATCCGACGGTGACGGCGAGGTAGGGTTTTTATTTGTGTATAATTTAATTCCCTTGTTTCTTTCATTCAAAAAGAAAACAAAGAACGTGGATCAACTTGTTGTCAGGTTGATCCACGAAAGTTTTAATTGCGGGTTGGGAAATTTTGGTATGTTACAATTTTATTTGAGGAATCGTGGAATGGTTTGATTCAATTTTATTTAAATAAAATTGATTTTTTTCGTTCTTTGTAAAACCCTGTCTAATCTTGAATATTGTTAACTCCTAACGCGGAGGGCGCGGGCCGAACAAACACGCCCCGACAACCCTCCGCAGATTTTTTTTTGGTGCGCGGATTGACGGCGATGGTGGAACGGGACCGCAACAGTGGTTCGAGGGTCTGGCAGTGAAGATCAAGTCCCGGGAGGGCCACTGGTGAAGACCGCATGAAAAACGGACCACCGGAGCGCGTCCGGTGGCCCGCAGAAGCTTCCGCTAGTGGGCCATGCCGGCGTGGTGGCGGCGCCCGGCGCGCCGCCGACAAAACCCCGCCGCGGTTGAAGCTGCGGCCGCACGGAACCGGGAGGAGGGACGTGGCCCGCCCGCCACGTCCGGTTGTCCAGGGCGGCCCCCCGCGGGGGCCGCGGGGTTGTCATGTGGGGCGGCGGCTCCCCCCCCCCCCCCCCCCCCCCGCGTCGCTCAGCCGCTCGGCCGAGCCGATCCGGGCCGGGCCAGCCGGGTCGTACCCGGTTCGGGTCGACCCAGTTCGGGCCGGCCTAGGGGGGGTCGGGCCGGGTCGACCCGGACCCGACCCCCCGTTTCCAGACCTTTTCGGTCTTTTGTCCATAACTTTAGATACAGGCCTCCAAACGACATGCCGTCAGCGGAACCACGATCCTTGGATCGAGATGGTCGTTTCGGTATATTACACTCAAGTTTTCAGAGAACTTTGGGTTCGGCCGGGTTGGTTCGTACACGAAACCAACCGGGCCCTCGGAGCGGAAACGCTCAAATCTTGAGTTCCGGACGTCCGATTGACGTGTCGTCAGCTTTGGTGGATTCCTCTAAGTGAGACGGATCTTTTGGAATACTCCGCCCGAGGTTTGGATGCAGGTGGAGTGCGGTCGGGTTGGTTTTGCCTTAAAAACCAACCGGGCCCCTGGGACGAAAATGCCAATAACTCTCAGACCGGGCGTCCGATTGACGCGCCGTCTGCGACGTTGAGTTCCTGTTGATGATACGGAACTTTTGGATACATCAACTACGGATTACGTGTCAGTTGATGTATCAGCCTCTCGGCTCGTGGAGCGGACCCTCCCGAACGAGCTTGCTGTGTGCGGGAACCCTAGTGCTGGTTGTGACTTCGATGACTGTGCAGAGATCCTCAGTGGACTGCGACGACGACAGTGCAGAGATCCTCAGTGGACTGCGACGACGACTGTGTAGAGATCCTCAGTGGACTGCGACAACTACTGCACTCAGCGATCCTACGTGGATCAGTGCCCCAGATCCTGTGTGGGTCCGATCCTGTGTGGGTCAGCGCTCAGCGGTTCTGTGTGAGCCAGCGCCTACAGGTCCTGTGTGGGCCCGTTCCTATGTGGGTCATTGCGGGGGTTTGTACCTATCGATCCTTTGTGGGTCAGACGACTTAGATGGATCAGAGATCATCTTTATCGTCATCTGAAGAAGTATACCTGTGTGAGATGAATCCTGTGTTACTATCCTTTGTGGATTGTGTTGAGCTTTCCTGTGTGGATTTACTGTTTACTCTCCTTTGTAGATTGTGTTGAACTTTCCTGTGTGGATTTACTGTTTACTCTCCTTTGTGGATTTGCGTTTTGATTTCCTGTGTGTATTGGGTTGTGCTTGGGCTCGGGTGTTGGAGCCGAACGGGAATTGGTGACTTAGGTATATGTATGGGCATATACCTGAGAAGAGTCAGATGTTACTTCATGATTATTATTTTCCTGTGTGGACCTGTACGGTTTTCCTGTGTGGACCAGTAGTGACATCCTGGGTGGACCTGTATTGTTTTTCTGTGTGGACCAGAAGTGTCATCTTGTGTGGACCTGTACGGTTTTCCTGTGTGGACCAGTAGTGACATCCTGTGTGGACCTGTATTGTTTTCCTGTGTGGACCAGAAGTGTCATCCTGTGTGGACCTGTACTGTTTTCCTGTGTGGACCAGTAGTGACATCCTGTGTGGACCTGTATTATTTTCCTGTGTGGACCAGTAGTGTTATCCTGTGTGGACCTGTATTGTTTTCCTGTGTGGACCAGTAGTGACATCCTGTGTGGACCTGTATTGTTTTCTTGTGTGGACCAGAAGTGTCATCATGTGTGGACCTGTACTGTTTTCCTGTGTGGACCAGTAGTGTTATACTGTGTGGACCTGTACTGTTTACCTATGTGGACTACAACTAGTAGTGGCTTCTTGTGTGGGCTGGTAGTGTTGTCCCGTGTGGATTGCGATGTGATTTCCTGTGTGGACCGGTAGTGTTATCCTGTGTGGATTGCGATGTGCTTTCCGGTGTGGACTGGTAGTGGTATCCTGTGTGGATTTCTTGTTCTGTCTTGTAAGGACTGGGTTGTACTTAAACTCATGAACTGAGCTAGAATAGATGGCTTAGGTATATGTATGGGCATATACCTAAGTAGTGTCGGATGTTACTTCGTGATTGTATCTTATCTTTGTAGATTACCCTTTGTGGATTTCGAGAGACCATTGGGGGTCTCGGGGTCCCTACTGAGTAGCTTATACTCACCCCTGCACGGGCTATGCCCGCACTTCGTTGTGTTGGTTGCAGACGACGGACAGTGCTGATCTTGGTTTGGGCTCGTGGAGCAGGATGGTACCGGGAGGTGGATCACTAGATGGAACATACTCGGAGTGGAAGGTTGGACACGAGGAGCTGTGGAGGCCATCTGTACCCACCCTTCAGGTGGGACTTCCAGTGGACGGCTCGAGACTGCAGTTTTACTTTTCAGTTGCTGTAGTTTTCTTTCCAGTTGTACTTTACAGTTGGTCTTGTATTTCCGGCCCCCTTTACTTCCAGCACAGTTTTTTCAGTTTTACTTAGTGCTTTACTTCCGCTTGTACTCTGTGATGTTTGTTTACTTTTATAATGGAAATGCCTTCCCAGTTATCGAGATTTATGCCATTGGTGCTAGTCGCCATCCCCTGGCCTATGGAAGGCGGGCTTGGGGTAGTCATGGCACGGGCCCCGAGAACGGTTCGTGGCATTCTCTTCATTAGAAAATCCATTATTTATTGGTACCACCTCTAGATAGAGTAAATAATATGGGTTTTTTATGTACTTCTAAAATTGTGATACATTGGATGCATCATGTACTTAAGAGATGTTCAGTGGGTGTGGTTGTCCATAGGTAATTTTTCGGATGCAATTAAGGATCTCAAAAGAGAATATGAACCTCGGACTATGTTTTAACTTGATCAAATATCTCATAACTCTCCTCTATGATAATATTTGTAGGAATACAATGTCTTCAACATAAATCTCTAGTTTTCATTGATAATGGTCATCATAGCTCTTTTGTAAACTCTGAAAAGCCTTTATGTGCATTGGGTTGGTCTTAATCATCTCTAACATTTCTTCAACCATTTTATAATGCTAGATTTTTCTTCCAACATCATCCCAACATGTCATTTTTATACAACCCTTCCCATAAAGGACTTCATTGTGATCCATTTGAATTCTTCAGTAGAAATTGTTTTCATAAGAGAACTCCAACAAAAAGTAAATATTAGTCCCATAAACCTTTGAGGTCCATTGTGTAATCTAAAAATATGTAGTTGAGTTTCTGGATAGTCTACATCAATTAGCCATTAGATTGTTGGTGATAAGGTGTGCCGAATTTCAACATAGTGTTCAGAGTACATTGGATACACTTCTACAACAAAGAGGTAAATCTTGGATCTCGATCAAAAAATATATATAGTGGTTCCCAATGAATCCTTACATATTCTTTGATGTAAATCTATGTCACATGATCAAGTGAGAAATCACTTATAATTTCAATGAATTGTTAAGTATTTGTAATATGATTCACAACAACCAACATTGTATAGTTTATTTTTGAATTATTCACATGTCTGGTGACAATGTCTGTGGTGATGGCTTCTTATTTCCATATTTGTATGTGTATTGGTGGAATCACCCTTTATATTTTGTCAGTCATCCTTAACTAGTGAACATACCCTGAACTTTAATGTATAATTATTTTTATTCTTCTTCATTTTATCCAACAAATAGTTCTCCTAAGGATCTTGATAAATCTTTGCATTTCCAAGGAGAATAGAGAAATTTTAACATTGTACATCATCAAAAAGTTCATTCATTAATTTTGTTATTGATGGAACATTTTTTCTTGACCCTAATCTCATAATTCATTCTTCATTAACAATGAAAACTAGAAATTTATCTTTTCTAGTAGTTTTCTATTCATTCTTAATCTATACATCATCATTTTGAGCATCCATTAACCTTTCCAAATGATACTTTTGAACAATCAATTGTCAAATGATTTACGATGTCCCTGTCATTATGATTCTCATGCCCATCTTCATTAAATCTAAAATGATTTGATACTTTTCAATTATAATCAATGATTTAATTATTGGAATCCTTCTTATTAGAGCCTCTGCCACTTTTTTCATATTCCTAGGGTGGAAATGGATTGGGAAGTCGTCATCCTAGAGGATCTATAACAATATTCAATGGAGCATATTAAACACTTTCTTTGATAATATATAATTTAGAATTTTGTGATTTGTATATATTTCATACATCTCCCCAATAAAATAATTTTGGTTGATTTTCAAAGCAATGATCAGTACTACCAGCTCTAGATCATGTGTTGGATAGTTTTTCTCAGAAATTTTGAGATGTCATGTGTCATAGGCAATGATGTTGTCATTATTTATCAATACAAATACCATGTCCATATTTAATACATTTCTAATGATTACAATAATCTCCCCAGTTGTTGGTATTATGAGAATAGGGGTAGTGATGAGACTCTTCTTCAACACCATAATGATTTATTCTCATTTATTATCCTACGAAAACTAGAATATCTTTAGAGTTATCTTGGAATAAGGGTTTCAAAATTCAGTTAAATTTATTAAAAATAAGTGATAATATCAATATAACAATAGGAATTTACATAAATTCATCATAGATGTTGGTATCATCCTTCCCTCAATTGATTTGGTTTTGCAACGATAATCCCATTTTCTATTGATTATGACGATATAAACTAATAATGAAAATTCATTCAACCAGATCACACATTTTCTAAACATTCCAAAGAGATTATCCTTTTTTAAGGTCTCTAGTATAGTGATTAGATTCTCATAATTCACCTCCATGGTTTTGGATTATAATAGAATATCATCTATAACAACTACAAAAAATTGGTTATGGAAATATATAAATACTATATTTATCATTTCCATAATGATTTCAGGAGAATTAGTGAGGCTGAAATCAATTACTATGAATTCATATTTAATTTACCTTGTATGAAAATAAATCATGAGGATATCCTCTTTCTTCACACTTACTTTGTACAATGTCAACCATAGATCCACCATGGAGAAGTATTTTGCTCCACGTAGCTGATTGAAAAATTCATCAATTCATGGAAAAAGGGTTCCTTATCTTTATCATTATTTCTTGGAGTTCACAATAATCCATGTAAACGCACATTGACCCATCCATCATCAGAATGAAGTGGAATGGCACAACCCATGGTGAATCTCTTTGGCATATAAACCCTGTATCCATATTCTCAAGTAGTTGTTTCATTAGCTCATCAAGCTCCACCTCACCAATTCTATACATAGTCATGGAGACTGGAAACTCCCTAAATATATCAAGACTAGGTAATTCAAATCCTCTTTTAGGATGAATATGAAGAAATTAAATAGAAAACACATCAGTTAATTCCCTCATTAAGGGATTATCTTTGAGAGTGATTCATTCTATAGACCTGGTCATCCGAGCTAGATATGCAAGCTCATTTAAATGTAACATACATGCTTGGGATGATGGCTGTAAATAATATTCCACCACTTCCTAGAAATTTTATAGAAATGGGGTTTGATTCACCATATAATGAGTGATTTTACTTTCATAGAAATTAATGATAACCCTTTATAGGGAAATACATTTCATGGTAATAATTATATCAAATTTCACTATGGTATGTATAATGAGGATCATTGGGAAGTAAAATCATAAAATTGTGATAGTGGAGTAGTCATATCCATAGAATTCAATAATTTCCCCATTTTTTTGTTTTCACAGACATCTCTACTTCCATGATTTTTGGTATTGTTTTTATTATACTACTAATATTTTGTGATATAGAAGAATGTTTACAACCACGGATGATAACAAAACCTATCAATTTTTTATTCAGTTTCTACGTTATTTGATATAGAAATAAGATTAGTTCATTAATCTATTAATACAAAATGGGGAATCCAATGATATTAAATGGATAACCTATAAATTATATATATTTCATTAACATATGAATTACAAAGCATCGATCTATGATATACATGATCAACTTCCTATGAAATATACATAGGGGTATTTGTTTGATTCCATAAAATTGGTTTATACAATGATTATGAATTAATGAATGTATAACCCCCAGGAGTGTAAAAATAAGAGTTCCAAAAGTCTTGATGTCATGCACTAGTTCCCATTCAATTCTAGCTGAAATATTTATTTTTGGGTTTTACACCTAGATACATATTTGAAGGAGTTATCTATACCATTTCATATCTAGACTGAGATATATTTTATTGATTAATCTCTCACTCTATAATCACGAAAATTTAGTTATTATTTTCAAATAATTAGTCATATCGCTCAGGATTTTACTAGAGTAATCTATTCCTAATCTCAAAAATAACTCAACTTATCCTAAATTACATAATTTAAAAATCATGCTATTTGTTTCATATTTAAACATGATTTATTACACAATCATGAAATTAATATAACTATAAATATATAGTGTTCTAATGTTTTTGGGGATTAAAAACATTACATAACAACTTAAAACATGAAATACACATAATTATTGAAAAAATCGTTCACATGATCACAACATTACTTCATACATAGTATTGCATGGGATAAACTGAGGAAATATATAACAAAATGGTGAATGATAAATCACAATAAGAGAGTAAGAAATTAATATCATGAATAATAAAATACATTTTAGGCAATATGTATATCTATGGATCATAAGAGAAATATTAACAAAATGGCATGATATAGCATGATATAAATAACTTGGAAATGTGGGGAAAACGAAAAACAATGAGTCATCAACATAAAAAAATCATGTAGACCCCCATACCAACATGATGTACTAGGATACTGAACATTACCGAATGCATTTGAGCACTATTCGGGAACACCCTTCATACTCATTTCATTTTCATGCATAAGTGTTCAACCTAGATCATATAGCCTGGATTCATTCAACATCATCACTTATTAAATGATCATATTATGTGGTATAAATATATGTAAGTCACCATTTGATAATTATATTAGTGTAAAATTGAATACATTAGATATATCAATGGGTATGGAATTCACTACACAAAGATTCTAACATTGAAAATTGATGTGCAATTTTAGCATCATAACATCCTCATATGAAAATTCATAAATTTGGTTTATGAAAGATAAAATGTCCATAAATAATTTATACATAGTATGGACGGTAATAGAATCATGGAATATAATATAACAACATGTAAAATAGAATTTATATGCATAATATAAAATAAATTCTTGTATGTAAATGATTAAGGGAAAATCCATTATGAAATTTCTACATAGTAATAGGTGGGTTTAAAGAATCATAGCTCGGATTAATGGGAGTGAAAAGAGGATATAATACTATATACATCAAATGGACAGTATATTTATATTTTTAAAAATATCTGAAATCAATAAAATGGAAATTCAATGGAATGTCTTAAAAGAGGTGCTTGATGAAAAAGTGTGGAGGGTGATCCTTTCTGACATTTTAGCTTGGTAACTACATAGTAAGGGTAAAAATGCGGGGAAAAAGAATAACATATTGAAATAACTTCATATGGATGTTAATTAAGTGATTATAAAAGTATTCCAATATAACAAATGGTAACTATAATGTCTAATTTGAAACAAGGTTTTGGAATTGAAAAGATGAGAGAATGGTGAGGATACCTTGCTTGGATGTGTGATTCCAGGTGTTTGGGGGAGGATTATTGGGAGATTGGGGGTGCCTTATGAGGAATCAAGGAATTAGGGGGAAGATGGTTGCTTATCTTCAATGAGATTTAGAAAATATAAATGGGTTCTTGTGTGGGATTATTTAGGAATGGAGGGGGAATTCTATATTATTTTAGTTTTGGATAGTACACACTAAAATATTTAAAACCAGAACCCATAAATGGGTTTCGCCCCTGGAATCTAGAAATGGGTTGAATTATACATTATTATATTTGTATAAGATCATATATATATATATATATATTAAATTCTATCACCTAGAATTTTTTTAGGTGAGTCAATCTTTCAGGAAAGTAATTGTAAAATCATAAATTATTTTTTATGTATTGAAGGATTCACTATGAATTTATAAATTATTTCTAATAAACCAAAAAATAAATTATATTAGTGGAAATCATATAGTTGGCTGAATAAATATTTAATATTATTTTATTAAATCTCTATTGGTCAATTATGATGCCATAAAACAAATTATATATTTATTTGCTATATTATTTTATTTAAAAAATTTCTACTACAGTAGATAATTATGAAAATTTCACCATTTTAAAATTTAGATGTCTTGATTTCAAAATTTATATTATTATTATAAAAAATATTCTCTAAATATGTAGATTATTTCTTTTGAAATAAAAACCATTATCTATTGAAAATTGATAGGTTTTCATAAAAATTGTTTTCAAAACTAAATAAATTTACAATTGTATTCGTAAAAGTTATATGATCATTTAATTAATAAAATTATTTTTATAGTAATATGTTACTAAAATATTACATAATTAAAAATCAATCAATTATTTATAATTTATTTTTTAATTGAATATTAATTTTAAAAAATACTATTTAATCCTTAAAAATTATTTACAATGTACCAAAATAAAATGAAATTATATTTATTTTTATATGTAAATATAATTCACATAATCATAATGATGCGATCTTGTTAAATATTCCATTATTACACCATTTTATATTGTAAGAGTAAGGTGTGTGATCGGTGAACATGGATTGGGCCGTGATATCGATTATATTGAACTTCCCCCGTAAATGGTTACCCCAAGGCTTCTATTATGGGATCTCAGAATGGGATTGGTCTAGGGAAAATCCAAAAAATTCAATCATCCTTAGAATCAAAAAAAACATTCTTTATAGGGTATGATCATATGGGTTGAGGTCATCATTTCCCATGTCCATGTCTAATGGATTTGTCAAAACCCTATGCTTATACTATTCATATGATCACTGTTCAACTGATGTATTATCAATTGTAATGATAATTAATGTTCATTTTAATATAACAGGATATAATAAATCAAAATAATCTCTTGTGTTTTATATATCTATAAGACATTTAATTAAATGAAATAGAATTTTATTCGTAATTGTTTGGGTTGTAACAAATAGAGTTTACTTTTGTATTTTTCATTAATAAAAATATTATATAAATATATTTTTAGACAATAAGGGATCAAAGTGTACTTAAATTGGAAACATATATGATTAGTGATGAAATATACTCATCCAGTAATGTCATGGAAGTTTTTAAATATATTTTAATTACATTGTCATTTTTTTAATCCCTTAAATAAAATTATTTACACATTACTGTTATTATTAATATTTACAATAGTTACTAATAACAATTAATGAATTTAATAGTGACACGTTATAAAAATATCAAACTCATAATTTAAATAATTCAATTAATTTTTTTAGAATAAATTTTTTGAAGTCGGTGAAATTAATTTAAAACCTAACTTAAAAAATGCTATAAAAATGGTATTTCAGATAATTTATTATTTAAGAATAAAATTTTCAAACATTAACTCAATGAAAATTAGTAATCATTGTATAAATTTATATTAATATATATATAAATATTATATAAAAATTTCATTTTAATTATTCTTCATTATGGATTATTTTAATTAATTATCAAGGAAAAGGAATAATACCATAGAAACAATTTTTTTAAAAAAAAATTGATTTTATGCATTCCGATAAACATATTCTAATATAAATTATAATTATATGCCCAAAATAATTTTTTAAAAATTTATTTTTATAAATAATCTTTTGGAACATTAAAATAAAATTAAAAACAAAACAATAATTTTTAATTATTTTACTAAAGGAAAATATCTTATAGTTTAAAAAAATTATGAAATTTCACTATTTTAAAAAAATATATTTTTATAAATTAACTTTAATGTTTCGATGAAAATATTCAATGGATTTTTTAAAAATTTATTTTCATTTTTTCAAATAATATTTTTAAATTTTGACAAAATTATTTTTAATATTCAACAAAAAATTTAGTAAAAACCATTTGTTATGAAATCTTATTTTTTAAGAATAAAACAAAATTAATAAAAAAAATTGGATTATATTATATTATTAATTAATAAAAATATTTTAAATATATAATACCATTATAGAAATTTAAATAATTATTTTTATTATTTATTTATCTAATTTAATAGATTTTTTATTGTGGTCACATTTAAATAATTATTACTAAATATTATATAATAGTTAATTCAAAGTCAGTGTTGCATTTCAATAATGTTATCAAACATTTTATGTGTAATATATAATCAAAAAAATAAAGATGTAACAATATCAAAAATGTGACAATGTTTTGAGGAGCCATGATGGGTTTCATTTTCGGACACATGGTTGTGGGTTGTTCATATTCGGAGTGATAATGGTTATACACAGAAAAAATTGGGAAAACATTTTATGGGTGAAGAGGTGCATGGTAAATTGTATATGAAATTTAAGATATATGTAAATCTGGTATTAACTAATTTTTTGGATATTTTTTGTCATATAAGGACTGGTAATGTCATCATTGGCAGGGATAATTTTTATATGAAAATCAGGAGTCCTTATGATGTCCGAAGTGTTGCATATTTAGTCAATTCCGTATGGGAATACGGTTCCTGGAAGATAATGATCGTTTGAAAAAAAAACCATGATATTGAAGATGGTATGCGGGGAAACATTTATAATTCATGAATCTAGGGAGTACGTGTTAGAACTAGTGCAGTACGTAAATCATGGTAGTACACATAGCAAGGTAGTATCATGGTAATGCTCTTATAGTACATAAAAGAATAGATGTTCACAGAGGATGAATATATCAATGATGCATGATGGAAATTATAAAGAGAGGTGGTTCAGAGGTCATTCTCAGTATGTGGTGCATTGTAGTATGCAGGGGAAGAAAGGCAGTTCACGGAGTATATATTTGCAAAATAAAATTACATGGAAAATTATATTACATCTACAAAGGTTATCTGTCTTCAATGGATCTTCTATATAATGTTGAGGATAAATGATTTAGTATTATTCTGTTGAAGCAATAGACATGTCCATAAACCGAGTTCAGATCCTTCCCAATATAGTGAGCAAGGGGGTGTTAATGAATGTTTTCTCAGGGACACAATGTGATATCATGAAACCATGTTATGGCAGTGTGCCTGGAACATAGTGAATATTCTAAACAATTATAATCCACGACTAGTGATGATTAGCGAAATTTGGTAGAACCAAAAAACCTATCGGTGTATGATATTATAATGTTTCACTTATTGCTAAAGCATGTAATCCTTCTTTTTAATCGTTTTCCAGGTGATCATTTGTTTTTTTCACTTTCACATCAGGTTGTTTTAACAAATTCCTAACAACATGGGTACAAGATCCATTATATTAAAAAAAACATTTTACATAATGTTTAACCCCTCCCCTCTTATGGTGTCCTGAGTTCCATAAAAACCATTTTAGGTCACCTATTAATGTGAAAAAAAATTACTTTTATAAATATGTTGTACTATTCAACATAGTGATGAGAGAATCCCTGAGTTTTCATTGACATAAATAACCATCTATTTTAATCTTAAAATTAATATGTATTAATAGAAATGTGAAATAGTGGAGACAATATCATAACATTGTGTCAGTCAAATAATCATATCAATATTTTTTCTTCTCAACTGGCCATCATATTCATCATTTCAATTGTATTTGGATGATTATAGTATTGTTCTAGATTGACTGGATTTAGGATTAATGTATTGTATATCTCAAACTAAGGATGTATCAAATTTGGTTTTAACAAACTTAGAGATTAAATTTCATAAGATTCATTTCTATTGTATTGAAAAACATAATCATACTGGTAGAATTGTACTTGGATGAATACGACATGAAATTTGTCATAGAAAAATAGGACTATGTTTTATGCAACAAAATCCATGAGGTTCTTACCTTTCATCATGGTATGTAATTGAATAATTTTATATCAATTTAATATATTTTTTGAATTGAAAATTATCACAGTAACATGATTTGTTGCACAATCATTTGTATTACCATTTTTTTTCTAAGAGTGTGCACACACACATAAAGATTGATTTCAATGTTCTACGTAAGTGAAAGGGTACATCCAACTCATTGTAATGCAATGACTTATTTCTAGTGGATTGTATATTATTGGAATATTTCTACACCATATCAAGGATTTAGCTATTCTTATTTAATATTGAACCTCTTGAACCTTTGGGTTATTGTGTATCTATGATGGATTTGTTTTCAATAGAGAATTCAAATATTGGATTGGAGGTTAATGTTGATTCAATTAAAAAGAAAGATTAAAGAAAAACACAATCATTTATTAAACCCCTACCCATATTAGTGATAAAATATACTTACATACAAATTTCTAATATTGTGATCTCAATATTTCTATTCCCAATAGCTCCCCCATAAAAATTCACTTAGACATTCAGAAAATTAGATATCTATTTTCAATTTAACATTCCATAAAACCTAGAATTATGAGGCCTCTTTATTCATTTTCCACAAGTGTAATCACATTTTTATATGTTCATGATCATTTAATAAAATTTGCATGATGGCCATTATAATTCAAAAGTGGAATGATCTAGGCATATAATAGCATGTATTAAAGCATAGTCCTACCAAAGGGGTACACCTAAGAAACTAAATAACTGATTTCATCTCATAGGAAACTAAAAAAAAATTGATCCCAAAATGACACTCATGTGTCTAAAAATTACATTTCCCTAATACTGAGGATATTAAAAATCCACCTCTATAAAAACTTCTCAACAATGAGATGTGTCTCACGTTATCTTAATAGAACAAATCATTCCACTATATTGAAAATCATTCTCACTATCAAAAATATCCTCTGGAATTCAACCATGATACCATTGTACATTACTATGTGAAACCATTATCCCTTGTAAAACATTCTCATTATAGTATATGACAAACAATGGGTACTCTATATTTTATTGGCTTGATCAAGATCAAATTTTTCATAATAAATCACATGTTTAGTAAAGAACATGTATATCCAAATAAGGGAAAAATTGAACACAAAATATGTACATTTGTGTCATTTATAATGCTCATAATGAGTGGGCACTATAATAATATTATTTATAATCACAAATAAAAAAACTCAATAGCAGCTTCTCATTCTTCAATTATTTTAAATATCCTTGTCGAGAAGTGACCGAAAACAAAATTATGAAACTCTTATTAAACTCCATTTTCCATCATCACCAACCATCAAATTAACTCATCCTACACTGGGTGGTGACTTACTCTTTCTATATAAGATTTACCCACATGATTTTCTCCATTATGAGACATAACACCACAAAAATACCCTCACCCACCTCATACCAACTTATAATTTATCCACTTTTCCAAATATAATGGGAATCAAAGGCTTTAATAGGTATTATTGTTTATGAGATATTGTTTTACGAAATATGTAACATGTCTATGTGATAAAACCATGTCTAATGTAGTCTATGTTGCATGCATGTTACATGTCCTCTGAAAATTGGATTATCCTCTCTGTTGGTCCATATTTATATGGTTGATACAACATATTCAGTTTTGAAATTGTAAATAAAGTATTATGTTATCCCTAAGAGAAACAAAATATTGAATACATAACTTTTTCTTATAATATTCTCAAAGGATCACTTTGAAGGAGTCAAATATTGTGAAAAAATAACATTCCAAACCCATCAATTGAATCTCAATCATGAATCTTAAAGAAATAATAAAACATCATTATAATATAATATACCACTAGAAAAATATCATGGATCCTTTTGGACATGAGTAACCCAATCACAAATTCAATCATAATGTCATACCACATCCAAATTTTCACTGGAAATGACTATTGAAATCCTCTTGTAAACTGATGCTCGATGGTTACCTCATAGTGGGAAATTAATAATGAAGAGAAATAATATATATATATATCATTATATGAGGATTCCAAAAAAATTATTAGATTTCATGTATCATCTATATTTTCTTATAATTTTACACCCATTTAAACAATAGGGTATATCAGCATCTCTTCAGTTAGAATAAAAAATCACTACTATACTCCCCAGATTTTAGATCAATGTTTCATCATTCAAGTACCACCATGGGACTGGGTCAATCCATTCCAACGATTCATGAATTAATTAACACATAATGATTTGTTTTCAAGTAGACCATTGGAAAATATTATAATAAATAAAATATAAAATATGGTTCAGTGTTTATTACTGGATGGTCCAAATATTAATATATCATACCCTCAACCATAAAAATCATTAGAATAAAATACTAAAATTAAGGCCCTTATCCTTACTCCAACAAATTCAAAATTTTCATTAGACGGTCATATGAGGCATCATTATAATTCGTAGTATCATAGAAAATATTGATGTCAAATTTCTATGGACACACCACCCAACACCTATGACAGAAATATAAATCCCACAAAAAGATGATTTGTCACATGTACATGTGTTCCATGTTGAAAAAAAAATAAAAATTATAAAATATTGTATCATTTTCAACGATTACTATTGTATTCTGAACACAATGTCATACATTATGTTTTTTTTCTTATGGTGTCATAATCAACGTGACCCATTGATAACTACCATATATCCAAGAAACAACACATCTATTTACATAAAAAATGATGGAACACAATTTGCTATGAATCAAATCATAGCCTTTATAATGATCAAACATAGGGTTTCCCTAAATCTCCCCTTCATCATAAAAAAGGACACAATAAAATGTTATAAAAACTAAAATATAACTATATTTTTAACTATTTCATCAGTGAAAAAATGTTTCACTATCCTTAAAAAAAGTTTTGATGTGACCAAAAAGCCAAGGAATCTACTAATCTCAAATAAATTCTCACGACATTACCCAAAAATCATTGTTTCTTCCTTCCATGGGTACCCGAAAATCACATCATCATGAATAAAATTTCAATGTAATAGTTATACCACAATATAAAAGTGAAATTTTAATAGTATGGCCTAATTTTTCCCTTTATGGTTTATAGTCAACAGAATCTATAGTGACGATGATAAAAATATGATGAATATAGTATATATCAGGATATCATCAATTTATTAAATGAATATGAGTCATCATATGTATTAAATATAAATATCATGATATATATGAAAGTAAATATATAATTTATAAACACAAAATGTATGAAATTACACTAATATAGTAATAATATACTTGAAAATGTTTTCATTTTTATTTGTTACAATATAACATGAATTTGATGGTATCCTATATGAATATCATACTTGGATAAACATCAATAACTATGAAACTGATCAAAATATTTTTCAATACTAGGTAAATAGTTTATATTATTTAGTCATACATAATATAGATTCAATTTGTCCACACATATCTATTGAATAACTACTTCCTTCATGGAAAAAATATTTAATAACATCAATGACACCTTCTCAGCTTGATAAATCCCTTTTCCTCAAAATTATCATACTACAGCATCAAATATTTATACTCAGAGTGTGTTTTATAAGAATAGATTAAATAATTATCTCGTACACCATAATCATATGAACCATATAAAATTTAAATCATTAATTTAGTTGAAAACACAAGATGTTATTAGATAAAAAACCATGATATTGTTCCACCAATAATAGAATGGTAGGTGGAGTAACTATCAAAATTCCAAAATGTTTCAAGGTATGACTTTTGATGTGGTTGTTCAATTCAGACATACATTGTGTCTAATAGATAAAACTAAATGATCCCACTCATTTATCATTAGGAAAGTGTATCCTATTGGCTTTGGTGATGGATTCATATATTTGGTAAAAAAATTAATATTATCTTGGTAATTAGTGAACGATTAAATTATGAATATAAAATCAAAAATAGTCAACTCAATGTCCATGAATTTCCATTGATATCCACATCTAATAAAATATGTGACACTTAATTCACCACTAGATATTATCAACATTAATTCCCAATGTTGTCTCCAAAGAATAGAACAAAAAATATTATAGAACTAGTAAATTTTCCCAACCATCAAATTATCTAAATAAAAAGGATTAGGATTATTTGATATTAAACAATGAAGTGTATATATTATAGGTAATATTGATTGTACCACTAACTATAAAACATCCATCTTCACTAATAATTAAGAAATAGTTAGCAGCACACACTATTCCTACCTCACGTCCAAGGGATAATAACTAAGGCATATGTATTTCATATTTTATATATATACATGGGATCATTATCTAATTTGGTGACCCTAACTAGATTCTTGGTTCATAACCCTCTTCTTCCTCACACCCTTTCGACATCTTCTCCTCAATACCATGAAATATAAATGATGATAATATCCCATCATTCAATGTCATTGAAACTTAATATCAAGCCTCAGTAAAAGTTTGGTATAAATTATACTCTATGTGTAACTATTAGACTATGTTCATAACGCATAACAATGTCATATTTCCAAAATTACGTGAATAATATTTAATATTTAAAATACCTAATTTTTATCCCAAGTGCCTATGTGATAACATGAGTGTCCTTGTTTTAATGGATTACATTTTTTAATTACATTTAATAATCTAATGAAAAATATAATAACATTAATAAAATAATCATTGGTATTCCAAAACAAATCTCCAATGGGTATAATGCTAATGCAAGGGTCCACATGTGTCTAAAAATAAAAATTATGAATCAAAAATCATGTATTGTAAAAACATCTCACTATGTTACATATTTTCACCTCCAAACTTCCATAGCCTAATAGTAATAATACCCACCACCACTCTATAGAATAGTTCATTTAGATGAATTAGACATAAAAAATATACATATATCAAATTTTTGATGTACGTTCTGATCTAAATAAAATCCCATTAAATTCCATCCATTAATTTCAAAACAATAAATTATAAATTAATACATTTATTAAAATTTAAAAACATATAATTCATGAAATGAAATTTTAAATAATTAAATAATAATACGAATAATGACCACATTCTTAATAATAATAAAAATATAAACATGCTCCCATTTAATTTTCAAAAACAATAGAAAAATATTAAAAAAAATATTATTAAATAGAAAACCAATAACATGACAAATATATGTTCTAGTCTAGTGATTATCATCATGACATTATAATGATCTAGATGCTTCTTCATGTAAACATTATTGAAGGAGAATTGGTCAAAGGAGGATGATTTTTCTCTCAATTAACACTCTTTTCATTATATAAGGAATCCAATATTTCACATTACATAATTAGAGTACGTCTAGTGGTAATAGATCATCCCTATGGATGGATCCCTAACTAATCAATGATCACAATTTTGACTACCATATTATAATTATTCATAAGGAATAAAATATATTAAAATATTCAAAACATTATATAAAATAATTCATTTTTAAAAAATAAAGAGGGAAATCATTATCAATAGGAATATTTTCAATCCAATATAGTTCAAAATAATATTCGTTATAATCATTTCAAAACCCATTTTATACGAAATCCCTAAACAATGTTGTTGTATCATTTTTGAAACCAATGTAAAAGTGTTTGAGAAATATAATTTAATAATATTTCTATATTATTAAATATCCAATCAAGAATCAATTGTTACCTCAAATTATTTCATGTGATCCACAATCCAATTGATTGAGTTCACTATTAATATATAAAATAACCCTATTAAAACAAACCAAGGACAAAAACATATAATTCAATTTTATATAGTTTTTATTGATATAGAGAAATGAAATTATTCATTACTAAACACAATTTAATGACTGTTATAAAATTAAAAATGTTATGGATTAGGAATAAAGAGTAAAAATTGTCATCGAAATAGAGGTCACCCTAATAAATCTCATAGAAATCAATCCATTACATGACCAATTTAACAGTAATGAAGAATATGTGTTTAAGAATGTATAACAAAGAGAAATTTATTAATAAAAATTCTTCAAGGATTATGAGATTCAGGATTTATTATTTAACACTATACGGTAGACTAGACGGTCAATGTGAACATTAAAAAACTATGAAGTCGGCAACACCAGGACATGGTGGGACTTCATGGCCCCAATAGTGTCATAGACTACTCCCAACGACGAAGCCCAAAACATCAACTAACTTGTACAATACAAAATAAATATTTTTATTTTAGACACATAATTCTCAACAATATGTATTCATGGAGTCCAACCAGTTATGGTGTATAATGGGGATTTCTACATCCCATTATCATGATCATACCATACATTGGGTGTGTTGGTTAATTATACAATACATGAGGGATCATTGGTCCAGAATAACATGTACAATGACATCAACCATCCCATTTTTTAAAAAAAATTATATTGACCCATGTGGAGAAATCAAGAATCAAACAACACCACATGTAACAAAACACATCCATCCTAATGATCAAAAATAATGCATACAACAATTTAGAATTTGAAAATATCCCCACTACAAGACATTATATCTATCAAATTTTAATTCACAAAATTTCTAATCTAAAATTTCATGTGTTTCTTTCAACTCCTCTACCGCTCATAATACCACATCTAATGGGAATCCATTATTTACCAGAACATATCTCAAACGAACTATGTATATATCCAATATATAACTTTCACATGAGATCCATCAACATGAAATGGATTCCCAATAATATAAAAATTAGGTTCCATATTCAGGTTATCCCTTTTCATAACATCTGACATTTAAAATATATAGTGTTTTTATTTTTGAAGAAGGATGATTTTTTGATAAAATGCAACTGAGATGGTAAAGAGATGTTATATATAACATTTTCAAACACTATAATTATGTCATTCAATTAAACATTGATTTTATCTTTGTTTCAATTTTAATGGAATTTGTGAAGTAGATGTTGTGATATTTTTATGAAAATGTGGTTTCCAATCAAAGTCTATGAAATATGATTGAATTTATTCTAATTCAACATGTACTAGATTTATTCCAGTATAGAATTTTTTAAATCACCTATGAATTTCCTATTATTTCATCATCTAATTTTTCTCTAGTTATTGGAGAATCCCCATCGAATGAAAAATAGAGTGGTGAGTTCTAGTATAGGGAATATAGATCATTATTAGGATCCCAGATGTAAAAGTATTTATAATTATTATTATAATAAAACACAAACATCACAAAAAATAAGTCATAAATTCCTTTAAATGGTAAGGCATGTTCAAAAAACATGTCTTCTTAAATTTTATTATCCATTTATTTCTACCAATATTTTTGAGAATGGTATGTTTTAATTAAATTATATTCAATACCAATGGGCTCTTAGTGTCCCTTAAAAAATAAAGAGGTAATTTTTGGGTCCATGTTAGAGATAATTATTGTTAGAGTCAATTGAAACCATAAAATATATATCAAATAATCATTCCCCATGACTTTCACTTTAGTAGTTTGATGAATAGGTGTTAAATGGTTAAATGTGGTTTACATGTCAAACACAACCCAAATGTTATTCTACATAATGTGATAAGGATTCCCACATTGAAATCCATTAATGTATCTTATCAATTCAACTGTAGAATAGGAATGAGCTAAATCAAAATTGAATTGTTTTTCACTTGAGCATAACATTATTTCATGTGTATCATGGAGACAAACTGTTGGTTTTGTCGAATATCATACCAGGCCACTAGAACTGATGCTTTATATCATAAAATATCATTCTGATCATATAGTTAAAATGAACAATGAATAATGAAAATATCAAATAATTACAACAATCCTAGTAAAATGTGCAATTTATTAGTTTTATGGTATTAAAATCATTTCCTTCATGATAGACAACATATAATCCCCCCTGCATAAATAGAATCCTTAATATTATAAAACACAATTTTAATATATTAATCATAGGTAATAATCACAACAGTATAATATGTAGAACAAACAATATTAATTAGAATACCAGACTCCACTTCAATAATTTTATAGTTCAGGTGAGCAAGAGTATATTTATGTTCATGTAGTATTTTACATACACAAAAAACAATTCATGAAAATTACCACTAAGATAATTTTTATCCACATTACATTATAATGTGGTATACACTTTGATAATGTTCAATGTATTTTGTTATTCTAACTTGTTCATTATTGATGAATAAGGAAGATTTGAGGAATTATGTCCCCAAACTAATATTGAACATATTAATCAATAATTTTCTCCTTATGAAGATAGTTTCCCCCACACTAATGAAAATTTTCAATTACAATGAGTTACTAATAAATATTTGGATCATTCCTAACATGGGGTAAAAGCTAAGATGATCCACAATCCCCCACATGATTTCTCAATGTACGAATTAATTAAATACATTCACCTAGAGAATCACAAAAAACCATGTATCTCTATATAGTATCACATATATTCCATGATGGTGTTGAGATTAATTCCAACATTATTTCAGAAATGGATGCCTAAAATTTGGTATCCAACATGATCATATCCCACTTTTATTTGAGTTAAGTCATATTTGATCCATTCTTGATAAATCTATTAAGAATTTCCAGTAATCTCTATCCAAAACCATTATGCTCTGAAACTCAAATAAATGACTTGTTAATTCCCATTTCATGAAAATTGTATCCTTATTGGGATTAAATTAATTTACATGTTTTGGTAAACATGTATTTCATGATAATAACATCACAAATACCCAATTAATTATATTACAATTTTTCACACATATAGTTAACATTTAGTATTACAAAATCCTGTCACAATTGACACACAATATTCAGTATACATGTTTGTTTGATGTTTATCCATGAAAACAATAGAAAAAGATTAATGAAGGTTGTGGGAAATACTATTAATTAGTTCCATGAAGACAACTTAATAATTATAAATTATAAATAAAATCATGAGGTACACATAGTTCCCAAAACAATTCATTAATGTTGTATTTAAAATATTCATCTTCTTTATTATAATCAGTTGGTTACATTAAAAATAACATTTTTTGAAAACCACATTTCAAATTTCAAATTATTATAAAAATAATAAATTCTCGGAATGAATATAATTTTTTTGATAGTTACGTGATTTGTATTTTGATTGTCTACAAATTAGTGGAGATTTATGTAAGCACACATTTTTTCACTCAATAATGGATCCTTTAATAGTTAGTCTAAATCATTAATTTGGAATAATATGCATTACTAATTTTATAGTAATGGTTATGAGTGTGTATAATGATTTTATAGAGCTGGAAACCCATCGTTTTTGGAAACAATGGATTATCGCATGGTTTAGAGTAAATCATGATTGATTTCTACTAGTTGTTCAAAACCGTGTGGATGTTGTTCCATCAAATAGATCTATTTCACATGGTTGGTTTATAGACGTCAATCATAGCCATGTGGAAACATAATTTTCCCAAGTACTTGTGCATGGCTTGCACATGTTTTGATAAAAAAGTGGAGAAGATGTTTTCTAGGAAGAGCAGCCACACACGGTGTACACACAGATTGAAAAAATGGGTGGACAAAGAATGTGAAGGATAAAATCATATATAAAAAGTCCAAAATTCCCTTACCGATCTACTAATCCATTCATTACTCTATATTCTGAGAATTAGTAGGATGAATCCCTTTTCATTACATTTTGGAGATTTTTTAAGGAAAAAGCTAGTAATCCAAAGATATTCATCATCTTGCATCTAATCAGTCATCCATTTGTCATGATGGATGTGAAATTGTATGTTCTCTAGTCAAATTTAGTAATTATTCTTCTCTCTTTCACTCCACCTTTGTATCATCATGTAAGTGTTTTCACCTTTTCATAGATCATCTCCGATCAGATGTAAATTAGGGGATGATACTATAAGAGATGACTCGCACAACCCTAATTTGGTTGGTCTATAACTCATCACTATATTTCTTTGATTTTGGAATATTAACGTAGGGCACACCAATTTAATTGGAATCCATTTCTTAAATTTACATTCCATGAATATACTTGTTATAATGGTTTGGTTTTTCTTTTAAAAAATATGTTATTAGTTACTAGTTGTTACACTTTGAACTCAATCTAAATCATATCTTAGGTTTTCCCACAATTGGGTTTGAGTGTTTATTCACATTGGGTCACTATTCAGGTGTTCCCTTCTTGATCATTCGAACAGTAATTAACTTCATAATTAATGGCATGTTATTGATTAGAATTCCTTAATATCTTATACCTTGTATTCTCACCACCTGACCATCCTAATGTATGTGATTCCAAATGATTATTAATTTTGAAAATGTTTAATGGAATGTATACAATGTTTATAATAGGGCCTTACCAAAATAGGATTTTTAATGGTTAAATTATTGTAGCACCCCTTTCTATATTGATTTATGATAGTAGAGTGAAACTTAATAATTGAATATTTCATAATGGTTAATAAATACATGATTAAAAAGACACAACTCTACATAGACAATCCAAACAAATTGAGGACAAGGCATGAATATAATGAATGATTATATGATGAAAATAAAAATTAGTAATGGACTAGATCTTGCTCAACATGGATTATGAGCGGAGAATACCATAGGAATCAGGAACCAGGTTCCAATTGAAGGATGTGGTTTTCATAGGTTTGTACACACCTACACTCCAGTTTTTGTCTATTACTCATATTTCTTGTAAACTAGAGTATATTCTTTTATCATATTACATGATACTTTTGATACACTCCTTGGATCTTGCAATGGCTAGATGGTTACATGGTGGAAGCCTATATGACCTTATCGTTGCATATTCTCATTATACCTTGGTCGATCAGCTTGGACTCGAAAGGTGACTTATTGTGGAATTCCTTGGATTATGCTTTTTGGATTGCACTCTTTCCACATATATATACTTATATACTACTGAGTTAGTCTTCTTTGTGATCTATTTTCCCTTGTCTATACCTTGGAAACCCCTCACTTGATATCATTTTCAGGTTTCCTTGTTCTGTTATGAGACCTTTATTACATATACTATCACAAGGGGATGTCCGTTCTGGATATTCCTCACGTGACCTATTTAAATTAAATAGTAATTACTTAATTATTGAAGTGGTTACATGTTCATAGACCAACTAAGGGTTGAATAATGAACTTGGTTGTTTAGTTATATTTTAATACATGATTTGCATTATATACGAAAGTATGCACATGGAAATATTCCATTACACGAGATGTATGTTATAGACAACATTGGTGGTGGCCCACTAAAATTTATCTCACATCCATTCTAGGTATTGTTTGACCCCATTGTATATTACATTGATGTAGGTTTTGAAAATGGGAAGCATAGAGCTTCAAACACCTGATTCCATGCCAGTAAGATGGAACTTGATAATAGATGACCGGGTTGTATCTCAATATTCTTAGAGTAGCCACGTTATATTTTACACAATGAAAAATTTTATTCCTACTATATTGTGTCGATGTTTTCTAGTTTTCTAGTGACATGACATGACATCATCATTGATCCAGTTTGATACAATTGTTATTATTCACATTTATATATTGCATCAGTTCTTTTATGTGTCTTACTATTCGTTTATATATTGTCAACATTGATACACTATACTAATGATGGAATAGTCTGCCCACAAAAAAACATATTCCTTTACTACAAGTCGGTAGCCTCTTGAATTTGGGGAGATGTGCATGAGGCCAGGTGACCCAAAAACCATTGGGCACCCGTTATGTGGCCTCTAGGTTCAGGACGTGACAAATTTTTATCAGAGGTGATCTATTTTATTTCATTACTATTTGGAGAAAATATATTTGATAATATCAATTCTTTGTATTTGGTCAGACTTTGTGCATGGGAATCACAAACCTATGTTCGTGGTAAAATCCGTGTTTCCAAATATGAAATTGTTGTTCTATATTCCCTATTAGAGTTGATATTAGTTCACAGTTGGATGATGCACATGCTATGTGTTTTATTTGATTACTCTTATTTTTTAGGGTCTCATATCATCCTTAGTATAATGATATGATGGAAAGGATCATTGAAAAACGAATCATTATAGGCACCTACCATTCACATTTCATGCATATTTCCATTCTATATTGATGCATTTCACTGCATTGCATTTCTTGATATGCCTGTGATTATTGGGTGATTTTGTGATAGCTACTTTTATAGGTACTAAAATTGGTTATGATTTAGTGATTTTCTTGTCTCAAATAATGAGGTGCAGGGGCCCTCAGATGATGGGATTTTTTATTAACCATCTTCTTCTATTTTCCTATAAGTAAGTGGGTGTCATTTCTAGTGATAGGTGTATGGGCACTGATTCATTGTTAATTATTATCCATTATAAGATGAATCATGGAATCTAGAAATTTATTTTCACATCTTTATCATGCCTTGTCATGTTTATGAAAGGTAAAATAGTGAACCCGGTGACTAACTGCAAAATTACATGAAACTTATACTAGATTACGTATTGATAACTGACGATCTAATAAGGTAGTTTGGGTAGTATTCCTTGTGTTGTTAGTTCAAAAGTGTTTAGATTTTGTTATTGATGTTATGTCCTTTGATCTATTATTTTTTTTTGAGGCCTCTATTGTGATCTTTTAAACCAATGCCACCATGATTCCATCATTTTGTTCACAAGGATAGTTGTGACAAAAATGTCATTGAAATAGTGGGCCCGAAGCTTCAAGTCATACCACTAAGTGTTCGAATTGAGGCATCACAAAATGTACTTGATCTAGGAACTGATGTCAATTTTAGTGATAGTTTCCTACTCTTGATTCAGTCTATGATTTCTGATCAATGGTGTGCATCTATGATGAATGATCTAACCAGAAAGTTCCAACAGTTTAATCCCACTCCTTCTTTTTTAGGTGATGGTTATTTTTAGGCTACTAAGTCATTTTGAGAGGCCATCCTATCAATCATTGAGCATCTGGAAGCACCTCTGGTTCAATGATTCAAGCTCATCACATAAATGCTTCAGGATTTGGCTAATTGTTGGTGGGATATGGGTACCCAGGCTTGTCATCATCAGAGCACGTTGTGGCTTAATATCTTGATTGCCATAGATGATCAATTATTTCCTCAGGAACTGATTAGTGATAGAGGAAGATAAATCATGAATATAGAGCAATTATATGTGAGATTTATAGAATATTCAGCATGTTTCAATAATTTTAATCATTATTCAGAACATCTAGACGATTATGAGCTTTCATGTGCAAGAATTTTTTATTATGGGCTCTAGTATGCATTCTTAACTCCAGTGAATGTCTTTTTTCCTACATTCCTTTTCTAAAACAGTTTATCAGGCACTTATCACTGAATGTAACCTAAGGGACGACGTAAGAACCATGTTTAAAAGATCATTGATGTGTCAGGAGTGCAGTTCATTCGGTGGTAGGAAACGTTTTATTGAGGTTCCCCATCAAGGAAGTGGCAGTCATTGTTTTTAGTTTGATAGCTCTATGGTGTAATGTTAGTGTATAAGACTGTGGCATAAGAAGACGCAATTTGATAGAGTCCCAAAGGAGTTCTGGACTTTAGAATGTATGATTAATAGTCAACATTACAATAATACCTTTCCACCTGCATCATTTCAGAAAAGCTCACCATCCTCTCCACTTATAGGATCAAGTTATTTCGCATCTTGTTAGGAATGGAGTTTTAATAACACCATTATGTTTGGCCGAGGAGGAGGTCATGATCATGGTAGTCTAACCCCTAATCACTATCAACACCAGTAGTGCAATCATGATCATGGTTGTCCATCTGTTGAATGGGGTCGTGGATCCGGTCGGTTGAATTATTTATAGATGATACTTGACTATAAGGTTATGGGTCCATCTAGAGTATGATGTATTTTTCTAGTAGCTTCCACTATTTTCTCTACATTGATTGATACAGGTGCATCCAAATCATTGATTTATGTATCTATTTTGGAATGTACTGGTTTATAAATATAGTATAAATATGGTTTCATGACCCTCGACACATCATTGTGAATACCGATGGAGGGCATATGCCTGTGTAAATATTGTCCCCTTGAGGTTGGAAGTTACACTTTCTTGCAGAATCAAATATTTCTTGAGATTAAGGGATTTGATTTAATTATTATAATGAATTGGTTTGTCAATTGTCACACCTTTATATAATTATATATCCATAGGGTATATTTTATATCACAAGATGGTAGGATTTATCTTATCAATGATTATCAGGATGTCCAGGTTGGGAGAGTTAGAACGAAGTATCATGATCTAGGTGGAGTGACCTCCTAGATAGAAAATCATTTAAGGATGGATCATTGGTTTCATCACACTTACATCCCTCTAGAATCATCTCCTGTGTCCAACACATTGTACATAATGGAACCTAATTAGCTTTAGGAGCTAAAGCAGCATATGAGGACATATAGGCCAATGGATTTATATTGCCTAGTACATCATTCTGGGATTCACCCATTCTATTCACCAAGAAGTAATATTGGACTCTTTGACTATTCATGGACTATATATGGTTGATTCTACTTCTAGTCATGAATCAGGTATCCACATCCCCAAATAGATTAGCTCATCGACTTGCTCCGATGAGAAATGGTGTTCTCTATGATCGACCTGAGATAGGGTAATCATTATGTGCAAGTTTAACCATCAAATATACCATATACATAATTGAATATAGGTATTTTCTATATTGTTATCTTGTTAATAAAATAAATCTTACAAATATTCATTCTTTTTTAATGGCTTTGATGAATATGTTTTTCAACACCTTTTTGGACAATTGTGTCATGGTCTTTTTGGACGACATCTTAGTGTCTTCCCACACTCATAAAGTACATGCAAAACATCTTGATTTCTTTGTGAGTACACTATTAGGTCAAAATAATTGTTCCAATATTAATAAATATAGATTCTATATCAACAAGATTCACTTTTGAGGACATATTATTTCAGAATTATGAGTATCTAATGACCCTAAAAGGGTTAGTGATATAGTTTAATTTGAAGAAGCCCATGAACATGTTTTATATAATATGTTTCTTTTGGATTGATGCATAATACATGAATTTCATACAAGATGTTTCATTACATTCTTCACCAATATCTAGACTTAAAACTAATGTTGTTAAGTTCCTACAGTCAGAAGCATATGAGAAAGCCTTTCAGGAACAGAAAGAGAGGCGGGATTCAACACTGATTCCAATTCTTCCAAAACCTATAATATATTATATCATTTTCTATAATTCATCATTAATTAGACTAGGAGAAGTGTATATGTGGTAACACAAATTCATTGCGTATAGATCTCAGCATGTTTGGCCTCATGAGAGAAATTACTTAACGCAAAACCTCGAGCTAACATCAGTTTTTTATACCTTATTTTTTTGGATAAATTATCTCATGGGTGAGAACATTATGGAATAAACATCATAGGAGCATCATATATATCTTTTATCAGCATGAATTTAACCCCATACAATGATTATGGATAAAATATCTATAATCATTTTATTTTTATCTTGCATATACACATGGAATGTAAAACGTGGATTTTAATGCACTGGGTCCAATAACTCAAACAAAAATCATACAAGAATCTAGTGATGAATTGAAGTTAGTTTCACTATTTTATGAACATCATATAGAGTTTCATGATAGTCATGACATGTCTTACCTATCATCCTTAACAACATTACGCTTCCGTCCTTGAGAATATAAATAGTGGGATGTTTTCAAATCCTAAAGGATTAGTTCTCTATTAGTGTATATCATGGGATAACCCACGTACAATTTTTTTATGGAGATTGATGACATCCATATTTTACTTGGACTTATCAGGGTTCTTGTATATACGAGTGGGGATTTGATTGGATAGTTTGTTTCATCTCAATGGGCAGTTCATCCAGGAATCTCCAATATGTAACGAGATATGTGACACCAATATTGGTGTCATTGAATGAAATGTGATATTACAGGCTTCATCTCTAGGTGTTCCACATGTTAGCAGGTGTAGGAAGATCCCCATATACCTGCAAAATTATTAAAACTTCATCCAGTCTTGGAATGGATGTGGGAATATGGTGATATGTATTTCATAGTCCTCTAATATTGGTCTCTAATGTGTCGTGACTTTCTCGGGTTATTTGTTCATAGAGAAAAGAAATCATCCCACATAGTTTCTATTTGGGAGACTTTCATAGTTGATGAGGTTGGATGGATATAGGTTTGTGAGATTATAGGACTACACTAGGTTCCACGTACTATCATTTTAGATAGAGATTCTCAATTAACTTCATGGTTATGGAATGGTTTGCTGAATTATATAGGGACTCATGTGACATTAAGAATATCTTTTTCCTATTATATTTATGTAAAATTGGAATCTTCAATACACGTTATAGGGGATATTCCACTATATTATGTCCATGATTGCAACAGTTCTTGGGAGAAGCATATACATCTCATCAAGTTCGCTTATATTAAAACATTTCATTTGATGATCTAGATTGTTCTTTTTGAGGTCTTATATTGAAGGAATTTCCATTCACCGTTAGGCTAGCTATAGGCACTTCAGGTAACCCTATTAGGTGCTCTTCTATTTCAGGATACTTTAAAATCAGCACAGTTGACATGGAAGTGTATGGCTACCACCCAGTCTAGACAAAAATCATTTGTTGATCATCATTAACGAACTCTTTAGTTCGTGTGTGGGGATTGTGTTTTTCATTGGGTATCACCTAGGCTAGGGCAATGATGGTTATGGTATCCATAAATTTTTTATCTTGTTATGTCAGGTTGTTAGAGATCCTAAATCATGTAAGGTTGTTAGCATATCAGTTACTACTACATTAGAGGTACCATACCATGAACTACATCTCTCATGTCTTACAGATTCTACATTATCATGCTGACCCATCTCATACTGTTGATACCAAGGATTTTGAGTAATTTTTTTATGCAACCATTGAGGAATATCCAGTATTCATCATTAACCAAAGCACGATGGATCTTTGAAGCATTTTTTACATTTCATATGGGATCTATGACAGTACAGCCGAGTACAATATGAGAAGTTGGAAAGGGAAGTTGACGTACATACCCAATGGATAGAGGAGTTCTCAGATAGTGTTTCATAACCCTTAGAAGGAGAACATGATGGTGGGATTTCATTTAATGGGCAAAGACTGTAGGATCATGGTTTTCAATTATGTGTGGATCCTTTAATTTTATTTATAAATCATTACATTGGACCATGTATAGATGAATAATGAGTTATTAATGGTTACCACGGTTTCATCTGCATTTTTGGAGCCTGGAAACCTTATTTTTTGGAAAAATTTGATCAGTGAAGGGTTTAGAGAAGTCCGCATGGGATTTCCGCATAGTTTTCCTAACCATGCAGATGTTGTTTTTTTAGACCGAGCCATATCTCAAGGTCGGCACATGTCCATGAAGAATAACCATGAGGGTGCAACATTTTTACCAGATACCCATGCATGGTTGGTGCATGGTTTTATCAACCCATGCGGAGAATGTTTTTCTGGGAAGATCCATTTCACACGGTTTGAGAAACATAGAATACAAACCATGAGAATGATAATATCCTATGTAAAATGTCCATAATTCACTTAATGATTGATTAAGACAACTGTTACTCCCTAGTATAAGAACTAACTAGATTAAATATGTTTCCCTTAAATTTGGGGCATTTTGATGGCCATATTTAAGGATTAGTATATTTCCATCATCTGACATTCAATCGAGATTTTGTTTGTCATACTAGATGCAATAATGTAAGTAATGGACTCATCCTTATCTATTCTTATTTTCCCTTTCTATCAACCTAGGTATCTTCATATGGATTTTTTAACCATTTCATAGATCTATTATGATCTGAGGAAAATAATGGGATAATAATGGTGGATGAGGATCGTACAACCCCAAGGTGGATGGTTTATAACTCATCCCTAAGGTTTGCTAATTCATGTATATTCATATGGGGCCAACTAATTTCATCGGAAGCCATATCTTAAATTCACATTCAATGATTATAATATTTATAATTATTTTTTATGGACATCCATATCTATTATTAGTTTTTAGCGGCTACACCCACAACTCAATCTTCCTCATATCTAAGGATATTCCACAATTGGGTTTCAGTGTTTTGGTATGTCTGATCCACCATTCGGGTGTTCCCTTTCATGAGAAATCTATATGATAATCTTCTTAGTTTAAAGGTCGTGTTATTAATGGTAATTGTACAATAGAACTTACCATGTATGCTCAACACTTTAACCACCTAAGGAATGTTCTTCCAAATGATTATTAAATAATAAAATATTGAATGGAAAGTATACCATGTGTATAAATTGGCCTTTCCAAAAGATATTTATTAATGTCCACATGTTAGTAGAACCCCTATCATATTGATGCATAGTAGTGCAGTGAACACCAACAATGGAAAATTCTATAATGGTTGAGAATGAATTGATTAAATAGTTGCAATGCTACTTGGACTATCAAAACAAATGGAATACAAGGATTGAACCTAATTAATGATTACATGATTAAAAAATAAATTATTAATATACTGAATCTGGAATACATTCTATTTAATAGGGGAAAACTATGGGACACAAGAACCCCATTCCGATTCAAGGATGTGGTTTTCATATGTTGATAACCACCTAGAATTTTCTTCTTGTATATTCCTTAAATGCTCGGTATACAAACCTAGGGTCCTTTACATTATTACAAGATACCTCAGATAAACTCCTTGGATCTAGCATTGACAAGTATGATCCACGTTGAAAGCCCATTGGGCCCTATCTTTTAGTAGCCCCATTTTAACTTGGTATATCACCTTTTACTTGGTGGGTCCCTTATTCTAAAATTCATTGGATTACGATATATGTATTACACTCTTACCCCATAGGTAGGCTCATATACTACATAGTTATCATTTTATGAACTCTACATTACCTAGGTAATTACCTTGGTACAACCTCATTATATATCATATTCAGGTTGCCTTATTATGTCATTAGACCTCCATTTATTATAATATCATGAGCTGATGTCCGTTCTTGTTATGCCTCATGTAACCTATTAACATTATATTGTAATTAATTAATTAATGAAATGGTTACTTGTAATGACATCAACTGAGGGCCGAAGTAGTTATTTGTGTATTTATTTATATTATATTTCTTTGTTAAAATTAAATATACATGCATGCACACTTACATACTCCATTACATAGGACATATGTTATAGAACCCATTAGTTTCCTATAGGTTTTCACTGGGTATAAAACCTCCTATTCTATGTTGTAGTTATACGAATGGTGTGACCTAAAACACCCAAAAATACTATTTATATTTAAATCACCATCAACACCACAAAAAATGTTATATAAATATCATTAGGAATCATATTACATCCCATTGAAACTTATTATGATCATTTGAGAAGGTGTTAAACAATTAGAAATTTTTTAGACTAGTGGTAACATGATTAATAGAAACTGTTACAGAGAATAAATTGTTGTATTCGAAAATTTTTTTTGGGGACTATGCCACGACCAATATATGAATTGTTCATTTAAAATAATAATATTTCTCTTTACTGACTAGTAGTTATGTTTTTGTGTCATCATTTCTACACATTCACTAATAAATCATGTGGAGAAGTTACCGAGTGAATTCCACCTCCCCTAACACTTTTACCAATTTTTTAGCCATATATTAAATATATTTCTTAATATATTTCCATCTCTAAAACTTTTTCCCAAATTTATTCCTTAATCCCATTTAATTTATTCTTCTTGGAGACCCTAATCAATTTGTACGATGAATTTAATGTCTAATATGGGTCTAGTTCTTGGGAATCATTTTCTTTTGGCATGTAATGTTCATTTTTATACTCTATATTTCCTTAAAATTTATATGAGTATGGTTACACCTATCACTTATTGCATTGAGGTATGTGAACATGTTAAATATAATTATAAATTGTTCCATGATGTTATTGAGAATTTCTAAAAGGATTATTGAGAAATAATAATTTTATGGGACATAAATTATGTGTTTTAAAGGTATAATTTTTTTATGATTGGAGTAAGGGTAATTGGAATAATTTATTATATTTAAATTAATGTAAAAATGGTTTTCTATACAATGTGATTTTTAAAATTCCTATAATCTTTTTTAAAATGTATTTTGTTTCAACAGAAAATATTTCTTATATTTTTTATTTCAAATTGATAATTTAATATTGATCATCTCAATATATATATATATATATCATAAAATTATAATAGAGTTCTTAAAACATATTTTGTTCATTGTATTTCAAATAATAATTTTCATCACTGAATTCCTAATTAATATCAATGAACTTGTTTCACGTTATATAAAGTTTTTTAAGATTATTAAACCATATTGTTATCCAAAATGTTCTTATTTTTTTGGATATTGTTGTAAAAAATTTATATGGGAATGAATGTTATATATTGATGATAAATTTATAATAATTGGTTGTTTTATGAATGTTTGTGTAAGTGGTGTTATTTATTATTCATGAATCTGTATGTGAGGGTAAATAGTTTTTCTAATATGACAAGATATATATTTTTACGTGTTAAAGAATAAATATATTTAATGTTAAGGAATTATCATAATCCAAATTATAATAATTTTGATTATTAGACTATATGAACATATCAAATTGACCTAATAAGATAGTTGTATCTAATAAATAAGATCATTTTATATTTTTAGAGTAATTTAGAACAACAATGTATTAATATGAGAGTTTATAAAAATAATTAATGGTATATGAATCTCTATATGAATTAAACATTACTACTAAGTATATTTCCCATTAAAATCTATCTTAATACTTGTTTATGATTGTAGATTATTTTGGGGACATTTTAATATGCCATATTTGTATCCCCTACATCCTAATTATACTATTTCATAAAAATTATATTTTTATTATATAAATTCATTAAATGATAATGACATGATGTTTCTAGTCAATAGTTTTTCCATAATAGATATTATTTTTTCCACAAGAATTTTTTTTATAAAAAGGATTTCATAAAAAAAGAATTGAATGATTGGAATCAATGTATTTTTGTCAACATTGTTTTTCACCAGTTATCAATTAATATAAACGCTTCTAAATTTATATTGTAGATTACAAACATAGATGTTATAATTTTGATTTGAAATTAAATAAAATGTAGTTTTGTTTTGTGTTATATTCATGTTTTTTTATTTATTAACATTATTAAAAATCTATATTTTAATAGATGTCAATGTGAAATTTAAGATTTTTTTTCTAAATATAATTATGATGAATCATATTTGAATTCAAACTAGATTATTTTATTTTACACAATTCATACTCACTAGTGTGAATGAATAAAAATATCATTTATTGATACAAGATCCAATGTTATAATCTCTTATTCATTATATTTTAGTTTCACTTATAATGGAAGTGTTAAATATGGTTTTCTTCCAAGATTTCAATGGAGATCATCCAAAAGATGACTATGTTAATATTTTATTTCCATGATTTATATGTATTGTTCTTTGGAAACTGGTGTATTTTTTATTCATTTAATATTTATTCTTGTAATATATAACATATTTTTATTTCACCATCCCTATACAAATCACATTGGCATATAAATAAGATATTGAATATATATTTTATTTAACTGATTTGTTAATTATTTTTTAAAATGTATGTTATGAAAAATAAGTTTTATGTTATTTGTTATATCTATTTACTTAAATATATAGGTATCCATGATATGGATGGTTAATGAAGAAATTTCAGTAATGATTTAAGTACATTCATTATTAATTTTAGTGGGGAAAATTACAACCATGTACAATTCACATAACCTAGTACAAGAAAGTAATTTTAATATTTGAAGAACACCTTTCAAGAATTATTGTTCATTATCATAGATGTATGGTGTGACTATCCTTGTTTGGTTCATTATTAAATAGGCTTAGATATCCTTCAAATATAATTGAATTTTCATGGTAGAACCAAGAATATAATTAATGATTTCAATATGTTAGTCATGTTTTGGACATGATAAACACCTTTTGTGATGAGGCATGGATTATAATTGGTAGGATGGTTTTGATCATGTATATTGGATATGAGATATGAATTCCTTGAGGATAGTGGGATCCAAATTAATTTATATAAAAAAATTATGATATCCAAATAATGTTATGATAAATGAGAAATAAATTATAAGTGGTAATTATAGATCACATGGTCTAGTAAACCCTGGATTATCCTTGAACATGATCCTTGATGTAATATATATATTGATTTATGATTATAACATGGTTTTACATATCATATATCTATTTTAATATCTGTTATACATTTATATAAATTTATTTTTAGACTATATTCAGTTTCAAATAGATCATAAAGATTATTATAGTTGTTAATGATTGATTAATGATACTTTTATAGATATTCTTTGTCATTTTATGGTACATGTTTGTCGTGATGAGTTAATGTTCTTTATCATTGGGAATGATTTATTTTTTTCCAAAAAATTAAATTCATGAAATTATATTTTAAAACATTTTTTGGGTGGTTTATTTTTAATATATGATAATCCTATTAGAAAATCCTTCCACAGGTTATTCATTTTAAAATTAAATTGGTAAATTTTTTTAAAATTTATATAAACTCAATGAAAGGGTTTTTATTAAATTGATTTTATTTTATTTTCAAAACAAATTATTTCATATAATGATTATGTTTTATTTAAAAAATAATGTTATTATTTATTTTGAAAATTAGGAGATGTATTTGAATGTATTTTCATAAAAATATTTTATTTGAAATAACTTTTCGTGGAAATATAAATTTGTGGGAAATATTTTTTTATAAAAAATTTCTTGGAGTATATATGTCATGATGTGAAAAAATTATGATGTCATAATCAGATAATTATCTCAAATATGTTAACTATTTTTTAATAGATGAGTTCTTTATAGAAATAGGTTTTTATAATTTTTTCCAACTATATGATTTTATGTAAATGAGGTTTTTTATTCTGATATGCTATTGGTTTTTTCTATATCCATTATTATATATTTTCCTTTTATTATAAAGATATTGAAATTTGATGTGTTAGAACCATGAAAAGGGATAATTATAATTTTTCCCAATTTTTTCTTCAACAAATATATGAACTATATCTCAATTTTGATTCACTTACCTTTAAATGAAATTGTATTGGTTATTTACTCTACATATACTGTTAATTGAATGGTTGTGAATAAAAAATTAACTCTTAGGATTTTACATGGGTGAATGTGAAATGAATTATTATGTTCAATATTTATAAAATAATATTCTAATGGGAATTTTTTAGTATCATATTAACATATATTTATTTCTCCCATCAATGAATTAGATATGATGATTATGTAAAAGTATAATATTTAAATTTGTTGAGAGGGGTTTGCAAATATTATCTAGATTCTTATAATGATTTTTTTGGGATTAAATTTTAATTTTCATTATTACTATATGGTTCTGAGGATCATTTTATATTGTATATTCATTAGTCACATCTAATGCTTTTCCATTTTTTATTGGTTTTTATATTGTAATGAATCCTTTTTCTAATTGTCTACAATTCCAAAACCGGTTTATATATGATAATATATATGTTTCAATACATTGAATTTGGGTGTTTTTCATGGGATTAATTAAGTATATTTATGTGTAATGAGAATGGTAGGATTTTTCTAGTTTTATAAATGAGTAAAATTACGAATGAATTTTTATATCAAGAGCACTATAATCCAGTGTTTTGTGGTCTTATCTCATGTTACTTGCAATGTAGATTCGTGACCATCAATTGAATCCCATGATGATTATTTTATATTCATGTCCTTTGTTTTCTAAAAACATAATTCTGATATTGATTAATTTTGATGAATTTCATGGACATATTTTTAATATTTGATTATATTTTTAATGTGGTATTCATTTCAGATATTTGAATCACATCATATAGTATATGATTATAGTTTGGAGATGATTTTTTCATCATGACATTTGTTATCAAATTCATGATTTGACTATATCATTTTTTATGAGTTTCTATTACATATCTCTCCATTATAGATGTACTATAAATTATGTGGAGACATACAATTGGTATTCATAATCCATCATTTTAATATATAATGATAATAGTTTTGAATAATCATTTTTTATTCTTAAATGATTCATGATTAAATGTTTTATTCAGTTTTATCATTTATATTGTAGTTTCATGACCATTCATCAATATACAACTTAAGAGTCGCACAAACCTACCCCCACCCAAAGTTATTTGGGGTTTTATTGTTTTGAATATCCATTCCTTCATTTTTAATCATAATTATCATATGCATATAAGGTAATATTATGGGATAATAATGACACACTATGTCATGGTCATGTTAAGTTATTTATTACATGTTATATTATCAAAAACATTTTTAGTTATATAATAATCGGACATGTATTCATTTTTTTGATGTACTTTGTTTTTTCCCATATCCGTCCCCACCATGGTATGGGGAATTACTATATAATTCGTTTATATTTCCAAAATATATCTTTCTAAAGTGATAAGGCTATGTCATAGAAGATGATGCAACACCACAACTTGTGTAATAGGTTTTTTGTAATTTTTTACAGGGTGTAACCACACCAATAATATAGGGTTGATATATAGAGGGTTATACATTTCTAGTTATTCATATTCTTGAATGGGATATATAAATTCTAAAAAGGGTTTGGTTGTTCCCCGGATCCCAGTTTTCAAGGATCATTATGCCAAGGTTCTTAGAATCATTACTTGGTGTTTTTATAGTAATGGTACTCATTTTACAAGATTAAATGGTTACATCCTTGGTAGGGAATGTCAATGAATCATCCCCTTTTCAATTTTGTGTTCCATTACATGTTAGTCAAGAGAACCCATCACGGTAAATCAAATGATATCTTTTTTTAATATGTTATGACGAACTATGCCATGTATTTTTTCCCATATCATTTTTGTTGGTTATATTACATCTTTTAATTAATTTAATATTGAGGATTCATATAAATAATCCAACACAAGTAGAATAGAGTTTCTTTATAAATTATTACATTTGAACAAGATTCAAAACATTTCATTCTAACAGACCAAATAGTTTAGTAATCTTGGTAAACTATACCCACATGTAAAAAACACATTACTTTTTTTAAAAAAAAATTAACAAATATATTATTTTAAATGTCTCTTTTTCCACATTGAATATCATGGAATATCAATAATTAAAAATAAACATTAATCCTTGGGAAAATAAAATATATAAAATGGTAGACCACAATATCTCAATAATTTTATGAATATAAAACAATGTATAATGAATAAATAATGTGTAATTAGTAATTGATGTTAAATAAACGAGTCAGTTATTATTTTATCAAAAAAAGGCTAAGTTGATTAATTTAAAGGGGATAAATAAAAAAAATGTTTCACTAATCACATCATCATAAAACATGTATACTGATATATAAAATTATTGAATAATTTAATTAATGTAAATATTAAATCTCATAATGTGGTAATTCATAACACCAGAGATCATAATCATATTTTTTTGTCCTTATTCAAATACATATTTCCATCAATTCCTCGCTCCATGAAATCTTACATAAATGGGAAAGTCCGATTAAAAATATCTAAGATAGTTTTTCTTGCATGAACTAGAGATTATGTAAGGGGTTATTATAATAATTTCTTATCACTCACCATGTACAATTCATTCTTCGTATGAAATTGGAGAATCATATTCAACCTGAATATTCACAATTGAATAATTACATATGAATTGTCAATATATTCACCAATAAATCATTACAGCCTTAAACCATTTTGAGTAATATACGAATATGTTTTAATATAGTGAATCCATTATAAAATTTTTTATAACACATTATGGGAAATTATTATCATTGTTTCATTTAAACATATTCATAATGTATATTATCTATAATAAAATCTCCAAATATGTAATAGTAAAAAAATTCTTTAATATAATATTCATACAAATATAGAAATTAAATTTATAAAACAAATAGATTTGAGACTATTATGAATAATATTCTTTAAAATGATCCATGTAAACATTCTAAGGGAGATTTTTGGTCCCGAAAGACGATAATGCCATACATGTGGTATATGTAAAAAACAATACTTTATCCACAATTTAAAAAATTATCCAATTAATATAATGATAAGATGGATTCTTTCAAAAAAAACCAAAAATTCAAAAATTTATTTAATAAATCATTCTAGAAATGTCTAAAACATTGTTATAGATCATTGATATATATAAAAATGTGATTTCAACTAAAAAGAGACAAAAATTATGCTTTTCATAAAACTTTCTCACTAATTCTAATTATCAAAGAGAGTAAATGTGTTAATATTTCTTTTGATTACCATCAATAACAAGAGCATAAGAAAATATATAGGTTTTAAGATATATGTACAAAATTATTCCCCCACTAATTACATAATAATAAAAAATAATGAATAATGATCATATTTTGAAACAAATAATTAAAAATTTGATAAATTCTATGTGATAGGCCTCATAAAATAAATATTAACAATATTTACATTAAATAACATGAATAGAATTAATCAATCTATACTTTTAATACATATATATCACATATTTTTATATTAATATTCAATTCATTTCAAAAACTCATAAACAAGGTCAATAATATTTTAATTTCTATTGAGACTAGAAACACAAAATTCTTTTTTTTAATATATTTAATGTCTACCATATAAATATTCTCACATATTACTCATCATAGGTATACCTAACCTAAATCATTTTTCACAACATAGGGAAGAAAATATAATAAATATTATGCTCATATTCTCAAAAAAAATAATCATATTATATATAGATCTATAATCATATGAAAGCATAACATTTGTGTAATGGTATGTTATCGAGAATATAAATTAGGATATTCATAGAAAACATGTCATATATCATAAAAAATGGTCATGGAATAAAAATTATAATTTTATTAAAAAAGGTTCATAACAATGATTAATCATTATAAATAAACCATGACCATATTTTCATACCATAAAAGTATGGCCACATTATTAATATAGAAAACTAAATCATAAGAAAGGTTGAACTACTATGACCATTAACATAGTGTATCAAGACATATCACCTATTATTCATTTTTGGATTTGGATAGACTTATTTATTATAAGGGATTAGGACACAACTGTTTCCCTTTGTGTATTCTGATTCACCTATTTCTCATTGAGGATCATGACCATATATTTGATTCCCATTTTTATATCATGAGATATAATGATTTACCAAATTCATTATAGTGATATATACTTCTGACCAAAGTCATAATAAATACCATACATTGTTATTACAAATTTTTATAAATATTTTTTCCATATCATCAAATCATGACCCATGTATAAAAAAGGGGATTCACAAACATTTTATCAAAGTATTAATTTACAATTTACATAAATTATAAGGATCGTATCTTTTAATATTATCCTCTGTAAATCATAAGTAAATAAATAATTTCATTTTAGACAGAAAATAATTTTGCAGTTTTTATTAGAAATTTTATATATAAAAAAATATACCTTCCAATTAAAAATAATTTTTAAAATATGATTTCTTTTCAAAATAACTTTCATTGAATATATCATTGAATGCATGTAAATGAAGCATAAAATTTCATTTAAAATATACTTTGAGGGAAATAAGCTTTCTTATTTTAATAAAATAAAATAAGTACTTTTTTTTGAAAATATATTAATTGAAAATTAACATGGTAAAATATAAATAACTACTTAATGAAAATAATCGTTTAAGGGGTAAAATAATCATATTTCATACACCTTAAAACAATGACACCATTCACATTTTTGGTAATTTATAAATAATAATTTTTTGAAAAAATACATTAATATTCCATTCAAAACTAATAAAATATATAATATTGTTCAAAATTTATTTGTTAAATTTTTTGAGGAATGTAAAAAAATTATAAAATTTCTTATGATACTGTGATTTTAATAGAAAAAGGTTTTTTGATCAATGAGTTAAATAAATCCGTTTTTTCTTGAAAACATCAGTCTAAACTCTTTAGTATATTAATAGTGGAAGACAAATAAAAATAAATGTTATCATGAAATTATCAGATGAAAAAAATTATAATGTATTTCTTGAGATATGAATCATATGATTTCAGCATCGAATACATAAACTAATATTTTTCCAATAAATGATGAGATTCTATCACAAATCAATTACCAGAATATTTAAGTTCAATAACAAATACAATAAAGAATAAAATATAATTAATATTAAAATATCATGAAAATAAATAATTTCATTTTATTACATGTTCTATGGGATATATACAAAACTATTAAAAATATGATAGGCTCATATGACATCATTTGTAAAAAAGAAGCATAATAGAGATAAAATTCCCTTATCTCATTGGTAACATTTAACATGTGAATCCTATTAAAGAATGATCCAAAAATGGATATTTCAATATATATAATTTTTAGGATATTAATAATAAATTATAGTTAAGGAAATTATATACAAAACATAAATTAAATACTTGGTGAATAGGGAATTTTTCTCCCAAATATTTAATGTCAGAGGAAATCGATTATAATAAGACTCAACACACATTGTATGCATTTGAACCACTTATAAAATAGATATAGTTTTGTTATAAATTTTTTTAAATTACCATAAATATTTATATAATATGATATATTATTTTTTACTACCTTTTATTACTCATTTATTTATAATTCCTCATAAAGTCATAAGTCGGAAAATAAGTACCTTGTTTTTTTCTATATGACTTATATTTTTTTATTTTTGTTCATCTTATTTTGATCATGGTTCCATAATCACCTTATTCATTACCATGATATAAATATATATTTCATATACATGTATTTATAATGAAATGAAATATTTATAGATTGAAAATAAAATACATTGTTCATGTAAATGGTTGGTCATACATATGCATGAACATTTTTTCCATTTTCCAGATAAAAATAGAAAAAAATATATAAATAATATATTAACTGAGAAAATAATATTATTTTATATATATTAAATATTTTAATTTTAACAATATTTATTAACTTCTTTGGGTTGCGTGAATTATTAAGATAACATCAGGAGGCGTTTATCTTTCGTACACATGGACAACACGATGATGTTCCCAGAGAATGAATAATAGGTAGTATCATGGTATATCATTATTCTAAATGCATAATAATAACATAAATATCATTTATATATATAGATAATAAATCCATATTTATATCCATATGTGAGAGGTGGTGAAGTATGATGATTAAAGTTGGTATGTGAGGCAGTTGTCTACCGTACACTGAAATAATTATTTTGAAACACATTTTATAGATTATGATATTGTCTTAGGTCATGAAATTAAATTAATAACATCAATGTATAATTAATATAATTATGTTATTATATCATCATAGTTAAATAATAATTTAATTAGGTGGAGGATAGAATAAAATAATAAATTCTCGAGGAAGAACATTATATCTCCTTTAAATAATCCCTTTATGTTTTTTTAAATAAATCTGTCCTACGATAGATTTATGACCACAAAAATTATTCTACGATTAGTATATGGAATAAAGTAGGTTATTTCGGTATTTCATGGTTCATAAAATATGTCTGTATAGTATTAATAAGAGAGGATACTGGATAGCCCGATATAAGTGGTGTGAGTTGGAGGCTTCAACATTTTTAGAAGAAAAATTTGTTCCTGTGTTTTTTATAATAAAAATGGATAAAATATAATTTTTGTAAATAAAATAAATAGGAAATATTATTTCTATAATATGCGGTTTGGAATCGTTTTGGGGAGTTTATAATTCTTATCATTTTAGTTTAAATCCCCATTAATAAAATTTGAATGATAACAACAGTAAATATTTTTTACTATTTTTACTATTAATTATAGAAAATAATAAATTATATCTTAATAGATAAAATAAATTAATTATAATACAAATAATGTATTTGATTATCCTATTTTAATCCATGGAGATGGAAATATTTAATATAAAATTAACCTTTTTGATGTGATGTGAACAAGGGATTTCATTAAGTATAGGATTAATCATTTAAAAAGATTATTATTAAAAATGGGATTGTAAAATGAATAAATTAACCTAAATTGGATTAAGATATATTTTATTATAAATTTTTATCATTTAAAACCATATCAATTTTTTTTAAAAAAACCTTTACAATAGATGAATATTTTTAATAAAAAACAATATTTTTCACAATTCCTCGAAAAATATAACATCTTCAAAAATTCCAAAAATTCAATAAAATATATATTTAAAAAATTTAATAAATAATTAAATATATTTTTCAAAATAATTTTTCAACAAGATTAAAAAATTATTTTTAAAACATGTACACAAATGTTGAGAGAACTCCCTTTAAGAAAAAAATAAAATTTTTAAGTGTTAAATTTTTACTGTTATCTAATGTCTGGGAAAAATAAGATGACTGTTAAAAAGAATTAAATAATAATTAATATATTAATTGAATTAAAATTTATGAAAAAAAATTATATGTTTAATTTATTGAAATAATGCATGTTTTTTTCATAAGAATTTTTTTTCAGAAAAAGATTCCATTTATTTAAATGGTTATTATTTATATTTCTATTTAATTAGAAACCAATGAAATAATTTTTTATACATGAGTAATCCATATAATTTCATAATTTAGTAATTCCTAATCATAAATTCTATTCCGATGTAAATTTCATAAAAAATAATATTAAAAAATAATTCCTTAATAGAAAGTTTAATTTAATTTATACTTATTGTTGTCTATAAAATATGCTAAACTGGTTGTTGTAAGTAACAAATGATAAAAACAATATTTCCTATAACACAACAAAATTTTGTGTACTCAATGAAGAAAAACGTCAATGTGATTTTATTTATTTTAATAAAAAATATTTCACAAAATCTTGGGGTGTTACATTCTACCCCCCTAAAATGGAATTTCACCATTAAAATTACTTAGTTTTGTACAATCAATACACGATAAATTTCCATATTACAAGATCAATATCCCATACTAGATACATATTAAGGTTGTTTCCCAAAAAATAATTAATATGTGAGTGTTAATATTTTAATTAACATTCCATGTTTGATCCTTATTCTCAACCAATAATTTCTTTTAATAAATACCATTCATCTTTTATATGACCTCTGAGTTCAATGCATGTGAAATATCATGTTTGTACTTCCTTAGTAGAGATATATGGAATAATTCTTTTAATTGGTATATTTATAATCAATTCTCCAAAAAAGAGAAATAATATCAATATTATCATATATTTCCAAGGGACCAATATCCATAAGGCTTAGTTTCATTTAATTATTCCATAGATAAATTTTTTTAAATACCTTCCTAGTAACTTTAAATTATTGATCTTTTGAACAGTTATTAACAATAAATTTCTAATCATATATTCAACTTAGTTTTTTGTTACTAAATTTCTCTAGAATTCCCTTCAATTTCATCATATTTCTCATCTCCGAATGAATTTATATCATCATATTTATTTCAAAACATTGGTGCTCTACACTTCATTCAATAAATGGATTCATAAAAATACATCTGAATTATCAACTAAAAGTCAGTTTTAAAAAACTCAACAATAGGTAGTTGTGAGTCCAAATAACCTTTTAAATCCATATAAAATGATCGTAGTATTTCCTCTTGGATTTGAATAGTTCATTGATACTGAAAATATTTTAGAGAATAATGCATAATTCTCAAACTAATCACTATGACAATATATTGAAGAAGAGTCCTAAAAATCATCGATATGAACTATGGATATTGATTACATAAAAATAAATTCATTACACCATACGGATTTACAACATCATTAATATATATTTTTTCATGAATATTTAGATTGAAATTATCTTTATTATCAACTAAGTGTGATGACTTCATAATCTGATCTATTACAACCCATAATTAACATAACATAAAAGTTAAGATAAACTATATTTGTTACTAGTACCATTAATCATATTTACATAAGACAATATATTCATTCCTTTATAGATAAATGAATCACTAAAATATATACAAAACCAAACGATTATATTTTCCCATATTTCGTTAAAAATATCCTTAACCTTGATAAAATCACATCACATATAGCCACAAAATGGGTGCAAATGAATTTGAGGTTATGATCAACCATAAAATCATAATCCCATGATAATATCTATAAATAATAATCTAATAATATAGAGAATTATTTACACTTACAAATGATAATTCACCAATAATTTCTTTTATAATAACATCTCTTATAGAAAGTCATTTTCATTGGATGTTTGGGTTCATCCTTTTATTGGTAGAATATGAAATGTGATTTTATTTTTCTAGAATCCATGTAGTGGGAGTTAATGACATGAAATTTCCATAATGGATGAATAATAGGATTTTCATAGGGTTTATTTATACAAAATCAATAACTATGTTCCCAAATAATGATGGGAGGGAAAGTGTCCCCTAATTATCCGGATTCAATTAATCCATTATTATTGGATACGATATCATTTTTTCCTTTGTTTTTAATTGTTTTTGGCCTTATAATCTTCCATGACAATTGGATTAGGGCATCAATTTTCATAAATCCTAAACGTAATTTTCATGAACCATTTGAATGTGGGTGGTGTATTAGTTGGAATATTTTTCTCCTCTACTACAATAACCATCCCATTAATATTATTTTTTCATCCATAAGATTTATGTCCCAACATTATAAAATTTAAATAACCTTATTTTCCCTTTCAACCAATTATCCTGATTCTTCATCCCATATTTCAAGAATACAAATGTCAATATTTTCATTCAACCATTTGAGTTTCAAGAGGCTCGATCTTCCTTTTATAATCAAAACCAAAGTAATTGTGGGAATATCATATTTTCATTTCCACCATAAATGAAAATTGAATGTTTTATTAATAGCTATTATCTCCATTTATATCCATGTCCTTTAGAAAACATGTATTTCTTCGACAAAATAATCCATAAATTTTTTTAATATAAGGATTAAACCATAATAATAAAAATTATTTAATGAAAAATTAGTTTCATAGGATCAATAATATCATCCTATTTTTTTGCTGATAGAATTCCTTCTCCATCTTTTTTCATAGAATACAAGTGAATTACTTACTAATAAATGTCTTATTTAACCCTTAACGTTAATTAGAATGAATTTATTCTTATTACAATGTGTTATTCATAAGATTAATCTAATAATATTCATTACGGAAAAAATATAAACACCAAAAATGATTTTTTTTCTTAATCTGAACACTTATGAATAGAAAATATCATTTCAATTGTAATGATCCATTTCCCAATGACTTCTATATCAATGGAAACACATAAATATGGTGAATTTTTTCTTCTGAAGAACTCAACATAATACTTTTCCCTATATTTTTCATTTTCACAATTGACATTATTCATGGATCGAGGAATTTGTGTGAGTATAGAAATATTATTTTTTATTCCAACTCCCATAATTTTGGGTTGAATATGAGGGTAATCAGTTCATTTTAAATTGAACAAATCATTAACACTATTTTTTCATCTTCAACTCTTTGACTATAATTTAAAATAATAATGTGGGAAACACTAATCATAGTGTAAAACCACATAATCATGAAAAATCATTTGTTTAATATCTATATTACGACACTAATATTTTTAATTTATAACACCATATGTTTATCCAAGGTTGTTCATGGTCATTATTGAAATATTTTATGATGGATCATAAAGTATTTTTTAATACCCAAATCACATTACATAAAAGTGTGATACTAGGGGTGGTTTAAGGCCCATTTTGATGCACTATAAAAAGATCATTTCTATCTCAATATTCAATTTTTTGATATCATACCCATAGGTACATCAATTATAGAGTCACATCCACCTACAGTGTCCAGACATGGTTGCAATTTCATGGAATCCCATTAATATATCCATCAAGAAAATTATAAGATATTTTCCTCTACGTAGAATTATCCTTGGAAATATCCATAGAGATATAAATAATTATATCTCTATACATTGATATAGACATACCCCATGGTATCAAACTAAATTGATTTCTAATGAAAATATCTAATGATTTTCTAAACAATTCCTTTAATAACAAATACAACAAACCATGAATTTCATATATATATCCCATCATTATAGATGAATATTCAACAGGTTTAATAAAAATATTAAAAGGATCATATTATTTTAGTGTCTTGGGGTCCTAGAAACACATTATTCTCATTTTCTAACTGATCATGAACATCTTCCATATATATCATCCCACGTAGTACTATTCTTAAGAATATGTTTCCTAATGTTTTTTCATAATCTATGTTTTGAAAAATAAATAAGAGAGATATTAGATTCTTACTTATGGTAAAAATAGAATATATCAATACATGTTCACATAAAATAATTGTATAATAATAAGTATTTTTTATCATTATCATAACATATGTAGTTTATACACGTCCTATAATAGGTCCTTAAAAAGGAACATGGCATAAAACTGAATCTTTTAAGAACACATGGTTTCTAAGTGTGATAAATCATCTTAACTAAATAAGATCACAAAATCGATTCACAATCATAAATAAAAATAACTTTAATATGTGATATGGTTAACTACAATGTCCATCAACATAGTGGATCAGGACATAACATTTTTTCCCATTGTGCATTTGGATGTAACTAATTCCCTTAGTGGATTAGAATGCACCTATTTCTTATAGTGAATTATGATTAATTTTTTTCATTACTGGATCAACCCATCGAACATGTCTTCCATTTTTATCTCATGATAGCTAAATCAATACCCAATGCATTATATAGAGATATAGGTTATACCCATCTCATTATGAATATATATATGTATCTATGTTAAAATTTCATTAAAATTTATATATCATCACATTATAAATCATGTAATGAAAATATGTTTCATAAATATTTCATCAATATAATCATTAAATATATAGAGAATGAATTAGGATTGTATTATTGAATATTATCCAGATTAATTCCAAACAAACATCCCATGATGTCTGAATTGATGGAAAATGATTTTTGAAATATCACACAGAGCATTTCTTCAAGAAAATTGGAATCAAAATTTGAAAAAATCTTTTAATGACATAATATCAGTTTATAAATAATTTTAATTGAATATAACCATTAAAATTTATTATCAATGACTAAAAATCATTTCAAAAATTTTGTAGGAAAATATTATTTCCTCTTTGAAATATCAATTAATGAATATTTTTGTAAAATCAATTTTTTTAAAATATAATTGTTAAATTTAAATGAATCCATCAAAGAAAATATTTCTCAAAAAGGAGGCTAATTCCATTCACTCATTACTTGATAAAAAATTATTAATTTAATATATTCATTAAATTTAAAAAATGAATTATTTGAAAAATAATATAAAGATTCAATTAAAATTATTTTTTTATAAACTAAATAAAAGTTAAAAACGTATTCATTAAATAATAATAAAAATTTCAAAACATTTTTTGAAACCATTAATAGATAAAAATGGTTTTGGAAAAAAATGGCTTTCAATCAAAGAGAACAAAATGTCAACATTCATAAAAACATCATTTTGAACTTCTAATAAAACAATGATGGTAAAACGAATGGATATAATTTATTTAACTAAAATAACAAAATGATATAAATATTCATGTTCCTATTGGAAGATGGATCATAATATTTCATCACAATAATCAAAAATAGAAACAATCTAAATAAACACGACGTGTCCCTGTCAGTTGGCCACAAGGGAATGTAGAATTCTTCTCATCTACTAACCACTTCTAGTAGTGTATACACGCACATGGGTAGTGTGAACACAACATGTAATGACTTCTAGAAAATAGGGCATGTAGTTTTCCTAGTCAATTAGTGTCCTGGTTTGAATGTACACGGTGTGTATATATGTACATGCCGTGTTGTTTGTAAATTTTGATAAATTTTACCCTAGTTGTTTTTTAGGCTATAATTTACCTGAAAATGAACAAGGTCACCAAAATCCATGTATTTGAGCACTCAATAGTAGGTATTCTATGAATTCATGTTCTTATTTTCAATAGATTTTGTAAAAATGTATACACAAATTGGGTGCATCAAACTCTTCCATACTTAGTCTTTTTCTATCCCTCAAAAAATATCAGCATCTAATTAAGAGTGTCTATATTTTAAAATTATGGAATTCAGTTAACAATAAATGTAAATATTATGTCACAGGAGAAAATTATAAATAGGTACAAAACACTTTCAATTCAAAAGATATTCTAATCATGCCTCTTATATAATTCAATTATCTATATTCATCCTCCTTTAAACACATGTTTCAACACTTAATAAATAAGAAAGCCAAATGATGATATTCCTCACCAATAATACATTCAAAACTGAATATATATTAAATATATGTTATGATCATTCAATGATATATGCCCTCAATCCATAGGTTTTCATGAAATCTAGTTATCTACTTCAGAAAATCAATTTACAAAAATCCTGAGGGCTTTTCAATAAGTATCTGATATTTCTTTGTCTAACAATTTATAATTAAAGATGTGAAAAATAACTCTGAGTCTTAAAAAAATATTAAATTATATAAATAACAGTGCATGATATTTGAAATTATAGTAAATGAAAATATTTCCTCAACAAGTTGTATCAAATGATCTCATCAACACCATCTCTTTTAGTTGGGTAGGGTTAATAAACCAACATGTGATTATAAGGACCCTTTCTCTGTATGATTGAATTTTTTCAGAACATAAGTGACATTTTATAATTTCCATGAATAGTGGATTGGATCGATTTTTCACCAAATGATCAAGAGGCTCTCCCCCATACAGAAGTATATGAAAATCCAAAAAAGTATGCCATCTGTTACCAATCTATTTTTTTATGATCATGTGAATACTCAAGAAAAAATATAAAATAATTATGGTAGGAAGGTAAATTGGTTTGTAATATGGCTTCCTATGAAGTTTGTTCACAGTTTCTAAGGGAATTACAAATATCAGATGTATGGTAGGTCTCATGAAAAATGTGTTAAAATTATATAAGACCTCAATAATTTTAATGTAATTCAAAAATTATTCATGTTTTGAAATGAAAACATGAAAATTCTAGTAGTTATATACATAATAAGATTCTCTCAAAAAATAGGGAATTATAATGAAAATGAAGAAGGGTTTATAATTCCTCTAAGGAATGGGAAAATAATACAAGGAGACAATCATGTTGTGAAATTTATATAAGTGATTAGTTAATTCAATGTAATTATCCAAGGATTACCAGTTTCAATTTAAACAATACCAACAATAATTTAGAACACTTAAGAACCAAAAGAAGTAAGGAACTCTTAAAAATTTCCTACTTCAAACATTATTATTTATAAATCCGATTAACCAAAATTTCTTCATTTTTTCAAATATATCTTCCCATAAAGATGTATCATAGATATGGATACAAGAAAATACTATGTTGGTTGAATGACGCCCCCCCCCCACGTAATATCACACATGGTTCACAAAGTTCCTCATAATGTGGAGAAGGGAATCGGGGGACACAACAGTGGAACAGAAAGAGGGGAATGACCGAAATATGTAAATTTGGAAAGAAAAATAAAAAAAACGGAAAACGGAAAAAAACAATACACCCCTTGTGTCTAGGTGAAGAAAGTAGGGATGTGGTAGAGAAGGATATTCCATAATGTGTCAGTGTTCCTGTGAAGGTAGTGGAGAGAAAACACTGCAAGAATACATAAAATACACATGCACAAGTTATCAAAAATATATTGATAATGAAGAACATGTACCCAAACTAGTTAGGGGGTCACCTTAGAAGAGGCATTATCTGGAACAGAAACAACTAATAGATATGGATCACGAGTAGTGTAAATTGGAGGCTCGGAATCTGCACCCATAAGTTATGCTAGAGGTGTCAGAGACACAGGATCTGGACTTGGAATAGTAGGCTCGACTGAAACCCTTGGAATGGTAGTAGTAGTGGCATCATCTAGTCCCATAGTAGAGAATAAAACACAATCCATAGCTAGTGAAATAATCTGAGGTGGAGCTATGGAAGAAGATCCAAGAGCTGAATTAGGGGTAGGTGGTGGGGGTGGTGGTATTATATGATGCTGAATAAAAAGCCCCAACATCTTCTCTAGTCGGTCCTATTGACAATCGACACTAACCAAGTACTACTCCACTACTACTATGTGGAGTTAAAATGATAGATTGACTGAGGGTGTAGAGGTAGGGGAAAGTATAGGTAATAAAAAAAAGAATGGTCAGAAGAAGGGTGGTGTGGTGGGAAAGCCATACGTGTTGGGGAAGGAGGAGTAGGTAAATCATGTAAGGGTTGGTGTCCTGAGAACCAACTATTTTGTACTTTGATTACATGAATGTTCACTTATTATATATTGTTCATTGTTCTGCATGACTATAATATAATAATGTCCTAGAATATTTGTTGCATTGATAAGGTCATGGAATATCCCCACTATGATGAGAACCTTGAAATGCTATAACAATATTCTTAAATAAAGTTCTACAGTTGGATGACATACTATGATAGGACACATAGTATACAGACCGTCATGTGTGAGTACTCGTAAGAAGACGAGACTCTATCTCATGGAGTTCACACTTGGTAATCTCTAAGATGGGAGATTATAAGAACATACCCACCAGTAGTAATTTCGCATGTCTTGGTGTCATCAGACATAACTATCTGTGAGCATGTGTAATGGTCCTTAGACTGGAAGATTATCATTAACTCATGTCATGACTCGCGCACTTAGTTTTACTGATGAAGACCGTCACGCAGACAGTTGGCGGGAAGTAGGGTACGTTGGGTGTGTCACAAGTGACATGTTGTTAATGGATAAGTTGAGAAAGGATTTGTCCCTTCTATTTATGGAAGTTGATATCTCATCCCTTTGATTGAAATAGAACCGTCGCATTAAATTCCATGGCCATGGTGTAAACGACGAGTTTGTTTCAGGTAGTCAAAGAACGACGGATCAAGCATATAGGTTTATGACACTTCCATGAAACCTTCTTGATGAGATATCATGACAAAGGGATTAAATTACACAGTGAGCGTTCGTATGAGGTGATACGTCAATGTGGCGTCAACTTCTTTCTCTTGGGTGCCTTGACCCGTTGCTAGACAGTAATCTTGGACTTTAGGCAAGCCCACCTAATGCCAATGAGAAAGGGGCCTAGAGGGTCACACACTAAGTGTATTCAAGTATCTCAAGTAGAATAAAGATTATTCTCGTACGTGGTTTAATTATTATTCAAGGAAGCTTAAATCGTTTTATGTTGGAGGATGAATAAAATAAAACAAGAACACGTCGTGTATCAAAAGTACATGCCGTGTAGTTTTATTACACGCCGTGTATTATTAAATGTACACCCCGTGTGGTTTTCTTTTTGGAAAGGGAATGAATAAATGAAAACAAGATATACACGACGTGTACATTAAATGTACACGCCATGTAATTTTCAATGAAAGAAAAGTACACGCTGTGTATTTATTAATACATGCCGTGTAGTTTTTCCAGTCTGGATTTTGAGGAAATATCATTTTTTATTAAATGATATTTATTTATAGTGTGGGCGCATGTCCATGAATTTATGACTCGACATGAGGTTTTCAATTGGGAGTTAATGAAATAAATAAAATGCGTAACGGGTTTATTTATTTTCATAACTCCACAACCTAAAGCACGATTATAAATATCCTCACAAGCCCAACTCTTTTTCTAACCCAAGAGAATTGTTGTGCACAACAATTCTGGAGCATTCATTCAAGACTGAAAGAAACTCTTCCTCCAAGAAAGCTCTCAAGACCGAGAGAGATCCACTTCCATCGGATCAAGACGATCTAAGGCGGACAACGCAAGCAAAGGATTCTCCACGCTAGCACCCGGAGACTCCTTTGGCAACGTCCTGAGATACGAGGTATACGTGTGGATCACCGCTAGAGGAAGTCTACTCTTGGCATCTGCGACGCAACGATGGATCACATCGGAACGTGATCAAGAACATCAACAAAGAAAAAACTCCCAAAAGGTATTTCTTTTTCAATTGATTAAATTAATTATAATCAACCAGTAACGATCCTAAATTTTGGTTCTGGGACTTTTTTTCTATTTGTCCATTACTGTAATTTGATTCATGGAGATTGGCGTTTATCATCGTATTGATCCCGGATTGATCATTGTTAATGGAAAAAACCCAAGTGGGCACATCCACCCACGTGCTTCTGCTGCGCCCAGAACCATCAATTTGTATCAGAGCTAGGTTACAACGTTGATTATAGTTATTTAATTTTCGTTGAAAATTTATGCATTTATATTTGATTCAATTCGAAATAAATCACTCTGTAAATCTGAATAAATGAGATCTGTTCTTCCTTCATTTCCTGATTCATATCAAAGAAACAGGCTTTTAATTTTAATTTTGATTAAAATAAAAACGAGGAACTCATCTGATGGAGCTGATCTTTCTGTCAGTACAACACTGGATTACACAGCGTGTACTTAAAACTAAACGCCATGTACTTAGGTTCAATGAACCGGCACTGGTCCTCCAAACCACACCGTATGAATTGAATATGCCTAAGTATTAGTCACGCCGTGTTGACCAGAATTGAACGGCACTTGGAAACTGGAATACATGGCATGTATGTTAGAGCAACATACTGTGTAGTCCGTTCTGGCCCAGGTGAAACCGTGTACAAGGATAAGCCGCGTACCGTGTACACAGGATCGCTAGGCCGGTTACCACGTAACAATGAAAGTACACGCCATGTGTGATTTATCTACATGTCATGTACTCCAAAAATTCCAATGTACAGAAACACGCTAAAGCCCCGGTGTGTACTTTGGATAAAAGGTGAAAAGAAATACATGTCGTGTAATTAAAAACTACATGCCATGTACTTTCCAGAAATGGAATTTCACCAGGTTTCCTCCATTGTACAAAGACTCATACAAGGAATATGGATGAGAAGAATCTCAAGTAAATTAAGAAAGGAATTTAAGATAAAGAATTGATTAATTATAAGATCATAATTAATTGAATTCGAGTGCGAATTATCTTAAATGAAAGAACGATTAAAAGAATTTGAGATCTAAATAAGCATAAATGTTGTTGAATGCTATGGATGATCATGAGCTATACCAAAGACCCTTTGTATGTGTATGGTTTCATTTAAATTTATTTAATTTAAATTTGTTGGCCTGCTAGCCTTCTTCTAATAAAATGTAGGGCCTGCGTACCCATGGTTTCTTTAATGTAAACCCATGTAATAGAGGATCTCCCAAGCTAGAGGAGATGGTTCAAATTCTAAAGCCGAGGTGAAACCGATGCAAGTAGGTACAAAGGTGGAAAGGTGGGAGCTGCAAAACACGAACCATCAGGTTCAAGGTGTTTTCCCTAGGTAAGGGTTAGCTTATTAAATCGCTAGATAAGCTAACCAATAGAAGCTCATGATAATGCTATTTTATTTTATTTCTGTCTGATTGCATGGATTATTTATTATGTATGTGTTGTCGCGATCACATAATTAATCAAATAAACAAGCATGAAAAGATGGAATAAAATAAAAACCAGACTATGCGTAAACATTATCAGAACATGGTTAATCACATAAGTAAGCATCACTTAATATTAACAAGCATGTGATAATGCGAAACTATGCATAAAGGACTAAAATACCTCAAAACCATATTAAGTCAGACCAAGCCTTCCGTTACCTGATTAAGGGCAAGACTCAATAAAACTATATGTTTGATCAACCCTTGTTGGGACACTTGCTTTTATAAAGGAAGCCCTTATGAAAGGTTTCGGGTTGACTTGACCATATAACATCAAGATAAGTATCCCTTGCTAGACTTGGAGTAATATTGGTGGCAAGAGTTGAGGAAATCCAAGTCAGGATTTCAGGATTGGGGAGTCCACTCAATAGATCAAGGAACTGTAAGCTCACAGTTGGCAAAGTCCTGCCTACCAAAATACCTTCAAAGGGCTTGGCCAACCCTTGTTGGGGTTATGCGAAGGGGAATATGGATCCTTGCCACTAGAATGTCAAAGAAAATGGACATTACAATTTCAATGGTGAGGGCCATTGGGACATGATAAAATAGTGGGAGACTTAATAAAATTTATTATTAATTCACATAAAAATGTAATCAAGAAAATACTGATAAATCTTTTCTTTTAATTTGTAGAATCAAAATGACAAACTCATCAACCACATTTTCTCTGCGATCAATTCTGGATAAAGATAACATCCTCACCGGCAGTTACTTTCAGGAATGGTTAATGCGCCTTCGGGTTATCCTACGCCATGAACGAAAGTTTTACGTGCTGGAGTCCTCACTTCCTGATCCGCCTTCCCAAGGGGCGAGTGATGAAGCTTTCCTGGTCAATGATCAACATTTGAGCGACGCACTCGATGTTCAATGTTTGATGTTGTCATCAATGTCTAGTGAGCTCATGAAGTCTCATGAAGACATTTATGCCTTCACCATGCTCAAGAACCTCTGTGGTTTATACCAGGAGAGATCTAGACAGGAAAGGTTTGAGATCTCCAAGGCTCTATTTCAGAGTAAGCTTGGAGAGGGTGCCCTAGCCGGGCCTCATGTAGTCAAGCTCATTGGCTATATTGAGCGCTTGGAAGTTCTAGGGTTTAAACTCCCCAATGAACTGGGTACCGATCTCATTCTTGCATCACTCCCCTAGAGCTTCTCAAACATTTTTGTGAACATCAACATGAACAACATTAAGAAGTCTCTGTCTGATCTTCTTATCCTGATTCGCCAAGTGGATAATGACATGAAGCATGAAAAACCTTCTGTCCTTATGGTGAATAAAAGGAAAGGAAAGGCGAAGAGCTTTAAGCCCAAAGCTTCTTCAAGGCCTTCCAAGAAAAGGAATATCAAAGGGGAGGCAAGGGAATATGATGATGTTTGTTTCGCATGTGGCAAAAAGGGCCACTGGAAGAAAAACTTCACCCAGCCAAGGAAGCAAGGGGAAGCTTCAGGTGCGTTTGTCATCGAATGAAATCTATCTGTTTCTACTAATTGGGTATTAGGTACTGCTTGTGGTGCTCACATCTGTATCCAAATACAGAAACCAAGTAGATCTAGGAAGATTGACAGAGGTGAGGTGGATCTACGGGCAGCTAACGGAGCCAGACTCGCTGTTGTATCTGTCGGAGACTACCATCTCACATTGCCAACTGGAATGATCTTGGTTTCAAAAGGTTGTTATTATGTTCCTTCTATTACCAAAAACATTATTTCAGTATCCAGATTAGATACAGATGGATTCATCTTCATGTTTGGAAGGGGATGTTGCTACTTTTATAAAGATAGCATTTGTTTTGGTAGGGAACATTTATATAACGGCCTTTATGTGTTAAACTACACAAACCAAGTAATGAAAATCGATGACAATGTTAATTCACATGACTCATACCACACCCAACTTTGGCATCACTGGCTAGGTCATGTCAATGAGAAACCTTTGACAAAATTACATCAAGATGGCTATTTATATTCTTTCGAACTAAAACCACTTGGTGTATGTCATGCGTGTCTACAAGGCAAGATGACCAAAGCCCCATTTAGTGGGAAGGTGAAAGGGCTAAAGAGCTTCTAGAATTAGTTCACACAAATGTGTGTGGACCATTTTCAATTGAAGTAAGGGGTGGGTTCTCATACTTCATAACTTTTACTTATGATTTTAGTAGATATGGATATATCTACTTAATGAGGTATAAGTCAGATACTTTTGATCGGTTCAGAGAATACAAGAATGAAGTTAAGAACAAGCTTGGTAAAAAGATTAAGAAACTCTGCTCAGGCAGAGGAGGAGAATATCTTAATCAGGACTTCATTGATTTCTTACAGGAGTTTGGGATTCTATCTCAACTCAATCCTCCTTACACGCCACAGTGGAATGGTGTAAGCGAAAGGAGGAACCGTACCCTATTGGACATGGTGAGATCAATGATGAGTCATGCGAGTCTTCCATTATCATTTTGGGGATATGCATTACAAACAACATCACACATACTCAACCAAGAACCAACTAAATCGATAAATGGTATTCCATACGAGTTATGGAGTGGATGCAAATCCATGTTATCGAATTTGCATGTGTGGGGTAGCGAAGCATTTGTTAAGGCCTCTTCAGGTAACAAGCTTACACCCCAAGGCACAAAGTGTATCTTTATAGGATATCCCAAGGAAACAAGGGGATATTACCTATACAACCTCTCAGAGAAAAAGGTAACAGTGGCAAGACACGCCATATTCCTTGAGAGGGATCACATCTCCAAAAGAGATAGTGGGAGTGAGATAGACATCGATGAAGTCAAGGCTCAAGATACACAGGAGTTGGTACAAGAACAGATTCCACAAAGCCCCGTGGAAGAACAATCTGTTCCAGAGACACAAGAACTGCGTAGGAGCATGAGAGAGGTGAGAGAACCAGAATGATATGGTTTTCTTGTCACTGAGGATGGTGACTCATTATTGGTTGACAATGATGATCCTCTTACCTAAAAGGAAGCAGTTGACGGCACAGACGTTGCCAAGTGGCAAGAAGCCATGAATTCTGAAATGGATTCCATGAACCAAAACCAAGTCTGGATTTTGGTAGATCCTCCGGTTGATGTAAAGCCTATTGGTAATAAATGGGTATTCAAGAAGAAACTGGACATAAGGGGCAAGTCAGCACCTATATGGAACGACTGGTTGCAAAAGGTTTTTGACAGAGTCAAGGAATTGACTATGATGAAACCTTTTCACCTGTAGCGATGCTGAAATCCATCAGAATCTTATTGGCCATTGCCACTTACCATGACTATGAAATTTGGAAAATGGATGTCAAAACAGCTTTCCATAATGGGAACCTTGAGGAAGATGTCTACATGACACAACCTGAAGGGTTTGTGACTCCAAAGGATTCCAACAAGGTATGCAAGTTGCAGAAATCCATTTATGGATTAATGCAAGCATCACGGTCAATGAACATTCGTTTTGATGAAGCCGTAAAAGAATTTGGATTTGTTAAGAACGAATGTGAGCCCTGTGTCTACAAAAGGTTTAGTGGAAGTGCAGTCATTTTCATAATACTATATGTTGATGACATATTACTAATTGGAAACGAAGTACCTGTCTTACAGTCAGTTAAGGAATGGTTTCATAAATGATTCTCCATGAAAGACTTGGGCGAGGAAGCATATATTCTAGGGATCAAGATCCATCGTGATAGATCCAAGAGAATGTTGGGCCAAAGTCAGAGTGCATACATTGATAAAATACTGAAGAGATTCAGTATGGAACAGTTCAAGAGGGGATTGTTTCCAGTGTCACATGGCATTCATCTTTCCAAGAAAAAGTGTCCTCGGACTAATGAGGAAAGAAAGAGAATGGAAAGGATCCCTTACGCATCCGTGATTGGGTCAGTCATATATGCTATGCTATGTACGAGGATAGATGTTGCTTATGCATTAAGTGCGGTAGGCAGATATCAAGCTGATCCAGGAGACCACCATTGGATGGCAGTCAAGACTATCCTTAAGTATCTGAGGTGTACTAAGGATATTTTCCTGGTTTATAAAGGAGATGAGGAACTAGTCATCAAAGAAAATATAGATGCTAGTTTCCAGACTGATCAAGATGACATGAAGTTACAGACTGGATACATCTTCAGTTTGAATGGAGTTTCAGTGAGCTGGAAGAGCTCAAAGAAAAGTGTGGTGGCAGATTCTACAGCGGAGTCCGAGTATATCGCAGCTTCTGAGGCAGCTAAAGAAGCAGTGTGGATGCGAAGCTTCGTCCAAGAGCTAGATGTTGTACCGAGAAGTAAAGATCCTATCACAATCTATTGTGATAATACTGCAGCGATGGCACTTGCAAAAGAGCAAAGGTCACATCAGCGGACAAAGCACATACTTCGGAAGTATCATCTCTTGAGGGATTTTTCTCAGAGAGGTGAAGTTGCAGTGATCAGTATTTCCACAGAAGACAATGTGGTGGACCCCTGGACTAAAGCCTTGACTCAGCAGAAACATGATCATAATGTGAGGTCTAGCGGACTAAAAGTCGTAGGCAGTTGGCTCTAGTCCATGTGGGAATTTGTAAGGGTTGGTGTCCTAAGAACCAACTATACTTTGATTACATGATTGTTCACTTATTATATATTGTTCATTGTTCTGCATGACTATAATATAATAATGTCCTAGAATATTTGTTGCATTGATAAGGTCATGGAAGATCCCCGCTATGATGAGAACCTTGAAATGCTATAACAATATTCTTAAATAAAGTTCTACGGTTCGATGACATACTATAATAGGAAACATAGTATACAGACCGTCATATGCGAGTACTCGTAAGAAGATGAGACTTTATCTCATGGAGTTCGCACTTGGTAATCTCCAAGATGGGAGATTATGAGAACCGACCCACCAGAAGTAATTCTGCATGTCATGGTGTCATCGGACATTACTATCTGCGAGTGTATGTAATGGTCCTTAGACTGGAAGATTATCATTAACTCATATCATGACTCACGCACTTAGATTTACTAACGAAAACTGTCATGCAGACAGTTGGCAGGAAGTAGGGTACGTTGGGTGCGTCACGAGTGACATGTTGTTAATGGATAAGTTGAGGAAGGATTTGTCCCTTCCATTTATGGAAGTTGATATCTCAGCCCTTTGATTGAAATAGAACCATCGCATTAAATTCCATGGCCATGGTGTAAATGATGAGTTTGTTTCAGGTAGTCAAAGAACGATAGATCAATCACATAGGTTTATGACACTGCCATGAAACCTGCTTGATGAGATATCGAGAAAAAAGGGATTAAATTACACAGTTAGTGTTCGTATGAGGTGATACGTCAATGTGGCGTCAACTTCTTTCTCTTGGGTGCCTTGACCCGTTTCTAGACAGTAATCTTGGACTTTAGGCAAGCCCTCCTAATGCCAACGAGAAAGGGTCCTAGAGGGTCACACACTAAGTGTGTTCAAGTATCTCAAGTAGAATAAAGATTATTCCCGTACTTGGTTTAATAATTATTCAAGGAAGCTTAAATCGTTTTATGTTGGAGGATGAATAAAATAAAACAAGTACACGCCATGTATCAAAAGTACACGCCGTGTAGTTTTATTACACACCGTGTATTTTTAAATGTACACCTTGTGTGGTTTTCATTTTGGAAAAGGAATGAATAAAAAAAAGATATACACGTCGTGTACATTAAATGTACACGCCGTGTAGTTTTCAATGAAAGACAAGTACATGTTGTCTATTTATTAATACACACCGTGTAGTTTTTTCAGTCAGGATTTTGAGGAAATATCGTTTTTTATTAAATGATATTTATTTATAGTGTGGGCGCATGTCAAGGAATTTATAACTCGACATGAAGTTTTCAATTGGGAGTTAATGAAATAAATAAAATGTGTAACGCGTTTATTTATTGTCATAACTCCACAACCTAATGTCGGATTATAAATATCCTCACAACCCCAACTCTTTTTCTTACCCAAGTGAATCGTTGTGCACAATAATTCTGGAGAATTCATTCAAGACTGAAAGAACCTCTTCCTCCAAGAATGATCTCAAGACCGAGAGAGATCCACATCCATCGGATCAAGATGATCTAAGGCGGACAATGCAAGCAAAGGATTCTCCACGCTAGCACCCGAAGACTCCTTTGGCGACGTCCCGAGATACGAGGTATATGTGTGGATCAACGCTAGAGGAAGTCTACTCATGGCCTCTGTGACACAACGACGGATCACATCGGAACGTGATCAAGAACATAAACGAAGAAAGAATGACCAAAAGGTATTTATTTTTCAATTGATTAAATTAATTATAATCAACCTGTAACAATCCAACATTTTGGTTCCGAGACATTTCTTCTATTTTTCCATTACTGTGATTCGATCCGTGGAGAATGTCGTTTATCGTCGTATTGATCCTGGATTGATCATTGTTAATGACAAAAATCCAAGTGGGCACATCCACCCACATGCTTCCGATGCGCCCGGAACCTTCAAATCGGTGGGGGCATGAAGGTGAGCAGGATGTCGGGGTGGTTCATGAGAGAGGACATAAACAACCCCTTCTTTCGGACCAATCTAATGTGAATAATCATGAGGATGTCCATATTTCTGGGAGAACCTAGCTAGACATGGGGATGGTAAGGCTCAAAAACCCTGAGGTGGTGGGAATGGCCGGTGGCGTAAAACCCACCGTTCATGTTTCCTTGATGGTAGATAAATATGGCGCGATAATATGTGGAAACAATGTAAGGGAGGTCTGGGTAGTCCTGCAAGATGAAACTGTTGAGTAGATCCATGTCATGGCTGGTCATTACCCCCATATCCAAATTGATGGTGAAAAGTATGTCTCTAATGCACTTGTGGGTGAAGGAGAGTATAGGGTCAGTGATAAGGGTACTCTTCTGGGAAGTAGGTGCATAACGGTAGTCAAAACCAGCAATCTCCGGCCACATGGAAACTAGCTCAGAGTGACCGGGGCGGGTTAGGGATGAAACATGGTGTGGGATGATGGGATCAGAATAGAAACAAAAACCTCAGCCAAACTCGGTCATAGTAAGGCATATGGGTCGTCCTTCTAACCAAAATCGGGCCATTGGAACTGCATCGCCAGTCGTCTCCCAGTACTAAGCACCATCGAAAAGGAAGGAAGAAATCGAATAACAAAATAAATATCTAAAAATAGGATTGTTTTCCTAGAAGATTGTGACTAATGAATTGAACCCACGATGATCCAAAAACTCACCACAGATACCCAGCTACTCAGGGATACTGTTGTCGAGATAGTGGCTGCTCAACAAAATAGAGAGGTGAGAGAAGTGTTGGACCCTATCGGGTGCCCAGTCGGTGGTTGGGAACACAATGCAATGGAAATGAACATGCACAGAGGGAAACCCCAGTGAATGTTCAAAAGTAGATAGCTATGTGGGTGGAGCAGCTACAGATGATGAAGTCTCACTGGATGGGGTAGCCGATGATAGAACATCGATGATAGAAGGTGGCATATGAGGTGTGGCAGCAAGTGGGGAAAATGATGGTGTTAGGAGGCTCCATGTGGGATGGTGGAGTTGCGGAAGTACTAGGACTAGCATTATAGGAAGAGGTGGGTGGTGTAAGGATGGCTAGCCATGGTTGTTAGTACATAGAAAGTTATATAGACGGTAGCATCGCAGGCCGATGTCATATTCAATGAAAAATAGGCATTTCTCTCTCAGTAGAGGAGGTATTCCACATCGCACAGGAAGGATCTATGTCTACCATATCCTAAAAAACAAATAAAAACCAATTAAAGGAAAAAAATATAAAAATTAAAAGAATAAAACATCAAAAAACTGAACAATAAATGATACACTATTTTTATATCTAGAGTACACAACATGTAATGATAGCGGGTAGCAACCCGTGTTTTTTGAATAAACATGGAGAGTGACTATCTGAGTCCAAAAAAGGATATCCAGCATGTAAAAAACATAAACATCATGTAAGTTACCAACATAGTGTGTCCAAGAGAAGAGGCTACATGGGTGTGTGATGGGCTAAACACGGGCTGGCCAAAATAAATGTCATACACCGAGTGTTCCGAACAGAAACTTCATGTTTGTGAACACGGTGTGTGAGGCAATGTGAAAAAGGTGCCTAGAAATGACAGGGGATGGTACATGGTGTGTACCTGACATACACACATTTTACTTTCAAATTTAGAAGAATTCAGAGTGTGACTGTGTACAGAAGTACATTCCATGAGTTCCTTAAATTCTGCCTTTGTATCATGGAAGACAAACAGTAGGCCGATCCAAAATTCAACATAAACTACTATTAAAATTTGAAATAAAGGATTTAGAAGGGTGTACCCAGATTGAGGATCACAATGAAGTAGAAATAAGAAGCTAAAATTCCCAAAATCCAAGGATTTTGGAAGGGGAGGACGGACAGCTTACAAGAGAAAAAAACGGGGAGGGGGGAGGGCGGTTACGCACAACACGGGCTGAAGCCGGGTGGGGTGTGGCTATTATAACCGAGGTACACAATGTGTAGCTCTAGTTACACACTGTATATATATATATATTTTAATATATATATATATATATAAATATAATTATTATAGTACACTATATAATAAATATTATTAGTAATTAAAATAATAATAACAATATATATATAATTAATATAAAAATAAAATACACCTAATGTATTGGGAAATACATGGTGTGTGTTCTAAAATTGGAAAATGTGAAGCAATAACATAGGTTTGGTGCATGGGGCGAAGATCGAACTGGCGATCGGCCGTTCCGAATGGAAGCCCCCAACTATTGGAGAAAATTTTGTAATGATGCTCTTAATTATTATTTAAATATATTTAATGTAAAAACTCCTATACAACACAAGAAAAATAAATTCACGACATGTGGTTTATAATTAGACAAAAAAATAAAAATTAGTTAGATTTGAAGTGTTTGAACACAAGTCTTTTGGATTCAAGGTCGAGACACTACCACTCTTCCAACATCACCCACATAAATTTATTTATGTTGAAAATGTTTTCAATTTATTGATAAAAACACGTTGGACATGATGAATATCAAAAGACATTTTGTGTGGTTTTATTAAATGTGTAAATGAAGGAAATGGGGTTGTTGTGAGGATTGAAACTCGTGTCCTTTGGAGTTAGGTTATGACCTTGACAACCATTTCATTCCCACCATGGGTTTTCTTATAAGTAAATATATAAATATGTATAAGAAAAATGGCACACATTCTATGTAAGAAATTATGATGACCGAAAGAAGGAAACCCATACTGATGGTAGGTCATAAGGGATTCGAATAGATGATGGCACAGATAAACTCCAATGACCTTACCATCAGCACTGACATCATCGCTATTTATATCATTGTTATGCTATATATTTATAATCATTAGAAAAAAAATGAAAAGGAATAATTGCATGCCATGTATATTAGTGGTACACTACATGTATCTATTTGGATGCCTCCCAAAATGTGCTCTAATTTTGGGTCATTGTCTTGACCTAATTACATTTTCTTACCTATGTTGTATAGTGGAAAATATTCCTACCATTCCGTCTTTATGATGGTAACCCTTCAACCATTTTCTATTCACATTGAATGGTTGACCATACTATCCATAAATTTCAAACGCTCCATGTTTTAATACTCATATAACATGGAATGGTCAAGAATATCGTTACATCAACCTCCATGAGAATTACTGAAGAAGATCATTAAAAATGAGTACCTAATCACTGTTTTGGAAAACATTTCCTATAATCATCCAGTCTCAAATTTGTCACGTCTTCACCTTTTACATCATGGAATTCTCATAGGCCTTTAATCTAGGTTCATCTAGTTCCTATATTCGAATCATTCACTTCTATTCAGCTACATTTAGATCAAAATTCAGGTCCTTGAAATCCCATTATGCTTTGTTCTAAAATTCTACTAGCAGATGGCATGGCATTCCACAAATGAGGAAGAATGGAGACAATCCCATTGGTGTTTTGAAAGTAGTCTGATATTCTCACAACAAATCTTCATACTTATTGGACAAGTCTTTCCTCAATGTGTTCACCAATTTCTCTAGTATTTTATAGAACTCAAGGTTATAGAGCTCAACTTGACCACTGAACTGAGGATGATATGGTGTCCTCATTTGATGATTTACTCCAAAAATCGATAGTATTTCTTTCATCGTTTTGTTTCCATAGTGGGTCCCTTTATCACTGATCAATACTCAGGGAACACCAAACCTAATAAAAATTTGTTTCTTTAAAAATCATATGACTACCATGGTCATTTCGTGTTATGTATCAGCAACTTCCACACACATGGAGACATAGTCAATGCAGACTAGGTTGTACGTTTTCCCGAATGATGGGGAAATGGTCCCATAAAATCAATTCCCCAAACGTAAAAAATCTGGATATCTAGCATGGGGTCTTGGAGAATATCAGCTCTATGTCCCACATTACTAATTATCTGGCATCGATCACAATAGGAAACAAAGGATTAGTCAACTTTATGCTTGGTGTTCCAGAAAAACCCAGATTGTGGGATCATTGCTATCATGTGGTTAGAGCCAGGATGTCCACCAACTAGTGAGGCATGACAAGATTTCATGACTCGATGAACTTCATTTTCCATGATTTAATGATGGATCACCCCATATCCACAAGATCATAAAAAAAGAGGATCTTTCTAGAAGTACCACTTGACATCAGAGAAAAATATCTTCATCTATTGGAAGGAGCGGTCGAGGTGAATGGATCCTATAACACAAAAATTAGCAAGATCAGCATACCAAGGAATTTGTATTTTTTGGATTGAAAATAGTTTCTCATAAGGTAAATCCTCCATTATCTCTTGATATTCCTTCTTCTCCAAATAATGAAGCTCCAGGTGGAAGATATGATCAACAACATCATTTTTTCTCCCTTTCTTGTCTTGGATATTCATATAATATTATTGTAAGTAGAGTACCCAATAGATCAGCTGAGGCTTTGCATATTTCATGTTCAATAGGTAAATGAGTGTTGCATGGTCATTATAGAAAATAACATTAGATAACACTAATGAAGAATGAAACTTGCCTAAAAAGAACGCCACTCCAAACATATCATTTTTTATGTAGGTGTAGTTAATATGTGCATCATTCAAAGTCTTGTTGGCATAATATATATTTCGGAAAATTTGGTCAGGCCACTGGCCTAACACTACTCCCACATCATAGTTTCTTTCATCACACATCACATCAAATTGTTCCTCCCAGTTAAGAGAAATCATCACTTGAGAATTCATGACGCACTGCGTCATGTGCTAAAAATATGTGTTTCATGGCTCATCGAACATAAATACAACATCCTTGGTCATAAAATTGGTGAGGAACTGGGATATTTTTGAAATTTATTGTACAAACCACCTATAAAAACGTGAATGCCCCCAAGAAGATGCATATGGCTCTGATGGATTTCGTAATAAGAAGTTGTGAAATGACTTCTATCTTTGTCTGGTCCCCCTATATCCACTTTTCTGATATTATGTGTCCATGTACAAGGCCAATGTGCACCATGAAGTGACACTTTTCAATGTTAAAAGTAAGTTATTTTTCTCTTAGAATTCCATATAATGATCTAGGTTTCTAAATCAAGTGGTTAATGACTTTCTATAAACTGAAAAACATCCATGAATACCTTCAGAATCTATTCCGCTATGTCATGGAAGATATACAGACCACAACACATGAAGGTGGGGGGGGGGGTTAAAATTCCAAAAGACATCGGTTGGTAATAAAATGTATATAGGGACAAGTAAATGATCACTTCACTTGATTCAAATCAAGAATAGAAATCTGGTTGTAGCCAGAATAGTCATCGAGGAAGCAATAGAATTTATGCTCTGATAGTCTCTATAGAATTTATCCATGAATGGTAGGTGAAAAATGATCATTCCACATGGTGTAATTCAGCTTCATGTAGTCCACACAGACTCTCCAGCATGTGATAGTTCATGTTGGGATGGGCACATTATTAGCACTTGAAATCACAGTGGTACCTCCCCCACTTTTAGGTACAAAAATTAGGGGACTCACCCACAGACTATTCGAGATGGGATAAATGATTCCTACAACCAAAAAATTATTTATTTCATTCTTTACAAAATCTTTCATTGGGGGATTCAGGCGTCTTTGTTGTTGCCTAGAGTGCTTCACACCTTCTTCATGGAGAACCTTACGGGTGCAAATGGTAGGTCAGATGCCCTTTAAATCAATAACTATCGACCCAATAGTGTCATTAAACAGATTCAAAACATATAGAAGGGAAAATTTCATATCTTGAGACTTTTCTGCACTATTTGTGATAGGAAATATTTGAAGGTATCCCAAATACCTATAATTTATAAAAGATGGGATATTCTTTAGTACTTGCTCAGGCTTCGTTACAATCGATGGTACAAGTGGTTACACCATTTCCCAATCCATAAAATTAGGTATAATCGATTTTTTTCAATAGTGGCCACCCTGGCCTTCTAGGAATTTTCATTCCACTGGTGCTTCATCCAAAAAAATATTTGGAACAACGAAGTTAGCTGATGTAAAAGAACATACCAAATCATCCCCTTATTTGATCAAGTGATCATCCACTATGGTCACTACATAACATCCCTCATACTCTAACAATGATGCATTCTTGATGTCTTTGAGAACATTTTAGGAGACTCTCCCTTCTCCTAACCAGAATATTATCCCCCCTGGTGCTCATCAATTTGAACCATCCATGTTGCAAAGAAAGGTCATCCCAAAATAAATGGTTCCTCCTGGTCATCCTCCATGTAAAGAATGATTATATCGGTGTGGTGGATTAGCCTTCCCACCATGACTAGCACATCCTCTATTATCCCATTTGTAATTTAATGGATCAGACAGTATGATAATGGGATAATCAGGTAGTCTTTAGGTCGTTGAGACCTAGCATCCTAAAAACTATAAGGGGCATGAGGTTGAAACTAGCCCATAAATTACAGAGGGCATTCCAAAACTCAAAATGAGCAATATTTCAGGAAATATTGAAGCTACCTGGATCCCAAAGTTTGGGAGGAGTCAATAGTTGGGAGACTACTTAACACTTCTTCGTTCAAGAAAAGGATCCCATATCCTACATCATTCTTTTTTTGATATTATTTCCTTCATTAATTTTTCATATGATAGAATCATTGTTAGTCCATTTGCAAATGGAATATTGATGTGCGTCTTTTGGAAGATGTGCATGAATTTTCTAAACATGTGGTCTAGATTTTTATGCTTCATTCTCTCTGGGAAGGGTATGGCATGCTCAAAGGGTTTGACATCCTCTTTTCGTTTATTCTGTAAAGCCTCCTTCAATGGGATTTTTTATGAGGAGAGTTCTATATATGTACCTTCTTTATTGTCATGGGGTGTATGTGCACATGGCTATTTTGGTTCATTTTATTGTGGCCCCTTTCTACTCAGTAGTGTGATGGAATGGGCCTCCTCCCCCAGGTTCTTCTTAGGGATACCCGGTAGTGTACCGGGTTGACTTCACAATAGTTTGATTGTTAGATGACCTATCTCGTTCTCCACGCCTTGAATTCAAGCCTCAAGATTTTTTAATCAAGTCTCAGTAGAAGATATAAATTTGTTCATGAGATCATCTATCCTTGATGTGTTCTTATGCTATGGTGTTTGTTGAGGTGGTAGAGGTGGTGGTTGTCATGGGTGTTGTGGGAGAGTGTTTTGATATCCTCTATGTTGATAATATCTATGTGGTGGTTATTGGTGCATTGGTTATTGATATTGATAACGAGGATGGTTTTAGTTTGGTGGTCGCTGGGGTAGAATATTCTACTATTGCTAGCCCCTGCCTATGTTTTGTTGATCACATAGTGCAAGGTATTGGTACTTCTGGAACTGGTTTGGCCCTCAGTTTTGGGAAACATCACTCACCTAACTCATTGAAGGGCCACCTACAGAACCCGAGCATTCTCCCATTATGTGGTTATCATCACATTCACTACATGTTGGATGGTTTTCTGCATGTACATTTAAAACTAACTTTAGATTAAATATTTAGATCTTTTTGGGCATAATGTCAACTAGTCATCAAGTATAGTTATAGCATAAATGTTATGAATACCACATACATTTGTGCCCTGATCAAAATTAAATAGGAAGATGTTGGTACACATGACATCTAGTAGTTGGAAAATCCCTTCAGGGGATTTCATCATTATTGTGTCTATAAAAGCAATATCTTCCATAGACTTTGTATTAGTCGTTAGTCCTACATATATGGGTTGCATCTGCATATGAAGTGAAAGTCAATGGTGTGGGAATTTTCTAAACATCTCTCTGTAGCGCTCACATAATTCATACAGTGACTCTACGTCATGCTGCTAGAAGTTCTGTATTTTTTTTCTTAATAGTCACCGTCTTCAATGGTGGGAAGCATTTAGATAGAAAGTCCTAGGATAGCTCTTCCAAGGTGAGGGTAGATGGTCTTAGAAATTTTATGATATAGTCTTTAACCTTATCCCTGATAGAGAAGGGGAAGAGTGAAAGACAAATGGCATCTACGGTCTCTATGTGTTAGTGGAAAGTGTCGCAGACCTCCAAAAAATTAATGTGATTGGCATTGGGGTCCTCACTGGGCAGGCTGTAGAATAGAATGGTATTTTGGATCAGATGCATGATAATAGGCTATATTATGATGTTTTGGGCCAGCATCAGTGGATGAACGGTGCCCGTGTCAGCTTCGTGGATAGATTGTAAGTTGTTCTCCAGGATATAATGAAATGAAGGTTGCTGCAATGAGAGTGGAGATGGTATATATTTTTATTCCGGGAGGTGGGGGATTAAATATAGCCCCTGGCCTGGATTAAAAAATGGAATCCTTAATAGTTGAATCTATTGGAGCTACAGTGGTCCATACCCTTGAGCAAGTGGAGCTTGGTGGTTCTGGTTTTCATCCGAACATAACGACTATCCTGCACCTTTGATAACAGCTAGATTTCCTTCTTCATTTGGTGGCATGAGATTATTTTGGTTTTTCTTGGTCATGATTTCATGTAGTCTCTTCAAGATCGTTCTTTCAATATCATGGTCAATTTGGAAAACCCTGATGACTTAGAATTATTGGAATGAGTGTGGTCATATCTCATACACCTATATATCTACACAAGACTAAACACACTAAGTGTAAATGAGGATGATAAATGATAAATAAAAATGAGATTAGAAAATAGATTTTTGTGAATTCATGATTTTTATTTTCACATAAATTCGATACATTATTAATAAAAACAAAGACAAAATTATCATTTTTTATTCCATGGAAATAGCGCTAAAATTTGGCGAATCATTTTACAGAAGGTATGTTATTGGTTTCCCAAATAGTTTTTACCCTAATGAGTGTAGTACCATTAAGAGGTCGATCAAATGGGAAAAATAAGTTATTTTTGTCTTTCTTATCTAGCTAGTATTTTTTTCATAATGAAGTGTTCCTAATTTAGAGTTTATTTTTTATTTTTGGATAAAACAAGAAATTGGATTTAAGTTTTATTAGAAAATTACTTCATGGATAAAAGAAAATACTGGAAAATATTATTTTTGAAAATATAGAGGGAAATGCATTGGGTATGTGGATTCTTATGAGGATTTTTATTATGACAAATTGCTTATGAGGTTGTGTTGTTCATAATAACCCATCTCCCTGGGATTCAATCTGTAACAGTGTTATCATGGTCTTGTAAAGTTATGTATTGATCTAAGGAAACTGACTCCTTGGTAATGTATTTTGTGTTTCATAGTTCATTATTTGGATTAGTCCATTTTTGAGGTGATGAATACTTCCAATGATCATGAAAATATTTATCATTATTCTTCTTCTGAATCCCTGATAATTCAGCCCATGGCCTGGTTCATAATTTTCATTAATATGATTAAGTGATTTTTGATTAATAATAATCAGTTAATAGAACACACAAATTCATATCAACTAATCTAAATTACCACTCTTACATCTCCCACAACCTCAATAGTCTATGTATTTACATACACATAGAGGAAAAGATAAACACCAATCCCTAGATACCTGAAGTGATCATTGCTCGAAACATTGAAGAGGGAGTGACTGTTTGGTATAATGGTAGAATCCAGAAGTAGTTTAGTTGTGGTAGTAAAACAGAAGAATGACTTTCCTTCAGACCATCACCTTTATATTCACACCCTTTCCTCACACTAGAAATGGAGGCCAAGGCCTCTATTTATAGAAAATCAAAAAACACGGCGTGTGGAAAAGGTACCTGGAGTGTACTTTTGTTAACATGATTTTTTCATTATTTTTTACACCAGTGGGTGGAATAAAACACCATATTATACTCAGAACACAATGCCTGTGTAGCGCATCTATTCATGGCATGTAGTCTCATTTTTAAGCCACTGATTGATTCTAGAAAGTTATACACTGTGTATATGGTGTGATCAAGGAATGTCCCCATCAACTAGCCACATGGGAGTGTAGACATCTTCTCATCCGCCAACTACTTCTAGAATGGTATACAAGGTCTGTATAGACTGAAAAAAATGTGTGTTGGCTTCTAAAAACTTGGACCTGTATTTTTCATAGTCAATCAGTGTCTGGGTGTGAATGTACACTAAATTTATAAATTTACATGGCATGTAGTTTGTAAATTCTGCTCAATTTTCCCCTGATTTGTGTGTTTGTCTATAAATCACCTAAAAATGAACATGATAACCAAAATTAGTGTATTTTTACAGTCAATAGTTTGTATTTTATGAAATCATGTTCTTCTTTTCAATAGAGTTTTTGAATATGTATACACAAAAAAGGTGCATTAGGTAACATTGTGACTAAGAACCTCCTGAAAAAGAGATCGTAAAATGGATATGTAAATACCAAAAATATGTAGTATAATAATCATTATGTAAATTTATTGGATGTATATTCTTCACATAAAATATACTTGTGGGGAATATTTCATTAATCTCACGGAAAATAAAAATGTTATAGAAATCCATTAACATAAGTCTCAACTTCTTATATACATGATTTAACCAAATGTATAATAAAAATAAGTATACTATGAATATATTATAGAAGCATAAACATTTAAATCAAACCATATTTTATTTACTGATGACCTTTTGTTAAATTTTTATTTGAAATTTCATTTTAATGTCACGTTTCTAGCAATAACAATTTTACATTTTGTTTTTGTTTTGATTTTTTAATTTTTTTCATCTTTCATTTATTATGGTTACATAATATATATAAATTTTTCAATGATATATATATATATATATGTATATTTTTTTTTTCTATTTATAATTATCCCTAAATGTTTTATATATATAATGAAATACATAATTCACAGAGACACTAAGTCATACGTACCCAAGAACATTATTTCTTTTTTCAAGAAAACAAAACTAAAGGTAAATATTATATTAACAATAAATAATCTGTTTTTAAGTTGAAAAATCTAATAATTTCATTAAATCCTTCGTAATTAATTTATATTTATTTCCTGAAGGAATCGCATCACTTCGTGGGGCAGTAGTCAGCCATACACATGAATGAGGTTATTGTATTCATACAGAATTAAAAGTAATAAGTAACATGTGATATAATTTTTATATAGGGCCAATAATATCTTAAAATAAATATATCAAAAATAAATCTATAATTACATTAATTTGGGTTAGTATTTTATTAAATAATAATAACATTGGTTCATGAGGCTGTACTCTACCATATACATGTTTGATGATTTCTGAACCCATTTGATGGAAGAGATGATGGTTTTAAGACATAAATATAAAATAAAAAAATATAAATATTGGTAAGATAAATAGGTAGTTTTTCATCATGATTTAAAATGAATTGAATTAGATAGAGGAAGAAATTAAATATAAACTCTCACTAAAGTACATTACATCTTCATTGAGTAACATCTATAGATTTCAACAAAACCCATCCTAGGATATCTTTCTATCCAAAATAAGTGATCTTGTGTTAGAGAAGAGAACATTGGAAAGCTATTTTGGAAGGTATAATTACATCAAATGTATTTTGAAAATATTTATATGATATAAGATGTATTGTACTTTTATATTGGAGGTGTGTATGAAATTGTTTACTTATAATAAGAAAAAGTGGTACTGAATTTTTTCAAATTTAAAAAAGAATAAAAATTTCAACCTATCAATACTATATGAAATTATGTCGAAATATTTCTATAAAATTGTTGTTTTTAATTTTTTAGTCTATTTTAAATTCTTATCTATTTATTCTAACCCCTAATTAAACCCATTACTTCCTCAACTGTAATAAATAATTTTTACTTTTTTTCAATACATTATCCTCAAAAATTAATCTGGTGTTATAAGAATATATAAATTATTCTGATTAATAATATTTAATCTGTTCTTTCAAATTTGATTCAACACGATGGAAAATTTTAATTTAAAATTAATTTTGAATACACAATAAGAATGTGGGTTTTGAAAGAGAAAACATTCAAATTTTTAAAAAACATTTAATATCAAAATTGAATATGAAAATTATTACAATGACATAAATTAAATTAATATGCATATAAATTAAAAAATTATTATTTTAATAACATTTTTAAATAATATTATTCTTTTAAACAATCTATTTGAAATTAAAATTTTTAATAAAACCCAATACTTTTACTATTCATCAACAAATTTATCTTCTCAAAAACATCTTAATAAACTATTCTGTTGATTTTTTAATGAAAATTTAAAAATTATTATTATTTTCTAAAAGAAATATTATAAAATTTTAAACATTTATTTGTATAGTTATTGTGAAAAAGGTTTTAATAATAAGTTTCATATGAATGTAATTAGTAAGTGTGAAATTACTTTTATTCTTTTCTATTTTCATGAAAACAAATAAGATTAATGATTATTATTTTTTTAATATGATATAAATAACCATTATTATATCCATTTAATGAATGTAATATATTAAATTTATTAATATAAACCCTTTTTAATTTATTTTTTTAAAAAAAAGAGATTCCTTTGTTATCAAAAAGTTTTTGTTTTCATTGCTAATTAATTTTTCATGGAGTTGTTTATTATTTATACATGTTTGAACAATATATAATCGTAATTTATTAAATCTTATTCATAAACTTTATTGCAATTGATGTGTGATTAATATAATATTAAATATATATTTCATAATAGTTTATAATATTCATACAATCTCATTGTTGTGTGTAATGAAAACTAAACTCATTGTTTCATCTAAGACAAGTTAAACATAGTGTTGTCTGTAAATTGAACAAAAATAATGTTTAGTATATTGAAAAATATCAAGAATTATAAATTTATTTAAAAAATATATTTCACAAAAAATAGAGGAGATATAGATAAAAAATAATCGAGAAATAAAATTTCAAATGTGAAATTATATACACCACACAAATGAAATTATTGGAGAATATGGAATATGTCTCACAGAAGAAATAATGAGATGAGAATCCATTAACCTATATATGGAATTACTTTATAAAAATTAATACCTAATACATAATAAATTTATTTTTATCATAGACATTTTCACAAACCATTATGATATATATCATACCATATATTATTTACATATGACCATTTAATTTCTATTAATTGAAGATTCAATTTTAAAATAACATTTTTGGTTAATAACAACTATGATTTTCATTTGTGGATTCAATTCATACATTTATAACATTTAATATGATAATTCTTCTGTAATATCAATAATTTAAAAAATGATATTATTGTCATATATGATCATTAGTTATTGTAATCTATAAAATCTAATTTTAGAAAATGTAATACACTATTCACAAATATAGTAAACCTGACATATGCATAAATGTTGGTTCTAATTTCTATACAAAATGAATGAATATAAAATAAATAATGTAATACCATTATAGACTAATTTATTTTCATATATATCACATAAAATAATTCAAATTATCATTTTTACCTACCATGTAAAAAGTATGTGAAAAATGGATCACATCCTCTCGTGAGGCGGAAGTCTTCCATATATATAAGAACCATTATTATATCTCCATTGAATTAAAATTAAGTAGTTTTATGTGATATAAATGTTATATAAGTGTATTAATGTCTTAAATATCATTTAAATATGTAAAATCCATCATTATATCCATCCTTGAATGATGGTATGGGGAAATGAATTATACTAGTTCTTGATTGTGTAGTCTGCCATAACCAAGATATGTAGTTCCATTTTCTGTATGATTGAAGTAATGATGTATATTTTTTATTGCATATAATTAGTAATCTATAATTTTATATTATATAATATATTTATAATGTTATAACAATTCCATATTATTTTAAATAGGTGGAATAAAGAATGAAAATAATAGACACTAAATATTTTACCTTGTCTTGACAAACACATTTATGTTAAATCATAAACCCTTATTATGGGGGTTTACTAATGAATCATAAAAATATAATATATGGGTTTGGAATTAATGAATTAAATTGGTAAGGTCTTGTAAAAAAATTCTTTTTGGATGTCTGAATTTGATTGTTGAGTATGTATCCTTTTAAAACTGGGGAGGGAATACACATTGAAATTTTTTAAGATGAAAAACTATAACTAGGGTTTTCACATTCCAAAAGGCTATGAAAATGTTTCGTTATTAATATTTATAGGTTATAATCTCAATAATTGAATATCCAAAAGGAATCATATAAGTTTTTTGTCAATTTTAACAGTTATAATATATTTTAAAAACCAGAAAAACCAATTTTAATATTAGTTGAGTTAGTTAATGTGTACTATTATTACTATTAATTATTAACCAAAATTATGTTGAAAGTATTATATTTTTTTAATTATATATGTTAAAAATATGGAATTCATTATTTCAGAATCAATTATCATAAGTGTAAAAATTTTACAATCCAAAAAAATTAGATGAAAATCGTTTTCCATAGATAATAATTTAAAACTATTAATTGTTTTATTCTTAATACAATATGAAAATGATTACAATGACCAAATTTTCATTAATAATAATATATTTTTGTTAAATAAACTATCAATTTTGTTAAAATATATGTTACCTTTTTAATTCTTTAAATGAATAATCATTTTTAACTAAAAACCATTATTTTTCACTATTCATTATAAATTTATTCTTTTTAGAAAAATCATAAAAACTCACAATAAGATATTTATGATGTTATTATTAAAAAAATTATGTTAATTGTTTAAATTTTTATTGAAACTGTAAAAAATAAATTTTAATTTGTGTACTGAAAATGAAATAAATATCAGTATTTGAGAAATATCAATTTTTGAGCATATCAAGACATTATAAAAATTAATTATTTATTTATAAATATATTTTATTTATATAAAACCATAATACATAACATTAATAATTTCATTATTTTTATTCATACCACAATTTTAAGAAGCTATGTAATAATTGTTATGTCAAAAAAAATATCAATTGTTTTCACATTTTTGTAATAAACTTATGTTGTGTATAACACATGCTTCTCATTAGATAGAATTTATTTAAAAATAAATATGTCTTTATGTATATATGGTATTAATTTTTATCAAGTATCAATTTCTCATGTCATATATGCAATAAAATCCAATTTCATCCTTATAAATGAAATAGGTTTTTAAGGTCAGGATCCTTGTTTCTTCTCATTCCCAATTTGATAATATATTTATGATATCAAGGGAGATCCTTCTCCCATATACCATTGATCTTGGTCATCTAATTTAATTTCAATTAGTTTTCTTGTTATGTCTTTAAAATTATTTTATCCTATTGCCAATTTATTTTTCTCTAGTAATATTCTTAATTAAAAAAGCACTAAATATATATTTTATATGACTGTAGGATATCACAGTAGTCTTATAATGGGGATTTATATTTTCCTGTGAAGTTGATGTCATTATATTACTTAGTTTTACTCTCATAATAGATGGATTCTTTTTTCAACTTATCTCCTCATATATTTATGTAGGATTCTCATTGAAAATTATATTATATTAAGATTTATGATGTTCTTTAATGATTCATAATCCAATTATATAAAATTCATACTATATTGGAGTCCCATGATGGGTTATAAATGATTTAAATATTTCTATATATTGTACTAGTTGATTTTTTGTTGAATTTATTATATTTTTGTAACTACAATATTTATAAATCACATGTGTTTTTTAAAAATGTCAACATAGTTATTTTAAATTTCATTTTGTTGAAAATGAGTGGACATGAAATTTTTAGTTTCTAAATTAAATGAAACATGACAAACAACTTCATATTAAGGTAAAACAAATTTATTACGAAAACTGATCATCTATGTGGATAATCATTCCTAAATGTATATTTCCTTCCATTTTTTTCTAGAATTATCTGCAAATTAATTTCATGTTAGTATACAATTTCATTGTGAAGAATTAAAAATTTTGTTACATTAATGTTACAAACAAAAAATATGTCCCCCTTATTATAATATTTCTCAAACACATGTTCCACCTTCTATGATTTATTTATGAAATGTGGTTAAATCAAGAAAGGGTGTAACAGATGATATTAGAATTATAATTTATGGTATGTAATGATTGTTTGATCATAATAGCGGAATTACTACTCATATATGAGTTGATAATCCTTGGAAAAATGGGATCGTACATTAGGGATACAACATGTTCCATACTAACATTGATAACATAAATCATCTATGGGGTCTCCTTAGGCATTTCAGATTAAACTATGAAAAATTATATTTATGATCAACAAAGATTATGTGATATACATGATATGAAAAGGGTCTCATGTAGGAGCCATTATTATATCAAATCTATATATTTTTAGTAGGACCATCTAATATATTGAAAAAGTGAGTCTCACATGGCATATATATGATAATTATGGGGCCTATGTCAGCATAATTTCACTGATACAATCCCAATCCTCTGTTTCTAGCACTAATAATTTCTCAATTTTATTGATGATATATATTATATTGACTAAATTTTTAGTAAAAAATCATTATCATGAAAATGAATATCCATTAGATTCGTTCATTAATATGGTTGTCAATGTTTATTTTTTTTTAAAAGGTGTTATTTTAAAATAATTCATTGTAATAAAATATGATTTTTCTAATTATATAAACTATTAATTCTTCTCATTTGAAATGTTTCAATGTTTTACTATTATTAAATATTTTATTACACATCTCAATTGTTAAAATATTGTTTTTAAATAGATTTCAAGGGAAATATTTTTTGTGAATGAAAATTTTCTTAAATATTATCAATATATTGAATGAATTGTTTAGAAATTTTATATCATGATAAAATTTATTAGATTTTTGATGAGGAAAATATCATGAAATCTACAATTAGATTATTTAGGGATACATTATCTCACTGAATTAAGATAAACTAGGTCTTTATACAAACTTATCTTGTTTTATTCATTATTCCCAATATGTGTTTTTGTATTGGTTATCTTTATTTGTTCACTGATGTTTATTATATGTTGTGGGTCAATATATCATATATAAATTTATTAGATATGCTTTAAGTGGATTACATATTTTAGTGATGATTATTTTTCAACAGCTTCTAATTATGAAGTATTATTTATCATTAACTTTTATTAGCTAAATATGATGTTATTTTATTTTTAAATCCCATTATGGTTTCCTGTTATGTAATATAATAATTTTTTCATTTAATTTTATGATTGTATGGTTTGATAATTTTTCTTGTGTATTGTTATAATTAAATTGGGTGATGCTATTTTAAATATATTATTTTCATATGCATGGATTTCAATATAATGGATAGTTTATTCCAAAACATTTGTAATTATTATATGGAGAGTGTTTTATATAAAATAAGGTGACATTTTTACAGTATAATTATATTCTAAATACCAAAAACTAGATTCTTTTCCTTATGTCTTAATTTTTTTTGGAAGTTGTTCTAGACAATATCATCTATGTGGTTAGGATATTATCAACGTATTCATTATAATTTATATATAGATTTTATTAATAATTTTAATTTTTTTGGAGGTACTTATTCTAATCACTAGTGGTAGTTCATATAGAATATGTTTAATCCTGATAAGCTAATGGGGATAATAATTTTATATTTTATATAAAAAATTAATTTTTTTTTGTAGAAAATATATTAATGTATTTTTTTTAAATAGTTTTAAAAAATGTATTACAGTCTAATAAGGTGGAGGAAGGATTTAATAGTGACAACTAATGGATAAATAACAATTGGAAATAAATTTCAATTGTAACATATGTATATTTAATGATACATTATCTGAAATTATGAAAAACGTAATTGAGAATGAGAATATAAAATAATATATTATAATAAATTAGATTCACATTATCTGAAATAAAAATATTAATCATGTGAATGTTAATATATATGTATATAATTTTCTAGTGTTTATAACATTCCATTAGATATAGATTGATAATTTAATCAATAAGATGAATGATATATAAAATTCAGATTCATGGTATTATATATATTTATAAAATCATTTTTAATGGATATGAAATGAATAAAACTATGTTAATAAATATATATAATTATTTTATTCACAATAGAATATTATTGTATTTTTTATTAAAAAAAATTATATTGGAAATCTTTTTCCACATATATCAAATAGTTTGAAGAAAATCATTATTAAAATTTGATTTCACATTTAATATAAAAAAATACGGATGATATAATAGAATATTTTATAATAATAATTCGAATAGTATATTTTTAAATGAATATCACCCTCTACTTTTTGTGTATGAAAATGTTGTTACATAACACAATAAGTATGATTCCTTAGACCGTCACACCTTGATCTATATAATTTATAACATAGATTACATACATACATAGTACCAGTAACAGGTTCTCAGATATAAATATCCTATAATTACATAAATTCTAGAAAATATTTATTTTCATCCATTCCCATGAACTTTTGGGTCTATCACATTAGAAAATATTGACACTTCATTATCTAATAGAGATAATAAATACATTAAGATAAAATTAATATAGAGTAACTCATCAAAATCTTCCATAATATTCTTCCACACATGGTATCCTTATAGAAATATCACATGTAATACATTTTTTTCATATCCCTCAGAATAGAAAATATAAATGTGGGAAACAAAACTCTTATTTAACAAATTGATAAATAAATGTTTTAAGATAACTAGAATTGAAGAAACAATATAGTAGTAATTGTCGCCACTCAACATAATGGGGAACAAGTCAAAAATACCTAATCCCTACTACCATTAGCCAAGGGATGGAGAAAAGTTACAATGGGAATTACTAGTATAAGATTCCTTTTACTAATTTACAAACACACACTCAAGACCATCTCTATGTACAAGTGTATATGAACAAGAAAAGTGAAATATACAACAACTATAATATAATAAATTCCTGAAAAACTAATAGGGTTTACAATTTAATTATAGTTAAAACTAAAATTTAAATTGGAAATACATATGCACATATAGAATGATTTTCAATCCCAATATATTTGGAAATGTAAATACTTAGTGATCATAGAATTGAATATCAATGTTTCAACCACCTTATGCAGTCAAATGCACCAGTTATCCATATGTTCTTATGTAATCATCACCTACCTGTCCATCAACATGATATCATGTGAATCCTATTGTAAAATCCCATGAATGGATGACTATATACATACATTGTAGGATGGACTAATAGATAATGGGTGAGGAGAAAGAGACATAATATGAATTGAAAATTTTCAAAACCAAGAGAAACAAAGTAAAATAGAATACTATAAAATGTTTATAAATATATATTCAATAATATATTCTCAAATGAGAGAGAAAAGTGTTATCGATCAAACATCCCATCCATAGAAATACTTTCATAATTTTAGTGGTCATTCATCAATTTCCATCATCTGTCATGTCAGTCCGATGGGGCATCAAAATAGGAAACACCTTACCATTTTTCTATACATTCAAGGGGCATAATCACTTAGTAGATAAACCATACACTGGTACAACAATAGGGTAAACATTAGTAGATAGATTGAGGAATTATTACATATCATGATAGGAGGCCACCACTCAAATTGATGAGGACCAATACAATGGCTTTACATGAAGGATCCATTTAATAGTCGATAGAGCACATATGCCATGTCCTAGTAGGTGGGTCCACTCTAGTAAATAATCATGGACAAAAGATCAAATGTAATGCCATTGTCAATAGTGTTGGAAATGCATTGGGTAATTGGATTCCTATGAGGATGTTTATTAATTAAAATTTCTTATGAGGTTGTGTTATTCAAAATAACTCATCTCTCGTGGATTCAATTTGTAACAATGTTCCTTTGGTCTTGAAAACATATGTCCTGATCTAAGGAAACTGACTCCTTGGACTGGTAGTCAGTGTTTCACATTTCATTATTTGGATTATTCCATTTTTGAGTCGATGAATACTTCCAATTATCATGAAAATATTTATCATTTTTCTTCTTTTGAATCCCTTATAATTCAGCACTTGGTTCGGTTCATAATTTTCAAGGATATGATTATGTGAATTTTGATGAATAATAACAAGTTTATAGAACTCAAAAATTCATAGCAACTAATATAAATTACAACTCTTAAATCTCCCACAACTTCGATACTCTGGGTATTTAAAAACACATAGAGGAAAAGATAAAAACCAAACCCTCGATGCATGATGTGATCATTTCTTTAAACATTGAAGAGGGAGAGACTCTTTGGTAGAACGATAGAATGCAGAAGTTGTTATGTGGTGGTAGTATGACAAAAAAACATCTTTCTACTGACCATCACCTTGTTATTCACACTGTTTTATCACCCTTGAAACAGAGGCCAAGGACTCTGTTTGTAGAAAATCAAAGAACAAGGCATTTGGAAAAAGTACCTGGTGTGTACTTTTGTTAACGTGCTTTTCTCATTGTTTTCTGCACCAGTAGGTGGCCTAACAAGCGATATTTTACTCAGAACACAATGCTGCCTGGTAGGTAGATCTATATTGTGTGAAGAGCATCTATTCATGGCATGTAGCCTCATTTTTTAGCCACCAATTGATGCTATAAAGGAATACATCGCATATATGGGTTGAACATGGCATGACCCTGTCAACCAGCCACATGTGCATGTAGAATTCTTCTCATCCGCTAACTACTTCTAGAAGGGTATACAGGGAGTGTATATACTGAACTCAATTTGTGTCGGCTTCTAGTAACTTTGGATTGTATTTATCATAGTCAATGAGTGTTTGTGTTTGAATGTACACTAAATTTATAAATTTACATACCGTGTAGTTTGTAAATTCTGCTCAATTTTTCCCTGATTTGTGTGTTTGGCTATAATTTACCTAAAATTAGAGTATTTTTACTGTCAATAGTATGCTTTTTCTGAAATCATGTTCTTGTTTTTAATAGAGTTTGTAAAAATGTATACAAAAAACGAGTGCATTAGGTAACATTTTTACTAAGAACCACATGAAAATGAGATCAACAAATGGATATGTAAATCCCAAGAATATGTAGTATAATAATCATTATATAAATTTATTGGATGTATATTCTTCATGTAAAATAAACTTGTGGGGAATATTGCATTTGTCTCACGGAAAATAAAAGTGTGATAGAAATCCATTAACATAAGTCTTGACTTCTTACATACATGATTTAACCAGATGTTTAAAAAATATAAGTATAAAATGAATATATTATATAACCATAAACATTTAAATCATACCATATTTTATTTACTTATGACCTTTTATTACATTTTTTTGAAATTTCATTTTAATGTCGCATTTCTAGCAAGAATTGTTTTACAGTTTGTTTTTGTTTTGATTTCTTACTTTTTTTCCACTTACATTGATAATGGTTACATAATCTATATAATTATTTCAATGATATATATATATATGTATATTTATTTTATTTTAATATATAATTATCACTAAAAGTTTTATATATAAAATAAAATACATAATTCATAGATACAATAAGATATATGTACACAAGAACATTGTTTCTATTTTCATGAAAACAAAACGGAAGGTAAATATTATATTAACAATAATTAATTTGTTTTTATGTTAAAAATATCTAATAATTTCATTAATTTTTTCGTAATTAACTTATATTTATTACGTGAATGAGTCGCATCGCTTTGTGGGGCAGTAGTCCTCCATACACATGAATGATATTATTGTATTCATACATAATTAAATGTAATACGTAACTTGCGATATAATTTTTATATAGGCCCAATAATATCATAAAATAAATATATCAAAAATAAATCTATAATTACATTAATTTGGGATAGTATTTTGTTATAAAATAATAACATTGGTTCATGAGGTTGTAGTCTACCATACACTTGTTTGATGATTTTTGAACCCATTTGATGGAAGAGAAGATGGTTTTAGGACATAAATTTAAAATAATAACATATAAATACTCATAAGATAAATAGGTTATTTTGTCATTATGATTTTAAAATAACTGAATGAGGTGGAGGAAGAAATAAAAAAATATTATTTTTTTGCAATAAATTATCCTCAAAAATAAATTAGGTGTTATAAGAATATATAAATTATTCAGATTATAAATATTTAATCTTTTCTTTAAAATTTGATTCAACTCGATGGAAAATTTTAATTTAAAATTAATATTGTATATGCATTGAGAAAGTCAGTTCTGAAAGTGAAAATACTCAAATTTTTAAAAAACATTTAATTTCATAATTGAATATTAAAATTATTACAATGACTTAAAATAAATTAATAGACATATAAAAGAACAAATTATTATTTTTATAACATATTAAAATAATATTATTCTTTTAAACTATCTATTTGAAATTAAAATTCTTAATAAAACCCAATACTTTCACTATTCATCAATGAATTTATCTTCTCAAAAAAATCACTGCAAACTATTCTGTTAGTTATTAAAGGATAATTTCAAAATTAATATTATTTTTCCAAAAAAAATATTATACAATTTTAAACATTTATTTATATAATTATTGTGAACATGGTTATAATAATACTTTTTATAAGAATGTAATTCATAAGTGTGAAATTAATTTTATTCTCTTATATTTTCATGAAAACAAATAAGATTAATTTTTAATAATTTTTTAATTTGATAAAATAACCATTATTATAGCCATTTAATGAATGTAATATATTAAATTTATTAAGATAAACCATTTTTTTCATTTAAATTTTTTTTAAAAAAATAGATTCCTTTGTTAACAAAAAGTATTTGTTATCATTTCTAATTAATTTTCCATTGAGTAATTTATTATATATGCATGTGTTAAGAATATATAATCATAATTTGTTAAATATTATTCATACAATACAGTACAATGTATGTGTGATAAATATTATATTAAATAGTTATTGCATAATAGTTTATAATTCTCATTCAATCTCATTGTTATGTGTAATGAAAACTAAAATCATGGTTTCATCTAACACAAGTTAAACATATTGTTGTGTGTAAATTGAACAAAAATAATTTTTAGTATATTGAAAAATATCAAGAAGTCTAAATTTATTTGAAAAAATATATTTAACAAAACATTGAGGAGATACAGATAAAAAATAATCAGGAAATAACATTTCAAATGTGAAATTATATACACCACACAAATGAAATTATTGGAGAATATGGAATATGTCTCACCAAAGTAATAATGAGACAAGATTACATTAACATATGTATGGAATTCCATTATAAAAATTAATACCTGATATTTAATAATTTTATTTTTATCATAGACATTTTCTAAAACCATTATGATATATATCATAGCATATATTATTTAAATTTGACAATTTAATTTCAATTATTTGAAAATTAATTTTCAAAATCACATTTTAGTTAAAAAAATATTATTTTCATTTGTGGTTTCAATTCATACATTCATAACATTTAATGTGATAATGGTTCTGTAATATCAATAATTTAAAACATGACATAATTGTCATATATGATCATTATATATGTAGTTATACTAATCTATACAATCTAATGTTATAAAATGTAATACACTATTCACTGAGATAGTAAACCTTAAATATGCATAAATGTTGTTTCCAATTTCTATACAAATTGAATGAATATAGAATAAAAAATGTAATACCATTATAGAGTTATTTATTTTCATATATATCACATAAAATAATTCAATTTATCATTGTTACCTACCATGTAAAAAGTAAGTGAAAAACGGATCAAATCTCCTCGTGAGGCGGTAGTCTTCCACTTACATGAGAACCATTATTATATCCCCCTGGGATTAAAATTAAGAAAGAGTATGTGATATTAATTTTATATATGTGTATTAAGGTATTAAATATCATTTAAATATTTAAAATCCATCATTATATCCATGCTTGAATGATGGTATAGGGAAATGAATTATACCAGTTCCTGAATTTGTAGTCTTCCATAACCATGATATGTAGTTCCATTTCGTGTATGATTGATGTAATTATGGATATTGTTTATTTCATAAAATTAGTAATCTATAATTATATATTATATAATATATTTATAATTTTATCACAATTACATATTATTAGAATTAGGTGGATGAACGAATGAAAATAATAGACGTTAAATATTTTACTTGTCCATGACAAACACATTTTTGTTAAACATAAACCCTTATTATGAGGGTTTTCTAAAGAAACATAGGAATATAATAAATGGGTATGGAATAAATGAATTAAATTGGTAAGGTCTTGTAAAATCCAATTCTTTTTGGATATATGATTTTGATTGTTGAGTATGTATCCTTTTAAAATAGGGGTGGGAATACACATGGTATTTTATTAAAATGAAAAGGCGTACCTGGGGTTTTTACATTCCAAAAGGCTATGAAAATGTTTAGTTATTAATATTTATCGGTTATAATCTCTATAATTGAATATCCAAATGGAATTATATAAGTTTTTTGTCTAATTTATTCGTTATAATAAATTTTAAACACCAGAAAAACCCATTTCAATATTAGTTGAGATAGTTAATGATTACTATTATTACTAATAATTATTAACAAAAATTATGATGAAAATATTATACTTTTTTAATTATGTAAATTAAAAATATGACATTCATTATTTCAGATTCAATTATCATAAGTGTAATAATTTTATAATCCCAAAAATGAGATGAAAATGGTTTTCCATAGATAATAATTTAAAAATAATAGTTTTTTTAATCTTAATTCAATATGAAAATGATTACAATGACCAAAATTTTCTTAATTATAATATAATTTTTTTAAATAAACAATAATTTTTTTTAAAATATATGTTACCTTATTAATTCATTAAATGATAATCATTTTTAACTAAAAACTATTATTTGTCACTATTCATAGAAATGTTATTCATTTTAGAAATCACAGAAAAACTAACCATAAGATATTTTTCATGTTATTATTAAAATAATTATGTAAATTGTTTAATTTTTTTTAAAGTGAAAAAATTAATCATATTATGTGTACTCAAAATGAAATAAATATCATTATTTGAGAAAATATCAATTTCTGAGCATATCAAGACTTTATAAAAAATAATTAATTATTTATAAATATATTTATTTTATATAAAACCATTATAAAAACATTAATAATTTCATTATTTCTATTCATTCCACAATTTTATACAGCTATGTTATATTGGTTATGTCAAAAAATAATATCAATTGTTTTTACATTTTTGAAAAAAAACATATGTTGTGTATAACACATGCTTCTCAATAGAAATAATTTATTTAAAAATAAATATATGTTTATGTATATAAGGTTTTAATTTTCATCTAGGATCATTTTTTCATGTCATATTTGTAATCAAATCCAATTTCATCCTTATATATTAAATAGGTTTTTCAGGTCTTGATCATTATTTCTTTTTATTCTAAATTGGATACTCAAGGGAGATCCTCCTCAAATATACCATTTATCTTGGACATCTACTTTAATTTCAATTAGTTTTCATGTTATGCCTCTAAAATTATATTATCCTATTGCCACTTAATTTATCTCTAGTAATATTCATAATCAAGGTAGCACTAAATATATATTTTTTATGAGTGTAGGATGTCACAATAGTATTATAATAGCGCTTTATATTGTCATGTAAAGTTTATGTCATTATATTACATAGTTCTTCTCTCTCCATAGATGGATCCTTTTTTCAACTTATCTCCTCATAGATTGAGGTAGGAGTCTCATTGAAAATTATATTATTTTAAATTCCAGTATGTTCATTATTGATTCATAATACATTTATATGAAATTCATACTATATTGGAGACCCATGATGGGTTATAAATGATATAAATATTTTTATATATACTAATGGTTTATTTTTTGTTTAATTTATTATATTTTTGTAACTAAAATATTTATAAATCCCATGTGTTTTTTAAAAATGTCAACATAGTTATTTTTAATTTAATTTTGTTGAAAATGAGTGGAAAAAAAATTAGATTGTAAATTATATGAAACATGACTTACAGAATCATATTAAGGTAAAACAAAATTTATTACCAAAACTAATCATTTATGGGGATAGTCATTCATAAATGACAATTTCCTTCCATTTTATCTAGAATTATCTACAAATTTATTTCATGTTAGTATTCAATTTAATTGTGAAGAATTAAACATTATGTTACATTAATGTTACAAACAAAAAATATGTCCCCTTTTTTATAATATTTCACAAACACATGTTCCCCCTTCTATGATTTTTTTATGAAATGTTGTTAAATCAAGAAAGGGTGTAGGAGATGAGATTAGAATTATAATATTTGCTATGTAATGTGTGTTTGATCATAATGGATGCATGAATACTTATATATTAATTGATAATCCATGGAAAAATGGGATCCTACATTAGGGATACAACATGATCCATACTAACATTGATAACAAAAATCATCTATGGGGTCTACTTGGGCATTTTAGATTAAATTAAGAAAAATAATATATATGATCTACAATGATTATGTGTTATATTTGACATGGAAAGGGTCGAATGCAAGAGACACTATTATATTTATTCTATATAGTATTAGTAGGACTATCTAATGTGTGGAAATAGTGAGTTTCACATGACATATATATGTTAATTATGGGCCCTATGTTAGGGTAAATTCACGGATACAATCTCAATCCACTGTTTATATGGTGGTATTTTAAAATAATTCATTGAAATAAAACATGTTTTTCAAATTATATAATCCGTGAATTATTCCCATTTGAAAAGTTTCAATTTTTTATTATTATTAAAATGTTTATTACACATCTTAATTGTTAAAATTTTGTTTTTAAATAGATTTCAATGGAAATTGTTTTTCTGAATGAAAATATTCTTATATATTATATATATATGGAATGAATTATTTAGAAATTTTATATCATGATAAAATATATTTGATGTTTGATGAGGTTAATTTCATGAAATTTATAATTAGATTATTTAGGGATATATTATCTCACTAAATTTTGAAAATCTCAGTCATTATACACACATATCTTGTTTTATTCTTTATTCCCAATATGTATTTTTGTATTGGTTATCTTTATTTGTTCCCTGATGTTTCTTATATGGTATTGGTCAATATATCATATATTAATTTATTAGATATGCTTTAGGTAAATTACATATTTTAGTGATGATTATTTATCAACCACTTGTAATTATGAAGTAATATTTATCATCAACTTTTATTAGCTAAATATGACGTATGTCTATTTTTAAATCCCATTATTGTTTCCTATTTTATAATATAATAATTTTTTCATTTTATTTTATGTTTTTTTGGGTTGTTACATCTTCTTGTGTCTTATTATAATTAGATTGGGTGATGCTATTTTAAATATATTATTTTCATATGCATTGATTTCATTATAATGGATAGGTGATTCCAAAACATTTGTAATGTTTATATGGATAGTGTTTTATTTAAATCAAGGTGTCATTCTTCAGATATAATTATATTCTAAATACCAAAAACAAGATTCTTTCCCTTTTGTATTAATTTTTTTGGATGTTGTTTTAGACAATATCATCTATTTGGTTAGGATATTATCAACAATTTCATTATAATTTATATATAGATTTTATTATTAATGTTAATTATATTGGAGGTACTTATTCTAATAACCAGTGGTAGTTTCTATAAAATATGTTTAATCATGATCAGCTAATGGGGATAATAATTTAATATTTTATATAAAAAATAAATTTGTTTTTTAAAAAAAATTATTATTGTATTTTTTTAAATAGTTTTAAAAATTGTATTAAAATCTTATATGGTGAAGGAAGGATTTAATTGTGACTACTAATGGATAAATAACAGTTGGAAATAAATTTCAATTGTAAAATATGTATATTTAAAGATACATTATCAGAAATTATGAAAAAATGTAATTGAGTTAGAGAATATAAAATAATATATTATAATAAATTAGATTATCATTATCTAAAAAAATATTAATCATGTGAATGTTAATATATATATATATAATTTTTCAGTGTTTATAATATTCTATTAGATATAGATTTGTAATTTAATAAATAAGAAGAAAAATATATAAAACTCATATTCATGGTATTATATAAATTTATAAAATCATTTTTAATCTATAGGAAATTAATAAAACTATGTTAATTAATATATATTATTATTATATGCACACTAAAATTTTATTTTTTTTTATAAAAAAAAATTAGGAAATTTTTTTTTATCTTATATAATATATTTTGTAGAAATTCTTTTTAAAATTTGATTACACATATAATATAAAAACAATACCGATAATATAATAGATAATTTTATGATAATAATTCCAATAGTATATTTTTGAATGAATATCACCCTCTACTTTTTGTGTATGAAAATGTTGTTACATAATACAATAATTATGATTCCGTAGACCATCACATCTTGATATATATTCTTAATAACATACATTACATTTATACATAGTACCAGTAACAGGTTCTCATATATAAATATATTATAATTACAAAAACTATAGAAAATATTGCCTTGCATCCATTCCCATGAAATTTTAGGTCTATCACGTTAGAAAATTTTGACACATCATTAACTAATAGATAAAATAAATACATGAAGATAAAATTAATATAGATTGCCTTGCATCCATTCACATGTTATACATTTTTGCAAATCCCTATGAATGGAAAATATAAATGCGGGAAACCAAACTCTTATTTAACAAAATGATAAATAATTTTTTAAGATAACAATAATAAAATAAACAATATTATAGTAATTGTTGCCACTAAACACAATGGGGAACATGCCAAAAATACACAATCCCAACTACCATTAACCAAAGGGTGGAGAAATGTTCCAAATAGAATTACTAGTATAAGAGCCCTTTTACTTATTTACAAACACACACACCCAACCATCTCTATGTACATGTGTAAATGAATAAGAAAAGAGAAAGATTCAACAACAAGAATATAATAAATGCCTGAAAAACTAATATGGTGTACTGATTCATTATAGTTAATACTAAAATTTAAATTGGAAATACACATGCCCATATATAATGATTTCCGTCTCAATATAATTGGAAATGTAAATACTGAGTGATCCTAGAATTGAATATTAATGTTTCAAAAACCTTTTGTAGTCAAATGCAATAGTTATCCATATGTTCTTATGTAATCATCACCAACCTGTCCATCAATATCATATCACATGAATGCTATTGTAAAATCCAATGCATGGATGGCTATATGCATACATTGTAGGAAGGACTAATAGATAATGGGTGAGGAGAAATAGACATAATATGAATTGAAAAATTTCATAACCAAGTGAAACAGAGTAAAATAGAATACTATAAAATGGGTATAAATATATATTCAATAAAATATAAACAAATGAGAGAGAAATGTGAAATCAATCACACATCCCATCCAAGGAAATACATTCATAAATTCTAGTGTTCATTCATCGATTTCCATCATCTATATTGTCTCTCCGAAGGGGCATCAAAATAGGCAAAACCTTACCATTTTTATATACATTCAAGGGGCATAATCACTTAGTATATAAACCATACACTAGAAAACAATAGGATAAAAATTTGTAGATAGTTTTTGGAATTATTACATATCATGATAGGAGCCTACCACTCAAATTGTTGAGGACCCATACAATGGCATTACAAGAGGGATCTATATAATAGTCGATAGAGAACATATGCCCTGTCCTAGTAGGTGGGCCACTCCAATAATTAATCGAGGATTCAAGCTCAACTGTTCGGAAGTTTACCACTCAATAGCTCAGTAAAGGACCCCTTTATAAACCTGATAGAGGGTTCCACTCTATTTAATGGTAGAGGGCCTATGCACTACTCAGTAGAAGGGTATAACTATAATAGTCAATTGATGACCCATGACATTCCCTACAAGAGTGTTTCACATAGATACAGAATAATATACTTATCCCACATCCCACAAGAGGTTGATGCTGTATATATAGCTAGATAAACCATAACATATACCAGTATGAGGGTTTTACTCTAGTGTTTTTGGTGAACTTGTTGATTAATACTGTCTTCGTGATTATCCCAAATAAGCTTCACATTTAGAATATATCATATCATATATCAAAATCCTCCATAAATAAAATATAATATTTTAATTTTATTAAAATTATTGATAGAATACTTGTGGGCTAAAATATGATTCCAAACAAAAGAGATAAATGTGGTACATGTTTCCTTAAAATGGAGAGGAGATTACACAGCATGAAAGAGAACCCACCAGCATGTTGTCTTACTCTACTACATGGTTGTGTCCCTTTCAACACATGGATTATAGATATTATATCACTATTAAACATTTTGGTAGATTACATGAAATACCACAACCCCTAGGGATCCAACATGTTATTCTAGTTATGCCTATGTGAACATTACCATTTCCATGTACCTCAATACACTATGTGATCTCCCACACATGGCCCTTCCCATGTGATTTTCCACATGGATTATATTCCAGGGGTGGTCACACATCATGTGGCGTGGTCATTTAGTTTGTTATCCATAAATATTCTAAATCCCCAGCACCATAGTTAAAGGGGAACTATACTAAATGGAAAATGTCATGCCATCAGTGTAAAAGCATATGACTCTTATACAACTATAATCAATCTATTCTCAGAAAAAGTTCAATCAATCCATCCCCATGACAATGTCATAGAGTTCAATTATGATATCCAGAATATCCCCTGAGAACATCTCTCCACCATGTGATATCTCACACTTCTAGTTGATAAGTGAAATTAAAGATCATTCCCCGTAGGACCCAAAAAACGTTGATGAGATAAATCCTCGATTGGGTTCTTCATATTTATCAGCATGATAAATGATTTGAAGAAATGATGCACACATGGATCAACTAATATAGAATAATGTGTATAATAATCTTATATCAAATCTTTAATCATCTTGTGAGACACTAGGTCATATGTATCCATTTTCTACAACTATTTTTGGCCATGATAACATGATCCTGGAGCTTAACATGGGCCCCCTATTGGTAGTAGTGGAAGGATCTCATAAAATCGTCCCAATACCACATATCCTCCTTTTATATCATTACATTCTCCACATTCATCTTCCATTCCCATGGTCCACCTTGACCTAAATTAGAATATTCCTGATCAAAGTGATGCATTTTCCATGGCAGTTTTTTCCTACCTACATGTGCTCTTTAACATGTTAGTTTAGGTAATCAAGAACCATTTGACTTAACCATTCATATGAATCACATCACCCCTCTCTATGATTTCCTAGTTCACAATTTTTAACCTTTACATTTGATTATTCTTTATAATGGGAGGAAATCTTGTGACAATATTTTATCTGCTAGAACTTCAAAGATAATGGAGATGAATAATCAATATAATACCTACTACCAGTTGTAGCTACAAGGAGACCCTCCGATGGAAAGATCACTATCACCGGTGCCTTCTCAAAAACCCATAAATATGTGATAATTCACAAGAGAACTACACTACCCTATATATCACTATAGCCAACCGACACAAACATATATGCCTAGAAGTATCTATATCAGGTCATGTCAATGGAGTACCTCATAAAGTATGTGATTCTCGAAGAATACATTGAAACTATGATCCCTCCCTGATACATCACCAGATTATCTTGTATCTGAAATTAGTTCATGCATGATGGGTAGTAATTATCATGGAACAACAATTTGATATTATTCCAATTGAGTGTTTACTCTTCATTCAACTTTGAAACTAGACTCCATCAGTCCCCAATATCTCTTTGTAATATTATTTCTACTACCAAAACCACATGATTAGTTTGTGTCTTATAATCTTGAATTTACAAGTCATGGCCTCTAGGGAATCCCCCTATACCAGGGGATATGGGAAAAAATTGAACCTTAACATACACTATTATTAGTACTCACAAACATCCTTAAAAAAATGTGTATCCTCATCATTCTATAATGGAATTATGAAATACTAAATAGGTGTCGGTGCCACTACCTATCCACCTAAAGTAATAACCTCACATGATGGAACATAATCTTGGAACTCATCATCTATTAGATTATCATCACATTCTAGAACTGGTAAACATGTTGGATGTCATTATAGAGGCATCCTAAAAATTTAATAAAGACATATCACAGTCTGATGAGAATATTTAAACATTGGTGAGTAGAGTAATGAAATATATTCAAAATCCTCATTCTTATATGATGATTGTACCATTTATCACTAAAACCGATGTATTAATATGTTGAATTGACATGTATTTATTCAAGGTCCTAGTGAATGGATATGTCAGCAGCCACACAAATACTATATTTCAAGGCCTAAAATCCCCATTAGAGATAATTTGCCATTTTTTTTTAAAATACCGACCAAATAATATTGAGATGACTACTTCTATTATCTTACCAAAGAATTAATTAATATGATGCTGATATATCTCAAACCCACATGATGGTTCTCAAGCGACCAATACCCCAATCCTACCTCCATCTATATGGGGTATAGATATTAGTACCACAAAAAATACGATGTTTTGGAGGCCTTTTCCTAATTAACATCTTCCTAAACACCAATCCATCTCCCAAAATACGTTTAATGCAATATTAAAGAAAAATATTAACCAACTAGAATATAGACCATTGATGAAAACCTATATTGTTCCCAATAGTTGGAATGTGTAAAAAGAAATGTAAAGGAAAAAATATAGGTCATACTAGAATGATATCCCAACTTAAAACCACTAAAAAACTAAATAATAATTTATCCCAGCTCTGAATCTCCAAGATTAGTCCACCATACAGAGTCAAATTTTCTAGTTAACATATATTCCTATTTAGTAACTATAGATATGTCCATCATCTTCATAAGAAACAACAAGTGCGTGAAAATATCATTCTTATGGGAGTATATGCCAACCTAGTACTATGCCCAGAAGCTGAAATGTGTAGTAAGAGACATGATGGGAATAAAAATATAGCACATCCCAATGTAATAGAGTAAAACATAATCGAACATCAATGAAAATGATATATATATATATATATATATATATTCATTAATAGAATCCCAAATGATTGGCAACAATAATCTCTATATCAATTCCCAACGCAAGAATGTGTTCCATTAGTTCTTAATATCCATCAACAATGAGTCGCATATAAAACATCAACCTGAATATATATCAAAATCAAGCCTCACCACACCACTGCACCATAGTGTTTAGGGGAACAATTTCTAGGTAGATGACCCATACCCTAGTTCCACAGGAAGGTACAAATCATTGGATTACATGGGGACCCATGGCTTGTCCTCTTAGGAGGGTGACACTCTGATGGTCGGGATCCTAGACACTATCTCTGAAAGATTGTGCTTATATATAGTAGACATTGGACCAATGCCATATCCTAGTAGGAGGGATCCACTCTAGTAATAAGTAGAGGACTCTCACCTAGACTAGTTGAAGGGTTATACTCTTGTGGTTGGTAGATTATCTATGTCTATCCCATATAGAGAGTTCCATTTTAGTGGTTGGTAGAGGACCCATGCCTATCCCATTAAGAGGGTTCCACTCTAGTAGTCATTCTAGGACTCATGCCATTCACTATAGAAGTGTTTTACATAGATAGAAGTTAAAATACCCATTTCAGGTACATAATAGTGTTCCACTCTATAGATATGTAGATGACCAATTCCCTATCATAGTATGAGGGTGTATCTTTATTGTCTTTAATGTTCTTTCCTAATCACTTCTATCATCATGCCTCGTATATAGAATTATAACAACAATAATATATGAAGAAGAAATAGATGTGCAATAGAACTCATATATGCACAATGGAAGAAGGTAGTATACCGACACACTTACGTGTTGGTATTGAGAACTGAAGAAAGAGATTAAGACACTGCAGTTCAATTCTATATTCTACTATGTCAACGAAAAAAGAAAGAAGTAGAATAATAATAGAGTATTCCCAATTGAATACTGAAAATTCTTCCAGGTAGTTTAATTCAGATGATGTTATGTGAGTAGATATCCAATGGTTGAATAATCACATTGCACTATGTTATTCAAGCTAAATAAAGAAAAATATTAGTGCAGTATGTTTTTGTAATAGGAGGAAGAAAGAGGAAGAACTACTGCAGTTGGGTTTTGCTCTAGAAATGAAGATAAAGCAAGAATAAAAAATTTTCTTACTACTTTGCAAGTAATCAAGTGAAGATCACTGAAATAGATCAAGAGAAGAACCTATCTTTGTAGAACCCTAATTGTAGTTTCTATTTTATAAATCATTTTTTTCTATACTAGATACATTGGTTTTTTACCTCATGAATTTAACACCTAGAGATTTTATGAGAAAAATACTTTTTACATTCATTGATATATTGTGTTTCACGATACACCATAATTGGCTTATACTATACACAACAACATAATATCTTGTATTATACGCAAACACTATTATTTGCATGTGTTGCACGCAAGAGCGACCTTCCTTAATAGTATGTGTTGTACACAATTCTGAGTTTCACTAAACAACGATATATTATGATAATATTATTATGAACTAGACATTATGAATATTATTAACCACATACTATATTTTATAACATTATCATTCATTTTAAACATTTTTTTATATCATGGTATGAGTAGCAAATAAATTTTATATGTAAAATAAGTATTTTTTAAAAAATGCAGTTTTGTCGCCTTCTGATGGTGCACCTATTTTAATCTAATTTTTGAAAAATTTATAAGTTCAATTTTACAAAATAAACTTATTATTTTTTATCATGATATAAAAATTTAAATTGGATAATGTTATGATATTTTACTGATAACATTCATATTTAGATGAATAGTAAAAATATGCAATTTTTTTTTAAAAACAACTTTTTTCATCTAGATAATTTATATGGGTAAATTATAATATTGAATTGTTTTAATGTATAAATATAATATATTTTTTAAATTTAATATAATTTATTTATTTTTCATTAATTTTAAATTGAATTCAAAGGCTAATACATTTCAATCTTTAGCAATATTTAAATAAAACACCATTTTTTTCGAAAACGTGGTAAATTAAAAATTAATTACAGTGACATCTAGGATTTTAATTAGGAAAAATGGATTAAATATATGTAATTAGTAGGTCCAAATTTTGTTAATAGGCTACTTTTTTATTTTTGGGCATTATGAATAGTAACTATGGTAAATTTTATTTATCACTGCTAATGTTAAATTAGCAAACTATGGGTAAAAATACTATTATAAAATTACGCTAAACATGTCTCCAAATAACTAGATCATTATATTTCGTCCTAAAATATACTTGGGTCGAAATGATATCTATTGGAACCCAATTGTATGTGATTAAGACCATTAATTTATGTTATTTTAATGAAAAAAATATGTCTCACTCAATCATTAATAATTAAATTATTTTTAATATAATTTTATATAGAATATAAATTCGATTATAATTACTAATTTTAATTATAAAATTTTTTTCATTATCATGGTAATTTATTTGTATTTTTTATGAAATATATAATTATCATTATAGATTATACATTAATGATGCAGAAATTATTTATTTAGTGAAAAATTTAAAAAATAGTTTTCATTAAACTAATAATACTATAAAAAAGACCCAAAAACCTGACCAAAACATATTGGTCATGTACATAATAACCATAATCAACCAAATGTCTAATTTTGGAAAATTTGGAGCCTTATAAAAAATATTGTGACAATTATATTATATTAATTTAAATGATATCAATGTTGTCACCTTCCTTATTTAATAAACATTACATATTAAAATTTGGTAGTCATAGAAGGTAAATTCAACTAAAAGTATTCTTAAAAAAGATATTAGACTTATATTCATCATAGTAGTTTTTTTAATTTTTATGTATCAAATAAATATATTAAATAATTATACAGAACTGTTTTAAAAAAAATTATTAAGAGAATTATCAAATAAATTGTTTTGAAAATGTTAAAATAAATATTTTATGAACTAATTAATATGATCCACGAATTTTATAGATGAATAAAAAATGTTTGGAACCTATTAAATATTTTTTTTGAATATATACTATTTTTGTATTTTATTTAAATTCAAACAAATGAATAGTACCAAATTTTACACTATTGGTATTTTATAAAAGTAACATATTATTAAATTATTTAAAAATCACAAAAATATTTAAAAATTAAAAATTGAATGTTATATTGTCTACAATGTTATAATTTATCAAATTATGGGAAATTGTCAACATATAAGTATGTATTTACTAAAATTTAAAATTTTGAATATTATTACAAAAAATAAAATTAAATATATTAAATACAAGATAAATAAAAAAGATAAGGTTTAAAATAAACCTAAAACATTAATACATTTTATTGGTTGATGATATTACAACCCTATCTCATCTAATCTTCAAATTTAGTTATTTTAATTGGTTTTTATGAGGGGTTTGAATTTATAATAAATTAATATTTTTTAGGATTCCAAAGGTTCCCATCTCCTCAATTATAAAATGGCACCACCTCCCTCTCCACATCATTCCAATTTTGATCTTTCAAATTCATAAAATCCATACCCATTTCACTTTTACACCTCAGTAGAAACCTACCCTAGGTCGTTGTCTTTTTCAAAGGCCATCATTAGTTCCCTAAGTGGAGGTTTAGAAGAGGTGCGTCGAAGAAGAGGTAATATCCTTTACCGATTCATTCAATTTTATTTCTTTTTATACATCCTCTTATTTAAGTGATTTATTAAAATTTAATGACATCAGTATCACTCATATAATGATATGTTATAACAAATATGAAACAACTGTGTTTCACTATCTATCCATCCTATAGAAAATGAAATCATTGCGCGTGTGTACGTATGAAATACTGTCTCCACACTGTGGTGTAATCTATTTTCCACCACCACCTTATTTGGATTGTTATAATGGTGTAAATAATAAATAGATATTATTATTATTACATTATAGTATTTATGAGATGTTCTATCATCCACTCTAATACCATTCAATAATTATGGGAAAGATATTGTGGCTCGTGCGTACGTACGACGTACCGTCTCCATTGTGCAATGTGGTTTGTTCTACATGATCATCATTATTACAAGATTATATAACCAAATAGAATGAATAATTCATATATATATTATGCTAATAAAATTTTGTACATGATTTAGCTATAAAAATAAAATAGGAATAAGAATATATTCAACAAAACTCACAAAAGAACATAAAGCAATGAACACCGAAATAACAAGTAGAAATGAAATATTACTAATAATCAGATAAGAATATGACCATATGTGATATCAATACAATGAATATGATTCTAAAATTTTTCATAGAAATTATTTAAATCATTATTTAGGAGGATTAGATATGTAAAAATCATATCAGACCAAAGGTAAAGGATAATTATTCCAAACTCGTTCTAATCCGGGATTGTTTATTCGTATGTAATTACTGGGGTTATATTTATCACCCATGTCAATGTTTCCTATAAAAATTTTCATGTACTTTTAATGTCTTTTTTACCCATTTTTTTCTTTTACTATATGGTATGTAAGGAATCATTCTTTGGTTTACCATAGGAGGAAATTTTTTACTTTTCCCGCTAAAGTACAAGGAGAATGTTTTTGTTTAAATTATACGACATGAATGAATATTTTTACATTTTCATAATGCCTTATTTACTTGAATCTTCTTATTCAATATTACATGATTATTTTCAACAAAATTAATTTCTACTAAAATTTCATGTCATTTTGAGAAAAGATATTTATTTTGAAGAAGAAAGGATATTTTCCTCAAAAATTCATTTCAAGTGTTTTATCAAAACTATTTTCCATCTAAAAAGATATCATAAATTATGATTATGATTCATGTATAATGTATAATGTATCTATTATTTACATGTTTTGATTTTTATTAGGATGAAATGATATCCATTTTTTATATGGATTATGTTATTATGGGATGATGTTAATGAAACCATATTATACATTGGGGTGTGATGAATGATTTATGATTGTTTTGTGGTACACATAAAAAGGATTTCAATATGAGATGGGTGGGAATGCATTGGGTATAGATTTATATCTCATGAGATAATCATGGATGGAAGGAAGAGTAAATTTGGTTCATTAATACAGAGCTGGAACGACAAGTATACCCATTTTTTTAAGGGACATTGTCCACTATGATAGTCTTGGTAGCAAGGCCTTGGCTACTATGGAAATCATATCTTGTCCTTAATGGGTTTTCACAATTACGTGCCTTATTCCCTTTTTATTTTATCATGATTAATGTTTCTTTATGATCTATGCTTTATGTATTTCAATGTCTTATTTCAATGCTCATGATTTTTATGTTTAAATATTATGTTCATTTTTTCACATTCAAATGTTTATGGATTGATTTATGTTTTCCATGTTTACACTTACTGGGAATTTGAACTCCCCCTTTATATGTATTCTTTTCCCTAGAATATAAGGAATGGTTTTAGTTAAGAAAACAAATGAGGAAGATCATGATGGGAGATGTTGAAGATCTTTAACCATGATTAAAAGATTATGTTCCAAGTTTACAAAGACATTAAACTATTACGGTCCTTGGGTGTCTGTTTGTGTTATGTATTATGCATTCCACAAAAGTAATGTAATGTCAATGTACATCAGTCTAGGGCTCGACAGCTTGTATCAGAGGAAAGGATTAGAAAAAATTTGGAAAATAGTATGCTAAAACATTAGTGATATCTGTAGAGATATTTCTATGGTATGTCTAGTGATGTCGTTAAGGTTTTGTATAAGTATAGGTTATATTCCTCTAATTACTGTAATGATATTAGAATTAAACCTAAGATGATAGATATTGAATATAATCCCATTGATTATGTTTTCATCCAAGAATGATTTTTTCCTCTCACACAATTATTTTTGGGTTTAATATAATGGTTGGAACTTGAATGAACCAGGTTAATGATCAATGCATTAGGCAATGCAATGATTGTCCTTCTGAACAACCAAATGTTATGGGAAATGAAGTTTAAAATCTTATGGCTATACTTATTCAAGCTATGAATCATTCTGGACATCCAAATGATCAGAGAAGGGAACAATATTCTATTGATTCCTTCATGAGGCAACATCCTCCTTCTTTCAATGGGTATTCTAATCTACTTATTTTTGAACAATTGGTTAGTACCATTGAAAAAATATTTTCTATACTTATTCATTCAAAACATGAAAATGTTATTTTTTCAGTTTACTATTTAGAAGGTGAAGAAGACTAGTGGTGGACTATAATTAAGAACACAAGGCCCCAAGATAAAATTGAATATATGGAATGGGACGAGTTCATTAACATGTTTTTAAATAAGTAAATATCTCAAATTTTTTAAACAAATATGGAAAAGGTGTTCATTGATATTAAGAAAAATGTTTATGAATCTGTTGGTATATACGAGGTGAATTTTACATGGAATTCCTGGTATGGATGTGGCATTATCATCCAACATGAATGTAATGTTGATAGATTATTCAGTGGCTTAAAACCAATTCATTGAAGGGCATTAGCTATAATAGACTTCAGTAGCAATGATGAAATTTTTTGTTCTGCTATCAAGGTAAAATTGGAAGTTGGTGTTACAAATTCATATCATGGTTTTGACAATAAATGAATGAAGGAGTTCAAGGAAAAATCTCAAAACAATGGTGAAAAAAAGACAAATATTTTGATATGATCAATGTGTGGAAAGAAGCATGGTGGAGATTATCTTAAAGGGACTATAAAATGTTTTAAGTGTAGAAAAAAAGGTCATCAAGAAACTGAGTGTCGAAGTAATGGGGAAAAGGTAGCTAATGATTGGAATAAGGAAAAGACTATAGAGAACGCACCACCGACAAATGAATTCTAAAAGTGTAAGGATATGGGCAATTATTCTTACCAATTCCCTAATCCAAGGGTTAATGATGATCAACATCAATAACCTCTTGAGGAAAAGGAAAAAGGGATGTCACATGTGATCACTATTGGGTATTTTTAATATGAAAACATAGTGGTGTAATGATTATGTGTATATGTAACGAGATTCCAAAATTGTGTTGTGGATTCTTATTTATAGTATTTTGGAATATTGGAATATTTATGTATTAGTTTTCAATAATTTTATGGTACTAGTAACCATGAAAAGTGACTAAAATATGATCGTAAAGAAGATGATAGGTGTAAAATGATGCGATACAGAGAATAGAATATGTTTGATAGTATTAATGAGCTCATAACTGATATAAGGACAAAGTTACATCTATTTTCAGTATATATAAATTTTGGGATTTTAGTATGTGGAAAAAATTATACTTTCACATCATTCATGTTTTCTCTAAGGTTCTATGGTAATTCATGTTTCTTGAAAATACATGATTAAGGTATTAACATGTTTGGAATATATCCAACAAGATATATCTTATGATATATGGGGGATAAATGACATTAATCACATGCATTGTATATAACCTCTCTATTAATATTTTCCATTATACTATGAGATTAGACAGAAGTATTATGGTTAATCCTAAATATTGGACTGGATGAAGTTGAACATTAGATTGTATTGATTAAGTATTAAATTTTTTGATATTATGACATTATAGATTTAGAAATATGACAACCCATAGGATGTAAAAAAACCCATCGCTCCGGACATGGTTGCAAGAATCAAACTCTCAACCGATGTACGACATGCCTTTATCACTTACCTATAGCTTAAAAGAAGTCCCTTGTTAGTAAAAATTATTTTTATTTTATTAAGAGGTATGATAGATGAAGTATAATTCAATTTTTGGAATCATATAAGGTTAATTTCAAAGTAGATGGACTTATTTATATTTATGATGTTTTCTAACCTTTTGTTCAAGACAGATGAAATGACACTTCATTCTATCACATGATCCGCTAACACATCATGAATGTCAAATTCAACTTCATATTTTTCAATAATAGATGAAGTGGAAATTGTTCATTGAATGACCAATGATAACATTACACAAAAATCAAGTAATTATTTATCCTTGTGCAAAAATTTATCAACATTAGGGAAATGATTTTGAAAACAAAAAACATTGTCCTAGTACCCTCATATATGATAAATTAGATGGTACCTATAGCGACTCATACTTTACATACATTGTTATTACTTTATAATTGAAGCATACTTAGTACAACATATAACAAAACCCACAAAAGGACCGTATAAGTATACTGTCTTTAGAAACTGGGAAACATAAACAACTGGTTCATAAATCTACTATAGTTTCTCCCATTTATTTCATCATATCTAGAGTCCCTTTTAGCATATCCTACTTAACATCCTTCTTCCTGACCTGGGGAAAAGAAAACATACAAAAGGGTGAGCTCAAATGCTCAGTATGGGTAAGCATAAATATTAGGAAATAATCCATAAACATTTGAATGCAATAACTTGAACATAAAATCTAAACATCAAAATCATGAGCAAAGACATAAATCTTGGAATTACGTAAGGAATATATCATAAAGAAACATAGAATGGGAATAAAACATGTAATTTGTGGCATCCTTTAAGAACTTGTCATGATTTTCATAGTATCCAAGGCATTTCTGCGAAGACTATCTTAGTGGGAAAAGTCCCTTTCTGAATCGAGTTCACTCCTCATTCCAGTCCTGTGCTGAATCGGATTAACATACCGTTCCAGCCATGTCTATCTCATGAGATATAAATCTTTTCCCAATTAATTGGAGGGAGATATAGGTCACACCCATCTCATAATGATATCATTCTTACTTGTGCCACAAAATAAACATACATCATTCATAATAACCCAACGAAAAGAAATGGGTTTCATAAACATCATCACATCATCACATAATCCATAAAAAGAAATGGATATTATCATCATAATAAGAAAATTGAAACCATTTAAATCATAGAGACATTATACTTGCAGCATGCACTTATGAAATATTGTTATCTTAGATGGAAAATGGTTTTGATAAAACGCATGAAATGAATTCATGAGGAAAATATCCTTTCTTTATAAAAATCATTTTCCTTTCACAAAATGTCATGAAATTTTAAAAGAAAAGGATTTTGTTGAAAATAGACATGAAATAATTTATAGGAAGCTTCATGAAAATAAGTCTTTATAAAACAGTAAAAATCATTTCATGCCGTATAAGTTAAAAAAACATTCTTCTCGTACTTTTGTCGTAAAAGTCAAAAAGTACCTCGTATTGAAAACAACAAAAGATTACTTCCATACCATGTGGTAAAAGGGTAAAAATGAATTTAAAAATACATGGAAGGGTAATACACATTTTATAAAAACATTTTGAGAAATCATGGACATGGAAGATAAACATAATCCCAGTAAATACTTACGCATAATCAATCTCGGATAAAAATGAGATTGCAAAATTATCCCTTACCTTATGTTTGATATGATTTGTACATATCCGAACCTCCTGTATAATGATTTAAATAATTTCATTGACTTATTACAGAATCATATTCATTGTTATGATATTATATATGGTTCACTTATGACTTTATATTACCCGTTCTTTTGTAAATTCCATGTTAAAGAAGTATTTTTGGTAAAATCGTTTCATTTATCGTAGGTGTTTGGACTTGTTGTTATTGACATTATTATTACTTATATCATGATTTACATACTTATAAAATATAAAACATGATTAATATATCATATATATTCAGTATATATATATATAATAGATAGATAAAAGAAATTAAACACACCGTTCATGGAGACGGTAGTCCGTACGTACGCATGAACGTTGTTTTCCTTTCCTTATTGTCTTGAATGGAAGTAAGTAGATGACATGCATATATATATACATAAATCCATTAGATTTATCATGTCATATATTTCATTATTATTCATTATATATACATTATAATCATTCTTGAATGGTTAACATGGAGAATGAATCTCATCGCGTCATGGAGACGGTAGTCTGTACGTACGCACGAGCGATGATATCGTTCCCATGGTCGTGGAATTGCATTGAAGTGTGTGTATACTATTTAAGAATCAATATCACTTTAGAATAATCATATATAGTTACTCATTACACCATTATACCCATCCAATTAAGGTGGTGGTGGAAAATAGATTACACCACGGCGTGGAGACAGTATTCCGTACATACGCACGCGCGGTGATTTCATTTTTCCGTAGGATGGATAGAAGGTGAATTAGAGTTTTTTAATATTTATAATAACATATCAGTATATAATTAATACTTATGTTATTACTTTATCATTAAACAACAAAAGAAGAAGAAGTTGAAGAAGAACGAAATTGAAAAAGATCGGTAATGGATATTACCTCTTTTTGACGCTCCTTATCTTAACCTCCTCATAGAGAACTAAGGATGGTCATTGAAAAGGACTAGGACCTCTAGGATGATTCTAGGGAAGTGGAGAAGAGATTTTGGCAGGGGTTGGCCGATATTGAATTCTCAAATTGGTGTTAGGAGGAGAGGGAGGAGGTTCCCTTTTATAAGGGAGGAGAGGGGCACCTTACGAAAAATCTCACAATATTATTTTATAATAAAGTCACATTCGGTTTATAATGGTTCCAAAGGGTATTATTTCGAATATAATGTGGGTATGGTTCTAAATCATCTCATCCAATAGGTTTTAGACAAGTTTAGGTTATTATTTTAACCTTATCAATTTTATTTAACTCTAAGTTAAATAATTTAACTTTTACCATGTCTTTTTGTTTTGTTTCACTATATGGTTAATAAACATACTATAACATTACAAACGAACCCCACGTGGTTCATTATTAATATATATATCTTTATCTAAGTCATTTGACTGAGCCTTATATTTTTAGGAATAAAATAAAAAATAATAATATAATATTAGTTTTAAAAACTATTTTATGTCAATTTTGACACTATTTGGTACATGATTTTTGTGAAAATCATAACAGAATGATAAGTTCGAACCAAGTGAATTAATTCAACAATAAAATGTCATATTATCCTATAAAATTAGTCTAAGTCATAAAAAGTCTCAAATTACATTTATTTTGGCATTTATAACATCAATTATGTTAATATTTCATTAAAAAGGTAATTACTGCATCATCGTTGTGTCATAAATAAATTAATTTATATAAAGTCTAAAAATTATAAATAAAATATAATTATTTAGTAATTTTTTTTTATCTTTTTAATTGATATTTATAATCGAATTTATCTTACGTATAACCCTATATTAAAAATGTTTTAGTTATTAAATTTTGATTTTAACTATTTTAACTATTCTTTAAATAAAATAATATTAAATGTCCTAATCTAATCCAAGTGGACCTAAATGATCATATTATATTCATAAGGTTGTTTTTGGTCGAATTACACTTATCCAATATAATTAGGACATGTGTTATGGTAATAGTAATATCATTTTTACCTTTAATTAACCTATTTACTATTAACCGCGGTAAAAAAAAGTAAAAAGTTACTATTCACCAAAAATTATTTTCATCTCATTGAATCACATTTTTCTTACTGAAATCAACCATGTCTCTCGGATTTTTTAAATTCCACTCACAGAAGCTGTAAAATTAGGATTTATGTAAATTTGCAAAATCTCCTAGGAGGTGGGTAAAAGACGGTGAAAATTTCAATAAAATTTTTATATATCTAAAATTATTATAAAATGACTCCAATGAATTACATTGAACTTATATAGGTATTATGTATCTATTTTGACATAAAATAAATTTAAATAAAATAAATAATTATTGAAATAAAATTTCGGTTTTTAAATAGTAACCCCGGGTTTTCACTATTCAAAAAAATTGAATGTTTTCAGAAAAATACCAAATATTCACCCTAGACTAATTTCGATATTCCGGATCCAAAAATGAATTCCATTTTGAAAGATAAATTTTCAAAAATTGGTTATTACTATTCATAATGGCTATTTTATATAATATTTTAATAATATATCGTTGTTTAGTGAAACTCAGTATTGCGTACTACACACGCTATCGAGAAAGGTTGTAATTGCGTGTAATGCAAGCCAAGTCAGGGTTGTGTGTAGTGCAAAACTCCTTTGTTGTTGCGTATAACTAAATCCAACCATATTTCATTTATACATTAAATATATATATATATACACACTCAATGTTGCATTAAATAACTACTATCAAACAAACTTGAAATTGTGTTTAACACGATCCAAGATTAGTGTTGCGTATACTGCAAACTAATACGGTGTTGCATATAGCGCAAGATAATTTTGGAGTAGCGTACAACACATGACATCAATGAATTTAAAAAGAATAATTCTTATAAATTCTTGGGTTGTTACATTCTACCCCCCTTAAAATGAATTTCGCCCTCGAAATTCATTGGGGTTATAAATGGTCTACTACTTGAAAGGTTCTTTAATAGAAACCCATATTGTAAAAAAGGGATACCAAAACATAACTTTAAAAACTAAACTATGAAACGTAAGGGTTGCCCAAATTAACTAATCATTAGGTTTCCATATAGGTGAAAAATATGGATATGGAAGAGAAATCTAACCATCATGTTTTGATGGAGAGTGGTAGAGTACATGGCTATGAAAAATCCAACAATCACAAAGCCATAAATTTGTGATGATCTAAGGTACCATCTGATTCATCAGATATAATAACACTAGGACAAAATTTTTAATATCCTATCCCTAAAGTTCAAAATTTTGAATTAGAAGAAATACTTACTTGATTTCTGTACAATCTCACTGTTTTTTGTGCCTTGAACAATTTCCACTTCATATTTTAAAGAAATGAAGTTGAATTTGTCTTCCGTGGAGTGTTAGCAGATCATGCGATAGAATGATAGGTCATTCCATCTATCTCAAACAAAATGATTATAAAAAGTTATTAAATATACATAAGTCCATCTATAGTGAGATTAATCGTATATAGTTCCTAAAATGGACTTATATTTCATATATTATACTGCTTAATATAATAAAACTATTTTCTACTAACCAGGGACTTCCTGTAGGCCAGTGGTAGGCGAAAAAGGCATGTCGCACTTTGGTTGTGGGTTCGATTCCCACAGCCTTGTCGAACGCGACGGGTTGTCACACGTCCTATGGGTTGTCCCTTTTTTTAAATCTACACTAATATATCATTTAAGAAATAGTATTGAAAAAATTTCTAGCCTTGAACAATACTATCTGATGTCCAACAGAATCCATTCCAATCCTTAGGCTTATCCAAAATACATATGTCCAATCTCATAGTATAAAGAAAACGATCACTTGAAATGTCACATAACTAGCACATGAATAACATCATTTATCTCCCATATATCACAAGATATATCTTGTTTGTCACATTCCAAACATGTGAATACCTTAAAAATGAATACCCATTGAACCTTAGTAAAAAATTGAATGCTTTCAAAAGTTATCTCTTTCCACATTTCTATATACTAAAACCATGATATCACTTAGTCCTTATATCAATAATGAGCTCATGAATACTATCAAACATATTATTTTCTCCTTAAAACTTCATTATGTGCATATCATCTACTTTCCAAAAATATTTCAATCACTTTTCATGGATACTGATGCCATATTCTTATGGAAAACCACAATGGACCAATATATAGGTATTCCAATATACAATAAAACTACCTCAACAAAATTATTCTTGAATAACAATACATAAACACTTCAAACCATCCTCTTCAATGATTGTCATGGAATATGTCCTTCCTTGATTTAGAAGTAACCTCTTAGGTCCGGGCATTGAGTTGGGTAATGCCCATGTTCTCCACAGATAAGAAATTGAACTCCATAACAGTTTTTCACTCTATAACACTTCTCTCCACACAGATAACATCTTCCCCTCCATTTTATGTATTCATCAAGGTTATTTTTCCCTTCTTTAGAAATCTCAATCTTCTTTTCTCTATGCTCCTCAACACGCAAACATGCATAAAATTCTATCTTCATCTTAATTGATGAATTGGGAATACCACTAAAGTTTCCTTGTTAATCATATATCGCGATGTCTGATTCGGCATAATCATAATATCTTTCTCTCTAGGAATTACGCAATTTCACTTCTCATAGTCACCAATTTGTCCATCAGATTCAATTTCAACCCAATTCCTTCTGGTTTCCTCCATTAACTAAAACCAAAAACCATTTTGTAAGAAACCGTTAAAATAACGAGGAACCGCATAATCATAAAAAGTCACTTATAGGATGTATAACTTATGAAACCTTCTTTAACCTATGATATCTTAAGTTCACCCTAGGTTATTCATGATCGTAAACACAATTCTAGGACTATAACCTATATTTATACTAATGCTTAGTGACATTACTAAACCTTAGGGACATCCCTAGACATACCTTAGAAATATCTCTAGGGATCTCACTAAAGTTCTTGTGATCTCACTAAAGTTCTCACATCCTAGTTTGCAAAGGTTTACTATAACTTTCCTCTGATACCAACTGTAGAGAACCATACTTTACATACATTGTTATTAATTCATAATTGAAGCATACTTATTACAACATATAACAAAAACCATAAAAGGACCGTATATGTATAGTGTCTTTAGAAACTGGGAAACATAAACAACTGGTTCATAAATCTACTACAGTTTCTCCCATTTATTTCATCATATCTAAAGTCCCTTTAAGCATATCCTACTTAATATCCTTCTTCTTGACCTGGGGAAAAGAAAACATACAAAAGGGTGAGCTCAAATGCCCAGTATGGGTAAGCATAAAGATCATGAAATAATCCATAAACATTTGAATGCAATAACTGGAACATAAAATCTATACATCAAAATCATGAGCAAAGACATAAATCATGGAAGTACGTAAGGCATATATCATAAAGGAACATATCATGGGAATAAAACATGAAATTTGTGGCATCCTTTAAGAACTTGTTATGATTTCATAGTAGCCAAGGCATTGCTGCCAAGACCATCTTAGTGGACAAAGTGTCTTTCTGAATCAAGTTCACTCCTCGTTCCAATCCTGTACTAAATCGTATTAACATACCTTTCCAGCCATGTCTATCTCATGAGATATAAATCTTTACCCAATGCATTGGAGGGAGATATAGGTCTCACCCATCTCATAATGAAATCATTCTTACTTGTGCCACAAAATAAACATACATCATTCATAATAACCCAACGAAAAGAAATGGGTTTCATAAAAATCATCCCATCGTCACATAATGCATAAAAAGAAATGGATATTATCATCATAATAAGAAAATTGAAACCATTTAAATCATATATACTTTATACTTGAAGCATACACTTATGAAATATTGTTATCTTAGATGGAAAATGGTTCTGATAAAACACTTGAAATGAATTCATGAGGAAAATATCCTTTCTTTATAAAAATCAGTTTCCTTTCACAAAATGTCATGAAATTTTAAAAGAAAAATGATTTTGTTGAAAATAGACATGAAATCATTTTGAGGAAGCTTCATGAAAATAAGGCTTTATAAAACCGTAAATATCCTTTCATGCCGTATAAGTTAAAAAAACATTCTTCTCGTACTTTTTTCGGAAAAGTCAAAAAGTACCTCGTATTGAAAACGACAAAAGATTCCTTCCATACCATGTGGTAAAAGGGTAAAAATGACTTTAAACCTACATGTAATAATAATACACATTTTAAAAAACATTTTGAGAAATCCTGGAGATGGAAGATAAACATAATCCCAGTAAATACTTACGCATAATCAATCTCGGATAAAAATGAGATTGCAAAATTATCCCATACCTTATGTCTGATATGCTTTGTACGTATCCGAACCTCCTGTATAATGATTTAAATAATGTCATTGACTTATTACAGAATCATATTTATTTTTATGATATCATATATGTTCACTTATGACTTTATATTACCCGTTCTTTTGTAAATTCAATGTTAAAGAAGTGTTTTGGGTAAAATCGTTTCATTTATCATAGGTGTTTGGACTTGTTGTTCATGACATTATTATTACTTATATCATGATTTACTTACTTCTAGAATATAAAACATGATTTATATATCATATATATTCAGTATATATATATATAATATATAGATAAAAGAAATGAAACACATCGTTCATGGAGACGGTAGTCCGTACGTACGCATGAACGTTGTTTTCCTTCCCTTATTGTCTTGAATGGAAGTACGTAGATGACATGCATATATATATACATAAATCCAGTAGATTTATCATGTAATATATTTCATTATTATTCATTATATATGCATTATAATCATTCTTGAATTGTTAACATGGAGAATGAATCTCATCGTGTCGTGGAGACTGTAGTCCGTACGTACGCACGAGCGATGATATAGTTCCCATGCTCGTGGAATTGCATTGAAGTGTATGTATACTATTTCAGAATCAATATCACTTTAGAATAATCATATATAGTTACTCATTACACCATTATACCCATCCAAGTAAGGTGGTGGTGGAAAATAGATTACACCACAGCCTGGAGACGGTATTCCGTACGTACGCACGCGCGGTGATTTTATTTTTCCATAGGATGGATAGAAGGTGAATTAGAGTTATTTCATATTCATAATAACATATCAGTATATATGTAATACTTATGTTATTACTTTATCATGAAACAACTAAAGAATAAGAAGTTGATGAACAACGAAATTGAAAAAGATCGGTAATGGATATTACATCTTTTTGACGCTCCTTGTCTTAACCTCCTCTTAGGGAACTAAGGATGGTCTTTGAAGAGGCCCAGGACCTCTAGGATGATTCTAGGAAAGTGGAGAACAGATTTTGTCAGGGGTCACCTGAGCTTGAATGCTCAAATTGGTGTGAGGAGGAGAGGGAGGAGGTGCCCTTTTATAAGGGAGTAGAGGGGCACCTTAGGAAAAATATCACAATATTATTTTATATTAAAGTCACATTCGGTTTATAATGGTTCCAAAGGGTATTATTTCAAAGATAATGTGGGGATGGGTCGGAATCCTCTCATACAATAGGTTTTAGACAAGTTTAGGTTATTATTTTAACCTTATCAATTAGATTTAACTCTAAGTTAAATAATTTAACTTTTACTATGTCTTTTTGTTTTCTTTCACTATATGGTTAATAAACTTACTATAACATTAAAAAAAACCCACGTGGTTCATTATTAATATATATATCCTTATCTAAGTCATTTAGATGAACCTTATATTTTTAGGAATAAAATAAAAATTAATAATATAATATTAGTTTTAAAAACTATTTTATGTCAATTTTGACACTATTTGGTACATGCTTTTTGTGAAAATCATAACAGAATTATAAGTTCAAACCAAGTGAATTAATTCAACACTAAAATGTCATATTATCCTATAAAATTATTGGAAGTCTTAAAAATTCTCAAATTACATTTATTTTGGCATTTATAACATCAATTATGTTAACATTTCTTTAAAAAGGTAATTACTGCATCATCGTTGTGTCATAAATAAATTAATTTATATAAAGTCTAAAAATTATAAATAAAATATAATTATGTAGGAATTATTTTTTATCTTTCTAATGAATATTTATAATCGATTTTATCTTATGTATAACCCTATATTAAAAAATTTTTAGTTATTAAATTTTGATTTTAACTATTTTAACTATTCTTTAAATAAAATAATATTAAATGTCCTAATCTAATCCAAGTGGACCTAAATGATCATATTATATTCATAAGGTTGTTTTTGGTCGAATTACACTTATCCAATATAATTAGGACATGTGTTAGGGTAATAGTAATATCATTTTTACCTTTAATTACCCTATTTACTATTAACCACAGTAAAAAAAGTAAAAAGTTACTATTTACCAAAAATTATTTTCATCTCATTGAACCACATTTTTCTTACTAAAATCAACCATGTCTCTCGGATTTTTGAAATTCCACTCAGAGAAATGGTAAAATTAAGATTTATTTAAATTTGCAAAATCTCCTAGGAGGTGGGTAAAAGACGGTGAAAATTCCAATAAAATTTTTATATATCTAAAATTATTATAAAATGACTCCAATGAATTACATTGAAAATATATAGGTATTATGTATCTATTTTGACCTAAAATAAATTTAAATAAAATAAATAATTATTTAAATAAAAAGTCGGTTTTTAAATAGTAACCCCGGGTTTTCACTATTCATCAAAAATTTAATGTTTTCAGAAAAATACCAAAAATTCACCCTAGGATAATTTCGATATTCCGGATCCAAAAATGAAGTCCATTTTGAAAGATAAATTTTTAAAAAGTGGTTATTACTATTCATAACAGCTAGTTTATATAATATTTTAATAATAAATCGTTGTTTAGTGAAACTCGGTATTGCGTACTACACACGCTATCGAGAAAGGTCGCGATTGCATATAATACAAGCCAAGTCAGGGCTGCGTGTAGTGAAAGACTGCTTTGTTGTTTCCTATAACTAAATCCAACCATATTTCATTTATACATTGAATATATATATACACACACTCAATGTTGCATTAAATAACTACTATCAAAAAAACTTGAAATTGTGTTTAACACGATCCATGATTAGTGGTGCATATACTGCAAACTAATACGGTGTTGCGTATAGCGCAAGTTAATTTTGGAGTAGCATACAACACAAGACATCAATAAAATTAAAAAAAAAATCTTATAAATTCTCAGGTTGTTACATTACCATAGATTATAACAAATTTATGGCTTTGTGATTGTTGGATTTTTCATACCCATGTTCTTTACCACTCTCCATAAGAACTTGATTTTTAGATTTCTCTTCCATATCCAAATTTTCACCTATGTTCTCCTATGTGGAAACCCAAATATGACTTTATTTGGGTAACCATAATGTTTCATACATTATTTTTTCAAATTAAGTTTTAGTATTTATTTTTATGATGTGGGTTTTTATGAAACAAACATACTAGTATTAACATATTTATAACCCCGACTAATTTGAAGGGTGAAATTCATTTTATGGGAATAGAATGTAACTCCATGAGATTTTATGAGAAATATTCATTTTAATTACATTGATGACTTGTGTTTTACGCTACACAAAGATTATTTTGCACTGTACACAATATTGTATTAGCTAGTATTATATGCAAACACTGTTCTTGGTTTGTGTTGCACGCAAAAACAACCTTCCTCAATAGCGTGTGTTGTACGCAATACCGAGTTTCACTAAACAACTATATATTGTTATATCATTATTATGTACTAGAAATTATTAATATTATTAAAAAAAAATTGTAATTTTATAACATTATCATTCTTCTTAAACATTTTATAAATCATGGTATGAGAATGAAAATAAATTTTCAGAGTAAAATAAATATTTTAAAAAAAATGTTGGTTTTCAACATTTTAATGGAGCACTTATTTTAAATCTAATTTTTAAAAGTTTTATAAGTTTAATTTTTCAAAAAAGCCGTATTATTCTGTATCAAGATATAAAAATTTACATTGGATAATGTTTTGGTATTTTTTTGATAAAGTTTATATTTTAATGAATAGTAAAAATACGATAAATTATAATTAAAAAAAACTTTTTCATCAAGATAATTTATATAGTTAAATTATAATATTGAATGGTTTTAATGTATATATAGAATATATTTTTACCATTTAATATTATAGATTCCATTATCATTAATTTTACAATGAATTCATAGGTAAATACCTTTCAATATTTTTCAATGTTTTAAAAAATAACACATATTTTTCGACAATGGGATTAATTTTAAATTAATTACTGCAAATTCTCTGTTTTTTAATTTGAAAAAATTGACTCCATATTTGGAATCAAAATGTAAAAATTACGTTAATATGATACTTTTTATTTTTGGGAATTATGAATAGTAACTATGTTAATTTTTATTTTCCACAGTTAAATGTAAATTAGGTAATTAAGGGTAAAAATAATATTATAAATTTACCCAAATACATGTCTTAATATAATTTGATTATTATATTTCATCCAAAAATATACTTGGGTAGAAATGATATCTATTAGAACCTTCTTTTATGGGATTAAGTCCTTTACTTTATTTTATTTAAATGAAAGAGAAATAAATCTCACTCAAACTATAATAATTAAACTATTTTCAATATATAGTTGTATAGAATATAAATTTGGTTATAAATACTCATTTAAAAGCAAAAAAGATTTATTTATCATGGTAAATTATTTTTAATATATTTGAAATATATAATTACCTCAATATCTTATACATTAATGATGCAGAAATTATTTATTCAGTGAAAAAACAATAATATAGTTTTTATTAAACTAATAATACCCATAAACGGCCACAAACCTGACAAAAACATACTGGTTGTGTACATATAAACCATAATCATCCGAAATTCCTAAATTTGACCATTTCGATCCATAAAAAGTGATTATGACCCTTATATTATTATATTTAAAATGATGTCAATGTTGTCACATTCATAATTTAATAAACCCAGCTTTTTAAATGTTGTGTGTTTTAGAATATAAATTCGACTAAAAGTATTCTTATGAAAGATATTTAATTTATATTCATAATTGTATTTTATTTTTAATTTTTATTTAACAAATAAGTATATTAAATAATTATAAAAAATGATGTAGTAATAATTTTTAATTTTTATGCAACAAATATGTATTTATTACAATATAAAATTTAAAATATCATTATGACAAATAAAATTAAATAGATTAAATAAGGTTAACTCAAAATGATAAGGTATAAAATAAACATAAAATAAGACTAAATATTATTGGGTGATAATATTACAACCCTATCACATCTCTTATACAAATTCAGTCATTTTGGTGGGTTTTATGTGGTGTTTGAATTTATTATAAATTATTATTTTTTAGATTTCTAAAGGTGGCCCTCTCCTCCCTTATAAAAGGGAACCTCATCCCTCCCCACATCGCCCAATTTTTGGATTTCAATTTCGAACAAAAACTATTCATTTCAATTATCCAATTATCTGTAATACTACTAGAGGTCATGGTCTTCTACAAATACAATCATTAGTGCCCTAAGATGAGGTTTAGAAGTGGAACGTTGAAGAAGATGTAATATCCATTACCGACTATTTCAAATTTATTTCTTCTTATATTTCCTAATGTTTAATTGTATTATTATAAAGTAATAAATTCAGTATCCCTCATATAATGATATTTTATTATAAATATGACACAACCCTATTTAACCTTCTATACATCCAAAGGAAAACAAAATCATCATGCGTGCATAGGTACAGAATATCGTCTCCACACCGTGGTGTAATCAGTTTTCCACCACCAACTTAATTTTAATGGGAATAATGGTGTAAATAATAATAAGATATGATTATTATAACATTATACTAATTGTGATATATTCTACCATCCACTCCAATACCATTCAAGAATTATGGGAATGATATTGTCACTCGTGCGTACGTACGGATTACCATCTCTATGATGTGATGTGATTCGTTCTTCATGGTCTTCCTTAAAACATGTTTATATAAGTGAATTGAATTAATAAATCTGATATATATTATACCAATACCATTCTGTAAATGTTATATCTATAACTTAATAAGTGGAATAAGCATTTATTCGACAAAACACACTTATGAATATAATGCAATGAACACCCGAATAACAAGTAGCAATGAAATATTAATAATAAGAAGATAAGAATATGACCATAAATGATATCATGATAATGAATATTATTATTTAATATGAAAATGTCATTATTTAGATCATTATACAATAGGATTGGATACATACAATGTTTATCAGGCCTAAGGTAAGGGATAATTATTCCAATCTCATTCTTATTCGAGATTGTTAATTCGTACGAAATTACTGGATTTATCTTTATCCTCCATGTAAATTTTTTCTAAACATGTATTTGGGTTTGATTAATATATTTTTTACCCATTTATTATATTTACTACAATGTATGTAAGGATATTTCTTTTGTTTACCATACAAGGTACTTTTGGACTTTTCTAGTAAAATTAATAGGAGTATGTTTTTGTATAACTTATATGGCATGGATGAAATTTGTTACGGTTTCATAAAATCTTACTTCCAAGAAGCTTTATATGAACTATTTCAGGATTATTTTCAACAAAATTCATTTCATTTAAAATTTGATGTCATTTTGAGAAAAGAAAATTATTTTGAATAACAAAGGGTATTTTTCTCAAGAATTCATTTCATGTGTTTTGTCAAAACTATTTCCCATCTATTTGCACATTATTTATTATGATTATGTTTAAAGAATAAATCCTCTATTATTTAAATTGCTTGATTTTTCTTATGATTAAATGATATCCATTTTTTATATGGATTATGTTATGATGGAGTGATGTTTATGAAAACTATTTTATTCATTAGGATATGATGAATTATTTATGATTGTTCTGTGGCACACGTAATAATGATTTCAATATGATATAGGTGGGACCTATATCTCCCTCAAATGTATTAGGTAAATATTTATATCTCATGAGATAAACATGGCAGGGAAGACAAGTAAATCTGGTTCAGTAATATTGGGCTGGAACATCAAGTAAACCCAGTTCAGTAATGGACTTTGTCAACTATCAGAGTTTTTGCATCAATGCCTTGTCTACTAAGGAAATAATATCATGTGCTTAATGGTTTTACACAATTACATGTTTTATTCACTTTCTATTATATCATGATTAATGATTATTTATGATATATTCCTTATGTACTGCAATATTTAATGTCATTGTTCATGATTTTGATGTTTAAAAATTATGTTCATGTTTTAACGTTCAAATGTTTTTGGATTTTTTTTGATTTCATTGTTTACACTTAATGATAATTTGAGTTCACAGTTTATATGTTTTCATTCACCATGATATAATAATCAGTTTTAGTCATGAAAACAAAAGGGGTAGATCATTATGGGAGATGTTGAAGATCTTTCACCGTGATTAGAATATTATGTTCTGAGTTTTTGAAGACATTAAACTATTATGGTAATTGTGTGTTATTTTAGTTATATATTAGATATTCAAAAAAAGTAATTCAATTTCCATGTACGCCAAGCTTGGTTCTCTACAGTGAAGGAAAATTTTATATACCATTCTTGCCTATGTTGTGTTCCTCTAAGGGTACATGGGTAGAGGCCCACATGCCCAACATGTGGGTCACCCCGAGATCATGGTTGTATACTAATTGGTATAATTCATCATTCTTGTCCAATGATCCCTTGGATTGTATTAAAAAAATATTATTAAATGATATTTAATTGTGAGTGATACCCTAGTAAATTACTGAATGATGTTACAATATGTGTTTTCTTTAAATACATGTATCATATTAATGTGTTTTCTTAAGAGACCCATAGATCTAACACAATTTAATGTTTTCATACCCAAATCACAGTCCATTTAATTATTATTTCAATAAATTATTTTGATACATTATTACCATGCTTCATTAACTATTTCTAACCATAATATATGCACCCTATACTAGAATAACTGAAATATTTCACCACCCACATCATTTGCACATCAGTAACATAAAAAATGGCCAATTACCATCTCTATATGATCGATCATAAAATTTGACTTTTCATAATTATGAATCCATTTATGTTTATGCTTCATAAAATATCAATGAAACATGTAAAATGTTTCTCATTGTATAAATTTTTTGGGCATAGTGAAATTACCCACCAAAAATGAATATTACTGATTATTGCAAGAAGAAATATGGGGGTAATCAAAGAACAATAATTTTTTCACCAATTATCATTATCATAAACATGGCCTTCATACATTAATGGTGATGAAGAAGTAGTAATACATTTAATGAAATAAAAAAACTTATTTCATCATTCTTAAATCCTTAAAAATGATTCAGGAATATATCTGAACATAGAATCAGTTTAGAAAAAGTTGGTCCATGTTCAAATCAACATAATAGTTTAAAAAAATTAAAGAATAATGGTCCACACCCCAATTATTGATCTATTTATGAACTTATACATGATCAAAAGTTATATCGATGATGGTGGGTAATTACTAATCATTGACCATCTCATTTTCTCCCAATCAATCAACAATATAATCTCCACTATGAACATCCTCTTAAAAATACCACTATGGTGTGTATCTAGATATATATTATTTTTTAATGGGGTTTAATATATCACAAATTCCATGTTTTACAGTGTAATCAATCAATTTATAAATTTATTAGTTTCAATAATTTATCCAATTACTACACAAGGCCATTGATCATGATTTGTATGAAATTTATTCAAAACTAAATGTGAAACACATATGAAGTATAAATTTTTTGTCTTATTATCCATATATTACACTCTATATGAGTTTGATATAATTAATTCTAAAATAATTCTTATATGGGAATTAGTATATTTAATATATTTTTTATATCAAAAATGAGTTATGAAATGATTAAAACTCATTTTAAACTATGGGAGTAGCCATAAAGATATTATTTAAAATATGACTACATTCAAAAAACTAAATTTGTTACACTATCCCCACAGTCATTGATTATTACCCTGAAAAGAAAAAATGGATTCTAATAGGTGAGGATACGAACCTAGAATTTAGTTCCCAAACAAGCGTGAGTAGCCCTTAATACACTTTTTTCGACCATTGAATGCACAGTAAGGTGTAAATTATCCAATTATATATCCTCTTTTATAGACAATATTTCACTAATGATTCTCTAGTAGGGAATTTGTGTCCTAAATCATTAACTCAACCCAGATTAAAATGTGTAATAGGACATGAATTTATCTCCTCTACTATGACTCTGTGAATCATTTGTGGATGCACTCTAAATATTGATTTAACGATAAGAGGAACTATTATTGTACATTCATATTATGTATAAAATAGTTTTCATCAATCATGATGATAACATTAATCCAATCTAAAACACCGAAATATATAATGAGGAGAATCTTTTGGGAACACATGGACTCCCTCGATGAACTTCATAGGCCTCGATCATTATTATTCATAGTCGGTCAGGTGTATCTAAGTAGTCAACATCATTAATGTAAGGATTTATTCATTCTATTTTATTGCTTGTACCGAAAAAGCCCACGTAATTATAAACACTCCAAACACTAAAAAACATAGTTTTGACCTGTAGAATCTACCATACCTGAATAGAAATAGAAGAATGTCATTAAAATTGTATGTGGGATCCATTTTCAATTCTCCCCAAGAGGTTACCACCCCGGGATCAGGTATGGATAGTCCTTTCGGTTGATTGGGGTTCTTTCTAATCAGGGGGTTGGCGTGAGTGCAGTTTACATCCCATTCCCTATTAAGATTCTAGTGTCGACAGAATAGGTCCTTGGGGAGGGAATGAAGCATCCCTCTCTTGTTCACATAGGTTTAGATAGATTTTTGATGGCTCTCAGAACTTGTTTGTGGTGTTGTGTATCGATGATCCTCCTCCATTTGATGAAGTTACTCTTGAGGAGGATGGGCTTGAAGAGCTCCATCCTATAAAAGGTAGGTCATATGATATAGAAGACGATAATGAGTCTGACTCAGAACTCTGGTCCCCAAAGGCCATGGAAGCGAAGATTGTGGAAGGGTGCATTCAGTTCTCTTCAATGAAATGGAAGAACACCCTTGTTGATTAAGATGGGATTATACAACACAATCGTAGGCCGATGAGACAAAAGGACTACACAACATTTCCTAGTCTTCCTGTTACAGGTCTTATAGTAAAGGAAAAGGCCCTCAAAAGAGTTTTGAAGTTGCTGCTAACATTCCAAAGACTAAGGGGGACGTTGAATCAGACATCATCGAGGATATTCTCATGCACTCTAATGAAGATATGATAGAGCAGGATACTAGATTTTTGGGTCCTTTGGTGATCAGGAAGGGAGAGCCTTCGACAGTATGAGGGGAGGATTCTGAAGTTGCATAAATCTCATGGGACCTCCTCATGTCTTCTGAGGAAGAGATGGTGGATGGGTTTCTCCTCATTCAAACCTCAGAGGAGGATGCAGAAAGGATGAATGGCAGACGAGTTCAATTTGTTTTAAGCAAGGATTAGGCCACTGGGATCATTAAAAACCCTTAACTTTGACCAGAGTCTTCAATGAAAGGAAGAATAATATGAAGGAGTTGATAAATGTTTGGGACAATATGCCCCCTCATTTTGAAGTGAATGTCAACGACGAGCCGGGGAATGAGGTAATCGACCTTTCCTAGAAATTATTCAGGTCAATCACGTACAATATTTTTAAGGTTGTCTCATATAGTTCTGTTTTCTACTTTTGTGCTTGATGTGTTGTTGTCTTGCTTGTTTCCCACTTTTTTCCATAAAAGTGGATCTTAATAAAAAATTAATCTGGATGGATAAACAACATAGCCTTTAAGCACTAATAAAACCTTCTCTTTAAAATGATGTGGAAAAAGAAGAATGGATTCATAATGAAAAACAATATGGTGACTCTATGAATCTACATGACCCCTTTCACATATAGACAAACAAATATTTATCTCAAACTATTATATTGATGTCATGGGTGATGGATAACATGTCTTCCAATCAATGATTACCAATAATGTTTCATTAAATCTATATAATTGTAATTATTCCAAATCCATTAGTAACTATATACCATCCCACATATACTCAGGTATTTCGTGGGTTTGACATGAAATTTATTGAAATAGATAATAAATCATATCCTATTTATAGGTGTATAATCATGAGATGAATTTTAAAATTTTATACATTCTCCATGTATGAAAAACAATTTCCAATAGTCCTATAAATTCTTTGACATTTAATGATATATAAAATGACTAGATAGGTATGAACCATAAACTATATCACCACACATAATAATATATGAAAAATCATAAATAATAGAAAAATAATTATGGGCTCCATCCTTTATAAAAACAAATTTAGATCATGTCCTACAAATATATTTTAGTGAAATAACTGATATTAAAAATAATAAATATTTTATTCTTTCATGTTATGGGGAAATGAAGGATTCCCATCAATCGATCATATATGTGACATCCCACCCCTTCTCATTTTCATGATTCAAGGACGAATTCATACTTGAACTTAGGTGGAATCCCCAAGATGACCAATGCTATCAATAAATGGAATGGTCTTCATTATAACAGGAATATGGTTTTACAATTGAAAAAAAACAACCACAAAAATACATACACATGAAAAAAGAATTTATTCTAATTTTATTATCATCTATATGGATTTTCTATCAATTTTAGGATGATACACCGTGCTCATAGTCAACTAAGTCCTAGGGTATTACTGTAAGAATATCCAAAAATAAAAAATAAACCTCATATCTCATTATGAATACTATCAAACCTCGTATTCAATGCCTTTTTACAATCTTTTAGAAATATTTTTTAGTCATGTCCTTCACCTTATAATAATTAAAAATATGGATGAAATTGGACTTCTATATGAGCTAATACACTATCGTCCATATAGAATCATATTTTTGAACCATTTTTAGGAGACCTATCATAGGATACATGGAAATGTGGCACCATATAATAAAAGAAATCGGTAAAGACTATAACATAATCATTGGCAATTGATGATATTCTGTAACATAGAAAAAAAATAAGAATCTAAAAAAATCTCATTAATATTTCATTTCATATGATACCACCAATTTTTTTTTTCAATACCTTAAAAAAATCAAACATCTTTGTTTAACAGTCTATCATGAATAGCATTAAGCATAAAGAACTTGTTTGAAAAACTTCATGGGTATAACAATATAATTAAAAAAACCAGAAAATAGAACACCCATCCTGTTTCCATCCCACTTCCATCATCCATCCAATGATTTTTTCTTCCAATATAAACATTATGAATTATATGTTTGATTAATTTTAACCATCGCCACCAAATCAGGAAATAAGAATCCATAAAAAAACAACTACACTACATCATTCATTACATTATAGTTGAATGTTGGTTATCTCCAATTTCTACTTCAACTGATCTGGTGAATCTTTTTCCAACTGATCATATAGATTTATACTTAATGCATCTAATACTGAATTTCCATTAGGTGATGTATACATCAAGACAAATTAAAACATTTTTTGATACTCAAACCATCTTTTTTTTCTCATCTTCAATTCCATTTGTAATAAAATATTTTTGAAGATATTATGATATATAAACACTATAAATGTTTTAAAAAAAACTTAATGAAAACAATTCTTCAATGAAATGATTACAAAGTTAACTCGAAATAATTTTTTAGTAGTTATTTTCATGAAACTGTTACTATATTAATCTATAAGATACCACATGATCTCCATGTATGAGAAGAAATTCAATCCCATATCATAAAATATCACAACACACCACGTACCCTTGTCCTGATTCTCAAAATATCATTATCTATGATAATTTATGGTGAAGCCTTATCTCTATAAAATACTTCTAACATTTTTCATTCCATTGAAATTGAATACATATCCTTGTAAAATATATAAACTATTTATATATTCGAGAAAAATAATTAACAATGAATCAGTAATAACAATAAAATCTAAGGTAACATCATATATCTATGAAACAATTTGATGGATTCCAAGAGATAAGAGCCTATATAATTTTTAGATTCACAAGAATGAAACTTACAGATATTACATAGCCTTTAATATGAAACTATTGTATCAAAAAATTTCACAATGACAATTTGGATATAGAGGATCACTATGTAGAATTCAACCATTTCACAAAGTGTTGATCATGTTCAGTCCATTTACTTGAATAGAACAATAAATTGTCAACAAACACCTCCACAAAATAAAATACATATCTCTAAAATATCAAATTAATCAATTTCATGAAAGCCACAGGTTCATTAATAAAACTAAAACACATTACCAAATACTCATAATGGCCATAGATATACATAAAAATTATGTTTTGAATATTCTCATTCAGAACCTATAATGGTTGATTTCTAGATCCAATATAAATTTTAGAGAACCATTAGGCTCCCATAAATTTTTATTACAGGTCTTCATTATTTGGATGTAGATGATGATTATTTTTCATAAACTTCTTATGCATATAATTAACTACAAACATCCTTAGGGATTTATCTACATTTCTTACTAACTAGATCACTGATTCCTGTAGATATTTTCTAGACTGAATAACCCTATGCATTCATTTTATTCCAACTAAACATTAATTTTTTATAACAATGTTGGTGTAATATAGTAATAAATAATGAAAATATGACTGGTCCCAAGATGATGATCAATTATAAAATCAACATCCCTTATGGGTGGCTCCCTAGTTAACTTTTAGGAATAACATCTATAAACATATAAATAGATTAGTGAAAATAGCTATTATCGATCTCATCCATTGATAATAAATTCAACACTACCAACTATTATTAGATAATTCCATCTATTTGTGACAAAAATCCCATTACACATTACTTTATATTCTGATCTCATCTATAGATGTTAATGATGCCATCATTAGTCCTGAAACTGACCCCTCTTGTTTAAAAATTTATGTGAGCCATGACCATTGTTAACAATCCTGTACCCCAGACTATGTCATCGACACACATCTCCATCATTGACAAATTTAATATTAAATAGATTCGTCATTCATTATAGAATATTCTCCACACATAAAGGTTCCAAATTGTCTTTGACCAAAACAAAATTGATGTTTGAAAATAGAATTCAACATCTCAACATTTAAACCAATATGATTTACATAACAAGAATCGATAAAAAAAATTGGGATGTACATATATCAAAAAAAATGTTGTTATAATTCAAAATAATCAAAACACTCGACATCAAGGGTCCAAATTCAGCATCCACCATCACCTGCTCCATCTCAAACAATTAATTAATCACTACACTTGGTTCCTTGTTTTCCGCCTCATATTTCTTTTTCGACTGAGTCATGGTATTCTTGGAGTAACCATGTCTATCATCGTTCTGATGTAGTGAATTATTCTTCCACCATTATCCCATCGAATCAAATTAAATTTTCAACACAGGTGAAGTTCTCAAAAACATGACTGTAGAGAATTGTATGGGTTGTGGTTAAAATTCAACATTTTATTACAATTGGGGATAGCTCTTGGTGGTTTCATACAATCAGGATACATAATATCCAATGATACAAACTAAAAAAATCATTCTATTCTCTTGGGTTTAGGAGGAAGATTCACTAAACCAATTGTATGATTTTGAGTTAACCCATAATCATGTAAACATGTTCCCCTCTTCTAATTTTCACAACATTTTATTTCCCACCATTTCATATAGGTATCAACATGATTCATCCACATGCATCTCTTGATATTTCCATTTCTACCATCGTCACTCTATTGACAATCTCTATATAAGCCATTATAAAAAAATTAAAACATTGTTTTGAATCTCATAACATAACCCCAATTATATAATTTGTGACTTCAAGGATTTACTAGCATCAATGTTAGGTGAAAAGTTGACTAAATTGGTAAATTTAAACACATACTCTATCATTGAAATATTCTTCTTCTTTAAGTGGAAATGGTATTTCATTCTTGAGATTGTAAAAGTATGAGGATGGAATATTTTTTAAAAAATCCCTAAAAATACACACATAAATTCTTTCATCTAATTTATTAATAATTTCTAAATCATTCAAATGGTGTGAATGATCCTCTATAATATTTGTTTTCATGTATATGTTCAGTTCCATTGGGGTTAAAATGTAATTGAAGATTCATTTCATCCTATTCATCCTCCCATCTTCCTTCTCTACTTCTAAATCACAATGAATGATGGGTGGAATATGATTATGGAACAAAATGGAGTGATCCACATTCCCTGGTTCATCCCTTCGATTACCACTATACACAACCCGAAATGTTTGGATAATACTTGTAACCAGCTGTTGGTTAATCTGTGACTCTGGTGTAATGACATATTTAGTATATTCTTTTAGTTTGTTTCTATGACATCTACCAGATTAATTTCTCTCTAATGAAAAAACATCACAATTTCCACTCTCTAGAAACTGAAGACCTAAAATTTTCCAATTCACCACTTCACAAGTATCACTAAAGGGATTTCATAAAATTTAACATTCTCCCAATTCATCAATATTTTAAAATTGTATAGTTCTATTAAATGTCAATACATTTTAAAAATGAAAATATCTTAATTGTTCAAAAGTTATCCTTTTAAGTCTATTTCAACATTTTCTAAAAAACAACATTTTTCACCAAAAAATAAATCAATACTAAAAATAAAATATACATTCTTAGTGGTAATTCATATATATAAAGTATGACATTCTCATTTATTCGATAATATAATGAAAAATGAATTGCAAATCCAATAAGTCTCTTTAAAAAACTTATATACCCAAAGCAATTGTAACATGATGTTTAACATAAAAAAATTAGCTATATATTATTAGGAACTATATATCATGTCCCATGATTCCTAGTTATTTATACCATCCAAACATTGAAACTGAATTAGAATGATTTTTCTCCCCATGAACATCAAAATTTGTAAATAGGGATAAAAAAACTAATACCATTTGAATGTCATGGAATGAACAAGAAAATACGACAAGTAACATCCAACCCCACCACATTATCATCAGTTGAGGAAGAACTACTACTTGACCATAGGCAACATCAATATGACAACAATGGATGGAATCAAATAAGAAGGGAATCAGTAAAATTATGAGACAATTTTACATTATAATACAACAAATCCAGAACAAAAAATAGAAAAAATAAAACCACTATATGATAGATGATAACAATGTACGATTGATAAAACTATAAATTAATCATAAAACTATATTGGAGGGTTAGTCATGAACTAAACTCAACATCAATTACATAGTGGAAGAAAAAACTATGAAAAATAAAAAAAATGATATAACTCCACTGCTCTAAACATTCTCCATGATCTAAACTCGAAAATATATCCAAATTATCATGATGCACCACTAATGAAATTAGAGTCTTTTCCTTTATCTATTTCTCCAGAAAAAACCTATGCAGAATCATTATTGTTTCATGGAATGTGTTAGTAATTAAATTCAAAATGTTTTCCCAAAATCACATCCCTACTCACGACACTAAGATAAAACATGTTAGAAAATATATATATAAATAATTTAAAATATTATATATCAAACTAAAAAATAAATTTCATACCAAATAGTTTCCAAGAAAAAAATCCAAATTATTCTCTTAACTATTTCACATTCCTTCTTATAATACTTATTATAGGATTTACACCCACACCCACAAATGCATTATTTAGTGAATGATGGGTACCATTTAGTGGTTTCTAATCCATAAAATAATTCATCACTATATTTCTATTCACCATTTTCCCTAATGTAACATGTCCATTATCAAGGGTCACGTCGCATGTACTTTCATGGTACATGGCCTTTATTTATGGTCATGTCTAGTACATGTACTGAAACAACTTCGTGTACTCTAAAACCAAGTCAAACTATTCATACCAATAAATCAACATATTTATTTAATATTTTTATCCATAAATTATATAATATCAATGATTAATGAAATAAGTTTAAAATCATTAACTCATGCACTTTACACAACATCCAATTCATTATAATCCATAAAACATCAATTAGATGTGTTACTAAAATTATTGTCACATTAATATCATAATAAAATTTATGCAATTTGAAAAATTTGAATCTAATCCATCATTGTAAAATTATAGGAGTCCATAGTGAACCTAGATAAATTATAAGTTTGGTTAAAAAGATGAATGACAATAATTATTCACCAAAACTATGTTTAATCTTCAAAACCTTGCCTTAGATCTCATTCCCTAATATAATCATAGCCATATATTACCATGACTCGAATAAACTATCATATATATATGACTATTTTAAATTGATTTGTAATATTAATTCAAGTGAGTGAATGGAGTTTGATCTATGGAAAATGTTCTTGATTAAAAAATTACCATGGAATATATCCTTCGATGCATAATGATCTTCCAACGAATCAGTCCCAGATTAAAGTATAATGTCTCCATATAGATTGTAAGGATGGATAAATGATATATTGATGATATATATGAAAACAATATGATATGAGAATAAATTGAGTAAGATTTACTATTTTAGAATCCAAAAAATTACCATGCACAACTGGGCCACACCATTAGGCAAATCGTTTTCAAACTGTATTCCTGACACTCCCTCAAAGAGAATATCACATTGTTCATCTACATGGTTAGACAAATTGTGAATCAACTGTGAAAAATTCCCCTATTCCAATTCATTGTTTCTCCCTAATAGTCTAACGATATGGCCGTATAGGGAACCTAAACATGCACCAACCCAGATTCCACAATTTTACATTGTATATAATCATGTAAGAGATTCACAATTTGTACTTATCCTGATCGAAATACGAACCTCTATAAAATCTTCCCAAACATGGAAAAAGAACTCTAAATCCTAAAAAAGCACACACAAACAAAAAATATAAAAAAAATATAATGGAAGGCTTATATACATGAAACTGGTGGTGAAACAATAGATATGCTAGTCTATCCACATAACATAAAAGGAAAAAACAAGGTTGATGGATTCTATGAATCCTCAAAAAAGTAATATGTATATGATTTATTTCTAACTATGAACACCCATATATTCCCTTTCCACATTTAAAACCTATATTACTATTATACATCAATAAGGGCCTTATCCATCACCTATACTAGAGTTAAATATACATCATGGTGATGTTATACATGATATTCTTGTGATGGGATTCGACAACAGACTCCTAAATAGAAAGTAGTATTTTCAATAAATTATATACTTAACCTCAATCTACATGTCCAACAAATGAGTCATTAAATTATGCTCATAAGATCTCAAATTCTCATATCCTTATGTTCATACACCATTCCTCGCCATTAATACAAAATAATTTCATCCATTAGGAGACTCTAACCTCTTACTATCATATGATAAGGGATCACATCAATATTTTGAATAAAACCAAGATTAAATATAGTCACTTATCTACCGTGGAAAATGATGATACTTTCTGGTAAATATATTAAGGAATTTCTATTTTTTATAAAAACATAAAAAAATATATAATAATATGAATCATTCACAAGAAATCACAACACTCATAAAATGATCTGAGGGACCTCCCAATGTAGAACCATCATAACTATCACTAATTCCATAGATACACCCTCCTCTAAGATAACCCATAAAATTAAATTGTCCTCACTAAAACAGAACATCCAAATTTAGAACATTTTATATTGATTTTTGTTCAGATATATATCTATGAATATCAAAAAAATATTTGATTAATTTTAATCATATTTAGAGTACATGATAAATTCATAAAAAAATCATAATAAGTACATTTAAATTAAAATGTGAAGATCATGCTAATGTGTTTGAAAAATTATATTTTGAAATTATGTATTTCCAAGGGTAGCCATTATGAAGACATAATGATTGAAGAGTCATTGGAATATATTCTTCAATGTGTCTAAGTATAAAACCCAAATATTATTTAATTTTTGTAAGGATAAAATAACTAGTTGTGGTTGATGGTCACAAATATAAAACAGAGTGGGGAATTTTATGACATGAAAAGTGTTGAATTTAAAATTATTTTTTGAGATAAAAAATTTCTTATGTTTATTCAACATATGAAGGAATAAAATTAAAATAATTATCCTTGGTGGACGACTTAGTGACTACATACAATGATATATTCACTAGATTGAAAATGTACACCCAAAATATTTTCTAGAATCATGAATGTAAAATAAATAATTTTTACTCTAGATTGAAGCAAAAATATCAATGTTTATTTACTTCTTGTTAATTAAAGAGTTATAAAAACATGTTTGATGTTTAGAGAATGTGGAAATGGTGTTTCCATAAGACCATATATGTATTAAATACTACTCATGAAATATGTAAAGGTGGCATGAAAAATAGAATAAGGAATAAAAAAATTGATAAGAAAAATATGTTTTCAGTTTGATAGAATTTTATTAAATAAATAATGAGTATTTCATTTTAATGTATTGTATGAATCTATGATTTGGTATGTTTGGGAATATCTCTCATAATTTCAACGAAATTGGAAATGAAAATGTTAAATCCTATTCTAATATATATCCATTAAAAAAATTAAAATTCCATGAGAAGGGTCATTATTTAAATATGTTACTGAAGAAGAAACTAAATTATAGGATGAATCCATAATATAATTTTAATGATGTATTGAAATCATTTATGTCTATTTCATATAAATTTTGGCCATGAAATGTTGTGTATAAGGTACACTATTTGATGAATCAGATTTTGTTGAAGTATTTTTTTTATACAGCTTCTACAGATTCTTTCATTTACAAGAAATTTTATGGTAAATTGGAAATTCCTCCTCATGAAATAAATCAATAAAATATCGAAAAAACACATAATGGAAATATTAAAAGAAAAAATAAAATATATGAATTATCATATCATTTTCTGTGGAATTATTTTACATATAATACTTTTTGACTTACCCTTAGTAGAGTTTGTTTTTATTTGGGGTATGGATTTACTTTTAGTGTACTATTCTATGTTAGATTATAGAGTTATGTATTTTTTATCCCAAAAAGGTTTTAAATTGTTTAAAACAATGATCCCATATCCTTGATAAAAAATTAGGTATTCAATAAAATGTTAATATTGGTGAAAACAACAGAACTAATCATATTAATGATGTCCCGATGGAAATTGAATATATGAGTGTTTTTAAATTTGATATTTATATTATACATAATAGTAATTTTTATTTTACTATTTACTTTTTTACAAATTCTAATATAATTTTAATACACACATTGTCTAATAGAATAAGTAGATCTTCTGAAATTGAAAATGTTGTTACAGAAGATTCTATATGAAGGTTTTATTCGACAAAAAACTACATCGTGGGGAGCACCAATATTATTTGATAAAAATAAATAAGCTTCAATGATATTTTTCATTAATTACAGAGATTTTAAAATAAATACTATGATGAATAATTATGCATTTCTTCGTATCAATGAATTTTTTAATCATCTATAGGGAGATAATTATTTTTAAAGGTTGACATATAGTCTAAGAACCATCAATCAAAGCATAAGTGGGATGACATTCCAAAGATAGTGTTTCAGATGAAAATTTTGATCTTTGAGTTTGTATATATTCTCTATGGTTTAACTAATTCTCATAATTTATTAATTAATCTGATGAATAGAGTCTTCCATTAGTTTAGGATCAGTTACTTGTTGTGTTCATAAATGATATTTTTATATATTCTACAACATCGGAGGAACCAGAAAAGAACATAATGAACATTTTCCAACACTTAAACGAAAAGAAATGTTAAAAAATTTTAGTACGAATATATTTTGGTAGAAAAAAATTAAATTATTCCTTATATTTTTTTTATATTGATGTTATAAGGGTTTATCTAGCAAAAAAAGTAGTTGCTGAATGGAAAAATCATTCCAATTTTTCGGTGATTCTTTGATTTCTTAGATTATCATGATATAAAAAAAATTTGTTGAAACTTTTAATGGTTATCTAACTTAATAATTAATTTATCACAAAATAGTGTTAATTTTATGGAAAAAATAATGTCATGGTTGTTTTTATAAATTGAAAGGAATAATGGTCATAATTTCAATTTTTGACCTCCCTTCAAAAAATGGCAAGATAATCATCTATAATTATTATTCATTGAATTAAATATGTTGTTTCCTCATGCATAATTATCAAGAGATTTATTATACATCATGATAATTGAATCCTCACAGTTAAAATTAACCTACAAAATATTTTTAATTAATGATTGTTTTATTCATTAGTAAAATGGTGGAATCATTTATGTAGTGTAATGTATAAATATATTCATTTAAAAAAATATTGAATTAAATATTCTCTAAAAAATAAATGAAATTCAGATAGACAGGAAGATGTGAACTGATCCTGGATTATGATAGCATGATTCAATATCATACTGGAACATTAAAAAGAGAACATTTCATTTAGTTGAAAAAAATAATAATACATTAACCATGTAATTTTTCATATATGACACCTTTGTTAATGATTTGATAAATTTTGTATTGGAAAAAAAATTTTGAATGAATTATGTTTTGTTTCAGGTTTCGTTGGAGTCGACTCTTTTAATAAATATAATGAAATCTTCAAAGGGTGATTAATAATTTCATAAAAATTTAGAATACATAAAGAAGGGTATGTTTCATTATTTAAATATACATAAAATTTTGTGTTATGATTTTGAAAAAGATTAGTACTTACTTGTAATTCCGAGTTAAAGAAATAGTAGTCAATTGAAGATCATAGTTCCCTAATTTCCATTCAACTAAGATTAAAATAGAAGTTAAGAGACTTTAGGGAGTATTATTGGTTTGATGGAATGAGAAGTTATATATCTAAATTTAGTGTGATGTGTTTGACTTGTCAATAGGTTAATAGAGAAGGATATTTATCGAATATGATTCTTCATCCATTCCCAATACATGAGTGGAAATGGAATAACATATAAATGGTTATCATTATAATATTTTCAATAACATATTAGGGTAATAATTAAATTATTGTGATTATTTATCAATTAACTAAATATTAAAATTTAATTCCTATTTGAGACACTCTATATCTTTGTCAACTATCTCGGTTGTATTATAATGCGATAGTCAGGTTACATGGAGTCCCTTTCTCCACTGTGAATGATTCTTATCCCAGGATTACTTAAAATTTTTGGAAAGGCCTTCAAAAGTCAATGGGTAATGAATTAATTTTACTCACTTCTTTTTACATCAATCATATTGATAGTTCATGTGAACAATTCATACATTAGATGATATGCATAGAGGTTGTTTAATGGGTTACCAGTGATGCTGTGATCGATTTCATTATTTGGTTCATTATTATTATAATAATATTTTTCATACCAGTATAAACATGGCAACATTTGAGTAATTTTAGGGAAATTTGTGTTGGATAGAATCTTTTGAAACTATGTTGGAGAAATAATGTTTTGTGGACCAGAATTGGTTGAGTAAATGAATGGAGATAGTTTTATTGATTTAGAAATGCTAAGGATATATACGATCTAGAATAATACTTGTGTGAATAAATTAAGGAAGAATATTTGTTTCAAGTTAGGTGATTATGTCATTCTCAGTTTTTATCCATTGAAAAGTGTGATGTATTTTGGTTTGAAAGGGAAGATTAATCCATAGTTCATTGATCCCTTTGATATCTTAGAGAATGTTGGATTAATGTCCTACTGAATTTTTTTTCCACTAGGGTTTTCCCAGGTAAAAATACCATTTATTATTTTAATGATAAGGATGTATGTGAATTATTCATCTAATATTTTGTGATATTAAATATATTATTTGGATGAGATCAATTAAAAAGTGGAACATCTTATTTAGATTATTGATCATATAGAGCATCTTTTGTAACACATGGAAATTCACTAGGTTAATGATATTAAAACCCAAATGGTTAAAGAAGAAACATGCAAATATAAAAATTATATGAGGAAAATGTATCCTTACTTTTTAGTAAGTGAATTAATTTTCGAGGATGCAATTACCTAAACTGCGTGAGAATGTAACAACCTAGGTACAAGTATACTAAATTTTCCAACATTATAGTATTCAAAAAATAGATTAATTAATTTTACTGAAATATCATATTGAAATTTATATGTTTTATATTTATTAAAATAAATTTAAATTCATAAAATGAAATTTATAATCTTATTATAATAATAATTTATATTTTAAACCTAATAAGCTACATTTTTAAAAAAATGTGATTTTCTATATTTTAGCGATATACCTATTTCAAAACCAAAGTTTCACACATTGATAAAATGTATTTAAAATATTCAACACCATTTATCAAAGTGGAATATAAAAATTAGCATAGGGGTATATTTTTTAATATTTTTTATAGAATTTTTTTTTGAAGACTATTGAAAATAATGAATTTTATTTTAAACCATAATTATTTTCTAATTTATTTTTATAGTTAAATTATATTTTAATTTTTATTGAATTATAATTCGTAAAATAATAAATCTATAAATATAATTTATGTCATTATAGTAATTTTCATTTTGAAATTGGATATAAAATGACTTAATGTTTTGATTTTTTCACTTCAAATACATGTTTTTTGTTGTGTGTACAAGATTAAATATAAATCAATTATTTAAAAATATATGAATTGATTTAGTCAAAATGGATTCCATATTTGTAATTATATGGTCTTAATTACAAATTATGTAAATTTCTTATGGTATAAAAAGTTACCATGGTAGAAAAAATATTTACAGCGGTAAAGGTAAAAATTGTAACAGGTTAATGTTAAAAAGGTGATGTTTTAAAATACCAAAAAAAATTATCATTTAATTATTGATTGAGGTATTTTTAGACTATAAATAGAGTCAAAACTAATAATTATCTAAAAAATTTATTTAAATTAATTCCACCTCAAGGAGGTTGTATTAATTCTTAAATAATCATTATTAAACCAATTAAACTCACCCCTCATGCATAAAAATCAATCCTCGCCATCCCGTTTCACCACACATGTTTTTATGTTACTCAAATATCCACCCAAACTAATCCTACATAGTCTCCCCCTGTATATTGGATTGTTGTTTTACCAAAATACCTAATCTATGTTTGTTTAGGTTCTCTCAAAGTGTCGATATACAAAAGGTAATATTTATGAAAGAACCTTTATAAATTTTTTTCTTCATCTCCTTTCTCCATACATCATTCAAAAATTAAAGCATGGTAACTAGAATATAATTTATATAATTTATTTTCATGATTATAATTGAGTATCTAATATCCATCTCTTTTTTCATCTTGTCTTTTATTCTAAAAAACAAAACTATTGACAAAATTATGTCGGGTTATCGAATTCTAAAATTATGTTTTTTAATTATCAATTTCATACTTAGTGGGTATTAATTATACTTTAATTAGAGTTATATCAAATAAAAATATTTATATTAAAACATATTTCATTTTCTAGATGTAATACGCCTAGATAATAATAAATGGGGTGAATTTATTTCATGATGTTTTGAATAAACTGCAAAAAATAACTAAACATTTCACATTATTATTTTATATAATGAGTCATCCTAGTTATAGCATAAAAACTATATAAGGCTCTGTTTATAAATATATATGTTATGTTATACTATTTCATTCCACTTAGGAGTTGTAATCCCATTTTACAATAAATTCCATTATCATACACAAATTAACCAATCGTGAATCCATGATACGGAAGCACCTGAAACCCTGAAAATATGTAAACATTAATACTGAGTGGGACATATGATGTTATAAAATCATTAATTGAAGTATTATAATAAAGAATATATATTTTATTAATTTTTTAATTACATAAATTTAAAAATTAAGCCAGAGGTTTTAACCCTTTTGAATGTATTACAATGTGAGGTATGAAAATGTATTGATAAATTTTTAAAGACATATATTTTTATAAATTAAAATAAAAATTAATATTTATACCGATAAGATAAAATTAATTTAATGAAACCCTTTTAGGTGTTTTATTATTGATATTTCATGAATGTGTATTTCATAAAATATTACATAACTTAGATGACATTATTTTCAAAATTATGCACTAAAATAATGGTATAACATTTTCCAAAATCAATTATGAATTTATGAAAGGAAATTTTTTATAAATTTATATTTTATATTTTTTAAGAGAAATAATTATCCAATTTGGAATATATATATTGAAATATAATTATAATATTTATTTCCCTAATTTTATTTTTATCTATTCTATAACACAATAAAAAACTTTTCTACTTATTATTTTAATTATTATATATAAGCGGTAAAATAGTTTATCAAAATATCTATGACTATTTTTAATACCTATAGAACATATGAAACTTATAATTTAATGTGTTTCTTCTATTTATAATAAGTTTAACATAATAATGTATTTTTTGGGTGAAATGTTCTTGTACTTTCATTGATGTCTTATGTTATATAATTTAGGGTCATTGTCTAAAACATGTTGACCTTTCATATATACACAAGATAATTTTTATTAGTTTTTGTTTTATGTCTATATTCTCCAAATGTATGTACATAATTGATTTTATTATTTAAAAAAAATTAATTAATATTTATTTGAGGTACATTTTTAAGGTATTTTGATTTCTCCTAAAATATGTATTTCTCAAAAACATCTATGGATTTTTTTAAGATGCATTTGTAAATGTATAATTGTTTTCTTCATTGAAGAAAATTTAGGTAGTATTGAATTGGATGTTTTTATGAAAGGATTTTCATTAAAAAATCCTTATTAGTTAGATCTGGAACATGGGTATCAATTGAGTTAATGATGAATGGGGAATCATCCCAGGACCTCATTGAATTGATATTTTTTTGGTCATATATTCTTTATAGTATCTTCAATATATCAAAATACAATGTAATGAAATTATTATTTTAAAACTGAATTTAACAAGATAAATCCAAATATTTTTGAAATAATTATTTTTGAATGTAATATTAAAAATTAACATTATATTTTTATTGAAATTATATATATATAATATCTATAATTGACATTAAATTTTTTAAATGTGTATTTATCAAATCATTTTTAACATGATTTGAAACCCTTACAGGGAATGTTTTTTATTCATCCAATGATTTGAAATGTATTCACATTTATTTATTAAATAGTAAAAGAAATGTATTTACTTAAATTTTTATTGCATGGGATGCAAAATATTTGTGTTAATTATATATTTGTTCAACTATGTTAAATTTTAAGGTGTTGTCTAATTCTCCAAAGTCTGGACTAGAAAACGAAATCAATTGTATAATACACCTGGTATTTTCTAGTTACCTTTTATAAAATAACATAGAATATTTTAATCCTAGAATTCAAAATAACATGTTTTGTTAATAAATTTTGTTATGGAAAACATAATAAAAAGGTTTTGTTTTGGGTGGAATCCTCATGTTTTTTCAATTATTCAATTTGTGATTTTCCTTGAAATAACATACCTTTATAGATACTATATTGTGGTTGTAGATATAGAATATATACATCTAGGGGTAATAACCATGAATATTGATGAATAAAAACTGAATAGTTCATCACACAATTTTTATGGTGAATGAGCCTATGAAATCACACCTAGTTGGCTTATAATGGTGGATACGTATTGGTTGATCATATATTCATCAGAAATATTTATGAATGATAGATTTAAAAAATAAATTAGGTGTTTATGTTTAGATGCTTGAAGAAAATAAAAAAATGTGTAAACTATGATCTTCTAATAATGATATATTTCAGTTTACGACAGATATACATTGATCTAAAAGTACAATAGGATGACAATATATAATCATATATTATGACATTTTGATGTCAAATATTTTTATATTTATTTATGATAATTTTGATATGATGCTAATTATTCAAAATAATTATAAATCATATTGGGTTCTAGTAATGAGACGATCTAAAATAAATTATACACAAACTTGATGTGAGGTGTATACCGATGACTACACCAATGGTAAATCTATTTGAATAGGTTTTTGATGGTGGAATCTCATTATCATTCTAAAACATAAATAATTAAATATAACTGACCACATGAATATAAAAAAATTTCAAAATATACCAAAGAATATAATTTCGTGGTATTATGAAAATTCGTGTGATTAAGATCATAATTGAAATAATATTATACATTTTACATGTAATCATAGGGAATGAATCATGAATGATATTTCCTTAAAGGCATAGGTAAAGGGATTAAATTTGGATGAGAAGAACCTCAATAATTTAGATGATTAATATATTTTAAGAGAAAATCATTGAATAAAATGGAATAACGGATCTTCTAAATTCCACAACTGATTATCCAATATGTAAATTTAAGAAAGTTTACACATTACTTCATTCATTACCTGAATAAACATTTTATTGATGAAAAAAATAAACTATCCACCCCATAGAAAATAGTATTAGGGAAATTGAAATGAACCAAAAATTGCAATGTTACTTAGTTATTTTTGACTCACGATTTTTAGATTTATTGTTTTACATATGAGTTCACAAATTAAAAATGGAAATGAAAATAATTAAATTTGTCGGTATAATATATATATATATAAGTGAATATTTTTAATGTATTTGGTAATAATTATTTGTAAGTATTTATATCCTCTTCAATTACTAGTTTTCTTTATGTAATGGTATATCTCTATTTATCAAGTACTCATTTTAAATTATGTATATAATTTGTCTAATTTATTACATAATTTGAATCATTGCCATCTATTTCTATATGATTAATTAAGAAATACCTATATAAATTACTCCCAATATTGTTGTTTTATATAATTGAGGAAGTAATTAATTTCATGGGAGAAAATGTAACACCATGGTATTATGATTTATTTTTTCATTTTTATATTTTAAAAAAATTAATATGTTACTCGATATAAAACATAAAACACGAATGAAATAATGAAATGTTTGAAAAAATATTAAATATTAAATAATATTCTAAGAACCAAACCGTTTAACTATTGGGCATTAATATAGTAACAATATACATATATATATATATATATATAATTATATTGTTCACCTTTAATATTAATTAAATACAATTAGTATACTATGATTAGTAATAAAATTATTTTTTTATTGCAATTTATTTCATAATAATAATAACATTTCCAAAAACCATGATTTTTTAAAGAACATATATATAATATAGTAATTTTTTAGTAAATTATATTTTATATATGAAAAATTATTTGATCATGATTTATTAATTAATTTATTTGAAATGATATTATAAATAGCTAATATTTTGAAACATTATTTTCTTATAAAACTATATTTTTATATTATACAAACATTAAATACATAAATTTTCAAAACAAAATATAAAAATTTAACTTCAATGGTAGAATTAGCATGACAAGATTATATATTTATGAGTTTAGTGTTTTTTTAATTATTCATTTTATCACGAAAATTATAAAATATGATCTTATAAATTGTGAAAATTTTATGAAAATTTCATATTTTAAATATAAATATATATTTATCATATTTCATTAATGATGAATGATGCATGTAATATTAAAAATTAAAAATTTAAATAATTATAATGAATCTAGCAAAAAATTGTTTAAAATGTTGGATCTTAAAAAATATATAAATCATTTTTATTTTTTTGGAATTTTATTCGTATTTTGTATTGGAATTTCATATTTCAATTTTTGAATCATCTAAAATGCATATAAATATTATTTTATTTAATAATACAGTAATAAATGTACAAAAAATATAAAATTTTATCTTCAAACTAATTTTTAACATAAAATACACAATCTTATGATTTCAATTTTTATTTGTTTAGTATACAAATTTTACAAATAATAATACTAAAACACATATATATTTTTCAATAAATTATATTTATTTTTTAAAATATATTTTTTCCAATTATGCATGAATGGATATTTTATTTTTTACACCAAAATAATTTTTGATGAGTAAAAAGTTATGGTTGTAGAGTAAGTGTAAATTTAAGAAAAAGGGTTTAAAATAGTAAAAAATAATACAACATGGTAGAAAAAGATATTCTAATTTATTGATGATAAATTCATGTATATACCCCATAACCATTCTCCAATAATATAAATTTTTTGTATCTCTATGAAATGTAATTATATCATTATAAAATAAAGGGTACCTATGAAAAAACCATTCTCACAACATATAAATTTTGTCATTCCAACCACCTTCATAAGAACCCAAAAAATTCAGATGTCTTCTGAATGAAATCCCTTAATAAATCGAATATATTCTAAATTAACTTACCTAATCTTATGTTTAGTCGATATTATCCTAAGACCACCACTTCCAATGTAACCTCCAAGGAAAACTCAATGATTTCAACATAAGTAAACATTTTCCATTATCATATTTTATATTCAATCATATATTTTCAATTCTTGTTTTTCATTACAATATAATGACATTAGTATCAATTTTATAATTAATATTATTATAATAATGAAATATTCAATAACCACCTTGTTCATTTTAACATAAATAATGATGAGATAACCAGAATTTTGTATGATGAAACTACCTACTCCTTGTAGATACTTGTTTCATTTTCCATCACCGCCTAGAATGGATGGTCCAAAAGTGGATATTCATAAAAAAATTTGGTATTAATTATTTTTTATTTATTCTGAAATAATAAGCATAATTACTCATTAATGCTAATATATGGAAAATAAAAACATAATCCTTATATACATGTTGACTAGAGCCTCCATGGAATGACATATTCTACTTATACATTCATCTAATAAAATAATGTTATATGAATATATTTAATATATATATATATATATCACTAAATTATTATAGTTCATGTATGATATATTGGTCATCTTATTAATAATTTGATATATATATTACAATTTTAGTACTACTATCTCAAAAAGTATTCTCTTAGAAAAAAAATTATATAGACATTTGATAGTTTCATATATACTATAATTTCATCTCATTTATTCAAAATTTTATATATAAGAATAATTAAAATCATGAAATTTATCATTATATTATTATTTTATTACATCTTAATCACTTCATTGTTGTTTACAAATTTATGGCATGTTTTCTTTGGGTCATTCTTTCTACCCACAAAACAAATGAAACAAAATAGTATCATGTATGACTATGATAATTTTATAATTGATATGTATGATATAAATAACTAAGTAATGAAAAACAAAATTATATAGAATTATAACATTTATATTAAACTCTTTAATATTGATTCCACCATTTTCATGTTTAAATCACTGAAAAATTTTCTTAATAGATTTCACCATCAGGTGTTTTAATGGATACAACCATAAAGTGAAATGTTAACATAATAAATATTTATAACGAATCTATTTAGGTACATCTAGAATTTTAATAATTATGATTTTTTTTTAAACAAATATCTCAAATTATCTTAATAAATAATTTCATAATAATAAGATCCCGGATATTATATGAATTTCTCAATATTTAAATGTCTATTTAAACTGCTTAAATTTTTTTTAATTTAATACATACTCAGTGTATGAGGAGGATTAGGTGTGATCAGGAGCTTCGTCCCATGAAATAAAAGTAATATATTCATTCAATGCATTTTTCATGGTTGGATCATAGTTAGAGGAATATGTGATCCCAAATAGTGCTTTCTAGTGTGAGGGGTTCATGATTAAACAAATCGTGCAACCTGTAATTCCAACCCTTGTGGTGATGGATAGAGGAATTATACATGGTTTGAATATAGTTTTTCAATCCATGTGGTATCCATAGTTAACATTGTGACCAGGACCTCTTTTGGGAAGATATGGGGCATGTTTAGCACATAGTTTGGAAAACTGTGTGACCAAACTATGCTCCCCATTAACAAGTTAGAAATTACAATTTTCTACCTCAACATTTTTAGTTTATAACTTGATTCAATTATTTTCTTGTATTCTTCTTCTATATTGAAGAACATAATCTCTAAAATAATCTTAAGTGTTATTCTCTTTTGCTTATAGCCATTTGGATTGTTACTTGGTGCTCATCAAAACTATGGTTAAGTCTAATGCTCGTCATTATTCTCTTTTTGAGTTTGGTGGTCTATAAGTTATATCTCAACGTCTCAAAGTTTTTTGTCCATATGCGGTTGTGTTAATGATTTTCTCTTTCTTTGAATTTGAATAATTTTAAATTATTTTGTAAAATGGTTTGATAGAAGGTTAATTTATCTCCTTATGATCCTTGAGGGATCCATCATGTTTTACTAGAACAATTTTTATCCACCCATGCGGTGCGCCAATATTCCCAAATATTGAAAATTTAAATGTTAAGAATGGAATTGAATTTTTAATATGTAAATCTGATGATGAATATGATGATAAGTTATATGAGTTGAATAGTGAATATTGATTCTATGGGAAGACATTGATAATTACATATGTTGGTTTTTTACTTATTATTAAATTGGATAGTTGAAATATTTTTGTTATACTAAATGCTTTGTGAATTGTACATGAACTAGAAATATGGTTTAATGTGTGTGGAGTTATGAACATGTTTAAATGAGTAAACAAATTTGATTTGATGAATGTATTAAATTGGTTAATATATGTAAATTGATGAATCTGTTAAATGGGTTACATAATGGTAATTATTGAATATGATTAATTGGGTAAGGAATCAGAAAGTAAATATTTTTATATTGGATATGTAATGTAAATGGTAAATGTGAAATTGGGTTAAGAATTTTTGTTAATTCACATTTTAAATAGTTACTTAATGTGAATTTCAATTGTATTTTTTTGTTTCTGACATGTTTTATGTGAAATTTGATAAATAATAATCAACACATGGCTTGATGGTATCTGGGATATTGAAATGAGGAACCCATTATTCGTCAGGCTGGACTGAGGTATTAAACACCACACAAAGAATAAATGGTTTAAAGAGTAGTACTAAAGCTCTAGGCCCCTAATTGTTGCATTAGATTATCATACCTAGATTTATACTCCATGGTAGCCATTATGCATTTGATTATTAAATGTTACTCCCATGTTAGATAGTGATAATTAGACATTATTTTTTTTATAGTAAATTATTTTCTATGTCTACTGTGTAAAGGATGAGAATTCTTATCCCATGGATAATGTGATGGATTGGATTAAGATATTAAAATGGTTATTATTAATATTGTTAACTAATGGAATTGGTTTTTATTTTTAATAATATTTCATTCATCATATACTTCATTGATTTATATATTTAGACTATGTATTTGTAAACACCATTAGTGGTGGAATATTTAGTAGTACTGAAGACCTAATCGGGCCTCCATTTGGTATCGAAGAATATTTTTTGGTTACAAGATAGGAAAATGAAGAAGGCCTCATTCTAGGAATATGGGTTGGTCTTGGGATATTTAGGGATGTTGATCTAGAAATAGAGACTGGTCATGTTTTAGGGTTTTAATTTTTTCATTATTATTTTTGGGTTTCTATCCCATGAAATTGAATAAAATGATATATCATATATACTTTTTTATTATGGTTTCTACAAATTTTTAGATGATGGTTTGCAATGAGTGTTTGTGGTTTATTGTTTGTTGTTTTCATTATTTATCATATTCATCAATTGTGGCATACTTGGATAAAGAGGGTATAGTTTCCCCAAGTGCGTTTTTAGACCCTCTATGTTTGTCAGTAGCCTCTAGAAAAAGGGGACATGAACTTTATGTTATTTATCCACCATCCCAGGGAATGATTTTAGGGGATTCCATGTTAGGGAAGTTAAAATTTGGTGTTATAGTATATATTTTCTATTATTTTATTAGTTGGGGATGGAATAAAGTTTAAAAGGATGTGAATTTTCTTTCCCATGAGCTTATTGAATTGATTAGCTAACCCATTTATGGGGGAAACCAAAGTTCCTATAATGGGATTTTTGTTCAGAGATTGTTTTGATATAATTAAAATATATTTAACTATTTTGTGGTACACTTGTTGTGTGATGTGACTTTTCTATGATACTACTTTTGAGGACAATAATTCACAAGGTCGGGCAACAATTTATTCTTTTTTCCACCTAGGAATATATGTGACATGAATCATTATAAGATTTCATGTGTAAAATGTATCAGACATGTGGGATAAATTGAATTTCCATTACCCTAAAAATCTAATGAAATTCATGTAAAACAAATGTGATTCTAATGGGAAATTAAAATAATGTTAAATAATTGTCATGGAACTGGGATTAATGAATTGATGTGAATGAGATAAAATTTTGGTTCAAATAGGCTTTTATATGGTAAATGTTCCTTAAAGGAATGAATAATGTTGTGAGTTTTGAAATGGTTTTAAAAGGTGTCTAATAAAATACGTGTTGTATGTTTAGTTGGTTTACGCATTGTTGACAATGACCGGAGATAGGGATTGTTAAAGTATTTAAATGATATGCGAATATATCACATGTTATAGTCTATGTGAAGTGGGATGCTAGTGCTAGTATAGAGCACTATTTTGTTAAAATTCTGGATGTTTTTTGTTAATTATTATATGATGTCTTTTTAGAATTTTATATTAATTCCCCCATGACGTCATGTCCCTATTTAGAGAATATAGGAAATCATTGTGAATTCCTATCTAGAACTGGAGAAAGAAGACGAGGCGGTCTAGACTAATATGGGAGAGATGTAATTCATTGAGAATTTTGTTCATTTCATAAAGATCGTAGTGCAGGACCCATGTCATTTTGTTATAAGTATATTTTAGTTTACTATGGAGATTCTACTAAATCACCCTCCAATAGTTTCTAGGGAGGGATTACCTGATGTTTCAATGTTTTGGATAGAGTCTATTCATACAATTATTGATCACTTAGAGACTCCTCTTCATAATAGATTCATGATACCAGCAAACATGTTGTGAGTCCAAAAAAATTGATAGTGGGATATTTGAGTTAAATCATAGCATGAAAAAGTTATGTTGTATAATGATTTGTACAAAATGTATATAGAAAATTTCTATCTAGATAAATTGATGTTAGATAATGATATAAAATATGTGTGGTTAACCTAGGGTACTATGATAGTTATTGATTTTGTTGGATGTATCAGATACTTATAATGATATTTTTCATATTAAGTAGGGGATGAAGAAGCTATGGATAAATGATTATTAGATGGACTTAGACATTAGATAATGTCCCAAATAAATATCATTCTATTAAAGAGATTTATGGATATGATAGATTAAGACACTATCTCATAGGGAAACATCAAAAAGTTTTCAGCAGTGGTCATATAGTTTCAGTTGTGTGATATAGGGGGGTTTACTTCTATAATATGAATGGACATTTTGAATATCTCCAACAAGGAAGTTTTGAACAATGTAGTCATAAGAAATTATATGTTTCTAATAGATGCAACATAGTATTATATTTTCAATTTGGTAGGTGATGATATATGTGGTGTCAATGTCCCTGGTCACCAGCTATTTTCAAATCATTTAAAAGGATGGGGCATGAGCATAGGTACTGTTGGAACCCTCAGTAGTTCATAAATGGGGCTGATGGGGACATTGTAGAGTCAAGGCAAGGTGTCAGTTAACCCATATCAGGTGGGAAGTTGTAGATCTATCAGAAACACTAGTCAGGGATGTTGAGGTTGTTCTATAAGATAATGGTTTCATTATCCATAGGTCAGTGTAGTACAAGGAAATCATACTAGATCGCATGGTAGGATAACATACTAGATTTATGTAGTTTAGCCTATACGTAGAGGTTGTGATGCTAGTCCATCAACAGATTGAGGTATGATTCTTTTTGCTTCCACCATTTCATGTACTTTTTTAGATACTATTGCCTCACATCATTTAATTTCTTTTTGGTTTATTAGTGTGTTGGACCTAGCAGTGGAATATGTGTGTGTTGTTATTTTATTAATACACTAATAAGATGCCAGTCAAGAATTGATACCCTCTTCTTCGAATTGATGAACATTATGACTATCTAAAGGTTTTTTAATTTCTCTCTAATATTGATTTGAGATCATGGTATCACCAGTTGTGAGTGAGAACTTCTAATGTACCATGGACTATCTTTAGGGTTAGGATTGGGTTTTATGAATTTATTGTGATGTCATTTAGGTTGAATAATGTGCCAGTAGTGTTTATGACCTTAATGAACCAAATAATTCTTTCATGGATGGATTTTTTCATAGTTTTCTTTTTTATGACATAATGTTGTACTCTAGGACCCATTATTATTAAGTATGAGATCTTGAAATTTCTTAAGTACACAATGTGATTGTATTATATTATTCAAGCTCCACCCCTGGGGATATCTGAACAATTCATCCCAATATGGTTATTAGAAACTCTAGGTAACCTCTCTAATGGTTGATATGCATATGTTGGTAAGAGAGAACCCATATGAACTGAGTTGAGCCATTGTTAGGAAAAATTCCTTGATGGGCCAGAGTATAAGGGCCACATAGATAAAACCACACTAATTTCTTATGAAATTGTGTTCACATGGAATAATTTATTAGGGTGTCAGGATAAACATTGAGTTATTATGTGGGATTGAAATTCATGTATTGTTAACTATTTAAATTCATGGTTAAAACAATGTCATTTGATGATCAAATGATGACCATACATTCATCCATCCACATAATCATTTTTCACAAAAAAATACTCTCCTATGATATTCACCAATACTTCTCTACAATCTACACCAAAGTTGAAATTTTGCCCCATGTTGTGTGCTCTTTCACATGCTCACGGTGTATGGAATTAACCGTGTAAACATAGGCATAGTTTTCTACCAGTGTCGATTTTTCAATGGTGACAAGACAGGTCCCTCGACAGGCCTTCTTAGGCAACATCCCACGTCAACATCAAACTCCTTCTCACCATGGTAGGATGGAAATATTCCCATGGAATCATGGGATAATTCTAATGTAAACATGAATTTATATCTATTTAAATAATTTAATTTAGAATTTTTATATCAATATATATATAAACGAAAACGTGTGATATGTATGTCTTGAAATCCATGTTTTAGACCGTCATTGTATTTAAATCCTGGAGGATGAACTTTTCTCAGTAATTCATCACATGAACAACATCATTTTTCATTTCCGACATCAAACCTGACCCATGTATAAATTTATATATAGAGAGATCCCATCATAGTTCATTTAGTGAAGTGACATTCCCCCTCTTTTCATTCTTTCTTTCCTACTAGGTTGAAATTCTTTAAGCAAAATGAAACTCTCTTCCATCACCATAATTTAATCACCTACCACCTGAGGGAGAAATCCCTCATCCAATTTCAAATTAATAAGTGGGTTATTTATTATTAAAAATTTATAAATTTTATCCTTTAATTCAGAACATTATTTCATGTAAGTCAACAGATTGTAAAATTATATAGATATTATTTTCAATCACAGGATCATCAGGAAAATATATGTTAATGAAATGTTTTTATTATAAGTAATAAATTTATTTTATAATTTATACTTTGGTTTTATATATTTTATTTATATAATATTATGATACTAATTTAAAATTATGATTTTTTATTATCTTCTGATGTTATTATATTTTATATACAAAAATAATATTATATTTTCATATACTAAATTTTTAATTATTAATTCATGAATCCTTGTTTTATTATTTAAAAAGGAATGCCCAATATCTATTTTATATTTTATTTAATTGAAAAATTATTATCAAAGAATATTGGATTTTATAGTTATGATGTAAGATTTTTTTTTGTAAATATATAACATATATATATATATATAAACACCAGTTACTATAATTTCATGATTTAAATCCATGTACCAAATTTTTTTATGTTTTCATACTCAAAGTAGATATTTTTCAATATATATGAGGAAGAAATGTTTTATTAATGAATTTTACTTATTATAATTTTATGTTACTTTTTTCCTTATAATTATTTTGTTAAATAAAAAATATATATTTATTCTTTTTTGAATAGTAATATAAAAATTGATATTATATTATATATATGATTAATAAATTTATATAAAAACATTATGTATAAAAAATTAAGTTCTAAATTAAGTATGATCTTGTATAATTATGTTATTCAAGCATGTGTTTGAAAATTTAATGTTTTACATTTTATGTCCTTTCTCAATAAAATGTATTTCATGATTTTATGAAAGATGTTTTAAATGAATTCGTGTAAATTAAAATCTCATTCATATTTAAAAATTAATGATGTCATGATATATGGTAAAACCAAATTAATCATTAGATTTACAATGAATGTCTTTGTATATATATATCAGTTTAAATGTGTAATAATGCATTCTCATTTTTTCAAATGATTAAAACCCTATAAGAAATATATATATATAATCAAAAGATCAAAATGTTTTTATAAAAATTTAAAACTTGGAATTTTTAAACATGAAAGGGATGAGCATAGTGAACCCATCCCTAATGAAAGTAGGTAGGTTTAGACTTAAATTAAATTTGGAAGTCGCCCCATGTATATTTTTTCCAAATACTTTATAATATTTTCCAAAAAATCAACGGATTATTTAAAATATTTTTTAGAGAATATATATTTTCTGATAGTATTATAATTTTCAAATGATGTAGGTGTTATCATTGTTATTTAAATATTTCCAAATTATGTAAGTAATTACAAATTTATTATTTTGTTTTCAAATTGTGTAATTATTTTCAAATGAATCATAATGTCATGAAATTACATATGTATTTTCAAAGGTATAATAATGTTTTCAAATTATGTAACTAATTTAAAAAAAATTATAGTGTTTTAAAATTATGTATGTATTTAAAAAGGGGTTATAAAGTTTTCAAATCATTAACAATTATCATTGAAAATATAGAAACATGTTTTAAAAAAACTTTTTTAAAAATAAAAGTATTATCAAAGGATTTTTAAAATAGTTTTCCAAAGCAATGTTTTTTCTAATGTATTTCAAAAATATTTCATAAAAATATATTTTTTTAAGGGATTTGTATAGTCTTTTTAAAAACTACTTCTTTATATATTTTTCTCATCCTTTGTTTTATAAAAAAAAAATAGGGTCATTTAGTTGTTTCTTATAATTCAGCTTCAATATAGGTATAGCATGATAAATTTTCGGTCACTACCTTTTTATTTTTAATTCTAACATCGATAATTTTTATGATAGGTGCTTTTTCTCCAAATCCTAGACTAAATAATATCCATGTATGTAAACAGAAATGTATATTTTTAATTTTATTTATACGTTTTTAAAAAATATACAACATTATTTTCTTCCAGATCCAAAAATGTTGTTATATAGGCCTTATAATTTTTATGAAAGGTAATTTTTCTGAAATAATGGAGATTATGTGTTTTTTTAATATTATTTAATATTTATAGGTATATTATATTAGAAATACAACTTCGTTATAAGCATTTAAACTGAGAAAAAAATAATAGTTTGAAATCTTCTTTTGAACTCTATATCAGATAAATTATCATTAATGATGTATAATATTAGTGATTATAGATTTACTAATTCTTAAAATGGAATATCATTTTTTTAATTAAAAATTATAAACATTTTTCCAGGGTAAAATTTCATTTACTAGTATAGAATGTAACATCCTAGAAATTTAAACTTTTAATAAATTTATCATAACTTCTTTTAATGTTAAAAGAATCTAACATATAATTTAATATAAGCCTATAAATTTTCATATAATTTCTTAAAATTAATAAAATTTATACTTATATTTTTAAACTAAATAAATTCTATTAAATCATTATTAAATATATATTTCATCACTTTAAATTACTTTTTCCAAATATCTTGTTTTATTATTATCATTTATTAATACATTATTACTATTTAACAAAAAACAGCTAATTATATATATATATTCTCATTTTGAACTATCATATAAAATTTATGTAGATTATAATCAATTGATATTATGTTATAAAATCATTATTGTTATTATGTAAAAATTAATTTTATCATTCATTTTGAATTTTTTATTATCAACATTTAGCCCTGATTTTGATTAAATATTATATAATAATAACTAATTATATTAAACCTATTGTTATTAATTATTATCAAATAAACATAGATTGGGTTTTTTTTAGAAATATTAAGGCATAATGCTTACATAAAATATAGTTTATAGAAAATGTAAATTAAGAGAAAATAATTTTATTTTATAGTTCATTTTTTAGAATTTTTACAACAACCGAATATTTTATCCCATTTAAGCTCCGTGGTTCCGCCAGACATACAACCCACTATGCAGAGAAAGCTCAACCCATGGGGAGATCTGACAAACACTATTCATTTTTGTGGAAAGATATTATAATTATCCTCTCATGTAAAAGATGTGTATATATAGGAAAGATTTCCCCTTTAATAGACAATTAAAGCATTTTTTATCCAAAGTTATGCATGAGCTTGGTTTTAAAGCCCCATGGGAGTGCATCTCATTTGATGATTATGACCCTGTGTTCTCACAACTAATTTAATGAGATACTTGTTATATAAATTTCCTTTGAATGTGGGAACAAAATAAAGGTATTTTCATCATTTTTAATCATATGTTTAACCATATATATAAATTGATGAATCAATGATTGTCTTTTTATCCTCCCATTTCATATAAGACCTGAAAATCTCATCTACCCTATTGTTCACTAATCTGTATCTTATAAGCTATTATTAATACGACATCGCCACCCTCATTTTCATCTCATTCTCAGACACCTAGTGTAATGAATGAGCATCAGGCACCAAATCATAATGTGTTACCTATGATAATTTTTTCATGAATACAAGACATGTCCCTTGAGCATCCTTCATTGGACACTTAGCAGGTGAACAAAAAATACATTATCACCAAGGTGGCTTAAAAATCTACTCATAGATGCATGGAATAAATCTAGTATAAATAGAAATTAATATCAATTTAAAAAATATCAAATTTCGATTTTTTAAAATATATATATATATATATATATATGAAAACATTTCTTTGACATGCCAAGAAAGCCACAGTTTTGACCACAGCTATTTTCAAAATATCATGTTAAACAACTTTTCATTAATGAATAATTTTTTTATGACCATTTATAGGATCCAAATTCAAACACTAGTTTATATGTATTTTTAACAAATAATAACTTATTTTATTTTTTTCCTTCTGATAAGATCTTTTTAAACAATGAAAAATTTATTTTATTGTGATCTTTTTTAATAAATAAGGTTTACCTAAATGAAATTTATCAAAAAAAATTAATTTAAACGAAATTATTATTACTGTATAGTTCATATTTATTAATTTTTTAGAATGTGAAAATATTAGTACATCCTTGACATGTGGTAGTCTTGAACATAAACACATTGGCGGGAACAATCTAAACCAAGGGGGAGATCTGGTCAACACCACCCAGCATGGTGGCTAGAGATTCTAGGTTTCCTATCACATTGAGGATGTGATTTATTTGGTAAGAGAAGGCATTTACGAATGGTGTAATGATTTTGTTTAGAAAAAGGGATTCACGGTCCTTACATAAGGCCTACCAAGAGCATACCTTGTTAGATGCTTCTGACTTTGTGTTCTTTCGACATAGTTTATAAGGGATGAGAAAGTGGTGTTTTGTTTATTTGTGGTATTTAAATGTATGTAATATTAACCATTTAAAATAATAGTTAAAATATATTCATATAATGATAACATGACGGTTGTCTAATCATCTAACCATGATTTCTTTGACCTCACAACATCTTCTCCATGACTGGGAACTGTTACTTCTCCATCAATATACATAGGAGCTGACATCGCAACCCCATTTGTATTCTCCTTCTCTGTCTTCCAATGAAAGGATTCAATAATGGATACCTAAGCATAGTGTTCTTCCAGTATTGACTTCCCATGAATAAAATAAAATTCCATTGATATTTCATTGTATGTCACTTCCTAATTGAACAAAAACCCCTTCCCACCAATGTTTCTTAGAAATCACCCCACAAAAGCTTGTGAGAATTAATATGTAAATATAAATTCATATTAACTGAAAATATAACATTAATGTTTATATATATATATAATAACAATACTTTCCATTCATTTCCCCACAAGAAACTATTTTGACCACCACTAGGTTTAAAACCTAGATGTAGTCCTATGTTCATTAATGAATCTCATTTACTATAAAGATTTGTTTTTTCTCATCAATCCTAAACCCCTATATAAATGAATACTCAGAGGGAACCATTACACATTATGTATAAAAATAATCCTTCTCTATAAATTCTTTACTTATTTCCAACTAATGAGAGATCTCTAATGAAAAATAAAAAAATAAAAAAACAATCCATATATTTCATCATGAATTGGGGATATTTTATTTTAAAAATATGTTTATTTACAAATGTTTTAAATTCATTATTTTAATTAAAACCATTCCTTTGTTCATGGAAATGGAGTGTAAATATTTTTATATATATTATATTCAATCCCAATATCTTCAATAATATATATATATATATATATATATATATATGAGTATGTCTGTGTTAATACAATATAATTTTTATAAGTAAGAATATAATATATAATATAATATTTGTTTTCCAGATATTCTATGTATACAAAATTATTATTCTAATTTCAAATTATGATTTTTGGAATGTTATCAGTTTCTCATATTTTATGTACAATAAAAATGTATTGCTTCATGGTCTTAATATTGAATTATGATTTCATGATTCTTTGTTTTCTATTATTTGAAAAGGGATTTTCATTGTCAAATTTTATATTTTATATAATAATGTAATATATCTCAAAGTATAATGGTTTTAATACAAATAATGTATATGTATTTCTATATATACTTATATATAAAAATATTTAACCATTGTTGAATTATTTTAATTAATACAGAATTATTTTATTTATTCTTTCATACACAAGTATATATTCTTAAATTTTTTCAAGGTATAAATTTTTTATTTTGAAACTATACATATTATAATTTAATGTTTTTTTTTCTACTATGTATTTTGAGAAATCTAAATTATATATCTTGTGTATTTTTTTATATTATTTTACAAATTTCTATAATGTTTAATGAATTTTTCATACAATTACACTATTTTATTATGTAAAATTGATGAATATTTGGAATTATGTAAATTGGTAACTAATTATATTATTCAAGTATAAGTATAAAATATTGGGTTAAACACTTTAAATCCTTAAATAAAATTTAATTCGTTAGTTTAAAATGATTGTTATAAATATATGGATGCTAATTTACATCCCATGAATATATACAAAGTCTAAATATCATGATATTTTGTTATTCGAAATTAAATAAGTTATTTTTTATGAATGTTCATATTTAATTAAATATATATGTAAATTTGTAATAATTCATTGTAATTATTTTAAATGATTTAAAATACATCAATATATGTTTATAAATTGTTTGGATAATATAGTTTTTTAGAAAAAAATTCACATGGACTATTTAAACATGAAAGGGATGTAGAGAGTGAAACCATCCCTAAAGAAAATGTGTGGGCCCAGAAAACCATCAATTTTTTAACTTTCACCATTGTTTGGTTTTTCAATTATTTCATTACATTTATTGAAAATAATCACAAGATTATTTAGAAGTATTTTCAATGAGTAATTATTTCCAAAATGGATTACATCATATTCAACAGACATAAGTATTTTTTATGGTATTATAATTTCTTAATATTATGTAAGTGTTTTAAACGGAATTATAATGTTTCCAAATTCTGTACATATTCTCAATGGTGTTATAATGATTCAAAATTATGTAATTATTTTTATTTGTATTATAATGTTGTTAAATTAAATAAGTATTCTATATTGTATTAAAATTTTTTAAAATTAAAAAGTATTTCAAATGTATTTGGATGATTTCAAATATGTTATTTTTTATAATAATATTTTCAAAATGTGTTTTCAAAATAGGTTTTCCTAAATTATAAGTATTTTCAATGTTTTTCTAAAAGTGATTTCGAAAGCTATATATGTTTAAAAAATTCAAAAGGTATTTTTAGATGTTATTTTCAAATGGAATTTTGAATATATGTTTTTATAGCTTTTCAAAAACCCCATACTATAAATTTTTTGTCAACCTATGTTTTATTAAATGTTTTTCAAGACCATTTAGTGGATTTGTAGAGTTTAGCTTCAATAAAAAAAATCAAAAAAAATGTTCTACAGCTACAACTTCATTATTATTTTAACATTAATAGTTTGGAATATTGGCGATTTTCCTCAAAATCATAGTATAGAATAAATCTTCGGATGTAAAATGGACTGTATATTTTTATTTTCTGTTAGTGGTAGCAATACCTAGTATAAATTTATTTCTAAATTAATTTTTTTCTACTTTTTGTAGAATTTTTTTATTTATTTATCTTGATTTGGTTTTTTTTTGTGGGAAATTTAAAAACATATGGAAAACAAAATCCAAATTTTCTGTGAGATCACAGAGAAGGTGTTGTCTAATTTAGTGATCATTTTTCCTTTTATGTTTTTTATTTTTCAATATAACATTTATGGATGGTAAAATACATTAACCATTATTCTTGTGTATCTTAGTCTTACCATGAATAATAATGTAGAAAAAATGATTAAAAACAAGGATTTACATGGTTAGATATAATGAAACACTCCATGATATATGGTTTATTCCTCCATCATCAATTATACACTATTCCAGATGATAATTACAATAATTAATTGGTTATACCCCAAATTACACTTTTTTTATACCCACAAAATCAATCTACCTTCATAAATTGGTCACACCCCCTACCAACTTCACAATATTCACCATTGATTGGCTATACCCCCAAATCAAAAGTTTTTCATCTACTAGTTATACCCCCAAACTATGGAATCTCTATATGGAATGATCCATACACAATAGAATATCTTTTTTATGGACCTCATACATTAGCATTATAGATCACCCTTGTTTTTGTACAGTTCAGGTTCCATTTCAGTAATTTTGGTCCTTCTAAAATAATTCATATCACCTATAGGTAATCAGTTGCTTCAATAAAATCATTGTTCACGATATGGTTTCTTTTGACAGTTGTCTTGGTTTCACATAAATGTGTGAAAGAAATGGATGAAATATTATATATTATTCAATACATGAATAAAATTAACAAAATTGAAAACTCCTCCATCTTAAATTATGATTTTATCTCATTCACACTTCATACATCAATTTCATGTAATCTAAATCTCATTTATATGGTATCTCAAGATTGTTAAATTTCATGTAAGTATACATGCATGAAATTAACATTCATACATCAAGAATCACACACCTCATTTATATCTCTTTCATTCATATCAAATGCATGAATATTATATGTATCGTTCATGTCCATCAATAATGGGGTGTGTATACATGTTCCAACTTATTTTTTTTCACACCCACCAGGTCTTCACACATATAATTTCCACCTTTTCCTCATCATGTATGTGCTTGAGGTATGAACACATTTTGGAAAGTATCACATAAACGTTGTGAAAATATGTTTTCATCACATATTCATGCATTATTTCATTTGAATCATGTATTTTCCTTCATGCAAACCAGGATGAAAACATGTTGGAATATCATGATCCTTATTATGGATTTCTATAATCGGATTTTTTTCAGAGATTTTTTCAATATAGTTAAATGATATTTAACATTTTGGTGGTACAATTGTTCTGTAATGTGACTTTTCCATGATACTATTTTTAGGGCCAATAATTCACTTGGTCGGGTAATAATTTATTATTTTCGGCACCTAGGAATATATGTGACATGAATCATTATAAAATTTCATGTGTAAAATGTATTAGACTTGTGGGATAAATTTAACTTCCATTGTCCTATAAATCTAATGAAATTCATTTAAAAGAAAGGTGATTCTAATGGGAAATTGAAATAATGTTAAATAATTGTCATGGAATTGGGATTAAAGAATGGATGTGAATGAGATAATATTTTGGTTGAAATAGGTTTTTAAATGGTAAATGTTCCTTAGGAAATGATTAAAATTGTGAGTTTCGAAATGGTTTTAAAAGGTGTCTAATAAAATACGTGTTGTATGTTTAGTTGGTTTACCAAATGTTGACAATGACCGGAGATAGAAATTGTTAATGTATTTTAATGATATGTGAATATATCAATTGTTATAGTCTATGTGAAATGGGATGCTAGTGCTAGTATAGAGCACTATTTTGGGAAAATTCCGGATGTTTTTTGTTAACTATTATATGATGTCTGTTTAGAATTGTATATTAATTCCCCCATGATGTCATGTCCCTATTTAGAGAATATAAGAAATCATAGTGAATTACAATCTAGAATTAGAGAAAGAAGATGATGTGGTCTAGACTAATTGGGGAGAGATGTAATTCATTAAGAATGTTTTTCATTTCATGACGATCATAGTGCAGGACCAAAGTCATATTGTTATAATTATATTTTTGTTGACTATGGAGTTTCTACTGAAACACCCTCAAATAGTTTCTAGGGAGGGAGTAACTGATGTTTCAATGTTTTGGATAGAGTCTATAAATTCAATTATTGATCACTTAGAGACTCCTCTTCATAACAGATTCATAATACCTGCAAACATGTTGTGAGTCCAAAAAAATTGATAGTGGGATATTTGAGTTAAATCATAGCATGAAAATGTTATGTAGTATAATGATTTCTATGAAATGTATATAAAACATTTCTATATAGATAATGTTAGGTTGAGAAGGATATAAAATTTGTGTGGTTAACCTAGGGTACTATGATATTTATTGATTATGTTGGATGTTTCAGATACTTATAATGATATTTTTCATATTCGGTGGGGGATGAAGAAGCTATGGCTAAATAATTCTTAGATTAAATTAGACATTATATAATGTCCCAAATAAATATTTTTCTATTAAATAGATTAATTGATGTGATGGATTAAGACACAAACTCATAGGGAAACATCAAAACGTTTTCGGGGGTGGTCATCTAGTTTTAGTTGTGTGATATAGGGGGGTTTACTTCGATAATATGAATGGTCGTTTTGAATTTCTCCACCAAGGAAGATATGAACAATGTATTCATAAAAAATTATATTTTTCTAATAGATGAAACATTGTATTATATTTTCAATATGGCAGGTGATGAGAGATGTGGTGTCAATGTCCCTGGTCACCAGCTATTTTCAAATCATTCAAAAGGATGGTGAATGAGTGTAGGTACTATTGGAAGCCTCAGTAGTTCTTAAATGGGGGTGATGAGGACATTGTAGAGTACAATCAAGGTGTCAGTTAACCCATATCTGGTGGGAAGCTATAGATCTATCAGTTACACTATTCAGGGAAGTGGATGTTGTTCTATAAGATAATGGTTTCATTATCCATAGGTCAGTGCAGTACAAGGAAATCATACTAGATCTCAGGGTAGGATAACATACTAGATTTATGTAGTTGAGCCTATACATAGAGGTTGTGAGGCTAGTCCATCAACAGATTGAGGTATGATTCTTATAGATTCCATCATTTCTAGTACTTTTTTTGATACCATTGCCTCACATCATTTCATTTCTTTCTAGTTTGTTAGTATGTTGGACCTAGCAGTGGAATATGTGTGTGTGGTTATTTTATTAATACACAAATAAGATGATGGTCAAGAATTGATAACCACTTCATAGAATTAATGAACATTATGACTATCTAAATGTTGTTTAATTTCTCTATAATATTGATTTTAGATCATGGTATCACCAGTTGTGTGTGAGAACTTCTAATGTACCATGGACTATCTTCAGGGTTAGGTTTGGGTTGTATGAATTTATTGTGATGTCATTCAGGTTGAATAAACTGCCAGTACTGTTTATGACATTAATGAACCAAATAATTCATTCAGGGATGGATTTTTTCATAGTTTTATTTTTTATGACATAATTGTGTACTCTAGGACCCATGATTATTAGGCCAGAGAACTTGAAATTTTCTAAGTACACAAATTGATTGTATTATATTATTCATGCTCCACCACTGTGGATATCTGAATAATCCATCCCAATATGGTTATTGAAAACTCTAGGTCACCTATCGCATGGAGGCTATGCATAGGTTGGGAAGAGATAACCCATATGAACTGGGATGAGCCATTGTTAGGCAAAATTCTTCAATAGGCCTGAGTATAAGGCCCACATAGATAAAACCCCACTGATTTCATATGGAATTGTTTTCACATGGAATAATTTATTAGGTTGTAGGGATAAAAATTTAGTTATTATGTGGGATTGAAATTCTTGTAATGTTAACTATTTAAAAGCATGGTTAAGACACTGTTGTTTGGTGATCAACTAATGACCATACATTCATCCATCCACATCATCTTTTTTCTCAAAAAAAACCTCTCCTAAGATATTCACCAATACTTCTCCATAATCTACACCAAAGTTGAAATCTTGGACCATGTTATGTTCCCCTTCACATGCTCACAATATATGGAATTAACCGTGTAAACATAGGCATAGTGTGCTACCAGTGTCAATTTTTCAATGGTGACAAGACAGGTCCCTCGACAGGCCTTCTTAGGCAACATCCCACGTAAACATCAAACTCCTTCTCACCAAGGTAGGATGGAAATATTCACATGGAATCATTTGATAGTTATAATGTAAACATGAATTCATATATATTTAAATAATTTAATTTAAGGTTTTTATATCATTATATATATATACTAAAATGTGTCATATGTATGTCTTATAATCCATGTTTTAGACCGTCATTTTATTTAAAACCTGGAGGATGACCATTGCTCAGTAATTAATCACAGGAACAACATTATTTTTCATTTCCGACATCAAACCTGGCCCATGTATAAATTTATATATAGAGAGAACCCTTCATAATTCATTTAATGAAGTGACATTCCCCCTCTTTTCATTCTATCTTTCCTACTGTGTTGAAATTCTTTAAGAAAAATGAAACTCTCATCCATCACCATAATTTAATCACTTACCACCTGAGGGAGGAATTGCTCCCTCAATTTCAAATTATTAAGGGGGTTATATAATATTAAAAATTTATAAATTATATCCTTTAATTCAGACCATTATTTCATTCAAGACAACGGAGTGTAAAATTATATAGATATTATTTTCAATCATAGGATCATCAGGCATATATATGTTAATGAAATGTTTTTATTATAAGTAATAAAGATTTTTCATAATTAATACATAGGTTTTATATATTTTATTTATATAATATTATTATACTAATATAAAATTATTATTTTTTATTATCTTATGATGTTATTATATTTTATATACAAATATAATATTTTATTTTCATATACTAAATTTTTAATGATTAATTCATGAATCCTTGTTTTATTATTTAAAAAGGGATACCCAATATCTATTTTATATTTTATGTAATATAATATTTATTATCAAAGAATATTGGATTTTATGCATATGATGTATGTTTTTGTGTATGTAAATATATATACATATATATATAAACATCTTTTACTGCCATTTCAAGATTTAAATCCATGTACAAAATTTTTTTATGTTTTCATACTCAAAGTAGTTATTTTTCAATATATATGAGGAAGAAATGTTTTATTAAAGAATGTTACTTATTATAATTTTATGTGACTTTTTTTCTTATAATTATTTTGTTAAATAAAAAAATATTTATTATTTTTTGAATAGTTATATAATAATTGATATTATTTTATATAAATGATTAATACATTTGTATAATAACATTATGTATAAAAAATTACATTCTAAATTAAGTATGATGTTGTATAATTATGTTATTCAAGCATGTGTTTGAAAAGTAAATGTTTTACATTTTATGTCCTTTTTCAATAAAATGTACTTCCTGATTTTATGAAGGATGTTTTAAATGAATGCATGTAAATTAAAATATCATTCATATTTAAAAATTAATGATGTCATAATATTTGGTAAAAAAAATTAATCATTATATTTACAATGAATGTCTTTGTATATATATATATATATATATATATATATATATATCAGTTTAAATATGTAATGATGCATTCTCATTTTTTCAAATGATTAAAAGCCTATAAGATATATATATATATATATATAAAATATCAAAATGTGTATATATAAATTTATTACATGGAATTTTTATACATGAAAGGGATGAGCATAGTGAACCCATCCCTAAGGACTGTATGTAGGCTTAGACATACATAAAATTTGGAAGTCACCCCATGCATATTTTTTCCAAATACATTATAATATTTTCCAAAAAACAATGGATTATTTAAAATATTTTTTAGAGAATATATATTTTCTAATAGTATTATAATTTTTATATGATGTAAGTGTTATCAATGTTATTTAAATATTTCAAAATTATTTATGTAATTACAAATATATTATTTTGTTTTTATATTATATAATTATTTCTCAAATGTATCATAATGTCATGAAATTAGATATATATTTTCAAAGGTATAATAATGTTTTCAAATTAAGTAACTAAATTAAGACATATAATAGTGTTTTCAAATTATGTATTTATTTAAAAATGTGTCATAATTATTTCAAATAATTAACAATTATCATAGAAAATATCAAAACATGTTTTAAAAAAACAATTTTAAAAATAAAAGTATTATCAACAGAATTTTTAAAATAGTTTTCCAAAGCAATGTTTTTTCCAATGAATTTCAAATAGATTTCATAAAGAAATATTTTTTTAAGGGATTTTTATTGGGTTTTTAAAAACTACTTCTTAAGATATTTTTCTCATCCTGTGTTTTATAAAAAAATTAGGGTCCTTTAGTTGTTTCTTATAATTTAGCTTCAATATAGGTATAGCATGATAAATTTTCTATCAATACGTTTTTATTTTTAATTTTAACATCAATAATTTTTAAGAGAGGTGCTTTTTCTCAAAATTTGAAACTAAAAAATATCCATGTTTGTAAACAGAAATGTATATTTTTAATTTTATTTATATTTTTTTGAAAAATATAGAACATTATTTTCTTATAGATCCGGAAATGTAGGTATATAGTCCTTATAATTTTTATGAAAGTGAATTTTTATGTAATAATAGAGATTATGTGGTTTTTTTAAATAATATTTATTATTTATATGTATATTCTATTAGAAATACAACTTCATTATAAACATTTAAACTGAGAAAAAAATAATAGTTTGAAATATACTTTTGAACTCCATATCAGATAAATTATCATTAATAATGTATAATATTAGTGATTATAGATTTACTAATTCATAAAATGGAATATCATTTTTTTAATTAAAATTTATAAATATTTTTCAAGGGTTACATTTCATTTACTAGTATAGAATGTAGAATCCCTTAAATTTACACTTTTAATAAATTTATCATAACATTTTTTATGTTAAATGAAACTAACATATAATTTAATATAAGCCTAGATATTTTCATATAATTTTTTAAAATTAATAAAATTTATATTTATATTTTTAAAATAAATAAATTCTATTAAATCATTATTATATATATATTTCATCACTTTAAATTACTTTTTCCACATCTCTTATTTTATTATTTTCATTTATTAATACATTATTACTATTTAACCAAAAACAACTAATTATATATATATATTCTCATTTTGAACTATCATATAAAATTTATATAGATTATAATCAATTGTTATTATGTTATAAAATCATTATTGCCAGTATTTAAAAATAATTTTTATCATTCATTTTGAATTTTTTTTTATCAACATTTAGCCCTGATTTTGATTAAATATTATATAATAATAACTAATTATATTAAACCTATTGTTATTAATTATTATCAAATAAACATAGATTGGAATTTTTTTGAGAAATTTTAAAGCATATTTCTTACATAAAATATAATTTATAGAAAAAGTAAATTAAGAGAAAATAATTTTAATTTATAGTTCATTTTTTATAATTTTTACAACGCTCGAAAATTTTAGGCCATTTAAGCCCAGTGGTTCTGCCATACCAACAACCCACTATGCAGAGCAAGCTCAACCCATGGGGAGATCTGATAAACACCATTCATCATTGTGGAATGTTATTATAATTATCCTCTCATGTAAAAGATGTGCATATATTGGGAAGATTGCTCCTATAATAACCAATTCAAGCATTGTTTATCTAAAGTTATGCATGAGATTGGTTTTAATATCCCATGGGAGTGCATCTCATTAGATGATTATGAACTTGTGTTCTCACAACTAATTTTATGAGATTCTTGTGATATGAATTTCCTTTGGATGTGGGAACAAAATAAAGTAATTTTCATCATTTTTAATCATAAGTTTAACACTATATATACAATGATGAATCAATGATTATCTATTCATCCACCCATTTCATATAAGACCTGAAAACCTCATCTACCCAATTGTTCACTAATATTTATCATATAATCATTATTAGTATGAAATTACCACCCTCATTTTATTCTCATTCTAAGCCTCCTAGTGTATTTAATGAGCATCATGCACCAAATCATAATGTTTTACCTATGTCAATTTTCTCATGAAGACATGACAAGTCCCTCGAGCATCCTTCATTGGCCACATATCAGGTCAACAAAAAATCTATTATCACCTAAGTGGCATAAAAATCTACTCATAGATGCATGGAATAAATCTAGTATAAATATAAATTAATATCGATTTAAAAAAAATCAAATTTTTGTTTTTTTATAAATATATATATATTTATATATAAGAAAACATTTCGTTGACATGCCCAGAAAGCCACAGTTATGACCACAACTATTTTCAAAACATCATGTTAAACCACTTTTCATTAATGAAAAATTTGTTTACGACCATTTATAGGATCCAACATCAAACACTAACCCCTATTTAAATGTATATTCACAGGTAACTCTCCATCGGTCAATAGAAGAAAAAGTATTCACCATATGTTTACTCTTCATTTCACCTTAGTTTGAGATATTTTAAGAAAGTAGAATATTCCTTCCATAACCATGGTTAGAGAACATAACTAATGAATGAATAAAACCTCCCTTGTTTTCCAAAAATCAAGGGTATACTTTTATTTTAAAACTATATTTATTCTGGGATATTATGACTTATATGTTTAAATACAATCCATTCATCAATTCATGGCAACATTTTTTACATATGTGTGTATATTATTTTCAATCTTATGAAATTCAAATATATATATATATATGTCAATATAAAGTATTTTTATTATATATGAAACTATTCCTCAAACATATAACTTTTTTAAGATTGTTTATTTATTTTAAATTATTATAATAATTCCAAACAATGATCTCTTGTAGTGTTTTCTAGTTCATATATTTTATGTAATGATGTAAATTATTATTTTTAGCATCTTAATTTTAAATTATGATTTTAGGATTAAATGTTTTATTGATATTAGAAGGGATATTGATTTTCAATGTATCTACTTTATTTAATAATTAAATTATTCTCACATTATAATGGTTTTTTACATATCATGAATGTGTATATATACGAATATATATATATTCTTATTATTATTTCATTATTTAAATCATAAATCATCTTTTTGTATGATTTCTTAGTCATGTTGATAATTTTAATCTTATACAAGGATAAAATGTTTAATTTAATAGTTTTTCTAATCAGAAATTTATGTGATTGTTTTTTCTTATGATTACATTGAAATTTTTAAATTATAGATCTATTAGTTTTTTAATAGTAATTATTAAATTGAAATTATTTTTCATGAAATGTATATATAATGAGCCAATTATTTTATTTTTAAAATAATTAAATTTTCAATTATGTTAATGGGAATCTAATTATGTTATTCAATGGAGAGTTTTAAAATATAATGATTAACATTTTATGTCATTATTAAACGAAATTTAATAACATAGTTTATGAAGTATTTATTAAATAAATTGATCTTAATTAACACCCCATGAAATTATTCAAGGTCAAAATTTAACAATATTTTGTAATACCAAATTAAACAAGTGATATCAAATGAAATTTCATATATATATACAATGTAAAAATTTAATAATTCATTTTCATGTTTTTAAAATATTAAAACTCCGATTATATATCTATATGATAAGTAATGCTCAAAAATTTTTATTAAAAATCTGGAACATTGACTTTGTAAACATGAAAGGGAATTAAGGTGTGAACCTATCCTTAATGAAAGTTGGTAGGATCAGACAATATTAATTTATTTAAGTATCCACGTGGTTTTGTTTTCAAAATAATTCATAATAATTTCTAAAAAATGACTGGATTATTTTAAAACATTATCAATGAGTAAGTATTTTCAAAATTTAATACATGATTTTCAAATGGATTATTTATTTTCAAAGGTATAAGAAATATTTCAAATTGTTTAAGTATTTTCAAATATATTATAATGTGATAAAATGACATTATGAATTACAAATTAATTATAATTTATTTCAAATTATGTAAATATTTTCAATGGTAATATATTTTTCTTAAATGACATAAGTATTTTCAACTCGATTATGATGGTTTCAAATAATGTATATATTTTCAAAGGTAATATATTGTTAACAAATGATTAATTATTTAATATATATAATGGAAAGAAGTTTTCAAAAAAATAATTCCAAATTATATGTATATTCAATGTATTTATATTTTTTTCTGAAGAAATATGACTTCAAAAGTATATTCAAATGGAAATTTCATAATTTTGTTCCACATGTTTTTTAAAATAATAATTCTGAGAATTGTATTTAAAAATATTTGTTATAAAACATTTTCAAGATCATTTTGAGGGATCTTTGAATTTATCATCAAAAAAGATATAGAACAATAAGTATTATATCTCATAATTTTAATTTATCATTTAAATTTCAATAATATGTTATAGTGATCCTTTTTCTCCAATTAAAATACCATAAAATATCCACAGATTTAAAATGTGCTATATAATTTCATTTTATTTTATCTTTTAAAAACAAATTTATGGTAATATTATTAATCGGACTTAGATGTGTGAGTCCTGAGGCCTTAAAGTAGGTATTAATATAATATTTTATATAATATTGGATATTATGACCTTTGTCTAAAAATAGTTTATGTTTTTATGTATATTCTATAAGAAAAAGTCAAATTTTATCACAATTCGTGTTGAGGAAAATTATACGAGTTTTAAATATAATTTTTAAATCATATTAATTTATGTGACCATTAAGAACATATAATTCATGTTATTTAAAATTTTAAAATTCAAAAAATGTAATTTCATAAATTTCCATCATAATGATGATCATATTTTGACGGTGAAATACTGTTTATGTGGGGTAGAATTTAACATCCCATGAATGTACAAATTTAATGATTATTTCTAATATATAATTTTTAAATTATTAATAATAATTAAAGTAGAATTTAAAATAATAATTGATATTATATATATATATATATATTATATAAATAATGATAATTTATATCAATATTCTTTTGGTAATAGTATTTTTTTGAAACAAACTAAATTATGTATTTCATCACCTAAAAGAAATATTTACAAATTCCACATTTTTACATTAAAAGATGTTAATAAATTATTAGTTTTATAAAATAATTCTATATATATATATATATTTTTGAACATCATATACAATCTATATAGTTTATAAGTCAATAGTTTTTAATTTATAGAATCATTATCGTTGATATATAAAATTAATTTTAATTTTTTTTAATTTCTTATTATTATCTGTTTTCCCTAATTCAAATGTATTTCTATCAAAATATAACTTATTTTATTTTTTCTCTTCTGATAAGATCATTTTAAACACTGAAAAATTTATATTATTGTGATCATATTTAATCAATAAGGTTTACCTAAAAGAAATTTATCAAAAAAAATAAATTTAAATGAAATTATTAGTACTGTATAGTTCATATTTAGGAATTTTTTAGAAAGTGAAAATATTAGGACATCCTTGACATGTGGTTGTCTTGAACAGAAACCCATTTGCAGGAACAATCTCTACCAAGGGGGAGATCCGTTTAACACCACCCATCATGGTGGCTGGAGATTCTAGGTTTCCTTTCACATTGAGGATGTGCTTTATTTGGTAAGAGAAGGAATGTAAGAATGGTATAATGATTTGGTTTGGAAAAAGGGATTCACAGTCCTTACATAAGGCCCGCCAAGAGCATACCTCATTAGATGCTTCTGACTTTGAGTTCTTACAACATAGTTTATAAGGGATAAGTGAGTTTTGTTTTGTTTCATTATGGTATTTAAATGTATGTAATATTCACCATTTAAAATAATAGTTAAAATATATTCATATAATGATAATATGATGGTTTTCTAATCATCCAACCATGTTTTCTTTGACCTCACATCATCTTCTCCATTATTGGGAACTGTTACTTCTCCACCAATATACATAGGAGCTGACATCACCACCCCATTTGTATTCTCCTTCTCTACCTTCCAATGAAAGGATACAATAATGGATACCTAAGCATAGTGTTCTTCCAATATTGAATTCCCATGATTAAAATAAATGTCCCTTGAGCTTCCTTTGTAGGTCACATCCCAATTGAACAAAAAACCCCTTCCCACCAATGTATTGTAGAAATCACCCCACAAAAGCTTGTGAGAAGTCATATATAAATATAAATTCATATTAACTAAAAATATAACATTAATGATTATATATATATATATATAATAACAATACTTTCCTTAGATTTCCCCACAAGAAACAATTTTTACCACCACTAGGTTTTGAACCTATATGTAGTCCTATGTTCATTAATGAATCTCGTTTACTACCTAGATTTCTTTTCCATATTCAATCCTAAACCCCTATATAAATGAATACTCAGAGGGAACCATTCCACATTAAGTATAAAAATAATCCTTCTCTATAATTTCTTTATTTATTTCCAACTAATGAGAGATCTCTAATGCAAAAAAATAAATATGAAAAAAACCATCCCTATATTTCATAATGAATTGGGGATATTTTATTTTAAAAATATATTTATTTACAAATGTTATAAATTCATTATTTTAATTAAAACCATTCTTTTGTTCATGTAATATATAGTGTAAATATTTGTATATATATTATATTCAATCCCAATATCTTCAATAATATATATATATATGTGTGTGTATGTCTGTGTTAATACAATATAATTTTTATAAGTAAGAATGTAATATAAATTATAATATTTGTTTTCCAGATATTCTATGTATACAAAATTGTTATTCTAATTTCAAATTAGGATTTTTGGAATGTTATCAGTTTCTAATATTTTATGTACAATAAAAATGTATTGATTTTATGGTCATAATATTGAATTATGATTTCATGATTCTCTGTTTCCTATAATTTGATAAGGGATTTTCATTGTCAAAATTTATATTTTATAAAACAATGTAATATATCTCAATGTATAATGGTTTTAATACAAATCATGTATGTTAATTTCTATCTATACTTATATATAAAAATATTTAATCATTTTTGAATTATTTTAATTAATATAGAATTATTTTATTAATTTTTTCATACACAAGTAAATATTCGTAAATTTTTTCAAGGTTGAAATTTTTTATTTTGAAACTATACATATTATAAGTTAATGTTATTTATTTGTTCTGAGTATTTTGAGAAATATAAATTATATATCTTGTGTATTTTTGTATATTATTTTACAAATTTCTATAAATTTTAGTGAATTTTTCATACATTTAAACTATTATATTATTTAAAAATGATGAATATTTTGAATTATGTAAATGGGTAACTAATTATATTATTCAAGTATGAGTATAAAATATTATTTTAATCAATTTAAATCCTTAAATGAAATTTAATTCATTATTTTACAATGTTTTTTATAAATATATTGTTGCTAATTTACATCCCATGAATCTATACAAAGTCTAAATATCACGATATTTTTTAATTCGAAATTAAATAAGTTATTTTTGATAAATGTTCATATTTATTTAAATATATTTGTAAATATGTAATTATTCACTATAATAATTTTAAATGATTAAAAATACAGCAATATATGTTTATAAATTGTCAGGCTCATATAGTTTTTTAGAAAAAATTTCACATAGACTATATAAACAAGGAAGGGATGTGGAGAGTGAAACCATACCTAAAGAAAATGTGTGGGCCTATACAACCATCAATGTTTGAACTATCACCATTTTATGGGTTTTCAATGATTTCATTACATTTAATGAAAAAAATCACAAGATTATTTAGAAGTATTTTCAATGAGTTAATATTTCCAAAATGAATTACATCATATTCCAAAGACATAAGTATTTTTTATTGAATTATAATTTTTTAATATTATGTAAGTGTTTTAAAATGTATTATAATGTATCCAAATTATATACATATTTTCAATGGTATTATAATGATTCAAAATTATGTAGTTATTTTCATTAGTATTATAATGCTCTTAAATTAAATAAGTATTCTATAATTTATTACATTGATTTAAAATTAAAAAGTATTTCAAATGTATTTGGATGATTTCAAATGTGTTATTTTTTACTATAATATTTTCAAAATGTGTTTTCAAAATATATTTTCCAAAATTATAAGTATTTTAAATGTATTTCTAAAAGTCATTTCTAAAGCTATATATTTTTTTAAAAAAAATCAAAAGGTATTTTCAGATGTTATTTTCGAATGGAATTTTGAATATATGTTTTTATGGATTTTCAAAAACCCCATACTATAAATTTTTTGTCACCATATGTTTTATAAAATGTTTTTCAAGATGATTTATGGGATTTTTATATTTTAGCTTCAAAAAAAATCAACAAAAATTTTCTACAGCTACATCTTCATTATTATTTTAACATCAATAGTTTGTAATATTGGTGATTTTCCTCAAAATCGTAGTCTAGAAAAAATCTTAGGATGTAAAATCGACTGTATATTTTTTATTTTTGGTTAGTTTTTTGAAAAAAATATATACATCACTTTTTTGTACTAGATCTGGAAGCATGGGTATCTAGGCCATACAATACTACATAATTTTAAGAGAATGTAGATTTATTGTTGGTATACAACATGATAGGAATATTATATGATGTGGTAATGAAATTGATGATCCATATACACTAATAATATGTTCATTGGATTGATATTTTTTATATATAACCACTTTAATGTTTGATTATGTTTGAAATGAATATTTAAAATGTTCGTGGAAGCAATACCTAATATAAATTTATTACTAAACAAATTTTTTTTTTACTTTTTGTAGTATTTTTTATTTATTCATATTGATTTGGTTTTGTGTTTGTGGGAAAATTAAAAACATAGGTAAATGAAAATCCAAAATTACTATGAGATCACTGAGAAGGGGATGGCTAATTTAGTGATCATTTTTCCTTTTATGTTTTTTATTTTTCAATATAACATTTATGGATGGTAAAATACATGAACCATTATTCTTGTGTATCATAGTCTTACCATGAATAATAATGTAAATAAAATGATTAAAAACAAGGATTTACATGGTTAGATATAATGACACACTCTATGATATATGGGTTACTCCTCCATCATCAATTATACACTATTCCAGAAGTTAATTACATTAATTAATTGGTTATACCCCAAATTACACTTTTTTCATACCTACAAAATCAATCTACCTTCATAAATTGGTCACACCCCCTACCAGCATCACAATATTCACCATTTATTATTTATACCCCCAAATCAAATGTTTTCCATCAACTAGTTATACCCCCAAACTATGGAATCTCTATTTGGAAAGATCCAAACACAATAGAATATTTTTTTTATGGACCTCATACATTAGCATTTTAGATCACCCTTATTTTTGTCCAGTTCATGTACCATTTCAGTAATTGTGGTAATTCTAAAATAATTCACATCACATGTAGGTAATTAGTTGCTTCAACAAAATGATTGTTCATGATATGGTTTATTTTGACTGATGTCTTAGTTTCACATTTATGTGTAAAAGAAATGGATGAGATATTATATATTATTCAATACATGAATAAAATTAACAAAATTACAAACTTCTCCATCTTAAATTATGATTTTATCTCAATCACACTTCATACATCAATTTCATGTAATCTGAAACACATGTATATGGTATCTCACGGTTGTTAAATTTCATGTAAGTATACATGCATGAAATTAACAGTCATACATCATGAATCACACAACTCATTTATATCTCTTTCATTCATATCAAATTCATGTATATTATATGTATCATTCATGTCCATTAATAAAGGGGTGTGTATACATGTTCCACCTTATTTTTTTCACACCCACCAGGTCTTCACACATACAATTTCCAACTTCTTCATCATCATGTATGTTCTTGAGGTATGAACACCATTTGGAATTTTTCACATAAACATTGTGAAAATATGCTTTCATCACATATTCATGAATTATTTCATTTGTAGCATGTATTTTTCTTTCCTGAGAACTAGGATGAAAACATGTTGGAATATCATGCACCTTATTATGGATTCCCTAAACTCACATTCATTATTGAAATATTTAGTGGTATTCCTGCTAAAAGGGCTGAAAAATTATTCTCCATAAAAATAAATGTTATCTAGGAGGCCTTAATTCATTACAAACCAGGGGATATTTTTGGTTCTCTATTTTTCTTTGTAAAATGATATCTCTTACCCAAAATATTGGTATAAACTTTTGGTTTTAGTGCATTAGATATTATTAGGTGATGTTTATAGCCTTATCTACCATATTCATTATACATTGTAGAATCCTTGAAATCCCCAAAAAATATTCCATAGTCGCATAACTGTATTACATAATTGTATTACCTGAGTAATTTTATTATTCTAAAATGTACGCATATAATCATTTTATATTTTATATATTATTTTGAAACATCCTTTGTGGTGATCACCTTTATGCAATGAGGATTGCAAGTCCATGATATTGTGAATTTCTACCTCCTACATGGTGTACGATTGTTCAAGATTCCTCCTATAACAATGTTTTCTGTTTAGTCATAACTAATTAATCTTCATCTATGAATTCATTAAAGATAAAATATTGCATGAATGAATTTGGTTCAATCCATAACAAATCATCTCATAAGCAACAACAAAGAATATAGTAGGTTGAAATTGATGGTGGTTTAGTCGGTGATCAAGTGTACCAGAGGTCCATGACAGATTACAGATAATCGATTAATAAATAACATATTGATAAAATGAGTCATATCATATTTATTATGCGACATTAATGATGTATGAAATTAAAATGATGATGGAACAGTGTATTGTACCTTCGCTTCCCACATCAGAACCAGTATATATCTTCATAATTTTTTTTCAATCAATGATTTCCTTTAGTGGATCAGGTATGAAAACTAGGGGTGAAAATTCAAAGACATGTTAACAATGTTTTAAATGATTTCCATCGACAAAAATTCTTATTGTCATGAACCTAGTCGAGAATTCCATCCAACCCGACACCCAACCCAATATGTCGCACGAACCGAAGGACATTCATGATCAGAACAATCATGAAACAAGTTCCATGAATCAATGTAATCCCAGAGGGGAATGATTTTTTTCTAATAACCATGATCATATAAAAAATATAAACTGGAAAAAATTATGTATCAATAATAACTGAATCTCAAATAAATATAAAAGATACTTCAATTATAATAGCTAAACACAACAAATTTTATATAAAAATTCAGAATACTGAACCCCACTATCATGATCATTGTTTCACCACAATGTCACCACCATCCACCTTCAAGCATTCATAAGAAACACGCTCATGGGAAATGAACATGAACCTCTAAAACAGCTCAAGTCTACTAACATGAAATGGTACAAGTAGGTTGTGACCTAAACAACTCTATAGGCAAACACCATAGTATACAAATATTTCATTTCCTAAAAAAAGTCATTAACCACTATTTTAAAATTAAATTATAAAAAAAGGATTTCAAATTTTAATAATAAAAGTAAATCATGTCACCTTTATAAAATAGAACACAATAACCATTATTTTCAACGAGTCTATAATTTTAGAAACCAAATCCCAAACCATAAAACCCTTGAAGACAATACCAGGATAAGATGAAAAAATAATAATAAAAACAAAAACCAAATTCTATTGAATATAAATATTCAAGTACGAATAATAAAACTAGGGAATTTATTAAATATCCCTAGAGTGATCATGAGATGAACTCAATTTAGAACCACTGAATTTTCATATACTGAAGTTCTGTCATCAATAACCAACTATCATTCTTAAATTCACCAATCTAGGGGCACATCCCACTTATCTTCTCAACTATTTCTAGGGGTAACAACTCATCTAATTGGGGTTGATCAAAAACAATCTCTCGACGCCATAAAATACACAGAGGAACCATCACAATGATATATTATTTAAGTAAGTGGTCCAAGAAAGCATGACAGACTGTACCTACCCCCACCACATTTGAATTCCCCAAACATTAACACCACATTTATGAACATCCATATATGAAAATAAATCTATATGGGTTAAAATCATACAATAGTATATTTAAATGTTCCAAATTCACCCTCACATCACATAATCTTCCAAAATATTTTTCAAAATGCACTAATATGGAAACTATGTAGTTATAATTTCATGGAAAATTTCACTTTCAAACAACATAAATATCCAATGACACATCTGCACATTAAATTTCAATATATAAAAATATACAAAAAACAATTTATAAAGAAAATTAAATACCACTTTTACATTAGAAATACCAAATGGGCCTTTAAGTTCAAAATACAATTTCCCATCTAACACAATTTCAAATCAATGATTGAAAACATAAAAAAATAATATTGAATTGCCCTATTCTATTTCAAGGCATTTAGAAAACAACTATGTTCTGAAATAACAAATTTGAACCATTGTAATGAACCCATATGAAACCAATTTCAATCCACCTACCAAACAAAAATACAACTAATAAATCAAGTAACCACTTGAGAAACAAAGGTGCATAGAAAATATTATTTTAATCTGTAATATTCATTTGAGTTCCCATACATGATATCACTTCAATATCTAACAGATGTTCCACCATCTAATGACAGGACAAATGTCATTAATCCATAAATGGTATTTACCAAACCTGTGAATCCAATTTATAATTAAAACGATGTTATTTAATTGTAACAAGGGCCAATCATTACGAAAAAACATGAAATAATATTGGGAATAAAATAAATATTTTAAAAATCACATAAATTGTATAAAATTTTAGATATAACGGTAGACTTTTTTTGAACCCATTTTTAGTAAAATTATTCCAACTCTAAATAATCACAATAATAAGCACCATCACATCATAGGTATTCGAAACATGTTTATAAATTATTTGATGGCACACAAGCATCACTAGATTATTAAATAAAAGAAAAATAATGGAAACTCCTTCCTCAAAGAGTTGTGAATGCACAAAAAACTATGAGAATGAATAACTTTGCCTTAAATAAGATACTCACACCCAACTATCCATGAAATCGACCAAGTTAGATGTGCCTAACAATGGAGTTAAGACATGAAATTAACCAACAAGAAAACCCATGGAATCTATGCGTGGTGATGGGAGAGAATATAAAAATGTACCAGAACCCTAAAAGACATGCCTTTGAAGCTTGGAAGGGAATATATAGAGGAAGAGGAGATGATGAGATGGGGTTAGGGGGTGTCCTATTTGTGCCATAAACAACCCAAGTGTAGGGTGCCAGATTTTGGGTAAAAAAAGTGAAAGTGTATATTAAGGTTTTTATCATTTTAAAGATCATGGATAAACACATGGTTTGGAAACATGGTCTACCAAACCATGCAAAAATTGTGTATTAGACACTTATAAAGAGGTAACTGGCCACATTACCATCCCACATGGTTTGACTAACTGTGCCCAAACCATGAGGTATCTTCTTATCATGGAGGATCGACTACAAGACCATGTCATGCAGTATGATCATCTCTCCACAAAAAGTTTTTTTGATTATTCATTTAGTCCTACACAAATTACACATTTAACTAGGTTGGGCCATATGGTTTACCAAATTATGTGACAATCCTGGTGTAGTAATAAAGCAACCTGAATCATCAAAAAATAGAATATTTTAAGCTGAAGATCAACCTGAACCTCAACAAAAAAGAACCAATATAATGAAAAGAATAATGTAAAGGAGTATCTGAGGTAGGGTTGTGACAATTATTCAATCCATGGACACTTTCTTCTTGAAAAAATCACAAATCAGAAAGATAAAATAAACATGAATTCATGCCCGATCAAAATTATGATATACCACAAGCCTTGGGGTAACCATTCACTCCAAAATCCACACATGGACATTCAAGAAGAAACCACAACATAATAACAATGAAATAACATGAGTGGGAACTCCCCACCACAAAAACTATACTAATTAAAACAACATATAAACCCTAGAGATGACACAACGTACACAGGAACTCCCAAGTCACAATCAAAATCCATAACATCACCACACCTGTAAAGACCCAAAAATTTCAAGGGAAAGTTTTTTTCTTAATTTTCTTTGGAATTTTACGAGTCCGCAGTCTCTGACGGAACTTGATTCCGAGGCCCGGTGTGCACGGAATCAACTTCCGGAGTTTAGCTCGAGTATGTTCAGTGAACGGACGAGTGGGTTTTTCTAACTTTTGAACCGGTGCCCGGAATCGAATTCTGAGGGCACCGATGAAATCACAATGCTTAGAAACGCCTCTTCCGGAGTTGCGTTTGCTCAGGTGTGGTTTTTAATTTTTGGGTTTTAAGTTTTGGAAATAAAATAAAGTTGTGCGACAATTTTATTTTTATTTCACTTAAAGCCGCTTGAAGACCACTTAAAGCCTCTTAAACTGAGTTAATGCGGATAGGGTGTTATCCAAAAATATCCTACCCTCTTGGTAGGATATTTTTGAGGTGGGTCCCGCACGATCCCCACCGTTTCTTTTCCGCTAAGTAACGCCCCCGCAAAAACCCGTCATTATGAAAGTCAACTGACGGGTTTCCTTAAATTCTTAACGCACCAATTAATTGGGCAGTTTTATTCATCCAATTAATTGGGCGGTTTTCATCGTTGAATTAAATGGGAGGTTTATTCGTTGAAATTAATTCTATGAATTAATTTCATTCGTTTCCTAACCGGTTTGAAATCCGTTGGCGTATTAATAAAATAATACCAACGCCAACTTTGGAGGATTACTCGTTGTGAAGCTTTTGACAGAAGTTCTTGTGCCTTCACCCTTCTTCGTGAAGAACACGAAGAACGCGAAGAACGCCGGCCTCCAACGAAGAACGCCGAACCCTCGGAGATTGACGACGCTCCAACCCGAGACGTTCTTCCCCACCCCGATCTCCGATCACCAACCGCTTGAGGTAGGAGATTTCGGGATCCCTTTAAATCTCCTTTGTGGTTTATAACAACGATATGGATTTAATTTTTATTAATTAAATATTTATGTTCTTGAACCTCGGAGTTCTTCAACGCGACACCGTTTTCCACGACGACGCGATGCCCTTCCACGACGCGATGATCGCCTCCTTCCGCGATGATCAAATCAGCGAAGAACGCGCGTGCGACGACTTGACAAGGTAGGGATTTTGTTTGGATGTTTTACATTCTCGTGTTTGTTTCTTTTAAAATGAATAACCTGGACTTTCGAACAATTTTAATTAATTAAAATTGTTTCGGTAATGTTTCTCTGTGTTGTATGATCCTCCCATCTGATATCGCCTAACGCGGAGGGTGCGGACCAAACGAACACGGCTCGGAAACCCTCCGCCATTTTTCGTTGTTGTGCGAATTTGGCGGGCGACGACGAAATGTGCCGCAGGGACTATCCGTTGATTCCGCAGTGAAGAACGGATCCCAGGAGGAACAACGGCGCAGACGGGAAGAAAAGCATACCACCAGAGCGACTCCGGTGGCCCGCGGAAGCCGGCGGCTGGAGGCGGCGGTGCCCTGGCGCGCCGCCGGACAGGACCGCTGTGGCTCCGGCCACGGCGGCGGTGCCCGCGGACCCACGGTTGCGTGGTCCGGTGCGCGCAGGATGCGGCAAAGCCGCGTTCGGTTGTCCAGGGCGGCCCCCCCGCGGGGGCCGCGGGGTTGTCACGCGGGGGCAGCGGCCCCCCGCGTCGCTCGGCTGAGCCGAGCCGGGCGGGTTGAGCCGGGCCGGGTCGGGCCGGGCCAGCCGGGTCGGACCCGGTTCAGGTTGACCCGGTTCGGGCCGACCAAGGGGGGGGCGGGCCGGGTCGGCCCGGACCCCCCGTTTTCGGACCACTTTCGGTCAAATGCCCATATCTTGAGTTTTATACCTCCAAACGATGTTCCGTCAGCGGAAACGCAATCCTTGGATCGAGACGGTCATTTCTGTATATTACACTCAAGGTTTCGGAGAACTTTGGGTTGGGTCGGGTTGGTTCGTACATGACACCAACCGGGCCCTCGGAGCGGAAACACTCATATCTTGAGTTCCGGACGTCTGATTGACGTGCTGTCAACTATGGTGGATTCCTCTAAGTGAGACGGATCTTTTGGAATACTCCGCCCGAGGTTTGGACGCAGGTGGAGTGTGGTCGGGTTGGTTTTTCCTTAAAAACCAACCGGGCCCCTGAGACGAAAATGCCAATAACTCTCAGACCGGGCGTCTGATTGACGCACCGTCTGTGACATTGAGTTCCTGTTGAAGATACAGAACTTTTGGATACATCAACTTCGAACTACGTGTCAGTTGATGTATCAGCCACTCGGCTCGTGGAGCGGACCCTCCCGAACGAGCTTGTTGTGTGCGGGAACCCTAGTGCTGGCTGTGACTTCGACGACTGTACAGAGATCCTCAGTGGACCGCGACGACGACTGTGCAGAGATCCTCAGTGGACCGCGACGACGACTGTGCAGAGATCCTCAGTGGACTGCGACGATGACTGTGCAGAGATCCTCAGTGGACTACGACTAATACTACACTCAGCGATCCTACGTGGATCAGTGCTTCAGATCCTGTGTGGGTCCGATCCTATGTGGGTCAGCACTCAGCGGTTCTGTGTGAGTCAGCGCCTACAGGTCCTGTGTGGGCCCGATCCTATGTGGGTCTTTGCGGGGGTTAGTTACCTACAGGTCCTGTGTGGGCCCGATCCTATGTGGGTCATTGCGGGGGTTAGTACCTATCGATCCTTTGTGGGTCCGACGACTTAGATGGATCAGTGATCATCTTTATCGTCATCTGAAGAAGTATACCTTTGTGAGCTGAATCATGTGTTACTCTCCTTTGTGGATTGTGTTGAACTTTCCTGTGTGGATTTACTGTTTACTCTCCTTTGTGGATTGTGTTGAACTTTCCTGTGTGGATTTACTGTTTACTCTACTTTGTGGATTGCGTTGTGCTATCCTGTGTGGATTTTTGTTTTGCTTTCCTCTGTGGATTGGGTTGTGCTTGGGCTCGGGTGTTGGAGCTGAACAGGAATTGGTGACTTTGGTATATGAATGGGCATATACCTAAGCAGAGTCGGATGTTACTTCATGATTATTGTTTTCCTGTGTGGACCAGTAGTGTTATCCTGTGTGGACCTGTACTGTTTTCCTGTGTGGACCAGTAGTGACATCCTGTGTGGACCTGTATTGTTTTCCTGTGTGGACCAGAAGTGTCATCCTGTGTAGACCTGTGCTATTTTCCTGTGTGGACCAGTAGTGACATCCTGTGTGGACCTGTATTGTTTTCTTGTGTGGACCAGAAGTGTCATCCTGTGCGGACCTGTGCTGTTTTCCTGTGTGGACCAGTAGTGACATCCTGTTTGGACCTGTATTATTTTCCTATGTGGACCAGTAGTGTTATCCTGTGTGGACCTGTACTTTTTTCCTGTGTGGACCAGTAGTGACATCCTGTGTGGACCTGTATTATTTTCCTGTGTGGACCAGAAGTGTCATCCTGTGTGGACCTGTACTGTTTTCCTGTGTGGACCAATAGTGACATCCTGTGTGGACCTGTACTGTTTTCCTGTGTGGACCAGTAGTGATATCCTGTGTGGACCTGTATTATTTTCCTATGTGGACCAGTAGTGTTATCCTATGTGGACCTGTACTGTTTACCTGTGTGGACTACAACTAGTAGTGGCTTCCTGTGTGGGCTGGTAGTGTTATCCCATGTGGATTGCGATGTGCTTTCCTGTGTGGACCGGTAGTGTTATCCTGTGTGGATTACGATGTGCTTTCCTGTGTGGACTGGTAGTGGTATCCTGTGTGGATTTCTTGTTCTGTCCTGTAAGGACTGGGTTGTACTTAAGCTCATGAACTGAGCTAGAATGGATGGCTTAGGTATATGTATGGGCAAATACCTAAGTAGCGTCGGATGTTACTTCATGATTGTATCTTATCTTTGTAGATTACCCTTTGTGTATTTCGGGAGACCATCGGGGGTCTCGGGGTCCCTAATGAGTAGCTTATACTCACCCCTGCACGGGCTATGCCCGCACTTCGTTGTGTTGGTTGCAGATGACGGACAGTGCTGATCTTGGTTTGGGCTCATGGAGCAGGATGGTACCTGGAGGTGGACCACTGGACGGAACATACTCGGAGTGGACGGTTGGACACGACGAGCTGTGGAGGCTATCTGTACCCACCCTTCAGGTGGGAATTCCAGTGGACGGCTTGAGACTGCATTTTTACTTTTCAATTGCTGTTGTTTTCTTTCCAGTTGTACTTTACAGTTGGGCTTGTATTTCCGGCCCCCTTTACTTTCAGCACAGTTGTTCCAGTTTTACTTAGTGCTTTACTTACGCTTGTACTCTGTGGTGTTTGTTTACTTTTATAATGTCAATGTCTTCCCAGTTATCGGGATTTAGACCATTGGTGCTAGTCGCCAGCCCCTGGCCTATGGAAGGCGGGCTTGGGGTAGTCACGGCACGGGCCCCGAGAATGGGTCGTGACAAATTGGTATCAAAGGAGTTCGGTTCTACCGCAGAAATCAGGACTCTGATCTTTCTTCTATGTGAAGAAATAGTGTTAAGGGTATTGAGTGTGGTTATCGGTTCAGGGAGTCCAGTGTTGGTGCGGTGGCCGACGTATCCATACACCAGGACCCTGACTTCTGATTTCCGACTCAATGCACGAAAACATTGATTGCATGTGTGTTCTAAAGTTTTCTTTGTGATTACTTTGAGTCATCTCACCAGGTATAAATCGTTTGACCGTGGCGCACCTGTTCCGTATCAGGATGCAGCAGCGAAGGCAGCTAGCTAGGGTTCCCGAGATAGTTTACACGATGACGGCCCACCGAGCTACGAGACTCTGGTGCAGGGCCCTCTTCCTGTGTTGGCACCTTCGGGTGGTGTACCAGTAGCAGCACCACCCGTTGGGCAGCAGATGCCACTAGTTGATGGTGCACACTGGCAGAGCGTGTTGCACGGGTTCCAGCAACAGAGGCCTCTGAGGTTATGAGGCGAGACAGTTTTCCCAGGCAGTAGTGGACTGGATGAAGGCGATTTCTAGAGTTCTACGCCTAGCTTGGACACTAGTAGAGCGGATGATGATCTTAGCTCCTTGTGTTTCCAGTGAGGTTGGTCTGTTTAGTAATGAGGCTTCGGTACGTGGACCGATGCTTGTGGTAATACTTTCGGGTAGTGCGCTAGCTTTTCCACTACCTGTTGGACAGCAGACACTACCAGCGGTACCAGTAGAGGGTACTCTTAGGCTTAGTGCCTTACCAATGTTCCAGCACGAGATATCCCTCAAGTTCCGAGGCGAGCCTGACTCGTAGGTGGCTGAGAACTGACTTGAGGAGGTGGTTGTGAGTTTTATGGAGCTTATACAGCTTCGGCAGTACGACATGTCAGAAGTAGAGCACTCAACAAGGCGTACCAATCATTCATGGTACTCGTTGGATACGATGTGATCAGTACTTTAGACTTGAACTTCTGAACGAAGTGTGTATAGAGGACGTCCGATCCATCGCTTTTCCTCTATGAATTCCTATTTATACTAGGATTCTAGAGAGAACCTTTGTGGTTGTGAGTTCTTTGGATGGTCGGTTACAGCCGGTGAACGTTAGCAGTGGGAAGGCAAGAAACTGGCGCCAGTTTCAGAGACTTGAGCGTGTAAAATATTTCAGGAAGAGGAAGTGTTAAGGACAGATGAATCTGCAGAGCAGCAGACATGGAAGTGGATCTTGGAGAGAAGCATGTGGTGGTGTACATTTAGACATGTTACAACCACCCGCCTTTGAAGTCCCCGCCAGGCTCAGGAAGCAGGAGGGCTGGGGAAGAAAGTAGCTGCATGCGGTCAAGGAGTGTGACCCAGGGCCTTTTCAATAGACATAGGTACCAATCATTCTACCCTTCCACGAATCTTGTCCCAGACCTAGAGGTTCCGGGAAAGCCGTTGACTTGACCCTCACGTCTGGAGATACCTTTGGGAGGAGACTCGATAATCACGCTTACTCCGACGGTGTGATTTAACCTCGAGGCGAGAGTTTTAGTTGGAATCTCTTGGTGGTAGTGTTGAGGCCTTACGACGTTGGTCTAGGTATGGATTGGATTCACAGTTCATACCCAGGTTGACTGTATTAGGCAAAAAGGTTGTGGTTTATCTACAACGTTGGGATGAGTTTTCCTTGGTCGGCGAAAAGAAAACCTCAGGCAGCACAGAATAAACTCATGCATAGGAGGGTATGACTGATCACTCTTGAATCGGTAAACCTTACCCTCGTGGCAGCGGGAGTTTTGAGTTTCAGTTCTAATCAGGAATTAAAGGCCTTTGGAGTTCGAGGATGATGACCACGTCCTTATACGGGTCTCACCTCGACAAGGTTTTCGGAGATGTGGTCGAGGCGGAAAGTTACCTCTGATGTTCGACGGACCTTTTGGGGTCCTCAGCAGGGTAAGCGAGGAGGTTTACCGCTTTACCTTGCCACCTCAGTTGCACCGGGTGCATGTTTCTACACATATCATCGACCACAGGGAGTTGGACGACGATGACAGGGCGACTTTCTCGGAGGTTCAGTGGAGATCGAGGATCATCAGAAGCAGGTTCTACATGGATGGTCGATTTCTTTGGTGTGCTTTCCGGGTAGCATGAGAGCCTCCAAGAGAGAACATGGGAGCGTAAGGCTCAGAAGCATGCTCAGTACCACTTTGTTTCCCTTAGTGTGAGTTGAAGCTTTACAGGGACGTAAAGCCCTGAGGTGGGTGTAATGTAAAGACCCGGAAATTTCAAGGGAAATTTTTTTTCTTAATTTTCTTTGGAATTTTACGAGTCCACAGTCTCTGATGGAACTTGATTCCGAGGCCCGGTGTGCCCGGAATCAATTTCCGAAGTTTGGATCGGGTACGTTCAGTGAACGGACGAGCGGGTTTTTCTAACTTTTGAACCGGTGCCCGGAATCTAATTCTGAGGGCACCGATGAAATCGCAGCGCCGGTAATTTCTTAGAAACGCCTCTTCCGGAGTTGCGTTTGCTCAGGTGTGGTTTTTAATTTTTGGGTTTTAAGTTTTGGAAATAAAATAAAGTTGTGCGACAATTTTATTTTTATTTCACTTAAAGCCGCTTGAAGACCACTTAAAGCCTCTTAAACTGAGTTAATGCGGATAGGGTGCTATCCAAAAATATCCTACCCTCTTGGTAGGATATTTGTGAGGTGGGGCCCGCACGAGCCCCACCGTTTCTTTTCCGCTAAGTAACGCACCCGCGAAAACCCGTCATTATGAAAGTCAACTGATACGTTTCCTTAAATTCTTAACGCACCAATTAATTGGGCAGTTTTATTCGTCCAATTAATTGGGCGGTTTTCATCGTTGAATTAAATGGGAGGTTTATTCGTTGAAATTAATTCTATGAATTAATTTCATTCGTTTCCTAACCGGTTTGAAATCCGTTGGCGTATTAATAAAATAAGACCAACGCCAACTTTGTAGGATTACTCGTTGTGAGGCTTTAGATAGAAGTTCTTGTGCCTTCACCCTTCTTCGCGAAGAACGCGAAAAACACTGGCCTCCGACGAAGAACGCTGAACCCTCGGAGATTGATGATGCTCCAACCCGAGACGTTCTTCCCCGCCCCGATCTCCGATCACCAACCGCTTGAGGTAGGAGATTTAGGGATCCCGTTAAATCTCCTTTGTGGTTTATAACAATGATATGGATTTAATTTTTATTAATTAAATCTTTATGTTCTTGAACCTCGGAGTTCGTCGACGCGACACCGTTTTCCGTGACGACGCGACGCCCTTCCACGACGTGACGATCGCCTCCTTCCGCGATGATCAAATCAGCGAAGAACGCCCGTGCGACGACTTGAAAAGGTAGGGATTTTGTTTGGATGTTTTACATTCCTGTGTTTGTTTCTATTAAAATGAAGAACCCGGACTTTAGAACAATTTTAATTTATTAAAATTGTTTCGGTAATGTTTCTCTATGTTGTATGATCCTCCCATCTGATATTGCCTAACGCGGAGGGTGCGGGCCAAACGAACACGGCCCGACAACCCTCCGCCATTTTTCGTTGTTGTGCGAATTTGGCGGGCTACGACGAAATGTGCCGTAGGGACGATCCGTTGATTCCGTAGTGAAGAACGGATCCCGGGAGGAGCAACGGCGCAGACAGGAAGAAAAGCGGACCACCGGAGCAACTCCGGTGGCCCGTGGAAGCTGGCGGCGGCGCCGACGGCGCTCGCGGACCCACAGCCGCGCGGTCCGATGCGCGCAGGATGCGCACAGGACGTGGCAAAGCCACGTCCGGTTGTCCAGGGCGGCCCCCCCGCGGGGGCCGCTGGGTTGTCACGTGGGGGCAGCGGCCCCCGCGTCGCTCGGCCGCTCGACCGAGCCGAGCCGGGCTGGCCGAGCTGGGCTGGCTGAGCCAGGTCGGCCGAGCCGGGCCGGGCCGCACCCTGGTCGGGCCAGGCCGGGCCAGCCAGGTCGGCCCGGACCCGGACCCCCCGTTTTCGGACCACTTTCGGTCAAATGCCGATATCTTGAGCTGTAGACCTCCAAATGATGTGCCGTCAGCGGCAACGCGGTCCTTGGATCGAGACGGGCGTTTCGTTATATTACACTCAAGGTTTTGGAGAACTTTGGGTTCAGCCGGGTTGGTTCATACACAAAACCAACCGGGCCCTCGGAGCGGAAACACTCATATCTTGAGTTCCGGACGTCTGATTGACGTGCCGTCAACATTGGTGTATTCCACTAAGTGAGACGGATCTTTTGGAATACTCCACCCAAGGTTTGGATGCAGGTGGAGTGCGGTCAGGTTGGTTTTGCCTTAAAAACCAACCGGGCCCCTGGGACGAAAATGCCAATAACTCTCAGACCGGGCGTATGATTGACGCACTGTCTTCGGCGTTGAGTTCCTGTTGACGATACGGAACTTTTGGATACATCAACTTCGGACTACGTGTCAGTTGATGTATCAGCCACTCGGCTCGTGGAGCGGATCCTCCCGAACGAGCTTGCTGTGTGCGGAAACCCTAGTGCTGGTTGTGACTTCGACAACTGTGCAGAGATCCTCAGTGGACCGTGACGACGACTGTGCAGAGATCCTCAGTGGACCGCGACGACGACTTTGCAGAGATCCTCAGTGGACTGCGACGACGACTGTGTAGAGATCCTCAGTGGACTGCGACGACTACTGCACTCAGCGATCCTACGTGGATCAATGCTTCAGATCCTGTGTGGGTCCGATCCTGTGTGGGTCAGCGCTCAGCGGTTCTGTGTGAGCCAGCGCCTACAGATCATGTGTGGGCCCGATCCTGTGTGGGTCTTTGCAGGGGTTAGTTACCTACAGGTCCTGTGTGGGCCCGATCCTATGTGGGTCATTGCGGGGGTTAGTACCTATCGATCCTTTGTGGGTCCGATGACTTAGATGGATCAGTGATCATCTTTATCATCATCTGAAGAAGTATACCTGTGTGAGCTGAATCCTGTGTTACTCTCCTTTGTGAATTGTGTTGAACTTTCTTGTGTGGATTTACTATTTACTCTCCTTTGTGGATTGTGTTAAACTTTCCTGTGTGGATTTACAGTTTACTCTCCTTTGTGGATTGCGTTGTGCTATCCTGTGTGGATTTGCGTTTTTCTTTCCTGTGTGGATTGGGTTGTGCTTGGGCTCGGGTGTTTGAGCCGAACGTGAATTGGTGACTTAGGTATATGTATGGGAATATACCTAAGCAGAGTCGGATGTTACTTCATGACTATTTTTTTCCTGTGTAGACCAGTAGTGTTATCCTGTGTGGACCTGTACTGTTTTCCTGTGTGGACCAGTAGTGACATCCTGTGTGGACCTGTATTGTTTTCCTCTGTGGACCAGAATTGTCATCTTGTGTGGACCTGTGCTGTTTTCCTGTGTGGACCAGTAGTGACATCCTGTGTGGACCTGTATTGTTTTCCTGTGTGGACCAGAAGTGTCATCCTGTGCGGACCTGTGTTGTTTTACTATGTGGACCAGTAGTGACATCCTGTGTGGACCTGTATTATTTTCCTGTGTGGACCAGTAGTGTTATCCTGTGTGGACCTGTACTGTTTTCCTGTGTGGACCAGTAGTGACATCCTCTGTGGACCTGTATTATTTTCCTGTGTGGACCAGAAGTTTCATCCTGTGTGGACCTGTACTGTTTTCCTGTGTGGACCAGTAGTGACATCCTGTGTGGACCTATACTGTTTTCCTGTGTGGACCAGTAGTGATATCCTGTGTGGACCTGTATTATTTTCATGTGTGGACCAGTAGTGTTATCCTGTGTGGACCTATACTATTTACCTGTGTGGACTACAACTAGTAGTGGCTTCTTATGTGGGATGGTAGTGTTATCCCGTGTGGATTGCGATGTGCTTTCCTGTGTGGACCGGTAGTGTTATCCTGTGTCTATTGCGATGTGCTTTCCTATGTGGACTGGTAGTGGTATCCTGTGTGGATTTATTGTTCTGTCCTATAAGAACTAGGTTGTACTTAAGCTCATGAACTGAGCTAGAATGGATGGATTAGGTATATGTATGGGCATATACCTGTGTAGTGTCAGATGTTACTTCATGATTGTATCTTATCTTTATAGATTACCCTTTGTGGATTTCGGGAGACCATCGGGGGTCTCAGGGTCCCTACTGAGTAGCTTATACTCACCCCTGCACGGGCCGTGCCCGCACTTCGTTGTGTTGGTTGCAGACGACGGACAGCGCTGATCTTGGTTTGGGCTCGTGGAGCAGGACGGTACCTGGAGGTGGACCACTGGACGGAACATACTCGGAGTGGACGGTTGGACACGAGGAGCTGTGGAGGCTATCTGTACCCACCCTTCAGGTGGGACTTCCAGTGGACGGCTCGAGACTGCAGTTTTACTTTTCTGTTGCTGTTGTTTTCTTTCCAGTTGTACTTTACAGTTGGGCTTGTATTTCCGGCCCCCTTTACTTTCAGCACAGTTGTTCCAGTTTTACTTAGTGCTTTACTTCCGCTTGTACTCTGTGGTGTTTGTTTACTTTTATAATGGCAATGCCTTCCCAGTTATCGGGATTTACGCCATTGGTGCTAGTCTCTAGCCCCTGGCCTATGGAAGGCGGGCTTGGGGTAGTCACGGCACGGGCCCCGAGAACGGGTCGTGACAACACCATCTATACAAGAGCACCATCTGAATTGAAAATTACTACACAGACCAAACACCCAATGCTAGGGAAATCCCAAAAATGAAAATATAACCACACAAAAAAACAATAAAAAACATTCAATAATTCCACACACAAAAATATGAATCTTTAAATTGAACAAATTAACACTAGAAAAACATAGAGAATGGCTATACACACTAAATGAAGAAAATACCATTCAAAGATCAACATTCAGAAAAAATAAATAACTCAGATTACAATAGGTAAAGTAAATTATACCATTAAAATAAAGAGATAAATTTACAACAACAATGAAACTAATAAATTGAAATTTCAAATGTTCTAATCCCAAAATTTATAACAAAACTAGGGAAGAATTTTTTACACCCCTGAAAAATCAGGACTGTGAGTGAGCTTCAATCGATGGCCTATGGTCATAGCCTTATGAATATTGTAATGAATTACTAATAGTCTTAAACTGAATCCTCTAATCACAACATCTTATTTGGGTTAAACTTCATAAAAAACATATCCATATGATCCAGACATTAGCAAAAATGGAATGCTTTTAAAGTTCTATTTAAAAGTGACTTGAGTGCCTGGACTAGCCACATTGATGGCACACAATTGAACGATATGAAAATCTAGAATATATAAATTTTAAAGGAGACCTCCAATGAACAAATTCCCCAATAAATCTCCCCTCGCTAGATGCGATCTATCAAATGAAACAAGAGACCCATGATTTACATCTTATCATGCTCTGTAAACAAACTATTAAACAAATGCTTCAACCACCAACATCAAATCAAAGGTCATTGGAAGTGATAACCCAATCCTTGATATCTGAACAAAGAGCCATATGTTTAATTTAAGCCTCCATTAGACCCCAAAATTCTACCTCTGGTGAAAAGGAAACAAACCCCTTGATGTTTTCATCATAAACCTTAATAGTCTAGGCATCATATTGAATACCCATGATTTATTTCCATTCAATCATCCTCAACTCCTCAGGTATAATCTATCAAACAATGAAATAATTAATCACTACCATCATCATGCAAACATGCATCGATTGTGGTGTAAATAACTGCAATTAATCCATAGTTGGACCTTCAAAAAAATTTAGGAAAGCATGAACTTTGACTGTTTCGAGAGTTTCCACTGATTTGAAGACACTTTAAACTTCCTCAAGCAACACAACTTCCACTAATTGACCTCAATCACCATGGAAAACAAGAAATATTAGAGAAGAATCTGGAACTAGGCATGAATTGATTGAAATTATAGGGACCTTTCTAGGTGGAATATTCTGAATTACATATTGAACACAAATACAAATCTAATGTCAATCCAAAACAAAATCGAAAAAAACATATCATGCTGAAATAATAGACTCAAAAACTAGACACATACAAGAATAATCAAAATCCCCTTATCTAAAATCATCACATACATTTTAATATGAAAATTCCATCTCCCAATGACACTTCCAAAAAAACTGAAATATAACTACAAATTACAAAACCCCACTATTCACTGAAAAAACCAAAAATATAAAATAATATTCAATTTAGAGAATCATATTCCTATTTAAAAATCACTTTGGAAAAGTAGAGACGAGAATTTGATTTCAGACACTAACCAGTGGAATGTGAAATATCGTTTCAAATGTGTTCATCAGGTTCCATCTACATGTCCCAGAATGTAATTTCCACAGATATCGTCACTTGTACAAAGGTTCATATAGAATACCATGGGTTACACATATAACTTCAATATAAAACTTCAATCACTCATTAAATTTAAATTTAAAAAATCTAATTTTAGATCCCATTATTTTAATCTGATTCCATTTAAAAGATATCAATTCTATTTCAAAAACCATTTTTATTTTAAAAGAAAACTTATGCTAATGGAAATTAAGGAGAAACAAAACTAACACAAATCCACCGGAATGAGGAACATGTAGTCATGCCTAACCCTTAAACATTGTAGAGGTCCATTCCCTAGGTTATCAATAACAAATTCTGAGGGAATGAACTATTTACATGGACTCCACATGGTCCAATACTCCATGTGATATCAAAACATGTCAACTGTTCGCCTCAATTTTCTTCCCTCAATCCAAAAAAAATCAAAATAATCAAATCACAGACAACACCTGGTAACTCTAGGATCATAATGAGAAACATTTTATAACTGTATTCCAGTACCAACCTCCGAAAACAAGACATTGCTAGATTCTAATCCACCTAACCCACCAAAAATCTAGGGACTCCTACGCTAACATTTCATTGAGAACCAATCCATGGATTCCATATAAAATGGCACCAAAACCGATCTGTGACATGGGCTGAAGGGTGTTCTCGATCCCCACAGTATGGGAAATAGTGCCAGATATCAATGTAATTAGTAACAGGTATTTATTTTTTCCAAATAACTAGGACTAAATAAATAAAATAAAATTGGCCAACTAAAGGATAAAAAATAACTGAATCTCAAATAAACATAAAAAACTGATTCAGTTACATCGGAAATAAAAAATAGAAACTAATAAAAAAAACTAAAAATTGAACAATGATATCATTATATCATTGTGACCTCATGGTCACCACCGTCAACCATCCAACATATCCATCAAAGAGCACATAGGCCAAGAAATAAATAATGTAAAATAGCTCAGTTCTACTATTATTGTATGTTCTAATTAGGGTCTAATCTAAAAAATTTAGTAGGAATCCCCCAATGAATACAAATATTTCCTTTCTGAAAAAATTTCTATAAACACACATTTGTAAAAAAAATTAAATAAGGGGTTTAAAATTTTAATATATAAGAAAATATATTTTCCTCATTATAAAATAGAACACTCCACCATTTATTTTCAATGAGTCTATCATTTTATAAAACAAATCCCAAACCAAAAAACCCATACAAATAATAATATGTTGTGGTAAAAATATATATGTTTTATATACAAGTATTCTAATTCCAAAGACTATAAACAAATAAAATATAGATAATATATCAATGTAAATTCATAATCAATGTTAAAGTAATCAATCGAGGTACTTGATTCGGAACCACCTCCTGTAGTATCGAGTTTCTCCATAGTAAATAACCAACTGGTCCCCCTAAACTAACCAATCTAGTGCCGCCTTACACATGGACTCTCAGCTAATCTATGGAGTACCAACCCCTATAAACAGGGTAGATCAGAAACTATCACATGGACCCCTAAATTATAGTCATGATACCATGGTAAAAGTATAATATATAAGTTGGAGGACCACACACAGGAGACTCACCTTACCTTCCCTCACCGCACTTGTGTACCCCAAGCACTAACACTAATTATATGATCACCCATATATGGAAACTCTTCTACAGGGGTTACCATCACACAATAATCTATATAAGACATCCAATTGGTCCATCACATCAAATAATTATTCAAAAAACAATTTCAAACCAAGACTTAAATATATAAAAAAATAACCAATTATTTTCTATAAGATTTTGAACAATTTAAAAACAAAGCATGATCCAAAATTTCCAATGGGCCAAGTATTAATGAACACATTCGAAGTTGTATTCATGTCACCAAACACAACAACAAAAATTTAGAAAAAAAACATTTAAGAAAACATGTTGCATGGGAAACATAATTTTAAATTGTCATCATCATTTAAATACCCCTCCATGTGTGCACCTTATGCACACATGTATGGGCCAACATCCAATGACATAACACATGACATTAAACCATAAAATAAATTCATCCATCCAATGTATCCAATTTTTAATTAAAACAAGGTTAACAAAATGTAATAATGAAAAAAAATTACAACAATGCTTTATTTAATATTAAGAACGAAATAAACATTTTAGAAAAAAATACGGTGTACAAACTAATACTCATTGGAATAAGAACCCTTTGAAACCCAATTTTTGAGTAATTATAAGAACCCAAAATGATCATAACAATCAGAACTAAAAAATCATACTCTTGAGAAATAATTTTATAAATTATTTAATGACAAAGAAGCATCAATGGATTTTTCTAGAAATGAAAATAATGAAAACACCATCCTCAAAAGATTGTTAATGAGATTATATTTTAGGAGAATGAAGAAAGGTTCCCGTAATATGATCCACACACAATAACATCAATGAAATTGATCAGGATATGTCAACATTAATTGTAGGGTTAGTCTAAGTGAAGAACCCAGAATGAATCCCCAGAAAACTATTAGAGGAGATGAAAATGAAGAGAAAAATGGATGGAAACATTGAATATCATTTCTTTGGAAGATTGGAGGAGAATACATGAATGTGTAGGAGTAATAAATATTGTGTTAGGTGGCTTCATTCATGTGTCAAAAAACAATGAGGAGGAGGCGCATTATTGGGTTAAAAGGGGAATGAATATATTAGAGGTATTAACATTCTAAAAATCTAGTCTGATTGCAGAGTTTGGCCACACTATTTACCAAGTAGTCTGCTAACTATGTTGTACCCATTGTTGAAGAGGGATCTGACAGCTTGTCCATCCAATATGGTTTGTATAATTATGGTCAAACCATTTTATAGCTTCTGCCCAAGGAGGATCGACCTCATAACCAGGAATCATGTTATGATCTACCATGCACAAAACTTGTTGTAGGTTCTGAAACAAGTCCTACACTTGTCACATTGTTATATGGATTGTTCTTCATAGTTTACCAATCTATATACCCATGCCATGTTCAAGACTAAAAGCCCCCAAAAGCATCAAAAACAATTCTTTTAACTAGGGATCATCCCGAACCTCATCTGAAAAGACCCAATATCCAGAAAATAATTAAATAAATGAGTATATGAGGCCAGGGTGTGACATAGGTGAAATCATGCTCAATAGTTATCAATTTCCTTCAAAGGGGATTCAAATAATAAATGATATCAATGAAATGAAAAATCGTTCACACACATAAACAAACATATCATAATGATCAACTATGAAACAAATCCTCTATGTTTCTTTTTTTTATCAACCAAGAAGTCCACCTTGATTGATATGATAAACACATTTAAAAATGAATGATAGAACTACTACTAGCAAAAATTTTCCTTAATTTGTTGAACTTTCTTATTATTTCAAACAGATTCCCATGGATTCTCCACCCATATGGGATTATCACATTTATTTATTTCACAGAAGTCAGTAGAATCAATTAAGTAGTATCAATTAATTTTTCCCAATAGTGACAACATGAAACATATCATTAAATACCATGAATATAATCATAAATAACATTAAAATATAAAATAAGGAGGTAGATTTTTGGCATACAATAAATGATATTTAGATGGAGAGAATCCTATAAATCTAGACATATTCTTCTTCATTGATATCTTAAGAAGGATTGATTGATCTATCCTCTTGATTTTACTATTTGGATATTTATATAAATTTAATTTTATCATCAAATTTATTTTTTATTAAATCCCATATCTTTTAAAAGATTTTTCATGCGATGGTATAAATTTTTTACCATTTCTTATGTCATGGACAATTTTATCACACCATTCACTCTTAAGGGTTTTTTTGACATCACAAGGTGATGAATTTTCATCAACATTGTGTAGAATAATTTTTTCCACGTCATATTTTATAATAACATTCCTCCCATTATCATAATAATTTTTTTATGGTTCCTTTAATTTATTCGACAATTTTAATTGATTTATCCAAAAAAAATTAATTCTCTCTTACCTTTTTTTATCTCCTCAGTGACATCACAAAACATTCAATATTTTTTATGTTGAATATTTTTTCCTATATCATTATTGTGAATATATACTAGAATTCATGAAATACTCTTATTAGCTTTATGATGATATTTACCACATGAATCTTAATCTATATTCAAGAATTCACATATTTTTTGTGTTGAATGTTTTGGTGATGAATTGGTCAGATAAATATATTTTTTGATAATCAAATGTCATTTGTTCAGCTTTTATCCACCATGATTATTTTCACATTTTTTGTAGTGATATGTTATAATAGAATGATTTGGACATATGGGAAAACACTCCACAACACCAACCGTATACTCTAAACCTTGATCATCATGATTGGTAACAATTCTACTCTAAAGATTTATTTTATTTTTTATTGATATGGGTCTTTCTACTTAGGAGGAAACATTATGGATGAATTAGTCATCTCTTCCTTTAAAGATGATATTTTCACATTTGTTCTTTTGGTCCTTCCCGATTATGTATTTCCACTCAAACCTGCACTATTAGAGGTGACTGATATACATTTAGATTTTATAGCAGTAGAATCAACATGTCTCTATTGAAAATTATTCATATTGGATTGTTATGATTCACCATTATGTTAAATAGAACTTTTGAAGTGTTTTTTTATTTTTCATTAACTATATTTAAGTAGAACGACACATTTATTTCTTCATATATATATAATAATGTTTCACATAAGGACGTTTACATAGATCATTATACATAATCATACATTCAACTATTTTTAATATGTATTGTTGACATTCCTCAAAAAGATTTTATTTATCTATTCAAACTATGTTTTCAGTAATAGTTTTCATCTAGATTTCAGAATCATCTATCTTCGAATTATATGACCTTATTTTCCTATGATTTATCTCATCATTCATAAGTCATTCATTATATAGGAATATAAATTAAAAAAATATATCTTATTTTTTTTAATTTCCTTTATGAGAATAATTTGTGCCATAAAAGTATCATTAATATTTTCATTTTACATCCATTCTAGTTTTTTATCTCATCACCTCCATCATCTTCATATATGTCCTAAGGCTTCTTGATTTTTACCATAAATCCATGTTGACTCTTATAAGACCATTTATTTTATGACTCAATACATTTTGATGAAAACTCACCATTTCTCCACTCATCCTTTTCATCTTCTAGGAATAAAACATCATCTTATACATTTTCCATTTTTATTTGATGGACATGTTATCATCTTTATATAGTTCCTTGGTAATACCCTTCATATTTGGATAGTGACCAGAAAAATAAACAATCCATTTGATATTACATCACTGGTGTGATTATTTTCCTTTTCCATTCCACCTACATCTGTTAAACATTCCGTTAAAAAGGATACCATTTTATTCTAGTATTTTTCATCTTCCACATCCATATAATATCATTATTCTTGTTATTTATTGATTATTTTCATAGATTATATAATTTATTAAAATTAATTTTCCTAGTTTTATTTCTTCTTAGATTCATTAATTTTACTCAGTTCTCATATAACAAGAATATTATAATGTTTATCAAATGATAAATATTCTCTGTATTATTGTGGAAAATCCCTTGGATAAAATTTTGTATAATATTAATAATTATATTCATCAAAATAAATGAGATATCCTGCTTCAAAATAAATATTATGTTTCTACAAAAGGTTATATTTATAATTTTTATGAAGTTATAATAATGTTCATCTACAATGATTTCAATATTTTCAGTATTTATTCTCCCTATTTATAACATCACTTCTTTGACATTGAGACATCCTTCATAGCTAAATCTCAAATTATTCGACATCCCCATAGTAGTTTTCAGATCCATAAATTTAGTGTAAACATTTAAATATATTGTTATCATGATTTAATATTGATTTTTTATCCATCTACGATTTCCACTTATTTATAAAATTGATTTAATAATTCTCATCATATGAACTAAATACCACTATATATTCATCTCTAACTTCCACTCCAAGTGATAGTAGATATGGCATTATCATATTCCTCTAACAATGATTGTTCTCTCCATTAAAAATAGGTACACCCCTGATTTTTATTAAATTCATGTTCTCCAATAATAGTTGTTTATATGATCTTTTTGTGGTGATCATAAATCTGATTCCACATGAAGATCCCATATCAGGGTTAAATCACTACAGGGGGAGGGGTGAACTTGGGACCCCTTCTCTATTTAAATTTTTTTTCTTTATCTATTTTACCACTATGGATCATAAATTATTTGATCCACACTTATTATTTCAATGAACCTTAATTTGAATATTTTCAATAAATTAATGTCATAGAACATAAGGATTTAGATGGTTTAGTACAAAATACCTAGTCATTTTCATGTTGGTTACTCACCCTAACATGGATTTTCTTCTATTATAGATGTTTATTATAATTAGTAACTTGTTATAATGATTAGTTACATGTTGGTTATATCCTACAACATCAATCCACCATTTGAAGCATATTATACACCTCCCCCAACAAAAATTTCATCATCCTTTCTAGTGATACGTTATAAACCCAAATATAAATCATTCACCAAATGGTTCTACACCTAAATATAACCTATCTATTTTCATATATCTATCTAATGAATAATGATTTTTTGATGATCCTATTCCATGCTCTTGTTGGATAAAACATTCATTTTTACAGTTTTTGTACATTTTCACTCATGTTGATCTTTCTCAAATGAAACTGATCACCTAAATATAATTTGTTTCCTCAGTGAAACAAACGATCGATCTATGATTCATTCTGACTGAAGTCTCATCTATACAATTATGTGTGTAATTAATTCACCATGTAATCTATATTATCCCATAAATGAGTAATATTTTCATATACTCAAAGTTCTTCCTCATAAATTATTAACCAAATTCATTTACACTTCTTGAATGTATTGCATAAAATGTAAAAATCATGTTTTAGGTATCTCGATGTTGGTATGTATGAATTTAATCATACATGCACCAAATTTACCTTATTTTCTAATGATTTATACATGTAACTTTTTTCACATGAATGAATGGCATGACACGCTAATATATTTTATGAATCATGCATTTCAAATGTGTGTGGGTTGTGTATGCACTAACCACCTTGTGTTTTTTTCATGCACACCATATATACACACCCACACTATTCAACTTGTGTCTATTCATGGATGTTATGGAGGTGTGCACTACTTCATCAAGGATTCACTCATCCATAACAAATTTTTCTTTCATGTATGCATGCAAGCATGCATGTGTAGAACATCTTCTCCTTCATGAAACTTGTAAAGAAATCATTGGAATTTTACAATCCTTCGAATGGATTAATGGAACTAACATTATTAATGTTACTCTTGAGTGCATAGTTAAAATGTAAAATGCTCTATAGAATTCATCTATTTCCCCCAAGAATTTTTTTTCAGGCCTCTTCCTTCTTCGTGAACATGGATATTTTTATCGTGCTCTATTTTTATTTAAAAATAATATCTCACCCAAAATACTGGTATCACCATTAGGTTTTACTATATCTGATATTTATAGGAAATGAACTCCTACATATCTCTATTATTCAGGCCATGTCATGGACTACATCAATATACCATAAAATATTACATTGAGTGCATAACTATGTCATTCTAGTATTCTCAAATGTACGTCAAAAATCATGTTGTATTATTTTACAGTAGTCTGCATTATCCCTTGTAGTGATCATGTAATAGCGATGAAGATCACATGAAATTTATCATATGAATTTCGAACATCACCATGGTGATTGGATATTTTAGTGTCTTATAGTAACTACTTTATTGTTCTGCCATAGCTCATTCCTTAAGATCTACGCATGCAAGGAAGACGTTAGATTGCATCCATGAATTCTGTTAGTTCATGAACAACTCATCTCATCAGAAAGAGATGATCAGATAGCTGGCAATGATCGATGAAGGTTTAGTTTGTGTGCATGTGTACCAAATATCAATAATGATTCACAATAGATGGATGATGATGAAACATGATGATTGGATATCATTAATTGTGTTAATCAAGTGGTGTTGGTATTTTTTAAATTTAAATGATAGAGGATCCTATTTGTGGGACTCTATGTCATACATATTACCCATATTAATTATTCTTCCTAGTTTATAAACCATGGATTCCAACTAACAGATCGATCATTCTACAAGGATGAGCAACATTCACACCAATATACATAGACACACACCCCATAATTTCTACCCTGCGTGGCCACCATCACCCTCCTGGCATGTTTAATTCACCCGTCCTATAACATATCCCAATATCTATGTTTATGTTGTCACCAGAAGGGGTTTGTTATGATACATCAAGAGTGCCTCCTCATACACCATAGGCTTCCAGTAAGTAGTGGGCGTATGAATAGTATAGTGGGGGATGATACCCTATGGTATGAAGTTTCATAGAATCAAACAAACTTCATAATAAAATTAAAATATTCTTAGTAAATACATAGTGTAAGAAAATAATAAAAGAAAAATAAATAAAAATAATAATTAATAATGGATCAATGTAATGATATGACGGAATGTAACATAATGTTATACAAAAACAATAAAAGAAAATGTTAGCATACTTAATTGAAAGAATCATTATCATGATCACCATACATCATGTTCATCACATCACCAAAATCTAGCCTATCTGAAAAAAAGAAATCAACTGCATGGTCCTTCGTTATTTTCAAACCCTGTATCCATGGGTACCAAATGGTGTCTTGAATAGTGTGGGGGTATAACTTAGTAGGTTAAAACCATGGTTCCCATTCAAAACATCTACAATATGAATTGTATTCCATAAAGAGATAACTAGGTGTATTAACTAATTTAATAATTATGAAAATAAAAAAACAACATTCTTTGGATATGTTCTAGAATATATCTTAGCATGTATTATGACCATGCCAACTACAACCATATAACCAAGGTATAATAATATACTCAGTAGACAGTCATAATATCTATATGAATGTACTACAACCATGAAACCCACAACCATATAACCAAGTAACCATCATCAAAAACATGATTAAATACCTCTAAATATGACCTACAACCATGAAACCACAACCATATAAGCCTTGTAAAATTACATACATCACTTTCATTATAAAATATCATTGATCATGTCTTACAACCATGCCATCCACAACCATATAACCATGTTATTTTTTCAACAATAAAATTAATACCAGGTCATATAAGCATTATAAAAATATAGGTCAAAACTACATAAGACATACAGAATTAAACAAGGCCTAGGACACTTTCTATTTGAATTACAACATGATACATAGTGAATCCCACTCAATATCAGCATTAAATCATATAATTATGATAGTTCTAGTTCTAATCCTGATAAAGAATCCTTACTGCATGGAACACAATCCCTATCAAAATACATGGTTATCAAAATATTACATCACAATTATCATTTGTTAATTACAAAAAATTCAATTATTATTTCGTATTCCACTTGAAATTTAAATCATAATTTATTAAAAATTATTTCAACAAGTAGTATGACACAATTTATGGATTTTGTAAAAAGAAATCACTCTAGGTATCATAACATGTTAATCAAACATTATGATATTTTCCCATTAAATTATAATAATTATTTTCTCACCCCATGATTATACATAAGCTAGGATAGTATACAATGGAAAACAATGAACATAAATAAATAATTCCATTCATTATTTAATTTATTTTTGTGCATGATAAATCAGAAAAATCACAATATTTCATATACTTGTGATATATCAAACCATAGAGTTGAGATTTAGACATGTACCTTTAAATGATTATCCTAAAAATGCCAACAACCATTCATAAAAATGTTTGGTTGACTGTTAATATGTTTTTAGTTCAAAAGAATTCAATATCAAAACATAAGAATAAACCAGTCATGGGATTTCACAAATAAAGTTGGTGAATAATGAAGAGAAAGAAGAAACCTAACCAAAAGGAGTTACAAGGGATTTGACACATAGCTGGAATATCCAAAATGGTAATTAAACCATGAAAATTTCTTTGAAATTTAATTAGGGTTGATATTAGTGGAGATGGTCTAGAATTTTCATGACATGTAATGTGTTTAAATATAATTTAAATGTTTTTAAAAGAATAAACTAAAAACCCAATAAAGATGGTTTTATTTTCTTAAAACATGTTAACATTTAGACAATGTGTAGTCCCTTTATATGAAGTGTAAATGTTTCAAAATTAAATTTTCCCCACATTTTCCATTTAAACAGACTGAAACCATTTTAAATATTATGAAATTTTCATCATCCCATGAAATATTTAACTTATTCATACCCATACTCCATTAATTATAATAATAATATATCCATAAACATCAGGTAATTTTCTCCAAAACATCTCTTCTAGTATATACTCTCATGTCTTTCTCAACATTCCTTCAAACTGATGATAGAATTTTTTTCAAAAATGATTACCATGTAGAAGAAACATCCAGTGGAAATATTAATGAAAAACTCAGATAGACATGCTACTTGAAAAATCCAGCATCTTACAACCACCCACCATATATTAGATCATCCCTGTGAAACTCCAAATATCACTGTGAGGTCTCCGTGAACATGTCCACACATTATGTTCACATATCTAACTCCCTCTCCTAGGACTCCACACGAACTCACTCATGAGTTATATGTGCCCTTACTATTGGTATTGTCTTACATGGATTATATTTATCACTAAAATCCACAACTTTTATCATATTCTACTAAACTGATGCATCATCACAAAGCTAAATGTATGTTTTTTGTATCACATGGGAAAAGACCAGAGGATATCATCATAGCTATAAAAGATGGAACGCATGGTGAATGGACCTATATCACTATGGGAGGGATTAAAAATACACCATTTGACTGACCCCTAGTAGTATTTCAATGGGCATGAAAATCCTAGGGACATGATTCCCCTATTTCTTGATATGGTGCTGCCCCGACCTAGGAGATACCCGATGGAAAAAATGATGACCAACCATGATTTATAGATGTCATCTCTATTGGTAATATTATTATTTATACCTATAATTTTTGTTCACAATCCATTTTCTATTCAACTAATCCTTCTCAAATGAATCTTTCCTTAGACTAGGACCCTCAAGTATTGACTCAGCAGACTCCATTCAACAAAAAGGTGAATGAGGCATCCCTCCATACAATGCCTCAAATGGATCCATTTGGATAAATTCCTAAACTATATTATTATTTGAAAACTCTATTAATACCTTGTGTTTCTACCATTAACCACCATAATATCCAAAACAGGAGCTAATAAAATATTCTCTATAACTTGTATTGTCCACTCAGATTCACCATCAGTCTATTGGTGATTGGTTGTTATGAAAAGAACTCACTATCCCAGTGATTTGTAAAGAGCCTTATAGAATTATTATTTGAATTTTGGATCTTTATTTGAAATGATACTCCATGGAACCCTATGCATCTAAACCACCTCTTATGTTTAAATGTTTTCTAGGTCATAAACTATGATGGTTGCCCTAATCAGTATGAAGTGGGATACCATAGTCATTTTATCTACAACAACCAATAAAAAATCATTATTATGTTTCATCATGGGAAATCTTATCACAATATACATTATTAAATAATCCCATTTTAACTAAAAATGTGTACATACTACAAAAACCCAGATGTCCTCTAATGCTCGAATTTCCCTTTCTAACAAGTGAAGCATCTAGCCACAAAGCTTTTAAACTCATTCCTCATTTCTATCCACCAATAACATCTATGATGATTACGAAAAATCTATAATATAACATGATTCACCTACCATATAAAAAAATAAAACACCCTTAGTAGCATCTCATGAATGCATGTAGGAACCCATAATCGTCCATTGAAATTATGTGGGCTGACTTGGGGAGTCCGTAAGTGAACATCTATATAGAATCATTCCACTGGACGTGCATTGTAGGCCTATCAAGAATTTCAGGGATATACCATCAAAAACCCACCTCGGTATCTCATGTGGATGATTTATGTCTGCTGGTACATGATGCTCATAATTCACATACTGATAAGTGAGACATTGGGGAATTAACTCCACCACATATTTCTTCATTTATGGCCACCATTACTAATGCCAGAGGTCAACATACATCTTTTCAAAAAAAGGATGTATCGCCAATGCGGTTGTTTGAAACTCCATCAACACCAAATATTGTTGCATCACTAATACCATAGTGAATCCTCTAAAAATGATAAAATATTCCACACAATTAGAAAATCCATCATGAGACTATTCGAAGGATATATGACCACATCGTGCCTCACAATTAATGTACCCATGCTGTGCCTCCCTGACTCATATGAGGTGTAGGAGATTAACTACCATATACTGTATGTAAGATTCTACATCACTATCCATGAAGGATAACAACAACATGGATAGATGCTCTGTCACCACACTGAGAATTTGTATACCAAACCTCCTACTGAGTGCATCTCCCACCACATTCCAATTCCCAATATTTTAGACTATCTCAAAGTCATACTTCTGGATGAACTCTAGCCATCATCATCGTCTTAGGATCTGGTACTTCTGTAAGATGATATACATTAGAATATTGTGATCATAGTAAACTTTAAAACATTATCCCATCATGTAGTTCCACCACTTCGTCATCACAGAGACCATTGTAGCTAACTCCAAGTCATGGGTTGCATAGTATTTTTTCATGATGTCTTAATTGTCGTGAGTCATTAGCAATCCCCAATCTCCCCTGAATCAGGAAACAACCTAGTGTGGTCTCTGATGTTTTTAAGTAAACTAAATACCCAACTACCTCTTCTAGTAGCCTCATGATGGGGTCACTAATCAGACAATGTCTCAACTCTTGCAAACACTATTTGAATCTCTATATCTACATGAAGAGATACCCCTTATTTTTCAAAGTTGACAAGGGTGTCACAACTCTGGAAATGTAGGGTACGAATCTTTGGTAATACCCAGCCAATCCCAAGAAACTCCACAACTCGATCAAACTCCTGGGTAGATCCAAGAAAGCACTGCCTCTAGCTTCGTCGAATTCACTACTACTCAATCCTCTGTGACAACATGACCATGGGATATGAATTCCCATATCCAAACATGGAACGTCGAGAGATTTCCATAAAGTTGGTTCTCTCAGAGTGTATCCATAACTATTTTTAGGTGTGTGGAGTGCTCATACACTAAAGCTGAGTATATAAGATTACATCTATGAAGGCCACCACAATGATATCAAGGTAAGGATAGAAGATCATGTTCATGAGACCCATGAACACTATCAGAGCATGGGTCACGCTAGAGGGAATTACCTTGATCTCATAATGGATATATTGAAATGTTAAATCCTTCTTCGGTATGTCCCCATCATGTACACTATGATGATGATAGCCAGATCAGAGGTCTACCTTCGCAAACTTCCATGCTCTCTTCTGCCGGTTGAAGAGATCATCGATCATCTGCATCAGTTATTCATTCTTTACAGCCACCTGGTTTAGGTGCCGATAGTCCACACAAAGCATCATACAACCATATTCCTTAAATGGTAATCAAAATTACGGAATGTCGTTGAGAAACAATGGGACTTATTAATCCTTTCCTCTACAAGTCCTGCAAATGAACCCAAAACTCATGAAGCTCCTAGAGAGACATACAATATATTTGTGTAGATATCAGTGTCATCCTGGGGTATAGGTCGATGCATAAGTCTACCTATCAATGAGGAGGTAGTCCAAGAACAACATCACGAAAAACATCAACATACTGGTCCACCACTATAGGATAACTCAGACTCCTCACATCAATTTCTCTATGGTTGTGGATAGCAAACTGATGAGTGATTGGCTACACCCACATCTGAGAATGTGAATCCTATGTTTCAAATGTTCCCTTCATGCTGGTGAAGTAAAACTATGTCCCAAACTCATAGACACATTACAATTGGATCCTAAAATAGTCAATCTTATCAAGGACCATGGATAACTATTCCATAACCAATATAATATCATAAGTCCTCGACCCTGATACTAGGAGATCCCAGCCAAATATATCTTATATTAGATTATGCATGCACAACTGGCACCATTGAGTACTCATCAAATACTCACTTGTAAGAGTCTCTAATCAAAAGGATCAAGCAAATGGCACTACCGGAATCTCCAACCTCCGAACGAGAGACGTGGTAATGAAAGAGTGGCCGGAACCCTTGACTATATGTACAACAGCTAGGGTGGATTAGACAAACATCACACCACTAATCATCTCTGAATAACTGTGGTCATATGCCCCAACTTCTAGAAACTGAGCTCATCTCTATCCTCCTGCTCCCTGAGTTCATGGTGGACCACCTGGAGGTGGTGGCGATAGAACCACAAATCGCCACCCACAACAAACTGCATGACATACTCCTCTCCCTTGTCTGATGCCCTACGGACCTCCTCTATCGAACTAATGTCTCTGCCTTGCAGTACCTCAATAGTTATTTGGTCATCGATATTGTAGTTTGGGTAGTCATGAGCCATGTGATCTTACTAACCGCATGTTTTTCATAGTATGCTTCTATATTGGCCAACTCTACATTCTTTCTTCCCCTCCACCGACCTAACATCCTAGTTTCATCCTCTAGATGGTTTGGTCTACATAGACTTATGTTTCATCTGTCTATTACCAGATATAGAAGACTTGACTACTTATCGTCTGGTGGTGGCTCTCACTATCAGGGTCTGATCAGCTAAAAATATATCCACCAATAATTCTCTCTTGTGTACTCCATACCGCTTCTGTATATTGAGAGATATCATCGATGCTCTGATATCCCACTGAAGACTATGCTCAAAAGTTTCATCCCAGATGAATAGTTCTCATACCATCTTGGTGGAGGGGCACAGATGCTCAGTAAATCATGATGAGTAATGGGATACTGTCATGCTTCTCTAGAATATGTGTAGGAGCTCCTAAATAAGAAAATAGCATAGTGTCTATGAAAAAACACTTCCATGAAGAGTATCTTGAAGTCCATCCAAGTGATGGTTTCCTCATCATGTAACATGAGCATCAGGATCCAACATCACCTTGGAGTGACATAGAAAACTATTTGATATGATCACTATCTTCTCTCCTGGTGTGAAAACTAGGTGGAAACTCTAGCAACAAAATCTATATAGTCCACAGCTACCTGAGGATCTATCTCACCCCGAAACCTTAGAGGCCTATACCATAAAAACTCATGAATCATGCTCAGTAATTATAAACAATTATTAAGTGAGGCAAGATGCAACTACTTCAAAATAGGTTGTGGTGCTGCTCGTGCACCACCCGAAGGTGCTATCACTATAAGTGGTCCGAGAACCGAATCATCATCGCTCGATGGTCTGTCATCATGAACTTTCTCAAGAATCCTGAATAGCAGTCTAATTGGTTGCATCCTGAAAATTAATAGGTGATCTGCAGATAATATGATATACATGGTGACATGACATAAAATAGAACAAATGTAAAACATTTCCAAAACACACAAAATCGGTGTTTTCATAAACATGGTAAGAAATCAAAATTCAGGGTCCTGATTTATGGATTTTTCAGCGGACAAAGCAACACTAGACTCCCTGAACTGAAAACCTCACTAAAAACACATAACACTATTGCTTTATTGGAAATATTAGAGTCCTAATTCTTTTGTAGAACCGACTCCTTTGATACCTCATTACCACGACTCTTCGCCCGGGGAACATGTAGTGAATACCCTAATCCCAGCTTCCATAAAAAAAGTGATTGGGAATTTAAAAGTAAAGGGATATCCTTGAACATGGGAAGGCATTGACTTTAAACTTGAAAACACACTGACCAAGAACACGACAAGATGTTAACCACATATTTAAAATACTGTAGTAATTTTTGTGCTGAATGTAATGGGTATTGAATATAAGAAAAAATGAAAAGATAAAACTACAATAGACATTAGATAATGATATCTTTCAACAAGGATCCTACCTGAAGGGTTGGTACAACACGTTTCCTTAACTATCCATGTCAACCTGTCTCTTCTGGGTACTGCCTGGTCTTGAATTCCTATGACTCAGCAATGCCGCTCATCATCTGCATAAGACATGACAAGGTGTGGGTGATGCCCATCACAGGATGAGTATAAAAATACCTACTATGTACCCCAAGACCCCTGAATGTCTCTTAGAATTACACAAAGTAAAAAAGCACAAATCATGATCTAAATAACAATGCAAAAGAAAATACTCATCTCAAACCATGTATACAACTTAGAGTTCTAGAATAAAGATGATTAGTCTTAAGATATATCATTTTATTCCATTAATATTTTTTCACAACTAACCCACGAAGGAGTTTCTCCATTGTCAATCCACACAGGGTCGTATGTCATTGATCCACGATGGGTCGTGCTTAGGCTGTTTCTTGTCAAGTCATGTACTATTGATCAAAAGAAGGTAACTTGAATGAAGATCCACATAGGGTCACTATGATTTTAATTGACATAGGTTCTCTATGATTCTGATCGAAAAAAGGTTGTTATGATGCTGATCTACATAGGGTCTCTATTCAATTGATAGTCAGCCGCAAGATTCCCCGCACCCAGTGTGCTTGAGTTCTGTAGTATCTTCTTCTCAAGATATCATTTGTGCCTCGACATACATTATTTTCAACAAAGGTGTAACCCCAGCAGGTTGTAAGGGTCCCAATGCGGTAGAAGGAATGACAATCAGATTCATGATCTATGAGTTATAGGTTTTTTAGTGCTGAGGTCCTGGTTGGATTCCGGATTGATCCAACCCATCCATATTTCAACATTCACCAAAACAGTGATCATGCATCTCAAATGGATCATATCATTTAAAGGATTCCCGAACAACATACGGTTCCTAAAATAGACATGTGGTTTGTCAGATATGACTTTTTAAACATTTCTGGGATAAAAAGGGATCAAGGACCAGTCCAACCTGGTCAGACTCACCAGACCCATCATGTCCTAGGCCGAACTGACCTAGTCCGACCCAGACTGACCTGAAAAAGCCGGGCCACGGTGGGACCTACCCCGGTGGCTGGCGTGGTCCGCCAGCCATGAAAACGCCTGGCTTCAAGAATGATAAATCCATTCAGGTTATTTAAATGGTGACACCACATTGCACATCCCTATTATCAGTGGTACCTGTGGGACGTGGGTCCTTTCTACCATGGATCGATGCCATGGATCTTCTCTGTAGCCCCCAATGGTGTGATGCATTCTGCCAACGTGGTCGGTCGAGGGTCATTCGCCCCTTCTGACCGCCATAACTCGATGTCGTGTCATTCCTCTGTGGCACGCAACGACACGCCCCCTACTGCAACCACTGAAGACCGACGCCGGTCGCTGGTGGTGCACCAGTGGAACCTCCAAGGGCCCCCTTGTGAGATACGATTGTATGTTTTCCCATCAGAACATTCCTATGTGCCTCCCTTGTTGCTATTATCACAGAGTGGCTCCCTGATTCAATTTATCGTTGAGTTCAAACTTCACCCATGAAGAACATGACAAAAACAAATGTAGTGGAGGGTCTGGCCCTTGTTCGGTTGGCTCACACACTCTTAATTATCATCCTATCATGATGGTATAAAATAAAAAACATCATATAAAAATTGATTAATCCCTGTTCAAATATCCAACAATAACCTCCCACAATTTCATACGAATCACAAATCAACATGTTTTGGGTGATCCGCATTAATCATGATTTTCATGAAAGTGAAAAAGAATCGGGAAATTACCTGAATTTAATTACAACCCATACCTCGAATTCAATGGAGACATCTCGGTTGTCGAAACAGAATGAAAATTTTATGAATTTTTTGGCGTTCATCATTTCTAGATTGATTCATCAATCTTTTCCATCCAAGCATCCTTTCATCATTGGTGGAAGATTCCACATTACTTCATCAGAGGTTCCTCGCATCCATGTCAAAAATTGAAACCCGAGCAATAATTAAATTGATGGTAAGTGTGGTTAATTCCTCAACAGATTTAATGTGGTTCATTATTAAATGATCCTATTAACTCTCAATGAAGTGGTTTCCAAAAAAAAGATTTAATCCATTAAATGGTATAACAACACAAGTGTCCTACCACCACCAATAGGTAGTTGTTATAAAAATAAAATAACAATAATATATTATTATATTATTCTTTAAAAATTCTATAAAACTATGTTTTTCACCCAACCAGCATTGGACAATGATAATCCTACCATAAGAGAATCTCTGTGATGTAGATTCAACGGTGACCTCAGAATTTTTATACCAAAAATAGTTAAAATGATAAAAAAGGTCTGCTGCACGATTACTGAATGTATCATTAAAAAGATTCAATAATCTGAATCAGGCACATCGGGCATCAGATTCAAGTTCCAATAATTCCTACAAACACATAATAATCCCAAATAATTTAAAAAAAATTATATATATTTTTTTTGTCATTGCACATGGATTGATAGGAGAAGATATAAATATTATAAAGTATAATTTAGCTACACAACATCATTAAAATAGATGGTTAGTCCATTACATGGTATGTAATGTGATTACATATTCTGTAAATTTTTAGAATGTAATATGATGAAAATCCCATCACACTATAGTTATTTTATTAAATCCATTAAAAGTTACACCATGTGTATTCCCTTTTCAGAATGTGTAAATGTTATCTAGTTGATTTTACATTGATTATTTTAAATAAACAGAAACTCTTGTTATGTTTCTCAACTCATTATTAAAAAATGAAATACTTCTATCATTCATAATTAGAAAATATTAATTATAGAAACCGGTTATCCCTAATCATTATGTAATTTTCTCCAACAAATCTCTCCTCATAGATACTCTCATGTATTTTTCATGTATCCTTGAAAAACAAAATAATTTTATTAAAATAAAATATTTTCATGATAAAACTGCAACCGAAAGAATATATTAAATGAAAACACAACATGAGACGTAACTAGATAATAAAAGGATCATACACATCTATTAGAGTAGACATTATACATGGAATATTTATGGTGTTATAAATGGCCCAACTACATTATGTCTATCATGGGATGTCTCCCATTGGGCATGGTATAACATAGTCCCACATGAGCCTATGGTTGGGCCATTTCCATGGATGTCATATAGGTTTGTCCAGTTTATTTATGTACCTCCATGTTGAATATATAAAAATAGTATAACTATTATAAATGAAATTACTAGTATTCCCAATGATAATTCAATGAAAAATAATCATTAAAAATTCTAACCTACTCATTATATATTCTATTATCATATGACTTCTTCATGAAACATCATGAAAAATGAATGTTTATTTTTCATTAGAATCTTTTCATCTTTTCATTAAATCATTGAGTATTAAATTCATATTTCATGGCCTTCTTTGTCAATCCAAATACTATTCTCAAAAATGATTCCTAAATAACATATTTCATGGACATTTATTATTATCACAAATAATTTCCAAATTCTAAAAAACATATATTGACAACTCATCAAAAACAAATGAAAATTTGGCCCAATAGGTTGCATTTTGACTTTTTAATAGATAATACTCTATTAATTGAGAATATATTTGATGGGGAATCATCATTAGTAATAATATGATTTAATTGATCAATATTAAATTGTGATGTTGTTGTATTTTATGATGGGAATGAAATATGGTGGTCCAATTAGTATGTTTTCATATATACAAATGGGATAATGGATTAATGTGAACCTCGTTCGGAGGGTTCATTTCATAATCTTCATGATTTTTGTGTCATGAAATTCATGGGACTGTTTTGATATTTAGTTGGGTTGTGAATTGATTAAATATAATCTTTTGGTGACCATGACTATGAACTGTAATTAATAATGATATAGCCATAAATATTTTCTTCAATTAATGTACAAAATTAATTATATTGTGTAAAAACAGTGGTGATTATTTTGATATATTGAACCTAATGTGAGACCTGGGAGATGGGTCTATTGGGTATCATTGAGTGGAGATCATGAGTATAAATGGTTTTCATGAAGAGGATTTGTGGTATCATTTTTCTTAATAATTTTGTATGATGATTTTTTTTATAGAGAAATCATTTTAATTTATTTCATCCAAACCATATTTTTTGGCGATATATGATTATAATTGAGGTTAACATTATACTAATACCAACATCTTCCTATTTGTTGATTATATTATTACATGGATTAAAAATTTTAGGTAAGGCTAAGAGTTTATATGATAATTTGATATAGGTGAAAATAATGATAATCATTTTTTAATGATTGTTCATAATAATTTGAGTGTTATTTATGAGTTCTAATTTATTGGAAAAACTATGTATATGATTTGTAAAATGGATTAATATGATAACTGAATGTGATAAATATCAATTGATATAAATAGTGTTGTATTGTGTAAATTGAATAAAGGAATCGATTATTTTTATGATATTAGGTGCATCATTTCTAGTTCAGATAATTATATTTTATGTGATGCTAAAATATTCCACCATGAAGTGAATTACTAGTATAGTTAATTTATGTATATAATTATTGAATGGCATTAGAATCTTTTAAATTCAAAAAAAATCACTGATTCTCTTAGAATCAAAAAAAAATTTAGTTTAATTGGCATCATTCTGTTTTGTGCTTCATTATTTAGATAAGAATGGTAAATTTTTATACCAAGAGTCATGTATCATGTATGATCAAGTATGATGACATTGATATTGATTTAATAAAATTAGTCAAAGGAATATTGATAAATGTTATATGCTAGTAAATTATTTTTCAAAGTGAATGTGTATTTCAAACTATTTATTTACAGTGTCGACATGATCATAATATGTAGTACCTTCATATTTTAAAAATTTTCATATTTTGGAGATCTATATGGTTCAATAAAATTAACATATAGATTTTTTGGGTTGAAAACTATTTTGGTTGGGTGGTAATAATAAAAGACACAATTTTTTTAGTAGGGGGAGGTAAATTCCTTATTCCAAATAGATTGGATCTAGAAATAAATTTATACATTGATTTAAATAATAAAATTTCAATCGATGGTTTTTTTAAATTTTTGAATGGATGTTCTAAATGTGTTTTATTAACTATTATTGACATAAAATTAATTTCATATTTTGTATAGTCAAAAAAATTAATGCTGGTAGATTTATTATGTTATTCTGTTTCATATGTTATAGAACTATGTACCTATTAGAGATATTACAAGATTCATTCAATTTTTAGGTAAAATAAGGTAGTATATTTTTTCTCCATATAATGATTGTACAATCATGAGGTTCATTATGTAAGAAATGGTAGACAGCTCTTTAAAGATCAATTTAATTAAAAAATGGGGGAAATTTTTCCATTCATGAATGAAAATATCAAAATCCCCATATGGGGATATATATTCACTTATGTGAATAACAAAGGCCACATTTATATATCATATTTCCACAAATATACCCTAGATGGTAGTTCTATTTTATGAGTATAATTTAATATATGTTGTGGGATAAGGCCCAGTTAATTTAATATTTTAATAAATAATATTTATCATGTTATAGTGGATTGGAATGATGATGTTGATCACATTCCCATTATGGAATTTTGTAAATAGTCCATCAAAAAGTGACAGTCATATTGAGAGAATAATTAAGGATTAAAGGGTATAAATATACATGGTCACTAATAGATTTTTTAGTTGTATTTATTTACTATTTCTTATGTGTTATCATATATATTATGACAATATTTATAATTAATTAAATTCCATGATATAGGTATTTATTTTGGGTTGACCAAGGGGTGTTCTGTTTGTATACCGCATTATTTTTCTCATGACTCAAATACATAAAGAGAGATTCACATAGTTTTTGCAATATATATTTTATTTAAGTAGTGGGGTTATGTAAATAAATGTTTTTATTATTCATTATGGAGCATCTCGAATATGATAATGTCTCATGAAAACATTTTTTTATGTTTCTCAGCCAATGATATGATAATATTAACTGGGAATCACTTTTAATGTTGATAATCTTAATATTTTTTGACTGTTTTCACTATTAACATTTTAGTGTGTTTGATTTCTTGTATAAAGTGTGATTATGTTCCTGTTTGTTGGTATGATATACCAAACATAAAAAATGATTTGGTCCTCATATAATATATAAGGATAATGATTTCAATTCGAATCTTGGTGGGATAGAATGTGCAATATATTATATATTTATATTAATTGTTATGTTCATATATGAGAGGATTGATAAATATTGGATTCAAACCCATGGATTGATGTACATAAAAGATTTCTACATCAACTAATCAAGGGTTGTTAGTCTTGGGGGTTGTTTCTGACATTCCTATATAACTATATGTGAACGTTTTAATTGTTATTAAATTATATGTATAACATGTCATAATTGGTAGCAATAGGTTACTGAATTTATAAAAACCAAATAATTTTCCATCAATTCTTGAATTGTGAATATATAATATCTAATGCATGTTATGTGACCTAACCCTTATAAATAGAAACAATTTAGAAGATTTTGGTTGTGTCACCATGAAAAAACAATAATATTCACATTATAATTGGTGATCACATGGCCCCAATACCAAAATTCGAATAATGTTCGTTATGAGGATTCTAAAATAATTTCTAATGTGTATGAATCTCAGTCATGGTTTAGGATAATGGATTAATAAACTAGTACATGGGGTATTTTAAAAATTATTGATAAAACCAACATTTCCCTTTCAATATAAGAAATTTTGATGGATTTATGATTGGGTCATCGTATTCCAAGATTGATAGATATTTAAATATTTACAACCTCCTGGTGTATAGTTGTCAAACTGAATGATTTAGGATTGTTAAAAATAATTCATAAATTTATCATATGTTTTCTAGGGAACATAAGAGTTATTTATTAATTTTATAAGTTAGGGTTTTTAATTATATTTTTACTTAATATGTTACTTATACTTCATTAAAAATATCATTTCTTTGGTAAGTGACATCTCCTTCAATCTATGTCTTTATGAGGTCATAAATATTTTACCTAGAATTTATACATTATCCCTGATATTTTTCCTCTATATATCATTCCCCATAAATTGATAGTTTTATATCATCAAATTGTTTATTGAAATTCATTGATATCTAATTCTCCTAGTGATTTTTAAAATAATTGAATATATATAATTCACTACTTAATAAGTTATTCACCAAATATTTCATGAGAATTGAGAATTATCATTCATATATTGATACATTATTTTCTCTGTTAGTATTAGTATGATGATACATAAGTCACTATTTTCTACATTAATCAACATATTATTATTTTTATGATGATAATTTTAGATATAATGTTATCATGGATGTTCATTTTACTATGATTCCTTGTTCAAAATGTGATTCATCATTCTACATTTTGGTGTCATACTAATAAATCATTTTAAATATTTATTAGCATAAGAGAAAAGAACAATCATCCAGGTCTAGAAAAAATTTATAATACTATTATTCATTGATATTGGTTTCCTTTTGTGTACAGATCAATATAGTATATTATGTATGTGTTGATTATAAAAAAATTATTTAATATATTCTGACACATAAATATATTATTTTTTAAAAGTGTTTATTGTTTATGGAGGTATGTTATTGTAATTAATAAAAACCAATATAGGAAATGTGGTGCACTAGTATATATATCATATTGTACATATTGGTTTGTGTATCAACAAATGTATATCTTCATAAGATATTTTTACTAAATAATGTTTTACATACCAACTATAAGTGATGCTTTGTACAATGTTTGATGATCATTATTAAATCATTTATAGTTTTATTATTCTGTTATATGTGATACATATATTGGGTGGTCATTATTGATTTGATAATATAGGACCTATATGTAAAGCCTTTATATAAAAGTTGTGTTAATGTTTTTTTAGAAAACTATACAATTGGATTCCAAATTTAATATTGAATTCATTCCAATAAAACAATATTTAACCTATTTAAATTTATTATTTTTGATCATGCTGATGGAATAGTTTCACCATGAATTTATAATAAACATATTTCACTAGTTAGAAAACACTATTATATGGGGATTGGTGACTATGTTCACCACATGTTAATATTATGGAAATGATTGGAGTGATTTACGGTATATAATTTCCTTCTTTTATAGATTATTAAACAAAAGTCAACGGTAAAGAAGACATTTGTGGTGAGATGATATCATGGATTATATTTTAACACCATTATGAAAATTAATGGAGATAATTGTCACCATATTTGGGAATTGTTTTGAAAAAATTCTTATTTAATCAGTTTATCTTTTAAGGATTGATTGGTTATTGCGTTATGCCCCTATAATGGAAATTCTAGATGAGTTAAACATTCTATTGTCGGATGAGATTAAATTCCTCCATAATGATATTCAAGAATTATCACATTAATGAAAATAATGATAACATAACTACAATAATTCGTTATTATAGTGAACCAAAATTATTTATCATCAAACTTTGGTGATTCGATATATGATTTTGTAATAGTCAATGGAATTATTGATTGGAATTATTTTTCTCTTCAAGGATGGGATTTTATATGTTAGATATATGACTATATTAAAAAAATTATTAATAAAAAATAATAGTTAATATTAATTATTTTTTGTTATTGTACAATTTTAGAGTATTGGAGTGGATTAGAATGGATAATTGTTGAAGAAGGAACCTTTCTAGATTTGGGGTTATTTAATTAGGATATAGATTCAATTTTCCATGGTAAAGGGAAATTGCCTTAACAATATTGGCTAATGAACATCCAAAATATAGATAAGATTGAGGTTAACATATTTTATATAAAAAATATCAAAAACTTTTAGTTTCAAGAAATGAAAATTCAATAATAAAATTTATATTCCTATTCATTGATATTAAATTAAATTTTATTATATATTAAAAATTAAAATGTAGAGATATATATTGGTTATTCTAAAACAATTAATTTTTATGAAATCATTTTTTTATTATATGAAATTGAAATATAATATACTTATATATTAATAGAATAAAATAATATTAGTAAATGGAATAGGCTTTTGAGGTAAGATAAGATGTGAAAGTCTAATATATTTATGAAATATAATAAATGGTATAATGGACTTGTATGTGTATGAGTTCCTTTTTAAAAATGTAAATATGATGATGTGTTATTCATATAGTCAATGTTTTCATACCTATTAGAGATCGTGGAATTTAATGGAAAAATAATAGAATTTAATTACATGACATAAATAGAGGCTATGTAAAGAATTGTTCCCAGATAAAACCCACTCACTTGTTTTAATGTAGGGTCTTTCAAAAAAAATCTAATTTTGATAAATATATAGAAATATTTATTTGAGAATACATAGATGTAATTTATGAGGAGGTAGCTCTCTTTACACATGAATAATTATTTCATTTATAAATTTTATTAAAGAATATATAGATGTAATTTATGAAATTAGCACAATAACTTCTAATTATATATTATATAATAATTTTATTATATTAACATCATTGAATATTATGTTATTGATGGTGATGAATATATAAAATAACACTTAGTTATGAATCATAAATATTCTTCTTACATCCTCTGGGTGATTATGCCTAATGCCATCATATATAATCTTTATGATAAAACAAAAAATTCTAGGAAATGGGGAGAGATGTAATATTATTATTTGTGTAGTTATCAGATGATCCAAATGGGTTTGGATATTTGGTAATGATAAAATATAGGGTTCCTAATAATAATGTAGAAGTAGTTACAATCTTGTAAATATAAAAAACAATACAATAATTGGAAGTCATTGTCTATCCATGTGTCTCCAGAATTGAAAAAACACAATTGAGGATATATATTTATAGATAAAACCTACAAAAAATTAATGGAAACATGTTTTTTATATTTTAAATCCATTACCAATAAGTGTAATCACACATACTATTTTTTTTACCACCATAACTCATTTTTTATTGTTTTTACTATTACATATGATTAAAAAAGTAGAACATATTTTATAACAAAAATAATGAAGATTATGTTTATGGAATCAAATTTATTAAAATAAATTCCCATATGTTCACAAATATAATTTAAAATTAATCACATAGGAAAATAGATAAAATGATTTCCCGAGAAATTCATTTTTCCTTGAAAATTAGATTTTACATTAACTTTATGACTACTAATATTTATTATATAAAAGTAAATTCATACATATAATTGTAAAATATATATTATAATTTTGAATCATTCCTCAATATGGTATATTTTATATAATTAAAATTAAGAAACACTATTCACATTCAAATAGTTTTCAGAAAAAAGTTTGTTATGTCTAAGTATAATGTTAAATAAAATCAATTAAAAATATGATTTAAAAATTATTAATTCTATTAAATATAAATAAATAATTTATATATTAAATTTTAATAAAATTTTAATACATAATATATATCAAATTTAATTAATCAATAATAAATAAATTATTCATTCACTAAAATAATTATTTTCACTATTCACTGGTAAATTTCTCATTTTTTTAAAACACAAAATTTCACACTATGTTAATTGTGATATGATTATTTGAAAAATGGTATTCATTTTAAAAAACTATATTTTGAAAATATTTTTGTATTCAATTATATAATAATCTCACAAATAGAAAAAAATCATTTTTTTATAAAATAGATATTTATTGATTAAAATGACTTTACTAAAAATTGATATAATGTTTTCTAAAAATTTATCAATACATTTATATTTTATAGTATATATATATATCATAAATTATTTAATAAAACTAATTCCCATGAACTAATAGATAATTTTATAATGGTAATATATTTTGGTTGTCATTTATGCTCGGTGTTGCATGACATATAATTATCAACCATAATGTTATTCCTTTAATATATCAGGCTGCCACATTCTACCCACTTAAATAAATATGAAATATAAAATTTTATCATTTACTATATAATAATGGTATTAAATATAAAAATTATTTTATTGAAAATCCATATCAATTTTTTTTTATTAAAACATTATCTTAAAATAATAAAAAAGAAAATTCAATGGCCAAATAAAATAATAGGGAACTATGATTTAAAATAAGTATAACATCGGAGGGATGTTTAAACCAGTATTTGTAAAGATATCCATTTTGTAAATAATTGTCCAGTTTTTTATGAGATTAATGTTCCATGATTTATTGAAAATGAATACATTTTTTATTTTAAGGTCATCTTATTAAAGTCAAGGGATTCTTTTACAATCATGACTATTAAAATTTGGAATTATACATACTTGAAAATTATAATTTAAACCATTAAAAATTTCACCCAAAATTTCATCAATTTTCCCAAACAAAGTGTATTCAAGATTAATTTTTAATTTATAAATCAGTAAAGTAAACTTATAATGAATCACATAATTCCACAATTGGGTAAAAATCTATTCCTTCTATAATTATAAATTAAACAAAACCAAAATATTTATATCAAGACAAATATCAAATTCAAAAAAGAATTATATGTCAAAATAAAATGTTAACCACTAATGCTTCAAAAATTACAACGAAAATGTAAATTAGACCATTAAATAAATAACATTTCTTAAAAATCATCAAAATGATCTAGATTAAGATAAAACACAATGATTAGAATGATTTGATCACATGTTCATCCAATATGTATTTAGAATCTATCTCCTAATAACATCTTTCTCTCATAATGTCACATTCTAAAAATCTACATTAATAATTTATAATATCATGAAGAAATGAAATTTATTTTCCTAAATTAACGAAATTACTATAAATCCACATTAAAATAATATATTCATCTAAAATATAATTCAACCATCATTTTAGAACATAAATCCCATCAACATAATACTCAAAAGGTTTTATTGAAATTTTTAATTTTTTATGAACCATAAAACATAAAGCAGTGATGGTATATAAAAATATTATGTTAATATTTCTAAAAGAGATATGAAAACATCAAAAATTAATACAATCCTTATATTATTCCTTATTCTTATAAACATCAAAATAATGAAAAAATCTATTTTATCTATATAATTTTCAATTTCAAATCCATTAAAACTTCTATAGTTCAACGTAAATGATTTTTATAACATCTACCCTTTCTAATTTAGCAATAAATACGGGTACTATCTCTAAAAATGACCAAGATCACCACATCTCTGACATTGAATTGGTTTTAGATACACTGGTTGACTTTTATTTTAAGGCATACTGCTAACTGGAACCTTCATTTTTTTTAAAAAATTAACAATATTATTCCATAATTTTCCACATATATTATATATTTTAGTTCCCTAGGAAATTTTCCATGGTTGCACGACCCACATATTGTAAAAGTAGGAAATTGAATTTTCATAGCATTATTATCATTCAGACATGAATATCCATGTGGCATCATATCGATCATCATTTTTGTGTTTGAATAGTAAAATATATTCAATTTGAAAATATAAATTTTTGATAGATTATATTGAATGATGATTTTAAATCTAACATTTGTTACATTAGATTATCAATATCATTAGGTAAAGCATCACATTTCTCATAAAATGGGTTATTAGAATTATTTCTCCAATTTCCCATAATTTACTAAAAAAATAAAAAGAGTTGAGAATTCATTAATATCTACTACTGAAATCACATAAACCTAGATGGAAAATAATAAAATTATAATTAAATACTAACAAACTAGTCTCTTTGATAAAATTTAGTATATAAATGGTAATGTTTCATATAAGGTATTCTATCCTAACAATTTATTCAATTCCTATATAATTATTAATAATGAGTTTAAAAATCTCTAAAAAATATACCTCAAGACTATCAAACCAATAGTGTAGCACAGACCTTTGTAATGAAACTATGGTGGTAGACCAAACCACAACATTTCTTTTTCATATTTTGTTCCAGTATGTAAAATATATATAGAGACACATCCACTTGCAGTATCCATAAATTGATGAAATTTCTAGGAATCCCCATTCTCAACACTTCCCCAAAATTTGAAGATATATTAATATACGTAGTGATATCCTTATATATTTCATTGTTCTTATCACTAAATTATTCAAGTATTAATCAACAAAAATATATTTACCATCTTATAATATGGATTATATTTACTAAAACATTTAAAGCATATTAATAAATATTATTTAATATTAATATCCGATATGTAAAACACAAATAGCATGATTCCTAGATTATTTAGAATTATATATAGAAAAAAGACCAAAATAAACAAAAACATAACATTTATTTATTTCTTTTTAATCTAAAAAATTTCATTCATCTCATGATAATATAAAGCATATTCTAGGGAAACATAAAATAATAATGTGATATAAATATCCTGGTATGGTTATCAAAAAGAAATGGAAGCACTATGAGTTACTAAATGTTATAACATGAAATAATAAATGATAATTAACATGATTAATCCCATGGTGTATTTTTATGAAATATTATATATAATTTTCATGAAATATCATCAAATATTATTGTCATTAATGAAAATAAATACATTAATTGGTTTTTAAACATTATAATAGAATGTAAAAAATCCACATTGATTTTTTTTATGTCTATTTTTTTCCAAATATTTAGGTAAAACATTTCAATAAAAATTAAAATATGAAAATTATATGTAATATTTAATTAAATGATTGGTCATTATGGCTTTTAGTTTTATATATACCATATTAATAAAAAATACATTTTAACAATTTTTAATAAAGGAAAAAATGTTTCGAATTTGGAAATAGATTGGAATCTAACATTCAAACCATTTAAAAGAAATTATGTGTAAAAATTTATATAATGAATTCATTTTTAGATTAGAAGAAAAAAATCATGATTTTTTTCCATAAACAATAATATTGATGAAAATGGTTTTCTAACTGAATAGAGAAATGATGAAATATTTTCATAAAACCACTCTCTAAAATATTTTATGTTCCAATAATATAAAAATGGTTTATTACAAGAAAATTTAATGTATAAACAAATTAGAATAAACCTATTTTCTATAATATAATGATAATATTACGTTCTACAATGGTTTTTGAAGCATAAAAAATCTCTATAAGAATGGGAGTGAAACATATACACTTACACCTTTAGTAATTATTGAATAAAAACTCTCATGAATGAAGTAAATTAATTTTTACATAAATTATTATGATGCATGAATGGATCATGGTATAAAATGTTATGTTATATTTTATTAAATAGTTAAATGAAATTTGGATCATAATGTTTCATCTGTCTGAAAGAATGATATTTCGAGATGAAACCCTAACATCAAGTCATGAATTTATAATTTCTATCAATTATATCCAATATAATGAAATTATATAACATATTAATTTTTCTAATAAAATATTTTTAGGTTTAACTCCTCATACATATTAAATTTACTTTATTAATTTTGATAATATAATCAATTACTTAATTTGTTATGTACACATCTAGTGTTTTGATGATGTAAAAATCATTAATTGAAAATGGAATTGGTGAGTTGATAGGCGTCAAAGGTTTCAATGTTCTATACTATACATAATACTAATAATTACATAATTATCTTTTTTATTCATTAATTAAACCTTAAAAATCATAAATTGTGGTTAATAAAAATTAATTGTTTTACAATCATAGAGATGGTGGATTGTATGTATATATGTACATCATTTAAATTTTGCAATTATGATGTTGTAAATACTGTAATAACTATATTAAATTAATATAATGATAAGTAAATTATATATATATATAATATTATTTATTTAAATAAACTAATATATACAATATTTTTTATGTGTTAATATAAAATTAATCACATCACTTCGTGAGACGGTAGTCTGCCGTTCACATGAAAACTGTCATTAATTTTCAATGGATATTAATATAAAAAGTATATTATATATTAATTTTAAATAATTAAAATTATTTCATTAATAACATATATAAACAATAAATACATCTGCATTAACATTTATGATATGTGATTACTTAAAATGAATAAAATCAGTTCCTGGGGAGGTAGTCCACTATACACATGGACAACATATTCTTTTCCTATTTTGATGGAATAAGAGATGGATGTAGATTATTTCATTAAGAAAATAAGGACATAGATTATGATAGATTTTGGTTTTATTATATCATAATGATAGAATAATATTTCATGGAGGGGAAATAAAAAATAAACAAAATTCCCGGTTACGAACAATACATATTCATCAAACCACCACTTAGTATTAAAATAATTCTTTCCTGTATTACATTTTTAATAAAAAAATACATGTGGGAAAATGGTATGTATGTTAGGAATGGATATTTATATTTCATGGAAATATCAAAATAATCTGCATATTTTTAATGTATATGATAGTGAAATCCCTTTTACTAATGAAGCGTAGTGGAATTCTTGTAAATATGAAAAATTATTTTATTATGGGAGGCTACTATCAATTTAAGATCTAACGAAATTGAGAAACAAAGGATTTAAAGATAAATAAGTATGATACACACCTCCACCGTTAAAAATAAACATTTATTAATCTTTTTATTTCATTTTCCTATAATCTTACTCACTTATCCCATTTTAATTCTTTCTCAATAGTAATTAGTTTTTTATTATATTTACTATTCATTATGACTAAAATTTTTATGTTTAAAAAATTAAATAATATAAAATATTCTAATACAAAATATTGAATAGATTTTATCAAATTTAATTATTATAATTGGCTTAATTGAATATTAAATAAGGCATGAATGAATATTGAAAAAGAAATTTTTTTACAAATCAGTTTCTAATGGAAAAAGGTGAAATTCAATTAAACGTATAATGTGTAATATTGATTATATGAATTTACAGAAAAATTAAATTTATATGATCCATACATCTAATTTTAATTATCCATAATTATTTATTATTTAAATAAAAAATATTGATAAAATATTATTCATCTGAAAATATCTTTTAGTAAACTATATTTTTAAGACTAAGAATAATCATTTAGTAAAATACTATTTCCAGATGAATTAACTGTAATTAATCATAATAAATATAAATAAATAATTATTATTTTACATTTAAATCAAACTTGATTAATAATGTTACTCTTAAATTAATTAAATTATTATAAATAAATTACGGTTTTACAATTATAATTATTGTCACTATTTAATAAATAATAATCATTTTCAAAAAAAAGTAATAATTTCACCCTCAGTTAATTTAGATATGATTATTTATGAAATGATTTATATTATATGAAATTACATTTCTTAATACTATATAATTAAATTATTATATTCCATAAAAAATAAATGAAATATTTTTTTGTAGTAATGTTTCAATCTGATAACTATCATCATGGATTGGTATAAATCCCCATCCCATGATATCATTAATCGGGTTTCAATCTTATGATATTAAATATTGATAGGGTTCATTACTAATCTGGGTTCAATCACCATTTCAGTTCATATCATCACATGAAATATCTATAATTACATAGCTAATTTGATGGATCTGTGATTCTAGTTCCATAATTAACATAATTTAAATAATTAAAATGTGTACAGAAATATCACTAAACAATCATTTTATCATTATATAAAAACAAATGGAATGTAATCTAGTGGTATAAATAATTATTTATTTCATAATAGTATTAATGTCTAGGAAAAAATATGATTCGTTATGATTTCATAAACATAATTATAGAGCATCTTAATATAATATAATATTGATAAAATTATATCACATCCATTATAAACCATAATTAACATCAAATAATTTTATCATTGATAGATATTTTCTTTAAAAATCATTAAAATGTTTCATGAAGAAGAAAACATTTTTTTTAAATAACATATATAAAATATAAAAGCGTAAAAATTATTTTTAATAATAATAATTCTATGATAAAATTGGAAACAGAAAATGGATGCTTTGAATCATTGAGTGGTCATGATGGTGGTGAATTATTCTTATATTATAATTGATATTACAATGGTAGTATTTATAGATTCAATGAAATGTATCTCATTCAGAAAACAAAAATATGATACCTTTTAAACCATATTCTACAATTCATTAGTTGATTAAAATTTATTTCAAAAAAACTTTGTCAAATTACAAAATAATTCTTGAAAACATTTAAAAAATTATTTATATTAAAAGATAAGGTTTTACGACCAAAGTGGACAAATAATTTCATCATTATGAAAACTAATATCAAAATTGTTTAGTAAAAATTTGATAAAATGATTCAGAGACATCAAGATTTAAAACATAACAATACAAGAAAAAAACTCAAGGGGGATATCAAATAAATATTATCTAACCTCCTCAATAAAAACTCTAGAATAGATTACATCATAATAGAAATGATGTATTGCTAATATATTATATATCATTTATTACAAAATATTGGATAAAATCATTGTTTTTAATGATACATAATTCAATTTAAACCATTTATTGGTTCTATATGACTGATACATATTCATATATCAAGGTTCAATAATCCAAATATTTTAAATCATTCCATTAAATTCATATATAATCATTATATACACTTTAAAAACTAATCATACTAATAATTCATGAAAAATAAATTATATCACTTCATGGAGAATGTAGTCCACGTGTATGTATGAGTGATGTATAAAAATTTTGATATATAAAAAAAATAAAATGTAATTAATAATAAGAATTGACCTAAGAATAATAATATAGTAATAATCATAAAAAATCAATATATCCTTTTTTATTATCACTGAATAAATATTTATACACCTTAATTTATTATATATTACATAATTAAAGGTATAATAAAATCTCAAGATTATCTTAATGCCAACTGTATTTAGGTCATTAGACATATAATACCATAAAGTTAAATATATATGCAACAAAAAAATATAAAATTCTTATAAAATGAACTTAAATTACATAGTTATTTTAAAATCTCAAGGGATAACATTAGGACCTACCTACAAAATGGGTGAGCTATTAAACCCAGTAAGTGAATAATAAAAGAATAACATGATTAAATTAAAAAGATATTATTCAAGATGAATATAGACATGACATAAATGTGGTTTTAATCAAAAACATGAACATCAAATAATTATATAATATGATAACATCATAGAAACATATGAATGTGAAAATATTAAAAAATAAGAAATCATAAACATAAGTTAAGGCTCACCATAATGACAATATAACTTAATGGCCTTATTGTAAATAATTTTACCCATAAATGGAATCTAATGAGATGAAAACATCACTCATTGCATTGGAGATATATATAGTTTCATGACCACCCAGAACATTCATATTATGTACATGCATTCTTTTTAACATAGATCATACAACAAAAGAAAGAATCAAATAAATTTTTATCAAATGAATCAGTAGCGAGGGTTTAATATATGGATGTCAATAATAAATGATGGATAGTAACATCGACATCAATTACACTAAGAGTAAATAAGGATGAGTATTCACAATAAATTATAATTGTTATGAAAGTCATAGAATAATTATGGCAAAATAACTAGTCAATATAAAAGATCATAGAAGGGATTCATGATATTTAAAGCGAACCTATCAATACATGTTAATAATAGTAAAACAAATAGGGTGTGTAAAACCACATTACATTGATTAAAATTTAAAATTAAAATGATTAGTTTGAATATTTTACATGAAATTAAATGGAAATAATCCTTTACCTAGAGTGGGGACATCCAACATATTGGGAAGATATTCTTAAGAACATGGTATCACATTGGGAGGGATCTAGAGATACATAGGTAAACACAAATAATTGTTATTGTTATATTAGTGAAGTGGATAATGAGGTATTGTCACACCCCGACCAATGCGATTGATTTATTTAATTTTTTTTATCCTTTTGAATATTATTTTCTGGGGTCCCGGGTGAGTCCCGAACAATGTCTTTGAGTTTTCAATAAAAAGTGTGCATTTTGAGTTTGACGTCGTTCGACGCATGGGCAGAGCGCGACATCGTGCGGCTTGGTCCATACAATTGCTTGGCCTTTTGTTAATTTAAATTATTATTAAAAATGATATGAATTCATTTATTATTTTTATTTTATTATTAAGGTTATTATTAATATTATTATTATTATCATTATTATCATTTTTTATGTGTATTTATGAAGGGTTATTGTTTATTTATTTTCCATTTATTTGTTTTGTTTTTTTTACCCTAACCCTAATGTAGGCCTCGGCTTTCCCTTCTCCCCGCGCGCCGCCATCCTCCCCCGTTTTTTTCATTTTTCTTTCCGTAGCCCTCTGCGCCGCCCACTGTTGCCCATTCCCCGCATCGCTGGAGCGCCCCCCCCTGGAGCCTCCTCCCTTCACCGTGCCAGCACCCCGTCGCCCTCGGCCTTTCATCAACTTCCCAGCAGATTCCCCCCTGTCCCGGACGCGCCTCTTCCTCCTTCGGCACCTCCATTTGCACGACTCTTTTTTTTTCAGCACACCGCACCCCTGCTCTGCCTCCGCCCAGAAGCACCGCTCAACGCCCCCTTTTCCGCAACACCCCCCCACCCCTTCGCCTGCCAACACTGCGCCGCACCCCCCTGGCTGTCCGCCTCGTTCCGGCGCACCCTCCACTCAACAGCCCGTCAAACCCTTGCTGCAGCAGGTCATCCCCTCCTCTCCTCTTTGGCAGCGCACAGCCCTCCCATTCACCTTTCCTTGGTCGGACCTCCGTCGGTGCCCCACCCCCCCTGTTCAGCCGATCGCGGCGCACCCGACCCCTGCTCCTGGTTCTGCTGCGCTCCCTCTTTCCTCGAGCCGACGCGCCCCAGCACACTCGACATCCCTGTTCCGATAACCCCACTCTCTTCCGGCACAGCGATGCCGCCCCCATCGTCCCCAAGCTAGCACACCTCCTTTGCGTAGACCAATCCTCGACGGTAGCCCGAACCGAACCAACACCCGAGTTTCTGTCCATCAGATATTGTTATTGTAGGCAGAGGTGAAAAATTGCTTTTGCACCATCTTGTTCTCCCAATTATCGAAGTGATATGGCTATGGATGAAGGCTATTGTCGTTGTTGGCATGAGTCCTTCAACTGCTGCACATCGAGGTGGTTTTTGTGGGTTGTATGAAGCCAGGGTGTCGTTGCTGGTTCAAAGGTACAGCTACATTTTTTTTAATCCTTGTTCGAGATGGAGTCGTTTTTGTCCTTACTGGTTTTCAAGACTCATGGTTCAGTTACATTTCTTGTAATTTTGATCTTTTATTTATTTATTTTTCTCTCTCTGTGTGTAACATACTTTCCTTTCCTTGCTCTGACCAATCAGAAGTGATGTCGCGCTCTGATGACTTCCCCTTCGCTATACCGGCCGCATACTCCTTCTGTCAGACCTCTTTTCGGGTTCTGCACACGCGCCATACCTCTTTCTAACCGCACGCCCTTCGGTCGTGCATCATTTGATCCGCCACAAGGGGTCTGGTCAGCCTCCCCAGTGCAGCGTGCGTGCCTCCTACCAACGCGCCTTTAGTCCGGCCATCGCGCACCCTCCCAGTCGCGTCGTGCTCTTCACTGGCATCCTCGCCGGTCGTTCCTCTTTCACACAATCCCTTTGATTGAGTGCACCCACGCACTAGCTTTTCCTCCTTCGCCCTGTTTCTCCTACACTAATTTCTAGGCGAGGTATGTGCTATCATTTTGTTTTAATTATTTCAAATTAGTGTTTATGTTTGTTTTTAGTTATTTTTGCATTGTTAAATTGTCGGGTTATTTCTGGTCAGTGCTTCTATATTTTAGATTATCTTTTTTTTTTGTTTTTTTTGTTGCAGCACTTTGGTGATGTATTTCCGCGATATTGCGGTCGCTAGCATGTTGCGCATGCTTGTGCGCAAGTGTGAGACGTGTTGCATCGTCGTAATTAAGCTGCAAGTTGAGGTAGGTCCCCCACTGCACTCACCATTTAATTTAAAATTTATTAATTGCTTGATGTTTTATTAATTTTAATGAATGTGAAATAATATAAAGTAATTAATTTTTAAATGATTATTTGGTGTAAAAAGAGCCGTTTATTTTATACCGAACCCTTGAAACATTTTCTTGATGGGCGGACACCCAGTATTAAAAAAATGCCCATTTGGCCTTTAAACATAATTCACGGAATTTCAAATGTACTTCTAGTTTTAAAGATAAGTGATTTATTCTGAACAAGTGTTTTGGGTTTTCTCGAGAAATGAGGTATTGTTTCAAAATTTGTCAATGCCCGCCCATTTGGCACTTTGATAAAAATAAATTATTTTGGAAAACCCATTCAGAGGTGATCTTTTGTGTTAATTGATTGCGTGAGCTGTATGTGATGTTTGTGCATCGTGATTGATTGATTTACATTGTGGACGCATCCCTTTTTCTTGTATGTGTTGACATGGGAACCTGGCTTATTGAGTAAATCTTTTGAAAATGATTGCTGCACTAGTTTAGAATACGGACTGGTTAGTGGCCCCATAGTAGAGGAATACTGAGTTATTGCTGCTATGTTGATTTGGCCCCTCGGTTAGGCCATGTAGTGCTATGTCGGACGTTAGGGCGTTATGACGTCATCGAGTTAGTGCATGCTTTCAGGATGAGTCACATGTATAGTACGTTCTGGATTGTTCACGATCTTCTAGGTTCGAACCATGTTTCTTTTAGTGTTTATTTGTATGTGGCGGACGATTGAGAGGTTGAGTTCGGTAGCTGACCCCTGTGTGCCACTTTTTCCATTGCCCTTAGTGTGTGTTGTGTGTTATTTTCCTTTTGACTAACAACTAATGTTTGAATTTTTAATTTGTTTGCAAAATGTTTTAAAATGAAATGCACATGTTTCTTTTAACATTAAACTTATCCTAAATTAAAAAGGGCAGTGAACTGTTACTTGTTTTAAAAATGAAAGTGTGTGTGAAACCATATTTTATATAATTTAGTTCAAACCTGGAATTGATAAATTCTTTATTTAATGGTATGTGCTTTGGGAATAGTATTAGTCGGGCCTACCTACTGAGTTTTAATACTCACGCCTATAGTGTTTTTTTGTTTTTTTAGTTTTGCTGCAGGTTTGGTTCAAGCTTGCCCTCCGTGGGTGAGAGTTGGTTTTGGATTAGTGATAGACTCTCAGAGTCGCGGGGAGTTTTGGTCGAGACCAAGTTAGTGTGTGTTGTTGCTCGTTCCTTCTTCTCGTGTTTATTTACATTGTTGTTTTATTTTATTTCCGCTGCTTTATTTATTATCTTTGGGCGAAATCATTCCCTCTTGCTTTCTTTGATGCCCTGGTGCTTGTCGCCAGCCCGGGAGGATCGGGAACGCCCCTTGGGTCGTGTCGCGGCCCGGCTCGGGTGACCGGTTTAGGGTCGACCCGGGTTGGTTCGTGACAAAATGGTATCAGAGCAGGTCGGAACCTGAACAGACCTTGTTTTTCAGAGCGACCATTGTTATTTGGGGTTGTCATGGTAGAAAGAGTAAAATTGTTGGGACTCGAGGCGTACAGACGAGAAGGACGTCATGAACCCTTGCTCGTTCTGAACGTCGAGTTACCATGGGATGTTTGGGTTGTCGATGTCTCTTGATTCTTATGGTTTGTTTGGTATTGAGAAATGAAATGAGAGTTGGGAAAGTGACCTCCGTGAGCTCGCATGGTCTGGAAAACCATGTGGAGCCGGGGACTATACCCTAAAATGCTCTCAGTGACAGTGGTGTGACTGACGTATGGCTGCCAACCATATGGTCGAGTCACCCATCATCACTAGTTTTCCTCTAGTGAATCTTTTGAGTTTTCCTTTTTTCTGAAGATCGTTTTGTAAAGTTTTATTTTGGAAATTGTGAAAAGTTGAAATTGAAATGGAAATTACTATGTTTTGATTATGTTCTTTCTTTCTTTGTTCCTTAGTGTTCACCCCCATGACGGTTTGATGGATGCCCATGGTGTAGCTTCGGGTGGTGCGTCCCTAGCGAATCCTCTAGTTGATCAGCCCATAGACTATGTTCTGGAGTTCCCGAAGTTGATCCTTTCTCTCTTTTATGGTCACGCAGATCCTCTTGAGGCAGATGAGTGGTTGTAGAAGATTGAAAGGAAGTTCGGTTTCATTGGGCTGCCTGATTCGTTAAAGGTGAAGTTGGCTACATTCATGCTTGAAGGCCCAACTTGGAAATGAGTGAAGTCCATGTCTCGGAATATGCCTCGGGAAGATCTAACATGGGAGTTTTTCAGGTCATCGTTCATCCAACAATACTTCTCTTAGTTGATGAAGCTGAGGAAGAGGATGGAGTTGTGTTGTGTTCAGCAGGGTGTTGAATCGGTACTAGAATTCTATCGACTTTTCGTAGACCTAGTTCCGTATGATCAGTGGTTTGTTGCGAATGATCCTGGGAAGGCTCAACAATTTGAGTCTGGACTCCGACCTGAGTTGCGATTGAAAGTGGAAGAGCTCAACCTAACCACCCTCTCGGATGTTGTGGGGCAAGCCTTTTTGGCTGTAGTTGGGTTAGCAGGAGGACTTGAGGTGGCGAAACCTCCAACTTTGGGAAGCAGTGCAGAGGATAGTGATAAGAAGATTGAGAAGCGACCTGGTGCTGGTGGTGCTAGTAGAGGAATCAAGAGGCCTTCAGACCTTCAGTCATCTTCTTCACAGCGCAATGTCGTGATCTGTCACCAGTGTGGTAGGCAGGGTCACAAGAGGCCGACCTGTCCGAGTGCTCCGAGACCCTGCCACACTTGTGGACGTCTAGGACACTTGCAGCGATTCTGCCGAGACGTTTCCAAGAAGTGCGCTGATGCTAGACCTGACTCGTCGAAGGTCACCTCAGCCCGTCAGCAGGAGTAAGGCGATGTTTGGGGATCAATTCATGTTTTCCTCTTTGTAGTGTTTTTTTGGATGTGGTAATTGTCTTTTGTAGCGTTTTACAGTATTTCGTTTTCTTCAGTTGTAAGAATGGTTGTGGTTGAACCTCTTTAAAACTTTTACTTTATTGGAGTATGTATGGTGAAATTCTGGTTTTTGTGTTATGTTTGGGGATTTCTGAAGCCTGACTGCGAGTCAGGAGACGCTTCAATCATCGGTGCTCCAGCCATAGGCCTCGGAGTGAAGCTGACGCGTAGTAAGGAGAGCCCCAACAATGAAAAAGGGCCTTGGTTTAACCTTTGTCCTTAATGTGTCGTGGTTTGTTTTCTTCTGAGGGTGCGATGTCGTTTATATAGTATTGTGAAAATTTTTGATGCTCTACCAGTTAGGCCCTTCCTTACCCTCCCCTACCTTTTGGTGGGGTTTTTGGTTAGTGCGGAATGTTTTCAAGTTTGGTTAGTCTCGTCAGTTCTTATTGTGGGGAGACCATTCCGGCCTCCCTGTGTCAGTATCAAAGTTTTTTTCATGTATCGTTGGGTGGTAGGTGGTCTCGTGTGGAACAACCTAATATTGAGTTCGTCCTCTCGAGTAAACATTGAGATTGGAGTACACCCAATAGTTTTGTTGGACTATGATTATAGGGATAAGTCTTGGAGGAGATTTAAGTTCGTTCGTTCCATGGTTGAAACAGATGGTTTGGGTTCTGCTTGGTAACGATGAAGGTGATCTTGTTTTAAGGATGAGTTGTGTGTCATGGGTTTTCATTGTCTGTTTGGATCGATCAACTGGAGGCGCTTAAACTTTTGGGGGTGAGTGACACTTAACGAGTTCCATCTTGGGTCTAGGTCTTGTTGTGGCTTCCCGGGGGCAGGAAGCGTTATGGTGGGGAGAATTGTCACACCCCGACCTATGCGATTGATTTATTTAATTTTTTTATCCTTTTGAATATTATTTTCTGCGGTCTCGGGTGAGTCCCGGACAATGTCTTTGAGTTTTCAATAAAAAGTGTGCGTTTTGGGTTTGACGTCATTCAACGCATGGGCAGAGCGCGATGTCGCGCGGCTTCGTCCATGCAATTGCTTGGCCTTTCATTAATTTAAATTAATATTAAAAATGATATGAATTCATTTATTATTTTTATTTTATTATTAAGGTTATTATTAATAATACTATTATTATCATTATTATCATTTTTTCTTTATTATTTTTTATGTGTATTATTTTTATGAAGGGTTATTGTTTATTTATTTTCCATTTATTTGTTTTTTTTACCCTAACCCTAATGTAGGCCTCGCTTTCCCTTCTCCCCGCGCGCTGCCATCCTCCCCCATTTTTTTCATTCTTCTTTCCGTAGCCCTCTGCACCGCCCCCTGTTGCCCACCCCCCGCATCGCTGGAGCGCCCCCCTGGAGCCTCCTCCCTTCACCGCGCCAGCACCCCATCGCCCTCGGCCTTGCATCAACTTCCCAGCAGATTTCCCCCTGTCCCGGACGTGCCTCCTCCTCCTTCGGCACCTCCATTCGCACGACTCTTTTTTTTTTTCAGCACACCGTACCCCGGCTCTGCCTCCACCCAGAAGCACCGCTCAATGCCCCCTTCTCCGCATCAACCCCCCCAACCCACAGACGACCTCCCCTTCACCTGCCAACCCCGCGCCGCACCCCCCTGGCTGTCCGCCTCGTTACGGCACACCCTCCACCCAACAGCCCGTCAAACCCTTGCTGCAGCAGGTCATCCCCTCTTCTCATCTTTGGCAGTGCACCGCCCTCCCCTTGGTCGGACCTCCGTCGGTGCCCCCCCTATCCAGCCGATCACGGCGCACCCGACCCCTGCTCCTAGTTCTACTGCGCTCCCTCTTTCCTCGATCCGACGCGCCCCAGCACACTCGGCCTCCCTGTTCCGATAACCCCCCTCTCTTCCGGCACAGCGATGCTGCCCCCATCGTCCCCGAGCTAGCACACCTTCTTTGCGTAGACCAATCCTCGACGGTAGCACGCACCGAACCAACACCTGAGTTTCTGTCCATCTGTTATTGTTATTGTAGGCAGAGGGGAAAAATTGTTTTTGCGCCATCATGTTCTCCCAATTGTCAAAGTGCTATGGCTATAGATGAAGGCTATTGTCATTGTTGGCATGAGTCCTTCAACTGCTGCACATCGAGGTAGATTTTGTGGGTTGTATGAAGCCAGGTTGTTGTTGCTGGTTCAAAGGTACAACTACATTTTTTCTAATCCATGTTCGAGATGGAGTCGTTTTTTTCCTTACTAGTTTTCAAGACTCATGGTTCAGTTACATTTCTTGTAATTTTGATTTTTTATTTATTTATTTTTCACTCTCTGTATGTAACATACTTTCCTTTCCTTGCTCTAACCAATCAGAAGCGTTGTTGCGCTCTGACAACTTCCCCTTCGCTATACCGGCCGCTGACTCCTTCTGTCAGACCGCTTTTCGGGTTCCGCACACGGGCCATCCCTCTTTCTAGCCGCACGCCCTTCGGTCGTGCATCATTTGATCTGCCACAAGGAGTCTGTTTGGCCTCTCCAATGCAATGTGCATGCCTCCTACCAATGCGCCTTTAGTCCGACCATCGCGCACCCTCCCAGTCGCGTCACGCTCTTCACTGACATCCTCGTCGGTCGTTACTCTTTCACACAATCCCTTTGATTGAGTGCACCCCCGCACTAGCTTTTCCACCTTCGCCCTGTTTCGCCTACACTGATGTTTAGGCGAGGTATGTGCTATATTTTTGTTTTGATTATTTCTAATTAGTGTTTATGTTTGTTTTAATTATTTTTTCAGTGTTAAATTGTCGGGTTATTTCTGGTCAGTGTTTCTATATTTTAGATTATCTTTTTTTTTTGTTTTTTTTGCAGCTCTTTGGTGAGGTATTTCCGCGATATTGCGGTTGCTAGCAAGTTGCGCATGCTTGTGCGCATGTGTGAGACGTGTTGCATCGTCGTAATTAAGCTGCAAGTCGAGGAAAGTCCCCCACTGCACTCACCTTTAAATTTAGAATTTATTAATTGCTTGATGTTTTATTAATTTTAATGAATGTGAAATAATATAAAGTAATTAATTTTTAAATGATTATTTGGTGTAAAAAGAGTCGTTTATTTTATACCGAACACTTGAAACATTTACTTGACGAGCGGACACCCAGTTTTGAAAGAATGCTCGTTTGGCCTTTAAACATAATTCACGGAATTTCAAATGTACTTTTAGTTTTAATGATAAGTGATTTCTTCTGAACAAGTGTTTTGGGTTTTCTCGTGAAATGAGGTTTTGTTTCAAAATTTGTGATGGCCCGTTTGGCACTTTGATAAAAATAAATTATTTTGGAAAACCCATTCAGGGGTGATCTTTTGTGTGCAGTGATTGTGTGAGCTGTATGTGATATTTGTGCATCGTGATTGATTGATTTACATCGTGGACACACCCCTTTTTCTTGTATGTGTTGACATGGGAACCTGACATATTTAGTGAATCTTCTGAGAACGATTGCTACACTAGTTTAGACTACGCACTGGCTAGTGGCCTCATAGCAGGGGAATACTGAGTTATTGCTGCTATGGGGATTGCGCCACTCGGTTAGGCCATGTAGGGCTATGTCGGGCGTTAGGGCGTTATGACGTCATCGAGTTAGAGCATGCTTTCAGGATGAGTCACTTGTATAATACATTCAGGATTGTTCACGATCTCCTAGGTTCGACATATGTTTTTTTTAGTGTTTATTTGTATGTGGCGGACGATTGAGAGGTTGAATTCGTTAGCTGACCCCTGTGTGCCACTTTTTCCATTGCCCTTAGTGTGTGTTGTGTGTTGTGCGCGATTTTCCTTTTGACTAACAACTAATGTTTGGATTTCTAATTTGTTTGCAAAATATTTTAAAATGAAATGCACATATTTCTTTTATCATTAAACTTATTCTAAATTAAAAAGGGCAATGGACTGTTAGTTGTTTTAAAAATGAAAGTGTGTGTGAAACCATATTTTATATAATTGAGTTCAACCCTGGAGTTGATAAATTCTTTATTTAATGGTATGCGCTTTGGGAATAGTATTAGTCGGGCCTACCTACTGAGTTTTAATACTCATGCCTATAGTGTTTTCCTGTTTTTTTAGTTTTGCTGCAGGTTTGGTTCGAGCATGCCCGCCGTGGGTGAGAGTTGGTTTTGGATTGGTGAGCGACTCTCAGAGTCGCGGGGAGTTTTGGTCGAGACCAGGTTAGTGTTTGTTGTTGCTCGTTTCTTTTTCTCGTGTTTATTTACATTGTTGTTTTATTCTCTTTCTGCTGCTTTATTTATTCTCTTTGGGCGAAATCGTTCCCTCTTGCTTTCTTTGATTCCCTGGTACTTGTTGCCTGCCCGGGAGGATCGGGAACGCCCCTCGGGTCATGTCACGAGCTGGCTCGAGTGACCGGTTTAGGGTTGACCAGGGTTGGTTCGTGACAGGTATAATGTGTATTTTTAGAAAAATATATGTTCATACATTATTTATTTTGAAGCATAGGTTTTAAACTCAATATGATAAAATAATAAAAACCAAAAAACCTTCTTAGGGATTTTTCTATTTTATAATCTGATGGGGAGAAAATATCCAAATTATTATCAGTCCAATAATAAAACCTATAAAAATTATTCATTTATATATGAGTAAATTGGTCATTTTCATTAAGATATGATTTTAAGACCATAATATATTTTATAGTTTATGAGGGATACCTTAAAAGATTATAAATTTAATAAAATTACATAAAAACACATTATATTAAAAGTTTAATTATATATTTGGTAATGGGTACTAATTATTTCATTTTTTAAAACATGTTTGGGTGGCTAAAATAACATAATAGAGACCTTATATTGATAACATATTTAATTTATTACCAAAAATTGATTATTTCTGAAAATTATGAAATATTAAGCATTGTAAAATTTCAATTTCAAGAATATTATTTATTTTAAAAAATAATTTCCATAAATATGTGATTTCTCACATTAAATTAATAATATATTTTGTGGGAAATACAACTTATGATATTTATAAATTTTGACCATTATAAAACTCAACACCAGCATAATTAAATAATATTATATTTTCTAGTTAATATGGTATAAATATATATGCTCTTATTACACTTGTATAAACCTTATGGGTATGGTGTGCAATGATGGTTCTTTTTGTTGGTGGTTTCAAAAATATTTATTAACTTGTGATCTCGATAATATTGTACGTATCTAATAAATAGTTTGTGTCAATCATTAGAAGTTTAATAACTTATTGGGATTGGTCAAATGAAAATTCCAATGATTTCAACTCCCTTATATGATAATATAATTCATATTTATAGGATATTATCCTACTAGTTGAGTCAATCAGTTATTCACGATATGTCAATTAGACTTTATCGTAAACAATAATATGTTCTAATAATATCGGTCATTGAACAACGACTATAGTATAAATTCTTATTATTCTAAAGGATTATTTAAATATTACAAATAAAATTTTATAACATAACAAAATAAACATACATGTGCATCTGTTTTATATTAATACATAACATAATATTGAATTTACTCATTCCATAATAGATTTTAATTTATTGATGTTTTAGTCATTATTTTCTTCCCCCCTTCCAAAATTTATGCATCAAAATTTAATTTCTTACAGTTAAAAGATTTGGGTACATCTTTTTCATTTACTGTTCAGGTTCCCAATATTCATTCTAGTTTTTATGATCCCTCCAACATACTATGAATAGACCAGTTGTCGTATTCCATATAACATTGTATCTATGACAATGTATCTTCAATGTATATTTTCGTATGATTGATCATTGTGAAAGGGTACCAATTATATATCTAGTACCAATTAGGGGTTTGGTATGTACATCATCAATATGATTATGTGGAGCACACCATGTACATTGTGTATGATAGATGGTAGTTATAAGTAATAGGACATAGGAATTATGTGATAAAATATCTCAACGGGGTTGATGTATCTAGGACTAATCAGTCCCTTCATCAAAATCCACATGACCTTGGTCCTTGGTGATATACAAAGGAACACCTTATCTCATACCTATAAATTTTGGTCTTTTTGTAGAGTATCTTCATAATTTTTTTTGATATAGTTCGAATTTCATAATGAATTTAATGGTTTGAACATTCTATATAATCTCTTGGGTAAAATCAATTCCTACAATCTTTCACTCTCCAACGTCATTACACATCAAAACAACATCCATTACAGATCTTCATATGGTTTCACTTGACTAATTGAATTGAAAATGATTCTATATAGGAACTCTATTAGTGGAAATTTTTTATCCCAATATCCTTGAAAATTAATTAAACATTGTATTAAAATATCCTCTAGTTATTTAATGGTTCTTTTAGACTAATAAACAGTCCTTGGGTGATAACTGGATTTAATTACCAGGAATGTATCTAACTCTTACAAATGGATTCCCCATGTCCACAAGGTAACCATACTATCTCAAGTAGATATAGAGGATAATGGTACTCCATACAGTCTTACCACATTCTATATGTATATCATTGAATGTTGGCCAATAGATAAATATTCCACAATAGAAATGAAATGTGTTGACATTGTAAGGCACTAACTAGATGGTGTTATTCACAATAAATATACTAGGTAATACAATAATGAAATCCATTTTTATTATTTCTCATTTCTATTATTGTATGGATTTATTTTTATTATATCCTTATACCTCTACCATTGCCCCTTGAAAACATTTCATAGGAGGAATTATTTTTATTATATCCTTATATTTTATGGGCCACGTTTCACGGTTCCAAACAATGTAGCTCCATCAATAGAAATGTTGAACATTGGACATTCACTAACTTTTTAATAGATTATTATTTAATTTTTGGGACTCCATACTTCCATCATATATACATAGTTAAGAAATTATTTTATTAAATAATTTTTAAAATCATTATATTATTCATTTTTTTTTATCTTTTTCAAGTTTATAAATAGTGGATCCCTTTCAATCCTCACCTGGGAGAGGGTTTCAAGACCATTCAACATAATGCTTATTCTATTTTATGGACTTCAAAGGATGGAAATGGTCCAAACAATCATAATGCATGATTTTCCCTAACCACCATCATTGCTGCATTTTTAGACACTTATGTGAATAAAAACATTAGGTTTTTATTTTATTTATATATTTCTCACTATTCTATATATTTTTAATTCCATTAAATATCCACATAGAATATCACTACAAAAAATTAAAAATCATGGGTTGGGTAGATATAATAATTGATCATTAATTTTAATGATTCATTATACAACACTTTTATATAATTATTGAGTAAAAACACATTACCTTTTTTCGATGTGTCACATTAGATGACTATTCCTTCCTCACTCTATGATAATGTCATCATTGGTGCTATGATTATCCTCTTCTTTATATCATTAATGATTTCCTACAATTTAGTTTTTCTTAAAAACATCACTCTATTTTGTATTATCACAGTTATAAACATGAAAATTAAGAGAAATTTTTGAAAAATTAATGATAGTATATATGTAATCCCATGAAATTATTGATCTCTCACATATGATGTATAGCGCCATCAATATATATCTTTTTTTTCAAATGATATAATGAAATCCCTTTTTTGGTGATAACATTCACCAAGAATGTTATGTCTTCCTTCCATAACTCACATGTACTTTATTTCACACATATCGTTTTCAATTCTATGATCATCAGTAAAATATTAAATTTCTCATAATGTTCATCTTGTTTATAAATTAGATAATAATGATTTCTACAAAGGAAGAAAATTATTGAAGTTGTCCAAAATGAATATATTAATTTACTAAATGAATATTTAAAGAGGATTACTGAGGCCAATAACAAAATAATGTTTTTTATTTCAAATACCATGTAAAAACCAAGACTTGATGTGTTCGTTATACATCACATTTATATGATAATGTCCTGAAAAAAATTCATCCATTGAGATGTACTAATCTCCATGTAGCTATTTGAATAAATCATCAATCCATGGAAGATGATAGTTATTAATTATATTGAACTATTTGATCTCATGATAATCAATGAAGAGCCCCATTTTCACATCATTCTTTAGGAAAAAATTACCCCTACACACCATGAAGAAGCACTTAGTAATATAACACACAAAGGCCATCCTTTGGAATAATATATGGATAATTGGATTTTTGAAAATGATTTATCTATAATACTGATTGAAAACATATCATTGTGTCTTGGAGGAATACTATATAATTCATTGAGAAAAACATCTACATATTTATTTACAATAGTCATTCCATCAAGGGTGATGTTTTCATCAGTCTCGATCATTTTTAATAGATGCATTGTCCAATAAAAACATAATATCCATGATAAAAATGATGATTACAAAGAAGATTGATCCTCCACCATTAAATAGTATCGAATAAAATGAAAATTAATCATCTAGAGGGTATTTGACTTCTTTTGTCAATATTGGTTTCCCTTATATAATGAGAGGAAATCCATACCTATAATTATATCAAATTCAACTAAATGTGTAATCATACGTTTATATGGGATATTCAACCTAAAAATATAGATATTAGAGAAGTTATATACATTGGATTTGATATTTATACAACTTAATTCATTCAATGATAGTTCCACTAACTTGTTTTATATGTTGTTTGAATAATTATACTAATAATCCATTATAAGAAAGAATGTATTGATCAAGAATCAAAAAGTAAATTATCTAACATTGATTTAAAAATACCACACATATCAGAATTTTATTTTTAGAATCCACCTCAATAGTTATGATGGAATAATATTTAGAATGATCACTATTACATTGACATTGGTTTTATTAGTTACAGATGCGAACCATTGTCTTAGTTCATAAATTCACATTATTTTCTTTCTTCCTTGAAGTTAAATCTATTGATTACAGGATAAGGGTTTAATAGATCATTCCATTTAAACATTACATATGTAGGATTGTCTAGTGAATATTCTTTAGTTAGGTTCCCTTACATTCCACACCTAAATCCTATCTTTATTCCCATTAAAAAAATTTATGTGATTCCCATTCCCACAAAATTGACCAGCAGGATACTATAATTTCTTTCAATCATGCTAATTATTCACAGCTACACTATTATTAACTGTATCATTTATTTTCATATCTCTACATTATAGTGATACCTGAAAATTGAGGATCCTAATTTTTATTTTTAGGGAACATAAAATATTTCTCTCTTATATCAAGGTCTCAAATAAAAAAAATCTTTTTGAAGACTTGGTTTTAGATCTCTGAAGAAGTCATAAATTTTAAATTCAGTGTTAGTGATGAATAATTCGTTGTATCATTAATCAATTATTTTGTAATAATAATATTACCTAGAGGATTAATTATAGTTTTTCCAATGACTGATGAATTCCCATTCAATTATATGTTAGTTAATGGAATGAAATGATTTATTAAAAAAATATTTAATAATTTACACTCTACTTATTTGATCCCCTAATCAGATTTTTTTTCAATGTCCAAAATTTATAACCTTCTCCCACTGTATGATATATTTCGAATATAAAATTATATATCTAATAAAAATAAAATGATTAAGATGATATTTTCCAAGTATTTGAACAATTTTCCATCAGTTAATGGAGCATATGATTAATTTATATTTAGGCGACATTGTGGCATAAATGACACAATTGAAACCTTCTATTTATTTGGGGTATGTTGGTTATCCCAATGTTTCATGTTTGAGTTCAAAACATGAATTAATTGATTAAATATTTTCATGAATTTCTTAACTCCTTTCATTAGTTTGATAATGATTTTTAGGCATTACATTTCCAATCAGATTGTTTTCATAATCATTTCCTCTTATTTATAACCATTTACAAAAATGGGGACAATATTTATGATAACAATAAATTTATTAATAATATAAAATAGAAGCCATAAACATTGAATTAATTAATAATATCTTAAAAAATATTTTTCCTATGCTTTAATAGGTTTCAATGTATATATTCCACGCATTGTTTTCTTATAATTTTATGCTAATTTTTGTACCCATTCGAATTGATTATAATGATATTGTGAATTAAGTAATGAATACTCTATATGTGTCTAAAAATAGGTGTTTGTTAAGGCCTCCTTGTTTTTCAGTATGTGTTGATCATGTTAATAACTAAATCACCCTTTTCAATGGGATTACCCCATGGTGAAACTATGTCAAATCCACATCCACATTTAGTATCTCGACATAGATTATTTTTTCTCGAATACCAGTTATAATATACATAACATAATTTAGGGATATTATCTTCTGTTAAATTGTATCATTAATACAAATTATTTCATGATTTATTATATAAATACATAAATACTATAATCCCACAGATTAAAAGGATAGTTCCATAGATAAATTAGACATATAACACCATATCATGAAATAAGAATATATAAAAATTATTTATAATTCACATAACATACCCATAATATATTTTTTAATGTAAAAGTGCACCAGATAATATGGGTATATACATAAGAAATGGTTGATAAATAAAGTCCAATGAGGGAATAATAAAATCATAAAATGATTATTGAAATACATTTTAGAAAAAAGTTAAATATCATATATATAAAAATGGTGAGAATTTTAATTCCTCAATGTTTAAAATGAATTAAATTATAGTCAATAGTGAATAAGACATGCAACATTGTTACAAAAAAACACATTTTTTTTTGATTTTAAGTAAACTGTTAATAAAAATCCATAAAATTTGAAAGTATGAATATTATTAAATAATTTTTAAAAAATATTTATTAGACCAAAATAATATAAGTATATTTATATATTCTTATTAATTAGTCATTAAATTATATGAAATTTTGTTTTATTCAATTGTGAATTTGTTATATTTAAAATGGTTTTTGATACTTATTGTGAGAAAATTGTATAAATAATTTTATTACTTCTATAATATTTATTTAATTAAATTATATTAATTTTTAAATAATAATATGATTATTTAATTATGGATTATTTTTTTGATTTTTTTAGAAAATAATTTTTTTTCAACTAATATTGAAAGAAACTGATATTTGCAAACATGTCATCTATACTAATAAATAATGTCATTCAGAATTATCATTATTCATTTAACGTAATTTAAATTTAAATTAGAAGTATGTAATTTTATTTCATTGAAATAGTTATATTTAAAACATCATTATACATGATTTTAGTATAAATTCATTCTTATTTCTATAAACAAGTTTTTTTCTAAAATTTATTTTAAAATGCATAATGTTCATCCATTTTAACTAATTAAAATAAAAACTATTTAATAATGATTTAAATGATATTTAAATATTATATTTATTTATATTTGAATTAATATTAATTCTGTGAATATTAGTTTTCATATAATTAACAATAGCATAAGCATTCCCTTTAAAAATGCATTATTTAGAATACATCTTTATTCATCGCACTAATGACAATCATCATAAAATAAATTATTCCACTAACATAAATAAATTTTGTTTAAATTAATAAAATATATGAAATTATAACAATTTATAATATATAATAAGGTGAAATTAATAGCTTTTCATAAGGAATAGTAATTTTAGTAAAAAAAATAGTTCTTATGATGAAAATTTAATATGGTAAAAGTGAGTAACAATATAGGTAAAGGGTATTGATTTTATATAAAATATTTTCTTTGAAGTGGTATGTAATTAACTTATCTCTCCACCAATTCTTTATTTTTCAATTTTTTAGTAAACTAGTTTGAGAGTATCTTCAAAATATAGTTTAGATTTTGGTATTTAAAAGAATACCCCTCCTCATCTGTTTTTAAACTGTATGCCTATCCTATTATATAAACACATTGATGCCCCATTATATGATAATGAAACTAATAAAACACATATATTCTCCTAGAATCACTTATAAAAAGAAATATATCTTAAGAGTTCTATATATATAATCTCGAAGAGGTGGTCCGAATAAGAGGTATCATTCTTGACCTAGATTTTTCTTTTAATTATTCTTCCAAATAATTGAAATATTATTCAATCATTTGAATATAAAAACAACATTAACCAATATGAAATGGAATTGTAATATGTGATTTTTTTTTACTAAATATGTATCCTCTTCCAACAAATGTGAATCAAAACCATCGTTCTTATGTACAAAAATCTACAAGGACACAAACCGAAGTAACACATTTCACATAATATCCACTCATGGAAATTTATAATAATTAATTTAATGTTTTTATATTATATTTATTAAATATTATTAATTATGGGAATTTAATATATCATATAAAATCTTAACACACAAACCATTAAAGATGGATGTCGAGCCGATTTTTGATCTATAAGACTTGTGCAGTTTAATTTAAGATAGTAAAGATGCAGATGAATATCATTGAAAAATGGAGAATGTGGTGGTCGGACATGAGATCATTGATCTGGGTGTCACTATGTATCCTATAATGATGGGACGAATGCCACATGTAGTTATAGATGGTACATTCTATTGTTTAGGTATGACCCATACATAGAATGTGGGAACATTTGATATTTCTTGTATGTGAACTTATTTTATTGAATGTTATTTAATAACTAGAATATAATGGGATTTCTGGTCACTAAAATAGGTATGAAATCATGTTTTGGCCTTTATATGTTGAATGGTGAAGAACCAGTAACAAGGGTTATGTTCTATATGGTGAGAAAAAAACAATTCTATGTCATTTTTTATTGCGCATCTATGAAGATAGTGCCATAGTTTAAGGTGGGTGATATGACTAGTCCATTCATTTTATAATCCTTTATCATTGATTCTTGGAGAAGTTAATTCAAAAGATATTTTCATGGAATGTACATTAAAAACCTAATGTGAATGAGGACCAAAGATATGTTCTCCATACCAAACACTCCTAAGGAAAACAATAGAAATGATCTTAGTTTAATGGCCCTGACTTTGGGACACGGGGTTCGGTTGAAATATGTAGTGTGACATATTGAGTGACCTAATGTGAATGAGGACCATGGAGGCCCAATACCATATGAGACATTCCAAGAAGATCTATGATGTGTATATTATTTTAGGTCTTAGAGTTTGGACTGGGGGGTGTGATACTACTCCCTATCTTGTTATATCCTATCAATAATCATAATCCCATGTGATACATTCATAATGTGGGAACGAATGAGTGATGTTATACATTCTCCATCATATATAATAGTATACCACAAATAATATTCTCACTCAATGTGTTATGGTGCACTGAGGAGGAACACCATTTGTGTTAAAGTTCCAATAGAACCTATAGAAGTTGGAACAATTTAATGTGAATCTTTTGAGGTCGATGTTAGAGGATGGGTGACTGATGGTTAGGATGAATTATGAACATATTTGAAATAATGGAATCTAATAATCAGTAGTCATGAGTGAGACATGAAAATAAAATATTGATTGTTGACAAAATTTAGAACACAAAATTCGATATTTGTTGCGGAAAAACCATTAAGGCAATGACCCATCATGCGAAGGTGAGATAATGTGGCAAGGGACCTTCACTATTAAGAGGTTCTTATGAATTTGAATGATGGTAAAAATCTTCACTCAAATATATTCACTGTGTGGATCTGGGTTTGAGAGATATCTATATATAACTCGATACTTTCAGTCTCCCACCTGTTCATATTAAGGCATGTACGTGGTATGATTTAGCTGAATCCAAGATAAGTATCCAAATAATTAAAATAGTATAAGGTTGTAGTACATGGACTATGAGTTCAAAATTTTAGGTCATACATTTTGGACCATGGTTGAAGATCCAAGTGTAGAATCATATAGTGTGGTGACATGATGCATCTCGATGTGAATGAGGGAAAATGGGGTCTAAAACAGAATAATCATGTAATGTCCCGGATTTTTCCATGTATTATTTTAATATTATGTGGGAATATATCCGAGACCAGGCTCTGTGGTGACGCGCAGTTCCGAGGCCCGGTGAGCCCGGAACGAATGTTTAAATTTAATTTAATAATTAAATAACGTGCGCGTGCGGTTTTTCCTGAAAAAGTGGAATAACTTCCGAACGGGTGCCGGGATCAGAAATCAGAGGGCACCATTGCATCCAGAACAGTGGTTTTGCCCTAGGCGAGGCCTAACATCGGCCGGCGCAGGTCGGTGGTGGAATCTGGTTTTTGGACGTAAAGGTAATAAAATATTTAATAAAAATATTTTATTTCCTGCCGCGAGATTCTGCAGCGGATTAACCTCCTTTTTAAATGAAGAGCTGCGCAGGGTCCAAGGTTACAAACCCCATAACCCTTGGCGGCCTGGAGAGCTCTGGAGGAGATCTCTCGACGCAGCGGTGATGTTCTTGACGGTTCTCGCCGGCGACGACGACGCGACGATCAGATCATCGCCAACGAATCTGTGGATCCAGGTAGGGCGTTGTTTATGATTGTTTTTCTCCGTTCTTGATCTCTACGACGAACGCGGGCTAATCCACGAACAGATTAGCCCGCGGACCGATCATTCTTGCGGGATGAGATTTTTGCGGGGATCGTGGGTTTGATTCTGAGCTTTGATTTGGTTTGATTCAAACCTTCTAACAGTGACGAACCCGGATCGTCACGAACAACGATCGAGGTTCGTCCCTCGAGTTTGTTTCTTTGTGTTTCCTCCCTTGTGTTCTTCGCCGCGTTCTACGCGTTCTTGGAAGGAATTGACTGTTGCACGTTCGTTTGTCGGCGCAACGATCCGAGATTGTAGATCCGACCCCGGAGCGTTGCCATGGAGGTGCGACGGCGGTTTCAGCGGACGATTCGGGGCGGATCAGGAGATATGAGCTTTTCAGGCATTTTTCTTCGGATGGATCGTTCGAGTGTTTTGATCCGAATCAAGCGCCGTAAACACCTGAGGAGGTGTTCGTATGATGAAATGGACCTTCGCCTGGAATTTCGTGGCAATCAAAGCAGAAAATCGAGATCCGGAATATCGGCCGAAGCGCGAGGAAGAAGACGACGTTTCTGGAGAAATCCCGACTACACGCCGTGTAGTATGGGATACACGGCGTGAGTTCGTCGGAGGAACAACCCGACGTGTACTCAAGGAGTACCCGGACACGGGCAGAATACACGGGAAGGGTACACGGATAGGGACACGCCGTGTATACCCCTCCCCGGCCAGACCCGACCAAGTACACGGGGCACCCCGTGTACTGGTACCCAGGCAGGCGACACGAACACGGACAGAGGCCGTGTACGGGCACATGGCCAGCGTACACGGACCGAGCCCAGGTACTCCGACACGGCGTGTGATTCTTCTACACGCCGTGTAGTTACCTTCCACCCGACAAGCCGAATGACACGATCCGTTTACACGGGCAGTATCCGGAGTCATGGAACACGGCGTGTACCTTTCTACACCCCGTGTAGTTGAGTTCTGCACGGTTTGAATAAATGACACGGGCCGTTTACACGGGCAGTACCCGGGGTCATGGGACATGGCGTGTAACCACACTACACGCCGTGTACTCCGATTCTTCATGGTTTGTGCCATTTGTCTCCTGTGACTTGAACTGGCTCTTTTAGGGTTTGTACCCTTGATCTTTCCCCTGAAGGTTTTGGTATCATTTCCATTACACAGGAGTATGATCCCTTCAGCAGGACTTCCTGAATAGAGTTGTTGGTATCCCCTCTGTGAGACTTAAAGCCGGATCCTCTATTCATTCCTGGAACCCTAGGTAGAGTTCTTGGTATCGACGTGACCAACTTTACCCGGGCGCCGATCCTCTGCTTAGCGGATTAGCTCAGACTGAGTTGTTGGAATCACCCCGTGAGTTGGGTGTGATCCTCATCTGAGTGCCATGTTCCTCTTAGTACTTGTGGAGTGTGTTCTCCCAGAATGAGTACTTCTTCTCTCTCTTTTTAGACCTAGGAGTGTGTTCTCCCGGTTGTATTCTTAGTGGAATCTTCGAGCTGGATCCTAGTGGTGGCTTTGCGATGGTTGTTTGAATTATGAGTATATCTGGATGTTCTTGTTATATGTTCGGTAGACATATACTGTGTAGAGCTGACTGTACCTTTCCGTGGTGGTATTTCCCTTGTTTGTATTCTCTTCCTTTGTGGTTTCGAGGTGTCCTACTGGGTATTGTTATACTCACCCCTGCACGGGCTTTGCCCGCACGTGTCGTGTCTTGTGAAGGCGAGCGAGGATTTGACAGGATTCTAGGCGGACCAGGACCGGATGGCACCCAGTGAGATCAGACGGGCCGAGGTGTGTTCCTACGGCTTCAGACTACAGTCCCAGCACCTTTCCTTACAGGTTGGACTTTGTTTACAAACTTTCTTTTGGTGGGCTTGTTTTTGGCCCAGGGTTTACTTTTGTACTTTACTTTCCTGTCGTACTCTGTTGGTTGGGTTTTAGTGTATGCGTGCATCTTTTCCTTTCAGTGGCTTTTTACTTTTCAGCCTTGTGGGCTTGGAGATGTTTGTGCGTGTGTACAGGTTAATAGGCAATGCCTCCCATGTTAGTAGCATGCCTACTCGGTGCTAGTCACTAGCCCCTGGCCTATTGGAGGCGGGCTTGGGGAGTTGCGGCTCGGGCCCCGTTGGGATGGGTCGTGACAAATCATTTCTATGAAAACCTTGTGGAAGATCTTACATTATGGTCGAAGAGTCTGAACCATAGAGGAATCATGACAAGGAAACATGTATTGTGGCACCGTATAGCAAGCTGAAGTTAATGAGGACCAATGAGGTTCGACAATGCATGAAGTACTCTTATGAAAAAAACGAGGTGGGTCATTGTTTATGGACATTATCTCGGACCATATGCTCATATATTAAGGTCATAGAGTCTAGTCCATAGAGAGTGGAAGTATCTGGTATGAATATGACAAGTGGGAATGATAAACCCAACATGAATGAGGGCCAGGGTGATCCAATCACAAACATTATATTCCTGATGAAAATCTCAAGAAAGATATTATTTTATTGTTGAATAGTTTTGACCCGTTGTGGTGTGGTTCCATGAAGAAAACCAATATGAATGAGGACAAAATAGACCTAATACTGAACCACATATTATAATAGAATCTTAATAAGTCTCTTAGTTTAATGTCACAGAGTTTGTAAATAAGGGTTGTATAGCATTCCAATATGGGTAAAAACCCTACAAAGTATCATAAGACCATGTGAGCTATGGGAGCACAAAATAATATAAAAGATGTTTTGGGTTGGAATTTCCAAAAAATACTATCAATCCCACTCAACGCGTTTGGATGCATAGAGGGAGCGCACTAAGAGTGCTGGAGATCCACCAAAACATATGGTGGTGAAATGGGTTAATTATAGTTCTTTATATCTAAAGCAATGTGAGTCTGGAATGATAATGGAAGAAAACTTCTGATCCCATTCGAAACCAAGAATCCATTACATGTTTTCCAGAATCTAGGGGATAAAAATGAGGGTTGAATGATGATCATGTTCAATAAATGGATCCATTCCCAATATGTCATACAAGGTCCTTTTGGGCGCTGGCCATAAATGGTAGGAGATCTAAAAGCTGCATGTAATTATTTCATCAGGGGGTCCCATCAGACAAGGAGAATGATGGAGATATAGATATATAGAGTTGTAAATAATAGAGATACATTACACAGTTCCATTTGATCTTTTATGATTATATTCTTCTATGATTATTTTCTAATTTTTAGGTTCTTCAACTTGTATTCCTTCTCCCTTACATGGTTTCTGAATATCCAGAAATACTACACTCCTCAGAAGTGCTAGCATTGCATCTTTTTATTGGAATGTCTATGATACCAGATTTTGATCAATGAAAAATATTTGAAATAGACAATGTTTTCTCACCTATATTATGTTCATGGATTTTCAGTTCTTCGGGTTCTGTATTTTTGTTACTTGAGTGGTTATCCTTTGGACTTCCTTTTGAATGAATATGGAGAGTAGATATCCCATGTTTGATTACATAAGTACGGTTGGTTGAGAAGGACTTGGAGGAATAAGTTGAGTTTATTATTATCCTCTTGGAGGGAATGATTATTTTTATATAACATGATGTGGTGGTCGAGGAGCAGGATTCATCAATGTATATGATAGTTGTCCTGAATTTCTGAATATTTCACGGAAACATCATTGTTGCAAATACCTTTTAATACCTTGATGTTGTTATTGAACTGGCCTTTGTTGAATGTATTATTATTGAGAAATAAATTTGTGTCCATGATTATTTTAATTAACATAATTTCACTCAAGACATTGTTTTTCATTAATAAATGTTTTTGAGTCATTGTAATGGTGTGGGTCACCACACATTTTGAATGACTGAATTTACATCATTACAATGGTAGGAGTTGGTGATTTAGGTGGTATTTTGAATGATTCAGACATCTTGGTCAAATCATCGACTTCATCTGCAAGTCATGTATGATCTCAATATGGTGTATCACACACTGGGACAGTCCATGATCTCTCTTTCATTGATTGTAATTATGATATTCTTCATCTATAATTTCTCATCCTAACTATGGTGTTTTGCACATTAACCCTCCATTAGTGGTGAAATCAATGATAGTGTTAGAATCTAGTTTGGGCACTTCATAAAATTCCAAGACATCAATACAAATATCAAGAGCCTGATGCGGGTAGTTTTCTGTAAACTCAAAAAAATATTATCATTCTTTACAAGATGATTCTCAGTCTTCTAGAGAGAAATTCTTGATGGCATTCTAAATTTTCATGGAGATGATTGGAGGGAAGTACATATCCATAATTTTCATGGATACATCAACCCAAGTCATGCTGGACTCAAGTGATTGAAATTTGAACCAATTCATGGCTCAGTCATATAGGAAAAATGTGAAGACTTGATCTTTTATAACATCAGAATATACTCCCTATTTACAAAAGGTATCACAATCTTCCATGAATTTTGAAATAAGCTCACGGGGGTCTTTATATTAAATCCCATGGAAGTAGGCCATATTTGGTATCATGTAAATGAGTCCAGGTTTTTTTTCTTACATATCATACTATATAGAAGGGAAAATAATTATATTCATAGACCCTTGGATTAATGACAATACATAATCCATGATAGCTTTTTTTGCTACACATGATACTCTCTATGTAGGAAAGGCTTCATGTTTGGTGGTATGGGATAATTTAGACTTGCTTGATGGTTTTTTATGTAATTTTTAAATGAATGCATGAAGAGATAATCATATTGATTTACAGCTCGATGAAAATCTATTCTTTTGCTTTATAGCTCTTTGAACGAGTAATATGGCCATGATGCATGAACTTATATATAGAATGAAGATGGATTCAGTATGATATGAAATAATATAAAGATAATGAAAAGGGATATAGAGAAGGTAGTGTTTATATAAGGATATTTGGGTTGATCCCACTTGGATTTTGGATATTCTGGTAGAAACTATGCTCAAAACCATATAGGGTAGGATTCTTCTTTGGAAGATTGATTTTTTGGAAAAATGACTAAATCTATGAATTTATGGATAATGATCAGATATAAAGAAGGGATTAGGATCAATTTTTGGGTTCAGGAGAAATTATAATATATAATTGAAACATGGTATGGTCCTAAAATCTTGGCTATGAAGAATAAAAATGTAACTGGTAGGCTATGGTTAAGATAACTAAATTTATCCTTGATACCGATATCCCTTGATATATAGATAGTTGCAACTGGGATTCATGATGTTGGGCTTCAAAAGAAGAAAGCTTCAAAGGATATTGGTCATTACTTAAAGTACTCAAACAGGGTTAGGGTTGTTCATTCAAAATGTATATGGTCATGGTCTCCTAATTTAATTGAATTAACTATTTTTATTTATCCTAATTACAATTCAATATGATTACTAATATGATAATTAATGATTATTTGGATTTAATCACACCTATTATTGATCCCTACCATAAACAAATAAGCTACAATTGGTAAAATCAATTGAAAATTGATAATAAATTTTAAACACAATTAACATGTTAACCAATAATGAGACTAAATGATTAATAACCATGAAAAGGTAATATTAAACAATTAATCAACATTTAATTGAGAATAAGAACTATGATATTTGAAAATACCCCAATCGAAAAAAATAATTACTTAAAAAAATACTGAGGACATGTGAAACATAAATTTGATAAATATTGATGATAAAATGTATTAATCTGTGTAGAATAGTGGTAGTAATGAAAAAGGATAAAGGATGCTTCCTAAAATTGACAATCAAGTTTTGGGTTGTTGTAAAATAGTGAATACACAAGATGAAAATTGGGATTTACATAGAATGAGTGGAAAAAGAATCATGATTAAATGGGAAAAAAAGAGAGAAATTAAAATGTTATCTCTGATGTGATTTTTTTGTTGTCCTTTTTTGGGTAAATAATAAGTCATTTACATGAAGTGTAATGGAGTTTCATATATATTCATTCTTATCTAATTTTCATCCACTATTTTTTAAATTGGAGTGAATATCATGAAAATCATTATTATTTATTGGTTAATTTAACTCCTTCCTGATGTTAATCATAGAATCATGAAGTACATCTTCATCTTGAAGTTATCCTAAAACCAAGAATGGAATTCGTATGTTACATGATGTATCATTTTAAATAATATCATGTAATGGATTCAAAGATTAAAATTATCCATAACAGTAAAAAATACTTGTCCTAATGTAGTGATTTTTTTACACATCGTTTTATAGAGTTCCAGGATGTGAAATGGGAATTTTTTTTCAATTTCTGCAGTTCCATGTATGAATCCTTGACAAAATGTTTCCGAAAATAATCAACACATTCTAGGTGCATTATTAGGAAAAAACATGGATAATCCACAAAAAACAATATTAAAATGTGTATAAAATTTTAGCATATCCTTTAGTAGCATGCATTATCATTCATGGGATTTTATTAAAATGATTCTCAATATACAACGGTTATTTAACTCAAATGATATTTCTTTAAGATAAGTTTATGTTATGTTCTATGAATTACTATGAATTGTGTAATCACAACCCACATATTTATATTTATCATATCTATTATTAATTAATGGGATATTATAATATACTAATTTCTTTAATTAATTTGGATTTTCAGGTTCACATTCATTATTACACATTGAAGGGGTTTTGATACAAATGTTTCACAAACCAAAATGGTTTATTTCTAAAAAATTTATCCCATGACAAATGACTATGTTATACACATTGTTTCGTTTTATGGCATATTATCTACCCTTGTTTTCATAAATGTAATATATTTTTGTTAGACATGAGAAAAACTAAGCAATAAATATTAATTTTCATCAAATTGATTTGGGCTATAGATTCCAAGGACTGGTTAGGTTCCACTGAGAGGTGACTGAATCCATGATATCATCATTTTAAAAAATCGATTTTAATAGAAAAAATATTTCTCCTTAATCATGTTATATATCCACTCAATATAAACTGACAATCGAACACCGAGTTTCTTAATAAAGAATGATATGAAACGATAAAGTATTTATAAGGTTCTTCTAAAAGGAAAACTATTTTCCATGTTGGTTATACCCCCAACATAAATTATTCCCTATCTCATGATGTGAATAATAGAAAAAAAAAATTCACATATCTCCTCTATAACAACATTGAATCCACTATCCCATATATTTCTCTAGAGTCCATTGTAGACGTACCTTTAATGATCTAGAATTAGAAATATAATCCTATAATGATAGTCCTCCTATAAATAAATATTGGATGAACTCTCATTATATAATTCCTTATGATTATCAACAATACTAGTCTAAACACTCTTTCTAAATTTGATACAATCCATATTATTTTTAATCATTTAATACTTGGAACTTTGGTTTCTTCTTCATTAAAATATACCATCATCAATCACATTCTTCCAAATTTTAGTTAATGGAGTTTTCAAAATTATCATGTAATTTTTTTTGACATTTTTAAATCACCAACATGAAAAATTTATCCCCAACCCATTTTTTTTTTGAATGTAATAAAATATTGTTATTAAATTTATATTGTCACTGTTTTTTCATATAAATGTTTCAATAATAAAAGATTTATTTTTTCACTAAAAAAATTATACAGGGTGATTAAAAGTTATTATTTTTATGATTTTGAATACATAAGTGTTTTCATGTTCTCATCATAACATCCTTCACATGGATATAACTCCATAGCTCAAACACAACATGAATACATATCGTTATACATAAAGTATCAAATTCTCGATGTCTTGTGTATTTTTTATATTGAAATAAATCACTACGCTCATATCATCTATGATTTACATCAGACAACATCATGATAATATTTTTTGACATTGTTAGAAAATTCTTGATGACTCAGTCTCATCATTTTAATGCATCATGTTCATGAATGTGATATATTCTAATTATAATGTAATATACAATAAGTATTATGATTCATTTATTCACATACACATATGGCTCATATCATTATTTATTTTTCATTATTTAATATATACTCATGAGAGATAAACTTCATAAATATAAAATTTTGATTATACAAAATAAATTTGAATAAATCAATTATCAGCAAATATAATGGTCCTTTATTTTATATCTCATCAATGGAATATGTATGTGAGCATGGATTTTTGACATGCCTCGATGTATGAATCTTATTTGTAGAGTGCCCCTTCAAAAAATAATTTCACCAAGAGATAAAATCTTAACCACTGCTGATTTATTCATCAAGGATCATGTGTAATAATTATAACCAAATAACAAAAATGAATGAAATAAAAAACATTGATATAAACTCAAGCACAATAAGATGATGAAAATTATAACCATTAGGCCATTATGTTTGGGACCCCCTCATGGTAGAAAGATACTCCCATATGTGTGGGATTTTGTTTCATCCCATTGGATGATGTGATTGCCTATATTTGATTTATTACAGGCTTATCAACATTTGTTAACCAATTTCTATTATAATTCCAATAAAACATAACTAATTTCCTCAAAATAAAAAATCAATAATAAATATATAATTCCCTATACTTCCTTACATACATCTTGAAATAACATTAATTTTCTATTTTAATCATCATATCTTCATGAAAAGAAATTTTTTAGGGACATCTACAACATTATATAAATAATTTGCAGTTAATTATATTCCTTTTTCATGAGTCATTAAGCATTATGAATCAATTTAAATATTATATTTTCTAAACTGCTATAACAATCCATTAATGATGTCAAATGAAAAAAATATATATAGAAAAAATTCACTAAACATCACATGTTCATCATAAATACATAAAACACATATTGAAATATCATTGACTACGAATGAAACACTTGGTATCAAAAATCATCATCATTGCCTTTTGATGTTAATTTATATTCACATCATAAAATTAAACATGTTAACACAAATATTCACCCACTCCTTGATAATAAAATTCAAAGGCAATGTGTTATATTATCATCACATTTTTATCTTCAAAAACACATTATCCTAACTAGTATGAATATTTCATGAACCCTTCAAAGAGGGATTTTATCACATGATTCTATCATTAATGACACATTTATTATTATATTCTAATTATACAATTTAAAATATAGTTTAGATTATAATAGAGAGATAACAATAGTTTTCTAGCTAGTAACTAGAACATTTACATTTTAAATCACGCATATAAATTCAGAATTTTAATGATAGGGGGTTATATATATAAATGAAATAAAAAATCATGCACACACATTGACAAAAAAATTATAAATTTTAAGTCCATAAGAATAACTCCCCATTGGTATAATCTTTTAAGAAACCAAGATCTACCCTTAATAAATAAAACTATTAAATATGGATTATAGTTTCATTAGAATACCTCACAACTCCTAAATGATTACCCTAATGGGATTATCTAATTCATCATCATTGAAATTGAATAACTCCATAATGAATTAAAATTATTCATCCATTCAATTTATTCAAGATCATAAATCATTCAATAATAAAGAATAATTTTAATTCTCTTATTTAATTATTGGATACAATCATGTTATGTGTTTTCTCTCAACCTATGTTTATTTATTTTCACAACCATTATTTATTGTGCATTCCATTTTTTCATGTGATACATTGATTTTGTACATATATTATTCAAATGAATTTACACTTTTTTATAATTCAAGTTTTTACCTTGTTCATAGGTGTAACAACATATATTGTTCTTCCAAGACTCTCACCTTTCTTTCCAAGTGTTTTTATCAGTGCTCAGCTTTTGGTTTTTGATACCCCCTTTATTGATACTTCCTATCATTAAGAATATTGAACCTATTATTCAGATTAATTGGCCACTCTTTATGATAATAATTCTTATTGTGAGTCATATGATTCAATTTTCTATGAATGCATTCATTACCTTAATACTACTTCCTCCATTTTAAATTCACTTCCCCGTAATTGTGGGTAGAACAAATAAAACATTTTCCATAATATTCATAAATTTTTAACTCTCCATGATTGATATATTATAACATTTGGAGTCGTTCTAACATCTATTGGTCTGTAGGAAACTAAATAATCTACTCAAAATGTTCCCATTTCATCCATAATAAAATAAATTATTTATTTTATATTTTGTGGAAACAATGCTCCATATTTTTCAAGGATATTTTATTACATCGAAATTACATATATGGGTTTCACATTTTTTCTGCATATTTTGAGATAACATTTAGAGGGACCTTTATCTACTATTTACAGTTATTAATTAGATCCTTAAGGTATATTATTTTGATAAATTTAACTTTTAATTGATCATACATTACTTTTTTATTCAATTGAGAAACCATTCCAAAATTTATCAGTTCATCAAGTAGGATTTTGAGAGATATAATGCTAAAATTTAAAACATCCAATTCCATTTAAATTAGAATATAGAGGAAAATATTCTTTTATCATATTGATTTTCTAATTCTTCTTGTTTCACATTTATTTAGTGATATTCTAGTCTACATATCCTATTATTAATATATTAGTTCTGTAAGGTAAATATTTCACCTTTTAATAAGAAACTATGTGAATTTTTATCCAATTTTCATCTTTTTAATATCTATAGAGTTCATTAAAATAAAAAATTGACGTTGTAATTTCTTTATCAACAGAGTCACAATAAAATATTATCTCTAATATAAAGTAAAAATATCAAATTCATTTTCAAAATAAGATAAAAAATTATAGATAAATTTATATTAAAATTTTACCTCAAATGGAGAGTACAAAATATATGCTAGATCCTTTATTTTATTTTTATTTTTAATGGAATGGATATTGATTTCATATTTGAATTGTAATGAAAATAATGAAACAAATTTCATAATTCTATTTCATTCCTTTATCACAGCACCCATTTGTAGTTTCTTGATATATGGAAAATTGTCTCATCAATGTCTTTATATGATTCAATATTCAAATGAATTGGATCTTTAGAGGTAACCATTCATTAATAACAATTGTAGAATCCATGGACTCACCATTTTATACTAAGAGGTATGTGTGAATTAGTGGTACCATAATTTTTTAAATTATCTTTTAATTAATCTTAATGAACATTGTTTATACTCTTGATCCACTCAATATAAATTCTCCATCTTACCTCGAGTGTAGTTATAATAATATAGAGAGAAGAACATAATATTTACAAGGATATTCTAAAAGACCTACATCGTTTTGTGATCATTATATAGAAAACATGGATTATTAAAAATATCTATAATAGAATAATACTATACATGATCTATTGTGCCCTCTTTGAAAAAATAAAAAATCTATTGTTCCATCCCATTAGCTGATGTCCCTTGGTGGCATCTTCACTTCGATGATAAAAACCAGAATTGACAACTTTTTGAATATTCTTCTAATATAAAAATGAATGATTTCATTACTTGTGTACCTCATCAATGACATTAACAGTTATGGTTTCGAAAATACTTAAATTTTTTGTATAATCTTGATTTTACTCAATCTTGGAATACTCAAGAACATGGGTAACATCTTTTTAAACAGGTCCTAGATTCAAAATCGTTCTTCTATCCATTTGATTATATATTTCTCAAAAATATTTTGATATATTCTTTTTAATAGTTATTCAACACCTACATGCACAATTAATCCATAACACAATAAATAATTAAGAATTAAATTGTATCTAATTATTACATTAACATTATCTTTATTTCATCATGGAAATTTATAAAGAATAAAAAAATTATTATATATAATTAAAAAAATGAATAACTGATAATTGATTGTAATTATAATAATCATATTTAATTCCTAATGGTTTTTTGATTCTTATCAGAATAGCCTTCTTGTGGAAAAAACACCACACCTCAAAGAGTGTAGGCTTTCCACTGATTATACATTCACAACCAAAATCCAAAAGTCATGGTTTTTTATTATGAATAAAAAATCCCTAATCATTTACTCAGTATAATATATCGTGTAACCATATATTAATTGATTGTATATGATATAAAATAATTTCTTAATACTGAGGTTCATTAAATTCAATGGGTCAAATTCATGACTCCCATAGTGTTTCACTATAAATGAATATAAGAGAAGTATTATGTTTCATTTATTATTTTACATCTACTTATCTTATCATTATTCTTTTTCTACAAAAAATGAATTTTCATTAATTTGAAACTACATAATTACAATATTTTGATTATACATATACAAGTTTAATAACATATTTAAAACCAAATATCATAGTCTATGATTTATAAACATATCAAATGTAGCATCATGTGTGCATGGATTATGGACAAGACTCAATGAATGAATTTGTTGTTTAGTAAGTATTTTCATCAAGGGGTATTATCTTGATAATGGATGAATTCATTATCATTGATCATGGACTCGAAAAATTATTATATCTTGTTATTGGAGGAAATGTCATGTGGGGATATACAATAAACAATGTAATGAAGAGGATGATACCAACCTCGATTAGATCACTAATATCAGAGTGATCATATATCTCCTAAAATATTATTATAAATTTAATGTAATGTAATATTACACAATCTCTATGTATCCCACATCAGTTCATTTCATTATTAATTTATCGCATATATACCAATATGTAACACTCAACGTTCAATTCATAATTATATTTCAACAACTATAACACATCACTCAGCACACTCACCGGGTCATGCCACCCTATTTTTCCTCTACACTAGGGGACCTCCATACACACCTTTTATGTAATCTTGTGGGTACTATACATCCAACCACACTCATATGATTCCATGAGGTCCATTGTGGGTGTCTCTCCCACATTTAATTGGACACCCCCCATTTTTCTTGAATTTGATATTTTTCATTAGGATCATGAGGTTAGTCATATCTTTTTTAGTATAGCCACATAATAACATTTTATATTATTTCTCAGATAATATTATTAAAACAAAAATCTCTTCATAAAAATTTTATTCTTGAATAAATAATTATTTCCATGGACTTGATTAATTATTTTATTCAATTACAAACTTTTTCATTGAAATGTTCATTTCCTCAGGTAAATAAATATTTTGAGGCTCATCTACTACAAGTTTTAAACATTGTGCACGTAATGAAAATTTCATTTGCATAGTTCATTAATCATAATAATCATTTCAATCAATCATCACATTTAGCCCGAATGGCCCGAAGACCTTCATTTTTTTATTGATTTTGATAACCCCCCTTTCAAGGGATGAGGGGGAACCCTTACAAGGCCCGTAGGCTTAGAGATTACAAGGCCCATAGGCTAAGGAGATTACATAACCCGAAGGTCTTAGGGAATTCAACCAGACTATCTACAAGGAGCTGCCCCTCCCAAGCATCTGCATCTTGATAGTAGCTCCCCACCTTTGCATGACCGTCTGGCTAGGCATCCTCGTGCAAGCACAGGTATGTCCCGATGGCATAGCCATACCCTCTCTTTCTGAAAATCCCTTTGGCTCTGCTCTAGTGAGTACACCTACTCTGAATCCTCTTCTGGGGCTGCTCCTTTTTTTGTAGTGTGTCTGGGCTTGCATTCATGTGGCCCGAAGGCCTTGGGGTGGCCCGAAGGCCTTGAGAATCATCACATTTAAAAATGATATTTATCAACTCATTACATCTTATTCAATAAAATTAATTAATAAAAATTCTTCAAGCACTACTACTATTTCATCAACAAATCAAACACATGTGGGAACACCATTGAAAATAAATGAAACACATGAACTCAATATAGAAATAATTATTTTCCCAATTATAAGTAATATTAATAAATTTATTTCCCTTCATTGAGTTATATGAATTTAAATTGTATGTATTTCTTATATGTTTGTTGAATTATAATAATTGATTATATTATGTGGTGTATTCGTTATTCACATTTTCCTCATAATTCTTATTTTGACATATTTATTTCATCAAGTACTATGTTTCCATTATGTGATATTGATAAATAAATTCACAATTCCTTATGTTATATAGTATCATAATGAATATTTATCTTCCATGAGTATGTTACTTGCCACCAATATTTTATTATATTATAATTTCTAAGCCACATTGTTTAATGATTTATTTATCATTCATATTATTTTTACAATTATTATAATGTGAGGATTGATTAACGTTATTTTTAAAATTTTTAAAATTTAGTTTCCTTTTAATTTTCTATGATTTTTTACTCATCACTTATTCATGATAAAATTTATTTTTATTAAATGAAATATTAATGGATATTTGATTAAACTTTACTATTTTTAAAAATCATTCATATACCCTTTTCAGAATATAAAATTTTATGTGACATGTAAATTTTCATTTGATATCAATTTGTAAAATGTTTTTGAAATGATATTTTATATTTTCTCATCCAATTAAATTCCCATTTTAAAAAATAATTTACTATAATAGGTATTATGGTTCATTATTCAACAACTAATAATATATATATTTATAGTTTTTAAAGTTTATGTTGTATAATTGAATAATTATATTCTTTATCCAATATTTTTTTATACAAGTTATTGTATTCATTTTGATATGGTGCTTTTTCATTAATGTAAACATACTTCTATGATTCCTATGTTTCTTTTGGGATTTCATTTTTCAACCATCCATCAACATTTTTTGGAAGTCATTTGATCATTTTATTGCAATGATTAAATATACATATCCCAATTTCCCTATATGGTGTGATCATCTCATTTTAAAAAAATGTTCACAATGAATTAATGAATATTTATAGACAAGGTATATATTAAAATTCATAATTATTATTCAAAAATAATATAGTTTTATTATGTAATGAGAATCTGTATTATTCAATATATAGATAACCATGTTTTTAATCATTCTAAATGATCTATAGTTATTGATATTAAATGTCCTTTTGAATCTCAATGTGATTACATTGTACTTGATCAAGTGATAGGTGGGAAATGTCATTATATAGCTTCCTGAAATAGCAATATGTTTCATAGAAGAAATAGAGCGTGTTTTATATTTTACCCCATGTCATTATATTGTCTTAAAATATGGCATTTAAAACATAAAATTGATACTCGAAATTTTTCATTCCATTATTAGAAGATAATTATTTATTTTTATCATTAATTTCAATTATTTTTAGGGACATATCATATTCGTAGTTTTATTTAATCATGGGTTTATGTAATTTATTAACTCATTACATATTTTATATACAATGAATATACTTGTGAGAGATATAGTTAAATGTTTTTCCTAAAAATCTATTCAATTATCCCATATATTATGAATTCATTTCCCATGATATGGTGATTTTTCATATAATATAATGACATTTCATCATATACTCAAGACAATTTATTTTGACCATCAATCGTTTCTTGTTGTTCTTTGGTTGTTTTAGGTGACTTTTGGTATATTTTGGAGTTTCAACTTATTTCTCATGTATAGAGCATAGTAAGAAAATACAATATGTGTATACCTAAGAAGCCTTTCACCTTGAGTTTGGGACCCCTATGAGGTTGTACAGTTGGTAACATAGTCATTCCATGTTTTTCAACCATCCCATAAACATAATCAATTTGAGATTGAGACTCTTTGAATTGTTTTTTTATGGTTTTTCAAATAGTGTAGCTAAATAAGAAACTTGTCTGGTATCCTTGGACATGGAACACATTTTTCTAATACCTATTGAAAATAGGTTTGACATGTCTTACATAATGCTAATTTTGATATGATGTCTAGATACTCATTTGAATTTCCTCATTTTTTTTCACAAGAAATAGAATATCCACTAATGAGACTAGTTAGGGGGTATTTTTAGATTCAATAAATTCTAATATTGTTTTAAATTGATTTAAATATGATGTATCAAGTTTTTCAAATGTATCATCCCATTTCATATCATAGTTCATTTATTTTAACGATCCAATCATTTTTTGTTAATAGAAACATTTATCTTGGTTGTTTATGCTATACCTACAGTTTGGGAAAAAAATCTAATTTTATTTCATATAAATCAATCCAAGATTCAGGATTCATTATATGAATATATGAATGATATTATGTGTTCTGGATGAATAATTTCTGTAATTTTTTCTTATATATACCATTATTATATAGTTGATTAGTTGGATATTCTTATCTGAGATTTTTTTTCTAGGATCCCATATTGGATTTTGATTCCTTTTATGGTTTTTGATATTACCATGACTTATGGTCAGTGGTTTTAAATATAAATTCATTACATTAAATCTATTTTATCTTATTTTATTTGATATGTATTTCTAAATTATTACACAATCATGATTTGAGACATTCAATAAATGTTTTTGACATTTCATTGTGTGTGTGATGAAATATCATCGAAAATGGATTTTGAATAAATTTTTTCATTTAAAATAAATGATACCAAAATGAAATGAATGATATTGATGATGATTTTGCTACTAGAATGCATGGAATTTTTTATAATCATTAAATGGAATTACTTTACATAAAAGCAATTAGATTATATGAAAAACATTTTATGTTGGTTTTGGAAAATAATTGTCATGTTTTTATACGTGATATTGGGTGCGACATTAAATATATTAGATTTAATGAAATGAATACAAGCACTATGAATGATTGGATATATTGAACTAGATAAGATCAAGGGTAGTTATATTGAAGTATAATCACTCTATTAATTTATTAACTGTTCCAAGAAAGGTATTATAATGATAACAGATGTTTATCATGATACGGGGTGGGAATTCAATATTTATTTTATGGTTTCCTTCTTTCCCTAGAATTGGAATATAAGGATGTTTGCACACTCATATCATAATTTCACTGATATTAGGTGGATCCTTTTGGAAGGAACATATTATCTATGTGCCTTATAACATTGTTTCCATGATTGAAAATTATTATTTCATTCTAATAAATATAAATTCATTTAACAATTTATTATTTTAATGAATCAAATTATTCATTCATCTTTTGATTGTGTTTCTTTTATTTGGTAATTTTGATGTAATTTATATTTTTTTAGTTTTATACATTCCACAAAAAATAAATTGAAATGAATTTTTGTTTATGAAATGTAGAAATTTTTAACATTAAATGTTTTGTTTTAAATTTGGAATAATTCATTTTTTGATATAGACTGCTTATGATATTTCTTCACGGGATATCATGTCACTAATGTTTCTATACACTAAATTTTTTATTGTTACTCAACAAAATACTATTTTTATTTCAATTTGAAAAATTTGATTTCATGTATTAGATGTTACTTATAGACCAATCAGGAACCCAAAATAACCGCATCCATGTTCAATATTAAAAATTCAAAAACCACACCACCACTGAGAATCATGTTTGAAGATAAACTGAATCCCCCTACTACAAACTGGCATCGTTCACCATCGATATCCATCATAGCAACAACATCACCATCCAACCATGAAGAAAACCAGTCACCAGAGATCTTCGGAAGCCAAAACCGCCATGAAATTTCCCTCCACACCAAATCATCGACATCCCCCCAGCAAATTAGAAAAATCCAAACCATGTATACAAAGATGAAGTGTATGAATATCACCATAGTACCATCAAGTAAAACATGACAACGTCCACCATAACCCAATATACGAAAAAAACCATATCTACAGATCGAAACACCACAAAACATCAAAAAATAATTTAACCACAGATAAGAAGAAAACAAACCATCACAGAAAGCATGAGGATTAAATTTGGATTTGTGGTTGTTCTTGATAGTGGGACCTTAAGAGTCTATGAAGGAAATTTGTGTATTTCATCCAAATTTTATGAGGAGAAATTTTGACGATATTGATTTTTTTTGGGATTGTATTATTTTTGTTATTATTAATTGATGAGTTATTTGACATACTGAATATTCGAAGAATATTATACATTGTTTCCATTTGATTGGTTGTACACATTATGAAGTTGTATCCTTTTTATTGTTTTTGGATTCCTTGTTCTAGCATCCAGCGTACATGGATGATGTAAACCATTTAATAAATATATAGATTGAATAATTTAAGAATTTAGTGAGCTATCCATGTTTAACGTGATTTTTATTAGCAAAATATTTGACTATATAATAATATATATTTATCATTTTGGGTTTTCCTTGGTAGAAAATAAAAAAGATTATTTGAATTTAATGGGTACATTATGAGAGAGTGGTTGGTTAACTATAATCCTAGAGAGCCTTTAGATACCATAAGAAGAGGGGAAAATGTATTCAATGGGGTTTTTGTTATGATCTTTGACATTTCCGTAAAAATTGATTTGAGATTATTGTTCCCATGTTTGGTTTTTAAAAATATTATTTATATAACTATGTATCATCACTAATGATTCCTTATTGTCAATTGATGTTATGAAATACCATTCCCACTTGGAGATGATTGATTATAATTTTGAAGGGAAATACTTATGAACCACATCTAGTTAATCTGCAAATTGAGAATAACCTCGTGGAGGGAGTCATGCATGAGAACCATTCTTTGGGATGTGGATTTCACTTATTCTCATTTAGGAAACAATGTTAGTACATCTACATTATAATAATGAAGATTTTTCAATGTAGTTTACTTATTATAATCCACCATATTTCCATGGACCCAATGAACATCTATATGAGGATGAATTTTAAGAATGGTTGACTGAGTCTTTGAGTTCATGAAGATGTCTGATTCTATTATGGTGAAATGTGTTATCTTTGCCTATGGAGTGACTATATTAAGACATTGGGATGTTATTGTTCTATAATGGATGCATGATTTCATGGTGTGGAAAGGTTTGAAGATTATCATTATGGATAAATTATCTATATAGTTGATTATATTGTCTATGTGTATAGTTTTTCTCATCCTTCCCTAAAGTGATTGTTCGGTGATCTAGTATGCCATTTTTATAAACATGATCAATTTTGACCTATGCTACATTCGAATGTTAATTTTAACTCTTAGGGGGTTGTTATGTGCATTTCATCTGATATCTAATATCGAGTCATTATTAATAAACATAGCACTTATGTTGAAAATATTGGTAGATCAACGATTGAAAAACCAAATACTATTTGTCTGGGAGGGTTTATTGTAGTTCCCCATACTCATAGTGGTGCTTCCAATTATTCTTTTAACGAGAAAAAAATATCTGAATGAGCCACGTAATAGAAATATTTGTGGTGGACCTCAAAATATAATATTCACCAAATCATTTGTTGTAACTAATAAATGACCACTAGTTTTATTCCAATGTTACATTTTTGGGAGTTCGAAGCATTCTTGAATGGAGGAAACAAATATTTTATAATTTTATGGACACTTTCATCACATGTAAATCAAAATTCCATTTTTTAATATCTGGATGTATCCTATGAATTAGTTTATATAAATTGTATCACCACATGGGATAGTGATTGAGAAATTCCTTGATGTCCCCATTTGTACATTCATTTTATGGGTAAATGTGGTCATATTGGACCTTTTGGTCCATTATATAAATTCACTTCAAATAATAATCTTGTAATTTTTTGGTCGGTGGAATAATAAATCTCAATTTACTATTATCATTAGTACGAGTCTTTTTATTCCCCAAGTAAACTGTCTCCTATTTATCATAGAGAATATGACACTGGGATTAGCCAAGCCACACTTCCCATATCGATGTTGGTATTATGTTGTCATTATGTATTTTAGAATCATAGTAGGAAAGTTTTTATGGTGGAATTCCATCATTACCTGATGGATTTATGTTGGTTTATCCATTATACAATTCCTTTCTGTAAAAATAGATGGGTGAAGACTTCACCATTGGATTGAATTCACATTATCATCCCATATATGTACCCACATTTTATATGGAACCCACTGAACTCAAATATTGAGAAGATTAGTTTGATGACATGATTTCCAATGGATTTATTTCACATTTTGTGTCTTATTGGGTTGCATGGTTCAATATTCATACGGATTACAATAGAACCCATAAATTTTATTAAATACTAAACGATTGATCAATTTATAATATTGAAAATATATATAAGTTACATATAAGGATAAAAAACTTATCTTCTAAAAAGGGATATGTGGTACATAATGATGGATCTTTGGTCTGGTTATCATCATCTCATTATCAGTGATTCTAATATTCCAAATACCACTTTCAGATGATGTTATGTACAACATGAATATATTGTTAGGAAATTTGTATTCACCAAATATACTTTTGATCATTCAACATGATTATATGAATCATTTTAATATTATATACACTCTGTCATTATCATATTCATGTTGGAAATCATGGTTTATTAAAAATACTATGAGGTTCATGTGATTCTGTTGAGATATATTATAGATATCACGAGGAATCAGAAACAGGATGGTGAGTTATCAATGTTAGAATTTTGAAATTATAAAATAATTATATTGGAGTATGTCTTTAAAAAACATTGTATATGAGTTATGTTAAAATAGTGATGATTTACATCAAATGAATGGAACTGTGTAAATCCTCTACAATTAAGAATTTTTTGTGCTATGTATGTCATTAACGAAGGTTTATAAAATATTTCTCAATATTTTATTCTCATTTGATCACTCAAACTTTTATGGGAATGAAGATTATTTTCAATTCAAAATAACATTGTATAATCATTGATTTTATATGTTTTATTTTTGAATTTTATATAGAATAATTTTGAGGCTATAAGCTGATACGGTGTGAGATTATGAACCCCGAAGTGACAAAAATAAACTTTTTAAATATATAAAATATATCAAAAGGCACGTGCATGTAGTTTAAAAAAAATAGAATCATATTTAAAATTGTGCCCATATAAAAAAACTCGAGGGTACTATTGAGTAAAAAATTCACATTTACCCAATGTGCGACTTAATAATCATTGAAACAAGACATTTTTGAGAATGTAGTCCTGGGTGTAAAATGAAAAAAAAAAGTTTTTATAAAATTATTTTTATATGTATCCTTGATGGAGTGAATATTTTATACATTAAATAATGGATTTTTCATAAATACAAGGGTTAGCCACCTAACACATGAGATGATAGAGAACCACTAGAGAGAACCTTTTAGAATCCTCTCAAGTGAATGACAATGACTTATAGATAGATCGATTAACCCAATATTAGATTTTATGGATCATGCCAATGAATTTGAAGCCCCAGTCATTCTTCATCTGTGATCAAACCTAATCGAGGTTAGTAGTTGTTTTTTTTATTTCATCCCCGTTATTGATTCCTTTGATGAATTTCTATCAATCAACTAATATATTGATCAATTGATCATGCAATTTTGTAGGATAGGTTTATTACAGGTTGATTTTATAGAATTAATTTGAATCTATTTTGTTATTATCTTGTGGAAAATAATCAATATCGATATGATTATCAATCAAGGTTCATTCCTCTCATATTTTCTTTTTCGTTCCTCACACTATTCTATGGTTTACCATGGGTAATTTTTATTTGATCTGGGGCTCAACTATTTCTGATCAATTAATAATTGTGCACCCATGTCATGGAACAAATATTTGATATAATTGATCTGGGATTAACATGATGTGATGGATATGTGATGATGTTTTTGGAAGCAAATACGATGACGAATAATTCATGATTACATGTTTATCAGTGTTCTTCAACACATATTGAAGAACACCGATTTGATCAATTTTTCATGCAGATCTTGTTATTAAATGCATTGGTTCAGTGATGGAATGGAGTAACAAGGACAGATCAAGACATTTATATTGTGTCAAAGCTAGAAATAAAAGCCCATAGCGGCAGAAGAGAAGCACGATTGAGATGATGGGACTATACAAATTCCCATAACACACAGAATGTAATCCGGGAGAAAACGACATGTGGGGACACTTCAATGGAAGATATGGATTGGGTTGTATATAATGATCACACAACGTGTGACCCATCTCACATGGTGTGTGACCCTCTTCTGTTGACTAAGTGTCTACATCAAACGCATATGAACATGGGTTGGAGTACAAAGGTACAAACATACCGCTTACTACCACACGAACACATGGGGTACTCCCATATGGACACAGATAGGAATACATTGAATGTTACATAGACACATCGTAGGCACATAGACACAACCATGTGACACGTGCATGATACAATGTTTCTCTACAGACTGTGTACTCATTCTATACACCATGTATAATGTGACATTATGTCATGCAAGGCTCTTCCACATGGATAGAACTTTTGATAGATGGACATGCCTTGTACCCCTTGAGACACATTGTGTTTTCCTTTCAATAGTTTTTGAGGCACTTTTTTAAATGTTTTTAAATATATAGGTTCATCGTGTTCCCTTTTTCAATTTATTGGAGGGTACCCTGCAACATCACATACACGTCAATAGATTGAGATATCCTTTTTAGGGAGAGTCTTATATAGAGTATCAGTGCCCCTCTAAGGGACCATAATTTGATCATCAATCAGCACTAGTTAGATTTTATGGGATTATCATGAACTCATTGAGTAAGGAGTTAATCCTCCATATAGAAATCCAAATCAATATGGTTCATAGAATCATTGGATATGATCCCCTCATTAGCGGTTTGATACAAATTGTGTCATTTTATTCCCCAGAAAATCTAGTTTTGACCCCATATCAATGTATCTATTTTGTATAATAATAGTACATTCTCTTTGTGTGGGTCTTAATGATCTATACCTATCTTTTAGGTGTCTCATATGATAGCATGACTTGTGGGTTGATTTCTATTGAAATGAGTTTTGATTCGAGAAGAATCATGCGGCTCATAGTTGGTTATGATTGCCATGTTGTGTTGTTTCTTTCCTGGGTATATATTTGATGGTTCTATTATACAATGATTTTTATATCTTGGGTTTATATGAATTTACTAGGATCATAATGATTATTGAATTTAAGGATTCCTATTGAGTATTTTTATACTCATCTTTGTATCATATTTTACTACACAAGTTGTGTCCTATACAGATGAAGACCCATTTGACAGTGTCCTAAGAGTACATGGAGATGGTAGAGCTTTTCTATTGATGGACATACTAATTTTTTTACCAAGAGCATAATTTTGAATTATTCCTCACCCTTGGAAAAGGATTTACTCACTGTACTTTTCGTTGGGCATGTTGTTTCCACATTTCTATTTCTAATACATTATTGTCATACTCCTTTGTGTGAAGTTAGATATATGCATGCTTACTTTCATTTGTTTAAATTTAAGCATTTTTTTGGATAGGATATGTGTGTTTATATACTGATACTTTTGGATAATTCATTCAATTTGTGGGATAAGAATATTTGGCCTTAGTTGTTATCCTCATGTATATTGGTGGAAGGCATAGGGTTGTCATGGAATGGGCCCCTTTGTGATAGGACGGGAAAGAGTGGTTTCAGATAAGTTGGTTTTACTTTTTTACATGAGTTATTATGATTGGTTTGTGGAAATTGTGAATTGTTTGTTTCTAGTTCTTCTTTTAGGACAGGGGCACCAGTGGTGGTGTGGAGACCGATATATCCACACACAAGGACTCCGATAGCCTTTTTGTCAACATAGTACATGTGAAAACTATTTATAGGTAAAACAATGGTATTTTCATCATATTGGAATGATTGTGTTTTCCATGTCCATATTTATCCAACTCCTCATATACACTCTTTTACATGACACATCTAGTTTTATTTCAGGATGCATCTATTTATAAATCCAATCAATGATTCCAACACACGATCATGTGGATAATCTGCTTGGTTAAATGAAATTGGTATTGGGGCTTCTGTCAGAGATAGATCTTCTCGGGGGTTTACCCGCTATACCCCCACCCATTGAGTAGTATCTACCAACAGCACTACCATCTGTGGCTTTAAGTATGCTGAATGTGTTACAAGAGATTAAATAGTAGTGACCTCCTAGGTTTCAGAATGATCTAGACCCCCAGGTGGATGATGCCAAGCTAGAGGTGGTACCATGTTTTTTACACCTTCTGAGGATGCCTTCTGATTATATGGAAGTCCTTGAATAATGCTTCATCATGTGTATGTTGGGTGATGTTGGAGCATGGTGACTTTGTAAATTAATGAGATAGATCAATCCTGGAATGACAGAGCGTCCAATTGAACACGGTACTGTCTGGTAATGTTGGGATTGGTAAACATATAATATCTTATGCTTCTAAAATAATGAAATAGGATTGTGGTAGAGTATTTAGTATTGTTTAATGATCTATCATGTTACTCATAGAATATGTTAGATAACCAGTGCTTCAGGACTCAGAAAATACAAGAAAGATTTTACTGAGACACTAAGGTCTTGGTGGTATCTCATAGAATTTCCACCTATGATGGACTAATTAAGAGATCCTTTTTGGTAGAATGTTTTCCAAATGAGAAGACACCAATAGTGGGAGCTAGAATTTGGCACCCATTATGTGAGACATTCATAGAAATTAGTTTATGGATGTCACAGGGATCCATGTTGGTCTTACACATTTGGAGGTGATCATATGACTTTGTGCCTGTGGTGAATGGATCTAAGGGTGGCTCAATTTATCCATGTGATAAGTGGTGTTTCATAGACGATGGTTGGTGACAACGAGCATATGATTTTCCAGCCCATTATCTTGGCGATCAGGAGAGGGTCGAGGGAACAATTAGATTGATGTAGTGGTAAGAACATGGGGATTCAATGGATATAGGACATGGAAAAGGGATCGATATTGCATCAAGAGTTGATTGGAGGTGTGGCCTATTACCCCAACCACTTTAGGTGTTCCTTTATAGGTTTTGTGTGATAGTGGGTAGATATGAGGCCGTTTAAAATATATAGAGTCTTTTGACCACAATGTTCCAGGGATGATATGAGATATGGTCTTTGTATTTTCTACTTTACCTGAAGAATTGTTAGACACATGTTCTAGACATTCCTTCTTTTTCACATAAATAGTTCAATCCATATATATTCATGTGGCCTATTGTACTTGACCCCTATAATTGGAGACCCTGACGGGAAGGGACTCAAAAATTTAAATCTTCCATCGATGGTGTGTCATGATTATTGGAGGTGAGAGTTTTTAATGTGCTCACTATGTTGTAGTAATAAGGCCTTATGATGTCATCATAGGTATGTACTGGATATCTATAGATCATGCCATGATTGATTGTTTTAGGAAAATCATGCAGTGTTTTCAATAGTTATTGAATAATATATTCTTTTTTGGTGAAAATGAAACTTAGACAGACCAGTACAGATTTTTTCATAGGTGGGTATAGCAGATTACTCATCAGTTTGATAGATTAACACTTGTTGTAGTGGATGTTTTCAGTTCTGTGTTTCATGTAGTGGAGGAGGAGTATGATGATGTCTTTAATAAATATGTTATATGTTTACCTCCCCACTGTGTGATAGTGTTCTGTGTTGATCTACACCCCCATATGACCCAAATATCTTCACTTGAATATCAGATGGCTCCACTAGTGCTTCATGAGACGAGGTTGTGGTTGGATGACATAAAAAATAAGTGCTTCATGAGATGCAATGTCTCATCTAGGATAACCCCCATTTTGTTTTCAAAGAAGGCAGGATAGAGATTGATGATTTGTGTGGATTAAAAGTTATTGAACCAAGTGAATGTGAAGATCAACTATCAACTATCGAGAATCAATTTTCTCTTTGATTAGTGGAAATGGGAAAGATATTTCTCGAAGGTCAGCCTTACATCATCCTGTTACCAGTTGTTTGTACATGATTAGGATATACCGAGTATGGCCTTCTAGGGTTGTAACGATCAAAATGTGTACTTGGTGATGTTTTATGGTATGAAAAACACCACATAAGTGTTATTGGGACTCAGGAACCATATTTTTCATTCATTATTAAAACAGTTCATGATAGTCTTCATCGATGACATCCTAGTGTATTCAACGTCTGAGGAGGAGAATTCGAGACACATGGGATGGTCTTGGATACACTCTAAGAGTACTAAATTTTCACGAATCTCGTGATGTGTCAGTTTTGATCTAGGAGGTCCCATTTCTGGGACATGTCATCTCAGAGGCTATAGATTCATTGGATCTATTAAAGGGTGAGGAAGTGAGTTCTTGGGATCTATCCAAGACTATTAATGAGGGTCATTATTTCCATAGATTTTCTATGTACTATTTGAGGTTCATAACTAACATCTCTATAGTGTTAACACCATTAGAAACCATGACCAAAGATGGAAATCGATTTCTATGGGTAGAAAAGTTCCATCAATTCTTTCATGAGATGAGTCGGAGGTTGATGTGAAATCCAATAATGAGTATACTATAGTAGGGTGATGAGTAAACTATGTTCTATGGTGAATTAGGGAGAAGAATAAGTTGTGTTCTAATGTAGAAACAAGCATTTATTGCATATGGTTCAGGCTAGTTGAGACCACATGAGCAGAAATATGTTACCCGTGAACTTGAGTTAGTAGTAGTAGCTTTCAAATTGAAGATGTCAAGACAATACCTAATTGTAATGTTATTCATCATGCACTTTGACCATAAAAGTACCTAGTATATATTCTCGCAAAAATATCATAACATGATATAGAAGAGATAAAAAAGAGCTCTTCTATGACTATAACTTTATGATTTTATATACTATTGGGAAGGGGAATGTGGTGGCAGATTATCTATGTAGGATATCTAGTTCGTAGTTTCAAAATGATGTTTCGCAGTAATTATCCATGTTGTTGTTTTCATTTTTGGACAGATATAGAGAAAATTTCCCCCAGTCGACGATTGTCACCGCTCCACTGTTATAGTGAGTTAGGGAGTCAAAACTTGGGAATTCTGAATGTGATACCCTATATGCTCATATATCTAATGTTCATGGTTCTAATCGATTTTTCTAATGGTGGTGAACATGTATTTCTTTTTAAATGATGCACTGTAGTACCAAGGATGTTACGGGAGGAGATTCTATGTGATTTCCATACATTCAGTTTAGTGGTACATCTACATGTGGATAGAATTTACCAGGACCACGAATATCTATTTTGGTGGCCAGGGATGATGAATGGAGTTGTAGAGATTGTCACATGATGCCTTACCGGTCATAAACTTATCCTTGAGCACCAAATTTCATCGAGTTTAGCTCAATACATTAAGGTGCCAAAATGGAAGTATGATGGGATATCTTGGGATATATCAACTGAATTATCATATGTGTTAATAGAACTTGATTTTATCTGGGTTATATTTGAACAAATCAAAAAGTCATCCCAATTCATAACTATCATGGAATAGAGTTCTATAGAGTACATGGGATTCCTCTACATCCAGAAGATAGTTTGACTCCATGAATTTCTATCAACATTTTTGTTTTATTGTTATGATCACATTACATACAAATTGTGCAAGGGATTATAGGAGGATAGTGGGACTCAGTTATGATTTAGAAAAAAATTTCACCAACAAATTGATAACCAGAACGAACAAACCCTTCAGGTTTTGGATGACAAGTTTTGAGATTTCATGATGAAATATGGCCGTAGAGAAGAGGATCACCTAACAGAGATGGATTTTTCCTAAAAAATGCTACCATTACACAATTGGTTTGTCACCATTCAATTCATTGTATGGTAGGCTATACAGGTCACCATATTATTGTACTTATCAATGATTGTCAGCACATGGGGGTCCCGATGTTGGTGTGAGATACAAGAGAAAATGTTTAGATCATTCAGGAGATGATGAAGACTACACATAGTCTTTAAATGTATTCTCTGATCATGCGACATATGCCTTTCATGTTTGAATAGGTAGACCATGTGTTCTTATGGGTATCACATCGACATGGATCGATGACATTTAGTCATGACAATAAGCTATATTCTAGATTCATTTTCTGTTTCTATATAATATTTAAAGTTGGATATGTGGTGTACTTCTTAGCATCACATCTATGTTTGGCCGACTACATGTGGTCTTCCATTTGTCGCAGATGAGGAGGCATGTTCAAGACCCATCACATGTTATCGACTAGGGTGATATGGACATCAAGGATGGAGTGGCCATTTCTATGTACCTAGTAGAGATCAAGGGTCGACAGGATGAGATCCTTCATGGGTGATCGATTTAATTGGTGTGTGTCATCTGCCAACATGGGATTCTTCCATTGTAGTTGGGAGCTAGAGGCTTAGATTCAATCTCAATACCCAAATCTTTTTATTATTTTTTGTTCTTTTTATTCAGTGATAGAAGGCCCCATGGTTGGGGGATTTTAACATCATGGGTTTTCCATGATTTATTTTTATATATAATATGGATTATTTATGAGAACAAGCGTTGTGGTTTGGTGGTGAGGTGTGCCCCAAATAAATGTATGAAATATTTTAAATAAATTAAATACCACACATGGGATGTTTTACTTAAATAATTTAATAACCTATTAATAGATAAATGGATCAAAAATTTGAGGGTATTTTTGAGTTCAAAAAGGTGTATTTATCCCATGTGCGGCTTAACATTAGACTATGTGGGTCATTTGTGAAAATGTTTTCACAAGAGTCAAATTAAAAAATATAGATAATAAAATTAATTTTATACATTTTATTTATATATTTACAATTTTATTTTAAATAAATTTTATTTCATAATTCTCATGGATAGCCACACAACCATATAGAAATTAAAATACCACGATAGAGACCCTCAGAGAATCCTCTTAGATGAGCAATAAGAGATCATGGTTCGATAGAACCGGCCTTGAATTCAAAAAATATATATATATACATAACCAATGAAGATGATGTAACAATCATTATTCATCTGTGATTGACCCTAATCTCGTTATGATGTTTTTTCATTTTTATTTCTTCCCCATTCATGATCCCTACGATGAACAATGATCATTCGAAGAATATATTGATCTATGAAATGTGAGTATTTGCGGGATGAGATTATTATAAGATGAGTTGGAAGAATTAATTTCAATCCCTTCATTATTTACCTTATTGAAATGAATCTATATCAACATGAACATTGATCATTGTTGGTTCCCCTCATTGGTTCTTGTGATTTTCTCTCCCTGTTTTGGGATTCGCCATAAAAATTATTTGTTTTTTCTTGGGGTTCGAATATTCTCAATCAATTGATAATTATGAACTTTTTACCATGTGTAATGATCAAATATTATATATCTAGGATCATCATGATGCAATAGAGGAATGATGGTGGTTATAATCATGAATTAAGTAATGGAAGATTCTAGATTTCTTTTTATAAATAATTCATCGATAAAAATTGAATAACAATTATCAGATCTGTTTTGGAGGCATACATATTGATGAAACATATTGTATTTTTTTAGGAATATCATTACAATGTTGGATCTAGAATTTTTTGTGAGGTGAGGCCAGAAATTAAAGGCCAGAGTAGCAAAGAATGCATGTGATCACATATCTGAGATTCTAAAAATCATGTAACACACAACACACAATTTGAGATTACATGTTGTGTGAGGCCACTTTTGTGATAGCTATGGTTTTAGAATAAATATAATGATCAAACAACATATGACCCATGTCACACTATGTGTGGACCTTAATGAATGACAAGGAATATAATTTAGTTGTACACATTCATGGGATGGAGTGTATTATCCTGGACACACCATGTACTCCCACGTGGACACAATGTGCACTTGCACACGAACATGTCGTCCACTCCCACACAGAAACATCATGGTGTACATGGAATGGTATACACACATTGATTCGGTAAATATACACTACCATGTGACATGGGATGGATATCGCGTGCCTCTACACAAAGATTTCTCATTATACACATCAGGTATATAGAGGTAATATTTTGTGTGAGGATTGTCATCTTGGGAAAAACTTTGGAAAGATGGACACGCTTTGTACTCCTTGGGGAATTCCATGTATTCCTTTTAATAGTGTTTTAGCCACATTGTTTTCATAGTTTAGAAAAGTATAGTTTGAGTGAATTACCTTGGTCCTTTCCTTCATGGGTATAGTGAGGAATTATATCCACACCATTGGATCATGATCCCCTCAATTGGACCAGTCATAGATATAGTTGTGATGTCCCTAGGTGTGACTGGATTTCAATCCTCTGTCATTCCTAGTTTGTGTAAGTATAATCCACATGACTTCAGTGAGCATGGATTTGATCATCAGTCAAGTAGGCAACATATGTTTGGATTGTGGAATCATTGTAATATGATCCCCGACATATCATGTAGATGAAGATTGTATTCTTAATTTTCACCATCAATTTTGGGCATTAGCCTTATCGGTATATGAAATTTATCATAGACTAGTATATATTATTTTTTGTGTCCTATTGAGATAGACCACTTCATCATGTGTATATAATGATATCATCTCTCATGGAGTTATTTCTCATAGAATGACTGTTTCTTTGAGTAGATTCATTTGGATGAAAGTTGCTAAAGCCCTTTTGATGTCATGGTGTCTCTCCTAAGTATATATCTGGTTATTCTGTTATAAATTTATTTTTATATATAGTATTGAGATGACTAAACATGTTATATTATGTATGGTGTTATTGGTGTGTCCAAAAGTGTGTTTTTATACTCACCCCTACATGATATTTTCCCATACATGTTGTGTCTTGTGCAGACGATGGCCCTTTTGATGGTGTCTTAGGAAGAATATGAGTTTGTAGAGCATAGATGGAGCTTGACAGAATGAGGTGTTTACTAGGAGCATACTTTTCACTTAGTTAACACCCTTGGATTAGGTTGGACTCTGCAGTTTTGTTTATGCCAATTTTTTGTCCATTTTCTCTTTTTTGTACTTTACTATCACACACTTTTATGGGAACATAGATTTATGAATACATTATTTCAATTGTTAAATTTCCACATTTTGTGGTCATGGTGATGTGTTCCTATTATTTAGATAATTCATTCTAATTTCTCCATTTTTTTGTTATACCTACTTGGCATCAGTCGTCTGTCCATGTCCTATTGGAGGTGAGCTTGGGGTAATTTCAGTATCAACCCTTTAAATATGGGTAGTGATAATATGGCATTATTATTTGAGTTGAATCTCTTTTATACTTTTACAGTAATGTTGACTATTCCAGAGGCTATATAATCTTATATTGTCTTTTGTGATGATTCAGTTTACGTTTCATGTGGTATTCACATAGAGCATGGTAACATGGATTCCAATGGTTCTTATCAACTTCTACCTCTTGAGACGAACTATAATAGACACAATCTAGAACATGAGGATGTTTTCACACACTTATAAGTTGGATAATCATCCATTTTAGAAAATGGATAACTATTTACTATAATAGATGTATTAATAGTTATATATATTTTTTAATAATATCAAAATATTATTAAGAGGTTATGATAAGAGTACTTATAATCTTTTTACATTGGTTTCACCAACACCCATAGGAAATAGAATGTTGTTTTTGATGCACTCAACCTGATTTTCCAATACCATAAGATGATGTAATCATCATGGGAGATAAATCTAAAGTCTCCATTTTCTTTCCAATACATGAGATTGAAATTTTAAGAAATTATGGTGAAATTTCATTGTTAAAATCTTCTATTATTGATATGATTCATCAGAAACTACTACTTGATGTTGAGTTTAATTGAATTATATGTTTTTATATTATTCGGAGAGCATCAATAAATATCCTCCATCCTTAGAACATGTATATTTATTTGGAACCTAATATATCATTATATCCCCTATGAGAAAAAATGTGATGGGGGATTTTTGTCATTAATAACATATGTTGAACACAGTCATAATAAAGACATTTCAGGATATGTGGTGTCAATTCTAGTGTCCAAGAATAAAAAAAGGAACTACTAATTTATTTACAATCATTATGTCTATTATAAAATAAAGTCCCCAAATCAAAACCCATCTTGTCTACATCAACCCTTTCCAGTACCAACACATATTTGTGATGTGATATAAATGGATTTCATATATGGTTTTCATTATACATATAAGGAAAATAATTCCATATTAATAGTGATTTTCATATTGAACAAATCATTTCACGTTATTCAAATAATTTTATCAAAAATGTTATATATTATTAAATATATATATCATAGAGCATTTTGAATTGCATGGAGTTCTGTATTGGATTTTTCTGATTGTAATCCATTTATTTCATATCAGTTATGGTGAGGCCTTCAGGGGGTGATGATATCCCATCAATATTTGACCACAACATACCATCCTCTAGTTGATGATCATAAAAAGTGTTCTATATACATTAATGATGATATTACTATTTCATGAATTCATGACTTTATTGCAGCATTAGGATATCATTTCGGTATTGATGAGTGTTCTTATAAAAATATTTAACTATTTTCCATTCATACAAACATTATAAGATATTGTAATTAAAACATTTTAGTCCCCAACTCAGTTTTTGGATACTAATGAATCATACCTTTTGGTACCAGGATTGGTAAAGTATATGGCGATGATGATCCATTTGTTAATTTTGAGGTCTGTATGGAATAGAGTCGGTATTAATATTATGTTTATCCTCATTGATTTCATTTGGTGTTCTCGGTTTAAAAGTTCAAACATTCTTTCAACACAAATATTAAAATTTATTAGATGAATATTAAGTATATATCAATATTGTAAATTACCAAGTGATAATGGTTTAGTGTCGGGGGAGACAAGATACATGACTCATTATTTTCACAAATGACCATCAATCCCTCCAACATAGAACACCTATTATTTAAACCCAATATAAAACAATTCTTCTTCACCAAGGTTGTGAATAACATAATAAAGGGTGATCTCATAAGTGTATTGTGGGTATAAATAGAAGATATGAGTCAAAAATCATACACGAGCATTAAAGAAGATAAAATTTATGTTATCATGAACATAGTTTAAAATTCTAATACCCAATATTTTATACATCACAAATATGACTCATGTTTTAAAAATTTATCTTAATAGGATAAAATATTCAAATGAGTGTGGAATCATCAATAGTCAGTCACGATATGTAAGGAATAACACTGATAGAAAAATGTTGAGAAACCCCTATAATATATCATTGTGAAAACGTATAAATAGGAATGGGTTCACACATAATTTTAGGGATATCAACTTTAGCCCTCATCTAAACATATTCACATGATACTTGGTCCACTCATAAAAAACCATGGAAAATAAAATTACTGTCATTTCATATTTATTCAGTATATACATATACCACCAAGACAAAAATAAAGGTAATATAATTAGATTATATCCCAAATAAATCATATGTAACATCATGATATGTTATCAAGGATGAATATTTCATTTAAAAGATCACTCGAATAGTTGCTCAGGAAATAACAATTCGCATTTTTTAATTACATCTTAAAATAAAAAATATCTAAAATATTATGAAAAAAATATGTTTGTAAATATTATATGGAAATATTTAATGGAAGCTTCAAATAATTGACTATTTATAGTGATTAGAAGTTCTATTAATGTCATGTACATTGAAACAAATATTTCATTCCCAAATTCTGAAAAATTGTCAATATAAAATCATTTCAAAAATGTCATAATGTATCCCATTAATATTTTTGTAAAAATTCAATACTGGATAATAATAAATTTTAAAAATATTTTAAAATAGAAAAATAAATATAGAATCTATTTTTAGAAAACATATATATGAATGAAAATGGATTTTGGATCGAAAAAGGAAATAATGTTTGTGTCCCATAAAAATGATACTTATAACACTTAAGTACTTAATTTTTTTAAAATAATATTAAAACATATATTATATAGAAAATAACATGGTAGAAGTAAATTTTTTACATTATTGAGATATATAACATGAAAAATCATTATCTTAAATATAATCATTAATAGTCAGGATAAACAATTTGATTGTGACATAAATGCCTTTCCACATTAGAACCTTTTGAATAATAACCCAATGAAAGAATGAAACATGGATGGATTTTCATATAATATAACTCTCATAAGAATAATCATAAAATAAATTAGTGAGTAGTATATAGTCAAAATAAAAGTCAATAGTGGTGAATATTGAATGTGTCTCACAAAAATAAAATTGAGACAAAACTCCATTACCTTAATATTTACTTGATATGAATTAATGTAAACCTCATTTATAATAAATTTATGCGTATTATAATTAATAACACATATTCATGTACATGATCCTAATATCATTTATTATCCACTATATCATTTACACACTTTTTTTTATTAAAACTCATTATTAAAATCATCATTTCTGGATGATCAATATTTCGTTTTTAATGAAAATTAAGTTCATTAGTTCTAGTCATATTACATGGATCATGGGACCATAATCAATGAAATTTAACATTAATATAAATATAATATATATTAATAAAATATATTTTTAGAGTCATCCATAAATGGTATATATATATATATATAAATTAATTACACAATTCATGGAGTTGTTAGGTCTTACATACTATTAAATAATGTTTCCTCTTTTTAACGGATAGAAAGAATAAATGGTAAATCATAATTCAAATTTAATGAAACATTATTATATTGAATTTATCATATTCACTCATTAAATAATTCCATGTTACCATCCATGTTAATCAAAAATTAAAAAATGAATCACATCCCTGCATGTTGGTGGTAGTCCCCAATTACCCAAGACTGACGTTGTTATATTCCAATATATAATAACATAAAATTATTGAGAAGATATTATAATTATAAAGTTATAATAACTTCTAAAACATTATATCCAATCATTTAACTCATCATAATACTCATAAAATAAAAGTGCGGATGAAAAATGAATTATATCATTATTTTGTTGTGATAGTCCACAATGTCGCTACCAGCAGATCTGAAGGTCCTCCCCAGAGAACCTGCAGGGGCATCACCCTCAGGCATATAACGATCGATCACGAGAGATCCTCTTTTGATGCGAGTCACAGAAACCCTCCACGTAACCAGAAGATCGAGCAGCAATAAGGTCCTCCACTAGATGCAGTCCACCCTGTAGACCCCCCCAGGGATATACACTACAATCACTCTCCATTTAGTGGGACCACATATTACGATAGTAGTCCTCGCTATCATAGTTGCAACTGTGGGGGCCCTCCCCGCAGTGACGTCTCATCACGTCGAGAAGGAAATACCCTTATCTTGGCCTCCCCTGATGGTCATCCCCATGAGATACACTACAACAACACTCCACAGATCTGGTCATCAGATCACGGTGGTAGTCCTCTCCACCCTGATAATGGAGGTCCTCCCCATAGAGATGTCAAGAAATGAGAATGTACTCCCCTCTTTGTGGTATAATCTAGAGGCCCTCCCAAGGGTGTATCCAATAGATATTCTCCCTGCGGTAGGTGAAATGATATTCCACACCATTCAGCAGTTCTGATTGTAGTCCTCACCACCACGACCGCCATTGCGAAGGTCCTCCCCGCATTATCCCCAAGCAAAAAGAAGGTCCTCCCCTTTTTGTAGTGTGTTTTGAAGGTCCTCCCTAGGATGCAAATCGAACGTCAAACCATGATGGTCATTCTCTCCATGATGGCATTTGTTGCGAAGGACCTCCCCGCAACAACGCTACACAGCCAGAATGTCCTTACCTTATTGTGACACACCTTGGAGGTCCTCCCCTGGGTACGCACTAAAAAAGTCCTGTATGCAGTGAAGCATCAAGTAGTAATGGTAGTCCTCGCCATTACAGCAGCTGTGATGGTAGTCCTTGCCACCATGGCCACCATTGCGAAGGACCTCCCCGCATTGGCCCCAAGCAATAAGAAGGTCCCCCCTATGCCGCAGTGTGTCCTGAAGGTCCACCCCAGGATGCACATCGTTTGTCAAACCATGATGTTCGTCCTTACCATGTTGGTAGTTGTTGAGAAGGCCATACCCGCAACAATGCTAAGTAGCCAGAAGGTCCTCCCCTTGCTGCGATACAGCTTGGTGGTCAACCCCATGGTACGCACTGAAAATGTTTTCTCGGCAGTGAAGCATAAAGAAGTAATGGTAGTCCTCGTAATTACGGCCTCCATTGCGAAGGTCCTCCCCGCGATGAGATATCATATCGATAAGAAGGTAATTCCCCTAACGAATCAAGCATAGGAAAGCCCACGAATGTTGAGGCTCTCAGAAATATTGGATTGTGAAATTCATATTCCCAGATAGTCTCCAACGACACCATTCTTCAATCAGGATATGTTCCGGGGACACAGTCATCTTCTGAACCCCCTCTAAATAGCCAACATGACGATTCAGTACCTAACGATCCCACTGCCTTTGACCACACTATCAGTGAGCACCTCAGTTGGGCCAACCAGGTAGTGGAATCAATGGTGGAGTTGTATGGTGATATGTTCTGCCTGAGGTAATGACTGGCTAGGGATGATATACCAGTTATGTTTTGGACCACGACCACCTCTCAGTTCGAAACACCCATAGAGCTGTCGGAAGAAAACATGAACGACATCCATCATAATATATAGACAACCCTCTGCCGGATTAAATCAAGCATTCTGCCCTATGATGGCTATGTAGACCACGTCAAGATGATAGGGGACCTCCTACGTCATATCGACCTAGAGGCACTTTCCTCGACGCGACAACAACAACCCGAGAGGCACAATGGGAATATGGAGATAGCCGGCCTCCGTGCACAACATGAGCTACACCACCTAATCAGTGATTCTACGACAGTAGTCTACATCAGGGTATGGGGATAACATGGAGCTTTGCATTTCACTCCTCTCCCCGCTCAGAAGAACCCATTCGGAACATTTTCTTGCAACGTCATCACATCGATATGGCAATTGAGTGGTCCCCATTTTTAGGAAAGGCATCACACGCAACATATTCATGACTTGAGTAAGTCCTAGAACTGTCAGGCCTCACGGGAACAAGCCATTCAAGAACTCCTGAATTAGTCCACTGAGAACATACATCATGCATCTCAGCTAAGAGATCCCAATCAGTGATCTTTGCCTGCCTCCCCAAAGGAGATGGATCCATCGAAGAACTCAAAACCAAACCCAATTAAGCCCCAAATGGGAGCTCACAAGATCAGAAAGGCGGAAATAGTAGCTGCCAACACCACAATCCAGAGTCAACCCCTACCGGCAGGGCTGGGGTCATTTTTAACAACAAATGCCTCCATAAGACCCATACAAACAGAAATGGACTCAACGTCCAAGGAACGGAGCCAACCCCAGCCCTCATTGCTGGGGTAATTATTACACCCTCAACAACAACCTCCCCCACGAGAGTCAGTATTATCTCGTCTAGGGTGGATTGTTAGAAGAGGAGGTTCCCATCCAATCTCATCATTTGAATCTTCATCCCCTCCAAGAGGAAGGAGCACCGTAAGGACGGATTACATTGCTCTCCACATCACCCTTCGTCAGGGAGTCCAAGGGAAATCCTAGGACACAAAAAGGAGGGTCAATAGAAGACGCATGTGATCCTCTTCCTATTTAGAAGATAATGACCCTTCTACCCCGCGATACTCATTCATCAATTACATAGAGGTTAACCCTATGGGTGACACCAGAGATGGTGAAAATAAGGATGGATCAGGGGATGATGGTTCCGATCAGGCTGCAGCTCACAAAGAACCACCCAGTTTGCACACCCGGAACAAGAGGGCCGCTTTAAATTTGGCCGCTCTTTCAGCTATCCTATTTTTGCCTGCCTAGCGAGCATCCAATAAGGATAATAACAAAGTATCAGTTACCCTTAACCTGTCCCCTTCTATCGATAATAAAGAGTCACTCATGCTCGAAGAGAGGTTCAGTCGATAGGATGAAGGGATGAAAGAATTGAGGCGGCTTAACGCTGAGCTGCTCCAGAGGAACCGCCTTATTGAAAGTGCTTTCCAAGAAGAGCCACATCATGCGCTCCCAGTAAGTGCACCTCAAGGACCCAAGTCTACCCTGCCCAATGAGATTCCTGGTCCATCCAACTACTTGAGTGTAGATCCGGAGGAGTACTAAGACATCCCTCCACTCAGGAAGTAACTAGAGAAAGTATGCCCGAACCCTCCGAGGGTTCCTCGAACGACATATTCACCCTTGGTGCCGGCTGAGCTAGATCCTCTAATAATGCCTCCTACTATACATGCTCATGTCTGTCCCCATCAGGATATCAATCAGGGTCTCTCCAACACCATCGAGGCACTAACAGCTCGATTGGAGTTGATGGAAGGTCGATGCGCTCCGATATAGCCAGAGTAGAAACCCTATCTATATTGGGTGACCAACACACTGCCTCCACCCAATTTTGGAAACCCTGTATTCCCTATCATCAATGGATCATGAAATACAGAGCAGCAATTGATGCATTACACATCCTATTGCGACCCTATTATGGGATCTCTAGAGCAGCAAGAAGTAGTGAAACTCAGATGCTTCGTACGGTCCTTTCAAGGATCTGCCTTCGTCTAGTATATGAGTCTACCATCCCAGTCAATAATGAGTTGGGAGGAAATTTGGAAACAGTTCATGTCCCACTTCAGCACAACGCTGCCTAAAACAATGGTCAACAACCTCATGAACTGCAAGAAAAGGGAGAACAATAGGTTTTCAAATTTCATTGCCCGATGGAAAGGTCTGACCTTTTCCCTGAACAGGCCAATGCCTAAGGATGAGATTCTAGCCATATTCATCGATAACCTCCATGATGAGCTACGAACACAGCTCATACTAGTGGAGTGCACCACTCGCTTCCGCCATCTCTTGGCCGTTGCCCATAGAATTGAGGCTCCCTACAGCAGACTAATTAAAAGTCCTAGATAGACTCATAGCCTCATGCGAAAAGAGCCCCTAGAGCTAAAGTGTCCATCGTTATGCTCAAGCTGGCCCCATTGCCCGCTCCACTACTCAAGACTCCACCAAATCGTCATGGCCCCCTACATATCAGCGGCCACCTCCGCCTAAACGGGACAATCAGAGAGGACCAAGGCGGAACCATTTTGAGAAATGAATACAAAATGTACTCATTCCGAGACTCCCAAGTCTGTGGCCACATCATTGGCATGATGAACTGAAACCTTCTTCGCCTCAGAGAGCCGAGGATACCTGAAGAAATAGGCCGCGATGACAGACCAGATTACTGCCCCTACCATCGAATGTTGGGGCAAAGTATCTGAGAGTTATTAATCATCAAAGACCTCCTATAAAAGATGGTAGACTCTGGATAGGTCAAGCTGGGACCACCGCCAGCGCATGTGGCATATATCTCTACCGCCAACACCGATCCAAAGGAGGGGTGGCAGAAAGTCACCAGCAAGCAGGGGCAGAAAATCAATGACTGGATGACTCAAAAGACTATCATATGAGCCAAGGGCATACTCTGAGCTCAGCTACGATAGCCAGTGCTACCACCAACTACCACTAGTGCCGCACAACCGACAGTATCGGCCTCGCAACCCTCCACGATCCGGTCATCCAGGAGTAATCAAAATGGGAGATGACAAGCACAAGAGGAGAAGTCTGCAGCGAGTACAAGGTTATCCCAACGTTGTCAGATATTATTCCCTCAGATTTGGCACCATGGGCACTAACCCACCAAACGGTACTATCAGGAAAAACTGATCAGGTTGTCTCATCAGAGGATAAAGAGCCTATATTTGGTTCTATTAACGTCATCCCTTATATGGAATCATCCCCTGACGAGGCGTACGGTTATGAACCCAAGTTCCTAACATGAGGAGCTAGGATGAGGAATCACAGATGCAGAGGATAGCAGGGGAGGCACATTCACGACCGAAACAGACACTACGGTTGGACCTCGGCCCAAATGGTGAATATCGTAGAATCCCGTGGAAGGGCCCTTCAAAAGACTCAACAGGATAAGGAACATCCTCCACCTCTACAAGCTACCACAATGGCCCCGCTATTCTACAATACCCATTAGTGGAGGAACCAGTGCCTAGACGCCTAGAGCACACTGACAGTCCAGCCGGTCCAATTCCCCAGAATGTGAGGACATCATCAGTATGACCCAGCGACCAGTCCCTCCTCATCACGTACTCTATCCTCCAAGGTGCCTTCTAGAACTCTCCCACCGGTGGAGAAGCATCAGCCTTTGGAGACAAAGTACGACATCCTCAAATAGCTAGTGATAGTACCAGCAAAACAATAAATCCTGGATGCCATGAGTTTGTCAGCAGATATCAGGGAGGCACTTATTGAATCCCTGCTCAGCCCCAAGAGTTTCAAGCCATGGTAGCTGCTGCTGAGATTTAACGGACGAAGAATGGCTCATCTGAATGTAATGGAGTGATTTCCTTCACCCATCAAGATTAAGAAGCCATCATGCAAATACACAACAGACCGCTATATATGTTTGGCACATTGGATGATGTTGAGATCTGTAATGTCTTTATCGACATCGGCTCTAGAGTTAACCTCCTTCCTCTGAAAACACTCCGTAAGTTGTGCTACTGTGAGGAAGATATGATTCCCTCAGCTACAACTCTGTTAGCTTACGATAGGAATGAACAGAAGCTAATGGGGAGAGTCAAGCTAAAGACCCATTTTGGTGATCTATTAGCCTACTCCTTGTTCCTGGTGGTTCAGTAAAACACATCATTTAACGCCCTACTGGGGAGGCCATGTCTCCACAAGAACATGGTCGTCCCTTCCTCCATACCACCGGTGTATCAAGTACTGAGTCAAAGGACAAAGTGGGACATTGTACAATAAGAAGGCCCATTTGAATCTCTCTGGATCTCACTACATTGACATCGGGTTCAATGAGAAAAAAAGTAAAGAAGCCTATGGCTGATGGTGTTGACTGGATCCCCGCTCCAAATGATCTGGAAGTGGTTCTTGACAACCCCATTAGGAAGCTTGGTAGAGACTACATATTTCCCATCAAACATATTGTATTCATGGGTCTAGAATGGGACACATGCAAAGCTGTCCTCACGACCTCAACCATAATGGAAGAATGTGACAATTTGGAAGCATCCACTGACCCTCAATCTGCGGGTGAAAACTAGAGTAAGGATTCCCACGACACTTCACTGCCGGACACCCAAGGGCGTGTGTCAGGAGCTCTCTCCTCGTCAGATCAAGAAGATGAGGATTTGGGAGAAGAAGAGGGGGAATATCTCAGGGATGCACCCCCGGCCATTGAGGAAGGTATCTCCACTACTCTGGATGAGATCAAGGAAATAAACCAAGGTACTGAGGAAGACACGAGGCCCACTCTTGTTAGTGCAACCATTTCTCCCGAAGAGCACGAGGTATACTTCACCTTTTTAAGTAAACATTGAGATGGGTTTGCCTATAATTACATAGAAATGTTGGTACTCGATCTCTAAGTGGCAACACACCACCAAGGTCTTCCACCAGACCACCGAGGCTATAAATAGACCAACAGAAGGACATACCCCTCACACGCTAACAAATTAGAGGTTTTAGTCGATAAGCTCATTGAAGCAGGCTTTGTTCGGGAGATCCAATACCCCATTTGGTTAGCCAACATAATCCCTATCAAGAAGAAGAATGGAATAATTTATGTCTGCATTGATTTCAGAGATCTCAATTGGCATTGTCCGAAAGATGATTTCCTGGTCCCGGTCACCGAGTTAATGATCGATGCAGCTGTCGGGTATGAGGCTCTATACTTCAAGGATGACTATTCCGGGTACAATCAAATTAGGATGGCCTGAGAAGACGTGGAAAACACTACCTTCATTGCCACTCAACAGGTAATTTGATACAGGGTTATTCCCTTTGGCCTCAAGAATGGTGCCGCCACATATCAACGCACTATGCATCGTATCATCAAGCCATTCCTGGGTAAATTCACCGAATGTTATGTAGATGATTTAGTAGTCAAATCAATACAGTGCTCAGACCACCTGTTAGACCTTGAGACCGTCTTCAACAAACTTCGACAACATAGCTTGATGATGAACCCCTTAAAATGCGACTTTGGGGTAACCTCAGGAAAATTCCCTGTCATCGTTGTACGCCATCACGGCATTGAAGTCGACCCTGAAAAATCCAAAGGCAATCTTGATAATTCCACCTCCCCACAACCTCACTGAGTTGAGAGCACTACAAGGGCACTTGGAAAATATTAGTTGGATCATAGCCAACCTGGATGGAAAGTGTTTTCCCTTCACAAAGTTAATGAAGAAGGGAGTCACATACCAATGGATAGATGACTGCTAATAGGAATTTGACATCCTAAAAAGGTTTCTCTTGAGACCACCAGTGCTCATGCCCCCGGTTGAAGGAAGACCTCTCATCCTATACGTGACGGCCCAAGAGTGTTCATTGGGAGCCTTTCTCATGTAGAAAGACGACGTCGGCAGTGAAAATAGTCTCTATAATCTTAGCCGAACCATGATTGATGTTGAGACTCGATACTCAAACATCAAGAAGAGTTGCATGGCCTTGACCTTCGCAGTCCAAAAGTTGCTCCACTATCTGCTGCATCATGAAGTCTATTTGGTCTCGTGTGATAACCCAGTCAAGCACATCCTCAGCCACCCAATGCTGACTAGGCACCTATCTCAATAGGCAGTCATTCTGCAACAGTTTGACATCCGGTTTGTGTCTCAGAAAGTCGTCAATGGATAGGCATTGGTAGATTTTCTTGCAGCACACCCTTTAACAAGGACCTCTACACCGGACATCGAGTTACCTGATGATGATGTCTTCGCAATTCAGGAGGAGCTCCCATCATGAGAATTGTACTTCGATGACGGCTCCCGAAGCCCAACCGGGAATAGGATGGAAGACCCCAAATTTAACAATGTAGGTTTTGGGATAATACTCTTGTCCCCTGAAAATACTGTCTTTCCATATACCATTCTCTTTTCCGAAGGATGTACAAACAATGAAGCGGAGTATCAAGACATCATTGCAGGCCTAGAGATCTCACTCTATGAACAAGTACAACACCTTAAGGTAAAATGTGACTCGTAGATGGTCATCAAGCAAGTCAATGGTGACTACGCTATCAAAAAAGAGGATCTCTTTCCCTTGTTTGACCATGTTCGAGAGTTAATGGAGGAATTCACTAAAGAAACAACATTGTCATACATTCCCCTATCCCAGAACACCCAGGCCGACGCATTAGCCAAAGCGGCCACAGAAATGGCCGACCCAGACTGGGATGAAGAAATCATCATTATTGCTCATTGTCGAATGTTCCTACCATTTGTACAGACCATGATAGAAGAAATAAATGAGGTCTGTTCTGTCTCCAAGCCATACGCTCCTCCCACCGAATGGATGACCCCCATTGTAAATTATATTCAACGGGGAGAACTGCCATCAAACCGGGCTGAACGAGAGCAAATACAGAGAAGGGAAATCAACTTTGTCTTATATGGCGGCATGGGTCAGTAAGAGTTCCTCTACAAAAAAGGCCTTCACGGAGTAATCCTCAGAATCATTGATGGATAAGAAACTGTTGTTGGGATGAATGATGTGCATGCCAGAGTATGTGGAGCACATTAACAAGTGACCAAGCATTCCCATAAGTTTTGGAGGCTTGGGTACTAATGGCCCACAATGGCACGAGACTGCGAGAATTTTACCGCAAAATGCCACTCGTGCCAAATCCATGCCAACTTAATACACCAAAACCCAGAGTTACTCCATCAAGCCATGTACTCCTAGAAATTTTCCATCTGGGGAATGGACGTCATGGGACCATATACTCCCACCATGGCCAGACATCTGAAATATATCATCATAGCAACTGACTTATTTTCTAAATGGGTAGAAGCCATGCCCCTTAAGGTAGTCGGGTCAAAATGCATAGTCAACTTTGTTAAGACTAATATCATCACCGTATTTGGTATCCCTCACGTCAAACTAATGGAAAACATCACCAACTTCTGCTCTGCTGAATTGGAGAAGCTATACCCTGAATTTGGTATCAAGGCCAATCACTCATCCCGCTACCATGCAGCGGCCAACGAACAAATAGAGGCTATCAACATGACCCTGTACAACATTTTCCAGAAAATGGTAGACAGATAAAAAGACATGTCCATATCAACATCTCTATGCATTGTGGGCTTATCGAACCACAATCAGCACTACTACTCAGGTCACTCATTAATCATTGGTCAATGAAACAGTAGTGGTTCTGACCATTGAGCTCTAATTACCCTTGCTCAGCGTTGCGATTTGTGATCACCCATCCGATGAATAGAAATCAGAAAAGCAGTTGGGGGAATTGGAGCAGCTGGATGAGACGTGATTGCACACTTTTCACCACCTGGAGGTATATCCGAACCAGATCGCATGAGACTTCAACAAAAAGTTTTTTCTTTGGTCTTTCTTGAATGTAGAATAAGTGTTTGTTCTCTGGACACCAATGATACCTAGGAAGAAGCCCCCAAAGATAGAGACCAAGTGGGAGGGACCCTATGTGGTACAAAAAGTCTACTCTAACAGAGCATATACCCTGATCTCCATGGACGTGCAATTCACCACTGCTCCTACCAATGCGATATTTCTAAAGAATTATTTCACGTAGGGATCATGAAGGTAGACGTCCTTACCACAAGACGTTAAAACTGCATGGTAGTCATCCTTGTCACATGATGTTAAACTACGTGAAACTGTCCTCACCGCATGACATTAAACTTCATGGATAACAAGAGTTAAGAATGCTGCCTCACCCCATGTGTATGGATCAGACCTGCACCGGGTGTATTCTTCGTTCGAGCTGCAGGACGTTAAACTGCCAAGCACCCAGTGGTCCAAACTCAATGACCCAAAGTTAAGTGTATCTCATCCTCACCGCATGACGTTAAACGGAACAGACTTCATAGAACTACGTGTGGCTTGATTATTACCCTCACATGATACATATCGATGCTAGGGCTCCTCGTTCTATCCTAGCCACCCCTCAATAAGTTAAAAATGCTCCTTTTCCCCCGTGTACGGACCAGGCCTGCAGGGTGTATATTTCTTCACATAACTACGTACGGCATGATTCCTGCCATCATAGGATATGTAGAGACGCCGGGATTCCCCATCGTAGCCCATCCATTCCCAAATGGAACAAAATAAATGATAAAAATGTCCCCTTTCTCCCTGTGTGCAGACCAGCCCTACAAGGGGAGTATTTCATCAGAGAACTATGTAGGACTTGATTCCTGCCCTCGCAGGATACGTAGCGACGCAGGGATCCCCTACCCAGGCCCAACCACTTTTCGAAAAACAATATTCCTTTTTCCCCATATATTGACCAGACATACAAGGGGTGTATTTATTGTCATCACCACATGACATTAAACTGCACGGATGGTAAGAAAAGAATAATGCCCTTTTCCCCCATGTGAGGACCAGACTTGCACGGGGTGTATTCCTCGTCCTTACCATATCACGTTAAACTTCTCAGATGAGAAGCTAAAAATGTTACTTCCCCCATGTACAGACCAGACTTCTACGGGTTGTATACTTTATCCTCGCCGCATGACATTAATCTGCATAGACTTCATCCTTACCGCATGACGATAAACTGCACATATCACATCCACACTGCAGGACGTCAAACTGTGTAGACATCATCATGACCCACCCAAGATATATGGTGAAATGAGATGTAGGTACTTCTTGAACATTTCTATACATCATTTCAATACATCAGACTCCACAACCTAGACAATTATGGATATTCATAACCATTAATGGCCATCAGATGTGGAATGTCATTGACCTGGGGACAACATTGTATGACTATGCATACCATGCCCTTAGCGTATCTTCATATTGATAGCCCCTAGCTCTTCCACCAATGCTGAGATTTTCTTGGGTGATTCTTTTCCTAGCTTCATATGCTTACTGGGCTCAGAGCCTCCGTATCATGCCTCCCGATCCAAAATTTCTGGAACAATGGATTACATGTTCGTCCCACCGTCACATCCATGTGTTTCTAGGGTATCCATACCCGGTTAGCCTATATATCCACCAATGGCTCACATAGGGACCTGCATCAACGAACATCATGTAAGGACTAGGCTGCTTTGGCTCAACGAATAATTGCAGTGAAGATGTTTCATGTATGATCAGACACCATTATCCCCATGTGCTGAACTCTGCACTGTGATCAATCAAGGTTCCTTATATCATCTCACGACCATCAGAAATGGAAATTCATCGACCCTGGGACACCTTTGCAGGACTATGCATACCATGCCCTCAGCGGCTCTACATATTGATAGCCCATGGCCCGTCAACGAAAGGCATGATTTCTTCAGGCGATACTCTTCCTGACTCCGTACGCTTACCAGACATAGAGCCTGTACACCACACCTCCTGATCCGGGAGAACTGAATGTTGCAGTTTACAAACTTCATCCCCCACCTTATTCCAGGTATATTCGGGCATGTTGACCCAGTTATCCTTTGAGTGATTGTAGCAATAGTAACCCAATGGTCTATGCTCTATGACTACTAAACTAGGATACTTTCTTCATCACCGCATGATGTTAAACTTCACGAACATCATCCTCAACGTATGACGTTAAACTTCATAGACATCATCCTTACCGCATGATGGTAAACTGCACAGATCACGTCACCACCGCACGTGGTCAAACTGCATGGAATTAATCACGACCTGCTCAAGATACATGGAAAAACAGGATGGAGGTACTTCATTCACATTTGGACACATCATTTCCATACATAAAACTCCAAAACCTGGAAAATTATGGATCTTCATTAGAATTCATGGAAATCAGAAGTGGAAAGTCGTCGATCCGGGGACACCTTTGTATGAATATGAATACCATGCCCTCAACATCTCTGCATATTTATATACCTTTGATCGTCCACCAAAGGCAAGATTTCCTCGGGTGATACTTTTCATAGCTCCGTACGCTTACCAGCCTCAGAACCTCCGTATCATGCCTCCCGATCCTAAATTTATGGAACATTGGTTTACAAGTTCATCCCACCTTCACATCCAAGTGTTGCAATGGGATCCCTACCTAGTTAGCCTATGTTTCTGCCAGTGACTCACATAGCGACCTGCATCAACGAACATCGAGTGAGTACTTGGCTACATTTGCTCAATAGAAAAATTGCAGTGATGATGTGTCTTGTATGCTCGTACACCATTATCCACAAGTGCTGAACTCTACACTGTATGAAATCATGGATCCTCATAACCACTCACGGCCATCGGAAGTCGAAATTCATCGACCCGTGGACACCATTGAATGACTATGCATACCATGCCCTCAGCGGCTCTGCTATTGATAGCCCCTAGACCGTCTACCAATGTCAAGATTTTATCGAGCGACAATATTCCTATCTCCATAGGCTTACAAGCCTTAGAGCCGCCACACCACACCTCATGATCTGGGAGAACTCAATGTTACAGTTTAAGACCTTCATCCACCACATTGTTCCAGGTATATCAGAGAATGTTGTCCGAGTTATCCTTTGAGTGACTGCAGCAATATTCACCCAATTGTTGGAGCTCTATGACCACTAAACTAGGAGTCTTTCATCCTTACTGCATGAGGTTAAATTGTATGGAATTAAGGCACACCCCCGCACACAAAAAAAATCAGCGCAGTGTGCTTTTTGAACCTCAACAAGCAACTAGGAATGAATATCCCCGGCATGCCAAGACATGTTTCTACGAAATGAAAGGCTCAGTGGCCTGGATAATTGCGGATCCTCATAACCATTCATGACCATCAGAAATGGAATGTTATCGACCCGTGGACACCTTTTCATGACTATGCATACCATGCCCTCAGAGGCTCTACATATTGATAGCCTCTGGGCCGTCTACCAAAGGCAAGATTTCCATAGGCGATACTCTTCCTAGCTCCGTACGCTCCCCGGACTTAGAACCCCCATATTACCACTCTTGATCCAAGAAGCCCCGAAACAATGATTTACTCCAATCAACCCCCCCTTCTACGTCTGGGGCATGTTGAGATATTCATGCCCAGTTACATTCTAATGATGAGCGGCCTTTGAAACTACATCCATATCACCTGACTTTAAACTGCACAGATCATCTTGGTCGCTTGGCACGAAACTACAAACACCGTGCATTAACCATCCTGGGAAATGCCTCCATCTACAATAATTTTCATTTGATTAATAATGCCCCTCATCATCGCTGCATGACATAAAACTGTACGACATCCTTTAATAATGTCCCCTTTCATACCACATGACGTTAAACTGCACGGATGTCATCCTCAACGCATGACATTAAACTACACATCAACCTTTAAAAATGATCACGTCCTTACCTCATGATGCTAAACTGCACGGAATATGTCCTAGCCAGATGATGATAAACTACATAGTTAAACTCCTCATGAATTCAGTGAGGAATGGAGGCTTTTCCCTGTCCCTCAGTGTACGTGCCATACCTTCACAAACCACCATCTCAAACCACCATGAGATGGAATTAATTCACCCATTCTTGGTACGTTTAGTCTAGATATTTCCCCTATATCCAGTTAATATCTCACCATAAACTATACTCTGTGCTCAGAAAAAAAAGAGACGAACCCTCATAAGCAGCCCCTGGTGGCCCCAAATCTCAACTTCCCTAATGTTTCATGGCTATCGTAATAATACTAAGGACACATTTTCTATGACTATGCATACCATGCCTTCAGCAGCTCTGCATATTGATTGCCCATGGCCTGTCTATCAAAGGTGATATTTCCATAGGCAATGCTTCTCTTCGTACTCCTCTTGGACTCTGAGTCCCGATGCCTTTCTCGGGATTCAGAAAACCTCTGAGCTACAGTTTACCAACCTCTTTCACAATCCTAACTGAATGTGGCAGAACATCATTGACGAGATTACTAAGATCCATGGGAAGCTATTTAGTTTGAAATAATGTCCCAGTTGAGTAACATTAAACTGTTCCAAGCCTCAACCATCCATTATGCTAACTAGAATGTGTAGGGAAGCTTGTCTCCCGATCACACTTTTGGATAGTACAGATGTTCTCAAAACCCTTTCAGATTTCACATTCATTTTTCACTCCACCCATGGTGGTTTCTATAAGCCGGACGCCCCCGAAGTCACCAGGCCATCAAAAATATACAATCATTGACCTAAGGACACCTTTTGTACAACTATGCATACCATGCCCTCAGTGGATCTACATATTGATCACCCCTGGACCATCTACCAAAGGCATGATTTCCGTAGGCAATTCTCTCCCTACCTCTGTACGCCGATGCAGCTCTCATATCTTGAGTCACACCCTGCATGTCGTTAAAATTTAATCATGTTCCCCAACGTACGTCTAAAGGGTGATGAGACATCTTCCAGTCAAAAAAACCTCATTTTTACACTGATCCCACCATATTCAGTCAAAGAAGTTCGACCTAAATCATCTTTAATGATAGTCTTGAAAGGGGGACTATAAACCGCTCACAAAAAGAGGCACAAAGCCAATTAGACCAAAAACCTGAAAAGGGAGACCTATGAAAAAGCTGGGTTATGCCCTATGGGTCCATACCAAATGGGCCCAGGCAAAATTAGGGCGTGAAAAGTAAATGAAAAAACATTTCTGTGGATTTTCTACAAAACCCTAGTAAAAGTCAAGCTATGCTCGGTGGAAACAAGGGTCTAGGAAAATGTTAGAGCTCATTCTCTTTTTTTTTCAATTGTCATGATCTTGGGTAATTCCAAGATGAAATAGTTCACGCATGCATCAATTGTGACAAATAATTCCCTCCATAGGAAAGAACAATCAAGGCACTGAGAAAAATATTTCTCTATTTCATTTTGGAGTTATAAATAAGGGCATCCACAATCTAGAGCCTCATCTTGTATGAAAAGTTCATTACAGGATGATTCTAGTGGATTCATAATGTTGTATTAGGTGTTGGTGAGAATCATCGACTGTTTGAGAGAGATTCTGCAATAAGGCCGTTTCAGCTTCTGCACCAGCCCTCAACTCTTCCGCCTCATGGGCCGCCTTTGTGCTCTCCCTCATCTTCTCCTCCATCTGCCGCTCCCCTTCTTCAATTATGGCAGCAATATAGGCCCCTTCTTGATGTAGCAGTCGTATCTCAATTCTCAACACCTCCTAGAGAGACCATTGCTTGATAAATTCTCCCTGGAGCCTCATAACTTCCCCAACTTGATCATGAGCCTCTGTTAGACAAAGATGTAGGGTTGCGGAAAGGTAGGCTTCGAATTGGGAAAAAAGGCAAGATTCAAAACCACATAATATCTCCTGATTAGTAACCATCTACTTGATTATGTCCTAAATACAATGGTAGTAAAAGCCGTAAAATCATAAGAGCATAAACAGAATGCGCAGCTTCGGTAATCTGGATGGAATCTCGGTTAGGGGTGTCTAAGAAATTAGCCTCAAAATTTTATCCCAAGCCCTTTGACGAGCAGGACGAAGGCTGGGAAAGACTTGTTGATCAGGCTCAGAGTCACTTCCAGATGAAGATATGTACTCGGGAACGAACGCCACCAATGAGGGACCCGATGCAATTTCTCCCACAAAATCTGGTCCTGCGACAATTTCTCCCCTCGTAGTTGTGATCATAGGTGCAGTTGGGTCTGATGACAATATCGTCCGCACCAAAGGTTGTGGTCCTCTAGCCTGAGAGTCAATAATATAGATAATTAACCCTAATTAGAAAAAGGGAATAAAAAGTAGTCAGTGTCGAGAGATCAAGAAACTCACTCTTGGCCGTCAAAGCATTGGTATCCTCAAGCTCTGCATCGCCGTGACATCCACTCGAAGAAGATGCCAAATATTCGAGAGGAAAGGGATTCCAGGGAGCCCCTTGAGGGGTCCAGGACATGAGGCTATTCCTAAGGCCAGCAGTTTCCAAAGCTGTCCCCAAGAGGATGCCTACGGAGCCCAAGATCGTGGAAATCACAGCCCTGGTAAATATGATAATGGCCTGCTCCGGGTTCCCAACAACTGGATTAATAGCAGGCACTTCTTGTATTATCACGGGATCCATAGAGTCTGAGGTGGCTGGCCCCATCGGATATGGAGCCCCCTCAGTGATCATGGGTGCCCCGTCTTCCTCTGCAATTGAAAGGGCTATTTGATCAGTAGGAGTCTCGGATAACAGCAGTTCAAACTCTGACGTATCACTAACTAATGAAGGCGGGAATAAAGCATCCATAATGTCATCCCCTTCTGCAGGGCCCACCATCTCGTCGTGCTCAGGCGTGGTTACAGGTGATTCCGTAGATGGCAAGGAGGTGGAATGTAGCCCCGCTTGAGTAGCCACTGCCAGATCCTTGAGTGACCCAGCACCATAAGCCAAAACAACTAAGGACTGGCGAAGTCAAAGTATGCAAATTGGCGATTGATCAAACGGGAAGTCATGATTACCCAACGTCCCCTGTCCGAGTCATTCCGATAAATGGGATGCCTTTCTCTGTCTCTAGATCTTCCCTTGGGACAGTTCTTCCAAAATTATGAGTGGGGCTGGAGGAGGGATGACCCTAGCTGAGTCTGCAATGGTCGCTACCATGAACTCAGCTATGCCAGGGGACCCCTCTATAGGGACCCCCATTGGCGAAATCGGATGCTCCCCTATTGCGACACCATGAGGAGAATACTCTAGAGAGAGAATCCCCTCATGAGATTCTTCAGCACCCTTCACAAAGGGAAGAAACCATAGAACCTCAACGAAAAAGGAGGGAGAATGTCAGAATATGCGAGCAGAGAAACCTCTTCTTCAGGATCAGATGATTTATGATGTCTAATCATCATGGACACATGGGTGGTACCATAGATCCTATTCCGAAGTTAATGAATGTACGCATCATTCTCCTTTAATGAGGCAAATATTTCATCTAAATCCTCTTCCAACAACAAGTGGGGTAGAGTGAAGATCGTTCCAATGCCCGAATGATTAAGAGGGCTCTTTTGGAGTAACGTCCAAACTTCTTCATCTGAAACACTTACCCTCAGGTCATCCAAAACTCTCCAAGACTCCAAAAATGCGGCCATGGAATGAATCACCGACTGGGGAGGATCAACTCAAGAAGGTCGGGCAGCGGTAGAGGCTGGTAAGGGCGCAAATGGTCTTGTTTGTGTTCCGGATTTCACCACCTCCCAAAAACTCTCTAGGGATACCTGTGGATGGAACCTCATGGGTAGGGACGGGAATTCCCTTGCTACATCTGTGACATTGAGATCATTGAAATCATCACACCCTGAAGAGTGGTCCCTTCCATCCTCATCTTCATCAGTAATCGGGCACAGCATCACCTGTACTCGATGTGTCAACACCACATAGCCCCTGCAAGTGTGAACATAGGCCTCAGGGTCCCGAAGATATCTAACGACTCTCTCTAGTTTCACATCATAAATAATGTCGGCGAGAGTAGATCTGTAGCCCAGCCCATAAAAAACTACCTCTGTTTCCTAAAGATACTGCCACATGGGACGGGGGTACTGGCTGCGATAGGATGCCCGTTCATTGAATTCATCCCATTTTCCCCAGGTCGTAAGAAAGGCACCATCGGCAGGGATAACCCCCCCCCACTCGGGCAGCTTTGAGGACATGAAATGTTACACCTCTGTCTGTTAAAATCTTCCCTGGAAGCATAGGACCAGCATGGTGATAGAGGAATTTGCACGACCTAGTTGGAGCATCACCCTATTTCGCTTCCTCTTTCACTTTAATGGCTTAGGACTTGAGAGGGTAGACACCAATGTCCCTAGCTAGCCATTTGGATATGGTTGTACCCAGGAGTAAGCATAATTCTTGGATAAGAAGGGCATGGTATCTGCACATGTGGGGGACATAACCTCGCAGCCGGTATCCTCTCGGTTGGGCATTAACCATAGTTGTCTGGCCACAATTAAATGACAGTTCTTGCGGGCATTGTTGACTATGGGGGGACATTGTGCTTGGACGCAGCAAAATTGACGCCTGAATCGGCAGGGCGCGTACCCCTCTTAGGTCAGTTCCACACCAATACGAGCCACCAGAATACCCTCTCTGAGAGAAAATAGGTAGCCCCACTTGATAAACTCCTCTTTTATGGTATTCGATATTGCACCAGCTGGGGACGAAAATGGGTGAAAATTGAAATAATCATAATTTTAGATTCGACTCAATAGCAAATGCTTGTTACGAACTATCTGCTGACTATCCTTCTCATGGGTCGCCCACTCTTCTGGCATAACCCCACTGGTCAGTTGCAAGTATGACCAGAATGTGGTGCCCGAAATCTGAAGAGGGTAGATGAAGGTATATCAGTTCTTGATGTCTATGTTTAGCCATCCCCAAATAATTTGGAAAGGGTCGGCCACTCAGATTGGCCGGCTCCCATCATTAATATTACCGATAAACTGATTGATCCTGGCCAGTATTGGGAAGGATAACATGATAACATTGCCGGAAGCCAATTGTGCCACTAGAAGAAGCAGTCGATCGACATCTGGAAAAAGCTCCCAGCCCTAGTCGTGAAAATCGCCTTGCTCCAAAATCACCAATAGTTGCCGCTCTATTTGTGGGAATCCATCGTAGGGAAAGTCGTGGGCCTACATGGGAGAGTCACAGATTTATTAGATTTGTTCTCTCTTACAAAGGCCTTGACCCATTCACGATACGGGAAGAGTTGTTTTGAAGTCATTTCCTCTGAGTGCTTCCAATCCTGGTTAATAAGCAGCTTCACTAGGGGGAGTCCTCTCTTCATTCTCCCACACAGAAGGAGGAGGCAAGAACTCGTCATACATACTCCCAACGATAGGGACCCCCGAAAAATGAAAGGCGTCCAAGAGAGTAATACTCACCTCAACATGGACAATGTGAAATGTGTTGGTGTCCGGACAATAACTACTCATGAATTTCCTTGAAAGGGCTTCAGGCTGGTGGGTATAGGTTTTGGACACCCAAGCAGCTTCATACAAGCCCATGGCTCGCAACTCGGCCTCAAATTCTTCGCAGCTCTGGCGAACCCAGAAGGGCCACCCCCAATCCAATGACTTAAATACTCCTCCCTGCAGGAGGTCCCGATTCACTGGCCAGCCATGCTGGTCGCATACCATGGCATTTCGGGCAATGCTATGATAACAGTGAATTGTTCCTCCGTGTTGATGTTGTTCTTCTTTTGGAGATACTGGAAGGAGATTCAACATAGACCCGACAACTGTATCCCTAGAGGTTGCCCGCCTGCTGATCGGCATCACGAACCAGGGGACGGTGGCGGTAAATATTCATGATTCAGGATTGTTCTCATGGGATGGTACCAGAATCAGGGTATCCGACAACAAACCAGACCCATAGGCAGGAAGGCTGTTATTGAAGGGGAACTCCTGTTGTGACATGGAGAGCTGGCCGGCATGAAAGGAAGACGGTGTGGAGTGGCGAATCTCATCTTGAACAGAACTAGCCATGTCCTTCAGTCCTTGATCTCCAATTGAGAGAAGCTACGCAGCAGGCCTAGGTGTAGGTCGAGGGGGAACCATATCATCTCCCTACACAACAAAAGCCAACAGAAGGTTAAGAATCAGTTGAGATTCTTTATTTCAAAGTCTGCATGGTGTCTTCATAGACAGGTGCATGATGATAGCATCCCGCGAACTAGCCTTACCCAGAATGCCTTTGCGATACCTTGGTCTGCAGAGTTTTGTACAGAAAACCGCGAACCAGGATAATCCGTGGAATGTCAATATAGGATTTAAGTGCTTAAGTTTGGAGGACATAAGTTTAGAAGATTTTAGTCTCCGGAGCATCGAAATCTCGGAGAACCAAAACCGTGAAGAGAGTTCCTGCGCGGCCTGTTGAATCATACATTTCAATTAAGTAAAATCTTTAGTTTGTGGTTGGGACATTTCTCCTCGGATAAAGAATGGATCAAAAGAGAAATGGTTTGCGAAAGTCACAGCTGGTTCGTGGATGAAGTGTTTCGCGAAGTAACAGGTACGCGGAAGAACAAAAGGGCGAGGGCTATGGTTTCACGACAAATTTGGTAGAAGAAAAATGAAGGGACCATCGTTTTTATATGCGTGGTCCCCCACTTGGTCTACCTCTATACCACAAACCATCCATGTTTCAGGTCTACTCTACATCAGAACAACCTCTTCTTCTTTCCGATCAGACCCCAATCCGATGGGGGCATTTGTTGGGTCCTGATAAATCTGCAAAGGAGATGCTACCCATTTCCCCTTATAAATTGGGGAGAAGATTTCAAAGGCAAGCATGAATTGGGAAGGTCCACAGACCGGTCCGAGGATGACGTTGCGAGATCAGTTCTGCGGAGCACCCCCTTCGCAAACCGCCACCATCGTTCGCGAAATGGAGGCGGAGACCCACCGCGGGTGCGATGTAGTGTTGGAGGCAACCCGATTCACCAATCCAGACCGCCCCAGCTGCAAACCATGTCGACCAACCTGAACTGCCTCTGTCGTTCAAGAAATGGAGGTGGAACCCTCCGCGACAGCGATGCACCCCTGAGTTCAGTTCGAAGAGGAGATGTTCTCGGTGCCCACCGATGCATCATTTGACCAAGTCAGACTCTAACCGTGTTCTTGGTCACGAGCTTCCGCAAATGGTGTAGCATGACCATAGATGTATCTCTTCCCCCAATCTATATAAGGAGACCGAGGGGGGAAAAATAGAGGTGGTTGGGATTCATAGGATTGGAGATTTGGAAAGAGATCAGTCGAAGGAAGGCTTAGGAATTTTCAAATTGCGAAGTTCCCTTTCACGAACCACAATAGGTATACAAATTAATAAGGAATTGGAAAATGCATAATAACTTGGGGAACCGCGAACCTAAAATAACAAAATGAATAAAAACCACGAACTATACCGCCTATGCGGATAAATTCCTAGCAGACTAGGGAGTTTATGCCTCTTTTCCTCTATTGCACAGCTCGTAGCAACCTCCTATGTGGGCGATGCCCCGACCAACTAACCTCCGACCGGCGTCGCCCCTGGCCTCCGCTACTTGGATGGATCCATCCGCGAACCACCCTGGTTCACAGATTGAACCAAAGCAGCAAACCACCCTGGTGAGCGGGATTCCAATCAGTCCGCAGACCACCCTGGTTCATGGACGGCTTCTCCCACCACATGGCACTCCCTACGCGAAGGGAGTCACCAACCATACCCCTCAGTGTCTCGCCAAATACTTCGGTGTCCCCATTTTTCATGCCAGATGAAATCCTTCCGATCCAGCCTATTCCTCTGAGACTCCCTCATTGGCCTACTAATCAGTTCCGTGCCGAGGCCTCCACCAGATCCACCAGACCTGTGTTGTGTAACCCTCGGGCACACCAGTGCTCCCTTTTGAGTTCACATACTCATGGTAAGTATAATCGAAGTTGTTTCCCCGACCCTTGAGCAAATTTCTGAAGCATTCCTGGGTTCACATTACCATAGTAATGTGGAGTCTGAGCTCGGGAGTCCCCTTTCTGCCCCTCCACATGTCGTGGGCTCTTCGGGGGTAGTAGAATAACCATCTGAAGGAAGCCCTCATTTCATGCATGAGAGGAGATGGGAATAGAAGCACCCCCTCTCCCTCTCCCGCTGCGATTTGTTGCACCCGAGCGTCGATCTCAGAGTAAGCCCTGACCTTATGGGATGCTCTACGTGTAAGCCGCACTCCATTCCACAAGGGCGCACCATTCGCGACGTGATCGTCTGGTCCTTGCTGCCTCTTGTTTCTCATGACGACCATGACTCACAGGGGCTTAGAGTAGGCATCGACTAGGACATCCTCATATGGGCCTCCTCAGAGTGTAAGCCCCACTTATCCGAACTACGTTAACTTTGATCCCTGTCTCCTAGGCAAGGTACATAGGAAGCCTCCCTGAGGTTCATTCCCAACAACTGATCGATCCGACTATCTTCACGACGGTTCGCCACACCACCCATAGTGCCGTCTTAGTGAGTCCAGACTCAACGGGATCATTAATCCCACGAGGGATGGTAATCCTCAGGTTCAAATGATTCTGAATCCTTACGTCCAGTTCACCATGGCCCACCAGGGTTATATCCTTGGATATATTCTTTGGGTATAATCCCAAGATTTGTGAACATATGAATACATCTTAAATCTATATGATAGTCTTGGAACAGGCTATAATTCCCCCGAAAAGGGTGCGATGAGCCTGAATTCTCATCCACTCGACCAATATGTGTTCTTAAGAATCGCTGGCCAAACCACCCAACGGATGCCTGCCTTTGGAAAGCAGGTCCATGTATCATTGGATATGGAACCGTTGGGCGTTTCCAATTGAGGACCGGTCTACCCAACTTTGGTAATCGAACGAGGGTCATCCACATGTGAGATCAGAAGTCGGGCGTGCTGGTCCTCCATCTCCTTGAAGGGTAACCAGATCGAAACTATTATGTAAGATATTATGATTATAGTTATTTTATAATATATCATATGGGTGTTATGATTCCCCCAGCCCTTAAATAAATTTCCAAAATCGCAATTCTATTCCAATAATCAATTTTTATATATTTTGAAATACATTTATTCAAAACAAACTTTATATAGAGGGATTATGGAACATCTTTTAAAAAGGGATTGTTTGAAACATAATTCTTACATGAAATTTGTAATGTCTCGGATTTTTACATGCATTATTTTTAATAATAAGTTGGATTCTTTTCGAAACCCCTCTTCGAGACGTCGTGCAGTTTCGAGGCTCAGTGATCTCGGAAAAAAATGCTTGAATTTAATTAAATAATTAAATTGCGCGCGTGTGTGGTTTTCCTGAAAGGGTGGAATAACTCTTGAACGGGTGCCCAGATCAGAAATATTTGGGTGCCATTGCGTCCAAAACATTGGGTTTACCATAGAAGAGACCTAACATCGGATGTCGCAGGTCAGTAGAGAAATCTAGTTTTTAAGCATAATCATAATAAAATTTTTAATTTAAAATATTTTATTAAATATTTGCTACAACGAAATATATTTTTTATTTATTATTAGAGATTTCACAGTGGATCAGGATTAAATTTCTCATAACCTTGAATCTCTTTGAATAGCTCTGGAGAAAACCTCCCAACGTAGTGACAATGTTCGGGACGAGATTCGTCGACAACGACGACACGGTGACCAGATCATTCACCAAAAATGCCGCAGAAACAAGGTAGGATTTTTGTTATTGATTTTCCATTCCCTGTTTTAGATTCCTACGACGAACATGGACTAATCTACGAACTGATTATCCAATAGATCGATCGTTTTGTGGGTGGGTGTGATTTGGTGCTTTATCAGGAAATCAAATACTCGAGATTTATAATATGTTTATTTGTTGTGGTTATGATCTTACGACAACGAACCTAGATCATCACGAACAACGATCATGGTTTATCACTCTTGTTTGATTCCTTGTATTTTTATTCTCCTTCATGTTATTCATTGCGTTCTATGCGTTCTTATAGAAAATCAATCGTTGTGCATTCGTTTGATGGCTCAACAATCCGGGATTGTAGATCCAACCCTGGAGCAATGTTACAGAGGTGCGATGATGGTTTCGGCAGACGATTCTGAGATGATCGAGAGATATGAGTTTTAAGGCATTTTTTGGATGGATTGTTTGAGGTTTATGATCTGATATCAGAACCGAAAACTCCGGTTTTGGTTTTCGTATGATGAATCGAACCAACCCCGAATGAATCGGGATGAACGGATGAGAAACCATGGATCCAGAGGATCAGCCACTGCACGGGGAGGTAGACTGTGTTTCTGAAAAAATACTAATTACACAGCGTGTAGTATGGCCTACAAGGTGTGTGTTCGTCGATGGGTTACCTGGCACGTACTCCAGGAGTACAAGGACACGAGATGGGTACACGACCATGGGCATGACGTGTATACTACTCCCCGACAAGACCCAGCCAGATACACGGGATACCCAGATTACTGGTACATGGGCAGGCGACACAGACTGAGACCGTGTACGGGCACGTGAACAGCGTACACGGAGTGAGTCCCAGGTTCTTGGACATGGCGTGTGATTCTTCTACATTCCGTGTAGTTAATTTTTATATGATGAGCCAAATGACATGGGCCCTTTACACGGTTAGTACCTGGAGTCAAGCAACACGGCGTGAGATTATACTACACGCCGTGTATGTGAGTTTTACACACCTTGAATGGATGATACGGGCTGTTTACATGGCCATTAACCGTTGTCAAGGAACATGACGTGTAACCATACTACACTCCATGTAACAAATCTTATAAGGCTTGAGCTAGTTGCCTTCTGTGAATTGGGCTCGTTTCTATAGGGTTCTTCCCCTTGGCCTTTCTCCTGACGGTGCTCGGTATAATTTCATAAACATATATGTGTATGATTCATTCAGAAGTAATTCCTGAATAGAGTTGTTGGAATCCCCTCGTTTAGACTTAGAGCCGGATCCTCTATTCATTCCTTGGAACCCTAGGTAGATTTCTTGGTATCGATGTGACCAACTTTACCCGGGCACCGATCCTCTGCTTAGCGGATTAGCTCAGACTGATTTGTTGGAATCACCCCAGGACATGGTGGTGATCCTCATCTGAGCACCATGTTTTAAAAGTACATGTTGAGTGTGTTCTCCCAGAATGAGTACTTTATATCTCTCTCTTCGGACCTAGTAGCGTGTTCTCCCGGTTGCATGATTAGTGGAATCTTCGAGATGGATCTTAGTGGTGGTTTCGCAATGGTCATTTGTGTATGAGTATATCAGGATCTTCTTGTTATATGTTATGTAAGATATATGCTATGTAGATCTATTCATATCATTCCTTTGTGGTATTTCTCTTGTTGTCTTCCTTTATGGTTTCAGGGTGTCCTACAAGGTATTGTTATAATCACCCCTGAATGGGCTTTGCCCACACGTGTAATGTCTTGTGCACACGAGTGAGCCTCTGATAGGATTCTTGGCGGACTAGGACCGAACGGTACTCAGTGATATCCGACAGGCCGAGGTGTGTTCCTACGCCTACATATTGCAGTCCAACACCTTTCTTTATAGGTTGGACATTTTTACAGACTCACTTTTGGTGGTCTTGTACTTTTGGCACAGGGTTTTACATTACAGTACTTTACCTTACCTGTCGTACTATGTTGATAGGGTTTTTAGTGTATGCATGCATTTTTCCTTTTAGTTGTTTTTAATTTTCAGTTTTGTGGGCTTGGAGATGTGTGTGCGTGTGTACATGTTTTAAGAAATGCCTCCCATGAAAGTAGCATGCCTACTCGGTGCTAGTCACCAGCCCCTGGACTATTGGAGGAGGGCATCGGGAGTTGCGGCTCCGACCCCCGTGGGATGGGATGTGACAGAGTGGAATCAGAGGATGGTTCTACCATAGGGCCAAGAGTATGTGAGTTGGTTTGGGGAAACAGTGATAAGTGTTTTGAGTTCATATTTCAGGCCAGGGACCCCAGTGTTGGTGCGGGTGGCTGATGTATCTATACACCAAGACTATGATAACATGGTTTTTGACTCGGGACATGAGAAATCTAGTTCCAAGGGTGAAAATAATGGTACATGCATCATATATAAATGCATTGTGGTTTACATGTCATTCTTGTGTTAGATCTCTAGATATAATCCCTGACGGTGATACATCTTATTTTATTACAGGATGCCTCCGCAATGCAACCTTATATGATTCAGAAGCTCGATCATAAGGATGACCCATTCAGTGATGAATATCCGATACAGGGACCGTATCACCCAGTTTTACCTTTGGGTTTTGTGTTGGTTATCCCGCCACCTATGGATCAGTGTTTAGATCCTACTATACAAGTAGAGGTAGAGCACAGGCTAAGAGCACTCCATGAGTTTCAGAGACAGAGACCCCTCAGGATTCGAGGTGAACTTGACCCTCAGGCCGCAGTGGACTGGCTTGAGGCACTGGATAGTCTTCCTTCTAGTCATGACACCTACAAACTAGATGGTGATCTTGGCAGCGAGACTCCTATAGGGCTCTTTAGGACAATGGTCAATTTTGGATATTAAATCACACAATGAGGTGACTCTTTCATGGTTGGAGATTGATCATCTATTCAGAGAGGAGTTTTCATCGGTTACCCTGAAAGAAGAATGTATACATGATCTTCTTCAGCTACAGTAGGGAACCTTGATGGTGACTAACTATTCATCGAGGTTTACAGACCACTCACGGAACTCGATAGATATGGTCAGCGATCAATACTTTAGAGCTCGGTCTTTTGAGTGGGGATTGCGTAGAGATATCCGAGCTAGCATCATCTATATGAGAATTCCTACTTATGTTGGGGTTCCCAAGAAGGATTTGGTGGTCAAGAGCTTCTTGGTATAGCAGAGACAACCGAAAGTTGCCAGTAGTGAGCGAGCTGAAGCAGAGACCTCAGCAATTGGGAGCTGACGTCAGGGACCTAGGCATGGGACATGTTTTTAGAAGAGATACCATGATAGGGGATCTTCCGTACAAGGAACTCAGGGCGCATCCAACTATCCTCAATAGTAGTGATGCTACTCATGTAATAGCAGGGGACATCTCACTCGATATTGTATGAACCGTCGTACTACTGACATGGGAGCAGTGGATGGACCACCGATGTGGAGGTAACGTGTGGAGTAGATAGATCAATGTGGCGGCGGATGCGGTGGAGGATCTGGGAGAGCCGATGGAGGTGGTCAGCATTTTTACCATTTACCACTGCCACCCCAAGGAGGTCCACCCCAGGTCTAGGGAGCCGGTGGACAATGGTGGGGAAAGCTGCAGGTGGCATAGTCTTATGACCCTAGTGCTCCCGAAATGATAGAGGTAATATCTGTGTTTTTTCTACTTTGGATGACGCACTGATAGACACAGGTTCTAGTCATTCCATTCATGCTTCTTATCTAGTTCGAGACCTTGAGATATCAGTTGAGCCGTTGACTCGACCCTTATTCATTGAAACACTGAATGGAGAAGATTCAGAGATCTCACACCTTTGCAGACAGTGTGACCTGACCCTTGGTGGTGAGAGTTTCGGTTGGAACCTCTTGGTGGAATCGTCAAGGCCTTATGATGTCATTCATGGTATGGGGCCCAAGTGCGGTTTTCCAAGAAGGCAGATGGGAGACTGAGGCTATGTGTGGATTACCGGCGCTTGAATCAGGTGACAGTGAAGAACCAAAATCCACTACTAAGGATCGATGACCTCTTCAACCAGTTTAGAGGGGCACAATGGTTCTCAAAGGAAGATATTCGATCAGGGTATCATCATTTGTGAGTACTGGATGAGGATATAATGAATACGACATTCAGATGTCGCTATGGTCACTATAAGTACATGGTGATTCTGTAACACTCGAGACTTTTATGTTATATAAATCATCAAAGGAATCTTTTTCTACACAGCACTTGCTTGGCTTGCTTTACACGCAATCGCGACCTTCCTCGATAGCTTTCGTCGTACGCAATACCGAGTTTCACTAAATAACAATATGCTATTAAAACTAGCCGTTATGAATAGTAATAACCACTTTTTGAAATTTTATAAATTTTATTTTTCAAAATGGACTTCATTTTTGGACTCAGAATATCGAAATTAGCCTAGGGTGAAATTTTGGTATTTTTCTGAAAACTTTCAATTTTTGATGAATAGTGAAACCACTAAGTGGTAGGTTAAAAACCGAATTTTGCATAAAACTTAATTTTACCGCTTCTGTGAATGGAATTTCAAAAATCCGAGAGACACGGTTAATATCAAGGACTAAAATGTGGTTCAATGAGATGAAAATAATTTTTGGTGAATAGTAACTTTTTACTATTTTTTACCGCGGTTAATAGTAAATAGGGTAACTAAGGGTAAATATGATATCAATATTACCCTAACACAAGTCCTAATTCTATTGGACAAGTGTAATTCGACCAAAAACAAACTTAGGAATAAAATATGACCATTTAGGCCCACTTGGGTTAGATTAGGGCATTTATCATTAATTTATTTAAAGAAGGGTTAAAATAGTTAAAATCAAAGTTTAATAAGTAAATAATTTTTAATATGGGGTTATACATAAGATAAATTCGATTTTAAATATTCATTAGAAAGATAAAAAGATTTACTACATGATGGTATTTTATTTGTAATTTTTAGACATCAAATAATTTAATTTATTTATGACACAATGATGATGCAGTAATTATCTTATTAATGAAATATTGACATAATTGATGTTATAAACACCAAAATAAATATAATTTGAGACTTTTTATGAATTCCACTAATTTTCTAGGTTACTATGATATATTAGTGTTGATTTAATCAACTTGGTTCGAACATATAATTCTGTTATTACTTTCAAAAAAATCATATATCAAATAGTGTCAAAATTGACACAAAATAATTTTTAAATCAAATATTATATTATTAATTGTTATTTTATTCCTAAAAATCTAAGGTTCGGCCAAATGACTTAGATAAGGATATATATATTAATAATAAAAAATTTAGGGTTCGTTTGGCATGTTATAGTAAGTGTATTAACCATATAGTGAAAGAAAACAAAAAGACACGGTAAAAGTTAAATTATTTAACTTAGAGTTAAATCTAATTGATAAGGTTAAAATAATACCCTAAACTTGTCTAAATCCTATTGGTTGATGGGATTTCGACCCTTCCCCACTTTAGCTTCGAAATAAGACCCTTTGGAACCATTATAAACCGATTTTGACTTTAATATAAAATAATATTTTGAGATATTCCTAAGGTGCCCCTCTCCTCCCTTATAAAAGGGTACCTCCTCCCCCTCCTCCTCACACCAAATTGAGCACTCAAGCTCGGCCAACCCCTGCCATTTTCTCCTCTCCACTTCCCTAGAATAGTCCTAGAGGTCCTGTTCTTCTCCAAAGACCACTCTTAGTTCCTTAAGTGGAGGATTCAAAGAGGCGTTCCAAAGAAGAGGTAATATCCATTACCGATCTTTTCAATTTCTTTCTTCTTCAAACTTCTTCTTCTTTAGTTGTTTCATGATAACATCAGTATTACTTACATACTGATATGTTATTATAAATATGAAAAAACCCTAATTCACCTTCTATCCATCCTACGGAAAAATGAAATCACCGCGCGTGCGTACGTACGGAATACCGTCTCCACGCCGTGGTGTAATTTATTTTCCACCATCACCTTACAAGGATGGGTATAATGGTGTAATGAGTAACTATATATGATTATTATGAAATAATATTGATACTGAAATAATATATATATACTCCAATACAATTCCACGATCATAGGAACGATATCATCACTCGTGCGTACGTACGGAATACCGTCTCCACGATGTGATGCGACTCGTTCTACATGATCTTCATTTCATAATGATTATATAAATGAATTGAATGAATGAATATGGTATATACTACACTAATACCATTCTGTAAATGAATTATCTATAACCTAAAGATAAGAATAAGAATTTATTCGACAAAACACGCATAAGAACGAAAAGTTATAAAGACCCGAGTAACAAGTAACAATGAAATATTACTAACAAAAAGCTAATAATATGACCATATATGATATCATATCAACATGTATGATTCTGGAATAAGTCAATAACATTATTTAAACCATTATACAGGAGCTTCGGACACGTACAAAGCAAATCGGACCTAAGGTAAGGGAAATATCACAATCTCATTTTTATCCGAGATTGTTTATTCGTAAGTATTTACTGGGGTGTATTTTATCATCCACATCCATGTTCCCTCAATATGTAATTTTGTTTCCATCCACTTGCAATAGTTTAAATCCAATTTTACCCTTAGGTGAGTTTTTAGTAAAGAATATGAAAGGAATCTTTTGTCGTTTTTCCATACGAGGTACTTTTTGACTTTTCCGACAAAAGTACGAAGATTGTTTTTTTTAACTTATACGGCACGAACGGATTTCTACTGTTTTATAAAGCCTTATTTTCATGAAGCTTCCTATAAAAGATTTCATGACTATTTTCAATAAAATCTCTTTCTTTTAAAATTGCATGATGTTTTGTGAAAATAAATTGATTTTGAAGAAGAAAGGATATTTTCCTCAAGAATTCAATTCAAGTATTTTATCAAAATTATTTTCCATCTAAGATAATAAAAGGGTTCTGTTTTTACCCCTATTATTACATGGATTTGATTATGTTGTGATGGAAACATTTTTATGAATTCCTTTATCTTATATGAATTGTTTTATGATGTCATGTTGTTTAAGAATCCTATTTTTATTACATGGGTTACGTTATGATGTATGGTTTATGATTATGTGGCACACATATGAAAGGATTCATTATAAGATGGGTGGGACCTATATCTCCCTCCAATGCATTGGGTAAAGATTTTATATCTCATGAGATAGACATGGCTGGAACGGAAGGTTATTTCGGTTCAGTGATACAGGACTGAAACGAGGAGTGAACTCGGTTCAGAAAGGGACTTTGTCCACTAAGATAGTCTTGGCAATAAGTCATGACTAACAAGAAATGATTTTCCATGATTATGTGTGCATGCCACAAAGTTTCAAGTTTCATGTTATGATTATGGGGATCTCATTTTCACTTCTATGATTTATTAAGATTTTATGATCTCTTTTGCAGGTTATGATTTTCAAAAAGATATGATATGATTTTTATTTCCTTTATTGCCCTTGCTGAGCATTTGAGCTCACCCTTTTATGTTTTCTTTTCCCCAGGTCAGGAAGATGGATATTAAGTAGAATATGCTAAAAGGGACCCTAGATATGATGAAATAAATGGGAGGCACTGTAGAAGATTTATGAACCAGTTGTTTATGTTTCCCAGTTTCTAAAGACACTATACCTATACGGTCCTTTGTGGTTTTGTCATATGTTGTAATAAGTGTGCTTCAATTTTGAAGTATTAACAATGTATGTAAAGTATGGGTCGTTATAGTTGGTATCAGAGGAAAGGTATAGTCAACCTTTGGAAACTAGGATGTGAAAGCCTTAGTAAGAACCCTAAGGATAAGTCTAAGCATAGAACACAATCTTAGAAATGGCCATGAATAACCTAGGATAAGACCTTAAGCATGAAAATTTTATTCTTGAATTATGTGGTTTCCTATTATAATTAGTGTTGCTCACACTATTCTTCTTGGTTTTAGTCAATGGCTGGAACCCGAAGGAACCGTGTTAATGCGGAATGCGATGGGCAATGCAATGATTGTCCCCCTGAGCAACCAAACAATATGGGAGATGGAATGCAAAATCTTGTAGCCATGCTCACACAACTTTCTCAAGCTATGAATCATGCAGGATTTCCAAACGAGCAAAGGAGGGAGCAACATTCTGTTGAATCCTTCATGAGGCAGCGTCCACCATCTTTCAGTGGGTCTACTGATCCATTAGTTGCTGAACAATGGATTAGTACTACTGAAAAGATATTTTCAGTTCTTCAAGGTTCTGAACATGATAAAGTCATCCTAGCAGTGTATCGTTTAGAAGGAGATGCTGATCAATGGTGGAATCTTGTTAAAAATACGAGGCAAAGGGATGAAATTGAGTCTATGGAATGGGACGAGTTCAAGAACTTATTTTTCAATAAGTACTTCCCTCGTATTCTCCGAACAAAGATGGAGAAAGAGTTCCTTGAACTGAAGCAAAGGGATGATGAATCTGTTAGTACCTATGAAGCAAATTTTACAAGACTTGCAAGGTACGCTTCTGGTATTATTATCCAACCTGAGAGTAAGATCGATCGATTCTTTAGTGGCTTAAAACCAAGTCTTCGAAGGGCATTAGCCATAAGGGACTTCAATAGCTACGAGGAAATCGTTCGATGTGCTCTCAAAGTCGAGATGGAGATTGGAGTAACCCATCAGTCACATGGGTTTGATAAGAAGAGGAAGATGGAATTCAAAGAAAAATCTAAAGAGCACACGGAAAAGAAGATGAGCTTTTCCTTATGCTCAAAGTGTGGAAAGAAACATGGAGGGAGTTGTCTTAAAGGGACAAGTAAATGTTTTAAATGTGGAAAGGAAGGTCATCGGGCATTTGAATGCCGTGATAATGGGAAGAAGATGTCTAATGACGCAAACAAAGGAAGGGATACACAGAATGATCCTACTACACTTCAATGTTTCAAGTGCAAGGAGATGGGGCATTATGCCAATCAATGCCCAAATCCAAGGGTTGATGATGATGGTCGACGTCAACAAACTCTTAAGGCTAAAGACAAAGGAAAGTCACATGCAATTTCTACCGGCGATGTGGAGTACGATAACGATGTGGTGAAAGGTACACTTACCATCCACTCTAAAGTAGCAAATGTTTTATTTGATTCTGGATCCACCCACTCTTTTATTTCTGAAGACTTTTCTAAGGGTATCACCGTATTACCTCAACAATTAGATGTTGAGTTAGCTGTGACAACACCTAATGGCACATCAATCGCATCAAAAGTTTATAATTCTTCTCCGATCGAAGTTTGTGGGAAAGTGCTTCCTGCAAATCTTGTGATCCTTCCTATAGTGGAATTTGATGTGATTCTTGGCATGGATTGGCTTTCTTTATACGGAGCTCATATCAATTGCCAAAGAAGGGAAGTCATATTTCATATTCCAGATCAATCTACGATCGTCTATCAATGCAAGGATGAACATAACCTTCCAGTGGAAATTTCTTCCATCTTATGGGTATTGATTCCACTAAATGAAGGTTATTTATCTCAAATGGTTGGTGAGAAACTCACGATTAAGAATATGCCCATTGTACGGGAGTTTGATGATGTCTTTCCGGAGGAATTACCGGGTCTTCCACCAAATCGTGAAGTTGAGTTTTCAATAGAACTCGTACCGGGTGCTTTACCTATTTCAAAGACACCTTATAGGATGGCCCCAATTGAGTTGCAGGAATTGAAAAAGCAACTCCAAGAGAATCTTGATAAGGGATTCATACGCCCTAGTGCGTCACCTTGGGGAGCACCTGTTCTATTTGTTAAGAAGAAAGATGGATCAATGAGACTCTGCATTGATTATCGAGAACTTAACAAGATCACTATCAAGAACAAATATCCTCTCCCACGCATTGATGACTTATTTGACCAACTACGCGGAGCTCAATACTTTTCCAAGATTGATCTTCGTTCAGGGTATCATCAATTAAGGGTCAAAAGGGAGGATATACCAAAGACGGCTTTCCGTACAAGGTATGGACACTATGAATTTATAGTGATGCCATTTGGTCTTACTAATGCCCCTGATATCTTCATGGATCTAATGAATAGAGTCTTTAGAGACTATCTTGATCAATTTGTGGTAGTCTTTATAGACGATATTCTTGTCTATTCAAAGAGCAAGGAAGAACATGAAGATTACTTGAGAATTATATTGAAGACCCTGAGAAAGGAGAAGCTTTATGCCAAATTTACCAAGTGTGAATTTTGGCTTCAAAAAGTTGCATTTTTGGGTCACATAATCTCAAAAGAGGGGATATCTGTGGATCCAGCAAAAACAGAGGTTATCGAAAGATGGTCGAGACCAACAACAGTAACTGAGATCCGAAGTTTTCTTGGTTTGGCTGGATATTATCGACGTTTTGTAAAAGATTTTTCACGATTATCTAATCCACTCACCAAGTTGACTCGGAAAGGAGTCAAGTTTGTCTGGACAGAGGAATGTGAAGAGAATTTCAAGGAGTTGAAAAGAAGGTTATCCAGTGCACCTGTGCTCACACTGCCTTGTAGTGGAGAAAGGTTTGTGATCTACAGTGATGCATCCAAGAAGGGATTGGGGTGTGTTCTTATGCAAAATGATATGGTGATAGCTTATGCCTCACGACAGTTGAAAATCCATGAGCAAAATTACCCAACACATGATTTGGAGTTGGCTGCGGTAATCTTTGCATTAAAGATTTGGAGGCATTACCTTTATGGTGAAAGGTGTGATATTTATACTGATCATAAAAGTTTAAAGTATATTTTCACACAAAAGGAGCTGAATATGCGTCAAAGAAGATGGTTGGAGCTGATTAAGGATTACGACTGCTCAATCCATTACCACCCTGGGAAAGCAAACAAGGTGGCAGATGCATTAAGTCGACAAGACCATGCTAGTTTATCCATGATGAGGATCATAAAAGATCCAATATTTATGGATTTACAAAGGATGGATCTTGGAGTTATAATGGAAGGGGAAAAATATTATCTTTCTCAAATGAATGTTCAACCATCTATACATGTGAAGATTAAAGAGGCACAGAAAGAAGATGTCGAGTTACAAAAGAAGGTGAGAAATGTTCCTGAATTCAACCTTGATTGTGATGGGATAATAAAGTTCAGGAATCGGGTTTGTGTTCCTCCCATCCCCGAATTAAAGAAGGAGCTGCTGGATGAGGCTCATAGTTCATCATTCTCTATTCATCCTGGAAGTACGAAGATGTATAGGGACCTGAAAGAGTACTTCTGGTGGGATGGCATGAAAAGAGATGTTGCTGAATATGTCTCTCGATGCTTGGTTTGTCAACAATTTAAAGCTGAGAGACAAAAGTCTAAGGGGATGTTACAACCATTACCCATACCCGAATGGAAATGGGAAAACATCACTATGGACTTTGTCACAGGACTTCCTAAAACATCCAAAGGCAATAATGCTATCTGGGTCATAGTTGATCGTCTTACAAAGTCCACACACTTCATTGCTATTAGAGAGGATTTCCCTCTAGATCAGCTTGCCAGGATATATGTAAAGGAAGTGGTAAGATTGCATGGAGTACCACTTTCTATTATATCTGATCGGGATCCGAGATTTACCTCGAAGTTCTGGCGAAGTCTTCAGCATACTCTAGATACAGAGTTGAGTTTCAGCACCGCTTATCATCCCCAGACAGACGGTCAGTCTGAGAGAACAATTCAAACCCTAGAAGATATGTTGAGAGCTTGCTCTATGGATTTCAAAGGAGGTTGGGATCAACACCTACCTTTGGTGGAATTTTCTTATAATAATAGCTTTCACTCCAGTATTCAGATGGCTCCTTATGAAGCTCTCTATGGAAAGAAATGCAGGACTCCAACTTGCTGGGATGAAGTTGGGGAAAGAAAGCTATTAGGACCTGATCTCGTTGATGAAATGGTAGAAAAGGTCAGATCTATTCAACAACACATAAGAGCAGCTCAGAGTCGACAGAAAAGTTATGCCGACAACCGAAGAAAAGACCTAGAGTTTGAAGTGGGCGATAAAGTGTTCTTACGAATATCTCCCTGGAAGAGGGTTATGAGATTTGGAAAGAAGGGGAAGTTGAGCCCTAGATATATCGGTCCTTTTGAAATACTGGATCGTGTTGGGAAGGTAGCTTACCGATTGACGCTTCCACCGAATCTCTCTCAAGTTCACGATGTGTTCCATGTATCTCTCCTGAGAAAGTACATACCAGATCCTTCACATGTACTCAGCTCAGAAGTTGTACCGCTGGAGCAAGATCTTTCTTATGAAGAACAGCCGATAGAGATTCTGGATCGTAGCGAAAAAGTCCTACGAAACAAGACCACTCGCTTGGTGAAAGTTTTATGGAGGAACCACCAACTTGAAGAAGCTACATGGGAGCTTGAGGATATGATGAGGGAGAAGTATCCTCATCTGTTTGTTACAAAGTGACGAATTTCGAGGGCGAAATTCTTTTTAAGGGGGGTAGAATGTAACACTCGAGACTTTTATGTTATATAAATCATCAAAGGAATCTTTTTCTACACAGCACTTGCTTGGCTTGCTTTACACGCAATCGCGACCTTCCTCGATAGCTTTCGTCGTACGCAATACCGAGTTTCACTAAATAACAATATGCTATTAAAACTAGCCGTTATGAATAGTAATAACCACTTTTTGAAATTTTATAAATTTTATTTTTCAAAATGGACTTCATTTTTGGACTCAGAATATCGAAATTAGCCTAGGGTGAAATTTTGGTATTTTTCTGAAAACTTTCAATTTTTGATGAATAGTGAAACCACTAAGTGGTAGGTTAAAAACCGAATTTTGCATAAAACTTAATTTTACCGCTTCTGTGAATGGAATTTCAAAAATCCGAGAGACACGGTTAATATCAAGGACTAAAATGTGGTTCAATGAGATGAAAATAATTTTTGGTGAATAGTAACTTTTTACTATTTTTTACCGCGGTTAATAGTAAATAGGGTAACTAAGGGTAAATATGATATCAATATTACCCTAACACATGTCCTAATTCTATTGGACAAGTGTAATTCGACCAAAAACAAACTTAGGAATAAAATATGACCATTTAGGCCCACTTGGGTTAGATTAGGGCATTTATTATTAATTTATTTAAAGAAGGGTTAAAATAGTTAAAATCAAAGTTTAATAAGTAAATAATTTTTAATATGGGGTTATACATAAGATAAATTCGATTGTAAATATTCATTAGAAAGATAAAAAGATTTACTACATGATGGTATTTTATTTGTAATTTTTAGACATCAAATAATTTAATTTATTTATGACACAATGATGATGCAGTAATTATCTTATTAATGAAATATTGACATAATTGATGTTATAAACACCAAAATAAATATAATTTGAGACTTTTTATGAATTCCACTAATTTTCTAGGTTACTATGATATATTAGTGTTGATTTAATCAACTTGGTTCGAACATATAATTCTGTTATTACTTTCAAAAAAATCATATATCAAATAGTGTCAAAATTGACACAAAATAATTTTTAAATCAAATATTATATTATTAATTGTTATTTTATTCCTAAAAATCTAAGGTTCGGCCAAATGACTTAGATAAGGATATATATATTAATAATAAAAAATTTAGGGTTCGTTTGGCATGTTATAGTAAGTGTATTAACCATATAGTGAAAGAAAACAAAAAGACACGGTAAAAGTTAAATTATTTAACTTAGAGTTAAATCTAATTGATAAGGTTAAAATAATACCCTAAACTTGTCTAAATCCTATTGGTTGATGGGATTTCGACCCTTCCCCACTTTAGCTTCGAAATAAGACCCTTTGGAACCATTATAAACCGATTTTGACTTTAATATAAAATAATATTTTGAGATATTCCTAAGGTGCCCCTCTCCTCCCTTATAAAAGGGTACCTCCTCCCCCTCCTCCTCACACCAAATTGAGCACTCAAGCTCGGCCAACCCCTGCCATTTTCTCCTCTCCACTTCCCTAGAATAGTCCTAGAGGTCCTGTTCTTCTCCAAAGACCACTCTTAGTTCCTTAAGTGGAGGATTCAAAGAGGCGTTCCAAAGAAGAGGTAATATCCATTACCGATCTTTTCAATTTCTTTCTTCTTCAAACTTCTTCTTCTTTAGTTGTTTCATGATAACATCAGTATTACTTACATACTGATATGTTATTATAAATATGAAACAACCCTAATTCACCTTCTATCCATCCTACGGAAAAATGAAATCACCGCGCGTGCGTACGTACGGAATACCGTCTCCACACCGTGGTGTAATTTATTTTCCACCATCACCTTACAAGGATGGGTATAATGGTGTAATGAGTAACTATATATGATTATTATGAAATAATATTGATACTGAAATAATATATATATACTCCAATACAATTCCACGATCATAGGAACGATATCATCACTCGTGCGTACGTACGGAATACCGTCTCCACGATGTGATGCGACTCGTTCTACATGATCTTCATTTCATAATGATTATATAAATGAATTGAATGAATGAATATGGTATATACTACACTAATACCATTCTGTAAATGAATTATCTATAACCTAAAGATAAGAATAAGAATTTATTCGACAAAACACGCATAAGAACGAAAAGTTATAAAGACCCGAGTAACAAGTAACAATGAAATATTACTAACAAAAAGCTAATAATATGACCATATATGATATCATATCAACATGTATGATTCTGGAATAAGTCAATAACATTATTTAAACCATTATACAGGAGCTTCGGACACGTACAAAGCAAATCGGACCTAAGGTAATGGAAATATCACAATCTCATTTTTATCCGAGATTGTTTATTCGTAAGTATTTACTGGGGTGTATTTTATCATCCACATCCATGTTCCCTCAATATGTAATTTTGTTTCCATCCACTTGCAATAGTTTAAATCCAATTTTACCCTTAGGTGAGTTTTTAGTAAAGAATATGAAAGGAATCTTTTGTCGTTTTTCCATACGAGGTACTTTTTGACTTTTCCGACAAAAGTACGAAGAATGTTTTTTTTAACTTATACAGCACGAACGGATTTCTACTGTTTTATAAAGCCTTATTTTCATGAAGCTTCCTATAAAAGATTTCATGACTATTTTCAATAAAATCTCTTTCTTTTAAAATTGCATGATGTTTTGTGAAAATAAATTGATTTTGAAGAAGAAAGGATATTTTCCTCAAGAATTCAATTCAAGTATTTTATCAAAATTATTTTCCATCTAAGATAATAAAAGGGTTCTGTTTTTACCCCTATTATTACATGGATTTGATTATGTTGTGATGGAAACATTTTTATGAATTCCTTTATCTTATATGAATTGTTTTATGATGTCATGTTGTTTAAGAATCCTATTTTTATTACATGGGTTACGTTATGATGTATGGTTTATGATTATGTGGCACACATATGAAAGGATTCATTATAAGATGGGTGGGACCTATATCTCCCTCCAATGCATTGGGTAAAGATTTTATATCTCATGAGATAGACATGGCTGGAACGGAAGGTTATTTCGGTTCAGTGATACAGGACTGAAACGAGGAGTGAACTCGGTTCAGAAAGGGACTTTGTCCACTAAGATAGTCTTGGCAATAAGTCATGACTAACAAGAAATGATTTTCCATGATTATGTGTGCATGCCACAAAGTTTCAAGTTTCATGTTATGATTATGGGGATCTCATTTTCACTTCTATGATTTATTAAGATTTTATGATCTCTTTTGCAGGTTATGATTTTCAAAAAGATATGATATGATTTTTATTTCCTTTATTGCCCTTGCTGAGCATTTGAGCTCACCCTTTTATGTTTTCTTTTCCCCAGGTCAGGAAGATGGATATTAAGTAGAATATGCTAAAAGGGACCCTAGATATGATGAAATAAATGGGAGGCACTGTAGAAGATTTATGAACCAGTTGTTTATGTTTCCCAGTTTCTAAAGACACTATACCTATACGGTCCTTTGTGGTTTTGTCATATGTTGTAATAAGTGTGCTTCAATTTTGAAGTATTAACAATGTATGTAAAGTATGGGTCGTTATAGATTCCCTTTGGCATGACGAACACCCCTGCAGTGTTCATGGGACTCATGAACCGGATCTTTCAGCCCTATATAGATCAATTCATAGTGGTCTCCAACGATGATATCCTTGTGTACTCTGTGTCCGAGGAGGAGCACGTGAAATGCCTAAGAATGGTTCTAGACACACTCTGAGAGCACCGGTTTTATTGGAAACTATTGAAGTGTCTGTTCTGGATACATGCGGTCCACATTCTAGGATATGTTATCTTAGATGATTGTGTAGAAGTGGACTCATCCATGGAATAGGTAGTGTTTCCATGGAAGCCATCCCGGATTGTGACGGATGTGCAGAGATTCTTTGGGTTGGTAGGCTACTATCAAATCATTCTTGATTTCTCTAGGATTTCAGCACCCATAACAGCTTTGACCTGAAAGGGGCTGCCAATCATGTCGACCGAGAGATTACAGCAGGCTTTCTAGCTGTTGAGACAGAGTCTGACGAGTGCCCCGAGCATGAGATTACCAGAGTAGGGTGTTGAGTACATAGTGTTCTGCGACACATCAGGAACTAGGTTTGGTTATATCCTGATGCAGAGGCAAGAAACGATTGCCTATGGCTCATGCCAGTTGAGGCCCTATGAGTAGAACTATGAAACCCATCATCATATGATGGAAGCGGTAGTCTTCGCATTGACGATGTGGTGGCACTACCTGATGGGTGAGCGGTTTACCCTCTACTATGATCACAAGAGTCTCAGATATATCTTTTCTCAGAAGGATTTGAATTTGAGACAAAGACGATGGATTGAGTTCTTCCAGGATTATGACTTTAAGATATTTTACACACCTGGGAAGGGGAACGTTGTGGCAGATGCTCTTAGCAAGAAATCCAGTTCACATTTGCTGGATGAGGTGACGAGACATTTGGCCTCCTTACAGTTATCCTTCGTGGATGGAGATGAGAGAGCGTACCTTCATTCGATGGTTTTTACCCATCCACTGTTAGAGCATGTTAGGGAAGCACAACGCGAGGATGAAAGCTGTGAGACTCAACATGTTCAGATATCCACATGTGATGCTACTGATGGATATTCAGAAGGTGAGGATCACATTATTATTTTCAGAGGGCGTACAGTGAAACCAGTGACATTGCAGGAGGAGGTTCTCAGGGAGTTCCATACATCTCCTTTGGATGTTCATCTAGGCATGGAAAAGATGTACCAGGACCTCTGACATCTGTTTTGGGTGCCAGGAATGAAGAAGAATATGGTAGAGTTCATTTCTCGGTGCCTTACTTGTCAGTATGTAAAGGATGAGCACCAGGTGCCAGAAGGTTTGACTCACCCCCTTGAGGTGCCAGAGTGGATGTGGGACATGATATCAATGTACTTCATGACGGCTTTACCACCACGTCCTGCGATCACGATGCCATTTGGGTGAACATTGATCAATTAACCAAGTCGGCCCACTTCCTAGTAATACAATAGCAGAGTTCAGTAGAGATCTTGGGATGCCTCTACATGCATGAGATAGTTCTAATTCATGGAGTTCCATCCATGATCGTCTCATATCGTGATGCTCGTTTCACATCCTGGTTGTGGAAGGGATTGCAGGAAGCGTTTAGGACTGAGTTCCACTTGAGCACAGTGTTTTATCCTTAGACTGATTGTCAGACAGAGCGGACCATCCATGTTATAGAGGATGTGCTTTTAGCGTGCATACATGAATTCAGTCATAGCTAGGAGGATCACCTACCACTAGTGTAATTCTCTTATAACAACATTTATCCTTCAAATTTTGGTATGAAACCATTCGAGGATTTGTATAAGCGACTTTGCAGGTCACCACATTGCTAGTCTAACCCAGGAGATTCATCAGTCTTGGGCCCAGAGATGTTGAGAGCCACTACAGAGAAGGTTTATGTAATCCAAGAGTGGATGAAGACTACACAGAGTCGGAAAAAGTCTTATGCCGGTAAGAGGTGGAGATCCTTGGAGTTCGAGGAAGGAGACCATGTGTTCCTTCAGGTCTCACCATGAAAGGGATTGTGGAGGTTTGGCTGAGGTGGCATGCTATCTCTATGGTTCATCGACCGTTTCTAGATTCTAAGTAGAGTTAGTGAGGTGGCATATCGCTTGGATATACCTCCTCAAATGGACCGTGTACACAACGTCTTCCATCTGTCACAACTACAGAGGTACGTGCATGATCCATCGCACGTCATCGACTGAGACGAGCTGGACATCGATGATGGAGCGACCATTGCTGAGTGCTCAGTGGAGATCAAGGATCAGCATGAGAATATCCGTCATGGGAGAGCTATTCCCTTGGTCTGTGTCTGGTGGCAGCATGGGAATCGCCAGGAGAGCACATGGCTATGGGAGGATAAGATTCATTTACACTACCCACATATTTTTGAGTAGCATTTGTTTTGGATTTTCAGGGACGTAAAATCTCTAAGGTGTGTGTGATGTAATGACTCAGATTTTTCCATGCATCATTTTAATAATAAGTAGGAATTATTTAGAGACCAGTCTTCTAGACGACGTGCAGTTCTGAGGCCCAGTTAGCCCAGGACAAATGTTTTAATATAATTAAATAATTAAATTACGTGCACATGTGGTTTTTTTGAAAGGGTGGAATAAATCTTGAATGGGTGCTTGGATCGGAAATATGAGGGCGTCGTTGCATCTAGAGCAGCGGGTTTACCGTAGAAGTGACCTAACTTAGGCTCGCGCAGGTCGGTTGTGAAATCTGGTTTTTGGGCATAACCGTAATAAAATATCAAATTTAATTTTTTTTATTAAATCTTTGCAGCAGCGAAATATCTTTTTTCTTTTTTATTAGAGATTTTGCAGGACATCAGGGTTACATTTCTCATATACCTGAATCTACGTGGAGAGCTCTGGAGAAATCCTCCCAACGTAGTGACGATGTTCATGACAAGCTTCGCCGGTGATGACGATGTGGAGACCAGTTATTCACCAACGAACGCCGCAGAATCAATTTAAGATGTTTGTTTTTGATTTTCCTTTCCCTGTTCATGATTCCTATGATGAACGCGGACTATTCTGAAATTATATTAGCCTGCGGATCAATTGTTTTATATGCTAGTGTGATTTAGGGTTTTTTCGGGAAATCAAATACTCAAGATTTATAATCTGTTGATTGTTGTGGTTGTGATCAAACATAGACAAACTCGGATCGTCACGAACAACGATCGAGGTTCTTCCCTCTTGTTCGATTCCATGTATTTTTATTCTCCTGTGCGTTCTTCGTTGCGTTCTACGCGTTCTTGGAGGAAAACGATCATTGCACATTTGTTTTTTGGCGCAACGATCCATGATTGTAGATTGAACCCCGTAGCCATGTTATGGAGGTGAAATGGCAGTTTCGGCGGACGATTCAGAGCGAATTGAGAGATATTATTTTTTAGTAGTTTTTCTTTGGATGGATTGTTCGAGGTTTATGATCCGATTTGAGCACCATAAACACCTGTTTTGGTGTTCGTATGATGAAACTAACCTACCCCTAGTATATCGGGGCGAATGAACGGGAAACCATGGATCTGAAGGATCAGCCGCGGCGTGAGGAGGAAGACAGTGTTTCTGAAAAAATCCCTACTACAAATCATGTAGTATGCGCTACACGACGTGTGTTCGTCAGTGGGTTACCTTGTGTTTACTCCTGGAGTACACAGAAACAGGTTGGGTACATGGCCAAGGGCACAACATGTATACCCCTCCCCAACCAAACACGTCCAGATACACGTGATACCCCATGTACGGGTACACGGGCAGGCGACACAGACATAGACCGTGTACGGGCACATGGCCAGCGTACATGGAGTGAGCCCCAAGTGCTCAGACACAACTTGTGATTATTCTACACATCGTGTAGTTACTTTTTATATGATGAACCAAATGACATGGTCCATTTACACGGGAAGTACCCGGAGTCAAGGAACAAGGCGTGTGATTCTTCTACACGCCATGTAGTTCAGTTTTACACAGCATGAACGAATGACACAGGCCATTTACATGGGCAGTACCTGTGGTCATGGAATATGTTGTGTAACAATACTACACGCCATGTAACAAATCTTACTTGGCTTGATCAAGTTGCCTTATGTGACTTTAGCTAGTTTCCTTAGGGTTCGTCCCCTTGGTCATTCTCCTGAAGGATCCTGGTATCATTTACAACACATATAAAAGTATGATCCCTTCATTAGGAATTGCTGAATTGATTTGTTGGAATCCCCTCTGTGATACATAGATTCAGATCCTCTATTCATTCATGGAACCCTAGGTAGAGTTATTGTTATCGACGTGACCAACTTTACCCGGGCGCTGATCCTCTGCTTAGCGGATTTGCTCAGACTGAGTTGTCGGAATCACTTCATGACTTGGTGGTGATCCTCATCCGACCATCATGCTTTCAAAGTACATGTGGAGTGTGTTCTCAATGAATGAGTACATCGTATCTCTCTCTTCATACCTAATAGTGTGTTCTCCGGGTTGCATGCTTAGTGCAATCTTCGAGCTGGATCTTAGGGGTGGTTTCGCAATGGTAATTTCTATATGAGTATATCTGGATATTCTAGTTATATGTTCTATAGACATATGTTGTGTTGAGATGACCGTATCATTCCTTTGTGGTATTTCCCTTGTTGTATTCCTTTGTGGTTTCGGGGTGTCCTACCAGGTATTGTTATACTCACCCCTGCACTGGATTTGACCACACGTGTCGTGTCATTTGCAGATGAGCGAGCCTTTTACAGGATTCTTGGAGGACCAAGACCGGACGGTACTCAGTGAGATCAGATAGTCTGCGGTGTGTTCCATTGGCTCTAGATTATAGTCCCAGAAACTTTCATTACATGTTGAACTTTGTTACAGAATCACTTTTGGAGGGCTTGTACTTTTGACCTATGGAATTACAATATTGTACTTTACCTTTCCTGTCATACTCTATTGGTTGGGTTTTTAGTGTATGCATGAATTTTTTATTTTAGAATATTTTACGATTTAGCTTTGTGGGCTTGGATATGTGTGTGCATGTGTACAGGTTTTTAGGCAATGCCTCCCATGTTAGTAGCATGCCTGTTTGGTGCTAGTCACCAACCCCTGGCATATTGGAGGCGGGCTTGGGGAGTTGCATCTCGGGCCCCACTAGGATTGGTCATGACAAAATAGTACACAACAATTTTCCAATATAAGGATATCATTGGTGGATGATAAATTTTATAGTTTTAGGAGAATAATAGTATCCATGTTCATATAGAGAATGATATAGATCTGGGCCTTAGTAATGATAATGTCCAAAAAACCATAAATCTATAGTGGCTAAAAATATTATCGATTTTTCAGAAAGGAATGTAATATTATATCATTTTTATTCAAAATATAAGGTTCATAATTTTGATGGATTATTTTACAATCATAATATAGATAACATTAAAATTTACATACCACATTTTATATTATTCCATAAGGATAATTTAATCCTTTGGTTTTTCTTCAATGAATTTACTATTCATCTCTTAATATATAAAAGGAATGTTGATGAAAAAATTAATTTCCTCAAGCACCAAATTTAACATTTTAATGATAATAAAACTAGATTATTTTAAATTAATTAATTCTATACCAATTTTTCATTAAATTAGTAATGTTTTCATAAATTTATCGCGTATTGATAATTAAAAAATATTAATATCTATTTTGTGAATTGTATTACCCAAATTTAAAAATAACCCATTTCATAAATAATAATTATTAAAAATATAACAAAATATTTTAGAAAATATTGGAGACCCAAAAAATCCAAAATATTAAATAATTTTTTTTAAGATGAATTATAACCATTATCAAGGAAAAACTTGAATTAACCCATAGAATCATGAACCAAAATTGATAATTGGTTTACACCATTCAAACATAAAATTAACATGAATAACTAGAAAACCATATTGAAATATTATATTCGTCAAAAAATTACCACTATAATTATCCCCTGAACAAAATCACATACTATTATATAGTTTCATTATATAAAAAATGAGATAAACATCCTCAATGGTTATAAAAATAACATTCTAATCAAACAAAAATCAAACTTCAATGATACAAATATATTCTAATATACATCATAAATTATAATAATAGTAAGGGATCTTGAATCTATAATAATAGTAAGGGATCTTGAAAAATAATTTTTAGAATTACTAAATAGTGATGATTTATTTCCAATAAATCACAACATAGGATTAACCTATGACATATTTATTTATAATCTATATAAATACTACAATGTGGTAAATAAATAAATTATAAATAACCCCAACAATATTCCATGGGAGTTTCAATCTCTGTGTGATGGAAGGGCATAAACACAGTGGACCATAATAGTGTTCGGTATAAACACAACTATCATTTCATGGTTATTTTTACTTGATATGAATTTTAAAAAATCCAATACATTTGAACCGACCATTCATGGATATATTTATAATAAAAAACATAATATATTACATAACAAAACAATTTTATTTTATCTATATTTAAAATTATCCGAAGAATTTTATCTAAATTCCCATTTTCATATCCACTTTTAATTGACTAAACTAATATCTGATACCAACTATGATGACCCCAAAAATATATATATTAACATTACATATTAATAAATTAAAATAAATTATACAACATTATAATCCATTCCCTAACCATAACCATTTTTTGACATTAGAGAATAGATACAAAATAATCTTATTTCGTTATTAATGTTCCTCATTTGCTATACAGAATGCTTATTATATATATCCTTATTAAAAACATTAATCATAAACATGGGTGGGTAATGAATAACAGAGTGTGAGAATAGATTATTAGTAAGGGTAGGCATATGACATATAATTTAGTGATCATACTTGAGTTAAGATAAGAATATGGATATTAGATCATGATTATAAATTGAAAATTTCATACCAAATTTGAAATCAATGATTAAAATGGTTAATGATATAAAATATTTTCATTATAGTTGAAAAAATTATTTAATGATTCGAATGATAAAGAATTTTTCATTATACATGAGTGCATAACATAGACATAGGTATATGAAAAAATATAACATAAAAACATTTGGAAATTTAATAAATATAAACATGATCACTAATAAAGTAAAGTAAAAAATATCATTCCCAACCATAATATTATTATCATGAAACTAGGTCTATTAATAATATAATGGAAATAAAAACTAGGAATATACATAAAATTATAAACATTAGATGAGGTTTAATCATAACATATTTATCTCATGATGAAATGATTTTACCGAATGCATTGGGGGGTATAAAATTATGATCCCACACATAACATAATCATATAATCATTCATATATATTCCAAAAGAGCACAAAAAAATTATTCATAATATAACCAATAGAAATTGTAACTTTTTTCATTGATATTTCAACATCATACCCATAAGCCTTACTGGTAAAGAATTAATATAGTTTCATTCGATCATATTTTTATTAAAGTATTAATAACATTAATGGGTGTAATAATAGAAGCGTATTTCCATTTAAATATAAAAGGAATATTTTTTTGTAGAAGATAACCTATTCAATTTAAAATCACAGATTGAAATATAAAAATAAAAAATAATATAAATTTGATTATAATTAATAATTATCATTAAAATGAGTCAAACAAATATCAAAAAATTTAGAGTTTAAGAATGTGTGAAATTATGTTCATATCATATATGTTGAAACAATGATTCATGTATCTTTTTTTGGAATAAAAATTACGTCATTTGGAAAATGATACAAAAATTCTTGTTAATTTTTTTTAAAAAAATAATATCTGCATAAAAAATAAATTAAATATAATTGGATAATAATTAAAAAATATTCAATATATTTTTTAAAACATAAATGTAGAGGAAAAATGATATTGGACTCATGAGTGTAATGAAGAAGGTTTTCCTTAAATGTATATTTTTAGAATCATGAGAAATTAGAATAAGTATAATGAATATAGAATATATAGTTAAAATAAATAAAAAAATTATATGATAATTAATCAGATTCATGGGATATGAATCATGGAATTTCATTATTGACGAATTAGTCACAATTACTCAATAATATATTAGATTGTAACAAACGTCCAATACAACATTTGTAACATTGGAAGAAAATTCCCCATGAAAGAAGGAACATTATATGAATATGTATATCTAATAATTATCATTATATGATCAATAAAATACACTCATGAAGGTATATACACCACAAAATATATTAAAGTGGTGAACATGACATGTTTCACATAGATATAAAATGAGATGAACATCTATTATCATGAGTTTACTATCATCGAATACACTTTAACCTCCTATAAAATAAATTTATAATGATAATAATTCTATTATAGAGTTTATTATCAAAAAATCATATATCGTCCAATTATAAAATTTTAACAATAAATTGTTAGTAGCTCCATATTAAAGTTATAATTTTTATGTGTCCACTATTTTTCCATGAGAATTTTGGTTGGGTAGATCTGATACATCAACATTGATCATGATTCCATCATCTATATAATGATTAACATTATAAAATATCAAATTTATTAAATATATATATATATATAGATTCATCCATAAATTTTATGAATAATAATCTAAATTGAACCATATAGGGAAATGTTAGGATTTACATACACATGAACATTGTTTTGACTTTTCTATGGATGGAAAAAAATATTAAAAATTATATATTAGTGATTATATAATATATATCATAATTATTCATTAAATATTTACTTATTACAATATGTGTAAAGAAGAAATGAAAAAAAAGAATCACCTCACTTCGAGGAGGTGGCAGTCCACACATACACTTGAGAAACATATAATTTTCCTTATAATTAGAAGGTAGAAGTGTACATATTAAATTATAGCTACATAATAATATTATTTAAATAAATTTAATTTATAAATATTAATCTTTTTTTAACCCCCTTACTTGAAATATGGTGTTTAAAATTGAGTGGTATCAGTGTGTGGAGATGGTATTTCACATGTACCCCAGATAGATACATTCACTTCTCAATCGATGGAACAGATGGTGGAAGTTGGTGTATACATAATCATAAATAGATATTATTATATTTAAGATGTTGAATATATTTTATGATTAATTACCTATATTTTTTATAATTAAAATATTAAATAATTTGAATTATTTTGAGTAATAGGTTTACCTCTATATCTAATAGGACTTAGTTGGGTGTTTTCATATAGACCATAGGAATAGTCATTTAGGATGTACAAAATCTATAAATAATTGCAATGGATGTTTAGAAGATGTTGTTTTAAGATTATTTAAATTTATATCGATTTATCTAATGAAAATAAAAGGGGGAATAGTTTTCCTCTAATACGGGGGAAATAACTCATGTCTCATCTCAATATTATTTATTTATAAATGTCAAGGAAAACAACAAGCAGTTAGAAACCCACAGGGAAAAAAAGAAACAAGATCATGGTGGTCTGAAATAATATAGGCCAAGGGTTTCCCCTCTCACAAGATCTTCTACCTCATCCTTGAGAGTGCTCTTGCCATCGAGGCCCAAAAAGAACAAATTGCGAGACACAATTGAGGTAAGATGATCATCCACTTTGTTACACTCGCGCCATGTAAGAGCCACTTTGGTATTGATTGTCAGGAGGCCTTCGCATTTTCTGATAGCATATGTGATATACACGGGTGTATTTCTTGTACATTGCATTTACTGATAGAATAGAAAAAAGATAACAATTTAATTAATGCATTCCCGAGCATCATACCTCAAAAATAGTCCAATATATTTATAACAAGTATATATGTTATAAATATTTTCATTAATTGAAATATATTTAGGATTCAGTGTAATTTTTAGCCATATATTTTTTACCCATTTCATTTACAAAATTTAACCTAAAAAAATTAGAACCATTTCAATCATAAAGGGTCTAAATTTTAGATTTATGTAAAATATTAGACGATAAACCTATTGAAGATGAATATTTTAATAATTTCTTATCCTTGTTGTCCACTTTCATGATGTTAATTTTTTAAAATAATTATCTACAAAAATAAAATTCTTAAAATTTATTTAGTATCATTTTGACAGTATTCATTTACATCAACATTAATGCAATCGATATAGTTATCGAATTTGAATAGAACATGTTAAAAACATATGAAATGTTATATTTAACTAAAAATTTACTTAGACATAATAATTATATAAAATTAAATTTCTATTAATATTTCTATGATAATTTATTTTATATTTTATGTTATTTGAATAAATACAACGTTATAAATGTTTATGATTTAAATATAATAATATATTCTTTAAATACGTAAAAAAATATCCAGAGAAAAATAATTATTTATTGTTTAAAATATACATTTGATACTAGTTGTTTCCGCTTTTATACTAATTTTATAATTTTAGAGACTTTAAAGTCAATAGAGAGACATTTGTGCAATTTTATTTACTCAAAATAAAATAAATATTATTATATAAGAAAAATTGAAAAAAAATATATTCAAATTTGGGGTGTCAATGGTATAATTCCTACCCACCAATAAAACATGGGAATGTTTTGGGTGAATTTTGACGCCTTATATCATGTTGTTATCCTGGTTTTACCCATTTTACCCATATCGAGTTGATAAATATTAATCATTGTTAATATTTTCAATAAGAAAAAAATAAAGGGTGATTAATTAATAAATTATAGATCCTAATTATAAATAAGGTATCAATTTTACATTATTCATTATCCTAATGTTTTAGAAAGCATTTTTTAATATAATTGTGTAAATAATAGTAAAAAATGTTTTTAAAATGTGTTATCAAAAAATATTAACTAATTTTAAAATCACTAATATTGATAATTAATATATTATTCGTTAGATAATTCCAAATAAAATGTCTAATAAAAATTATTTGATACCCAATATATAATATAATGATACTTTTAAATTTCATGATTTAATGAAGTAAAATTATATTATTATAAAAAATCAGTATTCATCACCATTCAAAGAGAATACAATTATACAAAATACAAAATATTTATATCTAAATTATTTTATATATTATTATTTAAAAAATGATTTTATTTTATAAAATAAATTTACTAAATGTGGTATTTAATATTTTTTTCCATAGAAAAAAATACAATAAAATCGTTTTTGAATAAAATTCATTTTAAAGCATAAAATAAAAATACAAAATATTGATTTATCATTACAAATGAATTAATCACTAAAATTTTTAAGGAACAAAATTATACATATATTTAATAGTTTCGTTAATTTTATTCATACCCTCTAAAATAATGGTAATGTTATAATAGTCATATTTAAATAATAATTTTTATAGTATATCTCAATTATCTTATTGCATTATGTTCTGTGTTATGAATGAAATTGATATTATTAATTTTTGAAACAAAATTTCTTGGTTTGTATCTTATTTAGTTATTAAATGTTCTTGAATGTCACCCTCAACTTGTTCTAAGACAACTTGATAAATTGGGAAATATAGTATCTTGTTTTATAGGACATTTTGTGTTAATGGAATGAATTGGTGTGTGGAATCCTATTTTCCATTGAATATATTGTTGATATAGATCAATGACATGTTTCTAATTTCACCGCTCATACAATTCATTGTATGCCACTTAGGTTTTGGATTGGGATGCACTTGATGAAGAAAATAATATGACGATGATTGAGATTGGTGTTTGACTCATTGATTATCAGATAAATGTTCTCCATGGAAATTATATAATATACAATTATTTGTATTGGAAGAATTATATTGATTTTCATGTGACATTGTAGCTTGAAGTGATGACGTATGAGTAGTTACCACATATGATTGTTGGCCAGACATTTTGAAGAGGCATATAGCAGTATGAAATATTTTATGATGAAAAAAATATGACCTTCCATCATTGGATTTTATATATATAAAAATTTATTACAATGTTTCATTTAGGGAATCATTTAATTGTTTTTTGTGAATTATAGAATTTATAAGGTATATGATCATGTGCATGGTTGTGTCATGGTTAGAAGAAACCAATAATGTCTAAAAATAAAACATTGAATCTTGAGTTACATACCTAGAGAAGGAAATATCTTCTGGTATACTATTATTCTTAACCATGGTTACAATCCTTCAAACACTATATCATGAGTTAAATAAACCTTTCATTGTTGGTGTTTATTTTGTCTAGATAGGATTCCAATCATTGTATATCATCCAATATTTCAAATTAGGGTGGATAAATGGTGATTGGTTTTCAAAAATATACTACCAAACCATTTTATTTGTTTGTATTGATCTGATTTTTTTATTATGTCCCAGTAATCACCCAAATTACCTCATTATCTTTTGTATGTAATAAATATTATCCAAATAGATTCCTCTATCAAAGTTTTTATATTCATCTCTTTTTTGTGATTGTTATCTATTGTTCATAGGTTGTTGGATCTATGTTCTAAATGGTTTTGTCTCATTTCTTGTTTTTCTTCATTTTCATTAAATTTACACACATCTTTTATAGATCAAAACCATAGTATGGTGATATTGATAATAGATGAATTTTTGTTATGTTATCAAATTATGTTTCATACAAATCAATCAAACTTTGGGGATTTATTCTGTGCATCTCGATGGATTATTATTGTTATTTGAAAAAATAGAGTTAAGTGTTTCGTCTAATTATATCTATCTATTTTTTTAAAGATGGTTAAATCTATATTATTATTTAATATTTGTGGTTATATGATCTCTTGTCATATTGTGATCCCTTTTGGGTGGTTGATGATATAATTTACTGAGGTATGTGGTTATGTAAGGAAATTAATATCATTTTATACCATTGTTGTTTGTTTGTTTTGAAATTTACATCCAATTTATTTCAGATATTCACTTGATAGTTTTGATTAATGTTTTAATAGTGGAATAGTGGGTGTGATGAATTCAAATTTTATTTGAATTATAAACCAGTTCTAGATTTTTGGGAAAATAATCATTAATTGAGATGAATTATTTAAAAAATGGATAAGAGAATAAAAGGCTTAAATTGATTATATATTTCAAATTAAAGTAATTGATTTGAAAGGAATGAGTTTTGATGAAATTTATTTTATGTTGGATTTTAATAAGAAATGGAATATTTCTTAGATTAACATGTATTAGAATGAAACTATTTGAGACAGAATGAAATGAATGAAATCCTCTTATGTAATTTATTATCTTGATGAACATGGGAGCCTTGTTAATTTAGCATAGTGATATACATGTAAATAATGTCTTAGATCTATCCAGAAATGGGTTTATAAATAAAATAGAATTTGAACATGATGTTGGTAGGTGGTTAATTCTTCGAGATTGAATATTATTTCCCATAGGCTTTTGATCATGTGTTTTATTAACACTTATAGACATAATTCACTGAGTATATATAGAAGTATGTGAAAAGAAAAATCTAACGAAGACCAATATAACCATGTTTCTATTACTGAAAATGAATATTACATGTAATTTTTTATGAAATTGGTTTTTTATTATTATATTGAGGAGATTATTTATTCATATATTGTTTACAAAGATGATTTTATACGACTATTTTTATTGAAATTAACTATTGAATAAATTCTATTATTTCCATTGAAATTATTTGGAAAGAATGTTCTTGTTGAAATGTTGTAAATATTTTCATGAAATTCTCATTAAAATTAACATATTTCATTTAGTTAATATATGATGACTAGTATATTCTATTATTAGATCAAAATGAGCTATTGTTTCTCACCAAAAAATTAATTTTTTTCATTTTTAAACATTCTAACGACATGCCCAGGAAGATGTAAAGCAGCAATTTGAGTAAATGGGTGTTCCTGATAGCAAGACCATTGATTTTGTTGGTTATAATAGAATAACATGATAAACTTATTATGTGAATATGTCATATTGATGTCCAATTTCGGTTTTTTTACTTCTATAGTTTTTGTATTTGACTATAGAGAAGTTATTTTATATACCAAATGTTTATGGATTATTATACATTATCTCCATTTGTATGATTGTTATTTTGGAGAAATAAATCCTATTTAAATGTTTATTGACTACTAGTGATAATATTAATATCATATAGATGGGGAATTCTCTCCATTATATATGTGGACTAATTCAGCTACCATTATAGTAAGTTATATTGGATTGTTCATGAAAAGTCACACACCTCGAATATTTAAGAGGATATCACGTGGGATATAAATTTTGTTAGATTGTAAAGGATAAAAATTAATTATGTGTTTTTATTTGTAATTTTATCTAGATGATATAAATATCATTGTATTTATTAGTTAATGATGTTTCCTAAATACCTAACCCTCTAAATAAATAATGTAATTATTCACCATAGAGATGTTACAGATGTTATTTAAATTTTAAATATGTAAATATATATATATATATATACAATTTCATAATGATCCAAATTGATTATGTAAATAATGTATTTATAGGATTTCTCCTCAGAGTTCATGTTTGATGATCCATATAGTCCTCTATTAGACTTTACAATGTACGAGGACTAGTAATTTAAATTGATATATTTTTTATTTCCATGGTGTCTTCTAGAAATTATAGAGGTAAAGTTATACAGATAGATATCGGTTAAAATTTTTATTTTATGATTCAATTTATGTATAAATTAATGAGTTTTTCATATTATTGATACAACTATATGATGTCATTCTCGAAATGGATTTTTTACTTCCACACTTGTGATCACTGTATTTGATAAATGATTTATATCTTTCAAAAACATATTTTAATTGATTAATAGATTACTATATAGTAATAATTATATTATTTAAGATGTTTAGATCCTATCATATCAAATTTTGTATGGATTGATATACATCTTGGTCATGATGAAATTTTATTTGTTTCAAAATTCCATAAAATATATCTTTATTATCAATCATGTTAAAATTGTAGAATGAAATGTATGAGAGAAATTGGTTTTAGTATAGTGTTTACACATATATATTTGATGTTTTTTATCTCATAATAGTATTTATACTACAGATATATAAAATTTTAAATTTTAAATATTATGGAATACTATAAATGGTTTTACATTTCCTTTGGAGTATCATATTGGTGTTGAAGTGTTATTCTTAATAATGGAATGCGGTAGTCATTTAATTTTTAAGTAAAATAAGTAATTTAACGATGTAATAATTAAGAACCACTATAAAATCATTTGTATTGATTTGTAATTTGATACACTGATTGAACATTATAGGTTTTTGAATATAAATATTTTATAATGATTTCATTAGATGGTGATAGTTAGGGAATTTTTTGAGAGGGGACCAATTATGCATTGTAATATAAATTTTTAGTTCATAGTGTCATATTGAAATATCATGAATAAGAAAATAGTTATAACTATTATGATGATTTGATCACTACATGATATTAGTATTATATAAATAATAATTTTATCAGTGGTATCCTATTATATTCATGGGATTTTCAGAGGAATAATGTTAATTTTTATGATCCAAGGAGATCATTTGTGATATAGAATATAAGGAATGGAATAAATTTTAATATTTTAGAAGGATTTATTAACTTTTATTATTATTATCAGGTCTCAATGATGTGTTATAGTTGTAAAATTAATTATACAGATACATGTTCTATTGAAATCCCCAATGTTAATTGTCTAGTAGAATATAGTTTTTTCACAGGTGAACTTTTGAAGTTCATCCCCTTATTCGATTAGAACATATAACATGTGACATCATAAAAAATAATGAATCATTGAAATTTAATGAAGTATTTGTTTATAATATTGAATTGTTTATTAATAGATATTCAGATCCATTCTCCAATCCCATACATAAATATTGTGGGATCCATGATTGATTGTAATAAAAATACTTCTTGTCACTATCTATCTTGTTAATGATCCAACAGATTATAGTGGCCACTTTTGTGAAATAAAATATTAATCCATGTTATTATAAATAATTTTATAAGGATAAAAAACATATATTTGACATCATTCACGTAATTTTAACATTATTCGTCATTGAATCACTTTAAATCCCAAGACCCAAATGTTCATTCCGATTGTTTATTATGTAAAAAATATTTTAACCACATTTCTCCATATATAGCAACATATCATTCCACCTTATATAATTCATCTTAGATATAGTCATACATATAACATTAGTAATGTAAAATTTAAATAGTGGTGATCAAGACAACTCAGAATGTAAAAAATAGAAAATCATATAATCAACTATTAAATTATTGAAATTTGAGAAAAATTGAGGGACGTAAATGTTTTGTTCATAAAATGAAAGGAACAATAAGATTTTCTTATAATAATCAAGATAAAACATATAATATCACATTAACAATCTAATAACATGTCATAATGGTGGTGGAATTATTTATAATATATATGAACCATGAAGAATTATCATAGTAATAAATCATTAAAATGATTTATGTTATAGAATTTTTACACAACAAAGAACTATGGTAAAAATATATGCACAAGGAAAATATATCATTATGAAGCATGGAAGTAAAAATCATGTTCATGATTAATCATAAGAGTGAATAAAAATTTAATCATGTTGATAAAAAATATATTGATCAATGAAAAATAAAATCACGTATATGAAAATATGTTGATTAAATCAAAATTCCATTTTTTAATATCTGGATGTATCATATGAATTAGTTTATATAAATTGTATCACCACATGGGATAATGATTGAGAAATTCCTTGAAAGGTGGATTATCAAAAATCAATAAAAAATGAAGGCCTTCGGGCCATTGGAGGAGGAGGTACATAATGATGGATCTTTGGTCTGGTTATCATCATCTCATTATCAGTGATTCTAATATTCCAAATACCACTTTCAGATGATGTTATGTACAACATGAATATATTGTTAGGAAATTTGTATTCACCAAATATACTTTTGATCATTCAACATGATGATATGAATCATTTTAATATTATATACACTCTGTCATTGTCATATTCATGTTGGAAATCACAGTTTATTAAAAATCCTATGAGGTTCATGTGATTCTGTTGAGATATATTATTGATATCACGAGGAATTAGAAACAGGATGGTGAGTTATCAATGTTAGAATTTTGAAATTATAAAATAATTATATTGGAGTATGTCTTTAAAAAACATTGTATATGAATTATGTTAAAATAGTGATGATTTACATCAAATGAATGGAACTGTGTAAATCCTCTACAATAAGAATTTTTTGTGCTATGTATGTCTTTAACGCATGTTTATAAAATCTTTCTCAATATTTGATTCTCATTTGATCACTCAAAATTTTATGGGAATGAAGATTATTTTCAATTCAAATTAACATTGTATAATCATTGATTTTATATGTTTTATTTTTGAATTTTATATAGAATAATTTTGTGACTATAAGCTGATACGGTGTGAGATTATGAACCCCAAAGTGACAAAAATAAACTTTTTAAATATATAAAATATATCAAAAGGAAGGTGCATGCAGTTTAATAAAAATAGAATTATATTTAAAATTGTGCCCATATAAAAAAACTTGAGGGTACTATTGAGTAAAAAATTCACATTTACCCAATGTACGACTTAATAATCATTGACACAAGACATTTTTAAGAATGTAGTCCTAGGTGTAAAATGAAAAAAAAGTTTTTATAAAATTATTTTTATATGTATCCTTGATGGAGTGAATATTTTATACATTAAATAATAGATTTTTCATAAATACAAGGGTTATCCACCTAACACATGAGATGATAAAGAACCACTAGAGAGAACCTTTCAGAATCCTCTCAAGTGAATGACAATTACTCATAGATAGATCGATCAACCCAATATTAGATTTTATGGATCATTCCAATGAATTTGAAGCCCCAGTCATTCTTCATCTATGATCAAACCTAATCGAGGTTAGTAGTTGTTTTATTTTTATTTCATCCCAGTTATTGATTCCTTTGATGAATTTCTATCAATCAACTAATATATTGATCATGCAATTTTGTAGGATAGGTTTATTACAGGTTGATTTTAGATAATTAATTTGAATCTATTTTGTGATTATCTTGTGGAAAATAATCAATATCGATATGATTATCAATCAAGGTTCATTCCTCTCATATTTTCTTTTTCATTCCTCACACTATTCTATGGTTTACCATGGGTAATTTTTATTTGATATGGGGCTCAACTATTTTTGATCAATTAAAAATTGTGCACCCATTTCATGGAACAAATGTTTGATATAATTGATCTAGGATTAACATGATGTGATGGATATGTAATGATGTTTTTGGAAGCAAATACGATGATGAATAATTCATGATTACATGTTTATCAGTGTTCTTCAACACATATTGAAGAACACCGATTTGATCAATTTTTCATGCAGATCTTGTTATTAAATGCATTGGTTCAGTGATGGAATGGAGTAACAAGGACAGATCAAGACATTTATATTGTGGCAAAGCCAGAAATAAAAGCCCATAGTGGCAGAAGAGAAGCACGATTGAGATGATGGGACTATACAAATTCCCATAACACACAGAATGTAATTTGGGAGAAAACGACATGTGGGGACACTTAAATGGAAGATATGGATTGGGTTGTATATAATGACCACACAACGTGTGACCCATCTCACATGGTGTGTGACCCTCTTCAGTTGACTAAGTGTCTACATCAAATGGATATGAACATGGGTTGGAGTACACAGATAAAAACATACCGCTTACTGCCACACGAACACATGAGGTACTCCCATATGGACACAGATAGGAATACATTGAATGTTACATAGACACATCGTAGGCACATAGACACAACCATGTGACACGTGCATGATACAATGTTTCTCTACAGACTGTGTACTCATTCTATACACCATGTATAATGTGACATTATGTCGTGCAAGGCTCTTCCACATGGATAGAACTTTTGATAGATGGACATGCCTTGTACCCCTTGAGACACATTGTGTTTTCCTTTCAATAGTTTTTGAGGCACTTTTTTAAATGTTTTTAAATATATAGGTTCATTGTGTTCCCTTTTTCAATTTGTTAGAGGGTACCCTGTAACATCGCATACAAATCAATAGATTGAGATATCCTTTATAGGGAGAGTCTTATATAGAGTATCAGTGCCCCTCCAAGGGACCATAATTTGATCATCAATCAGCACTAGTTAGATTTTATGGGATTATCATGAACTCATTGAGTAAGGAGTTAATCCTACATCATGAAATCCAAATCAATATGGTTCATAGAATCATTGGATATGATCCCCTCATTAGCGGTTTGATCCAAATTGTGTCATTTTATTCCCCAGAAAATCTAGTTTTGACCCCATATCAATGTATCTATTTTGTATGATAATAGTTCATTCTCTTTGTGTGGGTCTTAATGATCTATACCTCTCTTTTAGGTGTCTCATATGATAGCCTGACTTGTGGGTTGATTTCTATTGAAATGAGTTTTGATTCGAGAAGAATCATGTGGCTCATAGTTGGTTATGATTGCCATGTTGTGTTGATTCTTTCCTGGGTATATATTTGATGGTTCTATTATAAAATGATTTTTATATCTTGGGTTTATATGAATTTACTAGGATCATAATGATTATTGAATTTAAGGATTCCTATTGAGTATTTTTATACTCGTATTTGTATCGGATTTTACTACACAAGTTGTGTCCTATACAGATGAAGACCCATTTGACAGTGTCCTAAGAGTACATGGAGATGGTAGAGCTTTTCTATTGATGTACATACAATTTTTTTTTACCAAGATCATAATTTTGAATTATTCCTCACCCTTGGAAAAGGATTGACTCACTGTACTTTTCGTTGGGCATGTTGTTTCCACATTTCTGTTTCTAATACATTATTGTCATACTCCTTTGTGTGAAGTTAGATATATGCATGCTTTCTTTCATTTGTTTAAATTTAAGCATTTTTTTTGATAGGAGATGTGTGTTTATATACTGATACTTTTGGATAATTCTTCCAATTTGTGGGATAAGAATATTTGGCCTTAGTCGTTATCCTCGTGTATATTGGAGGAAGGCATAAGATTGTCATGGAATGGGCCCCTTTGTGATAGGACGGGAAAGAGTGGGTTCAGATAAGTTGGTTTTACTTTTTTACATGAGTTATTATGATTGGTTTGTGGAAATTGTGAATTGTTTGTCTCTAGTTCTTCTTTTAGGACAGCGACTCCAGTGGTGGTGTGAAGACCGATATATCCACACACAAGGACTCCGATATCCTTTTTGTCAACATAGTACATGAGAAAACTATTTATAGGTAAAACAATGGTATTTGCATCATATTGGAATGACTGTGTTTTCCATGTCCATATTTATCCAACTCCTCATATATACTCTTTTACAAGACACATCTTGTTTTATTTCAGGATGCATCTATTTATAAATCCAATCAATGATTCCAACACACGATCATGTGGATAATCTGCTTGGTTAAATGAAATTGGTATTGGGGCTTCTATCAGGGATAGATCTTCTCAGGGGTTTACCTGCTATACCCCCACCCATTGAGTAGTATCTACCACCAGCACTACCATCTGTGGCTTTAAGTATGCTGAATGTGTTATAAGAGATTAAATGGTAGTGAACTCCTAGGTTACAGAATGATCTAGACCCCCAGGTGGATGATGCCAAGCTAGAGGTGGTACCATGTTTTTTCCACCTTATGAGGATGCCTTATTATTATATGTAAGTCCTTGAATAATGGTTCATCATGTGTATATTGGGTGATGTTGGAGCATGGTGACTATGTAAATTGATGAGATAGATCAATCCTGGAATGACATAGAGCGTCCAATTGAACACGATACTGTCTGGTAATGTTGGGATTGGTAAACATAAAATTTCTTATGCTTCTAAAATAATGAAATAGGATTGTGGTAGAGTATTTAGTATTGTTTAATGATCTATCATGTTACTCATAGAATATGTTAGATAACCAGTGCTTCAGGACTCAGAAAATACAAGAAAGATTTTACTGAGACACTAAGGTCTTAGTGGTATCTCATAGAATTTCCACCTATGATGGACTAATTAAGAGATCCTTTTTGGTAGAATGTTTTCCAAATGAGAAGACACCAATAGTGGGAGCTAGAATTTGGAACCCATTATGTGAGACATTCATAGAAATTAGTCTATGGATGTCACAGGGATCGATGTTGGTCTTACACATTTGGAGGTGATCATATGATTTTGTGCCTATGGTGAATGGATCTAAGGGTGGCTCAATTTATCCATGTGATAAGTGGTGTTTCATAGACGATGGTTGGTGACAACGAGCATATGATTTTCCAGCCCATTATCTTGGCGATCAGGAGAGGGTCGAGGGAACAATTAGATTGATGTAGTGGTAAGAACATGAGGATTCAATGGATATAGGACATGGAAAAGGGATCGATATTGCATCAAGAGTTGATTGGAGGTGTGGCCTATTACCCCAACCACTTTAGGTGGTCCTTTATTGGTTTTGTGTGATAGTGGGTAGATATGAGGCTGTTTAAAATATATAGAGTCTTTTGACCACAATGTTCCAGGGATGATATGAGATATGTTCTTTGTATTTTCTACATTACCTGAAGAATTGTTAGACACATGTTCTAGACATTCCTTCTTTTTCACATAAATAGTTCAATCCATATATATTCATGTGGCCTATTGTACTTGACCCCTATAATTTGAGACCCTGACAGGAAGGGACTCAAAAATTTAAATCTTCCATCGATGGTGTGTTGTGATTATTAGAGGTGAGAGTTTTTAATGTGCTCACTATGTTGTAGTAATAAGGCCTTATGATGTCAACATAGGTATGTAATGGATATCTATAGATCATGCCATGATTGATTGTTTTAGGCAAAGCATGCAGTGTTTTCAATAGTTATTGAATAATATATTCTTTTTTGGTGAAAATGAAACTTAGATAGCCCAGTAAAGATTTTTTCATAGGTGGGTATTGCAGACTACTCATCAGTTTGATAGATTAACACTTGTTGTAGTGGATGTTGTCAGTTCTGTGTTTCATGTAGTGGAGGAGGAGTATGATGATGTCTTTGATAAATATGTTATATGTTTACCTCCCCACTGTGTGATAGTGTTCTGTGTTGATCTAAACCCCCATATGACCTAAATATCTTCACTTGAATATCAGATGGCTCCACTAGTGCTTCATGAGACGAGGTTGTGGTTGGATGACATAAAAAATAAGTGCTTCATGAGATGCAATGTCTCATCTAGGATAACCCCCATTTTGTTTTCAAAGATGGCAGGATAGAGATTGATGATTTGTGTGGATTAAAAGTTATTGAACCAAGTGAATGTGAAGATCAACTATCAACTATCGAGAATCAATGTCCTCTTTGATTAGTGGAAATGGGAAAGATATTTCTCGAAGGTCATCCTTACATCATCCTGTTACCAGTTGTTTGTACATGATCAGGATATACCGAGTATGGCCTTCTAGGGTTGTAACGATCAAAATGTGTACTTGGTGATGTTTTATGGTATGAAAAACACCACATAAGTGTTATTGGGACTCATGAACCATATTTTTCATTCATTCTTAAAACAGTTCATAATAGTCTTCATCAATGACATCCTAGTGTATTCAACGTCCGAGTAGGAGAATTCGAGACACATGGGATGGTCTTGGATACACTCTAAGAGTACTAAATTTTCATGAATCTCGTGAAGTGTTAGTTTTGATCTAGGAGGTCCCATTTCTGGGACATGTCATCTCAGAGGCTATAAATTCATTGGATCTATTAAAGGGTGAGGAAGTCAGTTCTTGGGATCTATCCAAGACTATTAATGAGGGTCATTATTTCCATATATTTTCTATGTTCTATTTGAGGTTCATAACTAACATCTCTATAGTGTTACCACCATTAGAACCATGACCAAAGATGGAAATCGATTTCTAAGGGTAGAAAAGTTCCATCAATTATTTCATGAGATGAGTCGGAGGTTGATGAGAAATCCAATATTTATTATAATATAGTTTGGTGATGAGTACACTGTGTTCTATGGTGAATTAGGGAGAAGAATAAGTTGTGTTCTAATGTAGAAACAAGAATTTATTGCATATGGTTCAGGCTAGTTGAGACCACATGAGCAGAAATATGTTACCCATGAACTTGAGTTAGCAGTAGTAGCTTTCAAATTGAAGATGTCAAGACAATACCTAATTATAATGTTATTCATCACGCACTTTGACCATAAAAGTACCTAGTATATATTCTCGCAAAAATATCATAACATGATATAAAAGAGATAAAAAATAGCTCTTCTATGACTATAACTTTAGGATTTTATATACTATTGGGAAGGGGAATGTGGTGGCAGATTATCTATGTAGGAGATCTAGTTCGTAGTTTCAAAATGATGTTTCGCAGTAATTATCCATGTTGTTGTTTTCATTTTTGGACAGATATAGAGAAAATTTCCCCCAGTCGATGGTTGTCACCGCTCCACTGTTATAGTGAGTTAGGGAGTCAAAACTTGGGGATTCTGAATGTGATACCCTATATTCTCATATATCTAATGTTCATGGTTCTAATCGATTTTCTAATGGTGGTGAACATGTATTTATTTTTAAATGATGCACTGTAGTACCAAGGATGTTACAGGAGGAGATTCTATGTGATTTCCATACATTCAGTTTAGTGGTACATCTACATGTGGATAGAATTTACCAGGACCACGAATATCTATTTTGGTGGCCAGGGATGATGAATGGAGTTGTAGAGATTGTCACATGATGCCTTACCAGTCATAAACTTATCCTTGAGCACCAAATTTCATCGAGTTTAGCTCAACACTTTAAGGTGACAGAATGGAAGTATGATGGGATATCTTGGGATATATCAACTGAATTATCATATGTGTTAATAGAACTTTATTTTATATGGGTTATATTTGAACAAATCACAAAGTCATCCCACTTCATAACTATCATGGAATAGAGTTCTATAGAGTACATGGGATTCCTCTATATCCAGAAGATAGTTTGACTCCATGAATTTCTTTCAACATTTGTGGTTTATTGTTATGATCACATTACATACAAATTGTTCAAGGGATTATAGGAGGATAGTGGGACTCAGTTATGATTTAGAAAAAAATTTCACCAACAAATTGAAAACCAGAACGAACAAACCCTTCAGGTTTTGGATGACAAGTTTTGAGATTTCATGATGAAATATGGCCGTAGAGAAGAGGATCACCTAACAGAGATGGATTTTTCCTAAAAAATGCTACCATTACACAATTGGTTTGTCACCATTCAATTCATTGTATGGTAGGCTATACAGGTCACCACATTATTGTACTTATCAATGATTGTCAGCACATGGGGGTCTCGATGTTGGTGTGAGATACAAGAGAAAATGTTTAGATCATTCAGGAGATGATGAAGACTACACACAATCTTTAAATGTATTATCTGATCATGCGACATATGCCTTTCATGTTTGAAGAGGTAGACCATGTGTTCTTATGGGTCTCACATCGAAATGGATCGATGAAATTTAGTCATGACAATAAGCTATATTCTAGATTCATTTTCTGTTTCTATATAATATTTAAAGTTGGATATGTGGTGTACTGCTTAGCATCACATCTATGTTTGGCCGACTACATGTGGTCTTCCATTTGCCGCAGATGAGGAGGCATGTTCAAGACCCATCACATGTTATCGACTAGGGTGATATGGACATCAAGGATGGAGTGGCCATTTCTATGTACCTAGTAGAGATCAAGGGTCGAAAGGACGATATCCTTCATGGGTGATCGATTTAATTGGTGTGTGTCATCTGCCAACATGGGATTCTTCCATTGTAGTTGGGAGCTAGAGGCTTAGATTCAATCTCAATACCCAAATATTTTTATTATTTTTTTTCTTTTTATTCAGTGATTGAAGGCCCCATGGTTGGGGTATTTTAACATCATGGGGTTTCCATGATTTATTTTTATATATAATATGGATTATTTATGAGAACAAGCGTTGGGGTTTGGTGGTGAGGTGTGCCCCAAATAAATGTATGAAATATTTTAAATAAATTAAATACCACACATGGGATGTTTTACTTAAATAATTTAATAACCTATTAATAGATAAATGGATCAAAAATTTGAGGGTATTGTTGAGTTCAAAAAGGTGTATTTATCCCATGTGTGGCTTAACATTAGACAGTGTGGGTCATTTGTGAAAATGTTGTCACAAGAGTCAAATTAAAAAATATAGATAATAAAATTAATTTTATACATTTTATTTATATATTTACAATTTTATTTTAAATAAATTTTATTTCATAATTCTCATGGATAGCCACACAACGATATAGACATTAAAATACCGCGATAGAGACCCTCATATAATCCTCTTAGATGACCAATAACAGATCATGGTTCGATAGAACTGGCCTTGAATTCAAAAAATATATATATACATAACCAATGAAGATGATGTAACAATAATTATTCATCTGTGATTGACCCTAATCTCGTTATGATGTTTTTTCATTTTTATTTCTTCCCCATTCATGATCCCTACGATGAACAATGATCATTCTAAGAATATATTGATCTATGAAACGTGCGTATTTTTGGGATGAGATTATTATATGATGAGTTGGAAGAATTAATTTCAATCCCTTCATTATTTACCTTATTGAAATGAATCTATATCGACATGAACATTGATCGTTGTTGGTTCCCCTCATTGGTTCTTGTGATTTTCTCCCCTGTTTTGGGATTCACCATAAAAATTATTTGTTTTTTCTTGGGGTTCGAATATTCTCAATCAATTGATAATTATGAACTTTTTACCATGTGTAATGATCAAATATTATATATCTAGGATAATCATGATGCAATAGAGGAATAATGGTGGTTATGATCATGAATTAAGTAATGGAAGATTCTATATTTCTTTTTATAAATAATTCTTCGATAAAAATTGAATAACAATTATCAGATCTTTTTTGGAGGCATACATATTGATGAAACATATTGTATTTTTTTAGGAATATCATTACAATGTTGGATCAAGAATTTTTTGTGAGGTGAGTCCAGAAATTAAATGCCAGAGTAGAAAAGAATTCATGTGATCACATATCTGAGATTCTAAAAATCATGTAACACACATCACACAATTTGAGATTACATGTTTTGTGAGGCCACTTTTGTGATAGCTATGGTTTCAGTATAAATATAATGATCAAAAAACATATGACCCATGTCACAATATGTGTGGACCTTAATGAATGACAAGGAATATAATTTAGTTGTACACATGCATGGGATGGAGTGTATTATCATGGACACACCATGTACTCCCACGTGGACACAATGTGCACTTGCACACGAACATGTCGTCCACTTCCACACAGAAACATCATGGTGTACATGGAACGGTACACACACATTGATTCGGTAAATATACACTACCATGTGACATGGGATGGATATCGCGTGCCTCTACACAAAGATTTCTCATTATACACACTAGGTATATAGAGGTAATATTTTGTGTAAGGATTGTCATCTTGGGAAAAACATTGGAAAGATGGATACGCTGTGTACTCCTTGGGACATTCCATGTATTCCTTTTAATAGTGTTTGAGCCACATTATTTTCATAGTTTAGAAAAGTATAGTTTGAGTGAATTACCTTGGTCCTTTCCTTCATGGGTATAGTGATGAATTATATCCACACCATTGGATCATGACCCCCTCAATTGGACGAGTCATAGATATAGTTGTGATGTCCCTATGTGTGACTGGATTTCAATCCTCTCTCATTCCTAGTTTGTGTAAGTATAATCCACACGACTTTAGTGAGCATGGATTTGATCATCAGTCAAGTAGGCAATATATGTTTGGATTGTGGAATCATTGTAATATGATCCCCGACATATCATGTAGATGACGATTGTATTCTTAATTTTCCCCATCAATTTTGGGCATTAGCCTTATTAGTATATGAAATTTATCATAGACTAGTATATATTATTTTTTTGTGTCCTATTGAGATAGATCACTTCATCATGTTTATATAATGATATCATCTCTCATGGAGTTATTTCTCATAGAATGACTGTTTCTTTGAGTAGATTCATTTGGATGAAAGTTGCTAAAGCCCTTTTGATGTCATGGTGCCTCTCCTAAGTATATATCTGGTTATTCTGTTATAAATTTATTTTTATATATAGTATTGAGCTGACTAAACATGTTATATTATGTATGGTGTTATTGGTGTGTCCAAAAGTGTGTTTTTATACTCACCCCTACATGATATTTTCCCATACATGTTGTGTCTTGTGCAGACGATGGCCCTTTTGATGGTGTCTTAGGAAGAATATGAGTTTGTAGAGCATAGATGGAGCTTGACAGAATGAGGTGTTTACTAGGAGCATACTTTTCACTTAGTTAACACCCTTGGATTAGGTTGGACTCTGCAATTTTGTTTATGCCAAATTTTTGTCCATTTTCTCTTTTTCGTACTTTACTATCACACAATTTTATGGTAACATAGATTTATGAATACATTCTTTCTGTTGTTAAATTTCCACATTTTGTGGTCATGGTGATGTGTTCCTATTATTTAGATAATTCATTCTAATTTCTCCAATTTTTGGTTATACCTACTTGGCATCAGTCGTCTGTCCATGTCCTATTGGTGGTGAGCTTTGGGTAGTTGCAGTATCAACCCTTTAAGTATGGGTAGTGATAATATGGAATTATTTTTTGAGTTGAATCCGTTTTATAATTTTACAGTAATGTTGACTATTCCAGAGGCTACATAATCTTATATTGTCTTTTGTGATGATTTAGTTTACGTTTCATGTGGTATTCACATAGAGCATGGTAACATGGATTCCAATGGTTCTTATCAACTTATACCTCTTGAGACGAACTATAACAGACACAATCTAGAACATGAGGATGTTTTCACACACTTATAAGTTGGATAATCATCCATTTTAGAAAATGGATAACTATTTACTATAATAGATGTATTAATAGTTATATATTTTTTCAATAATATCAAAATATTATTAAGAGGTTATGATAATAGTACTTATAATCTTTTTACATTGGTTTCACCAACACCCATAGGAAATAGAATGTTGTTTTTGATGCACTCAACCTGATTTTCCAATACCATAACATGATGTAATCATCATGGGAGATAAATCTAAAGTCTCCATTTTCTTTCCAATACATGATATTGAAATTTTAAGAAATTATGCTTGATTTAGAAATTTCATTGTTAAAATATTCTATTATTGATATGATTCATCAGAAACTACTTCTTGATGTTGAGTTTAATTGAATTATATGTTTTTATATTATTCGGAGAGCATCAATAAATATCCTCCATCCTTAGAACATGTATATTTATTTGGAACCTAATATATCATTATATCCCCTATGAGAAAAAATGTGATGGGGGATTTTTGTCATTAATAACATATGTTGAACGCAGTCAAAATAAATACATTTTAGGATATGTGGTGTCAATTCTAGTGTCCAAGAATAAAACAAGGAACTACTAATTTATTTCCAATCATTATGTCTATTATAAAATAAAGTCCCCAAATCAAAACCCATCTTGTCTACATCAACCCTTTCCAGTACCAACACATATTTGTGATGTGATATAAATGGATTTCATATATGGTTTTCATTATACATATAAGGAAAATAATTTCATATTTATAGTGATTTTCATATTGAACAAATCATTTCACGTTATTAAAATAATTTTACCAAAAATGTTATATATTATTAAATACATCTATCATAGAGCATTTCGAATTGTAAGGAGTTCTGTATTGGATTTTTCTGATTGTAATCCATTTATTTAATATCAATTATGGTGAGGCCTTCAGGGGGTGATGATATCCCATCAATATTTGACCACAACATACCATCCTCTAGTTGATGATCATAAAAAGTGTTCTATATATATTACTGATGATATTAATATTTCATGAATTCCTGACTTTATTGCAGCATTAGGATATCATTTCGGTATTGATGAGTGTTCTTATAAAAATATTTAACTATTTTCCATTCATACAAACATTATAATATCTTTTAATTAAAACATTTTAGTCCCCAACTCAGTTTTTGGATACTAATGAATCATACCTTTTGGTACCAGGATTGGTAAAGTATATGGCGATGATGATCCAATTGATAATTTTGAGGTCTGTTTGGAATAGAGTCGGTATAAATATTATGTTTATCCTCATTGATTTCATTTGGTGTTCTCGGTTTATAAGTTCAAACGTTCTTTCAACACAAATATTAAAATTTATTAGATGAATATTAAGTATATATCAATATTGTGAATTACCAAGTGATAATGGTTTAGTGTCGGGGGAGACGAGATACATGACTCATTCTTTTCACAAATGACCATCAATCCCTCCAACATAGAACACCTATTATTTACACCCAATATAAAACCATTCTTCTTCACCAAGGTTGTGAATAACATAATAAAGGGTGATCTCATAAGTGTATTGTGGGTATAAATAGATGATATGAGTCAAAAATCATACACGAGCATTAGAGAAGATAAAATTTATGTTATCATGAACATAGTTTAAAATTCTAATACCCAATATTTTATACATCACAAATATGACTCATGTTTTAAAAATTTATCTTAATAGGATAAAATATTCAAATGAGTGTGGAATCATCAATAGTCAGTCACGATATGTAAGGAATAACACTGATAGAAAAATGTAGAGAAACCCCTATAATATATCATTGTGAAAACGTATAAATAGGAATGGGTTCACACATAATTTTAGGGATATCAACTTTAGCCCTCATCTAAACATATTCACATGATACTTGGTCCACTCATAAAAAACCATGGAAAATAAAATTACTGTCATTTCATATTTATTCAGTATATACATATACCACCAAGACAAAAATAAAGTTAATATAATTAGATTATATCCCAAATAAGTCATATGTAACATCATGATATGTTATTAAAGATGAATATTTCATTTAAAAGATCACTGGAATAGTTTCTCAGGAAATAACAATTCGCATTCTTTAATTACAACTTAAAATAAAAAATATCTAAAATATTATGAAAAAAATATGTTTGTAAATATTATATGGAAATATTTAATGGAAGCTTCAAATAATTGACTATTTATAGTGATTAGAAATTCCATTAATGTCAAGTACATTGAAACAAATATTTCATTCCCAAATTCTGAAAAATTGTCAACATAAAATCATTTCAAAAATGTTATAATGTATCCCATTAATATTTTTGTAAAAATTCAATACTAGATAATAATAAATTTTAAAAATATTCTAAAAAAGAAAAATAATTATGGAATCTATTTTTATAAAACATATATATGAATGAAAATGGATTTTGGATCGAAAAAGGAAATAATGTTTGTGTCTCATAAAAATGATACTTATAACACTTAAGTACTTAATTTTTTTAAAATAAAATTAAAACATATATTATATAGAAAATAACATGGTAGAAGTAAATTTTTGACATTATTGAGATATATAACATGAAAAATCTATATCTTAAACATAATCATTAATAGTCAGGATAAACAATTTGATTGTGACATAAATGCCTTTCCACATTAGAACCTTTTGAATAATAACCCAATGAAAGAATGAAACATGGATGGATATTCATATAATATAACTCTCAGGAGAATAATCATAAAATAAATTAGTGAGTAGTATATAGTCAAAATAAAAGTCAATAGTGGTGAATATTGAATGTGTCTCACAAAAATAAAATTGAGACAAAACTCCATTACCTTAATATTGACTTGATATGAATTAACGTAAACCTCATTTATAATAAATTTATGAGTATTATAATTAATAAAAAATATTCATGTACATGATCCTAATATCATTTATTATCCACTATATCATTTACACACTTTTTTTTATTAAAACTCATTATTAAAATCATCATTTCTGGATGATCAATATTTCGTTTTTAATGAAAATTAAGTTCATTAGTTCTAGTCATATGTCATGGATCATGGGACCATAATCAATGAAATTTTAACAATAATATAAATATAATATATATTAACAAAATATATTTTTAGAGTCATCCATAAATGGTATATATATATATATTTAAATTAATTACACAATTCATGGAGTTGTTAGGTCTTACATACTATTAAATAATGTTTCCTATTTTTAACGGATAGAAAGAATAAATGGTAAATCATAATTCAAATGTAATGAAACATTATTATATTAAATTTATCATATTCACTCATTAAATAATTCCATGTTACCATCCATGTTAATCAAAAATTAAAAAACGAATCACATCCCTGCATCTTGGTGGTAGTCCCTAATTACCCAAGACTGACATTGTTATATTCCAATATATAATAACATAAAATTATTGAGAAGATATTATAATTATAAAGTTATAATAACTTCTAAAACATTATTTCTAATCATTTAACTCATCATAATACTCATAAAAATAAAAGTGCAGATGAAAAATGAATTATATCCTTATTTTTTTGTGGTAGTCCACAAATATGAATGATTGATAGTTTAAGATTCCATATTATATATTAGATGAAGTATATTAGAAGATAAATATTAATAATATAATTAATGATTATTTAGGATACTGAATTTATTATTTTATGATTAAAATTATATATTAAAATTTTATAGAAGATGAGAAAATTAAAATATGTTGTGTAAGATGATCACATCAACTTCTATATGTCTCCATTATATCATTTCATATTGAGGCTTGAATTTCCTCTCATGAATTCTATTATCAGAAAAAAGAATGTGGAATTTTAGAAAATTATTAGTATGGTTTTGATCAATTATTTCGTTTGAATTGTTCTAATGAAAAGGGAGAAGGTATGTCATTTTATAAGGGATGGATTGGACATAGTTGGAGTTACCAAATTGAATAAAATATAATTAAGTAATTCTTAAGGAAAAGATTCCAAATAGCCAAATACTATAATTTAATGTTACCATGTTCATGTTAATCCCATAAAATGAAATTAATATTGGTATTGGTGACATGGTAAACCAAATATTTTTGTTCAAACAGATATTTAACTAATTTTATCCATAATGGTAGTAACACGGTTTTTATTATTGAAGTGATGTAATTATATTTATTTATTCCCAAATGGATTATAAAATCGATAGGGATGAAATTTTCACCAATTTCTCACCCCACTATATATATTTTAATGTATTTTTTAAATGTTAATTAATAAAAAAAATATTATTTCTTATAAAATATAAATAATTTAAATTTTTACAGTATTCATTTACATTCACATTGAATTCATCAATATAGTTATTTAATTCTAATATAAACATTTCAAAAATACTTTTAAATTTATATGGATCTAAAAAATATTATAACAATATTTTTCCCCAAAATAATATTTCATTTATTATTTATAAAATCATTTAATTTGATTATATTTTTAATTTAATAAATATGTTGATAGTGTTTCATAATATTTTAATGAAACTATTTAATAAATAAATATTATTAATAAGTTAACACGATAAAAAATTATTTATTCTTAAAATATGTATTTAAATTAAAATTTTCCACCTTTTGTCCTTATTAATAATTTTAATGGAATTAATGAAAAAAGAGTGATATTTTAAAATTTTCAATATTTAAAATATGATATATTTCAATATTAAGGGAAATTGCAACCATAATTCTAGATATTCTATTTAAGAAACATATTGGTTTAATTTATTAAATCAAATGAAATAAGTGAATTTTTTGTGGTGATTTTTATAACTTATCTTGTGGTTTAACTATGTTTTACCCATTTCACCCTTATATAGGTTACAAATATTTATCAATGATTATATTTATAATGAAAAAATAGAAAACTGTCATATTTAAAAATATAAACATACATGTTTTAAATAATGTATCCAATTTTCAATATTTAATAACTAATTGTGGTAAAAATAATATTTAGAATATAAATTTGTTAACCTAATAGAAAACAGGTTTTATAAAAATGAATTTTTATGAATAAAATTTATCTTATATTAAAATCATGAATATTTATAATTAAAAAAAATAATTAACATATTGTAAAAAAAATAATATTTATTTTTTAGACAAAAATATAAAATATAATGATATTTTTTATTTAATTTATTCAGGGAAATGAAATGTCATTATTCAAAAAGCTGTTATTTTTCAATATTTAATAAAAATCAATCATTTCTAAAATATAACCTAATTTTACCTTAAGTAAATTCTGATGAAAAAATTTAAAATACGAGATATATTATATAAAAAATATTTCCAAAATTTATATAAGATAATTTTAATTTCAAGACATAAATACAAAGAGAAATAATTATTGAACATCTTTCCTTTTTGAAGCATAAAATTACTTTAAATGAAATTGATTGTTAGTTTTCAAATAATTAACAAATAATTTTTTTTGAATGTGACCATTATAAATATATTTCATAATGTGGTAAGACATATTCATATACTATAATTCAACTCTGATGTTATCATGGCCAAATATTGAAAATAATATTTTTAAAATATATCTCAATCCACTCAAAGCCTGATGTTTTGTGTTATTGTAGGGTCCTGAAAAATTTTCAAAGTAGATGCTACCCATTTCACCCAATAAATTTGGGAGAATATTTCAAAGGCATGCACAAATTGTGTCGGTCCACAGACCGGTCCGAGGATGATTTCGCGAGACCGGTTCTACGGAGCACCCCCTTCGCGAATTGCCACTATCGTTCACGAAATGGAGGCGGAGACCCCCCGCGGGCGCGAAGTAGGGCAGGAGCCAACCCGGTTCACCATTCTGGACCGCCCCAGCCGTGAACCATGTTGACCAACCCGAACCACCTCTGTCGTTCACGAAATTGAGGCGTAACCTTCCGTGACTACGAAGCACCCTTGAGTTCGGTTCGCAGAGGATATGTGCTCGGTGCCCACAGAGGCATAGTTTGACCATGTCAGTCGCAAACCGGGGTTTGGTCATGGCCTTCTGCAAAAGGTGACGTGTTACCATAGATGTATCTCTTCCCCCACACTATAAAAGGAGACATAGAGGGGGGGAAAGTGAGGAGGGGATTCATAGGATTGGATATTTGGAAGAGGATCAGTTGAAGGAAGGCTTAGGAATTCGCAAACAGCGAAGTTCCTATTCGCGAACCACAAAAGGTAAAAAAATTAATAATGAACTGGAAAACGCATAATAAAATGGTGAACCGCGAACCTAAAATAACAAAAAGAATGAAAACCGCGAAACATACTCCCTCTGTGGATGAATTCCCCATGGACTAGGGAGCTTATGCCTCTTTTCCTATTTGTCTCACTGCATAGAACCCTCCTACTCGGGTGAATCCCCGACCGACGAACCTTCGGACCGGCACCGCCCCTGGCTACCACTGCTCACATGGATCCATCTGTGAACCACCCTTGTTCGCGGTTTGAACCCGAAGCCATGAACCACACTGGTTCACAGGATGTCAATCAGTCTGGGGACCACCCTGGTTTGCAGACGGCTTCTCCAACCGCGTGGCTCCACCCTACATGAAGGGCGCCACCACCAATACCCCTCGGTGGCTCCCCAAATACATCTGTGTCCCCATTCCCCGAGCCAGATGAAATCCTTCTGATCCAACATAGTCCGCTTCGACTACCTCATTGGCCTACTAATCGGTTTCGCGCCGAGGCCTCCACCAATGTTGCCGGACCCGTGTGGTGTAACACTCAGGCGCACCAGCATGCCCATTTGAGTTCATATACTCACGGTAAGTAGAGGCGAAGGGGTTTCTCAGAACCATGAGCAGATTTCTGAAGCATTCCTAGGTTCATATTCCCATGGTAATGTGGAGTCTGAGATGGGGTGTCCCTTTCTGCCCATCCACTTGTTGAGGGCTCTTCGGGAGTAGTGGAATAGCTATCCTATGGAAGCCCTCATTTCCTCTAAGATAGGAGACATGCACATGAGCACCCCCTATCCCTCTCCCGATGAGTTTTGTCACACTTGGGCGTCCATCTTGGAGTAATCCCCAACATTATGGTCCACTCCACACGTAATCCCCACTCCATTACTCACAGGCACACCTTTTGCGATTTGATCATCTGGTCCTTATTTCCTCTTGTTTCTAATACCGAGCATGACTCACGTGGGCTTAGTGTAGGCATCGACTGTTACATCCTCTTATGGGCCTCCTCAGAGTGTAAGCCCCACGAATCCGAACTACGTGGACATAGATCCCTATCTCCTAGTTTTGATACATAGGAAGCCTCCCTAAGGATCAAGCCCAACAACCGGTCGATCCAACTATCTTCACGACGGTTCGCCGCAACACCCCTAGCGCTGTCTTAGTGAGTCCAGACTCCACGGGGTCATTAAACCCATGAAGGATGGAAAACCATGGGCCTAAAAGATTCCAAATCCTTGCGTCTAGTTGAACATGGTCCACCAGGGTTAAATCTGTGGGTACTATGTATGGGAATAAACCAAATATTCACGAACATATGAATACGTCTTAAATATATAAGAGAGTCTCGGAACAAGCAATAATTCCCACCAAATGGGTGCGATGAGCCCGACTTCCCATCCTCTTGACCAATGTGAGTTCTTAAGCATCACTGTACAAACCACCCATCGGACGCCTGCCATTGGAAAGCAGGTCCATGTATCATTAGATATAGAACCATTGGGAATTTCACAATGAAGACTGTTGTACTCGACTATGTTAATCGAATGGTGCTCAGCCACCCGTGATATCGGTAGTCGGACGCATTCGTCATCCATCTCCTCGAAGTGGAACCAGATCGAAACAAAAAAATGTTGAACTTGACGTGAATATTTGGCCAGGCATTATGACATTAACCTAATCCCACCCTGTGCCCCATTTTCTCATGAGGATGGCCATGCATGGTCATTAATTACGCATGGGATCATGAGATACTACTTTGAGGGATTTGCTGTTTGTATTTGTTAAAATGTTTTCACAGGTACTACGCATAGCTCCCATCGATACAATTGCGTCACGAAGAATCTCACAAGCATGTGTTTCGAACGACGCCATGACTGGGAATCATCACTTACGGAGGACCCCGTCACCGACCCAACGTCTTCAGAGTTGGGTCTCAGATGCATTTATCTGAGAGTAACATGTGAACGGTACTATTTCGACAGTGGAGGAGGCCATGCACACCCTCCAATCCACCAGGACTCACCGATCGCCCTCCCAGAAGAGGCCGCAAAGGCAGATCTACGCATCCCCTATTGTTGTCTCCAACCATTTCAATAGTTTATCCCCATAACGAGACAATGTGTACCTCTATTATCTCAGGGAGGTGGATGAGGTCGACTCCGAGGTCTTCAGCCCCGCCGAACGAGGGTTCCGCGCCAAGGCCCCTATTGGATGACTCCGTCGCAGTCACGTCACGACCCAATCCCCTCTCACCATGGAGGACATCACTCTGAGGGTCTAGGACCACAATACCTGAGGTTCGGCCCCTCGAACTGCCCGAAGAAGTCATCAAATGTACAACCAGGGACTGGTCACAACCCTGGTCACTCAAGAGGAGTTTCATCCCCCAGTCGCGAAGACATATCAAGAGCTGGACCATGAACCTACTCGCCCCTCCAAATCCCACAATCCAAGCATTGCGGCATCACACGAGCTGATGCCCATCCCCGCCAGGCTCCTTCAAGCCCGTCACTCACGCAGGACGGCGTCTACCTAGCAGGCACCTCCGCTAGACTAGGGTGGTGAAGCCCACCAGCCTGACCTGGTGGTGACCCAACGTGTGCAGGACCAGCTCCTAAAAAATGTTTCTCATGCTCTTTAACTTGACATGGCGATGATCAGAAAAGCCCACCACCCAGATGTGGTGGAAAACAATATCTGGGCACATTTCCCCACCAACAAAGGCCACCGACTCAATACGGTGGGAATCCAATATATGCAGGGCCAGTTCTCTGCGGATGCAAGTAATGTTTGCCACCCCAATGTTGCAGAAAATAGAGATACAATCCGTTGTATCCCAGCCCCGGGGAAGATTCGTTCACCTACACCAATATAGGATAATTGTTAGTACCCACTGACCACTGGAGGTCTAGTGTAGGATATTCCTGCATTGATACTGGAATGTGCCTTCATACCCGTTCCAGCCAAAATGTCTCCTTACATATCTTGGAAATGATGTAGGAGTAGGTATCGATCTCAGATCATATCTTGCAGACATGCCATAATGTAATTGCATCAGTGGAAAAAATAAGGACTCGGGACCATGAGCCCATCTCCCCAATTGAGGTGACTCATCTACGAGATGAGATAGCCGTCACGAATCAGATCTACATCCCTGCATCTCCCTAGGAGGGTCACTGGCCATACTCTACGATGCAATGGAAACCAGATCGAGCAGCTTCACTCACTCCAACTGGGGGACAACCGCCCAACACTGTGGATGCTCCAAAGCAAGCATATATCTATGATAAAAGTCAAGATGTTCGTCTTCATATCCCGAAAAAATCATGGGACCCAATAAGATAGGGACCCAAAGGTGAAAGCCGTTATCAACAGTAGATAGTTTTGGTTACCCGCATGAAAGCACCCCGTACACGCCGAATGCACCCGGAAAATAAATAGCGGATTCATGACATCGTTTTGCTGAAAGCTGGGGTTCCTGATACCTCCAATCACACATCAAAGTCTCGGAAACCTAACTTCACATTACCATATTATGGAAGTGGTAGTAGCAGTTGTGAAGGTACTCCCCGCAATGTCGCTACCAGCAGCTCTGAAGGTCCTCCCCAGAGAACCTGCAGGGGCATCACCCTCAGGCATATAATGATCGATCACGAGAGATCTGCTTTTGATGCGAGTCACAGAAACCCTCCACGTAACCAGAAGATCGAGAAGCAATAAGGTCCTCCACTAGATGCAGTCCACCCTGTAGACCCCCCCAGGGATATACACTACAATCACTCTCCATGCAGTGGGACCACATATTATGATAGTAGTCCTCGCTATCATAGTAGCAACTGTGGGGGCCCTCCCTGCAGTGACGTCTCATCACGACGAGAAGGAAATCCCCTTATCTTGGCCTGCCCTGATGGTCATCCCCATGAGATACACTACAACAACACTCCACAGATCTGGTCATCAGATCACGATGGTAGTCCTCACCACCCTAATAATGGAGGTCCTCCTCATAGAGATGTCAAGAAACGAGAATGTACTCCCCTCTTTCCGGTACAATCTAGAGGCCCTCCCAAGGGTGTATCCAACAGATATTCTCCCTGTGGTAGGTGAAATGATATTCCTCACCATTCAGCAGTTCTGATTGTAGTCCTCACCACCACGACCGCCATTGCGAAGGTCCTCCCTGCATTAGCCCCAAGCAACAAGAAGGTACTCCCCTTTTTGCAGTGTGTTCTGAAGGTCCTCCCTAGGATGCACATTGAACGTCAAACCATGATGGTCATCCTCTCCATGATGGAATTTGTTGCGAAGGACCTCCCTGCAACAACGCTACACAACCAGAATGTCCTCACCTTATTGTGACACACCTTGGAGGTCCTCTCCTAGGTACGCACTGAAAAAGTCCTGTATGTAGTGAAGAATCAAGTAGTAATGGCAGTCCTTGCCATTACAGCAGCTATGATGGTAGTCCTTACCACCACGGCCACCATTGCGAAGGACCTCCCCGCATTGGCCCCAAGCAACAATAATGTCCTCCCTATGCCGCAGTGTGTCCTGAAGGTCCACCCCAGGATGCACATCGTTTGTCAAACCATGATGTTCGTCCTCACCATATTGGTAGTTGTTGAGAAGGCCATACCCGCAACAATGCTAAGTAGCTAGAAGGTCCTCCCCTTCCTGCGAAACACCTTGGAGGTCCACCCCATGGTACGCACTGAAAATGTTTTCTCGGCAGTTAAGCATAAAGAAGTAATGGTAGTCCTCGTAATTACGGCCTCCATTGCGAAGGTCCTCCCCACGATGAGATATCATATCGATAAGAAGGTAATTCCCCTAACGAATCAAGCATAGGAAAGCCCACGAATGTTGAGGCTCTCATAAATATTGGGTTGTAAAATTCATATTCCCAGATAGTCTCTAACGACACCATTCTTCAATCAGGATATGTTCCGGGGATACAGTCATCTTCTGAACCCCCTCTGAATAGCCAACATGATGATTCAGTACCTAATGATCTGACTGCCTTTCACCACACTATTAGTGAGCACCTCAGTTGGGCCGACCAGGTAGTGGAATCAATGGTGGAGTTGTATGATGATATGCTATGCCTCAGGTAGTGACTAGCTAGGGATGATATACCAGTTATGTTTTGGACCACGACCAACTCTCAGTTCGAAACACCCATAGAGCTGTCGGAAGAAAACATGAACGACATCCATCATAATATATATACAACCCTCTGCCGGATGAAATCAACCAATCTGCCCTATGATGGCTATGTAGACCACGCCAAGATGATAGGGGACCTCCTACGTCATATCGACCTGGAGGCACTTTCCTTAACGCGACAATAACAACCCGAGAGGCACAATGGGAATATGGAGATAGCCGGCCTCCGTGCACAACACGAGATACACCACCTAATCAGTGATTCTACGATAGTAGTCTACATCAGGGTATGGAGATAACATGGAGCTTTGCATTTCACTCCTATCCCCGCCCAGAAGAACCCGTTCGGAACATTGTCTTGCAACGTCATCACATCGATATGGCAATTGAGTGGTCCCCCTTTTTAGGAAAGGCAGCACACTCAACATATTCATGACTTGAGTAAGTCCTAGAACTGTCAAGCATGACGGGAACAAGCCATTCAAGAACTCCTGAATTAGTCCACTGAGAACATACATCATGCATCTCAGCTAAGAGAGCCCAATTAGCGATCTTTGCCTGCCTCCCCAAAGGAGATGGATCCATCTAAGAACTCAACAACAAACCCAATTAAGCCCCAAATGGGAGCTCACAAGATCAGGAAGGTGGCGATAGCAGCTACCACCACCACAATCCAGAGTCAACCCCTGCCGGCAGGGCTGGGGTCATTTTTAACAACAAATGCCTCCATAAGACCCATACAAACAGAAATGGACTCAATGTCCAAGGAACGGAGCCAACCCCAGCCCTCATTGCTGGTGTAATCATTACACCCTCAACAACAACCTCCCCCACGAGAGTCAGTATTATCTTGTCTAGGGTGGATTGTTAGAAGAGGAGGTTCCCATCCAATATCATCGTTTGAATCATCATCCCCTCCGAGAGGAAGGCGCACCATAAGGACGCATTACATAGCTCTCCACATCACCCTTCGTCAGGGAGTCCAAGGGCAATCCTAGGACACAAAAAGGAGGGTCAATAGAAGACTCTTGTGATCCTCTTCCTATTTAGAAGATGATTCCCCTTCTACCCCGCGATACTCATTCATCAATTAAATAGAGGTTAACCCTATGGGTGACACTAGAGATGGTGAAAATAAGGATGGATCGGGGGATGATGGTTCCGATCAGGCTGCAGCTCACAAAGAACCACCCAGTTTGCACACCCGGAACAAGAGGGCCGCTTTAAATATGGCCGCTCTTTCAGCTATCCTATTTTTTCCTGCCTAGCGAGCATCCAATAAGGATAATAACAAAGGATCAGTTACCCTTAACCTGTCCCCTTCTATCGATAATAAAGAGTCACTCACGCTTGAAGAGAGGTTCAGTCGATAGGATGAAGGGATGAAAGAATTGAGGCGGCTTAACACTGAGCTGCTCCAGAGGAACCACCTTATTGAAAGTGCTTTCCAAGAAGAGCCACATCATGCGCTCCCAGTAAGTGCACCTCAAGGACCCAAGTCTACCCTTCCCAATGAGATTCCTGGTCCATCCAACTACTTGAGTGTAGATCTGGAGGAGTACCAAGACATCCCTCCACTCAGGAAGTAACTAGAGAAAGTACGCCCGAACCCTCCGAGGGTTCCTTGAACGACATATGCACCCTTGGTGCCGGCTGAGCCAGATCCTCTAATAATGCCTCCTACTATACATGATCATGTCCGTCCCCATCAGGATATCAATCAAGGTCTCTCCAACACCATCGAGGCACTAACAGCTCGATTGGAGGTGATGAAAGGTCGATGCGCTCCGATACAGCTAGAGTATAAACCCTATCAATATTGGGTGACTAACACACTGCCTCCGCCCGATTTTGGAAACCCTGTATTCCCTATCATCAATGGATCAGCAAATACAGAGCAACAATTGATGCATTACACATCCTATTGCGACCCTATTATGGGATCTCTGGAGCAGCAAGAAGTAGTGAAACTCAGATGCTTGGTACGGTCCTTTCAAGGATCTACCTTCGTCTAGTATATGAGTCTACTAGCCCAGTCAATAATGAGCTGGGAGGAACTTTGGAAACAGTTCATGTCCCACTTCAGCACAACGCTGCCTAAAACAATGGTCAGCGACCTCATGAACTGCAAGAAAAGGAAGAACAATAGGTTTTCAAATTTCATTTCCAGATGGAAAGATCTGACCTTTTCCCTGAACAGGCCAATTCATAAGGATGAGATGCTAGCCATATTCATTGATAACCTCCATGATGAGCTACGAACACAGCTCATACTAGTGGAGTGCACCACTGGATTCCGCCATCTCTTGGACGTTGCCCATAGAATTGAGGATCCCTACAGTGGACTAATTAAAATTCCTAGATAGACTCGTAGCCTCATGCGAAAAGAGCCCCTAGAGCTAAAGCGTCCATCGTTAGACTCAAGCCGGCCCCATTGCCTGCTCCACTGCTCAAGCCTCCACCAAATCGTCATGCCCCCCCTACATATCAGCGGCCGCCTCCGCCTAAACGGGACAATTAGAGAGGACCAAGGTGGAAACATTTTGAGAAATGAATACAAAATGTATACTCATTCCGAGATGCCCAAGTCTGTGGCCACATCATTGGCATGATGAACTGAAACTTTCTTCACCTCGGAGAGCCGAGGATACCTGAAGAAATAGGCTGCGATGGCAGAACAGATTACAGCCCCTACCATCGAATGTTGGGGAAAACTATTCGAGAGTGATTAATCTTCAAAGACCTCCTGTAAAAGATGTTAGACTCTGGATAGGTCAAGCTGGGACCACTGCCAGCGCATGTGGCATATATCTCTACTGCCAACACCGATCCAAAGGAGGGGTGGCAGAAAGTCACCAGTAAGCAGGGGCAGAAAATAAATGACTGGATGACTCAATAGACTATCATATGAGACAAGGGAATACTCTGAGATCAGCTATGACAACCAGTGCTACCACCAACTACTGCTAGTGTCCCACAACCGATAGTATCGGCCTCGCAACCCTCCACGATCCGGTCATCCAGGAGTAATCAAAATGGGAGATGAAAAGCGCAAGAGGAGAAGTCCGCAGCGAGTCCAAGGTTATCCCAACGTTGTCAGACATTATTCCCTCAGATGTGGCACCACGGGCACTAACGCACCAAATGACACTATCAGGAAAAACTGATCAGGTTGTCTCGTCAGAGGATGAATAGCCTATATTTGGTTCTATTAACATCATCCCTTATATGGAATCATCCCCTGACGAGGCGTACGGTTATGAACCTGAGTTCCTAACATGAGGAGCTAGGATGAGGAATCACAGATGTAGAGGATACCAGGGGAGGCACATTCACGGCCGAAACAAACGCTACGGTTGGACCTCGGCCCCAATGGTGAATATCGTACAATCCCGTGGAAGGGCCCTTCAAAAGACTCAACAGGATAAGGAACATCCCCCACCTCTACAAGCTACCACAATGTCCCCGTTATTCTACAATACCCATTAGTGGAGGAACCAGTGCCTAGATGCCAAGAGCACACTGATAGTCCAGCCGGTCCAATTCCCCAGAATGTGAGGACATCATCAGTATGATCCAGTGACCAGTCCCTCCTCATCACGTACTCTAGCCTCCAAGCTACCTTCTAGAACTCTCCCACCGGTGGAGAAGCATCGAACGTTGGAGAAAAAGTACGACATCATAAAAAAGATAGTGATAGTACCAGCAAAACAGTCTATCCTGGATTCCCTGAGTTTTTCAACAGATCTCAGGGAGGCACTTATTGAATCCCTGCTCATCCCCAAGAGTTTCAAGCCATGGTAGCTACTGCTGAGATCTAATGGATGAAGAATGGCTCATCTGAATGCAATGGAGTGATTTCCTTCACCCATCAAGATAAAGAATCCATCATGAAAATACACAATAGACCGCTATATGTGTTTGGCACATTGGATGATGTTGAGATCCGTAATGTCTGTATCGACATCGGCTCTAGAGTTAACCTCCTTCCTCTAAAAACACTCCGTAAGTTGTGCTACTGTGAGGAAGATATGATTCCCTCAGCTACAACTCTGTTAGCTTACGATAGGAATGAACAGAAGCTAATGGGGAGAGTCAAGCTAAAGACCCATTTTGGTGATCTATTAGCCTACTCATTGTTCCTGGTGGTTCAGTAAAACACAGCATTTAACGCCCTACTGGGGAGGCCGTGGCTCCACAAAAACATGGTCGTCCCTTCCTCCATACCACCAGTGTATCAAGTACTGAGTCAATGGACAAAGTGGGGAATTGTACAACAAGAAGGACCATTTCGATCTCTCTGGATCTCACTACATTGACATCGGGTTCAATGAGAAAAAAGTGAATAAGCCTATGGCTGATGGTGTTGACTGGATCCCCGCTCCAAATGCTCTGGAAGTGGTTCTTGACAACCCCATTAGGAAGCTTGGTAGAGACTACATATTTCCCATCAAACATATTGTATTCATAGGTCCAGAACGGGACACACACAAAGCTATCCTCGCGACCTCAACCATAATGGAAGAATGTGACAATTTGGAAGCATCCACTGACCCTCAATCTGTGGGTGAAAACTAGAGTAAGGATGCCCATGACACTTCACCGCCAGACACCCAAGGGCGTGTGTCAGGATCTCTCTCCTCGTCAGATCAAGAAGATGAGGATTTGGGAGAAGAAGAGGGGGAAGATCTCCGGGATGCACCCCCAGCCTTTGAGGAAGGTATCTCCACTACTCTGGATGAGATCAAGGAAATAAACCAAGGTACTGAGGAAGACACAAGGCCCACTCTTGTTAGTGCAACCATTTCTCTTGAAGAGAACGAGGTATAAATCACCTTTTTAAGTAAACATTGAGATGGGTTTTCCTGTAATTACATATAAATGTTGGTACTCGATCTCTAAGTGGCAACACACCACCAAGGTCTTCCACCAGACCACCGAGGCTATAAATAGACCAACATAAGGACATAACCCTCACACGCTACCAATTTAGAGGTTTAAGTCGATAAGCTCATTGAAGCAGGATTTGTTCGGGAGATCCAATACCCCATTTGGTTATCCAACATAATCCCTGTCAAGAAGAAGAATGGAATAATTTATGTCTGCATTGATTTCAGTGATCTCAATTGGCATTGTCCGAAAGATGATTTCCTGGTCCCGGTCACCGAGTTAATGATCGATGCAGCTGTCGGGTATGAGGCTCTATACTTCAAGGATGACTATTCCGGGTACAATCAAATTAGGATGGCCTGAGAAGATGTGGAAAACACTACCTTCAGTGCCACTCAACAGGTAATTTGATACAGGGCTATTCCATTTTGCCTCAAGAACGGTGCCACCACATATCAATGCACTTTTCATCATATCATCAATCCATTCCGGGGTAAATTCGTCGAATGTTATGTAGATGATTTAGTAGTCAAATCAAGACAGTTCTCAGACCACCTGTTAGACCTTGAGACCGTCTTCAACAAACTTCGACAGCATATCTTGATGATGAACCCCTTAAAATGCACCTTTGGGGTAACTTCAGGAAAATTCCCTGTCTTTGTTGTACGCCATCACGACATTGAAGTCGACCCTGAAAAATCCAAAGGAAATCTTGATAATGCCACCTCCCCAAAACCTCACTGAGTTGAGAGCACTACAAGAGAATATTGACAATATTAGTTGGATCATAGCCAACCTGGATGGAAAGTGTTTTCCATTCACAAAGTTAATGAAAAAGAGAGTCATATACCAATGGATATATGACTGCTAATAGGCATTTGACATCCTAAAAAGGTTTCTCTTGAGACCACTAGTGCTCATGCCCCCGGTTGAAGGAAGACCTCTCATCCTATACATAACGGCCCAAGAGCGTTCACTGGGAGCCTTTGTCATGTAGAAGGACGACGTCGGCAGTGAAAATAGTCTCTATAATCTTAGCCGAACCATGATTGATGTCTAGACTCAATACTCAAACATCAAGAAGAGTTTCATGGCCTTGGCCTTTGCAGTCCAAAAGTTTCTCCACTATCTGCTGCATCATGAAGTCTATTTAGTCTCGTGTGATAACCCACTCAAGCACATCCTGAGCCACCCAATGCTGACTAGGCACCTATCTCAATAGGCAGTCATTCTTCCACAGTTTGACATCCGGTTTGTGCCTCAGAAAGTCATCAATGGATAGACATTGGTAGATTTTCTTGCAGCACACCCTTCAACAAGGACCTCTACACCGGACATCGAGCTACCTGATGATGATGTCTTCCCAATTCAAGAGGAGCACCCATCATGAAAATTCTAGTTCAATGACGGCTCCCGAAGCCCAATCGGAAAGAGGATGGAAGACCCCAAATTTAACAATGTAGGTTTTGGGATAATACTCTTGTCCCCTGAAAATACTGTCTTTCCATATACCATTCTCTTTTCCAAAGGATGTACAAACAATGAAGCGGAGTATCAAGACATCATTGCAGGCCTAGATCTCTCACTCTATGCACAAGTACAACACCTTAAGGTAAAATGTTACTTGTAGATGGTCATCAAGAAAGTCAATGGTGACTATGCTATCAAAAAAGAGAATCTCTTTCCCCTGTTTGACCATGTTCGAGAGTTAATGGCGAAATTCACTACAGAAACAACATTGTCATACATTCCCCTATCCCAGAACACCCAGGCCGACGCATTAGCCAACGCGGCCACAGAAATGGCCGACCCAGACTGGGATGAATAAATCATCATTATTGCTCATCGTCGAATGTTCCTACCATTTGTACAGACCATGATAGAAGAAATAAATGAGGTCTGTTCTGTCTCCAAGCCATATGCTCCTCCCACCGAATGGATGACCCCCATTGTAAATTATATTCAATGGGGGGAACTTCCATCAAATAGGGCTGAACGAGAGAAAATACAGAGAAGGGCAATCAACTTTGTCTAATATAGAGGCACAGGTCAGTAAGAGTTCCTCTACAAAAAAGGCCTTCACGGAGTAATCCTCAGAATCATTGATGGATAAGAAACTGTTGTCGTGATGAATGATGTGCATGCCAGAGTATGTGGAGCACATTAACAAGCAACCAAGCATTCCCATATGTTTTGGAGGCTTGGGTACTAATGGCCCACAGTGGCACGAGACTACGATCATTTTACCACAAAATTCCACTCGTTCCAAATCCATGCCAACTTAATACACCAAAACCTGGAGTTACTCCATCAAGCCATGTACTCCTGGCAATTTTCCATCTGGGGAATGGACGTCATGGGACCATATACTCCCACCATGGCCAGACATCTGAAATATATCATCATAGAAACCGACTTATTTTCTAAATGGGTAGAAGCCATGCCCCTTAAGGTAGTCGGGGCAAGATGCACAGTCAGCTTTGTTAAGACTAATATCATCACCATATTTAGTGTCCCTCACGTCATACTGATGGAAAACATCACCAACTTATGCTCTGTTGAATTGGAGAATCTATACCTTGAATTTGGTATCAAGGCCAATCACTCATCCCACTACCATGCAGCGGCCAACGAACAAATAGAGGCTATCAACATGACCCTGTACAACATTTTCTAGAAAATGGTAGACAAAGATAAAAAGACATGGACAGATCAACATCTCTATGCGTTGTGGGCTTATCGAACCACAATCAGTACTGCTACTCAGGTCACTCATTAATCATTGGTCTGTGAAACAGTAGTGTTTCTGACCATTGATCTCTAATTACCCTTACTCAGTATTGCAATTTGTGATCACCCATCTGATGAATAGAAATCAGAAAAGCGGTTGGGGGAATTGGAGCAGCTGTATGAGACGTGATTGCACACTTTGCACCACCTGGATGTATATCCGAACCAGATCGCATGAGACTTCAACAAAAAGTTTTGTCTTTGGTCTTTCTTGAATGTAGAATAAGTGTTTGTTCTCTGGACACCAACGATACCTAGGAAGAAGCCCCCAAAGATAGAGCCCAAGTGGGAGGGACCCTATATGGTACACAAGGTCTACTCTAACAGAGCATATACCCTGATCTCCATGGACGTGCAATTAACCACTGCTCCTACCAATACGATATTTCTAAAGAATTATTTCACATAGGGATCATGAAGGTAGACGTCCTTACTGCAAGACGTTAAAACTACATGGTAGTCGTCCTTTTCACATGATGTTAAACTACGTGAAACTGTCCTCACCGCATGACATTAAACTGCATGGATAACAAGAGTTAATAATGATGCCTCACCCTATGTGTATGGATCAGACCTGCACAGGGTGTATTCTTCGTTCGAGGTGCAGAACGTTAAACTGCCAAGCACCCAACGGTCCAAACTCAATTACCCAAAGTTAAGTGTATCTCATCCTTAATGCATGACGTTAAACTGCACGGACTTCATAGAACTACATGTGGCTTTATTCTTACCCTCACATGATACATATCGATGCTAGGGCTCCTCGTTCTATCCTAGCCACCCCTCAATAAGTTAAAAATGATTCTTTTCCCCCATGTACGGACCGGGCCTGCAGGGTGTATATTTCTTCACATAACTACGTACGGCATGATTCCTGCCATCATAGGATACGTAGAGACGCCGGGATTCCCCATCGTAGCCCAACCATTCCCAAATGGAACAAAATAAATGATAAAAACGTCCCCTTTCTCCCTGTGTGCAGACCAGCCCTACACGGGGAGTATTTCTTCAGAGAACTATGTAGGACTTGATTCCTGCCCTCGTAGGATACGTAGCGACGCATGGATCCCCTACCCAGGCCCAACCTCTTTTTGAAAAACAATATTTCCTTTTTCCCCATATATTGACTAGACATACAAGGGGTGTATTTATCGTCATCACCGCATGACATTAAACTGCACGGATGGTAAGAAAACAATAATGCCCATTTCCCCCATGTGAGGACCAGACTTGCACAGGGTGTAGTCCTCGTCCTTAGCATATCACGTTAAACTACCCAGATGAGAAGCTAAAAATGTCACTTCCCCCATGTACAGACCAGAATTCTACGAGTTGTATACTTTATCCTCGCCGCATGACATTAATCTGCATAGGCTTCATCCTTACCGCATGACGATAAACTGCACAGATCGCATCCACACTGGAGGACGTCAAACTGTGCGGACATCGTCACGACCCACCCAAGATATATGGCGAAATGAGATGTAGGTACTTCTTGAACATTTCTATACATCTTTTCAATACATCAGACTCCACAACCTAGAAAATTATGGATATTCATAACCATTAATGGCCATCAGATGTGGAATGTCATTGACCCGGGGACAACATTATATGACTATGCATACCATGCCCTCAACGTCTCTTCATATTGATAGCCCCTAGATCTTCCACCAATGCTGAGATTTTCTCGGGTGATTCTTTTCCTAGCTTCATATGCTTACCGGACTCAGAGCCTCCGTATCATGCCTCCCGATCCAAAATTTATGGAACAGTGGATTACATGTTTGTCCCACTATCACATCCAAGTGTTTCCAGGGTATCCATACCCAGTTAGCCTATGTATCCACCAGTGGCTCACATAGAGACCTGCATCAATGAACATCGTGTAAGGACTAGGCTACTTTGGCTCAACGGACAATTGCATTGAAGATGTTTCATGTATGATCGGATGCCATTATCCCCATGTGCTAAACTCTGCACTGTGATCAATCAAGGTTCCTTATATCATCTTACGACCATCAGAAATGGAAATTCATCGACCCTGGGACACCTTTGCAGGACTATGCATACCATGCCCTCAGCGGCTCTACATATTGATAGCCCATGGTCCGTCAACGAAAGGCATGATTTCTTCAGGAGATACTCTTCCTGACTCCGTACGCTTACCGAACATAGAGCCTGTACACCACACCTCCTGATCCGGGAGAACTGAATGTTGCCGTTTACAAACTTCATCCACCACCTTATTCCAGGTATATACAGGCATGTTGACCCAGTTATCCTTTGAGTGACTGTAGCAATAGTAACCCAATGGTCTATGCTATATGACTGCTAAACTAGGAGACTTTCTTCATCACCGCATGACGTTAAACATCACGAACATCATCCTCAACGTATGACGTTAAACTGCATAGACATCATCCTTACCGCATTATGGTAAACTGCACGGGTCACGTCACCACCGCACGTGGTCAAACTGCATGGACTTCATCACGACCTGCTCAAGATACATGGAAAAACAAGATGGAGGTACTTCATTCACATTTGGACACGTCATTTCCATACATAAAACTCCATAACCCGGAAAATTATGGATCTTCATTAGCATTCATGGACATCAGAAGTGGAAAGTCGTCGATCTGGGGACACCTTTGTATGAATATGAATACCATGCCCTCAACGTCTCTGTATATTTATATACCTTTGATCGTCCACCAAAGGCAAGATTTCCTCGAGCAATACTTTTCATAGCTTCATACGCTTACCAGCCTCAGTGCCTCCATATCAAGCCTACTGATCAAAAATTTATGGAACATTGGTTTACAAGTTCATCCCACCTTCACATCCAAGTGTTGCAATGGGATCCCTACCCAGTTAGCCTATGTTTTTTGCCAGTGGCTCACATAGCGACCTGCATCAACGAACATCGAGTGAGTACTTGGCTACATTTTCTCAATAAAAAAACTGCAGTGATGATGTTTCTTGTATGCTCGTATGCCATTATCCAAAAGTGATGAACTCTACACTGTAAGAAATCATGGATCCTCATAACCACTCACGGCCATTGGAAGTCGAAATTCATCGACCCATGGACACCATTGCATGACTATGCATACCATTCCCTTAGCGGCTCTGCATATTGATAGCCCCTAGACCATCTACCAATGTCAAGATTTCATCGGGTGACAATATTCCTATCTCCATACGCTTATAGGCCTTAGAGCCTCCACACCACCCCTCCTGATCTGGGAGAACTCAATGTTACAGTTTAAGACCTTCATCCACCACATTGTTCCAGGTATATCAGAGAATGTTGTCCCAGTTATCCATTGAGTGATTGAAGCAATATTCACCCAATTGTTCGAGCTCTATGAACACTAAACTATGAGTCTTTCATCCTTACTACATGAGGTTAAATTGTATGGAATTAAGGCACACCCCCACACACACAAAAAATCAGCACAGTGTGCTCTTTGAACCTCAACAAGAAACCAGGAATGAATATCCCCGACATGCCAAGACATTTTCCTACGAAATGAAAGGTTCAGTGGCCTGGATAATTGCAGATCCTCCTAACCATTCATGACCATCAAAAATGGAATGTTATCGACCCGTGGACACCTTTTCATGACTATTCATACCATGCCCTCAGAGGCTCAGCATGTTGATAGCCTCTGGCCCATCTACCAAAGGCAAGATTTCCATAGGCGATACTCTTCTTAGCTCCGTACGCTCCCCGGACTCAGAACCCCCATATTATCACTCTTGATCCAAGAAGCCCCGGAACAACGATTTACTCCAATCAACCCCCCCTTCTACGTCTAGGGCATGTTGAGATATTCAAGCCCAGTTACATTCTAATGATGAGCGTCCTTTGAAACTACATCCATATCACATGACGTTAAACTGCATAGATCATCTTGGTCACTTGGCACGAAACTACAAACACCATTCATTAACCATCCTAGGAAATGACTCCATCTACAATCATTTTCATTTGATTAATAATTCCCCCCATCATCGCTGCATGGCATAAAACTGCATGACATCCTTTAATAATGTCCCCTTCCCTACCACATGACGTTAAACTGCACGAATGTCATCCTCAATGCATGACATTAAACTACACATCAACCTTTAAAAATGATCATGTCATTACCTCATGATGCTAAACTACACGGAATATGTCCTAGCCAGATGATGATAAACTACATAGTTAAACTCCTCATGGGTTCAGTGAGGAATAGAGGCTTTTCCCTGTCCCTCAGTGTACATTCCATGCCTTCACAAACCCCCCATCTCAAACCACCATGAGATCGAATTAATTCACCCATTCTAGGTAAGTTTAGTCTAGTTATTTCCCCTGTATCCAGTTAATCTCTCACCATAAACTATACTCTGTGCTCAGAAAAAAAAGAGACGAACCCTCATAAGCACCCCTGGTGGCCCCAAATCTCAACTTCCCTAATGTTTCATGGCTATCGTAATAATACTAAGGACACATTTTCTATGACTATGCATACCATGCCCTTAGCAGCTCTGCATATTGATTGCCCATGGCCTGTCTATCCAAGGTTATATTTCCATAGGCAATGCTTCTCTTCGTACTTCTCTTGGTATCTAAGTCCCGATGCCTTTCTCGAGATACAGAAAACTTCTGAGCTACATTTTACCAACCTCTTTCACAATCCTAACTGAATGTGGCAGAACATCATTGACGAGATTACTAAGATCCAGTGGAAGCCATTTAGTTTGAAATAATGTCCCAGTTGAGTAACATTAAACTGTTCCAAGCCTCAACCATCCATTATGCTAACTAGAATGTGTAGGGAAGCTTGTCTCCCGACCACACTTTTGGATAGTACAGATGTTCTCAAAACCGTTTCAGATTTCTCATTCATTTTTCACTCCACCCATGGTGGTTTCTATAAGCCGGACACTCCTGAAGTCCCCAGGCCATCAAAAATATACAATCATTGACCTAAGAACACCTTTTGTACAACTATGCATACCATGACCTCAGTGGATCTACATATTGATTTCCCCAGGACCATCTACCAAAGGCATGATTTCCATAGGCAATGCTCTCCCTACCTCTGTACGCCGATGCAACTTTCATATCTTGAGTCACACCCTACATGTCGTTAAAATTTAATCTTGTTCCCCAACGTAAGTCTGAAGGGTGATGAGACATCTTCCAGTCAAACAAATCTCATTTTGAGACTGATCCCACCATATTCAGTCAAAGAAGTTCTACCTAAATCATCTTTAATGATAGTATTGAAAGGGGGACTATAAACCGCTCAGAAAAGAGGCACAAAGTCAATTAGACTGAAAACCTGAAAAGGGCGACCTTTGAAAAAGCTGGGTTATGCCCGCTGGGTCCATACCAAATGGGCCCAGGCAAAATTAGGGCGTGAAAAGGAAATTAAAAAAAGTTTGTGTGAATTTTCTACAAAACCCTAGCAAAATTCAAGCTATGCTCGGTGGATACAAGGGTCTAGGCAAATGTTAGAGCTCATTCTCTTTTTTTTCAATTGTCCTAATCTTGGGTTATTCCAAGATCAAATAGTTCATGCATGCATCAATTGTGACAAATAATTCCCTCCATAGGAAAGAACAATCAAGGCACTGAGAAAAATATTTCCCAATTTCATTTTGAAGTTATAAATAAGGGCATCCACAATCTAGAGCCTCATCTTGTATGAAAAGTTCATTACAAGATGATTCTGGTGGATTCATAATGTTTTATTAGGTGTTGGTGAGAATCATCGACTGTTTGAGAGAGATTCTGCAATAAGGTCATTTCAGCTTCTGCACCAGCCCTCAACTCTTCCGCCTTATGGACCGCCTTTGTGCTCTCCCTCATCTCCTTTTCCATCTGCCGCTCCCCTTCTTCAATTATGGCAGCAATATAGGACCCTTCTTGATGTAGCAGTTGTATCTCAATCCTCAGCTCCTCCTAGAGAGAACACTGCTTGATAACTTCTCCCTGGAGCCTCATAACTTCCCCAACGTGATCATGAGCCTCTGTTAGACAAAGATGTAGGGTTCCGGAAAGGTAGGCTTCAAATTGGGAAAAGGTGAGATTCAATACCATATAATCTCTCCTGATTAGTAACCATCTACTTGATTATGTACTAAATACTATGGTAGTAAAAGACGTAAAATCATAAGAGCATAAACAGAATGCACAGCTTTGGTAATCTGGATGTCATCTCGGTTAGGGGTGTCTAAGAAATTAGACTCAAAATTTTATCCCAAGCCCTTTGACGAGCAGGACGAAGGCTGGGAAAGACTTGTTGATTGGGCTCAGAGTCACTTCCAGATGAAGATATGTACTCGGGAATGAACGCCACCAATGAGGGACCCGATGCAATTTCTCCCACAAAATCTGGCCCTGCGACAATTTCTCCCCTGGAAGTTGTGATCATAGGTGCAGTTGGGTCTGATGAAAATATCATCCACACCAAAGGTTGTGGTCCTCTAGCCTGAGAGTCAATAAGACAGATAATTAACCCTAATTAGAAAAAGGGAATAAAAAGTAGTCAGTGTCGAGAGATCGAGAAACTCACTCATGGTCGTCAAAGCATTGGTATCCTCAATCTCTGCATTGCCGTGACATCCACTTGAAGAAGATGCCAAATATTTGAGAGGAAAGGGATTCCAGGGAGCCCCTTGAGGGGTCCAGGACATGAGGCTATGCCGGAGGCCAGTAGTTTCCAAAGCTGTCCCCAAGAGGTCGCCTACAGAGCCCAAGATCTTTGAAATCACTACCCTGGTAAATAGGATAATGGCCTACTCCGGGTTCCCAACAACTGGATTAATAGCAGGCACTTCATGTATTATCACGGGACCATAGAGTCTGAGGTGGCTGGCCCCATCGGATATGGAGCCCCCTCAGTGATCATGGGTGCCCCGTCTTCCTCTGCATTTGAAAGGGCTATTTGATCAGTAGGAGTCTCGAATAACAATAGTTCAAACTCTGACGTATCAATAACTAATGAAGGCGGGAATAAAGCATCAATAATGTCATCCCCTTCTGTAGGGCCCACCATATCGTCGTGATTAGGCGTGGTTACAGGTGATTCCACAGATGGCAAGGAGGCGGAATGTAGCCCCGCTTGAGTAGCCACGGCCAGATCCCCAAGTGACCCAGCACCATAAGCCAAAACAACTAAAGACTGGCGAAGTCAAAGTATGCAAATTGGCGATTGATCAAACGGGAAGTCATGATTACCCAACGTCCCCTGTCTGAGTCGTTCCGATAAATGGGACGCCTTTCTCTATCTCTGGATCTTCCCTTGGGACAGTTCGTCCAGAATTATGAGTGGGGCTGGAGGAGGGATGACCCTAGCTGAGTCTGCAATGGTCGCTACCATGAACTCAGCTGCACCAGGGGACCCCTCTATAGGGACCCCCATTGGCGAAATAGCATGCTCCCCTGTTGCGATACCACGAGGAGAATACTCTAGAGAGAGAATCCCCTCATGAGATTCTTCAACACCCTTCACAAAGGGAAGAAACCATAGAACCTCAACGATAATGGAGGGAGAATGTCAGAATATGCGAGCAGAGAAACCTCTTCTTCAGGATCAGATGATTAGTAATGTCTAATCATCATGGACACACGGGTGGTACCATAGATCCTATTCCGAAGTTAATGAATGTACACATCATTCTCCTTTAATGAGGAGAATATTTCATGTAAATCTTCTTCCAACAACAAGTGGGGTAGAGTGAAGATCATCCCAATACTCGGATGATTAAGAGGGCTCTTTTGGAGTAACGTCCAAACTTCTTCATCTGAACCACTTACCCTCAGGTCATCCAAAACTCTCCAAGCCTCCAAAAATGCGTCCATGGAATGAATCACCGACTGGGGAGGATCAACTCAAGAAGGTTAGGCAGCGGTAGAGGCTGGTAAGGGCGCAAATGGTCGTGTTTGTGTTCCGTATTTCACCACCTCCCAAAAACTCTCTAGGGATACCTGTGGATGGAACCTCATGGGTAGGGATGGGAATTCCCTTGCTACATCTGTGACATTGTGATCATTGAAATCATCACACCCTGAAGAGTGGTCGCTTCCATCCTCATCTTCATCAGTAATCGGGCGCACCATCACCTGTCCTCGATGTCTCAACACCACATAGCCCCTGCGAGCGCGAACATAGGCCTCAAGGTCCCAAAGATATTTAACGACTCTATCTAGTTCCACATCATAAATAATGTCAGTGAGAGCAGATCTGTAGCCCATCCCATCAAAAACTACCTCTGTTCCTGAAGATACTGCCACATGGGACGGGGGTACTGGCTACGATAGGCTGACCTTTCATTGAATTCGTCCCATTTTCCCCAGGTCGTCAGAAAGGCACCATCGGCAGGGATAACCCCCCCCACTCGGGTAGTTTCAAGGACATGAATGGTTACACCTATGTCTGTTAAAATATTCCCTGGAAGCACAGGACCAGCATGGTGACAGAGGAATTTAGACGACCTAGTTAGAACATCACCCTATTTCGCTTCCTCTTTCACTTTAATGGCTTAGGACTTGAGATGGTAGACACCAATGTCCCTAGTTGGCCATTTGGATATGGTTGTACCCAGGAGTAGGCATAATTATTGGATAAGAAGGGCATGGTATCTGCACGCGTGGGGGACATAACCTCACAGCCGGTATCCTCTCGGTTGGACATTAACCATAGTTGTCTGGCCACAATTAAATGACAGTTCTTGCGGGCATTGTTGACTACGGGGGGACATTGTGCTTGGACGCAACAAAATTGATACCTGAATCGGCAGGGCGCGTACCCCTCACAGATCAGTTCCACACCAATACGAGCCACCAGAATACCCTCTCTAAGAGAAAATAGGTAGCCCCACTTGATAAACTCCTCTTTTATGGTATTCGATATTGCACCACCTGGGGATGAAAATGGGTGAAAATTGAAATAATCATAATTTTAGATTCGACTCAACAGCAGACGCTTGTTATAAACTGTCTGCTGACTATCCTTCTCATGGGTCTCCCACTCTTCTGGCATAACCCCACTGGTCAGTTGCAAGTATGACTGGAATGTGGTGCCCAGAATCTGAAGAGGGTAGATGAAGGTATATCAGTTGTTGAAGTCTACGTTTAGCCATCCCCAAAGAATTTGGAAAGGTTCGGCCACTCAGATTGGCCAGCTCCCATCATTAATATTACCGATAAACTGATTGATCCTGGCCAGTATTGGGAAGGCTAACATGATAACGTTGCCGAAAGCCAATTGTGCCACTAGAAGAAGCAGTCGATCGATATCTGGAATAAGATCCCAGCCCCAGTCGTGAAAATCGCCATGCTCCAAAATCACCAAAAGTTGCCCCTCTGTTTGCGGGAATCCATCGTAGGGGAAGTCGTGGGCCTACATGGGAGAGTCACAGATTTATTAGATTTGTTCTCTCTTACAAAGGCCTTAACCCATTCACGATACAGGAAGAGCTGTTTTGGAGTCGTTTCCTCTGAGTGCTTCCAATCCTGGTTAATAAGCATCTTCACTAGGGGGGAGTCCTCTCTTCGTTCTCCCACATAGAAGGAGGAGGCAAGAACTCGTCATACATACTCCCAACGATAGGGACCCCTGAAAAATGAAAGGTGTCCGAGAGAGTAATACTCACCTCACCATGGACAATGTGAAATGTGTTGGTGTCCGGACAATAACTACTCATGAATTTCCTAGAAAGGGCTTCAGGCTGGTGGGTATAGGTTTTGGACACCCAAGCAGCTTCATACAAGCCCACGGCTCGCAACTCAGCCTCAAATTCTGCGCAGCTTTGGCGAACCCAGAAGGGCCACCCCCAATCCGATGACTTAAATACTCCTCCCTGCCGGAGGTCCCGATTCACTGGACAACCATGCTGGTCGCATACCATGGCATTGCGGGCAATGCTATGATAACCATGAATTGTTCCTCCATGTTGATGTTGTTCTCCTTTCGGAGATATTGGAAGGAGATTCAACATAGACCTGACAACTATATCCCTAGAGGCTGCCCTCCCGCTGATAGGTATCACGAACCGGGGGACCATATCATCTCCCTACACAACAAAAGTCAACAGAAGGTTAAGAATTAGTTGAGATGCTTTATTTCAAAGTCTGCATGGTGGAATCATAGACAGGTGCGCGATGATAGTATCCCGCGAACCAGCCTTACACAGAATGCCTTTGCGATACCTTGGTCCGAAGAGTTTTGTACAGAAAACCGCGAACCAGGATAATCCGTGGAATTTCAATATAGGATTTAAGTGCTTAGGTTTGGAGGACATAAGTTTAGAAGATTTTAGTCTGCGGAGCATCGAAACCTCAGAGAACCAAAACCATGAAGTGAGTTCCTGCGCGGCCCGTTGAAACATACATTTCAATTAAGTAAAATCTTTAGTTTGTGGTTTGGACATTTCTCCTCGGATAAAGGATGGCTCAAAAGATAAATGGTTTTCGGAAGTCACAGCTGGTTCGCGGACGAAGTGTTTCGCGAAGTAACAGGTACGCAGAAGAACAAAAGGGCGGGGGATATGGTTTCGCAACAAATCCGGTAGAAGACAAATGAAGGGACCATCGTTTTTATATGCGTGGTCCCCCACTTGGTTTACCTCTATACCACAAACCATCAATGTTTCTAGTCTACTCTACATCGGAACGACCTCTTCTTCTTTCCGATCGGACCCCAATCCGATGGGGGCATTTGTAGGGTCCTGATAAATCTGCCAAGGAGATGCTACCCATTTACCCTAATAAATTGGGGAGAATATTTCAAAGGCAAGCATGAATTGGGAAGGTCCACAGACCGGTCCGAGGATAATGTCGCGAGATCGGTTCCGCGGAGCACCCCCTTCGCAAACCGCCACCGTCGTTCGCGAAATGGAGGCAGAGACCCTCCAAGGGTGCGATGCAGTGCTGGAGGCAACCCAGTTCACCAATCCAGACCGCCCAAGCTGCAAAACATGTTGACCAACCTGAACCACCTCTGTCGTTCAAGAAATGGAGGCAGAACCCTACACGATAGTGATGCACCCCTGAGTTCGGTTCGAAGAGGAGATGTTCTCGGTGCCCACCGATGCATCGTTTGACCAAGTCATCCTCTAACCGTGTTTTTGGTCATGAGCTTCGGAAAATTGTGTCCCATGACCACAGATGTATCTCTTCCCCCAATCTATATAAGGAGACCGAGGGGGGAAAAATAGAGGTGGTTGGGATTCATAGGATTGTAGATTTGGAAAGAGATCAGTCGAAGGAAGGCTTAGGAATTTTCAAATTGCGAAGTTCCCTTTCACGAGCCACAACAGTTATACAAATTAATAAGGAATTGGAAAATGCATAATAACTTGGGGAACCACGAACCTAAAATAACAAAATGAATAAAAAACACGAACCATACCCCCCATGTGGATGAATTCCCAGCAGACTATTGAGTTTAAGCCTCTTTTCCTCTATTTCACACCTCGTAGCAACCTCCTACGCGGGCAAAGCCCTGACCAATGAACCTCTGACCGGCGCCGCACCTGGCCTCCGCTGCTTGGATGGATCCATCCGCGAACCACCCTGGTTCACAGATTGAACCAAAGCAGCAAACCACCCTGGTGAGCGGGATTTCAATCTGTCCGCGGACCACCCTGGTTCATGGACGGATTCTCCCACCACGTGGCACTCCCTACGCGAAGGGAGTCACCAACCATACCCCTCAGTGTCTCGCAAAATACTTCGGCATCCCCATTTTTCATGCCAGATTAAATCCTTCCAATCCAGCCTAGTCCTCAGAGACTCCCTCATTGGCCTACTAATCAGTTCCGTGCCGAGGCCTCCACCAGATCCACCAGACCTGTGTTGTGTAACCCTCGGGCACACTAGTGCTCCCTTTTGAGTTCACATACTCGTGGTAAGTATAGTCAAAGTTGTTTCCCCGACCCTTGAGAAAATTTCTGAAGCTTTCCTGGGTTCACATTACCATAGTAATGTGGAGTCTGAGCTCAGGAGTCCCCTTTCTGCCCCTCCACATGTCGTGGGCTCTTCGGGTGTAGTAGAATAGCCATCTGAAGGAAGCCCTCATTTCTTGCATGAGAGGAGATGGGAATAGAAGCACCCCCTCTCCCTCTCCTACTGTGATTTTTCACACCCGAGCATCGATCTTAGAGTAAGCCCTGACCTTATGGGATGCTCCACGTGTAAGCCGCACTCCATTCTACAAGGGTACACCATTCGTGACGTGATCGTCTAGTCCTTGCTGCCTCTTGTTTCTCACGACGAGCATGACTCATAGGGGCTTAGAGTAGGCATCGACTATGATATCCTCATATGGGCCTCCTCAGAGTGGAATCCCCACTTATCAGAACTACGTTAACTTTGATCCCTGTCTCCTAGTCAAGGTACATAGGAAGCCTCCCTGAGGTTCATGCCCAACAACTGATCGATCTGACTATCTTCACAATGGTTCGCCGCACCACCCATAGTGCCGTCTTATTGAGTCCAGACTCAAAGGGATCATTAATCCCACGAGGGATGGTAATCCTCGGGCTCAAATGATTCCGAATCCTTACGTTCAGTTTACCATGGCCCACCAGGGTTATATCCTTGGATATATTCTTTGGGTATAATCCCAAGATTTGTGAACATATGAATACATCTTAAATCTATAAGATAGTATTGGAACAGGCTATAATTCCCCTGAAAAGGGTGCGATGAGCCTGAATTCCCATCCACTCGACCAATATGTGTTCTTAAGAATCGTTGGCCAAACCACCCAACAGACACCTGCCTTTGGAAAGTAAGTCCATGTATCGTTGGATATAAACAACCTCAAAGGTTATAAAAATAAAATTCTAAACAAAAAAAAAATCCAACTTCAATGTTACAAATATATTCTCATCTACATCATAAATTATAATAATAGTAAGGGATCTTGAATCTATAATAATAGTAAGGGATCTTGAAAAATAATTTTTAGAATTACTAAATAGTGATGATTTATTTCAAATATATCACGACATAGGATTAACCTATGACATATTTATTTATAATCTATATAAATACTAAAATGTGGTAAATAAATAAATTATAAATAACCCCAAAAATATTCCATGGGAGTTTCAATCTCTGTGTGATGGAAGGGCATAAACAGAGTGGACCATAATAGTGTTCGGTATAAACTCAACTATCATTTCACGGTTATTTTTACTTGATATGAATTTTAAAAAATACAATACATTTGAACCAACCATTCATGGATATATTTATAATAAAAAACATAATATATTACAAAACAAAAAAATTTGATTTTTTCTATATTTAAAATTATCCGAAGAATTTTCTCTAAATTTCTATTTTCATATCCACTTTTAATTGACTAAACTAATATCTGATACCAACTATGATGACCCCAAAAATATATATATTAACATTACATATTAATAAATTATAATAAATTACACAACATTATAATCCATTCTATAACCATAACCATTTTTTGAAATTAGAGAATAGATACAAAATAATGTTATTTCGTTATTAATGTTCCTCATTTGCTATACATAATTCTTCTTATTCCTTATTAAAAAAATTAATCATAAACAAGGGTGGGTAATGAATAGTAGAGTGTGAGAATAGATTATTAGTAAGGGTAGGCAAATGGAATATAATTTAGTGATCATACTTGAGTTAAGATAAGAATATGGATATTAGATCATGATTATAAATTGAAAATTTCATACCAAATTTGAAATCAATGATTAAAATGGTTAATGATATAAAATATTTTCATTATAGTTGAAAAAATTATTTAATGATTTAAATGATAAAGAATTTTTCATTATACATGAGTGCATAACATAGACATAGGTATATGAAAAAATATAACATAAAAACATTTGGAAATTTAATAAATATAAACATGATCACTAATAAAGTAATGTAACAGATATCATTCCCAACCATAATATTATGATCACAAAACTAGGTCCATTAATAATATAATGGAAATAAAACTAGGAATATACATAAAATTATAAACATTAGATGAGGTTTAATCATAACATATTTATCTCATGATGAAATGATTTTACCGAATGCATTGGGGGGTATAAAATTATTATCCCACACATAACATAATCATATAATCATTCATATATATTCCAAAAGAGCACGAAAAAATTATTCATAATATAACCAATAGAAATGGAGACTTTTTTCATTGATATTTCGACATCATACCCATAAGCCTTACTGGTAAAGAATTAATATAGTTTCATTCGATCATATTTATATTAATGTATTAAAAACATCAATGGGTGTAATAATAGTAGATTATTTCCATTTAAATATAAATGGAATATTTTTTTGTAGAAGATAACCTATTCAATTTAAAATCACAGATTGAAATATAAAAATAATAAATAATATAAATTTGATTATAATTATCAATAATCATTAAAATGAGTAAAACAAATATCAAAAAATTTAGAGTTTAAGAATGTGTGAAATTATGTTCATATCATATATGTTGAAACAATGATTGATGTATCTTTTTTTGGCATAAATATTACATCATTTAGAAAATGATACAAAAATTCTTGTTAATTTTTTTAAAAAATAATATCTGCATAAAAAATAAATTAAAAATAAATGGATAATATTTAAAAAATATTTAATATATTTTTTAAAACATAAATGTAGAGGAAAAATGATATTGGACTCATGAGTGTAATGAAGAAGGTTTTCCGTAAATTTATATTTTTAGAATCATGAGAAATTAGAATAAGTATAATGAATATAGAATATATAGTTAAAATAAATAAAAAAATTATATGATAATTAATGAGATTCATGGGATATGAATCATGGAATTTCATTATTGATGAATTAGTCACAATAACTCAATAATATATTAGATTGTAACAAATGTCCAATACAACATTTGTAACATTGGAAGCAAATGCCCCATGAAAAAAGGAACATTATATGAATATGTATATCTAATAATTATCATTATATGATCAATAAAATACACTCATGAAGTTATATACACCAAAAAATATATTAAAGTGGTGAACATGACATGTTTCACATAGATATAAAATGAGATGAACATCTATTATCATGATTTTACTCTCATCGAATACACTTTAACCTCCTATAAAATAAATTTCTGATGATAATAATTCTATTATAGAGTTTATTATCAAAAAATCATATATCGTCCAATTATAAAATTTTAACAATAAATTGTTAGTAGCTCCATATTAAAATTATAATTTTTATGTGTCCACTATTTTTTTCTAGGAGAATTTTGGTTGGGTAGATCTGATACATCAACATTGATCATGATTCCATCATCTATACAATGATTAACATGATAAAAAATCCAATTTATTAAATATATATATATATTTATATTCATCCATAAATGTTATGAATAATAATCTGAATTGCACCATATATGGAAATGTTAGGATTTACATACACATGAACATTGTATTGACTTTTCAATGGATGGAAAAAAATATTAAAAATTATAGATTAGTGATTATATAATATATATCATAATTATTCATTAAATATTTACTTATTACAATATGTGTAAAGAAGAAATGAAAAAAAAAAGAATCACCTCACTTCGAGGAGGTGGCAGTCCACACATACACTTGAGAAACATATAAGTTTCCTTATAATTAGAAGGTAAAAGTGTACATATTAAATTATAGCTACATAATAATATTATTTAAATAAATTTAATTTATAAATATTAATCTTTTTTTAACCCCCTTACTTGAAATATGGTGTTTAAAATTGAGTGGTATCAGTGTGTGGAGATGGTATTTCACATGTACTCCAGATAGATACATTCACTTCTCAATCGATGGAACAGATGGTGGAAGTTGGTGTATACATAATCATAAATAGATATTATTATATTTAAGATGTTGAATATTTTTTATGATTAATTACCTATATTTTTTATAATTAAAATATTAAATAATTTGAATTATTTTGAGTAATAGGTTTACCTATATCTCTAATAGGACTTAGATGGGTGTTTTCAGATAGACCATATGAATATTCTTTTAGGAAGTACAAAATCTATAAATAATTGCAATGGATGTTTAGAAGATGTTGTTTTAAGATTATTTAAATTTATATGGATTTATCTAATGAAAATAAAAGGGGGAATAGTTTTCCTCTAATACGGGGGAAATGACTCATGTCTCATCTCAATATTATTTATTTATAAATGTCAAGGAAAACAACAAGAAGTTAGAAACCCCCGGGGAAAAAAAGAAACAAGATCATGGTGGTCTGAAATAATATAGGCCAAGGGTGTCCCCTCTCACAAGATCCTCTCCCTCATCCTTGAGAGTGCTCCTGCCATCGAGGCCCAAAAAGAACAAATTGCGAGACGCAATTGAGGTAAGATGATAAGCCAATTTGTTACACTCGCGCCATGTAAGAGCCACTTTGGTATTGATTTTCAGGAGGCCTTCGCATTTTATGATAGCATATGTGATATACAATGGTGTATTTCTTGTACATTGCATTTACTGATAGAATAGAAAAAAGATAACAATTTAATTAATGCATTCCCGAGCATCATACCTCAAAAATAGTCCAATATATTTATAACAAGTACATATGTTATAAATATTTTCATTAATTGAAATATATTTAGGATTCGGTGTAATTTTTAGCCATATATTTTTTACCCATTTCATTTACAAAATTTAACCTAAAAAAATTAAAACCTTTTCAATCATAAAGGCTCTAAATTTTAGATTTATGTAAAATATTAGATGATAAACCTATTGAAGATGAATATTTTAATAATTTATTATCCTTGTTGTCCACTTTCATGATGTTAATTTTTTAAAATAATTATCTACAAAAATAGAATTCTTAAAATTTATTTAGTATCTTTTTGACAGTATTCATTTACATCAACATTAATGAAATCGATATAGTTATCAAATTTGAATAGAACATGTTAAAAACATATGAAATGTTACATTTAACTAAAAATTTACTTAGACATAATAATTATATAAAATTAAATTTCTATTAATATTTCTATGATAATTTATTTTATATTTTTTGTTATTTGAATAAATACAATGTTAGAAATGTTTATGATTTAAATATTATAATATATTATTTAAATACATAACAAAATATCCTTAGAAAAATAATTATTTATTGTTTAAAATATACATTTGATACTAGTTGTTTCCGCTTTTATACTAATTTTATGATTTTAGAGACTTTAAAGTCAATAGAGAGACATTTGTGCAATTTTATTTACTCAAAATAAAATAAATATTATTATATAAGAAAAATTGAAAAAACATATATTCAAATTTGGTGCGTCAATGGTATAATTCCTACCCACCAATAAAATATGGGAATGTTTTGGGTGAATTTTGACGCCTTATATCATGTTGTTATCCTAGTTTTACCCATTTTACCCATATCGAGTTGATAAATATTAATCATTGTTAATATTTTCAATGAGAAAAAACATAAAGGGTGATTAATTTAGAAATTATAGATCCTAATTATAAATAAGGAATCAATTTTACATTATTCATTATCCTGATGTTTTAGAAAGCATTTTTTAATATAATTGTGTAAATAATAGTAAAAAATGTTTTTAAAATGTGTTATAAAAAAATATTAACTAATTTTAAAATCACTAATATTGATAATTAATATATTATTCGTTAGATAATTCCAAATAAAATGTATAATAAAAATTATTTGATACCCAATATATAATATAATGATACTTTTAAATTACATGATTTAATGAAGTAAAATTATATTATTATAAAAAATCAGTATTCATCACCATTCAAAGAGAATACAATTATAAAAAATACAAAATATTTATATCTAAATTATTTCATATATTATTTTTTAAAAAATGATTTTAGTTTATAAAATAAATTTACTAAATGTGGTATTTAATATTTTTTTCCATAGAAAAAAATACAATAAAATTGTTTTTGAATAAAATTCATTTTAAAGCATAAAATAAAAATACAAAATATTGATTTCTCATTACAAATGAATTAATCACTAAAATTTTTAAGGAACAAAATTATACATATATTTAATAGTTTCATTAATGTTATTCATACCCTCTAAAATAATGGTAATGTTATAATATTCATATTTAAATAATAATTTTTATAGTATATCTCAATTATCTTATTGCATTATGTTCTGTGTTATGAATGAAATTGATATTATTAATTTTTGAAACAAAATTTCTTGGTTTGTATCTTATTTAGTTATTAAATGTTCTTGAATGTCACCCTCAACTAGTTCTAAGACAACTTGATAAATTGTGAAATATAGTATCTTGTTTTATAGGACATTTTGTGTTAATGGAATGAATTGGTGTGTGGAATCCTATTTGCCATTGAATACATTGTAGATAAAGATCAATGACATGTTTCTAATTTCACCGCTCATATAATTCATTGTATGCCACTTAGGTTTTGGATTGGGATGTCCTTGATGAAGAAAATAATATGACGATGATTGAGATTGGTGTTTGACTCATTGATTATCAGATAAATGTTCTCCATGGAAATTATATAATATACAATTAGTTGTATTGGAAGAATTATATTGATTTTCATGTCACATTGTAGCTTGAAGTGATGATGTATGAGTAGTTACCACATCAGATTGTTGGCCATACATTTTGAAGAGGTATATAGCGGTATGAAATATTTTATGATGAAAAAAATATGACCTTCCATCATTGGATTTTATATATATAAAAATTTATTACAATGTTTCATTTAGGGAATCATTTAATTGTTTTTTGTGAATTATAGAATTTATAATGTATATGATCATGTGCATGGTCGTGTCATGGTTAGAAGAAACCAATCATGTCTACAAATAAAACATTGAATCTTGGGTTACATACCTAGAGAAGGAAATATGTTTAGGAATACTATTATTCTTAACCATGGTTACAATCCTTCAAACACTATATCATGAGTTAAATAAACCTTTCATTGTTGGTGTTCAGTTTGTCTAGATAGGATTCCAATCATTGTATATCATCCAATATTTCAAATTAGGGTGGATAAATGGTGAATGGTTTTCAAAAATATACTACCAAACCATTTTATTTGTTTGTATTGATCAGATTTTTTTTATTATGTCCCAGTAATCACCCAAATTACCTCATTATCTTTTGTATGTAATAAATATTATCCAAATAGAGTCCTCTATCAGTGTTTTTATATTCATTTCTTTTTTGTGATTGTTATCTATTGTTCATAGGTTATTGGATCCATGTTCTAAATGGTTTTGTCTCATTTCTTTTTTTTCTTCATTTTCATTAAATTTACACACATCTTTTCTAGATCAAAACCATAGTATGGTGATATTGACAATAGATGAATTTTTTTTATGTTATAAAATTATGTTTCATACAAATCAATCAAACTTTGGTGATTTATTCTATGCAACTCCATGGATTATTATTGTTATTTGAAACAATAGAGTTAAGTGTTTCCTCTAATTATATCTATCAATTTTTTTTAAAGATGGTTAAATCTATATTATTATTTAATATTTGGGGTTATATGATCTTTTGTCATATTGTGATCCCTTTTGGGTGGTTGATGATATAATTTACTGAGGTATGTGGTTATGTAAGGAAATTAATATCATTTTATACCATTTTTGTTTGTCTGTTTTGAAATTAACATCCAATTTATTTCAGATGTTCACTTGATAGTTTTGATTAATGTTTTAATAGTGGAATAGCGGGTGTGATGAATTCAAATTTTATTTGAATTATAAACCATTTGTAGATTTTTGGGAAAATAATCATTAATTGAGATGAATTATTTAAAGAATGGATAAGAGAATAAAAGGCTTAAATTTATTATATATTTCAAATTAAAGTAATTGATTTTAAAGGAATGAGTTTTGATGAAATTTATTTTAGGTTGGATTTTAATATGAAATGGAATATTTGTCAGATTAACATGTATTAGAATGAAACTATTTGAGACAGAATGAAATGAATGAAATCCTATTATGTAATTTGTTATCTTGATGAACATGGGAGCCTTGGTAATTTAGCATAGTGATATACATGTAAATAATGTCTTAGATCTATCGAGAAATGGGTTTATAAATAAAATAGAATTTGAACATGATTTTGGTAGGTGGTTTATTCTTCGAGATTTAATAATATTTCCCATAGGCTTTTGATCATGTGTTTTATTAACACTTATAGACATAATTCACTGAGTATATATAGAAGTATGTGAAAAGAAAAATCTAACGAAGACCAATATAACCATGTTTCTATTACTGAAAATGAATATTACATGTATTTTTTTTATGAAATTGGTTTTTAATTATTATATTGAGGAGATTATTTATTCATATATTGTTTACAAAGATGATTTTATACGACTATTTTTAGGGAAATTAACTATTGAATAAATTCTATTATTTCCATTGAAATTATTTGGAAAGAATGTTCTTGTTGAAATGTTGTAAATATTTTCATGAAATTCTCATTAAAATTAACATATTCTATTTTGTTAATATATGATTACTAGTATATTCTATTATTAGATCATAATGAGCTATTGTTTCTCACCAAAAAATTAATTTTTTTCATTTTTAAACATTCTAACGACATGCCCAGGAAGATGTAAAGCAGCAATTTGAGTAAATGGGTGTTCCTGATAGCAAGACCATTGATTTTGTTGGTTATAATAGAATAACCTGATAAACTTATTATGTGAAGATGTCATATCGATGTCCAATTTCGGTTTTTTTACTTCTATAGTTTTTGTATTTGACTATAGAGAAGTTATTTTATATACCAAATGTTTATGGATTATTATACATTATCTCCATTTATATGATTGTTATTTTGGAGAAATAAATCCCACTTAAATGTTTATTGACTACTAGTGATAATATTAATATCATATAGATGGGGAATTCTCTCCATTATATATGTGGACTAATTCAGCTACCATTATAGTAAGTTATATTGGATTGTTCATGAAAAGTCACACACCTCAAATATTTAAGAGGATATAACGTGTGATATAAATTTTGTTAGATTGTAAAGGATAAAAATTAATTATGTGTTTTTATTTGTAATTTTATCTAGATGATATAAATATCATTGTATTTATTAGTTAATGATGTTTCCTAAATACCTAACCCTCTAAATAAATAATGTAATTTTCCACCATAGAGATTTTACAGATGTTATTTAAATTTTAAATATGTAAATATATATATATACAATTTAATAATGATCCAAATTGATTATGTAAATAATGTATTTATAGGATTTCTCCTCAGAGTTCATGTTTGAGGATCCATATAGTCCTCTATTAGACTTTACAATGTACGAGGACTAGTAATTTAAATTGATATATTTTTTATTTCCATGGTGACTTCTAGAAATTATAGAGGTAAAGTTATACAGATAGATATCAGTTAAAATCCTTATTTTTTGATTCAATTTATGTATAAATTAATGAGTTTTTCATATTAGTGATACAACTATATGATGTCATTCTCGAAATGGATTTTTTACTTGTACACTTGTGATCACTGTATTTGATAAATGATTTATATCTTTCAAAAACATATTTTAATTGATTAATAGATTACTATATAGTAATAATTATATTATTTAAGATGTTTAGATCCTATCATATCAAATTTTGTATGGATTGATATACATCTCGGTCATGATGAAATTTTATTTGTTTCAAAATTCCATAAAATATATCTTTATTATCAATCATGATAAAATTGTAGAATGAATTGTATGAGAGAAATTGGTTTTAGTATAGTGTTTACACATATATATTTGATGTTTTTATCTCATAATAGTATTTATACTACCGATATATATAATTTTAAATTTTAAATATTATGGAATACTATAAATGGTTTTACATTTCCTTCGGAGTATCATATTGGTGTTGAAGTGTTATTCTTAATAATGGAATGCGGTAGTCATTTAATTTTTAAGGAAAACAAGTAATTTAACAATGTAATAATTAAGAACCACTATAAAATCATTTGTATTGATTAGTAATTTGATACACTGATTGAAAATTATAGGTTTTTGAATATAAATATTTTATAATGATTACATTAGATGGTGATAGTTAGGGAATTTGTTGAGAGGGGACCAATTATGCTTTGTAATATAAATTTTTAGTTCATAGTGTCGTATTGAAATATCATGAATAAGAAAATAGTTATAACTAATATGATTATTTGATCACTACATGATATTAGTATTATATAAATAATAATTTTTATGAGTGGTATCCTATTATATTCATGGGATTTTCAGAGGAATAATGTTAATTTTTATGATCCAAGGAGATCATTTGTGATATAGAATATAAGGAATGGAATAAATTTTAATATTTTAAAAGGATTTATTAACTTTTATTATTATTAGCAGGTCTCAATGATGTGTTATAGTTGCAAAATTAATTATACAGATATATGTTCTATTGAAATCCCCAATGTTAATTGTCTAGTAGAATATATTTTTTTTACAGGTGAACTTTTGAAGTTCATCCCCTTATTCGATTAGAAAATATAACATGTGACATCATAAAAAATAATGAATCATTGAAATTTAATGAATTATTTGTTTATAATATTGAATTGTTTATTAATAGATATTCAGATCCATTCTCCAATCCCATATATAAATATTGTGGGATCCATGATTGATTATAATAAAAATACTTCTTGTCACTATCTATCTTGTTAATGATCCAACATATTATAGTGGCCACTTTTGTGAAATAAAATATATATCCATGTTATTATAAATAATTTTATAAGGATAAAAAACATACATTTCACATCATTCACGTAATTTTAACATTATTCGTCATTGAATCACTTTAAATCCCAAGACCCAAATGTTCATTCCCATTGTTTATTATGTAAAAAATATTTTAAAATACTAGCCACATTTCTCCATATATAGAAACATATCATTCCACCTTATATAATTCATCTTAGATATAGACATACATATAACATTAGTAATGTAAAATTTAAATAGTGGTGATCAAGACAACTCAGTATGTAAAAAATAGAAAATCATATAATCAACTATTAAATTATTGAAATTTGAGAAAAATTGGGGATGTAAATGTTTTGTTCATAAGATGAAAGGAACAATAAGATTTTCTTATAATAATCAAGATAAAAACATATAATATCACATTAACAACCTAATAACATGTCATAATGGTGGTGGAATTATTTATTATATATATTAACCATGAAGAATTATCATAGTAATAAATCATTAAAATGATTTATGTTATAGAATTTTTACACAACAAAGAACTATGGTAAAAATATATGCACAAGGAAAATATATCATTATGAACTATGGAAGTAAAAATCATGTTCATGATTAATCATAAGAGTGAATAAAAATTTAATCATGTTGATAAAAAATATATTGATCAATGAAAAATAAAATCACGTATATGAAAAATATGTTGATCAAATCAAAATTTCATCCCGCAGACAAAAACAATTATTTTGATACAAAAATAATAATCATGTATGTTCATAATGACATGAATAATGAAAAATAAAATCATATCCATACAGAATATTAAGAATAAAAAAACACATTCATGTATATGTTGAATATTATTATCCAATGAAAACCTGATCATTGCCGAGATGATATTACGAAAAACTAAATATATGAAAAATTGCACACATTATTGTGTACAATATAACAATATTTACATACACAAAATAAATTACCAATATTTATTTATTACTTTTCTAAATTTGTTGTAGAGTCATAAGAAATCTGATAAGTTATATAAGACTCACTTATACATGATTTTTAGATGTAAAAATTGTCACTAATCACATCATAAATAACTTGTGGAATGAAAATGCATTTTATAGTATATTCAAATTGTACCACATAAAATGGCTTACATATTTAATTTGGTTGATGAAAAAATTCAGTACAACAAAAATATTAAATCATAATGTAATTTAGAGGGTTTATCATGAATCAAAATATTAATATAGATTTTTTATTTTATGTTCAGTAGGAATATATAATTTAAACATAAAAATAACCTTTATTTATAATTTAAGATTCATCAACACAAAGATATGATGTTATGTAACACCCAAAGCTTCCACGATATGTTTTCCATTGAATAATGCAAAAACATGAATTGTAAGAAACTTCGAGATTCTAACACACCACGACCAATCAATGTAGCTGTTAAGAATAGTAATACCATATTTTGAAATTTTATACATTGTATTTTTTAAAATGGACTTCATTTGTTGATTCATAATATAGAAATTTTCTTAGGTTTAATTTCTGGTTATTTTCTGATAACTATCATATTTTGATGAATAGTGAAATTTTTTGAATTTGAGTGTCTTTAAAGTATATTAAGAATATATTTATTCAATTTAATACTATGTTGGTCGTTGGACATAATTTCAAATTTAAACCGGACATAAACATGTGTCAATCTTTTGATAGTTATTATTTTTGTTTTGACAATAGGAATTCATTTTAAATTAATATCCACCACTTAAGTATATTGAATTTGGAAAAATTGATTAAATATTTAAAATCAGGATGTACAAATTGTTTAAATTGGTAACATTTAATTTTTGACATTTTGAATAATTACTTCAGTAAATATTTTATTTATAATCGTTAAACGGTAAATTCGGTAAATAAGGGTAAAAAATTAATATTATAATAAAATTAAATTACACTAAAACTTGTCCTAAACCTATGAGTTGATAAATTTTCGACCATGGGAATCTTTGGGTAGATTTTGGGACCCAATTGATCCACTTGTATGTTATAATGACACTTTATATTAATTAAGTTGAAGTATATAAAAAATGACATAAGCATATATATATTTTAGTAAAATAATTTTTATATAGGGTTATATATGTTATATTTTGTACTATAAATATTCATTAGAATGATAAAAATATATCCTAAATAATGGAATTTTACTTTTAATATTTAGACATTTAATAATTTAATTTATTTATGACACAATAATGATGCAGTATTTTCATTATTAATGAATGAAACAAATAATTAGTATTATAAATGTTAAAATAAATATAATTATAATGTTTTGATGGAATAATAGAACATTATTAGTTAATATTATCTATTAGTATTGAATAAATAAATTTTATTCGAATTAATAAAATTTTTATGACATTAACTAAAATGAATTATTAAATAGTGTCAAAATTGACAAAAAAGAGTTTTTAAAACAAATATATATTTTTAATTCATATTCTATTCCTAAAAATCAATGGGTCGGCCAAAGTACTCATATAATGATAGGTGTATCATTAATGGACCACATTGGGGTTGCTTTGAAGTATATAGTACATTTATTAACTATATAATATAAAATTACAAAGAGACATGGTAAGTGTCAAACTAATTAACAAAGAGTTAAATATAAATGATAAGGTTAATATAGTGACCCAAACCTATCTAAAATTTATTGGATGAAATTATTTTGATCCATCCCCCATAGATGTCTAATAATCCACATTAGATCCATTAGAAACCAAATATGAATTTATTATAAATTAATACTTTATGTTTTTCTTAAAGAGCCCCTCCCCCTCTAATAAAAGGACATCACTTCTAACCAATTATTCATACCATCAATGCCTTTTGGTTCATCCAAACCCAACCCAAATATCCTCCCATCTTTCATAAATTCAACCCAGATTTTTTATTTTGATCATAAATGAATTTATGTTATTATAAATGACTTTATAATATATATGATATATAAATATTTCACAGCTATATTATAAATGACTTTATAATATAAATATTTCGTAAATGACTTTATGTTATTATAAATGAATTTATAATATATATGATATATAAATATTTCATAAATGACTTTATGTTATTATAAATGACTTTATTTTAAATGACTTTATTTTGATCATAAATGACTTTATGTTATTATTTTGGTTCAGCCAAAACTAGCCCAAATATCCTCCCATCAATGAATTTATGTTATTATAAATATTTTACAGCTATATTAATTATTCAATCCATCTAATGATTGATAATTTCACCATGCATGCATACGTACGACGCATCTTCTCCACACCGTGATGTAATATGTTACTCAACACTTTGTTATTTGGATGGATATAATGATGAGTAATATGTATATAAATAATGAAAATGACATAATAATGTCTCTGCAAAATTAATATACCATCCAATTCCACACCTTAAAGGAAATGATATTCTCACGCGTGCATACATACAGATTACCGTCTCCACGACGCGAAGAGATTCATTTCCACATTCTCCATTCATCAACGATTATAAAAATATATAATATTAATATGTTTGTAATATATGACATAATAATGATACTAGATATATATATATATATATATGTGTGTGTGTGTGTGTGTACATACAAATATTTTATTCACTCAGTTTCGTTCAATACGTTAAGAAAACAGAAACAAAGATTATGCGTACGTACGGACTACCGTCTCCATAAACGGTATTTTCCATTACACAAATATACCTATTATACATAATTATATTCTAAATAAATATGATATATAAATAATGTTTTATATTCTGCATGTATTTAAATCATGATCTATGTGATACAATCAACAATAACAAGTTAAAACATGTACGATAAAGAAAACAATTTCGACCTGAAATGTTAATTTAAAATGAAAATTATAATTAAATGGGTCGTAAAAAGTCATAAATGAATAATATATGATATCATAAATATTAATATTATTCATTTATAAGTTAATAACATAATACATTATTCATACAGGAGGTTAAACGTACTCTCAACTAATGGAAAGTGAAAGGTAAGGGGTTTTCATCTCACTCCTTATTCTCGTGAGATTCATGCCATATTGTCACTATTATGTTTTGTGTGGTGTATGTACTGCACATAATGGTATTCTTTATGTAATACACATTAATTTATGTGTATTTATATATTCATTGTATGATACCTCTTTCATGGGGTGTATGTTTAAAATGTTACCAAATTTGTAAGAGTTAATTTCACAATCTATTTATTATACATGGTTGTTTTTATGTGAGTATCTACTGGGACATATTTATTATCCATTTATAGGTTTTATGAAAAAGTTTTCAAAGGGATTATTTTAAGGAACATTTTTTTACTAAAACATCATTTCAATTGTATAAAATATTTATTCTTCTAAATCATTCTCATTAATGTCAATGTCTTCAAAATGGTTTTTAAGGATTTATTTATATAGACAAGAATGTTTATAAAATGTTAATTCCTTTCATAAGTTTCGATGTGGAATGGGACAATTTGATAAAAAAATGTCATTAAATTTCTTCTTTTTTAAATTGTGTGACATTTAAATGTTTTTAATAAAAATTGATATTTCTCTCAATGACTTTTACAAATCATTTTCATCTATTTCAACATCCTTTGATTGATTTTAAACTTGTTTTGAAGTTGATTTATCATAATAAAAAACTTCCATATTGTGTTGATGGTTTTGGGATATGTTTTATTATGGATGTGTTATTTTTATACAATTCATGGTTTATGGAGAAATTATTTACATTTCATAAGCTAGTTTTAATATGGATGTTTATGTTAGGCTTATACCTTCTCATATAAGGAATGCATTGGACTTATTATGTGACGGGTGGAGCCCTCTATAGCTCCTCAATGCATCGTTAGGTGTCATGAGACAAACTAGTGTCTTGGAACGAGGCCTTGACATAATCGTATTTGTAGTCTTGGCATGAGGCCTTGTCTACATGGTTATGATAGTCTTGCATTATGCATTCCATTGTTATGAACATTGTTTTTGATATTGCATGTGATTATTTGATTAGTATAATATCCATGTGAATAAGTAAATGGAATTATTTTATTTTAATTTTTCCATATTATGCTGATGTTCAAGTTTAAAATCCTTTTGGTTTAGTTTTATACATTGCCTTAAATGTTTATGCTTATTTATGAATGTTTCCACTGTATTACATAACCTTGCTGAGCATTTGAGCTCACCCCTTTCAATGTTTTGTTTTCTAAGGATTCCATGAAGTGTATTATGATTGATATGAAGGGTTAAGCCAAGGGATGAATGGCATTCCTAAATAATTATTTCTGTTGTATTCTATATTATAATTTGTAATGTAACATTCATGTATGTAATCTATTTTCGAATACTACTAAACTGATCGGTCATTCCGGACATGATTCCTTGTAATCATGCCAATGTATTAAAATAATGCACCGACTCTGTAACAACCAGAGATTTTATAAGATACATTCTTTTTAATTTCATTCATATCTTCTGTTGTACGATACACCAAGATTATCTTGCGCTATACGCAACACCGTATTAGCTTGCAGTATACACGACACTATTCTTGGCTCGTGTTTCACACAATTTCAAGTTCGTTTGATAGAAGTTATTCTACGCAACATTGAGTGTATATATATATATATGTATATTAAATTTATAAATAAAATATGGTTGGATTCTGTTATACGCAACAACAAAGGAGTCGTGCACTACACGCAACCCTGACTTGGCTTGCATTACACGCAATCGCGACCTTCCCCGATAGCGTGCGTTGTACGCAATACCGGGTTTTACTAAACAACGATATATTATTATAATATTGTTATGAACTAGCCGTTATGAATAGTATTAACTGAATTTTAAATTTTATAAAATTTTAATTCATCGTATACATTTTCTAGAATGAGGTATGAGAACAAAATCAGTTCTTTTTTTATAAAAGAAGTATTTTTCAAAAAATGTAGTTTTTCCGCCTTCTAATGGCACACCCACTTTAAATCTAGTTTTAGACATGTTTATAAGTTCAATTTGACAAAATTTAATTGTTATTTAGAATCATTATATAAAATTTTACTTTGGATAAATTTTTCATATTATTCTGATAACTTTCATATTTTAATGAATAGTAAAAACACGCTATATTTTAATTAAAAACAACTTTTTTCATCGCAATACTTTATATGGTTAAATTAGAATATTTAATGTTTTTAAAGTTTAAATAGAATATATTTTTATCATTTAATCCAATGGTAGTCAATGTAATTAATATCACTTTAAGATTGAACATAAACGAGTGTCAATCTTTTGATATATATTATTTCTTAAAAACACGCTATTTGTTTTAACAGCGGGATTTAATTATAAAATTAATTAATGCAACTTCTATGTTATGAATTTGGTAAAATAGACTTCATTTTTGAATTCGGAATATCAAATATAGCTTAGGGTGAAATTTTGGCACTGTTCTGAAAAATTTCAATTTTTGATGAATAGTGAAACTACTAAGTGGTAGTTAAAAAACTGAATTTTTCATAAAACATAATTTTACCGCTTCTGTGAATGGAATTTCGAAAATCTGAGAGACACGGTTAATTTCAGTAAGTAAAATGTGGTTCAATGAGATGAAAATAATTTTTGGTGAATAGTAACTTTTTACTTTTATTTACCACGGTTAAAAGTAAATAGGGCAATTAAGGGTAAAAATGATATTAATATTACCCTAACACAAGTCCTAATTATATTGGACAAGTGTATTTAGACCAAAAACAACCTTAGGTGTAAAATAATATCATTTAGGCCCACTTGGATTAGATTAGGTCATTTATTATTATTTAATTCAAAGAAGAGTTAAAAGAGTTAAAATCAAAGTTTATTTACTAAAACATTTTTAATATAGGGTTATACATAATATAATATCGATTGTAAATATTCATTAGAAATCTAAAACTATTTCCTACATAATTATATTTTATTTATATTTTTTAGACAATAAATAATTTAATTTATTTATGACACAATGATGATGCAATAATTACCATAATAGTGAAAAATTAACATAATTGATGTTATAAATGCCCAAATATATGTAATTTGAAACTTTTTATGAATTACACTAATTTTCTACATTAATATGATATATTAGTGTTGATGTAATCAACATGGTTTGAACATATAATTCTATTATGACTTTCACAAAAATCATATATCAAATAGTGTCAAAATTGACACAAAATAGTTTTTAAATCAAATATTATATTATTAATTGTTATTTTAGTCCTAAAAATCCAAGGTTCGGCAAAATGACTTAGATAAGGATATATATATTAATAATAAACAACTTGGGGTTCGTTTGGCATGTTATAGTAAGTGTATTAACCATATAGTGTAAAAAAACAAAAAGACACAGTAAGAGTTAAATTATTTAACTTAGAGTTAAATCTAATTGATAAGGTTAAAATAATAACATAAACTTGTCTAAATCCTATTGGTTGATAGGATTTCAACCCATCCCCACTTTACCTTCGAAATAAGACCCTTTATAACCATTATAAACCGATTTTGACTTTAATATAAAATCATATTTTGAGATATTCCTAAGGTGCCCCTCTCCTCCCTTATAAAAGGACACCTCCTCCCCCTCCTCCTCACACCAAATTGAGCACTCAAGATCGGCCAACCCCTGCCAAAATCCCTCCTCCACTTCCCTAGGATCATCCTAGAGCTCCTGGTCTTCTTCAAAGACCATCCATAGTTCCCTAAGAGAAGGTTAAGAGAAGGCACGTCAAAAAGAGGTAATACCCATTACCGATCTTTTTCAATTTCTTTCTTCTTCAACATCTTCTTCTTCTTTTTGTTTCATGATAAAGTAATAACATCAGTATTACTTACATACTGGTATGTTATTATAAACATGAAATAACCCTAATTCACCTTCTATCCATCCTATGGAAAAATGAAATCACCGTGCATGCGTACGTACGGAATACCGTCTCCACGCCGTGGTGTAATCTATTTTCCGCTACCACCTTACATAGATGGGTATAATGGTGTAATCAGTAACTATATATGATTATTATAAAGTGATATTGATAATGGAATAATATAAATACACTTCAATACAATTCCATGATCATGGGAATGATATCATCACTCGTGCGTACGTACGGCCTACCGTCTCCACGATGTGATGCGACTCGTTCTACATGATCTTCATTACATAGAAATTATATAAATGATTTTAATGAATAAATATAATATATATTACACTAATACCATTCTGGATATGAGGTATCTATAACCTAACAAGAATAATAAGAAATTATTCGGCAAAACACGCATAAAAACAAAAGGCAATAAAGACCCGAATAACAAGTAAAAATGAAAAATTTCTAATAAGAAGCTAATAATATGACCATATATGATATCATATCAATATGTATGATTCTGGAATAAGTCAATAACATTATTTAAACCATTATACAGGAGATTCGGATCCATACGAAGCATATCGGACCTAAGGTAAGGGTTAATTATTCCAATCTCATTCTTATCCGAGATTGTTTATTCGTAAGTAATTACTGGGGGTTATGTTTATTATCCATGTCCATATGTTCTCAAAATGTTTTCATAAGATGTTTACTTTCCTTCCATGTATGTTTAAATATATTTTTACCCTTTTCTTACTTTTACCACATCGTATGGAAGGAATCTTTCTTTTCTTTACCATACGAGGTACTTTTTGACTTTTCCGACAAAAGTACGAGAAGATTGTTATTTTTAACTTATACGGCACGAACATATTTTTACGGTTTTATAAAGCCTTATTTTCATAAAGCTTACTCAAAAAGATTTCATGACTGTTTACAACAAAATCTCTTTCTTTTAAAATTTCATGACATTTTGTAAAAAGAAAATGATTTTAAAGAAGAAAGGATATTTTCCTCAAGAATTCATTTCAAGTGTTTTATCAAAACCATTTTCTATCTAAGATGAAAATATTTCATAAGTGTATGTTTCAAGTATAATGTCTTTATGATTTACATGGTTTCACTTTTCTTATTATGAAATGATATCCATTTCTTTTATATGGATTATGTGATGATGTGATGATGTTTATGAAACCCATTTTATTCATTGGGTTATTATGAATGATGTATGTTTATTTTGTGGCACAAGTAAGAATGATTTAATTATGAGATGGGTGGGACCTATATCTCCCTCCAATTCATTGGGTAAAGATTTATATATCTCATGAGATAGACATGGCTGGAATGGTAGGTTATACCGGTTCAGTGAAACAGGACTGAAACGAGGGTGACTCGGTTCAGAAAGGGACTTTGTCCACTAAGATGGTCTTGGCAGCAATGCCTTGGCTAATATGGAAATCATATCAAGTGATTAATGTTTTTCCACAATTACAAGATTTCTTCCCATGCTATTTTATCAGGATTAATGTTTCTTTATGATGTATTCCTTACGTACTTCCAAGATTTATGTCTTTGTTCTGATTTTGATGTTTAGATTTTATGTTCAAGTTATTGCATTCAAATGTTTATGGATTGTTTTATGTTTTCTATGCTTACTCTTACTGAGAATTTGAGCTCACCCTTTTATATGTTTTCTTTTCCCCAGGATATAAAGAAAGGTTTTAAGTAAGAAAAAAAAGGAAGATCTTTATGGGAGATGTTGAAGATCTTTCACCACGATTAGAAGATTTTGTTCCAAGTTTCCAAAGACACTAAACTATTACGGTCCTTGTGTGTTTGTTTTCATTATGTATCAAGTATTCCTCAAATGTAATGTCATGCCCATGTACGTCAGGATTCAGGTCTCTATAGTTGGTATCAGAGGAAAGGTTTAGTCAACCTTTGGAAACTAGGATGCGAGAACTTATGTGAGATCACGAGAACTTTAGTAAGATCCCTAGAGATATTTCAAAGGTATGTCTAGGGATGTCCCTAAGGTTTATTAATGTCCCTAAGGATAAGTATATGTATAGGATATAATCCTAGAACTAAAGTAACGATCTTCGAATTTAACTTAAGATGTTAGATATTGAAGGTACTCCCCTGTTATTATGTTGTTTTGCCTATTATGATTTTGGTCTCTCACACTATTTTTTTATGGGTTTTAGAAAATGGATGAACAGGAAGATTCATGATAATGGAGGATATGATGGACAATGTAATGATATTCTTCATGGACAACCAAATGAAATGGGATTCAGAAGTCCCGACATTGTTATTATGCCTAATCAGCAATCTCATAATATGATCAATAATCTCAACTATGGTAAGTTTCCCGACTCTGATAATAAGAGAAAGATGGAGTTTCATGATGATCATAGAGGAAAGAAAGTTCAATTTCTCTCATGTAAATCATGTGGTAAGAGGCATCAGGGAGACTGTTTCAAAGGAACTGGAAGATGCTTTGGGTGCGGAAAAGAAGGACACAAAGCAAGTAATTGTAAAGGAAAAGGTTCAGTTAACACCAGGGATGAGGAGAATGGTATTGCTACGACATCAACAATGGTTAAATGTTTTAAATGTGGAATGTACGAGCATTATGCAAACCAATGCCCTAAGGGAAAGTCTCATGAAGAGAATCAGTATGGTCATATGGGTAGTATTTATGTTGATGATAATGAAGAGACTACAAATGATATGTGAGATGAAAGAATTGTTGAAGCTCGGTCAATGGTTTAATAATGTAGTGGAATGATTACTTATTTATCATGTGTAATGTTGTATAAGTAATCTCATGGTACTATGGAATAAAGAGACATCTAAGGATTGTTACACTATTGTCTTTCCTTGAGTTTTGAAAGTGTATGATTAATGGTACCAGTATCCATGAAAGGTTATTCAGATATTTTTGGAATGTAGATGATATGTGCATAATGAAGGGATAAGGAGAAAATTAAATGTTTGATAGTATTCATGAGCTCATGACTGATATAAGGAGAAGGTAATATCATGATTTGAGTGTATAGAATTCTTGGATTTTGCTATGAGGAAAGAGTTAACTTTTGACATCATTCATGTTTTCACTAAGATTCAATGGGTATTCAAGTTTCAAAAGAATACATGATTAAGGTATTCACATGTTTGGAATGTGACCAACAAGATATATCATATGATATATGAGGAATAAAAGATGTTATTCACATGTTTGGTTGATGACATTTCAATTAATCGTTTTCTTTATACTATGATCTTGGACCGAAGTATTTTAGATAATCCTAAAGATTGGAATGGATTATGTTGGACATAAGTTAGGATAGAACTTTTTTAGATATTATTCATGAGATGTTATAGTAATATAGCTTTAGAAAAAGGAAAACCTGCAGGACGGGCGACAACCCATCGCGTCGGACAAGGCTGTGGGAATCGAACCCACAACCGAAGTGCGACTGGCCTTTATCGCATACCACTGGCCTACAGGAAGTCCCTAGTTAGTAGAAACTGGTTTTATTTTATTAAGCGGTATGATATATGAAGTATAACTTCATTTTTGGAACCATATATGATTAATCTTACCATAAGATTGACATATAACTTTTTCTAACCTATTGTTTGAAAGAGACGGAATGACCCGTCATTCTATCACATGATCTACTAACACATCACGAATAACAAATTCAACTTTATTTTTTAAGGTATGAAGTGGAAATTGTTCAATTCACAAACAACAGTGAGATTGTACCAAAATCATGTAAGTATTTATTTTAATTCATCAACATTAGGGAAATGATATTGAAAAACAAAAATGTTGTCCTAGTGCACTTATATCTGACGAATCAGATGGTACCTTAGATCGTCACAAATTTATGGCTTTGTGATTATTGGCTATTTCATAGCCATGTTCTCTACCACTCTCTATCAGAACATGATGGTTAGATTTTTCCTCCATATCCATATTTTCACCTATGTTCACCTATATAGAAACCCAGTGATGAGTTAATTTGGGTAACCGTTATATTTCATACATTAGTTTTTAAAATTAAGTTTTAGTATTCCTTTTTACGATGTGGGTTTCTAAAAATGGTAAACGATTTATAACCCCGACGAATTTCGAGGGCGAAATTCATTTTAAGGGGGGTAGAATGTAACAACCCGAGATTTTATAAGATACATCCTTTTTAATTTCATTCATATCTTCTGTTGTACGATACACCAAGATTATCTTGCGCTATACGCAACACTGTATTAGCTTGCAGTATACGCGACACTATTCTTGGCTCGTGTTTCACACAATTTCAAGTTCGTTTGATAGAAGTTATTCTACGCAACATTGAGTGTATATATATATGTATATTAAATGTATAAATAAAATATGGTTGGATTCTGTTATATGCTACAACAAAGGAGTCGTGCACTACACACAACCCTGACTTGGCTTGCATTACACGCAATCGCGACCTTCCCCGATAGTGTGCGTTGTACGCAATACCGGGTTTTACTAAACAACGATATATTATTATAATATTGTTATGAACTAGCCGTTATGAATAGTATTAACTGTATTTTGAATTTTATAACATTTTAATTCATCGTATACATTTTCTAGAATGAGGTATGAGAACAAAATCAGTTCTTTTTTTATAAAAGAAGTATTTTTCAAAAAATGCAGTTTTTCCGCCTTTCGATGGCGCACCCACTTTAAATCTAGTTTTAGAAATGTTTATAAGTTCAATTTGACAAAATTTAATTGTTATTTAGAATCATGATATAAAAATTTACTTTGGATAAAATTTTCATATTATTCTGATAACTTTCATATTTTAATGAATAGTAAAAACACGCTATATTTTAATTAAAAACAACTTTTTTCATCGCAATACTTTATATGGTTAAATTAGAATATTTAATGTTTTTAAAGTGTAAATAGAATATATTTTTACCATTTAATCCAATAGTAGTCAATGTAATTAATATCACTTTAAGATTGAACATAAACGAGTGTCAATCTTTTGATATATATTATTTCTTAAAAACACGCTATTTGTTTTAACAACGAGATTTAATTATAAAATTAATTAATGCAACTTCTATGTTATGAATTTGGTAAAATAGACTTCATTTTTGAATTCGGAATATCAAATATATCTTAGGGTGAAATTTTGGCATTGTTCTGAAAAATTTCAATTTTTGATGAATAGTGAAACTACTAAGTGGTAGTTAAAAAACTGATTTTTTCATAAAACTTAATTTTACCACTTCTGTGAATGGAATTTCAAAAATCTGAGAGACACGGTTGATGTCAGTAAGTAAAATGTGGTTCAATGAGATGAAAATAATTTTTGGTGAATAGTAACTTTTTACTTTTATTTACCACGGTTAAAAGTAAATAGGGTAATTAAGGGTAAAAATGATATTAATATTACCCTAACACATGTCCTAATTATATTGGACAAGTGTATTTCGACCAAAAACAACCTTAGGTGTAAAATAATATCATTTAGGCCCACTTGAATTAGATTAGGACATTTATTATTATTTAATTCAAAGAAGAGTTAAAAGAGTTAAAATCAAAGTTTATTTACTAAACCATTTTTAATATAGGGTTATACATAATATAATTTCTATTGTAAATATTAATTAGAAAGCTAAAAATATTGCCTACATAATGATATTTTATTTATATTTTTTAGATAATAAATAATATAATTTATTTATGACACAATGATGATGTAGTAATTACCATAATAGTGAAAAATTAACATAATTGATGTTATAAATGCCCAAATATATGTAATTTGAAACTTTTTATGAATTAAACTAATTTTATAGGTTAATATGATATATTATTGTTGATTTAATCAACTTGTTTCGAACATATAATTCTATTATGACTTTTACGAAAATCATATATCAAATAGTGTCAAAATTGACACAAAATAGTTTTTAAATCAAATATTATATTATTAATTGTTATTTTATTCCTAAAAATCTAAGGTTCGGCCAAATGACTTAGATAAGGATATATATATTAATAATAAATAACTTGGGGTTCGTTTGGCATGTTATTGTAAGTTTATTAACCATATAGTGTAAGAAAACAAAAAGACACAGTAAAAGTTAAATTATTTAACTTAGAGTTAAATCTAATTTATAAGGTTAAAATAATAACCTAAACTTGTCTAAATCCTATTGGTTGATAGTATTTCAACCCATACCCACTTTAACTTCGAAATAAGACCCTTTGGAACCATTATAAACCGATTTTGACTTTAATATAAAATAATATTTTGAGATATTCCTAAGGTGCCCCTCTCCTCCCTTATAAAAGGACACCTCCTCCCCCTCCTCATCACACCAAATTGAGCACTCAAGCTCGGCCAACCCCTGACAAAATCCCTCCTCCACTTCCCTAGGATCATCCTAGAGCTCTTGGTCTTCTTCAGAGACCATGCATAGTTCCCTAAGAGAAGGTTAAGAGAAGGCGCGTCAAAAAGAGGTAATACCCATTACCGATCTTTTTCAATTTCTTTCTTCTTCAACTTCTTCTTCTTATTTTTGTTTCATTATAAAGTAATAACATCAGTATTACTTACATACTGGTATGTTATTATAAACATGAAACAAACCTAATTCACCTTCTATCGATCCTATGGAAAAATGAAATCACCGCACGTGCGTACGTACGGAATACCGTCTCCACGCCGTGGTGTAATCTATTTTCCGCCACCACCTTACATGGATGGGTATAATGGTGTAATCAGTAACTATATATGATTATTATAAAGTGATATTGATACTGGAATAATATAAATACACTTAAATACAATTCCATGATCATGGGAATGATATCATCACTCGTGCGTACGTACGGCCTACTGTCTCCACGATGTGATGCGACTCGTTCTACATGATCTTCATTACATAGAAATTATATAAATGAATTGAATGAATAAATATGATATATATTACAATAATACCATTATGTATATGAGGTATATATAACCTAACAATAAGAATAAGAAATTATTCGGCAAAAGACGCATAAAAACAAAAGGCAATAAAGACCCGAATAACAAGTAACAATGAAACATTTCTAATAAGAAGCTAAGAATATGACCATATATGATATCATATCAATATGTATGATTCTGGAATAAGTCAATAACATTATTTAAACCATTATACCGGAGCTTCGGATCCATACGAAGCATATCGGACCTAAGGTAAGGGATAATTATTTCAATCTCATTCTTATCCGAGATTGTTTATTCGTAAGTAATTACTGGGGGTTATGTTTATTATCCATGTCCATATGTTCTCAAAATGTTTTCATAAGATGTTTACTTTCCTTCCATGTATGTTTAAAGATATTTTTACCCTTTTCTTACTTTTACCACATCGTATGGATGGAATCTTTCTTTTGTTTACCATACGAGGTACTTTTTGACTTTTCCGACAAAAGTACGAGAAGATTGTTATTTTTAACTTATACGGCACGAAGGGATTTTTACGGTTTTATAAAGCCTTATTTTCATAAAGCTTCCTCAAAAATATTTCATGACTGTTTACAACAAAATCTCTTTCTTTTAAAATTTTATGACATTTTGTAAAAATATAATGATTTTTAAGAAGAAAGGATATTTTCCTCAAGAATTCATTTCAAGTGGTTTATCAAAACCATTTTCTATATAAGATGAAAATATTTCATAAGTGTATGTTTCAAGTATAATGTCTTTATGATTTACATGGTTTCACTTTTCTAATTATGAAATGATATCCATTTCTTTTATATGGATTATGCGATTATGTGATGATGTTTATGAAACTCATTTTATTCGTTGGGTTATTATGAATGATGTATGTTTATTTTGTGGCACAAGTAAGAATGATTTCATTATGAGATGGGTGGGACCTATATCTCCCTCCAATGCATTAGGTAAAGATTTATATATCTCATGAGATAGACATGGCTGGAATGGTAGGTTATACCGGTTCAGTGAAACAGGACTGAAACGAGGGTGACTCGGTTCAGAAAGGGACTTTGTCCACTAAGATGGTCTTGGCAGCAATGCCTTGGCTACTATGGAAATCATATCAAGTGATTAATGTTTTTCCACAATCACAAGATTTCTTACCATGCTATTTTATCAGGATTAATGTTTCTTTATGATGTATGCCTTATGTACTTCCAAGATTTATGTCTTTGTTCTGATTTTGATGTTTAGATTTTATGTTCAAGTTATTGCATTCAAATGTTTATGGATTGTTTTATGTTTTCTATGCTTACTCTTACTGAGCATTTGAGATCGCCCTTTTATATGTTTTATTTTCCCCAGGATATAAAGAAAGGTTTTAGGTAAGAGAAAAAAAGGAAGATCTTTATGGGAGATGTTGAAGATCTTTCACCACGATTAGAAGATTTTGTTCCAAGTTTCCAAAGACACTAAACTATTACAGTCATTGTGTGTTTGTTTTCATTATGTATCAAGTATTCCGAAAATGTAATGTCATGTCCATGTACGTCAGGCTTCGGGTCTCTACAGACTCTAGGTAACTGGGATCGGGGCGTTACAGTTGGTATCAGAGTATGTTTATAAATAACCTTGGAAAATAGATTTAGATAAATTCTGATTAGGAAACCTTACCCTAAGATATACATTGAGGATTAGTATAGAAGAACATTATAAAATTTTGTTAATGTAGATATTTTGTGATTTTTCCCAAAAAATACATCACAGTCTGGATACAAGAAGTTAGAGGAGGCTCTAGCATAGATATACCTATGGGTAAAACCCAAATACATCATTTTGAGCTAGACTTGAACGAGTACGGGTGAAAGACAATGGGTCTTGCTGCTCTCTTGGTTATGAAAATCCCAGGAGATATTCTTAGGATAATTCTCATTTTCTTTACAAACAAATATGAAGGTTTTATGAGTATATATCTTCTTAATGAAAACATTTTTGATTATGGATTATATCTATAATCATTTCAATTTACGTTAGGTATTTTATATGTTTGGAATTATGAATTGTGATTCATAAATAGAACAAGTTTATGCCATTGTTTAGAAATGGTGCCTTGTAGATAGAATGAGAACTCCAACAATAGGCATGATCCTAAGAGTATGAATGATAATATCATTCATGGTCTTATGCCAAAATTTAGATGAGAAATAGTCTCCCACGTATTATCATCATACGATGAAACTTTATCATGTGCTAACAAGATTAGTAATGAATTATTTTAGTCTTATGGCTTTTAAGGGAATCCAGAGAAGTAAAGGATGGTAGAAAGAAATATGGATAAATGGAATAAGGGAAAGAAGGATTTTACAATATGTGAAAAATGTGGATTGAATCTCCTTGGTAATTCTTGAAGGGAATGTGAGTTTATTATAAGTGTGGAGAAAAATGAAACCAAGTAGGTGATTGCAAGGGTAAGAAAACGTTTTCAAATGTACAATGCTTCATCTGAAAGGAGTTGGGACACTATATAAACCAATGCCCAAATCATCAGAGTATGCACCAAATGATGCAATTGGAAAATAATCAAGATATGATACTACCTCAGATGAAGAGGAATGACTAGTGTTCTTATGTTTTGATTATAGAATTATTTTTTGACTATTTTATCAATAGTAAACTGGTAACAAGAATTTTGGAGATAAATAAGGATTGTATTGCAATACTATTTTATTGAGGATTTGATATTATATGGTTCTATGAAAATTTACTTAATAGTAAGTTACACTTTTTTTAAAATACATGGTTGAATGAAAGGTAATCCTTAATTTGGTCCCGATAATGTGGTAGTGATTTTGAAATAAGAGATGTTTGATTTGAATAATTATATTGGATATTCTTGACTACCTTGAAACTGATTAATGATTTTTCATCATTGGTGTATACAAAATTATTTCATAGATGGAGTATATCTAGTTTTCTTTAATGAATAAGGGAGCATGAATGTAATAAATAAGGTTTTATGGTAATTCAGTATGTTACCATCTTTTAAAATAATACATAATGATGTTTTTCACATGATATTACATGGAAAAAAGGATACTTACTGTGTTTAGAGTCCTTATAAATTTTATCCTGTGAGTTTGGATAATAGTATTTTGCATAAGTCTAAAAGGTGGAATGGATTAAGTTGGAAAGGTTATTTTTGGAATTTTAATAAAAGGACAACATGCAGACCGTGTGACAATCTATCATGTCGGAAAAAACTATGAAAATCGAACCCAAAATCATAGTGTGATTGAGATTTATCACCTAACACTGGACTATGTGATGTCCCTTGATTGTATAATATATATTTTTAAAGGTTCTAATATGTGAATTATATATTCATTATATTTGAACCCTATACAATTAGGATAAATAGTGTATTTTTGAGTTGTATTATGTTTTGTAGTGAAAGATGAGTTTGTGGTAGAAATTCATTAATGGATAAAACTCTAATTATAAAGTACGTATAATCTTTTAAAATATCATAAATAAATTCATCAATATTAATAAAAAGAACTTATAACAAAAATATTGTCCTAGACGGTACCTTAGATCATCACAAAATTATCTCTTTGGGATTGTTGGACATTTCATTTCCATGTTCTCTACCACTCTTCATCAGATATTGATTGTTATATTTCTCTTCCATATCTTTTATTTACTACACAGAACCCTAGTATGTGTCATTTTTGGTAACCTTCATTCTTACCAATCTTTATTTCAAATAGAGGCCTCATTAATCCGTTTTTCAATGTGGGATTTCAACAAATATATTTTGAAATCTCAACCCTAAGTTTCCAATACCGAATATAAATTTTGTGGACAAAATTTATTGAAGTAGGGGAGAATTTAACACCCCAAGATTCCACGGTATGTTTCCATTTGAATAATGTGATAGCTTGCATTGTACGAAACATCAAGATTCTAACACACCGCGACCAATCAATATAGTCGTTATGAATAACAATACACACTTTTGGAAATTTTATACATTTCATCAGTCAAAATAGACTTCATTTTTGAATTAGAAATATCAAAATTAACATAAGGTGAATTTTTGGTACATTTCTAATAACTTTCATATTTTGATGAATAGTGAAAATTACTAAATTTTAATTAAAAACAACTTTTTTAATTGAAATAATTAATAGTGATTTTTTTGAATTTTAGTGGTTTTAAAGTATATTATGAATATATTTTTACCATTTATTACAATTTCGTTCATTGGACATAATTTCACATTTAAAACGGACATAAACAGGTGTCGACTATTTGATAGTTATTATTTATTAAAAACACACATTTTGTTTTGACAGAGAAAATTAATTTTAAATTAATTTCTGCCACTTCTATATTTTGAATATGGAAATATGGATTCCATAATTTGAATCAGTATGTCCAAATTGTGTATATAGGTGACTTTTATTTTTAGATATTTTGAATAATTACTTTGGTAAATATATTATTTAACATGGTTAAAGGGTAAATTCGGTAAATAAGGGTAAACCAATAATATTATAAAAATATTAAATTACCCTAAAACGTGTCCATTCTCTACTGGTTGATACATGTCTGACCATGTACTTCTTTGTGTCGATTTGGGGACCCCATGGATCCACTTGTAAGTGATAATGACTCTTTATATTAATTAAGTTAATGTAAATACAAAAATGACATAAGCATATATCTTTTAGAAAAACAATTTTTACATAGGGTTATATATGTTATATTTTGGACTATAAATATTAATAAAAAAAAGTATTTCCTACCTAATTTTATTTTATATATTATTTTTAGAAATTTAATAATTAAATTTTTTTATGACACAATAATGATGTAGTATTTCCATTATTAATAAAAGAATCAAATAATTAGTATTATAAATTTTAAAATAAATATAATTTGAATGTTTTGAAAAAAATACACTAATTTCTTTAGTTAATATTATTTGTTATGATTTATTAAATGATTTTTTTAATTAAAAATTGTTTTTATAACATTAACAAAAATCAATTAAATAGTGTCAAAATTGACATAAAAGTGTTTTTAAAACAAATAATATATTAGTAATTCATATTCTACTTTTAAAAATTGATGGTTCAGCCAATTGACTTATATAATAATATGTGTATCATTAATAGACCACTTGGGGGTTGCTTGGAAGTATATACTATGTTTATTAACTATATAATGTAAAAATACAAAGAGACATGGTTAGTGTTAAACTAATTAACTAAGAGTTAAATAGAAATGATAAGGATAACATAATGACCCAAACCTATTTAAAATATATTTGATGAAAGTATTTCTAACCATCCACACTTTATACTTTGAATAATCCACATTTCATCCAATAGAAACCGAATATGAATTTATTATTAATTAATACTTTATGTTTTTCTTAAATAGCCCCTCCTCCCCCTTATAAAATGACAATACTTCAAACTAATTCTTCATACCACCAAATCATTTTGGTTTAGCCAAACCCTACCCAGATATCCTCCCAACTTCTATCAATTAAACCTAGAGGCCTTATTTTGAACAGAAATCCAACCTAAGGAGCCCTTTTGATCAAATCAAAAGGAAGAGCCCGAATAAGATGTAATATTTTCACCACCCTCTTTCAAGTTCCTTTCTTCTTCCACTTCTTCCTTATTTTATATTTCCATTATAAATTAATAAATCCTGTATCTTATATACACTGTGATGTTATTATAAATATTTCACAACTATATTCATTATTCTATCCATCTTATGATTGATAATGTCACCATGAGTGTGTACGTACGACTTACCATCTCCACACCATAGTGTAATTTGTTATTCAACACTATATTCTTTGAATGGATATAATGATTTGTAATATGTATATAAATAATGAAAATAACATAATAATGTCTCTTTAAAATTAATATACCATCCAATTACTCACCTTTATGGACATTATATTGTCGCTCATGCGTATGCACGGATTACCGTCTCCACGATGCGGTGAGATTCATTTCCACATTCACCATTCTTTGACGATTATAAAAATATAAATTACTAATATGTTTGTAACATATAAAATAACAATACTACTATATATATATATATACTTAAAAATATTTTATTCACATAGTTTCGTTAGATACGTTATGAAAACAGAAACTACGTTTATGCGTACGTATGGACTACTGTCTCCATAAACTGTGTTTTCCAATTCACAAATATATATATTATACATAATTATAATATAAATATATAAGATATATAAATCATGTTTTATATTATGGAATTATTTAAATCATGATCTATGTGATACAATCATGAATAATAAGTTTAAACATGTACGATAAAGAAAGCAATTATTACACGAAATGTTAATTTAACAGGAAATTATTATTAAATGGGAAGTAAAAATCATTAATGAATAATTTATGATATAGTAAATATTAATATGATTCAGGTATTTTTTTAATAACACACTACGGTCTTCATACAGAAGGATAAATGTACCCTTGAGAAAAGGAAAGTGCAATGTAATAGGTTTTCATCTCACTCCTTATTCTCATGAGATTCATGCCATATTTCAACTATTACATTTTTTGTGGTGTATGTACTACCCATAATTTTATTCATTGTATAATACACATTAATTTTTGTGTATTTACATATTCATTGTATGATACCTATTTAATGGGGTGTATATTTATTAAGTTACAAAATTTGTAAGGGTTAATTTCACATTCTCTTTATTATAAGTGGTAGTTTTTACGTAAGTTTCTACTAGGACATAGTTATTATCCATGTCCATGTTTTATGAAATAGTTTTCAAAGGGATTATTTTAAGGGACATTTTATTACTAAAACATCATTTCAAATGTTTTAAAAATTTATTCTTATAAATCATTATCATTTATGTCGATGCCTTCAAAATGGTTTTTAAATATTTATTTATATGGACATGAATGATTTTAAAATGTTAATTCATTTAAAAAGTTTCAATGTGGTATGGGACATTTTGATTCAAAAAGGTCTTTAAATTTCTTCTTTTCTAAATTGTGTGACTTTTAAATGTTTTTAATAAAAATGGATATTTTTCTCAATGAGTTTTAGATATCATTTTTATCAATGTCAACATACATTGATAGAATTTAAGGTTGTTTTGATGTTGATTTATCAGGATAAAAATCATCCATATTGTGTTGAAGATTTTGTGATATGTTTGACTGTAGATGTGTTATTTTTATACCATTCATGGTCTATGGAGAAATTATTTACATTTTTTAAGCTAGTTTTAATACGAATGATTATGTTATGTTCAATAATTTTCATATAAGGAATGCATTGGACTTAGTAAGAGACTGGTGGAGCCTGCTATAGCTCTTCGATGCATCGGTAGGTCTCATGAGACAAACTAGTGTCTTGGCATGAGGCCTTGACGAAATATTTTTTGTTTTCATGGCACGAGGCTTTGGCTACATGGTTATGATAGTCAGACAATATGCATTCCATCATTGTGAAGGTTGTTATTGATATTGCATGTGATTATTAGATTAGTAGAATATCCATTTGTATAAGTAAATTGCATTATTTCATTTCATTTCTGTCATATTTTGCTTATGTTCAATTTTAAACGGCTTTTGTTATTGTCTTATTCATTTTCATTAATTTGTATGCTTACTTTTGAAATATTCCTCTGTATTTCTTACCCTTACTGAGTGTTTGAGCTCACCCCTTTCTATGTTTTATTATCCCAGGATTCCAAGAAGTGTATTGTGATTGATATACAGGGTTAAGACAAGGGAATAATGGTGGTCATAAAGGATTATTTATGTTGTTTTTTTGTTATAAAGGGAAATATAACATTCATGTATGTAATATATTTTCCAAGACTACTAAACCGATCGGTTCTTCCAGACATGATACCTTGTAATCATTCTAATGTATTAAAATAATGCACCGACTCTGGGTAACTGGTGTCAGGGCATTACAAGTTACAAGTATCTTTGAAAAGTCTATTTTTATACATTTACCTAGATTATTTTTCAATAAATAATTAGATAATTATTTCATAGATGTATATTTAAAAAATAAAAAAATTATATCCTGATAAATTTTTGTGTGTATGATTAAACATATGTTCATGAATTGAAAATTTATTACACCATTTAATAATTCCTTAATTGATTCCTTTATAAAAAAATAAAAAACAAAATGTCATTTTGAAAATAGGTGATGATAAATTTCAATAATAAAAAAAATAAAACATATCTAATATTAAAATTTTAATAAAATAAAATTAGTGGGAAGTTAATTATGGTTATGAATGAAAAGGTGTTATTGTGGAGCTTGGTAATTATTCTGACCAACATTTTATTATTTGAGAATAAAATTAACCATATGTTGGTATTTTAATTAAAATATAATATTCAATATATTTAATGATAAATATTAAATATGATAATAATTTATGGTAGATGATCATATGAATTGAAAAAAAGTAGTTCAATAAGAATAATCATTAACATTAAAGGATTGTTTTTTTCTACACAACATACAACATTAGAATCTTTCTAATTAAATAATATTAATGAAGATAACATAAAATTTATTTTAAATTTATTGGAATTTAAGGATATGAATGATAAATGAAAACATTATAGTAGTATATACCCTATAACTATGAAAAAAATATTTATAATTGCATAATTACAATATTAGAAAAACAAATACAATAATTCTCTTAACATTTATCTCGGAATCCGTAATAGATATTTAGTAATCTTGTTGACTTGGAAAACTCCTTATACGATAATATAATCATATTTTATAGAAGTCAAACATCACTATAACATCACTACTTGTCTTGTGGTGGAGTTGGGATAGAGTATATATAATAAAAGTGGGATGTGGTGTGAGGAGAAATGGATTGGTTGATGGGTCATTTTATAATTGATTATGGTTGTAGTTTGTTATGAATTCTGAAATTTATAACATGGTATTGTCAAAAATGTTAGAATATGTATCCAAATGATCAATATAATTGACAAGGTTTGAGGCTTGGAAGATAAATACCCCAACCACCCATTGGGATACATATTTTCAACATGAATTTGGAATTTTATAACTTTTTTTTGTATTTAGTGTTTCATATTTTAAGTGGATGACTAATTAATGACCAAGTGTTTTATTTCAATTAAAAAAATATAATTTAACAAAGTAAATAATATTGTCATTTTAAATTCATATATTAAATATATCAAAATTTATTATGTATATCAATGTGATAAAAAGTAATTGTGATACCATATATATATAATGCATTACAAATATATTAGATAAAAATATAAAAAATGTTCAAAAATATGAAATATATGTTTTTATATTCAACTAAATATGTTTTAATGTATAATTTTTCACATTAAAAACAAATATGTCAATCAAATGGGATCCTTATATTTTTTATTGATTATACCCTAATGATTCAATAAAATTATTTTTAGTTATAAACATCTTTTTTTCACTATATTTGTAAAAAAATGACATTTTTGAAAATTCCCATACTACTATTAATATGTTATTATTTTAATGATGATGAAAAAATTTAACATCAATTTATAAAATTGAAATTCTAAAATTTATATAAATAAAATTCAATTGAATATACAATATCAAAAAAAATATAGAAATTTCATGAATAGTAATACCTTTAATTGTAAGATATTTTAAATATTATTTAAAATAAATTAAAATGTATCTGATTACTTATATATTATTATTAACATTAATGTACTAAATTTTATCATTATCATAATTATATGATATAAATTTAATTTATGTTTATAAAATATATTACACTAAAAAACTATTCTTCAATAAACATCACTTACTATCATTAAATTATATTAATTATCTATCCTGCAGATGTGATCATTTAAAATTCCATTATATCTTTTTATATATTAATCATTATATTATTATTATATTATTAATAAATAACTTTTAATATATCTTGGATCATTTTAGTTCATTTTTACAAGGGAAGAAAGAATTTAAAAAATAGTATTTACTTAATGGAATGAAAATAAAACAAAATATAAATGTTTTATACCCTACCCATTTAAAATTAAATGATTTTTTTGTAATTATAAATATATATAAAAATTTTTACTCGTTCCCATCTAATATTCTAGACTCACAATTAAATTTTTAATGATATATTAAATATTCTAAATTGGGAAAGACTGGGAATCTAAAAATAATACATTATGATAAGTATATTAAAAAAATACTTATATTCCAACCCATTTGATAGAAATTTTAATATGTATTAGTTGTTTAGTCCTATTTAATGTAATTAAATTTTATCGAGAATACAAAATTATCATTGCACTAATGAATAACCAAATGCTTATTATTTTTTTGAAATTTGATTTTTTAATTTCATTGATTGTTTCTGTGTATCCATAAATATATACAATCCATCCTAAAAAAATCATCTGATAGAAAATTACATGATTGATATCCCCTCATACATAAATATTGGATAAAAATTCATTATTCAATTAATTTTCAATAATAATGAAATATAAAATCATTAATGTTGGATTTTTGATGCACTGAGGAAACATACCTTATTTATAATAAATGATAGAATAAAATTTCAAATTACAACACATTTCAAGTGTATATTATACGTGTTAAAATATTATCATTTTCCAATTTAGTGGTATACATTACATAAGATTTAAAATTTTCACTTGATTTATGATGTATTGAGGTTTATTAACCTTTGTAACCCCTAGATTTTTGAATTTATTAACATATTATAAATTTATAGTTTTTCTCAATCATTAGGGTCTAGTTGGTAAATTATTTATAGTCATTATATCCTTTATTTTATTGGGAAAACTCTTGACAGCTTTTTAATAATCATGAGATCAATGGATATATCTCCCAAAATTGATGTATTTTCTCATTCCATTATTGAATTATAGTTGATAATTCATCACATATTTCTCATATTTCAAAAGATCAATATTCATTCTATTATGATCATTATAATAAAAATAATAGAACTCTATCCTTCACTTCCTTGGTGTTGAAGGTTGATCTACAAAACTAATGTTTTTCACTATAACCCATTATAGTTTAGTGAGAATAACAACAATATTTCTAACTCCTTATACTACACTTTATTATTTCTATTTATCTAAATCTCTCCAATTAATCATAATCCAATTTTTAATATCATTCCACCATGTTTTTTCCATTACTAAAAAATATTTTTTCAGAAGGAATAAATTATTGCATGATAATAGACTTTAAACAAAAAATCTCATTAAAATATTAAATATTTAATCATCATAAAACTTGGAAACATCATGTTATATTATAGATATAATTGATTAAATTAAATCAAAATCTATTAAAATAATTATTCCAAAAATTGAATCCATTCATACTTTTAATCGTATGCCACAAAATTAATCATGACATAAACCTTTTGTAATATATTATAATGATCATTTAAAAAATTATCCTATGGGAGTGAAAAAACTAGTATTCATTTTGGTGTTGTTTTCATGAATTTTTTAAATATTTATTTAGTATCTAAATATCCCTTTTTGGGATTGTACCACTGAGTTCATTTTTCATAGAAATTAAATCTACTTTTAGTGATGATAATATGATTTTGTGGAATTACAATAAAACAATTTCTGTAAATTGTTTTTTGATGTTACATTATACAAAGGTATATATTTTTTGGATTTCAAAAATTTTTCTTCATATAAAAATTTAAAATAAAATATAATAATCAATAAATATAAATTAACCCTACTATAATCCCAACTATAGTTACCCCTTACAAATATGCTTGTATTTTACACCATTATTTTTTAAATTTTACACCTCAAAAATAAGGACACAATCCCAAGACCTAATGTATTTTTGTAATTTATTATTAAATAAAAACAAAATAATTTTCAATTATATATCTATTTATATATAGATTGTACAATATTATAACCCCTTCTAGTCATTATATAAGATATATCCATTATCATATCCTTGGGAATGACAAATGTAAATGGTTGTGAGCTCAAATTTTCTTTAAAGGAAAACCAAAATAACTATTCATCAATCGATAAATCATTTAATTATGATAAAATATTAGATGAATAGAAATATAGGACCTAAAATATATATGGGATAATAAAAAATTTATAGAATTTATAAATAAAGAACATATAAACATAAATTAAAAATCATTTACCATGACATAATAGTTTTTAAATGTGAGATAATAGGATTCAACCTAGTATCCTAATCTGTAAAATAATACATAATATTATTTCATGTACTGGAAACATAGTATAACAATGATATAATGATTAAACATAATCATAAGGAAATTATATCATGATGAACAATGTAAAATTTCATCATGTCACCATATATGTTTTGGAATAGAGAGTATCGTGATAATTTTGATGAAAAAAATTGTAATCTAAGGTAAAAATGATCATGTTCTTTCAAAATCATATAAATATTAATTGAATAATCATTCCAACATAAAATTTTCTAAATAATGAAAAAATATAATGTTAACACTAGATCCTGTGAACCATGAAAATAAAAATCCATTCCAAACACATATTTATTCGAAAATAATTAAATATTTTAAAAAATGAAAATTGTAATCTCTAATATAGAAATTATCAATAATTGAGAAAATTGTGTGCATATCCATACCCAATAATTTCAATAGTGACAAAAATTAGAATGTTCACATGAAATATTGTAAATATTATCTCTACATTCTTACAATTAATATCACATATTTATTCATGTGTGTTTACATTATGTTTCTAATTAAACAAAATTATTTTTTTTATAAAATATTTAACATAGAAAAAATAGCATAGTTCGTCATTTAAAATGTCATTATACAAGTTTTTGGGGGTGCATAGTGAAGTCAGCTACTAAAATATTTTCATTGAAATATGTTGTTATATATGTAAATGAAAATGAAAACCCTGTAACTAATTGATGTTATCTACCGGCCTACTACAGTCATACCACCACCCTACTAGTGTAGATCTTATATATAAAATGATTCTTGTTAACCCCACTAGTCATCTAACAGGATTCATGCTATGCTAGTATTGTAAGGTGACGAGATGTAATTCTATACCCAAAAATTCATTCTAAATCATAATAATAATCAATGAAACCCAAATATGTGATTGATGAATTTGGAGGATTAGAGAGAGCTTTAGAATCTTATATAAAGTCACCCAGTCAATCTTTAATTTACACAATTATATGGTGATCCAAAATCATCGAGATTTAAGTACATTTTCGAAATCCAATTGTTTCCTATTTTAATCTCCATATTCAATCCACGACATGGAGTGGTAAAAACTAGCAATAATTGATAAGTTTGTTTCATGTCGATGAAATAACTTGATATATGGTCATTGTTTCAATAATAATTAGTTTGGTGTTCAAAGTCATATCCCTAAGACTTGTTTGGTTATTCCATTTTGTGGAAAATATGTAATCTCATTGGTACATCATGTGACAACCTAATATAAATATATACCCAATAAATTTTATTAATTATTATTCTTATACCTCCAATATATTTGTCTTTGTTCATTTAAATTTATTACAAACTTTTATCCACATGAGATGTGTTCAAAAAATTGAACATTTGATGAATTGGAATTGTTTTCATTGGAATTGGATTAACAATGTTTTTCCCATGAAATAGTAATTGGATGATTAGTTTTAATTTGAATCATGTGAAATAAAAATAAAAATGGTCATTAAATTTAATAATTCCTGATAAACATGTTCATTTCATGTATAATCTAATGATGATGAGAAATGGATTTAAGTGATATTCAAAATGATAATTTATAAATTAGTAAAATGAAATAAATGTTTTTTAATTAGTTATCAGATATATTTACAAATGTAGATTATAATTAAATTTTGATACTCTTGGTTTATTGTTATGTGTTCTTTATTTTATAATATTTTCTTTATAAGACAATTTTTTATGGTTTATTACTACGGGTAGTATGTTTCTTAGCATATTAATATTTTTTTTATTAAACTCTTAGGATTGTGATTGGTGCATGAAGAAATTATTTCTAATGATTAGAGTATAGTTTATGGGTTATTACACTTGTGATCATAATACTCATTGTATTTTACAATGGCTATGGTTAAATTGTATGGGTATGAGATCATTTAGTGTAAGATGCAGTCCACATTGTTATCTGACGTTGAGATGCTTGTTTTTCAAAGAGAGGGGATCATTGTTTCATGATAACATAAGGGTGATTAAAACTTTATAACAGAATATTCCAATGATATAGGTCATTCAGACTAGTAAAAAGAATCATCAACATTAAAGAGAAACTCAGAATGGATCCAAAGATGGTTTGGATTACCCTAATCATCACCCTATTCCTAAATTCCTAACATGCTTACATATTTTTAAGTATAAATTTATGAATTAATTCCATGTGTGAGAAATATTTTAATCAATAATTATGTTGACAATATTTTACTAGAAATAATGGGTGTCTTCCTAAATCATTTTAATCATTCCCTATTTGGGCGCCATTATTTACTAGGGATGAATTTAGGGATGCAGGTCCTAAAAAGGGAATGGGTAACAGTAGTGATTGACCAATTGCATATTTGTACTGATTCTTGGAGATGAGATAGCCATGACTTTCTATATTTGGGTTTTTAGAGTCTTTTATCATTATTTTTTTATTCTTTTATATGTATAATATTTGGAATGTAATTTATTTTGAAATAGATAATGGCATTACATGAATATTTATTATTATTTGGATGGTTGGATATTTATTATTGTATGATCATCTTTGGAAAAAATTTTCTATATAGTGGTACAAATTTTTTGTAGTATATTTTTTTACTTATATTGAATCATTATTATATAGGTTATATTATCCTTGATATATTTTGAAATCTGTCACTACAAGTCAGTAGCCTCTGATCAATTTAGATCTATGAAAAATGTATAGAAAAAATCCCGACATAGTAGTGTGATGTAGTACCAGACCAAGGACGATACAACGTGGAATCATGTAATATGTTTTTAATCATTAATATTTAGTAATTGTGGTTAATGTATTTGGATGTGTTGCGTATGGGTAATAATATCATGAATTGGATTAGATAACCCTTGTGATGGATATAACCCAAGTACCAAGGAATGAGATTGTTGTTCATCTTGCTCACAAGATACAGTTTTGATGTTATGTCATCTTGGTTGACTCACATGTTTTTTGATTTTATTGATTGTTGATATTTTACATGATAGTTGTTATAGAATTATATATGTATGAATGTATCATAGTACTCATATACAATATATCTTTAAATTCATTGGTCATTATTAGGATATTATTTTAATTGTATGTGACATATCTGCATATATATAAGTAGTGAAATGTATAGAATTGATATATATGATAAAAAAGAAATAATGAATCATTTATGACATGTTAATTAACTTGTTATAGTATGTTGCGGTGTAACCTTTTTTTATTAGTTATCAATTTATCTTCATCCATTAATGTAAACCCAAATTATGTATCGTTCAATCTAAAGGGTTATTTATCCCTGTTGAAAAATTCCTCTACATCATCATAGATATGACCTTCTAGATACTTTCAATAAGTACACCCATTGTATTTCTTTTCCGAAACATATTATGGTTTGGTGTAATCATATGGATGAATAGAATTGTTAGATATTATAGTTGGTCATTTTATCCTTGTAGAGGGAGTCTAGTCATTTTGTGAATTCAATTTATAATAAGTAAAGAGTGTTAAAGATATAGAATCTTCCCACGTTTAATGGGGAGTGAATCCACTAGGAATATGTGTTCTAGATTGAGTTGGTCCAAATGGCGTTCAAAATCATAATGAATCCTATGTAATGGAGGGTGATTCATCATGTATATAAACTCATTAAGGATTCAATAATGACTATTTGTAAATAATATAATATGATTCTAAATATAAGGAGATAACCAAGAATAATTTTAGGGGATGTTTCTATGCTAGTTTTATTTTGAGGAACCTTGCGATGAGAGGGCATAGGAGTTCATGCACATCACCTAGTAGAGACTATCTGTTACGGACTACATTGGGGGTTTAACCAGTCTATAATAATATTATTCATCCTTTATAAATGATGATACTTATATGAAAATTATTTATCAAGGATTCACATCATTACATAATAATTTAATAAAATAACATATTTCAACATACCAACTTCTCTGCTGTGAGAAATCAGAGTCTCATTATAGAAGGTATATCCATAAGCACAACATGATTTCTTACCTTATAATGGATTGTAAAACATATATAAGGATGGAGAATTTGCATTTTTTTTTTGTGGAACCCAATTATAGAGTAGTGGTAGAGGGAAATGTAGGGCCTAGAATCTTGGAAGTACTTGCGTAACCCTCAATATTCAAAAAGTAAGAGTTCCCCTGGTCACTCACACTAGGGTACTGGATGTGGTACCCAGAATATGTAGTATATTTGTTTAGCCAAATTGTGTATTTAATTATAACTAGACTAGTTCACATGGTAGAGTGGTGAGTATACTACATTATATATAATCAACTCTAACCCGTCATGATGAAGGAACTTCAACCATCCCAGGTACAATTCTAGAATAATATATCCATAACTATGATTTGTTTGATATAGACCAAACACATTCATTTATAAAATACTCATTTTTCTATCAACTATGTGTTGGTTGATGATATCGTGGATCATATATTGCTATTGAAATGGTATTGGGAGGGAGATTAGATTGTACATGATATTGTAAGTATTGTTGTACTCATTTTTATTACTATAATTTATTTAGGGATATATTTTTTTTAAAGTTATAACATTCAATTCCATATTCTATATGAATTGTATAGATATATATGATGAATATATATACATTTGTTAGATGTGGGTGAATTTTATATCACTATAATGTGTTATCTAAATCCATCATGTGGAATTTATATATCGTGATGATCATACAAGAAAAATTCAATAAATATTATAATTTTTCATTATCTAGATTGAGGGCCATGTTATTAAAGATATTGATTCATTATAGAGTATTTTTTCCACAATTAGGAGTCCTTTTTAGTTCATAATTTTAGAATATTTCCCCAATTCCTCTCCTAGGAAGGGGATGAATTTCACATTTGATTTGGTTCCTGCAGTTTGACTAGTTTAAATCCCATAATATAGGATTTTTCAGGTGGATCATAGTGAGATAAAAATATAGTTGGATGGTTAGGAGGAGAGTATATTTATATAGCCTAGTACTTACACTGGTGTTTTCTTCTATTTGTATCCAATAATTATTTGTGGTTTTTTCAATTATGTAGGGATTATAAATGATTGAATCAAATGAATATCATGAACAAATATCCCTTTCATTGAATCAGTGATCTCAATGATTAGTTGATAATTTAATACATATTATTGGAGAATAAATTAAATTCCATGTACCATCATTTAATGTTGTGACAATAAGACAAAGCTAAAACTAATTTTATGAGTATGTATGTTTAGTATGATCTTGTGGAGATGTAATTTAGTCTAAAAAACAAACAATTAGTATTCAGGTTTTATGATTTAGATTGTTCATCCATTCTTGAATCAATTTGTTGTGATTCTTATGACCTATTGTTTACTCCTATTTTATATAAAATAATTCTAAATATTATAAAACAACACAATTACACTAAGAGAACATCGTGTATATCAAAATATATACAAAAAATATATTTATATATAAATTGTGAACTTATTCTGTCATATTATCATAGACAGTTGGTATATTTATGGACCAAGTGCAATTTTTAGTAATGTTTTCATGGGATTACCACCAAAATGTTTTCAATATTTTGTGATTTATAGGTCTATTAGGATATTATTGACAATTAATCAATGAAATGTTCCCACTAGAAGTGATGATATCATAGAAAACCTATAAGTGGGTGAAGTTCCTTTGGACATACTTCAGTGTGATATATTTCTATAATATAAAGAGTAGGTTGAACTTATCACAAATCCTCACCTTAACTTGGATGAGTATAGAATATACCATGTATAATGATACATATGAATATAGAGTTGGAGAAGTTCTATTATTGGGGGATCGACTCGTTTGTTGATGGATCGCAAGGGTTGGAGACAAAAGAGCAGTGTAACACCCCAAGAGTTTATGAAAAATATTCTTTTAATTTCATTGATGTCTTGGGTTGTACGCTACACCAAAATTAGCTTGTGATATATGTAAAACCATAATATGTTTTGAATTATGTAATATGAAACACCAAAAGGAGATTTCACTACACGCATCCCTGACTTGGCTTGCATTACATGCAATCACAACTTTCCTCGATAGTGTGTGTCGTACGCAATACTGAGTTTTACTAAACAATGATATATTATTACAATATTATAAACTAGCTGTTATGAATAGTATTAACTGAATTTTAAATTATATAACATTATTATTAATCTTACCTATTTTCTAGAACATGGTATGGGAAAAAAATAAATTTTTCGGGTAAAATAATTATTTTTTGAAAATTAAAGTTTTAACGCCTTTTGATGGCACACCCACATTAAATCTAGTTTTTGACATGTTTATAAGTTTAATTTGAAAAAATAAAATTCTTCTTTGGAATTAGGATATAATAATTTACTTTGGATAAAATTTTCATATTATTCTGGTAACTTTCATATTTTGATGAATAGTAAAAACACGCTATATTTTAATTCAAAACAACTTTTTTCGTCGTAATAATTTATGTGGATAAATTATAAGATTTAATGAATTAAAAGTATAAATATAATATATTTTTACCATTTAATATAATTTATGTCATTAGCATTGATTTTACATTGAATTCGTAAGTTAAATCAATTCAATCTTTTGCAATGTTTTAAACAATAACCCGTTTTCTTTCAACAACATGATTAATTTTAATTTAATTTCTGAAACTTATCTGTATTTAATTTATAAAAATGGATTCCATATTTGGAATCAGTGTGTCGAAATTATATTAATAGACTAATTTTTATTTTTGGGAATTATGAATAGTAACTACGGTAAATTTTATTTACCGTAGTAAAAGGTAAATCTGGTAATTAGGGGTAAATATAATATTATAAAAATACCCTAACACCTGCGAAAATCATATTGAATGACTAAAAGTCGACCCATATCACCTAAGTGTCAGATTGGATTCATTTAATGGACTTATTTCATTGAAAATAATTTTATTATTATTAAAACCAAAGAAAGTGACAACATGTCAGTTTCTTAAATCTTATAAGTATTGTAATTTTATTTAGTGATAACTTAATGAAAATTAGAACATGAATAGTCTCCAGAAATCTAACACAATTATCTACATCTTGATAATTTATTTAGAATTTTTTGGGATTAAATAATTGTCATTAATGGTAACACAATAGTGATGCAGAAATTGTTTATTTAGTAAAAAAATCAATAATATAGTTTTAATTAAACTAATTGTGACCATAAAAAGAACACGAAACCTGAGAAAAACTTATTGGGAATGTACATGTAATAAATATTCATCAAATTACCGAATATATGATCGTTTGGAGTCTTATAAAATTGATTATGACACTTATATTATTTTATTTTAAATGATGTCAAAGTTGTCACCTTCATAATTTAATAAATATATCATTTAAAAGGATGCGTGTTTTGGAAGATAAATCCAACTAAAAGTATTATTATTAAATATATAAGATTTATCTTTATCCTAGTATTTTATTTTGAATTTTTATGCAACAGATAAGTATATTTAATAATTATACAAAAATGTTGTAGTAATTATTTTGTTAAGAGAAATATCAAATAAATGGTTTTACAAATAGTTAAATAAATATTATATGAACTATTTAATGTGATCCACTAATTTTATAGGTTAATATAACATTTTATGAACCTATTAAATATTTTATTTTGAATATATCCTATGTGTGGATTTTATTTAAATTCAAATAAATCAATAGTGTCAAAATTTACACTTTTTGTTATTTTATAAAACTAAAATATTATTAAATTGTTTAAAAATCACAAAAATATTTAAAAATTATAAATTGAAATTTATATAGTCGAAAATTTCATAAGGTATCCAATTATGGAAAACTAAATACACATAAGTGATTATTTATAACCATTTAAAATTATGATTTTATTACCACAAATAAAATTAAATTGATTAAAAAAGGATAAATCAAAATGATAAGTTTTAAAATAAAATAAAAACATGTCTAAATTTGATTTGTTGATGAGATTACAATCCTATCTCATCTAATCTTCAAATGGAGTCATTTTTGGAGGTTTTTATGTTGGGTTTCAATTTATTATAAATTAATATTTCTTATATTTCCAATGGTGCCCCTCTCATCCCTTATAAAAGGGCACCTCTTCCCTCTCCTCATCACATTCTTTTGAGCCTTTAAGCTCAGCCAATCCCTGAAAATTTCCCTTCTACACTTCCCTAGAAACATACTAGAGGTTCTTGTCTTCTTCAAAGACCAATTTTAGTGCCCTAAGAGGAGGTTTCAAAGAGGCGTGCCAAAGAAGAGGTAATATCTGTTACCGATTCATTCAAGTTTCTTTCTTCTTCAACTTCTTATTCCTCAGTTTTTTCATTACAAATTAATAACATCAGTATCACCCATATACTGATATGTTATTATAAATATGAAACAACCTCATTTTACCTTCTATCCATCCTATGGAAAATGAAATCACCACGCGTGCGTACGTACGGAATACCATCTCCACGCCGTAGTGAAATATGTTTTCCACCACCACCGTACATGGATGGGTATAATGGTGTAAATAATAACTATATTTGATTATTGTAAAGTGATATTGATTCTGAAATAGTATACATACACGTCAATATAATTCCATGATCCTGAGAACGATATCATCGCTTGTGCGTACGTACGGACTACTGTCTCCATGACGTGATGAGATTCATCCTCCATGTTAACCATTCATGAATGATTATAAAATATATATAATGAATAATAATTAAAACATAACAATTATACTGGATTTATGTATGTATTTCATCTACTTAATTCTGTTTGATTCAATAATGAAACGAAAACATCGTTCATGCGTACGTACGACCTACCGTCTCCATGAACGGTGTATTTCATTCAATTTATAGATATATCATATATATGTATAGGATGAATATACATTATATATAAATAAAGTTTTACATTCAGGAATTATGTAAATCAGGATATAAGTAAGAACAACAAGTCGTAACACGTACGATAAATGAAACGATTTTACCCAAAACACTGCTTTAACATGGAATTTACAACAGAACGGGTAATATAAAGTCATAAGTGAACCATATATGATATCATAAAAATGAATTTTATTATATGATAAGTAAATGAAATTATTTAAATCATTATACAAGAATCTCAGATTCATATGAAGCATATCGGACCTAAGGTAAGGAATAACTATTCTAATCTCGTTCTTATCTGAGATTGTTTATTCGTAAGTATTTACTGGGGTTATTGTTATCATCCATGTCCCTATTTTCTAAAAATGTTTTCATGTATGTTTAAAGTCTTTTTTACCCATTTTGACTTTTACAACATGGTATGTAAGGAATCTTTCTTTTATGAGGTACTTTTTTACTTTTCCAGCAAAATTACAAGAAGAATTTTTTTTTTAACTTATACGGCATGAAATGATTTTTACAGTTTTATAAAGCCTTATTTTCATGAATCTTCCTTCAAAGGATTTCATGAATATTTTCAAAAAATCTTTTTCTTTTAAAATTTCATGACATTTTGTGAAAAGAAAATGATTTTAAAGATGAAATGATATTTTCCTCAAGAAATAATTTAAATTGTTTTATCAAAACCATTTTCCATCTAAGATGACATTATTTCATATGTGTATGATTCAAGTATAATGTCTCTATGATTTACATGATTTCACTTACCTTATTATGAAATGATATCAATTTCTTTTATATCGATTAGGTGATGATGTGATGATGTTAATGAAACATATTTTATTCGTTGGGTTATTATGAATGATGTATGTTTATTTTGTGGCACAAGTAATAATTATTTCATTATGAGATGGGTGGGACCTATATCTCCCTCGAATGAATTGGGTAATGATTTATATCTCATGAGATAGATGTGGCTGGAATGGTAAGTTAATCCGGTTCAGTACAGGACTGGAACGAGGAGTGAACTCGATTCATAAAGGGACTTTGTCCACCAAGATGGTCTTGGTAGCAATGCCTTGGCTACTATGGAAATCATAAGAAGTGCATAATGGATGCCACAATTACATGTTTTATTACCATGTTATTTTATCAGGATTAATGTTTCATTATGATCTATGCCTTATATACTTCAAAGATTTAAGTCTTTGCACAAGATTTTGATGTTTAGATTATATGTTTAAGTTTTTGCACTCAAATATTTATGGATTGTTTTGTGTTCTCTATGCTTCCCCTTACTGAGTATTTGAGCTCACCCATTATATGTTTTCTTTTCCCCTGGATTTAAAAGAAAGGTTTTAGGTAAGAAAACAAAAGGGGAAGATCTTTATGGGAGATGTTGAAGATCTTTCACCACGATTAGATGATCATGTTTCGAGCTTCTAAAGACACTAAACTATTACGGTCCTTATGTGTCTGTTTTCATTAGGTATTAAGTATTCCGAAAATGTTAAGTAATGTCCATGTATGTTAGGCTTCAGGTCTCTATAGTTGGTATCAGAGGAAAGGTTATGTCAACCTTTGGAAACTAGGATGCGAGATCTTTAGTGAGATCCCTAGAGATATTTCTAAGGTATGTCTAGGGATGTCCCTATGGTTTAGTAATGTCCCTAAGGATACATATAAGTATAGTTTATGGTCCTAGAATTATGGAAATGATCTTAGAATTTAACCTAAGATGTTAGATATTGAATGTAGTCCCCCTTGATCATGTTTTATGTCTCTCACACTATTCTTTTTTTAGAAAATGGCTGGAAACAGAAAGATTCATGATAATGGAGAATATGATGGACAATGGAACGATATTCTTCATGATCAAGAAAATGATATGGGATTTGGAAAGCGAAACATCATTATTATGACTAATCATCAATCTCATAATTTGATCAATAATCTCAACTTTGGTATGTTTTCCGACTCAGATAATAAGAGAAAGATGGAGTTTCATGATGACCATAGAGGAAAGAAAGATCAATATCCCTCATGTAAATCATGTGGTAAGAGGCATCAGGGAGAATGTTTCAAAGGAACTGGAATATGCTTTGGGTGTCGAAAACAAGGATATAAAGCCAGTAAGTTCAGAGGAAAAGTTTCAGTTAACACCATGGATGAGGATAATGGTATTGTTACGACATCAACAATGGTTAAATGTTTTAAATGTGGAATGTACGGGCATTATGAAAACCAATTCCCAATGGGAAGATCTCATGAATAGAATAAGCATGGTTGTATGGGTAGTATTTATGTGGATGATGATGATGAGACTACAAATGATATATGAAATGAAAGAAGTGTTGAGGAATAAAATAACGAAGCTCAGTTAGTGGTTTTAGAAGTTAGTGTAATGATTGTATGTTTATCAAGAATAATGAATGGTACTATGGAATAAAGAAAAAATCTAAGGATTGTTACATGGTTGCCTTTGCTTGAGTTTTGAAAGTGTATGATGAATGGTAGCGGTAACCATGAAAGGTTATTCAAATATTGTTGTAAGGTAGATGATATGTGCATAATGAAAGGATAAGGAGATAATGAGATATTTGATAGTATTCATGAGTTCATGACTGATATAAGGACAAAGTGATATCATGGTTTGAGTATACAGAATTTTGGGATTTTGGTATGTGGAAAGAGTTTACTTTTGATAGCATTCATGTTTTCACTAAGGTTAAATGGGTATTAATTTTTTAAGAGAATACATGATTAAGGTATTCACATGTTTGGAATGTGACCAACAAGATATATCGTATCATATATGGGGAATAAATTATGGTATTCACATGCTTGGTTGATGACATTTCTTGTAATCATTTTCTTTTTTCTATAAGATTAGACAAAAGTATTTTTGATAAGCCTAAAGGTTGGAATGAATTATGATAGAAATCAGATAGAATTATTTAAGGCTAGAACTTTTTTTCCATACTATTTCTGGAAAGTTATAATAGTGTAGTTTTAGAAAAAGGGACAACCCATAGGACGTGTGACAACCCATCGCGTCGGACAAGGTTACAAGAATCGAAACCACAACCAAAGTGTGACAGGCCTTTATCGCCTACCACTGGCCTACATGAAGTACCTGGTTAGTAGAAACTAGTCTTATTTTATTAAGTGCTATGATTTATAATGTATAAGTCCATTTTAGGAACCATATACGATGAATCTCACCATATATGGACTTATGTATATTTGATAACTTTTTCTAAACTATTGTTTGAAACAGATGGAATGACTCATCATTCAATCACATAATATACTAACACTACACTAATGACAAATTCAACTTCATTTCTTTAAGATATGAAGTGGAAATTCGTTACGGCACAAACAACAGTGAGATTGTACCAAAATCAAGTAAGTATTTCTTCTAATTCAAAATTTTCAACTTTAGGGAATGATATTAAAAACCAAAAATTTTGTCCAAGTGCTCTTATATCTGATGAATCATATGGTACCTTAGATCATCAAAAATTTATGGCTTTGTGATTTTTGGATTTTTCATATCCATTTCGCTACCACTCTCCATCAGAACATGATGGTTAGATTTTTTTTTTCAATATCCATATTTCCACCTATGTTCTCCTATATGGAAACCCAGTGATGAAATTAATCTGGATAACCGTTATATTTCTTACATTACTTTTTAAAATTACGTTTTAGTATTCCTTTTTATGATGAGGGTTTCTATTAATAGTAAACAATTTATAACACCAATGAATTTCGAGGGAGAAATTCATTTTAAGGGGGGTAGAATGTAACACCACAAGATTTTATGAAAAATATTCTTTTAATTTCATTGATGTCTTGTGTTGTACGCTACACCAAAATTAGCATGTGATATACATGAAACCGTATTATATTTTGAATTATGTAATACAAAACACCAATGGGAGGCTTCACTACACGCATCCCTGACTTGGCATACATTACATGCAATCACAACATTCCTTGATAGTGTGTGTAGTACGCAATACCGAGTTTTACTAAACAACAATATATTATTATAATATTATAAACTAGCCGTTATGAATAGTATTAACTGAATTTTAAATTTTATAACATTATTATTAATCTTACATATTTCCTAGAACATGGTATGAGAAAAAAGTAATTTTTTCGGGTAAAATAATTATTTTTCGAAAATTAGAGTTTTAACGCCTTTTGATGGCGCGCCCACATTAAATCTAGTTTTTGACATGTTTATAAGTTCAATTTGACAAAATAATATTCTTCTTTTGAATCAGTATATAATAATTTATTTTGGATAAACTTTTCATATTATTCTGCTAACTATCATATTTTGATGAATAGTAAAAACACTCTATATTTTAATTAAAAACAACTCTTTTCGTCGTAATAATTTATGTGGTTAAATTATAAGATTGAATGGATTTAAATTATAAATATAATATATTTTTACCATTTAATATAATGTATGTCATTATCATTGATTTTACATTGAATTCGTAAGTTAAATCAATTCAATCTTTTACAATGTTTAAAAAAAACCCGTTTTCTTTCAACAACAGGATTAATTTTAATTTAATTTCTGCAACATATATGTATTTAATTTAGAAAAATGGATACCATAATTGGAATCTTTGTGTCCAATTTATATTAATAGACTACTTTTTATTTTGGGGAATTATGAATAGCAACTACGGTAAATTTTATTTACCATAGTAAAAGGTAAATCGGGTAATTAGGGGTAAATATAATATTATAAAATTATCCTAACACCAGCCAAAATCCTATTGAATGACTAAAAGTCGACCCATATCACCTAAGGGTCGGATTGGATTCATTTAATGGTCTTTTTTCCATGAAAATAATTTAATTATTATTAAAACCAAAGAAAGTGACAACATGTCACTTTCTTAAATCTTATATGTATAATAACTTTAAGTTAGTGATAACTTAATGAAAATTCAGACATGAAATGTCTCCAGAAATCTAATAAAATTATCTACATCATGATAATTTATTTAGAATTTTTAGGGATTAAATAATTTTCATTAATGGTAACACAATAGTGATGGAGAAATTGTTTATTTAGTAAAAAAATCAATAATATTGTTTTTATTAAACTAATTGTGACCATAAAAAGGAACACCAAACCTAACCAAAACTTATTGGTCATGTACATGTAATCCATATTCATCCAATTACCCAATATATTACCGTTTGGAGTATTATAAAATTGATTATGACACTTATAATATTATTTTAAATGATGTCAAAGTTGTCACCTTCATAATTTAATAAATATATCATTTTAAAGGATGAGTGTTTTGAAAGATAAATCCGACTAAAATTATTATTATTAAAGATATAAGATTTATCTTAATCATGGTATTTTATTTTTAAATTTTATGCAACAAATAAGTATATTTAATAATTATACAAAAATGTTGTAGTAATTATATTTTAAAGAGAAATATCAAATAAATGGTATTACAAATAGTAAAATAAATATTATATGAACTATTTAATGTGATACAATAATTTTCAAGGTGAATATGACATTCTAGGAACATATTAAATATTTTTTTTGAATATATTCTCTATTTAGATTTTATTTAAATTCAAATAAATGAATAGTTTTAAAATTGATACTATTGTTATTTTATAAAAATAAAATATTATTAAATTGATTAAAAATCACAAAAATATTTAAAAATTATAAATTTAAATTTTTATAGTACAAAATTTCATAAGGTATCCAATTATATAAAATTAACTACACATAAGTGATTATTTATAACCATTTAAAATTAAGATTTTATTACCACAAATAAAATTAAATTGATTAAATAAGGATAAATTAAAATGATAAGGTTTAAAATAAAATCAAAACATGTCTAAATTTAATTGGTTGATGATATTACAATCCTCTCTAATATAATCTTTGAATGGAGTCATTTTTTTTGGTTTTTATGTGGGGTTTCAATTTATTATAAATTAATATTTCTTATATTTTCAAAGGTACCCCTTTCCTCCCTTATAAAAGGGCACCTCTTCCCTCTCCTACTCACATCTTTTTGAGCCTTGAATATCAGAATAGCCATGCCAATTTCACTTCTCCACTTCCCTAGAAACATACTAGAGGTTCCGGTCTTCTTTAAAGACCAATTTTAGTGCCCTAAGAGGAGATTTCAATGAGGCGTTCCAAAGAAGAGGTAATATCCGTTAATGATTCTTTCAAGTTTCTTTCTACTTCAACATATTATTCCTTAGTTGTTTCATTATAAATTAATAACATCAGTATCACCCATATAATTATATTTATTATAAATATGAAACAACCTCATTTCACCTTCTATCCATCCTACGGAAAATGAAATCACCGCGCGTGCGTACGTACGGAATACTGTCTCCACGTCGTAGTGTAATATGTTTTCCACCACCATCGTAAAAGGATGGGTATAATGGTGTAATGAATAACTATATGCGATTATTGTAAAGTGATATCGATTCGGAAATAGTATACTTACACTTCAATACAATTCCACCATCATGAGAACGATATCATCGCTCGTGCGTACGTACGGACTGCCGTCTCCACGACACGATGAGATTCATCCTCCATGTTAACCATTCATGAATGATTATAAAGTATATATAATGAATAATAATTAAAACATAAAAATTCTGCTGGATTTATGTATGTATGTCATCTAATTAATTCCATTCGATTCAATAATGAAACGAAAATAGCGTTCATGCGTACGTACGGCCTACCGTCTCTATGAACGGTGTATTTCCTTCAATTTATCGATATATCATATATATGTATATGATGAATATATATTATATATAAATCATTTTTTACATTTTGGAATTATGTAAATCAGATATAAGTAAGAACAACATGTCGAATCACGTACGATAAATGAAAGGATTTTACCCAAAACACTACTTTAACATGGAATTTACCACAGAATGGGTAATATAAAGTCATAAGTGAACCATATATGATATCATAACAATGAATATGATTCTGTAATAAGTTAATGGCATTTTTTAAATCATTATATAGGAGGTTCAGATTCATACAAAGCATATCAGACATAAGGTAAGGGATAACTATTCCAATCTCGTTCTTATCCGAGATTGTTTATTTGTAAGTATTTACTGGGGTTATTGTTATCATCCATTTCCATGTTTTATAAAAATGTTTTCATGTATGTTTAATGTCCTTTTTACCCATTTTTTACTTTTACTACATGGTATGTAAGGAATATTTCTTTTACGAGGTACATTTTTACTTTTCTGGAAAAATTATGAGAAGAATGTTTTTTTAACTTATACGGCAAGAAATGATTTTTACGGTTTTATAAAGCCTTATTTTCATGAAGCTTCCTTCAAAAGATTTCATGAATATTTTCAAAAAATCCTCTTCTTTTAAAATTTCATGAAATTTTGTGAAAAGAAAAAGATTTTTAAGAAGAAATGATATTTTCCTCAAGAATTCATTTCAAGTGTTTTATCAAAATCATTTTCCATCTAAGATTACATTATTTCATATGTGTGTGTTTCAAGTATAATGTCTCTATGATTTACATTATTTCACTTTCCTTATTTTGAAATGATATCCATTTCTTTTATAAGGATTATGTGATGATGTTTATGAAACCCATTTTATTCATTGGGTTATTATGAATGATGTATGTTTATTTTGTGGCACAAGTAAGAATGATTTCATTATAAGATTTTTGGGACCCATATCTCCCTCCAATGCATTGGACAAGGATTTATACCTCATGAGATAGACGTGGCTGGAATGGTAAGTTAATCTGGTTCAGTACAGGACTAGAACGAGGAGTGAACTAGATTCAGAAAGGGACTTTGTCCACCAAGATGGTCTTGGCAACAATGCCTTGGCTACTATGGAAATCATAACAAGTGCATAATGGATTCCACAATTACATGTTTTATTACCATGTTAATTTATCAGTATTAATGTTTCATTATGATCTATGCCTTATATACTTCCAAGATTTATGTCTTTGCTCAAGATTTTGATGTTTAGATTTTATGTTCATGTTTTTGATCTCAAATATTTATGGATTGTTTTATGTTCTCTATGCTTACCCTTACTGAGCATTTGATCTCACCCTTTATATGTTTTCTTTTACCCAAGATTTAAAGAAAGGTTTTAGGTAAGAGAACAAAAGGGGAAGTTCTTTATTGGAGATGTTGAAGATCATTCACCACGATTAGAAGATCTTGTTCCGAGTTTCGAAAGACACTAAACTATTACGGTCCTTGTGAGATTGTTTTCATTATGTATTATGTATTCCAAAAATGTAAAGAAATGTCCATGTACTTCAGGCTTCGGGTCTCTATAGTTTGTATCAGAGGAAAGGATTAGTCATCCTTTGGATACTAGGATGCAAAAACATTATTGAGATCCCTAGACATATTTCTACGATATGTCTAGGGAAGTCCCTATGGTTTAATAATGTCCCTAAGGTTATGTATAAGTGTAGGTTATAGTCCTAGAATTATGGAAACGATCATAGAATTTAACCTAAGATGTTAGATATTGAAGGTACTTCCCCTTGATCATGGTTTTTGTCTTTCACACTATTCATTTTGGGTTTTAGAAAATGGCTGGAAATATGAAGATTCATGATAATGGAGAACATGATGGACAATGGAATGATATTCTTCATGATCAAGAAAATGAAATGGGATTTGGAAGGTGAAACATCATTATTATACCTAATCAGCAATCTCATAATATGATCAATAATCTCAACTTTGGTAAGTTTCCCGATTCAGATAATAAGAGAAAGATGGATTTTCATGATGATCATAGAGGAAAGAAAGTTCAATATCCCTCATGAAAATAACGTGGAAAGAGGCATCAGATAGAATGTTTCAGAGGAACTGGAAGTTGCTTTGGGTGTGGAAAACATGGACATAAAGCCTGTAAGTGCAGAAGAAAAGTTTCAGTTAACACCATGGATGAAGATAATGGTATTTCTACGACATCAACAATAGATAAATGTTTTAAATGTGGAATGTATGGGAATTATGCAAACCAATGCCCTATGGGAAGATCTCATGAATAGAATAAGCATGGTTGTATGGGTAGTATTTATGTGGATGATGATGAGACTATAAATGATATATGAAATGAAAGAAGTGTTGAGGAATAAAGTAACGAAGCTCAGTCAGTGGTTTTATAAGGTAGTGTAATGATTGTATGTTTAAGAAGAATAATGTATAGTACTATGAAATAAAGAAAAAATCTAAGGATTGTTACACGGTTGCCTTTGCTTGAGTTTTGAATGTATATGATGAATGGTAGCGGTAACCATGAAAGGTTATTCAAATATTTTTGGAAGGTAGATGATATGTGCATAATGAAAGGATAAAAAGATAATGAGATATTTGATAGTATTTATGAGCTCATGACTGATATAAGGACAATGTGATATCATGGTTTGAGTAAATAGAATTTTGGGATTTTGGTATGTGGAAAGAGTTTTCTTTTGACAGCATTCATGTTTTAACTATGGTTCAATGGGTATTCATTTTTCAAGAGAATACATGATTAAGGTATTCAAATGTTTGGAATGTGACCAACAAGATATTTCGTATAATATATGCGGAATAAAAGATGGTATTCACATGCTTGGTTGATGACATTTCTTGTAATCGTTTTATTTTTTCTATAAGATTAGACAAAAGAATTTTTGATAAGCCTAAAGGTTGGAATGGATTATGTTGGACATCAGATAGAATTATTTAAGGCTAGAACTTTTTTTCCATACTATTTCTGGAATGTTATAATAGTGTAGTTTTTGAAAAAGGGACAACCCATTGGACGTGTGACAACCCATCGCGTCAGACAAGGTTACAGGAATCGAAACCACAACCAAAGTGTGACAGGCCTTTATCACTAACCACTAGCTTTTAGGAAGTCCCTGGTTAGTAGAAACTAGTCTTATTTTGTTAAGTGCTATGATTGATAATGTATAAGTCCATTTTAAGAACCATATACGATTAATATCACCATAGATGGACTTATGTATATTTGATAACTTTTTCTAACCATTTGTCTGAAACAGATGGAATGACTCATCATTCAATCACATAATCTGCTAACACTACACTAATGAAAAATTCAACTTCATTTAATTAAGATATGAAGTGGAAATTTTTTACGGCACAAACAACAGTGAGATTGTACCAAAATCAAGTATGTATTTCTTCTAAATTCAAAATTTTCATCTTTAGGGAAATGATATTGAAAACCAAAAATGTTGTCCTAGTGCTCTTATATCTGATGAATCAGATGGTACCTTAGATCATCAAAAATTTATGGCTTTGGGATTTTTGGCTTTTTCATAGCCATGTTCGCTACCACTCTCCTTTCAGAACGTGATGGTTAGATTTTTTTTCAATATCCATATTTCCACCTATGTTCTCCTATGTGGAAACCCAGTGATGAAAATAATCTGGGTAACCATTATATTTCTTACATTACTTTTTAAAATTACGTTTTAGTATTCCTTTTTACGATGTGGGTTTCTATGAATAGTAAACAATTTATAACACCAATGAATTTCGAGGGCGAAATTCATTTTAAGGGGGGTAGAATGTAACACCCTAAGATTTTATGAATAATATTCTTTTAATTTCATTGATGTCTTGTGTTGTACGCTACACCAAAATTAGCATGTGATATACGTGACACCATATTTAGTTTTGAATTATGTAATACGCAACACCAAAGAGAGATTTCACTACACGCATCCTTGACTTGGCTTGCATTACACGCAATGGCAACATTCCATGATATTGTGTGTAGTACGCAATACCGAGTTTTACTAAACAACGATATATTATTATAATATTATAAACTAGACATTATGAATAGTATTAACTGAATTTTAAATTTTATAACATTATTATTAATCTTAAAAATTTTCTAGAACATGGTATGAGAACAAAATAAATTTTCAGGAAAAATAATTATTTTTAAAAAAATGCAGTTTTAACACCTTTTGATGGTGCACCCACATTAAATATAGTTTTTGACATGTTTATAAATTCAATTTGACAAAATAAATTTCTTCTTTGGAATCAGGATATAAAAATTTACTTTGGATAAATTATTCTTATTATTCTGGTAACTTTCATATTTTGATGAATAGTAAAAACATGCTATATTTTAATTAAAAACAACTTTTTTCACTGAATAATTTATGTGGTTAAATTATAATATTGAATGGATTTAAAGTATAAATAGAATATATTTTTACCATTTAATATAATGTATGTCATTAGCATTGATTTTACATTGAATTCGTAAGTTAAATCAATTCAATCTTTTGGAATGTTTTAAACAAAAACCCGTTTTCTTTCACCAACAGGAATAATTTTAATTTAATTTCTGCAACATCTGTGTATTTAATTTAAAAAAATGGATTCCATATTTTGAATCAGTGTGTCCTAATTATATTGATAGACTACTTTTTATTTTTGGGAATTAAGAATAGTAACTACAGTAAATTTTATTTACCATAGTAAAAGGCAAATCAGGTAATTAGGGGTAAATATAATATTATAAAATTACCCTAACACCTGACAAAATCCTATTGAATGACTAAAAGTAGACCCATATCACCTAAGGGTCGGATTGGATTCATTTTATGGACTTTTTTCCATAAAAATAATTTAATTATTATTAAAACCAAAGAAAGTGACAACATGTCACTTTCTTAAATCTTATAAGTATAATAATTTTAATTTAGAGATAACTTAATGGAAATTCGAACATGAATAGTCTACAGAAATATAATAAAATTATATACATCATGATAATTTATTTATAATTTTTAGGTATTATATAATTGTCATTAATGGTAACACAATAGTGATGCAGAAATTGTTTATTTAGTAAAAAAAATCAATAATATAGTTTTTTTTAAACTAATTGTGTCCATAAAAGGTACACCAAACCTGACCGAAACTTATTGGTCATCTACATGTAATCCATATGAATACAATTACCATATATATGACTGTTTGGAGTCTTATAAAATCGATTATGACACTTATATTGTTTTATTTTAAATGATGTCAATGTTTTCACCTTCATAATTTAATAAATATATCATTTTAAAGGTTGAGTGTTTTGGAAGATAAATCTGACTAAAAGTTTTATTATTAAATATATAAGATTTATCTTCATCCTAGTATTTTAGTTTTAATTTTTATTCCAAAAATAAGTATATTTAATAATTATACAACAATGTTGTAGTAATTATTTTGTTAAGAGAAATATCAAATAAATGGTTCTACAAGTAGTAAAATAAATATTATATAAAATATTTAATGTGATACACTAATTTTATAGGTGAATATGACATGTTATGAACCTATTAAATATTTTAGTTTGAATATATCCTCTTTGTGGATTTTATATAAATTCAAATAAATGAATAGTGTCAAAATTGACACTATTGTTATTTTATAAAAATAAAATATTATTAAATTGTTTAAAAATCAAAAAAACATTTAAATATTATAAATTGAAATTCATATAATCTACAATTTAATAAGGTATCCAACTATGGAAAATTAACTACACATAAGTAATTATTTATAACCATTTAAAATTAAGTTTTTATTGCCACAAATAAAATAAAATTGATTAAATAAAGATAAATCAAAATGATAAGGTTTAAAATAATCTCAAAACATGTCTAAATATGATTGGTTGATTAAATTACAATCCTATCTCATCTAATATTCTAATGGAGTCATTTTTGGTGGTTTTTATGTGGGGTTTCAATTTATTATAAATTAATATTTCTTATATTTCCAAAGGTGCCCCTCTCATCCCTTATAAAAGGGAACCTCTTCCCTCTCCTCCTCACATCCTTTTGAGACTTGAAGCTTGTACAAGCCCTGAAAATTTCCTTTATCCACTTCCCTAGAAACATATTAGAGGTTATGGTCTTATTCAAAGACCAATTTTAGTGCCCTAAGAGGAGTTTTCAAAGAGGCGTGCCAAGGAAGAGGTAATATCCGTTACCGATTATTTCAAGTTTCTTTCTTCTTCAACTTATTATTCCTTAGTTGTTTCATTATAAAGTAATAACATAAGTATCACCCATATACTGATCTGTTATTATAAATATTAAACAACTTCATTTTACCTTCTATCCATCCTACGGAAAATGAAATCACCGCGCGTGCGTACGTACGGAATACCGTCTCCACGCCGTAGTGTACTATGTTTTCCACCACCACCGTACATGGATGGGTATAATGGTGTAAAGAATAACTATATGTGATTATTGTAATGTGATATTGATTCTGAAATAGTATACATACACTTCAATACAATTCCACGATCATGAGAATGATATTATCGCTCGTGCGTACGTACGGACTGCCGTCTCCACAACGCGATGAGATTCATCATCCATGTTAACCATTAATGAATGATTATAAATTATATATAATGAATAATCATTAAACCATAACAATGCTACTGTATTGATGTATTTATTTCATCTACTTAATTCCATTCGATTCAATAATGAATCGAAAACAGCGTTCATGCGTACGTACGACCTACCGTCTCCATGAACGATGTATTTCATTCAATTTATCGCTATATCATATATATGTATATGATGAATATATATTATATATAAATCATGTTTTACATTCTGGAATTATGTAAATCAGGATATAAGTAAGAACAAAAATTCGAAACACTTACGATAAATGAAACGATTTTATCCAAAACACTACTTTAACATTGAATTTTCAACAGAACAGGTAATATAAAGTCATAAGTGAACCATATATGATATCATAACAATGAATATGATTCTTTAATAATTAAATGACATTATTTAAATCCTTATTCAGGAGTTTCGGATTCATACGAAGCATATCAGACCTAAGGTAAGAGATAACTATTCCAATCTCGTTCTTATATGAGATTGTTTATTCATAAGTATTTACTGGGGTTATTATTATCATCCATGTCCCTGTTTTCTAAAAATATTTTCATGTATGTTTAATGTCCTTTTTACCTATTTTTGACTTTTACTACATGGTCTGTAAGGAATCATTCTTTTACGAGGTACTTTTTTACTTTTCCGGCAAAATTATGAGAAGAATGTTTTTTTATACGACATGAAATGATTTTTACAGTTTTATAAAGCCTTATTTTCATGAAGAATCCTTCAAAATATTTCATGAATATTTTCAAAAAATCATTTTCTTTTAAAATTTCATGACATTTTGTAAAAAGAAAATGATTTTAAATAAGAAAGGATATTTTCCTCAAGAAATCATTTCAAGTGTTTTATCAAAATAATTTTCCATCTAAGAGGGAATTATTTCATATGTGTATGTTTCAAGAATAATGTCTCTATGATTTACATGATTTCACTTACCTTATTATGAAATGATATCCATTTCTTTTATATGGATTATGTGATGATGTGATGATGTTTATGAAACCCATTTTATTCATTGGGTTATTATGAATGATGTATGTTTATTTTGTGGCACAAGTAAGAATGATTTCATTATGAGATGGGTGGGAAATATATCTCCCTCCAATGTATTGGGTAAATATTTATATCTCATGAGATATACGTGGCTGGAATGGTATGTTAATCCTATTTAGTACAGGACTGGAACGATGAGTGAACTCGATTCAGAAAGGGACTTTGTCAAACAAGATGGTCTTGGCAGTAATGCCTTGGCTACTATGGAAATCACAACAAGTGCATAATGGATTCCACAATTACATGTTTTATTCCCATGTTATTTTATCAGGATTAATGTTTCATTATGATCTATGCCTTATATACTTCCATGATTTATGTCTTTGCTCATGATTTTGATGTTTAGATTTTCTGTTCAAGTTTTTGCACTCAAATATTTATGGATTGTTTTATGTTCTCTATGCTTACCCTTACTGAGCATTTGAGCTCACCCTTTATATGTTTTCTTTACCCCAAGATTTAAAGAATGGTTTTAGGTAAGAAAAAAAGGGGAAGATCATTATGAAAGATGTTGAAGAACTTTCAGCACGATTAGAAGATCATGTCCCGAGTTTCCAAAGACACTAAACTATTACGGTCCTTGTGAGTTTGTTTTCATTATGTATTAAGTATTCCGAAAATGTAAAGAAATGTCCATGTACGTCAGGCTTCAGGTCTCTACAGTTGGTATCAGAGGAAAGGTTTAGTCAACCTTTGGAAACTAGGATGCGGGATCTTTAGTGAGATCCCTAGAGATATTTCTAAGGTTTGTCTAGGGATGTCCCTAAGGTTTAGTAATGTCCCTAAGGATACGTATAAGTATAGGTTATTGTCCTAGAATTATGGAAACAATCTTAGAATTTCACCTAAGATGTTAGATATTGAAGGTACTCCCCCTTGATCATGGTTTTTGTCTCTCACACTATTCATTTTGGGTTGTAGAAAATGGCTGGAAGAAAAAAGATTCATGATAATAGAGAATATGATGGACAATGGAATGATATTATTCATGATCAAGAAAATGAAATGGGATTTGGAAGGCGAAACATAATTATTATGCCTAATCAGCAATTTCATAATATGATCAATAATCTCAACTTTGGTAAGTTTCCCGACTCAGATAATAAGAGAAATATGGAGTTTCATGATGATCATAGAGGAAAGAAAGTTCAATTTCCCTCATGTAAATCATGTGGTAAGAGGCATCAGGGAGAATGTCTCAAAGGAACTGGAAGATGCTATGGGTGTGGAAAACAAGGACATAAAGCCAGTAAGTGCAGAGGAAAAGTTTCAGTTAACACCATTGATGAGGATAATGGTATTGCTACGACATTAACAATGGTTAAATGTTTTAAATGTGGAATGTACGAGAATTATGCAAACCAATGCCCTATGGGAAGATCTCATGAATAGAATAAGCATGGTTGTATGGGTAGTATTTATGTGGATGATGATTATGAGACTAAAAATGATATATGAAATGAAAGAAGTGTTGACAAATAAAATGACGATGCTCCGTCATTGGTTTTAGAAGGTAGTGTAATGATTGTATGTTTATCAAGAATAATGTATGGTACTATGGAATAAAGAAAAAATCTATGGATTGTTACACGGTTGCCTTTGCTTGAGTTTTGAAAGTATATGATGAATGGTAGCGTTAACCATGAAAGGTTATTCAAATTTTTTTGGAAGGTATATGATATGTAAATAATGAAAGGATAAGGAGATAATGAGATATTTGATAGTATTCATGAGCTCATGACTGATATAAGGACAAAGTGATATCATGGTTTGAGTATACAAAATTTTGGGATTTTGGTATGTGGAAAGAGTTTACTTTTGACAGCATTCATGTTTTCACTAAGGTTCAATGGGTATTCATTTTTCAAGAAAATACATGATTATGGTATTCACATGTTTGGAATGTGACCAACAAGATATATCGTATGATATATGGGGAATAAATGATGGTATTCACATGCTTGGTTGATGACATTTCTTGTAATCGTTTTCTTTTTTCTATAAGATTAGACAAAAGTATTTTCGATAAGCCTAAAGGTTGGAATGGATTATGTTGGACATCAGATAGAATTATTTAAGGCTAGAACTTTTTTTTCCATACTATTTCTGGAATGTTATAATAGTTTATTTTTAGAAAAAGGGACAACCCTATAGGACGTGTGACAACCCATCGCGTCTGACAAGGTTACATGAATCGAAACCACAACCAAAGTGTGACATGCCTTTATCGCCTACCACTGGCCTACAGGAAGTCCCTGGTTAGTAAAAACAAGTCTTATTTTATTAAGGGCTATGATTTATAATGTATAAGTCCATTTTAGGAACCATGTACGATTAATCTCACCATAGATGGACTTATGTATATTTTATAACTTTTTATAAACTTTTGTTTGAAACAGATGGAATGTCTCATCATTCAATCACATAATCTGCTAACACTACACTAATGAAAAATTCAATTTCATTTCTTTAAGAGATGAAGTGGAAATTTTTTACGGCACAAACAACAGTGATATTGTACCAAAATCAAGTAAGTATTTCTTCTAATTCAAAGTTTTCAACTTTAGGGAAATGATATTGAAAAACAAAAATGTTGTCCTAGTGCTCTTATATCTAACGAATCAGATGGTACCTTAGATCATCACAAATTTATGGATTTTTGATTTTTGGCTTTTTCATAGCCATGTTCCCTACCACTCCCCATCAGAACTTAATGGTTAGATTTTTTTTCAATATCCATATTTCCACCTATGTTCTCCTATGTGGAAACCCAGTGATGAAATTAATCTGGGTAACCGTTATATTTCTTACATTACATTTTAAAATGATGTATTAGTATTGCTTTTTTAGATGTGGGTTTCTATGAATAGTGAACAATTTATAACACCAACGAATTTCGAGGGAGAAATTTATTTTAAGGGGAGTAGAATGTAACACCCCAAGATTTTAAGAAAAATATTCTTTTAATTTCATTGATGTCTTTTGTTGTATGCTACATGTAACGACCCGGATTCGGAGCCCCTCCACTGGTGCCCCGTACCCGATTTGCCACATAACCTCAAGCACATTTCCCCAAACGCCAGAGGCTGCTGACTAGCAGCGAGGGCCTTGGTGAATAAGTGGGAAAACTATGCCCTCATCGGTAGAGTACACAGCGGATGAAAATAACAAGTAAATAGCGGAAGCAGTAAACAGCATACACAACTGAACCAAAGCAGGAACAAGACTGATATAAAATAATGATGCAATATAGTACATGTATCTATGGAAAGCAGTAAACAAGTCAACATGCTGAATACAAGTGAAACAAACAACTAAAGTAAACAGCAGCTCCAATCAGCATCGCGAGCCAAAGCCCGGTCCCATGCTCCCCAGCTCCACAGCAGCTCAGATACCTGAAGTAGAAGGGTGCTTGCCCTTATCTATACCTGTAGCAACAAAGTTTTCCCGGGCCCAAAAATATGGCCCGAACAGGGTGTGAGATACAATCCGAGTAGGCAATCACCCAATGATCTATGCCTAACAGTCATTGAGCATATGGCAGGTAAATATGCAATAAACAGTAACAACAACATTAAGCAACAAGCAGTAGTAGCAACAGTAAGCAGTAAGATGTAAAAATACAATAGTAGTCACAAGCTAAACAACAGGAACTCTAAGGGATGTACTCGCATCCAAACCCTTTGGTCTTATCCAAGAAGTACCACAACCCTCTGGGCAGTGCTCTCAGCCTAACCCCTCTATTTGGTCATATAAAGTATCAGACTCTCTGGGGAAGCATGCTCAGTCAATTCCCCTCTTAGTATAGGGTGGTCAGGAACTCTCTCAAGGAAGATCACGTGGTCTAACCCCCTCAGTCCCAAGGTCTAGAGACTCTCTGAGGAAGCTCACTCGGTCAATTCCTTCTATAGTCTGGGAAGGTTCTTAAAGTATTCAAGCAAAGTAAGAAACTTGGAGGAAGCTCACTCGGTCTACCCTCCTGCGGTCTATAAGATCCAAGACCCTGGGAAGCTCACTCGGTCATCCCCTGTGGTCTGTAACATCTAAGACTCTCGGGAATCTCAATCAGTCTACCCCGTACAGTCTATAACACCAGGTTCCCTCAGCCTCGTTCCAGTCAAAGCATAATAATTCTATAAGGACAACACACACCTATAGAGCTACTTGGCTAACAAAGGTACACCTATAGGGCTACTTAGCTATCAGTCTACAGGGCAACAAGCAATACAAGAATAACACTTCAACCAGTAAACACCAGGTAAGAAAGCAGGAAAAACTGCCAAAGACCAATGGAACCCCAAGGCCGTAACCAAAACAAGCATTAGAAAAACAACTCCAGGCACAACAATTATACCCAAATCTAATCAATTTACCTCTACTCAAGCATAACAGCAAGGCAGGAAAACAACAGGGGCATAACGGTAAACACCCGATACCCCGTTCACGGGTATCGGTAGGAATTGCGCATAAAAACTCAAAGACTTTGAACGGTAAGGCACAAACCACAAAACTTGATCTCGAGTGAGAGATATTCGTGAGCCTCGACCCTTGAATCAGCCTAGAACAGAGTAGATCTACAAAAACATCAAAAATTCTCAACATCAGATATCTCACACAAAAGGTAGAATCACGAAACGAAACTCACGCAGAAGGAAGAACTTACCGCTGCGGTTCCAATGCAATCGGCCGCGCTCGGATCGGACAACGGGCGGCGGGGCGGTGGATCTTGAAAATCTCAGCCGAAAGGGGGCGTCTTGGGTGGACTGGAAAACGAGGATAGGTGTTCTGTGCGTTAGACGCCACCCCGGCCCGATTAATGAAAAAAAAGAAAAGTACACGACGTGTACTTCCAAAGTACACAACTTGTACTAGGTTTTTCTGTACTCCACTAAAAACTGCTCCACGTCACCCCCACACACCGTGTGTGTGGCCCGGACACGGCCAGCACACAGGTTCTGTCGGGGATGGAGTACACGGCGTGTACTCAGAAAGTACACGGCGTGTACTTCCAAAATTTCCAGAAACTCCATTTTCTTTAAAAACTCCAGAAAAGGAAAAACGTACCTGAAAAGAAGATCCGGGTTCTTACAAACTTCCCCCCTTAAAGAAATTCATCCCCGAATTTCCTAACGAGGCGGAGAATAAGAAATTCCGAACAGCTCCGGCCACTGCGATCGTACATCGGCCTCCCTCTCCCAGGTCTCGTCCTATACTCGCCTGTGCTTCCATAGCACCCATACTAAAGGAACAGACCGGCCTCAGAGAACCTTCGTACTGCGATCGACAATCCGGATAGGATGCTCCTCGAACGACGCATCCACTTCAAGCACAACCTCCTCGGGCTGAAAGACGTGAGACAGGTCTGAAAAGTAACGTCGGAGCTGAGAGATGTGGAAGACGTCGTGTATAGCCCGGTACATCTGAGGTAACTACAACTGATAGGCAACCGACCCAAATCTATCCAACACCTCAAACGGCCCGACGTACCGCGGTGAAAGCTTACCCTGTCTCTGAATTCTCTTGTGTCCCAACCTCGGTGCAACACGTAGGAAAACCTAATCCCCGACCTCGAACTCCAGAGGTCATCTCTGCTGATCAACATAAGACTTCTGCCGAGACAGTGCTCTAGACATCCTCTTCCGAATCTATTCTATCTACTCTGAAGTCTCCTGAACAAGACGAGGTCCCAACAAAGCTGCCTCTCCTGCCTCCAACCAGTATAAGGGTGATCAGAATGGATTACCGTACAAAGTCTCGAATGGTGCCATCTGAATGGTCGCCTGAAAGCTGTTGTTTTAGGCGAAATCCACCAGAGGAATATGCTTCTCCCAAGAACTTCCAAATTCTAGAATGCAAGCTCGTAGCATATCCTCAAGCACCTGGATCGTGCGCTCAGACTGGCCATCGGTCTGGGGATGGTATGCTGTACCTAGAAGCACCTGCGTACCCAAGGCCTTCTGAAGTCCCTGCCAGAACCGAGAGGTAAAGTGCGCATCCCTGTCTGAAACAATGGAGTGTGGAACTCCATGCAGACGAACGATCTCTTGGATGTAATGTCGTCCAAACTCATCGATACCGAAGGTCTCCTTGATCGGCAAGAAGTGAGAAACCTTCGTAAGTCTGTCGATGAAGACCCATACAGCATCGTTCCCTCGAGGTGACCTCGGAAAACCAGTCACGAAGTCCATTGCGATGTCCTTCCACTTCCACTCTGGAATGGGTAACTGCTGTAGAAGCCCTGCTGGTCGCTAATGCTCTGCTTTCACTTGCCGACAAGTAGAACATCTCATGACAAAACCAGCAACATCCTTCTTCATACCTGGCCACCAATACTGAAAACGAAGATCCCAATACATCTTGGTGACACCAGGATGAACCGCCCAAACAGAGGAATGAAAATCCTGCATCAGCTCCTCGCGTATGTTTGCTGGCGCCCATACGTGTCCCTGGAAATGCAAGATCTCATCCTCGCCCACTGTCCACATAGGAAGAGGGTCTCCTCCTGACACGCTCTCCCGTAGGACTAAGGCCTCTGGGTCTGATAGCTGCCTCATCTGCACTCGATCGAGAAGATTCGAGGTAACAACCATAGAAGAAAGGAAAGTATGTCCCTATCTGTCGTGCACCTCCAGATGCATCTCAGAGAACAGAGCCATAAGTTTCCACTCACTACTGGCCTCCTGAACTGCTTGAATCTGAGTCCTCCTGCTCAATGCATCTGCCACTGCGTTGACCTTACCTGGTGTATATGTGAGTTCAAAGTCGAAGGACTGAAGATACTCAACCCACCCGCGCTGCCTCAGATTCAGATCACGCTGAGTGAAGATATACTTGAGACTTTTGTGGTCGGTGAAAACCACAAAATGCTCTCCCAGAAGGTAATGACTCCAACATCGTAATTCATGAATAACAGCTGCCAACTCCAGATCGTGCATAGGGTAGTTCCTCTCATGTGGCCTCAACTGCCGAGACCCGTACGCAACGACTCCATCTCCCTGCATAAGCACAGCTCCTAGCCCGATACCTAAAGCATCACAGTAGATGGTGTAGCTCTTGCCTGGCTCTGGCAAGACTAGTATCGGCGCTGACGTCAACCTCCCTTTCAGTTCCTAAAAGGCGGACTCACAAGAATCTGACCATAAGAACTTCACCCCTTTCTTGGTCAGACCTGTCAAGGGTGCTGCTAGATGAGAAAAGTCCTGAATGAAATGTCTGTAGTAACCAGCCAGCCCTAGGAAACTCCGTACCTCAAAGACGTTCTTCGGCTGCTCCCAGGAAACTACAACCCTCACTTTCTCTGGGTCCACTGATACTCTTTCTTCTGAGATGACGTGACCCAAGAAGTGAATCTGATCTATCCAGAAGTGGCACTTCGAGAGTTTGACATAAAGCCGATGTTCTCTTAGTGTACTCAGAACGATCTCAAGATGGGTGGCATGGTCGTGTCGAGTGTGAGAGTACACCAAGATATCGTCCACGAAGACCACGACGAAGGAATACAAGTAAGGATGGAACACTCGGTTCATCAGTGCCATGAAAGCTGCTGGCGTGTTCGTGAGACCGAACGGCATAACCGTATACTCATAAAGACCATACCTGCTCCTGAAGGCCGTCAAAGGTATATATGATGGTTTAACGCACAACTGATGATAACCAGACCTCAAGTCGATCTTCGAGAACACCCGGGCTCCTCGAAGCTGGTCAAAGAGGTCATCGATCCTCGTCAAGGGATATCGGTTCTTGACCGTCAACTGGTTCAACTTCCGATAATCCACACAAAGCCGAAGGGTACCGTCTGCCTTTTTCGCAAACAGGACAGGAGAACCCCAAGGAGAAGTGCTGGGCTGAATGAAACCCTTTGCCTGCAACTCCTCCAACTGCTTCTTGAGCTCCTGCAACTCAGGTGTGGCCATCCTATAAGGAGGAATGGACACCGGTGCCGCTCCTGGAACGAGCTCAATAGAGAATTCCACCTCACGCTCTAGAGGTAAACTAGAAAAGTCCTCTGGAAAGACGTCCCTGAAGAGATCCACCACTGGAGGAAAGTCCAACTGTGGCGTTCCCTGATCATCCAGATAAAGACTAGCAATCTGGGTTGTAACTGCCCCTAGCCCATGATGCTCAAGTCCTACCCGACTTGCATGAACATCCCACTCGCCTCTATGAAGAAAATATTCACCCTCGGGTGAAATGAAACTCACTCGACGACGATAACAGTCGACGACTGCTTGAAAGGGAACTAAACAGTCCATGCCGAAGATGAAATCATATCCTGTCATCTCTAGGACATAGAGATCCCATAAGAAACGATACTCTGCAACCTTGAGAGGGCATTCTCTACACTGGCGTACAGTAGATGTCCTCGTCCCCAAAGGTGTGTCCAGTGTCAACGAATCGGGAGAAGAAAAGATGCAGAGCCCAAGGCTCTCCACGACAACAAAAGAGATAAAGCTATGTGTATCACCAGTATCGAAAAGAGATGAATATAAAATTGAGGCTACTAAGATCGTACCTAGAACTGTAGAAGGGCCCGGATCCTCCTCCTGTAGGGTCTGCTCCACGGCGAAAGACTGGCCTGCACTTCGGCCCTGTGCCCCTGGCTAACCGCTCTGAGCTGATCCACTATGATCTCGCAGCTGACTTGGTGAGTGACCACCACTGCCACGACCTCCACCTTGACCTGAATGGCTGGAAGAACTCCAGTTCCCAGACTGGTGGGAAACTGGTGAAGCATCTCCAGAACTCAGGGTCATAGAGGAACCCCTACCAGCAGCTGAAGGCGAAAAGATATGACAGAAACGCAGAAGATGGCCCATATTGCAGAAAGCCCGGCACTCCATCGGGTCCCTCTGGCACTGGGGCCTGGTATGCCCACTCCTACCGCATTGGTAGCATACAAACTGACTGCCAGAAGATGTGCCTTGTGCACCCCGATCTCCTCGAGAAGACTCTCTACGATGCTTCCTACTGTCCGTAGGAAGAATACTCACTCTCGATACTGAACTGCCCTGGCTCACTGCTCCAGAGTCCCTTAGATTGCGTTCAGAGATCAGCGCCTGGTTGATGATAGAGGAGATAGAGGTCAACCGGAAGATATTCACCTAGGAACAGATCTTCTGCCTGAGACCGTCTTCGAACTTCCTTGCCAGAAACAACTCATCACCCGTTGGAATCGGCATAAAATGCTGCAGCTCTCTGAAGCGAGACGAGTACTCCATAACAGAAAGAGTACCCTACTGCAGACTCATAAACTCCTAGGCTCGATCGGCCCTCAAGGTCTCGGGATAAAATTAGTCGTAGAAGGTGCGACAGAACTCATCCCAAGACATGTCCTGCTGACGCCCTGACTGCGAGATCACCCCCCACCTCTTGGCGGTGTCCCGGAGCATATAGGTAGCCAGCTTCACCCTTTTCTCCTGAGGGATCTCCAGGTGCTCAAAGATAGTCAGTGTGGCCTCTATCCAGAACTCGGCGGCCTGGGGTCCACCATCCCCTAAAAATGTAGGAGGATGCTGCTGCTGAAAAACCCGCGTCAAATCAGCCATCGACGTGGCAGGAGGCGGTGCTCCCTGAAAAGTATGCATCATCCTCAGAAAATCCTCCCTGAACTGCGCACCAGCGCTCGCGACGGGTATAACTGCTGGTGCCATGGCTGGCATAGTAGGAGGATCTATAGGAAGACCCTGATCTGCCATATCCGGTGTCTGCTCGCTGCCTGACGACAGACGTACGACCGGAGGACGTCTCAGAGGCATAGCTCTGAAAGATCAAAAGCACGCCTTAGACCAGGAAAACAAGGATAGAAAACACAAGAGAACAAAATGGGAACAGGGGAAAGAAATCACAAACGCTCACAAAACACGACTACACGACGTGTATAAACACTACACGACGTGTCTTCTTAAGCCATTAACATGGGCGTGCATTCCAGCCCGACTGGTCGTGTAAAACCCAAAACTACACTGCGTATTATACAAACACACATCATGTACTTGATCCCTAACCCCTGCCCGAGTCTCCTTACACGGTTAACCAACACGGCCCCAAACTATCTTCAGACTACACGGCGTGTTCCCAAGGGAAACGGTGTGTACTAGACATTGGCTTGGCGGCCCGTATTGTTAGTTACACGGCCGAATTACACGGATGACCCTAACACGGCGTGTTCCGAACGAACACGGCGTGTATAGGTGAAGGTGACACCGTCCCAGGTTGTTTGTGACACGGCCGAGTACCTAGGCAAGACTACATGGCATGTTTCGAAGGACACACGGCGTGTCTAAGAGACGGTCATGCCAGCCCATGTTGTTCGTGACACGGCCGGGTACCTGGGTAAGACTACACGGCATGTTCCCAACAAACACGGCGTGTTCTACTCGAGCTTCCCCAACCCGTGTTGTTAGTGACATGACCGGGTACATGGCTTTGAACTACACGGCACGTTCCGAACAAACACGGCGTGTTCTCAAGTTTCATTCAATACACCGTGCTATTTTCACATGGTCAGTGACATGGTTTGAAGACTACACGACGTGTGCCCAAAAAGTACACACCGTGTATTCTGGGTTTTTCTGGGCAGTAGCTCTGAAACCACACAGAACACCCAGAAACACCGAAAACAGGGCAAAGAGGTGCCAAATTCCGATCCGTGAGGGCCCATACTCCCCGCGAATCAAAGTTTGGCATCTCTTACAGTCATATACAACATATAACAAGGCCATGACCCACCAAATTCCGACTAATGAGGGCCCACAACACCTCAAGAGTCAAATTTTGGCATTCATTTCAAGAAAGAATGAAACAAACAGTTTTTAACATAGCAGTAGAGATTCTATCAAACATATATCACAACATCAGGCAAAATCTACACCAAGTCTATCACAACAGCATGCAATAGCTAATGCACCCTAGATGGCATGGAAAAATGAATGGCATGTGAATTCTACAAGTGAATATATGATGCAAGAGATGGAACACCCTCATCTCATCAGGTTGCAACAGAAATAGAACCACAATAACCAAATAGTAACAGAATAATGCAAGAGAATCACTCTAGGTGAAATCAGATCAACCATAAGTCTCAAAAACAATAAACTGCAATTTACGAGGTAGTATGGCTTTTCCCTGTACACGGGTTAGCTACTCCTGAGCACAGCTTAACAACAAGTACCGGATCCATCCTAATCTTGGCTAAACTCTCCAAACAGTAATGCAATAGAAAAGAACACATCTGATACCACTTTGTAATGACCCGGATTCGGAGCCCCTCCACTGGTACCCCATACCCGATTCTCCAAATAACCTCAAGCGCATTTCCCCAAACGCTAGATGCTACCGACTAGCAGCAAGGGCCTTGGTGAATAAGTGGGGAAACTATGCCCTCATCGACAGAGTACACAGCGGAAGAAAATAACAAGTAAATATCGGAAGCAGTAAACAACATACACAACTGAACCAAAGCTGGAACAAGACTGATATAAAATAATGATGCAATACAGTAAAGGTATATATGGAAAGCAGTAAACAAGTCAGCATGCCGAATACAAGTGAAACAGACAACTAAAGTAAACAGCAGCTCCAATCAGCATCGCGAGCCAAAGCCCGGTCCCATGCTCCACAGCTCCACAACAGCTCAGATACCTGAAGTAGAAGGGCGCTTGCCCTTATCTACACCTGTAGCAACAAAGTCTTCCCGGGCCCAAAAACATGGCCCAAATAGGGTGTGAGATAGAATCCCAGTAGGCAATCACCCAATGATTTGTGCCTAACAGTCAGTGAGCTTATGGCAGGTAAATATACAATAAGCAGTAACAACAACAGCAAGCAACAAGCAGTAGTAGCAACAGTAAGCAGTAAGCAGTAAAAATACAACAACAGTCACAAGATAAACAACAGGAACTCTAAGGGATGTACTCGTAGCCAAACCCTCTGGTCGTATCCAAGAAGTACCACAACCCTCTGGGCAGTGCTCTCAGCCTAACCCCTCTGGTTGGTCATATAAAGTATCAAACTCTCTGGGGAAGCACGCTCAGTCAATTCCCCTCTTAGTCTAGGGTGGTCAGGAACTCTCTCGGGGAAGATAACGCGGTCTAACCCCCTCATCCCCAAGGTCTAGAGACTCTCTGAGGAAGCTCACTCGGTCAATTCCTCCTATAGCCTCAGGTATACCGCAGACTCTCTGAGGAAGCTCACTCGGTCAATTCCTCCTATAGCCTGGGAAGGTTCTTAAAGTATTCAAGAAAAGTAAGATACTCAGAGGAAGCTCCCTCGGTCTACCCTCCTGTGGTCTATAAGATCCAAGACCCTGGGAAGCTCACTCGGTCATCCCCTGCGGTCTGTAACATCTAAGACTCTCGGGAAGCTCACTCAGTCTACCCCGTACAGTCTATAACACCAGGTTCCCTCAGCCCCGTGCCAGTCAAAGCATAATAATTCTATAAGGCCAACGCACACCTATAGAGCTACTTGTATAATCAAGAAACACCTATAGGTCTACTTAGATATCAGTCTACAGGGTAATAAGCAATACAAGAATAACACTTCAACCAGTAAACACCAGGTAAGCAAGCAGGCGAAACTGCCAAAGACCAACGGAACCCGAAGGCCGTAACTAGAACAAGCATTAGCAAAACAACTCCAGGCGCAACAATTATACACAAATATAATCAATTTACCTCTACTCAAGCATAACAGCAAGGCAGTAAAACAACAGGGGCATAACGGTAAACACCCGATACCCCGTTCACGGGTATCGGTAGCAATTGCGCATAAAAACTCAAAGACTTTGAACGGTAAGGCACAAACCACCTACCTTGATCTCGGGTGAGCGATATTCGTGATCCTCGACCCTTTAATCGGCTTAAAATGGAGTAGATCTGCAAAAACATCAAAAAACGCTCAACCTCAGATATCGCACACAAAAGGGCGAATCAGGAAACGAAACTCACGCAGAAGGAAGAACTCACCGCTGTGGTTCCAACACTACCGGCTGCGCTCGGATCGGATGACGGACGGTGAGGCCGTGTTTCTTGGAAATCTCGGCCGAAAGGGGGAATCTCGGGCGGACTGGAAAACGAGGATAGGTGTTCTGTGTGTTAGAGGCGACCCCGGCCCGATTAATGAAAAAAAAAAGAAAAGTACACGGCGTGTACTTCCAGAGTACACGGCGTGTACTAGGTTTTTCCGTACTCCACTAAAAACGGCTCCACGTCAGCCCACACTCCGTGTGTGTGGCCTGGACACAGGCAACACACGGGTTCTTGCGGGAATGGAGTACACGGCGTGTACTTAGAAAGTACACGGCGTGTACTTCCAAAATTTCCAGAAACTCCATTTTCCTTAAAAACTCCAGAAAAGGAAAAACGTACCTGAAAAGAAGATCCGGGTTCTTACACTACACCAAAATTAGCTTGTGATATACGTGACACCGTATTATGTTTTGAATTATGTAATATGCAACACCAAAGGGAGATTTCACTACACACATCCCTGACTTGGCTTGCATTACACGCAATCGCAACATTCCTCGATAGCGTGTGTAGTACGCAATACCGAGTTTTACTAAACAACGATATATTATTATAATATTATAAACTATCCTTTATGTATAGTATTAACTGAATTTTAAATTTTATAACATTATTATTAATCTTAAATATTTTCTAGAACATGGTATGAGAACAAAATAAATTTTTCGGGTAAAATAATTATTTTTCAAAAAATGTAGTTTTACCGCCTTTTGATGGAGAGCCCACATTAAATATAGTTTTTGACATGTTTATAAGTTCAATTTTTCAAAATAAAATTCATCTTTGGAATCAGGATATAAAAATTTAATTTGGAAAGTTTTTTCATATTATTCTAGTAACTTTCATATTTTGATGAATAGTAAAAACACGCTATATTTTAATTAAAAACATCTTTTTTTGTCATAATAATTTATGTGGTTAAATTATAATATTTAATGGATTTAAACTATAAATAGAATAGATTTTTACCATTTAATATAATGTATGTCATTAGCATTGATTTTACATTGAATTCGTAAGTTAAATCAATTCAATCTTTTGTAATGTTTTAAACAAAAACCGTTTTGTTTCAACAACAGGATTAATTTTAATTTAATTTCTGCAACTTATTTGTATTGAATTTATAAAACTTGTTTCCATATTTTTAATAAGTGTGTCCAAATTATATTAATATACTATTTTTTATTTTTGGGAATTATGAATAGTAACTATGGTAAATTTTATTTACCATAGTAAAGGTAAATCGGGTAATTAGGGGTAAATATAATATTATAAAATTACCCTAACAACTTCCAAAATCCTATTGAATGACTAAAAGTCGACCCATATCACCTAAGGGTCGGATTGGATTCATTTAATGGACTTTTGTCCTTGAAAATAATTTAATTATTATTAAAACCAAAGAAAGTGACAACATGTCACTTTCTTAAATCTTATCAGTATAATAATTTTAATTTATTGATAACTTAATGAAAATTAGAACATGAATAGTCTCAAAAAATCTAATAAAATTATCTACATCATGATAATTTATTTAGAATTTTTAGGGATTAAATAATTGCCATTAATGATAACACAATAGTGATGTAGAAATTGTTTATTTAGTAAAAAAAAATCAATAATATAGTTTTTATTAAACTAATTGTGACCTTAAAAGTAACACAAAACTTGACCAAAACTTATTGGTCATGTACATGTAATCAATAATCATCCAATTAACGAATATATGACCATTTAGAGTCTTATAAATGTTATTATGACACTTATATGTTTTTATTTTAAATGATGTCAAAGTTGTCACCTTCATAATTTAATAAATATATCATTTTAAAGGTTGAGCGTTTTGGAATATAAATCTGACTAAAAGTTTTATTATTAAGTATATATGATTAATATTTATCCGAGTATTTTATTTTTAATTTTTATGCAACAAATATGTATATTTAATAATTATACAAAAATGTTGTAGTAATTATATTGTTAAGAGAAATATAAAATAAATGGTTTTATAAATAGTAAAATAAATATTATATGAACTATTTAATGTGATACACTAATTTTCTATGTGGATATGACATGTTAGAAACCTATTAAATATTTTAGATCAAATATATCTTTTCTTTTAATTTTATTTAAATTCAAATAAATGAATATTGTCAAAATTGACACTATTGTTATTTTATAAAAATAACATATGATTAAATTGATTAAAAATCACAAAAATATTTAAAAATTATAAATTGAAATTTATATAGTCTAAAATATCATAAGGTATCCAATTATGGAAAATTAACTACACATAAGTGATTATTTATAACCAATTAAAATTAAGAATTTTATTACCTCAAATTAAATTAAATATATTAAATAAGGATAAATCAAAATTATAAGGTTTAAAATAAAATAAAAACATGTCTAAATTTTATTGGTTGATGAGATTACAATCCTATCTCATCTAATCATCGAATTGAGTAATTTTTGGTGGTTTTTATTTGGGGTTTCAATTTACTATAAATTAATATTTCTTATATTTCCAATGGTTCCCCTCTCCTCCCTTATAAAAGGGCACCTCCTCCCTCTCCTCCTCACATCATTTTGAGCCTTAATTCTCGACCAATCCCTACCAATTTCCCTTATACACTTCCCTAGAAACGTAATAGAGGTTCTGGACTGCTTTAAAGACCAATTTTAGTGTCCTAAGTGGAGGTTTCAAAGAGGCGTGCCAAAGAAGAGGTAATATCCGTTACCGATTCTTTCACGTTTATTTCTTCTTCAACATATTCTTCCTTAGTTGTTTCATTATAATGTAATAACATCAGTATCACCCATATACTGATATTTTATTATAAATATGAAACAACCTCATTTCACCTTCCATCCATCCTACGGAAAATGAAACCACCGCACGTGCGTACGTATGAAATACCGTCTCCACGCCATAGTGTAATCTGTTTTCCACCACCACCGTACATGGATGGGTAAAATGGTGTAAATAATAACTATATGTGATTATTGTAAAGTGATGTTGATTCTGAAGTAGTGTACGTACACTTCTATACAATTCCATGATCATGGAAACGATATCATCACTCGTGCGTACGTGCGAACTTCCGTCTCCACAACGCGATGAGAATAATCCTCCATGTTAACCATTAAAGAATGATTATAAAGTATATATAATGAATAATAATTAAAACATAAAAATGCTACTGGATTTATGTATGTATGTCATCTACTTAATTCCATTCGATTCAATAATGAAACGAAAACAGCGTTCATGCGTACGTACGACCTACCGTCTCCATGAATGGTGTATTTCATTCAATTTATCGATATATCACATATATGTATATGAAGAATATATATTATATATAAATCATGTTTTACATTCTGGAATTAAGTAAATCAGGATATAAGTAAGAACAACAAGTTGAAACATGTATGATAAATGAAACAATTTTACCCAAAACACTACTTTAACATGGAATTTACAACAGAACGAGTAATATAAAGTCATAAGTGAACCATATATGATATAATATAAATGAATATGATTCTGTAATAATTCAATGACATTATTTAAATCATTATACAAGAGGTTAGGATTCATACGAAGAATATCAGACCTAATGTAAGGGATAACTATTCCAATCTCGTTCTTATCCGAGATTATTTATTCGTAAGTATTTACTGGGGTTATTGTTATCATCCATGTCCATGTTTTCTAAAAATGTTTTCATGTATGTTTAAAGTCCTTTTTACCCATTTTTTACTTTTACTACATGGTATGTAAGGAATCTTTCTTTTATGAGTTGCTTTTTTACTTTTCCAGCAAAATTACGAGAAGAATGTTTTTTAACTTATATGGCATGAAATGATTTTTACGGTTTTATAAAGCCTTATTTTCATGAAAATTCCTTCAAAAGATTTCATGAATATTTTCAAAAAATACATTTCTTTTAAAATATCATGACATTTTGTTAAAATAAAATAATTTTAAAGAAGAAAGGATATTTTCCTCAAGAATTCATTTCAAGTGTTTTATCAAAACCGTTTTCCATCTAAGATGACATTATTTCATATGTGTATGTTTCAAGTATAATGTCTCTATAATTTACATGCTTTCACATTCATTTTTATGAAATGATATAAATTTATTTTATATGGATTATGTGATGATGTGATGATATTTATGAAACCCATTTTATTCGTTGGGTTATTATAAATGATGTATGATTATTTTGTGGCACAAGTAAGAATGATTTAATTATGAGATGGGTGGGACCTATATCTCCCTCCAATGCATTGGGTAAAGATTTATATCTCATGAGATAGACATGGCTGGAACGGTAAGTTAATATGGTTCAGTACAGGACTTGAATGAGGAGTGAACTCGATTCAGAATGGGACTTTGTCCACCAAGATGGTCTTGGCAGCAATGCCTTGGCTACTATGGAAATCATAATAAGTGCTTAATGGAAGCCACACGTAGATGTTTTATTCCCATGTTATTTTATCAGGATTAATTATTCATTATGATCTATACCTTATATACGTCTAGGATTTATGTCTTTTCTTAAGATTTTGATGTTTAGATTTTATGTTCATGTTTTTGCACTCAAATATTTATGGATTGTTTTATGTTCTCCATGCTTACCCTTACTGAGCATTTGAGCTCACCCTTTATATGTTTTCTTTTCCCCATGATTTAAATAATGGTTTTAGGTAAGAAAACAAAAGGGGAATATCATTATTGGAGATGTTGAATATCTTTCACCACGATTTGAAGATCATGTTCCGAGTTTCCAAAGACACTAAACTATTACGGTCCTTGTGTGTCTGTTTTAATTATGTATTAAGTATTCTGCAAATGTAATGTAATGTCCATGTACGTCAGGCTTCGGGTCTCTACATGCAGAGCTACTTAGCTAATGGTCTATATATGGTTTTTATGGTTCCATCACTATGATAACTGAGGAAATATCTTTTGGGGGATATGATTAAGTTTAAATGAAGAAGAAGATCCTCATGTACATATTACCATAATTGGGCCTTAAACTTTCATAGGGTTTGTTGGATGAGTGTCTTATATTATTTGACACAAACCATGATTACACCCTATGGAATGGAAATAGATTTGCTAATTTCTTGGTATAGAAGGTATCATAATGTGTATTGTGGGATTCAGGTGATGATTGTCTGCTGCTGGTGCACATTGGAGGTATGCTTCTAGGTATTTAGGTTTCCTATGGATGGGATTCCCTGATTTCAAAATCCGTTATAACTATGATTTGACAATGGCTCAATAGAGACCATTCTTATGATTTTTATAGATTATATCTGAGTGAAAACATATATAGAACTGATCCATCATGAAGATAGTGTCTCTAAAGATATAATGTTTCTCTTTTCCAAGACCATTTATGGGTTACGATGGTTTTTGTGAAGAGATGGTATGGGATTTGAATGATCGAAAATGGTTTGAATATCGATACATGTTAATCATGTTCTATAATCAATGTAGATTATTTTTATTACATGATTGATTATGGTTACATAGAGATTTTTTTCATAAGGGTTCACATTTTACCATGTGAATGTTAAACATTTGAGTAAAGCATGGATACTGAAATTATTTCGCATTATTGATTAAAAAATGACGATATTTCCCTAAATTCATTACCATATTTCTAGAGTATATTCAAAATAATGATGTAGTATGGTTCATAAAACATTGATAAAATATGTTATCCCACGTCTTATCTATCATTTAGTTCATCACTATCAATGACCTAGGTATTCCCTTCATATGGTATGTAGTTTGATTGTACGATGATCATAGTATTATTATTTATTATAGATATTTGTGTTCCACATCACATTTTCGGGAATAAACTCAAGTAGGATTTGGAATCCTAGTTCATTATAAGAACATCATATCATCATATCATCATATTTTGTATGACTAATCATAGAGTACAATACATATTATATATTGTTTGTCATGATCCTATGTTTTTAATTTCAATGGTACATTCAAGAATCATCTAGCACTCATCATGTTCTCTTATAATCACATTATCTATGAATATGTCATAATAAATCCCTTCAAAGCCCTGTATAGAAGGTCTGGACATTATTTTTTTCTTTTTATAGGTATTTGAGTAATTAATTGTTAGAAAATATCTATTCTAAATGAATTTTGAGATTGACCTATGGATTAATAATGAATTGGTGTCCATATAGAGCCATAAAAAATCATACACTGATCATTAGATATATTCTAAACAATAATAAGGATGTTTACTAGGTTTTCATTATTTGTTTTTTATGATGGGGAATCTTTATATAAAAAAATAGGGAAATCTTGCACAAGGGTTTTTGGACATTTTATGATAGTGGGGAGGGTTAGTCTAGTGTTGTCGTATGGACATACCTTAATTCTATAGTTCCAATCATAATGTGGATATAGTGTATCAATATTGAAGATATCATCCTTAATATTCTCATTCCATATATATTAGTGTCATTCAAAATGATGTTGATGTTTCCTTCATGTAGCATCTGATCCGTATCATGGACCATTGTGAAATGACTTTTCAAGGGGAGACAATGCATGTAATGTATGTGTAGGGGGAAACATGGATATGTAAAATATGAGACCAAAGATATGTATTCTAGTATATAATCATATGATCTAGGATTTTTCATCTATACCACATAATTATATGGAGGGGGGTTTGAAGATCTTTTCATTTTATTGGTTCATTTTCTAATAGATTACGTTGGAACAACCTTGAGGTTAAGATATACAGTTTCATATTTGATAATAAACCTCATTCATGGAATATAATTTCATTTTAGATGTTTTTGGGGGCTTGGAGAAGACAATCTTATAGTAAATGGTAGTGGCCAAAGGTGGTTATTCACATTGGAGAAACCGAAGAATAATTAGTTAGATTAGTGTATCAAACAAAAAGGGGACGAGATTACCCATTTCAAAAAATATATTTTGGAGTCCCAACAACCAGTTAGTGTGACACATAGGCCCTTTAGTGGGATATGTGTAGTGAGGGTATCTAAAAGTAGTTCCACTGGAAAACTGGTAGAATTCGATGTCATATAGGGCTACTAGTAGAATCCACCATGTACCCAGTGGTACCCACTATCCCACTATTAGGTATCACGAGTTTTCAAGATTATAAGTGTTTTTGATGTTATTATATCCCATAATACCCTATTTTCGGATAATTATCCCCTAATTTGATACTGCATAAATATTTATGAATTTGGTGGGTTCTACATATTTATCGAGGCTTCTAAAAATCAACTTCTTCAATTATTAGTCTATTCATGTTTTTGGTATGCATAAATCATCGAGGTTTCCTTCTTTATATGAATTTCAATCATTTCATTCTTCAATATCAGTCTTGTATCCTGAAAAATGTTTTTTAATATCTACCAATAAAGGATCATTATGATTCCAATTGATTAGGTAAATAGATTTTGTGGTTTATTCATCTCTAATATTGATATGAGTTCTTATGTCATATCCCTATGGCTAGTATGGTTTTTCTAGAATATGCAGAATGTGAAACCATTCTATCACATGATGGACGTGAATTAAATTAAATGTTAACCAATTAAATTTGTCAAATTCATATGTGTAGACCCATCATGTATGTTTTTGGGTCTGTTTCAATTGATAATGGACTAGTAGACACAATAAAGGTGTTCCTACAATTGAACATCTGTTGAATTGAGATAATTGACAAGTGATTTGGATTAACAAGGATTTTACCAAGACATTACAATTGTATAATAGGATATAATGTGGATCATGAGGGGTCTTTTTCCTTATATAATATGTTTTATGGATATTGTTTTATGATTTATGCAATAGGGTGGGATGTTGCAATGCTTATGGATTTCTTATCTTATTATGACACAAACTTATGGTTGATTCTTAAGAGTGTTATTTTTTATTCCTGAGGGTAAAGTGCATGGTTTTATATCCACCAATGTGTAAAATTCATGGGTATGAGATGTTGAAGGTTAAATTCTTGTTCAAATTGTTTTATAAGGGTATATTATTATTTAGATGTGGGATAACCTCTCTAGTTTATATTAAAACATGGGAGATACAACATCGATAAGGGAATCATAAAATTTTATAGAATATTCATTAGATTTAGGTGAATCCAACACATACTAGAGAATTATACAATGGATGTAATGTATGCTTGTATAACCTCGAGTGTCACCCTTGACCTCTAGTTTTAGTATTGTTTCTTGATGTTCACTACTTGTATATGATTTAATTATTTTTTGTTTTATATCACACATTGATTATGGATGATGGATATTTTGAGACATCAGGCATATCACCCTACTTAGTTATACTCAAATAATATTCGAGCATCGATTTTAACTAATGAATATTTCATAGATGCATGGCTATAAAATTGAAAGTTGCTTACATTTTTCAATTTTATAGTGGATGCATCTAGAGGTTTAATATTCGAATGGCATGAGTAATGGGATCATTGATTTTTAGTCCTTATTTTTAGTTTGTTACATCTTGGACATATGTAAATATCAAAATTTACAATTTTTAAATTAATTATGGAATCTAATGAATATTTATTATTATCTGGTTCATAAGTTATTAATTTATGTTTGGTTTTATTTGGCTATTATTGTACTTCTACATGTATATATTTGAGGATTTAAACTCTATTATAATCAGTATTGATACTCATTCTAGGCGGTATAGTCTCACCACAGTATTTATTATACCCTCGATACTATATGGTAGATTGGGGAATATAGGATGTTGTTCCTAATATCTAGTAATGATCATAATTTTTCATGTGAGGGTGTACCACAAAGAGGATGTTATAAAACACAATGTTGTAGTCTTATAAGATTTAAGGAAATACCCAATGTATATATGGGGTATAAAGAAACCCAAATAATATATTATAAAAATATCTAAATTTGTATTCTATTTTAATATATCATTTAACCATATAAAAAAGAACATATTGAAAAAAATTGTGTTTTACATGATTATTTATTGCCTTTTTGAATTTGATGTAGAGTCAAAACAGACTTGATAATTTATATAATAATCATTTATACCTATTTTTTCTTACTAAAAATGGTCACTAATCACATTATAATGAACTCATAGAGAGAAAAATAGTTTTATAATATATCAAAATAGTACCCAATAAAATGACATCTATAATTTTTTTGGATGATGAAAAATCAAATACACCTAAAAGAGTAAATAATAATATAATTTAGTGGGTAAATTAAGAGACATTACAACAATAAAAATTGTTAATTTGTTGTAAAATAGGAATTTATATATCAACAAATAATGGAGTTTTTATATATTATGTATTTTCTAGTATATTAAAGAGATAAAGTTACAGGTATCGTTAGAACCTATATTTTTAGACTTTTAACTAGAAATATTTTAAATAATAAATTAGACAATCATCCCACTAATGTATGTTAAAAAATAAATAAATTATATACTGATAAATAATATATTTTATGATAATTTGTTTTTCAGGAATGGAAAATATATTATAACATTTTATAAAACCTTTGTTGAAAACCATATCCTAAAATCAGAAATAAAATGGCCTATAGAAAATAGTTAATGATAAATTTAAATAATAAAAATATTATACATATCTAACATTACAATTATAAAAATTTTCTTTAGTGGGATGATGATTTATTTCATGTATGAAAAGGGGTTATTAGGGATCTTGAAATTTATTCTCAAAAAAATTTTATTATGTGAAAATGAAATTAACTATAGGTGTGGATTTTAATTAAATAATAATTCTCAAGATATTGATGGATAAATTTAAAATATGATAATATTTTAGGGTATATGTTGTGAAGAATATAAATAGTAGTTCAATATGAAATATAATTTCCATTAAAGGATACTTTTGTTTTATATGTACCCTAACGAAGTGGTATCATTTAAATTAAATAATTTTGATAAAGAGAACATTAAATGTATTTTTAAAACACATTAAATTTTCAATATGAATAATAAATTATATCAGTATAGTATTATATACCAATAAATATGAAAAAAAACTAATTATTAAAGTTTAATTCCAATATTAAAAATATCTATACTGAGACTCTATTCCCGCTTATCTAAACATCCATGAATGATATTTAATAATATTATTCAATTTTACAATTCTCTATACCATGATAGAAATAAATTTTTGGGAAGTTGAAATTATATATAAAATTTCAACATGTGTTTTGGAGGGGATTTGGTAGATTTTCTATAATAAAAGTGGGATGTGGTGTGTGGAGAAATGAATTTGTTGAAAGATCTTTTATTAAATTATTATGTTTCAAGATTGGTATGATTTCCCAAATTTATGACAATGGTTTGTCACACAAAATAGGATCTGTCTCCAAATATGCAATATAATTTATAGGGTATGAGTCTTGGAGGATAAATCCCCCAACAACCCATTTGGATACATATTTTTAAAATGACATTGGTATTTTATAATTTTTATTTTACTTATTACAATTTTAAAATTTTCATTAGTGACTAATTGATATATAAGTGTTTTATTTTTTAAAAAATTATAATATACCAATATTTATATAATGACATTCTGAATTCATATTTGAATTATATCAAATTTTACTAAATTTTTAAAAGTGATAAATATTAATTTTGATATAATTAATATATAATGAATTATAATTAGTATTATATAAATTGTCACAAATCTTTAAAATAGTACAACATATGATTTTATACAAAAAGAATTATTTTTTAAATTATTAATTTTAACATAAAATACATATATGTTAAATAATGGAATTCTTTAAAAAAATTCATGATTATAACCTAATGATACAATAAAAGTAATTGTAGTTATAAACAATTTATTTTCCACCATATGATTAAAAGTAAATCATTTTAAAAAATTCCCAAACAAGATTTAGTTAGTTATTACATTCATGATGATGGAAAAATTCAACATCATTTAATCAAATTGAAATTCTAAAATTTATATTATTACATTATAATTTATAATACATTATATAAAGAAGATATTAATTTCATGAAAATAACCCCTTTATATAGTATGTATTTTAAATATTATTTCAAATAAATTAAAATTTAATTGAGTACTGATATATTATTTTTAACATTGAAATACTAAATTTTATAATAATCATATTTATTTGTGGAAATTTTAATTTATGATTATGAAATACACAACTCTAAAATACTATTCTTCAATAAAATTACCTTTCTATCATTAAATGGAATTAATTATCTATCCTTTGAATGTGATCATTTATAATTTTTTTCTATCTATTTATTTAATAACAGTTTTGTTTGTTTTATTTTTGCAACAAACCCCATTTAATATGTCATTGATGGTTTTACTTCAGTTTTCTTCTGTGAATGATTTTAGTCAATATTAATTTATTAAAGGAAATAAAATCATACAAAATATAGAATTTTTACGTTATACCAATGATAGAAAAATGATGCATTTCAATTATTAATATAACTATATAAATTATAATAGGGTCCCCTCTCAAAGTCTAGACTCATGATTTAATTTGAAATGAGGTATTAAATATGATATAATGAGTATGACTAGGATCCTAATAACATTACATTATAGTATTCATATCCAAATATTTATTTTATTCCATTCTATTAGAAATAAATTTTAATATGGATTGGGTTTTTAGTATTACATAACGGAAATAACTTATCTCAAAAATTCATATCTATCCTTCCACTAATGACTGACCAAATGATAATTATGGATTTTAAAGGTGATTTCCAAGTATCATTGATAATTTTTTAGACACTATGGATATATCCAATCCATCCCAATAAAATAATATGATTTGAAAATTACATAATTGATATCCCCTCAGTCATTAACACTAGATAAAAAATCATATATCAATTACTTTTTTCTCATAATGCAATATCAAATCATTGTGGGTAGAGTTTTGATGTAATGAGGAAACAAATGTTATTTACAAGACATGATATAATATAATATCTAACCACGTCCCTATATCATCAATAGATGATATGTGTTCCAAAAGCATTATTTTTCACTTTATTTGTATACATTATATAGTATTTCGAATGTTCCCATACTTTTAGAGGTTTTTGAGGTTTATTACCCTTATTAACCCATGGATTGGGGGATTAATATACATATTATAAATATATAATTCATTTCAACCATTTTGTCCTAGTAGGTAAATTATTTATAATTCTTATATACTTTATTTTACAGAGAAAACTCTTCACCCCTTTTCAATAATCATCTGCTCGATGGACATATATTCCAAACATGATATATTTAATTATTTATTTTTTGAATTATAGTAGCTAATTAATCTTATATTTTTCACATTTCATAAGATCAATATACATTCTATGATGTTCATTATGAAAAAAAATCCATGTAACAATATCTTTCTCTTCCTTGGTATTCTGGGATGATCACCAAAACTAATGTTTTTCATCATAACGCATGATAGTAGGATAAGAATAACCCCTACATTTTCATTTCCTTATACTATACATTCAAATTTCTTTTTATAAAAATCACTCCAATGAAAACTAAACATATTCTTATTATCATTCTACTATTTCTATTTCATTAATAAAATAGTTTTTCTCATTAGGGATAAAAAGTATCATGATAAGAGAATTTTCACAATAAATCACATAAAAAAATATTAAATAATTAATCTTCATTAAAATTAGAAATATCAAGTTAGATTAAAGGTATAATCATTTAAACTAAATAAAAATAAATTCAAATAAATTTTAATAAAATTAAGTTCCCTATTAATTATAATCATAGTCAACAAAATTAATCATGAAAAAATAACTTTTTAATATATTATAATGATAATAAAAAATATCTCCTTAGAGTGTCAAACCTGGTAATCAATTTTTTATATTTTTCAGTAATTTTTTTAAGAATGATATTGTAACTAATTATAACTAATAGTTATGGTACCACTAAGTGAATCGTTCATAGATAACAAATATACATACAGTGATGATAAAATGGATTCATTGAATTGAAATAAAAAATAATTTTCTATAAAAATATTGGGATGTTACTCTATATGAACGAGTATTTATTTGAATTTCAATAATTTTCACTATTATAATCTCTAGAATTAATTTTATAAAAAATATAAATTATTAACCCAACTATGATACTGACTGTGGTGACCCAACATATATTTGATAGTAATATTTTTTAAAATGTTCAACTTTAAAAATAAAGACCCAAACCCAAGAATCATTGGATTTTTGTAGTTGATTATTAAACTAAAAAATAAAATTTTCAATTATATGGTTTTTTATATATAGATGTCACAACATTATAGCCCCTTAAATACATTAAATATGATAAATCAATTATTATATCCTGGGGAATATGAAATGTAAAAGGAGGTGACCACAAATTCATAGTATGGGAAAACCATAATTACATGTCATCAATCAATAGATCATATACATATAAAAAAATGAAGGATGAATTTAAACATAGGACCTATAAGAAAAATGATACATCTAAAAATTTTATGAATTTATTAATAAATAACATATAAACATAAATGACTAATCATAAACTATGACATAACATTTTGTAATTCCGAGATAGCAGGCTTCAGCCGTGGATCATAAACTATACAATAAATCATATTATTATTTATGTTATTGAAATATAGTATGAAAAGGATATATGAAGTAAACCTAATCTCATGGAAATAATATCATGAATAATAAAGTAAAATGTCATCATGTCACCATATAAGTATTAGAATATAGAGTATAATGACCATTTTGATGGAAAAAATTGTGACACTGGTAAATATGATCATGTCCTTGCAAAATCATATAAAAACGAATAGAATAAACTTTTCCATGTATAATCTTCTGAAAAAGAAAAAAATTAACATGTAAACATAAGATCATCTGATCAATGAAAATCAAAATCCATTAAAAACATATTATTATACGAAAATACTTACATATTAAAAAAATTAAAATTTTAACATTTTCTATAAAAATTATCAGGAATAGAGAAAATGTGATAATGTTAATACCCAATCGTTTGAATAGTGACAAACATTTAAATTGTCACCTACAATATTTTAAATATTATATCAACAATTCATAAATGTAGGATCATGTATTTCTATATGTCTGTTTACATTATGTTATATATTTAAACCCATTTGATATTTTATAAAATGGTAAAAATGTGAAACATAGAATTGTTCATTTTATAATATTTCATAATATAGGGCTTTGGGGTGCATGGTGAAGTCTTAATACAAGAATATTTTCATAGAAGGAGGTATTTATATTTGTTAATGATATTTAAAACCCCATATCTTGTAAGAGTTATCTACCGACCAACATGTGTTATCCAACCATCTTACTGGTAGAGTTCTTATACATTTGAGGAAAATAGTTAACACCACCATTCATCAAGTTGGTTTCAATATGTTCTAGTATTACAAGGTGATGGTATGTTATTCTACACCCAGAAATGCATTCTAATTCTGAATAATAATCAATGAAACCCTAAAATTAGATTATTGAATTTGGAGGATTCGAGAGAAAAAAAGAATATTATATAATGCCCCATAGTCAATCAATAATGTACAAATTAATTTGGTGATTCAAATCATTAAGTTTTTGTTACTTGTTTGAAATATATTGATTCCTCATTTTAACTTCAACTTCAATCCTTGACGTGGAGTGGTAAAAACTATAAATAATTGATAATTTCTTTGTAGTCTGATCAAAACACATGATATATAGTTTTTTCATTAATATTTTTGTTTGTGGTCTAATTCATATCTCTAAGGCATGTTTTGTCATTCATGATTGTGGAATATATGAAAAGTCATCGGTACACCTTGTTCTAACCAAAAATAAATATAATCCCAATAAATTTTATAAATCAGTATCCTTAGACTATCTATGGATATTTTGGATCAATTTACATTGAGGTTAGTCTTTTATCCACATGAGAGGTGTTCCAAAAATTGAAATTATGAATAGTTGGAATTGTTATCATTGGAATTAGATTAACAGTGTTTTTAACTTGAAATGGTAATTTGTTAATTAGGATTAATGTGAGTCATGTAAAATTAAAAGATTAAATTTCATTAAATTTTATTATGCACTATAAACATGTTCATTTCATGTATAATCATATGAGGATGACAAATGGGTTCAAATGATACTCAAAAATATAATTTGTAAACTATTTGAATGAATTAAATGGTTTCTAATTAGTATTCGACATATTTAACAATAGTGAATTTAATGAAATTTTGATACTATTGGTGCTTGGTCATGTGTTCATTTTGTTATTAATATTTACATTATAAAAGTATTCTTCAATTTTTATGCCTAATGGTAGTATATTTCTTGACGTGAGGATATTTTTATATTTATAAATTATTCTCATCATTGGTTCATGAGGGAATTATTTGTGATGCTTAAGGTATGGTTTATGGGTAATTACCCATGTGAGTATAATACTCATGGTAGTTAAAACCTCCTACGGTAAAATTATATGGGCATGTGACGAATTAGAGTAAGATGCATTCTATGTTGTGACCTGAGGTTGAGATGCTTGTTTTCCCAAGGGAGAGGATCACTGTTTCACGATACTATATAAATGAATCGGCCATTATAGGAGAATATTCCAAAGATATAGATGATTCATCCTTGGAAAAATTATCTATGTATTTTGGTGGACATTGAGAATGGATCTAAAGCATGCTTGGATGACCCTGATCATCACCAAATTTCTCAAAGTCCAGTAGGGTCACGTAATGTTAAGTATTACATTATAAATTAATTCCTTGTTTGGGAATTATTTCATTCATTGATTATGATATCTAGATGTGAACATACATAATGAGTGTCTTCCTAAAATGTTGTAACCATTCCATATTTGGGATCAATTTTTTACTAGGGATTATTTTATGGTTGTTCGTATTATCAATGGAATTGCTACCAGCAGTTATTGTTTGATTTGTTTTGGTATTTAATATTAGAGATGAGATAGATCTGGGTTTTTAAATTAAGGATGTATTAGTCTTTAATTAGTATTTTTTAGTTCATTACATGAATTAAATTTAGCATGTAATTTAAATTTAAATATATTATTGTAGGATATGACTATTAATTTTTATTTGGATGTATAGTTACTTATTATTGTATAGTCATTTTTGGATACATTTTTCTATCTAGTGGTGAGGATTTGAAGTTGATTATTTATTTCACTAATAATTATGCATCGATATATATGGAATATTATTCCCACTATACTAAAAACTTCCACATTACATGTCATTATCCTCGAAACTATTGAGATATGAGACAATGTTATAGTAAAAAACATGACTTAGTAATGTGATGTATTACTCAGCTAAGGATGATTCAACTTGGTATCATATAATAGGTTATTTTTTATATTTACAATTTTAAAAAGGTGTTTAATAAACATGGATGTGTTTGGGATACGAATAAGATCATGCATGGGAGTAGCTAACCCTTGTGCGGGATATAACCCAAGTACCTATGTATGGGATTATTGTTCATGTTTTTAACTTGGAATAGTTTTGATGTTATTTCGACTTTGTTGAATCACATGTTGTATGATGCTATTGTTTATCATTATTTTTCTAATCAATTGATATAGAAATATATATGTATGAATGTATAATGGTAGGTATATTGAATATATGTTTACATGAAATTATCATTATTAGGACATTATTTTAATTGTTTGTGATGTATCACCCACTATATAAGCTATGAAAAATATTAAATTGAAATATCGTATTCAATGAAAATAATGAATCATTTAGAAAATTCCAATTCACTTGTTAATGTATAATGAAGACAAACCTTCTCTCATTAGGTATCTATTTCTCCTCATCCTTTTATGTGTACCCAATTATTTCTCCTTCAATCAAAGGGGTTTTCTATCCTTGTTGAAAAATCCTTCTACATCTTCTTATAGATTAACTTCAACATAGTTGCAATCAGCACACACATCACACTGGTCATCCTAATAATTTTATGGTTCATGGTAATTCAATAGATCATTAGAATTATTATAGATTCCAGTATGTCATTTTATCAATAGAGGGGGAGTCTAATCATGTTTTGCATTCAATTTCAGAGAAGGAACTAGAATTAAAGATATAATAGCTTCCCACGTTTAATGGAGTGGTAATCCTCCATTAATATGTATTGTTGATTGAGTTGGTCCTATTCATTTTCACGAACATAAAAAACTATTAGAATGGAGGGTGATTTGTGATTCATATATAATCATTAAGGATGGTCTTATCTCTAGTTGTCAATCATATGAAAAAAATGTAATATAGGATTATATGACCTAGAAGGAATTTTAATGGATGTCGCAAATCTAGATGTACCTAGAGAAACAGAGAGATGATAGCGTTTAAGAGTTAATACATGTCACCTAGTGAATAATTTCATTGATAGAATACATTTGGTATTCAAACAACCAATAATAATTTTATTAATCCTTTATAAATGATTATATTACAAGGAAAACAATTTTAATTGATATACATCATTAAATGATAAAGACATAGAACAATATATTTTTCCTTACCAACATCTCTAGTGTGATGAATCCGATTCTCATTATAGAATGTATATCAATATGCATAACTAGTTTCCTTACCCTATCATAAATTGTACCACATATATAAGGATAGAGAATATGAATATATATTTTTAGGGTAAATCAATATTATAGTAGTTGTTGAGGACTATATAGGGCCTAGAGTCTAGAATGAAATTAACAATCATTCAACAATCATATAATTGGAGATCCATTAGGTGATTAGACTAGTGCTGTGATGTGGTACATAAACTATGGGGTGGATGATTAATCAAGATTTTTTATTTCATTGTATCTAGACTAGAACCAATAGTAGATGGGTCATTCCAATACAATCTATATAATCAACTCTAACCAATCATGATGTAGTACCATCCACCAGAAGAGGTAAAATAATATAATAATATTCTCATAACTATGATTTCTATCATATAGGAAGTCACATTCAATTATAAATAGTCAATTTTCCATGAACTTGTGTTCGGATGTAGTTGTTGTGGATGGTCTATGAATATTGAATTGCTAATGGGAGTGAGATTAGTGGGTACCAAATATTTTAATTATTGTTGTATTGATGTTGGTGACTATAATTTGTTTGGTATATTGTTTTTTGGGATTTGATAATATTCAATTCAATTTTGTTGGTGGATTGGATAGTCATATATGAGGATTATATCTGATTTTATTTGAGGAGGGTAAAAATTATATCACTATAATGTGGTAGATACATCCATCTGGTGTAATGGAATTATTAGGAATGTCATGCAATACCAATTCAATAAAAATTATATTGTCTCATTAACTTGATTGAGGACCTTGTTCTGGTTGATAATGATTCATTACCGGTTTTATTATCTATCATTAAGAGTCCATTTTTAGTAAATAATTCTACAATATTTCCCCAATTTACCTCACAAGTTGGAGATTTAGTTCACATAATCTATGGTTCGCATAGTTAGGCTAGTTGAATCCCACATTATAGGATTCTTCTAGTGGAGCATTTTGAGATGAAAATATAGATGGATGATTAGAAGGAGAGTATATTTATATAGCCTAGTACTACATCAAGGGGTTATATTATATTTTTATTCTAAAAATATTTGTTGAATTTTAAATTATATTTGGATTATCAATTTTTAAACCAAATGAATATCTGGAACATATATCCCCTTCTTTGTAGTTATGATCTAGAGTATTAGTTGATAATTTTATTGTTATTCAAAAAGATTAATGTAAATTTGATGTATCATATGTTATGTATTAGACCATCTGACATATCCAAAAATACTTTATGATTAGTTATGTTTAGTATGAGTTTTTTGAGATGTCATTTAATCATAAAAATAAATTATTATTAATAATGTATTGATGAATCAGTTATTTCATTCATTATTGAATCAATTTGTTTTGGTTTTTCATGACATAATTTCTTACACCGATTATATATAAAATCATGCCAAATATCATAACACATCTCAAGTACACTAAGATAACATAATCTATTTCAATATATATACAAAAAGTTTTTCTAAATCTAAAATGTGCACTTATTATGTTGAATAATAATAGAGAGTTGGTATTTTTATTCACATTTTGATATTTTTAGACATCAAATCATGGGATTATCCCAACAGTGTATTAATGATTTTGATATTTCTTGTTAAATGAGAATATTATTATCATTTCATCCCGGACATGTTCTATTTAGATGTGTTGATATCCAAGATATCCTATAAGAGGGTGATGTTCCTTTGGTGTGATATCTCTATGATGAATTTTCATAATATAAAAAGTAGGTTGAACTTATCACAACTATTTACGTTAACTGAGCTGAGTATAGAATATTCCATGTACAATGATGTATCTAATGATATAGTTGGAGATCTTTTATGGCCGGGGGTCGAGTAATTTTTAATAGATCTCTAGGGTTGAAGACATAAGTGTAGAGCTACCCCACCAATGATCTAATGATGGTTTCTATGGTACCTTCCTTGAGATAAATGAGGCACAGTCATTTGGGGGTGATGATTATGTTTAAATTAACTAAGGGATCCTCATGAACATATTACCATAATTTGAACATAAACATCAATAGGGTTTGTGGGTGGAGTATCACTTTTTTTATATTGACCATTATTACACCCCATGAAGTTGAAATCGATTCACTAATTACTTGGTATAGATGGAATAATAAGATGTATTGTGGGATTATTTTGATGATTGGTGGATTATGGTTCTCTTTAATGACATTATTCTATATATATATATATATATTTCCTTGGATAATATTATCTATTTTCAAAATCATTTATTACCATGTTTCGAGAATGGATCAATATTGTCTATTCATTTGATCTGGATGGATTATATCTAAGGGACAACATTTATATGGATGATATCCCTCGTCAAGATGATGATGAAAAATTGATATTTTTTATTCTTATACATTACCATTTATGGTTTCCTAGATAATTTTTTGAAGATATGGCGAGGGATTTAAATGATGAAAAATGGTTTTTTATCTATATATATATTAAATATGTTTTTTTATAACTATAGGTTGTTTTGGTTTCCATAGATTAATAAGTTGATATTTTGATTTTTAACATAAGGTTTCACATTTTTGATGGTGATGGTTGGACATCATAGGCAAGCATAGGTACTTTAAAACATTCCAATTCTAGAATGAAAAGTGATATTATTTCCATATACTTCATTATAATATTTCCATACTATCCTCAGAAGAATGTAGTGTTATGGTTGATCACAAAATGATAGAGATTTTATAGCCTATTATTTCAATTCTGGAGTTCTTCAGAATTGGTCCCTACGTATTCTATTCAAATGGTATTTAATTTGATTGTATGGTGTTCTAAAGAGTATTGGTTTTTATAAATACTTGTGTTTCACATCATAGTTTTGGAATCACCTTAAGAAGGATTTTGGATCACATGTCCGTATAAGAACATCATATAATTATAATTAGTATGTCCAAGCATAGAAGAAAATATAGGTTCTAAATTTTATGTTTTTATCCTATGTTATCAATTTCAGTGGTACGTGGGAAAATAATTTGGCACTCTTGTTGTTCTCTTATAATAACATCATTTATGAATACATCGTAATAGACCCCTTCGAAGAATTTTATGGATGTTCATGTAATAATTTTATTTATAGTTTGGTGAGTTATCAATTGTCAAAAAATATCTATTCAAATGACTTTTATGATAGAAGGGATGGTTAGTCTATTAGTATACTATTTTGATTTCCAATATTTTTTTAGTTCGATTCACAATGTGGATCTAGTGTATCAACATTGTATATTTCATCATGAATAATTTCATTACATATATATTAGTGAATTTTACCTTGAAGTTGATGTTTTATTCAAGTAGATTCTAACCCATATCACAAACCATAGTGAAACAAATTTTCATGGAGATACTATGCCTCTAATGAATGTGTAGTGTTATCATTGTTTGTTAAAAAAGATACCATGGATATGGAGATTGTTATATAATCACAGGGGATAAGATTTTTTATCAATAACACTTAATTAAATATAGGTAAGGTTATAAGATCTTGTCATTTTATTGGTTAAATTTCCATTTGTTTCTATTAGATCATCATTGTGTTGGGGATAAAAGATTCTATATTTATAATGATCCACGCTCAGGGACAATAATTTCATTTTAGATATTTTATGGGGTATTGGAGAAGATAAACGTGTAGTGTATGGTAGCATCTAGTGGTGTTTATACATGTTAGAGGAACTGTAGAATCATCAGTAAGCATAGTGTATCAACCAATTATGTTTTGGAACTACCCATTTCTAAAAATAATTATTGACTCCCCATAGCCAGTTAGTGTGACTCACTATCTCTATAGTGGGATTTTGTTAGTGGAGGTCTTTAAATGTATACCCAATAGACAGATGGTGGAATTCAATGTTATATATGGATACTTATTTAAAAAACAAGTTAACTGGTGGTACCCACTACAAAAATAGTAGGTATCTGGATTCGTCATGTTTATAAGAGGTTTTTATGTCATTATATCACATTAAAACTCCATATTTTGACTAATAAACCACTAATTCGACACTGACAAAATATTTTGGAATTTTGTGGATTCTAAATTTATGGAAGCATCACAAAAACATCTACTTTAATAATTAGTGTATTTATGATTCTAGTTAACATTAATCATTGATGTTTCTTCTTTAAATGAAATCCTTCATTTCATCATTCAATATGATTATTTTATCCTTGAAAAAATGTGGTAAAAAATATCAAAAGATGATCATCATGTTGTAAATTTATCATGATAATAGATCATGTGGTGTATTCACTTTTAATTTTTAAATGGGTGTCATATTTCATATCCCTAAGGATAGTTTGGTTTTTTCGCATGTGTTGTATAATATTACAAGTTATCACATTATGTACACAAATTAATTTAAATGTTAACCAACTAAATTTGACTATTTATTATTTTTATAAATTTCATATTTGTTTTTTGGTCTGTTTCAATTGATAATGGATTATTAGACATAAGAGCGTTGAGACTACCATTGAACATCAGTTTAATTGATCTATTTAACAAATGAATTATATTAATATGTATTTTAGCAACATTTTCTAATTGTATAATTGGATTTAATGTAAATAATGAGACATGAAAGGATGAATTTTAATTAAATTTTCTTATGAGTTATAAATCAATTAATTTTCGTTATAATAGAATGAGAATTATTAATAGATATAATATATACATTGAAAGGAAGATTAAAAAGAATGAAAATTGATTACATTGATAAATAGAATAAATGGTTTCTAATTGGTAATAAGATTTATTAACCAATGTTGCATGTAATGGCATGATAATATTATATGTCATAGGTCATTTGTTTTTTATTTATATATTATTTTTTAGGGGTCTTATTTATGATTTATAAAGAATAGTGGGATTTTGAATGGCTTGTTGATTTGTTCTGTTATTATAAAGAAAACCATGTGATTGACACCTTAATGAATAATTTGTTATTACTGAGGGTAATGTGCATGGTTTAATACCCACCAGAGTGTAGAATTCATGGGTATGTGTTTTTGAGGGTTATGATCCATGTTCACATGGTTTAAATCAGGTAAATTATTATTTATGTATTGGTACAACATCAGTAGTTGATGGTATAACATGGGTGATTCAAAATCAATAAGAAAATCATCCAATGGTATAGAAATTTCATTTGATCTCGATGAATCCAATAGTTATAAGAGGATTTTAGCATGGAGACAGTGCATGTTTGGATAACCCCAATCCTCACCCTAGATCTCTAGTTCATGAATAGTTCGTTTATGTTCAATACAATTTTATCATTTAATTCATTTTTTTATTCCTTCATGCACTTATTATGTTGGATGGATATTTATTGAAATCATGAATATAAAACTACTAAGTTATTCACACAATATGTTCGGTCATTAATTTTTACTATGGAATATTTCAGGGATGTAGTACAAGAAAACAGAAAGGGGGCATACATTTATCAATTTCTTAGAGAATGAGAGCCAATGATTAAGTGTAGACTAACATGGGGACTGATATTACGGATTTAACAGTTTTATTTTAGAGTATATTACATATTTTACTCATATTAATGAGCAAAATTACAATTTTTAAAATAAATTATTCAATGGAATGACTATTTATTATTATTTGGATCATAACTTATTTATTTGTGTCTATTTTGGATTTTTTATTATTGTATTTCTTCAAGTATATATTTTATGTTTTTAACATTATTATCATTTGTATTGATACTCTATCATGGGGTTATTGTCTCACCGCTATATTCCTTATACTCTCAATACTAGTTGGTAGCCTGGGGAATATAGGTTGTTGTGCCTAATGTCCAATAATGATAGATTTGTTCATATAATGGTGTACAATGTAAGGGATGTTATAAAACACAATGTTGAAATGTTATGAGATTTAAGGAATTACACAATGCATTTAAGGGCTTTAAAGGAACCAAAATTATATATTATAATAATATTTAAATATGTATTAAAATTTAATACATGCATTAAATATTTAATAAATAACAAATAGAATGAAACTGTATATTTTACATATATAAATTATATCATATAAATTTATTTCAAGAAATTGTTTATATGATAAAATATTTCAATCAACTAAATTTAGTATTTAATAATGAAATTTATGAGTGGGATTTATAAAATATTATTTTATTATATATATATTTTTTGATGATGAATGGGAAAGTATATTAACAAAAATACTATTATTGAAAAACTATTTCCTTATCATGTTTTTAATGGAATCACATTAACAATCACATGTGAAAAGATCATTACTGATAAATTATAATAAATACATTTCAATGATTATTTGGAATGGGATACCAATGTTTTTTTGTTAAAAAAGACATATATTTTCCAGATTAAATAAGGATTCGAGGATAAACCACTCAACCATTGATGGAAAACCCCTTTAAATATATTAAAATACCATTTTGAGACTTACGATATAAAAATTAATAGAACTCATATTATTTATTGACAATTGAAATATTATGTAAAATATAAATATTTTAAAATTGGTTTTCAAAATAATATTTATGAATATTTATATAATGTGAAAATATAGATATGTATGTAAAATAAAATATTTTAAATGATGGGAATTATTCTCAATAATGATATACCTTTAAAAAAATGAAATTCTTTTAAGTAAGTAGTTCTAAATTAATTATTCATTTTCCAAGGAAATAATGTTAAATATTTCATTTGATAAAATAATAAGGTTTGATGATCATACATATAATGTAAAATATATCCTGAATAAACATATCTCAATGAAATGTTATTTGATTTATCAATATACCTTACTTAATCTATAATATTAAAATAAATGAATATTAATGATGAAAATAAGAAATTAATTTGTAATTAATAAAAATTTTATTTCACAATTGAAAAAAGAAGTTCATTTTGTTTTATATTACAAAAAGAAAATGAAACATGTATCACTAGTGGTAAAAGTTAAAAATTAAATTAAATAAAGATGAAGAATCACATTACCTTAATATAATTATATATATTTTGAATCAAACACACCTAAATCAATTCCATGTAAAATGGTCTAGGGTTCTGTGTAGGATATGAAATCATTGGGGGGTTTTGTGGGTGTAGAAGAGTGATGGTCGATGGAATCATTTAATTGTTAATATGGTAGATTTTTTAAAATTATTTAAAACATTATATGAATTTAATGTTTCATTCAATATAATTATGGTCAGAAATTATTGAAAAGGATATGTGATTAGTTCTTGATGATATATCCGTAAACCAATCATATAGAACTATTTTTAATTAATTAATTATTTTACCCCCTTGAGTAAATTTTTTTCTCATTTTGGTGGTTATTTTTTTGGTAAATAATTCTAAACCTATGTAAAAATTGTTTTTGAGAAAAAAATCTTATATTATAATTAACATTGTTTTATACAATATATTATAATATTTATATTAGAATAAATATAATAAATTTGATAATATTGTTTATCTAAAAAATAAATGATTAACACATTGAAAATAATTAGAGAAAATATAATATTATCTTTTAAATTACAAAATATATCTTTTTAGATTTAAAACATTATTTATAATATATAATTTTTGTTATAAATTAAGAAATTGGTCTAGAAAAAGGGTCATAAATTTTATTTTACTTTTATACCCTATAGTTCTCATAAAATAGTTGGTAATTGTGAAAAACATATTTTTACCAATTCTCTTGAAAATCAATCCTTTATAAAAAAATATAAAAAAAACATCCCAATGTAATATTTATATGAGAAATAAAAAAATTATTTTATTTAATAAAAATTATAATATTAGATTTCAATGTATTGCTTTTATTTAAAAACTAAATGAATAAACAAATTATTCATACAAAAAAATGTGTAACGAGAACATTAGTTGTATGTAATACTATTTCATATAATTTTTTATTTAATTTAGTATATATATAATATTTCATAAAATAATATAGTATAGATCATCATAATTATGTTCAAATGTATATTTTTTATCTATAATAAAATACAAGTCACTTAAATGAATTTTCATCTAAAAACAACACATAAAAATATTAATTCATATTATTTATCTATCAATTTAATATTAACATTTTTAATTCATTCTAATATTCATATTAATGTAATAATTTTTTATTAATGTTTTCTTAATTAAGAATTGTTAAAATTTTGCACCTCATTTTAGTTTTCAGTTTCATGTGATGTAAGATAAGAGTTATAGTCTATATTTAAATTTGAAAAATTCCAATAAAAATCCGAGTGTCTCTAAATAATCAGTCTAGCCATAATTAATAGATTATTTACATATTATTTCTATTTCATATTTTAATTAATTACCTTATATTCAATTAATCATCTTTATTTATTGATCTAAAAAATCCAAATATATAAATTCTCTTGGAATAATAATATGATTATGGGGACATTGGTGGAATATTTAAAGGACTTTTATAATGTTATATTTTGTAATCTATAAAGGGTTAACTTGTGAGAAGTTAAAATTTGTATATATACCAATAATGTTTTTAACAAGACTGGTTATATATATTAATTGTAAATAATTTTGATAAATGATATTTAGATATTGACTAGCTTAACATATGAGTTCACATAAATTATATGATAGTGTTTTATCTATTTATTCATTATGTAGATAAAACTAAAGAAATATAATATTAGTGGGTTGTTTTTGGAAATAATATTATACATATTGAGGAAAATGCTTCATTTATAATTGAGGAATATTATTATGTGTTGAGTTTGTTGAAGGATTTTCTATTGTTAGTTATGTGAGTGATTGTTAAAGGAATATTTTGTAACTAAAAATCATTATAATAAACTAGTATTTATGGGAATAATCATTACAGAATGGTGTAATACTATGTTAATGATTAAAATTATACATTAATTGAGTTTTGGACTAAATTTTTATACATTAAAGATAGAAAATTGATCCAATGATTTTATCTAATTCGTCGAATCCAATCGATTTACCACAATGGTTATTGAATGATATACCCATTCATTTTGACATAGATTTATATTATAACAATAAATTTATAAACAATAATTAGATACAATATATTTAGTAATGGGGATACAATATTTTTTATAAATATGATATTTTAGTGTGATGTATTCAACTTATATGTCTCAGGTGGATGATTTTGAGATCCCACATAGAGTCCTTGTGATGATTTATGTTTTTTGAAACACTAACATAAATTCATTGTAATATAAGATCATGAAATGATAGTTTAAATAATATTAATTGTATTTAAATATATTACATAATTAGTATATTAGGTATACATAGTTGAAAATAAATATAAATAACGAAATATTGACTTTAAGTGTTCATGGATTGAACTTTTAAGGAGATTAATTTTTCCAATGGTTGGATTTTATTATAACTATTGTTATCCCTCAACTATTTTCATGAAAATACATTAGGAATTATACACATGAATATATAGAAATTAATTTTATTAAAATTTTGTCTAATATTTAGAGATTATCATTATATTTTTATAGAAAATAATAATCGTGAATTTTTATGACATTCAACCAAGGAAGTAAAATGGAAAATATTATACTAAATATAATATTATTAAAAGTTAATACCACTGAATTTAAAGTTTTTTAATAAAAATTTGTTGATATATTATACATTTCATTGATAGTGGTGGTCCAATATGAATTTTAAAACTCCACCATATTTCATTGACCATTACAATATATTTGAGTAGATTGATAATGTGGTTTATAGGTTGATGTTTTTACTAAAATTGATAAAATCTGAAAAATAGGATATATATAAATTTCCATAATAGAACATATACACTAATAACATGTTAATGATATCGTTTATATAGATGGTGATGATGATATAATATATAATGAGTGGAATTTAGAGATTACCATATATCATGAGAATGTGTTCTTAAATTATGTTATTTTGATAGTAGAATTTTAATGTATTCATTGTGTATTAATGGATTATAAATAAGATTATCTGTCAAATATATAAGCTAAATTAAAAATTATTTATTTTAAAATTATATCATTAGAGTAATTATGATTTTATTATTCTGTGATGTTTTTTGTTTTTATCCTTTTATTTCAATGAAATTTCTGAGACATATTTATTGGGACATTAATATTTTATAGAAATATCATATAATGGTTATATTTGGAATTAATTTTATAACTTTTAGTATTTCATTGGATTTATAATGAGAAAATCAAATTTGAGGAGTATAAATCAAAGTGTTTTTTTCATTATTTACCACTTTTATTTAAGGGTGTCAATGGTGGGATAATTGAGAGTGGATGGAAATTTTTTATTTGAATTAACATTTAGTGCTATATTAATATTCATAATCATTGTAATTTAATTGACTAATAGTTTTCAATTATATTCATTTTTATGGACCACATTGTGTGCTTTGTGTTTTTTTCTAGTTAATGATTTTCGGATCTATTTTTGACCTTGTAACATTATAACAATTTTTTTATTCACATTTAAATTATGTAATATTATTAAAGTAACTAATTGTCTATTTTTATAGATAATTAATAACATTTTATACTAAAAATATGAAGTATCAATCTGATGTGAATTCATTATATTATAAAAAAATAATTTTTAGAGTGTATCTATAATAATATGGTCTTTATGTTTCTTTAGGATTCAAGGAAAACATCATGGTGTATCAAAAACAACATGTTATTGTAAAAGGATATAGAATTTGAGTGAATGATTTTTTTTTTATAATTTCATAAAATGAGATATTATTTCATCTAATTTTTTAAATAATAAAAAACTAACCAAAATAATTATTTCATTTAGGTTAATTTGGTATGGTTTGGTCCACATAAAAATTAAATATAAATTTTATTCCTCTATATGAACACCCAATTTGCACTTTTTTTAAATTATTTATAAATGAAACAATTTGATGGGGTTTAATTAATTTTCATTTTCCAATATTAATGTTTTTATTCTGATTAAGTTGTAAAAACTATGAAAATGAAACTAATGTTTAATATTATTTTCCTTAATATATGGTAAATATTTTATTGTCAATTTTTTTTGGGATATAGGATTGATGTGATCTTTATGGATTCTATGTTCATTAAATATTTTATACATGGACATGAGCGTTTCAACACCCAAAATCATAGATTGTTGACAAGATTATTTGATAATATATTTTATTGTAGTTTTTATGATAATATAATATATAATTATATAATTATTCTGTAATCGTAGAGATATTAATTTAATAACTAATGACTTGTGATTATTTTTGTACTTTAAAATAAAATCAGTCATGTGAGGTGTGTTGTATTATTGATCATGTAAACATTATATTTTGACAAATCACAATCATAGTAAAATTTTTATTATGTTGTAATTGCTGATCAATGTCGTTCGAGTCTTAAAATGGTAATATATAAACATGGTATGAAATGAATATATAATATAATATATTAGATGAGGTAATATAGACCGTGGAGAATGGATATAGTTATATATTTTGTTTGATAATTATAAAAACTAAATTCACTACATAATAACATGTGAAATTCAATGGAATGTGTGTCAATAAGAATACCAACATCAAACCCTCACTTTGAGACAACGTTCAAAATCATCACATTTAGTTTTAATTCCTTAATAAAAATAATAGATAACCTTTTTCAATCATCCATAAATATATACATGAAAACAAAATACTAGATCAATTATATATTGAAGGTATATTTTTATATAATTAGAAAAAACTCTTACATAAAAATTACCATGTCTTTCGGTTGTCAATTTTTTAAATTATACCCATCCTATCATATTCAATAGTTGTATTTAAAAATCACGCATAAAAATCATCCCACATGGATAATTTCAAGACATAATTAATTCAAAAACATAATAAACAACTAGCGTAAAAGGAAAATTTATGAAGGGTAATCTAGAAAACATATTTAGTGTAAACATAGGCATTATTGATTCAATAGTATTAGTGAGTATAAGATATTAATAATGGTGCGATGAAATAATCCAAGTTCATGAGCCTAACATAATATAATTCATATCCATATAAACCTAGACTATAAAACATGCAGTACTGACTAATGATTTACCATAAAATAATAGTCAAATATCAATTAATAATCATGATCCATCTGATGGTATTTATAATCAATAGTTCGATTTAAAACTCTTATAAGTCTCAGATAAAATGTGATGTAGTCATGAAAAATATCTTCATCGAACCCATACATGAACACTTATAGATGTCATATCCTTAACTGGTCAAATGGAATAATCTCTTTGGAGTAACCATGTAACTAGATCACTACATCACCTCTTTCTTATTATATATATTCAATTAACAAATTTATCATTATCCAATGAATTGGATAGGTATTTCGGTCCCACCCATCGTCATCATCTATATTGAGGTCACCCATCATCCAAAACACAATACAATGAACATAACATAATTATAACACCATAAATATTTCATTTTCCTACATAATAATATCTATTTTTCTAATATATTTTATATACACATGGAAAATAAATTCATCCAATGAAAATATCTATGGAAGGATAATAACAAATCCAGATATATAGAATAAATGGTATCATTATATCATATCCTCAATGGGGAATATGTAACATAAATTTATTATATAATTCATGAATATATGTATAACAATATAATCAATACCGACATTTTTCAGGAAGAGATAGTTTCCACTATGAAAATTTATTTTCAAAAGAAAAAAAATAAATAAAAAATTAATTATTTATCATATAATGTAGTCTAAGAAAAAAATAAATAAATAATCAATGAAATTAAATTTAATAACGGTGGGAAAAATCATTCATAAACATTCATTTTAAACATTTTTAATGAGAGTAAAATGCGACCAGTACCGAGAGTGTATGTAATTTTCCTTTTGAAAACAATTAAAATATGGTTAATGATCAAGTAAAATAACATTATGAAATAATATATTCTTATAAATGGATATTACTAAATACATTTTAGAAAACATAGCTTTTGAATAAATATATTCATTTTCTTAATATAGATACATGATCACAATCACATATACAAAATTCATGATTTTTATTTCATCAATAATAGAGAAAATGTGATCTAAAATGTCATACACATTCATAAATATTGGATAATAAATTATATTTATATCATTAAAAAATGTTTTTATTATTTCCCCAATGAAACATTGAACATAATCCTCCATGAAAATAAATGATATTTTAATATGAATGTTTTTTTACTTTGGTAACATTTCAAAACAAAATTAAATGAAATAAACAATATGTTATGTCTGTGTATGTCCTGGGAATTTATGGAATTAAAATTTGAAAAATTATTCATTATGAATTGTGTACACTATATCAAAGAAATCATAGTTCATTCAATCCAAACATGCCATGTGAAAATGAGATTTAGATAAAGAACCTCCATTGAATGATTATAAATTTTGATGTTATAATTAAAAAATGATGTTATTGTTTTAATATATTTAAATCTACATATAAAAAGTGAATAAAAATAATAAAAAACTATTAGATAAATTTCAACATTATCATTTCAATACATAGTTAGTCAAATATAAGTAAAATCTCATGAATTGAAAATGATTTCCAAAACTCTTTACCAATCGGTAATATTTATGTGAAATCCCCTTGGATGACACAATATTAATTATAAATTAATATAACATCATGTTTGAAGTAGTCATGATATAACGTGTTAAAATTTTTAACATATTCACCTCATAAAAAAATGAGGTGTATAACACTAAAACATTCCATACAGAAATGAGATTTAGATAAATTCTTACATCATGTCCATCAATTCAATGTGTATATTTTAGGTAATGTATAGTATCATTATATGAAGTATTTAATTCCATAAGAATATTACCTATTATTATTTCCTTATAATTAAATTTTGTTTTTCATTTATTTCAATGATATATATAATTACTTAATTTTTTGATTCCAATCCAGCTGTTCTGAGTATGTTTGAGTCATAATTTTAAAACAACATCAGTATATTGATTGTGTCCAAAGTGATTTTTCTTATATATTATAAATTATAATAATAATTAAAAAATTAAAATTTTTGTATATTATTAAATAATTAAAAACCAACCAGTATGGATGATTATGATGAATAATTCTTGTTACAATAATTGATTTTGTAGGTCATAAATATATAAGAGTAACATTTTCATTTATTTAGAGAAATAGAGAAATAATTTTGGTTTAATTATGTCTTATAGAGAGGTTATTATATCATAAATATAATATTTTATCTTTAAATACATCTTATATACCACCCATGTGATTTAGTATTGAAAAATTAATCACATTGTTTCATTGAGATGGTAATCCCCATGAACCAAAAAATTATGTTATAATAATTAAATACATAGAAAGGTAAAACAATAAAAAATGTATTATATGTTTTGTATAATAATTATGCCATTAAAATCAATTATATATACTAAATCCATCATTATAATCTTTGATGAGATGTTGTGATGGAAAACAATTTACAACATTTCATAAGGAAGTAGTACAACATACAAACATATGATTGATTCATATCCCATTTGATATATGAAGTACATAGATTTAGATTATTTCATTAGAATCAAAATATACCAGCATATTTTTGATACTTTTTTGTTATGTAAGATTTTTATTTAATATTTTAATGAGGCAGTTTATGAAATACAACCAAATTGTTTTGTTAAAGGATAGACATTTTTTTCATACAATGTCATTTTTTAAACATTATTTCATCTAATTATTGTATAATTCCCTAACTAATATCTTTATTAAATGTTTAGGGATGTTAAGAGGCTATTTGAGATGTTATTGGCAGATAAATTCATCATGAAGTGTATATATGAATGGAGAGGGGTGTACATCAATAAGTGAGGGGAGTGTTAATTGTATAATTGTGTGAAATATTATATTATAATGTGGGACTATCTAATGTGAAATAGAACCAAAATGATATGTAATAGAATATAAGGATTATATGGTCATTATATAATTATATAATCAAAATTTAATAGAATTACATATCATATTATTATATATATATTTGATAAACCCTTCTATTAATCATTATTAATCTCAACTACATGAATAAAATTTTCGATATAAATTTTAATAATTTAATATATATTAATAAAATTGGAAAATAAATATAAATTGGATGAAATTTAGAAATTTTATAATCCAAATTTTACTATTTTAGTATATGTTTAATTTTCAATAATTTAATAAATGATTATATTAAAAAAATCTAATTAATTTTATATTTTAAACTATTCATTTTTCTTACTCTAATGTCACGATGATAATAATTGATTTAGAAAAATAAGTCATTGAAATACAATATAATAAATTATTTTTATATATAAAATTCTTGTGGCACATAAAATAACACCAAAAATATTAATTTTACAATTATTAAAATAAATAAATAAATTTTTCAAATTCCTGAACAAGCAATGTGTCGACGTTACATAAGTATTTAATGAATTTTTTTCATCAATTAAAATTTAAAAATAATATACAATTCTATGAAATAATAATTTATATTTAAAATACAAAAAAAAATACATGATCATTTTTTTATATCGATTTCACAAAATATTAAAAATATTATTGTCATAAGTTATCCATTTTGGGATTATCCATTTAAATATGAAATCATAATGTTACAATTACAGAAAAATTGAAACAAAATGTCATATTTTTATGAATTTGTGAAAATTTAATTAATTAAATAATCATACGATATTAATTAAAATAATTAATAGAATTTGAATCCTAATAACAATAGTTTATAACATAATAAACTTATTTTACGTTTATTGTGGAATGGAGAAATGATTATGGTAACAAATAAAATTGACCAAAAATAATTATCATCTTATAAACTCCTATAGTATTTATAGTTTCTTATTATTCAATCCATTTTATAAAATTCAATTACTTTAATTTGGGAGATATTATTTGAAATCAAAATTTTAAATCATGAAAAATATGATTTTTTAGAAAAATTTAATTTTATTATTAAAATATAAAAATAAAATTTGCAATGTTATTGATCCCAAAAAATTTATCATATTATTAATTATCAAATGAAAATAATTATATTTAAAATATGATAGAATAAAAAAATTGTGAACTTTATGGTATATTATATGAAACAAATGTTTTTAATAATTTATAGTATTTCTATTATTTTTTTTAAAATAAAACATTATAAATAATATGAAAAGTTCAAAATTAGATAATTTATTCAAGATTAACTAAAATTTTATATCTAATTTATCAAACTTAATTTATAAATGACCTAAAAAATTAATAATAATATCCACTAAATAAATAAATATAAACGATTTATGAACAACCATATTTTTGAAGCATAAATGATTTTTCTTAAAAAATTATTTCTTATTTCCTAATAATTAATTTTTACATTTGTATAGAGTTAGAAAACAATTAATATTTCATAATGTGGTTATTTATAGTAATAATATTCAATTTGATGGCTAGTTTATAACGTTTCATATTATTTATTAATATTTAATGGTCAGTTTATGTTTATTGTTGTGTGTTTTGTTTGCTATCGAATATAGATACTTTTTAAAAATCATTGAATATTACATTCCCCCTCAAATAAATTTTTTCTTCAAAATTTTTACATGTTAACAGTAATAAATGATTTGAAATATTTAAATACCATCATTAGAAAACATCATTAATGAACTATGAATAAAACATTATTTTAATAACTATAAAAAGAAAAAATAAAGATTATATTGAATAACACATACTATGTTCCCAAATAGGATAACATTAAGGGGAATGTAATAATATGTAAATGGAAAGATGTTTATTGAAAAATAATGATGTTGAGTTATAGTTATCACTGATAATGAGATGTTTAGTGATGATAATAATGTTAATGAACAAATACCTATAAACCAAATTGATAAAAAATCATAGAGATTTTATAAATTAAGGATACTTGATAACATTATAATTTTATGATTCATTCCCTATATTTTAGAAATTAATTTTTCTTATGGACTAAGAATGTAAGGAAATATAATTACATGATAAGAGAAATTTATATTTTTAATCAATTTCTGCAATAATACCATATTTTTCTCCTACTTCGGAGTATACATGTTAAGTTTTTCATGCCTGATGTAATTAAATCAACTTACATCGATTCACATAATCCAAAAAAGGATAATATATTATTCTTATTATCGTTGAATAATAACAAAAATTGATATGTTTATTATATAGTAAGATAAAATCCAAAATGTATAAACCTTAATATGTGGAAATAATATATTAATCTCCAAATTTAACCAATAACCCAAAAGTATCAAAATAGATGTTTCCATAAATAAATATTTTTTCCCAAATAAACTCAATAACATCAACATAAAATAATATTTAAAATTATTGGGTTACATTTTAACATTCAATTTAAATCCCAAAAATAGTCGTAAAATTATTCCAAAATAATACAACATATTATTCATAAAGGATACGTACAACTCAACCTAATGAAATATATCACAAATAATAATTAATCACCTCAAAATAAAATCACTATAATCCCAATGTGTTATTATCAATTCCAAGAAGCATATAATCAGCTGTAAAAATATAAACCCATGATCGTATCCAAAAAAAAAATTTATCCTCTCACGAAGAGAAACTAATATCCAAAATCACCTAAACCATACCCTGATACCAACAATAATACACATTATTATGAATAGATATATCTTATAATAAAACATAAAATTTAAATTTCTATAATATATACAAATAAATGTATCCAATATTACAATAATCCAAAACATACAACATCAAAATGAAATATTGGATCACATCTTTAACCAAGGATAATATATAATTAGAGTTTCAGTGAATTACTAAATATTCTTATATAAAAATTACAATGTCTATAAGTGAACACATTTCTTAATTATATCTATATATTCATATTATATATTATTAATTCAATATTTCCCATTAAATCCTTCACACATGAAAAATTTATTGAAAATATCCCTTTAATACCATTTTCTATAACATGGGGAAAATAACTTATAAAAAGGGTGAACTCAAGTGCTTAGTTATAGTAAACATAAGAAATAAAAAATAAATTTCATTATTGACTATAATATTAACATAAGTATTTGATGAAATAATCCACGTACATAATCATGTAATAATATAGGTCATACATATCTAAACCTAGATCATAAATCATGGGATATGGCATATTATATTATAATAAGATATTTTTCATATATTATTGAATAATCATGATCTCAATTATGTGAGCCAAGATCAATGTCACCATTTATAATTCCTATAAATGATACGATTTTTTTTGTTATCTTGAAAACATATTTTCATATAACACTTAAAAATTTGATAACCTTGCCTATTTAATACAAATAATCACTTAGGAATGTCTTATTATACATTTAATATTATCATATCATAAAAGTTTCTTATATTCAGTGAAATTCATTTATTATTATCAATTGAATTTATGACTTATATTAACCTCACCCATCATCATGAGAAATATCAGTCTCACATGACATCATAAATAATGTTTTTGGCCCATAATATAATCAAAAAACTTGATTGATTTAATTTTTCCTCATAACTAATATCATTTTTCTCTCATATCTTGATTTACACAAGAGAAAGAAATAAGTTCAACCAAATTATCTTTTAAAAGATCATAATCCATTGAGTGAGTGAACATTTATGTTATAATTATAATATATCCATAGTAGAGCATATGTAACATCACGAGTTACTGTCATTTTTAAATAGAAATACCATATAAGAATAATTAAAAAATTATGAAGAAAATTACACTTTCACATTGAAATTCACTGTACAAAATTAAAAACATAAAAAATATTTTTTTTTATATTATTCAATGAATATTAACTTGGAAACAAAAAATTTTATGATTCCTAAAAAATAATGGTCATTATGATTGAATAATCCATACATAATCATTCATTTCATACAATTTTATCTAATTTGAACCATAAAAACATTTACAATATTCTTATTATACTTTCTAAATGAATTTTAGTGATCAGTTAATCCTACTATTCGAAAAAAATATTTCTTTATAAATGGATTATCATTTAGAAATTTTAGAAAAAATGGATATTGAATTGAATAATTCATATCCTCAAAATATACAAGATCAGTAGCACATCAGAATAATATTCTCGATGTTTCAATATTAAATATGTATGAAATAGAAAATAAAATGTAATCCAAATTCATAACTATAGTACTAAAAGATTCATTTGGTTCAATAAAATAATTTCTTATGATTTCCCCAAAATGTATTTTATCATAAATAATCTTAAAATTAAATGGGTATATAGGATAAAAACATCACCACATTATAATTTCTTGAAATTAAAATTAATTGAATGAAAGATAATTATATATATCTATAAATAATATAAATTAAATTATATAATATGTGAAAATTAAATCAAGGGATATTATCTAAACTATTAATTGAAATCATGGATCATGACATAAGTTATTTAAGAGGAAAATGAGATTGAGACAGAGAAACCCCTTATGAAGATTATAAATTTGGATGTTATAAGTAATCCATAAATTGATTATGTAAATATAAAATAAACCTGTAAAATCAATTTACCGGTATATTGTAACCATTTAAGGATTAATTTAAAAATAATTATGTCCTGACAAAGTTATTTTTTGTATAATATAAAACCAATAAATGAAAATTATGTTATGAATCCCCTTATTAGTTGAAAAAATATCATGTAAAATCCCTTCAAAAGAATTAATAGTAAATTTCTATTAAATTTCCAATATTTATAAATGTTTGAGTATATAACATCTAAAAAGGGAAATTAAATATAAAAGAAAAATTAAATTAGGTTTATAAAATTAAAATATGCCTTAATGATCTAAAATTAAGAAGGAGGCCTTTAACTCAATTCCAAAATTTATTTCTATATATATTAAATGATATATAATAAACATTTATAAATTATATTTATTTTCAATGAAATAATATCGTTTTATTACTGTTTTATTGAATCATTTGTTTCAATTATTTTAATGTCACATTTAATGTCATAACCAATTATGTCCACATCTTGTTCTTTGAGGATGTTTGGTTCATAATTTCAAATCATCATCAATATATTAATTATGTTATATGTGATATTTTCTCCCTAATATATATAATAATAATCATGTAAAAATTAAAACTTCTATAAATTAATAATTCTTTAAAAACCAATTTTGATTAATAGTTATAAGAAATTAATTATTATACAATCATGGCGACATTTGTTTGTTTGTATGCATGAGTAATGATTCCATTTCATGAAGAGCACGAGGTAAATGAGGTATCTAAAATTTTATTCATCCAAAATAATGACTTCATCATATAATTATAATACGTCTTTAAATTATTTTTATATACTAGCCATGTTATGAACCAACTCATATAGAACCTGAAACTATTACATGAGTCAGCCCGAGACAAGGCCCTATAGGAATTCTTGATCCTCCCAGAATGGAAACTAATGTCGGACCATCAACAGAGAATATAAGAGAATTATTTATCCCAATATAAATAAATAAATAAAATATTGTAAATAAAATGAGCATGCTAATAAAATAAATACATATTTTCAAACTGAATATCATTTATACATAAATTGAAGAAAACACAAATGAGACAAGAAAACCCAAACTGAACAAGAAGACAACATTGTCTCCATTTATCTTCAAGAGTTAATCTACAATACCAAAACCAAACCTAACCCATTGAAAATAAAACCAAGATGAAACCAACACAAAGTGATATGATTAATAAAGAACTATTAGAGTGAGTATTAAAACATAGTAGGATTGCCTGAAAAATTATGATCCCAATTCACTTACTTTAAATAAATGATACGTTGTCTTCAAGTTGGAAATATAATAAATAAAAGAATGATTTTCCCAAAATTTTTCTTGTAATTAAAAACTCGTTATATATCCATTTTTCTATTTAAAACTATATTCATTTCCATGGAGAAACCATTTTAATTTGAAAAGATAATAGACTATGATTTCTTTAAAAAAATGTAAGGGCGTTTAAAAAATTATCAATGCTTTTCATAATCCTTTTCAACCCATCACATCACTTTTCACATTGGTACACCATGATTCAAAGAAGTGGTAATAATCATATATCAAGGGAAATGAAAAAATAACATGCACATGTATTCAATAAAAAAAAATCAATCATCCACCGCATATAACTAACTTCTAATAGACATGAGAGAACCTAAGAGATTTGTGGAATAATATCGAAATTATTATAAATATTGAATCATCATGAACATAATACTAACTTGATGAAATCATTCTCACCCACATTGTTGATCTCACCATACCTGGTCTGACAGAGGGTCACATTACTATAGAATAAAAACAATACCGCAACTACGGGCCACTATCTAGGTAGAATCCTTATCTAGTGAAGAAACCTTCCACTAAAAACATGCTATATATGATAGGTTACCATGATAATAGTAATGTGGGGATAAGATAATAAATTCCAACCGAGTGTCCAATCTCATGCGCATACATCATACAAAATTAATTCAAACAACAAGTCACCACTGGTCTACCCCAAGGAACTATCTCTTTAATTTGATCCATTTGATTATATGGGATTCTCATGAAATGATCCTCATACAATAATAAAAATATTCACGTTAAGGTTATTATCAAGGAGAGTTTTGCATTACATTTTATTTAAAAAATTTGCCAATCGATCTTCAAGAACCTTTCTGAAACAACCCTATTTCATAAACCAAATCCTCATTTCCAAAACAGTTTATGAACACCTTTTTTTATTTAACAACCATTTAAAAATATTCATTATGCACTAACACCCCATTCTCTATCCAATGACACATTCATAAAAATGCCAAATGGTCCACCCATTATCATCACATGTCATCCAATTTTAAATGAACCAAATACACTACACTTCCATGTCTGAAACAATTTAGAAAACCAATTTATAAATCTATACCATAATTTTAGATTAAAAAAATTTAAAAGGTAAATACATTCTTTGAAAAACGCCAATCACTTAAAAACTACTACATGTAATTTTATCAAACACTTGGTATGAAAATCATAATTAAATAATTCCATATACATTAAAGAAGTCAAGAAAACTAAATAATTAAATATATAATTATCATTTATAAAAAACGTACATCACTATTTTACATATAATGATCGTTTGGAAAGAAATAATCAAATTATTATTAATTATAAATGGTATGTGAAGATGTAACCCTTCCTCATACTCAATGATATTCAACAAAACCAACTTGAAACAACCTCACAACGGTCCAAAGAAGTAAAAAAAAAAACAAAAAAACATCTTAAACACAAGAAATCAAAAATTAAACGTATAAATACATGAACCTTAGATCCAAGAGCCAATAGGAGAATAAGAACCCAATAATAAATGAAGAAAGGATGATGAAGAAGATGACAGGGGGAGAATTCCTTAAAGATCTAGAATTAAATCTTGAATAAATATCATTAGAATCTTCATGGAAAGTGATGGGGGGAATAAAGAAAAAGGGGAGACATTCCTAGGGGTTTTCAAACTATATGGGATAGAATATGTTGTTTTTTGTTAAATAATGAAGATTTTAGTAAAATGAATTCACATTTTTAATTATCTGGGCAATTTTCAAGGTAACACTGCACGATTTACCAAATTGTGCGCTAATCGTACGAACCATCCAAGATCACCTGGGCCCCTAGATGGTTTGTCCACACAGTTTCGTAAACCGTTTATGAACCATGTGACATGATTTTATAAGTTATGGTATAACCATGTAAACACCATACACATGTTTTTTGTTACAATGAATAGGTCATGCACCCTCGAACTAAGTCATCCCAAGGCACACATGGTTTTCGGGAAGAGTTCAGAAGATTTATTCTTAACTTTTACACACACCATGTAATTGAAGGAATATATTTAAATGATTAATGATTAAATCCTTGACATCTTAAACAAGATTGAATAACTAAGATTTAAAAGTTGAAATAGAATAGTGGCTGAAATAAAAAATACAGTCCTAGAAATTCTCCCCACCATTAAATATTCTATCCCTTTAATGCCACGACACATTCTAGTTGATCAGTCAAGGATAATGTGTTTCATAAACCGCATGATCAAACCACTCAAACCAGGAACACAACAACCACCAAAAAAATCAACTCATAAAATCACATGAAATTATTTAATGAAAAAAATGTCTTCTTAAAAAATAATGGAAAACTAAAACCATAACTTTAAAAAACATCCTTAAAAAAAATTTAAGTACATCTAAAAGTCCAATTGTTCACTAGGATGGAAATTATCAGAACCAAAAACCCCAAATGAAAATATAAATTTCTATTTAAATATCTAAAACTAATCTAATTATCTAAAATGTGAGTTTTTATAGTCTCTCAACCATTCTAATATAATAGACCAAATCCCAAACAAAAACACTTAAGAAACACCAACACTCTAGACTCGAATGACCACACACTAATTTGGAAACTCTACACACAGGACAAAAACCCCACCATATGGATCCTTGATGAAAGAAACTCCTAACCAAATTACATGAAAATCAATGATTCTTCATATTCATAAGATGCAAAAATATTCAGCTGAACACTTACTAATACCAAACCATCCCATAGTGGATAATCACTTATATTGGTCACTGATAAGATATTCTCATTCAAAAAGAAAAAACCAGTAATATTTAAAAAAAGATGCAGCTAAAAATTCTTATATCCCAATATGAAATTCAAAATAAAAAATATTGTAATAATAAAATGAGGCCTCAAAACCATATCCCTAAAAATAGGACCTCTCAGGTTGATGAATCTAGAATAGAAAACTAAAACATTCCCCATTCAAAAATTGGAGACGAAATCCAAACCAAGGTCTTTAACACCCAAAGATTCCAGAATGTTCACAAGTATAACTCTAGGGCCTATGGATGGATCCCTAATTTCATGAATTATTCTCTTACTTGTAGTAATTATTTGATAAATACGACTTGAAAATTCTTCTTTTGGGGTCATGGATGGTCACACGACATCCCATGTAGAACAAAAAGAGCATGAAATACCATGATATTTGCTTCTCTATGAGAATTAAGTCTCCCCAAGATATTTATTTAGAATATTTAAAAACATCATCCTCTTACAACCTAACATGAAATTGTAGAAACAATGGAATTTTGAAGAACATGTCAACATTTAATGGTAAAAAATCATAATCACTAGATGATAAATATTTCATTAAAATATAATTTCTAAAGAGGTTCATGACTCGACTTTAAAATTTCAAACAAATAGTGGAATTAAAAAATCATTACTACAAGGAAATTAAAAATAATAAAAGGGTAATGACTACAATGGAATTAAAACCCAAAATAAAGGGGACTTTAAAATAAACCCAATTCAAAACTGTACTCCTACAAATGAGCTGGGAGTCATCTGAAGGGGTGGATTTGGTCCACGTCGCTTACTAAAAAGTATCTAGAATAACCATTTTATGTGACCATAGAATCTATAGGTATGTAAGTTATTTCTATAACGTGAACATAAAAAAAATTATGAACACAGTATTTATACAGATGAAACCACATGATCATATGCCTAAAAAAGATGGTGAAATCTCTAGAGGCCTATTAATTCTCTTACCAGCACTAGTAGTATCATGAATATTTTTTATATTATTATTTTAATTTCATTCACAAAATAAAATGACTAGAAGAATGTATTCCACCACATGAAATCCCACTAAAGATTCCATAACACAGAAAATTAACGACACGACAACTGAAAATGTGTTCAAACTGAACACTTCCACTTTTGACTGTACATTAGGACCAATATTTCACTAAATGAAATATACCCGTTATGAAATATTCTAGGGTCCAATATAAATGTTAAGGAAATAAATCCAGAAATTTAAAAAATAAATCCAATATCGATCTATCACATTAATGTAGATAGCACATTACCATCCCCATCTTTAGCTTCATAACCTAGGGTAAATACTTCTAAAAGAATGAAGCATTGAAGAAATCTTATTTACTATCATTCCATGGTTTTTTTGATATATTGGAATCCACCCCTTATAGTTCATACATGGTTAGATCAATTAGAGGCTGTTATAGGATAGATGTCTGGACCATCAAATGATGTTTTATAGTAAGAAAAGATAAAACAACTAAACAATTGATTGAAGTGTGATTATGTGCGTGTGGAGTCTAAGGAATTAATGTTACATTCCCCAAAAGGAATATATAAAAATCATATGATCTTCTCCATCTAGTTGATCACATCTTGGTAGTTTTCGTTTAAGATAATCATCATCTCCATCTGATGGATTAGGTCAAAACCACAATGAAAATTATGGAATTCATATTCATTAACATTCAATGCCATAAGACACACCACTTTGGACTTGTTTTCAATATCTCAAAAAAGGTCTACCCAACTCTTATGTGATGAAAACAAATGCATGAGGGGATTCCTACGTTTGATTCATTAAGAATGACCATTAAAGTATATCAAAATACAATGACATTAAAAATCTTGTTTTCAAAGAGTATAATAACCAATAATGGAAATGCAAAACAGAAAAAATAAATCTAGCAATAGCATGACTATTCATGTCATAGGATTCTAGAAGGCATGGACATACTATTAAAGTGATATTGATATATAATATCAAAATCCTACAAACTAACACTTATATTGTTTATGGGGATGTTTTCAGCATTTCCAAAGATTCTCTACAACCCCCAGCCAATCTTTAGCTACATAGATACTCTAGAAGAATCAAGATGATGTGGCCTTATCCCAGCTATCTATTTCAGAACAACTAGATAAAAACCCTTTATAAAGAATAATATGTCATTATTTCTAGCCCTCCACCATAAAAAACCAAAATAATCATGCACTGATAGTCATAACATAACCCAAAAAATGAGTAAAGATGAACAAAACATTTTTTGAAACATTGGGGGCCAGACACCATACATTGTTTCCTAGAAGGTAAGGATGGGCCTATTTAACCACCTCCATGATCAGTATTTTTTACGATAGGATGAACTGGTCGAAGTCTAGTGGGCTAAGCATTGTGTCCCAAGAGTCGATGATTTATACTTCTAGATGATCGTTGCTGTCTTAGTACCGGATTTACATGACCATGGAGGAGCTGAATTTTAAAAGTTTGTATAGAGAACCATCATGAAGGATGCATGTGATAAAGGATAAATAAATATCACATATGACTTGTGAAATAAAATTAAATGAGATCTATTTGAACTAAAACATTAGTATTTCACTCAATTTATTAAAGAAATTTTATTTAATCATGTGGTATCTGAAAACATGACATAGGGTTTCCAATGTAGCTTATAGGGAACCGTAATGATCCGGGTTGGTATGGGTTGGAGGCTAGGATAGATGCATATACAAAAATATTTCTAGATGATGTTCGGCAGTGGGAATGGAGGCCACGGTCGATGATTTGATGTCTGGTGCAGGCAATGTTGAAGGGAGAAAATCTGTGGTGATGCATGTTTCATGTAGGCGATTCATGAGGACACTGGACGATGACGGCAGATCCGGTGCTGGTGACATCTAGGGGCTATGGGATTCATCGATGGCTATGTGAAAATGGGAGGAGTGGTGATCCAGGTCACATGAAACTTCTACGGAGGGCGTTGGGATTCCATCGTAGGCGATAATGACGGGAGGAAACAAAAATGGTGGTGAGGAGTGTCAGTGGATAAATTTAAAAAATATAATCATTATTAACATTGGATAAAATTGAAAATTAAAATAAATATCATTTATAATATAACCCCACTAAATATATATTTACTTAGATTATAAAAATTATAATTTGTATAGAAAAGAGGTTTTACTTAATTGGTTATTAATAAAATATATGTTCTATAATGGGAAATTTTAACAATTTTTATTTATTGAAATTGATTTGTTGGTAATGGTAATTATTAATAATAGATTCATGTGTTGGTTAAAAAATGTTTGTATTATTATTATAATGCAATAGATATAATTGTTGATAAAATATTTGTTGGTATTGAACAATCAATATCAATGGATATATATGTTGGAAAAAACAAGTGTTGGTAATCAAAATTATTACAAATAATACTAAATTTTTGTTGGAATTACATTTTTTACCAACAAATATATTATATTTTATTAAATTTTTGTTGTAAAAATTCAAATATTTTGTAGTGAACTATGTGTGAAGTTTTTGATAGGGATAGAGTTATCCAACATTGGACTCAGTGGATCATAGCTTATGTGGATCAACATGTATGTTAGGCCTCAATGTTTTGGGATTCAATAATGCTTTTTCCATTTAAGGTGGTATGATTATAGTATGATGGGGAGTCAATGACTATTAGATTCAAACCAGGATTACTAGAACACTTGTTTGTTTCCAGTGTGGCTGATATTTCTACTAGAGGTGCATGAGTCATAGTTGAACTTATTAGGCCCCAATTTTTATATAGGAAATGGGAATGATCCATAGGTTGTATGATATGTGTACTCATTATGAATATATTTGTAATTATAGAGATTATTATTTCAGATAAATGAAATTATATGTGATGTAGGACCTTCTTGAAGTCAGACATAACATGTGATGAATTAAACATTGGTTGTGATGTATATGATTTTGAGCATCAATTTCAAAATAGAGACTCTAACATTTCATATGTGACATGTTTATAAATTTAAAATCTGATGATATGAAAATTTGAATTCATTCCATATGGATATGTGTTGTTATATCATAATAACCATCATAATAATCATTGGGGCTCAGAAGATACCACGTAGGTAACTCTTAATGTGGGGTGTAGTGAAAGGGGAATTTACCTTCTCTAAGTGACAATGTTAGATCCATTTTAATGTTTATGAGATGGGTAAATTATATATCATCTCATTATAAAACTACATAGCTCATGTATGATCTTTCTTAAGGTTGAAAGTTTGTAACATATATGGTTTTTGAAAAGGTTGAATTTTTTTAGGGAATTAATATTTTCAATTTGGTGGATTGGACCACATTTTTTTGGTGACATAGAAGATAGTTATAAATTGTATAATGAATCCATAAATTTTTTGTAAGGGTCTAAAGGCTTGGTAATTTTCATAGTTGTTCTGTTTGTTTTTGGATGAATCAAGATTTAAAAACGAATGTTTAGGAGACACATGACTACGCGCACTGTTAGTTCTTGGTTAGTGATAAATGATCATCCCAATCCCTATGACCCATGTTTTTATACATGATTTGAAAAACTATATGATGTAAGATTCATGGCCATGAAAAATATCAACGTTTAATAGAAGTAGAGAACCACATTGGTGGAACATGTTTTGTCAAAACATGCATGTACCCTTGTAATGTGGGTTCGCTTAGAAATAAGAACAAAATGGTCAGTGCATGGTTTTCAAAACCATGTAGCCAACCTTGAGGCTTATAAAATTCCATGAAATTACGATTCTAAAAATTATTTTTTATTTCTTTATTCTTTGATTATTCTTCTCCCATTCTAGCACAAATAATAATTGTATTTTTTTGTCTTCTCCATCACTAGACTTTCACTTATCTACTTAATATTAGTTTATATTAAATATTTGATTAAGTAATTAGATATCCCTTATTAAGAACATTGATCTATAACCTCCATTTCTTATTTTCTCTCTTCATATGGGACACTAATTCTACATGATCTCTTTTTCCCTATTTCAATTATGTTGATATAAAATCATTATTTCTATTTTATAGAATGAATCAGAGGATGGTATTTTATGAGTGATCATTTATGATTATAAGGTAGGTGAATCCTAGATTTCTACATAAATTTTCATGTGCTATGGGATGAATAACTATATATGGATGTTTTAGTTTTCCAACATCAACCCTCAATAAATTAATTATTTTCATTAAATTATTTTAATAATATTGATAATCACTAATGGGAATGATGTCATCTCTTTATATAATGTTGGGTTGTGTATGCCTTGGAATGAGTAAGATAGAATTTTGGTTTGGTTGTATAGAAAATTATTGTTGTTTATATGTTTTTAATTAATAAAATTGTGTAATTTGTATTTAGGTTTTGGGAGAATTCATTTAGAATGGGTCAAAATACTAGGGTGATATTGATTACTGGGAATAAGAAAACGAGTTTCAAATATATAATGGTAGGGCCTGTGATATATTTTGTGGTTTGGAAAATCATAATAAAGGTGATATGAACATAAATTTTAGACCAATGGTGACTAAACAACTATGATTTATGGTTGAGGTTCACATAGAGAAAGTATTTTTTTAGTTAGTGCGGCTTATGTACTATTAGAAATTGTTTCTCTCCCAAATTATCAAATATTGTACCTTTGGTTTTTTAACATATATATGGACTCATTTGAGTTGGTGGTGACCAAACATTGTTAGGGGATGCCTCCATAGATCCAACAACAAAAGTGACGACTATTACAGTCTGTTATTGAGAAGGTTATCACTATAAAAACCCATGGATGATGGAATGTGATAATATTGATTGTGGATGAGGCTCACCATGTATGTTTAAGGGGATGAGAAATGATTATTGAAGTAAAAATATCATCATTTCTTATGATGTAATGATATATATCTATTGAGAAATTTTAATTTATTTTGTAATGGATCTCACCATTCCTTTGGAAGTTAGGATGTTGATCTGATGGAAATTGATTTAACAAATGGATAATTGTCATGTGATGCTATAATGGGAAGGAACATGGTATTCTAGTTTTACTCTATATGTGAAATATGAGATATTATTTTAATATGCTATTGGGTGACATGTAGGTGGATGACATACTGAGGTTTGTTCAAAATGACTGACTATGGATACATCATTTTATTTCTGGTGTTTTTCGAAGGAGGAAAATTCTTCCTCATGTCTATATAGAATTCAAAAAGAGGATTATATATATTTTATATGACTGTATTAACTATTTATTTATGTACGAATACACAAATTTAAATATGGATGTAATACAGGCACACACTAGGTGTGGCCTATTATGTTCCTACTCAACCATACACATACCCCTCATGATCTGTGTTTACTTTTTTCTAAAGAGATTAAGTAATATAAAAGGATCGTTCATTGTAACATTGTGAGAAAGGATTAATAGGTTAGTTGGAATATTGGATGATGAACCACGTTAGTAATTTTAAATCACTTTTGTAAATATTTTTTGATATTGTACTCATGTTTATATGGTTGACATTGGGAATTATTGTATGTCTCAATAAATGACTATTATGAAATGTATAATTTATCTAGAATGTATACGCATATTCTGTTCAATTTTCCTTACCCCTTTTTATAATATGATTCTACTAAGTTTGTTTTATGCTTTTGTTATGTACATGACTAAGTATTTATGATTTAGTATTGTTTTATTATTATTATTATTAATTTGAACATTATTTATCCAATCAATATATGATATAGTCTCTCCCATTATAATATACTATTCCCTCTCTTATTTTTAGTATATTTTTGTTGAATGGGAGAGAATAACCATTGGCTCTCTGTCTAAGATCACATGTTATGTGGCTCCCAGATTATGGTGTTACATCATTGATATGATGGAAAATAATAGCTGACACCACTATTCAATTGAACTTTCTTACAAAAAATGATGTGGAATTTTGGTACTGATAGTTACTTCATTATATGGTGGATTTGACCTAATATTTGGTTTCATTAAGACAATATTTTATGAGGAAACATTAAGATGTTCTGGTAAAATCTTTATATTTGTTAATATATCAATTGATGAGAGATATATAATTTATATTACAAGGACATAATATCAAGGGAAATACCTTTTCAAATTACCTATTATGTTGTATCATCCTCATGAATAAAAAAATATAATAGGAATATTTAGAGTTTGATAATATAGTTTGATTAGTTTTTATAACACCTTGGTAATGTAATATGTCAATTTAATTTTTTATTTAGTGATGGATTTGTATTTTTGTACATTATTGACAAAATTGATCCTAGAGTGTATCAACAAAAGTATACTTGTATTCTCTAAAAAATAACTATATTCTATTCTCATGAATATATAGAATATTAATGAAGATTGTTTTTATTAGTATATTATGATATGTGATATGGATGGATATTGTCTAACAATAATCTATTTTGGGATTGTATGATTCATTAATTTTCCATAGTGATGTATCAATTTTTTTAAAGAAAATAATATATATTTGTTTATGAAATTTAGTAAAAAAAATTATTTCTTAATGTTAATTTTTTTAGTTCATTATTCCATTTTAATATGGTCGGTGATATAAAATATATTAAATTCTTGATATACATTATGAATTAAAATTACATTCCAATCCATTTTATGTGGTGATATTGGTCAAATTTATAGTATAGACCTATGTTAAATTATATGAATTACGATAAAGAAATTTCACGAAGAAATTATTCAACTTTCATGTTTAATAAACTAAAGACATTAAATTATATTTTAATTCAAAAAACAACAGATATTGAAATTTTATAAAATAAAAATATTGAATTTTGATCAAATAAAACATTTTTTATAAAATATTTTATCATCAAGAGGTGGATTATTTTTTGATAAACATCAACATATTATTATTTTCATACTGAATAAGTAAATATTCCTGATGGTATTATTATTTAGCGTATCCTAGTAATAAAATATATAAATAAAATGATAAATTAAATTGGAATAAAATACCCACAGACAGAGAATAAGATAGAAGAATAAATAATAAGAAATTTAATATAGTTAATCTAATAACAAAACATTAAATACACGATAAAAATATAGAACCCCATTAAATTATTTTTTCAAAATTATGTACAATTTTGTTAAAAGGTATTCATCACTTTTAATTGACTATGTAAAAATTATCAATACCCATATTTAATATATTATTATTTTTCAACATGAATAGAATTGATAATAGTTAACTTTAAATAAATGTTTTATAAAATTATAAATTATAATTCACACAGTATTGTAATGTATAACTAATACATATTAATTTTAATTTACAGTTCTATAAATCTCCCCATCGATGAAGTTAATTTTATTCATGTCCATTACTCTAAAATTATATCACTGTTTACTAAAATGATACATTTTTTGTCCAAATAAACCCTTATTCAATGTAGAATTAAATTATAGAAATGCATATCCCAAAAATATTTTCCATAAAAAACATTAGCCATAATGATATCAATTAAAATAAAAAGTTTCTATTTTCATAAAAACAAGACAACTATTTCTCTATGAATAAATATAAAAAAACATAAAATATTTCCCTTATAGAATAATGATGATGGGTATTTTTTTTTGTACATATATTATTAGAGTTATGAATTAAAATGTGTATGTTATCCTACTATACAATAAAATTGATTCCAATTTATTGATTACAATGTAACAAACAATTTTCTGATACATCTAAGAGAAATTGGACTAGATTTAATATAAATAGAAGTTGAAAAAATATTTTATTTAAATTTACTACTAGATAGAAAAATGTTGTATAAATAAATGTGTAATTATTATATTAGTAGAAAATGTGATTCAAAAGTACTAATTTACATGTTGATCATAAAATCAAATTAATGTTACATGAAATTTTGAATGATGTGTATTACGATTTAAAAAAATTATAAGATATTCAATTTAAATAAAAAACATAAAAATTAATATATTTAATTATATATATATAATAATGAGATAGTGTAATTATAAATATATTAAAATATTAGAAACATTTATAATATGTATGATGATTAAATTATTAATGTAAATTTAAATTATATAAATTCTAAAAATGATGACAGTGGTCATATATTATATTTTATGGAAGAATGAAATTGAGATTTATATAATAATTAAATTAAAAAAATTTCTATAAAAATTAAATAATACAAAATAAATGTAATTTTTGAATGGAATAATCTCACGAACTAAATAGATAGGATAATATATTCATAAAAAATAGGCATCATATTAAAATAATGATTGAAAATTTTATTTCCCCGATCCATTGAGGAGGTAATTTTGATTGAATATAGATTGAAAAGAAGAATAAAAATGTATAAAAACATAAAATTATAGAATAATAATTCTTGTATTTTAATACACATCTGAAATAATTTGTGCTTTAATTTAATTTTTAATTATACTCAATAGTTACAGTTTATTAAAGAACGTAATTTTTTTATGTATATGTTAATATAAATAATTTTTAAGATAATAAATTATCATATCCATTGGGATTAATAAGTACCAATAATATTTTAATGTTGTAAGAATTATATGTAATGATTAAAGACATAATGTTAAATTTTTTAATAAAATTACCTTTTTATTATCAATTGTTACTTTCATATAAGAATCATGTATATATAAAGACTATTCCAGAGAACGTTATTAATAATAAAATAATGTACTCAATAGATAAATAATTTTTGGTTTGAGAAATACTATAAATGATTTTTAACATGAAATTAATAAAAATCCAAAAATAATTAATTAAAAATAATAATTAAAAATTGAATTATATGAGATATATGGGAAAAATAATCTAGAAAAAAAAATCCTTTATACCGAGAATTCAAAAAAATTAAATATGGAATATAAAATTTAATGTTTTTAGATGTCGATTAAAATAAATATAGAGACATGGGCTAATAGAAATAAATATAAAACATAAGAATATATTTTCTCATCTACATTGAAAAAATACTATTAATATCTTCTGATTTGATTTCAAATATTTATATGATTCATGTAAATGATAAAATACGGATGTATTATGTTAAATAATGGCAGTTCTCATAAAAAATATACATAATGTAGAATCTATCACTAACAAAAATGTTATTATATATTTGATTCTTGATATGACAGTTTATAAATAATCAATTTTCTATAGACATTTTATTACTATATGTAAATTGTGTAACATTAATTGTTGACTAATTTCAATTGATGTGTTTGGACAAATAACTATTAATTAATGAGCTTGTCCAAATAATAAGTAATTAATTTCAATAGTTTTTTATGAATAATTAGCATTTCTATAACATGAACAATGAGAATATTTTTTCGAATTAAATAAAAAATTTCACAATTAAATAAATAATGGTTTCTTTTATATGATAGAATTTTATTCTAGGAATAATAAGTAAAATTTAGAAAAAATTCTATTTTATTTCCTTTTAGAAGAGAATGATTATGAATTATTTCAACATGGTGATAGATCTATAATGGAAAAATCCCACTAAACATAATCGTTTCATCATTTATTAACATGTTACATTAAATTAAAATTAAAGTGGTATGAAAATTATAAAAACATCGCTAAAAAATATTATATATATATATAATTTATACAAATTTTATATTTGTTGTTCTAAAAAAGTATGAATATTTTGATGTGGTGTATAATAAAATATTTTTTCTATTAGAATTGAACTTTAATAAATTATTTATATATTTACAAATGATTAATATTTAGAACTAACTTTAAAAATAGTTAAATAAAGCATTAACATAACATTATTTATAATATTTTTTAAAATATTGTTACTAAATAGAATAATTGTTATGTATATGACCATTTCATAAAGATGAACCATAAAAATTATTTTATTATTAAATATATATAGACATATTATTGTGATATTTAATGAAAAATAACAATTTTTAATACACCATTGAAATTTATCCATGTCCACATTTGTTACATGCTTTGAAAATTGATCAATACTTATGTACTTATACACCAGTGAAGTTTTGGACATGAAAAAACTTATTACAAAAATATTGAGATATATATAAAACAAAAAATAGAATTTTGTTACCTTATCAAATAAATAGGAGATGATAGTATTATCTTTATTATAATATAGGGAAACCTATATATTTTCATGTTCATAATGGGTCATAATATTCAATAGATGATAAAATTATTCATGCTTGAGGACCATAATAGTTATTTCTCTATATGGAAATGATAAATGGATATATTATTTCATAAAATATATTCGAGGTAGTTAATAAATATATTCTTATTAGAACCCTTATAGATATATCATTTATATAACCATTAAATATAAATTGGGGAAAAAAACATGTCAATGGGTGATCTCATTTGTTTATTTAGGGAAAATATAAGTGATATCAATCTTAAGAGAATTTGATGATCATTGGGGTTTAAAATTAATCTGGTGGGTGCTCCCAAAAGTAAATATTCATACCATTAAATCATTGAAAATAATCACTAATATCAAGTCATATAGAAACACATGATTAATATAGGTGTTGATGTAGTGAAAATCATTCATGAGTAATAACATTGGTAAATGAATATAAAAATCCATGCAGAAATAATCATTTCAATATAGTTATTAATAATCGTGACCATATTTAATCTTTTGAGAATTACAAAACTTGATCAATCTCAGGCATAAAAATCAAAACAGAACCAATTATAATCATTTCACAATTGATCTTGTAATCATATCTAAAATCAATTATAATCACATATAAAAATGTTAGTAAAAAAATTAACTTCCATTCACATTTTTACCATCATCATATCAAGAGAAGTATATATCGCCTTAAAAAAATTAATTATATGTTTTTAATTCACCCAATTGTCACGTAATCATAATTAATTCGAAAGTATACAATGGTGAAATAAAATAATTCATCACATCTTCAAGGCCTAACATGTGTTAAATAAAAAATGAATCATCCATATTTTATCCCTATAATAAATAAAAATCTATAGAATGAAATGATCGTATCATTTGATTATGTCCATTGTAGGTCATACATAATCAAAATGGATGTTTTAATATATGAATCTACCACCATTAAAATTGTCAATGGATCATTTATTGAATAAAACAACATTTACATTTTGAAATAACATATTTTAAATCTAAAAATTTATTGAATATTAGGGATGATATATTAATTTAAAATAAAACTTGATTGTTAAAAAGGATGCATCAAAACAAATAGTATTCATGGTGCTGGGAAAATTTGTTCATGTAGAGTATATTAAAATAATTATTTCTTACACACCATTTCTAAAATGTAATTCATTCAGAAAATGTCCTGAATATTCCAAAAAAAAATTGTCATAAAATATATGGATAATCATTAATTTAATAAATCATTTGATATTAGTTAATACATTTTTAATATATGTTTAAATAAATTATTGACATGGGAGAAATATATTTTTACTAAATATGATATACAATTCAGTCTTTAAAACATTTTCTCGATTATTTTTAGAAAATATGATATGAAAAAGATAAAAATAAAAAACACCTAAAATAAAAAATGGTAATAAAATAGTTTTTTTTGATAAAAAGATTATATACTTTCCATCAATGTAATAAAATATTCTCTATTATTATTATTAATTATGACCGAAAAATATGTAATCTTATTTACTAAATTTTGACTCTATGATTCCATATATGGAATCTATTTTGTAAAATGAAATTCCTAAAAGTGAAATAAAATAATTATATGGTATTGGATTAATTTTTTATAGTGTTTCAAATTGTGTCTTCTTTTTTCATTATGAGTATCTTGGTTCTTCTACACATAAGATAATCATTTTGAGTTTTTGATGGGATTTTGAGTGTTTTGAAGAATTTTTTTTTAATGAATGGCCACATTATGACTATTGTCTAAGTCTTAAGAATCCATGTTGATCCAATATAAGAAACAGCAAAGAGAAGATTGTTGGGTCTAGGCATGTAAATAGGTATGGAACTTGGATAAGGATCATGTTAAAAAATAGGGATACATCACCACAACCATAGAGATGGTATTTTTTACTTTGAATTATTAAACTCACATGGTTCGTCTCCCTACCATTGTTGTTTTTCTAAAAAATTAAAAATAATTAATTTAAATGAAAAATAATAACATTAATCTTTATTATAAAAGGATTCGTGGGATGAAAAAAAATTACCTGTCGTTGGATGTCTAATTCTGACTTGTGACTCACCATTGGGTTCCAACGGTGACTTGTGAGTTAATTTTTGAAATTTCTAATGGTTACATAATGAAAAATATTTAAAAAAAATAGAATTAATATAGATTATATATAATATAATATTTTTTCTTTTAAAATAAAATAAATATAAAAAACATAAAGGAGAATAGGTGAGAGCTCCTCTAGGAGATTGATGATTACTACTACCAAAGATTTGTAGATCTCATTTTTAGTTAATAAATTTCATGAAGAAATAATACCCATTGAACATAAAAAACAACAAAATATGAAAAATAAACACTTGTATTATCTTAACTATAATATAACCAATATTTAAAAAATATAATACCAATGAACAATATCATATGTACAATTGATATAAAAATGTAAGTGAATAGATAATATAAAAATAATTTTGTTCACATGGTCGAAGGAAAAAATTAACATCATGCTGGATATTTAAATGATTCATCCAAGGATATGAATAAAAATTGGTGGGGATAGTATTACCTACCATTGATATCAATTTGTGGTTAAAAAGAATCATTGTGGATGTCTAGATATGGGTAAATTTACTCACCACAAAAAGATGGTTTTAAGTCACTAACCCACCATTGAGTTCCAATGGTGACTCAATTCACCCATCGCTGGGTTCTTTCAATGGTGAATCCATTTTCAAACAATAAAAACCATTCAGAGTGAAGAATAACTGAGGGGATAAAGAAGAAAAACCATGGATATATAATAAAAACAAATGAAGGAACACAAATAAAAACCAAAATAGTCCGACAACCTAACTAAAAAAATTATTTCAATCAAGTGACATTGTATAGGAAAAAAATAGAGTGTTTTTCATTTAAAGAAGATATTGTGTCACACACCAGCATAATAGATCTTGAATGATATCCGAATAATGTGACTGAGATTATATGAATTATAAACACATGGGGTTTAAGAATTAACATGTGGGAGTCAAAAAATATATGATGGAAAATAAGAGATATCATATGAACATTATAAAAAACAATAGAAAGTCAATTAAATCCGAGTCTTTAAATAATGTCCAACATAAATTTGAAAAAATGATGAGAAACTGGAATAAGATACAAGGAACATTGATTCCAATTAAAAATAATATACATAGAACACATGAAGTCTTGTGATCTCATTGATCAACCCCGCACCATCCTTTGAGCTTAATGGGTGAAAAATATGTGCCTTATACAAGATACCACAACCATGGTGAATGTACTATGTTGTACATGGATTCATTGATTTCCCTAATGTCTTCAAAAGAAGCAAATATTTTTTGTTAGAATTATCAACAAATAATAAGAAAAATAAAATACAATAAAAACAAAAAATGAAGAAAATGAATATTATACCATGTAATTGAGAGAGATTATTTTTGGAAAATTAGAAAATTTAATTAAATTCTATGTTAGAGTAATTAATCAAAACAAAGTGATATTGAAAAATGTTAAAAATTAATTACAAACAAAATACCCCTTTTTGTAAATTACAAAACATACAATTTAATAATTATAAAACAAATTTTTAAATATTTTTAAAAATATTATTAAACATTTTCCCTCTTTCTAATAATTATCTTAATGTATATTAATATATACCAATTAAAAAAGTTTTTCTTTTCAACAAAAAGATTAAATTAATAGAATCTATATGTATTATCAAAATATTATCATATAGTTATAGTGTTCAAGTATAAAATATTACCGAATTAAAAATATTCTATGTAGATTACTAAACATTCTATTATATAAAACAAGAAGAAACATTAAATAAATTTATAAAAATAGAAATTTTACTAGGGTAATTATAAGATTATATCATAAAATTTCAAATAATTATAAAGTAGATACATCATTTTAAATATAAAATAATAACTATAACTATAATAATGTTCAATATTAAAATAAATTTGAATTGAGACCGCGTAATTTCAACAATGAATTTTTAAAAAGAATGGTCTAATTATCTTTTAATAAAATTAGAAAATAAATGTGGGATATATAACTAATGTAAATACATTTAGTTAAATAATTAAGTGAAATTATATTTAAGTCTGATTAATATAATTAACAAAAAAATATAAACTGTGTGAAATAGTTAACAATAAATTAAGGTGATCAAAATTTATCAATAATAAAAATCTACACAAAATTAAAAAGTTATTAATTTTTAATGATAATTTTAAACATATGAATAATACAAATTATTGATAAATTCAATGAAAAATGATTTTCATTATTTGGATAAATAAAATTGAATACAAAAGAAATGAAATGATTCATATTTTAGAGATTTCAATGAATATAACCCTGAGATTATGCATAAAAATATTATGTTTGAAAAAAATTAACAAATAACGTTATTGTAATAAACAAATTAATTTTAGGATGAAATGATTATTTAAATCAATTTATAATTAAAAAAATATTTCAATTATCAATTAATACAAAGTAAATTTTAATTAACATAATATTTTTATAAAATTATTTATGGCATCCCAATAGTAGTGGATGAAAAATTATTTCCAACAGACTAATTGAATTTAAATTTACATAATTTAACTGTTTAAGTAGAAATTTAAAACATTCATAATAGTATTTTAATTTAAAATAAATAAGGTGTAACTCCCAATAATTTTATACATCTTAAAATAATGATATATAAATACTATTAATGAACATTAATGAAATGTGATTTAATAGTCAAAATTTTGATCAATAAAATTTAACATTGATGAATTCAAATAAAATTCACGATAAAGAAAAAATAGATAGATTTTAATACAAATGCCTTGAATAAAAAATAATGTTTTAAAAAATATGTTTGATTAATTTTATGCCAGTATAACCTATATAGAAATTGTTACCAGATTAGGAACAATAGGATTTGAAACATACTTTTGGATCCAATATTGTCTATTTATTATGTGACTTTGGATCACTTCAGGTATGCCTCCAATAAAACAAATAAAATAGATAGTTTTTCTGTATCTATACTAGTTTGGGTCCAACTGTATTAGTAGAAATAGTTTTTGGATTCCATATAGGTTGGAGACATTTAATATATTGTAATATAGGAGACCAAATTTATAAATTAAAGTCTTAGTGTTTCCAAATGGATGGTTAAAATTTAATGAACATTCTTTGTAAAAATTCACTTTCATTTCACAACTAATTAGTGTAACATTTAATATATTCCCATGTATGCATTCGACAATAATAGGTCTATACATATTATGAAGCTAATTTTTATAAACACAACCTCTTTGATCATGTTTTTATTTTTTCGTAGACATTATCTTATAAAATTTTAATTAATAATTAATAAATAAAGAAAATTTTACCATTAAACAAATTATTTTATTAAGGTTTTCATTCATTGATTGAAAAACATATAGGCCATCACATGTTTTCCCATTTTAATGTGATCTAGATTTCTTTAGATAATTATCTTCATTTTTAATATTCTAATATTCATTTTGAATTTTATCTAAATCATAATAAGCTATTTTAAAACTTCTGTTTAGAATTTCACAGGTTTCAAAGAAGAAATATATTATTATCATTTTATCATCTTTAACATTTTATAGTTAAGCAAGAAAAACTATTTTATATTCTTTATAATATAGTATATACTAACTCATTTTATTAAATCTTATTTAATCTTATTATTTTATACTTGTAGTTACCATCATAGATCATCCATACTCATGATACCACATTGAAGTATGTCATTATGAGTAGTTAATTATTAAAAATTGTTTTAAATATCAATTTTATGACAAAAATAAAATTTTAATCATATTGTATTCCATTTATATTAGTATCCATCAAACATTGTTTGGAATATTGTTTTTCACAATAAAATAAATCAATATAAGAGACTGCCACTTTTGTAAAACTCCATTCTGTATAATATGCTTTTCCTTGTTCTTTCATGTATTTCGTGTATTTTCTAGTATTTAGTTTGGGATAGTATGATTTTTTATGCCCCATTTTCTAGTACATATAGGATATTAATTCTAAAAATAAAATTTACTTCTTTTACAACTTTTAGTAACATTAATGTCTTGTTTTTTATGATATATTCTAGGATGATACTTAATGCTTCTCATAATCATCTGTTAATTGTCAATACATTTGGTGATATTTTAAATTTCATCCTTTTCAATATGATATAACCTATAATCAAATGAATTATCTATAAAAATTATATTACATTTAAATTTATTCCTTTCATTTTATCATGGTCATTAACGTTATCATTATTCTTTTCCATCTCATATTGAAGAAGTGGTCCTATCAAAACGTCTATTGAATATATTTTAATGGTATTACATTTTTAAATAGAATATTTCTTTGAATTTCATATTTTAGATAGAGGTCAAATTAATCTATCGATGAGAGATTCATTATTTATAGTCCCTCTATATGAAACTATACTGTTGAATATTTTGGTTAATCTATTATATATCTCATTTATGATTTATTTATTATCATTATGAATTCCTGAAATTTAACCCTATATATACATAGCTTGGTTCTCTACAAGTTTTTCATTACTTGATGAAGGACTTTTATTGTTCTCTAGATTTCAGAAGCAACATTAAAGGATCATGTATGACTATACCTATTTTTCTTGAGAGAAGTATATGAAAATCATAACATTATAATATTAAATTAAATTTTTTACATCATTACCATTGATATTTTCTAATTAGACATTTGAAATTTATATTGATTTACAATTATATATCAATAATCAAGACCAATATTTTAGTGAACAATATTCACTGATTATTTCCACTAATTAGAGTAACATCGATTGATGTTGAGTGGTTTGATGAGATTCAGGATCACAAATTCCCGATTATCCATAAAAATATAGCGAAAAGATTCCAATGACATTTAATTAGAGGATAATATTTTGTTAACAATAGATAATGAAACAACTAAAACTAAATCCTTAAATTGAAAAAATGCTCTAATAAAAATTTTTCAGTTCCATGGTCATACAGTTTTGACTAGAGGGGAGAATTGTCCTAGTAGATTAAATAAAATAAAATACTAATTATTCAAATTTATAAAAATGTTAAAAATTGTAGAGTAATTAAAACAAACAACATAATAGGTTTATATATAGGATCAGATCACAAAGATCCTAGTCCCCTATTCAATTTCATCTATTTAGTGAGTGGACATGTATCCACTAGATCCTCCCATTTTATTGGGAGTGAAATCCTAATTAAATATAGATTAACTGACTTTTTTGAAACATGGTGTTATAACCCTTGACTTTTGAAGAAGTGTCTACCTACCATATTTTTTGATTGTAGAAAAAATACAAACTTTTTTGAGTAAAAGGAATAACCTGACCATCCTTTAAGATTGTAAGAATAACCAAAATAAATATTTTTGTTTGAAAAAAATAAAATGAACTCTATATGAAAAATATATGAATGAATGTATTAAAATGGAGAAATAATAAAAATTAGACAATGTCATTAAAACATAATGAATAAATTTGGTGCATATCATGTTCTATGATCACTCTAACGGTATGAGATGAAAGTGAAGAAGATATTTAGTTATCATAACATAACTACAGTAGTTAAATAAGAATATTTATTATTTCATAGTAGTTGGAACTATATCATCATATTGTCATTAGAATCAATGATCTACACTGGACTATTATTTTAATCCTTGAAGAGGTATTTTGGATTAATATAAACAATGATCTATAAAAGAGTTTCTATATCAAATTTCTACATGACACTAGTATGTGCATATCAATATAATAATATAATAATTAAAATTAATTTGTTAAATCTTTATAAAAACAATACATAATTAGGATTTATAATTCAACAATAATTATTAAAATAATATATTTAATATTTTAACTATAAAAATTATAAAAATTAAACAATTGTAAAAAAGATAGAATAGAAACATAATCATCAATATTATACATACTATAAAATTTATAAAAATGCAGCATCTTTTGATCTATTTAACTACATGTATATGTGTCAATAAAAATAATGTAATAATTACTTTTACACACATTTACAATTCTAGATAAACATAAAAATGGAAAAATCATTAATAAAAGATTTAGATTTACAAAATCAATGAAAAATAATGAATAAAAAATTTAAAAATGATTTTTATCAAATGGATACTCATGACACATTTCTGATTTAGAAAGTGGTTTCTCAGGAAATACCATGGGAAGTGTATGGTGTTGGAATAAAGTATCACTAACTACCATTTAAATTTTAGCAAAATTAAAAACATATATTCTATACATAAATTAATTACATTCATTTTATAAATAAATTGCTTCAGGATAAGAATAAAAAATTTATAGCCACTGGATTTCTAAAAATGACTCCAAGATCACCATTGGGTTCTAATGGTGTCTTTTGACCTAATATTTTAAATATAAAATTAAGTCTTAATAAAAAATATTGTAAAACAATAGAATAAAAAATTTGATAAAATGAAGACCATTTTTCTGATTAAAATTATAAAACTACATAAAACATAAAAAGGAAGAGTTAAGAGATCATGTCAGAGCATCATGAATGCTACTTCAACATCATTATAAAATCTCTTAACAAGTCAATGAATTGTAGAATGAAAAAATAGGATGTTAATAGGAAAAAACCAATATGAAATGAAAATAAACCCCTAAGGATATTTTATATAACATGAAAAAAATAAAAAAAATTTGTTTTTAAGAATAATATAAAATAATCATGTGATATATAAAATTGAAAATAAGATTAAAACAAAATAAAAAATTATCACAAGATTGATGACGAAAACAAGCTCTTGTTAGAGCTTCAAAATGCACAGCAAATGCTAAGAATAGTAAAAGAACATTTGGTGCAGATGGGATGAACACTAATAAAGATTAACGGTGGGTAGAAAGACTCATCATTTGTTTAAAATGGTGGGTAAAATTACACACCACTAAAAATAATGGATTGTCAATATACCATTGTTGGGTTACAACCATGGATCATTGCTCACTATTGGTTTTGAATGGTGACTTGTGACCCACCATTTGTATTTTCCAATGGTGACTCGAATCACCCACCATGTTTTTCATCCAAAAGTGACTCCATGTTCAAAAAAATTAAGTCTCAAATCCATAAGAATAAATGAAAGTACAAATAAGAAGAATCCTGGTTATTATATAAAATTGATATAAGAATCACATAGATGATATAAAATAGTATTGAAACTATAAAATAAAAATGTGTTCAATTAATATCCATTATCTAAGAAATATAACATAGGCTTGGTTTTATATGTAGGAGTTATTGTGTCACTCTAATGCAGACAATAGCTTGAGGAAAAATCGTAAAAGATGATTGAGATTCAAATAATGATAATTGTGCAAGGATCAAACATTAATGTGATGGAGTTTTAAAATATAAGTGAATCCTGAATAGATATTAATGGAACATGATAAAATAGAATGGATCAATGAGATTGAGTCCATGTATTTAAATCACCACACACATAAAATTGTGAAATCAACGAAACACCTCTATTTGACAAAAGGTGTTTTATTGCTGGTATAGAATAAAAATAAAAAACAATCATGAGGGCTTACAGGCCTAATAGGAGACCCATTCCTAACATATGCACCAAATCCTTGTAATGATTCTTAATTATACATGTGTGTAAACCTATGGCACATTCATAATTATTAACATTGATTTTATGTGGGCATGTTTCGGTGAAATGTCTTTTGTAGAAGGCCATATTTTTTGTAACAATTAACAATAAATAATAAGATTAATGATAAATAACAATGAAAAAAAATTAAAAAACTATATTATAAAGATTTGATGATAAATATTTTTCTTCAAATAATATGTCATTAAATTAAATTTGATATAATATTACTTTTCAATATAAAGAGAGATGTGAAAATGTTAATCCCCAATTACAAAAAACATGGTTTTTTAAATTGCTATAACTATCTCTATTCTGCTAAGATTTTGAGTGTTTCAAAGGGAACATTCATGAAGTTATAATGAGGGGTCATTAATTAATTTTAAATTAAATCCAATCCCTATTAATAGATCATTTATAAGTTAATTTATTTTTTCATGGTGTTAAATGAAGATTAAATGATTTTATGACTGTTTTTACATAAAAATAGAATGATTTGGTCATCCAATATTTTGTAGAGGTTAATTCATTGGATATAGTAAATACTCTAGACAATCAATGGTTGATTATTATATAAAATTGTTATTATATGATGAAATCATGGAATATACTGTTTATTTATATTTAATCAGAATATTATGTACAATGACTCGCTCTCTTATAACTTTTCAAGAGTGATGAATTTTTTAATCCCCAAAACGATAGAATTTAAACCATTAATAGTGGTTTTAATTAGATATGTTTTATGATCCTATCGATTCGTGTTTTTACATTTATTTCTTCTTATAGAACCATTGATATGATATATTAGAATTAATTATACTAATTATTAATTGAATTCTTGTTCTTATTAATATAAAAATGCAGTTTGGGAGTTGATAATCAATAAAAACATAATATTAAACTCTAAATATAGGATGTATGATGTTTGATTCTATATATGTTCCTTCTACATGATTTTTTTTCTTGATATTATATTTTGTGAATATATACTTTTAGACCATGTTTGATTCTTGATCGCATGTGACTATTAGAATAGCTTGTGAGACCCATGTAGAGTCTAATATCAAAGGATTATGTTTATGGATAGTGATATTAATTGTTGTTTTATGTTATTAAAATAATTTCTAATCTATATTTATTTTTATTTATGAAATTTATTTTATACATTGGGAAAAAATCATAGTCCAACAGTCCTGTCTTCGTGAGCACCTAAAGGGGGAGAATATTGACATGCTATGGTGGAGATGGTAGACAAGGACACATGAAAAGGGTATGATTGTCTTGATATTTTATCCAATGTATTTCCAGGATGTGATATACATGTGATGTGATCCTAGTATGATGAAGGGGTACAATGACCTTTTTTTTATACTATGATAGAGACACAGCTTAATGACCCTATGTCTTGACCCATGATTCATTGTCCTCATTGATGTTGTGTGATACATGGTTTATATTTTCGTTTATTTGGGAATAAATATTCTCATATGATTTACCCTTCTTCATGGATCCAATGTAGGATTGGGCATGGGTTTTTGATGGCCAGGTGAGTGAAATGTTCATTATGTGATATTCTATGTTGTTTTACTATAGTATTATTTATTATCAATATAGGAACTCTTATGAATTGTAATTCATGTTAAGGAATAATTTGTGTTGTTTTACTTGTTTTAATGAAACGTGATTGGAATCGTTATTCTTATTTAGGTTTAATGACTAGGGATGATAGAAATGAAAATTCCAATAGTTTTGGGGCGTAAGGTGGTGATTATTTAGGTTCAAGCGTGTACTGGAATATACTCAGAAGTGATACTGCCATGTTTTATTTAAATACACGAGTTTCTAATACCTGTAATGTCTAGGAACATTCGGGGTCCTTGGTATTTCATTCTATATTAAATCAAATATATTTAATTCAATGTTTAATTATAGTGTTTATTTATTATATTTCATAATTTGATATAATTATTTATAATTATTTTTGATATTGAGTGTATAGTTTCCCAACTAATGTAATTCATGCCCTCAACGCTTGTCTAAGATATCTTCTGAATGGGGTGGCTTGCATGTGATAATGTGTTACACCAGATCAGATCCTTTGATTCTTGATAGAGTGTAAAACATTTATTCAATAAGGAAGTTCCATAATTTATTTTCATTCAGTATTATTAAATAAAAATGTTATCCTTCATTAAACATGTGACCATGGGATTTTTGTTACAATTTTTTTATATTTTAGTGAATTCATGTTTCATCAATATGAATTCCATATTAAATTTTATATTTATACCTTTTAGGTGTTTCGTAGTAGTTCATTAATAGAGTTCATTTATTTATGTCATCTTTATGGAAAAACATATATCCATATTAGATGATATATTTTTCTTCCTTATTTTGTGATATATAAATGTCCAAGAATTTATTAGTTGAACATGAAAATGTTTTTATGATCAATATATATAAAATTTTTATAAATATTTATGTGTAGAGGAACAATAATTATATTTGCATAAAACTATGATTGTTTTATATAATGCTTGAATATCTCGAAGGAATAATATTTAAAAAACTATTATACGTTCTTTATAACATCTTATTTTTTCTTCATATGAAATTTTTTTGGTTCTATAAATATTTATTTTTCATTTCTATAAATTTCACCATGAAATATTATATTTGATCTAGCTTGAAAAGTATTTCAAGACACTCCAATAATATAGGAAAACCAAATTTTACCACTATATATGTAGAATAATTCTATTTTAGATTCTCCAGTAGTATAAAAAATTGGACACTAGCAATCTACTACATATTTCATTTCTTTGGTGGATGAGTCTCTATGTATACAATAAATTATTCCCAATGAATTCATCTACATTGTCTTCTATCCATTCTAGGAACTAGAGGCCCTCATGTAACTATTTGTTGAATCAAAATATGATGTATATAATAAATTACAAGAGAGGGTGAATTGTATACATTAAAATCTTCATTGGAATATTTAATGATGTTATGAAACTTTCTATTTTAACTTTACAGAAAACTATGGATAACAAGGTTAAATTGGGTAATTTCACACGACCTCTTACTTTTACAAACATAATAGGTTTCTGAAATATAATTCCAGAAATAAACCATTAGACATGTTTAAAAAGAAAATATTCTATCATAAATCATATATAATCCTACTAATCATGGTATACAAGTTCAAGAAAGAATAAGATAATTATACATACCTTATTAATCAAAATACAACTGAAAATGAACTTGAAACAAAACTAGTAACAAGTAAGAAATCTATTTACCCAAAGAAAGGGGTATCCAACAACCATGGATAATGGTCCATTGATTTATACATTCAAGAATGACTATCTTACCCACACTAAAGATATCCCCTGATAAGAATATCAGAGTCTATCTTGTTATCCCCACAATCCCTCGAATTATAATTTAGCAGTCACCTATGACGTCATATCCATGAAAGTCCTCAATATTTAAGATATTCGGCACCTCTATTATCCTATCCCCGTATGTCCTTGATTGTAAACAACAATAATTTGAGTCGCTTGAAGAAAGATGAAAAAGATGTTCAGTTTTCGTAAATCATGAGAGTATCTCTCTATAGAAATCTCATCAACATAATGTGGTCTCTAGAGTGATATACCAGGGATGAGCTCATTCAAATGAGCTTTTATTTATTGGATAATATCCAATGTTCGGATCTCTCCTCCCACGGTTATATTTTTTCTGGAATTTTGGAGGGACCTGTATAGGTGTCACTCAACCAACAGTTATTTAGAAACAGAATGTATGAAATCATTTCATAACTATAACAAGGGTATGAAAAATAAGGTTGTATAACCAAATCTGATTTTTAGGGTCTACAGAAAAATAAGGTTCCGAGTCAAATAAAATCAACATTCGATGTCTATAATACATTGGTATTCAGATTCTGTTTTCCAAAGAATTGAAAGTCTGAATTTTATAAATTCTAACGTTATAATTTTAATGAATTCATAGTCTGAATTATGAAGAATTCAGAGTCAAGAATTATGAGGAATTCAGAGTCAGAATGATGAGGATTTCGATGTCTGAATTCTATGATTTCGTACTGGGAGTTTTAGAGAATTAGGAGTCTGGATTTTTGAAAATTCAGTGTCTGAATTTTAGGGAATTATGATTTTGAATTTCAGAGTATTCCGAGTCTCAAATTTAAAGAATTTTGTGTCTCAATTTCATAGAATTTGGAGTCTGGATTTTAGATAATTCAGAGTCTAGATTTGAGAGAATTCGGAGTATAAATTGCATATAAGAAAGTATCTTTAGATTAAATCCGCATTACATAGGGAAATCTCTTCTTACATAGTATTCCTTTTTGTCATTTATTACTCACCATATGTAATTTAAAAAAATAAATATAAATAAAAGAAAAAAAATTATACCTGAAATATAAGTACTAGGGAGTCAAAAATATATGGACAACAATGATACTTTAATTATTTTTGAATAAATTTATTCAATGAAGAAAACACAACAAAAGATCTGATTTGAAAAAGATTATTCTTATATCTCATTCGATATCAGAGTCTTGACAATGGTTTTCATCTTCTTTAACTCTTTGTATCCTCATCTACATGTTTGAGAAGCAGATCCAGATCGTCAATTTTCTCTTCTAAGGCTTTTATATTTTCTTCCCGATCCTTAATAATCTCTTCCTAAACATTCAACACTTCTTCTTACTTAACCTACATAACTTCAAATTCGATTTTGACATCCATTTTAATCGTCCAATTCATGGACAAAAAAATATTCTTTCCATTCAATTATTTGACTTATTAATTTTGGGAAGTTTGTTCGGTATCCAGTTTTTTAAAAAACTATTATTAAGATACTATATCATCAAATATTCATTGTCAAATGCATCCTTGACATTATCTTAAATCTCATCAAGAACTCTGAGCTCTTCGACTATCATCCTTGAACACTTTGTAATTTTCATACAAGATCTTTTATTGGTTCATATTCAATGAATAGGGTATTGAAATCAAACTAAAGCATTAAAAACATATCCATGATCATGGAAATAGAATATGATTTATGATTATCCGAATGCTGAAGAATTTAGAGCATTGATTCTATGCTTGAATATAAAGGAATTGTATCAACCAAAATCTCTAAAGATTTAACTACAAAATCATGTACAAGAGAGGATGATTGTGGTTATGAGAGTTTGGTTGGTGAGGATTCTTTTTCTATTTCAACATCGTTCCTCTTCGAAGAAACACCAACTTATTTCTTCTTCACATCAAATTTACTACGTGTATCCCCAAACTCATATTTCGCATATCAGCTCTTTGATGAACTTCTTCATGATTAGGTTACTCATTATCGCTATATGAAAATTGAACAATCTTATCTTCATCTACTTCTTCATTCATGGTCGATGCCTCAACATCCTCATTCTGGATAAGATCTTGATTTATTCTTTCTTAATTAGACAATTTATTCATATATTCTCAATGCTTTTTATCTTTTCCTATGGGATAATGTTTTGAAGACTCTGCTTCATAAGTTCAAATCCATAATTGTTCAGATGGTCTCTCCTTCTCATGATAATCTTCTAAATTCATCATCATGTCCTCAGTATCCCCACATTATTATTATTATTATTATTATTATTATTATTATTATTATTATTCATGTCCAACTAATTTTTCCTCTTGATGTGGTTTCTGAATCTCTAACTTCTTTCATAGAGTCAGTGGAAGTGATTTTTTCAAAAATTATTCTAGTACCTGATATTGTTTAGAGGCATTCTCGGCATCCTTGATGTGTGATTGAACTATTTCAGCTTCTGAAATTTTCATCCTCATATTATTTTCTTTCTTTTGTTTGTTAAGATCTTCAACATCCTTCAACTTCAATGATTTTTCCTCAGTAGGATCTAGACCAAGACTATGACACACATCTAATTGTTCTTCTTATCCTATCTCCACTTTGGAGCATCTTCATCAGTGTAGGTTTATTTATTCATTGGATTTGGTGGTGCCGAATGAGATTCCTTAGCCACAGGGGTTAATCCATTATTTTTCGGCTCCTTGGTTTTCCACTTTCTTCCACATTTCATTGTGGTTTCATCCACTTCTATATTCTTTGATAAAGCATAAAATTCTTCTTCAGATTGATGATAAATCTCATTGGATTTTATATTAAATCCAATCATCATCTTCCTCAGAGTGTCATCAATCAATAACATCACCTTTTTGTTTTTTTCATAGAACTGCATATAATTTTGAAGGATTCCAAACAAAGAACTATTAACTTGGAAAGAATGGTCTGCTACATAATAATTTGAGACTTCAAATTTTCATTCTGGATGTTATGAATTGTAACCAATCTATACATGACCATGTTTAACTTTATTAGGTTCACCATGAAATCCAACATGTAGATGTCACTATTCTTCAGAGTATCCTTATATACTTTCCTCAGAATAACAAATCATTGAACCCTCAATTCATGAATCCAAACATTTGTAGATAGATGAAAAATCTTCAGAGTCTTCACCTATGAATTTCCAAGACAATATAGAGCCTTTTCATTATAAAAATAACCTGATACATCAGGTAATATGTGATTAGAAAACCCTGCTTCTCCTTTATAATTGATTCCAATTAATCTAGTTTTCTTGATGTATTAAAGTGAGTATGTATTCCAGTATCTCTTGAAAATTAACTTATCTCTCCCTACATAATTGAAAAAAACAATGTTCATAGAACTCAACATGAAATTTCAGATAAACCAGATCCTGTGAATTTAGTTTCGATACGCAGACACTCTCCCAACCCTTCATCTTGAAATTTTTAGATATGATAGAATCATACATAGCATAAAAGTTTAGATCGACCAACCTTTATTTTTATATATACCACTCAAATATTTCAGTAAAAGTTGACATTTTTTTTTTCTGATAATAATAATCACCAGACATTAAGAACATAAGAAATATTCAACAATCACAACGACATTATGTACATAGGTAGAGCTTTAGCACGTTAAGGGTTGAGATTCGATGTGGGACAACCATTGACGTGATCTAGATAACATTGTTTGAGATGATAGTTTGGCTTCCAAGAATGATCCAGAAATTTATATATTATTGATCAGATTTGAAGGTTGTGATGAAATATAAAGAAGGAATTTGATAGATTCTGATTATTAGAGGTTTTTAAGATAATAATTCAAATTTATGAGAAACTGAATCAGATTATTTTAAAAAAAAGAAATGAAATATACCAACAAAAAGAGATGATTACAAAATTTTATGAATGGAAACATAGCTTTCAGATTGATAGGTAGATTATTCCTAATGAGGATAAATTCTTCTTGATGAATTTTATATTCCGAAAAGATATTACTAACAGAATTTTGACTATGAAAAATTTTTCATTACAAAAAATTTATACTTTGAAAATTATTTACAATAAAAAATTTATACAATGAAAAAATTTCAATACAAAAATTTATAATACCAAAAAAAATCACTACAAAAAATTTATACTACTATAATTTTTTACAATGAAAAATGCAGACTAACAAATTTTTTTAGATCTATATAACAAGCAAGTGTACCCCCCCACACTATGAACATGAGTTTCTTAATTTAAGGATATTGGTTTCAAAAAGAAGTTATCATTGATTATTACCTTACAGTTAGAATTACTAACATATTTTTAATTTATTAAAATATATCTGCTGGTAATGATTTTGTGAAAATATTATCAAGTTGATCTTGAATTCTGATAAATTGAAGAATGATATCTTCATTAAGTGTGTGATTCCTATTAATATGACGCCTAATGTCTATTTGTTTTGCACTAGATTGATGTTTAGGGTTTTTATATAGGGTAATGGAACTAGTATTATCAAACAATATTTGTGATCTAGTATAACTCATGCCATAGTCTATGAGTGTGGGATGCATCAACTACAATTGAGCACAACAACTTCCTGCTGCTACATATTCAGCTTCCGTAGAGGAATGTGCTACCAACTGTTCATTTTATTCATGACCTCAAAAAATTTGAATCTCCTTATAAAAGAAGAGTTCTGGATGTACCATTTCTATCTATTGTACATCCAACAAAACTAGCAACAAAAAATATTTTTAAAACAAAATCATTTCCAGAAGTATAATAGAGTCCTAAATTCATGGTTCCCTTTAAGTAGTGAAAAAATCCTTTTCACTTACTATAAATGGGATTCATTATGATTGGATTGATATCTTTAACATATGCATACTAAAAACATTAAATGTGTATGACTAGATGTGAAGTATATTAAACATCTTATCATCCCTCTAAATGATGTTTGATCTATTGGTTTCACAACAACATCATGATCATAAGAATTTGAGGTACCAATGTGAGTACATATACATTTAGTTTTTTCATATCCATACTTTTTAAGAAATTATATATTATACATATGTTGAGATAAATATGTTACTACTTATTTTTGAGAAATTTTAAAACCTAGTAAAAATGTTAACTCTCCCATGACACTCATTTCATACTCATATGACAGTAGATATGCAAACGAATCTGATAATGATTGCTCAGTTTTACCAAATATATTTTCATAAACAAATATTTGAAATATAAAATAATTTTTCTTATCATTCATTATAAAAAGGGATGGATCAACATTTTTATTAACAAATTTTTTTTAATAAAAAATCCCTTAGTTTTATCATACCAGGCTATAGGGGAATAATTATGTCTATATAAAGCTTTGGTAATTTTGAAAATAGGTTGAGGATATTTTTAATCTTCGAGGCCAAGAGGATGTTCATGAAAAACGTCCACATGAACATATCCATTATAGAAAGATCATTTCACATCCATTTTAAAATGTCATAAATTGAAGAATGTTACAATGACAAGTAGAATTAGAATAGTTACAAGTCTATCTACATAGCCTATGTTTCATTATAGACTATTCATTCTTGTTGATTATAGTCATTTTCAAATAATGTATCTTTTTTCATACAATTATACCATTTTCATAATAGTTATTTATGAAGACCCATTTTACTCGAATAACATAAGATTCCTCATGTCTTTCAACCAAGATCCAAACTTTATTCTTTTAAAATTAATTTAACTCATCTTTCAAAGACTTAATCCAATCATAATCACCTAAAGATTCATCAGTGATTTTTTCTAATTGGTAATGGAAAACAAGATGTTATACTTCATTAATTAAGGATCTTCTTGTCCTTGCAGGTTGATTTACATCAACAGTGATTCTATCACTAGGATGATTCTTATGAAACAACTGATATAGGTTTTGTAAAACCTATTCATCAACATATAGTAGTAAATCTTATGGGTTAAATGTTTCAAAAACGTTTTCATGAAAATTTTCATTATCATAAGGATATTCTATAAAGTATTGATAATAATTTTTACAAAACACATATTAGGATATAGGTTGAGATTTTTAAAAACCAAGGGATTGGTTTTGTCTAATATTTCATGAATTGTATGTTGAATTTTATAAGTATTTTTATTAAAAAATCGATAATACATAAAAGTTTTTTAGTAGACTAAAAAGTTCATTCATCTGATTTGGGTGAAAATATATGTATATTATCATTATTATTCAAAATTATTACATAACAACAAAATATGTTGAAGTAGGAAAGTCTAGGGTTTCTATCATTCCATAACTAATAATGGGATTCAATATGAAAAGGTCTAATAAAAACTCAATTTATAGTGTAACAAGATATACTTACAGATTCAACCCAAAAGTGATTAGCAACAGAATATTAACTTAATATTGTTCTAGTTATCACTTGAAGAATTAAATTCTTCTTTCAACAACACCATTTTGTTGAGGAGTTCCAGGAGCTGAGAAGTTATTAGTAATGAATTTTATAAAACAAAAAGCTTCAAAATAAGAATATTAAAATCATCCTCCATGATTATTATGAATAGTATTCAATGGAAGGATTTTTTAATTTCTTACATTGGCTCTAAAAATTTTGAAATTAGAAAAAGAATAAGATTTCTTTGGTAGATAATAGATCCATATAAAACTAGCTTAATCCTCAACAAATAAAAATACATAATATTTCCATCCAATAATTCAAGTTTCTGTTGGACCAATGAGACCCATATGCACCAACTGTAATGCATTATAAGTTGACACAAAACTAGTTGATTTAAAACATGATTTAGGTTTATTTCCATATCTGTGAGGACAAAAATCTGTTGAAGATTCAAAATAAGATTTGGTAGATCATTAACTTGTCTTTTATTAAAGATATTTCCTAGATTCCTAAAGTTACAGTATCCCAAACTTCTGTTCAATAACCATGATTTGTCTTCCATTCTACTAAGAGAAGGTATATTTTGGCTTCTAAGGTATCCTATGATTATTTTTTAAACATTCTCTTACCTATGGTCTGAGACAATAAAATCATCAGTGGAATTGCATACTAAGCACTTGTTATTCCTAAAATTTAAAATCTATCATTCATCACATAATTGGATTATGCTAATGAGGTTGTGCTTAAGACCCTTGAAAAATATAACATTTGAAATCAATGTTTTTCTAAAAAGAACAATGTTACCTATACCATGAGTTTCATCATTAGCATTATCATTGAATGTAACATATCCTATATCCATCTTGATAGCCTTTTGAAATAAATTTTTGATACCATTCATATGATGGGAACATACACTATCCATTTACCTAGTATTATTGTTGGAACATTACTTATTTTCTTAAAAATTTAAATGTTTGGCTTTCAGAATACAATAATGCTTGGATCCAGAAATTTTTGAATGTAAAATTTTAGGAATCCACATATTATTAGAAAAATAATATTTATGAAATCATAAATACTTGGTTTTGATTCAGGAATAAATTTTTTAACAATGTCCATCACCATGACATTTAGTGCACAATAGAGCACTTTTAGGATCAAAATACTTATTAATAAAAACATTTTTAGGTTGGGTAAAACCAAAACTAGAACGATTCCTTAGAGGTCGAATTTTGGAATACATTTTAACGAAATTTTTATTACCAAAGGTAATGTTAGAAAAAAATTTCCCCAAGGAGAATATTTCTGACCAATGATTAATAACCATGTTTGAATCCTCTAAAAAATTATTTTTATTACAAGAGTTTGTCTCTAAAATATTTCTACTAGAAATTATTTTTTCAAAGTACCTAGAAAGATTATCCTTCTCAGAAAGTACTTTCTCAAGATTTTTTGAAATTAATTCAAAATAAGAAGTTTTCTTATCAAGATTATTAGAATGATTTGATACTTCTTTAGTAAGTATTGAAATTCTAAAATTTTCATTATCATAATTTTTCGTGAGTTTGGACTTTTCATTATCAAGTAGTTTGGAAACTCTAGAAACTTCTTCATAAGTAGGTAATGTATTATCTTATGGTGAGGAAGACTCAACATATAAATATTCATAATATCTATCATCAGTATAGTTTGTATTCAAAAACTCATTTGTAATAAATTTATCATTGTGTACCTTGTCAATGAGACAATTATTTTCTATCTGTAGCTTTGCTAAAAGTTCTGGTTTCTTCTAACTAGATGATTTATATTCTGTATATTCATCTAAATAATCACCACCACTATCCCTCAATGTTTAATTTGGTTTCAAAACAATATTTGATTTATTTTTGTATTAAATGTTATTCCTCTCGAAATGGTTTCCCTTTCTATCATTTTTCATAAGCATAGGACATTACGGTCTTATATGTCCTTCTCTTTTTCATTCAAAACATGTCACTTCAGTGTCTTTCATATATTTTCTTTATTTTTTATTCTCTGGATTGATGTTTCTTTTTCCCAACAATCTTTTTCATATTTCAATAATGGTTGGATAACTAGTTTTCTAAAGCATCACTTTCACTATAAATAGATTGAAGAACAACCTTCTTTGATTTAGATCTTGTAACTCTCTCAGGTGTCTTTGCATTCATATGATTTTAAATAGTTTTAAAAGCTACATTTTTATTTATGTTCTTCTTCTTAATATTATTATAATCTCTCTTCATTTTGGTTTCATGTTGAAGAGGTGTTCCAAACTGATCATCAAGAGAAATTTGTGTAACATTCTTATTCTCGTCTATGGTTGTACTGTTAGATCACAATCCATTTCACATGTTGTCTATAATCTTATATACAATAGCTTCATAATCTAATCATTTCTCACCCATTGATTATAGACTATTGAAAATAGTCAGGAATAATTGTTGTCCAATTCATATGGGATCTCCATAATGAATGTAGAAACCATGTTATTCAGCTCTGAGCATGGATCTCTTGGTTTCTATAACTTCTGATGTACCAAATTGAGTTACGTATAGCTTTTTTCAAATTCAATTTGCTGCTTCACAAGATGAAATCTACATATATATATTTCTAGTCATATAACAATGCAATGTTTTATATACCTGTTAATTAAGATGATATTCATGCTTCTCTTGGTTGGTGAATGTACTAACATCCTTTTCGGGGATATTATATCCTACAGTATGCATGACAAGGTTTACTACTCCAGTTTTAATAACCATGGTCTTCATACGATCTCTCTAATATTCATAATTATTACCTCAATGATTGGTGGTCTAGTTGGATTTATATTATCAATTAAATGAAAATTCATTCATTTTATTCTAAAAGAAAATATCATTCCAAAGAAGACATGTAAAAAAGAAAACGTTTCCTAAGTAAGGAAAATATTGTACAATAAGATAATGGGATAGAAAACTTGTTTGTGAAAAAATGAATTTTACAAACCTTCTCTGATTGTAATTTTAGGAATGAATTATGATGCAGATAATCAATAAAAGGAGGGGTGAATTTTATACATTAAAATTTACATTGGAACTATTAATGTTAGTATAAAACATTCATTTTTATCCATAAGGTAATCAGTATTTAACAACATTAAAGAAGGTTAATTCACAAGACCAATTAGTTCTACAATCAAACTCATATCTAGAAATATGGTTCCAGAAATGAAACATAAAAATCATTTAAAAGGAAATTATTCTACCGTACAGTGTATAGAATCTTACTAATTAGTCTATACAAGATAAATAATGTATAATAGAGTTATAAATTCCTTATTATTCAAAATGAATCAGAAAATTAACATGAAACAAAACAAGTAACGAGTTTTAAATCTTTAAATACAATGAGAAGGGTTTTCTAATAACCTTGAATAATGGTACCTTGATTTATTCTTTCACGAATAACAGTATTACCAATACCATTGTAATCCCTTGGTATGAATAACAGATTATTTATTTCTATCACTACAATCCTAAGAAACTATAAGGTATTTGGCACCTCTGTATTCATATCCAAAGAAGTCTTTGATCATTAAGGTAGTCGACGCTTCTATCTTTCTATCCTCAGATGTCCTCGATTGTATACAACAAATAATCACATTCGCTTGAAGAAAGATAAAAATGATGTTTAGTACGCACAAGGCATGAGAGTCTCTCTCTCAAGAAATCACTTCAACAACATGTCGTCTCTAGATTGATAGATCCAGGATGAGCTCGTTCAAATGATCTTTTATTTAGAGGAAAATCTCTAATGGTCAGCTCCCTCCTCAAGTAGATATAATTTTTCTCGAATTTCGGGGGGACTAGTACATGTGTCACTCAACCAAAGGTTATTTAGAATCAAAATGTACAACATTGTTTCATAACTAAAACTAGGGTAAGTAAAATAAGGTTTCTTTAACAAATATGATTTTTTTGAGTATAAGGGAAAATAAAGTTCAGAGTATAATAAAATCAACATATGGTGTCTATAATACATTCACATTCAGATTCTATTTTCAAAAGAATTCGTTTTCTGAATTCTATGATTTCATGTGTTTGAGTTCCAATGGATTTGGAGTCCAAATTCTAATGAATTTGGTGTCTGAAATCTAAGGAATTTGGAGACAGAATCCTACGAAATACAGTGTCTCTTTTATAAGAATTCAAATTCTGAATATTATAGATTTTATAGTCTTAATTTTAAATAATTTGGAGTCTAAATTTCAAATAATTTGGAATCGGAATTTCTGAGTATTCTGAGTCTGAATTTCAAGGGAATTCGGAATTTGAATTTCAGAGAATTTAGAGTCTGAATTTCAGAAAATTCTTAGTCTGAATTTTATAATATTCAGAGCCTAAATTTACGAGAATTTAGAGTCTAAATTTCATTGAATTTGGAGTCTGAATTTCCGAGAATTCGGTGTCTCAATTTCATAGTATTCGGAGTATGAATTTCTGAAAATTTTGGTTTCTGAATTTTAGAGAATTCAGAGTCTGAATTTTAGAGAATACGAAGTCTGGATTCCGAGTCTGAAATTAGAATACTCTATATCTATGTATTTATATAATTTCAAGGTATTAAATGTGAAACTAATTTTTACACATATATACATATAGATATATATTTATAGAAACTAAAAAATGAAAAAAAATAGATAAGGATAAATTTTCCTTGGTGTAATAAAATTGTCTTTATTAGGAAAAAAATATATTTTTCCTTAAGATAAAGTGTCAGGTATTTTCCAAACATAATGTTATGAAGTAGTGATAAAAAACCTTATTGACTGAACACTAAGTACTTCATTGTAATCATTGTGTGGATCTCTAACCATGTAAATACCTCAGATGATCATAGAGAATGGTTGTCTACCTTCATTATTTAGGGATCCATCTGGAGGATATAATGTGTCATGAACCAAGAAGCAATACACGAGGTTCTTTGATGGGAGGCCATCAAGGACCTATTATTTGTGAAATTTTCCATAGTTATGAAATATTTGTAATTTAATAATGATTTTATGGGTCTTTGGAAGAGGAAAAATTTGGGGTTTTCATACTCTAGACTTTAAACATAGTCTCATTAGTTCACTCTACTCATGTATAATAATGAGTAATAGAAATACTAAATGCTCTTGATCATACTCTAGTTGACGATGATTTTTAATTTTATGATCATCAACATAACAAAATTTTCATTGGTTATATTCAAGGATTTGATGATTCAGAAGAACATTTATGAGGAAATAGTTGGATGTTTTCATTCACCCTTCACAATAAAATAATGTGTGAGTTCTCTAGTGATATAGTTTGATCCTCATATAGTAAGAATATTTTATAGGAAATTCAATTGAAATAATAGTGACAGAATAAAAATTCGAGTCTGGGTTCTCTAACCCCATCTATGGGATAGAGAGGTCCTCAATGTTTCATTTATGTATATATTGGACACAATATGAATTTTTCACAAATGAATTTTATTAATTATCCTTGTAGAAAAAATATAAGTAATCAGTTATAATTTTATGATGGTTTTATGCATAGGTTATCACATGGGTCTATAATAGAAACACTCTGATCACTATAGCTATGTCTAAGGCCCTTGGTAGCTAGTTCATACCCTATATAAATAATTATCTAATGATATTCTTTTGCCTAATGGGGAATGATATGTTTTGGAAGAGGTGAATATGCATTTAGTAGAATGAGATTCAGTCAATATTGGTGGGAGACCATTAAAAAAATGATCTATAAAATTGATTATATCTATTATTTCTATACATTTAATTAATTTATTTTCATCCCAATTAATTTATATCTTCTAAAAATATTTAAAGAGATGATTTATTATACATTTTATCATTTTTACTTTGTTTCTCTTGATATTCCAATTGGGCTAAATGTATATTATATTCAGTCTTTTATTTTGTGTTCCATAGTATTTAATGGCTATGTAAATTTATTGGATTTCATGGTCTATAAAATGAATACATTTTATGTGAACGGTCTAATGGAATAAATTATAATTAAGAATTATCTAGTTGATTGTTTTCATGGTAGGGTGTTGTTCAATCCATGCAAGTGGAGATTTTAGTAAAGAATGAAGAAGAAGAAGTGAAAGATGCTTTAGTAGGAGAAGAATTGGGATACGATTGAGATATTAAAATATAGATATCTATAATTTTTCTAAAGAAAGACACCATATTAGACTTTGATTTAGTCTTGTATTATACCACTCCGAATATTTATTCCTTAGATAATTTAACGATCATCCTCCTGAAATAGGGGTTATATTAGAGATCAAAATTCAAGGCATGTGAAAATCTATATTTATTCCAACATATTATTTTAAATAGACTTAGTAAAAGGAAATCAATGTTTTTTTAGTTCAATTGGAAGAGTGTGGATTTATAAGTTGATGAACATTCCCTTGGAGAGATTAAGTTTTGTTTTCCAGGAAGTAATATATTGAACTGTAGGAATGTGTGGATTATATGAATCCAAATCTTGTTGCAATGAAGAAAATGTATCCATAAACTATGATAGATGATCTCTTTGATCGGTTATAGAGGGGTTGGTGGTTCTCCATGATTCAACATTATTTTGTATACCATTTTTGTGTAAGATAGGTGTATATTATGATGACAACATTTAATAGTACATATAGTTTGTATGGATATCTAGCCGGGCCTTTTGGTTTTAAAATTTTTCAAATGTTTTTAATAGATCTCATTAATAGAAAAGATTCACTTGGCGACTCCATCAATGTGGTATTTTTAATGATATCATTATATAGTCAATGCCCATAAAAATGTATTCTAAAACACATGATGATTATTTTTTTTTTCTTTGTGAATTCTGAAATTATAAAAAGATCTTTTTGTGTTGGTTATGGATATTGAGGGAATATTTTCTTATCCATGTTACCTAGGATGCTAGGATATTTGTTGGCACATTGAATATAGAGGTTGTAATATCAATGGCTAAGCTATGAAAATATTATAAAATCAAGATTTATAAGAAATTTTATTATTACATTCAATAGTTCATCCATGATATCTATCATTTTCAAAATCTAGTACAGAACAATTTTTTGTATTGATGAAGTACTGTGAGGTTGTTTGTCTTATACTATTTGAGGATATAGATTATAATGCATGTTTTTGATAAAATGTATCATGTGATCTGTTATAATGTTAATTTTGATTTCTTATTTGGTAAGTTCATTGTTGTTTTGATATAGAAAGATCTATTTTTTTAATGGGTCATGTTAACTATGTCCTCATATCCAGAGAAACCTGACCCATCACATAATGATATTATCATTTGTCTATTTGTTAATTTATTTTAACTATCTCTTTAGAGGGAGTTTTTTATTGGATGAAATGAACCTATAATATATATTATCTCAATTACATATCAAAATCAAGAAGAAGTATTGGGTTTAATATAAATAAAAATTATATTTTTAGTTGGATTGGTCTCCCTAGAATGAGATTGTTTTTAAAAATAGTTTTTTATATAAAATTCAATTGAAATGAGATCATGAAGATAAAACATAAAAATTGGAATGAAATATTAGTAGTTTTATGTTAGAATGTATTTTGGAAGCATTATAGGATCATTGAGTTATGATATGTCTTCCATTATTAATCTCATCTTCGTTGGTAGACCAGGTGATATGAGATAATTTTTAGATCCTCAATGAGTTATTTTGTGAAAATTTGATAAAATTTATAATTAATCTCTATAGTGGAAATTAGATAGTAAAATGATTACATATATCAATGGTGAGTGATTTTTATAGAATTTATGAGGCATTAATTGATGAGATACAGTCATTAATTGAAATGGTCTTTGTATCATGGTTCGAAGAATATATACAATTATATCAGACATTAGTATTGGTGGGCATGTGATAAAAGTAATGTAACTATTTTGGTCTCAAATTTCCTTTAATTCGTGAGTGTAAAGACTAAGAATCAAAATCCACTTTCATTTTCCAAACCCCTTCTAGTGCCAATGTATATGTGGTATGAAATTTTTATTGGCTTAAAGATGTCGTTACATAGAATGTGGAGGGGTTGTGATGTTGTACTATAACAGTTGACAAGCTGAAGAATGTTTCCAACATCATATTGTATTTTAAAACTAGTACTATTTATCCTATGGGGTCCTATAGTTTTCAATGTACATTCAATATCCTAATAAAAAATAAATTAACTATTATTAGGTAATTGTATAACTCGTTTAAATTAATTTACTAACAAAAATCATATTGTATTTAATGAATACATGGAAAAATATTATATGAAATAATTCTATTTTAATATACAATGTTCCTTTAATATTAATAAGAATTACGAGTGAGGTTAATTAATTCATTTAGTAATGTGATATATTTATTATATATATGAAGTAGGTTCCAAAATATAAATAATTGTTATGATAAGGTTAGTTCATCATATTGTGTCAATTATATCTTATCTAGTTGGAGAAGGATATACATTTATTGGGGAACCCTTTCAGGGAATTTAGCACATCCAATATATAAGATGCGAAGTTCTATCAATCCAAAAATTAATTATTTCAATTTAATTGAGTTCTTCTCTCTCCTCATATATCCTATAGTATGAGAGGCTTCAATCAAGTGATACATCCATAAATTCCATCACAGATCGACGGGATCATCGTGACATCGTAATAATCATGAAGCTCTGTGCTAGCACCAAGAATTTGATGATTGGCATGTCTGGATAATCTAGAGTAGTTCAACCACGGATACTATGATCTATTATTTCTAATGAAAATCTATTATCGATCATGTTTCAATTCGATCATAGTAACCATTTAGTTTAGTTTTTGTTCATTAATAATTAATGTGAGTTCCTCTGTCCTCAATAGGAGCACAAATCACCAGATATGATAATGATTCGACACATCGGTGCTAAAAATTTTAAATACCTAGCACACAAACATATCCAACGTTCCCTAATACTATACATTGTTTCTAATTTATCACATGACTGTATGCGTCTAAAAAATTAAATTTAATTAAATTATGTATAGGATTTTCAATCATTCCTAAAGGATCTGACTACTCTTTATTGTAATCTCGTATGGCCATGTTATGGTCATCCTAAATTTTTAATATACATCAATTTATTTTTTCAGATTTAATAAATATAGATAATTTATTTTTTATACATGTTAAAAAATATATGATTTTGTGTTCATGAATATATATTTATGGATTTTGGTTTTTCCTACTAGTCATTAGTGTGGTTCAAACAGTAATGTCCGAAAAACAATTTCACTGACAAATCTTGAACAATTACTTTAAAAATATTGTGTACTTATCCAAATATAAAAAAACTCATTTTAAAATAATAGTTGAATTATTTTAAGAAGTTTGGTTTTTTTATTATGCATAAAAAATTTACATGACATAGATTTTTTGAATGAAACACTAAATACCAAAACATGGGGAGTGAAATATGTTATTAAATGAAATAAAATATTTTAAAAAACAATTTACAAATATCTATCAATTCTAAATATGGTTGTACTACTGGACCCATTTCAATATATTCATTATCCTATAGCTACACAGTCACTGGCTGATATCAATCCCTCTGATGGATATCCCTCCTACTCATGATGCCCCTCGTCGTCACCCAGAGTTCCTGGTAAAAATCGTCTCATCTAACTTTTACCTCTCACACAGACTTTGGTTGAGTCAATAGAATTGACGAGATTCTCCTTATATATCTACCACCATCCTTTTTCAATCCAATCCCAACTCATCCTAATGACATGGTTCATCACTTTCTCTTAGGGTTCCTTGTTTTGTTCTCTCTCTTATTCTACAACTTTTACAATCCATGTGAGCATTTCATCACCATTGTCCATCGTGGAGGATTTCCAACAACCGTTTCTGGATTCTCTTCAACATATCTAAAAGTTATTCCTTCGAATAAAAAAACATATTCCACCATATATAAATATCCAAATAATTTCAAGACATTTACAATTACCTCATTTTCAACATGATTAAGACATATAAAATATATAATATGTTTTCCTTCCTAAAATAATACTATCATTTATCACTACATTAATGATTTTCATTTAACTCTACTCATAGAATGATTTCACAATGTAATTAAATATGTTTACTTACACAAATGAGTAATTATGGATCAACTAGGATTATTCAGCCACCATATCTCTTCCAAATTCTATCATCAGATACCATATAGATCCAAATATCTACAAAATGTGTGTTCTTCTCATTGATATGAAATATTTTTCAATCAATCCATGAGATATTAAATCCAATTACACATGATTTAATCTAATATTATCATGATACATATTATATACAATCTGTCTAATTATTCCCTATCATTCTCTCAATGATTTAGAAATTCTATTTTTATAATAAATATATAAATAATATTACAATTCATAACATATTCTAATTCCCCAGTTATGGCATGCACTTATTCCTCTCAAAAAAAATTTATTCATATATAATTTTATCCTGGACTAAAGTTAATTTCACTTTCCATATCATTTCACCCAGTTGTTTATGTATGCCTAAAATATTTCATTTAATACAATAATCTTTTATTTTCATTCATTTAGATTCCCTATAATTTTTATTGATTGAGATTATTTTCACAAGGATCATTATTCCATTTTTATCATAGATACTATTTTGATAAAATGATTTTATCATGCTCATCAATTTGTTATAAGCATGTGGCATGTCATATATTGGTTCTTATTTCTTCTGATATCTTTTTTATTAATTAAGACTTAAATTTTTAACACTTCTAATTTTACTATGGTTTGTGACACATGCTACCTCAAATATATTTATATTTTTATTGTATGTTTTTTTCTGTTTTTGCAAAAATACACAACACTCCATGGGTGATTGACATAATGAAAAACCTTATTGTAGCAAATTGTGTAAGTGTTACAAGATATATTTTATTTTTCTTGTCATTCCAATGGGTATTTCTTCATTGTTACCCATAAAGTGTATTTTCATCATGGATATTTTGAAATTCATAATTTTTATAATTATATTTTTAAAATTTTTTGAATTAGTTTTTATGAATTTTAAATAAATATTTAGTTATAAAATTTTTCAAAAATATTTTCATGTTTTTTTTATTAAAATTTAAATTTTTCCCAAATTATCTGATCAATACTTTAGATTCTGTAGTAAATCCAATTTTATGTACCTTTCCTCTAGAAATTATTATTATAAATTTAAATACCTAAAAACTATAATTTTTTCCCCTGTTTTATATTTGTTTGTTTATGTGATTTATTGTTTTTTAGTTGTATTTATGAGTTTTTGATTAATTCACCTAGGATTTTAATAGATCATGTGTGGCTTTCACTTCCTTAAACATCCAATTCTCTATATACAATATATTCTTTATAATACCTTCTATAGTAATTTTATTTCGATTATAATAATTTAATATTTCTTTGTGCATCACTATTATAATAATGACCAATGTCATTACATGTAATCTTTGATTTGAGTGTCATTATCAAAATCTCTATTTATTGAATGCAATGAAAAAAATTAAAGGAATTTTTTCATAGAAAATATTATTTCAATTATATTTATATTTTCATAAATATCAAATGTGTCTTTTTTCAAAAATAATATAAATATTTCAAAACATTCATTCAATAGTGATCAAAATAACATTTTTTTATTTATCCAAATCATAGAAAATAATATTATCATTCTAAAAAATATTTATAATCAAGAACCATGTTGAAAAATGATTCCTATTTACCCTGATATCCTTCTCTATAAATTATCATTTTATATTTTCTCTCTTTTGATTCTTAATAAGGAATGTGACATTAATTCCCTTAAATATAGTTATTTTTTTCTATGTTTGTGGTTTTTTGGTCCCCGCTGCATCACAACCCTCAAAGTGTGATTTCCAAAATGAAAACCCACATTGTACTCTGTTGTGTGTGTTAAACATATATGTTTTTTGGTAAACACAACTCCAAGGGTTAATTGGACTTTATTGTATATATTATATAGTATCAATTTTTATATTATCAATGTGATATGCTTCATATGTACATTTTATTAATTATCTAATGTAGTTTATATAAATATTAAGTAAATATTTATTTCAAAAACATTTATTAATTATTTAATGGGGGATTTATTCAAATTTGAAATCCATATAGACGACCTCGGAAAAAAAACACTGATGTATTAATACTATTTCTACATGACTATTTTATCAACTCTATTTTTTAAAATTAAAATACCAGAAAAATTATATTTTGTTTCCTTTATATTCAATTTTGTTTCTCTTTTGATTTATTTTAACTTTGGTTGTGTGTTAATATAGATTTTAGGAATATATATATATATATAGAATATTTATATATTCATAAAAAATCATATTTCAAGGCGGTTTATATGTTTAGGTAAATATTTTTCGATTCATACAACAAATATGATTAATTTATTAAAAAATTATATTATATATGGTAATTTATTTAAAATTACATATCATACAATTCATGTAGATTATATGTTAATTTGTTTTAAAAATAAAACATATTATATTCAGCAAGATCATCATTTAATACACAATAATTTTTAAATGTTTTAGAAAAATTATTATATGATTTTTTTTCAACATAATTTCTAGATACATTTTGAACTGTAAAAATATTATATTTGATAGATTTTTCATCGACAAAATTGTAACACCACAAGGTTTTATTAATAAATATTTTGAAATGAATGAAACATGAATTCCTTTAATAGTGGAACTATATTTTTAAGTAGAGATTCATTATCTAACTATAAATAATAGTTTTTCCACTTCTAGGATTAGAATATAAAAAAACTATCATCTACGATTGATATTAGTATGTTCTTAAGATTTTGATAGAATACGCCTATTTTTTGTCAATAAAAAAAAATTATAAATATTAACATGACCACAATGAATAATAAATCATATTATGAATTTATTATTATATGGTTATAATATAATGATATATTTATTAATTTTTTAATGTGATATAAAATCAGTTATGGTTTTAAAATTGATAATTTGGAATAAAATGTGATTTTATTTAAAAAATAAATTAATAATTTTTTGGAAAATTATTTTCAAAAAATGGAGTTCATTTTTGAATATATAGGATGAAAATTTTCAAGGGTGAATACTTATGATTTTTCTAAAAAATTCAAATTTTTTGTGAAATGTTAAAGACTGTAATTAAAATCAAATGCTTAAAAATGAATTTATGCTTTATGATTCAGTCATTGATGATGTGAATTTCCATTTTTTGAACTCACATGAATATATTAATGGTTTTTGTGACATTAATAATGACTATTCGAAGTATTTAAAAAAATATTAAACTAATGATTACAATAATTTAAAACCCCTCCTCTCGTCCACTATAAATACCCCCTCACCTCCCCCCACTTCCTATAACAACACTCAAACCATGGGTTTTGTCTATGTTCTACCAAATAATAATTCCAAGGTTATTAAACATGTCCAATATGTACTAGTTGAAATATGCCCAAAACAATGGGCCTTAAGAATGATATCACAGAGACGAGATCAAGAGGTAATAATATTCATTATTTTTCATGTGTTTTGTTTTCAATTATTTTATTTTATTATACTGTCTTCCCCTCCACATATAAAAGAGGATATAAATATCCACAATCCTTTATATTCTAGTTGTTATCATGTTTATGAATTAATTACTCAACTTACATGCCCCCCCTCTTATAAATACATCGTCAGTGTCATGTTGATTTACCAACATTGCGGAAGTTATGATTTAAATTATCATTACCTCCATTAAATATATTTGTAAAACCATTATAAGGGTATAAAATGATTTTAATGTGTATTTTATATACAATTTCATGATATGGCTTGAAGATATATAGATAATATTTTGTTTTATACTGAATCTAGTTCATGATTATCAAATAACCACCAAAATAATTTAAAAGGATATCACTAAATAATAATCTAAGGATTAATCCTCATAAAATATAACAAAAATTATTAATGGAATCATTTTATATTCTATAATAACATGAATAAAATATTATCCCACTAATATAATGCAATTTCATTAAATTTAGAAAATAAAAAAAAACTGCAATGGGAATCATGTAAAAAATGCACTCAAAACAATATAAGGAAACAAATACTGATAATTAAAGGGTAAAATGTTGTAATAAAATGATCATATATGGTTTTATAAAGTTTACAATTTTTCTATAAGATTTTAATAAAACATTTTTAACCATTATATTGGAGTTTTAAAAATATTTGATGTAAAACACACTTAAGGTAAGTGAATTCTTAACCCAATTTCCATTCATTGGGTTAACCATCTACATCATTAACTATGTGTAGTAAAATTTTCAGTTTGATGAATTTGGGTTATATAATGTTAAATTAAGCAGTTTTTCATTGTACATACATATTCTATCTACTCTATTAAATCCCATTTCAATTATATTATATTGGTAGTGGGATTTTCGTTTAAAATCCCCTTTCAATATTATGGTTTACAGAATTATAAAGAATTTTTTGGTAATTATACAAGATGAATGATTATGTTATAGTTCTTGGAAATTTTTAATGATTAATTATGGCACTTATATCTCTATCGAATCCAACGGGGTTGTGTAAGTTGTATTTCAGTCGTTTAGTTACTCCAACTATAACTATGACGGTTACACAATAAGGTAGTCACGAGGCTTACATTGCAAGGCAATCGTGATGGTTACCCATCAGAAGGTAGCTGAGAGAGCTAAAAAATTATTCAAATAATTCACCATTATTCCATTATAGATTTGAGTATATTATTTATTATTTCAATAAATATCATGGAAATTTAATGTTTCCCAAAGTAAGTATATATCAGTGACATGTTTGTCTTAATGAAAATGATTTCATGTGTTTACATGTATTCATAGAATAATGTTTTATTTCATTCAATTTATATCCCTTAATAAGAATTCTATTCTCATCAAAAGTTTTTAATTCATTTTCATTTGTTATAAAGATGTGTACGAAAAATAAAGAAGAAATTTTAAATATTATTAAGATTTCTCAATGACATTAGGTTTTATTTGAAATGTTTATTATTTTGGATGATGTGGATAATAATTTTATGGTATCTACTCTACATAAATTTATAATGTTATGTCTATATTATATCCAAATTCTATAAAAATATAATATTTATATGATCCTCACTCTGAAGGAAAGTATGTTCTTTACTATAATTAACGACTATAAAACTTAATAATGGCCGGTCCTTATACGTGGTACTAGAGGGTGGTTTAGATAACTTTACTGGATAAGATGATGAAAAATAATACCATAAATGATTTCAATATATGGTTAATTTTAAATATTATATAATTTAGTGAATACCATATTTCTTCATATATGATATGTGTGTTCAGAATAGTTTTCCGTAGAAGGAACACATAATCAGAAATTTGAAGGAACCGAGAGGCTGATATTTTTATAAATCATCAACTTAGAATGGAGGGATTTGAACCGATAAGTTTTTGATAGAAATAGATCAGTTGACACATGAAATTAATGTTGGGGGAATCCAGGCAAGAGGAAAAATAGTGAAACCACAAACGATTATTATGATAGTGGAACATTTTATGAGGAAATATCCTTATACTTTTAGTTGATATTCTGACCCAATAGAAGCTGAAGGATAGATTAAATCCATTGAAAGGATATTTGATGTAATAGGATTTTATGATAATCAAAATATAAGTCTTCATATTTATAATTTGGAAAGTGATGTTGATCAGTGGTGGTGAATGGTCAGAAATATAATGGATAGAGATGAGATTTAAGATGTCTAGTGGGATAAATTTCAAATAATTTTACATGATTTTTTCCAATGTTTTTTCCACATTGGATGCAGAGATTAATACATGAATTTAATAAGGAGGAAGTGTCCATGTATAAATAAAAAGTTACCCAACTTGGGACTTATGAACCATATTTTATTCAGGATATAGATAAAAAATCAACATATTTTACATATTATTGATGCCAATATATCAATGGGAATTGGATTCATGTGAGTTAAAAAGTTACGAGAAACATGTCCAATATGCTGAGAGGGTACAAATGTATAGCTCTGACGATCACATTCAATTTTAAATCAATTATATGAAGAGGTCAAGTTTGAATGTGTTGGGTAAGAATAAATCAATGAAATCCAATGCTAAGAATGTCTAGTATCTACTATGTTAAATGTGAGGAAAAAATCACCATATGGAATGCCTTACCAATACCATTAACTGTTTTAAATGTGATATGTTTGGAAATTATTTCATGATTTTATTGAAAATGATCCAATGAATAATCATGACAAGTAAACAACAATTGGGTTTCAATGTTTTGATATTGATCATTAGGAAAACTCTTACAAAAAGAGTGATCTAAATGAGACAAAAAATGTTAGACTATATGTATAATGGTGTAGTGAGATCTTTTGTGTCTATGTCAGTAGATTTTGGGCCATCCAATAATGTTGTATCATGTACCCTATTTTTTTACTCAAAATTTGGTAATATTTTTTATATGAGATCTACAAATTACGTTATTTCTATGAAACATTTGTGTAAATTGGAAATATTACCTCATCAAATGAGACTGCAAAAAATTGATAAAACATTATGGGGAATATTATAGAAAATTGAATTTATAGGAATCATTCTATTATGTTATATGTAATGACTTTTCCTTAAAATGTTATTTTTTACCAAAGTAGATTTTGATGTCATTTTGGGTAAAAATTGGTTTTATATTTATCATATTAAGATTCATTTTAGATCTAAAGAACATGTTTTTTAGAATTTTTTTTAATTTTTATAAAATATTGAAACCATACAATTGGAAACATATCAGGTATTTATGAAACTGTTTAAATATGGAACAGAATGTTATCTTTCCCATATTTTTGAAAATAGAGGAAATGTTCAGATTAAATTTGTGTGGGTGGTAAATAAATATCTTGATGTTTTTCATGATGACATACCTGGTATTATATGTAAAGACCTAAACTTTTATGAACATGAATAATATTATATTTCACCTTGTATTCCCTTGTTTTATGATGGTTTATTTACAGTGCATGTAAATTAATTCAAATTATGTGAATGAGAAAACAAAAAGTAGGTCTTGCATTCATGGAAATATTACATTACAACAGATAAAACCTTACAATAAAATGTGAGACCACAACTAACCAAAAATTACCAATGCTAGTCCAATTAGGACCACCTAAGAACCTAAAAATAACATAATTAGACCATCCAGATATTGATCTCCCCTCAGGTCATTCATGGTAAAAAACATGAAGACAAGAACTATGATGCAGGTACTTATAAATAAAGGAATAAAAAGAACCATCACTCAAAGCCAAGGTGATTCAAGTGTATGAGACCCAAAACACATATTTATAAGGGTCATTTGGACCGTTGGTAATTTTTTTTGACAGTTTCCTTCCTTTGTGACCATATAATACTAACATCTATAAATATAGTCGTTGGCCATGTTTGATAATTAATAGAAAACCGAGTATATTTAGTTCTTCAAATATGTGTATATTTGTTTTGAATTATATAATTATAATTTTATAATGCGATTATACATGACATCAAAGAATGTTTTTTTAATATTTTATTGACATTATTATTGTGATATTTTCTATGCAAGTAGCTATTTAAACAATTATATAAATAATTAAGTAGGTTTTAAAAAATTTTGAAAATATACTAGATTATAAATTTGATTAATGTTTCATAATATTACTTTTAATATGTAATAAATTTTATTTTAATAGAATGATTAAAAAACGTAACAATTGTAATGATATATTGAAATAAATATTTTTTATTTTAGATCATATATTAAATATGTGTAATTTTACATTTCAAAATTTCAAATTATGAATATTAAAATACATATTCAATTACCAATCTAGTTCATAACAATTAAAGTATGTAGCATGAAATATGTGAATATATATTTTATAAAATGAATTAAAAATAACAACTTTAACTTTAAAAAGTATTGATATAATATATTTAACATATTATTAGTTATGTTTTACTTTTGTCTTTTTCATGTTATTAATAGTATAAGATAATAGAATAAAATATAAAGTAGAAATAATACTAATATAATAGATTGATTGAATAAAAAAGGGAAACTCGGTTTGGGTTCGGCGACCATCAAACAAGATAAAAAAAATATTATATAAAATATAAAAAAATAAAGAAGGGGGATAAATAGAAAAGAAGAAATAAAAAAGATGGGAATTTCACTTCCTGCATGAACCGCCTCAGAATAGAGGGTTTCGTGCTTTGACCGGCCATGGGAGAGGGAGTCCAGCCTTTGGGATACCACACTGCAAAGTTTCAGCAACCGAACTTGGTTGTGGTAATGGTGTTATGCGCAAGGCATGCAGGCGAGAGTCGAGCAGGTCAGTGACATCGCTCTGTAGCTAGGGGATCTTGTCTCAGGGTTCCAGTAGGTCGGTGAGTCGTTCAATCAAGCTCTGACTAAATCTGAGTCACCCACCCTTTGAAAAAATTCAATGGACGTGCCCAGCCCCTTGGATCAAAATCATGCACGCTGTCTTATTCCTTTCCTCGGGCATGCCACACACCAGTGCACCTACAGACCTCCTTTCTTCGCCTAAGGCCCCAGTGGACACTCTCGCTATAGATTTTTCCAAGAAATTGGCACCGGCCCTTTATTAAATGGCCTCCGATGACATTCTTCTTACATTAAAATAATCATTGTATGAATGGATTATAAAAACCACTAAGGCGTTTGAATAACTTCCGGGTTCTTTGCACTCCTTCAACAATCCTCAACAAGTCCTTCGGTAAATTTCTAGCACCATACCAAGAACATCATCCTCCTCTTCAATATAAGGTAAGGGTGGTTTTTCATTCTAGTTTATGTTGAACTAATATTATATAAGTTTATGAAATTATACATATTATATATATATGGGCATACAACCTTGTTTTCGTTTTATTTTATAACAATAAAACACATAGACACTCTATACGTTAAATGTTTCATGCTTTTCAATGGAAGGTTCTTATGATTTAAAGTGAAAATGAGTTTTTACATAAGTATATATATGTTTATATAGTTTGTATATATATATAAATGTTTTATCTATGTTGAAAACCCTGAATTTCCTTTATGATTTTCTATTTTTGACGATCTTAGATTTGGGTTAGGATGTTTGTAGTTTTTATTTCTCATGAAAATCAAAATTTACATTTATTTATATATATATATATACATATATATGGATAGGTTGTACTATGTTCCATGCGTGAACTTGTTGGGATAGTATCATCTTCCATTTGTTCAAGGAAGATTGTTCATTGTTAGTCAACTTAAGTAGTTTATATATGTTTAGTTTTGAAAAGTTTCTATCATATATCTTATAAATACACATATATATTTTAGGGTTTACACATATTTACATAATCTCAATAAATATCATTTTTTTAAGGTTTCCAAATAATAATGTATGATAAAATAAGAATTACAAAGGTTGTTTTGTAGTATACCATTAATATGTAAAATTCCTTTTTGTGAAAATTGTATATATATATATATATGTATAATTATATAATCATATATGTATGTTTTCTTATACAATTCAATTATGATTTCTATGATATAAACACTAATATGAAAATAATATTTTACAAGGGAACTAGGTTTTGGGTTTAAATGTAATTTTGTTTATAGTACAAAAACCAAAGTTTTTATATATTTATGAACATATGGATACATAAATAATAGACCTTATATGGGTTTGGTTTTCAGTCATGTAATGAATTAATGGTTAGAAATATTTAAATCTTATAGAATTTAATGGACATTGATTAAATTGTGTAGAAACCCATATATGCACTTTGCGATATGTAAAATGTATTTATTGGATTATTTTACAAAACCATAGTTTCAATTAATAATAATCAAGACATAGTTTATACATATTTACATGTATGATTTTATTAATTTTGGTGGTTGATAAGCCAATATGCATGTTGCAGTAATGAGCTTGTTTAATTGGCATTCACCCTTGTTGTGTTTTATGATTTTAAAAGATGTATTTTTTCTTGATTAATATATATTTGATGATTAGGGATTTGTGGGATCATGTTATCATGTTCTATGCATTTACTGTTTTATGATAAACCTCGTCCGGTGAATGTTAGTAGCCAATCAAGTTATGGTTTAATTTATTTGCAAGTTTAATGACATGTTAATTGCAATAATTTATGTAAAATGTTTTTCCATGAGTATTTCGTTTCTATGATATAATAATTTTAATGATTGCATCATTTATCACCTGATGTTGGAAACCCTAATCATCCATCATTTAATGTGCTAAATTAAAATAAACATGTACCTATAATTAAAAACATAGATTCACATATTTGAAACATAGCTCTTATCAACGTAGAAATGATGCATGTTATAATGTCATATTTAATGCATGTATTTCTTCCTTAAATGTCATTTAAATTTTTTATTTGATTAATATAACATAAAATAAGAATAAAGAATCTAAGAACCTGTTATTTGGAGTGGAATGTGACACCCCAAAAAACATGACATTAAAATTGGTATCTAAAGCGTTATTGGATGCCTTGGATACATAGCCCCCTAACAAATAAGATTATTTCATTGGATTGATTATGTGATGGGTGATGCCTGATATATTCCCCAATGAATCGGTAGGTCTCATGAGACAAAACAAAGTCATGGCACAGGGCCTGACAACAGTTGCAGTGCAGGTGAAATTCCAGGAAATAGACGGTTTAGGTGAAATTCCTTGACATAGATGATTATGGACTTGGCACAAGGCATTGACACAATTTACATTATACCCTCCCTTTAATGTTTTATTAATTGACAAACCATGGGATTTTTCGATTAGAAGTATATCCCGGGTTCAGAGCCTTTTGTATAAAATAAATGCAGTAATGGAATGACATGATATGTCGCAGTAGTTCTGGACATGATCCATTTGACAACAACATTATGTTATTACATGTGAAAAGATATGGATATGGACATCATGTTATGTGCACTAGTTATGTTAATTATTACAGCACTTTTGAGTTTTTTGTATGTACTCAGAACTACCTTGCTCGTAGTATTCATTGCCCTGCATGTTGTTAATGATCATGTATAAGAATTTATTTTCCTTAACTGGAACTGTGTACTCTAATCAAGATAGATGTTATATTTTTAATTATATTTTTTCAATGAAGATCATTTTCTTAATGTTTATGTATAATTTCAAGAATACTATTTCTCCTTTCAGTAAAGAAAGATTATATTTACGTTGTTTTCAAAACCACTTACTGGGCATACTTTTCTCACCCCATGTTTTTGTTTTGAAATGTTTTGAGGTATGGGTTTGTAATAAATATGTTTTTTGAAGAAAAAGTTTTCCATGAACAAGAACCTAGATATTCTGTATAGTAATGGGAAATGGTGTATTATTTGTAAATAATTGTAATATATTTTTAGTACATCATGCCTCATGTAAACCTGATTCATGCATTCGGGGGTCGGGTCCTTACAGTTGGTATCAGAGGATAGGTTCAGATAACTATGGAAAACTAGGTAGTATAATTATATGACTAAGCATCACTAAGTAATTATATAGTAACATTCAGATGGCAGATGGATACGTACGTACCAATATTCTGTTAGTTCCCACTGAGTCCCTTTTGACCATTATGTCTCTAGCTAGCCGAGAGAACTTTATTAATTATGCCCATATTCGCATGTCGTACAAGAACCTTTACAATGTGTCACACTCACCTCAGGTGCTTAGTCTACACCGGGGTTTGGGGATGGATTATCCCTTTATGATGATGACCCAATTCCCCTCATATGCACGTCTGGAAAGTTACTATGAGGTACATTTTCAAGTATTCACAATAGGTGAAGAATTTGACACTATGGTACTTTTTCCCTTTCATGAAGCTAATGTTGTCGGAGACCTCTGAGTGGCCTAACTTTGTTAGATTTTTAACTACGGCATCTAGGGAAAGTTTATGGACTTTGGTATGATTGAAAATTAGTCCACCCAATTGTCTCATAAGCAATAGTTGTAAAATGACATTTCCCAACATCATACCTCTCATGCTAAACTCAGGAGACCTCACAAGTGATCCCATGAGTTTAACCCCGTCTGCTCAGCCTGTGTTTTTTTATGAGTTAGGGTGTTTTGCATTTCTATGTGGTGTTCGTTTAGTAAATCAATATGGAATCTCAGGCACTGTTATATAAATATTTGTTTTATTGAAATAATACTTGTTTTCCTATCGTGTCTCTACTTATCTATACTGTTAAGTGAATTCTCATGAATTAATCTTTCAGATGGCTGGTTAAAAAAACATGTCATCTCTACCAGATGAGATAATAGAGGATATTTTAATCATAACATGCACTGTGGACTATCAATCTTTTCTCAAGCTGTGAGGATCTTGTCAATTCCTTCTTAACTTTTCATTTAGCCCTGAAATCCTACGTTCATGTCAGGGGAATGTCCATGTATTCCATCTCATTGCCACTACCCAACTCCCCTGATATAGGGGGGGGGGAGATACTATAAAGGCCTTTTTTAGTGTTTTACTAAGGCACAAAACATTTCAGTGAGAGAATGTTTTGTTATAGATGCCCATGATGGCTACCTCAGTGCAGGCTTTATGTTCCATATCATAAATCTTAGTCCAGTAAACTGCATCATTCCCCTTGAATATCTCGAGAGTGATGTAGTCTGGTGGGTCTTTAGGGAATTTGTCCACTCGAACATTTCCAAGATTTTTACTGCACGAGCCTCCATATGGAAGCCTCTGTGTAGAACCCATGAGCAGGGGTTCGAGTCATATAGCATAAGGTGTATCTGGGCTGGTGAAGCGGAGGAACTAAGTACGAACTTGGGTATTCCGTTGCCTTAACCAAATCATCCATTTTGATAATGTCGACCGTATGATGTTTTTTCATTTCCAGTTTATGAGTGGAATTGTGAGGATGTAATTCTTTGTAAGGCGGAATAATGTAATGCCCCAAGATTGATGAACTTGAATAATATTATATTTTACCTTGTATTCCCTTGTTTAAAGATGGTTTATTAACAGTGATTGTAAATGAATTAAAATTAACTGAATGAGAATACAAAATATAGTTCTTGCATTCATTGAAATATTACATTAAAAAGATAAAACCTTACAATAAAATGAGAGACCACAACTAACCAAAAATACCCACTACTAGACCAATTACGACCACCAGAGCACCAGAAAATAACCTCATCAGACCAGCCATATATTGATCACCCATCGGGTCGGTCATGGTAAAAAACATGATGGAAAGAACTATGATGCAGGTATATAGCAATAATAGAATAAAAAAAACCATCACTCTATGCCAATCTGATTCAAGGGTATGAGACCTTAAACACATATTTATAAGGTACATTTGGACCATTGGTGGATATATTTGACCATTGCATTCCTTTGTGACCAAAGAATACTAACAGCTATATATATAGTCGTTGGCCATGTTTGATAATTAATTGAAACCATGTTATTTTTAGTTCTTCAGATATTTGTATATTTGTTTTGAATTTTATAATTAAAATTTTATAATGTGATTATACATGACATCAATGATTGTTATTTTATAATATTTTAATGACATTATTATTGCATTATTTTCTATGAATATAGCTAATTAAAAAATTATATAAATAATTATATGAATTTTAATAAATTTTAAAATATACTAGATTATAAATTTGATTAAAGTTTCATAATATTATTTTGAATATTTAATAAAATTTATTTTAATATAATTATTTAAAAACATACCAATAGGAATGATATGTTGAAATAAATTGTTGTTATAATGACTCATGTAATATATATGTGTAATTTTACATTTCAATATTTCAAATTATGACTATTATAATACATATTCAATTACCAATCTAGTTTATAACATTTTAAGTATGTAGCATGAAATGTGTAAATATATATATTAAAAATGATTTAAAAATAATAACTTTAACATTTAAAAGTATTGATATAATAATTTTATTATATTATTGGTTTTATTTTACATTTTACTTCATCATGTTATTAATAGTATAAGATAATAGAATAAAAGAAAAATTAGAAATAATACTAATATTATAGATTGATTGAATTAAAATGGGAAAAACGGTTTGGGTTCGCTTCCCATCAGAGAATACAAAAAATATAAAAAAAATATAAAACAATAAATGAGGGGAATGAATGGAAAATAAGTAATAAAAAATAAGAGATTTCTGGTTTCCGCATGAACCGCATCGAAACTGGGGCGTCGCGCTTCAGCAGGACTCCAGAGAGGGAGTCCAGCCTTTGGGCTTCCTCACTGTAGTGTTTCAGTAATCGAGCTTGGTGGTGGTGGTGGTGTCGGGCGCGAGGCATGCAGGCCGGAGTTCAGCTTGTCAGTGATGTCATGCCGCAGCCGGGGTATCCTGTCGGTGGGTTTCAACAAGTCGATGAGCTGTTCAATTAGGGTTGGATTAAATTTGACCTTTCCACCCTTTAAAAAATTTCCACATATGTGCCAAGCCCCTCATATCAATATCAGGTGTGTCGTCTTCTTTCTCTTCCCCGTGCATGTTGCACACCAGTTCACCAACAGACCTACTTTCTCCGCGTAAGGCCCCAGTGGACCCCCGCTCTCTTGATTATTCCATGATGTTGGCACTCACCCTTTAATGCAAGTCCTTAGAACCCATTCTTCTTAAATTAATATAATAATTGTAAGAATGGTTTATATAAACCACTGGGGGGTTTGAATAACCCTCGGGTTCTTTTCACTCCTTCAGCAATCATTCACAAGTCCTTGGGATAATTTCCAGCACCTTCCCAAGCACTTTCTTCTCGTCCTCATGCTATGGTAAAGGTGGTTTTTAATTCTAGATTACGTTTAACTAATCTTATATAAGATTATAAAATTGTACAGATTATATATATATATATATATACATGCATTCATCCATGTTTTCAGTTTATTTTAAAACCCTAAAAACCTTACACACTCTCTACATTTAAGGTTTAAAGCTTTTCAAAGGTGGGTTCTTATTATTTGGAGTGAAAATGAGTTTTTAAATAATTATATACATGTTTAAATAGTTTATATATATATATATAAACGTTTGATCCATGTTGAAATCCCTGAATTTCCTTTCTTATTTACTGTTTTGAGGATCATAGATTTAGTTTAGGAAGATTGCAGTTTTTATTTCTCAGGCACATCAATGTTTACATTTATGTTTATATATATATACATATATATGGATAGGTTGTATTATGTGCCACGCATGAACTTGTTGGGATAGTATAATATTATATTTATTTCAGGGAGATTGTTCATAGATTGTATACTTAAGTAGTATATGAATGTTTATTTGTAATAATCTTCTATCATATATCTTATAAATACACATATATATTTTCTGGTGTACACATATAAAAATAATCTCAATCCATATAAATTTTTTAAGGATTCCAAATAATCCAGTATGATATACTAAGAATTATAAAGGTTATTTTTTAGTCTACATTTAATATGAAAAATCCCTTTTTGAAAACTTTTTATATTTATATATGTGTATAATTTTATAATCATATATATATATATATATGTTTTCCAATACAATTCAATTATGATTTTTGAGAGATAAATACTAATACTAAAATAATATTTTAGATGTGAACTTGGTTTTGGGTTTAAATATAATTATATTTATAGTATAAAAACCATAGTTTTTATATATTTATGTATATATGATTACTTATATAATAGACCTTATATGGGTTTGGTTTTCAGTCATGTAATTAATAAATGGTTAGAAATATTTAAATCTTATGGAATTTAATGAACATTGATTAAATTGTGTAGAAACCCTTATATGCACATTGCTCTATTTAAAATTTATTTATAGTTTTTTTCCAAAAAACTAATTTCAATTATTAATTATTAGGACTTAGTTTATACTTTGATACATGTAAGATTGTAATAATTTTGGTGGATGCTAAGACAATATGTATTTTTCACTAATGGGCTTGTTTAAATGAAGTTCACCAATGTTGTGTTTTATGAACTAAAAATATGTGTTTTGGCTTGAATAAGATATATTAGACGATTAGAGATTTATGGGATCATGTTATAATGTTCTATTCATTTAATGTTTTATGATAAACCTGTTGTGGTGAATGTTAGTTTTCAATCATGTTTTGGTTTAATTTATTTACAAGTTCGGTGACATGTTTATCGCAATAATTAGTGGCAACTATTTGTATATGAGTATTTCATTTCCATGATATAATAATTTTAAAGATGTCATCATTTATCACCTCATGTGTATGCCCCTAATCTTCCATCATTTTATGTGAAAAATTAATAGAATCATGTACCTAGAATTAATAACATAGATTCACATATTTAAAACATAGCTCCTATCAACGTAGAAATGATGCAAGTTATAATGTCATATTTAATGCATGTATATCATATGTAAATGTCATTTAATTTTTTTATATGATTTATAGAACAACAAATTATAAAAAATAATCAATGAACCCGTTATTTGGAGTGGTATGGGACACCCCAAATAACATCACATTATAATGGGTATCCAAAGCGTTATGGGATGCCTTGGATACATAGCCCCCTAATATATAAGAAGATTGTATTGAACTGATTATGTGATGGGTGGGACCCACTATAGCCTTAGATGTATCTGTAGGTCTCATGAAACAAAATAGAGTCATGGAACAAGGCCTAACAACAATTACGGTTCAGGTGAAATTCCTGGAGATAGACGGTTCGGGAGAAATTCCTGGACCTAGATGGTTCAGAAGGTATTCCTAGAAAAAATGATTATGGTCTTTGCATGAGGCCTTCACATAGTCTAACATTATACCCTCATCTTAATGTTTTATTATGTGACCAACCATGGGATTTTCCTATTAGTTGGATATCCCTAGTTCAGAGATATTTGTATACACAGAATGAAGTAATGGAATGACATGATATGTCATAGTAGTTCTGGACTTGATGCATTTAACAATGGTTTTATGTTATTACATGTTAAAAGATATGGATATGGCCATCATGTTATGTGCACCAGTTATATTAATTATTACAACACTTTTGATTATTTCATGTGTACTCAGAACAACTTTGTTAGTAGTATTCATTTCCCTTCATGTTGTTACTCATCATGTACAAGAATTTATTTTTCCTAACTAGAACTGCGTACTCTAATCATGATAGATATTATGTTGTTAATTCTATTTACTACATGATGATCAATTTCCCAATGTTAATTATTATTTTCAAGAATACTATTTCACTTTTTAGTAAAGAAAGATTTTATTTATGATGTTTTAAAAACAACTTTTTGGGCATACATTTCACACCCCACGTTTTTGTATTTAAAATTTTTTAGGTATGGGTTTGTACTAAAGAAGTTTTTCAAAAGCATCTGGTTACCAAGAACCTAAACCTAGAGATCCTCTATAATAATGGGACACTATGTATTATTTTTAAATTTTTGATTTAAAATATTTAGTACATCATGCCTCATAGGAACCGGCTCCGGGAATTTGGGGGCCCGGTCCTTACAATATACCTGAGTGGGATGTTAAATTAAAAATTGACATAGTTCTTGATGCTAATCCAATTTAAAAAAACCCTTATCAAATGGATCAAATGGAACATATTGAACTGAAAACCCAGATTCAATATTTTCTTGATAAAGTCTTTATTCATCAATGAAATTCACCAAGGGTTACCACGATTTTTTTGTTAAAAATATATATATTTCTAGGAGACATTTCATTGATTATAGAGATTTTTACAACAAAATTGTTAAAAACATGTACCCTTCACGACATATCAATGAATTGTTTGATCAGATCTATAAGGAATATTATTTTTCAATTGTTTAACAGATTTTGGGTACCATCGGTTGAATGTAAAAAAAGTATACATCCCCACGACTAAATCGTATAAAAGACATGGTCATTTTAAAATTTTTTGTAGGTTTTTTAGTATAAAAAATTCACATATTGTATTCATGGATCTTATGAATAGAATATTTCATGAGTTCCGGTATAAGACTGTAGTATTGTTTTTTGATGACATTCAATTATTTTCAAAATGTAGAGAGGGGAATGGAAAACATATAAGTGGTTTTTTTGAAAAACTTAATGGAAATTTAACAATATGATAAACTCAGCATGTGTGATTTTTTAATCAAAATAATTTCCTTTATTGAAAACATTGTTAATAATGTTGGAATAAAACATGATCCTACCAAAATAAAAGTGGTTGATGAATGACCAAGTCCTATAAATATAATATAAATTATTATATGTCTTGGATTTTTAGGTTATAAATTAAGGTATGTTAAAAAATTGTATGGTTATCTATCACTATAACTATGTTATCCTGAAATGGGGTTAAATTTATTTGGATTGAAGACTGCGATGTAATTTTTTATGAAATAATGAATACATTGGTGAATGGTGCAGTTTTGACTATACCATCAAAAAAGTTGATTTTGTCAACTATAGTGATACTTCATTTAAAGTACATGGTTGTGTTATGATGTATAATGAGCATGTAATTTCTTATGCATTAAGTCAACTAAAAAATCATGAGTTAAATTATCCCATACATGATTTGTAATTACACGTTGTGGGTTTTTTCATTGAAAATTTGGAGGCATAATTTATACAAAGAAAAATGTTATATATATACTGACAATAAAAGTACGATTTATATATTCACTCAAAAGGAAATAATATTGAAGAATAGATAATATTCAGAATTGAAAAACTATTATTACTAAATGATCAATTACAATATAGGGAAAAAAATTGGTGGAATCCTTGAGTCAAATACATCATGCATTATTAACCATGTTACAATTGAGACGTCATCCCTTGATTAATGATTTGATGAATTTTCTCACATATGTTGTTGGTGTTGGAAATACATCTATTTTGTATCATGATTCAATGAATTCATAATTATCATATAGAATTATGCAACAGTAGAAGGACAACACTAAGCTACAGAAAAAGGATGAATTGTATAAGATGTAAATTTCTCTAGAATTTATCCTTGATAAAGACTGTGTTTTGATATTTATTCATAGATTATGTGTCCCTTTTGATTCCCAACGTAAGAAATAATTATTATTAGAACCTCATAGTCCACCATTTCCATTTAATCTTAGTATCATAATGATATACTAAGACAATCAAGTCTATTGGCGGTGGGAAGTAATGAGAAGATATAATTCAGATTTTACATTGAGAAGTGTGACATGTAAATAAGTTAATGAGGACTGGTAGTTACCAAATTGTATTCTAATGCACTTACTAGTGCCTTATGGAAATGAGAAATTTTATTCATGGACATCATTTTATAGCGAGAAAATATTTATCGAGTTAATAATGTAATTTGGCCTTTCTTGATCAACAGATTAAGTCCTCTCATTACCTTCCTAATTGATATACTATTTTATTTTTTATTCATTCTCAACTATACCTCAACGTTTTTGTCTGTTTACATGGTGTGCCTCTTTCAACTATATTTTATCAGGACCCTAGGGTCACTTCTAATTTTTATAAGGGCCATGAAAAGTCATTGGGTATAGAATTAAATTTTAGTACAATAATTCATTCTAAATTACATGGGTAGTTAGAAAAAAACAATTCAAACATTGAATTATATTCTTCGAACACTTTCAATGGACTACCAGGGAAGTGGTGAACATCATCTTTTATTATTTCAGTTTATATATAATAATTGTTTTCATTCTAGTATACTGATGGCATATTTTGAGACATTGTATGGGATGTAGGGTCAAACTCCATCTTTTTGGGATGGAGTTGGGGAAATGAAGTTAATGGAACCAAAATTAGTAGAGGAAGTTGATGAGAAAGTTAGTATTATCCCGAAATACATGAGAAAAACTCAAAGTAGGCAGAAAAGTTTTATAGAAAACAAGAGGAAGAACCAATATTTTGAGGTAGGTAATCATGATTTTGTAGATTCTCACCATAGAAAAGTGTTATGTGTTTTGGTATAAAAGGAAGGATATGTACACTGCTCATTGTTCATTTTGAAATCTCAGAATATGTTGGACAACCCACCTACCAAGTAGCTTTGCATTTGATTTTATCTATGGGGAATAATGTTTTTTTCCGATGTTGATAATGTTTGTGAAAGATTAATGAAATACATTAAACACTAAGTCTCTTCATAATGGAAATGTTTTTAACTAGATAGTTATAATCTATAAGATAAACAAAAGTTTAACACATCTATGATTTGAATTTTGAAAAACCGTCATCTATTGTTCTGATCCTTATGTTATTTTGAGTCTGATAGAACTGAAATGTTCTTTTGGTGAATAATATCACAATCTTATGAAGACTAATATGACTGTTATGAAATGAAAATCATATCATTGTTTTATTTTCTAAATGTTTTTTGATAATGATATATTGATTAATTTTTCACGGTCATATAATATTGGTTATAGTTATAAAAATATTATTTTTGGAATAAATTTGACATTTTTAAATAAAAATAATCATATATAGAATATTATATTCAATAAATGGAGTACATTTTTGAATTCTACATTATGAAAAATAGTTATGGTGAATAGAAACAGAGAATTTCTGGTGAATAGTAAAATATGATAATTAACAAAATATGCTAAAAATTAATTTATGTATCATTATTCAGTAATGGATGATGTAAATTTCCATTGGTTTGGTCTCAAATTAACTTATTACTATTTTAGGATAGATGAATACTGATTTTTCATAGTATTTAGAAAATATAATAAACTAATGATTAAATTAATCTAAAACCCATTCTCTCCTCAATTATAAATACCACCCTTTCCCATCATCCTATATCACCACTCAAACCCTATGCCCTATCTAAGAAATGAAAAATAATTACTACAAGGAATATACCCACGTCCAAGACCTACTAGTCACAAAAATCCCCAAAAATGGATTTAATGAGAATCTCAATGGGAATTAATTAAAAGGTATGAATGTTCTTTCATTTTCTTGTACTTTCCTTATAATTCTTCTGTATTATTTTACTCACTTTACCTACAGTTATGCAAGAGGAATGAACGATCATGAATATTTTATATTCTGGATTATAACATGTTTATGTAAAAATTCCTCAACAAACATTATCTCCTCCCACTCTTATAAATACACCATCCATGTCGTGTCAATTTACCAACATCGCTGTCAATGTGTTTTCAATTTCCCTTAAATCCTTTAAATAATTTTGTAAAACAATTAAAATGGATGAAATAGATTATAATGTGTATCATATATCCTCTTTAATGATCTATTGTTAACATATATACGTAATATTATGTTATATATTGAATCTAGTTCATGATTATCACAAAACTGCCTAAATAATTTTGACAAGTATCAATAAAGAATTATCTAATTATACCACATCATACTATATAACAAAAATTAATTATCGAATCATTTAATATATATAAAAATATTAATTCTATTTCATTACACTTCTAATTTTTTTTCTATACGATAGGAAATTCAATAAAAAACTAGCCATGGATATCGTGTAATGAATACACCCGAAATAATGGAAGGAACAAGAAAATAATAATTAAAAGGGGGGAATGGTCTTATGAATTTATCATATAAGGTGTTATAAACATTGATATCTTCTCTAGTATTTTAATAATAGTATTTTTACAATTATAAATGATTTTTAAACATGTTTTATATATGATGTACTTGGGGTAAGTATTGTTTTAAACTAATTTCTATTATTTTGGGTTAACATTCTACTTCGTTAATTATGTGGTATTAAAATTAATATTCAGTTTAATTTTTTTATAATGTTATATTATATTTTTTCCAATTTTTATGTACAAATTGAATCCACTCTTTTATGTATAACGTAAATTATATGATATATTTTAGGGGTTTTTCTTTTAAAATCATTTTATAAAATTCTATTTTAAAAAATTTATAAGGAATTTTTTTATGTAATTATTTTTTTTATTGATTACATTATTGTTCATCAGAATTTTTTTACTATTTATTGTGAGACCTATTCATACCTTCAATTCATTAGTTTTTGTTTATGTTAGAGGTCAATTGTATGGTTACTCCATGTGTTATTATAATGTTAACACAATAAGGTAGTAATAAGGATATATTTTAAGGTATCCATGAGGGTTACAAATCAAAAGGTAATCCAGAGTGGTACAAGATTATGTTTGTAATTCACCATGTTTAATTTATTTTTCGAATTTAGTTTCATTATGTTTTCTAGAAATATCATGGAAATCAAATGTATTACAATGTCAGTATATATGGGTGACGAGTAAGTAATTTTGAAAAAGATTTCATATGGTCACAAGTATTCATGGACTATTGTTTCATTTCCTTCTTTTTATATGCCAAACTATGAAGATTTTGACCATTCTATGTTTTTATTATATTTTTATAGTTTAAAATAATTCTTAATAAAAATAAAGAATCCATGATAAATTTGACGAATATTTTTCAATGAAAACATATTTTATTTGAATGTTTTAAATTTTGGAAGATAATGATATTTTTTATGGTATCTGATTTTTATAAATGTGGAATGTTATGTATGTATTATATCCAAATTATCTAAAAAATTAACAAAAAAATATCGTCAATGTTAATGGAAGTTTGGTGTTGACTAATATTAAAGATTATGTAATTTAATTAGTCCAACATGTTATAAATAATTAGTTCACTATTTTAAAACTTTTACAGTTTTAACTAATTCATTTTAAAAATCATATGTTTATTAAATTTTAATACTAGATTACTAGTTATTATTAATCTGATGTGTATCAATGCTGATGCTTTATTGTGTTATTTGTAATTATTCTAATGTTGGAGGGGATTCTGGTACTCAAACTAATTGAATGAAAATGATACTTTGGTTTACACAGTAGAAAAATTGTTATTTATTTTATGGTATGATCAATTTTTTGATAGTTTTATATAGTTATGAATTTAAATTTAATTATGTAGTACTGGTTTCTCATTCTAAACATAAATGAAAAATATTATCATTCATATCATTGATATCTAAATTACATTTTATACTTCTATGGAAATATTAGCTACTAATTATTTGTAATTTTAATATATTAGACATCAATTTTATTTTTTTTCTTCATAAAATAGTTTTAACATAATTTAAATATGAGTTGATTTATAGTTCTATCAAAATGAACAAGACTAGGACTAACCCATTATCGCTGAATGAGGCTCTAACACCCCACTGTATTGAACCCCATATGATGTTGACTTCTATCTGCTGGACACCATCCTCATTCTCCACTGTCACATCATACTATTTTTCCCATCCATGACCAAACTGTACCCTTTTCATGGCCAACAACCGACAATCCATTGATGACACCTCGTATGACCCTGTGGGAAACCGCTGCCACAAGCTTCAGGAATCCCCAATATCAGATTCTTTAGAAATGGCCCACATCGTGGCGATGATACACCTTATATATGGAAACCCTGAATATCCACCTTTTCCCAACGTTCGTGGGTTTCATCTCAGATGGACCACCAATCCACACACTATTATGCGATATCAGTTGACAAAATTATAATGTATGCCCAAACCTACATGCAATAGTCTTAAATGTGAGTTATAGTGACTAATAATATTTGTTATTAAATAAAATTTAATTTACTAATATTTTTTTTAAATATTTATTATTTTATTATTTTAAATATTAAATTAATGTTCATATAGTATTATATTAATTTATTAATTTAATTTTTGGAATAACCATTAATGAAATAGTGTGATCGAATAGAACTAAATTATTTGAATTAAAATATTTTTTTAATTATTTAAAATTAACTTTATTATAAATTTATTTCATTTTATTTTTTATTTCACATTTATTTTAGCCTTAAAATATTATTGATAAATGACCAACCATGTGACTGTCTGTGTTATTTTTATTTTAATATTCAATATAACTATGTAGATTGTTTGTAATTTTTTGTAAATATTGGAGATCAACAAATCATCATTATTTATTCAATATGGTTAATGGTATAAACATATATCATAAACTATAGGTGTATATCACCTACCAAGACACCATATTATACTTGTGAATGTTGATATACAATATGAGAAAACAAAACACTGGACATGGGGTGAGAAGTAATACGATTTAAGATTCAACATCGGTATGACACCCTTAGGTAACTATTAATCTATTGAGTTAGAATAGACTATCCAATATAATATTTTCAAGACCATTTGGGAACATATTTACCATTGGAAATAATTTACTATTTTATGCATTTTCATGTCTATGGGAAACATATAAAATAATAAAAAAATTTAATAAAGACTCAATGAATGTATTCTATTATTCCATGTTAAACTATGAACATTATAATAAATTATGAACATTATTAATAGAATAGTATTACGATATTCATGATATAATTTAAACCCATTTGTGTAACATTAATTCATTCCACCTTCTATTACTCAAAATTAAACAAAAGATTTTGTATGTGATGCACTTCATCTAATGGTTTGGATGACTCCTAATATCTAGGATTTCTTATAAAAATTACTCGTGGATATAACAAAATATGATTTCTAATAAATATCCAAAAATATCATTCTATAATTTTATAAAAAAAAATTTGTGTTAAAAAAAATTATGTTTCTGGGAAGCTGGTCCTTCACTCAACAAATTAACGAGCCAACAAGTTTATGTAGGTGGACAGTCAATGTACTACCATGAAACTCTATGAGTGTTGGTTCAAAAAATTGATGTTGAATATGAAAATAGTGTCGTAAATAATTTCCACTATATTACTGAAGTGATAGAATATTCTGATTCTAGTACAGTGGACTACAATGTATCGATAAATAAATGGGAGGAATTTGATGAGTAAATTAATTGTTACTGAGTAATAATTAATCATGATAGATGTACTAACCATATATTATTGTTTTTTTTTTGTAGAAAATTTAATGTAATACTAAATTTTTTTATGATGATAATTATAAAATTAATATGACATAACATGAACAAGATTACAAATAGTAGTCCATGAGCTCGTACAATGTACTACGACATTAGATATTCACGGTGCAAGAGTTCCCTCTACTTGTTAAGAATCCTAGGGATGAGGGGGTCTAAATATTTTTATATTAGTCTCATGTAAGATTAATGTGATGTTTCATTCATAATGATATCATAAATTAAGTGTAAGAGTATTGGTTACAATATTAGTACATGTATGATTTCACATGTTGTCTATCCTCCAAGATGTTTGGAAAGCAAAATTAAAGGGGGATATGATCAAGATGATGATAGAATAAATACTTTTATATAAAAATGATGTATCGTGATCATTCAATACATATTATCCATATATCATTATCACCCATTTACATACAATTTTTTAAGAAAAAAAATGAAATGTATGGTGATATGACTACCTAACCGTTTTTGTAATGGTTCGCCATCTAATAATGAACATAGAGAAATTAATATTTCTTATGGTTAAATGGTCATATGATATGGTAAAAACACCAATTATAAGTGTGATGAAAAAATAACCTTTATAACATCATAGATTAAAAGATGGTTGTTATTATGCAATAGTAATTTTTCATTACTTTTCACAAATTTATATATTGAAATATAAAATTCAACAAAATGAATTAATGAAGCAATTAGTAACTTATTTTTCAGGTATATTGATCAATTTTTTGTAATATCTATGTGTTACTTCATGGGTATCTATTAAAATACTCTTATTTCATTTTTTATTTGAATATATTAACCATGTATAAAATAAAAATTATAAGAATTATGGTGTGTTCTCTATGTGGCTAATAACAGATGATTCATAAGTTTGTGGTGAGTAGCACACAACCTATAATTACCATCTAAATAGATCTAGCTATACATTTATTGATTTTAAAAAAATTATCTCTTTTAGTTCTCACATAGTGTTCTTATTCCGTTTTAATAATGAATACTATTTTTTCTGGTTTATACTCTAATAATTATATAGTAACACATGAATCCTAGGAATTAATTGATGAAAATAAAATTTTATACATAGTTACACATTGTTTTGGACAAATAATTAAATATTAAGTTACAATTAAATGTGGACATTATGTATATGCCAATATAGTATCAAGACATTTTGGTGATAAATTCCTTTAGTAATATCATTTTATAAACTACTTTAGTTTTGAATAAAAACTATTTTAAATACTGTAATTCCAAAATAAATCATAATTAGTTCACTAAAAGAGAGTGAAGTATTTCAAATGTAATATAGTGGTAAAAATGCTTCATAAGATTCCTATGACTATTTTATGGAATGTTAAAATGAATTTTATAATACACATGATCAGAAGATATGTGTAGATTTGAGCATGTATTCTCAAGAATATCATTAACAAGAATACATAAATCAATAAAATGTATCATGATGTAATTCCAAAATTTATAATAACTTATTCACATCATAATCTTGTTAATACTATTGTTAATCGATGATTTGTGTCACATGAAATCTATGATCAATAAAAAGAAAAATGGAGTAATTCATATATGTACAAATTCTTATACACATCATAATAATTATTTATATAAATGTATAACAAAATATTAGATTATATTAATTGCAATTATTTCACTTTTTTTGTAACATTCTATGAAAACAGTCCACTTATCCCTTAATCATATGAAAACTATAAGGAAGAATGGATATCGTATAAGATATAGTATTATAAAAAACACTATGTCAAAATAAACATGTTTAGATGAAAATAGTTTGTAAAGGATATAAAAACATGAATCAATCAAGACGCGAACAACATCTCACTTAATATATTAACATTCAATATGATATTATATAAATCCATCTAATTGAAATGATATGGAGATGTGGAACACTATATTTTCATAACAATGGTTAAAATATCTATCTGAGAAAGAGGGATTGGATAACATGGATTTATTTATTTCTAAATATTAAAAACAATTACATATGAAAAATTTCATAATTTCATATGGAAATGGGATGTTTTTGATAAAAAAGCATTGTGTGAAGGATAAAATGATAGAGGTGGTTGGAAATTCACCCTGACTATTGATACATTATTATGTGAAAATAATTTATTCTATATGTAAGAGGTAAATGGTAACATACTATGATTATTTGACCAATTAATTATGAATGATGGATTTCATGTAATAATGTATTGGGCATTATTATTTTAAATAATATGGTGGGTATTCACATGTGACTATACCTGGGTGGTACATGATTGGTGTAAAGACCCAATATTTCCATATAATATTTATTTATAATTTTTTTAAAATATAGGGAAATTTTAATAGTCCAAGAAAATTTATGGCATGTGATTCAGAGGCCCGATGTTCCCAGAATCAATTTCTGAACTTTTGTTTGGATACGTTTAGTAAACATGCGAGCGGGTATTCCTATCTTTTCAGACAAGGCACAGAATTGAAATATGAGGACACCGTTGAATTTTTAGTGACGGTTTTTGCTTAAGGAGACATTCACCTGGACGATAGTGGTCGAGGGTGAATGTTAGTTTTTGGGGGTTTTTGTGAAAGAATAAAATAAAAATAAAATAGTGTCAAATTTTATTTATATTTGCAACACCCATGTCGGTGTTGGGAGGTGGCGACCACCAGAACTATACCTCCATGATGATGTTGAGAAGTGGGGACCACCAGACCTTAACCTCCAATGAGGGGTTATGGTGGCAGGGACCACCCAAAGCTAACCTCCAATGAGTGGTTATCGTGGTGGGGACCACCCGAGGCCTAAACCTCTTGAACTCCATCATTATGGAGAAAAACATCTCAACCCACATTATTAATGTGCAGGATCCTCTTGGCTTCCTCCACATTAATTGTCCCAATGCACATACCATTAATATGTAAACTTAGTTTATTTATTAGGATAATTTTAAATTGTGCCAACGAAATATATATAATCCTTAATCTATTATCCTTGGAATCATTGGTAGAATTGGGATGAAGGACCTCTTGGGAGATATACCTTCAACATAGAATGCATTCTTCCTCAATGAACAATCCACGGATGAAGAATTCTCCACAGATGAAGAACGTCGACCTCAACTTCGACCTTCTTCCACATGACTTCCTCCGACGTGGGATGTATTCATCTAGGATGAATTGATGTTCGTACATCCTTCTCGCATCAAAGAACAATCCGTGGTAGGGGTTTATTTCTATTTTTATCACTTCAGATGTTATGTCTTATAATTGTTTTTTGGATTTGGTAAGAGATTGATGAGGGTTGTGGCAGATGATGTTTTCAAATATCTTTCATACATGTTCATGCTTTGTTCTATGCTAACCGCTTGCTACGTCTCTAAATGCGGAGGGTGTAGGACAAACAAACATGTCCTGAACCATTCAACGTTCTTCTTGGGTGTGTCCTTTGAAAAGGAGGAAGGAAACAAAGTGGACAAAGGAAACAGTGCTGCCACCCGTGACCTCCGCGACCCGTGCCACCCCATGGTGCTCTGCCCTCTTGGCCATACCAGCCGCATGCATGACCGAGCCACCCACGGTAGGACTGAGATACCGCACCACCCCCATCAGAACCACGTCGTTGTGCCACTGCCATGCTGAGTCGTCGTGCCACCAAGGTACATTGTGTCGTGTCGCCATCTACAGAGCTGCGTCATTTTCCAGGTCGAGTCGAGCTACGATACTGACGTGCCTAACCAATGTCTGGGCCATGTTGAGCTGCTACCGCAATTGTGCCCACCCCGTGGCCCTCCGAGCCACCCATGTAGCCCTATCCATGACCAAGTGAGCCGCCCCGAGTTGATCCAGTCTATAGCTGAGCCGTTCCGCGGCTGAGATGCCCCCGCGACACCATCCGAGGCTAAGCCACCACCGCGCCACCACGCTGCCATCAGGCCGAACACAACGGACTAGGACACCCAGTGGTCTAGGCCAAACCCAAAGGGTCAAGCCACCCAGCAGTCCGGGACATACCCAACGGCTCAAGTTGGGTCGACCCTAATGGGGTCGACCAGACCCTGGCCCACTACGACCAATTTAATTTCATTTGGCCATATTATTGTTACAGATGTTCAATTGACGAACCATCAGAAGTTCTAGAAATTTTGAGCGAAACGGTCCCATTGAGTATACCCCACTAGTTTTTTGGGTATAGATGAGGTACGATCGAGTTGGATCATACACGAATCTAACCATGCTCCCAGGAATAAAATGCTAATAACTCATAGACCATGATTCTGATTGAAGAGCCGTCTATTGCGTTGAGATCCCAATGACATGGAAGATCATTGAGATACATATTCCTAGGACATTGTGGTAGTTGGATCATTGACAAGTAGATTGTGAAGTGGATAATCAAGGAGACGAGTGAGCATAGTGTGGGTACCTAGTAACTAGGTGATACTTGGCAACTGCTAACCGTTTCGACATAGAGTGACTCGAATGGCCCAGTGGGGTGCACCTTGGTGACGCGGAAAACCTAAGTTGGGGAGCACCTTATTGAGGCGGTAGACCCATTCTACACGACAAGAGGAGTACCTTAGCAGGCCATGAGGGGGAGCACCTTTTTGTGACGTGGCAGACCCACATTGGGAAGAGCCTATTTGTGATGTGGAAAACCCATGGTACTCGACAGGACTAGTACCTCAGAAGTCCAAGGATAGTGGGAAGTTCTTCCGTGTAACATGGCATTCCCACTATACTCGATAGAGATGGTGTTATCCACTAGCTGAGGGTTCAGAATGTTACTTGATACTACCTCTCGAATAAATCTTGGTGTGAGCTGAGTTTGTACTTCTATGTTTTCCTCATAATTGAGATTTATTATATAATAAATTATGTTTATGTATGGGATTATAACAATGTAAGGTTATCTATTTATTTTATACATTGTGTTTTATATTTGTGGATTTTTTGAGACCTTGAGTGTCTCGGGGAGCCTACTGAGTATCTCTAAAATCTCCCCTTCTTGAGCTTTTCCTACACATTAATGTGTTGGATCCAGATGACCGAAAATGATAACAGAGGACGTGAGTACCAGGTCTAGATTGTGCATTGAGGGGGAACATATGGCATGTTGATATGTGGAGGACATAGTGGGCCGTGTAGTGCCAAGGAGGTAAGCTATACCTACCATTCAGTTATGATCTTCGGTGGATGATCCATGAGCTACTATTCATCATTCAGCTGTTTTTTTCTTTTTTAGTTGTACTTTTACTTTTGTAGTTGTTCTTGTATTCTGGCCCCTTTTACTTACTACACAAACTCTTTTTACAGTTTGGTTACATGTGATCATATCTTGTTGAGGGCATGGTTATGTATGCTTACAGGTTATAAAGCCAATGACTTCCTAATTTAAGGGAATACGCCTCCATTTCAAGTCCCTAGCCCCTATCCTATGTAAGGCGGAGTTGGTGTAGTCATGGAATGAGCCTCGGGGGACGAGTCATGAAAAAATGGTATCATAGGATGGAGTTGCAGTGGATCCATCAATGATTGAGGTGTTACATTCATGGGAGCAAACATGGAGTGTGTGAGAGGTATGAAGATTCCTGTTTTTGGAAAGGTACTACTATAGCATTGTGCCAGACTTCTATAGAGTTGCAGCACCACTATCAGACTTGACAATGAAGGGAAAACCCTTCATTTTGTCAGAGAAATGCATGATATGTTTTTAGTAGCAGATGAAGAGGCTGAGTATTTCCCCCATCTTGAGGCTTCACAAGGAGGCGGTAGGTCACATAGTCTACTGCATCACATCATGGACCAGACATGGATGTTTCTTAAAGAAGGAGAGTGCATTGATCACATATGGTTCTCGATAGCTGAGAAATCAATGGTAGAACTACGCTACCCATGAATTGGAGTTATCAGAAGTGGTCTTCCCCTTGAATATTTGGTGGCACTACCAGATGGGAGAACTCTTTACAATATACTCTTATCACAAGAGTATCAGGTATATCATTATTTAGAAGGACCTGAACCTGAGACAATGACGTTGGATTGAGATACTCTTTTACTATGACTTCGAGATAGTCTATACTTTTTGGAAGGGAAATAATGTAGCAGATGTACTCAGTAATAGATCTTGTATATAGCGGCTAGGAGAGCCGACTGAGCTGCTGGACGCTTTGCAGATATCCAATCTGGAATGTGATGGAGCAGACTTTCTTCAGTCTAACACAGTCACTCTCCCACTTCTTCAGCGAGTCAGGGAGGCACAGTTTGGGGATTCTTACTCCAAGGCTTGATGTGCTCAGATATCTACATGACAGGAACCTGGTGGATTTTATAAAAGTGGGGAGCATGTCACCCTCCTTAGAGAACATACCATGGTAGCAGTGACACTTCAGGAGGAAGTGTTGTGAGAGTTCAACACATGCACTCTAGAGGTACATCCAAGAGTAGAGAAGATATAACATGATCTCTGAGGAAAACACTGGTGGCTGGGAATTAATAATGATGTAGGATAGTTTTTTCCATGGTACTTCGCTTTTCAGCAAGTAAAGGTGGAGAATCAGGTACCATCAGGCATTGTTTAGCCATTAGATGTCCCAGAGTGGAAGTGGGATGGGATATCCATGGAATTCATGTTAGTACTTCCACGTAAATCAAGTGGTTATGACTCGATCTGGGTGATCGTCGACCAACATACCAAGTCGACCCAATTCATACTGATCATAGAGAAGGGTTAATTAGAGAGCTTGGGAAGCCTCTATGTGCATGAGATAGATCGATTACATGGAATACCCTCTATGATTTTCACTGATCTTGATGAACGATTTACTTCTCTACTATGGAAGGTGTTGAAGAAGGCTTTCAGAACACATCTTCTTTTGAGCACCGCCTTCAATCATCAGACGGATGGCCAGACTGAGTAGACCATTCAGACCATCGAGGACATGCTCTGTGCTTGTGTCCTCGACATCGGTCATATCTAAAAGGATCACAGTCCTTTGGCGAAGTTTTCATGCAATAAAAACTATCACTCAACCATTGGGATGGATCCTTTTGAGGCATTAGATGGGAGACCTTGCAGATCACCATTGTGCATGACAGGCCCGGGGGAGTCTACACTATTGGGACCAGAGAGGGTATAGGATACCACATAGAGAATGAAAATCATACAGGAGTAGATGAAGACTGCACAGAGTAGGCAGATGTCTTATTCGGATAGGAGATAGAGACCTTTGGAGTTCGAGGATTGTGTCCTCATCTTTCTATGGGTGTCTACTCAATAAGTCTTTCAGAGAGGTGTCTTTTCACTTATCTCTACTACATTAGTTGCATCGGGTGCACGATGTCATCCTTGTATCCCAGTTGTGGAGATATGTGCTCGAATCTTCCTACATTATCAACCAGGGTGAGATGGATGTCTAGGATGTGGTGACATTTACAGAGGTTCTAGCAGAGATTGATGGTCCACATGAGCATGTCATTCATGGACTATTTATACATCTATTGTGTGTTTTATGGCAGAATAGGAACCTCCAAAAGAGAACATGGGAGAAGGATGCTCAGATGCGTGCTCAGTATCCCCACTAGTTTACATATATTGAGTTGTAGCATATGGGTATGTAAAGAACTGAGGTGGGAAGAATGTAATGTCTTATAGATTCCATGTAAATTTTATTAAAAAAATATATATGGAAATTTTATGAGTATGTGAAAATAGATTGTGCGTGATTCTGAGGCCTGTTATTCCTGAATGAATTTATGATCTTTTGTTTGGGTATGTTCAGTAAACGTGAGAGTGGGTTTTCCTAAACATTCAACTGGTGCACAGAATTTAAATTTAAGGACACTGTTGAACTCGCATATCCATTTTTCGCTTAAGGATACTTTCACCTTGATGGGAGATGGTCAAGGGAAAAGGTTATTTTTTGGTTTTTTCATGAAAAATAAAATAAAAATAAAAGTGCATGACATTTTATTTTAATTTTCAATGGACATGTGGTTGTTGGGAGGTGGGGTCCATTTGAACTATACGTCCATGTGGATGTTGAGAAGTGAAGAACACTATACCTTAACCACCCATGAGAGGTTATGGTTGTGGGGACCACCCAATCCTAATCTCCCATGAGAGGTTATGATGGTGGGGACCACTTGGGGTCTAAACCTCTTAAACTCCCCTCATTATGAAGAAAAATCTCTCAACCACACTCATTAATGAGGAGGACTCTCTATACTTCCTTCAAATTAGTTGTGCCAAAGCACATACCATTAATATGCCAACCATGTTAATTGATTATGGTAATTTGAATATGTGATAATGAACTAAATAGAAAACATTATCTAATATCCTTGGGATCTTTGGTTGAATTTGTAGGAAGGAGCACTTAAGAAAATCCCAATAACGAAGATAGTGTTCTTACAAGAAGAATTCTCCACCGATGAAGAACACTCCACCGATGAAGAACGATGACCTCGACATAGACCTTCTTCCTCAGGACATCCTCTGATGTGGGACGTCTTCATCTATGATGAATTGACATTCGTACTTCCTTCTCACGTCATCGAAAAAAGAAAGGTAGGAATTTATTTCCATTTGTTTATCTATTCCCATGTTATACCCTTCTAATTTTCTTGTGGTATATGGAGTATGGACTGACGAGTGTTGTGTGAAATGATGTTTTAAAATAGCTTCAATACATGTCCATGCTTCGTTCTATTTGAACCGCTTGCTACCACTCTAAATGCGTAGGGTACGGGCCAAACAAACATGGAGCGACACCTGTACTGTTCTTCATTGGTGTGTTCTTTTAATTGGAGGATTGCGACGAAGGCAATGGTGCCATCACCTGCGGCCTCCGCGACCCTCACCTCCCCGCGGTGCTCTGCCATCCCGACCGAACACGCCCCACTCTCGACCAAGCCACTCATGACCGGACCAAGCCTTTGTTTCTCCCTGAGCTAAACACCATCATTGTGTCGCCGCTATAGCGAGCGGCTGTGCCACCACCTTGTTGATCTACTTTGTTGAGCCACCATGCCACCCTGGGCCAAACCCCCTCCCTACGCCGACACCATGCCGAACTACCATGCCACCTCCATCCGCTGAGCTGCGCCGCCATCTGCTGAGCGGCGCTGATGTCCTGGCCGAGAGGAGTAATGACATCGCCATGCGGAACAACTATTCTAGCAATGTCGAGCCACTTCCACCTTCACTCCCTCACCGCGGGGCTCCAAGCGTCCGGATCATCCCTCGCCATAGCCTTGCAATCCACTCTGAGCTGAGCAGGCATGCGGCCAAGCCGTTCCATGGCTAAGCCACCCTCATGGCACCGTCTAAGGCTGAGCCTCCTTTGCACCCCCTCACAGTCATCGAGCTGAAACTAACATGTCAGGCCGGGTCAACTTGAACCGGGTCGTCCCAGTCCGGGTTGAACCGGACCGGGGCCTACTACGACCCACATATGTTCTTTAAGCTATATCATTTCTACAGAACATCCATTTGATGAACCATAAGTGGCGTTGTAAATATTGAAGATAGACGGTTCATTTGAGTATACCCCACTAGTGTTTTGGGTATTGTTGAGGTACGGTCGGGTTGGATCGAGCACAAATCCAACCGGGCCCCTGGGACTAAAAAGTTAATAACTCACAGAGCAGGCATTCAATTGATGCACCATATGTTTCATTGAGATCCATATGACGTGGAAGACCTTTTAGATACTTCATTGTGGAACTTTATGGCAGTTGGAGCATCGAGTAGTATCTTGTGAAGCAGATTCTCTAGGAGACAAGCAAACATAGTGCAGGAACCTATTAGCTGGCTGAGACATGATGACTTTTGACTGTTTCGACTCTTAGTGAATCGATTGGCCCAGTGGATAATTCCTTGGTGATTTGGAAGACCCACGGTGGGGAGCGCCATGGTGACACTACAGTCCCATGGTACTCAACAGGAGAAGTACCTCAGCAGGCCATGAGGGAGAGCACAACTGTGTAACGGGGCAGACCCATGGTGGGGAGCAGCACTGTGTGATACGGCAGACCCATGGTGGGGATCACCTCTGTGTGAAGTGGCATGCCCATGATACCCAACATGATAAGTATCTCAGAAGTCCAAGGATAGTGGGAGGTGCGTCTCTGTGATGCGGCAGGCCCACTATACTATATAATGGAAGGGTTCTGCAGCTGTTGAAGGTTCAGATTGATACAAAATACTACCCCTAGAATAATTTCTAGAGTGATCTGAGTTATTACCTATGTGTTTTCCCCATGATTGAGATTGACTACTTGATAACATAGCTATATGTATTGGTAAATACCTAAGTAAGGTTACCTTTTGATTTCATACATTGTGTTTTATACTTGGTGGATTTTGTGATACCTTAAGGATATCTGGGTCCCTACTGAGTACCGTTATTCTCACACCAGCATGCGCATTTGCTTCACCTCGTTGTGTTGGATGAAACAACAGGAAGCGATGATTGAGGACGTGAGTACCTAGTTTGTATAGTGCCTCGAGGTATACCGTATAGCATGTCAATACGCAGATGAGACAAACGATCATGGAGTGAAGAGGTGGCGAGAAATACCTACACATCATCTACGATTCTTTTTGGATGATCCATGAGCTTCTATTCAACATTCACATGTTTTTTCCATTTCAGTTTTACTTGTACATTTCTAGTAGGGCTTGTATTCTGGCCCCTTTTACTTAATGCACTCACTCTGTTTAAAAATCAGTTTACTTGTTTTCCAATGATGGTGTGTGCCTGGTTATGTATGATTACAGTTTATAAAGGAAATGCCTTCCCAGTTTTAGGGAATACGCCTTCGGTGCTAGTCGCCAGCTCCTAGCCTATTAAAGGCGGGCTTGGGGTAGTCACAACACGGACCCCAGGGGACAAGTCATGAAATGTGGTACCAATAAGGAATTATTTCTTATGCCAAGTCATCAAGAATATATCAATTAAAATTTTAGGAATAATAGTTACAATATTTTATTATAATATTAACATTCTATGTCATAGCCTCCAATCATGGAATGAATATATACGACACAACCAAAAATGGTAGGTGATACCAAATAATTCAAATAGGTGTTGAAAGTTACAAAAATCTAGTATATTATTTTAGAAACAAAACATCCTAGAATATTTATTTTGAATGAATTTTTTCAAACTATTTATATTAGGTTATTGGGTGTGCCACAATTTTCCATTGGAACGTTATTCAATAAAAAAATGAAAAAAACTACCGGTCTTATAGTTTGTTACGATAAGAATGAAATGGAATCTCTATAAAATGACTTCATGTATCATCCCATGTTTTAATGAAGGGTTTATATTATTGTAGATATAATCATTTTTTATAAAATTTTTATAGTACATATACTGAAATGGTGTTGAATAATAAAAGATAGAAGAGTTAGATATAGTATTGTAACAACCTTTAGATGACATAAATCTCTCCATGATATGATTTGGGATAATAGGATATTAAAGAAGTTATTGTAATTACATATTCACCAATAGTGTATTTAGAAAATATTCCATTTTATGTGTTGTATTTTTTTACAAAAATATAATTTATTCTATGAAAATATATGTTATATCTATGAGAACTACATGTGAATAAATAAGAACAATCCTATTGTACTAGATGGAGTATAAAAGATGAATACTAGGTATATAGAAGAAAGTATACTTGTTATAAGGTGACACAAGATAGTATTGTATTACATCAATATGATCTAATATTATAGTCTAGATAAGATAATGAGAGGGAGAAGATCATTAAAACTAGTGGTACATATAGTCTAAAATATTAAGTGTGTTGTAGCTACTAAAGTAACTAAAGAAGCATTGTATAATAAGAAAAAAATTATTTCATATCAATGTATATGAAGTATTAATTAATGTTTTATCATGGAGTTACATCATATATTAGTATTATATAAGATGTAATGATTTTTTAGTGTGAAAAATGATATATATTCTTTAATTAAATCTCTCATGGAGTCATTCTCTTGAAGGTGATGTAACAGATAGTAAAAGAACCCTGAAACAATGATGTGTTAGATCCATGTATGAAGCCATAATATTAAATAAAACATGATATTAGCATGTGAGAACTAAAAGGAATAATTAGAAATAAGTATAAAGTAAAAGAAGGTGTTTAATAATATTGTGAATCCTATATTCAATTTGAAAAGTAACTATCAATTACCATATTATCAGTACAGTGAGTTATATATTATTACACAATCCATGATAGTGTAATATTTCTACATCCACTATTTATTTGGAAATTGCAATGAATAATTTATCATATATATAGATTATATATGTTCCAAGGATATAATGTCTATATTGATATATTAAGAAATTAATATTAAATGTATGGCTTATATTTTAGATACATATTACTAACAAGGCAGGGTTATTGTTTGAATATATTGTGTCATAGGCTCATGATCATTGGAAATTCTTGTCACTAAGTTTACACATGGTGATCTCATGTAGGAGATTCATGAGGAATGATCCTCTAATATATACACTCCATGGTCTGAGTGATATTGTTTATTCAAATTTATGATCATGTCTAATGGTCTCCTAAATTGATATCAGTATAAGTGTGTGCCATTTGATCCTATATATTGATGCACAATAAAAACAATGGGATTTCAATCATCATGATGTATCTTGTATTGGTTGTCTCATTTGTTTTATGGTGTTTTCTAAATGATGAAGATATATTTTTCATATTGAGTTGAAGAAGTAATATTTTGGGAAATATTGATTATAATGGTAGTTCATTCACTAAATCCATGCCTATGGTAGTAGAAAATATATATTTATATCATGGTCAACAATTAATAATGTATAGAAATAATAATGAGACAAGTGTGTGTTTTAAAATATGAGAGGTCATGAGACAAATAGTTTATATTACACAATGCTTTTTCATAAGATGGGATTTCTTACTATGTCTGTAACACCCCGAGCTTGTGTGATATATTCTTTTTCAAATTAATTACATCATATCAATATTTTTCATTAATATAAATTTATTATACTAAATAACTATGTTTATATTAGGTTATAACAATCCATGTTAATATTTCACTTCAAAAAAAGCATAAATTGTCTTTTGGTACGTGAAACACTATGTTTTACATGTGTTACACGTAATGTCAGGTTCATTCGAAATCATACATGACATGTAGGACCCGGTTTTAACAAACTACAACATACATTTTATATTATGATTAAAATATTATAATACCTGTAACTTATAAATTAGAATATATAGGTTATGTATAAGATTAATTATAAATGATTTACACTAGAATATATTAATATTTGTTTGGTGAACAATTATGTATAAATGAAAAGATACCTTTTGAAAATATAATAAATTTCATTACAGGAAAAATATATTTTTGAAATCAAAAAAATATTACATTAATAAAATAATTAAAAAAAATTTCATAAATTATTTTAATTAAATAAATATATTACATGTTTTAACTATTTAATATCTCTCATATGTGTTTTCTATACAATAGATTAGAATAAATTTAATTTAATTAATAAAATGATGAATTTATCAATATATTAATTTTATCGCATTTTAATGGTGAACCATTTTTAAATATAATTTTTATTTGGAAAAATAAACATCCTATTTAAATCATAATATCATTGATTATTTTGGGTAAATATTTTTTATTTTTTCGAGAAGTTTTATTTTTTGATAAATATCTAAAAAACCAAATTTTAATTGAATTCTTCTTTTTTCATTAATTTATTTATATTGATAAATTATATTTCACATCTGATTGAATATTTAAATAGTTCAATTTTACATAAAATAATCTAATTTATTTCCTTGGAACAATTTTAAATTTATATTGGATATAAAAAGAGTTCAATATTTGGAACATTTGTAATTAAAAAACTCACTATTTCAACCTATCAGCAAGATTATTTTGAAATTAATTTATGCTACTTATGTGTTTTGAGTTTAGAAAACACTAATCCATATTTGTATTCCTAATAATTTATAATGACTAATTCGATCATCATTATTTTTTACGATAAAAATTTAGTGAATGTAATTAAAATTATTTAGAGATATTAACGTAAAAACAGGATTACATAGTGGTTAAAAGATAATTTAAGAGGCGAAATAAGCTAAAAAAAGTGTCAAAATATATTGGATGGAAATATTTAATCCATGTACACTATATTAAAAAATATATACAATTATCAGAGGTACATGGTGTTAATGAGACCACTCAATCATGATTAACTTATTATATTTAAAAAAACTGCAACTCCTTTCCCTGTATAGAAGGGAAATATCTCCCCTCACTTCATCACACATCTGATGCCCTTATCCATTGGAAATACCAAAAAAAATACACTTCCAAATTCGCTCGATTAATCAAAGAATTCTCCCATCAGGAATAAATAAAACCATGTAATCCTTTAGGTGAAAACACAGAGGAGTTACCCAAAGAAGATGTAGCATCCTTCCACTGGATATTTTGTTTTATTTTCATCCTCCACCAATTAAATTATTCTTATTCCAAAAATATATAAAAAACAATATCCTAAATATATTAAGAAGTTTTTATCAAATGGTTCAGACCTAAAACTACACAAAACACCATAAAATTGATAAGGAATATATCATCAATGCATACAGAGAACTACAACCTCGTGAAAAGATTATGTTAGTTTTTTCATTACAACCTATAATGGTAGAAAATTATGATGCAAACACAATTTTTTATGATATATATGATATTTATTATGCCTTTACTCTACTTAAATCATTATATATAACATTCATCTATTCATTTTATTTTCATAAATATGATAACATCATTTGTGGACGTGTGGCCCACCACCTCTCCAAAGCGATGTGATGAGTTTACACATTACATGGAATGTATTAATGATGAGATTATAAAAAGTATATGATAGATATGAAATAAAAATTTTAATAGAATTATAAAAAATATACATATATTTATGTCATTGACTTTATTACATTCCATACAAAAATTAAATCAAAATAGTATTTATATGTATGTATGACCTACCATCTCCATGATTTTTTTATTCAATTTAATATTTTTATATTTTGTAGATTATTATAAAAACATATAAAATGATGAAATATGATATATAAATCATGTTTTACAATCTATAAACAGTATATAATGATCAATTTAAGAGGATCAAGAATGAAAATTACAAACATATATGATAAACGAAGTAGATATTACCCAAAATGCAACATTAACATGACATTGTTAAAAAATATGAAATATAAATTCATAATCAATAGAAACATAAAATTACTATGAAATTGTTAATAAACAGTTATTATAATGTCCAAATAATATAATATATGTTATGATATTTATTAATATTATTATTTTGTGGATGTATAATAATTTCATACTTATTATAAACGATGTTTGAATGTGTATGAAAATGACATGACTTATGGTAAGGATATTACCATATCTCTTTTTTTTCTATGAGATATATATTATATTCACCACATATTATTATTATGTTGATTGTATAATATACTAAAACATTTTATATTGAGAATTTATTTTATTTATTGATATTAAAATGATTCAATTGATGTTATTATGTAACACTCCAAGATTTCATAGTGTGTTACTTCTTCAAAATAAACCAATAACTTTCACTACACCGAGTTCAAGTGCACCATGACTTACCAAACAAGCTAGATGTAACATCCCGGGTAAATGAAGATTAATAGATTTTCATAATTATTAATATTTTTGAATTAAATATTAATTTTAGTTTAAAGGGGTTGCTATGTTCGATAGCGTACCCAATACGCAACAACGAGTTTCATTGAAACCCTACATTGCACACTAATAATATAATATTATTATTTTAAATGGTCATTAACTCATAGATGTTGTATTGGTGGGACTGAACAAAACTAACTACAATATGATTATACATATATTTACAAGTTAGAGGCTTAAAATGTGAATAAATCTAATTTTAAGCATAATTTAAATTAAAAGGCCAATTTATCGCCTTTTAATGTAGAATCCTTTTTAAATCTATTTTTTGTCACTTTAATACATTATATATGAACAAATAAAATAATTCTTTAGAATGGGGGCATCAAAATTTACTCTGGGTAATTTTTTGTATTTTTCTGATAAAGTTCATTTTTTATGAATAGTGAAAAATATTGTATTTTAAGTGAAAAGTGTCTTTTAATCAAATTTATTTATATGGTTAGATTATATTTTTAATTGCACTTAAATTGAAATTGAAATATATTTTTACCATTTAATCCAATGTTGGTCATTGGAGTTAATTTCTCTTTGAAATTGGACTTAAACAAGTGTTGAATTTTGATGGTTATTGTTTCTTAAAAACACGCTATTTGTTTTGATAACAGGAATTAATTTAAAAATTAATTAATTATACTTCAATGTTTTGAATTTGAAAAAATGGACATCATTTTTTAATTCTGAATATCAAATATAGCTTAGGATGAATTTTTGGTATTTTCTGGAAAAACTTCAATTTTTGATGAATAGTGAAACCACTTAGTGGTAGTTAAATAAAACTGAATTTTTCATCTAAATAAAATTTTACCACTTCTGTGAATTGAATTTAAAAAACCTGTCATACAAGGTTGTTATTAGTTATAAAAATGTGGTTCAATAAGAAGAAAATAATTTTTGGTGAATAGTAACTTTTGACTTTTATTTACCGCAGCTAAAGGTAAATAGGGTAATTTAAGGTTAAAAGAATATTATAATAATTAAAAATTACCTTAACACTTGTAAAAACCTTATTGGTTGAGTCATTTACAACCATGGGCATACTTGGGTCGATTTTGGTACCCCATTGATCCACTTGGGAGTGAATATGACAATTTAGATAAATTAATTTAATGTAAAGTGAAAATTGGCATTCACAAAAATCGTTTAGTAATTTATTTTTATATAGTGTTATATAAGTCTTATTTTTGACAATAATTATTCATTGGAAAGCTAAAAATATTTATTACATGATGGTAATTTATTTATAATTTTTAAACATCAAATGATTAAATTATTTATGACACAATAATGATGCAGTTTTTACCTCATTAATAAATGGTTTAAATAAATAAGATTATAATGATTAAAATATTATTCAAAACCTGTAAAATTACTTTTGGTTGATTATATTTCGACCATGATACATCTTATATTCGACTATAATGAATTTTGGACCATTAGAAACCGAATTTCATTATATTATAAAATAATATTTTCACTCTTCTCTAAAGAGCCCCTCCTCTCCCCTATAAAAAGAGACCACTTCTATGCAACTCCACACACCCCTCAAGCCATTTGGCTCGACCAAACTCTACCCAATTACACTACCTACATCCCTATTCTCTTCCTAGAATCCTCACCTTATGCAGAAGTCACTTCAAGAATTATTTTGGTTCAAACCAAAGGAAGTTACCCAAATTAATGGTAATGGTTTCTCTTAAGTTGTTTTCTTTTATTTTGCTTCTCCAACCCCTAAACTCTTTTTATTTCCTTTATTTTGCAACAACAACAGTATCATAAATATACAAGGATGTTTTTATAAGAATGATTCGAACTACCCTTAGACACACCTCCATCTAATAGATGACAAACATAATGTTTCTGTGGGTGGCAAACTAAGCATCACGAAACGATGATTGTTCAATTACATCTTATCGCCTCTCATGGTGGCCATTATGGTGGCACTGTATTTATATATGATATATATTATGTTTATGATTTCCTTATGCTTTTGTACTTCCCAATTATATCAAGACTTTATGGTTTCCATAGTGGGTAAATACGATAATCTCAATAGAGGAAGTGCAGACTACCGCCCACTCAATGTGATGTGATTCATTAATGCCCTATGAGGAATGTATAAAGGATAGAGTTAATTATATTATATATGATATTATACTGGAATTATAATATACCTATGTATCATTTTGTTTTAATTCAATTAAATTAATAAATAGAAATGAACGTAGCGTTTATGCGTACGTACGGCTTACCGTCTCCATGAACGATGTGTTTCATTTCTTACCTCTAAATGTTATGTACTATTATAAATACATCTATATACTAGATATATGTTATATATATGAAATCTAAATCATGAATACCATTATAGATATGATGAACTATTGACCACATGGACAATGTGTAATTATAAGAAGTCTATTTTGACTCAAGTACCAAATATCGACAAAATAAACGTTATTAACTTAAATGTTTACATAATGTTTATAAAATTGTAATAATTGATATAAAAGGAATAATAAACATGAAAAATGATCTCAATCAAGTAGAAATTAACTTTAGTTTATTATTCAGGATATTAAAGAACAAACAAGTCAAGTTGGACACGAGGTAAGGGATTTTCATCTCACTCCTTATTCTTGTGAGATTCATGCAATATTGCCACTAGTACCTTTTGTGTGGTGTATGTACTGCCCATAATTTTATTCTTTTTTAATACACTTTAATTAATGTGTATTTACATATTCATTGTATGATTCTTCTTTCATGGATGTATGTTTCGTAATTTACCAAATTGGTAAGGGTTTATTTCACAATCTCTTCATTATCTAAGGTTGTTTAGACGTATTTATCTACTGGGACCTATTTATCATTCAAATCCATGTTTCTTAAAAATGTCTTTCAAAAAAAATTTACTATTTAATAGAAAATGGGTTAATGTCATTTATACCCTTATATTTGTTTTAAAGGAATCTTTCCGCCATTTTCCAAACAAGGTACTTTTTGACCTTTTCGACAAATATAAGGTAAGAATGTTTTTTTAATTTATACGGTGGGTGCGGCTTTTTTCTGCCGTTATAACTTCGCCGAAGCTTCCCTTACAAGCTTATAATTTTTTTTTTCAAGTATATGTATTATTTTATAATTACATGACTTTTAAATGATTTAAAAAAAAGAGATATTTCTCTCAAATAGTTTTGATTTCATCTATGTGAACATCCTTTGATGTATTTTAAGCTTATTTGAAGTTGATTTATTATGATACAAAACATCCATATTTTATTAATGGTTTTGTGATATGTTTGACTATGGATGAGTTATTCTCATGTCACTCATAGTTTATGGTTAAAGTATTGACATTTCCTAAGATAGATTTAATACGAATGTTTATGTTATATTTCAACCTTTTCTTCAGATGAATGTGTTGGAATAGTATGTTCTGGTTTGATGGCCGGTAAAAGTAAGCCCTCCGGGTTGGGGTCCAGTTATAGCAGACCCTCCGGTTTGGTCTCCAGTTATTAGAGGCACTCTGGGTTGGTGTCCGGTTATTAGAGGCACTCCGGGTTTGTTTTCGGTTATTAGATGCACTCCGGGTTGGGTTCCGGTTACAGTTAGCCCCAAGGTCTTGGCACGAGGCCTTGACAAAGAAATTAAAAGTTAAGAATTATGAATTTCATCATTATGAAAGTGTTTATTGATATTTCATGTGATTATTCGATTAATAGAATATTAATGTTAATAATTAAATAGAATCATTTCATTTAATCTTTGGCATATTATACTGATGTTCAAGTTTAAAAGGCTTTTGTTTTAGTTATTCATTGCCTTAAATGTTTATGTTTATTTATGAAAGTTTCCACTATATTATTATCCTTACTGAGCATATGAGCACACCCCTTTCAATGTTTTATTTTTCCCAGGATTCCAAAAAGTGTATTGTGATTGATATGCAGGGATAAGACAAGGGAATAATGTCATTCATAATGGATTATTTATGTTGTTTTTTATGTTATGAAGTGTAATGTAGCATCCATGTATGTAATCTATTTTCCAATACTGCTAAACTATCTGTCCTTCTGGACTTGATTCCTTGTAATCATGCCAATGTTTTAAAATAATGCACCGAATATGGGTTACTGGGGTCGAGGCGTTACATATTATTTAATAGATCTCGTGATTCAAAAGTTACCCAAGTAGTAAGGGAATCTCTATTCTCAATTTTTTTTTCAATGAGATATTTTCCTTATTCACCACAATTTTCATTTGTTCCATGTATATAATTCACATTAATGCATTATTTCATCCTAATTATTAAATTTCTAGCTATTTAAATATCAATTTACAAAACCTCTATTTCATTGGGTTTTATGGTTTAATGGTTCCCTTATCAGTATGATACTTTTTTCTAAATTTTAATTCTTTGAAGAACTTGTTTTGTTAAGGACCAAATTTATTTTATGTGGTGTATATACTACCATTTGGAAAATTTTAACATGAATATTATTCTTTTAAATATATTTTATGAATTATGTATAATAATCCATTCCTGGGGTTTATGATTCAATTTTTTTAAAGTGGTAACATTTTATTATGGTGATATCATAATATATTGAGACTGATATGATTATTATGCCATTAATGAAATATGATGATTCAACTATCAATAAATATCATGAAATTTATTATTCTAATGTTATTCATGTTATATCCAAGTAATGGTAAATTGTTTTCCACTCTTCGATGCATTGAATAAATAAGAAAATGTTTTTAATAAAACAAGACTTTGTTTATCTCTTCGATCCAAAATCTATGGTATTTTAAAATAATTATTTTCTAATATGATATAATTTTTTTTTGAATATTATTTTTTAATTTTTCAATGGAAACACTTTTTAAAATGTTATTTTAGCATTCCTAATAATTTTTAATATTATTTTCAATGAAAAATATTTTCATTAAAATAATGAGAGGATTAATTTATATTTTTTGAATAATATTTATATTGAAAAACTATTTTAAAATTACTAATTTCATAATAATAATAATTATTTCATGTAGTTAAATATAATTACAATATGAATTATTTTAAATGAAACTTCAAATCATTATTTATAAAAAAATGATTTTTGAAAATGTATTATGAAATAAATTTTTAATGAAAGGGTATTTTACATATAAAATGTTTTGTGTTATCATTCAAAATATATCTCTATATAAGATGAAATCATATAAAATAGTTTATTATTTTTTTTAGGATTTGGTCCAAGGAAACCATTCACACTAATTATTTTAAAGGATTTTCTTTAAGATGATATATTTTTACGAAACCTATTTATCTTCTATGGGTTATATATTATTCTAAAACCGACTTCTTTCCACAAGTTATGGTTTGAAGAAATTAGTATGAAATCATTCTATTTTACATAGGTTATGATATGATAACATTTTTACGATACTTAATTAATTTCATGGGTCATGATATGAGGTTTATGAAACCCATGTCTTTATATGGTTCATGTTATGATGAATGTTTTATTATCTTATAGAACCCGAATGTATGATTCATTATTTGATGGGTCATACAAATATATCCATACAATTAATTGGGTAATGATTTATATCTCGTGACAAATATATGTCTAGAATAAGTAGTGAACTCGGTTCAATAATATAGGGCTAGAACATGAAGTGAATCTAGTTCCGAAATATATAGATGGAAAGAGGAGTAATGCATGGAGGTAATTGGGAGTGAAACATGTTCAATAATAGAATTTTTTACTAAAACAGTATTTAGAGTGAACCATGACAAATAAGATTGTTTTTGGATGGACCCATTCCAATAATATGGCATTGTAATTATGTATTAAATACTATTAAAACGAGTTTATATATTTATATATATTTAAAAATTAAATTTATTATGTTTATGTTATGAGTCATGCGTTATTATATTAATTTACTGAAGATTAATGTCTTATGAACAAGGAATATTTTTTCTATGACTCTGCGTTATGATATCTGATATGCAAGTTATGATCTTTTAATGATTTGATCATGTTTTTATACCATTATTCTCATAATTATTCTTATATATATTTTCATTTACCATTAATGATTATTTTATCACACCCATATCTTATGTTTATATTAACCATGTAATGAAGAAAGGATTCAAATAGGATAACTAAATGGGAAGATATTTCTGGGAGACATTGATAATCATTTACCAAACTAGAATATTGTGTTCCATGATTCCAAATACACTAAACTATTACTATCCCTATGCATGAATTTTTTTAATGCTATGAATAATCATCTGAAAAGATGTATTATTCATGTGTGTTAATCCTTGTTCTATATAATTGGTATCAAAGGAAAGGATTAGTCAACCATTGTAAACTATAATGATTAAATTCCAGTGAGATCCGTAGGGATATTATTTAGGCTATTTCAAGTGATTTCTCAACAAATAAGTTAAATGTATAATATATTTAAAATAAGGATTCTTAATTTAGACACCCTATAAGTTATTTTCATGATTATGTGGTTTTTTAATATGATAATTTATGTACAAACTATGTATTTATATTTTATCCAATAATACATACTATAAGGAATGATGTTTTCAATAAATGTTTTAGATGTTGAAGGTATGGGTAATATACAACGTGATATCCTATGTGAAAATCCAATAAAGATAATTATGATTGTGGTATGAGTACTCGTTTTATTTATGATTATAAAGATACTAATAATGACATGTGAATGGTAAGAGATGTTATAAAAGTATTATTTACATTAAACAACATAAGAATGATTAGATACAGTTTTATGAACCTTATGAAATGATTAATCATTCAAATAATAGAAATGGGGAATTAATTAATATGATAATGAAGCCTGCGTAATGGTTTATTTATAATTTTGGATGATTAATGTTTTTTTATTTTGAAATTCAATTATTATTTTATATTAATTGTAAAATATACGAGTATTTTCAGTATTATTTTTTCATATTGGAATGAAAAGTATATGTTGAATGGTGTTGAAGACATAGAAAAATGATTTATTGGAAATATGATATTCTAATTAAGGGAATGTAATCCTTAATTTGATTCGTAGGATGAGAAAGTGATATTTTGATTGGATAAAGAGATGATGAAATGGATAAATTAAAGTGGATGGTATTTATGAACATAGAACCGATTAATGAATTTTTTTTAAAAACATTTGGTTTGTGCTATAATGGATTGAGATTGGGAATTTACAAAAAATATCCATAAATAATTTTGATAAAAATCATTAATGTTTTTAATAAGAATTTATGGTAATTTTGGTTATTATAATGTTTCAAGAGAATAAATGAAAAATGTATTCATATGTTTTCAATGTGAAAACCATTATCTACCATATGATATATGGTGGAACAATTTTATTCAGATATAGTGGACATATTTCTAATGTTTCATATTATTGTATTTTTCAATGATTAAAAGGTTTATGATTTAGGGAATTGTAAATGTTAAACATCAAACCAGGTTTTAGAGATTAAAGTATTTTTTCACCATATGAGGATTTATTCATAATAGACAACTTAGGATAAATATTTTTTCTATTAATATAACTAATTTTGTATGGACATACATATCATTATACCTATGGATCTTATGTTATGTTCATTTCTCAAGGATAAAAATTTTACATTTAATTTTTTTAGTAAAATATTAAGTGGAAATTGTTCAAAAAAAAATATTGTAATATTTTTTCAAAAAAAATGTAATAAATTCAATTATCAATATTTTCTTATGTTCTTATATAGTAAAATATCGTCAAATCTAGGAAAAGGATTTTAAAAAGGAATTATCCTAATACATTCATTTCTGTTGAACAGATTGTCTTATAAATCATCATCGATTTATGGTTTTGAGGCCCTTTAATTTTTATTAATCTTTAACATTGTGGTGATCAATGATCATTATCACTTAATATCATTATTTATTTTATCCTCTATATACAATATTCACAAAAAACCTATTTACTCTTACATGGAATCCTAGTTATGATTTAATTTGGGTAACGATTAAGGTTTAGACATTCTCTTCTTAGAGAAAGTTATACTATTCATTTTTAAGATGTTGGTTTTAATGAAATGTTCCTTCATATATTCAACCTTTGATAATATAGATGAATTTTGAGGTTGTTAATAATTTTATCAAGGTAAAATGTTACCAATAATAATTTTTTGAAATATTATTTTTTTCATATTAATTTACTCTTTTTGATATTTTTCATTTCTTGCAACAATAAATATACATTTTTAAAATGGAAGAACTATGTTTTTATTGCTTTATAAGTAACACTGTGTTAATATTTCACAACATTGATCAATTATATAATCATTAAGTACATTCAACAAAGTTTCTGACACATGTTACACAAAATTTTGAGTTTATTAGATAACTTACATTTCATGAAAATACCAAGTTTTACCAATCTACAATTTAATAATATTATAATTATTGTCGTCACCTAGTAATTAGAATTGTCGTTATGAATAAGAATAATTATTTAAGGATTAAAAATTTATATAATAATAATTTTTTTGACCATCAAGATATAAATAAAAATAAAACCCTTTTGAAAGTATAAACAATCATTTAATGGAAAATTAAATTTTTGTAATGAAACACGTTTAACATTATATTTTTTTTAAAAAAAGCTTTTTAATTTGTTTTAATATATATATTATATTTAATACACAATTTTATAATTAATTTATGTGTTTTATATAACATAAATAAGAATGAATAAAATATTATAAAGAAGATGTATTTTTCAAATAGGTAATTATACCACCTTCTCATGTAGAATTCATTATAAATAATGTTTTTAAAAAAATTAATAACATTTAATTAAAAAAATATGAAATATTTTTGAGTGAGTAATTTCAAATTTTTATTTGGGTGAATTTTTTTAAATTTTATTTGAAATTTTATTTTTTGGTGAGAAGTTAAAAACACTAAATATTAATTGAAAATTATTTTTTCATCAAATATATTTATATAGTTGAATTATATATTAATTTATTTTAAAGTATAGTAAGTTCAGTTTAAAATATGTTATTCTAAAATATCTAATTATTACCAATTTCATGTTAAAATTTGATATAAAAATATTTGATTCTTTTGAATTTTTTTACTTAAAAAACATGTTTTTCCCATATGTGGGAATATATTTAAATTATTTTATTCATATTATGTGATAAAAATTTGATAAAATGTATTCCATATTTAAATTAATAATAATTTTTAATGTCAAATAATTTGAACATATATTTGATAAAAAATACTAATGAATGTAATTGAAATTAATTGCATTGATTAAGATAAAAAATAATACTTGGAATTTATACAATAATTTAAAGGTCAAAATAACATAGAAACATGTTCGAAATCCATTTTTTACATATTTAGACCAATTAACTTATTGTATCAAAAATTCAAAATTATTTGAGGCACACGATGTAAGAGAGACTTATAAATAGTGATCATCTTTTTATATTTATAGGAATCACTCTCCTCCTCCACTATATATGAGAACTCACCACCCTCACTTATTCACACTTATAAATCCATTTTCATGAAAAAACATCACATTTAACTTTCCAAATTGAATACTTCATCCTATAGTAATCTATTTGTGAATAAATTCAACCAAGGATACCATTTGGTGCCAAATAAGAGAAGCCACCCAAACTAGAGGTAACATCCTTCCACAAGGTCTTTAGTTTTAGTTTTGTTCATAACCCATATATTCTGGTTATGCCATGATTATATAATAACGCAAGTGTCCAAAATATAATTATATGTATATATTTTAATTGTTAAAACTAATATTACCCTCACCTTCATAAAATGTAACGAACGTACCGTTCGTGTTAATGGTAGACTACCACCTCGCGAAACGATGTCGTTCATTTTTCCATTACCACCTCTCATGGTTGGGAATTATAACGGACGTACTATTTTTATATGATATATAAGATATTTAAATTTTATTTACTCTTATTTAAATATTTTTTAATAAAGAAATAATGATTTTATTTTTTGTAAATACAATTACATCTTTTGTGAATGAATATACTACCACCTTCCTAAAGTAATGTTATTCATTCTCACATTATATTGAATTTAATAAGGATGAATTTAGTAAATCTATACTGAATATTTATGAAATAATGATTATACTATAATTATAACATAAATATAATTATATTATATTGAATTTATTTCTTTTAATTTGAAAATAAAATAGAAAAAACATTCATGCCTACGGATTCCCAACCGACTCAATGAACCGTGTATTAGAATTTATATATCAATAATATATATATTATTATAAATATTTATATATTTAGAAAATATGAAATTTATATCAACAAATACATTTTATAAACAATTATATAATTATATAATTTAGATGATGAATAATAAATAATTGAAACTAATATGGAAAATAAAGATAAAATTGATAAATTATTGAGATCACAACTGTCATACATGAATTAATATTTATTTTCAAATTATTAAAATTGAGAAAAAAATATGTTTAAAACCAATCAATAAAGTTGAATTCAATAAAAAACCAAAAATGAAATCCTTTGATTTACCCATGAATTGTTATTCAGAGGGTAAATATACAAAATTTTCAATATTAGATCAATAGGTAAATCTAAAATGGATAACTACATTATATTGATAAAAATAAAATAAAATATTTATAAAAAAACAATCACTAAACTGTAAAACATATTTATTATAAATTTTATATTGAAAATAAATTTAATTTATTTTTTGTGTGTAAAAAATGAATATTTTTTTTGAAATTGTGAATTCCCTTTCATTATTTTTAAATACCAATAATGTTGTCATTGATAAACTCTATGGTAGGAGAAAAAATAAATATTAATGGTTACAAATAAATTTACAATTAAATATGTTAAAGAATCTATAAAAAGTTACAATAATTATTAGATATTTCAAATTAAAAAAAAAATCTATCAAATGCATTATCTACCTATAAAGAAATTCCAACTAACATAACAAAAAATGACACAGTGCACATTCATCTATAAGAAAGAATGATTTATTCACAATGTTGAATTTAATCTGGATTTCTAGTGATGTATAAAATTTACAAATATATGATATATCATATTTGAATAAATATATGAATTTGAGAATCTATAAGAAAAACCATTATGAAAGAATCATGAAATTGAAATATTTCAAGGATCATTTTCTGGATTTAATAATAACGAATAATTATTAGTTTATATTATGTTATTTTAAATTGAACATGGGTTTTCAAATATAAATAATACATATATATAGATAGATATTACATAATTTTATCAAATAAAATCCCTTCTATCGTAATGGTTTATCAACATTAACGACTAGAAATGCAATAATTTTATTTCAAGAAATATTTTTAACATCTCCCTGAATAATCATCCCAATTAGTAAACATCATAGACAAACCCTGTATATATCATATATTCATGACCATGGAAAAGGAAAAAAGAAATGGTGAGCTGAGATTCATTGTAAACGTAATAAAGTGAGATATCATTATTAACCTAAACATAACATGAGCATAAGGCTGAAAGAACATTGGATTAATCATTTAAAAACAACACCTTTCATAGCATAGATCATAATCCTATATTAAGAAATAATGTTTAGAAGTTCATAATCCATGAGTTATAATAGAAATAAAAGAACATAAGTAATATGATCATTGAATAGGAATAGTATTTTATCTAAAATGATATCTTATTACATCATGAACATGTCTTAATAATGAATCGTTCACTCATTATTTTAGGAAATTGAAATTAGTGTCTCATATTAACTTATGAAATTAAAATAGTTATACGAATAATCATCTTCACATGAAACAATGTCAACAAATAACATTATGATCATGTTATTAGGACCATAAATAAAATTATGAAAAAGAAACACATTAAACATGTAACATTGTGAACAAGAAATTTGGTTCACACATAACATAATAAAAATAATTATTTTTCCATATTTAACAAATTCATTTGATGAATTTATATGTCCCACCAATATAATAATTTAAATAATAAAGTTTTGTTCCACAATATCATTATGTATTCATAATAAAATAACAAATTGAAATTTAATTGACTTCACTATCCTTTCAACATATCATAAATCGTTAGAAATATATGTCTTTCACAAATATATTAAAATAGAATAAACCATAGAAAAAAATGGTTTTCGAAAAAATATTGTCATTAAAATCTTAGAAAATCTAAATAATGAATAGGGATTTTATGATTGGATTATATCCCAAAGAGAATGAGTAGAATAAACTATTTTTTTCATTCATAAATATAAATTCTATATTGAATTTATCTTATAAATTTATGGAAAATAACATTTCCACTTTTAAAATAATTAATAAAAATCTAAATATTTACACAATATTAAATTAAATTATATATTTGGAGACTTCTACAAAAACATGTAACGGTTACATTTAATTGATGATCAATCATTATGGCAATAAATACTGATCATGACATGCATGTTAAAAAACATTCATTTCACCTTTTCAGTGAATATTAAAAGTACCGCATTCATAAAATAATAAGATGATTAATTTAAAACCATTTAGTAAAATTAGAAAAATATTTAAACGAACATTAAACAAAAATTTAATGATATTAAAAAATTCGTCAAATAATTTTCAAAAAATATCGATATAGAATAAGGATGATTTTTGACAGAAGATAAAACTAATGATGTTTGTATATTGAAAGAAATATTTCAGTCTCATGTGTATATAAAGATAGGAAAATGAAATTAAAAAATTTAATATCTTGATAAAATTATATTATAAGAAAATTATTCAGTTTCCTATGATATATATTACAATTTTTAATCAATGGAATCATAATCCTAAATAATCATGATCAGAAATGACATTGTTACATAAAACACATAACAATTTGGAATCTTTTGATTGATAAGACCAACAAAATAATTAAAAATATATAAATATTTTTTTCTCATAATATTCATTATAAAATCATAAATAAAAACCTTGGGATGTATATACAATAAAAAAACAAATTTTGTATTTGGAATTTGTCCCACAAAAATTAATGTGATTTGAAAATCCAATACCTCAAGTATTAAATTTCATCATTAAAATTGGATAATTCTTTATAATAAATACAGTTCTATTATGAATATTTTCATGAACCATAATAATGAATTCCATTCCATTTATAATTTACTTATAATCAATTATCACACATTTATTAGTAATTCTTTTTTAAAATACCAATTTTTTGTGATAATTGGTATATTTTTCCTATATATATTTAGTTCTGTCATTTAGGTCATTTTTAATTGATCTTGGTTACAACATATATATAATTTTAAATATTATATAAATAAAATATATAATAATAATATACATATTTAGAGTCATCCATAATATTTATCGATAATGGAATTAATTAGATCATTCAGGGAGACCATTAGTGTACACACACATAAATGTTGTTTTATTATTTTTAATGAATGTAATGAGAGAATTGTAAACATTAATTTAATATTATGTAATCTCTATTGTGTAATATATACATTATATATATATTAATTAAACCTCTGTTACCATCCATGAAAATGGAAAATAGAAAATAAAAAAAGTTGTTTTGTGGAGGTGGTAGACCACATAAATTCACAAGCGATGTTATCATTTTATAATGAATTGGAAATAATCAAAGTCGAAATGATATTACATTTACAGATGTATAAAAATATCATATGAACCAGATAAACATTATATTTACAATTATATCCATTTGTTTGATGTTTTGATGTAAAATAGATTACATCAGTTCGTAAGGCGGTCAGCTTCCATGTACACGATAGATAGTTTCATTTTCGAATTATTGGAATAGGATATAGATAAAAGATAAAAAATTCAACCTAAAAATATTATAGTATATAGGATATAGTGGTATCAATATTTAATAATATTTGATTATAGTTTCATATAGGTATAATAACAAATAAAATAACCACACTATTTTATAAAAAATTCCCTTTCTTCAGATTACATCTTTAGGATAACACCAAATGACTTAATAAATGGGGTTCATTATAAAAAATTCATATTGGAAATGGGATGGGAAATAATGATGGTATATTAATGGATTGTAAAATATAAAGAAATCATTAATTATGGGTTAGAGTGGATAGGGGGTTGCAATTTATTAGTAGGGAGATGACATAGATGGAATTTCCGAAAATAAAAAGGTATACCAGCTTTTTAAACATTACATAAGGCGAAAAAATGGATCAATCCATGCCATAAAAGATAAAACGAAATCATATATATATATCTAGTATGTTTTTACTAGATTTATGTTCATTTCAACCTTAATCATTTTTGTTTAACTACATGTAAATTAATTATAATTTTATCCCTCATAACTAATTTTTTATTTTTTTACAATTAATTAGAATAAAAAATAGTTGGGATTATTATATTACCTTAGTTTTTTGATCCCATATATGGAATCTATTTTATTAATAATATTTCACATAATATTCAAAATATTATTTGAATTTAAACCCATAGAAGGGATAAAAAATCAATTTTCAAATAGAAAGAATTACATAAGTATAAGATGTTATTAATTAAAAATTGGAAAAAATTTATTAAAATGATAGAAATGTTATTAAATATAATGTATATAATCAAATGTTACATTTAAAACCATTTTTTAATATAATATGAATTAGTAAATATTGTTAACTGAAATTTTGTTTTTATTAAAAATCAGTACATTCCATCATTCATCGAAATTTTTATATTTTAAAAATACTTAATCATGTCATCTAATAAATACCTTTCCTGATTATTTTTGAAATTATTTAAAATTATTTAAATACATTTAATTAATATGGAAATCATTAGATTCTAAAATAATTGTGAAAATGTGATAACAATACTCTTTTAAAAAAATACATTTTAAGCATATAACATGATTTATAATTATCACATGCCTAGAAATAAAATTAATGATTGATATAAAAATTCATTTAGTATTTAATAAATTATTTTAATTAAAATAATTAAATATAGGGCTTAATTTAATTTATTAATATAGAACACATTTTGCGCATAAATATACACTTTTTATAAAAATTATATTTTACATTCAAAATACTTTTATATTCATTTATAATTAATCACTAACAAATTAATTTATTATAAGATTTTACAATCCATAAGATTTTCATAATTTATTTATTCCTATTCATACCATCCATTCCATATTCTATAAGATAACTTTCACATTAAATAATAATATTTGAATTATAAACCATGATTCATTGAAGCTTTATGTTGAATGCAATGAATGTAATACATCATATAACATTAATTTGAATTAAAATATATTATAAATTCTTAGGGTGTAATAACTTCCCCAAAAAATAATTTCACCCTCTCAATTTTGACATGTTCTATGAAATCATGGGATTAATATTTTGAAAATCCGATGTGGAAAACCCACATAAATACGACTAACAAATCGTCCTCCTAAAAAGAGGTAAATAGAAATACATAAGTAATTTAAAATTACTCATAACTACATTTCCAAAGATGATAACATTAGTGTGAATTAAAAATATAGAAAACAAAGAAAAATAGTGTACATGAATCATTGATCACATGAAACTGACCGATCAGTAGAAATTTTCCATGCCAATAATTGTAAAACCTTGAGGTGATAAAAAGACATTAAATTCATCATAAATGATGTTAATATGATAATATTTTTTTGGACCTGATAACCTTTTCATAATTTTATGTTATTGATTTACTACTATGATATTGAACATTATAAAATATACTTACCTGATTTCTTTTCAAATTATAAGAACAATTTCATCATATTATTATGCTTCAATAAATTAGAATTCATTCTCATCACTTACCCTATTAATTATATATTCAAGATGAATTTTTCCTACTCGAAGAGCTAAATTCATACATTAAATGAACAGTAAAATCTATAAATTATTCATTCTAAAACTAAATATTTTTCAAAATAAAAAACATAGCATAATATATCTAATGGGGATAAATATAAACAAAAATATTTAAAAATCCTCAATAATAATGTCTAAAGTTTATCATATTGAATTATATATGAAAAAAATAGTAAAACTCATCCAAAATACATCTGACCAAATTCAACTCAAAAAATTTTAAAATAAATTTCACAAAATTTAAAACATTAATATAATATTAATCCTCAATAAGTTACTCTTAATTTCACATTCAAAATATGTGAACAGTGTGATCATGAATTCTAATTAAATATGGTAATAACATAGATTACTACAAATCCTTAATGAAAACATGAATTCTTTCCAAATTTAACATTATCCTCTTTTTTGAAATCAAATCATAGACTATTGAATGAAATTAATAAATCTAAAAATTTGATAAAATTCAACAATTAGGACATAAATAACAATTCAAAAAATCACTAAATAATTCAATTGTCATCAATACAATCCAATTTACATTAACAATATCAATATCGGTTTTATCCCCAATAAACCCAATTATCACCACATAATACATATATTATGTCTTATCATACCCTAAATCCTTGGTTTCAAAAAATATAATATTACTACTAAATCACTTATCATAGATATCAGTTTCATTGAACGTATTCCGAGATTTCAATAATGAAAAAATATTATCAAAAAATCATGAAAAATTTAATGAATCATATTATAAAAAAAATTATTCACAATCTACTTGTGAAATTTAATTATTGAATACCAATATATAAATACACCAATTATTTTACTTCATTTTTTCACCATTTACCATTTTTTTTCATCTTTTTCCTTAATAATGTTTTCAGTTTATATTTCATTTGTAGTCACTTAATCATCAATAGTGAAACCATGACATGAAAAACCATTTTATTAACATTATAATGATTTCCCACTAGATCATCAATTTCTGTTTTTCAATTAATTCATCATTTAAAACATTCAACCATCGATAGTACCATATCATATCGGAAAGATAAATTATTTTTGATGGGTTATCTGTGATGAGGTATGTTCACAAATAACCCCTCACTAATAACATCATCACAAAAAATTGTTTTTTTCAATATCACAAGACAAAAATTATTTTCCTGATAGGAGTGTGTCCCATCATAAATAATTTTTTACCGGATTAATTAAACAATAATTATAGAAAAGTAAATCGACACATTGTAAAAAAATGGGATAGTACTATAACAAGTGAGAAATAATTTTTCAGAATAAAAAATTTAAAATATATTTATATATATAAATAAAAAAATATTTATCAATAATTAAAAAAATACAACTATAACAATTTAAAATAATAAAAATATTACAAAAAATATTTTCATTCAAATATTAACATAAAAAATATGTAGATAATGTATCATTAACTATGGTGTCGAAGGTTGATGGGAATGTCATTTGGAAGAGGATGATAAGAGAACTAAATCCCTAAACCTTAAGCTAGCTTTCACATGTAATCCATTATTTTATCATGTTGACTCTCCTACTATCATTGCATCTCCTCCAACATCTTACTAGTGTTGTTGATAATGGTTTTCTGCTCCCTATGCATGCCCTATATTACCTCACTCTATGAATGAATCTATATCTAATACATTGAGTCTAATTTTTATGACTCTTCATGAGATCCCCTAGATATGTACATTGATTATATAGTCATACCATGAAAACTTCAAATCATCAATCAGAAATAATTACCAAACATTCATCCATTCTAAATGGAATACAGAGTCACATGAATCATTATTGTATCATCAACTCATGTCATACCAGTGGCATGAATCTTTTAAAAATTATATGAAGTCATGGATTCATATTAATCCATTAATTAAAATTTTAAATTATAATGATAAAATATTATTTTTAGTAAATTTTAAAAAATGAATAAAAAAAGTTATAGCTACCACAATCTAACATTGGCTTCCACTGGTAATATCTCTAGTAATGATATCATTGTACATCATCATATAAATGTTAAACTTCATAATATTGGGATGTTAAATTTCTTATTTGATTATAAAATAAATATTTACATTTAATGTTATATAAATTATGAAAAAAAATTGAATACCAAATGTTTTCAATGAGTTTTAAAATTACGACTACCAACTTTATGTTTCACCTCCTACCTCACCTTGTTCTACTAAATTAATGATTACCTTATCCAAAAAATATATCCAATATAGTATGAATAGAATCGATCACATTCATCTGATGAGATCCAATCTATTTGGTTGGTGGAACCAGACTAATTAAAAAGAGTGACTCACGCTTTGTTCATTAATTTTCTCCTTATATTGTGTAAAAACTAACAACAATTTTCATGCATACACACCTCCCAAGCCTCTTAGAGAGGAATCCACATTCTATAATCAATGAGATACAATAAAAAATAAATTTTTTAAATAATTCCAATTGAATAATTTAATAAATTTCAAAATAAATATTATATATTTTTTTATCATCCAATTATTAATCAGGTATTTTCAAACATAAGTAAGAATATGATCCCACATCACCCATGTTATAGAAAAATAGTTCCATTGAATTGGAATCCTCTATAAAACATATATATGTTAAAATCTGTGAAAAAGAAAAAAAAACCAATCAAAAAATCAATATATATATAAATTACTGAAATGTAAACAAAACTTTCTAAAATATAAAACTACAAATTACTCCACATTTATTGATTGAACATAATACAAATATGTCGCTTAGAAATATAGTCTAGAATCATCAATATAGTAATACCTCACCCCTTGAGTCGACCATGAACTCTTAGGAGCATGGGGGTCAGATGAAATAGTATTTATCTCATCGTTGGGTTGTACATAGTCCTTGAGGCTACAAAAGAAATCATAATTAGCCTTATTATCCATTTGAAACATGAAATAAATTTTGTTTTAATAGACCTGAAAATGTGTATTTTATAATTATTTATTGTCTATAACTAAAAATTAATTACATCATTTTTCATCTTCATACTAATATTTTTATACAATGGTTTTAAAATCTTCAACTTTCTCCTATGTATCATCCATTTCCATTGGCGTTTATTCTTTATTATAATTTATTAATTCAAATTCATTTGTCACATCATCAAAGTCATCATCACCATTATCCCGTAATCGTGGGTTTTATCAACAAAATTAAGGACTCTTCATTGAAAATATTAATTTTAATCCATATATTGACAGAATTTAATTTCATTAACTTCAATAGAATTACATTCACATTATGCAGATTTAATTTCATGGGATTTCATTTTACAATGATCCTACAATAAATTAACTATCCTGATGCAGCATAATAATTAGAAGGATATATCTGGTGTTCTTTATGGTCCACTAAAATTTATTTTTTTATTAAATTAAATATTTTATAAATAATATCATTGATTTTCTATCACATATGGAGACACATACCTCTGTCAGTATCAAACCAATAACTTTTATACATTGTTACATAATTCTATCCTAGATAATAGAACTCAATTGGTTCATCCATAATGACATAAATATCAAATTTACTTTCTCTATGATGAGATCCTCTCAAGAAAATATCATTATTCATTGTTTTCTTAACTCGCCATTTAAAATTTTATGAAATCAAAAACCATTCAAAACATATATAATATAATATTTAACTATTTTTTATCAATTATTTCATAGTACAAACAATATTATATCAATTTTTTTTTAATTTTTTTATACCATTAAAATTTAAAAATCTTAGAATATAAAAAATAGTAATTTGATTTAATTTGTTAAACCATATACAATATACAATAAAAGTCATTGAAACTAATATGAAATTTTATTTTGACTCCATTAATTAAGAGAAACTATTGTAATTTTTGGAAAATACATCATATATCTTCAAAATATAATTTTCTAATAAAATTATATTAATTATTTAAAAAAATGTATATATGGTGGTAGCACTAACTCTAAAAGTTGTTTAATTTCATAACAGCTGAGAGGAAAATATATTTGAGCAATGTGATGTTCATCATCTAAAATAAATCTTTCATGAACTACCCAAAGCCATGTTAAGCATAATTATAATTTGATTATGGAATGTTCTATGCATCATCATCATTTCCATTATTACTACACATTCATTTTTTTTATAAATGATATTCATGTTTGAAATGATGGGAGTAAAAAAATAAATTTCTTCATGGATATAAGGTCAGGAAATTGATCATTCAACTGATTATTTATTACATATAGTTTTATTTAGATTCTGTTTATATACATCCTATTGATATATCCATAAAAATTGTTCCGACCATCCAAAATATTCTTCATGTATAAAATTTATATATAATGTTTAATTGAATCGATGATAGATTGTGGATTTTTTTCCATCTTAAATAAAATTAAAACAACTTCTTATTATAATTTAGTAATTGAGTTATGGTCTATTGTCATGATAGATATGTATCAAAAGAAATATAATATTCCTTTTAGCGCATCCAAAATTGTTGAATTCAAAAAATAATTAATTCCAATTTATATAAGTGTTTCTAATATAACACGACCAACATAAAATTTTAATTTGGTAATATTACTTTTTTAGAAATAATATTCAAAATTTAATGAGTAACAATCACGTAATATAAAATATTCCAACAACTGACTAAATAATAATCAATTTTTTATGAAATGTTTGTAAAAATATTTAGGAATCACTTAATTTTGTGATATTTCATATTCAATCAAATCATTTTTTTGGTCCACTACAAATTAGGGAATGATTTAATCATTCCATTACATTATCATATGACTTACAAGGTTCTTTCCAAACAGTACGAAATATATTATCAAAATATTTCATTTAAATATGCATGAATTCAAGCATCTGATAGACCAATATAAAGGATCCCAATAAATAATTCACATAAAATAATAGATATAGTTCTTTAATCCATCTAGTTTTTTATAGTTTTATATTTGGTCAAATGGTAATAGAAGGTAAATAAAATACAATAGATAGTAAATCAATAACCGATATCATTTCTGGAGGTTCATCTCTTTAAATTTTAACTTTCCTAAAATGATTTGTACTTCTTCTGAAAAGATGACCAATATGAATATATATTCAATGACATTTGAACAATCATGTTTTTCATCAATTGATAAGTATAAAAACTTTTCTGTCACTCATATTGTAAAAATATGATTTTTGACATTGTTTACTATATCCAAATAACATTCTATATGCTGTGATGTCCCTAAATATTCAAATTAATTTAGTTTTCACTAGGAAAACTTGTTTCGAAGTAACATCATATCTACTGACACCATTACTGTATAATAAATTTTACTCACCAAACAATGGCTTCAAATAAATATCGATATTTGTTTTTTAGATGTTAGGGAATTAATCATTCAAAATCATATATGGGTAATTCATCTACATCCATGGATATATTTTGTTTTATGTTATAAAGATGATACAATAAGAATATTAAATATCATAAGAACCAAAAGGACTTAAACCATCAGTAGAAAGACACAATCGAATGTTATAGGCATCTAATGTAAATGATTAATGTGCATGGTCAAACGTTTCCATGAAGAACCATTTCATGCATTATTATTTTTTATATGTTTAAATATTAGTTTTATATTATGAAATCAACAAAACTGTTTCCTGGGACAAGATTAAACCCATCAATCTATGTGTAATTTAAAAATACCTCAACATTTTAACCTAAATCAATCCACACATTCCTAGTCAAATGACTTTGTACCTCATTTTTTCACATGTAAGACAACAAAATAATGTATGATTTTCACATTAATATAACACACAATAATTTTAACTTTTATGAACCTTCTGATAAAAACGATGAAAATTATAATCCAACCTCTTTCTCTCATAGAAATTTATTGAAATCTATTTACCTATAGGTAATTGGGATTTAAAAAAAGAGAATATTGAATCATAATTGCTATTTGAAATTTATTATTGATTTAATAGACATAAAATTTACAACCACTTCAAATATTCTTATCTTATATCCAAGATATATGACATACTTAGTAGAAATTAGAAATGTATAAAATCAAGATGATTCTTAAAAAAAGTGTGAAATAAATATCATTATGAGAGTTAGTTTTCTGAAAATATGGACCGACAACATCATGTACTAATGATTTAAACTATTATGGATTTGAAACCAAATTAAAAATATATCCCTAATAACTATGTTCACCATGTTGATACCAAAAATATAATCTTTTCAAAAAAAAAAAGAAACTAAATAGATCTCCCCAATGTTTTTAAATGTGTCAAATGAAATCAGATCACTTTTCTTATATAGGTAATTAATTTTTCCCTTCTAGAAGAAATTCAGTTTTATGTGATGCAAGTGATAAAAATATTTTTAACACCCTTAATATAAATAGAATTTATACCAAAACCGTTTGGATTCATGTGAAGATTTATCCAATCATGCTGATGTAACAATGAATTTTTCTAACTTCGACATTTCATATTTTTTAAAAAAAAATTACGATTAATTTAATACAAGAAAAGGAACATCCAAAAAAGAGTATAAAATTAAATGATTATATTTCATAGATAAATATTATCTATTTCATATACTTAATATTTATTTTGCTAAATAGTGATTTTATTAATAAATATCAACAACTACAACTAATTACTAGTAATATTTACTAATTAAAAATAATTTTTAAGTATTAACATTATTTTTATGTAATCACGAATAATTATGATAAATTATTACATTATATCATAAAAAATTTCTAATTACCATAAATTAAAATGAATTTTTAATATTGTTTTCTAATTACAACTATTTTTATTAGTTAATGCCAATTCATAAAGTTAACACAATTTTTTACTGATTACCTTTATCCTAAACAATTAAAAATTTTACAAACATCAAATAATTTTTTATATTATATAGAATTTTTTACTATGTACAACAGATTATCAAATTTTTTTACTATAGACATCCAATTATCTAAAAAATTTAGTAATTACTGCTAATGTATAATAATTTCTACTAACTTCAATAATTTGTTTTTATATAACTCTAATGTTTAATAATTATCTCTAATTATTACCAATTACTACAAATTATTTCTAATTAATGTTATCTATTACTATTTAATACCAATGATTAAAAATTACCACTAATTATAACCAATTACTACTAATGTTTAGTAGTTATCAGTTATTTTTAGAAAGAGATACTAATTATATCTAAATACTTATTTGTTTATAAGTATTACTAATTTATTCTAATTATAAAAAGTACTGCAAATTTACAATAACTGATTGATTTTAATATCTTAATTTCTACTAAATAAAATTTATATTTACAAAGAACTTGTAATTCATAATAATTGTCTCAAATTTTTACTATATGAATCTAATTACCACTAATTAGTACTAAGTGCCACAAATTATCACAAATTTTTTATAATCACTTATAATTATTCTTAATTTCCCTAAATTTTTTAATTACATCTAATTACCTATTTTATTGCTAATATTCAATAATTATTACTAATTACCACTAATTAGTATTAATTTCTTCTAATTGTTGATAATTGATTCTAATTATTAAAAAATTTTCTAATTATTAGCAATTAAGACTACTTATTAATATTTACCTATAATCCCTAGTAATTAATACTAATTTTCAGAAATTACCAATAATCATTACTAATTAGAACTATTCTATTATAATTTCTAATAATTTATTTAATTATGAATTATTTTTACTAATTCACACTAATTTTATCTAATTAACAGCTACTATTATGTAATTATCACTAATTATTACATAGGGCCACTAATTTTTATTAAATACTGCTATTTTTTAATAATTACTGCTAATTTTTACTAAGAACCACTGATTACTAATATTTTTTTACTAAAAACTGCTAATTACCACTAATTTTTAATTATAACCACTAATTATACCTACTTTTTAGTAATTATCAGTAATTTTTTATAATTATCCCTAATTATAACTAATTACCACTAACCATTTCTAATTACCAAAAATTTATAAGAGGTATCAATAATTTTTAACATATTGACTAATCATTATAATTTGTTGCTAATTTATAATAATTACAATTAAATTCATATAATTACTACTAATTAATAATAACTAAATCTACTGCTAATATTTACTATTTTGTTAAAATATTTAAAATTACCATTATTTATTAAAAATTATTATTAATTACATCAATTTTTTAATTAAATGTTTATTTTAATTAATACAAGTAACATTAAAATATTATTATTCATTACTAAGATATATAAATTATTTCATTGTTTATTTTATTACCACTCGATTCCAATAATTATTTCAAATTTTCATGTGTTTCTGTTAATTTTTATTAAATACTGGTTTTTAAACAAATAATCACTAATTTTAAGTAATTTCTAAAAATTTCAAATAAATAATGCTAATTTATAATAGTTAAGGAAAATTTATTATAATTTTCATTAATTGATAAAAAATTAAACTACATAAATATAATTTGAACTAATTATTATTAATTTAAACTAATTACTTCTAATTAAAAATCTTTATTTCTAATTAAAGATAAATAGTTTTAATTAAAATTATTACTACTTCTTAAAATTAATTTATGAAAAATAGAACTATGTAAATATAATTAAAACTTATTACTATAAATAGATAATTATTGTATCTTATATAATATAATATAATTGAATAAAAAGTTAATAACATTAAATAAATACCATGAAAATAATTTTTTTATCTAATTTAAAGAGAAACTATTGTATCCATGTAAAATATAAAATATTTAAATGTGTAAGGAAAATAAGAGAAGATCAGACGAAGAGAGGAGAGTTTAAAGAATCCAAAAATGGAAAAAAATTCGAGTGTCTGGGTATATATAAGTTTTATTATTTGAAACGAGACTAATTATAATTGGTTTCTTGTCATAAATAGTCATATTTGGGATGGGCAAGTCACAATTAGTAACCACCATCAACATTCACATCGCAGATGAAAAAAGTATTTGTGATGCGTCCCATCCAGAATACTCTTACTCTTATATGTTAATATTTATGATTATTTATTCTCGTCATAAATAACAAGACCAGTAGAAGGTATTTTCAATGGGGGTATACTCCAATTGAAAATTCATTTCTTGTTGTTTGACGCAGAAGTTTCACCAAAATAATTCATGGTTGGAATTTATTCCCATTGAATATAATTTTCTATTTAGGAAAAGTTGTGACGTGATGACCACATGTCATTAGTTGTGGGAAAGACATATTTATTATCATAATGGAGAATAGAGGCTGGAAGGGTCGTCTCACTTGAAGAGAGTTATAGTCAGTTCAATCGCAAATTTCATATTCATCAAATCATTCCATATTTCGGTTTTTATATTATTTATAAAAATAATAGTTTTGGATTTTTGGGCAACAATTAATTAAAATAATGCAATTCAGAATTGAAATCAAAATGCAGATGTAGAGAGAATGAAATTATGAAACAATGGTCTTAGTCCTAGGGTTGTCGATATGGTTTCATTCAATATTTATTTGTTGTTTAAAATCAATCTAATAATTCATTTTATGAAAACATATTAATGAATTAAGGACATTTAATGTATTTATTGTTTAATTTCATAATTCCTTCAGCACACCAAACCTCTCCACCTACAATAGTCTAATTGGAATACCCATTAACCGAGAATACAATTCTTCAATGTCTTAGTTCCACCATATGTAATTTTATCCTTTAGGGAAACTCCAACACCACCATATGATGTTTTTTCATATGATAGTGATATAATATTTAATGAATCAAAGATAAAGAATTTATTTTAAAATAATTTCAAATTGGATGACCGACACCCCTGTGTAATTCTCTCGTAGAAACCAAAATGTGATTAAAAACAAGTTCCATTGAAGCACCATACTTATGAAAGCCTTAAACCCCCCTTAAGTCCAAACCATGGGATAATAACTATCCATTCTAATGTGATATATGTTCACATATAATGATATAATAGAGATATATAATGATATTAGGGATATAATAAAGGAAATGGAAACACATGATATAAAATAACAATCCATGTTACATGGGATAAGAATACAATAAAAAGTCAAATCCTAAACTAACATCCATCATCCACAGCTTCTCTCGATAGTCTATATATTCTTCAATATATATGTAGACTCTTATTTATCATCATATAAGTAGATATGGGCAATATAAAGGACCATTAATGTGTTTTGGGACATAATGGGATTTCAATCATTGAAATTTTGGTTCAAAAATGTTGTCTTCAAAATTTTCCATGTGTTACCAACTAATTTTTCTTAATTAGAAAAAGTACTCTTCTATAACATTTTCAAAATTACATTTCAAATTTGAAACCAAAATATCATCACTTTAATCCACATATAAATGCTTTTATAGCCCAATTACAGCATGAGTTTACTCTAGATGAATTTTTCCTACATCATGATTCAATCTTCAGCGTCGAATAACTTCATTAGTGACTATATAACTCATTGAAAAATAATGGAGAAATTCTAAAATGTGTTCTATTTTTGATCTAACTAGGATCACCTGAACTGAAGTTGTGTAGACCAATTTTCTCCCTATTTATATAGTTGATTTCAACTCTGTCTACAAGAAATGTTATCAAATTGAATGATTTTTTGGCAATTTGGATATTTGAATTAACTCTGGGTTTAGAAGAGAATGTATAATTGTAAATATCAATGATTTTTCAAAAACATAATTAAACAAATTTGATTATTATTTTCAATATCATTTTTAAAATACCAATGTGATTAAAATATATTAAAATTCGATAATTACATAATTATTAAATATTATCAAAAAACACACAATAATTTCAAAACTAAGAAAAGAATCTAAAATTATTAAATTTTATCAGTTTAGATAATTTAAATACATATAAAAATGATGGAAATATTACCCCTATTAATTACCCAAAACATATATCTGGCTTTTAATCGAGCATAAAATTTCATCATTCAAAATCAAAGGGTACCAATGTTACCAATATTCAAATTCTCAGAAAATAATATCAAACAATATTCAATGTCGTAAAAAATTATCATATATCACATAAAATATCAATTCAATTTCCCATTTTTCATAGAAAAATTAATCCATGTATTTTCCTTTCACCCTTTTTAAAATCGTGGAACATCCCATCTCATTAATTAGTGTTTTTCTATTCATTATTATTAAAAATGCCTAATCATGACTTACCTAACTTTTCAATATTTTATCTCACATATCATGATACAATTCAATTTTATTTTTTATCCTATAATGAATACATGATCCTTATAAATATTCTTTTAATGGATCAAATTTTATGAATTATTTATGTCAAAATGCACACTAAATCACGATGATTTTTCAACCAAGAATCAAATGACTGTTAAGAATATTGCTAGAAGGATTTGATGCTTAAAAATTAAGGATGATGGAGGAGCATTATGTCTTCTGTAAAATGCATGATAAAAAAATAAAAGTTTAATTAATTTTCCTCATTCAATGTAGAAAAACTCATTTCTCCAAAACTAAATATAAATGTTAAGATAAATTTACCATAATGAATGATTAGTGAACTATCTTGATATTTTTTTACTTTTATAATTTTTTTGATTAAATAAATATTTAATTTTTTCATTCTCTTAAATTATATGAATATAATAAAACTCACACCCACAAACATACCAAATATATTGAAAATCATTGGAATTGTAATAATAATTTTGGAATTACCAAATAATAACATATTTTTCTTATTTTTTGGTACATTTTTTCATTATATATTTGTATTTTTTAAGATTCAAAAAATAATTAATTATAAAAAATAAAAAAAATGTTTTTATTTCGAAAAGGGAGCCCCTATACCTATTCATTACAATTTCTTTAATTCATTCATTCATTATTCCCGTAACCCACACTCCTAAACATTAAAATGTAATGAAAATACTAAGAGTAATGTAGGGATGGATAAAAATTCATTGAAGCACGGATCATCCTCAACAAGGTCATTCATGGTTTTAACAAGATAAATAAAGATTGATGTAAAGGTTGTATTTTAATGATACGTGGTTTATCAAAATATTCCTCAATCATATAAAATGTTTTTTATATAGTCACTATTTCAAAACTTTCAAATGAATGTTTGATTAGTGACATATCCCATGATTACTCACGAAATATACTTATGAATAAATAGAATGTACTTGGTCTAGAAGTCCACTTAGGAATGTGGAATATTATTTGGGAAAATCAATTAAGAAATGATTAATAATAACAAATCAACTATCATTATTTTCATAAATTCAATGTATGAAAAATGTATTGGAAATTAACATAAATGAATTAATTAATTCTATAATATGATGATTTCTCATTTAAAAATCCATGAATCACATTAAACATCCAATTATTAATTCTACTAATTCAATTTAATTAAAATTGAATTCTAAAACATAGAATCACATGACACCTATGAAACTCATGCCTCCTAGATAATTCAAGTAAAGCATGAATTTAATTACGAGGACGTAATTTTAATTTAATTCACAAAATATGATTGGAAAAGAGGCATATAGTTTGAAACATAGTAAATTAAATTGAACTCCCATTAAAATAAATTTTAGTCCACTTTCCTCCATCTATATTTAATGATTACTTCTACCATTATGAACATACAAAAGAAAATTACCCAATTAATCACAACTATTATTTCATTTATTATCAATAATATATAAATGATTGGTATAGATTTGGGAAAATTCCTAAGGCTTAATATGAAATAAAAATACCTACAAACATATAAAGATAATATTGATATGATACCCTAATTAGGCCCTAAATGTTTACTAAATTAAGAGCACAGTACCAGCTGTTATCAATAGAAATTTGGTGGAGGAAACTTCTTTGACATAAACCACCACATGTAAATTTATTCATCATATACTTAATTGTTTTTATTTAGGATAATACCATGTATTTAGTAAACTAGAACTTTTCCATTATCAAATTAGTACAAATTCCATGGAAGTGATATGATGAAATGTGGGATATCCTATTCATTCATGGAATCTATTGAAATTTATTCTACATTATTCTGTGGTTTTTACAAATGTGATTCATTAAATGAATATTCATAAAGAATTTGTGAATTTTAATATTAATTGAGATAAATTTATAGATGGAGATTCAATATGAAAAACACAAATTTTAATCAATTCATATTCTATCATTTGTTATTCTAGAAGTTCCACCTAGATATTTTCTTGTACCCCCTTAAGAATGTGTTCAACATATTCGATGAGCTATAAATGTGTCTCAAGAGGTGAATTTTCGTTTTCACCATCTTCCTCTAGGGTGTAATATGAATTGTATGAATTTGAATATTCAGAAATATTAAGAGAGATACAAATATTAGTTTCAATAAAATCAAATGAGTTTTAGTTCAAGAATGTATCAACTCTCTGATTTGGTTTTCATTTATCCTCTTCTTTTTTGAAAAAACACCTCTTCTAGTTGAAAAGTAACAGATGTGGGTATGTAGTAAAGATCCTCTATTATATGGACCTCATCAAAAAAATCATGGAAGACTAAGGGGAAATTTTCATAAACCATAAAAACTTCATAATCTTCTATAAAATAATGTAAAAACAAAGTTAGCTCTCGGGCCATAACATCAAAAATATTATTGATTGTGTCTTCTCTTAATCCATCTATGATTTCATAGAATACGTGATCCTCATTATCATATTTAAAAAATAATCTCACCGATCTAGCAAAAATAGTAACACCCTCATTTATGGACAAGTATGAATTATTAATTGGTTTTTTCACATTTTATTAAATTTTCAATGAATTGAAAATTGATTGTTGGAAAACATTATGTAAAATTTTTTTTGGGTTTTTTAAATAAAAACATATAAAAAATATCTACAATGTGAAAATTTATAATGATTTAGAAATAAAATTTATCTCCCTAAAATCAACTCTTTTAGTGATACCCACAAATCATAATGTGTTCCCAAAAAATTTAATTATATTATTGAAGTATAGAGGATAACTACGGTCATCTCACATGAGGAGTATCACAATTGATGAAATCACTATTTTATAATTAAATAATTTAACTCTTTTTAGTTTATTATTTGTTTTATTATAGTGATGTTTTTTCATTTTTCAAAAACATACATGTAATATAACAAAATCTATAATTTAAATCTAAATGATGATATAAACAAAATGAGGTTACAGTGAAAGGCCTTGGTCCTAGAGTTAGCAACATGAGTTCTTTCATTATTTATATGTTTCTAAATTTAAACAAACAATTCATGTTATGAAACCTATTAAATTAATTACATTCCATAAATTTGTAGAACTTTTTTATTTTATCATGCTTCTGGCAGACCAAACCACATCGTCATAAATATTCAAATTGGAAAACACCTCAACTGAGATTCAATTTTAAAAGACCATGTTGCACCTTGTGTCATTTCATACCTTTAGGAATCCCTAGATCATTCCTAAGAGGAGTTTTCCAAAGATATGTTTGGTAAAAGTAATTAATAAAAGAAAAGGAATTGATTTGAAAATAATTGCATAGTGAAAAACCACCACACTTGTGAAATAAAATCACATCTACCAAAAAAAGAATCAAAAAAAAAAAATATTGAAAAACAATAAATAATAATTCTATGAATCCTCTCTTAGGTAAAAACGTCACGATAGTCACCTTCTATTACAAATTAAAATATTTATTACAACATAATTATAGAATAGTGTGAAAATTAGCTTATAGATGTAATAATGTATAGGAAGGGAAATTAATTAAAATATGAATCCACAATACATGGGAAAGAAATCTAAAAGTGGTATTCTGGAAAGTTGTTCCAAATCATGTTTTGGCATTCAAAATAAAATTTTCATCTCCATATTACATTTTTATATAATTTATATCATAATTACTCGGATATTTTATTGTAGAATAATATTTCTTAAATACTGATTTAATGTTGAGAATCCAATGCTTTCCATAATTATTGAATAACTCCATTAAATGTAATGTGGAAATGGATAAATGATTAATATTTACAATACAAGTAGAATAATCAAAATTTGATGTGTTTATCCTAATTTATGGTTCATTTATGGAAGTAAGGTCTACTCTGTCCCCCATAAAATTGTCCAATTAATCGATTTTGTAGTCCACAATATGTTCGAATTATCACTAGGTCTAAAAGAAAATGTTGACAAAATATACCAATGTTTCCTAAAATGAGATCACAAAAATTGGATGAATATTTTAAATGTAATTCTCAAAAAAACCAAAGATAATAAAAAATTGAAAAAATTCATGGATTATTAAATTTTTACATTATAGCGTAAAAAGAACCATAAATCCAAAGCTCATGAATATAAAATGAAATTGATAAATTGTGAGTGATAAAATAATTTAAATATTTATAAAAATAAAGAAAATATTAGATCTATCAGTTCCCCACACTTAATCCATGATCATCATCAATCATAAAATCTCAACATTGATATTCAATTGGTCAAAAGGATACCATATTCAAATACTAAAGAAATGAAATCAAACAGTATTGAATGCCAAATAAAATTATTACATTTCACATAAAATATCAATTCAATCTCCCATTTTTTAAATTAAATAATTAATAGAGGTATTTTTATATATTTTCTTTTAAAATAGTGGAACAATAATCTCATTAATTAAAGTTCATCAAATCGTTATTATTAAACATGACCAATCTAGACATGCATTACTTATAAAAAATTATTCTCATCACTCATTGTAAAACCCGAGACTTTTATGAGAAATATTTTCTTTTTATGTTATATAAATCATTGAAATAATATTTCATTACACACAACACTAGCATGGCTTTCTTTACACGCAATCACTACTTTCCTCGATAGCTTGCGTTGTACGCAATACCGAGTTTTCACTGAACAACGATATGCTATTAAAATATTATATGAAATAGCCGTTATGAATAGTAATAACCAATTTTTAAAATTTTATAAATTTTATCTTTCAAAATGGACTTCATTTTTTGATTCAGAATACTGAAATTAGCCTACGGTGAAATTTTGGTATTTTTCTGAAAACTTTCAATTTTTGGTGAATAGTGAAACCATTATGTGGTAGTTAAAAAAATTGAATTTTTCATTAAACATAATTTTACCGCTTCTGTGAATGGAATTTCGAAAATACGATAGACATGATTGATATCAGTAAGTAAAATTTGGTTCAATGAGATGAAAATAATATTTTTGGTGAATAGTAACTTTTTACTTTTTTTAACGCGGTTAATAGTAAATAGGCTAATTAAAGGTAAACATGATATTACTATTACCCTAACACATGTCCTAATTTTATTGGATGAGTTTAATTCGACCAAAAAAAACCTTATAAATATAATATGACCATTTATGTCCGCTTGGATTAGATTAGGACATTTAATATTATTTTATTTAAAGAAGAGTTAAAATAGTTAAAATCAAAGTTTAATAACTAAAACATTTTTAATATAGGGTTATACATAATATAAATTCGATTATAAATATTCATTATAAAGTTAAAAAGATTTCCTACATAATGTTATTTTATTTATAATTTTTAGACTTTAAATAATATAATTTATTCATGACTCAACGATGATGCAGTAATTACATTATTAAGAAAATATTAACAAAATTGATGTTATAAATGCCCAAATAAATATAATTTGAGACTTTTTATGAATTCCACTAATTTTATAGGTTAAAATGAAATGGTATTGTTGATTTAATTAACTTGGTTCGAACTTATCATTCTGTTATGAGTTTCACAAAAATCATGTACCAAATAGTGTCAAAATTGACATAAAATAGTTTTTAAAACAAATATTATATTATTAATTGTTATTTTAGTCCTAAAGATCTAAGGCTCGTCCAAATGACATAGATAAGGATATATATATTAATAATAAACAACTTGGGGTTCGTTTGGCATGTTATTGTAAGTTTATTAACCATATAGTGTAAGAAAACAAAAAGACACGGTAAATGTTAAATTATTTAACTTAGAGTTAAATCTAATTGATAAAGTTAAAATAGTAACCTAAACTTGTCTAAATTCTATTGGATGAGAGAATTTCTACCCATCAACACTTTATCTTCTAAATAAGACACTTTGGAACCATTATAAACTGAATTTGACTTTAATATAACATAATATTTTGAGATATTCTTAAGGTGCCCCTCTCCTCCCTTATAAAAGGGCACCTCCTCCCTCTCCTCCACACACCAATTTGAGCATTCAAGCTGGGCCAACCCCTTCCAAATCCCTTCTCCACTCCCCTAGAATAATCCTAGATGTCATGGTCTTCTTCAAAGTCCAATCTTAGTGCCCTAAGTGGAGGATTCAAAGAGGCGTTTCAAAGAAGAGGTAATATCCATTACTGATCTTTTCAATTTATTTCTTCTCCAACTTCTTCTTATTTAGTTGTTTCATAATAAAGTAATAAAATCAGAATTAATTACATACTGAAATATTATTACAAATATGAAACAACCCTATTTCACCGTCTATCCATCCTACGGAAAATGAAAACACCGCGCGTGCGTACATACGGAATACCGTCTCCACGCCGTGGTGTAATCTATTTTCCACCACCACCTTACTTGGATGGGTATAATGGTGTAATGAGTAACTATATATGATTATTGTAAATTGATATTGATTCTGAAATAGTATAAATACACTTCAATACAATTCCACAATCATGGGAATGATATCATCACTCGTGCGTACGTACGACCTACCATCTCCACGATGTGATGCGACTCGTCCTACATGATCTTCTTTACATAGTAATTATATAAATGAATTGAATGAATAAATATGATATATTTTACACTAATAACATTCTGGATATAAGGTATCTATAACCTAACAATAAGAATAAGAATTTATTCGGAAAAACACGCATAAGAACAAAAAAGCAATAAAGACCCGAATAACAAGTAACAATGAAATATTACTAATAAGAAGCTAAGAAAATGACCATATATGATATCATATCAATAAGTATGATTCTGGAATAATTCAATAACCTTATTTAAATCATTATACAGGATCTTCGGGCACGTACGAATCAAATCAGATCTAAGGTAATGGAAAATCTCACAATCTCATTTTTAACCGAGATTGTTTATACTTTGGTATTTACTGAGGTGTATTTATCATCCACATACATGTTTAGTCAATATGTAATATGATTTCTATCCTTCTACAACTTTTTAAATCCAATTTTACCTATTGGTGAGTTTTTAGTAAAAGATATGAAAGGAATCTTTTGTCATTTTCAAAACGAGGTAGTTTTTGAATTTTCCAAAAAAAGTACAAGAAGAATGTTTTTTTAACTTACACGACATGAATGGATTTATAGAAAATTATTTCAATGAATCTTACTTTACAAGTTTTCAAGTTTATTTTTAATTAACTTCTTTTAGTTTAAAATTATATGACATGTAAAGAATGGAAAATGTTTTTGAAAAAGAAAGGATATTTTCCTCATGAATGGAGTTCAAATGTTTTATCAAAATTATTTTCCATCTAAGACAATATAGGGTTCTGTTTATATCCCTTTTATTTCATTGATTTGATTATGATATGATGAAATTATTTTTATGATGTCCTTTATCTTATATGAATCTTTTTATGATGTCATGCTGTTTAAGAATCCCATTTTTATTACTTGGGTTATGTTATGAGGTATGATTTATGTTTTTGTGGCACACATAAGAAAGGATTCATAATGAGATGGGTGGGACCTATATCTCCCTCCAATGCATTGGGTAAAGATTTATATCACATGAGATTGACAGGGCTGGAATGGAAGGTCATTCCGGTTCAGTGATACAAGACTGAAACGAGGAGTGAACTCGGTTCAGAAATGGACTTTGTCTGCTAAGATAGTCTTGGAAATGAGTCATGAATAACAAGAAATGATTCTCTATGATTATCTGTGCATGCCAAAAAGTTCCATGTTTTATGTTATGATTATTGGGATTTCATTTTCACTTCTATGATTTATCCCATGTTAAGATATTATGAACTCTTTTGCAGGTTAATATTTTCAAAAGGTTATGATGTGATTGATATTTCTTTTGTTTACCCTTACTGAGCATTTGAGCTCACCCCTTTTTATGTTTTTCCCTAGGTCAGGAAGAAGAATATTAAGTAGATATGCTATAAAATACTCTAGATATGATGAAGTAAATGGGAGACACTGTAGAATATTTATGAACCAGTTGTTTATGTTTCGCAGTTTCTAAAGACCCTATACCTATACGGTCCTTTTGTGGTTTTTGATATATGTTGTACTAAGTGTGCTTCAATTATGAAGTAATAACAATGTATGTAAAGTATGGGTCATTATAGTTGGTATCAGAGGAAAGGTATAGTCAACCTTTGGAATCTAGGATGTGAAAGCCTTAGTAAGAACCCTAAGGATATATCTAAGCCTAGAACAATCTTAGTGTTTTAGAAATGGCCATGAAGAACCTATGATAAGACCTTAAGCGTGAAAGTTTATTCATGATTATGTAGTTTTCTTATTATAATTAGTGTTGCTCACACTATTTTTCTTGGTTTTAGTCAATGGCTGGAACCCGAAGGAATCGTGTTAATGCGGAATGCAACGGGCAATGCAATGATTGTCCCCCTGAGCAACCAAACGATATGGGAGCTGGAATTCAAAATCTTGTAGCCATGCTCACACAACTTTCTCAAGCTATGAATCATGCAGGACTTCCAAACGAGAAAAGGAAGGAACAACATTTTGTTGAATCCTTCATGAGGAAGCGACCGCCTTCATTCAGCGGTTCAACTGATTCATTAGTGGCTGAACAATGGATTAGTACCACTGAAAAGATATTTTCAGTTCTTCAATGTTCTGAACATGATAAAGTCATCTGAGCGGTATATTGTTTGGAAGGCGAAGCTGATCAATGGTGGAATCTTATCAAGAATATGAGGCCAAGAGATGAAATTTAGTCCATGGAATGGGATGAGTTCAAAATCTTATTTTTCAATAAGTACTTCCCACATATTCTTTGAACTAAGATGGAGAAATAGTTTCTTGAATTAAAGCAAATGGATGATGAATCTATTGGTACATACGAATCAAATTTTACAAGACTTGCAAGGTATGCTTCTGGAATTATTATCCAACCTGAGAGTAAGATCGATCGATTATTTAGTGGCTTAAAACCAAGTCTTCAAAGAGCGTTAGCCATAAGGGACTTCAATAGCTATGAGGAAATTGTTCGATATGCTCTCAAGGTTGAGATGGAAATTGGAGTAACCCATCAGTCATATGGGTTTGATAAGAAGAGGAAAATGGAATTCAAAGGGAAATCTAAAGACCACATTGAATAGAAGATAAATTTTCCCTTATGCTCAATGTGTGGAAAGAAACATGGAGGGAATTTTCTTAATGGGACAAGTAAATGTTTCAAATGTGGAAAGGAAAGTCATCGGGCATTTGTATGCTGCATTGATGGGAAGAAGATGTCTAATGATACGAACAAAGAAAAGGATATATAGAATGAACCTCCTACAGTTCAATGTTTCAAGTGCATAAAAATGGGGAATTATGCTAATAAATGCCCTAATCCAAGGGTTTCTGATGATGATCGACGTCGACAAACTCTTAAGGCTAAAGACAAAGGAAAGTCACATGAAATTTCTATCAGCGATGTGGAGTACGATAACGATGTGGTGAAAGGTACACTTACCATCCACTCTAATGAAGAAAATGTTTTATTTGATTCTGGATCCACCCACTCTTTTATTACTGAAGAATTTTCTAAGGATATCACCACTTTACATCAACAATTAGATGTTGAGTTAGCTGTGACAACTTCTAATGGCACAACGGTCGCCTCAAAAGTTTATAATTCTTCTCCAATTGATGTTTGTGGGAAAGTTCTTCCTGCAAATCTTGTCATCCTTCTTATAGTGGAATTCGATATGATTCTTGGCATGGATTGGATTTCTTTGTACAGAGCTCATATCGATTTCCAAAGAAGGGAAGTCACATTTCATATTCCAGATCAATCTATGATCATCTATCGATGAAAGGATGAACATAACCTTCAAGTGGAAATTTCTTCCATCTTATGGGTCTTGATTCCACTAAATAAAGGTTATTTATCTCAAATGGTTGGAGAGAAACTCACAATTAAGAATATGCACATTGTACGAGAGTTTGATGATGTCTTTCTGGAGGAATTTCCAGGTCTTCCACCAAATCGTGAAGTTGAGTTTTCAATAGAACTCGTACCAGGTGCTATGCCTATTTCAAAGACACCTTATAGAAAGGCCCAAATTGAGTTGTAGGAATTGAAGAAGCAACATCAAGAGAATCTTGAAAAAGGATTCATACGCCCTAGTGCGTCACCTTGGAGAGCACCTGTTCTATATGCTAAGAAGAATGATGGATCAATGCGACTCTGCATTGATTATCGAGAACTTAACAAGATCACTATCAAGAACAAATATCATCTCCCGCGCATCGATGACTTATTTGATCAACTACGCGGAGCTCAATACTTTTCCAAGATTGATCTTCATTTAGGTTATCATCAATTAAGGGTCAAAAGGGAGGATATACCAAAGACGTATTTCCGTACAAGGTATGGACACTTTGAATTTATAGTGATTCCATTTGGTCTTACTAATGCCCCTGCTATCTTCATGGATCTGATGAATAGAGTCTTTAGAGACTGTCTTGATCAGTTTGTGGTAGTCTTTATAGAAGATATTCTTGTCTATTCAAAGAGCAAGGAAGAACATGAAGATCACTTGAGAATTGCATTGAAGACCCTGAGAAAGGAGAACCTTTATGCCAAATTTATCAAGTGTGAATTTTAACTTCAAAAACTATCATTTCTGGGTCACATAATCTCAAAAGAGGGGATATCTGTGGATCCAGCAAAAATAGAGGTTATCAAAAGGTGGTCGAGACCAACAATAGTAACTGAGATCTGAAGTTTTCTTGGTCTGGTGGGATATTATCGACGTTTTGTGAATGATTTTTCAAGGTTATCAAATCCACTCACCAGGTTGACTCGAAAAGGAGTTAAGTTCGTGTGGACAGAGGAATGTGAAGAGAATTTCAAGGAGTTGAAAAGAAGGCTATCCAGTGCACCTGTGCTCACACTGCCTTGTAGTGGAGAAAGGTTTGTGATCTACAGTGATGCATCCAAGAAGGGACTGGGGTGTGTTCTTATGCAAAATGATATGGTGATTGCTTATGCCTCACGACAGTTGAAAATCCATGAGAAAAATTACCCAAATCATGATTTGGAGCTAGCTGCGGTAATCATTGCATTAAAGATTTGGAGGCATTATTTTTATGGAAAAAGGTGTGATATTTATACTGATCATAAAAGTTTGAAGTATATTTTCACACAAAAGGAGCTAAATATGTGCCAAAGAAGATGGTTGGAGTTGATTAAAGATTACGACTGCTCAATTCATTACCACCCTGGGAAAGCGAACAAGGTGGCTAATGCATTAAGTCGACATGACCATGCTAGCTTATCCATGATGAGGATCACAAAAGATCCAATATTTATGGATTTACAAAGGATGGATCTTGGTATCATAATGGAAGGGGAAAAATATTATCTTTTTCAAATGAATGTTCAACCATCTATGCATGTGAAGATTAAAGAGGTGTAGAAAGAAGATGTAGAGTTACAAAAGAAGGTGAGAAATGTTCCTGAATTCCACTTTGATTGTGATGGGATAATAAGGTTCAGGAATCGGGTTTGTGTTTCTCCCATCCCAGAATTAAAGAAGGAGCTGCTGGATGAGGCTCATAGTTCTTCATTCTCTATTCATCCAGGAAGCACAAAGATGTATAGGGACCTAAAAGAGTACTTCTGGTGGGATGGCATGAAAAGAGATATTACTGAATACGTCTCTCGATGCATAGTTTGTCAGCAAGTTAAAGCTGAGAGACAGAAGTCTAAGGGGATGTTACAACCATTACCCATACCCAAATGGAAATGGGAAAACATCACTATGGACATTGTTCACTGGACTTCCTAAAACATCTAAAGGCAATAATGCTATCTGGGTTATAGTTGATTGTCTTACGAAGTCGACACACATCATTGCTATAAGAGAGGATTTCTCTCTTGATCAGCTTTCCAGGATATATGTAAAAGAAGTGGTAAGATTGCATGGAGTACCACTTTCCATTATATCTGATTGGGATCCGAGGTTTACCTCGAAGTTTTGGCGAAGTCTTCAGCATTATCTAGATATAGAGTTGAGTTTCAGCACTGCTTATCATCCTCAAACAGACGGTCAGTCTGAGAGGACAATTCAAACTCTAGAAGATATGTTAAAAGCGTGCTTTATGGATTTCAAAGGTGGTTGGGATCAACACCTACCTTTGGTGGAATTTTATTATAATAATAGCTTTCACTCCAGTATTCAGATGGCTCCTTATGAAGCTCTCTATGGAAAGAAATGTAGAACTCCAACTTGTTGGGATGATGTTGGCGAAAGAAAGCTATTAGGACTTGATCTTGTTGATGAGATGGCAGAAAATGTATGATCTATTCAACAACACATAAGAGCAGCTCAGAGTCGACAAAAAAGTTATGCCAATAACCGAAGAAGAGACCTAGAGTTTGAAGTGGGCGATAAAGTGTTCTTATGAATATCTCCCTAGAAAAGAGTAATGTGATTTGGGAAGAAGGGAAAGTTAAGACCTAGGTGTATCAGTCTTTTCGAAATACTGGATCGTGTTGGGAAGGTAGCTTAACGATTGGAGCTTCCACTGAATCTCTCTCAAGTTCATGATGTGTTCCATGTATCGCTCCTGAGAAAGTACATACCCGATTCGTCACATGTACTCAGCTCAGAAGTTGTACCGCTGGAGCATGATTTTCTTATGAAGAACGGTCGATAGAGATTCTGGATCATAGCGAAAAGGTCCTACGAAACAAGACCACTCGCTTGGTGAAAGTTTTATGGAGGAACCACCATTTATAAGAAGCTACATGGTAGCTTGAGGATATGATGAGGGAGAGGTATCCTCATCTGTTTGTTACAAAGTGACGAATTTCAAGGGAGAAATTCATTTTAAGGGGGGGTAGAATGTCACACTTGAGACTTTTATGAGAAATATTTTCATTTTTTGTTATATACATCATCGAAGGAATTTTTCATTACACACAACACTAGCTTGGCTTGCTTTACACGCAATCACGACTTTCCTCAATAGCTTGCGTTGTACGCAATACCGAGTTTTCAGTAAACAACGATATGCTATTAAAATATTATATGAAATAGCCGTTATGAATAGTAATAACCACTTTTTGAAATTTTATAAATTTTATCTTTTAAAATGGACTTCATTTTTGGATTCGGAATACCGAAATTATCCTAGGGTGAAATTTTGGTATTTTTCTGAAAACTTTCAATTTTTGGTGAATAGTGAAACCACTAAGTGGTAGTTAAAAAAACTGAATTTTTCATAAAACATAATTTTACCGCTTCTGTGAAGGGAATTTTAAAAATCCGACAGACACGGTTGATATCAGTAAGTAAAATGTGGTTTAATGAGATGAAAATAATTTTTTTGGTGAATAGTATCTTTTTACTTTTTTTTACCGCGGTTAATAGAAAATAGGGTAATTAAAGGTAAAAATGATATTACTATTACCCTAACACATGTCCTAATTCTATTGGATTAGTGTAATTCGACCAAAAACAACCTTATGAATATAATATGACCATTTAGGTCCACTTGGATTAGATTAGGACATTTAATATTATTTTATTTAAAGAAGAGTTAAAATAGTTAAAATCAAAGTTTAATAACTAAAACATTTTTAATACCGGGTTATACATAAGATAAACTAGATTATAAATATTAGTTAGAAATCTAAAAATATTTTCTACATAATGGTATTTTATTTATAATTTTTATACTTTAAATAATTTAATTTATTTATGACTCAACGATGATGGAGTAATTACATTATTAAGAAAATATTAACATAATTGATATGCCAAAAAAAATGTAATTTGAGACTTTTTATGAATTACACTAATTTTCTAGGTTAATATGACATGTTAGTGTTGATTTAATTAACTTGGGTCGAACTTATCATTCTGTTATGAGTTTCACAAAAATCATGTACCAAATAGTGTCAAAATTGACATAAAATAGTTTTTAAATCAAATATTATATTATTAATTGTTATTTTAGTCCTAAAGATCTAAGGCTCGGCCAAATGACATAGATAAGGATATATATATTAATAATAAACAACTTGGGGTTCGTTTGGCCTGTTATTGTAAGTTTATTAACCATATAGTGTAAGAAAACAAAAAGACACGGTAAATGTTAAATTATTTAACATAGAGTTAAATCTAATTGATAAGGTTAAAATAGTAACCTAAACTTGTCTAAATTCTATTGTATGAGAGGATTTAGACCCATCCCCACTTTAGATTCGAAATAAGACCTTTTGAAGCTATTATAAACCGAATTTGACTTTAATATAAAATAATATTTTGAGATATTCCTAAGGTGGCCCTCTCCTCCCTTATAAAAGGGCACCTCCTCCCTCTCCTCATCACACCAATTTGAGCATTCAATCTCGGACAACCCCTGCAAAAATCCCTTCTCCACTCCCCTAGAATAATCCTAGAGATTCTGGTCTTCTTCAAAGACAAATCTTAGTGCCCTAAGTGGAGGATTCAAAGAGGAGTTTCAAAGAAGAGATAATATCCATTACCGATCTTTTCAATTTATTTATTCTCCAACATCTTCTTCTTTAGTTGTTTTATGATAAAGTAATAACATCAGTATTAATTACATACTGAGATTTTATTACAAATATGAAACAACCCTATTTCACCTTCTATCCATCCTACGGAAAATGAAATCACCGTGCGTGCGTACGTACGGAATACCGTCTTCACGCCGTGGTGTAATCTATTTTCCACCACCACCTTACTTGGATGGGTATAATGGTGTAATGAGTAACTATATATGATTATTGTAAAGTGATATTGATTATTAAATAGTATAAATACACTTCAATACAATTCCACATTCATGGGAACGACATCATCACTCGTGCGTACGTACGGCCTACCGTCTCCACGATGTGATGCGACTCGTTCTACATGATCTTCATTACATAGTAATTATATAAATGAATTGAATGAATAAATATGATATATTTTACACTAATACCATTCTGGATATAAGGTATCTATAACCTAACATGATGAATAATAATTTATTCGGCAAAACACACATAAGAACAAAAAGCAATAAAGACCCGAATAACAAGTAACAATGAAATATTACTAATAATAAGCTAAGAATATTTCCATATATGATATCATATCAATAATTATTATTCTTTAATAAGTCAATAACCTTATTTAAATTATTATACAGGAGCTTCGGGCACGTACGAATCAAATCGGACCTAAGATAAGGGAAAATCTCACAATCTCATTTTTAACCGAGATTGTTTATACTTTGGTATTTACTGGGGTGTATTCATCATCCAAATCCATGTTTTGTCAATATGTAATATTATTTCTATCCTTATACAACTGTTTAAATCCAATTTTACCTATTGGTGAGTTTTTAGTAAAAGATATGAAAGGAATCTTTTTTCATTTTCAAAATGAGGTACTTTTTGACTTTTCCAAAAAAGTACATGAAGAATGTTTTTTTAACTTATACGGCATAAATGGATTCATAGAACATTATTTAAATGAAGCTTCCCTTACAATTTTTAAAGTTTATTTTTAATTAACTTCTTTTAGTTTAAAATTATATGACATGTAATTAATGGAAAATGTTTTTGAAAAAGAATGGATATTTTCCTCAAGAATAGAGTTCAAAAGTTTTATCCAAATTATTTTCCATCTAAAACAATATAGGGTTCTATTTATATCCCTTTTATTTAATTGAATTGATTATGATATGATGGAATTATTTTTATGATGTCCTTTATCTTATACGAATCTTTTTATGATGTCATGTTGTTTAAGAATCCCATTTTTATTACTTGGGTTTTGTTATGAGGTATGATTTATGTTTTTGTGGCACACATAAGAAAGGATTCATTATGAGACGGGTGGGACCTATATCTCTCTCCAATTCATTGGGTAAATATTTATATCTCATGAGATAGACAAGGCTAAAACAAAAGGTCATTCCGGTTCAGTGACATAGGGCTGAAACGAGGAGTGAACTCGGTTCAGAAATGGACTTTGTCTGCTAAGATAATCTTGGAAATGAGTCATGACTAACAAGAAATTATTCTCTATGATTATGTGTTCATGACACAAAGTTTCAAGTTTTATGTTATGATTATTGGGATTTTATTTTCACTTTTATGATTTATCCCATGTTAAGATATTATGAACTCTTTTGCAGGTTAGGATTTTCAAAAGGTTATGATGTGATTGATATTTCTTTTGATTTCCCTTACTGAGCATTTGAGCTCACCCCTTTTTATGTTTTTATCCAGGTCAGGAAGAAGAATATTAAGTAGATATGCTATAAAGGACTCTAGATATGATGAAGTAAATGGGAGACACTATAGAAGATTTATGAACCAGTTGTTTATGTTTCCCAGTTTCTAAAGACACTATACCTATACGGTCCTTTTGTGGTTTTTGTTATATGTTGTACTAAGTATGCTTCAATTATGAAGTAATAACAATGTATGTAAAGTATGGGTCATTATACTCATGATACATTTCAAGTATAGTTTTTGGCCATATCATTAATACATGATCCTGATATATAGACTTGTAAAAGAACAATATTCCCTACATTATAACAATTAAAGGGACATAATATCATGTGGAATTTCAATTATATTTCAAATTAGTTTGATGCTTAAGGTTTGTTGGATTTTATGGTTTAATAATTAATGATCAATGAGGTGTTTTATCTTATAAATACAATGCATGATATCATAAATAAATGGCTAATGAAAATATCCCCATCAATGTAAAAAATACACTTTCTCCAAAATTTGATGTAAATGTTATGACGAAATAAACTGTAATGAATGATTTCTGCAACCTCTTAGATGTTTTCATTACTCATTTAATTTTTTTCTTTTACAAATAACCTTATATATATTTTCTTTTTTCATAATGATATGAATAGAATAATACTCACATCCAACACCTAACTATGTATCATAAAAATCATCGGTCTAGTAAATGTTTTTTTTTGTTTTTTTGATATCACAACCCATTTTTCTCATTTCTTTGGATCTATTTTTTATTTTTTTATTTTTCTATTCAAGAGGACCAAAATAATGAATTGTAATGAACAAATTAAAAACCATTGATTATTATCATTATGAAAACATCAAACATTTTCCATACAATTCAATTCATCCGCACTATCATGATTCTCTTCTCCTCCAAACACAAACATTAAAATATCATGAAAAAACTAAAGAGTATGGGTATGAATTGTTATAAATGGCATGAAACATGGATCATTCCTCATAAGGTCATTTATTAATTCTATCAGATTAATAAGTATTGATTTAAATGTGGTATTTTAATAATAACTGGTTTATCAGAATATTCGACAATGATTTTAAAAGTGTCTTCCCAGAGTCAAGGATTTGGCAACTTTAGATTAAAATTCTGGTCTATGACATATACCAATATCACTCAATAAATAATCTCAATAATAAATAGTTTTTAATTTATCATGAAATCCTATATAAAATGGGACATATTATATGGTACAACCAATAAAGGTATAATTACTATTAAAAAATCAATTAACATGAATTTTATAATTTGATAGAATAAAAAATATTAATGAAATTCCATATACAATAATCAAAAAGTTCCTCCAAATAATGAGTCCCTATTTTAATTTTGATGGATCACTTTAGTCATTTAATTACTCATTTTACTGATAAAATTTCATTAAAATTGAAATCTAAAACATTGAATCACATGATTCATAAGAAAATGTTTTCTCCAATATAAGTAATGTAAAGCATCAATTCAAGATTGGAAGTTCAATTTCAATATAAATTAAAAAACATCATTGGGATAAAAAATGTTAATTTTTTAAATAAAAAATAATTGAAGTGAACTCTATATTGATATGAATCTATGTACTCTTTCCTATATGAATATTTGGGGGTTCTTTTTTCATTCATGATCCTACAACTTAAATTTACAGAAATATACTCAAGGTTTATTTCATTTATGCTCAAAATTAAATGACAGAGTAGGTTGTATGATGGACTAATATCTAAAATTGAATTTGAGATCAAAATTATAAGATGTTTTATTATTATAAATCTATAAATTTTCTCCCATGTGGGAATGAGATTTTTATTGCCACTAGAAGGAAATAATAACTATTATCCATAGTCAGTTTTTAGAAGCTAATTAGTTAACAAGAACCACCACATATGAATTTTTCGAGCATCCACTTCAGTGTTCTTATTATGGAGAATTCTATTTATATAGTACACTAGATTTTCCCCATTCATAATTTGGTAAAACATGCATATGAGATGTATCAGGACATATAAAACTACCTTTCCTTTTTTTCTACTTATGAACTTTCATTTTCATTATATAGTGGTTTTTCCATATCATCCTCATTAAAATAATAATGAAATAAAATATGAAAATATTATTTTAGATGAAATAAATTTATCAATAGAGATTTGTTATAAAATACCTCCATATTATTTTTTGTATCTTATAGAGTTGGTTATTTGGATATTCCACTTGGATATTTTATTTTATTCTCTCATATAACTGTATGATGTGTTATGGGAGCTATATATATTCCTCAACATGTGATTTTTCATTTTCATTATCGTCCTCAATGGATAATCCATGTTGTCTGAATCAAATAATTCTATTCGATTTGTTTTGATATTCGAATTAGATTCAGTAAAATGAAATTTGTAGTAGTTCAATATTGTATCATCTCCATTAGTTGGTTCGACATGAGTAACTTATTTAGTGGAAATTTCCTATTGTATTTGAGAACTATCGAATGGAGCCATGTAGTCAGGATACTCTATTTAATTGATCTCCATTGAAAAATTAGAGAAGACTAAGGATGATATTTAATGGACTTTGAAAACTAGATAATGTAATGTATTGTAATGTTAAAAGATTTTTATCTCTTGAAACATCTCATTAAAAATAAAATTTTTCATCCCCTCCATTAAGAAAACTATGAAATCATTGAATATTTACACGACATTATTTGATTTCTTAAAATAACCTCACCAACTAACAATAATAGAAACACGCTACTCTATGGAAAAGGGGGAATTAATAATTGGTTCTTTCATCTTTGGGTAATTGTTAAATGAATTAAAATAATATCACTTAAAAACATCATGGAAGGATAATGAAGTTTTTAGAGAAAAAAATAACATTTTAATGTTAAAATTGAATAAATGATTGAAAAATCACTTAGCTCCCCAGTACTGGTGCAACTTTTATTGCATGACTCTCATAGGGAATCAAAATATAAAATTTATTTTTATAATGTGTCACATATTTTGACCAGAATCTTCTCACATGAGGAGAATCCCAATCAGTTCAAACACAAATTTCTAATTCAGATAATCTACAAATTTTTCGTTTTTTATAATATTCATAAAAATTATGCTATTGGGTTTTTTGAAAACATGAAATTAAAATAATGAAATAATGACTTCAAATATAACTATAGATGTAGACATAATGAAATTAGGGAAGACATGTCCCGATACTAGTGTATGCGGCATGGTTTTTTCATTATTTATTAGTTGTTAAAATTCAATATGATATGTCATTTTTTAAAACCTAATTAATAAGCTACATAAAATTTATTTATTTAGTGTTTAAATTTATCATTCTTTCTCCACACCAAACCAAACCACATACAATAGTCATATAGGATAACACATCATCTAGGAATAAAATTCCTTAAAGACCAGGCTCCACGACATGTCATTTCATCCATTAATGAAATCCAAACAATGTAGAATGAAGGTATTTATTATGATATGGGAGGTAAAAGACATAAATCAATGAGATGGAATGTATTGGGGAATAATTCTATGGTGGAAGACCGCCATAACCATGTAATACTCTTACATCCATGCCATATTGAATAAAAATAGGTTGCATTGAAGCCTCATAATTTTGACCGTCATGAATCATCACCTTTGGACTAGCATTGGTTTAGTCAAATGACATTTAAATGTGAAAAAGAGATAATCATATAATAATATATGATAATGTGAATGAGATTTGTTATATAATAATGTAAATTTAAATACGTTAATTAATATATGAATGCATGTTACATGGAAAACAAAACTAAAATAAAATGAAAAGATAATCGAAATCCTAAAGTCATAGCGATCATAAAAATCATACACTACCAATACAAACCTTCATAAATTTACCCCTAGTCTCTTATTTATTTGAAATTTATAGGCTCTCGGTTTTCGTAACATACCATTAATGGTTATCGAGGCATAATGTGTTTCCACCATTGAAATTTCAATTATAAATATTCTTTCTTAAATATATTACGCATGTTAAACCCTAGTTTTGTTCAAATAAGAGAAATAATATTCCAGAAAGTAGTTCCAATTTATGTTTCATATTTTACCACCAATTTTTAGCTTAATAAATGTTTTTTAGAAGAATGTATAACCTAATAAACCCGAGAATTTTTTCCATATGAAGGTTTTCTAAATATTGATTCAATGATGATCATCAAATGGTCGCCTTCATTACATAAAAACTCCATGACCAATAATGGGGAAACACAATGATGATTTTACTTTACCATACAATTAAAATAACCTCAATTTGATGTTTGTAATAGAAGTATTCCTCATTTACAGAGTTTGTGACAACTTTATCAACATGAAATAATTTCAAATTAATTGCATTTTTGGCTTGTAGATGATAAAATTATTTTTATGTCTAGAGGAGAAGGATTAATCACCCATATAAAATAATTATATAAAAAATAATCTCAACAATTTGATCAATATTTTAAATTTTATTCTCAAAATAAAAATGTGAATAAAAACTAATAAAATTCTATATTTAAATAATTTTCAAATTTTAGCATAAAACATATCATAAATCCAAAAATGTTGTAAATAAACTCAAATTTATATGTTAAGAAGGATAAAATTATTTAAATACATATAAATAATTATGAAAATTTTAGATCTATCATGACATGATTTGTTTTTAATCACTACTAGTCCCTAGGCAAAGAGTTTTTACAATGAGAAATAGGCGCATCAAAAATTTCTGATAAAAAATTCCCCTTATTCTCATATTTTATGGATACCCTTATTACCATACGTTTAAAAACAAAAAAATTAATTTTTTTATTGGAAATTAATAGTTACATGTCTATCTATTTCATACCAAAAGCATCTTTCTATTGATTTGAGGCATTCTCCTCAATACTTTTTCCCACTTTCGTGACATGTGGAAATTTGACATTTCATTTCCCAATGATAATCATGATAATTTGTTTTCCTCTTATTGTGTTTCTTAGCAATCTCGCCAATTTTGATATTGGAAATCATATTGTGAGATAATTAATTAGGCATAAAAACTATTTTTTGTGAATATCTTGTTTCATTTGGTTACTCAATGGTTAAATTATTCAATTTTCTATCACATTTAATATTATCAGGATGTCTTCTGGTTCCAAAAATTTAATAAATTAAAAACAAAAGGGTTAAAGAAACAACAATCATTATTGGAAACCAATTATTCCTAATAAAACTAATGAATTTATATAATCTCTTTTTTAATAAAACACCTTGTTTTTGTCATTATAAATCTATTTTCATCAATTATTGATATCATTCACACTGTTTTAGAAAATAATATAAATTAACCAAAGGAGACCCCTCATTAGAGTGAAACCAGGTTTTTGGAAATAATAATTATCACACATCATGTTATGATCAATTCCAACACAATAAAACCTTTTCTATATTATTAACCATCGACATAACAATGATAGAGAAACAACCACATGTAGTGTCCATACGTGGATATTTTTCTTCGAAATCCACACACATTCCATTACTATAACATCTACACATATATTTATCCAATGGGTTCTCAATAATTTTTTATCATCATAGAATTAAAAGGTTATCTTTTACTTTTTAATATAGAATCTACAACAAACAAAGGTGTTAATACAACAATATTACATATTTTTATAATCATATTCAATAAATTTCATTAATAAAATTTAGATGATTATAAAAGATTAGTATCTTTTTACACTACATACAGAATCATATTTTATAAAGTAAGATATTCAACATCACCCATAATGATCATCTAATTTATTATACATCATGGACATACACTGCCTAGAAACTTTCTTCATCACCTAGGGAAAAGATACAAATGTTTCGGTGAGCTCATATACTCAGAATGAGTAAAAAGGGGAGATATCAATAATCACTTTAATATTGAATGATCATATAGGAATGATTACATTAGCTTAATAATTTGAAAATAATATCCTACATAACCTTGATTGTAACACCCTGATATTTTAAAATAGAAGACGTTGTTCGATAGAGTAGTTGGCAAGCAACACTAAGCTTAAATGAATCCAAAATTTTATAACCATTAGATCCTAACCATTATACTCGTGGGTATGAATATTATAATAAACATTATGATATATATATATGACTAAATATAAATTATTGATATAATTTGAGTAAATAATCAATCAATTTTTAGAAATGTAATTTTTTATTGAAAACTACAATTTCGTCGTAAAATGATTTTATGGAATTTCATGAAAATCTTATTATGATTATTTTTGGATATTAAATGAAATATATTTCAAAAAATTTAATTTTTTTAAAATCGATACTCCAAAATTTTAATTTATTGAAATTTTAATTTTCTTGGAAAATATTAAATTTTTAGTTAATTGTGAAAAATACAACTTTTAATGAAGCTGTCATTTAATTAAAAAAATTATGTATATAAAAAAGTAATATACTTTGTAAAATAAAATAATAATAAATAGTTATAGTTAATTAATAAATTACATTTTAATCAGTTTTATATTATATTTTAGCATAGTTAAAGTTTGAGGATTAAAAACAGTTTTTTAGAAAACTATTCTAATGTTCATAATGATGCACATTTTTAATTAATTAAACAAATATCCTGGGAATTTTTTAAATAAAATATAAATATTATATATCAATAAACACTAATTTCAATTAATAAATTTATTACTATTATTAGTAATATAATAAATATAAATCATCTTTCTCTCAAAAAAGATACTTACTGAGAACCCTATTTTTGTCACGTCTGTGGGCTTTCTATTAAATTTATATTTCCCACATAGTTAGATTAAATTTTATAGAAATATTTATATATTTTTAATAAAAATAATTTATATTACATAATAATTTCCAATTAATTTTTTACAATAATGATTATTTAAAACAGTACAAATTAATTTCCCACCGTTAAGGTGAAAAATGTTTTATGAGGGTTTAATATAATAAAATAAGGATTAAATGATGTCAACAAAGTAAAAAAACAATTTTATGCTCATAAGTTTACCTTATAATGTGTAGGTATCAATAAATGATTGTTTTTGGGCCATTTTCGATGTGATAAATGTTGGTACACTATTTTTCTTTCAAGACATTTCAAGTGTGCGACTCAAGTCACTTATACAAAGCCTCCCCCTCATCTATCCACGTTACTCCTTCATATAATATTATATTATATAAATAATAATTAAATATCTTCCTTAAATCTCTACCAATGTCTTTTAGGCCATGTTTTTATAATTAATTCATCTTATGAAGAATTTTATTCTTACATTTGGAGGTTTCCTGATGAAGATGTATCGTGTTTAACCGAGCATCTATATTTTATTTCCTCTTCCACCTACTTAAAATATTATTAAATTATTATTATATAATAATAAAGGTATCTAACATATATTAATATTATATTATTCCAATTCTGAAACCTTAATCAATCTCCACTTCCATATAACCTATTTTGAAATCATAATTTTTGGGTATGGGGAACTATCGCCTTAGGAACCGATGTCATTTTTTACCTTTAAAGTATCTATTGTAATTTTATTATTATTGTTTTAGAGTATATATTTTATTTTTTAAAATATAAAAAATTAATTATTTATAAAATCACGTATATCTTCTTTCAACCCATTTGGTGGAGGGTATATAATAATTTCACTCATATGTATGTCATACTACTGCCTCATGAACCGATGTGATTTGGTTTCTATTAATAGTTTATATTGAATGTAATGAGGATAATTTTAATTTATATAAGTTATTTAATTGCAACAATAATAATAACAACAAAATATTTATCATTATTAATATATAATTTATCATTTTTTTTATACAGTGTAAACTTATAATGTCATTTGTGGACGTGTGGACTACTGCCTCCCTAAGGTGATGTGATTTTTTTCATTAATAAATCTAATGGATTATATTAATGAATATTTAGTGAAATTATAGTATATTTATGATATTATTATAATTATATAACATTAAAATAATTTTTAATTTAATTCCATAATTATCACGGAAAATGAAAATGTTACTCAAGTGTATGTATGACTTATCACCTTCATGATCATAAGGTAGTTAATTATCCATAACAATACTTCCATACTGGTTTATAAAATATAATCTATATATAAATATTATAATATATTTATATTATTATTTGGGAGATATTCAAATAATTACCACTTTGATTATAGTCAACACACTGAATCCTTTTGAAGCAATAAACCAAACAGCCAAAAAAACCCAATGTGGAATTATCTAATTTATTATTAAAATATTTATTTAGATGTAAATAAATTAAATTATAAATGGATATGTTATTAAACATAGAAATTATTAATAATTAAAAAATTAATTTATAATATTTTATTATATATGAGTTATTAGAAAAACATGGATAGTCTAAACTCAAGGTAATGGTTTTCTACTCTCACTTTTCATTTCTATGAGACATATGCCATATTCACCACTTGTTTTCATTAGGTGGTGTATGTACCTAAAATTATATATGTAATACAATGAATACATCATAAAAAATGGTATATTATGTTTCTATTTTAACAATTTCATTAATGAGAAAATGACATGAAAGTAACGCATTTATAATGAATTTTCTTACAATCATTCATTTAATATGGAGGTAATATTTATTCACTAAGTCATATAGTTATGATTTAAATTTACACATTAAATGGTATAATTTTTTATAGTTATTTTCATCTCAAATTCTCTTTCTTTGAGACATATAGTTATTATATGAACATATATTAATCGGTGAGTTTTATATATTACAATTTTTCATGTTAAATCAGGTATCTTATTATGTTCTTTGATATTTATAATATAATTTGATGTAATTACTTCATGTGGATTGTGATTGAAGAGTTAACAAAGTGAAAAATTCTTTTTGTTACAATCTAATATATTCCAAGATTATTTAAGATCTCTGTTCTTTTGGATGGAATACTGGGATAATATTTTCTTAAAGAAAATCAATAATATTATCCTCTGATTATTAATTTGGATTACATTTTCTATTTCCATTTCTTTTGTTATTAATAAAATAAACAACAAAGATGTCATTTTTAATTAATACAGATCATGCATTTTTTTAGATCAGGTTATATTAAATTCCATATATATGTTGTCTATGAATTTTAAAATAAAATATTTTACAAAAAATAATGAATTTATAAAACTGTTTTAAATAAAAAATTATTTTATTTTATAATTTTTAAAAAATAAAATTCATTTGTTTCTTCTAAATGGGACGCTTTTAACCCCTTTTAAAAATGTTTTGAAAATAATGACAATTTTCGAGATGTATAACGTGAAAATAGAATCCATATCGAATTTATATAATTTCCCATTAAATATATTTAATATGTTTCTATGATTGTTTCCAATGTAATATATTTTAAAAATATGTCATAAATTATTAGTATTTAAAATATATTTTTTTAAATGAAATGTTTATTTTTCTCAATAATATTTTTAGGTTAGTTTAATGGCACCTCCATTCATCAACATCAAAAACCCTTGTTGTAAATTTTTCTATAATAGGGGAATATTTTAAGGATACCAAGTTCATTATTTCATAGAATGTATTATGATTATTTTAATGATATTTTTTTGAAATTTTTAATGCTAATCATGATTCAATGAGATTGTAATTGAACCCATTTAATTTCTATGGGTTTATCATGATTAAAATAGATTATTATGAATCCCATTTATTTTCCACAGAAAAATCGTTTTTCAATGATACTGTTATGGAACCTATGTATTTTGCATGAGTTAATAATGTTCTAAAAATAGTAATGGTTGTACTATGTTTCTTATGATGACATGTAAGCTCCATATAACTTAATTGAGTTCTATTTCTTATGAATTATATATGATGATTGAGATTAGATAGCACTAGGTGAGCCTAATATATTTTATATGATGTGGTTTGGTATATAGTAGTCCAATGCATTGGGTAAGGATTATTATCTTTAGATAATTACATTGGATGTTAGTCGTATGGTTATTAAAGTTTTATATGTTTTCTAATTGTTCTATAATGGCAATGTTCCGACAGACAAAAATATTTTTTTAGAATTATTTTTGTTAAAAATGTTTCCTTAGATCATGATTGATATTCTATGTTTCATGAATAATTGTTTTGATCACTCTTTTTTAAGCCTTATTTAATTTTTTCATGTTCATTGATCAAGGTATTTATTAGTATTAATATTCCTATGATATTACCATTAAATTTAAATATGTAATCTTACACTTATTCTATTAAAATATCACTAGTAACATTCATTTATTAATTCAGTTGTTTAACCTCAAAGATCATTTGATCTTAGTGTTCATTTGTTACATATTCCAATGATTAGAAGAAATAATGCTGACTTATATATGTATAGACGGGTATCATATTTACAATGATGATTATATAATATGAAAAGCTCATTAAAATTAATGTAAATTATTGTTGGATGTGTTTTTTATATTTATATAAAACTATAAACCTAGTAGGTCCTTTATAATGAAAGTGATCGAAATTTTCTTTTGGATGTTTTTTGTTTTGGATTGTGAAAATTGTGCCTCTTTTATTTTTATCGAATCCATTAATATATATTTTTTATTTCAAAACTAGAACCTAGAGTGTGGGTTAGAGGATATTATAGTTAGTTTCATTTTTGAATATAGATATGATTAGAGATTTGGAATTTTTTTTCATCTTAAGGGTATTAGATACCAACATAGGTTTATGATTTTGAGGATTTTCATATATTTATTTGTACTAAAAACCATTGGGATTATAATATCATTGATGATAAATGAATTAATTATGGATGATAGTCATATTTATTAGAATTTAATAGGGATATAATTTTTTAAAAAGGACATCAGGATGCACATGTGATAGCTCATCACAACCAAAAGCTCATAGGGTTTGATCACACAACCGATGAGTGAAAAGGGTGAAATTTCTACCACTATTATATGTGATGTAATTCTTAGTATCAAATCATTATTTTTAAATAAATTCTTTTTATGTCAATTATAATGATAGTTTTATGAACATAAGATTTATCATATAGATAATTATAATATTAAATGATTATTTGGTTATTAGGTTATTGATTTAATTTTTTAAGAGGATATATATAATTTTGGAAAATATCATATCATGTTCTATCCAATTTGGGTTTTTTTAATTTATAAATTCAGGTGGAGAAACATTATTATCCCTTTAATGCTTATCTGGTCCAAAAAAATATAATTTTAGTGCATTAGAAAGGAAAAAATAATCTTGAATTCTCATAATTTTGAGGAAAAGATGAAATTTTGATTGAAATTGATAAAAGTATGACAATATAATCATCAAGAATATATAATTAAAAATTATACTATTGTTGATAGAGTAGTTATTTCTTAACTCAAGGACAAGAACATTGAAAAACAATATTATCTTAGGACCATCATTATTAATGGTATTAATGGTCTTTTTCCCAGCACCTTTATTTATAGTTTTGGGTTTGTTATCTTTATACTAATCATTGATTTAAGGTGATAAAATATATATGAAACTATAATACTGTTTATTGGAAATTAGAATTTTATTCCATGTCAAAATATTTGATTTGCACCTAATTTTATACAATTTGTTAATCTAGTATGTATTATTACAAATGTACTTTATAATTAATTTTCTATATTATCATGAAGAGGTTTTATTAACCTATTTTATAATTTGGTATTGTAAAAATTTATTAATAAATATTTAAAATTTATTTATATATATTGTGTACAAATATATGTGATTCATTTTATAAATGGGTAGATGATGTAACAATTAAATATTATTATATTCCATAATGTTTTCGACATGCAACAACGAGGATAAAAAAATTGTGAAATATAGAACCTTTATAAACTACTCCTTAAAATGGAATGAATGAATAGTATTATCTCATTTATTAAATATATATATATAAGTAAATTTAATAATAAATATAAATTATTAATAAATTATTACTAAAAAGTAAATAAATTTTTACTAATGTAATTTTATGCTTCCAAATTTTTTTTCGAATAGTATTTATATGTATACTAATGGAAATAATATAATAAAAAATTATTGTATATTTGGAATATTAATTTAATAAAAATAAATTATATTTTAAAATAACTATATATAACTTTACTTTGGGATATTAGTTTGGATGTTTAATAAAAATATTAATTTTTTTCGTAAATTGTAGAAAATAATTTTTTTGTGAAAATATCATTTACTTTTAATAAATTTTGTATATTTAAAAATATATTGTTCTTTATTACGGGATAATTATTAATTACATAAATTTATTCCACTTAATTTCATTTGAATGATCTTATGATTGTATATCAGTATAAGTAATTATTTTTAAAAACATGTTTTTCTAAAAATCCATTTTAAAGTGAAAATTGATTCTCCATTTTAATTAATTGATAAATAAAAAATAAGATTTTTGTTAAATTTAAATTTATATGTTATATATGATTAAATGGTAATTTAAATTCATATAGTTGTTAATTAATTCAAATTATTAATATAAATTTGTCTTTTCATGAATATTACAGTTCATTAAAACACGGTTTTAAATCTCTTTTGCAGTTTATGTCATATAATAAAAATTTCCATGTATGTCAGTTAAATTTGGTGAAATATATTAAATATTTTTAATAATAATATTTTATATTATCTAATTAATTTATCATAATTATTTTCCATAATTTATAGCGAGTGAGTGAAAATTAATTATTGTGGTTATGATTGAAACGGTTTAAACTTTTGTTATATAAAAACCTTAGGAAAAAAATGACCTAAAAACATGTATATAAATTATTTTGTGTCTGTTTTCATAACATATAATTTCTATGTATTTATAGTGTTCCATTATTTTTTCTTTTAGACTATGAAAATTTTGGTTACACTATTTTCATTTTAGAAAATATTTAGTGTGCCACTCACCTAACTTATAAATGGTCACTCCTTCTCCACGTCAATTAACACATTAAACCCCATTTTCTGTAGACAATACATTCCCAAATAATGTTAAAGAACAATCCATAATATCCATTTCAATATCTTTTATCATAAATACATCCGATAAAGCCTTTTGGTTCATACCTATAAAGGTTTCTCGAATAATAGGTATCGTGCATAACAAAGTGTCTTTATTTTCTATAATCTTCTACATTATTCAAATATTTATATAGAGTAAAAATATATATTCAATATACTGATATTTTATTATTTTTAGTTCATAACATAAATCCATATCCACTTCAATTTAATGATATATAAAATTATCATTAATGTGAACAACAGATTACCACGTCGTGAACCGATGTCATTCGTTTTCCATCATCACCTCTCATTGATTATTTTACTGATTAGATATAAAAATATATATTAAATGTATAAAAAATTTATAGATATGAATTTATTACATATCCAATAAATTATTACATTCTTGTTTTTGGGGATATGATAACATTTCTCATGTGTACCGCTGATAACAGACTCAAAAAGTTATGTGATTCATTTATTCACTATCATTGTATATTTATGGTAATAAATATAATGTTAATGAATATATAAGATATTAATTATATGATAATGACATTCATGATTAATTTATCATTATGAAAATTAATGATATTATTTTATTTTCTACACTATATAATGATATTATCTTTCGTGGATCTGTGGACTACTAGATCCAAGAAGCGATGCTATTATTTAATCACTAAATTACATGGATTACATATATAATAATATTTATTTCAATAATATGATATTTATGATCTTATTCTATTTAATTAATGATAAAATAATTCATTCTTTATTTCCATAATGATCAATAATAATTGTAAATGTCACTCATGTGTGCATACGACCTTCCTTCTTCATGATCGTAACATATTTCATTTTTCAAAACCATATTTCATGATTTGATTAAAAAATTATAATATATATATATATATGATAATTATATTATTATTATAATCCGTTATATTTTTAATTATAAATTTTTTTTACACTGGTTAACACACTAAGGCAATTTTGAAACAATGAACTGAATGTTCTCAAAATACATATTATCATCATAAATGATTATGTATTTTAATATATTGTGAAGAATAAAGAAATAAATTCAAAAAAATTATATTAATATAAGTTTTTATTCATGAAAATTGTTCATAATAAATAAAATAATTGATATGTTCTTGTTATACAGAAGTTAAATGTCACACATATAAATGTTGTACTACGCTATGAGTTTCCCATCTCACTTTTTGATTATTTGAGACAAATTCTATATTCAACACAATTTTATTATATGGTGTATATAATTCCAATATTAAAGTTAAAAATATTAATACATCATACATCTTGGTATTTTATTTTTCTATTTGAATTATTTCATTCATTGGGAATTGGCATGAAATTTACCAAGTGGTAGATAATTTGATAACTCGATTTCCATTCATTGAGTTATAAGAAATTATTATGTAATGATTATGTGTGTTATAAATTTTTATGAACTTATGCAGTAATTCTAAATATTTTGTATTTTTACATTTTATACACATAATTGATTGTTCAATTAATTACTAAATTCAATGATATGATTTTTGTAAGGTTTATTCATCTGAAATTATGTTTCATTAAGACATACATTTAAGATATGAACCTATATTTATTCACATGGAGTATATACATTAAATTTAAATTTTATTTAATGTAACTCATAATTTTCATTATATTTATAGTATTATTTGATTTTATTTTTTCATGGTTCTTGATACTGAAGAGTTTTCAAAATATAAAAGGCAATATGTTACAATCCCATTTCTTTTGATATTGTTTATGTTCATGTTTCTTTAGGATGAAATATAATGTCATATTTTTCTTTATCAAAATATATATTTTCCTTTAAATTTTAATTTGTTTCATATTATTAATTTTCATTACGACACTGCTTAATTCATGAAAACAAAAATTAATTCATTTGTAATTGATACTGATGTTGTATTTTTTTAGATCAGGGCCCATTATCTTCCATATACATGTTTTTTAAAATATATTAAATAAATTTATTTTTACAGTATATATTAATTCCGAAATAAATTGCACATGATATTTAAAAAATTTAAGTTGTTTTTGAAAAATAATTTTTCTTAATGTTTTCTAAATGAGTATTCTTTGAATCCATTTTAAAATTGTTTTGAATTGAATTATCATTTTTATCTATTATTACATGAATTCATTTTCCAACGATCATTTTCATTATTTTTATTCAATTTTGATTTATATAATTTGATAGTATTTTAAATAAAAATTAGTATTTCAATGTTACATGTGTTTTTAGTTTGTAAATGTTATTTCTAAAAAAGATTTTTTCCTCAATAAATGTAGTGACATTTTAGAAGTATTTGCATTCATAGACATTTATAATCCTTGATGTTACTCATTCTAAATGGGCATACATTTTAATGATACCATCCTAATTTTATCTATATATGGATTATTATTATTATTTCAAATTGTTTTTCTATAACTCAATTATTTTCAAAAAGTTAATTAGGTTTCAAAGATATTTTTAAAGAATATGTTTTTTTTCATGTTTTAATAATGATTTGATGATATTGTTATGAAACCAAATTTATTATTATTGTTTAATATGGATTTGAAATGAATAATGGTTTTTTATTGAGTTTTCTGATAAAATGAAGTCATTCTGAATATTATTCATGTTGTGGTTATTGGGTATTATATATGACGTTAATTCCTATACAATGTTTTATGAGCCCGATGTAGATTATATGATGGGATACCCCAGATAGAGAGTATATGCATTAGTTAAATATTATTTCTCTATATAAGTATTTGTTTCTATGATTGCTTCCAATAAAATAGATTTTAATAACATGTCATAAATTATTACTATTTAAAATATATTTTTTAAATAAAATGTTTATTTTTAACAATCATATTTTTAGGATATTTTAATGGTGTCTCCATTCATTAACATCAACAACCCTTGTTGTTAATTTTTTTATAATGGGGGGATTTTTTTAAGGATACAACCCTCATTATTTTTTTGAATGTATTATGAGTATTTTAATGATATTTTTATTTTCATTTTTAAGTCTAATCATGTTTCAATGAGATTGTAATTGAACCCATTTCATTTCTATGGGTTTATCATTTTTCAAATAGATTAATACGAAATCCATTTATTTTCCTAAGTATAATCTTTTTTCAATGATACTTTTATGGAACCTATGTCTTTTTTATGAGTTAATCATGATGTAAAAATAATAATGGTTGTATTGTGTTTTTTATGATGACATGTATGCCCCATATACCAAAGTTGAGTACTGTTTCTTGTGATTTATATATAATGAGTGAGATTAGATAGCACTAGGTGAGCCTAATATAGGTTATATGATGTGTTTTGGTATATACGAGACTAATGCATTGGGTAATGATTATTATATTTAAATAATTACATCAGATGTAATTCGTATGGTTATTACATTTTTATAGGTTTTTAATGGTTCAACAATGAAGATGATCCAAGAGACCAACTTATTTTTCTTAGAATTATATGTTTTAAAAATGTTTCCTTTAATCATGATTGATATTTTATGTTTCATGATTAGTAGTTTTGATGACTCTTTTTTTAAGCCTTATTCAATTTTTTCGTGTTTATTGATCTTGGTATTTATTAGTAATAATATTCCTAAGATATTACCAATAAATTTAAATATGTAATCATACCCTTAATCAATTCAAAGATCACTAGTAACATTCAATTATTAATTCAGTTGTTTAACCTCAATGATCATTTGATCTTAGTGTTAATTTGTTTCATATTCCAACAATTGGAAGAAATAATGTGGATTTATGTATGTATAAACGGGTATCATATGTACAATGATTATTGCATAATTTTAAATAAGAATGGAATGTTAATTTTTATAAATACTCTTTAAATGTAATGAGAATTATTTATAGATGTGTTTTTAATATTTTTATAAAACTATAAACCTAATAGGCCCTTTATAATGAAAGTGATCTAAATTCTCTTTTGGATGTTTTATTTTTTGGTTGGTGAAAATTGTTCCTCATTCATTTTTATCGAATCCATAAATGTATTTTTTTATTTCACGACCAGATCCTGGAGTGTGGGTTAGAGGATATTATAGTTAGTTTTAATTTGGAATTTAGATATGATTAGAAAATTGATTTTTTTTTTCATATTAAGTGTAATACATACCATCACAGGTTTATGATTTTATGGTTTATCATATATTTATTAGTACTAAAAACCATTGGGATTATAATATCATTGATGATTAATTATATAATTATGGATGTTAGACATTTTTATAAGAAATTCATAGTGATATAATTTTGGAAATAGGACATCCCGATGGTCATGTGATAACTCATCACAACCGATAAACTCATAGGGTTTGATCAGACAACCGATGAGTGACAGGGTAAAATTTATACCAGTAGTATATGTGATATAATTTTTATTATCAAATAATTCTTTTTAAATAATTTTTTTTATGTCAATTATAATGATAGTTTAATGAACATAGGTTTTATAATATAGATAATTATAATATTAAAATATTATTTGGCGATTAGGTTATTGATTTAATTTTTTAAGAGGATATATATAATTTTGGGATATATCATAGCATGTTCTAACCAATTTGGTTTTGGATAATTTATAAATTTAGGTGGAACAACTTGATTATCCATTTTATGCTTATATTGTTAAAAAATATATAATTTTAGTGCATTAGGTAGAAAACAATATTCTTGAATTCTCATAATTTAGAAGAAATCATGAAATTGTGATTGAAATTGATAAAATTATGAGAACATAATCATCAAGAATATATATTTTTTAAATTATACAATTGTTGATAGATTAGTTATTTCATAACACAAGGACTAGAACATTTAAACACAATATTATATTATGATCATTATTTCTAATGGTATTAATAGTCTTTTTCCCAGCACCTTTATTTATAGTTTTGTGTTTATTACCATTATCCTAATAATTTATTTAATGAGATGAAATATATATGACACTATAATATAGTTTATTGGGAATTAGTATTATATTTAATGTCCAAATATTCGATTCCTACCTAATATTTTTCTATTTGTTAATCTAGTATGTATTATTCTTGAAGAACATTAAAATTACTTTTATATATTTTCATGAGGAGGTTTTATTAACCCATTTTATAATGTGGGATTGAAAAAATGTATTAATAAAGATTTAACCTTTATTTATATATATATTATACTAATATATGTGATGCATTTTATAAATGGGTGGAGGATGTAACACCTCAATATTATTATATTCCATATCGTTTTCGACATGCAACATCGAGCATAAAGAATCCGTGAAATATATATCCATTATAAACTACACCTTAAGATGGAAGGAATTAATAGTATTAGCTCATTTATGATATATATATATGTAAATTTAATAATAAATATAATTTATAAAAAACTATTTAGTAAAAAATCAATAAATGTTTACTAATGTAATTTTATTATTCGAAAATATTTTTTTGGAATAATGATTTTATTTAATTTATTTCAAATAATATTATTATAAATTATTGTATATTTGGAATATTAATTTAATAAAAATAATTTATATTTTCAAATAACTATATATAAATTTACTTTGGGTTATTTGTTTGGATTTTTTAAAAAATAGTAATTTTTTAGTAAATTGTAGAAAATAATTGTTTTTGGGAAAATATCATTTACTTTTAATAAATTTTGTAGATTTAAAAATAAATTGTTCTTTATTATGGAATAATTACTATTTTCATAAATTTATTCTTCCTAATTTCATTTGAATGATCTTATTATTGTACATTAGTATAAGTAATTTTTTTTTTAAAAAAACATGTTTATCTAAAAACCCATTTTAAAGTGAAAAATTATTCTCCATTTTAATTGATTTATAAATAACTAATAAGAAATTTTTTAAATTAAATTTATATATTATATATAATTAAATGGTAATTTAAATTTATATAGTTGTTAATTTCTTCATAGAATTAATATAAATTTATCTTTTTCTTGAAAATTACATTTCATTAAAACACGATTTTAAATCTCTCTTTCAGTTATTTTTTAAAATAAAAATTTCCATGTATGTGAGTTAAATTTGGTAAAATATATTAAATATTTTTAATAATAATATTTTATATTATCTAATTAATTCAACATAATTATTTTCCATAATTTATATTGAGAGAGTGAAACTTAATTATTGTTGTTATGGTTGAAATGGTTTAGACTGTGGTTATATAAAAAAACATAGGATAAAAATATCCTAAAAACATGTATATAAATTATTTTGTGTTTATTTTCATAAAATATAATTTCTATATATTTATAGTGTCCCATTATTTTTTCTTTTCGACTATGAAAAATGTGGTTACATTATTTTCTTTTTTAAAAAATATTTAGTGAGCCACTAACCTAATTTATAAATGGCCACTCCTTCTCCTCATCTATTAACACATTAAACCCCATTTGGTGTAGACAATAAATTCCCAAATATTGTTAAAAAACAATCCATAATACCTATTTCTATATTTTTTTATCATAAATCCATCCGATAAAGACTTTTGGCTCATTCCTAAAGAGGTTTCTCGAATAATAGGTATCATGCATAACTAAGTGTCTTTATTTTATATATTCTTTTACATCATTCAAATATTCATATATAGTAAAAATATATATACAATATATTGATATTTTATTATTTTTAATTCATAACCTAAATCTATATCCACTTCCATTAAATGATATATGAAATTATAATTAATGTGCACAACAGATTACCATGTCGTGAACAGATGTCTTTCATTTTCCATCATCACCTCTCATGGATTATTTTATTTATTAGATAGAAAAATATATATTAAATGTATAAAAAATTTATAGATATGAATTTATTACATATCCAATAAATTATTAATTTTTTTTGAGGATATGATAAAATTTCTCATGTGTACAGCTGAAAACCGACTCAAAAAGTTATGTGATTAATTTATTCATTATCATTATATATTTATGGTAATAAATATAATTTTATTGAATATATAATATATTAATTATATGATAATGATATTCAGTATATATTTATCATTATGAAAATAAATTATATTATTATTTTCCTACACTAAATAATGATAATGACTTTCATTGATCAGTGGACTACTAGATCCATGAAGCGATGTGATTTTTTTTCATCAATAAATTACATGAATGGCATATATAAAAATATTTATTTTAATAATATGATATTTATAATATTATTCAATTTAATAAATGATAAAATAATTCATTCTTTATTTCCATAAAGATCAATAATAAATGTAAATGTTACTCATGTGTTCATATGACCTTCCTTCTTTCTGATCGTACCATATTTTATTTTCTAAAACCATATTTCATGATTTGTTTAAAAAAATTAATTTATACATATATATATATGATAATTATATTACAATTATATTTAAATATATTTTTAATTAATGAACGATTTTATAATGGTTGACACACTAAGGCCATTTTGAAATAATGAACTGAATATTCTCAAAATACATAATATGATTATAAATGATAATGTATTTTAATATATTTTGAAATATAAATAAATCATTTCGAAAAATTATATAAATATAAGTTTTAATTCATGAAAATGGAACTTAATATAAAAAATATTTTATATATCCTTGTTATACATGAGTTAAATGTCACACATATTAATGTTGTACTATGCTAAGGGTTTCCCATCTCACTTTTTGTTTATTTGAGACATATTCCATATTCACCACATTTTTATTATATGGTGTATATAATTCCAATATTAATGTTAAAAATATTATTACATTATACATCATTGTATTTTTTTCTATTTGAATTATTTCATTCATTGTTAATTGGCTAGAAATTTACCATGTGGTAAATAATTTGATAACTCAATTTCCATTCATTGAGTTATAAGAAATTATTATGTAATGATTATGTGTGTAATATATTTTTATTATCTTATGTAGTAATTATAAATAATTTATTTTTTTACATTTTATTCACGTAAATGATTAAATTCAATGATATAATTTTTGTAAGTGTTATTTATCTCAAAATATGTTTCTATGAGACATACGTGTAACGACCCGTCCCCCGGGGCCCGTGTCATAACTACCCCAAGCCCGCCTTCCATAGGCCAGGGGCTGGCGACTAGCACCAGAGGCATAAATCCCAATAAATGGGAAGGCATTGTGTCTTTAAAACACTAACAGACACAAAACCAGAGTACAAGCAGAAGTAAACACTAAGTATGCAGTAACAAGTGTGCTGAAAGTACAAGGGGGCCGGAAATACAAGCCCTATAGAAAGGTACAACTACAACTGAAAGTAAAGTACAAATCAAAGGACAGTAGCTAAAAGGTGACAATCAGCTCCTGGATCGTCCTCTTGGTTCCTACCTGAAGGGTAGGTACAGATGTCCTCCTCAGCACTCCACATTCTTCCGTCTCCTTCGGGTACCAACTCGTCGTGAGGTCCACCTCCGGGTACCGTCTCGTCATGATGTCCACCTCGAGTTACTGAATCGTCATGAGGTCCACCTACGGGTATTGACTCGTCGTGAGGCCCACCTCCGGGTATCGTCCAGCTCCTCAATCCTCACGCATGATCAGCGTTGTCCGTCATCTGCAACCAACACAATGTAGTGCAGACATAGCCCGTGCAGGGGTGAGTATAAAAAACTCAGTAGGGACCTCGATACCCTCAAGGTCTCACTAAATTCAACATGGATGAACACAAAGAAGGTTCTCAACAGATAAACCAATCTTAGGTATAATCCCATACTTATACCTATGTTACCATGTAACCCATTCCAATCATGACGAAAACACAAAGGTCAAGGACTCAGCTCAAACCAGGATTTTCATTATCGAAATCGTAACTGCTGAAGAGCTCCGTCTCAGAAGAGTATAGTGATCCTGTCATGAACTCCGAGGTACCTCTCACTAACCTAAGACTGTAGAGGTACTCCTCCTGTCGAGTACTGTGGGCCTGCTGCTACAACCAAGGGCTTCCCACCATGGGTCTGCTGCTACAACCAAGCGCTCCCCCTAATAGCTGTCAGAGGTACTCCAGCTGTGAGTACCGCGGGTCTGCTGCCAACTACTAGGCGCTCCGTCTGCCTTGGGTCTGCCACTACAACCAAGCGCTCTGTCTACTGGGCTAACAAGTCACTCCGACTCGAATCGGTAATGCAATCAATAGGTCTCAGCTAGTTACACGGTCTCCGCACTCCGTACGCTCGACTCCACCATCGCGGATCTACCGCTACAACCAAGCGATCCTCCTATGTCGAGTAACGCGGGTCTGCCGCTACAACCAAGTGCTCCTCCGCCAAGGGTCTGCTGCTACAACCAAGCGCACCCCCTCTTTCGAGTACCGTGGGTCTGTCGCTACAACCAAGCACTCCTCCGTCGTCGATCTACTGCTAGGTCTCTATACACTACTATCTCGTCACTGGGAGGGTCTGCTCCACGAGCTACTGGTCGATACACCATGTATCACGAGGTTCCATGAAGAAGAAATCCAAAGGTCCATATCGTCAAAAGTATCTCAACGCAATAGACGGTGCGTAAATTGGATGCCCAGTCTGTGAGTTATTAGCCGTTTAGTCTTAGGGGCCCAGTTGGTTTCGTATACGAACCAACCCGGCTGTATCTCAACTGTACCCCAAACTCGCATAGGGTATGCCCAAAGGGACCGTTTCTCAAGGAAATCACCAACGTCGCTGACGATTCAAAATAGTAGTCAAAGCAGTCGCAACCAGCTCTAGGGCTTCAGCACACATCACACTCATTCCGGGAGGGTCTTCTCCATGAGCCAAGGGGTCGATACATCAAATGTCACATAGATCAGCGTTGATTTATCCCAAAGTTCCGTCATGACAAAAGGAACTCAACGCTACAGACGACGCGTTATTCGGACGCTCGGTCTGAGAGTTATTGACTTTTTTGTCCCAGGGGTCTGGTTGGTTTTTAAATTAAAACCAACCCATTCGTACTCCAACTATGTTTAAACCTCAGGCGGATTAAGCCAAAAGGCTTTTCTCACTAAGAGGAATCCAACAAAGTCAACAGCACGTCAATCGGATGTCCGGAGCTCATGTTATAAGCGTTTCTGCTCCGAGGGCCCGATTGGTTTCGTGTTCGAACCAACCCGGACGAACCCAATGTTATCCGAAACCTTGAGTATAGCATACCGAAAAGACCTAATCCGTCCAAGGATCACGTCGTAACTGACAGTTCATTGATCGGAGGTACGTTGCTCATGATATTGGCATTTGAACCATTAATGTCTGAAAAAGCGGGGTCTGGGCCCGATCCGACACGGCCTAGTACCCCCTGGGTCAGCCCGAACCAGGTCGACCCAGCCCGGGTGGCGACCCGGCCCGGCGGCTCGGCCCGGACTGGCGGAAAGGGCCGGCATGGCAGTGTGGCCAGCGCGCTCGCGCGTACCGTCAAGGAAATGGGGGGTGGGGGTGGGGGGGGGGGTTTCCCCCTCTTTAGTGAAATGGGGCCCCGTTTATGGGGCCGTGCCATGTGTACCGTCGGGGGGTTACACCCCCTGGATCTTCCCTGTAACGGCCGGCCATCAGGGCCAACCGGGTTCTCTCCGCGGGAACCAATGGTCCCGTGCCTTTCAGCGCCGGCGGCCGGTGTTAGGGCCGCCTCCTTCGAGCTCTCCGGCGGCTGGTTTTTCCAGCCGCGGCTTCCAAATTTTGCCGCAGAATCCATCCGGTGCTGCGTGACGACACCGTACCCCTCCGTCCCGGCCCGACTCCGGCCACGACCTCGTCTACAATCAACGACGCGGTGCGACTGTGCCAGGCTTCTTCGTCGCGGCCCGTTCCGGCCGCATTCCTTTCATTCCCGCGCGGTGCGACGACACCGCCCCACCTTCGCTAAACGACACGAAGATTAAAAGGGGAGGAGAATCGGCCGTGTTCATGCAGTCCGGTCTTTTCCCATAATAACGATAGCAGTCGGCCAATCGTAAAAACACAACGACGTACTTTCACAATTTTAATTTAATAAAATTTGAAACAACACCCTACCTTGTCGTTTGTCGATCGTTGACAGAGTTGCAGAAAGAAGACGAATAGGTTCATTGTTCATTGCGTCTCCCAAGCTCTTCCAAACCCGAGTTGCGTCGGCTGGTGGAAGACGTTCCACATTCGTAGGGGTCCGGGGAAGAAGTCGAAGAGGATCATCGTTCTTTGTCGATGAAGCGTTCTTCTTTCATGAAGATAAGCTTCTCCCCAAGTGTTGGGCGGTGCGACACTTTACCAGCGCTTCGTCGCTTGGTGAAGCCATCCTGAAACCTTCTCCCAAGATCCCTATATATAGGAGAAGGGGAGAATTATGTAACCATCATAGATTTTATGACTGTTCATTTATTGGAACTTTCATAAATATCTACGATGCAGTTACTTAATTTAAAAAAAAGGGGTCGGGCAAATTAAATTTATGTTGACACAAAAATTAAAAGTCAACAATTAATAGAGGGAAGTTGGGTCCATTAAGGTGGGGGATGCTCAAGAAGTTTCTCCCCATTTAATGGGGATTTGAGGAATCAAGAGGCTCTCCCTCATTAATGAGGGAGAGTTGAGAGGTTTCTCTCTCCTCCCATTAATAGGGGGGTTAAGCCCCGTGTGGTCCCCACCACAGTAAACCACTCACAGGAGGTTTAGTTCGGGTGGGCCCCACCACCATAACCTCTCATGGGAGGTTAAGGTGTGGTGGGCACACCTCCAACCTCCATGAGGAGGTTTCAACCAAAACACACCAAATGGAGGCTTAAATAAAATAAAGTGCATGACACTCTATTTTATTATTACTCTTTTAAAAAAGAAAACCCAAAAACTAAATTCCGCTCTCAATAAAACGCAATGGCGGAAAAAGTCTCCTTAAGAAAATATCGGCACTGCGGTTTCAACGGTGCCTTCAGATTTTGATTCCGAGCAACAGTTCAAAAGATAGAAAAACCCGCTCGCTCATTCACTGAATGTACCCGAGCTAAAATTCGAAAAATGATTCCGGGCACACCGGGCCTCGGAATCAGGTGCCGTCCGAAACTGCAGACTCGTAAAATTCCAACAAAAATTAAAAAAAAATGTCCATTGACATTTCCGGGTCTTTACAATACGTTTAAGATATGAACCTATATTCCTTTTTGTGGAGTATAAACATTCAATTTAATGGTTATTGCATGTAAGTCATAATTTTCATTGTATATATAGTATCATTTGATTTTATTTTTTCACGGAGCTTGATATTGAGGGGTTTCTAAAATAGAAAATGCAATATGTTACAATCCCATTTATTTCGATATTGTTTATGTTCAATTTTCTTTTGGATGAAATATAATGTTATATTTTTCTTTATCAAAATATATATTTTCATTTAAATTTGAATTTGTTTCATATTATTAATTTCTATTACCTCACATCTTTATTCATGAAAACATCAAAGAATTCATTTGTAATTGAAACTGAAGTTGTATTTTTATAGATAAGGTTTCATTATCTTCTATATACATGTTTTATAAAATATATTAAATAAATTTATTTTTAAATTATAAATTAAATACTAAATACGTTAGACATGATATTTAACAATTTTTAAACAGTTTTTGAAAAATAAATTATACTAATGTTTTCTAAATGAGTATCTATTGAATACTTTTTAAAAATTGTTTTGAAATGAATTATCTTGTTTATCATTTATTACATGAATGCATTTTCCCACCATCATTTTCATTATTTTCCTTCAATTTTTATTTATATGATTTAATGGTATTTTCAATAAAAATTAGAATTTCAATGTTACATGTGTTTTTTTTAAATGTTATTTTAAAAATGTTATTTTCCTCAAAAAAATATAGTGACATATTAAAAGTATTTTCATTCATAGACATTTATAACCCTTGATGTTACATATTCTCAAATGGGTATACATTTTAATGAAACCATCCTAATTAAATCTTTTTATGGATTATTATTATTATTTTAAATTGTTTTTCTATAACTCATTTATTTTCCAATAGTAAATCACGTTTCAAAGAGATTGTTATAGAATTCATTTAGTTTCCATGGTTTAATAATATTTGGATGAGATTGTTATGAATCCCATTTTATTTCCATGGGTTAATATGGATTAGAAATGAATAATGGATATTTATTGAGTTTTCTAAAAAAATGAAGTCATTCTGTACATTATTCATGTATGTGATTATAGGGTATTATATATAACATTAATGCCTTTACAATTTTTGATGACCCCGATGTAGCTTATATGATGGGATCCCCCAGATAGGGAGTATATTCATAAGTTAAATATTATTTCACTATATAATTATATTTTATGATTGTAATATGGTTTTTCTAATTCTAATGTTTCTCTCTGTGTAATATAATTACCATTTCCAATGATACCAACACGTTTCTTTTTTTCTCTGGGTTATTAAGGATTCCATTGATCCGGATTGATGTTACATGGCTCATTGTTACTGATTTTAAGGACTCATAACTTTTTCAAAGACAAAGGACACATTTTCAATTTCTCATTATATATGTATTGATGGTGAGGAATATCCTTATGTTATTCTCATGAACATAGGTTATGTCATAATTCCATTATTCACTATTTATGCTCACTGATCACATTCAATTGATTATACAAATTTTTACCCTTAATGAGAATTTTAGCTCAACTTTATTTTGACTAGTTATCCAAGGAATATCATGAATGATGATGAATGATTAATTTCTAGAAGGTTTTTAAATGGATAATGATGATAAATTTATGTGACATCATAATATCTTGGTTAAGTTGTAGGAATACTGATTTAAATCCATGGGAATTACTTCTATAACAATTTTCCCTAATTATAAAAAACACAAAACATAAAAAAGTACTTGATAATGTAAGTGATGAATTTTTTCCTCCTGATTTTGAATGATCTAATTAGGGAAAATTATTCACATTTTTCAATATCAATGATCGAAATATCTTTATTATGATTTTAACAGTGGATCAAGGAGTGAACGTTTTGGGATGTCATATAGATCATTAACTCGAGCCATTGAAGGAATAATGATTATTTAGAAGACATGAATTTTAAATGAAATAAATGATCCTAATTCATGATATCATAATATAGTTATAGGAATATTAAAATCCAAAATCTTATAACATTATGAAGAGTTATAAATCATAATAGGTTCACCCATTATATTAAGAAGATTAAATTAGACCCTCGATTAAACTTATGTGTATAAAACCAGGTCATATAATATCTTTGTGGACATGAAACTATGTCCAAACATGACCTTTTCTTACATAACCTAGTCTACACATTACATTTTCAACAACAAAGAAGGACCACAAACATCATTGTGAACATGAAATCGGGTTTAAAAATAATACAACTAACTCATGAGTAGTGCATAATTACCCAATAAATTATAATGATATATAGGTTACACAATAATCCAAATTGAAAAAATATAGTTATGTCTGAAATGATCATAAAATATTAATAATAACATAACCCATATATGTAAAATGGGTTTTATGAACAATTAATCATAGCATCACCTTGGGAAATGAAATTGTGTTTATAAACATATCATTAGAGCACAATTCATTAAAAAAGGGGTTTCATAAAAATATTCTAATCATCATCATAATCCATATAAATAATAACTAGATATGAATTAATTGTATAATATTCATAGTAAAATATATGTACAATCATGGTTATTTTCATTGATGAATTGAAGTTATATAAATATATCATTAATTATTTTGATAAAATAACCTTTCAATATTGTAAATATCTTTTAAAATATATAAATATCAAAACATTTAATGAAATTAATTTATTTTAAAATTACCATGTAAATTTTATACATCTTCCTTGTATCATTGATTTGTCATGATGGTAGTGAATACCTCTCATGTTATATACAATAAAACAATGAATCATTTAACCTTTTTTGGATAAAATTTAAAATTACCTCATTCCCAAAATTAAAACAAGTATCCTTTTAAATTTCAAAAATTAAATAATTGGTTAAAATGAATATAAACAATAAAAAATAAAAATAGAACATTATTCAATACATTTTTTGAAATCATGGATATGGAAAAGAAAGTATTTATGACTGAGGAGAGAAATAAATATAGTTTCACTTAAAAATATTATTTTGTAACTTCAGTACATAATTAGCGGAAAATTAATTTAAAATAAAAAATATATATAAATAAAAAAAAGAAAATAAAATTAATAATTTTATTGATTCATAGATCATAATAATTTACCATCATAATTAAAATCATAAATAATCTCGATGAACAAGGATATTGTAGCATAAAACCCTCACCACACTATTAATATTTCTATCATAGTCCCTGCAAAATAATAAATCTTATATGTAAAATTATATCAACTAATTTTTATCAAATAAATCCTAAAATTAAATAATTATAAATATATGCACAAATACAATAAAAAAAGTGATGAATATGGCTTTAGCATCACATAAATAAAAGTAAGCACAAAATCCATTACCTTATGTATTAACTTTATTCCAACTTGTTTAAAACCTCATTTATAATAAATATTAAATTATTATTAATATATTCTAAAACAAAAATAATTTGTATCATACAAAATTTTATTTACACATAACCATTTAATTTTAATTTATTAACAATTTAATGTTAGAATCACTAATTCGAGTGACATATACACTATTTGCATGAATGTTCTAGTTTGGAAGGAATTGATCCTTGTTATTAAATCAATGATACAACATTCACAGAATTATAACCATGGTATAAATAGAATTTGTAATAATTATATACTTATTTATAGTTATCAATAATTATTATAGATAAATAAATGAATGACACTATTCATGGAGGCGTTTGACGTACATACTCATAAGCATTGTTTTTAATTTTTTAATAAATGGGATGAAAGAAATATGAATACTTATTATCAATTAACAAATAATTATTAATATATATATATATATCATATACAATCATTAAATATATCTTTATTACCATACGACGAATGTAGAAATACAAAATGAATCACATCTCTTTGAGGATGTAGTATTCCATGCATAAAGTTGAGTATTGTTTTAATTTTATAATGGATTAGAGTGTGATGAAATTGATTTAATGTTATAGATAAATAATAATAATAATTATTTAAATTTAAAATATAAAATTTAAATTTACATATATCTCCATTCATGAGAGGTGGCGATGAAAAAAGAATTACAATGGTTCGTGAGGTGGTAGTTTGTCATACAAATGATCGACGATTTCAATTCCAATTTTTCATTGAATATGATATGGATATAAATTTTTAAATTTATAAAATAATATATCAATAAATTTTTTATAATATAAATATTAATTCATCATATTTGAACTAAATAAGTAGTTGTATGAATAAATAATATAAAAATGACCAGTTAAGAATGAAACATTTTCTTCAAACAAAATCAATAGGATCAACACAAAAGAAATATAATATGAGCCATATTAATAAAAATTACATTTTTTAAATTTTAATAAATTTAATGACAATATTTCGGTTGGAAATTTATTATAAAATGGATCTTTAAGTGTGTAGTTGAGAGGAGCAGGTTTTCCATTTATATCTAATGGAGAAGACCAACTTATATTTTTTGTAATAGAAATCTTATATAGAAGTTGTACACATACGAAAAGGATCCAAAATGGATAATTATAAAACCTAATATGATATATAGTTTAAATATTTCCATATAATATTAATTTCACAAGTTTTTATTTCATTTTAAACATTATCCAATTAGTCTAACCACTTAGAAAATTTTTTATCCCAAAATTGTTGTAATTATTTTTTACTATTTAAAAATTCATTATGAAAAAAATTAAATTGACCCTATTATAAGATATTAATATTTATGAATCAAAATATTTCATCCATTTTATAAAATTGAATTCCATGAACTATCAGAATTTAATTTAAAATGAATCCTACATGCATGATGACAAATTGGTTTCATAAAGATAATGTTTTAATAAATATAATGTCTTTTTATATAAAAAATGCACATAAATTTGATTCCAAAGAAATAAAATGGATTGATATTAATAAAATTTGACTATTTTTTTATTTAAAAAGTGTCATAATATAATATAACTTTTATATACATTAATGGAAAATGTAGTTTTATGTAAAAATCATCATTATTTTTTATTATAAAAAAATCTACCTTTTCAAAAAATTATAAATAAAATAATTTTAAATTAATTTTTACAAGATTATTCAAAAAATAAGATTAATTTTATAAATTAATATTTTTAATTTTGGGGGAAACTAAATTTTAAAATATATATGTAAAATGCGTGAAACCCTCTCATTAAATTAGCAAATAAACATTTTTACGAATAAAATATGATTTATTCATGTCTCATTAATATAAAAATAATTAATATTTAGAAAAATTCTTTAAATATTAAATATATTATTATCATTAAAATAATTAACCAATGGTTAGTAATTTAATTTATAATGATATGAATCATTTTTCCCAAAAAACATTTTCAAAAAAAATCTTCAACCTTTATTTGACATTAATTTTTATAATTAATTAATAATCAAGAAAACTATTTATATTATGCTTCTGTAAACTATATAATTTTCATTATTTTTTTAGACCTATTCATACCCAACAATCCATCAACTAGGAAAATACATTCAAAATAACTAATTATGTTTTTATAGTAGAACACAACCTTTTTAGACTCATTGTTTTTTGTAATTCCAAATATTTAAGTAATAAAGTTTTTAAGGGTAATATATTCCATATTTTCAAGATGGTATAAATATATTAAAAATACGTTTTCATATAAAAAAATAACTCACTTTTCTAAATAAATAGTTAATATATTTATTATGTAATTATTTATACTATTTTAGGTCTATAATAATTAAAATTTCACTATACATTCCCTTACAATTCTAAAATAATTATAAATTTTATGAATTAAAGTATAATTATAATATAAAAATTTTAATTTATAATTTTTGTGGTGTTAAATTACAATCATTTTGAATCAAAGAGAATTCAAATACCATTAATATTAATGCAATAAGGAATACTATAAGAAAGAAACAATGACCACATTATTTATATGATGTTAAAAAATAATTTAAATTATTAAAACAATATAAAAACGAAATACTAAAAGAGTTAATAAATATTTATCTTGATAATATACGGTTTGCTTGATATGTAGCTTAATCTATAAAAATAAATTGTGATAGAAAAAATTAATTATTCAATGTATCGATATAAAATGTAATATCATTTTCCAAACTAGTTAATAACTAATAGAATTTACCACCAGGAACAAAAAGCATTTTATTATTATTTATAGTAATTTTATTATAGAAAACATCAATTTAAATCATGATTAAATTTTGTTCAATCATATATTTATTGTCCCTTGTTATAAATGAATAATATAAAATTTTAACGTGAAATCATGATGTACTATAAACAGAAAATTCTATTATCTAAATAGATCTACAACTATATATAAAAAACCCTAGTTGTAATAAAATTATGAGACTATATACACAAGGGATTTTTAAAAAAGTGTTTAGTCTTGTCATTACGTGTTCAAATTTCCGGATAAATTTTATTTTACTTTTTTATTTATTTAATCATGATAATTACATTACATATCATTGAAAATTATATATTCTGAAGACCATTTTCATGTAATTTATTCTATATTATTTGAATCTAATATTATCTTTTTAGCAGTGTAGTAAATATAATAATTTAAAACCATTTTAACAGTTGAAGAATTATTTTTTAATTACACATTATGATGTTGATATTTCTCACTCATAATCCTATATTAGGACTTCCTGGTTTGTTCTTAAATTAATTATTTATAGGCCCAATATTTATTCATTTTGATTCAAACAAATGTATTACTAAAAATTATACATTCTTTTATATATATTATATATTATTTACATGATATAAATATCATTCAACTAACATTATTTTCTATGATATATATTTAAAATGTTATAATTACAACCATAGTTTTAATTAGTTATTTGGATAAAATTTTATTAATTAATTAATAATTTCAATATATATACTATTTTATTACATTAAATAATTTTATGATTTTATTTCTAATGGGTTTCAAATTATAAAAACATTTATTCATTTTAAGAGCATCTATATCCCCAATAATTTGACATAATAAAAACACACTAAAATATTTTAATTTTTATATGATATTGATTAAAGATAATTAATTGCAATCCCTAAAAAATCAACATTTAAAATATCAATTTTCAGGTTGTTTATTCCATATTCAATCATTAACCTTTATTTTTCATCTATCAGACCCAATCACAAAAATCCTAGGATAATTAAAATGTTTTTTATGATAGAAGAACTTTTTAAAAACTATTTATTTTTTCCTCTCATTACCATAATAATTTCCATATGTTTTAGTGTGAAAATTTACCATAATAAAGCTCATACCAACCATAGACAATCATCTCATAATTATAATACGATATTTGTCCTTAAATAATATCTTCTCATTATATTAAATATAATTAAAATCAAAAAAAATTAATTCAATATAAAATATTGAGTGAGTCTATGAGCTATGAACCACAATGATTTGGGATTATAAAAATATTTAATTTAATTTAGTTGTTTATAAGACTGAATAGGTATATTTTAAATAGAAAATTTTAATTAATACATGTAGGTTCACTATTCATTTTGATGCCACACCGAGAAACAAGGCCAAATTTATTTAACATGTTAAATTTTCAATATATCTAAATAAAACTGTAGTGGTGAATGTATCCTATAAATTAATCAATGATAATTATTTAATTTACACATGATATTTCATTTTGGAATATTCAATTATAATAAAAACACATAGCCCTTAAATTTTTTACTTCAATTTCTATATAAAATGATAAATATATCTAGTTAAATGTATTGATATATTTATTTATTTCATATTATGTTATGAAAATTTTAGTGTTAATTTTTCAATTTTTTTCTTGTTATTTGGTTGATTGGAAGGATTACTATTATTTTAGGAATTGGGTAAATAAATAACAATTTTTAGGTAAAATCTCTTTTAATATTTATGTCAATTAATTAGGTATACAGTTTCATTATTGTGTGGTAAACAAATTGACTAAAAATATTGTCTTAAAAAACATTGTTATATTAGAATATCATAATATTTGGAATATGGTTTCCCAAACAATGTATTGGAACTATAAAACTCTTGATTTTGGTCTCTTTTAACTACATGGTTGGTTTCAGAACGTCCCATTACTAGTATATAAATTATTTGAGATATTAACATTTTTGGAGAACCATCATTTAACCATATACCCAATCCTTAAAAACTCACATCATCTCTCTTTTTTTGTCATATCAATACGAGATACCTATATTTTTTATTTTGTTGATTCTGTTCAATCTAAAGCATCCATTCATTGAATCATTGAACATTTAAAAAAATTACATTGTAGGTATGATATAATTACCCCAATTTAGGAATCCTTTATTAATATTTATATTTTAAAGTAAATTTATTCTAATTTATTCATAAAACATTTTTATATGGTTTTTATAAAACAATAGCATTCAAATATATCATTATAAGCAGGTTATTTGAGCCTAAATATATAACATAGTATTATGGTATCACTAAAATTAAATAATATTATAAAATTTTCTTTACCTCAAACAATATAAATTAATATCATCCGTAATTATTCATATCATGTTAAATTCATGCATTAGTATTTCTAAATAAAATTAATAAAATTTTAATGTCTTGTTCATTTAGATTATATTAGTTTTTTCATGTATAGGATGTGGGCCACACCGACCATATATTAGTTAGAATTTTTATGTAGTTAATATATAATTATAAATGGATAATTTGGTGTTTTAAATGTATTATTGTATTCAGTTAATATTTTTTCATTAGATGTGTGGTTACAGACTGGTTAGTTTCATAATGGTGGTCAACAATGAATTTGAGTTTCATATATTGAATCAATAATTTATATAATGTGAGTGGTGTGGCATGTTTATTATTATTTTTTTCAATTTGATAAGAACTATTTGATAGTAGTTGTATTTTTTATGTTATAAGGATCATAGAAGGTAGGATATATTTAATTTCATAGGATATTCAATGATTAGGAGTATGAGTTTTCTACAGAGTTATTTTAAATGTTTTTTATTTTTCAATATATATCATATAATACACATAAATTCTATAAATAAATAGTTAGTGATAAAAGTTTTGATTATGTATTATATATGAGATGTTATTATCTAATTTCTTAATGGTTATGTATTCTAGTCACCAACATGTTCATCAGTGGTATATATATATTGTTTGACATGGTGTACATTTAGGGAGGTTTTTTTTATCTATATAGTTTATTTTATATATACAAATATACTTTGTGATAGATGATATTCCATTTATGTACCAATAATTCAATGCTATGAATGGTTCCATATTGGAATCTTATTTCCATCTATGTTATACTTTAATGATGAATACCTAGTTTTGAGGGATAATTAAGGACATGATAAAAAAATTAAGAACATTTGTGGTCTAAAGGAATGAATCACCTTTTGATTTTACAAAAACTAAATTAAAATCATTTGTATGGAATTAGTAATGGTAAAATGATGAGAACGGTTCCCCAAGATTCCAATAGTTTCTAATATGTCATATGTTTGGATACCATTACAACATGATTGGAGAATCTCTATTTAGTTTCAAATAATTTATTTTAATTCCCTTATATAAAAAAAGACGCTAGTTTTGAGGAACCATCACCATTAAGATGATGTAATGTATGATATATTCTATCTTAATCACTATTACATAGTTATTATACAATATTCCTAAGTAAAGAAGAGTCCTATTAACTCGAAATTCATCTAATAAAGATTCCCTCAATCATAATATTTTTAAAAAGACAACAGTACTGATCCAACCACAACATGAATGAGGACCCCATCATGTATGAGTTTATTTGAATATAAACTATCCATTTTATTTTTAAAAGAAAAAAATATGCCACTGAGGACAATCAGTTCCCATAGTTATACCTATAAACCTTTCTTTCATACAAATTATATAAAAAGGGATGATAGGAATGATTTTTTTGAGATGAATATCATAGATTATGTAATTATATTGAACAAATAGAACAAATGTTTTATCCTTTATAAATCCTTTTTCTATATTAATGTTTTTGTATTAAAGTATGTTATGATAATCATAGATTGTTGAGCTGCTAGCTGTGAGTATCAATCCATATAGACATCTTTCAGGGGAGATGGAATTCATATTGAGAATCCAAGAATTTATGAAGATATTTTTATCATAATTTTTAACTAATATTCTTATGATAACAAAAAATTGAATACATATATAGTCAACCCATTATCCATCTATTCAGAAAATATCAACATGAAAATTTGTAATGCAATGAAATTATTTTGGGTTGGACTGCATAATTCATGGTCGTGATAATATGAATGATAGGATAGAAAGAGATTATGTATTTGGAAGTGATCAAAGTGATCCATGTAAACTACTACAATGGGAAAATAATTTTTTGGATATGCATTAGCATTTATAACCCAGCTAAATTGTGTCTTCTTGAGTTAGTCTTATTGGAATCTAAAACATTATCATTACCCGGATGTAAAATATAATCAAATTAAATATTTACATCCCCATCTGGCATTGAACTAATAAAAAAATGGGGATGTGTTTAGGAAGAAATATATCTTGAATTGGGTATTCTTAGAAGATGATATTAGACCCAAACAAATTTTCAACCAAAAATAAAAACCCCTTGTCATCAACCCACCATGAATGATCACGTATAAGTGGTTATTCCTCCTATAATTAATAATAATATTCAAGATAACTTTATTTCATTCATTTACACCATACTATTTACATCTATATTTGGATATATGATGATTTTTCACTATTAATTATTCATAAAATCATCCCGTGTTGACTTTTATTTAATGTATACTATAATTCACCAAAATTATAAAAAATAACCCCTCTTTCCATATAAGAATTGTAAATTCAAAAAAAACCAAAATGTGTAAAATCATAATTATGGGATTCCTTATTGAAACCCTTGATAACCGTTTTAATATGTATGATGATAGTTCTTCAATGCTAAAAGATTGTTAAATCATGCCTGGCCATGTTGGATAGATCATTATTTAATAGTGTATCCCTTCATCCATGATATAATAACTTGTTATTCAAATTGGAAATAATTCTAATAATTTCTTCCATCAAACCATCAATGAAATGTATATGACATATATATTTCGGCAGGGGATCTTCTAGATAAAACATAAGAAATTTGATAAGAGATTGAACCATTAATCATTCAATATAATAGGTGTAGATTACCAAGAATGTAGGGAGATATAAATAATTATTTGGGGAAATCATTCTGCAATCACTATTTCACAAAACTTATGGGAATTTCTCAATATTTCATGAGGTACATGGACAAACTATTGTTATATTAAAGGATGTAATCTATAAAAAAATTGATAAATTCTTATAATTCCCTATCTAGACATGAAATGATTTATATCACCATAATGTATATCATGATTAATGTTTCTAATCACCATGTCCTATTTTTTTATTAAGAGGCTTGGGGAATATAGATATTGTTTCCAGAAACACATAGTTGTTAGAAACAATTGAATATATTTCCATAAAATCACAGAATAAACTAAGAGTGTGATTAACAAATGAAGAATAATTCAAAACCCCATTTTTAGAATCCTTGTCTTCCTAGGATCATTGGAATATGATTCAACTCCATCTAATCATATCATTTCCCTATATAAATATTTCCCATTATTTTGGATCCCATAATATTTTAGTTTAGGTCCTCCAATATCTCTGGTTCCTTACTAATGTACTATTGTTTGTTCATATATTTAATTAAATTGTATTTTTCCGAATATCATCATAGTCTATGAAATAATAAAAATATGATTATAGTTGTTTTTAGGAATTCTCTTTTGAGAAATTGATCATGATTATTAGTCTATAATCCTCAAATGAGTTGGGTAGATTCACTTTCAGGGTAAGGACTATTGTATCAGTATAAATATCTATGGGATGATGGACACCTTAAAAAACATGTTTTCTTGAATGATATAATTTTTGTATAATTTATCAATATATAATGTAAATTGAATGTAGAAAACCATCTAGAGCATGTTCAATATTATGTTTGGTACCATAGAAAAGCACAATAATATCATTCCCGTATGGAATACACAATATTTCCTTGTTCTTTTAATTAGTAATTCACTAATTATTTTGATCTAGAAATGATATATTATTATTCTGGAATGTGTATCATCTATCAATAACAATCATAGTGTAGAAAACATTATTCATGATATGGGACAAAAATAAGGTGCCAAAATGTCAATATCAGAAATGAGTGATCCATCCTCTATTTTTATGTTAAAATTCAATTAGTATTTCAAATCCATTCTCAAATTATGGAAATAATTTTACAAATATCTTATTTACATTCCTATATTTATCTTGATCTTTTTATATACCTGCTCTATTCCTCAATGATTCTATGTGAGATTTTATGTTTCTTTTTGAACAAGGATGTGTAAATATGATCATCCATATCATATTGGAGTATAGAATCTAGCTGATTAGTTTTTGGTTATATGTTTATTACCAAATAAAAAATATGCAATTTATTATCAGAAATATAAGGAGGTATTATTTATTCATCATTATTGTTATTACATCCAGTAGTGTCTTTGTGTTCTCTTTTAATGTGGATGTTGAATGAGTAGCATGAAATAAATTTTCTAGATTTATTACATTGGTAAGAGGGCAGGTCAGACCTATTGATTATGTTTGTTAGTATTTAGAAAAATATCTACTTGAAAAGAAATAAAAAATTGTTAATGAGATAAAAATATGGATCCAATGATTTTAAGAAATTACTCATTGGTTAAGAATCAATCAAAATAGCGAAAACACTCATGAATTCATTTTTGTTATTTCACTAGGTTAACGGGTCCCTAGGTAAACCGAAATTGAATAGGTTATTCTATATGATTTTATTTTTGATTTTATTTATTTACATTATAGAAACATTTCTCCTTTCTCTATTTTTTGTGTGACTGAACTATAATTAGAATCACCTATACTATATAAATGTATTGATCTTGGGTCAAATGATGAAATATATATCATGTTTTCCTCTATTGAAAAAATAACAATTTTCATATATGAGGGAGAGTAAAATTGTAAATGGTTGTGTATAAACATCAAAAGATATATATTGGGATAAAAAATCATTAACATCCTCCTATAAACGATTGTTGGAGAAAATACAATTATGGTTTCACATTAGAATAATGTTCATAAAATTTATAAGATATATTTTATAATAGTGTTAAATGATATATTATACCTTATGCTTTAGTAAAAATAGTTTCTAGAAGGGAATAATAATGGGTCTTGACTTGTTTTTAATGAAATTGATAGTTGTTTGTGGGTCCTATGTTATGAAAATTCCACATCTGAATTTTTCTCATCAAGAGCTGGTAGTGGGGAATTGTAGAAGTTGACATTATGATATTGTGTGGAAACAAGACAAAAATATTATTACAAAATTTATATAGAACTTATTACTATCTAATTTAGATCTGCAGAAAATATCATTTAGTTCCACCTTTTTTCCTTTATAGGAACTGATTTGGGGGGTCTTGATCTTATAGGGAAATAATATTTAACAAGCTTGGAGTATGAAATGAATCTAAATATTGTGAACTAGAAAACCAGAAGCATTAATTTATAAACATTCTAGAATATTAATGACCTATTAGATGAGAAGAAATAATATAGACATTCTTAGTGTTAGTAGCATAATGGTAACATTCTCTAAAAAGATTTCCATCTCGGAATGAAGAAAATATAATATATCAGTTTCACTCCATGATGGGGAGTGGGATTATCAACTATCATTAAAGAGTGGTAATGTTTAGGGATGACATAAAGGTTTACCGAAACATCCTCCAAGGAATGATTTTTGTAGGGTGAGTTTTTTATGTAACACTAACTTATTTTAGAATATTCTTCTCCTTAAAATAATTTATGAGCATTATTTCTTAAATGGAATGTAACAAAGTGTATAAAACATAATATAAAATATTTTAAACTAAATATTAACTGAGATTTATGAATTAGAATAAATTTATTTTAAATATATCTATTATGTTATTATTAAATGAAAATATATTTATTAATTAATAATAAAAAGGCACCCATTTTTACGTAATGTTATTTTATTCTTTAAAAATATTTTTTCCTCAATAAATTTTATTGAATTTTATGTTATGAAATAATAATTAATTTCATTCAATATATATATTTTTTTCGAGGATATTATTTTCAATTTGTAAATTAATATGTCAATATTATCCTTGAATATATATTTTTAATTTTTTAATAATGATTATTTGTTATTTTACATTGAGAAATACCAATTTATGTAGAACTATCATTTGTATATATATTATGTGTAGGGGGTATCATTACATTGAATCACACACACACACACACACACACATCACACATCACCTTAAAATGAAATCCATAACCCCACACAAGGTGATAAACCACCAATTAAGCCTTATTTATTAATTACATGTCTTGTAGGCCCAGTGGGTATATAGCCTATTACAAGACTTTTAGGCCTAGTGGACATGAAATCAATTTTTTCCCAAAGGCCCTTCAGTGAATAGTAACGCTATAGTAGTAAGAATTCTATAGTACTTTCACAGTTATAGTAGCAGTAATATTTACCACCACCTCTACAGTGTCATTGATGTTATAGCTCTTTCACTGCAATTGTTTTACTATGGTACCGCTACATTGATACTACTGTAAAAATGAAATTCCATTTTATTAAATAATTTAACATAAAATTCATGAATTGTTAATAATATATTTTTAAAATAAAATTATTACCATATAAATAGATATATTCTAATTAATTACATATAAATTATCATTATACAGTTTTTAGGTATAAGTTCATTTATAGGCTTTAAACACATTTGTCTAAAAACTACATATCATTGAATTTTATTCATCTATATTAAAATTAATTTCTTATATATATATATATATATATTTATTTATTGCTAAAAAAATTATGTAATATTTTTTATTTAGAGGTGTTAATTTGTTAAATTGGAACATTTTATTTATTTTCAATATGAATAGTATAAGTAGTATATATTATCACATTTATAATGGAAAAGTTGGTAAAATAATGATACATATAAGGGTTAATACCTATAAATCTTCAAAACACATCCCTATATTTCCTTTGATATTTTTTCATTTACCGTTGAAATTTTCTCTTAGAAAATGAATTTATTTCTAAAATCATTTAATAAAGAACATATAATTATTTTAAGAAAATAATAAATAAAAAATGACATTTTACTTGTTTTAATATCACTAGTAAATTTCATTTCGATATTATGATTTATTTTAGGTATAAATATTTATCTTAAAGTTAAAATATTTACTTTTCGTTCTTACTTAATACAATTTGTTTTGATGTAATAATTATCATAAATATTTACCCAACACCAACATAATAATTATTCAACTAATATAAATTTAAAATAAATAATTTTTAAAATATATTATGTAATAAAATTTAATTAGTTATTTTGTCACAAGTATTGTGATGATAATTTTGAAATATTATTGATATTTTTATAAATTTTTATTTTATATCAATTTATATTTTTTTTATTATACAATTCACTATGAATATTGCCTCGATAATAACATTAACAGTATATTTTATTGAAAAAAATATTTTAATAAATGATTACAAATTTATAAAAAAATACTTCTCCAATTTAATTTAATATAGAATATAATAGAAAACATTTTAAACATATGTGTCACTTTTTCATTTTATATTATCTTTCATGATCACTAAAGTGTGAACAAATATTGATTTCAATGTAATCATAAAGAAGATTAGTGGTGCATGAAACCTAGAGATGATGGTTAGAATATTACCTTAAATGATAAATATTAAATTACTTGAGAGTATTTAATATCAAACTCATTCTATGTGTTAAATATAACTATTTCATTACAGAATTGACTTAAATAAAATTTATTTACATCTAATACATAATGTAATTCTATGTGTGTCCCTCCACTCAAATAAAAAGAGAACCTACCTGCATACCTTATTATAAAATTAAGAGAACCTATATTGAGAAACCCCTACACTTATACTATAATTTCAAACATAACAATGTTATAGAGCATCTAGTATAGCCAAAATTCCATAGATTTAATGATTAATTTTCAATACAATAGTTGAATCTCAATGAAGAGGTATAACTCTTAACTAAGTAGTTTCAATTTTAGTTTATCCTCTACATTGTATAATGTTATAGTAACCATCATAAAATATTTTATTTATTATTTCATGTTATATAATTAATATTATGATGATTGAAAAATCATTATCCACTAAATTTACAACCTATTGGAAAATAAAATATTTTTGTGCATACATGTGGACTACGTCTTCTGTGAATTGATGCATTTCATTTTACATTACCATTAAAATATTATTTTTATAATGATGTATTTATATAATATATATATAATTTATGATAGTAATATAGTTATAAAATGTTTATTTACTATTTTATTCTGCTTCTTTTCATCCATCAAAATGTGGAAACACCACTGTTGAATTTGTGTGGACTTCCATTTGGACGAAGTGGATTAATTTTTCATATAATATTTATATAACTGTTTAATAAAAGAGTAAAAAATTATAAAATCTGATATTAATGAAATTATTATAATTCTATATTTTATGGAATATGGGTCAATTTTCAAGGGTCGGGATCACCAAGATAAAACATACACCAATACTAAAACAATTTTCAACCCAAATAGTGTTTTTAATTGATATGTATTTTCAAAAGAATGATAAGATGTCCTATTTAAATAATATATTGTATGTTACATTTGAATATATTAATATAATATATGTATAATAAATTTATCGGTATATATATATATTATACCATGTGTTTCATTATATATGAAGTTAGAAGAGACATGATATAAGGGTTCTCCATCTCAATATTATTCCATTGAGACATATTTTCTATTATGGAAATATTTATGCTTATATGTTTAATATATTTTCCATATAACATGATGTAAAATATATCACTATTAAATAACTTAAATAAATTTATAATTTATCTTATTTAAACCAAGGGTTTTTAATTTAGATGTTACCAAAGTGGGTAGGATTTAGGATACGAACTCAATTATTTTTGAGACTCTCAATGATAAAATATATTTATAAGATATTATAAGGATATTATTCTATAGAACACACATATATATTTATTTTCTTGTTATTCCTATAATTTTAATTTATAAATCGATTTTTTATCCTATTTTAACGATAAAATGAATGAAAAACTAATTTTATTTGGAATCTGGTCTAATTTTCATTTTTATTGAAAATTTCCTTCCATATCCATTCCCCAAAATATTAATATTTTTTGTGTTTTTATCATTGTATGAAATAATATAATAATTCCATTCCAGTAAAATTTGAATTTAATTATGTATAATTTAATATTACATTTTTAAGGAAATTATTTCTGAAAAAGTCATTTTTTGACTTTTTTCAATGTGTAGAAGGATTGTTCTATTTTATCAAACAAGTTCAGGATATGGGAAAGCCCATTATTAAAAAATAATGATAAAAAAAGAGAATTTGGAACTGTAAGGTGGTTTAAAAATTGTTCTATTTTATTATGTACGCTATATACTTGTTTTCCTCCATCATTTTCATTGTATAATATTTAGTTTTCATTTCATAGTTCCATTGATATTTTCAATGAATTAAAATTTCTTAATATTCTAGGAATATTTATTTAAAATCATCTCAAAAGAAAAGTATATATTTCACATAATTTCAAATAAATGTTTGAATGATATTTTAAATGGATTTTCTATATATTTCAAAATTATTTAAGAATTTTTTAGATCACAAAAAAGTATGATATACATTTAATAATTATATGAAACCTATAACATTCTTATGCGATCAGTGATAATTATTATAATTATGAATAATATATTGATTCCATACACTTTATTTCTGAGGGCTAGTTATGATAATATAATGAATAGATGCTTATAAAACTAATTTTTTTCAGTTGTTATTATATGATCATATGATGAATTTTTTATGATCTTATGAAACACATATGTTTTGTTTTCATGATTTTTTATGTGTGAATGATAAAAAAATATCTTTAATTAATGGGTAATTAATTATATCTCATGATATAACGAGGACACGGATGGTAAGTAAACTAATATCAATAATAAATTTTATACACTATAATTTTATGGAAGTTAACCATAACAAATGAAATGATTGAATATGGATTAAACCTAATCTAATGTGATTATTTTTCCTTTGAAACATGTCTCATGAAATAATTTTAATTGATTATTTTTTAATAACCTATGTATAATGCTTCTATTTTGTTATAGTGGATCAAAATTTACTATTGATGAATAAGAAACATTATTTAATGTGTTTTCTAATTGGATAATTTTTTTTCCATGATTCATAATTAATGCTCTTTTACTGAAGCAGTAATACTTTCATAAAATTTAACCATATTCACATATCGTTATTCTTATTATCAAATATAATCATTGATTAATATAACATAAGTTAACTCTTCAGTATAATTTGAGCTCACACTTTCTTATGTTTCTATCTACAATTGGTTTTGACAATATTGATTAATTATTAAATCTCTAAACATGGTACAATGATAGAATATTATGGTGGGAAAAGTTAAATATATATTATGTAATAATTTGAATATGATTATTGTATCCATGTACAATATAATTTTATAAACCTAATGTGTGTATAATAGTAAAATGTATTGAATATTCATCTTAAAAGATGTAAAATTTATAAATAAAATTATCAGGCCACATTAATTGTCATTAGAGAAGAGATTGTTTTTGTTCAGATATAATGATTTGGGATGATTATTGAAATCAATTTGGATAATTGTATTATATATCATCCTATTACTTTTTGGAACAAGATAATGTGTTTGTTTCCTATAAATTACACCAATGTCATTACATTGTTTATTGGATGTGGTTGTGTATTCAATATACATATGTCGAATAATTTCTAATGTTGTAGATTAGGTTTTAACATGACGTCACTGGTTACTAATGAGTAGGAATATGTCTGAAAAACATTCCAAACATCCCCGCGGGATATGATTGTGTTAATTAAAAATTTATATATAAATTTTTGTAAAGGATTATAATATATTGTGACCATGAAAAGATTATGATAAAAAATTTGGTTCCATAGAATGAAAATGGTTCCAGGAACTATTCATCCAAAGAATAAATTTTCATTATTACATGATTTTTAATATGAATTTTTTCACACTATTATTTTTTTAATGGTTTTAAACCTATATAAGTTTATTTAATCTTGAATGGATTGATGATAATATTGATCTTTATATTAGAAACCAAGTGCAATATTGGATGGAATTTGAAATGTTATGATTATTATTATGAAATTATATTGATATATGATAAAAAATAGACATATCTAGGTTTTTGCATGAAACTAATACAAGGAAAATAGATTTCATTGAATACCATAGAGGGAAGAAGACTTGGATTCCAACACATCTATAATATGGGAATAATAACCCAGGTAAATTTCTCAAAATAATGGTGTAAGGGTTTGGGTGTCTAAAATTAGTATATAGAAATGTAATTGATGAGTAAAATGAATGTATTAAGAGAACAATATGATGTCCATAAAATAATACCATTAATAGATCAATGTATTATATTTTGGGAACTTGTTTATTATCTGATTCAAAGCCCCAATCAATGGGATATGAACTAGACCGAGGAAAGTTATATGCTTTTCTAATCATTGAGTATGAATGATTGAAGTTTTTATGTATTGGGAATCAGGAAATATTTTTAGATATGATTTAGAAGTGATATTATAATTTTACAACTAATAGATATTATATGATTTTTTGTAGTAGTTCTTTGTAAAGGATTTTGTATTTTATTTTTAATGGGAAAGGCATTATTGAAATTAATTGAAACAAACTATTTAATCATAGAGATCATGTGAGGACCATATATTTAGACCACAAGCCTCATAAAAAAATTACAAATAAAAACTTGAATTGGTACGAAAAAAATATATATTAATGTTTTTTTCATTATTAAATGAAATCCAATTTAATTATCTAATGGATTTTAACATAATTATTTGAAAATAAATTTTTCCAATGTTTAAAAATAATCAGAATCTCTTTCTTTATCTGATTATATCATTCCTTAACATGGAAGATTGTTCATGTTGGATTTTGTGGATCATGTATATACCTAATTTTTGATTTTTTTGGTAAGGATAAACCTATTATAAATAACTATTATCATGTGGGATTTAGCACCAATATAGGGGATATTATATTTAATTAATGATCATGCCAATAAAGGTCATATTTTTCAATGGTATTTATGAATGGAAGATGACTACCATGAGAGAGGGTCACCAACACATCACATTCCCTTCGATTCACTATAAAGGGAACACATGGAACTTTTGGTCACTCTCTCTCAAGCCCTACCTTCTCTAGATCCATGATTTGGATCATAACATTGATACTAAAAATGTGAGGATCACCTCTGCTTAAATCTGGATCTTCATCTATGATACGAATTTCATTTATTGGGTCCTGATGATTATATGGTATTTTGAGACTTCATTTATATTCAACACTAGTATATATAGGGAGATTGAAAACATTATATTTGTACATTATGACATATTTCTGTTGGAATTTGATAAAGAAACCACCTTAGTTGAAGTTGTAGTCCTTATAACATTGAACCACAGTGTCTCTTTAGAGATATAATATGAAAAAAGGGAAAATATTGTGATGAACTAAACTAACTTTTATCATATCCACAATTAATAAATAATATCTATTGTTATAAATTTTTTACCATCTGGGGGAACAATGATGATAACTACAAGTATAATCCTATCATAAGGAATGGTAGGGTTATTGACCCCTCATCCCCTATTCCACCAAATTATGATGTCAAAATAAATAAGGATAATCTTTTTTAATGTACTCCAATAGCCACAAATCTTATGACTTTCTTTTAGGACCTCTTAATTATATATTGGGTGAGGGAATTATGATATAAATCTTTTATAACATAAAAAAATAGTAGTGGTAGTAACTATTACGTTGTATAAGGTCAATGTGAAACATATTTCCAAGCTCCAACAAGATATTTTTGAAACCTGATGCATGTAATATTTTTGGACATAACTCAATGTTATATAATCCTAATTTTTATCTATAGTAACCCAATCCAACATAGGTGGGTTTTCCAATCCTAAATCATAGTTATTCTATGATCCTGTATAAGGAACTGTATAAAAAATTTAATTCTATTATGTTTTGATCCATATATAGGATCCTACATGATGCTGAGTGGACCAATGTGGCTATGAAAATTGACAATAATTCCATCGAATCATCCCATAAGGCTTATGTATTGAATAAAATGAATATTTACATTGTGAATACTATAATAAATTCTAGTTCTTATAATATATCAAATGTAGAAGTGAAAAATACATTTCATATTGTCAATGTGGTTTTTAATAAACCACATCAATTACTGAGAATTAATTTGACAGTCATTTAAATAGCCATTTCCAATAAAACCATATAATTATTCACCTCTTATTTTAGAGTGATAATGTTGAAGAAAAATTACCCCCACCCCAAATAGCATGACGAAAGTGATATTTTATGATTTATAGTTTGTGTAACCCATGTATTGGTGCAAGGGACCACACTTGAATGATCCCCATCCATGAAATGGTAACAGATTCTTTTCACACTAGTTTCCTTATACAATTTTGGAAAAAAGAAATACCAATGATGATCCATCCATATGTGTGGTTACTTCTATAAAAAGAATTAAATCCACTTAGTGGTAAATATTAGATTGAATATAATTACGATTCTCAACATCGTGACGGTGGTGATATCCTGGATGACTATAGAGATTATCATCCTTCCATGAAATCTTATTTCATTTAGAAGAATAATGTTAGAATGATATGGGAAAAAATAACTTTTAATGTTGTAGTGAAAAAGAATTTTGTTCACACTTGGGGAAGAGCATTATTAGTGAAATGATGATCATATAGTGGAATGGTCATGTGCATGAGAATAGTACTGTATAATCACCCATGTAACATATTCTAATTTCCAATATGAAAATGTTAGTGGGATTTTATGAATCTATATTATATTATTGATTTAGAAGGACTTTAACTAGGGCTATATGGTGTATTATTTGTCTCACGAAATATTTATAACAATTCTGCAATAATATTCGAACTGTTAAAGCACTTCGATATACAAATTCATCTCCTCTTTTAAGATTCCTCAACTCATCTACATATCAAACTTTATTCATTTATCTTACCTAGAATTATTCATTATTTATACATCCACATTGTCTTTGAGGATGAGGTATTATTAGAGGGAATTGACTTTGATCGGTGAATAATGAAGTCAAAATTGGGATGTTATAGTTAGCATCAATGCTATTTTGAGACATGATAAAATGATTTGGTCAATCTACTCTAGAATTTCTACTAATTAATTCAATTTTTATATTTGAAATGAAAATATTCTGGGATTCCCAGTATTGAAGATGGATTGACATGGGGGTATTGAATATTAATGGATGGAAGGTAATAATATATTATAAATTCTTCACATAGGTCAATATATAGAGATATGTTACTAAATTATTAGTACTCACAACTCCAAAACCTATTTATTATCATAATCCCTTAATCATCAAAATATTTGAATGTACTATAAAGAATTTATTCTAACATTCATGATCAATAATGATTTACTTGTGATATTTATGCATATATTCTATTATCAATGTGTAAAATAGTTCTTATAGTGGAATTCTTCAACATGTTGTGTCATTTATGATCACAAAAAATTTATTCCCTACTAAAATATTTGTAATAAACTCATTTACCATGTTTTATGATGACATTAATTGTATTGAAACTCTTCTTTCCTTTTATGAGAATATAAAATTGAATTATAATATACCTACCTATTAGAATCAACAACTATTATCCAACTAGGTTTATCTTCTTTCACTCAAGAACAATCTTACCTGTAATAAAATTAATTTGATGTGGCATAGTGATGATGATAATTAGTCTAAGATTATCATTTTTATTCATAAGGTGAAAAAGATTAGAATATTAAATAATACTATTTATATTAATGACTCCCTCCCCATATTGCAGTGTGATATATCAAATATTATATTAGTGTAATTTTAGAACATTTACTATGATTATTGAAATGGTGTTACTCCTCTGATTATTGATAAAATTACTCCATGTGTTGAAGAAAAAGATAACTATGCATTAACATTATCCTCTCTTGAAAATTTTGTTAAATCAAAAATATTTTTCATTGAATATGGATTGTGATGTAGGCCCAAATTAACTAAATAAAAAATTACTAATTTTCTATTGGGATATCATGAATTATTAGGTTATGAATGAAATTTGGGAAGTGATCCATTAATATTTAATTACGTAAGGGTTGAACTCAACAAATATCACTATAATTCCATTGGTGGAAAATAAAATAGATATACGTTTATTTAAAAAAAATTCATTGAAAGCAATATACCTATTATTATTAGTAATATTATGACTATACTGATTATAAGGTTTTCTAGGAATCATAATACCCCAAACAATTTTTTATTTCCCTATTAAAATAATTCATAATTGTCCCAACAATACCTTGTATTTCATCAATATTATGAGGATGAAAATGAAGGATAAAAATATATAACATTGTATTGATATCTCTAACTCCATTGGTACAATAATGTAGAAAATCTATTCAATGTCCATATCATTTATGGGTTATCTAATTCTTTTATCAAAATGAGATCCACTATCTTCTCATGTGTTATGTTGCTAATAATTGTCTATTGGTCCTTAAGGATGATCCGGATGATCAACCAATGATTAAAATAGTGTAAAACTCTTTTATTATTCCTCTATAAAACTGCAAAATATTTTTCTTAAATAAGGAATAAATGAAATTTAAAATGTGGATATTCATGTTCTATAATAATTTATGTTTTTAGATCAAAACCTTGTTTTTTGAAATTATTTCAAGATTAATATGAGCTCAATCAAAATGATTTTTAGGCACAATGAATTGGAGGATGGTAATTTAATAAATTAGAGAAAATAACTCGTTGTATTTGGTAATGGAATTTAACCCTTCATACCAATTCATAATTTAGGAACTATTGGTGTAGATATGGGATCATTAAACTTAATTAAAATTGGAATACCTAAGTTATTGTGGAACATTAGGTGATTTCAATTATAAAATACATATTCAAATGTCATTATTAACCTGTCCAAATGTACATTAAATAATATTTCCCCGACGAGGATGGTATTCCTAATTAATTTGATGATCACGGAATTTTTTTACATTATTTTTCTTTCTATATATGGACTATAACACTTACAATATATATATATATATAAATTTACTGTTTCTATACATGAATGGAAGCTTATTATTATGGAATAGAAAGGGTGTTTCAATTCCAAATTATGAGGAATGACATTGTAATAATGATATAAAAATTTTCAATGAAGCACATCATTACAATTTAATTTATAATCTAACTAATATGAATTGTAATAATATATTAACTATTTTATATGACAAGAAATCAAATACTCTTCTCATTATATCATGTCATTCTAGAAATAATTTTTCACTATATAATCATGAAATGATTTCTGGAACAAACTCTGGAAGTACAGGCCTATGAATGAGATGGTGGCACCTCTACATAATAAACAAAAACTTCTAATTTTAGAACATAATAAAAATAATAGAGTTATTTCTAGAATCATCCATTCTCATACCATCTTGGAGATCCATTAGTATTCCCTTGTTTAAATTTATGAAATAATTTAGAAACTAATTATAACTTGATAGAACAATATAATAGACTACTATAGGCATATATTTATAGACGATATTAATGGTACCAAATGGATATTACTATTTATGTGGAATTTCATGAAACCAAAAAATATATAAATTCTTGTGAAATATATATAAATGTCATTTTAATCACCATGCTCAGTAAAAGAAAAATTATATATTGTAGGAATATTCCATCCACAAATATCTAAACAGTGTTGAATATATGTTTCTTCTATTTTTTTAATTTTCACCTTATTTCCAATTTATGAGATTATTTATAAAATATGTTTATAATTTACATGTGTTTTTAAAACAATGTGATGGACATGATAAAGTAAACAATAAAACCAAATCTCTTTGGGTTAATGCACAACCTTCTCCCTGATGTCATATTCATGGTTACTACCTACTCTTGGTCCTCTAATAATGCTCCTACGTTGGAGAATATTACCGACATCATACATATGGATATAGTGGCCATAACAAATGGGGTTATGTAGACTCCATTATTCATATAGTTTTTATGATGAATGAAGTTTCAACATTAATATCTATTAAAATTCATCGTGTTTCTTACATGGAAAAACCCCAAAGGTGTGAAAATATATTTCATGAATCCATATGATCACATTAAAGATAATGGTAAATATTGATTGTGTAATATCAAATGTACTTAGTTTCCTGGTATGTGGTGGTGTTTTTAATAGTCACTGGGGATTTTTTAATGTGTAGTTCAACAATATCCTTAAAAATGGATTTATTTATGAGGTATAGCTATTATAAAAGTTGATGGAATAAAAATTTTAAACCAATATGCATGGACTATCGTATGTATTTTTCTAAACAAACCATTTTCCAAAGAGGTTTCGAAGAATAAATCATTATTTAATCCATGAACAAGGTGGAATATGCTCGCTCAAAAAATATATTGCTGAAATGAGTTTAATGTTGTCCTCTTTGAAGACATCGTTTTCTACACCTTTAGCGAACACTGATTTTTTGGGGTGGAATTCATACCCAAATTTATATTCTATACTTATAACACTATTTTATTAAATTTTATTATATATTTGTTTGATCAATCACACATATTATCGAACCATTCTAATATGTTGAATGGTAATTAAATTATAGAAATGTAATTAACAAGTGATGTGATATTTTATGGACGACACATAATTAAAGGATGTATAAACCAGAATATTTTCAAAATATAATTACATTAATGTTCAATTGTGGTAAAAATATTACTGATATTGATAAATTATAATTTAATTATCTTATAGAATTAATTTTTTTAATCTTATATCATTTTATTATATCTTTATAATTATTTAGAATAATCCTAGAAACAATAATAAAATTCAATTGTTAATAATTTGGGTTTATAATTTTATCATATAATGTTATGAGTGGTTTATTCTATTTACAGATTATTATTAATATAATCATTCTAAATTACAATTTAAATTCTATAATATTTTGATTTTTTAAAGTTAGTTATTTATAAAATGTTTTCTGTTAATTTTTTTTGTTATTATAATGATTTATGAGGCTGGTGCGTGGAGATTAATTCATATTGTATAACATGTGAAATCAATTAATATTTTAGCATTTATTTTTAGAAATTAATAATGAAATTTCTTTCTATTTTGATATTGTGATCCGATATATGTTAGTTTTAATACTTCAGATATAAAAAGACAACATATTTATTTATTATATAGATTAAGAAATTAAAAGGGGAATAAAAAATATCTATTAAATATCAAAGGATGATATCTTTCTTATAGTATGAAAATAAATTCAATTTTTTTTGTTGTCTCATATTCTCTATATTTATAGTAAATGACTTCCTCAAATAATGATAGTGGAATATAAATTTATCAAGTATTATGGTGAAATTTTCACTCAACAATTAAGGTGTCTTTTAGGTGAACAAGTGTCTGATAATGTTAAATACTTAGTTTCTTAAATATATAATTCAAAAATATTAAGTATTCTATTAGTGTTTTAGAAATTTTTTATCATTGTTTAATCTATATCAAATATTAATAATATTTAATGATACATTAATTCTAGTAAGAGATAATTAAAATTATGTGGTCATAATATATTTAGGTCGTAATAATAAATCACCCCATGTTATTTTAATATATATATCTCTAAATAAATTGTAAGAGTTTGATAATATGCTTGACACATTATATATATCATTAAATGAGATATAAAATATTATAACATTCTTTTTAAATTAGCCATGTGAATTTGAATAACAACATTATGAAAAATATCATTAAAATATTTATATAATTAAAATGTGCTGACTAATTCATAAAAATATAGGAACACATTTTTTGGTAAAGTCATTTTATGATTCAAAATTTTGATTTATTGTGCGATGATTATAATAAATTTATACATTTTATAGTAATTTCATTTGAGTAAATTTATTTAATTTTTTGAATAAGTATGTCAATAATATTTTACTATGTAATTATTAACTTTTATAAATAAATTATTATTAATTGAATTTAAAAAAATCATTTTCATAAAACATTTTTTAATTTAAATAAATAAATTGTTTAAAAAAAGTATTATATTTTAAATTTATCCATCAATTAACCTAAATACCAATTAATTATAGATAATTTTAATAATTACTATGAAATCATTAGTATACTTGTTTTTGGTAAAATTTTATTTCTTGATTAAAAAATGAATTTCTAGACACTATTTTTCATTACATTCAAAAACATTATAATAAATTTGATGTATGAAAATTATATAAATTAGTTATTATAAAACTTTTTTTCTATTTAGAATCATGAGGTTTAATGTTTTTAAATATTCCCCAAGTTTTTGGCCATTATGAATGGAAATCTTGGTCAACATTTTTCACCTTGGTAAGATTAAAATATTTAAAATTAGGTTAATAATTTTGGATAACTCATTTAGTTTTCTAAAATATTTGACTTTATTTTATTATATTGCTTCAATTTTATATTAATAATATTATATTAGTAGTATTTTACGTTAATTTACATTTCATTGATAGTTAAATTTCTATTATTTTTTATAAGTAATAAATAAATAATTTTACAGTATATTTTAATATATATTATATGTTTTCATAAAATTGGTTCTGTTCAGGTATTAATTATAATTTGAATGATTAATGATTTTTTTACCATGGAAACTAATTTATATTTTTTGGTAATGGAATAATTATCATCGAATATTAGCCAACAACAACACAATACATATCAATGTAATAGAGAAATCAAATAAATGAATCAAAAAATATTAAAATTAATAAATATTGTATGAATTATTAGTATCCATGAAGGTTTTATTATAATATAACCAATTATTATTTTTAATTTGTTTGTATTTTAATTATATTTCTATCTTGTTTTATATTTGATGTAAAATTATGTGAATAATCATGAAACACACATTATTTCGTTTAAATGTTTAATAATATATTATTAAATAGTTTATGTAACACCCAAAAACGCGATGCACAGATTCCATGTATTATTTTAATGAATTGGAATGATTATAAAGAATCAAATCCTGAAGGACTGATCAATTATGATGTCTATGAAAATATATTACCTACATGAAAATTACATTACAAATAAAAACATAAAAACAACCTAGATAATCCTTTTACATTTCCATTATTCTCCTATCTTAACCTAGTATATAAATCATAATACACTTCTTGGCATCATTGGAAAATAAAACATTAGAAAGTGGTGATCTTAGAAGCATAGTGTGGTTATAAAATATAACAGAAGAAATCATAGATTATAATAATCATTTATGTGAAGGTATAAAATAGAAACACAATCCTTTTATACATAATTTTCAACATAATATGTCACGAATAAATTAGATAATTTCATTTAAACATTCACATGGATATTCTAATAGTCAAATAATCACATGTAATATCAATAACTAATCTCATAATGAGGGAATATATAATGTTTGTAATTTAAAACATACCAACAAGTCATCATGACAAGAATAATATATTATTAATGCTTCATGTTAAGAATCTAATATTTTCAAAGATTCATTCCAAGAATCTAATAAATAAGTAATTCTTATGATAATAGTATATCTATTTTGTTTCATAAAACCTACCAATTCATCGAGGAACAATAACAGGCCCCACCTATCATATACAATGTCAAATACATTCCTCATATGATTATTTTGAAACATATAGAAAAAAATATTAATTTAAAAATCTATTATATTAAGTATGGATTCTTTAACAATAAACCAAGAATGGTGTCTAAATAGAACATCCATAATCAAAATAATAATATGTCATTCAAAAAAATATAGTAAATGATATCATATGACATAGAAGTAAATTAATAATAAGATCCAACATTAGATGTTGATATATATGAAAATATTCTTTTAATATCATTAATAAATATATTGATTCAAATACTACTTTTTTTGTGAAATAATTTAGTCAAAATTCACGCACTTATAAATGAAAATATCTAAAAATTTATTTTTAAATAAACATTTCCTAAACCAAATTGAAATATTAAAAATGAAATAAAATTCATAAAAAAATTTATGTTCATATAAATAAATTCCAAAAACCATTTTGAATCGGTGGTTATTAATGTGAATGATTTAAAAGAAGAAATTACTAAATTTATAAAAATAAATTTTTATGTTAATGAATAACATTAAAAAAAACTTAAAAATATTCCATTTGAAAAAAATTGATTGGAATTAAATATTGAAATAAAAATATCTTCATAATACTTTATATATATATTAATAAATATGAATGATAACATATATAATATTAAAATCGATAAAGTATTAATTTTTTAAACATTCAAAGTGTCCCATAACAGTTTGAAAAAATTAAATCATGAGACCGATATCTTCAAATAAATATTTAAATACAATGAATATAAATTTATTCATCATATGAATGTAATATATTTAGTATATACACCACACAAATTAAATTGGTGTGGATCATGGGTTATATCTCATGAAAATTAAAATTGAGATGAAATTCCTTTCAAAAATTGTATCATTAGAGTGAGGATAAATCAATGACATGATTTTGAGGGAAAAATATAAATACACCCCATATTTGTTAATATACAGTATAAAACGATCATATTTCATTCAAGTATTTCTTTTATGAACATATCTAATGACATAGATGTTCAAATCATTGAATGGAAATTCTGTTATGATTTCTCAAATATTAGGTATGATATTCTCCGAATGTGTCTAAATCTCTTATATAACGGTTTTAAAAAAATTATTATCTGCTACCGGAATCCTATAAATATTAATGATATCTTATATGACTCATTCTTTACTTTATATTTCTTATTTATTAATAACATCCAATTTAATGAAACATTTTATGTAATAATTGTTGTATTCATCGTATGTGTTTTGGCGTGTTATTCATAATATTATTACAAAGATCATGATTTAATAACATAAATAATGTTAATCTATATTTATTTATAATATATATTTAGTATATAAATAAATATAATAGATTTATGGATTAAATGGAACGCACTATTCATGTGAACGATATGTCGTATGTAAGCATGAACATTGTTTTCTTTTCTTCTCGTATTGAATGAAAGCATGTAAATGGAATATATTAATATATATATATATATATAGTATTCTAGTATACTTATTATGTCTTAAATATCATACATATTCATTATATATATTTTTATAATCATGCTTGACGGGTTAACATGGAGGATGAATCTCATCGCGTTATGGATACTGTAAGACAAACGTATGCATGAGCCAAAGTATAAATATCATAATGGATAAATGATATGTAATTGAATGGAAAATGAAATACAACGAAACAATGTAAATTAATATTTATTATTTAAATCCTTTAGTTTCATCATTATATCCATCATACTAAAATATAGACGGAAGATAGATTACACCACGACGTGGGGATGATAAGATGTACGTATGCATGCATAGTAATATTGTTTTTCGTAGTATGAGTAAAAGGATTAATATGGTTGTACAATAATAATAATAATATATCAGGATAAATTATATTCTGGATTTATTTATTTACTATGGAAACGACATAGGAGAAATAATTTGGATGATGATGCAAAATATTTATATAATTGATAAAATTGTTAACTCTTCATTGAGTTCCTCCATTTTATTTTGAGAAGATGATATCATATGATGGATTTCTTCCCAATGTATGGAATCTAGGATAAAGTCAAGAATGTTAGGAGAGTATATTTTTTTGGTCTTTCCATGCCAAAATGATTTATTTTTGTGAATAAAATAATAGGATAGGTTCATTTTAGAAGATATGTGAGAGGCTCTTTGGGAAACATTAAATCTATTAACTTGTTAAAAAACAATTTTGAATTCATATAGATAAAAATTAATTTATTTCATTTTTAATATGTTCATGGGTATAAATCAACTCATCATGTGAGTTTTATACATGTTTAGGTAAACAATAACCTTATCATTTGGTTTTAAACCATAGTTAACCAATTTATCTCTTACTACGACAACTTGTATTTCTACAATATAAGGTTAATATATTTGTAACATATATTCAAAATGACCCAATATTATATTATTTATGATATATTTAATATTATACCATTTGTTTAGCATAATCTTAGTTTTTTATGAACATTATATCATTTAGTAATATATTATTTTTTTAAAATTATCATTTATGTCAATTTTGATACTATTAATTATTTTCATATCGAAAAATATCACACCAACATGATTACATTGAACTAATACAACCAATATTTTAGTATCATTTCTATGTTATTAATATAATTCACAAAAGTCTTTCATTAATAAACTATATTTTTATTTTCGAAAAAATATATCATTTATTTGATTTAAAATATTAATTAAACAATTATTATAGAATTATTTTACAAGCATTTATTTACGTTATTTATATTATAAAAATTAAAAATAAATTTTCAAGGTTAATATAAGTTTATTATATTTTAAATGAATAATCACTATCAAATTTATCATAGGTATTACCTTATGTTAAAAATGATTTATTTATTAAAATGTGAATATGGCAGTTTTTTGTCATCTTTATATTAAATATAATTAATGAATTAATCGTAAAAGATTGGATTAAATGGATAATATTTTCAACATAAGGTTTATTTCGGTATAAAAATACTTACCTAATTCAATTTAAAAATTTTTTTGTGTAATTTTACATTATTATAAATTTTTTTACTTTTAATTACCATATTTACCATTAACCAGGGTAAATAACATTCAGACGTTACTAATATCAAAAAATATTCTATCCTATTAGACCAATTTTTTCATAATAATTACAACTATATATTTCAATGTTTGAAATTTCTATTCATAGATCTAGTAAATTTTGTTTACTGCTAATCTTGTTGATGTGGCTAGAAGGCGGGAAAAATAGACTTTCAAAAGTTGACCAATATTTAATATCTAATTCTCTTATAAAAATGAATCCAATGACTTAGATTTTATAAATATATAAATTATTTATCAGTTTTTAAATTAAAATAATTTTATTGTAAAATAATAATCTAAAATGAAAAATTTGTTTTTAAAAACATTGTAGTCTTTTTCACTATTAATATAAAATTGAATATTATTAGCTAAAAAAAAGGCACCCTATTTTAATTTTAATATTTTGAAAAAAAAATGATGTCTATTTTACCAAATTAAATTTTTAGGAGTGTGTAAAATTAATTTTATTATTGTTCAAAAATGTATATAAAAAGTTGTTCCCTTAATAAAATATTATGTCTAAACATATAACTATTTTACTAAAACATATAAATTTTATTTTAAATAATTTTGTTATGTGAAAAAAATTGTAAATGATGATTAATATTTATTTTAGTATGTTTGTTGGATAAGTTAATTATATATCATTAAATAATTATAAAATCAATGTCTTGTTTAAAGAAACATAATTTTTTTTATGGCGTAAGACATGTGAGTTTTGAAAGAAATATATTCTATTCAATTTCATTAAAGAATAAAATACTATGAAATATTTTTGTGTTAAATTCTCCCATCCTTCTACAAATTGAGTACTCAAAATTTTAAATTGTACATTTAAAATTAAATCTTGATACTAGAAACTAAATTTGTGGAAAACCAACATCAAATAAATTTACAGAAAAACATCTAATTTAAAATATATATATCAAAGTATGAAGGTTAATAGAGATAACACATACAAGATTTCCAGTTATGAAAACAAGGACAGAGAAGAAAAACAAAACCATTAAAATCTAATGGAGATTTATTGATACCATGATTAGGAATATTTAACAATCACAAAGCTATAATCCTACAATGATCTAGGGGCCATTTGATTCAACAAAAATAAAATAGGATAATAGTTGTTTTAGTATGAGGATATGTTCCCTAGATTTGAAGAAATATTTTATTATTCATATAAGAACTGAATTTATTTAATTTCATGAAATAAGAACAATATCATCCCTTGTTTGTGCTTCAAACTATATTCATTTTATCCCTTACACCTATAAATGAATGTTCAAAATTATTTTTTCATGATTAAAAACATTTGTTAAATAATAATCTTTGTATGTATTTTCTTCATCCACTACATGTTTACGAAAACCCAAAAAATGGTAGGACATAATATCCAATAAATTATATAGAATCCTAAAACAATAAAATCCAATTTTCAACAAATCCAAAACAAAACATATGATTTGATCAAAAAACATCCATCCAAATTCAATATCTGAAATCAAATCTAAATTTCAAAAATCTATCATAACATCAAATTCCAAAAACAATGTAATGTATCACCTATTGTCAAATTCCAAATATTTATTCAACTTTAAATCCTTGATGAAAACTCATATGCTTAAAAATACCTATGGAAGAAGTATTGTAGTGAAATCAATATAGATCTCTTGAATATTAGAACTATAAAACCCTTGATGTTATAATTCATGAATCCAAGAAAAAAATAACCTGAATCATTCCACTTCACCCATAAACCATTAACTATGCTTTAATATATTATTATTCAATACCTATTCATAAACTTTTTCCTTTCTAATCTATACATTATCAGTAGAATAAACATTACATGTAAAACCATTGTGACTATATCAATTATCCAAAACCTACATAATAATCTCAGAAACACTAATATGTTGTATACTATTAAATAATTATTTATAGGATCCCAAAATGATTCCATCTTCTTGTTAATACATTTTTCATAGGATTGACCTGGGTTACCCATTTCCAAATCTAAATGGCTTATATCCAATATTTATACTTATCCACAATGTCATTCCTAGAGTTATGTTTTCTTAAATAGGTTTTCTATATATAACATCCAATGTTTTTGTAAAAAATCCCTTGATACAAACTATAACACCCCAACCCCAGAATACCATAGTCGGGGCATTATTTTAATACATTTCCCTGATTACATATAATCAAATACGAAAGTATAGATCATTTTTTGTGTCTTGTAAAATAGATTACATTTATGAAATTAACATTAATATTTAAAGCATAATTTAAAATAGATATAATCCTTTGATAACACAATTATTTTCACAAAATTGCCATATTTATAAATCATAATACAGTTCTTGGGATCCTGGGAAAATAAAATTTAAGAAAAAAGTTATCTTAGATGCTCTGGAAGGTTAAAAAATATAGTGGAATAAATCATAAATTAGCATAAAAATATATGGAAATGTATATGACTAAAAAGTCCTTTTAAATATAATCATCATCATAATTAGGCATGAATAAATAAGACATTAACATTTAAAAATGCATTTGAATATTCTACTAGTTCAATAATAACATGTAATATTAATAAAAAACATCATAGTGAGGGAATGCATAATGTTGGGTATTTGTAACCTACCATCACGTCTTCATTAAAAAAATCTTATATATTCAGGGATATATTCCAATAATATATTATTTTCAAGGCGTCATGACAAGAATATAATAAATGGGCAATGAAATGGCCAATACATTATATATTTTATTTTATGAAACCTACCATTTCATCAAGGTGATATTGTAGTATCCACTTGTATCTACCATGTCCAATAAATTATTCATATAAAAATTCAGATACATAAACAACATAATCATTTTTATTAAAAACTAGTCTATTAATTATTAATCTTTTAACCATAAACAATGAATAAAATCTTAATAGAACATACCAGTCAAACTGATCATAAACCACTCAATAAAATATTTTAAATGATAACATATGAGATAATCCACAATTAATTATAATATCTGAAAATTGATGTTGAAATAGGTAAAAATACTCTATTAAAATCAATTAAAATATCTTCATATAAACACCCCTTTTTCTTTGAGAAAATTTATTCAATATCCTCCCACTTATAAAAAATAACATTAAAAATAATTTTTTGAGTAAATATATCTCATTCCACATTGAAACATTTGAATGGAATTAACATTTTAAATCATTCATGTCATGTAAATAAATATATAAAACCATTTATAAAACATGGACATTAATGATAATGATATATAATAATAAATATTTCAAACATTTTCAATGATGTGTTATTTTAATATTTCCATATGAAAAACATAAAAATATTCCATTTAAAAAAAATTGAATGAAATTAAAATAAACATTAAATTTTATTTATAATCATTTTTATGAATATAAATAAATATGTTTAATAATACCAATAACATTGAAATGGATAGAGGATTAATTCATTAAATAATCAAAGTATCCCATACCACATTTAACAATAAATTAATAATCCCAATATCTTTAATCAAATATTTAAATGGCATGAAGAAAAATTTACTGATTATAGGAGATATAATAAGGGTTTTACATACACCACAAAAAAGAAATTGGTTATTAACACATCTTATATCTCAGGAAAATTAATAGTGAGATGATATTCTCTTACAATGATAATATTATTAGAGTGATGATAAATCAATTATGTAATTACTTGTCAAAAATTTAATTCTATGAAATATATGTTTATATTTAGTATAGAAAATCATAGATCATTCAAAAATATTATCGGAAGAACATAACCAGTGTCATATATATTTCACTCAAAGAATGTAAATTGAGTTATGATTTCCCTTACCTTTGGTTTTATATTCTACATATGTGTCCAAAATTAATGAACAATGGTTATAAAAATATTATTAACATCTACCAAAATTCTATTAATATTTATGATATCATATATGATTAGTTTATGTCTTTATATTACCATTCAATTAATAACATCCATGTTAAAGGAAAATATCTAGTTATAATCTCATTTTTCATAATATGTTTTTTTGACTTATTATTAATAATAATTTTAAATAGATAATTAATGAATTGTATATAAATTTAAAAACATGATTTATATATCATTTATATTAAGAATATAAATATATATATAATATATATAAATGAAAATTAACACACCATTCATATAGATGGTATGTAATATGTACGCATGAACGTTGTTTTTTTCCTTTCATCTTGAATGGAAGCATATTAATTTAATATATGTATATATATAAATATATATTAGTCAAGTTGAATTATTTTGTAATAAATTTAAAATATATTCATTATAAATATTTTTGTAATCATTCTTGATTTTTTAACAAAGAGGATGAATCTCATCTTCACTTGGAGACGAAATACCATACGTACGCATGAGCACCAATATCATTCCCGTAATTGTTTAAGGGTATATAATTTGATTGAATACGTATTATAAAGAAACAATATAATTTCATATTTATAATTTAAATCTTTTATATTCATCTTTATACCCAATTAAATAATGTATTGGTGAAAGAAAATTTACACCACGTTATGGAGATGATAAGTCGTACATATGCATTCATGGTGATAATTTTTCATGGGATGTTTAAAAGTAGAAATGTGGTTGTACCATAATCATACCAACATATAAGAAATTATTTTATACTATATTTATTATTTTATTATTGAAAAAACAGAGGAAAATTAAGTATAACATGAAATAAACTATTAAAGAGTTGAAAAAATATTTACCTCTTTATCAAGTGCCTCATTTTTTTCAAAAAAGGACACTTGAGGTCATCTTTATGACCATGTTATTGCCGCTAGGTTGTAGTGAGTGAATTTAGGATGAAAAATAGTAATGTATATTTTGATCCAAATGGATTTATAGGTGTGAATAAATGATTGGGACACGTTTTTTTATGGGAGGGTTGAGTGGAACTTTTAGAAACTCTAAAACTATTAATTTATTAAAAAATAAATTTCTATTTTAAATAGTTCAAAAGTGATTTTTTAAAAATATTCAAGATTATGAGTCTAAATACTAAAAAAAATTAATTTTAGAAATGTTTATGTCACAAAATTATCCTTATATTTTGGCTTTAACCCTTAGCTAAATAATTTATCTCATAATGTGACAACATGTCTTTTTTACAATATAGTGTTAATATATTGACTATAAAATGTAAAATGAATTATAATTGGATAATTTATGAAATACTGAACATTATATTAGTAATTTTTCATAATTATTGATTTTAAAAAATATTTCTATCATTTAATAAAGCATTACTTATTTTATAGTATCATTTATGATAATTTTGAAACAAATTAGTATTTTTATTATTAAAAATATCAAACTAATATGATTACTTCGAACCAAAAATTTAAATATGTCATGAGAATTTCTAATTAATCTATATTATTATTATATATCTTTAAATAAACAAATGTCACTTATTTAATTATTTTTAATATAATTAATTTCATATCATAATTAATTAATAAATTATTATATCATTATTATGCACGCCTTTAATGAAGTTCTATATTATATAAAAATATAAAATAAATTATCCTGATGAATAAATATTTCATATATTTCCAAAAAATAATTTTTGTATAATTTATTTTATGTATGACCATATATTAATTTTTATTTATTTACTGAATTTTTAATATAACACTTTTTACTCTTCAATAAATTTTTATTATTTTATGTAAGTAATAAATATATAATTTTATACTATTTTTAAATATATATCATATTTTCTCATAGGTATAAAAATGGTTCTATTTAAGTATTAATTTTAATTTGAATTATTAATGTTTTTTTATCATGGAAACTAATTTTTATTTTTTGGTCTTGGAATAATTATCTTCAAATCTTAATGAACAGCAACACAATACCTATCCATGTTATAGAGAAATCAAATAAATGAATAAAAAAATATTAAAATAACTAAATATTGTATTACTTTTTAGAATCCATGATTGTTTTATAATAATATAATCAATTATTTTTGATTAATTTGTTTGGATTTGAATTCTATTTATATCTTGTTTTTTCATTAATGTATAATTATATGAATAATCATGAAACATACATTATTTTATTCATATGTTTAATAATATATTATTAAATTGTTTGTGTAACACCACAAAACTCGAAGCCCAGATTCCGTGTATTATTTTAATGAATTGGATTGATTATAAGGAATACAATCCTAAAGGAATGATCAATTATGATGTCTTGGAAAATATTTTACATACCTGAAAATTACATTACAAATAAAAACATAAAAACAACCTAGATAATCCCTTTAAATTTCCATTATTCTCTAATCTTAACCCGGTATATAAATCATAATACACTTCTTGGCATCCGTGGAAAATAAAACATGAGAAAGTGGTGATCTTAGAAGCATAATATGGTTAAAAAATATAATAGAAGAAATCATAGATTATAATAATCTTTTATGGGATGTTATAAAATAGAAACATATTCCTTTTATATACAATTTTTAACATAATATTGCACGAATAAATTAGATAATTTCATTTAAATATTCTGAAGTTCCCAGATCAGTGTGAATCAATGAGAGGGGGAGGGGGTGAATCATTGATCCCTTAAAACTTTTTACTAATTGATTCTTTATCAATTAAACCTCTACGGCTGGTTAAAGCCTTGATCCACTCTTCTTGTATCTCTCACCTTTCCTCGTATGATGCAATAAATGTAAAGGCACTGGACACAAGGATTTACAAGGTTCGGCACCAAAGGCCTACATCCTTGCCATGTTGGTTATACGCCCCAACATGGTTTCTCCATTATAACTTGTTAGAATTACAATGGTCGATACAGAGTCCCACTGTATCTCTCCTGAGTCCCACAGGAGGGTCTTTATACTGCGTCCCACAGTGTTACCAGAGTCCCACTGGCCTGCTCCAGAATCCCACTGAAGACTTCTTCCACCCTGAGTCTCACAGGGTCTTCTCTTGGATCCTCGAGTCACACGATTAGCTCTTCTTCACATTAAGCTTCTTCAAGTATCTTCAGCAGTCTGGGATAAAGACTGCTGGCCTTGCTTTGTACCTCTGATCACTTGTGATGATCAGGTCTTCTCGTCTTGCTCTGGCTTTATCACCTTCTTCTTAGGATGACCTGGCTTCTCTCTTCAAGAATCTTCAACAGCCTCTGATAAGGTCTGTTGGTCTTGCTCACAGCTTCTGATCACTTCTGTTGATCAGGGTCTTCTCTATTACTGAAAACTCAGCCAAATAATATCTTTCACTTCAGCTTGGCTTCAGTCTCACTCAATTCAACTTCATGCACTGAATGCATGACATCTCTGCTTCCTCATGCACTGACTGCATGACCTCTTAATTCTCTTCAAGAACTCTTGGTCTTGGACAACTCAGATGCACAACACTGATTTAAGCTTTATTCACGTGTGCACATGCATGCATACAAGCATGCACTCCCTTTTTCTCCTTGGTGTGATAAACCCACAATGGGTGTAAATACTTTTAGCACACACACCTTCCTTGAACTTCACACACTTTGTTCAATTTGTTCACACACTTAAGAGTGTGTTATACTTTAGTGTGGATGTCCTCTTCCTTCTTCTTCTAAGTGTATACACTTTTCATGCACACACTAGGTTCGGCCTTTTGTTCTATTGCACACACACCACTAAGGAAAGTCTTTGGCCTTCTTCCTTCACTTTGCACACACACAAAATGTGTGGTCTTCACTTGGTGCTTATGCACACACTTGGGTTCTAAGGCCCTCTTGTCTTCCCACTTGGCTACGGCCTTCCTTCTCTTCTTGCACACACCCAAGGCTACGGCCTCTTGTTCATTTTCACTTATACCACCCGTAGGGTTTCTTTACTTTGCACACACACAAGGTGCAAGCCTTCCTTGCACTTAGCACACACACAAGGGGAAATGTGGCTACGACCTTCTTGGCTTCTTCTTGCACACACCCAAACTCCCTTGTCCTTCAAAGGAGGCGCGCAAGGTCTCGGTGCAAGGGGCAGCCGCGCAAGTGCGGGCTTCAACCGTGGGCGCGCAAGGTGCTGCGGCCCTGGGTTCTTCCTGCCACGCAAGGGGAAGGCGCGCAGGGTTCTTCTCCAACCTCTTTCACGCAAGGTATGAACAAAAGGAACAAACAGAGCCAAGGGATGGCTCCGGGCTTCACTGCCGCGCAGGGGGCGCGCAGGCTGTTCTTCGCTAAGCACCGAGGCTTCGCGGGACTTCAGATCTTCAACAAAGATTCAGCAAGCATAACCATCTCCTCGGGCTCTCCTTTTATAGGCATAGGCGGTGCAACATCTTCCGCGTGAGATATTTTTAATCTCCCTAAGATTTCGGAATTTCAAGATTTCCTTAAATCTTGTTTTCATCTCTCTGTTCACGCGGGTTCACTTATGTTTCGGATTTCTTCACGTGCATGCATTTTAACATGTGCATGGCCTCTATTTAGGCCCATTCATGTAAAGCACGAACACCCGATTCCTCGGCAAATTCTCTTGCCTCGGCCGAACTCAAAATTATCCCCTCATTGCATGCAGAGTCATTTTAATGCATGGACATGTTCGGTGTGGCCAGACGATCACGAGGGACACCTTGGTTTGCTCAGAGGTGACCGAAATCTCGAAAACATCTCTCGGAGGCGCCACTGGTTCAGTGGGGACGTCGGGTGGCCTTCGGCTGAGCTCGAGGAGGAAGACAACTCGCAGGCCGTTGGATCAGATCTTTGGACGGACGCGATCAGAAGATCTCGCGTGGGATCGATCGTGCGGTCGAGATCTGGCGCGCGATCGATCGAGCGGCCAGGATTCACTCCCGGTGAAAATTGCGTGTCCCACATCGAAACGGACCGCGGATGTTCCGTGGTTTATCAACCTAGCGCTCCCTGCCATTCTCCAATTGAACTTCTCCCCTCTCGGTGTCGCCCCACACCGAGTTCTCTCTGCGGGCGCGCTCTGCGCCCACCTCTGCTCCCTACGGGCGCGCCACTGGCGCCCACTATGCATCCTCGGGCGCGCATCCTGGCGCCCATGCTGCGCAGGCTTGACTCCCCTGCGTGGCTTCTGCCGCCTTGGGTTTGCCCCACGGGTTCCCCCTTGGGCGTGGCGCCTTAGGCCCACATGTGCCTTGGGGTTAAACCCTCAAGGTGTCCTTGCCTGGCCAATTTTTTTGGCTAATTAATGTATAAACACTTTGTTAATAAAACAAAGTATCCCATATTTAAAATGCCAAATTCCAAGCCACTTCTCCCTTATTCATTTATTATATTCTCCCTTTCTTGTTCATTAGAATTCCTCCACAACATATAATCTTCACTTAAAAGGGAATTCCAAAGGTTCTTCATCAACTGAGCTCCTGAATCACATAAAATCTCCAATTCTCTTTGTTGATCTAATCAGAGATCAAATTGGAACTTCTTCTAATTCACATGCACTAAGTGATAGTGCATGGAATTCATTAATTCACTTCATCCACTTAGAGATTGTGGATGGATCATATTCAACTCCTCATGCATTTTCAATACAATGCATGGTCTTCTAACATTGTGGTGACATTTTATCCTCTTGATACAAGTTCTTGGAACTTAATATTAGCTCTACAATCGTCTGATTTCGATAGAGAATGTTTCAACCATAACATCCTATGTCACTTAGTGAATCTCCTAAGTGACATGCATCTTAGTACCATGGCCATTCTCCTTTCCTCACCAACACCATCACATCCTTTGTCATTCACATATTGACTCTCCTTGACATCCATTCATTCTTTGACATCTTCTGATCAACAACATACCTTATTGACAACAAATGCAACACAGTGCACTTCAATCTCCCCCTTTGTATTTGTTTTCAATACCACTAGAGCACATATTGTCAACCCAATCAGTAGAACACATATGAATGGGTCAATATGTGTGCCACACATTTCTAGGGAAATATGTTAGCTTTTCTCCCCCTTATTGGCAACCAAATGCAAAGGTGTGGTGTGGTTCCTTTTCAAAATATCTCTTCCTCCCTTTGAAAAGCATTTTCTTGAAAATCACAAGAGAGGGATGATGTCACATGTTCTCTTTAGCAAATAACCTTTAGTAAATCAACTCTAAGTCTACTTGGGCTAACCCGGTGTAGAAAAAAAGAGTGATATGACCAAGGAATTCAAAGCTGTCCATAATTCTCTACACATGTGAGATCATGCTTAGGGGTTTGAAATTTTTCAGATATAACAATGAATTTGCTAAATCCTGCACAACTTCACAAAACTCATTAGAAAGTTCAGGTGCAAAGATAAAGCTCCCCCTTTCATCCATTTGTCTTCAATCCATACTCCCCCTTATTTGACAAGATAAACTCAATTAAGAAACAAGGGATGAAAGTATGATTGGAATACCTTCACTTTTCTCAAGATGGTATTAATCTCAGAATCCCATCTTCTTCAGATTGGCTCCCCCTCAAGGGGTGCACTCCATTCTATCCAAACCATCCTCCAGTTGAGAATGATCATCATCTTCAATTCCCTGCAATGTTAGCACATGTAAATACCAGAAGTATAAGGGAATAAGATGGAACCTCCTTGGTTCATCAATGTGAACAACAAGGTTGAGAAAATTATCTCAACCGAGATGTCCCATTTTCACCATTCTTCACACTTGCACATTTGATCTTCAATGATGTTTGTGCTGGTGTGGATCTCAATACATCTTCATGTGAAATCTTCTTCTTCCCTTTTGCTGTAGCAATTTCCAGAACTTCATCTTCAGCTCTTTGCAGATCTTTGGCAAGTTGCAACTGATTTGGCCATATGACTAACAAGTCATTTGGAAGTGTGGCCTCAGTTCTGGAAGTTTCACATGGTTCCTTTGATGCTATCAAGCTACCTCTCTTAGGCAACTTGTTTTTAATCAATCCCTTCTGCTTATTTTGGATTGATTGTCTATTTGAGTTCAGTCTACTTCTATTCAATTCCATGGCTTGTTCACAAAGATCGATGGTGTGTCCTTTCTTTCCACAGTAGAAGCATGTTTTCTTGGTGGTCCTTCTGGATGCATCACCCTTCTTGGATTTAGACTCCAAGGACTTCTTTTCCTTTTTCAAAACCTTCTTGGGAGCATCTTCAGCTTTCTTCAGCTTGCTTCCCAAGGATTATTTCTGAGCCAGGTTCTGTGATCTTTTCTTCTTTTGAGCTCTGGATACAGTTGGAGATTTACATGTATCTTTTTGACCACTTTTGCAATCATCCCATATGTTGTTAAGTAATACAAATCTATTTGCAGTAAACAGATGTCTCTGGACCTATGGATGATGCTTCTTTTCTTCTGTCTTGCTCCCCCTAGGCATGGGCTTCCTCTGTGCTTTGGAATTCAGTGGATTGTACCAACAATCCTTTGCACAATGCCCATACTTGTTACAACACCAACATTGACCCACAAATCTTGACTTCTTCAGTCCTTCTGATTTTAGGGTACTTTTCTGGAGCTGCTGTGTTGTTTCAGGAGAGCTCTGCTTCTTCATTTTCTTCATCCATACTTGTTTGGAATTATTTTTCCATCCTGCACTTTTTGTGGAAACACAATTAGAAGCATCATTACAAGATGGTATGGATGGTACCTTCTTTCTAGAAGATGTTTCCCTTTTATTAGAGGATGCCTTTCTTTTAGAATCATATTTCTCAAAGCATACTTGAGTAGAAACATTTCTCCTTTCAGCTGACTGGGAGGCTTTAGCTTTGGGTGATTGCTGATTTTTCAATATCACCTCCAGTTCTAAGCATTTCATATTGAGGGAGTTCTTCTCATCCTCAATATTTCTTAGCCTTCCTTCCCATTTCTCTTCCAGCTGCTTTATCTGGTCTTCATGCACCCTTTTTATTTCCAGTAATGAATTGTCCAGCTCCTTCACCATGTTTACTTTGTATTCAAGTTGAGCATCTCTGACATTCATTGAAACTTTGTGCCTCTTTTCCAGTGCATGGAAAACATCTTTGACCAATATCATAAAGAATTCTTTCTCAGAAAGGCTTCTTTGCAATTCTTCAGTAGTGTCTTCATATCTTTCATTGCAAAGAGAAACGGTTTCATCTTTAGCCTTCACCAGCTTTCTGAGAGTGTTGGTTATGCCAACCCTTTTTGCCAATTGGACTTCCAAAGAATTGGCTTCATCTTCTAGATGTAATTTTTCTTCTTGAAGATCAAGGATGCATGTAGCTATACACATTGTCACTTCCTTGGGGAATGTTTTCTGAAGATATTTGATTGCATTTAGAAGATCATTGTTTCTTCCATATTCATCACAGCTAGAGCAGGCTTCATCAGAAGAATGATAAAAGGAATTGTCATCTGATGTGACTTTCACATTTCTTTCCATAGAAGGAGTTTCTCTGATTGCAACAACCTTTTTCTTCATCTTCTTTGCCTGTTTCTTCATTCTGTTTTTCAGAGTCTTGGCAGATATCTTTATTTGAGGCTGTTCTTTCATTTACTCAAATCTGCACTCCATATAGACTCCCTTGGATATTTTAGAGGCAACCTCCCTCTGATACCAATTGAAGTGCCCAGATCAGTGTGAATCACTGAGAGGGGGAGGGGGTGAATCAGTGATCCCTTAAAACTTTTTACTAATTGATTCTTTATCAATTAAACCTCTACGGCTGGTTAAAGCCTCGATCCACTCTTCTTGTATCTCTCACCTTTCCTCGTATGATGCAGTAAATGTAAAGGCACTGGACATAAGGATTTACAAGGTTCGGCACCAAAGGCCTACGTCCTTGCCATGTTGGTTATATGCCCCAACATGGTTTCTCCATTATAACTTGTTAGAATTACAATGGTCGATACAGAGTCCCACTGTATCTCTCCTGAGTCCCACAGGAGGGTCTTTATACTGCGTCCCATAGTGTTACCAGAGTCCCACTGGCCTGCTCCAGAATCCCACTGAAGACTTCTTCCACCCTGAGTCTCACAGGGTCTTCTCTTGGCTCCTCGAGTCACACGAGTAGCCCTTCTTCACTTTAAGCTTCTTCAAGTATCTTCAGCAGTCTGGGATAATGACTGCTGGCCTTGCTCTGTATCTCTGATCACTTGTGATGATCAGGTATTCTTGTCTTGCTCAGGCTTTATCACCTTCTTCTTAGGATGACCTGGCTTCTCTCTTCAAGAATCTTCAACAGCCTCTGATAAGGTCTGTTGGTCTTTCTCACAGCTTCTGATCACTTCTGTTGATCAGGGTCTTCTCGATTACTGAAAACTCAGCCAAATAATATCTTTCACTTCAGCTTGGCTTCAGTCTCACTCAATTCAACTTCATGCACTGAATTCATGGCATCTCTGCTTCCTCATGCACTGACTGCATGGCCTCTTAATTCTCTTCAAGAACTCTTGGTCTTGGACAACTCAGATGCACACAACTGATTTAAGCTTTATTCACGTGTGCACGTGCATGCATGCAAGCATGCACTCCCTTTTTCTCCTTGGTGTGATAAACCCACAATGGGTATAAATACTTTTAGCACACACACCTTCCTTGAACTTCACACACTTTGTTCAATTTGTTCACACACTTAAGAGTGTGTTATACTTTAGTGTGGATGTCCACTTCCTTCTTCTTCTAAGTGTATACACTTTTCGCGCACACACTAGGTTTGGCCTTTTGTTCTATTGCACACACACCACTAAGGCAAGTCTTTGGCCTTCTTCCTTCACTTTGCACACACACAAAATGTGTGGTCTTCACTTGGTGCTTATGCACACACTTGGGTTCTAAGGCCCTCTTGTCTTCCCACTTGGCTACGGCCCTCCTTCTCTTCATGCACACACCCAAGGCTACGACCTCTTATTCATTTGCACTTTTACCACCCGTAGGGTGTCTTTACTTTGCACACACACAAGGTGCAAGCCTTCCTTGCACTTAGCACACACACAAGGGGAAATGTGGCTACAGCCTTCTTGGATTCTTCTTGCACACACCCAAACTCACTTGTCCTTCAAAGGAGGCGCGCAAGGTCTCGGTGCAAGGGGCAGCCACGCAAGTGCGGGCTTCAACCGTGGGCGCGCAAGGTGCTGCGGCCCCGGGTTCTTCCTGCCGCGCAAGGGGAAGGCGCGCAGGGTTATTCTCCAACCTCTTTCGCGCAAGGTATGCACAAAAGGAACAAACAGAGCCAAGGGATGGCTCCGGGCTTCACTGCCGCGCAGGGGGCGCGTAGGCTGTTCTTCGCTAAGCACCGAGGCTTCGCGGGACTTCAGATCTTCAACAAAGATTCAGCAAGAATAACCATCTCCTCGGGCTCTCCTTTTATAGGCAGAGGTAGTGAAACATCTTCCGCGTGAGATATTTTTAATCTCCCGAAGATTTCGGAATTTCAATATTTCCTTAAATCTTGTTTTCTTCTCTCTGTTCACGCGGGTTCACTTATGTTTCGGCTTTCTTCACGTGCATGCATTTTAACATGTGCATGGCCTCTATTTAGGCCCATTCATGCAAAGCACGAACACCCGATGCCTCGGCAAATTCTCTTGCCTCGGCCGAACTCGAAATGCTCCCCTCATTGCATGCGGAGTCATTTTAATGCATGGACATGTTCGGTGTGGCCAGACGATCATGAGGGACACCATGGTTTGCTCGGAGGTGACCGAAATCTCGAAAACATCTCTCGGAGGCACCACTGGTTCAGCGGGGATGTCGGGTGGCCTTCGGCTGTGCTCGAGGAGGAAGACAACTCGCAGGCCGTTGGATCAGATCTTTGGACGGCCGCGATCAGAAGATCTCGCGCGGGATCGATCGTGCGGTCGAGATCTGGCGCGCGATCGATCGAGCGACCATGATTCACTCCTGGTGAAAATTGCGCGTCCCACATCGAAACGGACCGCGGATTTTCCGTGGTTTATCAACCTAGAGCTCCCTGCCACTCTCCAATTGAACTTCTCCCCTCTCGGTGCCGCCCCGCACCGAGTTCTCTCTGCGGGCGCGCTCTGCGCCCACCTCTGCTCCCTACGGGCGCAGCACTGGCGCCCACTATGCATCCTCGGGCGCGCATCCTGGCGCCCATGCTGCGCAGGCTTGACTCCCCTGCGTGGCTTCTGCCGCCTTGGGTTGGCCCCACGGGTTCCCCCTTGGGCGTGGTGCCTTAGGCCCACATGTGCCTTGGGGTTGAACCCTCAAGGTGTCCTTGGCTGGCCAATTTTTTGGCTAAGTAATGTATAAACACTTTGTTAAAAAGACAAAGTATCCCATATTTAAAATGCCAAATTCCAAGCCACTTCTCCCTTCTTCATTTCTTATATTCTCCCTTTCTTGTTCATTAGAATTCCTCTACAACATATAATCTTCACTTAAAAGGGAATTCCAAAGGTTCTTAATCAATTGAGCTCCTGAATCACATAAAATCTCCAATTCTCTTTGTTGATCTAATCAGAGATCAAATTGGAACTTCTTCTAATTCACATGCACTAAGTGATAGTGCATGGACTTCATTAATCCACTTCATCCACTTAGAGATTGTGGATGGATCATATTAAACTCCTCATGCATTTTCAATACAATGCATGGTCTTCTAACATTGTGGTGACATTGTATCCTCTTGATACAAGTTCTTGGAACTTAAGATTAGCTCTACAATCGTATGATTTTGATAGAGAATGTTTCAACCATAACATCCTATGTCACTTAGTGAATCTCCTAAGTGACATGCATCTTAGTACCATGGCCATTCTCCTTTCCTCACCAACACCATCACATCCTTTGTCATTCACATATTGACTCTCCTTGACATCCATTCATTCTTTGACATCTTCTGATCAACAACATACCTTATTGACAACAAATGCAACACAGTGCACTTCACATTCACATAGATATTCTAATTGTCAAATAATCACTTGTAATATCAATAACTAATCTCATAATGAGGGAATATATAATGTTATTAATTTAAAACATACCAACATTGAATCATGACAAGAATCAAATATTATTAAGTCTTCATGTATTGAATCTAATATTTCCAAAGTTTCATTCCAAGAATCTAATAAATTAGTAATTCTTATCATAATAGAATATTTATTTTGTTTCATAAAACCTACCAATTCATCGAGGTGCAATAACGGGACCCACCAGTCACTTAAAATGTCAAACACATTCCTAATATAAAAATTTGGAAACATAAACAAAAAAATATTAATTAAAAAAATAGTATATTAAATATGGATACTTTTACAACAACCCAAGAACGTTATCTAAATAGAACATCCATAATCAAACTAGTAATATGCCATTCAATATAATATAGTAAATGATATAATAAGATATAGAACTAAATTAATAATAATATCAAACATTGGATGTTGATATATATAAAAATACTCTTTTAATAACATTAAATATATCTTGATATAAATGCTACTTTTTCTGTTAAATAATTTATTCAAAATTCACGCACTTATAAAAGAAAATATCTAAATTTTTTTTTAATAAAAACATAACAAACCAAATTGAAACATTAAAGATGAATTAAATTTTTTAAAAACATTCATGTCCATATAAATAAATCACAAAACCATTTTTATTCGGTGGACATTAATGTGAATGATTTAAAATATGAAATCATTAAATTTATTAAAATGAATTTTTATGTTATTGATTAAATATAATAAAAACATAATAAAAATACATTTGAAAAACTTTGAATTGAAGTAAATATTGAAAAAAATATCTTCATAATACTTTATATATATATAAATAAATATGAATGATAATATATAGAATATAAAAATCAGTCATGAATTAATTTATTAACCTTTCAAAGTGTCCCATTACACTTTGAGAATTTAAATAATAATATCGATATAATAAAATAAATAATTAAATACAATTAATATAAATGTATTAATCATATGAATATAATATATTCAGTATATACACCACACAAAAGAAATTGGTGGGGATCATGGGTTATATCTCATGAAAATTAAAATTGAGACGAAATTCTATTCAAGAGATTGTATCTTTAGAGTGAGGAAAAATCAATGACATAATTTAGAGGGAATAATATAAATACACCCTATATTAGTTAATATACATTATAAAAAAATCATAGTTCATTCAAAATATATATTTTAAGAACATAACCAATGACATAGATGTTTAACTCATTGAATGGAAATTCGGTTATGATTTCTCGTACATTAGGTAAGATATTCTCTGATTATGTCTGAATCTCCTATATAACAGTTAAAAAAATTATTTTCTAATACCCAAATCCTCAAAATATTAATGATATCATATATGATTCATTAGTTACATTATATTTCATATTTATTAATAACATCCAATTTAAAGAAACTTTCTAGGTAATAATTTGTGTGTTCATTGTAAGTATTTTGGCATGTTATTCATAATTTTATTACATAGATCATGATTTAATTACATAAATAATGTGAAAATGTATTTATATATCATATATATTTAGTATATAAATATATATAATTGATTTCTAAATTAAATGGAATGCATTGTTCATGGGGACGATAGGTCGTATGTACGCATGAATGTTGTTTTCTTTTCTTGTCGTATTGAATGGATGCATGAAAATGGAATATATGTATGTATATATATATAGTATTTCAATATGCTTATTTGGTCCAAAAGATCATACATATTCATTATATGTATTTTTTCATGCTTGACTGGTTAACGTGGTGGATGAATCTCATCGTGTTATGGATACAGTAAGACAAACGTATGCACGAGCCAAAGTATAAATATAATAATGGATAAAAGATATGTAATTGGATGGAAACTGAAATATAATGAAACAATATAAATTCATATTTATTATTTACATCCTTTTGTTTCTTCATTATATACAACATAATAAAATATAGATGGAAGATAGTTTACACCATGACGTGGGGATGGTAAATTGTGCGTATGCGTTCATAATAATATTATTTTTCGTAGGATGGGAAAAACGATTAATATGGTTGTCCAAAAATAATTACAAAATAATAGGACAAATTATATTCTGGAATTATTTATTTACTATAGAAACAATAAAGGAAAAATAATGTTGAATAAGAAGAAAAATATTTATATAATTGATAAAATTGTTACCTGTTCATTGAGTGCCTCTATTTTATTTTCACTAAATTATATCATAGGATGTATTTTTTCCCAATGTATGGACTCTAGAATGAAGTGATGTAAGTTAAGAGAGTAAATTTTTTTAGGTCTTTCCAAGAAAATGTTATTCATTCGTGTCAATAAAATTGAAGGAGAGATTCGTTTTAGAGGAGATGTTAGGGGCTCTTTGGGAAACATTAAATATATTAATTTGTTAAAAAACAAATTTTGATTTAATATAGATAAAAATTTATTTATATCATTTTTAATATGATTGTGGGTATAAATCAACTCATCATGTAAATTTTATACAAGATTATATAAAAAAATTAACTTCATCATTTGGCTTTAAACCATATATAAACAATTTAACTCTTACTACGACAACTTGTTTTTCTACACTATAGGGTTAATATATTTGCAACATAAATTCTAAAAGACCCATAATTAGATAATTTATTATATGTTTAATATTATCGTATTTATTTGGCATAATTTCAGTTTTTTATGAACATCATATCATTTAATAATATATTATTATTTTAAATGTATCAGTTATGTCAATTTTGATACTATTAATTATTTTCATTTCTAAAAATATCACACCAACATGATAACTTTGAACTAATACAACTAATATTTTACTAGCATTTCTATCTTATTAATATAATTCACAGTTGTCATTCATTAATAAACTATATTTTTTTCCGAAAATAATATATCATTTATTTGATATAAAATATTAATTAAACAATTATTATACCATTATTATACAACTATTTAATTAGGTTATTTATTTTAAAAAAATTAAAAATATATTATCAATGTTAATATATGTTTTTTATATTTTGAATGAATAATTACTGTCAAATTTATCAGAGGTATAACCATTTGTTAAAAATGATTTATTTATTAAAATGTGAATATGACACTTTTAAGTCTTGTTTAAATAAAATATAATAAATGAATTAATCTTAAAAAATTGGATTAAAAGGATAATATTTTCAAAATAAGGTTTATTTGGGTATAAAAAATACTTATCTAATTAAATTTGAAAAATAGTTTGTGTAATTTGACATTATTACAATTTTTTTTACATTTAATTACCATATTTACCATTAACCATGGTAAATAATATTCAAACCATACTAATATCAAAAAAAATTATATACTATTAGACCAAATTTTTCATAATGATTACAACTATATATTTCAAGGTTTCAAAATTCAATTCAAAGATCTAGTAAAATTATGTTTAATGCTAATCCTGTAGATGTGCCTAGAAGACGGGTAAAATAGTCGTTCAAAAGATGACCAATATTTAATATCTAATTCTATTATAAAAATGAATCCAATGACCTAAAATTTGTAAATATATATATTATTTATTATTTTTTAATTTAAAATAATTTTATTGTAAAATAATAAACTAAAAGGAAAAATTTGTTTTTAAAAACACTGTAGTGTTTTTCACTTTTAATCCAAATTTGAATATTATTAGAAAAATAGAAAAACGTCACCCTAAGTTAATTTTAATATTTTGAACAAAATATGTCTATTTTAAAAAAATAAATTTTTATGGCTGTATATAATTTATTTTATTATTGTTCAAAAATGTACATAAATTTTTTTTCCTTTAATAAAATATTATTTCTAAACAAATAACTATTTTACTGAAACATATACATTTTATTTTAAGTAATTTTATTATGTGAAAAAATTGTAAATGATGATTAATATTTATTTTCGTATGTTTATTGTATAAGTTAATAATATATCATTAAATAATTATCAAATCAATGTCTTGTTTAAAAAAACATAATTTTGTGTATGAAGTAATACAAGTTAGTTTTGCGTAAAATATATGCTATTCAATTTTATTAAATGATAAAATGCTATGAAATATTTTGATGTTACATTCTCCCCTCCTCCCACAAATTGAGTCTTCATAATTTTAAAATGTACTTTTAAAATAAAATCTTGATACTATAAATTAACATTGTGTAAAACCCACATCATATAAATTGATAGAAAAACATATAATTTAAAATATAGTTATCGAAGTATGAAGTTTAATAGATATAACACATACAAGATTTCTAGTTAAGAAATCAAGGACACATAAGAAAAATCTAACCATTAAAATCTGATGGAGAGTGATTGATAACAATATTAGAAAAATTTTAACAATCACAAAGCTATAAACCTACAATGATCTAGGGTCAATTTGATTCAACAATAAAGCACAAGTATAATAGTTTTTTTAGTTTGATGATTTGTTCCCTAGAGTTGAAGAATTATTTTACTGTTCATATAAGCACTGAATTGATTTAATTCCATGACATAAGAACAATATCATCCCTTGGATGTGATTCAAACTATATTAATTTTATCCCTTACACCTGGAAATGAATGTTCAAAATTAATTTTTCGAGATTAAAAACATTTGATAAATAATAATCCTTGTGTGTATTTTCATCCTCTACTACATGTTTACTAAATCCGAAAAATGTTAGAACATAATATCCAATAAATTATATAGAATCCTAAAACAATAAAATCTAATATTCAACATATACCAATCAAACCTTATTATTTGACCCAAATACTTCCATCTAAATTCAATATCAAAAATCAAATCTAAATTTCAAAAATCATTCATAACATCAGATTCCAAAAACAATGTAATGTATCACCTATTGTAAAATGCCAAATATTTATTCAGCTTTAAATCCTTAATGAAAACTCATATTCTTCCAAATCTCTATGGAAGAAGTATTGTAGTGGAATCCTTATATATATCATGAATTTTAAAACCATATATCACTTGATGTAATAATTCATGAATCCAAGTAAAAAATAACCTGAAACATTCCACTTCACCCATAATCCATTAACTTTTCTTCAATATATTATTCTTTAATAAATATTCTTCAAATTTTTTCCTTTCTAATCTATTCGATATCAGTGGTATAAACATTACATGTACATCCTTTTTGACTACATCAATCATCCAAAATCAACATAATAATCTCAGAATCACTAATCTATGGTATACTCATAAAGGATTATTTATAGGATCTCAAACTGATTCCATCTTCTTGTTAATACATTTTTCATAGGATTGACCTGGGTTATCCATTTCCAAATATAAAATGTTGATATCCAATATTTACACTTATCCTCAATGTCATTCCAAGAGTTATGTTTTCTTATATAGGTTTTCTTAATATAAATTATAATGTTTTTGCAAAAAATCCATTGATACAAACTATAACACCCCAAACCTAGAATCCCAGAGCAGGTGCATTATTTTAATACATTTACCTGATTACATAAAATCAAATACCAAAGGATAGATCATTTTCTGTGTATTTTAAAATATATTACATTTATGAAATTTACATTACAATTCAAAACATAAAACAAAACAAATATAATCGATTGATAACACAATTATTTTCATATAATTACCATATATATAAATCATAATACAGTTCTTCGGATCCTGGGAAAAAAAATTAAGTAACAAGTTAGCTGAGATTCTTAGTAAGGATAAAAAATATAGGAAAATAAATCATAAATTAGCATAAACATATATTGAAATGTATACAACTAAAATGTCCATTTAAATATAATTATCATCATAATTAGACATAAATAAATATGATAATTACATTTAAAAATGTATTTGTATAATCTACTAGTTAAATAATAACATGTAATATTAATAAAAAATAACATAGTGAGAGAATTCATAGTGTTTGGTATTTGTATCTTACCATCGCGTCCTCATAAAAAAATCTTATATATTCAGTTCTATATTTGAAGTATATATTAGTTTTTAGGCATTATGAAAAGAATATAATAAATGGGTAATGACATGGCCAATGCATTATCTGTTTTATTTTATGAAAACTACCATTTCATCGAGGGGATATTGCAGGATCCACTTTTCACATAATATGTCCAATAAATTATTCATATGAAAATTGGGACACATAAACATCATAATCATTATTATTAAAAACACGTATATCAATTATTAATCATTTAACCATAATCAATGAATGATATTTAAATAGAACATACTAGTCAAACTGATCATAGACCACTCAATATAATATTTTAAATGATATCATAAGAGATCGACCACAATTAATTATAATATCTGAAAAATTATATTTAAATTGGTGAAAATAATCTCTTAAAATCATTAAAAATATCTTCATATAAACACCCCTTTTCTATTGACACAATTTATTTAAAATCCTCCCACTTATAAAAAACATTAATTTTTTTTGAGTAAATGTGTCCCATACTACGTTGAAACATTTGAATGGAATTAACATTTTAAAACATTAATTTCATGTAAATAAATATTTATAACCATTTATAAAACATGGACATTAATGATAATGATTTATAATAGTAAATATTTAAAACATTTTAAATGATGTTTTATTTAAATATTTCCCTTTGAAAAACATAAAAATATTCCATTTCAAAACATTTGAATGAAATTAAAAAAAAATCAATTAATTTTTATTTATAATCTTTTATGTGAATATAAATAAATATGTGTAATAATACCAATAACCTTGAAATGGATTGCAGATTAATTCTTTAAACAATCAAAGTGTCTCATACCACATTTAATAATAAATTAATAATACGAATATCATTAAACAAATATTTAAATGTAATGGTGATAAATTTACTGATTATATGAGATATAATAAGGGGTTCACATACACCACACAAAAGAAATAGGTTATTAACACATCTTATATCTCATAAAAATTAATAGTGATATGAAATTATATGACCATGATAATATGATAAGAGTAATGATAAATCAATTATGTAACTACTTGTCAAAAATTTAATTCCATGAAATATAATTATATATTCAGTATAAAAAACCTTTGATAATTCAAAAATATTCTTGGAAGAACATAACCAGTGTCATATATATTTCACTCAATGAATGTAAATTGAGTTAAGATTTCCCTTACCTTTGGTTTGATATTATACGTATGTGTCCAAAATTATTGAAAAATGGTTTTAAAAATTTTATTAACATCTATAAAAATTCTATTAATATTTATGATATCATATACGATTAATTTATGTCTTTAAATTACCGTTCAATTAATAACATCCATGTTAATGAAAAATTTCTAGTTATAATCTCATTTTTCATCATGTGTTTTTTGGCTTATTATTAATAATATTATTAAATAGATAATGAATGAGTAACATATAAAATTAAAAACATGATTTAAATATAATATATATTTAGAATATAAATATATATAATATATAGATTAATGAAATTTAGCACACCATTCATGTAAGTGGTATGTAATATGTATGCATGAACGTTGTTTTTGATTTCCTTTCATATTGAATGGAATCATGTTAATTTAATATATATATATATATATAAATATATTATTATTGTTTAATTATTATCTAATAAATTTAAAACATATTCATTATAAATATTTTTGTAATCATTCTTGATTGTTTAACAAAGTTGATGAATCTCATCTCCATGTGGATACTGAAGACCATACGTATGCACGAGCAGTAATATCATTCGCGTAATGGTTTAAGGTTATATAATTTGATTGAATACGCATTATAATGAAAAAATATAATTTCATATTTATAATTTAAATATTTTATATTCATATTTATACCCATTGAAATAATGAATTGGTGAATGAAAATTTACACCATGTTATGGAGATGATAAGTCGTACATATGCATCCAGGGTGATATTTTTTTATAGGATGTGTAAAAGTAGAAATATGGTTGTACCATAATTAGAACAATATATAAAAAAATTTATACTATATTTACTATTATAATATGGAAAAAACATAGGAAAATTATGTATAACATGAAAATATCTTTTAAAGAGTTGATAAAATATTTACCTATTCATCAAGTGCCTCATTTTTCTCAAAAAAGGATAGATGAGGTCAGATTTATGACCATGTTATTGCCTCTACGATGTAGTGAGTGAATATGGGATGTGAAATAGTAATGTATATTTTGATCAAAATGGATTTATAGGTGTGAATAAAATATTGCGACATGTTTTTTTATGAGAGAGGTGAGTGGAACTTTTAGAAACTCTAAAACTATTAATTTATTAGAAATTGATTTTCAATTTTAAATAGCTCAAAAGTGATTTTTTTCAAATATTACATGATTATGTGTCTAAATAATCTAAAAAAGTTAATTTAATAAATGTTTAGTTCACAAAATTATCCTTATTATTTAGCTTTAACCCTTAGCTAAACAATTTATCTCTTACCATGAAAACATGTCTTTTTTATACTATAGTGTTAATATATTGACTATGAAATGTCAAATGAATTCTAATTTTATCATTTATCAAATATTGAACATTATATTAGTAATTTTTCATAATTATTGAATTTTTTTAAAAAAAATTCTATCATTTAATAGAACTTTACTTATTTTATAGTATAATTTCTGAAAATATTGAAACAAATTAGTATTTGCATTATTAATAATGTCAAACTAATATGATTACATCAAACCAATACATTATATTTGTCACATTAATTTTTAGTTAATCTATAATATTACTTTATTTCTTTAAATAAATAAATTTCATTTATTTTAGTATTTTTAATATCATTAATTTCATATCTCTATTAATTAATAAATTATTGTATCATTATTATACAAGACTTTAATGATTTTATATATTATATAAAAATAAAAAATAAATTATCCTGATGAATAAATGTTTCATATTTTTCCATTCACCATTTTTTTTATAATTTATTTAATGTATAACCATATATTAATTTTTATTTAGTTACTAAATTTTGAATATGTCACTTTTTACTCTTCTTTAAATAAAACAAAAGAAACATATTAATCTAACCCAAGTGGCATAAAAATTATCCTATTTTCAAATTAAGTTTGATTATGGATGAAAAAAATTTAACAAATTAAATTAAAATATGTTTTAGTGTAATTTTATATTATTATAATATTATTTTTACGTTTGACAACACTATTTACCTTTAATAGTGGTAAATAAAATTCAAGAGTTACTGTTCAAAAAATAATAATTTTCATCCTATTAGACAATGTTTTTCATAATTATTAAAACCATATATTTAATTTTCTTTTAAATTCAATTCACAAATGAGGTAAAATATTTTTTAATGCAAACCCATAAATATGGATAGAATATTGGTATAAGAGACATTGAAAAGATTAATAATTTTTTATATCTATTTCTATAAGAAAATGATTCCAATAAACTAAATTTGGTAAATATATGTGTTATTTATCTATTATGAAATTAAAATCAATTTAAATTAAAATAATTATTTAAATGAAAAAACTTTATTTAACAATGATGTAGTGTCTTTCACTATTCATAAAAAATTGAATGTTTTCATAAAAATACAAAAATGTAAACCTAAGATAAATTTGATATTTTGCAATCAAAATTGAAGTGAATTGTACAAAATTAATTTTCTAATAGTTTCTAAAATTAATTTTTTTTTATTGTTCATTAATGGACAAAAAAATTAGTTCTTTCATTAAAATAGTATTTCTAAACATATAAATATTTTTGATAATATTATACATTTTATTATAAATATGTTTTAATTAAGTAATTAAATTTTTAATCAAATTAATTTCTTTTACTATTTACATTAACATATTTTATGGTTATGTTATAAATATATGATTTAAATAACTGTATTACTAATGTTATGTTTCATATAAACTCGTTTTTGTGTGTAACATAATCCATGTAAGTGTTGAATACAATATAATCAATTGAATTTATTTTAAATGATAACATAATATAAGATGTTTGGGTTTTAAAGTTGGGTATTCATAAAAAACAGTATATCTATCCATGTGAATAAGATATGGTTAACAATGTCTTCTATTTTTCAATTATGTATTACTTTTCTTTTTATATAATCTTTTTGACCACTATAGTATAAAAACATTATTATCTTAATAAATTTCATAATTTTTATATGGTATTCGGACAAGTAGATAAGGTATAAAAAATAAAATAAATAAATAATTTTTTTTTTCAGTTGGTGGATTTTTTCTTATAATCATTCGTGCTTCATAATATGTCATATAGTTGAAACAAGAAAATGAAATATATTAAATATAAATTTAATACATTATGTAATTCAAAAGGTTCCCCTACCATCAAATATAAAAGCGAACCTTCTCCAATATATTATTCCCCAATTTTGAGTACTCTATCTCAAAAAATACCAGCCCTATGACTATCTTAACATTCTTCCCCACGTTCTTCAGATTCAATTATTTCCAAAATAACAAACCTTCCACTTTTAATGAGTAATCAAATAGACGTTTTTAAATTTTTAGGCATTACTCATAATTGAGCACATTAAATTTTATCTATTCTTTTATATAATATAAATATATTGTACATTTTTTAAAATAATATATTAAATACCATAAATATATTTAACTTTTTATTTTTATTATGCAATAATCATTATGTACCACTTTTACATCCCATGAGTATTGTAAACATCGCTTGTGTTTATGTATTGACTACAACTACCATAAATAGATGTGATTTGTTTTTCATCACTGCTTCTCCAAAATAGTAAAAATGATGGATTTAATAAATATTTATTATAATTATAATAAAAATATTTTCATAAAAGGTGAATTATTATTTAGTTTTCTTCTATTTAGTCCATCAAAAAATTAATCATTTTGAAAAATCAATTTGCAGACAAAAAGATATATAATTAAAAAAACTCTAAAATAATGTTTAATATTAACATATATTTTATGACTAGATATCCCCATATATATAACCACTCATTTATTTGAATCATTGACTGTATATTTACATTCTCTTTTTCAATGAAAATCATATTCTCGTAATTTTTAAAATCATTTGATAAAATTATATCAAAATAATAGGATACATTTTTCATGTTTTCAAATAAAGATTTAATGATCCTATAAATGTTTTCATATTTATATGTCACATTCCATTAATGAATTTTATTTAAAATTATGGATATTTTCTTATCATAACCTTCAATATATGGAAAAAGTATAATGATTTATTCTTGAAGGTGGTTACATTTTACCCAATACTGTCTATTTAGTCAATTAACATATTATTAGACAATGAATTCACTTATGACACCATCCACATTCAGTCTATAGATGGATTATGATTATGTGATATTTAATAGTTTAGGAAACCATTTTAATATACATTATTTATGATAGGATTATATGATTAATGTTTTATGATCACAATTCCCACATTTTTATAGTTTTCATTATATCAATACTTAGAATGGATTTATAGATCATTAAATTAGATTGGGAAAATATGGCATATCATTATATAATAAGGACCCAAATTTGGAGTGCAAATAGTTTAGTAATGGGCTCTACGGACAATGAAACTATTGATAGATATTGATCAAAGTGTAAATTATTAAATAGTGATTGAACACAATCCCCTATGGTATCCTTGGATATGTTCCTTTAATAGGAAAATAATTATATATTATTATGATTTTTCAGGAAAACATTGTTTTTTACATATGATATATTCTCAAGGAACATTATTTATTATTGATTATTTCAAATTCATATGTATTATATATTTTTTTAAACAATTCATTATTCAATAGTTATGTTTTATAGATAATTGACAACTTGTGTATGATTTCATTAAGTTATGACCATGATCTCATAGCCTTATTCTTATTCTATCTTATGATTATTTATTTATATCTCTTATTTCAACCCTTACTGTGCATCTGAACTCACCCTTCATTATCATTCATTTATCACTAGGTTCTAGACAAAGGTATAATGTATCAATTGTTAAAGAAGATTAATATGAGAAATGAATATCATGGAAAAAGAAAAGATATATTTTGTAAAATATTTTGATTTTTTTAAATCACCATATACACTAAAAAATTATAGTCCATCAGTGTGTATAATTGTGTAATGGATTGAATAATAATAAGAAATTATTTAATATTTATGTATGATATAATCATTTCACATCATGAAAAAGACTAACACACTAATATATGGACAATATTAATGTGATGCATGACTTCAAAAGGTGAAAATGTTGTCTCAATGGTATTTAGGACCAATGGGTAGTTAATTGAAACCATCATAGTAGTGGGGTAGATTGATGTACCACTGATTTCCCACCCTTTTTAAAGGATTCCACTAGAAATGGATTCTCTATAAAAGGGTTTTCCACCATGATACCATAAAATTAACTTTTTTTAATACCACATTCCATAAAGATATAAATTTTAGAAAAAACCTACAAGTAGTTGAATAATTGTTTCTTACATAATGACATTAACTCACTCACATGTATAATAATTTGAGTATGTTGGAATGATTAATCCATCTCTCCATATTACCACACCACCAATGCATGTTACATTTATAGGGTTTATGTTATTAATCAATATGATGTGGAAAATAGAATCCAGGATTCCCAAAATGATAGTAAGGTTGTTGGATTTTTTTTGGAGTCCCGTGAGGTAGACCAAACAAACCAAGGTACATGGGTCCCTTTGGGAACAAACAACCATCATCCATATATACTATTGGAAGCACCATTTTTTGATCAGAAAGCCATCCTACTGCTGTGATATTATAACATCCTCATGAGAGATGTTATAGAAATAAAATGACCTATAATTTACAACTAATACCACATTCACTATGGAAAACCAACAAGATACATAAAAACCATAAATAAGCCTAGTGATTGATGATAAAAACCAAAAATCACAACAAGGTTCAAATCATGATATCTCACCTCGAACATAAAATTACTGATAAAAAAAATAATATAATGTGAATGAACCACATTTTTTACAATTTTAACATTAAGACCTCTTGGATGGGGTTGTAGGTGTTTAATGGATGAGAATAACCAAGAACCTCATTAAAATATTTCGTAGGAGGTAAAATACCCATACATAAAAAATTCAAAGAGTTGAATAATGTCAATTTACCCACTGAAGTCTTGTTAGACAATTTAGGGAAGCCTTCTAGCAAAATATTGGTGGATGAGCCATCATAAGTGGCAGACACAATGCAGTATTTGAAAGATGAGAAACATGTAACACATTCAATAAATATTTCTCCACTATTACATGAATTATACAAAAATTGGCTACTAATTTTATATTTTGTATGTTTTTTTAAATATGGATGAGTTTAATTTTATATATCGATTTTTAAATAAATACATTTCTATTATTAGATTAATGTATTTATTTTTTCATGTGTAATATTCATATTTTTATTTCAGAAATTTAGCTAATAATTCTTTATAATATAATGGAATAGACAAACTTATATGTATTCATAATGATAATGAACTATTTTAAAACTATTGGTGTATAGGGGAATATCTAAATTCAATAAGTATTCTAATACATTTCATGTAATTAGGAAAGGTTGAGATACTTCAAATGGTATAGGATTGAATTAGTTAAAATATTTGGGTTGTGAACATAGATATGGTTTAACATTATGATATAAGTTTATCATCATAAAAATGAATTGTTAATCATATAATATAAAAAATTATTTTACCGGTGTCTTATAAGAAGGAATGGAATTTTTATTCACTTTTATGAATGATTTCATTTCACCATCATGGTTTTAGAAGTTGAGACATGATTTTCATGTATTAGTAAAAAAATTACCTCTAGAACTAAAACAATCATATTATATTTTGGGGATCATGAATTTAAAATGATAATACATTAATTAGTAATTTTGTATCAAATTATATTATGTAAACTATAAATAAGTATAATGAATTAACTGAGAGATAATTTTGAAAATGTTTTTTTGGGTTTATTGAAAATTTCAATAAATATGGATTAAATAAAAAATATGAGGGTAATACTAAGAAGATGGTTACACCGACATAATATATTAAAAAATTCATTAGTTGAATCATTGTAGAATTATATAATGTGTTGTATGGGAGTAATGAGAACTTGTAACCATGTATTATGAATTGTCCATTGAAATATCATATGTATACCTACACAATATTTCACATATATTTGGGAAATTATGACATTATGGAATAGAAATTAATAAATAATTAGCTATTTAATATCATTAGATCAATAGACTACTCTAGTATTATACTAATATTATATATGTATGAATGAAATTCATAAAAATTTAGGTACTTTTTCGTATTTGAAGTCAAAATTAAAAGCCTTACAAGGGAGGGTTATGAGTGTAAATTAAAAAAATTTTCTTTCAATATATATTTAAAAATAGAAGGATAATGGATTTTTTTATGATCCACCATGGTGAAACTCTTCACGGAATATATATCTATGTTTACAAACCATAAAGACTATACAGAAGAAGTGGTAGCTACTGAATCACTCAATGAACACTTTCTTGAGTCCTCTTTATGATTTGGAATTCAATCAATTTTAATGATTTATTGCATTGAAAAAAAATGAAAAATTGAATATCATAATGATTTTATAAATAGAGATTAGGTTGACTTGTAGTTAAGGGATAAAAATCATTCAATATTATATAAGTGGGATCTTCATATGTGAATCTTATGATTGTTTGAAAAATTATTTCCAATGTAGTAGAGAACTAATTGAATTTTCAATTGGGATAGTTTATCTCTATAAACATACACATAACTATCATGGTCTCTTCAATAATTTATATTTAGAAAAAATATAAGATGATTGTATGACTCCACCTCCAGATAGTTACAGCTGTGTTTGGAATTAAAATCTCGTGAATTAATAAATAATCCTCCAGAATGAATAAATCACTATTATTCTATTATAACTCAAAGCATTCATGCATATCCAAGATGATGTTATCCTAGTATATCATATATTCAAAATTAATATATTTTAAGTTATTAATAATATAATTCTATGTTTCATTAACATATTATTACATGTTTTTTAAAATAAATGAGAAAAAATCATGATGTATTCAATCTTGGGAGTGTTTGAAAAAAGGAAAATCAACTAAAAATAATATTTCAAATTATTTAATTTAATCATCATACTGTGATATTATCTCAATTAATATCATTTAGTAAACAAGAAACTATGAGGTATATATAAATAATTGTTTGGGAATAAAATCCTAACAAGACTACACCTGTGATGACTAAGAATGACATATTATTCAAGTAACACTAAGGGTTAGCAAAAAGGAAAAATATTATTTTTATAAACATAAGGTATAATTTAATAATAATGATCTTATAATAATATTACGGAATCATATTAGTTTATAACTAATAGAAAACCTCATATAATATGTATTCGTCTTGGTCACCCTTAGGAAAATAGATTATATTGTCTTATTTATACTACCTATGGACTATAATTGGTTTAACGTTTGGTGAAAACAGAACAAAATTGATCAGGTGATGCATAAATTTAGTATAACTTATCATAAAAAAATTTACTTTAATATTTTTTACACATAAGTAAGGAATTTCATACATAAATTATAATCAATTGAAAAGACATGAGAATAAAATAGGTAATAAAATATTATCTCAAAGAGTACTGAATTTATTTATCAAAATTATATCAATGAAAATAAAGGATTTTCAAATTTTATATCTACATAATTTACTACTAAATAATATTTCATGAATATATAGTTCATGTAATGAAAAATTATAATAAAGGAGTTGATAAATAAATATATATATATATATATATATATTAATTTCTTAAATGTTATTTTAGGAACATAGTCATATAGATTTAATGAATGTGACCAATAGGTGAATTACATGAATATATTTATTATATTTAGTAGTTTTCCATGAAATATTTTTATTTTTTTATATCCGGAATTTTTCATATCTTTAATATAATGGTCCAATAAATTTATATGTAATAGAAAACATCATAATAAATTATGTTTTATTTAATGAAATTTTTGATGAGGGATCTTGAATAACAAATATATATATATATATATATCCTATGTAATGAAATGTAAGAAACAAAGGTATATATTTAAGGGGAATATATTAATATTATATATTTAATTAGAGGTGATTATGATAGTGAATAAGATAAGAAAATAAGTAGTAATAAAACCCACAATGAAAATTCTACGGTTTATGTATTCCCTTACCACATTTCTTGTATCACATGGTTTATATGTAAAACCTACTAAAAAATAAAACTAAATATATTTATTTCATTCTAATTAATCTATAATATTTCAACTTATAATTTCCATTTATTATCTTATTTCCTTGACTTATCAAATAGTTGTTGACCGCTTCGTCTATAGGGGTCTTTTGGTCCACACAAACAAAAATGTTTTGGTTCATTAATCATAATCCATTGTAATTAAAAATAATTTAGTGATCCATATAACTATATAAGAATTTTTAATTTATCATTTAATTATATTAAAATTTATTGTGGTTAATTAATTTCCATTTCATGTTTATATTAGTTTATTTATTCCTAGTATACAAATCATTAATATTTAACATTGCCCAGATCATTTATTACTAATATCAATGATATAATAAAAACATTATATATCATGAATATATATATTTATAATAATTCTATATTAGTAAATAATTTTTTTATTGAAATAATTTTATTTTAAAACAAAACTATTATGACATGATCCACCTATATGGTTAAAAGTATCCATATTGGGATGAGTATAATAAAAAAGTATCAAAATGGATTTCATTATTTATATACTGAAATATTATATATGAAATTTTATTTATATTAATAGTTATAACATTATTTTAATGTTTCATTACAAATTCTAGGTGTATAGAATATATAATAAATGTTATATGTTTTAATAAATATATAATGTCTATTTTCACTTCGACCCAATTACTTTTGAGTACATCATATGTCTTCATAGATTAGTCTATTAGTGAGAAAAACATATATGGTCTGCAAAAGTGGGTTATGGTTTTATTTTGATAGATATTGGCAATAAATTTGTGTTTTTTATCTAATTAGAATGCTTTGTAAAGAGGTTGTACTTATATGGTATTTGAGTGGAATTTCATGGAACAAGGTATTGAATATATTATTTCATTGTTTCTCCACAACTGCCCATAGTGCACCATTACCTCCCTTAATGAAGCTCAATAACTATTTGTAGTAATATAAGCCGGTGGGAACTAATTTTTTGGGCTTTGTTCATAATTAAATATATATGATTCATTTTTATTGTTTGTCAATAATGTTTAAAATATTTTACAAATTTTACAAAATGCTATAAAATTTTAGACATCCACTAATCATACAATATTTATTTCAATAATGATATTGATTTTAAAAAAAATAATTTTTTAAATATGATAAATTCATTTATTATTTAAAATTATTACATATTGAAAATAATAAATTTTATGATCAAATAAAATTTAAAATCCATTTCAAAATTAAATATGATTTCATATAATTATTTAACTCATTATATTAAACTAACAAATGTTTCATAAATAATTTTATGAATATTAATCATTAAAATAATTTTTTATTTTTGTATATAAATCACTTTTATTAAAATTAGATATATTTTAATGTAATATACATTTATTTCCAATATGTGTCATATATTATTGTTATGTAATAAAAATAATTAATTTTATTTTAATAGATTTCCTATCTATAATTTTTTTTATAATATTTCAAAAATAATTCTTTACAATTCTAAAAGTCTAGATACGATTCTAATGGTCAAGTTACAATTCATATAGTCTAATTTTCAATGGTGTTATTGGGATTCTACCATTTATTAATACATCATATATCTTTTCCACATTATAAAATTTAAATTTACCTCAAGGATATAATTTTCTTTTAAAGAATATTAATTAAATTTCAAATTTTTTTATTCTCTTTTATATTTATTTCAGGAGTTTTATTAATCATATAGAAAAATTTTATTCAATGTGACCAATTATAGTTATTTTAATTTTTTAAATATTTTCATATTATATTAATAATAACTCTAATGGGAAAATTTATTAACAATACATAATGTTATAAATTTTTATAATTATTTTTTTTGTATTATGGTTTTTCCATCTAACTATATTATACTTTGTTAATCAATATTAAACATGTTTACAATGAAAGATACATATAATAGTCTTCAATTGTTATATTATTCCCCCTTTAGAAAATATTCCTATGAAATTTTATTTCATAAAACATGTTTAACAGTTATATGGGTACTATGATTTTATTTCTTCTAGATTTTTGAATGTGTATTATTTGTAATTTTTTCTAGAAGGTATATTGACAAGTAATTTTGTCCTCTTATGTATATCATTTTATATGTGGTCAATTATTATTACTAACTACTCCATGTATTAGAGATCCTAATCAATCTATACCACATCTAGTTTTAATACATTTTATGGATTTTATATTTCATTCATTAGCAGTGATACATCTAACAAGTCATGCTTAAAAGACATGGTTTTATTTTGAGTACTTGTCAAATAACCATTACTTCGATGGAAACATGAATAATAATGTGGTTGATGTGACTTCGAGTTACATTTACATTCATCACAATCCACATGAATGTATTCCAAGTAGTTATTTAATATAAAAATAGCTCTTAATATGAAATACATTTTACATCAATAATTATCAACATAGATATTTTATTAATATTAAGATACTTTTTTTCTTGTTGAATAAATTTGACAAATGAATTATTTAATCAAAATAATTAGGTCAAAAAGTCATATGATCTCGAAAAACATTCCCATAAGTTGGAGTTAATAATTTATTAACATTTAATTCTTTATAAGGTGGAATCTTAATTCCAATGTTGAATTTATTGTTATTTGAAAATATGTCTAGAGGGATCTGTTTTGAATATGCGACAAAATATTATATATAAATCCCTTAGTTTGCAATCTACTTCCCTAATAGTCTATTAAAATTTGAAATCAATTTAGCGGTGATATTTATTATTTATGTTTAACTATTTGTTCTATGAGTGTTAAATACTATTTCCAATCAATTAGGTGAATATTTGATCTTGATCACTTAAAATTAATAGTAGTGTTCCATATAGTGCCACCACATCTCTAATGTATATTATTACTTGTTTATTGACTGGGAATTATTATTTAATTTTATTAAATAGTAAATTATTAGTATGGTAATCAACTAAAACCATATTTAATTATTTACCATATATTTTATTATTTGAACTATGAAAAATTAAATATTGGTTTTCTCCCATATCTGCATATATATGTGTAATAGTTTCAACATCCCCTAAGAAATTTTCCATATTTTCTTCACATATTTTTATACCAACCACATTGATATATATTATAAAATAACAGTTATTATATTTTCTAAACAGATATTCCCATGGTTATTGTTATACATCTGTTATTCCCATGGGAGTACAAGGAATACAGTGGTATGTGAATCATTCAATACATCATTCATTATCTAAAGCATTTTTTATATTCATTTTTGTCCAAAAATCACAATTACTTATTTATAAAAATTTTATTCTTCTTCATTCATAATCAATATTTACTCCATCATATTTTGTGAGTCTATATCCTCCTTTTAATATATCATAATCATCTTCAGAATGGATATTTATGAATCCATTTTTTGAATGAATGATTGTGTTTCTTTCCATTTATTCCCATTCCCATTTATTTCGTTTCGATTAACAATTTTCACTTATTTATCTTTATCATGCATATGGTTAAATGATATTTTCAACATGGATAATCACAGACATTATTCACCTACCTATAATGTTAATAATTCATAAACAATTTTCCATGATTAAATATAATCACTTTTATTGAATTTTATGACGCTAATATTTTAAATATATATTTTAGGATCTTGTGATCATATTATATATCACAATTATCTATCTATAGATAATTAATTTAAATCATTAATTCTAATATTATAGTGTATAACTGCAGATCATGAAATGTATTATTGGACATTAGAATCATGGACAATAGTATGTCATAACAGAACAAATTGTATTTTTTCATCATTATAGAACCTAATAACTTTTTTATGCATTAATATAAATATTAAATACTTCTCTAATTTTTGGTAGGGTTATTATAGGTGTAGTGATATACTTTCTAGATGAATGTAATGATATCTCTTTAAATTCATTAGTCTTGATAAAAATTACTCCTATACAAGTTAATAGGGAAAATTTATTGCCAAATCCTTATATGAATTTTTGAAATAATTGATGATACCTACCTAGTAATGTCTTCTAATAAGCTTTTTTTATTCCTCATATATTTTTTAACATTCTTCATTATTCATAGGTGCTTTTAATCTCTTCATGAAAGTGCATGTTTTTTGGGGAAAATGGCATAATTTTTCGAGATGTATGTTTTTTATTTAATAAAGACAAGGTATAATTGTGTAAAATGATTTGTTTTTTTCTCCCTCAGTTCAAAGACCACTAGATATGGTTTGGGTATTTCTATATAATATTGGTTTTCTATATTTTTGGTAAATTTCCACATTGTGAATATTTTAACACCATGTAAAGGTTATTATGATGATGTTGTGAAGTCCTTTATGGTGTTAATGGTTTATATGCAATAAAATCTGTGAACATCATTTAAATATCAAATTGAGTTATATTTAATAAGTGTTGGATTATTTTTAGATGTATATGGATTTTGTGGATTTCACATAGTGAACACAAGATTCAAATAATGTAATTCTCCTGGTCTGTTGATTTTAGGCACTATAGAGCTAGTTCTATTTCCATTATAGTACAACCATTTTCTCTTAGACCTAGGAACAATCCCAGTAAATTTTTGGTATCTTCACTTATTCATGATCTTTCATTTGAAGATTGATCATCAAGGTTGTAGTGGTGTATCTCTCTGAGTAAGATATCCTTCTTCTTCATCGCTGTCATTGATCACAGCTGCACCATTTTATTGCATTATTTGATCCTTAGATTAGTGATGAAAATCATCTTGGTTATTTATATATTCATTGTATTATATTCATCTCAAATATGAAATTGGTGTTAGTTGTGGTGTGTCATGCAAGTTATTTTGACTTATGATGTTATCTATGTTCTGAATTGACCATTTTTTTATATTTATTTTGATATGTAGGATTCATTTTGGGACATTCATTATTATCCTCTTCTTTTACCTTTTTGGTGGATCATGTTATGGGTGTGTGTGACTCATTTTTGATATTGGAAGTTATGTCGCTAGAATTTGTTGGATATGATTTATTTCAATGGTTTTATAAGTTTTCTTATAATTTACTTTGAATGGTTGATTTTTGTGCGTATAAATAGTTTTTATAAAGTAGATTTTTTTCCAATTATTTTTATTAATATAAAATGTATTTTCAAATCATTGTGAGATTTATTTTTGAAATTGATTTCAAATCATGGTTTTGATGAAATGGTTTTAGAAATGTAAAATATTGGATGCCCTGTTAAATTAGGCATATGTTTTAGTAATTGGTCTCATCCATGGAAAATATCATGGGGTTCATGGAATATGTGTTTCTAAATCTGATGCATTCTAATATCTATATCTAGGGTATAATCATCCCTTCTTTCCTGATCTGTTGTCATCATTTCCATGATGTTACTCATACTATATGTTATTTATTGGATTTAATATGTTATCTGGTACATTATATCATTTGACTAATTTAATATATTTAAAATTCTGTGAAACTATTATTTCTTGATTATTTGTCATTTTGAAGAAAGGGGAAATGTTTTAACAACATTTCTGTGTAAAAAATATCAAACTATTTATCATTTTATGTTTCATTAATGGCCAGAATGGTCTGATTATTGTATAGATACTTTTTATGAAACACTAGTTCGAGATGCTACTCAGAATATTATTTTAAACTTTGCTCATCTCTTTTGTAGTTTGTAGACCATTGTATATCTTTTGATGATGGTAAAAGAAAGGTTCCACACTGGGGAAGTGATGTTTTTATTGGAAGTGTCTAGGAAACTGTTGGTGGGATTGTGGGAGGTTGACAACACTATCACATGGAGTCTACGTTTTGGTTTTATTTTCCTTCTCTATCAGACTTGTTCGATAGATACTATTTAGCTACCTTTGGAGTTGTATCAATTCTAAGGTTTCCTTTTTGATATTAAATATATTCTATTTTTACAGTTCCATTAAATCTACCGGTCATATATATATATATATAATTTGATTTAGGATGCAATAAATTATTCCTTTAAGTTTTTGTTGATTCCAAAGTGCTAGTATCCATCCTTTGGGAATTGGTAATTACCTTTAGGAATGAGCTGGTTTGGGTCTGGTACATGTTTTAGATGGTATCCTAGTCAATTCATTAGATATTTGTATCAATGGGTGGTTGTAATTGATTTTTGGAAGTTGTTATACTGATGATAAGATTTCTGGGGCTTGAGAGGATTGTCGAAGTGAGTGACTAGCAAACTCTTTCAATGAAGAGACTCAAAATACCATTGGGCATGTGATGTGTGTATCCCATTTTTATTTACTGGTCTAAATTATATATTTATTTTATTGTTTTATGGTTTAAAATGACATTATTCTATTATATGATCATTACTTATTTGTTTTTTTATGTATAGTGGTATTCCTATGAGATGTTTCCTGAGGGTTCTTTAGGTGGGTGCATTAGATGCTCATCATGCGAATCCACCTTTAGATGATAATAATATCAAGGATATTTTGTGGGATGTTTTTTTGAAGGCCAAAATTCACCACCAATCGAAAATGGTTTCTTTGACGTATATCTGGAAGGTGAAGAAGAAATGGATCTATCATGGTAGTTATTATGTTTGAATATGCCAACCTATACTATTAGGAATATACCTCAAAAGGAGGAGGACTAGTTTGAAAATATCAATCAAATCATCATCTTCCATGATACACATGATAGTATCATGGTGAATTTTAATTTGTTATGAATTTTGGTTCACAATAATCAATAGGGCGATTCCATTTCATAGGAGTTTATGAGTTTTTTTAGAGTGGAAGGTATCAAAACAAAATTCTATTGGTATTTTTTTGAAGATATTTATTAAGGAGAAATATTTAGAGTTTCTCTCTTTGTATTATGGTAGAATTTATTGTTAGTGTACACTAATATATTTGTGGTGGTGGTCCATTTTTCTCTATTGGAATCAAATAATGAACAACCTAAGGCTCAAAAGAAACTGCATTGTTTTCAATTTGATATTATATCATATGTTTTATGTTAAATATTTTTACCAATGTGGAGATATTAAATAGTTATATAATGGTAGAGCAAGATATTTTAGTAATGGTTGTAAATCGTAGCCTTCACTTCCAACCCTTGGTATCATTAGTGATATATAGGGGTGAAATATGAAATTATATGATCAAAGAAGGAGTGATGTGTGTGGTTATTACATGCGACCCTCATCTCAGTAATCAGTTTTAGTTAGTTGTGATCTCCTAACTTACTATAAATGTGGAATGGTTGGGAACACTTTTCATTATTTTTTTTCACCTCAGAATATGTGTAAAAGTTTTGACACTATATTTATATATTACATTTTAGTTATGGTAAGTATACACCCCATTATGGTCAAGGATCATCATCCCCAAAGGCTCTTGTGGTGCAATAATATGATTCATGACCACATGACTCTATCCACATTCCTTATGAATTCAGCTCCTTCACACATTAAATTATTTGTCAATGAAGGTGGATGCAGGTCATGAAATATTGAGAGGTAAAATCTTTATTTCATTTTCAATAGCGACATCATTATTTGATACAGATCTTTCCAAATTATTTATTTCCAAACTATTTCATCACTGTTAATAACTATTTTAAGGAATGGCATGAATATAACATGAGATCTAATGTGTTTGTATGATAATGTTAGAGATGATCATGCACTATCTTGATTCTTACTCGGTATGCTAAGAGAGTGTTTTCCTTATGACGATTTCCTTTTCATTTAAATATAATTCCTAATAATGAAAAGGAACTTGTTATTTTGCACATTAGGAATTAAGTAATCAAATAGAATTAGTTGGGAGTTCAACATTAGACATTTGAGGGTGGTGGCCCTTGTTTTCAACTAAATTTTAATTAATATTGGTGTTGTTGAGTTCAGAGTTTTGTTTTGAGATAGTGATAAGTTTATTCTTATTGAAGGGAGTACCAAATAAGTCATAGTTAAACATATTATATTTTGGAGACTATTTTTTTATGAAGGTTTTTATTGGAGAGTTAAACGTCTTTTATGAATGTGATTTTTTATGGGGTGATATTGTAAGGATCCATATTTTTTCAGATTGTGATTTTGAGTAGAAATTTGATTTTTATATATTGGATACTTAAATGGCATAAAATGGTTTTTCCTATAGAATATGATCTCTGAATATATTTCAAACCACTCTATTGGTTCTAGAATATAGTGTTTACCTTGGGATATGAGTTTTGATGAAATCCTAGCCGTTCAAATTTTAGCAGAATAATTAATATTCAATATTTAATTAAATAAATATTTAATTATATTCATAGTTTCATTCAGCAGTAAATTTTTAATATAGAATTATATTGAGATTCATCGTTCTCTATTGTGTCATTAATGGGGATTATTTCCATAGAGGGGTAGAAACCTATGTTGTTCGTCAGGGCCGACCCGTACCACTTATTATTTTCTTTTATTTTTTTATTCATATTTATATTGTTTTTAATTATTTATTATCTTTCCTTTCTTCTCATGCTTTCTTGCTGAGGATTCCTACCTACAAATGACCTAATTAAGATACATGATTGTGATAAAGAGATATAACATGTATGAAGGAGGTACCGTCATGGAGATCTCAACTCACTGGATCAACTTGTGAAAGTCATGGAGAGAAAAATTGAATGCAGTTTTGAATGTTTCCTCCTAAATGACGGCTACTATTTGTTTTTACTAAAATCCCATTTGATTGATTTTTTTTATTTTTAAATCCCAATAATGCTTTCTAATATCCCCACGAGGTCAAATCTAATGTTTTGTGGGTAAAATGGGTGTTTTGGGGTGATGTAAGGGATTTTTTTAGGAAAACCCTATTAAGATAATGTGATGTCAATGAGGACATGATGTGTGTTATTTCTATTTGGAGAAGATGATTCTGTGAGGGTACACTCTGTATATGGTTTCACATACTCAGTGTAATATTAATCATCCGTGTAATTGTGTACATGGCCAGGTGACCCTATATTGGTGTACATGTCCATGTAGAGTATGTCGAAAAAACCTATGTGGGTCACACGGTATTTAAAACAACATGGTTTGTCCCTGAATCTGGATAGGATAGATGGGGGACATGGAAAGGTACATCGTGTAGGGTACACAATGTGTTCCCTCATTACACAATATGTACATGGGTCATTTACACACCTAGACTGGCTAGAGTACATTCCCATGTGGGGTCGTGGGAGTACACAATTAATATGCAATGGGACATGTCTTGCACTTCCACCGTGAATACCTTAGATAGATTTTTTGTATTCTTTACCTAGAGTATCATTATGACTTGATAGTAATCCATTCTATGTATTGTTCCATGTAGATCATGATGTTGAAACCCATAGGGAAGTTTTAGGAACCCTTATTGGTGTTTTGGTGTTTCTAGAAAAATAGAGAGCTTCTTCCTACAGTAATAAAATTCAATCACCTCCTGAGAAAGATACTTGAAAATTAATGATAAGTTAGGTGATTAGACCATCTTGTTTGAGGATTTGATCTAAGATGAGAAAAGTGATATCTCCCACGACTGATGCCTTCATGAATTTTCATTGAGGAGGTATCCCTGGTGATATGTGCCTATTTGGAATGAGAGGCCATGAAACCAATTAATTATTAGGATCCCTTATAGGATTCCTCTACATACATATTGACCTAGAAGATCCTGAGGAGGATGCCTATATACTTTTTGTATTCTATAGATCCCTTGAGGGATTACTTTACAATTGAGGTGATCTAGGTACTCCCTTGTAAGATCTATTTACCTATGTACTATACCAAGGATCCCATGTAGGATGCCTCCACATATTTTGTTACCATGAATATCCCAGGTATAATAGCTATTCATGTTTGACATGAGGGTCCTAGAGGGTGCCTTATTTTTTTACTGTGCCTGAGATGGTACGTCAAGTTTGGTTAAAGATTGTTGTGGGTGTTACCATAGAAATCACGTTGACATTTTAATCATGTAGGGATTCTTATGATTTTTTGGGTTGGTAATTGGGCCACCCGCATTATTTATTTATATCATTCACATGTTTATTATGGACACAACAATGATTATCAATGGATATTCCTGATTATTGGTTGTTGAGCCTAATTTGAGGCGTCTTTAATTCTAGTTGTAATACCCAGAAATTCTTCATTAAATCCATAGTTCTTATTGCGATGGGTAGATTTTATTTACTAGGAATCGTCTTCTTAGCCATTTTATTTTTTATATTCAAATATATTCTAATATGTATTAGATAGTAATTTTTTTCTGAGAATTAATCTATGTTTTTTATTATATATTATTCGGATTTCCATATGTGTTTCCTTGAATCCGATTGTTGAGCCTGTGATTATGATATACGGGCATGCAGAGCCAATACTCAGGGACGATTATGATATCCTATGTAATGGGGATGATAAAGATCTCTTCAGTATATGATCAAGATGATTACACTCTCTAAGAAATGTTATTAAACTCCATGTTTGTTTCATGGTGTCTCACCAGTGTGTTTTCTTTTTATGAGTATGGGACCGATGAATCAGGAAATATTACACTCTCTCTTGTGGTGAGGATTATTATGATATCGTCTAATTTTTATTTGGATGATTATGCTCTCTTGAATCAGTTAAGACACTAAAGGGGTGTTTTAATGGAATCTCATCATTTTATTCAATTTTTAGGGGTTGTAAACCCATGACTCGTTGAATATTACACTCTACCAAGTGGTATGGATGATCACAATCTCCTTGGCCTATGATAAGAATGATTACAATTTACTATATCAGTTATGAGACTCAAGTGGTGTTTCATGGTGTCTGAATGATGATTCTATATTACGGGTGTGTCACCCATGAATTGTGGCTAATTACTCTCTTCTAGGTGGTGGGGTTGATTGTGATATCTTTGGCTTATGATCATAAAGATTATTCTCTCTAAGATCAGTTATAAGAATTCAATGGTTTGACATGGAATCTCAATGGTGATTTCACATTAAAGATCACCAAAAGTGTAAGAAACTTATTGAATTTTTTTTCTTGAATGTCGTGACCACCTATATATCAAGACCTAGGGATCATACATTAGACTGGATTCACAAGCCTGGGATATATAAATACTAAATCAATAAACTTTTTTAGGATGTCCATATACACTCCTTGTAATCCTTCTTCACTGAATCGACCATATATATATAGTTTTCTTCATTACAAGATTGGCTTTCAGTATACGGTATCCATGTTTGTGATTGGAGGCAATTATGGGTGAACCCAGGTGTTGGACAAGTATCCCCCAATGGTGACACAACATTCACAAATATATAATTCTAGCATTTACTGAAGATGGTATATGTAGATTGGGATTAGAGAATCATAGATCGACATAATGATACTTGGATTGAGTGGAATAAATTCTAGCTCATTGCCCTAGCACAGGATGACAAGGGTATCATGATTACATACACATGGATCAATTGTTGATTTTGGATTCATGTTATTTGATTTCACATAATAGTGGGTATAATTATTTAGGTACTTAGGTTTAAAAATGGAACTGTACCTCTATACGTATATAGATATGGATATACCTAGTGGAACATGCCTTGTTTACTATTAATATGATGTTGGGGATTGATTGTGGTTTCATGTTTTGTTTAATGACTATTAGTAGTGTCTCAGCTAGGTCGATAAATTTCCTTTTTCATGATTATAGTAGCATAATTATTGGTTTATTATCAGGGTGTCATAGTGAAATTATGTTTTACCCCTCTTGTGGAACATGGTGTATTTGTGGAACTTTTTAATTGTTTTCATGTTTGTAATTAGTTTAATGTAGACAGGGCTAAGTCCAAGAGCTTCATGTTCGAGCGGATATGCGCATGTGGGTTCTTATGAGTAGTATATTGTAGTTTGATGGTGCATAGAGACCATTTATGTAGTCTGACATATAGTTAATAGTATATCCTGATTCATTTACTATCATATAAGTTTTTATTATTATATCTATATGGTCATCCCAATGGTTTACTAATGTTATATTGTATTACATTGTTGTTCGATATTTTATAGTTTTTCGATTATTATTAATTCATGTTTCTCTTTCATTTTATTCATTGCTTCCACAAACAATTTACTTTCCTCTGGGTATGATACTTATTTATTTCCTCTATTTTCTTAATATTATATGAGTTTAGAGTCTCCACCAATCTCAATCAAGGCCCTTGATGCTATTCATCAACCTCTGGCATACGGGGAGGTGTGTTTGATGCAAACTAACCACTTAGCTCAGGGAACTGTTGTTGTCGCATCAGGGCTAAGATATTACAGTAATTTTATATCATAATATAATATATAAATAAATATATATCAATGTGGCCACGATAAAATATATTACATCATAAATAGAAATCCTGGATCACATCAAGGCCAACATAACAATGTGAAATGTATAATTATTCATGCACAGTACATTGAATCTTATTTGTTGAAATCAATAAATATTGCATTTGGGTTCTATTTGAATCCATTCCAAATGATTAAATAAAAATATATATAATATGTTTTTCACCATGAATGTAAATGAAATCTTATATAACATATATGACTTAGAAAACCCCTGAAATGGAACTTGGTTACAAATTAATAAATAAATGATAAAAAATGTTAATCCATAATTATTTCAATAATATATCTGGAATATATAATTTAAAAAAATACATTAATATATATTAATAATTTATTCATAAGGATATCATGTTAATATAATTATTCATAAATTAGTAGAGAATAAGGTATAGATATGAAAATCCTCTACATTATTTTAGGAACTTTTTAAATAATATCTGGAAATGTTATGAACATTGTGTTTTCCATAAAATTTTAAATGCAATAAATAATCATAAAATAAGTGTAAATATAGGAAATAAAGAGGTGAAAATTAATTCAATATATTTATACACTAATTTTTAATTTAATTATATAATAGTCTTTCAAAATTTGGGATTCTATAAGCAAAAAAAGAAGAGATAAAATTATATATATATATACTCACAAACATAATTTAATGGTATGATAAGAATGTTATATATGTTAGGAAAAAGTATACAGAAAATTTTAGAATCACATGTGTATAATTGGAATATAATGATATGTATAGAGGAGTAATGCATAACTAGAAAGAAAAGAGGATAGTTTGTGGGACCCTATACCTTGTTTCCTGAATTGCACTATATGTGCATTAACACTCCCAAATACTACTATAATATTTTTAATATACATTCTAATTCACATATTGTATATATTTTAATTTTCATTCTATTATCATAATCAATTCATTTATTACATAGTTTATCATGTAATAGTCACCTATTGTTATTTGGTCAAAATGTTAAAAATGATTTTTTTTGATGATCAATGAAAACATTGTTGTGAAATAGTCCCATGAATGGATGAAATATACAATTATATATTATTAAAAAATATTAGTGGAAAAATTATTTAGCTTTTCAATTAATGGTACAAAATTGATTCATATATTTTGAATATTCCTAATAAACGAGTTTTATATGTTCAAAGTTAACATCATCAAATATTATTATTATCATTGAGTTAATATAGAATTTATCATTATAGAATATTTATAATATCATAAATAATATAATAATGCTCGATATAAATTTATGAAACCATAAAAACATGGTGGAAAATGTTGATTTATAAAATCATTCACATAATTAGTTTTGAAATACCATATAATGCCCCATTTCATTTATATCATGTTTGTTTCTTCCATTGTTTTTGGTTTTTTTATAAGTTTCATTATGAAAAAATGGAATTGGGCGGATAACTATAATGGCGATGTTTGAATTTTTTGGAATATTCATGATAGACATACAACTTTTACTTCTTATTGGAAAATTACACACCCTGTCATTAGAGTACATGCCATATAATTTCTACCAGGATGAATTTGTGAATCAGATACACAATGTTAGAGGATTTTAATTTATGTAATTTTCACTTCATCTATATAAAATAAACAAGAGTTAAATTAAAATAAAAATGGTTTTTCCAGTATATGTGGTTATTGTATTACATGATGTTTAATGGGTCTACCGTCCATTTTAATGAATCGAGTAATTTTTTTAATCTAACCACTTTAATAATTTTATTTTCATTCAACTAGAAGGTATCCATTCTCAACATAGAGCTTTCCCAAGGTTATTTTTGGATACTCCATTTCTTCTGAATCACATTATTCACTTATTAATAACAATTATGTTATAATTTCATCCTTTTGAATATTTAATCCTTCTTGGTTTTCTTTGGTTTGTCTTATGACTCTACTTTTGGCTGTGATTGTGTTCTGATTTTTGATGGGATAAAGTTTTCTATCGATCTTTTTTAGATTATGGGTGTTCCTTATATTTTTAATTACATTATCTTACTACCTAGTTATTAGTTTTTACTTTATATAGGTTTCTACCATATTTGTTGTAAGTGTTTCTATAGAATGATTTAATTTGGTGATATTCATGTTTTTCATGATAAATTCTTTTGGGTTCTTCATTTATTCAATGTGTTAAGTGGTTTCAAATGATTTCATGGAATTTTTGGTTTTTAGAAACAGATTATCATGATTTGGATATTTTTTTAAACACTATAGAGAATCATATTAGATTTAAAATGTTTTATAAACTTTTATCATTATTCATTATTGTTTTTTGAAAAATTCACATTAGGATCATTGGGTGAATTAATAATGAGACACTAGTTTCCTTATTGTGTGTTACTCAACTATGAGTTAACCTTTTGTGATATGAACATGTAAAACATGATATCTATTGGATCCAATGTATACCAATTTCATCTTTAAAGGGTCTAGTGTGTATTGTGCCATATTCTAGAGCACAATATATTGTAATGTTTTTTTTTCAATAATTGTTATGAATCACATTGTTTTCATATCATGGATTTTTGCTCTTAGATTATTCTTTGAAGTTCTATCAAATAGATTCACATGATAAGTTTTTTCCTGGATATGTGTTTCCCAATTTACTTCAATATGCATGGATTAAAATTCTAGTTTTATCACATCTACATTTCATATATATGTGATGAGATTAAGAATGTATATTTATAAAAATGATAGGATGAAAAAGTAAATTAGTATATAAATTGTTTTTATTTATGAATTTTCTTGTAATACATTTATTTTGTGATAAAATATTTTTATATTTAGTTTTTTTCATTATTTATAGTATACCTTTTATAGAACCTATGGTGGTATCCTAAAAGAATTTTGATTGCATCAGAATTTTTCCTTTATGCATTTTTTGATATTGCATTTTAGGATTTAGACAATGTGAATTGCATCTTTTAGTATGTTGTCTTCTCTTGTTTATGCTACTTTTACCTCAGGTAGTTCTGGAGGTGACAATTTTTAACATAGTTATATGACTTAATTTTTGGTTTATCATGTTTTAGATTCGATTATATTTCATATGATATCTCATCTATTTACAGTTATACTCTGGTTGGATGTCTTATTCAAGAATGTGTTGTAATCTGGTTTTACCCATATCATATGAGGGGTCGAATCATGTTTATAGTCTAGATTACTCTAGTTAATTCATTAATATTTTGTATCAAAGGGATTCTTAGTTGTGAGTGTGTTTTTTATACAATATTTTGATTCTATATAATGGTTAGACCAATGTTAGTTCCATTAGAATTTAGATAGTATGTTAAAAAAGGTGTCTAGCCATCTCACGTCCATGTCAAAAATCAAGATACCATTGGTGGTCAGGTACTTTTTCCAGGTTTGAGACTTGGAGTTTGAGGTCATTTGAATGACCAATATGTGAATTTTACGTAAACATACATGTTCCATTTTATATGTGGTTTCTCATTGTAGCTTTAGACTCTTCATATTTTAATGCTATTTTATTAATTCCCGAAGTCAATCCTATGATTTTTGAATTTTTTTCATGATTGATTGGTTATGTTATTTTCATAAAAAAATTACTTTGAGAAGTGTTCTTATATATCCAAGAGATAAAGATCTTGGACATGTTTCGAAGGTGAATCAACATGCGAACCAAAAATTGGTAGAATCAATTTTCTACAATGTTTAGGCATTGATTCAAGTAGATATTGGGAACCTGAGATTCATAGTAGATGATGGATCATAAATTACTATGTTTTGTCCTTCTATATTTCATGGTGACAATGTACCTCAAGAATCTATCAGTTTTCATGAGAAGATAGCGAGGATATTAAACATCTTAAAAAATACTAAAGACTATAATGTGGGTTTTATAAGAATATTCAAAATCGAATGGGGAGGAAATTAATGGACTCTTTTTTACAAGCTGAGTTGGATATTTATCATTCATGGGAATCCTACAAAAAATATAACCTATATTTTTATCACAATAAATTATGTGTCATGAAGAACCATGAGATTATGATAATAGATCATAGGAATCATTCTATTCAGGTGTATTGCTCCCATTTTTTTTGAGTGGGTGTAACTGGAACCAGAACATCACACCAATGAGTACCTGAATTCTCAGAAGATTGAGTTTTGGATGAGTCTGGTTATTTATAAAATTTCAATATTCATGTTACTTAATAAATTAGAATAGGTAGTTAGAAATGCATCTTTTTATAGCCATACGTAGCTGTAAAGACAAGTTTTGCTGGGGTATAAATTTGTTTAGTGGTTAATCATAGTGTATCATCTAGCTAGAAAACAAATCATAAGAGTGTACAGTTTTCATAAAGACTGGTTTTAACAATTTCATTTGGGAAATAAGAGGTTCTTTTCTATCAGTTTTGGAGGCATGGTCATACTAGACCTAATTTTATGGAGGATCTAATCAATTTTCATCCTTGTGATCAATTTACAATGTTGTCCATTTTTTGTGAAAATATTTCTCTAGGTAGAATGGAAAGAAACTCTCTCACAAAGGGTTAATAGGTTGTTCCATAGTCTTGAAATTAAGGCTGGTCTAATCCTTAATCAATTGGAGATGTTAATGGTTCTAAGACATCAAAACATTATGTAGTTGTGTATGCACTATGGGGAAATAAACAGGTCCTGATACTACTAAAAGTACAATGATTAATTCATCCTCTGTGGTGCAATATTTGTTTGATATAGGTGATACTTATTATAACAACCCGATATTTTATAATAATAATTATTTTTAATTTCATTGATGTCTTGTGTTGTATGCTACTCCAAAGTTATCTTGCACTATATGCAACACTAATCTTAGAGCGTGTTAAACACAATTTCATGTTTGTTTGATAGTAGTTATTTAATGCAACATTGAGTGTATATATTTATATATTCAATGTATAATGAAATATAGTTGGATTTAGTTATATGCAAAAACAAAGGAGTCTTGCACTACACACAACCTTGACTTGGCTTTCATTACACAAAATCGCGTCGTTCCTCAATAGCGTGTGTTATACGCAATATCGGGTTTCACTAAACAATGATATATTATTAACATAATATATAAACTAGCTATTATGAATAGTAATAACCACCTTTTGGAATCTTATAAATTTTATATTTCAAAATCGACTTCATTTTTGGATTCGGAATATCATTTATAGCTTAGGGTGAATTTTTGGTGTTCTGAAAAACGTCATTTTTTTTGAATAGTGAAACCACTAAGTGGTAGTTTAAAAAACTGAGTTTTTGCATAAAAAATAATTTTACCACTTCTTTGAATGGAATTTTAAAAATCTTAGAGACACAGTTGATATCAGTAAGTAAAATGTGGTTCAATGAAATGAAAATAATTTTTGGTGAATAACAACTTTTTACTTTTATTAACTGCTGTTAATAGTAAATTGGGTAATTAAGGGTAAAAATGATGTTACCATTACACTTACACATGTTGTAATTCTATTGGATAAGTGTATTTCGACCAAAAAATACCTTATGAATATAATATGACCATTTAGGTCCACTTGGATTAGATTAAGACATTTAATATTATTTTATTTAAAAAAGAGTTAAAATAGTTAAAGTCAAAGTTTAATAACTAAAACATGTTTAGATTAGGGTTATACATAAGATAAATTCGATTATAAATATTATTTAGAAAGATAAAAAGAGTTTCTACATAATTATATTTTATTTATAATTTTTTGACTTTAAATAAATTAATTTATTTATGACACAACGATGGTGCAGTAATTGCCTTATTAAGAAAATATTAACATAATTAATGTTATAAATACCAAAATAAATGTAAATTGAGACTTTTTATGAATTCCACTAATTTTCTAGGTTAATATGACATGTTAGTGTTGATTTAATTAACTTGGTATGAACTTAGAATTCTGTTTTGATTTTCAAAAAAATCATGTACCAAATAGTGTCAAAATTGACATAAAATAGTTTTTAAAACAAATATTATATTATTAATTGTTATTTTATTACTAAAAATCTAAGGCTCTACCAAATGACTTAGATAATGATATATATATTAATTATGGACCACTTGGGGTTCGTTTGTCTTGTTATTGTATGTTTATTAACCATATAGTAAGAAAACAAAAAGACACAGTAATAGTTAAATTATTTAACTTGAGTTAAATAAAAATGATAAGGTTAAAATAGTAACCTAAACTTGTCTAAAATCTATTGGTTGAGAGAATTTCGACCCATCCCCACCTTAGCATCGAAATAAATTAATTTGGAGCTATTAAAAACCGAATATGACTTCATTATGAAATAATATTTTGAGTTTTTCCTAAGGTGCCCCTCACCCCTCTTATAAAAGCGCACCTCCTCCCTCTCCTCCTCACACCACTTTGAGCATTCAAGCTCAGCCAAACCCGGCCAAAATATCTTCTCCACTTCCCTAGAATCATTCTAGAGGTCCCTATATTCTTCAATGACCATTTTTAGTTCCTTTAGTGGAGGTTAAGAAGAGGCGTTTCAAAGAAGAGTTAATATCCTTTACCGATCCTTTCCAATTTCTTCCTTCATCAACTTCTTCTTCTTTATATGTTTCATGATAAAGTAATAACATCAGTATTAATTATATACTGATATGTTATTATAAATATGAAACAACCCTATTTAACCTTCTATCCATCCTACGGAAAACGAAATCACCGCGCGTGTGTACGTACAGAATTCCGTCTCCACGCCGTGGTGTAATCTGTTTTTCCAACACCACCTTACATGGATGGGTATAATGGTGTAAAGAATAACTATATATAGTTATTATGGCATAATACTGATTATAAAATATTATATCATCCACTCCAATTCAATTCAATAATTATGGGAATGATATCGTCGCTCGTGCGTACGTACAGACTACTGTCTCCACGACGCGATTAGATTCATTCTCCATGTTAACCATTCATGAATGATTATAAAGTATTTATAATAAGTAATCATAAAATATATGACATAATAATGATACTGGATTTATATATATATATATATATATATATATATATATGTATTTCATCTACTTATTTCCTTTCAATTCAATAATGAAATGAAAACAACGTTCATGCGTACGGACGACCTACTGTCTCCATGAACGGTGTATTTCATTCCATTTATCAATCTATCATATATATATGTATATACTGAATATATATTATATATAAATCATGTTTTACATTCTGGAATTAAGTAAACCTGGATATATGTAATGATATCTTGAACAACATGTCAAAACACATACAATAAATGAAACTATTTTACCCAAAATGCTACATTAACAAGGAATTTACAAAAGAACGGGTAATATAATGTCATAAGTAAACCATATATTATATCATAACAATGAATATGATTCTGCAATAAGTCAATGACATTATTTAAATCATTACAAAAGATGTTCGGATTAATACGAAGCATATCAGACCTAAGGTAAGGGATAATTATTCAAATCTAGTTCTTATCTGAAGTTGTTTATTAGTAAGTATTTACTGGGGTTATTATTATCATCCATGTATATGTTTTCTAAAAGTTTTCTTATGAATGAATAATTTTTTTTACCCATTTTTTACTTTTACTACATGGTATGTAAGTAATCATTCTTTTACGAGGTACTTTTTGACTTTTCCGGTGAAAGTACGAGAAGAATGATTTTTTAACTTATACGGAAAGAATGGAATTTTTATGGTTTTATAAAGACTTATTTTCATGAAGCTTCCTCCAAAATATTTCAAGACTATTTTCATCAAAATCCATTTCTTTTAAAATTTCATGGCATTTTGTGAAAAGAAAATGATTTTTACAAAGAAAGGATATTTTTCTCAAGAATTCATTTCAAGTGTTTTATCAAACCCATTTTCCATCTAAGATGAAAATATTTCCTAAGTGTATGTTTCAAGTATAATGTCTCTATGATTTACATGGTTTCTGATTTCATATTATGAAATTATATCCATTTATTTTATATGGATTATGTGATTATGGTATGATGTTTATGAAACCCATTTTATTTATTGGGTTATTAAGAATGATGAATATTTATTTTGTGGAACAAGTGTGAATGATTTCATTATGTGATGGGTGGGCCTTATATCTCCCTCCATTGCATTGGGTAAAGATTTATATCTCATAAGACAGACATGGCTGGAATGGTAAGTTAATCTGGTTCAGTACAGGACTGGAACGTGGAGTGAACTCGATTTCAGAAAGGGACTTTGTTCAATAAGATGGTCTTGGCAACAATGCCTTGGCTACTATGGAAATCATAACCAGTGCTTAATGGTTTCCACAATGACATGTTTTATTCCCATGCTATTTTATTAGGATTATAGATTCTTTATGATATATGCCTTACATACTTCCAAGATTTATGTCATTGCTCTTGATTTTGATGTTTAGATTTTATGTTCATGTTTTTTACATTCAAATGTTTATGGATTGTTTTATGTTCCCTATACTTACCATTACTGAGAATTTGATCTCACCCTTTATATGTTTTATTTTCCCCAGGATTCAATGAAATGTTTAACATAAGAAAACAAAAGGGGAAGATCTTTATGGGAGATGTTGATGATCTCTTACCACGATTAGAAGATTTTAATCTGAGTTTCCAAAGACACTAAACTATTACGGTCCTTGTGTTTTTTTTATGTATTAAGTATTCTGCAAAAGTAATGTAATATCCATGTACCTCAGGCTTCGGGTCTCTGCAGTTGGTATCAGAGGAAAGGTTTAGTCAACTTTTGGAAACTAGGATGCGAAAACTTTAGTGAAATCCCTAGAGATATTTCTAAGGTATGTCTAGGGATATCCCTAAGGTTACATATAAGCATCGGATATAGTCCTAGAATTATGGTAACGATTGTAGAATTTGACCTATGATTTTAGATATTGAAGGTACTCCCCCTATATTAGGTTGTTTTCCCTAGCATGATTTTGGCCTCCCACACTAATCTTTTTGGGTTTCAGACGATGGTTGGAACTCGAAGGACCCTTGTTGGTCAATGTAATGGACAATGAAATTATTTTCCTCCTGAAAAAACTAATGTAATGAGATATGGAGTGTAAAAACTTATTACTATACTTACACAAGCTATGAATCATTCTGGAATTCCAAATGTGCAGAGAAGGGAACAATATTCTATTGAATCCTTAATGAGGCAGCATCCAGCCTCATTCAATGGGTCTACTGATCCATTAGATGCTAAACTATGGATTAGTACTACTGAAAAGATATTTTCAGTTCTTCAATGTTCTAAACATGATAAAGTCATCTTAGCAGTATATCGTTTAGAAGGTGAAGCTGATCAACGATGGAATATTATCAAGAATACAAGGCCCCAAGATGAAATTGAATCCATGGAATGGGATGAGGTCAAGAACTTATTTTTCAATAAGTACTTTCCTCGTATTCTTCGAACAAAGAGGGAAAAGAAGTTCCCAGAGCTTAAGCAAAAGGCTGATGAATCTGTTGGTATATACAAAGAAAATTTTACGAGGCTTGAAAGTTATGCATCTGGTTTTATCATCCAACCTGAATGTAATGTTGATCGATTCATCAGTGGCTTAAAACGAAGTCTTCGAAGGGCATTAGCTATAAGAGACTTCAGTAGCTATGAAGAAATTGCGCGTTGTGTTATCAAGGTAGAATTGGATGTTGGTGTTACATATCCATATCATGGTTTTGACAAGAAATGAAAGATGGAGTTTAATGAGAAATCTCAGAACGATGGTAAAAAGAAGATGAATATTTCTTTATACTGAAAGTGTAGAAAGAAGCATGGTGGAGATTTCCTAAAAGGTACTATAAAATGTTTTAAGTGTGGAAAAGAATGTCATCGAGCAGTTGATTGTTGAAGTAATGGGAAAAAGGCTTCTAATGATGTGAATAGAGAAAAGACTACAGAGAACTCTACACCAACACTTCAATGCTTCAGGTGCAAGGAAATGAGGCATTATGCTAATAAATTCCCTAATCCACGAGTTAATGATGATCAACGTGAGCAGCCTCTTAAGCAAAAGGATAAAGGGAAGTCTCATGCGGTCACTACTTGTGATGTTGAGTATGAAAATAATGTTGTGTAATGATAAAGTGTTTATGTAATGGGATTTCAAAATAGTATCATGGAATCTTATTTATGGTATTGTGGAATTTTGGAATATCTATGTATTGGTTTTCAATAATTATATGGTACTGGTAACCATGAAAAAGTGATTAAAATATTTTTGGAAAGCATATGAAATGTGCATAATGAAGGGATAAGGAGAAAATAATATGTATGAGAGTAATAATGAGCTCATGACTGGTATGAGGACAAAGTGATATCATGGTTTGAGTATATAGAAATATTGGTATTTTGGTATGCAGAAAGGGTAAACTTTTGACAGCATTCATGTTTTCACTAAGGTTCAATGGGTATTCATTTTTTAAGAGAATACATGATTAAGGTATTCACATGCTTGGAATGTGACCAACAAGATATATCATATGATATATGGGGAATAAATTATGGTATTCACATGCTGGGTTGATGACATTTCTTGTAATCGTTTTCATTATTCTATAAGATTAGACAAAAGTATTTTTGGACATCAGATAGAATTATTTAAGGGTAGAACTTTTTTTCGATAATATTTCTGGAATGTTATAACAGTGTAGTTTTAGAAAAAGGGATAACACATAGGACGTGTAGCAACCCATCGCATCAGACAAGGCTGTGGGAATCGAACCCACAACCGAAGTGCGACAGGCCTTTATCGCCTACCACTGGCCTACAAGAAGTCCCTAGTTATTAGAAACTTGTTTTATTTTATTAAGCTGTATGATAGATGAATTATAAGTTCATTTTTGGAATCATAAATGATTAACCTCACCATAGATAGAATTATGTATATAATATTTGCTAACCATATGTTTGAAATAGATGGAATGACCTGTCATTCTATTGCATGATCTGCTAACACTTCACGGAAGACAAATTCAACTTCATTTCTTTGAGAGATGAAGTGGAAATTGTTCAAGGCACAAACAACAGTGAGATTGTACAAAAATCATGTAAGTATTTCTTCTAATTCAAAATTTTCAACTTTAGGGAAAGCATAATGAAAACAAAAAATGTTGTCCTAGTGCTCTTATATCTGATGAATCAGATTTTACCTTAGATCATCAAAAATTCATGGCTTTGTGATTGTTGGCTTTTTCATAGCCATGTTATCTACCACTCTCCATCAGAACATGATGGTTAGATTTTTCTTCCAAATCCATATTTTTACCTAAGTTCTCTTATGTGGAAACCCAGTGATGAGTTAATCTGGGTAACCGTTACATTTCTAGCTTTTCTTTTTAAAATGAAGTATTAATATTACTTTTTACGATGTGGGTTTCTATGAAAGAAACATTCAAGTAGAAGACCATTTATAACCTCGACGAATTTTGAGGGCGAAATTCATTTTATGGGGGGTAGAATGTAACAACCCGATATTTTATAAGAATTATTCATTTTAATTTCATTGATGTCTTGTGTTGTATGCTACTCCAAAATTATCTTGCGCTATACGCAACACAAATCTTGGAGCTTGTTAAACACAATTTCGTGTTTGTTTGATAGTAGTTATTTAATGCATCAATGAGTGTATATATTTATATATTCAATGTATAAATAAAATATAGTTGGATTTAGTTATACATAACAACAAAGGAGTCTTGCACTACACGCAACCTTGACTTGGCTTTCATTACACGCAATCACGACCTTCCTCGATAACGTGTGTTGTACGCAATATCGGGTTACACTAAACAATGATATATTATTAAAATAATATATAAACTAGCCATTATGAATAGTTGTAACCACTTTTTGGAATCATATAAATTTTATATTTTAAAATCAACTTCATTTTTGGATTCAGAATATCAATTATAGCTTAGGGTTAATTTTTGTTGTTGTTCTGAAAAACTTCAATTTTTGATGAATAGTGAAACCACTAAGTGGTAGTTTAAAAAACTGAATTTTTGCATAAAACATAATTTTACCGCTTCTGTGAATGGAATTTCAAAAATCCGAGAGACACAGTTGATATCAGTAAGTAAAATGTGGTTCAATGAGATGAAAATAATTTTTGGTGAATAATTACTTTTTTACTTTTATTTAACGCGGTTAATAGTAAATAGGGTAATTAAGGGTAAAAATGATGTTACTATTACCCATACACATGTCCTAATTCTATTGGATAAGTGTATTAAGACCAAAAACAACCTTATGAATATAATATGACCATTTAGGTCCACTTGGATTTTATTAGGACATTTAATATTATTTTATTTAAAGAAGAGTTAAAATAGTCAAAATCAATGTTTAATAACTAAAACATTTTTAATATATTGTTATACATAAGATAATTAAGATTATAAATATTATTTAGAAAGATAAAAAGATTTTCTACATAATTATATTTTATTTATAATTTTTTGAATTTTAATAATTTAATTTATTTTTGACACAACGATGATACAGTAATTACCTTATTTAGAAAATATTAACATAATTAATGTTATAAATACCAAAATAAATGTAATTTGAGACTTTTTATGAATTTCAAAAATTTTATAGGTTAATATTACATGTTAGTGTTGATATAATTAACTTGTTTCGAACTTATCATTATGTTTTGATTTTCAAAAAAATCATGTACCAAATAGTGTCAAAATTGACATAAAATAGTTTTTAAACAAAATATTATATTATTAATTGTTATTCTATTCCTAAAAATCTAAGGCTCTTCCAAATGACTTAGATAAGGATATATATATTAACAATGGACCACTTGGGGTTCGTTTGGCTTGTTATTTTATGTTTATTTACCATATAGTAAGAATACAAAAAGACATAGTAATAGTTAAATTATTTAACTTAGAGTTAAATATAAATGATAAGGTTAAAATTGTAACCTAAACTTGTCTAAAATCTATTGGATGAGAGGATTTCGACCCATCCCCACCTTATTTTTGAAATAAATCAATTTGGAGCTATTAAAAATCGAATATGACTTTATTATAAAATAATATTTTGAGTTTTTCCTAAGGTGCCCCTCACCCCTCTTATAAAAGGGCACCTCCTCCCTCTCCCCTCACACCACATTGGGCATTCATGCTCGGCCAACCCCTGACAAAATATCTTCTCCACTTCCCTAGAATCATCCTAGAGGTCCTGGTCTTCTTCAAGTACAATTTTCAGTTCCTTAAGAGTAGGTTATGAAGAGGCGTTTCAAAGAAAAGTTAACATCCGTTACCGATCCTTTCCAATTTCTTCCTTCTTCAACTTCTTCTTCATTAGTTGTTTCATGATAATTTAATAACTTCAGTATTTAATATATACTGATATGTTATTATAAATATTAAACAACCCTATTTCACCTTCTATCCATCCTACAGAAAACGAAATCACCGCGCGTGTGTACGTACGGAATACCGTCTCCCCGACGTGGTGTAATCTGTTTTTCCAACACCACCTTACATGGATTGGTATAATGGTGTAAAGAATAACTATATATATTTATTATGAAATCATACTGATTCTAAAATATTATATCATCCACTCCAATTCAATTCAATAATTATGGGAATGATATCGTCGCTCGTGCGTACGTACGGACTACCGTCTCCACGACGCAGTGTGATTCATTCTCCATGTTAACCATTCATGAATGATTATAAAGTATATATAATAAGTAATCATGAAATATATGACATACTAATGATACTGTATTTATGTATATATATATGTATTTTATCTACTTAATTCCATTCAATTCAATAAGGAAATGAAAACAACGTTCATGCCTACGTACGGCCTACCGTCTCCATGAACGGTGTATTTCATTCTATTTAGCAATCTATCATATATATATATGTATATACTGAATATATATTATATATAAGTCATGTTTTACATTCTGGAATTAATAAAAACAGGATATAAGTAATGATATCATGAACAACAAGTCAAAACACATACAATAAATGAAACAATTTTACCCAAAACGCTACCTTAACAAGGAATTTACAAACGAACGGGTAATATAATGTCATAAGTAAACCATATATGATATCATTACAATGAATATGATTCTGTAATAAGTCAATGAAATTAATTAAATCATTATTCAGGAGGTTCTGATTCATACGAAGCATATCAGACCTATGGTAAGGGATAATTATTCCAATCTTGTTCTTATCCAAGGTTGTTTATTCGTAAGTATTTACTGGGGTTATTGTTATCATCCAAGTCTATGTTTTCTAAAAGTTTTCTTATAAATGTTTAAAGTTCTTTTTTCCCATTTTTTACTTTTACTACATGGTTTGTAAGGAATCATTCTTTTACGAGGTACTTTTTGACTTTTCCGACGAAAGTACGAGAAGAATGTTTTTTTAACATATACGGCATGAAAGGAATTTTTATGGTTTTATAAAGACTTATTTTCATGAATCATCCTCCAAAATTTTTCAAGACTACTATCATAAAAATCCATTTATTTTAAAATTTCATTTCATTTTGTGAAAAGAAAATGATTTTTACAAAGAAAGGATATTTTTCTCAAGAATTCATTTCAAGTTTTTTATCAAAGCCATTTTCCATCTTAGATGAAAATATTTCTCAATTGAATGTTTCAAGTATAATGTCTCTATGATTTACATGGTTTATCTTTTCATATTATGAAATTATATCCATTTCATTTATATGGATTATGTGATTATGGGATGATGTTTATAAAACCCATTTTATTTGTTGGGTTATTATGAATGATGAATGTTTATTTTGTGGCACAAGTAAGAATGATTTCATTATGAGATAGGTGGGTCCTATATTTACCTCCAATGCATTGGGTAATGATTTATATCTCATGAGATAAACATGGTTGGAACGATAAGTTAATTCGGTTCAGTATAGGACTAGAATGAGGAGTGAACTCGATTTCAGAAAGAGACATTGTCCACTAAGATAGTATTGGCAGCAATGCCTTGGCTACTATGGAAATAATAACAAGTGCTTAATTGTTGACACAATTACATGTTTTATTCCCATGCTGTTTTATTAGGATTAATGTTTCTTTATGATATATTCCTTATGTACTTCTATGATTTATGTCATTGCTCATGATTTTGATGTTTAGATTTTATGTTCATGTTTTTTAGTATTCAAATGTTTATGAATTGTTTTATGTTCTCTATGCTTAACCTTACTGAGCATTTGAGCTCACCATTTATATGTTTTATTTTCCCCAGGATTCAAAGAAAAGTTTTAGGTAAGAAAACCAAAGGGGAAGATATTTATGGGAGATGTTGAAGATATCTTACCATGATTTGATGATTTTAATCCGAGTTTCCAAAGACACTAAACTATTACGGTCCTTGTGTGTGTTTTTGTTATGTATTAAGTATTCCGCAAAAGTAATGTAATGTTTATGTACGTCAGGCTTCGGGTCTCTACAATTATTATTTCATATTCAAAACATTAGTTAACATGTTGGTTTTGTGTTCAAAAATATGAACTTTATATTGGATCATTCCACAGCTTTGGCAAAGATATAATGACAAGTGTTTTGGGGTCAATTAATTGGTGAAATCATGATGTGTGAGGTGTTCTAAGTGGTCTGGAAAGTCATCTCAGCTTCTCGGTGAGGCATATGACTCCAAATGGTAGCACCGGACTACCGGTGGCTCGGCCTACTGGTAGATCAGCCTACTGGTGGCTCGCCCTACCAGTGGCTCGGCCTACCGGTCACTCAGCCTACTGGTAGCTCGGCCTACCGCAAGCTCGGTCTAATAGTAGCTCGGCCTATCAGTAGATCGGTATACCGGTAGCTCTTCCTACCAGTAGCTTAGTCTACCGGTAGCTCGGCCTACTGGTAGCTTGGCCAGCTCAGCCTACCAATAGCTCAGCCTATCGGTAGCCACAAAATTCTGATAGCCTAACCTATGGGTAGCATCGGATAACCGGTAGCGTGGTCTACCGATAGACCTATCCTACCACTGACCTTCATGGGATATCAAGTAGCTCCTCATTTTTTAATAAATTGGTTTTTAAACCATGTTTTGACGCTTATAGTCCTATTTTAAAGACCATTAATGCCACTTAATGTCGTTTAATTAAATGATTGGTGAGGTACGACGGGGTGCATCAGTTTAAACTGCCCCGAAAGGCGAGAACCCATTAATGACGTGTGGGGTGTCCCAGCTACGCGGTCAACCCCCGAACCCACTCCTTACATAGTATACAGTCTTCTCTCCATATCTTAACAGTTCGAGTTATGTTGTATCTCACCCTTTATCAGCCTTTATAACCAAAAGGCTTCTCCCTACATTTATTTTTCTCGATCACCCTGCCGACGGAGTACCCTTCCTCCATACGAGTTGTAGCCCGATGAAGATTTCATTGATTTTGTTCTGTGGAGCTACTACTACTCATGCCGAGACATAACATCAATCCTTGATTATTCAAGTTGTGAATATCTCCTTCGTCTCTCTTTTTTGTGTAACATGCGGTGTGGGCATTCATTTGTTTCTATCTGAATTGATGAAACTGAAATTAAAAAAAGATAATAAACAGATTCTAAATAATGAAGGGGAGGGTGTGATCAATGATGCATCTATGTTTTTATCCTCTTTCATTATTAAGGATTTTTGAATTGTGCAGGCTTACGCCTACTGAAAATCATGTTCGTTAGTGGTCTTTCTCGGTGCACTAAAAAACCATTACCTCTTGTGATGATTAAATGGATTGTACTTTGGTCGTGTAATGGAAATTGGGTAATTATGTATATTCTGATAAACAAATTGGAAGCACCAGGATCAACTCATTTTATTTGATATAATCGGTTTAAGCCGAGTAGAATTGAAAACAGGGAGTGTGTAAAATCTTTTAAATCGGTAAATACCTACAAGGGCCTGCTTTTGTGTTGGTCATAGTGGGATGGTTGTTTTCCTTTTCAGGCCATTTTATAGGGGTGATGTGGGTGGGGATGGGATCCCCTGTTGTTATTCTTCTTTTGGTTGTGAATTTAAGGACATGTGGTTACTTTTCTTATATCACTAATTGGGGTAGAATACTCTATTGTTGAGAAACTATTGGCTCATGGGTTTTTCGAAAATGGGGAAGTATCTTCAGGTTTTCATTGGTTCCAGTACAATGATGGATCACACTTATCACTTTGTTGTGGTGGATTTACAAGAGAACCGGGTGTGGATGTTAAGTTGTTGTTTGAAAAAATTTTTTCTCTGGTTATATATGTGCATGTTAGTTGCCAATAATTGATGTTTTCATCTAAATGGGATCAATTGAACATGAAAACAAGGATGAGACAAAGGGGGATTCGGTTTGGTGTTAGTTGTTATTTGGGGATGGGTGTTGTTCTCTTCTCTTATGAATAAATAGTAAGGATAGTGTTCATTAGGTTGTCTGAAGAAAAACCTATACTGGGTGAGTTCTTGTTAACGAAATATATACTTGTAGTTCATGTGTTTCTTATTCGCGCCCCACCCAAGTTGAGCACTTAGTTCCGAACATGCCCATTTCATGGGGGAGGGCGTTTTTTCCAACACTCTTATGAGTGGCTGGTTGTTAGCTTCTTTTCTGCACCATTTCCCAAATAGCCCAAGACTCTACGGGCAGGCTGTGATGGCCTGAAGTCCATTATTAGCCCACGTATCATTGGTCAGTGTAGTTTTGGTGGTTGAACCAGGTGTTTGAGGGCAGGTTGTTCCCATGTGTCTTCGGGTTGAGGACCATGTGTCTTCAGGCATGGCAGTATTTGTTCCGACCCAGGTGTTGTGGGCAGGTTGTTCCCACGTGTCTTTGGGATGAGGCCCAGCAGTTTTCGGGCATGGCAGTAGTTGTTCGGACCCAGGTGTTTGATGGTATGATTATGTGTGGTGGTTGTGGCCTAGGTGTTTTCGGGCAGGGTTTGGCAGTTGGAATGGATGAAGATATGGCCCAGGTGTGTGCAAGTGTGGTGTGGTAGTGGGATTGCGGTGAAAATGGCTAGATTGGTTCGATACGTAGGATGTGTTCAATAACCAATCAGAATGTGGCATGGGTTACCCGAATATCAATGTTCTATTACTATACATTACATGCCATTCATTATTTGGGAAGTCTGCCTTTGTGAGACTTGGGTGGATAGTTTACCTTGTTAGGTGTTTGGTTAATTCTCTTCTCACAGGGCATTAGAATGCCCCTCCACTTGTGCATGAGAGTCTTTTTTCCCTATTGAGTATACATGTATACTCAACCTACATATATAAAACTACTTTCAGGTTTCCAAGAGGACATCGGGGATCACGCGAGACCATACTAGCATGGACCCTGGGGGCAGTTTCTGTTGTTGTTTCCCTTTTTCATGGAATCTTTTTCCTTGGTGTTTTGTGACTTGTATCTTTTACCTCTGAACATGCATATGGGAATGGTTTATTTTTAGTCGTATTTGCACTTTCAGTTTTGGTGTTGTGGTATTTACTATCTTTCTTATCGATCCTATTAAATGAAAAAGGCTAATTCCTTCTATTTAGTGTGTGATTCTATACCCTTGGTACTGGTCGCCACTCCAAGTCCTATTGAAGGTGGCTTACAGGGGTCATTATCTCTCTTTCAATTTAAATATGGAAGGGCATGGAAATCTGCTGACCCTTCCCTCCTTTTGGTGAAGGTGAGTCATGACATAATGGTATCAAATGAGGTTGAGAGATAGGATGGAGTCTGGAGTTAAGCACAGTATGGATTGCATGGGATGGTAGGGCAACCGTTTTGGCTGACATTGGTGCATGGATTTGGCCAGGGAAGACCAACTAGGACACTGGATTTTAGGACCCACCCATGATCCGCTGGAAGGACTCTGGACATACTGAAAGATCAAGTGATGCCACACTGATTCTAGGGTAGATGATTTAGTAAAGATTCAAGCATCATAATGACTTGTGTTCTCGTGTTTCATGGGTGTTTTGGGATTGAATTGAATAAGAAGTTTATAAAATTTAAGAACTATATTCTGCACTACTTGGGAATATGCACTTCTTTTTTACCTTACTGTTATGGTACCTGGGAGGTCACCACCTGTGGTGTGGGCGATCGAGGCCCATGAGGTTGACATGGCTGATCGGTAGAGAGCTGATTGAGAGGTAGAGGCTGACCAGTGACAGAAGACACATCCATCATTCTAGAGACATACCCTCGAGAAGTATGATGGCATCACCTCTGACATGAAAATGGAAAGCTGGCTAGAGGAGCTGGTCATAGCTTCCGGACTGATTCATGCTTCGACCAAGAACTGGGTTCCTCTAGCCTTTAGCTAGATGTGGAGAGCAGCGCGTCAGTGGTGGACTCTCTACCTAGGGGAGACGAGAGAGCCTGAGGTGCCATGCGCTGATTTTGAGGAGTTCCGGGAGGAATTCCTCTCTTCTACCATGAGGGAGGGGAAGAAGCAGGAGCTACTCTACCTACAGCAGGGGAGTATGTCAGTAAGGGAGCTGGGAATAAAGTTCAAGGACCTCCCCCACATTTCTCCAGACTTATTTATAGGTGAGGAGTCTCGGGCGAGATGTTTAGAGGAGGCGCTCTGACCCTTCCTCCAGTACGTTGTTACCCACATCCCCTTGCTGACATACATGGAGGTCCAGAAGAAGGCCGAAGTGGTGTAGAGGATGCACATGCTAGGTGGTGTGTCACGAGAGGGGATTCAGCTTGGCTCATAAAAGGGAAAGGCTATCTGCACTAGACCACTAGAATCATGACCCTCTCATTTCCTGCCAGTATAAAGCATGCAACAGCTATTCCTGTTCTAGTCCCTCAGTCCTTGCACTTTTCCTTGGGGCCCAGGACTGAGGTGCTTCATCTGTGAGAGCCATGGACATCACCGAAGTCAATGCTCAGACTGAGTACAATACGGTGGTGGTGGACAGGCCCAGCACCCACCCCAGCAACAACTTCAAGCTAGGCCCTTCCAGCAGCAGCAGTAGGGGCCGCATGCTCCCGCTCCTCCAAGGGAAGACGTTGTAAGAGGAGGCCGACCTTAGGGCGCTGCTCAGGGACTTCAATCTGGTTGTGGTCGGGGAGGTGGCCAACAGCCGAGGGGTAAAGTAGGTGGGTTTGTGTAGTTCCACGCCGTAGAGGTAGCAGTTCTAGCAGGACCGAAGGTCGTTCGAGGTAAGATCATTTTGTTTTGTACCACGACATTAGACTTCTTTGATACCGGAGCCTCTCACTTCATTGTTCCACCCGGTCTGGCCCGTGCTATGTGTCTAGATACTGAGAGACATCTAGATCCATGGGTGATGAGAACACCAATTAGAGGTCATACCGACTTGTTATGTGTTTTTCAAGGATGCATACTAATGATAGGGCCATATCAGTCGGTCACAGATTTACTACTGCTATAGATACAATCATACAATGTCATCCTAGGCATCGAATGGATGTTCTCTATGTGTTCCGTCATCGACTTCTTCCAAGGAAGTGTTTTGTTCTTAGACATGGGTGGCCGCCGTGTTAATTTCAATGTCGAGCGGAGGGGTCAGAAGGGTAGCAGGCGAGAGGAACCCCTCCGATATTTGTTAGGTGAGATGTCAGTAGAGTCAGAAGATGCAGAGATGTTGAAGGAACCAGGGATTGTCAGTGAGATTATGAATGTCTTCCCTGAGGAGGTGATGACTCTACCCCCTCAATGTGATATCTAGTTTTGGATAGACTTGTAGCCATGTGCTCATCCAAAATTGATGGATCCCTACCGGATAGAAACATCGGAGCTACGTGAATTGCGGATTCAGATTGATGATCTAATGAAGAGGGGTTATGTTCGAACAAGTGCGTCACCGTGGGGTGCTCCAGTCTTGTTCGCAAAGAATGCATATAGTGGAATCATGTGATGAATTGACTACTAGAGGTTGAATCTGGTGACGATAAAGAATCTCTACCCTCTTCTGAGGATAGATGATCTTTTCAACAAACTGAATGGGGCATGATAGTTCTCGAAGATCTACCTGCAGTATGGGAATCATCAGATGAGGGTGAAAGAGGGTGACATCCCGAAGACGACATTCAGGTGAAGATATGAACATTTCGTTTTTGTAGTCATGTCTTTTGGTGTTACGAATGCCCAATCTGTGTTCATGTAGATTATGAACTTCATCTTCCGGGTGTACCTAGATCAGTTCGTGGTGGTGTTCATCGACAACATCCATTTCTATTCAAGGTCAGATGAGGACCAAGAGGAGCACCTGAGGATAGTTTTGGAGGACCTCCGACAGCACCAGCTCTATGGGAAGATGTCTAAATGCATGTTCTTGATGCGAGAAGTGAACTTCCTTGGGAAAGTAGTGTCCAAGAATGGGGTAGTGGTGGACCCATCAAAGGTTGAGGTGGTTGTTTCATGGGAAGCACCCAATAACATGGCAGAGGTTCATAGTTTTCTCTGGATGACAGGTTACTATGGGAGGTTTATACCCAACCTCTCCAGAGTTATAGCCACTTTGACAGCATTGACCAAGAAATACCGGGTTTTTGTGTAGAGTGCGCAGTACGAAGTATCTTTCAGCTATCTGAATGAAATGTTGGTTAGTGCCCCAGTGCGGAAACTACCAGAAAAAGGGGTGATGTATGAGGTTTTCTTTGATGCTTCAGAAAAAGGACTCAGATGTGTGTTAATGGAGAGACAGGGGGTGATCTCTTATGGGTCTAGGAAGCAATGCACTTATGAGCGTAATTATTCCACCCAAGACCTAGAGCATGCAGAGTTCATTTTTGTGAAAATGTTATGGCGGCATTACCTCATCAGAGAACGATTTTTGGTCTTCACATATCAAAAATGAATGGGGGTATATCTTCTCCCAGCAGGACCTAAACATACGGCAGCGATGGTGGGTGGTGTTCCTCCAGGATTACGACTTCGAGATTTCCGACACTTCAGGGAAAGTAAATGTAGTGGACGATGCCATGAGTAAGAGGTCATAGAAGGATACAGTCCAAGAGTCAGCAGATGCCTCGATTGCGATGGAGGATTTGGATTCCTAGAACCTGGATGCGAGGATGAATAGAGGTAGAGATTTCCTGAATTAGTTGACAGTGCAATCTTCTCTGTTGTGGCATATGTAAGAGTCTTAGTGGGGAGACCCAGAGTTTGAAGTGATGCATGACTGAGTTGACCAAGGCAATGCTCTAGAAGGGTGGACGGAGGATGGTCAGAACCCTATTCTTTTTCGGGGAAAGATGTTTGTTCCAGAGGCGATGTGTGGAAAGGTTCTTAGTGAGTTCCACAACTCACCCCTAGTAGTGAACCCATGAGTTTACAAGATGTAATAGGGTCTCATGAGACAGTTTTGGTGGCCGAGAGTAAAGCGAGTAGTGGCAAAGTTTTTGTCCATGTGCCTAGTGTGTCAGCAGGTGAAGGCGTAACACTGTGTTCCAGGCGGCCTACTACAGTCTATAGATGTCCTCGAGTGGATGTGGGGGGGCATCTCGATGGATTTCTTCACGGGACTACCCAAGTATCAAGTTGGATATGATGACATCTAGGTAGTAGTGCACCAGTTGACCAAATCGGCTCACTTTTTGGCTATCAAGTAGTCAGGTGTAGTAGATGCTTTTTCACGAATGTACGTGGATGAGGTGGTGCAGTTGTATAGAGTTCTGAGGTCAACAGTGTAAGGACCTAGTCGAGGTAAATCCCACTGAGAGGGGGGGGGGGGTGAATCAGTGGCACCTCTTTTTCTTTTAAGTTCCCTTCGTAAGAACAACCTTTGTTTCTTGTTAAAGAAAACTTCCCTGCTGAAACACAAACAAGCACACATCCACAGGAACACAAGAATTTACAAGGTTCACTATTCAACAAGAATAGCTACGTCCTTGGTATGGTGGGAAACAATCCTCGAACATAAAATCCACTAAGAAAACAATCCTTGGGACTACAACGAGTAGGATGTACCCTTACACTCGTGAAGCACTTGGAAAACAATCCCTAAGCACGTGTGCACCCTATTAGCACAATAGGGAAATAGTTCTTTCTTTTGTAAAACCTTATGTTACCTGCACTTCCTTGGAGTTAAACAAGTGTTAGCAAGTTCAACTTGAATCTTCACTCCCTTACCTAGAAGAGAGGTAAGAAGATTACAGACTTTAGATAGTTCAAAAGCTGTCCGCACATCCATTCTGAATTCCCGTTCCGGATTCTCCATTACGAATCACCATTCTGAATTCTCAATTCTGAATCCTCATTCCGAATTACCCAATCCTAACATTTGCTTCAGTCAGAGGGACTTAGTACGATAACAAACCGCTTCTGAAATCTTGTTCCGAAAGCCCGTTCTGAATTAGTCACTCCGAACTTCCCGTTCCGGTTAATTCTTCACTCTGCCCGGACTTCTTCAACCCGAACTCTTCAATTCGGAAAACTGCTCCGGATACTTCACATCAAATGTCTTCAACCCGAGAAGCTTGATACGATAACAAACCGGTACCAGATTCTCGTAACCAAGGATGCACTGAAACTCTGTTCGGCTAACTCTTCTTCAATCCGAATTCTTCTTCTCTCTAGATGATTAAAGCTTCTCTCTCTATATTTTCAGTAATTATCATCATCCATCAAAGTTGCACAGTGAACACCTTTTATAGGAGACCCAAAAATCGTTTAGGTGGGAAACCAAATTTTTATCCCACATAATCGAAATCATTCAAATCTTAATTCTCCTTAAATCTCAGAGCAATCTTTGACTCCGTCAACGCTTCTGGATTCATCTCGAATCTTCTTCCACCTCACTTTCTTACGGTTCAGGCTTCATTCCCGGATCTGCCTTTGTTACACAATCTTTCCTTAACCATATTTCCGGATCTTCCTTTGTTCTGAAACTCCGGTTACGAACTTCAGGTTCTAGAAGTGTGATTCCGAACTCCGCCACTGAATGCCGATACCAAACACTTCTTTCTGCGTGTTCTTTGTTACGAACTCTTCGTTACAAACTTTTCGTTACGAACTCTTCTTCAAAATGTCAACTCCGAACTTCTGGCTTAGACATATTCATTACGAACTTCCTTGATACGAACCTTATGAGTACGATCTTTCTCATTATAAACTTCTCAGTCAGTTCTTCTCAGAACGAACTCTCCATCGACCTTCTCACTACGAACTCCTTGATCAGATGGTCGAGTCTAAACTTCTCATTACGAATCTTCTCTCTAGCAGATCAGTTCTGAACTCCAGACAAGAGAGGTCATCTCCGGACTTCTTCAAAACGAACTCCAGCATCATCAAGTCCATTCCGGAATTCCTTCTCATTCTGACTTTTGCTTGCATGTGAATACCTGCATGTACTCACAAATAGGAAATACAGAACAGTATAGCATCGTCACAATTAATGTCTTCAGATCTCCATCAGCCACCGTTCAAGAAAATTCAATTTCCCAGTTCCGAACTCCCACCAACCAGATTCTGAAAGATCAACATGCCGCACAAACCAAACTCCTCTTTCCAGATCCAATCAGCAGGATACGGATTCTCCGTTCCGGATTCTTGGTTCTGAACATCACGAATCCCAGACTCCGAATACTTCGACTCACCAGGTTCCGAACTCTTCTTTCCAACAGCAATCAACAGGTTTCAGATTCGCTGTTACGGAAACATGGTTCCGAACTTCCAGACACCACAAAGAATTTATGAAAAGTTTCTTAGTCAACAAAAGACAACCTTCATCTTCATTCATCAACCATCGTCTTGGTCACATCAATCTCCCCCTTTGGATTTTGTTGTCAAACAAGTTTTCATAAATCACCATCTTTCGTAACCACAAGCAATGTATTACTAATCAACAATTCTAATCCTACGTGAGCTAACTCATTGTAGGAAACAAGAATTATTGACAGCAATACCATGTTGTCCATAAGTAGTGATCATGACATCTTCAACATATTTCTTCTCTAACATCTTTATGTTTCCAGTTTAAGAACTTTTCCTACACTCACTTCACAAATGGTTAGAAAAGTTCACACACAAACGCTGAGTTCACATCTTACCCACAACTCTCTCTTTAAGAAAAAGATTTATGATTACAATTTCTCCCCCTTGACAAAACAATCCAAAGGTAAGAAGGGAGAGGGGATAGATCAACATACCATAGCCTTGAAGTGAAAGAGGTTGAAAATTCATGTGCAACCTCAATTTTGAGAATGAATCTTCATGCATGGCTTGGGCTCATTTCGAATTCTCAAAAGCTTCTTTAACATCATTTGGTTCCACTTTGGAATACAAGGAAGTATATGATATCGAGTTACTTGTACTTATTATCTGAACCGTGTGATGTTGATCACCAATAGTACTCTGAGCTTCTACTCGCTTCATCAGCCTTGGATATATTTTTCATGTTCCTTCCTCATCTCTTGATATGGATGAATTCAATTCTTCCTTATCATGCCTCTGAAATACATTGCTCACATTTCTCTGACATATGTGATTTTCTTTCTCTCTGATCATGTAACAAGAGTTTTGTGAATTTCCTACCTGGAACAAATTTCCTTTAGTTCGTTGTCCTTTTGTAACAATCTCCCCATCTTTCTCACTTTTCACAACAAAACTATCTTTCTTAAAGATAACTTTGTTACCCTTATCACACAATCGTGATACACTCAGCAAGTTTTGCTTCAGCCCATCAACATACATAGTTTTCTTAGACTTCAATTTTTCTTTCCCAATGATGGTCGATCCAACACCTTTGATTTTTAAGGATTCATCATTTCTGAATGTCACATTGCCTTTAAAATTCTGCACATTCTTTAACAACTTCAAGTCTCCTGTCATATGTGAAGAACACCCACTATCAAGAATCCACGGTCGTTCTTCCTTTGTAATTTTCAGTGCTAATTCAACAACAAGAGCTTTTTACTCTTTCACTTCTTTCTTCAACTTCGGCTTCTGAAGCATAATAACATTTTTTGAGCCGGAATCACCATGAGACAACCTTTTGCAAGGTGTCCAGATTATTCACATCTTTCACAAAACATTTCCAGAGACTGAAACCTGTTTTCGGTCTTGACTTCATTCTTCTCCTCTTTCTTTAAGAAAACTTTCTCACACTTTCTCTTTTGATGAGATTGACTCCCCCTCAATCTCTGCCCTTCATGACTCATGGGATTATGATAATAAGGTTGGTTGAACCAACACATATTTGCTGTATGCCTGAATCCACCACAGTACCAACAATACCCATAGAAGGAGTATCTTCTTCTGAAGTTTTCGTAATGGTACTTCTTCGTTGCTCGTTCTTCTTCCCCACCAACAATTCTTCTGTAAGAAACCTTGTCTTGCTGGAATTCTGATTTTTCTTGCACTTCCCCAATGTTAGAATTAGATTTCCCTACAACTTCAGAGTTCCCAGCAACGTTGGCCTTGGCCCTATAAGTAACTCTCTCAGCTTTCTTCTTTACAGCAACAACTTTTTCCTTCGGTTGAATTTTCTTAGAGTTGGCTTGTTGGGAGCATTCACCTACACAAGTAGTTATGTTTTGGAAACGTATGTTTCTTGACTCAACTTCTGAGAGATTTTTTTGAACAACCTCTAATTCTTCATCTTTTTTCCTTCACCTTGATAATCATGTGCTCTTTTTGATTCGTCTCATCTTCAGGAGACCTCTTCAAATTTTCATGTTCTTTCTCATGATCTTCCTTATCATTAGCTTTGTTGCATACGGAGGAAAATTCATCTTACAACCTTTTGTTGTGCTTCTCCAGCCTTCTGATATTCCTTAAACATTCCTTCAGTTGTTCTTTCAGATATATCTTAAGCTGAGTTTCTTCAACTTCTTCCGAACTGCTGGTTCCTGAATCTTCATCGTTCACTGTTGCAATGAAAGTGTTTTCAACATTATGCTCAACAGAATTTTCGGATCCAGCATCAATTTCTTCATCTTCATCAATAGAAAGCAGACTTTTCTTAGACATGAAGATCTTCTTGTTCTTCCCTGACTTTCTTTCACCACCAATTTTCTTCCATAACTTTCTTGGCATTCTTTCTTCTTCTTCTTCTTCCTCACTATCTTTTTCAGTCTCTCTTCGAGGACAGTTAGCCGCAAAGTGGCCAATGCCACCACATTAAAAACATTTCAAGGGAAGTTTTCCCTTATATTTAACTATCCCTCTTTTAACATTCTTCAAAAAAAAGATAAGATATCATTGAGATTTTTACATACCTCACTTTCGGAATCAGAGTCACCACCATATTCTTTAACAAAAATCTTCTTAGACATTCCCTTCTTTATGGCTTTGAAAGACATATCCCTGTCAAACTTCATCTTGGTTTTCATAACCTTTTCTATTCTCATCTCGTAAGTAATAAGCGTGCTATGAAAATCATCAAGAGATAGAGTCTCTGAGTCTCTTTCTTCTAATGAGGAAACCTTGGCATCAAATTTATCAGGAAGAATCCTCAAGATCATTTCTCCCACAGTAGAGTCTTTCATTTATTCTCTAAGACATCTGATGGTACTAACAATTTCGTTCACCCAGGTGAAAAAATCCCAAACAGATTCTTGCTCACCCATCTTCAGATCTTCATACTTCAATCTCCAGATTTGAAGTTTTTCCTTTTTGACTTTTGTATTGCCTTCGTATATATTTTTCAATTTATCCCATATACCTTTGGCTGTGGTCACTCCTTTTACCCTCAAGAACTCACTTTCAGAAAGTGAGGAAAGTATAGCATTCTTAGCTCCTCCATCATTCTCAAGACGCTTCTTGTCAACATATGTAAGAGGAACATTTTCTTCAATGGGGGGAAACCCTACTGTTGCCGCTTCAAGAACTTCATAACTGATAGACATGAGATACGGAAGCATTCTATCCTTCCAAATGGGATAGTTCTTCCCATAAAGTATCAGAATGCCTTTGCGGTTCACATAAATCAGAGCCTCCATAAGAAAGGAAAACAAAGGAACCTGCCCTCTGATACCACTTGTAAGGACCTAGTCGAGGTAAAGCCCACTGAGAGGGGGGGGGGGGGGGGTGAATCAGTGGCACCTCTTTCTATTTTATGTTCCCTTCGTAAGAACAACCTTTGTTTCTTGTTAAAGAAAATATCCCTGCTGAAACACAAACAAGTACACATCCACAGGAACACAAGAATTTACAAAGTTCACTATTCAACAAGAATAGCTACATCCTTGGTATGGTGGGAAACAATCCTCAACCATACAATCCAATAAGAAAACAATCCTTGGGACTACAATGAGTAGGATGTACCCTTACACTCGTGAAGCACTTGGAAAAAAATCCCTAAGCGCGTGTGCACCCTTTTAGCACAATGGGGCAATGGTTCTTTCTTTTGTAACACCTTATGTTACCTGCACTTCCTTGGAGTTAAACAAGTGTTTGCAAGTTCAACTTGAATCTTCACTCCCTTACCAAGAAGAGAGGTAAGAAGATTATGGACTTAAGATAGTTCAAAAGTTGTCCGCACATCCATTCCGAATTCCCATTCCGGATTCTCCATTATGAATCACCGTTCCAAATTCTCCATTCCGAATCCTCATTCCGAATTCCCTAATCCGAACTTCTGCTTCTGTTAGAGGGACTCAGTACGATAACAAACTGCTTCTGAAATCTCGTTCCGAAATTCCGTTCTAAATTAGTCACTCCAAACTTCCCATTTCGGTTACTTCTTCACACTTCCCAGACTTCTTCAACCCGAACTCTTCAATCCGGAAAACCACTCCAGATACTTCACATCAATTGTCTTCAACCTGAGAAGCTTGATACGATAACAAACCGGTACCAGATTCTCGTAACCAAAGATGCACTGAAACTATGTTCGGCTAACTCATCTTCAATCCGAATTATTCTTCTCTCTAGATGATTAGAGCTTCTCTCTCTAGATTTTCAGTAATTATCATCATCCATCAAAGTTTCACAGTGAACGCCTTTTATAGGAGACCCAAAAATCATTTAGGCGGGAAACCAAATTTTTATCCTGCTTAATCGAAATCATTCAAATCTTAATTCTCCTTAAATATAGGAGCAATCTTTGACTCTGTCAACGCTTCTGGATTCTTCTCGAATCTTCTTCCACCTCACTTTGTTACGGTTCTGGCATTATTCTCGGATCTACCATTGTTACACAATCTTTCCTTAACCATATTTCCGGATCTGCCTTTGTTCTGAAACTCTGGTTACGAACTTCAGGTTCTGGAAGTGTGATTCCAAACTCCGCCACTGCATGCCGATACCAAATACTTCTTTCTGTGTAATCTTCGTTACGAACACTTCGTTACGAACTTGTCGTTACGAACTCTTCTTCAAGATGTCGACTCCGAACTTCTGGCTCAGACATGTTCATTATGAACTTCCTCGATACAAACCTTCTGAGTACGATCTTTCTCATTACGAACTTCTCAGTCAGATCTTCTCAGAACGAACTCTCCCTCGACCTTCTCACTACGAACTCCTTGATCAGATGGTCGAGTCTGAACTTCTCGTTACGAAGCTTCTCTCTAGCAGATCAGTTCTGAACTCTAGACAAGAGAGGTCATCTCCAGACTTCTTAAAAACGAACTCCAGCATCATCAAGTCCCTTTCCAGAATGCCTTCTTGTACGGACTTTTGCTTGCATGTCAATACCTACATGCACTCACAAATAGGAAATACAGAACAACATAGCATCGTCACAATTAATGTCTTCAGATCTCCATCAGCCACCGTTCAGAAAAATGCAATTTCCTGGTACCGAACTCCAACCAACCAGATTCCGAAAGATCAACATGCCGCACAAACCAAACTCCTCTTTCCAGCTCCAATCCGCAGGATACGGATTCTCCATTCCAGATTCTTGGTTCTGAACATCACGAATCCCAGACTCCGAATACTTCGAGTCACCAGGTTCCGAACTCTTCTTTCCAGCAGCAATCAACAGGTTTCAGATTCGCCGTTACGGAAACATGGTTCCGAACATCCAGACACCACAAAGCATTTATGAAAACTTTCTTAGTCAACAAAAGACAACCTTCATCTTCATTCAGCAACCATCAGCTTGGTCCCAACAAATAGTCTCATATAGGGATTCACGATTTACCCCACGAGTCTGGATAGGATTGGGGCATGCTTTTGGCACCCAGCTACGTCTTAGCACTGCATTCCATCCGAAGACAGATGGACAGACAGAGTGCACCATCTAGACCTTGGAGGATATGATGCAGGCATGTTTTCTGAACTCAAGGGGATCATAGATGTGACACTTACCTCTGGTAGAGTTTTCATACAATAATAGCTATCACTCTACCATTGGTATGGCTATGTTCGAAGACTTGTACGAGAGGCCATGCCGCTCATCCGTTAGCTAGAACAAAGATGGAGTGGCGGGCATCCTTGGCCCAGAGTTGTGGCAGAGCACAATAGAGAAGGTTCATCTTATACGGGAAAGGATGAAGGTTCCCAAGGACCGATAAAGTCATATAGATATATCAGGAGAAAGCTCGTGAGGTTTGTGGTAGGAGAGCACATGTTCTTGAAGGTCTCCCCTTGGAATGGACAATGGAGGTTTGGTACGAGAATTATGCTCCCCTATAGGTTCATTAGAACTTTCAAGGTGTTGGGATGAGATGGTGAGGTGGCATACCAGCTGGTGTTGCCACCTCAATTGGAGAAAGTTCACAACGTCTTTCACGTCTCCCAGCTTCGTTTATATCTACACTACGACTCCCACATCATCGATTGGAAAGAGTTCGATGTCGAAGACTATGTGACCTTCACAGAGTGACCAATCATGATCAAGGATCATAAAGAGAAAGTGATTCATGGATGAACCATCCCCTTGGTTTGTGTGTTGTGGAGGCATGGTGGCTAGGAAGAGAGCACTTGGGAGGGGGGCCCAGTTCCGCATTCAGTAACCAGAGCTGTTCTGACTTCCTTATTATTTTTTTCTGATACTTGTTGACATGTTTTACGTTGAGCATTAATATATGAAATGCTTGTTTTGATTATCTATTAGAATATTTATTCCCTATCCTCTGTGTGTGTGTCTGAATGTGTGATGATGGTAAAACCTGATTGCTAATCAGGACACATTAATGTGTATGCGATTAAACCCGTGCAGGTGAGTCAGTGTCGCCAAAAGTTGATAAAAACCTGACATGTTGAAGGGGACTCCCTATGTAATGTATTAGACATTGTGATCCTTGTTCTTGTTGTGAATGTTTGAGGTTGATTACTCTTGGGGTTTCTTTTCCAGTTTTCCAATAACACAGGGGTTTTCCCTTGAGAAGTACCTTTAGATGGAGGTTGTTTCGACCCCTCTTTAATCCGTTCTGGTGTGTTCTTATATTCTCGGGGATGAGAATAGTTTGAGAAGTATCTGATGTAATGGCCCGTGTTTTTGGGGTATTATTCAAGTTTAAAATCTGATGATTGAGGTGTTCTCAGTGGTCTGGAATATCATATCAGCTTCTCGGTGAGGCTCAAGACTCTGAATGGTAGCCCCGACCTACCGGTGGCTCGGCCTACCGGTAGCTTGGCCTACCAGTCGATCGGCCTACCAGTAGCTCCACCTACCTGTAGCTCGGCCAACCGGTAGCTCGACCTAGAGGTAGCTAGGTCTACTAGTAGCTCAACCTACCGGTAGCTCAGTCTACTGATAGATCGGCCTTTCTGTATCTTGGCCTACCGGTAGCTCGGCCTACTGGTAGCTCGGCCTACCTGTAGCTCGGCCTACCGGTAGCTCAGACTAACAGTAGCTCGGGCTCCCGATAGCTCGGTCTACTGGCAGATCGGCCTACTGATAGTAATTATATACTGGTAGCCCATCCTACCGGTAGCCTCAGCCAACTGGTACCTTGGTCTACCAATAGACCGGGCCTACCGATGACCTCCACGGGTTTTCCAGTAGCGCCTCCTTTTTGTGAAAATTAGTTTTTAAACCATGTTTTGACACCTTTAATCCTGTTTTAAAGCCCATTAATGTCCATTAATGAAATTTAATTAAATTATTATTGTGATACCCTGGAATGTGTCGATTTAAACAGCCCCAAAATGTGGGGACCCTTTAATGATGTGTGGGGTGTCCCAGCCGAGTGGTTAACCTACGAACCCACTCCTTACGCGGTTTCGAGTTTTCTCTCCATATCTTAACTGTCCGAGGCTTGCTGTATCTCACCACTTATCATCCTTTATAACCAAAAGGCTTATCCCTACATTTGTTTTTCTCGATCACCCTACCGACGGAGTAAGCTTCTTCCGGACGAGTTGTATCTCGACGATGTTTTCCTTGATCATGTTCCTGGAGCTACTGATACTCATGTGGTGACTTAATGTAGATCCTGGATCATTCATGTACAAAATATCTCCTTCATATCTCCTTTCTGTGTAACATACAGGGTGGGAATGCTTTTGATATATCATCCCATGCTTCCACCGTACGTTTCTCTTTGAACAGTACAGTACCGTGTGTTATACGCAACATCGAGTTCTAACAGACAACACAACCAATCAAACTAGCCGTTGTGAATAGTAATACCTAATTTTAGAAATTTTATAAATTTTATCTCTCAAAATGGACTTCATTTTTGGATTAGGAATATTGTATTTATCCTAGGGTTAATGTTTGGTACTTTTCGAATAACTTTTATATTTTGATGAATACTGAAAATTACTAAATTTTAATTAAAAACAACTTTTTTAATGAAAATAATTAATAGTGATAAATTATGTAATTGAGTGGTTATAAAGTATATTTAGAATATATTTTTACCATTTAATACAATTTTGGTCATTGGACATAATTTCACAATTAAACCGGACATAAACACTTTTCAATCTTTTGATAGTTATTATATCTTAAAAACATGCATTTTGTTTTGACAGCGGTAATTAATTTTAAATTATTTTCTGCTAATTCTGTGTTTTGAATTTGGAAAAATGGATTCAATATTTGGAATCAGGATGTCCAAATTTTTTAAATAGGTAACTTTTATTTTTACAGATTTTGAATAATTACTTCGGTAAATATTTTATTAACCATGGTTAATAGGTAAATCCGGTAAATAAGCGTAACAAAATAAATTTATAATAATAATAAATTACCCTAAAAAATGTACTAACCTTATTGGTTTATAAATTTACGACCTTGGGCATCTTTGGGTCGATTTTGGGTCCCCATAGATCCAGATGGAGGTGATAGGGACACTTTATATTAATTAAATTAAAGTAAATACAAAAATGACACAAGCATATATATTTTAGCAAAACAATTTTTACATAGGGCTATATATGTTATATTTTTGATTATAAATATTCATTAGAAATCTAAAAATATTTCCTACATCATGGGTTTTTTTATAATTTTTAGAAATCATATAAATTAAATTATTTATGAAACAATAATGATTTAGTATTTACCTCATTAATAAATGATTTAAATAAATAAGAATATAATGATTAAAATATGAACCAAAACCTATCGAATTACTATTGGTTGATTATATTTCGAGCATGAGTCATCTTATAGTAGACTATAATGATTTTTGGACCATAAAAATTCGAATATCATTATATTATAAAATAATATTTTCACTCATTCCTAAAGAGCCCCTCCTCTCCCTTATAAAAGAGGACCACTTCTAACCAATTCCTCGCACCTCTCAAGACATTTGGCTTGTCCAAAATCTACCCAAATAATCTCACTACATCCCACTTATCCTCCATGAATCCTCACCTTAATTAGAAGGAAATTCAATTAGTGTTTTGGTTCAAACCAATGTGAGTTACTGATATTAAAGGGAAACGTTTCTCTTAAATTGTTTCTCATTATTTTGCTTCTCCAACCCTTAAACGCTTTTTATTTATTTTCTTTTATAACAACACCAGTATCCTAATTATACTAAGACGTTGTTATAAGATGGTTTTGAACTACAATTACACACACCTCCATCTAATGGATGAAGAAAATAATGTTTCTGTGGATGGAAAACTAACACCTCACGAAACGATGATTGTTCAATTACATCTTACCGCCTCTCATGGTGGCCATTATGATGGAACTGTAATTAAATATGATAATAATGAAATTTATTTTATATATAAGCTTCTGTAATTCCAATTTATACCATACCATTATTCGTTTCATGTTTTATATACATACAATAATTTCATTTGAGGAAGTGCGGACTACCCCCCCCCCTCAAAGTGATATGACTCGTTCATACCATACATGGAACGTATAAAGGATGGTGTTAATGAACGTATGTAACATATATAAAATATTATATTATACCGTAATAATAATATACCTATGTATCATTTGGTTTTTATTATTTTAAAATGAAAAATGAAATGGAAGTAGCGTTTGTGTGTACGTACAGAATACTGTCTCCACGAACCCGATGAGATTCATTCTCCATTGTATCCATTCAAGTATTATTCACATTTGATGGTTAAAAATAATTTTTATAGACATAATATCATTCTGAATATGAATAATATACAACCCATCATTTACAAACATGTCTTACGTAACCAAACATATAAGGAGAAAGAATCGGTTATCACCCGAAACGGCAATAATACTAAGATATTATTAATAAAGCAATGTTAAAAGATCATATATGATATCATATTGATGTATATGATTATTGTATAACTTAATAACAATGTTTTAGCTATTATATATGAGGTTAACATACCATCGACAAAGGAAAAGTACAAGGTAAGGGTTTACTTCACAATCTCTTCCTTATCCGAGGTTGTTTATACGTATTTATCTACTGGGACCTCGTTATCATCCACATCCATGTTTCATAAAAATGTATTTCAAAAATTTTTAATATTCAATAGACAATCAGTTAATGTCATTTATACCCTCATAAGCTTTGGAATTGAATCTTTCTGTCATTTTCCTTACAATGTAATTTTTTACCTTTTCGAAAACTTTAAGGTAAGAATGTTTTTTTAACTTATACGATTGGTGCGGATATTTTCCCCCATTATAACATCGTCGAAGCTTCCCATAAAAGATTATAAGAATATTTTCAATGTAAAAGATTTATTTTATAATTATGTTCATTTAAATGATTTCAAAAAGGATATATCTATCAGAAAATAAATTTGATTTTATCTATGTCAACATCCTTTGATTGATTATAAGATTATTTGAAGTTGTTTAATAATGATAAAAAAATCCATATTATATTTAAGGTTATGTGGTATGTTTGACTGTGGTTGTGTTATTTTTATACCATTCATGGTTTATGAAGAATTTATTGACATTTCGTATGCATGTTTTAATATGAATGTTTATGTTATGTCTGAACCTTTTCATTTAAGGAATGCATTGGACATATTATGTGATGGGTGGAGCCCGCTATATCTCCTCGATGCATCGGTAGGTATCATGAGACAAACTAGTGTCTTGGCGAAAGGCCTTGACAAAATCATATTTGTAGTCTTCGCACAAGGCCTTGACTATGTGGTTATGATAGTTTGGCATTATGAATTCCCTTATTTTTAATGTGGTTATTGATATTGCATGTGATTATTAGACCAGTAGAATATCCATGTCAGTAAGTAAATGGCGTTATTTTATTTTGTCTTTAACCAATTATGCTGACGTTCATGTTTAGTAAGTCTTCTATTTTAGTTATACATTGTCTTAAATGTTGATGTTTACTTCTGAAAGTTTCTGATATATAGTTATCCTTACTGAGCATTTGAGCTCACCCCTTTCAATGTTTTATTTTTCCGAGGATGTGAATAAGTGTATTATGACTAACTTGCAGGAATAGTCTAAGGGGATGATATGAAAAGTTGTTGTTGTAATTTTATTCAATTTATGATGTAATGTAAGACATATGAATATATCTTGTGTTTCTGGGGCTACTAAACCAATTGATCATTCGAGATTTGAGCATTTGTGATCAAGCCAATTATGTAATAATGCAACGACTTTGGGTAACTGGGGTCGGGGCGTTACAGTTAGTATCATAGAAAGTTTAGTACAATCCTTGGAAACTAGATTTAGATAAACTCTGATTAGAGCACATTTCCCTAAGAAAGAATTTGGGGATTAGTATACAAGAACTTCCTAGAATTTAGGTATTTTGGAGATTTTTTGGGATTTCCGAGCAATAAATCCCTGTCTGGATATGAGCAGGTATAGGCGGCTCTGGAATAGATGTACCTAGGGGTAAAACCTGAAAACACTGCTTTGAGATAGACTCGAACGGGAACTGGTGCACGAAAACGGGCCTTGCTGCACTCTTGGTTATGACACTCCCGGGGGATATGCTTAGGATTACTCTCATTTTCTTTACAAACCATTATGAAGGGTTATGATTATATACTTCCTCAATGAAATTTTTTTATGATTATGGATTATATCCATATACTATACAATTATGTTATGTGTTTTATGAGTATGGAATTATGTATTTAGATTCATAAACTAATCTTGTTTATGCCATTATTTAGAAATGGAGCCTAGTGGAAGAAATGGAAGTTGTATCAATGAACGGACTCCATATAGGGATTTCCCTCCTTCTCAAGATAATTATAGTGGAGCTGGTGATACAGCTGGTGCTGATCAGCTTCTCACTATAATGGGTCAACTCACTCGGGTTATGAATAATAACCTTACTCGTATGGAGCACCCTGATCCGCAGTGGGGAGGATCACTGTTAGAGAGCTTCATGATGAAAAAACCACCAACATTCAATGGGAGTACAAATCCCATATTAGCTGAGAAATGAATAAATTCCTTAGAGAAAATATTGCACGCCTTGGGGGGTAGTGAAAGGGAAAAAGTTGTCATGGCAGTTTACAGCCTCACTAGAGATGCTGATCAATGGGGGTAATTGAATCAAAATACAAAGGAAGATGAAGAGATATCAAGTATGGAATGGAGGGAGTTTTAAGATATTTTCTTAGAAAAATACTTTCCTCGTGACCATCGAGTAGATATGGAAAGGCAGCTTCTCAATCTGAGGCAAAAGGATGATGAGAATGTTGAGAAGCATGAGCCTAACTTTACAAGGATAGAAAGGCAAGTCGTAGGTTATATACGTAACCCAAGGAGTATGTTTGATCATTTCTTTTATGGGTTAAATCCTTTTCATCATTGAGCATTAGTATCACAATTCTTCTCATCTTAGGAAGATATTTTATCGTGTGCTATCAAGACGGAAAAGGAATTCTCTAAGTATTATGACAATAAAAAAAATCAATAAAAGAAGAGAACGGTGGAACAAGAGATAGAAGAATGGAAAAAGGGAAAGAAGGATTTTCCATAATGTGATAATTGTGGGAATAATCACCCTGGTATTTTCCTAAAAGGAATGGGAGTTTGTTATAAATGTGGAGAGAAAGGTCACCAGGCTCGTGATTGCAAGGGAAAGAAAGATGCTATCAATGTTGAATAATACAATTGTAGGGAAATTAGGTATTATGAAAACTAATGTCCTAAGAATCAAAGAAACATACCTTATAAAAGGCCAATAGATCAAAGGCTATCTTATGTTGTTACTACAGTTGAAGTGGAATAATTAATGTATTGCTATTTTTGGAATCCAGGATTATATTTTGGTTATAAGAATAATGTGATATATATAAGGATTGTAATGCATTACTTGTTGTATTCATTAAGGTTTTAATATTATGAAGGTAATCATATATTTTTATGTGACAATAAGAGAAACTTTTCTTTGTTTGGGAATGTGATGTTACAATTGATTTTGGAATTTAGAGAGGTTTTAGAGAATGTCTGGACAGTGGTATTTTGGACAACTATAAAGGTTGAAATGGATTAAGTTGATCTTTGGATAGTATTGTTTATGTTTAAAAAATTTCTGAAGATTATTTTAGGAATATTATAATACTATAGTTTTAGGAAAAGGATAACCTATAGGATGGGGGATAACCCGCCGCGTCGGACAAAGCTGCAGGAATTGAACCCACAACCATAGTGTGACATGCCTTTATTACTAACCATTAGCCTACAAGAAGTCCCTAGTTGTTACAAAATAGTTTTCCTAATCTAAATGGTATGTGTTAATATATGGAACCTGGTACGATTAAGATAAATATAATATTTTTGAGTTTTATTTTCTTTTGGAGTGAAAGATGAGTTTGTGGTAAAAATTAGATTGAAACTCTACTTGTACTATATATATATATATATATTTCTCTTATTCTATGAATAAATTAATTCTTATAATTTATTGAAGTGATATTAAATCCAAAAATGTGTTATCCTAATACCTTATGTTTTGTTGAACCGATGGTATTTTAATCATCATCGATTGATGAATTTAAGGACTTTAATTTTAAATTGGTTTGTGATTGATGACCTCAATCACTACCTATAAATATTTACGTTTTTCCTCCAATTATATTTCTCTAATTTTCACCAATTTTCTCCTAATCAAGATCATTATTTGGTGGTGACCCTTTCATTTCTATTTTCCTCTTTCTATGACTAAATTTTATTAACCCAATTTCTGATGTGGGCTTTCCCGCAAAGATATTTTCTATTTTCATCATTTTACTTTTGAAAAACAATTTCAAATTTCAAGGACACAATTTATTGATGGTTGAGAGAATGTAACACCCCAAGCTTCCATGGTACATTTCTCTTTGAATAGAACATTAGCGTTTGTTATACGCTACAACGAGTTCTACCACACACCACAAACAATAAAACTAGTCGTTATGAATATTAATAACTACTTTTTAAAATTTTATAAATTATATCTCTCAAAATGGACTTCATTTTTGGATTCGGAATATCAAATTTATCCTAGGGTGAATGTTTTGTACTTTTCAGATAACATTTATATTTTGATGAATAGAGAAAATTACTAAATTTTTACTAAAAACAAATTTTAAAAAAAAAATTAATAGTGATAAATTATGAAATTGAGTGGTTATAAATTATATTTAAGAATATATTTTTACCATTTAATACAATTTTGGACATTTGACATAATTTAAAAATTAAACAGGACATAAACAAGTGTCAATCTTTTAATAGTTATTATATCTTAAAAACACGCTGTTTGTTTTGACAGCGGGAATTAATTTTAAATTAATTTCATCCACTTATGTGTCTTGAATTTGGAAAAATTGATTCCATATTTGGAATCAGGATGTCCAAATTGTGTAAATAGGTAACTTTTATTTTTACCCTTTTTGAATAATTAAATCGGTAAATATTTTATTTTCTATGGTTAATGGGTAAATCCGGTAAATAAGGGTAACAAAATAATATTATTATTATAATAAATTACCCTGAAATGTGTAATAACCTTATTTTTGGATACATTTTCAACCTTTGGCATCTTTTTTTCGATTTTGGGACCCCATGGAGCCACATAGAGGTGATAGGGACACTTTATATTAATTAAATTAAATTAAATACAAAAATTACACAATCTTATTTCTTTTAGAAATACAATTTTTACATATGGCTAAATATGTTGGATTTTTTATTATAAACAGTCATTAGAAAGATAAAACGATTTCATACATCATGGAAGTTTTTATATAATTTTTTAAAATCATATAAATTAATTTTTTATGACACAATATTGATGTAGTATTTACCTCATTAATAAATGATTAAAATAAATAAGATTATAATGATTTAAATATGATCCAAAACCTGTCCAATTCTTATTGGTTGATTATATTTAGACCATGAGTCATCTTATCTTCCACTATAATGATTTTTGGACTATTAGAAACCGAATATCATAAAATTATAAAATAATATTTTCACTCTTTCCTAAACAGCCCCTCCTCTCCATTGTAAAAGGAGACCACTTCTAACCAATTCTTCACATATCCCAAGCCATTTGGCTCATCCAAACTCTGCCAAAATAAGTTCCCTATATCCCACTTCTCCTCATTGAGTCCTCACCTTAAACATATGGAACTTCAAGGAGTCCTTTTGTTCAAACCAAAGTGATTTACCCAAATTAAAAGTAACGGTTTCTCTAAAATTGTTTTTTTATTTTGATTCTCCAACCCCTAAACAACTTTTATTTCCTTTCTTTTATAAAAAAACCATTATCCAAATTATACTAAGATTTTTTTATCAGAATCATTCGATATACACTTACACACACCTCCATCTAATGGATGAAGAACATAATGTTTCTGTGGATGGAAAAATAACTCCTCACGAAACGATGATTGTTCAATTACATCTTCCCGCCTCTCATGGTGGCCATTATTATGGAACTGTAATTTAATATGATATTTATGATATTAATTTTTTATATAAGCTTATGTAATTCCATTTTATGTCATACCATTATTCATTTCATGTTGTATATACATACGATAATTTCATTTGAGGAAGTGCGGACTACCGCCCCCTCAAAGTGATATGACTTGTTCATAACATACATGGAACGCATAAAGGATGGTTTTAATGAACATAAGTAACATATATAAAATATTATATTATAGTGGAATAATAATATACCTATATATCATTTGGTTTTTATTCTTATAAAATAAAAAATGAAATGGAAGTAGTGTTCATCCGTACGCACGGAATATCGTCTCCATGAACGCGATGCGATTCATTCTCCATCGTATCCATTCAAGTCTTATTCTCATTTGATTGTTAAAAATAATGTTTATAGACTTAATATCATTATGAATATGAATAATATACAACCATCTATTACAAACATGTCTTACATAATAAAACATATAAGGAGAAAGAATCGGTTATCACCCGAAACGACGATAATACTAATATATATTTAATAAAGCAATGTTAAAAGATCATATATGATATCATATTGATGTATATGATTATTTTTTAATTTAATAACAACATGTTATCTATTATAAAGGTGGTTAACATACCATCGACTAAGGAAAATTACAAGGTAAGGGTTTACATCACAATTTCTTCCTTATCCGAGGTTGTTTATACGTATTTATCTACTAGGACCTCGTTATCATCCACATCCATGTTACTTAAAAATGTATTTAAAAACATTTTTTACTATTCAAATAGACAATGGGTTAAAGTCATTTATACCCTCATATTCCTTGGAACAGAATCTTTTCGTCATTTTCCAAACAAGTTTCTTTTTGACATTTTCGACAAATTTATGGTATGAATGTTTTTTTAACTTATATGGAGGGTGTGGATATTTTCCGCTGTTGTAACTTCATCTAAGCTTCCCATTCAAGATTATAAGAATATTTTCAAATTAAAGGTTTTATTTTATAATTATGTTTCTTTTAAATGATTTCAGAAAAGAGATATTTCTCTCAAATAGTTTTGATTTTATCTATGTCAACATCTTTTGATGGATTTTAAGCTTATTTGAAGTTGTTTAATTATGATACAAAACATCCATATTGTATTTAAGGTAATGTGGTATTATTGAAAATGGTTGTGTTATTTTAATATCAATCATGGTTTATAAAGAAAGTATTGACATTTCGTATGCTAGTTTTAATACGAATGTTTATGTTATGTCTAAACCTTTTCATATAAGTAATGCATTGGACTTATTATGTGACGGGTGGAGCCCGCTATAGCTCCACGATGCATCGGTAGGTCTCATGAGACAAACTAGTGTCATGGCCCAAGTCCTAGACAAAATCTTATTTGTAGTCTTAGCACCAGTCCTTGACTATGTGGTTATGATAGTCTGGCATTATGTATTCCCTTATTATGAAAGTGGTTATTGATATTGCATGCGATTATTCGACTAGTAGAATATCCATGTGAGTAATTAAATGGAATTATTTGATTTTATCATTTCCATATTATGTTGATGTTGATGATTAATAAGGCTTTTGTTTTAGTTATACATTGTCTTAAATGTTTATGTTTACTTATGAAAGTTTCTGATATATTGTTGTCCTTACTAAGTATTTGAGCTCACCACTTTCAATGTTTCATTTTTCCTAGGACGTGAAGAAGTGTATTTTGACTGACTTGTAGGAATAGTCTAAGGTGATGAGAAGACAAGTTGTTGTTGTAATTTTATTCAATTTATGATGTAATGTAAGACATATGAATATATGTTGTGTTTCTGAGGCTACTAAACCAATCGATCTTTCGAGATTTGATCCTTTGTGATCATCCCAATTATTTATTAATGCAAAAAATCTGGTTAACTGGGTTCGGGGTGTTACATTAGTTTCTTTGGAATTTGATGAAATTGATCTTAAATAAAGATAATAAACGGATTCTAAAGTATGAAGGGGAGGGTCGTGATCAATGATGCTGCTCTATTTTTCTCCGCTATCATGATTAATGATTTATGAATTGTGCGGGCTTACTTCTAATATAAATCATGGCCGTTGGTGGTCTTTCTCAGTGAACTAATAAACCATTACCACTTTGGATGATTAGATGTATTGTACTTTGGTCGTGTAAAGGAAATTTGGTATTTACGTATATTAGGCTAAATAAATTGGATGCACCGTGATCAAATCTATTTCTGTGATAAACCTATTTTAAGCCCAATGGAATTGAAATCATGGAGTGTGTTAAATCATTTAAATCTGAAAATACCGGTAGGTCCTTCTTTGTGTTGGTGGTAGTGTGTTGGTTGTCTTACTTTGTTGACCGTTTTACTGGGGTGATGTTGGTGGGAATGGAATCACCTATTTTTATGCTTCCTGTGGTTGTGAATTTATGGTCGTGTGGTTACTTTTCTTATATCATGAATTGGGATGGAATCCTCTATTGTTGAGAAACCATTGGCTCCTAGGATTTGGGAACATGGGGTAGTATCTTGGGGTTTTCCTTTTATCAAATACTTTGAGGGATATAACTTATCACTTTGTTGTTGTGGCTTTACAAGAGAACCGAGTGTGGATGTTAAGTTTCTGTTTGACTAACTTCTTTCTCTGGAAGGTAGTTATGCCTTTTAGTTGCCCAGTAGTGTAGTTTCCATATAAATTTGATCACTTGAACATGAAAACATGGATGGGAAAAATGGAGATTCAGTTTGTGTGATTTGTGACTTGGGCATGGGTGTTGTTCTCTTCTCTTTTGAATAAATATTAAGGGTAACGTTCTTTAGGTTGGTTAAAGAAAAAACTATATTGGGTGAGGTCTTGTTACCTATACATATACTTGCAGTTCTTCTTTATCTTATTTTTACCCCACCCAAGTTGAGCACATAGTGCCAAACACCCCCATTTCACGGGGGAGGCGTTTTTCCGAACACTCTTATTAGTGGATGGTTATTAGCTCAATTTCATCTCTCTTTACCAAATAGCCCAAGACACTACGTGTGGGTTGTGATGGACTGAAGTCCATTATTAGCCCATATATCATTGGGTGGGGTATTTGTGGTGGTTGGACCAGGTGTTTGTTGGCAGGTTGTTCTCAAGTGTCTTCGCGATGAGGTCCAGGTTTCTTTGGGCATGACAGTAGTTGTTCCGACCCTGGTCTTGCGGGCAGGTTTTTCCCAAGTGTCTTCGGGATGAGGCCCTGGTGTTTTTAGGTGTGGAAGTAATTGTTTTGACCCAGGTGTTTGCGGGTATGATTATGTGTGGTGGTTGTGGCCCAGGAGTTTGCAGGCGGGGTTTGGTAGTGGGACTGCATGAGGATACGACCCATGTGTGTGTGAGTGGGGTGTGGAAGTGGGACTGCAGTGATAATCACATGATTGATTCGATGCATAGGATGTCTTCAATAACCAGTGGTAATGTGGTATCGGGTACACGAATATCAATGTGTTATTATAATACATTACTTTCCTTGGGTTATTTGGGGAGTGTTCCTTGATGAGACATGGGTGGATAGTTTACCTTGTTAGGTGTTTGGTAAATTCTCTTCTCTCAGGGAATTAGAATTCCTCTCCACATGTGCACGAGAGTATTTGGTTTTTCCGTACTGAGTAGACATGTATGCTCACCCTACATATATAAAACTCTTTTCAGGTTTCCAGGAGGATTTCAGGGATCATGCGGGACCATTCTAGCTTTGACCCTTGGCGCATCTGCTATTGTTGTTTTCCGTTTTCTTGGTATCTTTTTAACTTTGGAGTTTTGTGGCATGTATCTTTTACCATTGAACATGCATATGGGAACAGTTTATGTATAGTCTTATTTTCACTTTTATTTTTGGTGTTGTGGGATTTAATATCTTATCTCTTGATCATATTAAAATAAAAAGGGTAATGCCATCAATTTAGTGTGTGATTCTATACCCATGGCGATGGTCGCCACTCTAGGACCTATTGAAGGCTGGTTTCGGTGGTCATTATCTTTCCTTCAAATTAAAGAAGGAAGGGTCTGGCAATCAGTTGACCCTTCCCACTGTTTGGTGAAGGCGGTTCATGACAAAAGATGTCTGAACAAGGTTTAATATTACCAGCTAGAGGGTAATGGAATACAACATTAAGGTTTAGTGGGTCATTTTGTTGCATTATTGTAAAATATTCGACATGATTATTTAAATGGATTGTATTGTCATTTTTATGGTCTGGATAGACTACTGTCCCCCTATGGTTTTGTTTGTATTATCCATTAGAGTCACTCATGTTTTTCATATTGAGTGAGACTCTAGATTGGGATGGAAATGGCCTATTGTTCCTTATTCCAATGTAATCTCATGGAATTTTATAGAGATGTCGATTTATAAAATTTTATCATTCATGGGTTGTCATCTGCCAACAATTTTGTTTGAGTACCCTGAGGTCTTTAGGGATGATTTTTCTTATTTAATGTGATAGGGAATGGTCAGTTTTACTATTGACCTACTCCCTAGTACTATGCATCATTATATTTCATCTTACCATATGACACATTCCATGTTGGTATAATGTAATGTCAAGATTGTGGTTGTATAGGCTAAAAGATTTATTCCTTCTAGTATGTCAGAGTGGACATCACTTGTTCTCTTCTCTAAAAAAGAATATGGGGTCTTCTAACATCATATCAATTATAGAAAGTTGACTTCGATTGATATTTATGAAAAAATACATGTTTCCAAGGATTTATAATATTTTTTACTAGTTTATATAGGTTCATTGGTTTTATAATATTGAGATGTGTCAAGGGTACTACTAATTGAGAATTAGAGAAGAGGTTATACCTATGAAATAATTTACTAGTCATTATAGAAACATTGATTTAAATATTTTTTCAATTGGTATCAATAATTGTCCTCTATGTGTATGCCTTTGATGAACTAGAACATTCATTAGTTCTTGGAATATTCTTTGTTAGTGTTTTGGATGATATTTTAGTGCAATCCAAGTTACTATAGAAGCACATTGTTCATTTTAATATCATCAATATAACTACCAATGATCATTGTCGGTATTGTGATATTTGTATGTGTTGATTTTGAATTAGGGAAGTGATGTTTTAGGGAATATTATTTTTTAGTGAGGATTATCAGTAGATCCAGGAAAAGCAAAAACTATTTGGTCTTGGAAGAATTGTATAAATGTTCTTAAGATCTAGAGATTCTTGGGCTTAGCTTGTATTATATAGGGTTTTTAGGTCCTATCCAAGATCACATCTTCGATGATAGCTTTGACCCATAAGGGTGTAAAAGTTGAAATGAGTTAAAAGTATTAGAGATCTTTTTAGTATTAGAGGGTGAATTTAATTTTTTTTAAAAATCATGATTATTTCAGAACGAGGATTAGGATCAGATGTTTTCTATACTATATATAGTATAGTTTTGAAATGTGTCTTCATATATGGATAATATGATTTGGATTATGGATCATTCTAGTTTCATACTCTCGATAAAAATTACCCTACACATGACCTTGAGTTGGAATCAATTATGTATTCACTCCAAACATGACACCACTATATCATTAGGTATAAATTTGTTGTATATTCTATTAAAATAAGCCAAAAATATATTTCAATTCATATGGATTTTAATGTTTGAAAAAGATGATTGGTAGTGTGTCATTATAATATTTATTTTGATATTTCTTATATCCCTATAATGGGGAATGGGGTCTCTGGTGCATTGAGTAGAAAATTTCTAATGTAATCAATGATTTAATCAGTATAGCAGTTCTTTATGATGACTTTATTTACATGGATGATAATTAGAGTGGGGGATTTTGGAGGACATGTGTTCATGGATTAGATGAAATCTATCTCATTTCTGACAAGAATATTTGATTTTATAGGTGACAGAGCCTGGGTTCCAATAACTTAATGAAAGCCATTATGGTTGGAGGACCTTATGTGAATGGTCTAAGTCTCCAAGTGGAGCTATGTGTTTACATAGTAGGTTGGTTCATTCATTTTCCCTAATTTGGGATTTATTGAACTGGGGATATAGATTATGTTGGCCCATGCAACTAGGTACCACCCCTGATGTATCATTTTATGAGGTGTCAGTACTAGAGGTAAGGGGTAAGATGATTGATTATAGGTTTTTTATCATGTTGTCTCACTTGTGAGGGACTTCAGGTAGAAAACTTGAGACATATGTTGTTTATTCAACCAATACCCATTCTAGTATTGATGTGGGATGATAATTCGATGGATTTCCTCAATGATTTTTTATGGACCCCATGTGGGAATGATTTGAGTTGGGTTATCATTGATTTATTCAAAAAATTAGTTACATTTCATCCTAAAAAGGAGACATAGAAAGATCTGTAGAACGATGGATAAATAGAGTGTGATATCAATGTTCAAGAAGATATTGACTAGGCTTTCATGCTTGATTTTAGAGGATCTTGGGAAAAAAAAAATTTCTTCTTATTGAGTTTTTCTACAACAATAGTTATAAATATTTTATAAATATGATTCCCATTGAGGATTTGTTTTATAAATCATGTAGATAAACATTACATTGTGCAGTGTTGGGAGAGAGGTATTTGGTTGGGCCATGCGTTGTTCAATAGGAGGATATGGTGAAGTTGATCATGAAGAATTTAATCCCGGAATAGAGTTGTTAAATTTTTTATCTGAACCATTTTCATCAGCCATGAGAGTTTGATGTTGGTTAATATGTATATCATAGTGTTTCACATCCCTTTTAAAATTATTAGTTAGGTAGGAAGGGAATGTTGGCATCGAGTTTTGTGGTCCCCTTTCAATATCATTGGATGACTAGGGAGGGTGGCCTATCAGTTTAACATTCCATATCTCTTTACATCTATCCAGGATGTTTTGAATGTTTCCTAATTGAGGAGTTTTATAAAAAATACCTTCAATGATATTAGATGGGAGTATATTGACATCAATCCTGACAACAACTTGATTAAGGGGCCTATTAAATTTTGGATCACCAGGATAATGTAAGAAATGATCAAATAATTCTCCATGACTATTTAATGTGGTAGAACAGACCGGATAACCATGAGGATAGGAATAGGGAGTCATTGTTGAGGTAGTAATGGATTTCTCCTTTTATTGGTCGAATAACTTTAGTGCTTAATTAGAAAAAAAATTCTATTGCGTAGATTGTTACACCTCCTTACCATTCAATCAGGATTGTTTTTCCTATGTTTTTCCCTTTTCAATGATTTTATTCTATCGGATATGAAATTTGGAGGACACACATATTGATGAAGTTAGGGATTCATTGGAATTTTCTAGTTAGACATATAGTTTTCATTACATTATTAGAAATTACACATCATGTAATTAGAGTACCCACATTATAATTTCTACCATGCAGAATCCATGAACAAGATACAAAACATGTGTGGTTTATATGCCATGTAAGAGGTTCATGTCATGTAAAGGGGAAAATCTTGATTTTAATTAAAATATGATTGGATTTTCAATGTATATATGTCTAATTGATTACACAATATGTATTGGGATTAAATTCAATGTAAATATCATTAGTTGTTGTTTTATATTGGAGACACATATGATTTTAATTTAATTTAACCAATTGATATCCTCTCTTATACAAATTACTAATCAATGTGATTTTGGGTGACTCTATTCATTTAAGATCATTTTGTACACTGATTGAGCACCATTGGTTTTGGGATGCTTAAATCTAGTTATGAAATCGTTATGGATATATTTAGGGTTATGGATGTGGTTTTGGTTATGATTTTGTTCATATTTGATATCAAATACCCTTTTATATTAGTCCTTTTTAACATCTAGGTGTTAAATGTCTTTCAACATTAATTCTCTTATTTTATAGTCCCTATTTTTGAAAGCATATATGTTTATACTGTGTTTGAGGTAGGTGTTTCTATACAATAGTTTTATTTGAGTGATTTAATTTTTTTCATGATACATTCTTGTATTTTTTACATTTATTTTAGTTGTATGTGGGTTCACATGATTTCATGGATAGAAAAATGTTTTAACAAATGTTTTTCTAATGGAAAATTGTTTTTCGTGATATGGAAATGGGTTCTAAAAATAAAAATCTCATAGGATGGGTCATTTAAAAGTTTTCTAATATTTTGAGTATGATTTTGATTTTAATTTTAAAAAATTCACCTTGGGATCCATGGGTGTGTCAGGAAAGAGACATGGGTATCCTTATTGTCTTTTTCACTAATATGAGGTAAATTTTTGTGGCATCCACTAGTAGAAATTTATATCTATTGGGTACATTTTAGGTCTATTTTGGTTATTTAATGTCTATTATGAATTGTACAATAGGAAAATACCAATATGATGTTCATAATCATCTTTTAATTATTTTTTTAATTGGAAGATTATTTTTATCATGGATTGTTTCTCACAGATTATTGTATGAGGCAATATCACATAAATACTCAAGATAGATTGTTTATGGATATGGGTTTACTTATTTAACTATAGATGTATGGATATGATTTCATGTTTAATCATTTATACTTGCAATGTGTCTTGTTTTATAATATGAATGATTTCTTATTAAAAACAAAGGATTTTATTAGAAAATGATTTTTAAATTTTTTGGAATTTAGAAAATTATTTATAATAAATTTTTTGTTTAAAATCATGAATGATTACATTAATGATATTATCCCTCATAAATAAACTATGGCAGTCTATAATCAAGAATTTTCTAGCAGTCAAATTGTTTCTTTGGGAATTTCTAGATGTTATATTGATGGACTCAAGTAAAGGGAATATGATCTTATAGTATGCTAACTTCCCTCACTGCTACTTCATTCTTTTCTGGTTGTTATTAAGGTGACTATTGGTCACATGGGGATATGAATTACTTTCTATTTCATCCTGTCTTGTCATGGATTTTATGTATTTGTGATATTTAAGTTTTTACAATTTTTTTACTCTTGTTGGTTGTCTTATTTTTTGTATATTCAACACCGGCCTTTGTTATTTTTTTCTACCCATATCACATGGTGGGATTGTTTTTGTGGCTTATCTAGTTAGTTGTTGTTTGATTGTTATAGATTAAGAGAAGTATAGTTTGAAAAATAACTAAAAAATTGATTTAATGATTTATATGAATATATAGATTTTTATAGATGAATAGTATTTTAAATTATGTAATTATACTATTAATTAATAATTATAAGAATGCGGATGCGGATGGAATGAGGTAAAAAAGAGACATGCATAATAAATAGAAAAAAACATTACTACATTAACATATCTACCAAGACTACATTGTATTATTTAATATAATTTTCCTTTAGAGGATAAAAAAATATAGGATGTTTTTTTGAGTGTTGGAGTATTGTTTTGGACAATTTTAGTTAAGGAATGGTGATATAAATTTTATGAGAAAAGGATGGAGGAGGGTTGTATTTATATGTTTTATTAGTAGAATATCATTTAATAATATACTAAATATCATTTTTTTTAAAATATCAACTCCTTGATATTTCCCTCTAAACTCTCTTAAAGATACAATATAATATTTTGTGTTATAATTAGACAATGGAAAGGACCTTAGTTGAATTTAGTCATGTTTCCATAAACATGACATTATACATACTATATTTAGAATTTATTTGTCATATTATAATATTTTAGCATGTATATTACCAATTTCACCACATTTATAATTATAATGTAATAATTTCACAAGCAACAACATTTTTTAGAAAATACTTATAAATTTTAACAAAAAATTATTTATATGAATATTTAATGAAAATTAATAAATTTTATGGATGAGATGAATTTATGACACACATAAAAAAATTTTATGTTGTAATTATAATAATTTATTACTTTATAAAAAATGTAGTATTCAGTATTTATTATTTAATAAATATTTAAATTATTATTTTTTCATAAAAATATATTGTAACATAAATAAAATATAAATTGTTTTTGAAATTTAGTTGCAGAATCACTATATAAATGATATACATTATCAAATTTTATTCATATATTTAATTTTTTAATATTATAAATTCTATATATATTCTTTTTAAAAAATTAAAAAAACTCGTATCCAAAAAATTTGATTGTATTGTAATATCTAAACAATCCACCAGTTATCATATTGGTTTTTTACTTTCAACAAATACATCTTATTACATTAATATATCATAAAATAATATCACTTTCAAATTCATAATCTTCATTTTTAGGATTTTTGATAACAAAAATAATTTTTTTTGTTTATAATGTTGTCCAAGAGTGTTATTCATCATTTTAACCAAAGTGATCTGAATTTTCCCATTATAGTTATTTGTAAATTATTTTACTGCGCACTTCCCCATTTTATTAATTTAAATTCTATAAGAAAATATTATTATCTAAATATAATGTTTTATATTACTAAAACAGCGTGAATTTTTCTATTTTAATTTGGTGAATTAGATTAATATTATATTAAATTACTAAATAAGACTCATTTTTAGAATTAAAATATCAATAAATATTAAGGATTTTTAAATTCTTCCCACAACTGAAATATAATCCTATGAGTATCAATTCATACACTGATGTTTAAATATGTAAGGGTATGTCCATTTCATTGTGTCCTTAAGATCCCATGTTTCAATATCTATTATTTTTTCAAAAAATGACAGTGAAATAGAGATTTTTCAAATTCAATAAATAACATTCTATATTTTCCAAGATCATCACCAATAAATCCGTGTATGATATATAATGGTCTATAATTAAATGAATTCGATTTAATATATGTTAATGTTCTAAAATCTCCTTCTTCCAGAGGGATAGAATGAATAATTTTTTAAATTAAGGAATGTCTGGTAGAAGTGATATTAAAAATTCCATAGCTATGATTCAATTAAGAATGAAGAATGGGTGAATCTTGGAATTATATTTACCTTCATAAAAAAATTCATGACTAACATCCATCTAAATATTTTAAAGTCCCCATTATCACTAAAATGGAACTCAATATCACATTGAATAATATTTATAAAGTTCTTTATATATATATATATATATTACTGTTATTGAATTACATTGACCTTATCCTTTAATTCATCACTTAGTTTCTGTCTCAATTTCCTTTTCACCCAACAAATATCTATACATGTTAATGTTTTTATGTTTTTATTATAATGGGTATTATAAAGAGTCATTTGAATTCTTATGTGGAATCTAGTTTTCTTAGAGCACTTGTAAATAAGATTATTTTAGACAAATCCTCGTTTAATGTCTATTAAGAGTGATCTTATAAACTCATTATGAGAATAGATATAATATTAATATTGTACCTAAGTATATTAGTGAAATTATATAAATAATTTCTACTAATTTACCACGTATTTATTATTAATTTTCTATAAAATTTATGTAAATCATTTATCAATATCTCATACAATCAATATTTGAGTTTCATGCACACTCAATACATCATAGATTTATATCATACCATGTTGATCAAAAGAAATTTCTTCTCTATAATGATTAAATGGGGAAAAAAATTTAATAAAAATCCATTAAACCACATATGTAATTATTTTGTTAATGTTATTTTTAAAACCTATTCAAAAATCCATTGTGGTTTTCAACCATTTCAATTAATTTATGATAATGATTACATCAACTATGTAATATTACGTCAATGCACATTCTGTTTATTTCATAGTGAACAATTATACAAATATTCTCAATTTAACATCTTTATATTGAACCATTATAATTTCTCATTGAGATATTTATAGAGTATATTTCATATATGGTTGATTGAGAATGATGACTAGTGAGTGATATTCCATAAAACATTCATTAACTAAAATCGTGATTTTAGACTATGTCATGAAAAAAATTATCACAACATCATCATTGTCTATTAAAAACACTATCGTATCCCATTTTATTATTTCATTCACCTTTTATTATATAATTATATCTTTTAACATATATATTTTAATCTTTAATAGAATTGTCGGTTGGGAAATATGTTTTAAAAAAATATGATGATATTATATCATTATAATTTCCCTATCTACGCACTACATTCCTAAGGGGATTTTATTCATATATGTCACCATAGATTATGAGGATACATTATCATTTCTATATTGAAAATATACCTCTTCATTCACATTTCCCATATGTAAATGGATTGACAAATCAGATTCCTTGTTTAGTCCTAACAATCATTTTTTTCATGTTGATCAAATTTTATAAAAATATATAGTTAGGATCATGTATAAGATATATATATATATATATATATTACATTCGCTTAATATAGTCAATACCTTCCAATCATTAATAAAAATATAATAGTATTCAACTCAATATATGGTATAAGGTAATGTTTTACTGGCTGCACTTACTATCATTAGGTATAGACTATTAATTTTTAATATTTTAGGAATAAACAACCCAATTCATTATTTTATAAATCTATGAACATCAAAAATCACACAATACATGATTGTAGTTCTTTAAAAGGTGCAGAGACACACAAATAATTTATCACCTTGTGGGGATCCTCCTATCTATTAGATTGAAGAAACATTAATAACATTCATGTCATCTGCAATAGTGGGTTTTTTGATCAAAAATTTATAAACAATATATTTAATTTAAATATTTTATTTGGGGATACAATGGGTCTCCATTTTTAATATTTATCTAGACTATTCATTAGTATATTTTTCATTAATAGAACAATAATAATCTTCTTTGTTAATATAAAATGCTCATGTAATAGTTTACTATCAATAAAAATCATTTCTTTAATTGAATGTAACATTTCCTTTATCTAATTCATTATCAATGTGTTAAAATTCTTCCTATCCTCCTCCTTCATCATAGAAATAATATGAATATAATCACTAAATAAAATTAAAAATTAAATTATTAAGTCATTAAAGTCCAGATACAATAGTTACATGAAATTTTATTAGAATTTATGAGATATAAGGGAATTTTTATAAACACATTGTCTCCAAAACCAATGTGAATTTTAGTCTTAAAAATAATTCCTTTCAACAGAAATAACTAATGATATCATAAAAAATCACCCCTACATATATGTTTATCACATATTTTTGTTGAAACATGTGATCAATTCATATTAGAGAATACATGTTCTTCATTATGATCCTTTTATTATCTTGATAATCATTTATAAAACACATTGTCACATCCAATTTTTTGAAATAATTGACCGGAACGCCACATGGTAAAGCATGTGGTTTTCTAAATTCCTAATTTAGAATATCATGCTATTCTTTCAGTTTATCTAGATTAAACTGTTCTATTATTATTTTTTGATTTGGGATAAATGAGAATAATTAGAAATATGTATAACTCAGAACTAAACCTCTCAACTAAGAGAAAGACTAGTAAATCCAGGAGGGAATAATTAATATATTCCATTAAAATTAGAATGTATTAAGTAATGATTAACTATTTTACCTCAATAATTTTAGTTACTAGTGATTTCTAAATAGAAATAATATATATTCATGTAAAAATATTTTAATTAGTGAATTGCCTGTCCCATGTCACTTTAATAGAATAAAAATATTATTGGGGATGTGGATAATAATTTCCATGTCAATCAATTTATTATTGTCCCAATATGGAGTTATTGATTCCATTTCATTCATAGAATTACATTAATAAATTATTAATGAGGATTTTTGAGAATTATTTCAATAAATTTATATTAATTACATGTTCTTTAATTCATAATAACTAATTTGATAGCATAATGTTTTCATCAATAACACAACCACAATATCTAGAGGTTGTGTTTGATTATTTTTAAAAAACATTAATGATATGATGGAATGTGTTAGTCTATAAATATTCAATTATTTTTTTCATGAATTAATAATAAAAATAAAAACATTTCTATTTTGATTATTGCATTAAATATTTACTATATTTGAATTATATCATTAACGAGAATACTCAAATTAATAAGAATATAATTTAAACAAATAAACATTGAAACAATAACAAATATTTTACATATATAACCTAACAAATATATTTATATGTTTTAATGTAGGTTATTCATGGTCTAGGAGCTGTTAGGTTCCCTAACTTAATACTGAAATGTTACTATTGATATCATTAATACCATCTATAAAAACATGAGTTTCAGTCAATTATTATTAAAATATTTTAATCATAAATTTTAAAAAATATAATTCCATTGGTAAAATGTATTTCTTAAATTATATATGAAATAAATACATATAAAAAATATAACAAAATATATTAATATCAAACCATATTTTATTCTAAATCTAATTAAATGTTTATTACATAAATGGATAGACTATGGGTATATATAAAATATTTGGTGATCTATAATGCTTTTTAAGAGAACATAGAATATTATGATTTATAACATATGTGTATTTGGGTATAAAAAGATATCATAAAACTATATAATCATATATATATAATCAAATGTAGTCATGGAATGATGTTATTAATGATATTTGATCCGGTCAAGATAAGAATTTGGTGAAAACATAAATAATGATATATTATTAAAAATTCTAGGATTATAAATAATACTTAATTAAATAATGTCAAAGGATAATTACCCATTAATCATAAAATTTATATAAGGATCTGAATATGTTGCTAAATACATTGGGAGGATATATGTTTCTTCGACCAATAATCAAAATAGAATGTGTATTTGAATATATATTGTATATAATAAAACAAGTAAATTAGATATCATAACAATGAGAATCCCCATTGAAAGGAAATTTGATAGAAAATAATGTTTTAAACTATAAATAGATAATGCGTAATAATAATTCTGGTTAAATGAATTAATTAAAAGAAATTTTATTACCATAATTTTGTAATTAACAATTTGATTTTTATTACGATTTATATTGAATAAATTTCATAATAAAAGAGTGTTGACGTTGTTATAAAAATGAAACTATTAAAAAAAATAAAGTATGAGAGTAATTAAGATTTAATAGTGTTAGGAAAACTAGTATTTTCTATAAAAAAATAACATAAAAAATTTGATTATCATTATAAAAATTTTAGCCTGGTAATTAAGGTTTAGTAAAAAAATTAAAATATTTATTATCTAATGAACAAGCCTTATACATCACATATCATAAAATAATACAGATAAATGTGACATAATTTTTCACATACAAAACATACAACGTAAAATGGTAATATTGGATAACATATATATCCAAGGATATATTAGGTATTGATTTTTGGTATATAGGAAAAACCTTTACATAAACAAAACTCGTGAATTTATGAGACTACATTATTCAGTATACCTGCCTTTTAATACTAAATATTATGTATTAAATATCGTTGATTAATTTATTAACATAATAAAATTCTCAACTATAAAAATTTATCATTTTTTTTCATAGGCTATTGAATGTTTATATATGAATGGTGAGAATAATTGTTATGTAATGGTAAACATATGAATTAACAGTTGAATGACCATAGTGATAGTAGTATTAGTATAAGGGTATGGTGAAATAATGAATGTTCCTAAGCATAAGATAATAGAATTTATACCCAGCTGTATATGGACCAATGATCATAAAACATGGATTAAATTATTAATAATGGAATGTCTCATATGTTTCAATAACCACGATAGAAGTTGTTAGAAACATAATCAATGAAAATATTAAAACTCATAACTTATACAATGAATTTATTTTTATCTTGGAATGTTATCTTCAAAATCATTTTAAACCCATTTTAGAAATAATACGATCCAAGAAAAATCAGTAAGATAAACACTCTGGTAATCGCCTACTTCATTCCTCTAAAGGTAATGAACATCACCCAATGCAATAAAGTACTATATAGGTGCACCCATTATATAATCATTAGCAGGATCTAATGGCACTATCTTGGTGCATTAATTTTAGATGCTATATAATGATTAATAGTGAGCTAAAATGGGGATCCATCCATCATATTGGGTGTATCGATGTAACCGATAATGTTCAGGTATTAATCATGTATATTACATATAGAATATTCTATTTTTAAATATAATACTAATCATTATTCTTTTTTTTAATTATGTTACCCATGTAAATGAAATGGGTTCAATGAACATGTTTTTCATATAAACAAAGTCTGTCTGAAAGAAAAATTAGGATATTTTAATTGAAAAATATTGCAATAGTATTATATTTAATAACAAGGGTTAATCATGTTATTGAATGGAAATACAATTAAATGATCATGAAAACCTTTTTTTAGTAATATATTTATTTCACCTAGAAAATATATTTAAAAAATAAAAATGTACAATATATTAATAAAACAAATTTCATTTAAAATAATATTAGAAACAAATAATCTAATATTTACTTATGAATAATTTAACGACTAAAAGAAAATATATTCATGATTTAAATGACTAAAATAAATATTTCTTTTTATACATTTTAAAAAGGATGTCAAAAGTGGCCCCTTTGGAACATATTACAAAATGTCCTTTTTTGACATATTAGAAGAAGTATAAATACCATGGGAAATAGAAATATAATACAATAATTTTCTAGAAATTAAATTTAAATAAAATTATAGAGAACATGGATAGTAAAGATAATTAATCACAATAGAAAATATAATACAAGATAACTATAACATATATATGTCATTCTGGTTGTTTTATTATGCAATATGTTAGGAGATGTAATTTTTAATTGCAAAACAAATTCCTAAATTGAAGAAAATAATTGAAAGGGGAATCATGTATAATAGGGCATATTATTTACCCCAAAGTAACCATGTACAAAAATATTCCAAACAAGAAATGATATTTTTAACACAAATCTTTTTCCACATTAGTAACATTTCAGTCATAAGACCCATGATATAATTACTGGAAATGAATATCTAAATAATATGATGTTTGAAGGATTAATGATATAAATTTTTTAATTCGTAGTATATAAAACATATAAAATATTTTTTAATAATGATAAATTATAACCCCATAATGGAAAATGTAATGAAATCCATTACCTTGAGTCTAGATGTTCCATGTATATCCATTAAATTATAAATAAAAACTAATAAAATATTATTATTTTCATAATAATATTTTAGAGGATCAACATCACGACTTTAAAAAATTTATTTTATTTATTTTAGTGAAATATTTAAAATCCTAACATATTAATTTCACATTGGGAGTTTTGATGATGACTGGTGTATATTTTTTAAAATAGCTCAAGTGTGTTATCATGGTCAAAGAGGTCATTATTCCATTATCTCTTTAATAATAATCATGAAATAATTATTATATTTAGTGTTCAATTATAATTATATAAACAATCATGGATGATGGTTAAGAAATATGATCTACATTAGAATCTAAGAGATTGTAGTTCCTATATGCACATGGTTAGCAATTCCATTTAACAAAAACCATTAGGCTGTAATGGAAAAAATTATTTTATCTTTATAAAATGACAATCAAATCAGAAATATAATATTATTTCATTAAATAATATTATAGATATATTCTATATGATAAGGTGGTGAAAAATGAATCACATTGCCTCGTAGAGATGGTAGTCCACACGTGCGCACAAATAGAGTCATTACTTCTAAGTGAATGAAAATGTTTTGAAATATGTGGAACATTATTTTTATAGAATTATACATATATCATTAATATTAAACAAAAACACAAATTACATCATTATGAAAATTCATAAGAGGTGGTGATTGATCTTAAAAAATGTCGATTTCTGTGGTGGTAGTGTGATGTATAGATGAACGATTGATTCCTTAATCACTTGAAATATGTTAGAGATGGATATAAGTTATTATATTAAAATAATAAAATCATAGAATATAGAATATATTAATGTTATTATATTATTACTATTGATGAATAATTGATCGTAATGGAATATTAAATAAAATAAAATCACCCTATTAAGAAAGACATCACTTTTTAGATATCCCCCATTACATAACACCTTATGACCTATAAGAATAGTTTTCTTCTCAAAATAACACCACTTGAACATGGGGAGGGATGTTAGAATGGTATTTTAGAATTTATCATCGAAACAAATAAGGTTTTAATGTTTTATGAAAAGAGAAGAATCAATTCAATTATATTATATAGGGGAGGGCCACTGTTGGAAGATGCGAATGTATTAAATTAATATAAATTAATATTTATTTACTAACTGTTCCAAACATGCCTGTTTAAAATATTGAATGAGGATGGATGGATAATATATTATAAAATAAAAAATAATTCATGTTTGACTATGTTTTTAAACTTACCATTTGGTTATGACCTCTCAATAACTATTCAAAATCTCATTATGAAAATAAGGGTTTTGACTCATTCAGGGAAAAACAAGTAAAAATAAATATTTAAACAACACAAAAATAATAAATCATTATTATTATAAATAAAATCCTATTCATTGTTTTTAATATAATAGTTTTAAGAATTTTATATCATTTAATAACATAGTATTTCTCTTAAAATATCATTAGTGTTAATTTTTAAAATAATTTATTACTTAGACTTACATTACATCAATAATAAAATTAAAAATAAAAAATATTTTTTTTAATAAATAACTATAATTTCGTGTTATATTTTAAAACTCTTAGATAAAAATAATTATCCAAAATAATAATAATTTTAAAAAATTAATATTTATTCTAATTCTCTATTAATTGAATAATTAAGGCATTAGTGTTGTGTAATCACTTAATATAATTATTTTATTCACTAAAAATTAAAAATATAGTATCATAATGATGATAAGTCATATTTATGTAAAATTAATTTTGATAAACAAACATATACATTATTTCTCCCCCTATTAAATGTATTCGAGTTCATGGGAAAAGCGATGTGACATTTTTTATATTTCATTAAATTTAATTATCTAAAGGTCATAATCAGCCAAAAATGAAAATAATGTCTTATATTTTACCTTACAATGATTATAGATGATATAAAATCATTTTTTAATATGTGTCCTTGTGTTAGAGTCATTTTATAGTCATTGTCATTTTTTATTAACACTTTATTACATCATTCACTTTTAATTGTGTTCACAAAAATTAATAATTGTACTCTTAATTTGCACTAAAAATGAAAAGTGAATATTTACCAAAATCAAAAACCATGATTACCCATATAGAATCATTTTCCAATCAGTATTGTTCAATATTCATTATAAAATAAACATTTAATAAATCCAATAAATATAATAATAATATAATTTTGAAATTATTAATTCAAAAATTAAATTAATATCTATAAAATCATTTTTTAAAATTTCCAAAAAATTATTTTCAATTTCACTCGTAAAAATCAAGACAATTAATTTTTGATTAAAATATATTTTTGATTAACAAAATGAAATTACTAAAAGTGAGGTCTTTTGTAAAAATAATAATAAATCAATTAGAAATTATTGTAACCATTTTATATTTCATAATAATGTTAATAATATTTTTTTTTTCAATTTAATGAATATATTATGATGGACATATTTAAATAATAATCTTTGATGGTTTTCTAAGCTAGGTATTGCATGTTTTACGAATTCTCAAACATAATATCCATATAGAAACTCATGATATTACATTATCCCAAATTTATTAATTTTATTCTCAAAATTTAAACAGAAACACAATAGTCAATGGATGAGATTTTAAAATACCTTTTTCGATGGTCAATATAATAAGAAGGGTCAATGAAACAACCTATTGAAAAGAGAATAATGATAGTATGAAATTTATACTGAATAACACATACTTGGTTTCCAAATAAAAGAAAATTTCTAGGAAGTAAAATCTTGTATACGGAAGGGAAACAAAACTCCAATGGAATGATATATATTAATAGAGAACAAGGTCAAGAGGAAGTCAATGACCACAAAACCACAACTCAATGAGATGTGGAAATAATAAACCATTCATTTTAATTTAAGCTAATTTAATAATACTTTTGTTTAAAAAAAAATTTATTATAGTTTAGTAATTACATATTTAAATAAACTATGTACATAGATAAATTCTAATATTTAATAAAAATAATCATACCCTTTAATGAGCTTTAATCACAACCTCATCTTTTGCCACTAAAAAATGAGTATAAAAGATACATTTTTCGGTCCTAATGAAATAAAATCAACTTAATATGGATCAAATAGTCCAAAAAATTATAATAATATATTCTTCTTATATTTGGATATTATTAATAATGAAAATAATTAGGAAAATATATGATAATCCCTCAAAATGGATATACATTTATATGAACAAAAAATACTTTAATCTATAGAAATTAAGGGTAATACCCAATGATCAACATATATCAACAATTAAATTAATATCTTTAATGTTATTCAAAATATTTGATACTAAAATTGAATCCTAATTTTGTTTACATATTCTTCCACGATAAATTTGGAATTTTTCTCTAAAAAAATCTATCACTGTTAATGTCTACTACCAATAATGTACCATCCCTATTTGTAAAATCTCAAAAATATGATAATCATTTCATTAAGTAACCTGAATATCTATAAATGCATAATAAAATTATAAAATCTTCTAAAAAAATATAAAATTTATTCCCCGAATAAAATACCATATTATTTTGTGTACCATTGTCCTATGATTTCACACAAAATTTTATTGAGCGTCTATCGAAATAAAATTAATCTATAAATCAATCTCTAAAAATATTGGTATATTTATAATAAAACATAGTTTCTTCAATTGTAATAACCTAAAAGTATCTTAGAGTCATTGATTTTATAAATCATTAATTTCTCTGTTCCATTTAATATTTTTTCCAAAAAAATAATAATGAGCTATCTTTCAAATATAAAATTTTCACATGATAAAAATAAAGGATACATATACATTAAACATTTATCAAATAAATATGATTGAAATTATATGAAAACACAACCACTAAAATATAACTAGCCTAAAATAATACATCCCTAAGGTATCTTTATTTACAATTATATTATAATATTTTGGAAGTGATATAGTAAAAAAAATAAGAGTATCCATCTTGGGCCCTCAGGATTCCATAAAATCTTCTACTCTATCTCCCTAATGATAAGTTTCATTAATACCTACTTATTTATTCAATAATTCCTTACAAGATCTAATTGGTAATTAATACACCCATTAATTTAGAACAGTCTACATAATTATCTATGAACCAAAACTGAATCTACATCATCCTCTTCGATACAAATTTTGTAGATCTTATAAATAGAAGGTCCAATAAGCAGTGCATTATCCTACATAATAAACGATTTAATTGGACTGTAAAAGGAGTGTAAATACACCACATTAGTTCCTGATAAATTTCTAACCAATCTACATGCTCTAATAATTCCCATCCTTCTTGACCCATCTATGTTTGACATCCACCCCTAAACAGGATTGTCATATCAAAACCAATTCCCATTCCCCACGATAAATCTTGGACAAGATTATGAATACATTATGAGGGACCAGAGAAATGGTTTCATTTTGATTTATTTTATAATTCCTCCAAGATTAATTCAAAGAGATATATCTCCAAGATTCATACCAAGAGTTGATGTTAATTATTCATTATTTTTGGAACTATTTTGAGCCTCCCAAATAACATGAAATTTCACAAAAAAGGGTATACATCATAAAGAATAATCACTATATCCTCTAATTCCATGTATCCAAATATCCAATATCTTTGGAAAATTATATGAATATATATTGAGGATCCCGATATCACATATAATATTTCACAATAAGGCCATCTATTAAAATTTGAAAAGAATATGTTGAATAATTTTATCTTTATAAGAGACATAATAGTTTAATCAAGATCCCAACAAGATATATTTTTTATATACCTCACTATCCAATGGAAAACGATTATTAAAATTAATCTAGGTAGTAAATATATAATTTAGAGAAATATATTTACATTATATCCTCATAAATATATCATCCATACTCATATTCAGAATCACACTACAATAAACAACTTCCACCATGAACAAACAAATCACTGAATTGACAAAAACACATCGATGAAATTCCAAACAAATATATCATCACAATAAGATAATTGGTCACTAATAAGCACATCCTGAATTAAAATTTATATTTCACTGAAATATTAGAGGGAGTATTCTAGGATTGGAAAACTATGGTAGAAAAGTGATTATAAGACATATTATCACACTAGATGTTAACCCCACCACTCCATGAAACTCATCTCATTTGGTCAAGAAGATTTATGAAATGAGTATGCATGCACCAATGAAAATATAAATACGTACCACACAACTGATAAAATGAAAAATTACTACACTAATAATCATCCCACATTACTGTATATTAATGTATGTTCCCTTCGATAATCTCCCATGTATGTTTTTCTGAGACAAAAAAAGATGTCATCTTTCATAGTTCTCAAGTTTATTCACCCTCCATAACATACATCGATAGCCTATCCCACCTTTCCCAATGGTGTATCCCTTCACTATGAGAGTCTTGAATAAAATTTCCCAATATGCATTCAATATATTTGGTGTACACATTGGGTTTTTTAATAATTTACTTAAAATAAATGGAAATCAATTATAGTTTATTGTTAACGAGGGAGATACTTCCACTAGAAGATAATTAACTACTCTTCAAGTTAACAATAGAATTATTAATTTGATACTCCAAGGATTTAAAAATTATGGATCATATATCTACCTAGAAAGATAGAGGCCATAAGAAATTGATATAAAAGACCCTTCATACCATTCTTATCATATAATCATTCATTTTTATTCTCCATATAATGATTTCTTTAGGATAGTAATCATTTTTTTTCTCATTATCAATCCTTTTCCTACTCAAATCAATATATTCTTTGAATATTTTATTAAAACCATGAATTGATCTCATAGATCCATTGAATTAGAAAGACATATCATATTAAAATAAAATGTGACACTTTGAAAAAACTATAGTATCCATTAATGAATAAATCCTTACCTTCTATAATATCATCATTGAGTTTGTTACATAAACCATCATGATACATTACAAAAAAAGTGTGTGAAATATGATTAAAATGTATTGTAACTCACAATCAATTTGTAAAAAACATGTTACCCTTAAGAGAAATAGAATACCAAGAGATGAACATAAATATGTAACCATATCAGAAAAACCTAGAGTAAATGTATAACCCCTCATTTTTCTATGGAATAAAGATTATTCAATCATATCATTTTATTTATCAATATCAACTAAAAAAATAACACTAGATCTATCCACCATTTTATAAAAAACGCCTAAAATAACATTTGGAATCCCAAGGAGCATTAGATTATTCTATTCATAAAAATCTTACACTACTCCTGGGAAATAATTCTAGGAAACAACAATGAAATCCTAATATTAATTAAAATTATTATGAACATATATGGAATATTTCATAGGGAAATGGGATGAAATTTTCTAAACTAAATAGGATGATTTACATTTGAAAAGTGAACAACGATATTACTAGAATCCATTATCTGAAAATAACTCCCCCACGATTATTTTTCACATAATCAATTTGGATATCTTTAATGGTTTTCAATAATGTGCTTATAAATCCCCTAGAATTCTATTTGGCATAGGATCACTGCTTGAACTCAAGAGAAAATTATCCTTCCTGATTTGTAATTCCCCTTGAATTTTCTTTATATATACATTATTTTCATCCCAAAAAATTTATGGAAATTACTATAGAACATATCTTTGAAACTATCCTTAGTGTATCCATCATACTTACCTCGATCTTGTAATTCCAAGAGACCCTAAAAATGAGCTATAACATGACTACCAATTTCATCAAGATTATTAGAAAAATAAATCCTCAAGATTAAATTTTGAGTTCCCATAATATTTTAATTAATAAGTTGATTTATTAAAAAAATAGTGTTTCTTATCTTCCCCCAAGATAATGCTTCTGATATATCACCAAACATATATTTTAAATTTATTATCATCTTCAAATTTACCACCGTATCAAAACCCATCAATCCAATATATGTAGAAATATTATTCATTCATTTTTTTAATCCATTAAGGCTAAATTTATATCTTAGTCCATAGTAAAACCTATGATAAATAATTTGAACCATGTTATCATATTCTTTAATGTCAAATAATAATCCAAACTTTTTTTCCTACCTTTCATATGTAATCTTTAGTTTCTAATTATTCAATACTATGAGAATTATGTATTTATAAAATATATATATATATATATATATATGATTTTGTTGATCTCTATGATAATCATTCCCCTATGAAATTTATTTGCATGATTAATATACTCCCAATATTAAAAAAATTAAATTGATACTTTGAGATGATCTTCTACCCCATTAAACTAATTAACTGAACAATTCGTTTTCCCTTGAATGATTTTTTATGACATATGATACCACATATAAAACATCATCACTTTCATTTAATAAATTATCATGGTCATATCAATCCAAATTTATGACACAAATATTATTCAATAAAATTTATTTTATACTCATTATCACATGAACTTCCATTGGGATTCACTTCTCTCATATTTGATACATTATGAAACTCAACTATGTTCAATCTGTTAATAATTACTCTTGATATATGGTTAATAATAACCACATGATTTCTCACTACAACTAACATTATGTTTTGTTTATCTTTAAAATAACCACCGTATTTTCCATCACATCTTTTATTACATTGGTTCATCTTTGATGCCAACATTTAAAAAACTAAAAATTATAGTTGAAAAATAAAAATAAAACCCTAACATACCATCTAATTATGAGAATAAAAACTATGATATCCTTATTCATGTCCTATCAGGACCATTTGATTTATCTAAAATAACTAGGACTCCCACTAACATAATAACTATTTTTGTCTTATATATGTAACTTATGATAAAATGATATCATAAAATTTAAAGTTATTTAAACACTTCCCTATTACGAAATTTTGGGACTTGGACATATACATCAAATTTCTAGCTCTGATACTCATAAATGTGACTAATGATTTACCAACCAAAGCCACAAATGTCAAAAGAGGATATTGGTTCACATACGTACTGATCAAAATATTATAATAGAAATAAATTTCTTTTCACAATGATCTTTTTTGTTTATATTTTTAGAGAGACGGGACATAATATACTTAAAAGTAAACCCATAAATAACATGGTTGAATCATCCAAATAAAATACATTTCTCCTAGAATTTAAATCTTTTTTTAAAATATAAACATTATATTATTTGAAAAATATTTTTAACTTTTAAATTAACTTCTGCTTTTTCCTAACCATTCCCTAAACACTTTGAATAAAAATTTAAAATTTTGGAAGAGCCCATAAATCTATATAATGGACAATAAAAGAAAAAATACACTTGTCTAATAGAAATCGTAAATTTCCATGAATTCTTTACTATTATCCCGATGTTATTTTATAGAATAGATAATTTAAATAAGAAATATATATATATTTCATTCTCAAAGAAAACCATTAAAACATAGAATGAAAATAAAACCAATTTTGCAGACATAGTGCCTTAAATTCATCAACCATGATAAATTTCCATGAATTCTTTAATATCATCATCTTGTATTGTGTTTTATTGAAATTGGTTCTTCTCATATAGATTTTTTCTACACATGAGAATGTTTCCCTAATGTATCATGTTGCTACGCTGGGAAATGTTCCGCTCGTGTTGTGATTTTCTACACAGGGAAGTGTTTGGACCGCATATTGTTTTTCAATTCTAGATTCATATCCTCAAAGGTTCCATTAATTTTATTCCATGAAATATTGTTTTACCAAAGGTACATACTATTCCATAACCACTATATTATTTATTATTTCATAGATAATGATATGCATCATGTTTCACTTGTAGGGAATCATTGAGGGACTCAAGTTTTTGTGGTAATTGTGTTCTTGTGTCGCTTCCTCTTTTTACTCATCAGCACCCATATTTTTATATTTAATGAAGAATGGAGGGGCCAACTACTATCTTGGCTGGTAATCCAGAGTTGGTCGTGAGCCTTATTTTTGGAAACCCCATAGAGGATGCTCAGCCCGTGAATGGCTTAGTTAAAGGGGACATCACATGAGGGGTGGAAATCACCACCTCAGACCCTCAAACTACTTTATTTTGTTTATGTGAGATGGTAGGACATCTTATTCCACATAAATATTTATTTTATTGGGAATATTAATACACATAGTCATAAATTACTACCTCAACCCCTCAAATGTCATAGGTTTCATTTTTTGGAATCGATAACACCACATCCTCCCATGAACTACATATTTTGCTGGGGATGTTCATTTTCTGGGGTGGGGGGGTAATCACCCACTCCCTTATAAAAATAAAATCAATATTAATTTTGGGAACAAAAAACACCATCTATATGTTGTGAATTATTTTTGTTCAACCTGCTTGGTGATTCTACTGATTGCCACCTGAAGTGATGGTCAATGAAGAGATTTGTGCTTAACGGTCGTATACCTTTGAATGTTTTTTCAATATTTTTTTGGGTTTCCTTTATACACTCCTCCAAATTAGTTGAATTTCCTTGATTTTTTTTGGGATTTAAGATCACAATATGGTAATTAAGAAAATTGTAAACATAAAGATAAATTATTCCCTTTTACATTTTTATATTCTTATTGAAGGGGATTAATTTCCTTCATTGGTGATCACATAAATAAAAATATTCTATACTTATTCACACCCACCATCAATCTCCAAAATCCCCATCACCTTTCAATTTGATATATTCTTATTTCATACATTATATATATTATTAAAAAATCAAAAAACCAGACACTATTTGATTTTATTTATTCTTTTTGTTATACTTTCAAACTATACTAGAAGGGATACACTATGAGATTTCACCTTTAATAATATCATCTTCCCAATCTCATGTGGATGAACTATAGTCCAATTTCATCATAAAACTACCTGTATTAATTAGAAATATTTCTAAGCACACTATAATCATTAAATAGACTAGAAACTACAAAAAAATTTGGCACATAACACTTATTTTTCATACACGTTCATAACTGTTAAAATTTCTATAAGTGGGTCATCAGAATTTATTTCAGAAAAAATTAACCCCTCAAAATCTCTCCTTGGTGATGTACTTTCACACTAAACCTTCTTATTTCAGGATATATATGGGCCTTAGTAAATATAAACACAAAATTATTGAATTATTTTTTACATTGTTCTATATGGATTCATAAAAAATATGACTATAATATTTAAAACACATATTTCATGAAATTATATTATTCAATATAAATAATCTATATATACCAAAAATTTTATTTGGATATAAAATTTATGACACACATGAATGAATAATCTAGATGAATCATTAAATTAAAATAATGTTTAATGACACAAATATACCCTATAAATTTATTACCACATTGTAGATACCATTAATTTATAAACATAGATTCTTAAAAATAGATATATGTTTCTTATTTTATGAAAAAATAAAATTTTGTACATTAATACTTGATTTAGTTAATGTTTGATGATAATATTTACATGTATAATTATAAAAATTTGATGAAATTAAATATTCTATCAAATATTTCATTAAATTATCATTATGGAAAGAATTGTGATATATATTCTAATAATACATTAATAATATAAATATTCCCGTATGAAGAACAAAATGTAAGAAAAGTGAAATGGATATATTCAATTAATGAATAAGATATATAAATATATTATAAATATGGTAATTCATTCCCAAATGTTAGTTATCATAATTATAATAAAACATTACCTTGTCCTTGATGAGTACATATGTAGAAAAAATCATCTATGCTATAAATTGGATCTTTATGAAAATTATTTAGGAACTATAAAATAAAGAAATTAGAAAAATGTTTTCTCAAATAAAATTTAAAATAAAGAAAATTTATTAAAAAAGTAATGAAATATAATATACAATAATTTTTATGTACCATAGAGATTATAAAAAAACAATTATATATTTACAATATCTTTAAATTAAATATGTGTCACATATATTTTGTAATAAAAGATAGAGACAGTAGATAAACTATATAATCCATAATTTTCATTACACATAAGATAATAATTTTGAATTAATTAAGAAGTGTAGAATTTTGATATGAAATTCAATAGTGTCTATGTTTAATGAGATCAATAGAATCAATATTTACACAATCCATATTATGAAATTTCACAACACCAAGAAAATAGAATATACTAATGAATAAATATATGTCAACATTAGTAGTTATAATATCCATTTATTATTATCCTTAACCAATATATATGTATAAGAATCACAATTTTTGATTAATAATTTTCATTATTTCATTATAATTCATATAATATAAATATCGATTTATAGACCCACAATGTCTTTGAAACCAAATTTATGTCTGATTCATTAATAGAATAGGTAATTAATCTCCTATTAATAATTAGATTCCATGGAGTAAGGCTCATGATTAAACTATACAAGGGATTCCCTTTCCTTAGTATTAATTGAAGGAAATTATCATTTAACCACAATTATTATGAATATTTCTTTCACAATCTATGAATTTGACATTAAGTATTTATCAAGGACACAATAAAAATGAGATAACAATGTGGACATCATGTTAGAAAACATGAAATTTTAAATTTCAGTTATTAAATTGATTTTTTAGCAATAATGGTATGTTTTATTATTATATATATGTTATTAATAAATCCAAATCACATCCAATATCATTTATTGAGTGTTGTGCGAGTCTGGTGATATTCTGTTATAGATTACTATGTAAGGAATCATTTTTTTTGTTTTTCATGAATTCAGGCCTAGAATGCTTTGTCATATCATGATTGGCTAGTTGAAGGATTTTTTAAAGAATAGGTATGTGTTACTATAAGATAGATTTGGTTATAAGATATATAAGTTTCTGTATTTGACTGATATATAGTTCTTCATGAAATAATTAAGTATATTATTGTGTTCATTTATGTTTTATTGAATGGATAATTCTATTGTGTCATGAATAAAAAATAATTATGGGTTTTGGTGGAACATACATATGTTAATACCATGCTGTTATATAGTCTTGATGTGGTGGTATAAAACATTAATCAGTGGTTTTCTTGTATAATATTAAAATATAAAGTGTTGTTTTATTATTTGGTAATGTATTTCTATTTTTAATAGTCATGATATATATTGTTTCTATATCAGTATGATGATTGGGAAGTTAGGTTACCTAGTACATCCCTTCTAGGATTCATTTCATTAATGTGAAAAACCAACTCAATGGTTTTCTGTCTAGGGTTAGTTTAGATAAAGAAGAATTATGGGAGATAATTCATCATATCTGGGGTTCTGAAATTTTTATATTGGCAATAGTAACCACATAATGAAAATTCAGTATCTAGTTGTAGAAATTGACATTGAATATATGGTATATGGGGATCCACATAGTCATATCATGCCACACTATCCTATAATGTTCATTTGTTGTATCATGCATAACAACGTAAGAGGGAATTTTATGATACCACACTATATATATATGACCTGAATTGTTTAATCCATCATAGATTTTTACATGACCATATTTGTGCCTCTCCAACGAAAATAAGTTACAAACAAGTATCCTGGAAAAAAATTGATCTTTTTTGAGGCTGTTCCATTGATAATAGGAAACAATAATAGTGACACATAAAAATAGGGTAATAAATGAAATTTCTGTTCAAAATAATCAAAATAAGTATCTAGTGACCAATATTAAAATCATATTTACAATATTAAATGGAATAAAATAAACATATTTCAAGTATAATGATCTTCACAAGTGTAGTATCAATGTAATGTAACAATCAAATCATATATAATGTTAATGAGGTATGATGGCCATAATCCTAGATTAAATCTAAATATTTCCATTATCAATCTATCAAAATATAATGATCTGCTACCCAATTTTGAGAAAATTCCTTTTTTGGGATACCTTATTATAAACTATGTATAGAAACCATGATTCCCCAATAGATAATGATTATTAATCAATTATTATAGAACATATAAGTCTTTTATATATGTTCATCTAAAATATCAATATATATGCAATGATTGAAATAAATGTATAATTAAATAAAAAATTGTTAGGTCATCATGATATAATATGGTTTCCATGAAATATGAACCAACCATCATGATATCTAGGTCAAATAGAAGGTGAATCCATGATGATACACAAAAATTATAATGTCACAATAACCCTTAATCATCCATTAATTTCCTATATAATCATATTTAAATAAAAAAATTAGAAAAGACCCCACTGTCTATTCTAGGTAATATAACTTACATATCATTCTCACACACCCATGAGAAATCACCATTCACCTATGTGTAATCATCATGAAACATAGTGTATTCATCAGATGTCAACGTTCAATAAATACACACATTAGTTTATTCATTATGCTCACATGAACAATAACCATTGGAAAATGTTAAATAATTTTTAAGGAATGGTTCTCATGGTCTAACAAACATGTATAATAAAATGAACTACAGAATCAATTCTCTAACCAGATATGAATGTAGAAACATGCCAGTAAGGCCAAACACTTCAAAATAAATTATATAACATCATAATAATGAAATTAAAATCCATTTCAAATGTAAATAATTCTATAGTTCGATGACTAACTAGAGGAATTCAATCCCTTATAATCTCCATGCATTGAATTAATAGGATTTTCCCAAACTATATCACATCATTGTTAAAAACATAGAGACTTGGTTGAATAGTTAATCAAATATCTATACATCATTAGACTTACCAAATGAGAATCATCGGATCTATCATTCCTTAATATAGTGAAATAATGTGTTGGATATAGAAAAATTCACCATATAGTGCTTCTTAAAGACATATAGGATGAATGATGGTAGATAGATATAGAAAATAAATTAAAATATAATTTTTATGAAACAATTACACTACCCACACTATTTAGCATATTTTGTTAAACCAACAACAACCAAATTGTGTTGTTCTAACAGACGTTGTGTACATAATATTTATTCTATCATTTTATATCCCATAATCAATTTGGTTCTTTTCCACTAGGTTTTTAGTTCACCCATGATAAGTTAGGTGATTCTTCCCAATGACTTAAAAAGACAACCATATCTCACCCACGATCAAATTTCTTCCTTTTACACACATTTTATTGCAATATGAATTCTCTCTTAAAGATTGTACCCCTGATAAAACCACTGACCCTCTAAATGGTAAAACATTTGTAATATTAAAGCGAACTAAAATATCACGATATAAAAAAATAACATAACGTATATGATGTCTATGTGGTATAAAACAATCAATAACTTAAATATTATCATCCATGAAGATAATTACAATAGGATTCAACACTTCCATACAATGGTAAGTGGAAATGTTATTCATGCATAGATTAAGGCTTCACACTTCTATATAAATGTATTTCTTTTTTCAACAGCATCTCACATGGTTTATTATAATTATAGATTTATTAAATGGAAATGATCTTTACGACCTAATTTTAATTCTATAAATATAAATCATTACATAAGTCCTTTCATTGTTATCCTATTAATAATGGGTAATTTTGGTCATCCATATGGGTGGAGTACCACCTACATGATTAAGGAATTTAATGTTTCAACCATACCTTGCATAGATCATTATATAAATAAAAATAAAGAATAATTATATTTTTCATTACCTGATAAATCTTCTAGAAAATTAATGTCACCATTATGATATATATTGTTCTTACTCATTCTGCTTTTATGACAGGGTATTTTTTTGTCAGTTTTACCACAAATATGAATTTTGTAATGTTAACTACATAAATTAATTAGTAATATTAATAATGATAATAGTTTATAATAAATATAATTTTTTTTGTTCCAATGTATTTTAATATTTTATAATTATATTCAGTTATAAATAATGTTCATTTGACAATTTAATAAACACAAAAAAGTAAATATTTCAAATGATTAACAAAAATAGTCCCCATAGGTTCAATGTAATGGTTATTTGATGGTAAAAATAAATCAATATATTGAAAAACCAAAAATTAGAATTTTTGAGATTATTAATGTAGAATATATATTTATTAAAGATTTTAAACATACATAATATGCTTTCGAAAAAATTAATTTTTTTATCATAAATGGATAGGGAAATGAAAACAATGTTAAAAATGAATAATAAATTAAATTAAATGAGTCAAAATTATTCATATATACATTAATGATTCTTAAAAAATAATTTAATAATTTTATTTTCATATACAAGATTCTAGATCTTGTATGACCTTGCAAAAGATAGAGTTATGGGATAATAATTCAATTTTACTTTAAACGACATTGTTTACGGTTGAATTTTTATTAGGAAAATTTAATGTTCAATCACTCTTATTTCCCAAAAATTATATACATATCATTTTATTTTTGGTGATTTAAATTATTCTATCCATCAATTACTACATAGTACTTGAAAATACTAAATTATTTTTCTTATATATAATTTAACCTTATTTATAATCTTTAGTAAGAATCTATTTTCTTATATATACATATTTTTATATCATTTCATGAATTTATTTCATTATGAAAATTATGAATGGAATATTTTCATTTTATATATTATGACATTATTAATAATTTATAATAGTTGAATCTATTTAATGATTTATAAAAATGCTAATTGTGAATAAATCTAAACCATTTAAAAAGAGATATTTTTAAATTATGAATGCATAAAAAAAATTATATCCATCCTGAAATTATTCATTATCAATATTCATATACATGATTATATTTTTATATAATAAAATAATATTTATATTTTCTTGTGAAATCTTTGTTTTTAGTAGTTTCCTAATCTAGAGGTGATTTCTACATGTTTTTATGAAACTTTTAATATGTTTGTGAGGACTTTTATTTATATGTAATAATTTATTATAAATCATTATGCTTTACTAAAAATATATTCTTTTTATAACCACCACATAATTCCATGGGATGTTCAATAATAATAGTATATAATAATGATCTATGGTGATGATTTAATATATTTTTCTTGAAAAACAATTATTTTGATGATTTTATATTGTGCTAATTAAATTATAAATGTTTCTATATTCTTATGAAAAAAAAATATATGGTTTGGATTATCTAAAATGTTGGAGAAGAATAATATATATATTATAAAATGGGATAAAACTTTATATCTCATGAGATAATAGGAATTTTAATTAAGAGTGAGATCAGTTCTCCGTGGGACTATATCCAATATATTTATGGGAATTGATAGCTAACCAAATATATTATGGGACCCTGACCACTATGAAGATGGTATTCATAGTGATCCAGGACAAAAGAAATTATATTATTTTCTTATGTTTGTGTCACACACTAAAACAAAATCCTTTTTCATAACTCTTATTCCATACCCTTATACTTATTCTTTGCTCTCACGGATCTTGTTTTATGTTATAATATGGCGTGATACCATAATACATGTGTTATGATCAATAATTTTTTTTATGATTTCTATATAATATTATCCTTAAATATTATTATATATTAATATAGTTTTTTATCATATTGACAGTGATTTTAATTTATTTTCATCTCGCATGTGTTCCATTACTATGAATATAACCTCATCCTTGGAAAAGAATTAATTTATCTATATTATAAAGAATTTATTTATATATGATTCATCAATAAGGGTCCATGTGAAAATAATGTTGATGAGAGATATTGTAGAACATTGATGAATAATTTTATTATATAACTAGTTTTTAAATGATATAAAATATTGTGGTGATAATTAATGATTTATTTTTTATTTATTTAAAATTATAGATTATTGATGTATGGTATTCGCATAGTCCATCATTATGATTCATTAATTTCATAATATCTATGTTTTGAAGGATATAGATAGTTGAAATCTCCCCCAGCCTGAATGTCACATGCAGATATAGAATGATTGTAGAAATATTCATCATATAATTGTTTTTGATTCTCAGATAGGTTATCATATTTTTTTAATTAATTTCAATTATAACATACATCTATATACATTTTTCATTTTCCTAGTGATACATCAAATCAATTTTCACTTGAAATAATTTCTTGAGTTTTTTACATGTTTTTTTATTCATGGGTTATAACAAAAAAACATTTAATGAGTGTTCAAAAAACAATTAATGGACCATGGTAAAACATTTTTATTATTGAGATGTGATGATGATATGGATATTATTTTGTGGATGATTGTAAAATTTGTTTTTATGGATGTGTATTATTAAATATGGAGTGGATGAAACCATGAATACATGATACATTGGGGAATCGAGCAACTAGATCTATATAAATGTGATATTGATGTAACTTTTCCTATAAAAGTTATATATTATCTTATTTCTACATTCATGGATTTTTTTTGTAAGGATACCTTTGGAATATGTTAAAATTGAAAACCGCATTTAGGAAATAAATTGATATCTATATTAATAATTTGGGTCATTAGAATGTTTTCTCCATATTTTATCAAGAGTAACCATGATTGATACTTATTAATATACATATATAGTATCTATAATATATATTTACATTTATTTATTTACTTTATGTCATAATTATACAGTTTTTGACCTAGATAGATAATATTAGATCATGGTTGTAGATACCGAATTGTCTGTGATTGTCATCTTATTCATAGTTGATTATGCTATATTCATATTATGAATAGAAATTATATAAAAATATAAAACGTGGTTTGAATTACTTGTAATCATATAGTTCTATGTTGTTTTACATTATAATCATGGTAATATTGTGTAAAATTTCTCCCATATGTATATTATATAACTCAATCATAGTTGATAATTGATGGCCAAATATAGTTGGGATTTGAGGGTCACCACTATCTTTTATCATTGTTCATGTGGGTACTAGTGTGGTAATTTTATTTAATTATAAATCTAAGGTAATGATCCAATAATATTAAAATCCATCATGGAATTATTGTATATTGTCCTCGTATATATCCATATGTCATCAATATATAAATAATGTAAATAATCATATATAGGTTTTTGTTTATTGTTTGAGGAAATATAACTTAATTTATATATATATAAGATTAATTTTCAAATAATATAAATTTAATTATTTATATAAATGAAGGGGAAATAAAATATTTATTTATATTTTCAACTATGTGAAACCATTATCCTTGATAAATGATAAAATTTAAATAAAATATTAATGAAAATTTTTGTACACGAATAAAAAAATTTAAAATATATTTTTAGTAAATTGTTATTTAATATGAGTGGATAATTCAATATTTAATTTATCTAATGACATCATAAATGATATATTTTAAAAGAGGATAGGATCAATATATTTCATAATAAAATAATTTATATAAGAAGTGTTTTCACATTAATATTCAATTCATTAAATATTTTTTCATATATTGTAAGAGATGTAGAAGAATAACAATAAGGGATAATGTATGAGAAGAATATTGTTTTGAAATGATTATTAAATTGAAATTAAATAAATAATTCAAACAATTAAAGGATGTGTTAATGTAGGATAATATTTTTGTTCCACCGGTTTCTATTATGTAACCATTACATGAAGATTTTTATGGTTATAAAGTGTAAGGGTTGAGGTTGTGAGAGTTGAGATAACTTCGGATGTTATTTGGGGGATAAATTAAAGCCCCACCGGTGGTGGAAAATTTTCATAATTGTGTTGCCAACCCATGTGTAATAGTCCTCTTGATTATTTTCTCCATAATGATTAGAGCATGGTTTGGGAGACCTTCTAAGGGGAATCTTTGAAGGCAGTGTCTACTGCATGATTAGTGAATGTATTTCCTAACTGTGCGGTCAAACCGTGCGTGGTGTCAGAATGACATCAATAAAATTATGATCTAACACTTTTTTCCATAACTCTCTAATTTTTTGACCCAAAATGTCCTAAATCTATATTTTTCTTCTCCTAAGTCCAATATAGGTTCTCTAATTGATATGAAGGTGATCTAAATTCTTCCTTTGGTGAATGGAAGCTGGATTCTTGAGGTATGTGATCGTTCTTCAGTATTCTTGAACAAAACCATAGATTTACATAGATCTACATCACTTCTTTAATTGGATTCTCAAATATACACCTATTATGTGAAAATATAGGTTGTTTGATGGAAAATATGATGAGTTTAACTATTTATCTTTCTGAAAAAAGTTATCTAATGTGGGTCCGTAGAGAATCGACCTGGTTTTCTAGTGCATATTACATTCATTGTGATTTTTGTCAAAACCATTGAGATGAGTGATTCACTATCGACTCCTCATATTAGAAATTATTTGATTTATTTCAAATTAAATGTATTGTGATGATTATATTTTGATTTAGTTGATGAACACTTGTTGGAAAACATCTTGAGTGATTGCTTTTGAATAAAGAAATTTGGGAATTTTAAATCAGTGACATCGTTCATGTTTTTATAACATGGGTTTTTAGAAGGGGTTTTTTCTAGATTGGTGTTACATAAATGGGATATTATGTTTTCAATAAGGGTGAAAGGTTTTTTTAAATGAAATGTTTCTTTGAAATTGGTTGTTCTTTGGTTTCCAATAAAATTTCAGTTTTATTGAATAAGTATATTTTGGTAAATAAAATATTTTGAATTTATTATATTGGTGAGGGTTCATTCATAATGGGTTCATAATAATGTATGAGTACCATTGGGTTACAATGGACCTGACCCTAGATTGGGGGTGTGTTTCATTGGGACTTAAGGTAATAGGATGAGAGACCGCTCATGAGAATGGAACTGTCAAACAGAGCATTCATGTGTGGGTTTGTTGTGAACAATGTAATGGGAATTCCAAATGATAATAAGAGTTTGTTTTTATTCATTGAAAATTGTTTTTATAAAAAATATTCTACTGGAAATTGGTTTCATATACATTTATTTTTACTTGGTTCTGATTGGTTTTTGAACATGTTATATATTTTGTAATAAACACTTTTGGTAAATTTTTAAATTAATTTTTTTTATATAATGTGTTAATAATTCTATAGTAGTAGAATGAATATAGAAATCACTGGGAAAAAACCTACTGATTTTAATACTCAACCCTACTTTGGCATATTGGTGCTTTTTCAGATTATAACTTCTATGATAGAGGTAAAGGTAATGTTTCCACATTTTTAGAAATACCTCATGAGAAATGGGTTGTTCAGTGATTGTAGAGCTTTCTTTGTCTCTTGAGAATTTTTAGGGGGTTCTTCATTGGTTACATGGATACTTGTTTGGTCTTACACTATTGTACACATTGATGTGGGTAATTGTGTTATATGATGTGGTTGAGTTTTCTTTCATTTTTTCATGCGTCATATAATGAGCTATTTATTTAATGGTTTTATTTTTAAAGTTTATATTGTCACCCACTTGTATTAGATACCCTTTGGTATTTATTTCCATCCATTGGTGTCTTGGGGATGTATCATAAGGCCCAGTAATGACTCGATGGACTCTCAAGCCGATGAAAATTGGCGTGTCATTAGAATATTTGTATAATATATATGTTTAATATAATTATGTACATTTAATGTTTTATGTCATGCATATGAAATTTCATTATGAATCAGGATGATTTCAATTTATGATATTTGGAATGAGGGAAATGTTGGGAGCGATATACACCAGTCACTTAAAAAATCCTCATAAAACATGAAATGAATCACAAAAACTCATGTGAAATAAAATTTCAACAACAAAATAGTGTATCATATGCACCACATATAAAAATTCCCCTTCAATATTTATAACAACTACTGAACTCAGAGGATATATAAATAGAAAATTATCTCTCTTATAAGGAATAAACATTAAATACTATATATAATTATAGAAATATACTTTTAAAAAAGTATATTCATCATTCAAGGAATTATATAGAAATAATGTTATTTATATTTAGGTATGGAAATTGAAATATTTATTGTAAAAAATCCACATATATATGTTTGAATCTATATAATTTATGTTCAGGGTATAGAATTTTATATAATGAACAATGCAACAAACAAAAATTAATTATTAGTCTTCCAATTATAATATTTTATTTATTTTATCTATTTATAAAATAAAAAATAAAATGAATGATGATTAATTTTTTTTTTGTGTGAATAAAAAGGTTGAAATTAAATTTACCTTATTATTATATGAATCATATAGGAGTGTAATATTATAAATGTAGAATTAAATATAAATAAAAGTAAATAAAAATCTATAATTATGAATTTATACTCCTTATGACTCCCCTTGGAAAGGACATCATCGAGTATTTTTTTGATGGAATCTGATATATTAAAAATATATAATCTATTTATAGAATGATAAATGTGTTTGTGGTTATGTGTAGATAGATATGTTAGAGTTTGTATCGTTTTTTATAAATGATGTATATATCATTCAAGTATATTTATATATTTGGTAGAAATAATAATTGGTTATAATTGATTGAATGGAAAACGAATTTAATTATGTATATAATTGACGTGTATTAGATACAAAAGTTATGTAATCCAGAAATTTGATCCCCATAATTTCAACATTGATCTTTTGTGATTAAATATACCAAATAATTTTTTATTTTTTTAATTTAATAAGCTGTGGAATCATGTATTATAAGTTTTTTATATGAGGCTTATTTTAATTATTTTTTGATGGAGGTAACATCATAATTTTCTTACATTGTCATAGTATACGACAAAAATAATAAAACTTATTCATATGTACTCTCATGAAAATAAATGATTAAACAAATATATCTCACAACATGATCTATGTATATCGAATCACTATACATCACTAACAAAATTATTTATCTCTCTCTTAGAGCATCTTTATGTTACAAAAATATTATGTATTTAATATTTAAGATGCTTTCAATTTTTTATTATTAATGTTAGGAATTAATAAGTTAAAATTAATTTTATTATACACATTTTAAATAACATTATATTTCAATTAATGTAAAATAATGATTAATGTAAAATTATATGTGTAAAATAATTCTCAATCTTCAGGATAATAATTGCAACATTTTTTTGAATAAAAATATATTGGTTTTTTGTGAGTATTTATTTGTTTATTTAATTATATATTTTATGGCGTAAAATGAAATATAAAATATACATATGTTCTACTAGAACAAAATTAAAATAAATTGATATTCGGAATTTCGATGTATAACTTGGTGATTAGGGTCATAATAATAAAACTGTAATCATTTTATTGGGGTGATTATTAAAATTTAACAAAAAATAATATATGATGGAAAATATATTATTGAATTAAAATTGTATATAAACTACTAAAGATTATATATAAATCAAAATAATTGAAGTGTTTATGACCTAAAATAAAATTTCCAATTAATACAAAAAAATGATCCAGAATATGAATCCTATATTATTTAGGGATTTAAAAATTTCCAATTATTCTTTCAATAATATCTATAGAAGGACCCATCTTGTATCCATTCAAAAGATCACAGAATTTTTTTTATGATAAATTAAATATACAACCCCATATGAAATTAGAATGTATTTTATTTTAAATATGTATTATATTAAATTTTTCTTATAATGTACAAAATGCTAAAATAAACAACCATATATGATTGAAATTTTAATTGTCATATATGTCCATTGTAACATTGATTATTGCTCAATGAGTGAAAATAATACTAACTACGTTATAGAATCATTTAATAATGAAGAACTAATGGAATCATGTAATGTATATATAATTAATGAGGTTCATTTATCTAATAATATAAGATAGATTTTATTACTAAGTCTATCCCAAGATTAATCCAAATATAATCATCAACATGCAATTCATGACCAAAATAATTTGTGTGAGAAGTCATGCTCATGTAAATCACTAAAAGATCCATGCTAACTAAATCAACACCTATAATACCCACCATTTCATATCTTAATAATTGATCATATATTGAATTTTTTAATTTATTTTTTTACTTCGATGTTATGTTAAAAATAGTTACTTATTATTTTAATTATTTATTATTTTAAATATTAATATATTTATTTCATTACGTACTTAAAAATATATTTTATAAAAAACTTATCACATTATTTGTTATAATGTTAAAGAATAATTTTTTCCAAATTATTATTTTTATTTTGGGATATTTATTTAATTTTTTACTCATAATATTATATTTAGGTTCAGATCAAATTTGGATATTTTTCTAGAAATTATGTTTTTTGGTTAGTTATGAAAACATAGTTTTAAAACATATGATTAATTTATTGTCATCATAATCACATAATCATCTCATAAATATTTACTAAAAAATCATCATATTATTACATTAGGGAGGATAATAATTTATTTAAAAACATTACATTGTTGTTAAAAATCATATGATAATAATTTTAGATCCAATGTGATATTTTTGTCTTATAATATATATTTATAATCATTTTAGTGTTATTATTTTATAAAAATGTTTAATTTATTTTATTGTATATTTTAAAGTAATAAAACAATATATTATTTAAACATAAAATATAATTTCAAGGATAAATAATAGAATACATGATTTTGGGGAATTTTATTATAAATATATATAAATTTCTCTAAAAACTGGTTTTATTTTAATATATATAACATTATCAAATGTAATATATATCAAAACATGAAATTGAATCTAGTAATATATTATTAAAATTTTGATTAATCATTTGATTATTATTTAATATGTTCAATTTCATTTTTAAATATAATTATATGTTACCATGATAATTGATAGTCATGTTCATAATGCATAAAATGGTTATATGCCATTAAATTAATGGATAATGAAAAAATTTATTAGAAATAAAAGACATTCATAATATGAGGGACAAAATTTATAGAACCTTGCCTTTTCTTTTTCTTTGGTATTATTTCTGTGGAGAAAGAGGTTAGATATTTTTTGAGTTCTATGGGAAGTGTTATTTCCATTAATAGGGTCACCATGTCATGATGTAGGGTTTGTTTTTGGGTGTTTCACATTATATTCTTACATGTTGGTTGTAGGGTTGTAATTTTTTTGCTAAGATGTTCAAGAATAAGTGAAATGGCATAGTTGGTCATGGATTTGGGCATAGAACATTGGATTTAACATGTCAAACAAAAAGATTCAAAATCTATTGTGATGATAATTTAACTAGTAATAGTTTTTTAGGGTCCACTTACGAAAACCATGGTGATGGATCCCACCATTTCATTTTCTTAGTCATGGTGAGAGTAAAAAAGGAAATGATATTTTTGGAATGATGTAGTGGCTGGTTGTTAATGGTGTCAAAAAACCCAACATGGCTAGGAACACACCATGTCATTGGTCATCATGAAGATAAAATCATATTTGGAATAAAAAGTCGATATATGGGGTTCTAGGATTTGTGGATTATATCCTCCATTTGACTAAGGGAACAATGATGTTTTTGGAGGTCACTATTCCATAGGGATGTCTTCTTAGACATCCATTATTAAATATTGTTCACACCTTCTTAGGACTGAATTTTAGGCCTTCCCCTCAATTTTTGGTTGATACCTGACCACATTGGAATCCCATTATCATCTCTATGAGGTTATTAAAATTTTATTTCAATGATAATCAATGTCCCCTAACACAAAAATTATTTTCTCTCATTTTGAATTTTCTTCCCCATTTTTTTAGATAATAATGGGTAAAAATCCCTCTATTTTTATTGAGTTGTATGTGTATTTTAGAATGGCTTCCTTTGTGTTGTTTCTAGTAAATTTATCATTGATATAGGTGTATTATCATCACCACCCTTGTTCTTCCATTGAGGGTTTGGATTGAATAGATTCCAAATTCATTACATCGGATCCACATTCTCTACTACTTTTATGTAAATCTACGGTAATTTCCTTCCATTGTCTTCAGTTGGGACTAAAATATGTGTTGAAAAAACATGATTATGAATTAACATAATTTAATATTAAATGATAATTGGATTATAGAAATGTTTTTACTACTTTTTATGATACTTGAAACATAATTATGCATCCAATAGCATGTTGCTAAAAATCGTAACTTTTAATAGTAATATTTGGGTTGTAATATTTATGACTGTGAAACCCCTTCTATCATGGATAGTTAAATTCATTTGGATAAAAATATATGGATCATATAATTGATTAACGAGCTTGTTATGTTTGGAAATCAGAAATTATGGGATTAGTTCTGAAAAAATGTGACGAATTCACTTTTTTTAAATAGAAATGTTGTGTATGGAAATATGGTCATCAAAAAAATGATTTATTTTCGTGATCAATTGTTTTATGTGATGTGTATATGCCTTTTGTGTCTTCAAAAAGCTGTGAAGGTATCCAGGTTCGAGGATGAATGTATTGGGTAGGGAAACCATGGTTGGTTGGATTGAAATGCAATGTAGAATGGTGTGTGATATGGTTTTTCGATGATTAAAGATGTGGTAATAATGTGTGATTAAAAGAATAGAGTCTGTAACATAATTTTTAATGGAGTTATGAGTACTTTATGTTGTTTCTAGAAAGTTATGCAATATATAATAATTAGTATGTTATAATACAATTATGCTACGTTAGACTAATTTGATTGTGGATTGAAATAAATGATTGATATAATAATGTAATGGGTAATGATGTGTAATTTATATATGAAATAATGATTAATAAAAATTTAAAATATTGTTATGTTTACATTTCAAATGGTATGAATGAAAATTTTTAGTGGTTGTGTGCATTATTATTAAGCTATGATAGTCTGATTGTGACATGGATGAAATGATGTTGTAAAATCATGGTGGTGGTATAGGTAAAAATAATTGAGTTGATTGGTTGTGTGGAACAATAGGTTGTTTATATGAATAACTATTAAATATCTTATTATCCATTATATTTTTATAAACACTACACTCTAATTGTGTTTTCACTGTAGATCCCATTGGTTTTAGTTTTCATATGTTTCCCCGAAAAATCCTAATCGGGGAGGACAGATTGATGGAGACCCTCAATTCCCAGATATGTTTTTATTGAAACATTATTACAAAAGATCTGTGAAGGAATGAAATTATATTATCCCATGGGAGTTGACTGTTCATAGGATCATGTGGATAATTGTGGGGGTTATTCATAGTATGTGGAGTTTATAATGTTAATTTCATCCATGTTAATGTTAAATAACTATTCTGGTTCATAGTATTATAAATGGGATTATGTGGGTGTGATGTCTATGTCACATTTCATGATTTTAAATACGCTCTCATGTAGTTGTTTCCTTAGGTTTAGAGTTGGGGCTCTCCCATTATGATGTGGATTGTGATGATATGTGGTTTATGGATATGTATGGGATAATATCATCACGATGTATGACATAAGGGCATAATATTTGAAAATCATTGGGGATGTTGTTTGAGAAAAACATATTCTTGATACACATCTTCTTATATTACCTTAATATTACACTTAATTTGGTAAGTGAGCCTTGGTGAGGTCGATAAGAGATTAAAATTATAGGTTCCTATTGTTTTTGTATTTTTTCACATAATCATTAAAATTCACTTCTAAAATTACTATTAGAGACTGTTAGTAAGAGTTAACTTATAATACATGTTATTCTAACATTATACATATATAAACTAATATTCATTTTATCCATAGATAGTTAAGGATAGAGTTTAACATTTTTATCTTACATATTTTAGATTCCAAATCATATTCTTATGATTATTATTCTTATTGTTTTTATAGATTCTTATTTTTATTCATATAAAATTAAATAAAATTTAGGATACAATTTTATTATTATTTTATATTTTATGGAACTATATAAAATTTCATATCATAACTCAAAATAATACAGTTATAGTGTGGATAATAAATCAAAGATTCATAACATTCTCATTACTCTTAGTGTGGGCCACCAACCCGAATCCTACTAGTGGTGGTACATGGATATCATTATCTTATAAAAATCATTTTCAGCACTAGTGTGTAACCATTGAATGAATTTGTCTGTGATATAGTAGTGTCAAAGATAATACATTAGGGAATGGGTAAACTATGGGGTGATGAACTGCGAGGATAGTTGTTCTATGAAAATAGGTTCATGGAATTTAACATGTGATGATAGGTAGGGAGACTGGATAGAACCCATGATTTTAGAGCCCCATATATTCTAATGTTAGTTTCATAAAACAAACATAAATTATCGATTAAGTGGTTTATTATTAAGGGTTGTGTCCAACTAAAGGTATGTGTATCACTATTTTTATTTTCAAATTGATTTAATTGGGAGAAATATAGAACATAAATATAAATATATAAAATGAAAATAATGTTTCATACTAATGGAATTAATAAATATTTTTTGAAATTTAGTTACAACTCTTTGATTTTATCTTTTAGTGGTTCACGATGGGGAGGTTAAGAAAGATTCCCTAAATGATTATTAGACAGACATTTAACTAAGGATGATGAGTAGTGGTTGAGTAAATTACGTGGATTTAAATGACATGATCTAGGAAATTATTATATATGTATCTATTATTTTGAGATATATTGTTGGATTTTTGTTTTTGATATATTCTATAGTTTGAATTGGGCTTAAGTAGAGTATTAGGGTCTTATAAGATTCATTCTGATGATGGATGTAGAGCTTCTATGGTGGATGTTGTATCATAGGGAGCGAAAATAGGAAGTCATTACATGGGAATTTTTCATAAAATCAATCTCCATAGAAATAATATAATTTGCCATGATGGAATTAATTAGGTAGAAGCTCCATTATATTCACTATGAGGTGATGATGGTTTGAGAGAATGGTATCAATTTTAAGAACCTTGTTAATTTCACCCATGATATTATTCTTGGTGAGAATTATCATTACCAGTGCCTTGTTTGGGGGATCCTCCAACTTATTCAATATGGGGAAACTATTTTTATATTACTAATGTATTATAAGGTATAGAAGATGTTCAAGTTTATATATAGAATAAAATCACATAGAGAGATATTACCTGGTGGGACTCAAAATGGTTCCTCAAGAGATGGTTCTTTGGTGGTTAATCATATATGTCAGGGACGTTGATGTTTTGAGTAGTGGGGAATTAGTTTCTATAGCTTCCTTTATAATATTTTTTGTTATAGTGGTTCCCCTTTTTTTATTATGGGCTTTAAACCATTGGGAATTTTGGGATGTATTTCATCTATAATATTATCTTTTTAGAGGCAATTAAATCTCACCGTGATTGTGAAAGTAAGATTCAACATCAAACTCAACAACATATTCTATTGAGGTAATGCCAAAAGTAGGGGAATAAGGCTTATACTCTATTAAGACGAGCTGGAAATGTTTAGATGCATGTCATGGAGATACCTACATTATAGGGGGTAATATATAGTTATAATTAGGCCATATATATCCATCACATGCGTATATAAAACTCATATACATTTATCATCATCGATTGTAAGTGAACATGCCACACACATAACAAAAAAACACCCATTTTCCTTAATGGGATTTAATATTCAATCCAGAAGGAATAATTTAAAAAAGTAACCCCATTTGATCAAACACACGAGAATAAATAATATAGTGCGATGGACCCAAATCAAACATGGTTTTCGTTAGGGTATATTTCAAAATAATAGAACATCGCCTCAATTAAGGCCCAAATTGATCATTAATGATCATGAACTCAGCACCATAATGTTATTATTAGCTACTCAATGATGCTTGGTTCTTTGGTAATATGGAAGAAATAGAGAATTGTTGTTGTTCATATAATCATGTTGTCTAACTTTATTTTTAGGATGAGATTTTTCTTGATGAGATCACCCCATTATCGTAAAGGATGTTTGAGAATCATGAGATTCATTTCTAATCCCAGAAATAATTGAACTACAATAATAATGTTGTTGATGACCCATCTTGTTACATTTGTAAAAATATTTATTTGGTATCATACACTTTCTATTATTATGTGATATATAATATAATAATAAGAATACAATATTTATATTTCCTCATTAATGGAAATTAACATATAATTCTTTTTGATTCTGAGACTATGGAAACACAGGTTTTAGTATAACTTTTTTAATTATTTATTACACAAATATACTCATAAAAATTATCAAAATATAATGAAACATAATGTGTTTTCAAAATTGCTAACATAGAATTACAACATGATTCAGGGATAAAAAACATTGTTGGAAACAATTTTGTCATTCCCTAAAATTCATTTTTCTCTTTTATAACTAAATAAGATAAACATGTGGCATTTATAAGAAAAGGGTGACCAATAAATCCTAGTAAGGGAATGAAATAATAATTGTATGAGGTGATTCAACATATGTTATATGAGATTCATATAAGAGAACATTAGATGGGTGATAATAATAATAATCACAAATAATGATGTATGGTACAACATGATGGTATAAATGCCAAATGAGAAAATTGAAACAATATAAATCATTTCAAAATCAGATGTAATGGGTAAATACTAATACAAGATCACAAGGTGGATAGAGTCACACAAGGGATTATGACTAACAACCAATCCCATAGATCAAATATCCTAAGAATAAAACATTACACATTGAATTAAGGAATTATCCAGGGGCACCTATATTATTATGTACATTTTCATGTGTACCACGTATATCAGTCAACATGTGTTTGTATATCATCACATTTAATCCCACTATTAAAGAGAATTGTTTATATAAATTTAATTCTCTAATAAATTAATTATAATTACCACTAGATTAGTACCGTTGAGCAGAAATGTGTGATTATTCACTTCATAAACTCATGGGATGGAAAATATCAAGTTTATTTACATAGCATAATAGGGGTACATTGTAATGAACTGGATTTTTTAATTGATATTTTATTTCTAAATAAATGTTTATTACATATTATATAATATTATACATGTATAAAATATTGATATTCCAAAATATTTTATCTCATTATAATTTATCATTGCATTAGTCTTCTATGAAACCAATTAAAATTTCGAACATAACAATTGGATAAATAATATCAAATATATTAGATAAAATGGGAATGTATTGATCTCCGTGGTCTACTAGAATCATCCCCCCACAAAAAAATATATTAAAATGAATGAAAATATTTGTAAACAAATCAAAATATTATTAAATAATGATATAATGTCATTTGGAATTGTGTTGATTTTTTAGTGAAATAATGAAGTGGTATTTTTATGGAATAAGGTGTTATGTGTCCACACCTTAGTTTTATAAAGTGTTAAGTACTTTGTTTAAATATATTTTTTAATACTTCAAATCTTTTTAATAATTTTTTTTCTTAATAAAATATGTGTTTAAATAATATTAATTTGATAAATTGATTTTTCAACACAAATAATACATAATTGTATTCTTTTTCATGAAAATATATTAAATTTTATAATATACTCAATTATTAAGAATAATATATTTTTAACCAACTAAAATGATATAAACTCTCAACAAAATATGAATGAAAAAATTTTTTTATAATGGCCTATAAAATTCTTTTATAATTATCCGAAATTTGGCTATGCCTTAAAAAATTTCTATCTTTAAATAAATATTGATTTTTATATTTGAAAGTGAAAATTATAATATTAAGATAAATATTATAGAAAAAATAACATTATATTTTAATCCATATTGTCTAAATTAAGTTAGGATGAATTTTAGACGACATTATAAAATAATTTAATTTTCAAGAATATAACACAAATACATGGTTTTGTTTTAGTAATATTTAATTAAAGCTTATTTATGTCAAAATTATTTAAAAATTATTTTAATACAATTCAAAAGATAAAATATGATATTTTATTAATATTATGTATTTTAATATATTTTAATAAATTTTATAATTATAACTTACTTTCCAATGTCTAAAAAATTATTTGATGTTTAAAAATTTACTCGAGGAAATATTTACTTTTCAATGACAAAATAAGTATTTGAAAATGTGTTCAGATAAAGAGGAATAAAATATCATAAAATTTGACGCAAATGTAAAAAACTATGTCAAAAAACCATTGGTATGCGAATGGTTTTTTCTTTTCCAAAACCTATATTTCCAAGACATATATTTGGGAATTATTAAATAAATTTTCCAATTTTTCTAGTGATACCCAGCCACTTCTTGTCGTTTTTCATATAATTTATAAAATAAGATATTTTTTCACTTTATAGAATCCCAATACTATAATAATATTTTTCATTGAATGGGAAATTCTTATCCCACCTTATTTTACCCTTTCCTAAAATCTTGTTTTATACATATGATGTTTTCACATTTACTTAGCAAATATCCCTCTTTTACATAACAAATTTTCTATTAATTTTTATTTGAATATCCAACAATCTATTCCATTATATTGTTATTAAAATATATTAAAAATTTACTTTTTAATTTATGGATTTCCATATATGGAACCTAAATTTCTTTTACAAGGTTAAAAATGACGTAATTATCATGTCTTTAATCGCTTTTTTATACAATGATTTATGATAATAGACTTGTTCATTATTCTCTATTTGTTATAAATGAAATGTTTTATGACCGACATTGATCACATGAAAATACAAAATATTAAGGGTACAACCAAAAAGTTCTTATATTTTATTTTTAAATAATTTAATGTCTTGACATGACATTTTTTATGATACATTGGTGAAAATACATGATATTTTTTATTTATGACATCTTGGTGATTAATCTTGTCGATATACATAATAATGTATCATTTAAATTTATTATATGTGTTTCCATATTATTATTCATTTTAATATTATTATGATATTCCTATTTTTCATGCCTTATTGTTTCACCTAATGTTTTTATTTATATGTCTCACGATCACATTCCTTTTTGTCTACCTTTCCTAATCATTTAATGGAATTCATACTCACATATTCTTATTATATATGTTCCTAGGATATGAGATGTAGTAAAATTAAATTCTTGTTATCCCATTCAGATGTTTTTATGTTTTTTTATATGTGTGTTTATGTATTCTAGTATTATATCAATTATTTCAAAGAATCTAAAAATTAAATGATCTACTCTTAGTAACATGTAATGAAATTTTTAGTAATAAAAATGAGGTATTCCATAGTTAGAATAATGGGTGGTTCACTTATATTTGAAAATTATGACTTGAATAATTTAGAAATAACTATAGGTCCATGTCTAAATATATTATAACATCCTAGTATTTTGGTGAGTATAAAAAAGTAGTTTCGAAATAAATAAATCACTCTCCAGATACTTCAATTGGTTGTTGATATGAAACTAATATACTAGGGGTAACACCTCAAAACACCACATTTCAGTAGACATGAATAGGAACTGGTGCATGATAATGAGCCTTGATGGGAACCTAGTTTTACACTCTAGAGGGATTTGTTTCATTAACCACATTATTTTTATGTACTATTATAAATGATATATTGAAATTATATTTGTTATTAATGTATATTAATAACATATTTTTGATTGATGTTTTAGGACATAAAATTCCCTTATAATTATAAGATTTGTAAATGTAATATGTTTCAAACTATGGTTTTTATATTTTAGAAAAATAGTGGGAAATAGGTGTTATCTTGTAAATGATGAGTGAAATAGATTATACTATGTCATTATTCTAATAGAAGATGTAAAGAAAAATGTCATGAGGAGGATGAACCAACTAACTAGAATTATGAATAATAACATGAATCATGTTTCAAGACCATATTATCCTTGATGGGTACCACATTAAACTAAGCCCTTTATACGTCAATGACCAACTTCCTTTAGTGGATCAACTGACCCATTGATTATAGAATAATGGATAATATATATAAGTATGTTATTTTTTCAACTTCACTGTTTAGAGAAATAAAAATTCAACAGATAATAATTACACTATGAAATAGAATGTGATCAGCGGTGGATATTAATAAAACACAGTTCCAAGAAGTGATATTAATGTTATTGAGTAAAGGGGTTTAATGGAGTATTTTTCAGTAAATTTTACCCCCATTCAATGTGATGAAAATAGAGAAGAAATGTCTTGAGCTAAATCATTAGGAAAATGAGTTGATAAGTCTTCATGGATACATATATTTCTTTTTATGGATCCTAAATAAAATGATGATATATTCTTCAATGGAATGAGACCACATAGACAGGTGAATATATGAAATAATGTTTATGAAGTATATTAGGAGATATTTTCGTGTGAAATATTGGTTGAATTGCGGTTTGGATAGATGCATTGGTCACATAGATAGATTAAAAAGAAGAGATAAATGAGGCTAAATTGATGGAGGATCTTTGGTCATAGAAGAGGATGAAAGAAAGAGCAACATCCCCTGTGAAAAATATGTCAGAAGATGTAATTTTGGAACTTCATTCATTGGAGAGGAAGGTTTTACAAGGGAAGAATAGATGGAAATATACCTCAGAACGATCATGGAGAGATGAATGATCATCTTCTCAACACTAATGACAAAGGGAACATGGTTCAGGACCAACCAAAAGTTCAATCCATGAAGTGTGGACAAATAGAACATATTTAAAATAAATTTAGAAATAAAATGATTATATAAGGTAACTAATATGAAACTCATCATAGTCTATGGGATAATGTTTGACATTTATATAAAATATGGATGATGTATAGGAATCAAACGATGTATTGGTAGGTAGAATTTTCGTGCGTTAAAATATAGTAATTATTTTGTTTGATCTTGGTTATAAAAATTTCATTATTTTATCCATGTTTGAAATGAATTTAGAATCAATACCTGATCTTCTTGAAGTTTATTTTTTAGTCAAGACTCATAGAGGGCATCATCAGTGTATAGAAACTATAGTATTATCTTTGTTGAGTACAATAACATAACAAATCCAGTAGTCCTTCCCATGGTGGAATTTTACACTATACTCAAGAGAGACTATAACCCAAATTATATTGGATGATCTGTTTTAGAAGAAAGGAAATAGTAGAATCCTTAAATAGAAAACCTATTATAATTTTCAATGGAGAGATTTGATGACCTACTATTTTTATAAAAGCCTCACTACTAGCCTTATTTATTTATATGATGATTGAATAGGTAGAAGTAAATAAAATTATGAATATAAAAAATGTATTCATCATTCAAGAATACCCTGACCTATTTACAAAAGTGTTACCTAGACCTCCACCAGAAATATAGATAGATTACTCCACTGAACTCATTTTTAGATCTAGGATGATACAATTTTCCCCATATAGTATTTAAAATATGAAGTTAGAGTAATTCAAGAAAAAACTGAATATTTTTTTTGGATTTATTTATCTGAACAAGTGTGTCTCTGTCGGGGTGACCTATTCAATTTGTAAAGAATAAATATGTGGCAAAGAGAATATGAATTGATCGTAGAGAACATAATGGGATCACAGTACATGAAAATTAACCTCTCTTAATTATTAATTACTTATTTGATTGGTTTCATGGGGATTAATTCTACACAATTATTTACCTCTAATGTGGGTATCATCAATTGAGGATAAATGAATGTGAATTTACAAATAATTCTTTCTGAATCAGAAATGGGAATTATGAGTTTGTTGTTATTCCTTTCACCTTAACTAATGATCATGTTATATTTATGGATTTGGGAAGTGGAGTCTACATTGATTACCATGATAAATTCGTGGTAGTTTTTATTATTAATATTATGATATATTACAAAATCGATTTCAAGAATGAGTATTATAAAAGAATTATATTGGGAACTTTGAGGAAGGAGAATCAATTTTGAAATATTTGAAAATTAATAATCTTGATAAATCAAGTTGCATTCATGTGGAACATTTAAACCAATGAAGGTATGTCAATTAATGATATAAAGAAAAAGGACGCAAATGAGTGTTATCACCCAATATCTTAAATTGAGATCACTCGTTTCATTGGTTTATCAGGATATTATATGGGGTTTGTGAAAAATATTTAATGACATTATAATCTAATTACCCGGTTAACGTGGAATGGGGACATGTTCATCAGGAAAAATGACTGTGAAAACATTTCCAAGAACTACTTCAATGGCATAAAGACGTTACATTTTTATTTGTATTTTGATAATCCTCATTTTTAAGGCTTGAGGGGGAACCCTTATTAGGCCTCTAAGATTAGTGACAATTTACAAGTCGAGAATGAATTAGATGAAGACATCCTAGAATATGAATACATAGAAATTCTCCTCCCAAGCATCTGTATCATGATATCATATCTCCACCTTCACATGTTTGTTCAACTTGATATCCTATATTCGGATGGGCATCGCTTGTACTAATGGAAATTTAAATACCATCTTGTTATTTCCAATCTGGAAAGCTTTACTCTACTAAATGCGCCTACTCTAAATCATCATCTATAGTATATTAAATAAATCTATATAGTTTCTTCTACATTCCATATGGATTGAAGGATATAATGTGGCTTGAAGGCCTTGAGGTGGCCAGAACGCCTTGATGTAGCCCAAAAGACTAAATCCCCCAAAGGCATTGGGTAGCCCAAAGGCCTTGGAGGACCCAAGGACCAATCCAGTGGCCTGAAAACTAAAATATATTAATAGTACTGGCTACCATATTACCGAACACTACCTTATACTTTACTACTATAATATTACCACAATACTTCTATAGTAACCAGGAAATATTACTCTTCCAAAATTTGATATTTAGACTCATGGATTCAAATAAAGTGTCCTCACTAACTAGATTGGGGCTCATGTTCCCAATAATAGAAAAAGTTATTGGTTAATATGTCTATGTTTACTCTACTATCTATCTGATAAGGATTCATTATTTATAGCGATGCATCTCTAAATGGGAATGGGTATATCCTCATAAAAAATGAAGTGGTGATTTCGTATGCATCTAAATATTTGATGAATCATTAGCTTTACTATATTATTTATGACAATGTGTATAGTAACACCCCGAGCTTCCACGATACGCTTCTCATTCAATAATATAATAGCTTGCATTGTACGTAACTTCGAGTTCTAAAACATCGCGACAAATCAAAGTAGCCATTATGAATAGTAATAACCACTTTTTAAAATTATATAAATTTTATATTTCAAAATGGACTTCATTTTTGTATTCCTAATATTGAAATTAGCCTATGTTTAATTTTTTGTAATTTTCTGAGAACTTCAAAAATTTTATGAATAGTGAAAAATACTTAAAAAAAATTTTTTAATCAAAATAATTCATAGTGATAAATTATACTATTGAGGGGTATTAGAGTATAATTAGAATATATTTTTACCATTTTATCCAATGGTGGTCATTAGAATTAATTTAACATTGAAATTGGACATAAACAATTGCCAATCTTTTGATATAAATTGTTTCTTAAAAACACGCTATTTGTTGTGACAGCGGGAATTAATTATAAAATTAATTAATGCAACTAATATGTTTGGAATTTTGTAAAATAGACATCATTTTTGAATTCGTAATATCAATTATAGCTTAGGGTGAAATTTTGGCCTTATTCTGAAAAACTTCAATTTTTGATGAATAGTGAAACCACTAAGTGGTAGTTAAATAACTGATTTTTCGTTTAAATGAAATATTACCACTTCTGTGATTTGATTTTCAAAAATCCTACATACATGGTTGTCATTAAGAAGTAAAATGTGGTTCAATGGGATCAAAATAATTTTTTGGTGAATAGTAACTTTTAAGTTCTTAATCGCGATTAGAGGTAATTAGTGTAGTTTAATGTAAAAACAATGTTTTATTAATATGATATGAGCTTGACACTTGTCCTACTCCAATTGGATGAGTCATGGCCGACCAAGACAACCCATGGGTCAACTTGGGGACCCCATGGAGCCACTTTAGTTGGAAAATGACATTAATATATATTTATTTAATGTTGAAATTAAATTGACACAAACATGAGTTGTTTTACTAAAACAGTTTTTAAGTGGGGTTACACAAGTCCAAATTTTGATTATAAATATTCATTAGAAATCTAAAAAGATTTCCTACATCACAGTATTTTTTTTATAATTTGTAGACATTAAATAAATTAAATTATTTATGACATCATGATGATGTAGTGATGACCTCATTATTTAACGATTTAAATAAAATGGGAAGATAATGCAAAATCCAAGGCTTACACTTGTCCAAAGCCAATTGGATGAGGAGATTTCGAACCCTTATCACCTTAGACTCGAATTATATAAGTGTGGGACCTTTAGAATCTGAAAAGCATTGTGAAATAATGTAACATTTCAATCTTTCCAAAAGTGCCCCTCCTCTCCACTTATAAAAGGCCCCCACCTCTCCCACCTCATTTACACTTTCAAGCCATTTGGCTCGGCCAACCTCTGCCCAAATACTCTCCCAACTTCCCCCTCTTACTCCTAGAATCCTCACTTTGGGCAGAACTCTTCCCAAGGAAGCCTTTGGCTCAAATCAAAAAGAGTTACCCGATTTTGAGGTAATGTATTTTCTAATGTTGTTTTGTTTTATTTTTCTTCTCCAACCCCCTAAACTCTTTTTATTCATTTCTTTTGTAACAACACCAGTATCCTCAATATACTAGGATGTTGTTATAAGAAGGATTCGAGCTACACTTACACACACCTACATCTAATGGTTAAAGAACATACGGTTTCTGTGGATGGCGAATTTCTGCCTCACGAAACGATGATTGTTCAACACTCATATAACACCTTCAAAGGTGGCCATTAAGATGTCACTATATTTATATATGATATATAATGTGTTTATGTTTTACTTATGCTTCTGTATTTCTCATTTATGGCTTACTTTATGATTTCCATTATGGGTAAAACGCGATAATTTCATTTTAGGAAGTGCGGACTACCACCCCCTCAAAGTGATTTGAATCGTTAATGCCATATGTTGGATGTATAAAGGATGGAGTAAATGGTATTATACACTATATTATACTGGAATTATATTATACATTTATATCATTATGATTTAGTTCCATTAAATATGAAATTGAAATGAAAGTAGCGTTCATGCGTACGTACGACTTACCGTCTCCATGAACGGTGCATTTCATTTCTTACCTCTAAATGTTATGTAATATTATAAATGAATGTATATACTGGATATATAAGATATATATGACATATAAATCATGAATATAATTCTGGATATAATGGATATTTCACCACATAAACAACTTGTAATTATAAGAAGCTTATTGTTGACTCAAGTACCAAAGATCGACAAAACGACCGTTATTAACTTAAATAATTACATAATGTTCATATCATTGTAAATAGTGATATAATAAGGATAATGAAATTAAAAATGGTTCTTAATAAGGTATATATTAACTCTAGTTTATTATTCAGGAGGTTAAAGAACGGTTGAGTCAAGTCAGACACGAGGTAAGGGAATTTCTTAACCCAACTTCCATTCTTTGGGTTAATCTCCTACTTTCAAATTATGTCATGATGTTATTATGACCTATTTTGTATTTTTACTTTCTTTATGTGTACCTATAGTGAATACACATAATAGATCTATTTTATTTTAAAAATGATCTTTTTAAGGACTTCGTCTTAATCTCTTTTCATTGAGGCATACTTTGTTTTATACACGAATTTATTTTATATGGTGTATAAACCCCTTTGACTTTTACGTTTATTCAAAAGGAATCTTTTTTATACGAAGCGTTTTGCTAAACGACAAAAGGGAATGTTTTTCTTTCCGTACTTATGCGGCGACAACGACTTCTCCGCCGCCGTGACCATTATTTGAGTTTCGGCTTCCTCTACAAGCCATCATTTTCTTTTTTAATGAAAAATAAATACAAAGTTTTAACATTCTTTTATTTTGGTATTGAAAATGGTTTTGAAAGCGTTTTTATTATATCAATGTGTTGTATTGATATCTTGTGATTGAAATGTGGAAATGTTATGTTTCCTTTATGCATGTTTTATGTGATACGATTATGTTATGGTTTATGATATGTTTAAACCTATTCGTATGAGGAATGTATTGGACTTAATAAGTGACGGGTGGAGCCCGCTATAGCTCCTCGATGCATCGGTAGGTCTCATGAGACAACTAGACGTGGAATTGGCCGAGGCCCTTTCCCAATTTGATTTATGGTTTTGGCCGAGGCCTTAATCATTTTAGATGTCTTGGCCGAGGCCTTGACAAAATGTTTCAGAATGTCCGGCATTATACATTCCCTCATTATGAAAGTGGTTATTGATATTGCATGTGATTATTCGGCCAGTAGAATATCCATGTGAAGAAGTGAATGGCATTATCTCATTTTACTTTTGCCATATTATGTTGAAGTTCAAGTTTAAAAGGCTTTTGTTTTAGTTATACATTGCCTTAAATGTTAATGTTTATTTATGAAAGCTTCCGCAATATTGTTATCCTTACTGAGCATCTGAGCTCACCCCTTTCAATGTTTTAATGTTTTCCAGGATTTGAAGAAGTATATTATGAATGACCTGCAGGGATAGTCTGAGGGGATATGAAGACAATATGTTGTTGTTGTTTTGGTTTACTTTATGATGTAATGTAACGTTTACAAATGTATCTAGTGTTTCCAAGGCTACTAAACTAATCGGTCTTTCGAGACTTGATCTTTTGTGATCATGCCAATGTTACGAAGTAATGCACCGACTCTGGGTAGCTGCTGTTGGGGCGTTACAGTTGGTATCAGAGGCAGTTTAGTACTAACCTTGGAAGCTAGATTTAGATAAACTCTGATTAGAGCACATAGCCCAAAGATAGACTTTGAGGATTAGTATAGAAGAACTTTCTAGAATTTTGGTATTATAGAGATGTTATGACTTTTCCGAGCAATACATCCCTGTCTGGATACGAGCAGGTAGAGGCGGCTCTGGCACAGATGTACCTAGGGGTAAAACCCGAAAACAATGCTTTGAGCTAGACTCGAACGGGAACTGGTGCACGACAACGGGCCTTGCTGCACTCTTGGTTACGACACTCCCGGGGGATATGCTTAGGATAGTTCTCATTTTATTTACAAACCACTATGAAGGGTTATGAGTATATACTTTCTCAAAGAAAACATTTCTTTTTATGATTATGGATTATATCCATAAATAGTTCAATTTATGTTAAGTGTTTTATAAGTATGGAATTATGTATTTTGATTCATAAACTAATCTAGTATATGCCATTGTTTAGAAATGGCGCCTAGTGGAAGGAATGGAAACCGTATCAATGCACGAACTCCGTGTAGGGATTGCCCTCTTGATCAAGATAATTATTGTGGATCTGGAGATACAACTGGTGCTGATCAACTTATTACCATACTGGGACAACTCACTCAGGTTATGAATAATAACCTTACTCGTATGGAGCACCCTGATCCGCAACGTGGAGGATCAATGCTAGATCGTTTCATGAGGCAACAACCACCAACCTTTAATGGGAGTAAAAATCCCTTAGTAGCCGAGCAATGGATAAATTCCTTAGAGAAAATATTCCATGCCTTGGGGAGTAGTGAAAGGGAGAAGGTTGTCATGGCAGTTTACCGCCTCACTGGAGATGCCGATCAGTGGTGGTCGCTGATTCAAAACACAAAGGAAGATGAAGACGTATCGAATATGGAATGGAGGGAGTTCAAAGATCTTTTCTTAGAAAAATATTTTCCTCGTGACCATCGAGCAGATATGGAAAGGCAATTTCTGAGTCTGAGGCAGAAGGAGGATGAGAATGTCGCAAAGTATGAGGCTAACTTTACAAGGTTAGCGAGGCATGCTGCCGATTACATACGTAACCCAAGGAGTAAGATTGATCGTTTCTTTGATGGGTTAAAACCATTTCTCCGTCGAGCTTTGGTATCACAATCCTTTTCATCATACGAAGATATTGTCTCGTGTGCTATCAAGACAGAAAAGGAATTCTCTAAGTCTTATGACAACAAAGTAAAGCAAGAGAAGAAGAGAACGGTGGAACAAGAGACAGATAAAGGGAAAAAGGGAAAGAAGTATTTTCCATTATGTGATAATTGTGGGAAGAATCACCCTGGTACTTGCCTAAAAGGAATGGGAGTTTGTTATAAATGTGGAGAAAAGGGTCACCAGGCTCGTGATTGCAAGGGAAAGAAAGAGGCTGTCAAAGTTGAATGCTACAATTGTAGAAAAATGGGTCATTATGCAAATGAATGTCCTAAGCGTCAGGGAAACTTACCTCAGAAAAGGCCAAGGGATCAAGGACAATCTTATGCTGTTACTACAGTTGAAGCAGAATAACTAATGTATTGGTGCTTTTGGACTCAAGGATTATATTCTGGTTATAAGAATAATGTAATATATATATATGGATTGTACTACAGTACTTTTTGATTTCAGTAAGGTTTTAATATGATTAAGGTAATCATATTTTTAGTATGTGACAATAAGAGAAACTTTTCTTTGTTTTGGGAATCTGATAAATTGATTTTGGAATTTAGAGACCTTTTAGAGAAAGTCTGGACGGAGGTATTTTGGATAACTATTAAGGTTGGAATGGATTAATTTGAACTTTGGATAGTATTGTTTAAGGCTAAAAAATTTATGAAGATTATTTTTGGAATATTATGATACTATAGGACAACCTGCAGGGTGGGGCATAACCCGTCGCGTCGGATAAAGCTGGAGGAATCGAACCCACAATCATAGTGCGACAGGCCTTTATTTCCTACCACTAGCCTACAGGAATTCCCTGGTTATTACAATATAATTTTACTAATCTAAATGGTATGTGTTAACATTTGGAACCTTATACAATTAGGATAATAATAATATTTTTGAGTTCTATTATCTTTTTGAGTGAAAGATGAGTTGAAGGTTGAAACACTAATTGTCAAGCATAAATATATATATACCTATCTCTTATTCAATGAATAAATTAATTCTTAAACTTTAGTAAAGGGATATTAAAACAAAAAATGTGTTATCCTAATACCTTATGTCTTGTTGAACTGATGATATTTTAAATCAACATAGATTGAAGGCTTTGAGGCCCTCTATTTGACAGTTGATTGTGATTGATGACCTCAATCACTCCCTACAAATATTTACGTTTTTCCTCCAATTATATGTCTTTAATTGCCACCAATGTTCTCCTTATCGAGATCATAATTTGGTGGTGACTTTCTTATTTCCATTCTCCCTCTTATTAAGGCTAAATTTTATTAACCTTATTTCCGATGTGGGTTTTCCACAAAGGTATTTTCTATTTTCAACCTCTTATTTTTAAAGAAAAATATCAAATTGCGAGGACGCAATTTATTGAAGGAGGGGAGAATGTAACACCCCGAGCTTCCACGATACGCTTCTCATTCAATAATACAATAGCTTGCATTGTATGCAACTTCGAGTTCTAAAACATCGCGACAAATCAAAGTAGCCGTTATGAATAGTAATAACCACTTTTAAAAATTATATAAATTTTATATTTCAAAATGGACTTCATTTTTGTATTCCTAATATTGAAATTAGCCTATGTTGAATTTTTTGTAATTTTCTGAGAACTTCAAAATTTTTATGAATAGTGAAAAATACTTAAAACAACTTTTTTAATCAAAATAATTCATAGTGATAAATTATACTATTGAGGGGTTTTAGAGTATAATTAGAATATATTTTTACCATTTTATCCAATGGTGGTCATTAGAATTAATTTAACATTGAAATTGGACATAAACAATTGCCAATCTTTTGATATAAATTATTTCTTAAAAACACGCTATTTGTTGTGACAGCGGGAATTAATTATAAAATTAATTAATGCAACTAATATGTATGGAATTTTGTAAAATAGACATCATTTTTGAATTCGTAATATCAATTATAGCTTAGGGTGAAATTTTGGCCTTATTCTGAAAAACTTCAATTTTTGATGAATAGTGAAACCACTAAGTGGTAGTTAAATAACTGATTTTTCGTTTAAATGAAATATTACCACTTCTGTGATTTGATTTTCAAAAATCCGACATACATGGTTGTCATTAAGAAGTAAAATGTGGTTCAATGGGATCAAAATAATTTTTGGTGAATAGTAACTTTTAAGTTCTTAATCGCGATTAGAGGTAATTAGTGTAGTTTAAGGTAAAAACAATGTTTTATTAATATGATATGAGCTTGACACTTGTCCAACTCCTATTGGATGAGTCATGGCCGACCAAGACAACCCATGGGTCAACTTGGGGACCCCATTGAGCCACTTTAGTTGGAAAATGACATTAATATATATTTATTTAATGTTGAAATTAAATTGACACAAACATGAGTTGTTTTACTAAAACAGTTTTTAAGTGGGGTTACACAAGTCCAAATTTTGATTATAAATATTCATTAGAAAGCTAAAAAGATTTCCTACATCATAGTATTTTTTTTATAATTTGTAGACATTAAATAAATTAAATTATTTATGACATCATGATGATGTAGTGATGACCTCATTATTTAACGATTTAAATAAAATGGGAAGATAATGCAAAATCCAAGGCTTACACTTGTCCAAAGCCAATTGGATGAGGAGATTTCGAACCCTTATCACCTTAGCCTCGAATTATATAAGTGTGAGACCTTTAGAATCCGAAAAGCATTCTGAAATAATGTAACATTTCAATATTTCCAAAAGTGCCCCTCCTCTCCACTTATAAAAGGCCCCCACCTCTCCCACCTCATTTACACTTTCAAGCCATTTGGCTCGGCCAAACTCTGCCCAAATACTCTCCCGACTTCCCCCTCTTACTCCTAGAATCCTCACTTTGGGCAGAACTCTTCCCAAAGAAGCCTTTGGCTCAAATCAAAAAGAGTTACCCGATTTTGAGGTAATGTATTTTCTAATGTTGTTTTGTTTTATTTTTCTTCTCCAACCCCCTAAACTCTTTTTATTCATTTCTTTTGTAACAACACCAGTATCCTCAATATACTAGGATGTTGTTATAAGAAGGATTCGAGCTACACTTACACACACCTACATCTAATGGTTAAAGAACATACGGTTTCTGTGGATGGCGAATTTCTGCCTCACGAAATGATGATTGTTCAACACTCATATAACACCTTCAAAGGTGGCCATTAAGATGTCACTATATTTATATATGATATATAATGTGTTTATGTTTTACTTATGCTTCTGTATTTCTCATTTATGGCTTACTTTATGATTTCCATTATGGGTAAAACGCGATAATTTCATTTTAGGAAGTGCGGACTACCGCCCCCTCAAAGTGATTTGAATCGTTAATGCCATATGTGGGATGTATAAAGGATGGAGTAAATGGTATTATACACTATATTATACTGGAATTATATTATACATTTATATCATTATGATTTAGTTCCATTAAATATGAAATTGAAATGAAAGTAGCGTTCATGCGTACGTACGGCTTACCGTCTCCATGAACGGTGCATTTCATTTCTTACCTCTAAATGTTATGTAATATTATAAATGAATGTATATACTGGATATATAAGATATATATGACATATAAATCATGAATATAATTCTGGATATAATGGATATTTCACCACATAAACAACTTGTAATTATAAGAAGCTTATTGTTGACTCAAGTACCAAAGATCGACAAAACGACCGTTATTAACTTAAATAATTACATAATGTTCATATCATTGTAAATAGTGATATAATAAGGATAATGAAATTAAGAATGGTTCTTAATAAGGTATATATTAACTCTAGTTTATTATTCAGGAGGTTAAAGAACGGTTGAGTCAAGTCAGACACGAGGTAAGGGAATTTCTTAACCCAACTTCCATTCTTTGGGTTAATCTCCTACTTTCAAATTATGTCATGATGTTATTATGACCTATTTTGTATTTTTACTTTCTTTATGTGTACCTATAGTGAATACACATAATAGATCTATTTTATTTTAAAAATGATCTTTTTAAGGACTTCGTCTTAATCTCTTTTCATTGAGGCATACTTTGTTTTATACACGAATTTATTTTATATGGTGTATAAACCCCTTTGACTTTTACGTTTATTCAAAAGGAATCTTTTTTATACGAAGCGTTTTGATAAACGACAAAAGGGAATGTTTTTCTTTCCGTACTTATGCGGAGACAACGACTTCTCCGCCGCCGTGACCATTATTTGAGTTTCGGCTTCCTCTACAAGCCATCATTTTCTTTTTTAATGAAAAATAAATACAAAGTTTTAACATTCTTTTATTTTGGTATTGAAAATGGTTTTGAAAGCGTTTTTATTATATCAATGTGTTGTATTGATATCTTGTGATTGAAATGTGGAAATGTTATGTTTCCTTTATGCATGTTTTATGTGATACGATTATGTTATGGTTTATGATATGTTTAAACCTATTCGTATGAGGAATGTATTGGACTTAATAAGTGACGGGTGGAGCCCGCTATAGCTCCTCGATGCATCGGTAGGTCTCATGAGACAACTAGATGTGGAATTGGCCGAGGCCCTTTCCCAATTTGATTTATGGTTTTGGCCGAGGCCTTAATCATTTTAGATGTCTTGGCCGAGGCCTTGACAAAATTTTTCAGAATGTCCAGCATTATACATTCCCTCATTATGAAAGTGGTTATTGATATTGCATGTGATTATTCGGCCAGTAGAATATCCATGTGAAGAAGTGAATGGCATTATCTCATTTTACTTTTGCCATATTATGTTGAAGTTCAAGTTTAAAAGGCTTTTGTTTTAGTTATACATTGCCTTAAATGTTAATGTTTATTTATGAAAGCTTCCGCAATATTGTTATCCTTACTGAGCATCTGAGCTCACCCCTTTCAATGTTTTAATGTTTTCCAGGATTTGAAGAAGTATATTATGAATGACCTGCAGGGATAGTCTGAGGGGATATGAAGACAATATGTTGTTGTTGTTTTGGTTTACTTTATGATGTAATGTAACGTTTACAAATGTATCTAGTGTTTCCAAGGCTACTAAACTAATCGGTCTTTCGAGACTTGATCTTTTGTGATCATGCCAATGTTACGAAGTAATGCACCGACTCTGGGTAGCTGGGGTCGGGGCGTTACATGTATGCTAAAGTTATATTTGCTCATAAAACATGGCATCAGTTTATTTATTCGGAGAAATGTGATATATTAGTAGACCACCAATGATTTATTTATATATTCATACAAAAGGAACTGGACATGAAAAATGATATTGATATATCTCATTAATTAATATTCCTTTTCAATTCATTATAACCCTAAAATAGAAAAAACATGTTGATGCATTACGTATGAAAGACATTATTGTGCTCTAAATGATGAGGATTTAGGGAGATCCTTTGATCTAAGACTTAGTAAAATTAGTCATGGGAATCGATTGGGATGGTAAATCATCAAACCTATCAAAAATTATTTATCAAATATCATTATCAAATAATGTCAAGAAAGAAAAAATAAAATAAACTTTGCTAAAAAAGTGGATAATGAAATAAAAAATGGGATGTTTTCATCGTTGAATATTTATCAATAAGATGTGTTAAAATTTCATTCATGGATATGTGTGCCATTTATCTCAAAGATAAATAAAGATATGATGGATGAAGCTCTTAAATATACATTCTCTATACATCCTGGAAATATTAAAATATATAGTTTCCTTCATGATAGTTATTGAAGGGATAATATGAAATGAATGATATCTGATTACAATGTTTGTTGCATTGTATGTCAACAACTAAAAGAAGAGTGAAAGCATTCTAAAAGGGAATTTCAACTACCACCCATACCAACATGGATGTTTGAAAATATATCTATGGACTTCATCACTAGTCTCCTAAAACATCCAATAAAAATAGTGTGATATTTGTTATAGTATATAATCTCACCACTAAGTCCCACTTATTCGATATTCATAAAGATTTATTTCATGACAAACATTCCAATATATACATAAAATATGTGGTGTGGTTTCAGGGGGTGTCTCTTCAATCTTTATTAATCATGATCCAATTTTCACATCAAATTCATGTGAAGCCTTCAACATACTCTGAATACTGAATTCAATTTCAATATGACCTATTATCCCCAAGTTGTTAGCTAATCTGAATGGATTGTTCAGTAACATTAAAACATGTTGATAATATAATCAATGGAATTTGAAGGTGCACATGATCAATTCGATCCATTAGTAGAGTTCTCAATAACAACAAAATCCGCTTGAGTATTAAAATGACACAATATAATGATCTATATTGGATGTGATTTATAACTCATACTTGTTGTGATGGAGTTAGTGAGAGGGAGCTATTTGGACCTGTTCTTGTAATGGAGATGACAAAAAAGGTTCATTAAATCCAATAACAAATAAAAGATGCTAAGAGTTGGTAGAAGAGCTATGCTGACGACCATAGAAGGTACATAAAGTTTGATGTTTTATAAAAAATGTTTTCTATATATCACAATAGAAGGGATTCATGTGATTTGGAAAGAAAGGTAATCATATACATAGTTACATTGGCCCCTTCAAAATCCATGATATCAACAGAGCAATGGTTTATCAGCTAGCACATCCAATAAATCATTCTCTTCTTCATGAATTTTTCTATATATCTTTCTTAAAGACGAAAATTCATGATCCCTAACATTTAAAAAATTTGTAGGTGGTACAAATGGAAGATGACCTCAATTCTGAGGAGCATCCGATGGAGAAATTGGACCGTAGAGTTAAGGTTCTATGCAAAATGAAAACTCACATCATCAAATTGTATTGTAGGAACAATAAATATGATGAAGAAATGTGGTAACTTGAATATTCTATTAGAAATAAGTAACCTCACATTTTATCAACTCTAATACAAAGTTGAAATTTTAGGGAAGAAATTTTTTAAGGGGTGATGAATGTAAAAAAAAGAATTTTTATATGATATTTCATTCCTATATATATATTTATTATATATTATATATCATTATACAAAAAAATAAATACAAATGAACAAAATTTTATCTCACTATTAATGATCATTACATCAGCTATCTAAGAAACCAATAAAAATGAAAAACTTTATAACTATGAAAAAAATATAAATTAAAATTGCTAATATATGAAATTATAGATCACCCCGTCCAACTAGAATCAATACATCCATTACAAAAACAATATAAATGAAACAACATATTTTTAAACCAATCAACTTTTTATGAAATGAAAATATAACTTTTAGTAAAACTTTATTGAATTTTGATTGAAATAAAGAAGTATTATTTTCAGGGTAAGGGGTTACCTATAAGTAAATTATATACGTAACGTGCAAATTCATTTGTATAAATAAATTTTTAATTCTATAAATTCATTTTACGAATAATTTTTACTAATAAAATAAATGCTTAACAGATATAAATTTGATATATTAATTTTGGGATTCAAATGAAACATAATTGTATTTTTGTAGAAAATAATTACAATTTTCTAATAAAGTCAATTATTCTAAATAAAAAACAGAAAATATTTTTTTACACCTTTTTTTTCAAAAATTACAATTGTTCCAGTTACCTTACTAATACAATTCCACCTACATTCCTCTGTTCTTAACACCAGAAAAAATATTTTTTTTCAGATTACCCTTGAAAAGGTTCTTCAAAACATTCATAAATACATATTAAAATCATTTTTCATCATAAATAAATTATATAAATACATTATGTTTAATCTTAATGAGGTTTTCTTAGAAAATATAAAATTTCTAACTATGGATTATTGTTTTATTTCCTCTTGCACCTCCTTTAAATATTTATAATTTATTATTAGATAATTAAACTAATATATAATATATAATGACATTTTAATATGTTATTTTCATTAAACATATGCATATCCTATTTAATTAAATATTGTAACAAGAGGATACAATTAGAAATAAGTGACATCACTTTTTCTCAAATCAGATACAGAGTTTAAATTTTCGGGAAGAAATTTTATAAGGAGTGAAGAATGTAAAAAACTGTACATTTTATATGATATTTCATTCCAATATATATATTTGTTACATATTATATATTATTATTGATATAAAAAATAATTATATATGAATACAATTTTATCTCACCATTAATGATCATCACATCGTCCATCTAAGAAACCAAAAAAATGAAAAACTTTACAACTAAGAAAAAAATATAATTTAATATTGCTAATATAAGAAATTATAGATCACCCCGGCCAACTAGAATCAACAATTCCATATCAAAAACAATATAATAGAAACAACAAATTTTTAAACCAATCAATATTTTATGAAATGAGAATATAACATTATGTAAAACAGTAGTGAATTTTGATTGAAATAATGAAGTATTATTTTCATGGTATAAGGGGTTACTTATCAATACATTAGATACATAATTTGCAAATTCATTTTTATAATTAAATTTTTAATTCCATAAATTTATTTTAAGAATAATTTTTACTACTAAAATAAATCTTTAATGGATTTTAATTTGATATATTAATTTTTGGATTCAAATGAAACATAATTTTATTTTTTTTCCTGAAAATATTTACATTATTATAATAAACTAAATTATTCTCTATAAAATATATATCAATAAATTAATATTTTAAATAACTAAAACCTAAATAAAAATGACAAAATATTTTTATAATGGCCTAGTAAATGTTTATTATATGTGTAGGGAATTTGATTGTTCCTTAAAAACATTTATTTTTAAATAAATAAAGATTTAGATATTTAAAAGATAAATTCTCTATATTTATAGAAACATTATAAAAATTTAGACATTATATTTTAAATCATCACATCAAAAATAGGTTATTGTGAATTTTCGTGAATTTTATAAATTTGTTTTTTATTTCATGAATAGTAATAAAAATTATTTTTTTAGATATTTTGTTTATTTTATGACTTTGTATTTATGAATTAATTAATTTACCAAAACTCTTGATAATAAATATGTTATTTGTTTTATGAAATTTAATTGACCTTAATCAATTTTTATAATTATAAGTGACTTTAGAATGACTATAATAGAAAACATGATTTTTAAAACATTACTTTATTGAATATGTATTTTTCCATGAAAAGGTGTATTAAAAATGGTATTAGGTTGTTGTGAACTAAAATATCATAAAATTTTACACAAATGTAAAAAATAAAGAGAAGAAACATTATACAAGACAATGGTTTTTCATTTTCAACAACCTAGATTTCTGATACATATATTTTAAAATTATTAAACAGTTCCTCCACTTTTTCTATAAATACCCAACCATTTCAACATTCCTATTTTATCCCAGTCCATTCTCTCAGAATTTAGGGTGAAATTTATAAACAATATTTCCCCTAAGGTTTCATCAATCCCTCTAGTTTACAGCTTCATTTTTTTAGAAAAACACTTCATGTTAAAGAAAATCTTTGCTTCCCATTTCCAATCATGTTGGATTTTTCATGTGATAAGTCCTCTAATTTCTAAAATAATTTCATTTTTTCTACTTCATATTATCCCACTAATATTTTAATATTATTTAATGAGTGTTATAACCTTTTACAAACTCATTTTATAATTTTCCAATACCATTATTATAACCTTTATATAGCTAGATTTACTTCTCAAATTACATTATTTTACATCATAAATTATCTTTTTCTATTTATTTGAATACCCAAACCAATTATATTTTATTCAGAATTCAAATATGTTTAAAATTTAATTTCATATTAGCATGTTTTCAAATATGAAACTAACATTTCATTTTTAGGGTTAAAAATAATGTAATGATCATGTCATTAATCGATTTTGTGTACCATTATTTTTATAAGTAACCCATTAATTATTCAATAGTGGTTATTAGTTCAATGATATATATGATCTAAATGGATTTCATAACATTATGAAATATTATTTTTGTTCCCAAAAGAACTATATTTAATTGGTAAATAATTTATTCTCTTGAGATGACATTGTTTTTGATTACATGGTTAATATCATCGGTAATTTTTATTCATGAGAATATGTTTATTAGCATTTTTCATATGATTATGAATGTATCGATTAGATTTTATAGTAAAATTATGATGTTATGATTCGTGTTATTATTTTAATGTTCCTATTTTCTATGCCCTACTATTCTGTGTTATATTCTTATTGATATGTCTCATGATCACATGACTTTGTTCTCCCTTTCTTAATCCCTTATTCAGCTTCATTCTCACCTATTTCCTGTGATGTATGTCCCAATACAATGAGTTATAAAAAATTAAAATTCATATGAACCCCTTAATATTTTTTAATGTTTATTTAAAATAAGTTTTTATCTTTTCATGTATTATGTACCTTATTTCTATGAAACTAAACATTAAATGATCCTATATCTGTACTATGTAATAAACATTTGAGTAAAACTGGTGGCATTCCATATGCATAAAGGATCATGAGAAGTATTAACGACATTTAGAGTGGTATCTCATAACTTTTAAATCATAAGGGTAGTAATTAGTGAATTTAATAACATGTCACAACATTAAGAAATGGGAAATAAAAGGCATAACATAAATGATGTGCTTGATAATTATTGTCAAGATATTAGTTTCAACAAGTAAATGTTGTTACACAAAGTCCTTGGAGAGTCATGGAACCTTATCATATTCTTCTATGTGAATAGGATGGAATTACTATGGAATTTATTACAAGACTACCAAAAACTCCTATAATGAATGATGAAATATGTGTCATCATTGAACGACTAACCAAATCTGTACATTTCATTACTATAAAATAATTGTTACCTCTTGAGTGACTCACCGAGATCTTCATTAATAGAGTTTTTTATAACAATAGTTTCCATTAACGTATTGAAATTGTGTCCTATGAAGCATTATATGTCAAGAAATGTCATTATATAGCTTGATGGGATGAATTTGGGGAAATAAATTAATATTCCTAGAACTAATTAAAGTTAGAAAAACAAAGTTAAAATCTATTCACGCCTACTATAAAGCATCTCAATGTAGGAAAAATATTTATGTCCCTAATTGGTGGAAATATTTGGAATTCTAAGTTCAAGAACATGTTTTCATTAATATATCATCATTGAAGGGTATTATAGGATTATGTTATATATGAAAATTGAACCCTAGGTACATTAGACCCTTGGAAATTATTTAATGAATTGGGGGTTTTTATTTTATTGGGAAGTGATATTGAGTCTCTCAAAAATATATGATGTGTTTCATAAATCATTATTAATAAGGTTCATGCCTTACCCAATGCAAAAGTCCAACAATAATTAAAAATTATTGGGAACATATTTATATTTCTATGAATAATCCATCCATATTATTTTTAATAGAGATATCTTATTGATGAATCATATAAATCTTCTTGTAAATATACATTAGTGAAACCACAAAATAGAGGAACCAATGTGGGAACAAGATGATGTAATTAGGAACAACTTCCCTCGTATATATTTAATGTAGTATTTATAAATTTCAATGGTTGAAATTTTTTTAGGATGGAAAAATTTATTACCCATATACGTTATTATTTAATTATTTTTATTTAATTTTAATTTATTTTATATCACTTTATGCATTAAACAATGTGTTTAAAAGAATATACTATATTAAAATTTTATTTAAACATGGCCATTATAATGTAGACGTGATGTTAGAGGGTATGAATAGTACTAAATCAATAATGAATAATATATAATTTATAAATTTTCATTTTTGTTCTATTATTTTAAATAAAAATAATAATCAATTACAAGTAAAATATTTTTTTTTGTTTTGAAATACAATAGTTTTTAAAGAAAATGGTTTTGTTGCTTATTGTTTAATTATGATAAATTTAATTTTTGAAAATATTATAAAAATAATTTGATAAAATTAAAATAAATTTTAAATTCATCATTATAAAAAATTATAAGTATTTTTTTAATTTATCAACAAAAATTAATTTTTATTTAATAATAAAAATAGTTTTTTTATAAAAAATTGTCAATTATTTTAAAATGTTCAAAAATTTAAAAATATATTAATATGGTTATAAGGATAAAATTAATTAATAATATATATTAATCCAATCTAATTTATTTTATATTATTTAATATTTAATTTGGAAATATGAACATTGTAATCATTAGAATATTTTCGTGTTGAAAACTCATTCTCTCAATGTGTATGGGGGTTTAATTGAAAACTAAAATTTTTGATATATTTGAGTATAATTTTGAAAAATGGATTCCATTTCATTGAATTAAAATTTTATATGTTATCTAATAATTCCAACATAAATTTTTACCATAATTTACATTAATAAAAGTAAAAATTATTTACCACAATTAACATAAAAAAGGGTTTAACATGGGTTAAACTAAAACGATAAAGGTTGAAAATGACCGAAATTATTCAAAAATCTATTGGATGTAAATATTTAAACATTATATCTTATGGGATCTATAAGGGCTCATTTTTTAGTCTTTTTTGAATATGAAAAACATGGGTTCACCTTTTTCATTCTGAAAATTACAAGGGTGCCACTAACCTCACTTATAAATGGCCACACACTATCCTATATTATTCATGTAGTGATACCATTTTTTATAACCCAATACCTAATAAAATTAATTCCCAAATTACATACCCTTATCTTATAGTACATTTTTGGTTAGAAATATATTATAATAATACTATAGGTATAATCTATAAGAGGTTGTCGGAGAAGAGGTGGATTTCAAAACTATGTGTTTTTGTTTTTTTTATCCTTCCCATTAAATTGTTATTAATTAATAATTATATAATAAAAATTTATACTATATATAATTAGATGTCATTATTTTTATGGAATTATCTATATCCATCCACTATCACATCTAATTGGTTAAGAAATCATTATTCATGTGTACGGAGTACTACCGCCTCGCGAACCGATGACATTAGTTTTCAATAACTAACATTCAAGGCTTCATGTAAGGATGAATATAACATAATTATTTGTGATTAATCATTTAATGATAATTATTCAATTTTAATATCACATGTACATTTTTACATTCCACTCAATTAAAAATATGATAATGTCACTTGTGTGTACGATAGATTGTCACCATGCATAGCGATGTGATTTGTTTTTCACACACACAGTACATTGAATGTAATTAAGGTAAAATTAACAAATATATGTTATTTATATGATTTTATATTGATTACATAAATTTAATATTTTACGCATTTCCGTACACTTTCACTCGTTAAGGGAGTAATATCGTCGCTCGTGCATACGTACGATCTACCATCTCCATGAAGCTATGTGAATCATTTTCTTTGTTCAACCATAAAAATGGTTATAAATATTTATATAATGAGTAAATATTATATTTATAACATTTTTAACATTTATTATATGATTTTACTATATAATATGTCTATTAATATGAACTCTCATGAGAAAACATTCATGAGAAAAAAAAATCAATTAATGCCTGAAACAATGAAAATAATTAAATATTATTAACAAATGGGTTGAACATTTATAAGGGGATCATGTGTGCCATTATAAATATTAATTTGTTTATGGTATAAATTAAAAAAAAATCTTGTAACCATTATATATAAGTTTATTCATGTTCATACAAAAGGAAGCGTAAGGTAAGTGACTCCGTCTCAATTTCTCTTCAATTAGGAATATTGTAATATTATGTACATTATATATTGTATATACTATATATAATTTCACATAGACATGTAATATCATGAAAAATTAAATATTTATGGTATTTAAAGTTTCAATTTGAATTGTTCCATTCAATGCTATCTGACTTGGAAGGTACAAACTGGTAAATGATTTTATATAATATAAATTTTTCTTATGATAGTAATTATTCTCTTAAAAAATCACACTCTTATGATAATTTTTCATTTTGCATTAATATCCTATTAAATATCCATTTTTTTAATGATGGATATGATTATTTTCTTAATGTTATACCATTTTTACAAATAGTTATTAATTTTAAGTTTAATTGATTAACTAGGTAAATCATTATAAATATGCACCCGCTACTCAATAAGGATATATGATGATAAGGAACACTATTCATGTATTATACTGATAATTTGATATATGTGGAGTTATTTTTAAATGAAGATATGGTTGGGTATTTTTTATAAATAGGCCCTTGATGCATTATTAATACCATGAAAAGATTCAGTTGTCCAAATCATATGGGTTGTAACGAGTAGTTTTAAACAATCAAATAAAAGAACGTGATAGAAGAGGTACCACGTACTTGAGAACATGATGTTAAATAATTATGAATTTCTTCCATTAGGAATTCATTTGTTATTTTCTATGTTATTTTCACAATTACATTATACATTGATGCATTTAATTCTCATTTTATTTATTAAGTGGAGTGTGTTTTAATTTATTTACATTTCTATATTGGTTATTCCTTATCCAATTAAGGTATTTAAGATATTGATTACATGGATTGTATGTTTAGTTTTTTAATTTATAATACTAATTAAGGGTTATTGATTTATAATAGAATACAATATATTTATTCTTATCTAATCATCTACACACACCATTATTTTGTCTCCTTACTCAATGTTCTAAATATGAGTCCTTTTAATTATTATATGTGATTCCAATAATATTATTTTGTTATGTTTTTTTTCTATTCACATTGTATAATGGGACTCATTTATGGTTCTCTTTCTTAAAAATTTATAAATTTATTTTCCTTTTGTATTTTACCTCATGTGTCTCATACAAAGCAATAATGTAGTCATTGGATTTGAGATACTACGGTCAGGCATGTTACAACTATTCTATTACATGAGGTCATCACTACTACTATTTGTATCAATTGAACATTATCCTAACCTATAATATACTAATCTTAATGATCAATTTTGTATGACTATATTATCAATGGTTATTACTCATTATAGTATTTTACAATTAAAATACAATATAATTGTCTAAAATAAAAAATAAAGTGCATGGATTTTCAATAAATGTATTAAATAGTAATTAATTTTTATCATTTAATAAAGAGATTTCATATGTAAATGTTTTGGTCATTACATTCTCCCAACCCCACTTTTCAAATTTCTACCACAAATTATTTTATGACATACACAAAAGTAGATGTTGGTACTTCTTTGTCATCACATCTTCTAATTCCTATGATTCTTTTTTACATTTGATGTTTTTGCACAACACTTTGACTATGTTTTTTGTATTGTTTTATAAGACATTGTCAATGTGATCTAAGATCATTAATGATTTCTCCTCATATTAATGATCATTATACAATTTCACCACATCAAGATTCATTACATGTTTGTTTTCATGTATGTAAATCATCAATAGGGATTCATAGAACACATAATGTATTTGAAATAAGATAGATATGTGTTAGTCAATATGTTATCACTCAAATGTGATCAAGGATTAAAATGAATACAAGGTATATTACACTATGAAATCCCTTCTTACAAACCCCATCATATTTTTCCATAGAGATATATGAAATAACATATTATCTATGACCTCAAACTCTACGTCTCATCTATGATTCTGATGATTTTCATTATATCTACTATGGGAATATTTCAAAAGATGTGGATTTACTTAAACCTTCTCAATAATCTCCTAAACAACATCAGGTCACATCAACTTTTTCTCTCCAACATTAACCTTACATGTTAGAATTCTACACCTCTTCCCTTAGATAATCTCTAAAGGTTCCATTTGAGTGCTATAACGGAAAATATTTTAATATAATAACTCAAACAGTGTAAGGTGATGATTCTAACATCCATATAAATCCATTGAATAGGGTCTCAACATATCCTCCAGTGTTTAAATGGTCTCATAGGGCAAACCTTCCATATGAGGGCGATAAGAAGTGATAAAGTACAAATATTTATTTAAATCATGCTAGGGACTTCTCAAAAACTTCAAGGTAAACCTTAGATCTTGATCAGATACATTGGAGAGTTTCACTCTATGGAGACATACCACATCACTTGTAAATATAATATTGATTTGATCAAGATATAAATATTCCTTGATTGTAGTGAAGATTTATGATTTTGTACAGTGATCAACTACCACATTGAAGGAATTATTTCCTTTGAATGTCCTAGAAATTATGTTGAACAAATCTGGAGTTATATTTTTACATTTATATACAGGTATCATAAATGGTCGTATCATACCCCTACACATCTATAGATCATCCATGGAATGCTGGGATATCAAAAATCTAGATATGAACTCAATAATAACCCTATCTATGTAATATCACCATAATTTTTGCTTCAAATGCCTAGATAAAATAGTTATTCATAGAATATTTGAGAAGGATGATATATATGCATCATCAATATTTTCCCTTTTCATTAGCTATTTTGATTAGACACATATCTATGTTCTAAAATTATAACTCAATCTGTAGCAAATATAAAATCTTGAATAGGTAATCCCTTTTAATATAGATATGAATCAACTTTCTCAACCTACATGATCATCAAAATAATGGATATTTGAAAATTTCTTTTATATATGTAGGACGAATATCATTCTATTAATCACAATTATATCCTATTTATGATAAATATTATTAGACAACATTTAATCCTCTTCATAGATAGGGTTGTAAGGTACATTATACTCAGAGAATCTACCACATGGTTTTCATTCACTGTTTGGTAATTGATCGAACATTAATAACAATTTCTCAACTACAACCTTCGTCATTTTAAAATATTATGATCATTTTTTATATTTATAATAATGGTTTTTATTGTCCATTTATATGTTATATATTTCATTATGTAGTTAATTCCATCAAATCATTAATCTGAATATCACTACATACAATTTTAGATATGAACATTGGTAGTGATTCTAATGGATATTTAGTATGTGGTAGAAATATGATGTCACATTTTCATGTTTAATAAGTAAAAAACCTAATATTTTTTAAAAACATCAATATTGATCACAAATAATTACTCATTGGTGTGTAATGTTATCATATGGGTAGTGAATGTAATTTTCTACAACACATTGAATCTTTCTTTACATTATTTATTCTAAAAAAATATTACACCTTAAATATAATCATGGTTAATGTTCTTGAATATCATGAGAAGTTTCTCAGAAATCTAATATGATTTCAAAATTATTAATAGAAATTATATATATCCATATTATATTTTATTCTATGACATCATTAAATTATCTCTATTTATGGAGGATCAGTATATATAGATTTTTTTTTCTGATAACATGCCTTGGAAAATTTACTTTCTCCATCCATGAATCACTTTTACTGTTGATCAAAAATAAATTTTCCTTCCATAGAGTCTTCATAATATATTTTAAAAGTTTCTCCATTTTCATGATTTAATTTGGAGTAGATAAGTACATATTATAAAAAAACCAACAAATACATGTTGAGGTAATCCACAAATACACAATTCATTATGTCCATGAATATTTATGATGCACTATTGAGTCAAAATTGAATAACTATGTACATGTAGTTCTAATAACATGAATGGAAAAAAATCATGGTAATATCCTCTTTCTTCAACAATACATAATAATTTTTCGACTAATGATCTTCCTTGGAGAAATACTAGGATCTATATATGATGGAACAAGCCATCAATCTATAGTCGATGATAATTTTTCAATGTAATTGTTATTTTGGGATGAAAATAATACATGAATAGAGGCATTGACCCATCAATCTAATTTATGAAGCGGATTGGTTCACCCTAAAGTGATTTACATGGGCATATAATCCCTTTTTCAAAATTCGAATATAGTTTCTTATTAAAAAACTATTGATTAAAATAATCTATTGAATATGGAGACTTAGATATTGGTAATTATATTGGTATATTCAAGAGGGATAATTCAACTTCTTAGCTTTGAGGAATAATATTTAATTATTTGGGAAACACATTAACATATTCCCTTAAAATGGTGGTGACATCAATAGCGATACTTTATTTAGTGTCAATAATTTGGAAAAGATGCTATTTGTCATAGTGAAATTATATACATGATTGGGATGTAGATTTTAAAGGATATTTATCCTCCTCTCTGCTTTTTAATAGAATAAGAGGACGATTCATGATATATAGGCTCACTTTCTTCACTTTGAAATTTATGTTGGATCGATATAAGGAAAAACAATCCATATATATAATTACATAAAATAATTTAATGTATCGGATGGTTTTTTGGAAGTTAAATCCATAAATTTTTTAATGTTGAGGATTTATGTACTTGGGATGAACTAATTGTACAATTTTCAATTTTCAATGATAGCATTTATTTTTTATTCTAATGGTGTTTATATAGTTCTACTAAAATTTTATGATATGAATAAATGCATAAATATAGAATAAAAATATATATTTTCTATAACTAAATGAATAAATATTGTAACTATCACAAATTTGATATTAGTATCCACCTAATCGGTTGTGATTTCATAATCTCACCCTTACTGCATTAGAGTTTTTTGGTATTGATTATCTCTAAAACCCCTTGGATTAGGGAATTGGTGTATAAAATGTGTGTGATCCTTTCCATTTAACAACATTAATATTGGATGAACAATTAATGTAGAATATATTTATTTCATCTCATTATTTGGATTATTTGGTTCAAAATTGATATCATTTTTCCCATACTTATCACTCCTAATGCATTTCCTTATCCACAGCAGAGAATTTCCTACATGCTTATTACTAAATATTTGAAAAGTGGTATGCTTTAATTTCATTAATATTTTATATTTATACATTGTATCACCATAATTAAGCTCAATTTATGATTATTATAACCATGGGACCCATGATATTCACTACTATCCTTTTCGACCATGGGGGCACAACAAACAATCTCTTCTTATCTAATAACATCCTTAATTTTCAACACATTTTATAGAGTTGTCTTAGCCTACACTAGAAGTGGTAAACACTCCATTCATGAGTAATTACAATCCAGAGGTGAATCATGAATTTCTTCTAAATATTTAATCGTACTCCCTAATTGATTTATTAACCCTTTTGTTCAGGATAAAGATACCTCTCTTAATTTTCAATCATAGAGTGTGAGGAAAAAATTTATCAAAAAGTATGCATAATTATTTACACTTTTTTCCATAAAATCATCCTTAGGAATCAATTTGTTTTTCAATGTGCATCATTTATAGGATTTTACATCCATAAGATTGACATCTAGAACAATAATCTCTTTCTCAGATTTTTGAAGGACATAGAAGTTATTTTCAATCGAGTAGATCCATTGTTCAATGATTAAGGGATTGTGTGATTCTTTCAAATTTGGAGACCCTTGTTTTATAAAGGTATCAATTTCAACATGAAATTTTCTAGGAGTTTCCTGTAATTCCATATTATTAATGTTATGTTCAAAACATAATTAAATCATGAATGTATTATAACATGTTCATGAATCATACTCCTTTCCGGTTGGGTATCTCATTTGTGTTGTTGTCACATTCCATCAAATTGGAATTTGAATTGATTAAACTATTTCTAGTAATATATCTCCTTATGGGAAAATAATTAATGAATATTTTTAAACTATAAAATACATAAATATAAATCCATGATAACTAAAGGGATAACAAATAAATGTGATATATTATATAACCTATCAATTTATATGTTTCAATTTATGTTATCTGTGTTATGTAACCTAAAATATTATAGTCATTTTTATCCATTCACAATTGTTCATAAATATATTATGAATTTACCAGTGCATACCCAATTGAGATTAAATATATTAGTGTTGTAAGGACCATTTTCATAGACCAATTTATGAAATATTTGAGCTCAAAACACAATTTTTAGGGTAATTATTCATAGGTATGTCTATACCGGATCCACATCCACTTTTAGAACAAAAATATCGATGTATTTATATAAACGCACATACTTTATAATAAAAAAATAGGGATCTTTTCCTCTTTTTATTCTTATCAATATATCATTGTAAAGTTATTTCTATTACTAATACCAAAATTAACTAAAGTTGTCTCTAATAACAACTATGACAACACATATCATTAATACACTTTATTTCATAATTTATTTCATAAAGGAACACATTATCAAATTCTAAAATATAATGATTCAATGTGTCTTTTTAGAATTAGGTACATATTATAACAATTATGTCCACTAATAAAAAAATGTTGTTGAAATCTTCCTTTAAATGCAATAAAATTTCATTTCACTTTTGAAACTACATAGGATAACATGGTTAAATACACAGTATACAAGAACATTATAAAACACAGTGAGGGTATAATGAAACAAAAGCATATGTTAATGTAGTTCTGTGATCCCAGACGAATTAAAATGTAACATAAGTTGAGTGAAAATAATTATCTTGAATAATGAGAAATGATATAGCATCATAACATAATAGAAACATAAGAATATTAAAACAACATAAATATTTTCATCAACACATATCAAGGATAACCTGAATGACAAAATCACATGTTATAGAATGTATCATAATGGATATATTTTACACCATAATGATATACATGACATGTCATGTGACCAAATTATTACCCAATGTATTATAGTGATATCTAGTTTCTCCCATTGTAATTTGAAAATGAAAATGTGTTCCACATATATTATTCAACATAAGGAAAAATTAAACACATTTGATTTCAAAATTATGTAGTGTGTGTTACATAAATGTAATTACCCAATAAATGTGTTATAGGTACCACTGTGTGAGTACACATGAGGGTAAATCGTTATGGGTATTCACTGCATGCATGTTTCACATATAAAGTGACAAGATAACATTTCAGCATAATGGAGATACAAAATGATTTATGGGAGAGCTCGATGTGGATCAAAGTGGCATCTCTTAAATTGTAAATAAAAAATAAAATAAGATGTAATTCTATAATCATATCCAAATATGACAAAATTGAAAATAAAAGAATAAAATAAAAGCGGTTGTTGAAAAAATATGCTATGGAGAGGATTTATTACCATGATATGGTGTGTCAAAAAGCATAGAATGATATTCATACGAGATTTAAGTAACCATAGGATAGATATAAATATGTTCAGGAATATTAATTTCATGCATCAATATTTTGGAGATAATAAAAATTGGAGGTTTGATGGTTTTTTATAGGAAAATATATTAGAGTTGTTTATTAATTTCCTATCCTAGGTATTTGATTCTATATGATAAGGTAACAAAAACCCAAAGCCTTACATGGGTTTTTTCTTATGTATACATTCAAGGGGGATTTGTTTTAAATATTTTATATGTATGAGGATTCAAATCATTAAAATTATAAACTTGGTTATGTTAAAGTGATTAATGATTATAAATAATTGATATTAAAATAATATCATATAATATATATTTTTTATAGGTTTCGTTATGAGTTTATAAAATTAATAAAGAAAAAAAAACATTATTTTATTGGTTAAATGAATATTTTGTATTTAATACCTTTTATATAATTATTATATTACATTTGTGTCATTATTATTTCATAATACACACATAAAATTTTTACGGTATTTATGTTTAACTTACAAAATTGACTTTATCAGAAAAATATAAATAATAAACCATTTGATAATTTAAATATTATAATTTCTAAAATAAGATATATTTTTTATAAATTATTTTAAAATTTTTATAAACTACAGTATAAATTAAGAATCCCTTTTTGTTCTAATATATTTACTTTTTGACAATAAAAGTTTTCTAAACTTATAATGATTATTTTTTATGACATAAAATGATATTTATGTGATATTATTTAATAATAAAATTTGAATAATATATAATTTAAATAATAAATTAATTAATTCATCAGAAGGATTTCCTTATTTAAAAATTTTTATTTCCCAAAAATACAATTTTAGTATTGTCTTATTAAATTCTAATTTTTACAAAAAAAATATTTTATCATTTATAAATTAAAATTAAAAATAAATAAATAAAATAATTAAAAACAATATATAAAAATAAAGAAATCATATTTTTAGGGTTGTGATGCTTTAATAATTAATACATGTTCAAATTCCATAAGGGTATGATGTATGATAGTGAGGCTTTCATTGTGGTGGGGGTCATAAACATGGTCTCAGTTGTGATCTCTTTGAGCTTGCACTTCTCCCATAAATTTATTATCTCATGATTTAGTTGATGATTATATTCTTGTGATTGGTCAAGGTAAATTCCTAGTAATTTTATACCCCACAATAAGTTTGATAAATGGGATTCATAGGATAGGATCCTATGAGTCGAATTCATCGCTCCTTCATTTTTTCAATTAGACTTTTTTATAACATATTAATACATTTACCATAATTGTAACTATTAAATTTATATATTATCAATTTTTATGATGTTTAAACATAATTTAAAGTCAATAATATTTATAACAGTCTATAATAATTAATAAAATGCAATTTTTTTCTATAACTACATTAAATAATAAGAAATTTACGCATTTAAAAAGGGAATATAATTTATAAAACCACATGTCATTACATTAATGCTCCACAACCTTTTATGTTAGTGTTATCATTTGTATTCATTGAGTTTGAGTTTCCAGATATTCTCATAGTGATAAATTTTCTCAAGATAAATTTCCTTAATTATCTCATTTCGTCTCCATCTCACTAATTACCATATTCATATAATCCACAAAAAAATGAACTATTAAATTATATTTAATATCTAGTCTCATCCTAGAATCAATGATGTGTGGAATAAAATACACAATAATAGAAAATCCTAATGAAAAAATGACTCAACTCATGAACATTTATTCATAATCTATGACATATATATTATCATGTTTTATGATGAAGGAATATTTTTTTCATTGAATCTTGAAAATGCAAGGATATAATTATTTACTAGAATATTATTAAAATTGCTTCAATGTAATGACATGGTAAACTATATATTTAATTTCTAAATAGAATTATATATCTTCCATTATATAATTCATGAACTTGAATTTCATATTTTTCAGTGTACCTAAGAGTCAAAAATATAGTTCATCTGATTCAGCAACACCACCATCCATTTAGGTTTGATGTTCCCCAAAACTATGGGTGGTTAATTCTCATAATAAAAGATAGAGTGATCCAAATATCTAGGTTTATTTTTCATATTTTATTTTTGGTGGCCATAAATCCTTAAACATTAATTTAGAAAATTTTTTGGTTCACCTATTTCTGAAGTGAAATTTCATTTTCAGTAACTTTCTCTTATTAATTCTTATAACATCTATCTAAATCTATTATATATTAATATAAAAACACTCTTTAGGGATTAATCACATAAAAATAATGGTTTAGAAAATTGAAAAATAAATCTAATATATAATAAATTTAAAAATAATTTACATAAAATAACTTATATTAACCATTTACATAAATAATTCAAATCAAAATAAATAATTATTTCCTAGTGATAATTCTTAGTAAAAATTCATGATATAAATACTCATTGGATAAACCCAAGATGATGAGGTGACATCAAACAGAAAAGTGTCTCATAAAAAATATTAACTACAACACATGTGTAACATGATGTTCCACATAATAATATATTTATGTCTTTCTAATAAATACATATCAATATCTGATATAATTGTCACTTTATTACAATCCCAAGATAAAGTACCAAAAAAAGACCAATACATTTTGCAACATCATTTCCTATATCATTGACATGAGGAGAGAAAGAGTAAAACTATCCTTTGGTGACATCCCCATGACACCATATGTCCATAATAAATACCAAAGGCATAAAAACATTGTGATGATCATCATAGTGTAAAGAAACAACCATATTGTATAAAAAAATGAAATCATCATATATGATGCATGGTAACATTTAACACAACTCTAATAAAACCAAAATAATGATAATATCATAGTGAATATAAATCATCTATTATGAAATATATAAATAAAAAAGGGACACCAATGTGACATGATCCAAATAGTCACCTAACATTTATATAAGATCCAACAATATATTCTATTACCATGGTGTCATGAATCACCACTAGTAATAGAAGATACCTATATTTTAGTAGTATCATGATAGAAGTTATATGAAAATTCACTAATGTGCACAAGAAAGGGGTGAGAATAAACACATTATAATAACCCGAAGTCTTTCTCAACACATTCCACTAGGATAATAAATAATAAAACATTATATATAAACTACTTCAAAAGTAGTTATATAGTTTATACAACCCATCTGTGATTCACTTGTGACAAAACCATTGACAAGTCTGTTATGATTCATCTATATTGAGCATAAACATTTCCATTATTATATATTCACACAAATATATATATATATATATATATACGCATTCATGGTGCTCACATTGATTGTGGTGCATCATGACCATAATCCATACAACCATGGTGGTGGGATTAACTAATGTAGTATATCCAATTTGAACAAAAACCATCATAGATATTTAAAACTCCATTAAAAACAATTTTTTTGATAAAAAAACTTCATTTGAAAACATTTCATCAGACACATATCACGTGTCACAAAAATTTCATAATTTTAAAATCTTCAAATAAAATTATAATGAAATGGGTTTTTCCAAATTCCTTCTATTTTTATAAAATTCCAAATTATAATCCCAAAATATTTCCATTTAAAATCACACTATGATGCTATATAAACTTCATTAAAAACATTCTTGAAAAAATAATACATCATGTTCCCGAAGAATTAGAGATGATATAGAAACCACTTACTTTTCAACAGATAAAAAACATGAAAAATGACACTTAAAATTATAGATATAGGCACACAATGCCAAATCATTAGTAAACCAAACAATATATAATACTAAATCCCATTCGATCCAATAGGTATATCAATGACATACTATATATATATGGATTTGATATATATTATAAGAGTATATTAAATGATAAAAATGATGAACGTGAACATACAAATGATATGAAGTATCCTATGCACATATAATTGAAAAAACCCACTTCCTGATATATGGGAAATGTATTGGGATCTTAATGATGAATTGGTTTCAAAATATTGATGAATAGGTGAAAAAATGAGGATTTTTGGGAAATAATATAAATTAAACAAACATTTTGGGCCATTAACTGCACATCTCATGGTTCATGAACATGGATTAATAAACATTACACAAACTATACACATTATATTACACCTAAAAATAGATGTCCCATGGCTTGGAAATACGATTTTTCAAAATTTATTCCATGCATTAGTTAATATCATCTTAAATTCAACACCTCGCATAGATCTCTCTCATGGTTTGGTAATCTATGAGCCATACATTTTTTTATCTATCAAATGTCACATAATTTTCAATAGAATTAAAATATTTTTTCGAAACCATGTATAAGACATGACCCTTCATACTGACTCCCATCCTTACCTGTAAAATTTTTTAGAGACAGTTGATGGTTTCTACTAACCATGTATAACATTTATCCACCAAAAATACATTTAAAACACTCAAAGACTCCTAGAATCTACTAAAAAATAACCAAATCATTATATTAATAAATATACAAAAAATAAGTATAAATAATTGTAATCATGGGGTTTTATAGCTGGATAATAATAATAATATACAAATTTAGTAATAATCCATGTTTTACTGTGAGATATATGTATGTTGTATCATAATTACAATATAAGATTAATCAAGGGAATTTAACCGCATCTAAACTAAATACCACACAAATAAAATACTAAAAGAACATAGTAACCTAGGTTTGGAATTTTACTATTGGTATTAATGAATTTATTTATGAAATAATTATGAACTATATTTAAAATAACATTGGTTGAAAACATAAATTTTTCCTTGAGAATATTATAGATATTATTCTACATTGTATTAGACAACAATATTACATATCTAAATTCATTTTATAAAAACAATTTATTTAATCCTTACATTATAAATATCAAATATATAATAACCTTAATTAATTTAATACATTAATTAAATAATTTATAAATGAAAAAAAATTATAACTTGAATTAAAAATATATTCAATAGTATTATTTAATAAATGTGGAAATTTTCTTCTTATTCAAAATAATAGTGTTTATATTCATGTAATTCTAATTATTACATTACATGGGAAATTATCTATGGTTATATAAAATATCTTCCCAACATGGAGTGACTAGTTTCTTCTCAATGCGTATCAACTTCTCTCTATAATTTTATGATGTAACAATATTAATCATTCAGGGGGTCCACAAATCCAATGTAAAAAATTATAAATATTCTGTACAGAATGTATTTCTGTCATTAGTGTGTACTAATAATGATAAAATATTTCACCCATTGATATCATTAGATGAGAGATGTTAAAAATTGTGGTCTGGAATTTAATATTATAAGATTGTATGGGAGATAAAAACATTCATTGGAATCTATTGAGGAGTATTTTATTCAAAATAATAACTCCATTGATTTAATTTGATTGGGATATAAAGAATGTTATTAAATTAATGACAAAAATAAGAATTTATTATGTCGAATGTCCTAATAGTTTTGAAATGTTTTTGATTATTTACTTGGATTATCTATATAACATAAATAGATATATTGAATGAAAATTAGATTGTTTAAACATTAATCTTAATTCTAGTTATTATTCTAAACATTTTGAACTATTGATTTGATATTATCATGTTCTATAATGACTCAAAAGGATTTTAAAAAATCTGTCCAATTACAATGGAATACTCATAGATTTCCAGTAATCATTTCGATAAAACTAATTATTTAGAATAAAATAAAATATTGATAATATTTATATGAAATACATTTATAATGAAACCCCCGCTGAAATACTTATAGTGATTTTGTTAAATTTATTTATGAAGTAATAATGGTTCAAATTCTCCGGAGCGAAAATGTATAAGGGAAGAAATTAATGTGCAATGTTTTAATTTCAGTGATATGGGAAATTAGTCAAATAATTCGAGAATATCCAACGTACTCTACCCTATAAGAGTCTATTGGAAAAGTACATACCATTTTAAATAAATTTAAATTAACATTATTCTCCAAATGATTTGACTATCTATATATTGAATATAAAATAAAAACATTCTAATATATCATATGGTATTATTTCTATTCAATAATTTATATCATGAATTATAAAAATCAATTATTATAACCCCAATTATGAATTATTTAATAATTTTTTAGTTATATGACTTTGTGTTACATTGATATAAGTAATTATTTACTAGGATGTGTGAATTATAGTCTATATTTTATCCAAATTTCATATATTATCATTATAACTATGCATGATTTTGATGTAATATTGTGGATGTATTGAGATAATATTATGAATCATTAAATTAGCAATTAGAAAATGTAGAAAGAATTATGGAATCATTTATATAAATTTAAATTTTCCACTAGGAATTTTTTTTTCTAGTATCTAATTAATAATTTCACCTAGAAGCTCATCCTAGTGTTATAAATAATACTGTAATGAATGGAAATATATCTATGAAGTGTATGATGATTTTTATATTAGCCAAAATACTAATTATTATGGAATAAATTAATCTATTTCTTAATGAATTAGCTTGATTTTACCTAGATTAAGAAGATATATATATATTTAATTAATAGCATTTTGGAAGAAAAACACATATTTAATCAACTATATTGATTCTCAATAATAGAAATAGTTGATATATTTAATAAATAATATTATAAATGTGAAAAAGTGATCTTTTATTCCTATGTTTCACCATGGTGAAAACCTATTTTTTCAATAAGAATGATGGTTTCATGTGTTTATACATTTAACATTGTAATGACCCAGACCCTCTTGGTCCTTCCCTTTGCCAAAATCAAGATCCTAAAGGGGTGTCGTCTCAGTGAGACCGATCGGTGAGACCGATCGGTGCGACCGATCGGTGAGACAGGTCGACGTCACCCGGCCTTGCCAAGTTGTTTCCAGAAACACCCCTCTTTCACAAGTAGAGTTTTAAACCCTACTCTGACTCGTTTGAAAATGATTTAAAGACCGTAAAGCGCATAAGAGTTTTAATTAAATACGTAATCAATTAATGGGTCGGTTTAAACCACCCGGCCCCCTTTAATGACGATTCGAGCCGCGTGGTCAACCCAAGACCTCCACGTCTTACACGGTTCAGCGTTTTTATCTCAACCGTCCGCGGATCTTATAAACTAAGGGTTAGGTCGTGGTTTCTCCCTTCCTGGATCCTGGCTTTCCACAACCAGCTTCTGGTGCATCGGGCGTGCCTCGTCCTTAACCGTGGAGTTCAGACCCCGGCCTAAGCGTTGATCGTCTATTCCCAGGTATGGAATTTTCTCTCGTCTCTCACTTTGTGTATCATGAAGGGTGGGCGTTCTTTTGTTTCTACAGAATTGGTTGGACCAAACCTAAATGAAGATAATAAACAAAGTTCTAAAGAATGAAGGGGAAGGGGTTGTGATCGTTGTTTATGTTTTACATTGTGTTTACCCTTCTGAGTTATGCTGGCTTGTGCTTATCCGAAAATCGAGGCCGTTGGTGGTCGTTGTCTGTGCACTAACGAACCCTTGGGATGTTTAAAATAGGTTGTTTGAAATTTGTGAACCCCTACTGTGATTTGGTTAATCACGTATACCCGGCTGAATAAATTGAAAGCACCCGGATAAACCCTCCTGTGATAACTCCTGATTAGAACACGCAGATTTTGGAATCATGGAGCATGTTAAATCTTTTAAATGTGAAAATACCCTGTGGACCGATTGCTGGAGATGTGGGAGGGGATGGGATCCCCTGGCTTTATACTCTTGGTGGTTATGTGAAATTGGGGATGGGATCCCCTGTTGGTTGGTTCCCGTGGTTGTGAGTCAAAACCGGGTGGGTACTTGTTTTATCACTAATTGGGGTGAGATCCTCTGTTGGCAGAACTGGGTGTTGAGTGTTGTGGTTGATGCTTGTCTTGTGATGCTTTCTTTGGTTATGCTTATGATAGTTGCCCAGTAGTACTTAAAGTTTATTGAACATTATTGCTAAACATGAAACAAGAAATGGATAAATGGTTTTACGGGCAAGAGTCGTGACTTGTGACTTGGACGCAGTGGTGTTGTGTTCTATAGGCTGGCTAGGAAAACCTAAGATTGGGTGAGTGTTTGTTACCTAGATCTATACTTGTAGCTTTGTGTTTCTTATTCACGCCCCACCCAAGTTGAGCACTTAGTGCCGAACACCCCCATTCATGGGGGTTGGTGTTTTTCCCAACACTATTCTTAGTGGCTGGTTATTAGCTCCTTTTCGGCTCCCTTTCCAGGATAGCCCAAGCATCTTCGGGAAGGCTGTAACGGCTTGAGGTCCATTATTAGCCCAAGAATCTTCGGGCGGGGTGGTGCGGTGGATGGCCAGGTGTGTGCGGCAGGTTGTTTCCCAAGTGTCTTCGGGATGAGGCCCAGGTGTCTTCGGTTGTGGCAGTTGATCTTCTGGCCCAGGTGTTTACGGGAAGGTTGTTTCCCAAGTGTCTTCGGGATGAGGCCTAGGTGTCTTCAGGCGTGACAGTGGTTGTTCTGGCCTAGGTGTTTTCAGGCATGGTTACTTGAGACGGTTGTGGCCCAGGTGTGTGCGGGCAGGATTCGGCAGTGGGACTGCGTGCGGTTGTGGCCCAGGTGTGTGCGGGCGGGATTCGGCAGTGGGACTGCATGCGGTTGTGGCCCAGGTGTGTGCGGGCGGGTGTGGCAGTGGGACTGCGGTGAAAAATGGCGGGATTGGTCCGATGCGTAGGATGTCTCAATAACCAGTGGGAAAGCGGCGCGGGGTGCCCAAACATCGATGTGCTCTAATAATATATATTACCTGACTTGAGTTATTTGGGGAGTGTGCCTTGGTGAGTCTTGGCGTGGGTAGTTTACCTTGATAGGTGTTTGATTTACTCCTTTTCTCACGGGACTTTAGCACGTTCCCCCACTTGTGCACGAGAGATCTTGGTTTTCCCTACTGAGTGTACTTGTATGCTCACCCTACGTATGTAAATATGCTTTCAGGTTTCCAGGAGGACTACCAGGGCCGTGCGGGACCCTACAAGTCGGACAGTTGGAGTTGTTTCTGTTGTTGGACCTTTGTTTTCTTTGAGTATTGTACATTGAGCTTTCTTGTACTTGTACCTTGTTATAACTGTTTAAACATGCATGTGGGCTTGGTTTGGGTTTATTTACATACACTTGTTTTTCTTCTTTTGGGTGGTTGACTTGTCCTGTTTTCCCGATCCTAAATAATAAAAAGGGTAATGCCTCCCATAAATGTGAAAAACTCATACCCTTGGTGCTAGTCGCCACCCCGGGGCCTACTGGAGGTGGGACTCGGGGGGTCATTATCTCTCCTTCAACTTAAAGAAGGAAGGGCCTGGCAACCTGCTGACCCTTCCCTCCTTTTGGTGAAGGCAGGTCGTGACAGAATGGTATCAGAGGCAGGGTTGAGAGGTAGGATGAAGTCTGGAGTTAGGCACAGTGAGGATTGCATGGGATGGTAAGGCAACGGTGTTGGATGACCTTGGTGCGTGAAATTAGGCCAGGGAAGACCGGTTAGGACACGGGATTTTAGGGCCCCCCGTGATCCGATGCAAGGACTCTGGACCTACCGAACGACCAAGTGAGACCACACTGATTGCAGGGTAGATACCCTTGGAAAGGTACATGCATCATAAATGACTTGTGTTCTTGTGTTTCTGGGATGTCTTGGGAATTAAGAATAAATATTAAATTTTAAGAAGTTTTAAAAACAATATCCTGCACTACTTGGGCTTAGGCATTCCTTGTTTACCTTGTAGCTATGGCACCTGGAAGGCAACCACGTGTGGCACAGGCGATCGAGGCCCCGGAGACTACTTTGGAAGAGTGGCAGAGAGCTGATCGAGAGGAAGAGGGTGCCCTGTGGCAGAAGACTCTTCGGGCCTTCCAGCGACAGGCCCTCGAGAAGTATGAGGGCAGCACCTCCGATATGAAGACGGAAGGCTGGCTAGAGGAGCTAGTTATCACCTTCGGCCTGAATCGGGCCCCGACCGAGTACTGGGTTCCTCTGGCCGTTAGCCAGATGCGGGGAGCGGCACGTCAGTGGTGGATGCTTTACCTGGGGGAGAGGAGAGAGTCCAAGGTGTCTTGGGTGGATTTCGAGAGGGAGTTCCGGGCGGAATTCCTCTCCTCGACAATGAAGGCAGAGAAGAGGCAGGAACTGCTCTCCCTCCAGCAGGGGAGTATGTCCGTGAGGGAACTAGGTATCAAGTTCAAGGACCTCCTATGTTTTTCCCTGGACCTCTTTCCCGATGAGGAGTCTCGGGCGAGACGTTTGGAGGAGGCGCTCCGACCCTCCCTCTAGTATGCTGTTATCCCCTTTACCCTCCCGACATACTTGGAGGTGCAGAATAAGGCCGAAGTGGTGGAGAGGATGCATGCTCTAGGAGGAGTGTCACGAGAGGGGATCTAGCTGGGATCATCGAAGGGAAAGGCCGTCAGCACTAGGCCTCCAGCATCAGGACCCTCCAGGTTCCGACCCGCAGGGAGCAGGCCGCAGCAGTTTCAGTTTCGATCCCCCGGCCCTCGTCCTTTTCCTTCGGGCCCGGGACCGCGGTGCTTCATCTGTGGGAGCCCTGGACATCTCCGGAGTCAGTGCCCCGACCAAGTACAGTACAGCAGTGGCAGTCATCCCCAGCACCCGCCCCAACAGCAGCTTCCAGCCAGACCTTTCCAGCAGCAGCAGGGACAGCGAGCTCCCGGTCCTCCACGGGCAGACGTAGGAGGAGGAGGCTGACCTCAGGACGCTCCCCAGGGACCTCGACCGGGGCGTGGTCGGGGAGGTGGCCGACAGCCGAGGGGCAGGGGAGCTGGGCGTGGACAGTTACACGCCGCAGAGGCAGCAGTTCCAGCAGGGCCAGAGGTTGTTTGAGGTACGATCAGTCTGTTTAGCACTCTTGCTTATGCTTTGTTTGATACCAGAGCTTCGCACTCCTTTGTTGCACCCAGTCTAGCCCATGCCTTGGGTATAGATGCCGAGAGACTTCTAGTGCCCCTGGTGTTGATCACACCAGTCGGAGGTCAGACCGACTTGTTGTTCATTTGCCGGGAATGTAGACTGATGATAGGGCCACATCAGTCGGTTGGGAATCTTCTTCTGCTACAGATTCAGCCATACGATGTCATCCTAGGCATCGATTGGCTATTTCATGTGTGTGCCGTTATTGACTATTTCCGAAGAAGGGTGGTGTTCTCGGACTTGGACGGCCGGCGTGTTACCTTCACCGATGAGTGGAGCTGTCCGAAGGGAAACAGGAGGGAGGAACCTCTCCTCTCCTTGTTGACCGAGCTGACAGTGAATTCAGTAGATGCTGAAATGGTGGAAGTGCCAGATATCGTCTGTGAGTTTATGGACATCTTTCCGGAGGAGGTGACGACTCTACCCCCCCCCCCCCTCTGACGTGATATCGTGTTCGGGATAGACCTACAACCCGCCGCTCGGCCAATCTCGATGGCTCCTTACCGGATGGCACCTTCGGAGCTACGGGGGTTGTGAATACAGATTGACGATCTGATAAAGAGGGGTTATGTTCATCCGAGTGCGTCACCGTGGGGTGCTCCAGTCTTGTTTGCAAGGAAGGCAGATGGTGGCCTCATGTTGTGCATCGACTACAGGAGGCTGAATCAGGTAACGATCAATAATCGCTACCCTCTTCCGAGAATAGACGATCTTTTCGACCAGCTGAAGGGGGCAAAATGGTTCTCGAAGATCGACCTGCGGTCCGGGTACCACCAGCTGAGGGTGAAAGATAGCGACGTCCCGAAGACAGCGTTCCGGTGCAGGTACGAGCACTTCGAGTTCGTAGTCATGCCCTTCGGTGTTACGAACGCCCCGGCTGTGTTCATGGGGATTATGAACTCCATCTTCTGGGAGTACTTGGATCGGTTCGTGGTGGTGTTCATCGATGATATCCTGATCTATTCGAGGTCAGAAGAGGACCATGCAGAGCACCTGAGGACAGTTTTGGAGGTCCTCCGACAGCACCATCTCTATGGGAAGTTGTCAAAGTGAAAGTTCTGGACACGAGAAGTGCACTTCCTTGGGCACGTAGTGTCTGAGCGGGGAGTAGCGGTCGACCCATCAAAGGTTGAGGCAGTTGTTTCTTGGGCAGCACCCAAGAATGTGGTGGAAGTCTGAAGTTTCCTCGGGCTGGAAGGTTACTACCGGAGATTTGTACCCAACTTCTCCCGAGTAGCAGCCCCTTTGACGGCTCTGACCATGAAAGACCAGGTTTTCGTGTGGGACGAGCAGTGCGAGTCAACCTTCAGTTATCTAAAAGAAAAGTTGGTTAGTGCCCCAGTGCAAAGGTTACCAGAAGAAGGGGTGGCCTATGAGGTGTTATGTGATGCTTCAGGACAGGGCCTGGGATGCGTGTTGATGCCGCAACAAGGGGTGATCTTTTATGGGTCCAGGAAGCTATGCCCCCATGAGCGTAATTACGCCACCCATGACCTGGAGCTTGCAGTAGTCGTTTTTGCGCTAAAGCTATGGAGGCACTACCTCATCGGGGAACGCTTTGTGGTCTTCATGAATCAAAAAAGCTTAAATTATATCTTCTCCCAGTGGGACTGAAACTTGCGACAGCGGAGATGGGTGGAGTTCCTCCAGTATTACGACTTTGAGATCTCTTATACTGAGGGCAAGGGCAATGTGGTGGCCGATGCCTTGAGCAGGAGGACGCAGAAGGATGCGGTCCGAGAGTCTACGGACGCCTGGAAGGCAATGGAGGAGTTTCCTACCTTACACCTGGATGCGAAGATGGATAGTGGCAGAGGCTGCCTATATCAGATGATAGTGCAGTCGTCTCTGTTTCGACAAGTGGATGAGTCTCAGTGGGGAGACCTGGAGTGCGAAGTGATGCGTGACCGAGTTGACCAGGGCAATGCTCCAGGAGGATGGATAGAGGATGGTCGGCACTGAATGCTTTTCAAGAACAGGTTGTTTGTTCCGGGAGTGATGCGTGGAAAGGTTCTCAGTGAGTTTCACAACTCACCCCGGGCGATACACCCAGGAGTTTCCAAGATGTACCAGGGACTGAAGAGGCAGTTCTGGTGGCACGGAGTTAAGCGGGTGGTGGCAGAGTTTGTGGGCAAGTTCTTAGTATGTCAGCAGGTGAAGGCTGAACACCGAGTTCCAGGCGGCCTACTGCAGCCTCTAGTTGTTCCCGAGTGGAAGTGGGATGACATCTAAATGGATTTCGTCACAGGGCTACCCAAGGTCCAAGGGGGTATGACACCATCTGGGTGGTGGTGGACAGGTTGACGAAATCAGCTCACTTTCTGGTAATCAGAAAGGCAAGTAGTGTGGATGCTTTGGCACGAAAGTATGTGGATGAGGTGGTGCGGTTACATGGAGTCCTGAGGTCTATAGTCTCGGATAGGGATGCACGGTTTACCTCGTGAGTCTGGAGAGGACAACAACATGCTTTTGGCACCCAGTTACGCCTTAGCACTGCCTTCCATCCTCAGACAGATGGAAAAACAGAGCGCACCATCCAGACCTTAGAGGATATGCTATGAGCATGTGTTCTGGACTCAGGAAAATGATTGGTGCAATACTTGCCTCTGGTATAGTTTTCCTACAATAATAGCTACCACTCTACCATCGGTATGGCCCCGTTTGAAGCCTTGTATGGGAGTCCATGCATATCACCTGTGTGTTGGACCGAGGTAGGAGAGGCAGACATCCTTGGCCCGGAAGTGGTGTAGAACACGACAAAGAAGGTTCAGCTCATACGGGAAAGGATGAAGGCGTCCCAGGACCGACAGAAGTCGTATGCTGATACCAGGAGAAGGCCCTTGGAGTTTGAGGTTTGGGACCACGTGTTCCTGAAGGTCTCCCCTCGGCGCGGGCTGTAACACCCAAGATTTCATAGTGTGTTATTTCTTCAAAATAATTCAATAACTTGCACTACACGCAACACCGAGTTCAATAACACCATGACTTACAAAAAAAAGCCATTCAAAAGAGGTTATGAATAGTATTATCTAAATTTTAAACTTTATATAATCCTTATAATTTTAAAATCCATATTATGAGTTTCTTAGATATAATGAAAGAACAAATTCATTTTCAGTATTTCACTTTTATCAACTTTTAATAGTGAACCCTTTTTAAATACAATATTTTAAACATTTTGACTAAATGGGGACATCAAAAATTTAAAATGAAACATCCCAAGCTTCCACGGTACGCTTTCTTTGAATAATACAGTAGCGTGTGTTGTACGCAACCTTGAGTTTTAACACACACCACAACCAATCAATCTAGCCATTATGAATAGTAATACCTACTTTTCGAAATTATATATATTTTATATTTTAAAATGGACTTCATTTCTGGATTCGGAATATCGAATTTAGCGTAAGGTGAAATTTTGGTACTTTTCGGATAACTTTCATATTTTGATGAATAGTGAAAATTACTAAATTTTAATTAAAAACAACTTTTTTAATCAAAATAATTAATAGTGATAAATTATAAATTTTAGTGGTTTTAAAGTATATTTAGAATATATTTTTACCATTTAATATAATGTTGGTCATTGGACATAATTTTACAATTAAACTGAACATAAACAAGTGTCAATCTTTTGATAGTAATTATCTCTTAAAAACACGCTTTTTGTTTTGACAGCGGAAATTAATTTTAAATTAATTTCTGCCACTTCTATGTTTTGAATTTAGGAAAATGGATTCCATATTTGGAATAAGTGTGTTCATATTGTGTAAATAGGTAACTTTTATTTTTAGACATTTTGAATAATTACTGCGGTAAATATTATATTTACCATGGTTAAGGGTAAATCCGGTAAATAAGGGTTAAAAATAATATTATAATAATACTAAATCACCCTAAAACGTGTCTTAAACCTATTGGTTGATACATGGTCGACCATGGGCATCTTTGGGTCGATTTTGGGACCCCATGGATCCACTTGTAAGTGATAATGACACTTTATTTTAATTAAGTTAAAATGAATACAAAAATGACACAAGCATATATCTTTTAGCAAAACAATTGTTACATAGGGTTATATATGTTGGATTTTAGATTATAAATATTCATTAGAAAGATAAACAGATTTCCTACATAATGATATTTTATTTAAAATTTCTAAACATTAAATAATTTATTTTATTTATGACACAATGATGATGCAGTAATTACTATAATAGTGAAAAATTAAAATAAGTGATATTATAAATACCCAAATAAATATAATATGAAACTTTTAATGAATTAAACTAATTTTCTAGGATAATATGATATATTAGGATTGATTTAATTGACTTTTTTAGAAGTAATCAATCTGCTATGAGTTTCAAAAAAATCAACTATTGAATAGTGTCAAAATTGACATAAAAGAGTTCTTAAAACAAATATTATATTATTAATTGATATTAAACTCCTAAAAATCTAAGGTTCGGCCAAGAGACTTATATCATGATAGGTTCCTAATTAATGGACCACTTGGGGGTTTCTTGGATGTATATAGTAAGTTTATTAACCATATTATATAAAAATACAAAGAGACATTGTAAAAGTGAAACTAATTAACTTAGAGTTAATAATTAAAGATAAGGTTAATATAAGTACCCAAACCTATCTAAATTCTATTGGTTGAGTTGTTTTCGACCTATACCCACCTTAAAATTTAAGTAATAAACTTTGGAGCCATTAGAAACCGAATATGAATTTATTATAAATTAATATTTCTAGCCTTTCCAAAAGTGCCCCTCACCCCTCTTATAAAAGGGAACTCCTCCTTCTCATTTCTTCACACCTTCCAAGCATTTTCGTTCGGCCAAACTCTGCCCAAATACTCTCCCAACATCCCTCACTAAAACCTAGAGGCCTTAGTTTGATCAGAAAGCCAACCTAAGGAGCCCTTTTGATCAAATCAAAGGGAAGAACCCGAAGAAGAGGTAATGTTTTCACCACCCCTTTTAAAGTTCCTTTCTTCTTCCACTTATTCTTTCTTTGTTCTTACCATTCTAAAATAATAACTCCAGTATCTCACATATACTGTGATGTTATTATAAATATGGTACAACCATATTCAGTATTCTATCTAACCTTTGAATAACATGTCACCATACGTGCGTATGTACGGCTTACCGTCTCCACGTCATGGTGTAATTGTTATTCAATATATTATTATTTGGATGGGTATAATAATGACGTGTAACTCATGTAAATAATAAATATAACATGTTAATGATTCTGTATATATGATACACCATCCATTTATATATTATTTTAATATCAAAAGAATGATATTGTCACTCGTGCGTACGTACGGACTACCGTCTCCACAAATGCGATAAGATTCATTATCCATCGTATCCATTCAAGTTTAATTATCATTTGATGATGATGTTCAAAGACTTGATATCATTCTGGATGTGAATAATATACAACCTATTCATTACAAACATGGCTTACGAGACAAAACATATAAAAGAAAACAAGTAAGTTAACACCCGAAACAACGATAATACTAAGATATTATTATCAAATCAATATTAAAAGATCATATATGATATCATATTAATATATATGATTCTTGTATAATTTAATAACAATTATTTAACCATTATACAGGAGGTTAACCTACCCCAACCAAGGAAACGTACAAGGTAAGGGATTTTCTAATCTCACATTCAATTCCGTGAGATTTCCATTATTCGCCACTAAATTGTTGAAAGTGGTGTATTGTGTACTGGCATTTGATATATATTATCATGATTATCTTTATATTCATGTTTTTCTGTAAATAATTTGGTGGTTATTAACTTTTGTCCATACGACTCAGTTGATTAACGTGGTAAGGGGTTTTCATCTCACTCTTTATTTCGGTGAGATTCATGCCATATTTCCACTATTAACTTTTGTGTGGTGTATGTACTGCCCATAATTGTATTCTTTGTGTAATACACTTTACCTTATGTGTATTTACATTATCATTGTATGATACCTCTTTCATGGGTTGTATATTTCATAAGTTACCAAATTGATAAGGGTTTACTTCACAATCTCTTTAATATCCGAGGTTGTTTTTACGTAAGTATCTACAGGGACATATTTACTATCCATGTACATATTTCATAAAAGAGTTTTCAAAGGGATTCTTTCTAAGGGAACTTTTACTAAAACATCATTTTAAATGTTTTAAATATTTATTCTTCTAAATCATTCTCATTTATGTCCATGTTTTCAAAATGGTTTGTAAGGATTTATTTATATGAAAATGAATGTTTTAAAAGTGTTAATTCCATTCAAAAGTTTCAAAGTGGTATGGGACACTTTGATTCAAAAATGTATTTAAATGCCTTACTTTCTAAATTGTGTAACATTAAAATGTTTTCATGAAAAAGGGATATTTCTCTCAATAATTTTTTAAAAAAATTTTCATCTATGTCAACATCCTTTGATGGATTTTAAGATTATTTGAAGTTGATTTATTATGATATAAAACTTCCATACTGTAATGAAGTTTTGTGATATGTTTGACTGTAGATGTGTCATTTATATAGCATTCATGGTTTATGAGTAAAATATTGACATTTCGTATGCTAGTTCCAATAAGAATGTTTATGTTATATTTCAACCTTTACTTCATATGAATGTGTTGGACAAGTATGTTCCAGGTTGGGGACTGGTTAAAGTAAGCCCTCCAGGTTGGGGACTGGTAAAAGTAAGCCCTCTAGTTTAGGGACTGGTAAAAGTAAGCTCTCCGGTTTGGTGTCCGGTTATTAGAGGCACTCCGGGTTGGTGTCCGGTTATTAGAGGCACTCCGGGTTGGTGTCCGGTTATTAGAGGCACTCCGGGTTGGGTTCCGGTTACAGTTAGCCCCAAGGTCTTGGGACGAGGCCTTGAAAAGAAATTAAAGTTTAGCATTATGCATTCCATCATTATGAAAGTGGTTATTGGTTTTGCATGTGATTATTTGATTAGTAGAATATCCATGTGAATAAAGAAATGGCATTATTTCATTTTATTTATGCCATACTATGTTGAAAGTTCAAGTTTGAAAGGCTTTTGTTTTATTTATACATTGCCTTAAATGTTTATTCTTATTTATGAAAGTTTCCTCTATATTGTTATCCTTACTGGGCATTTGAGCTCACCCCTTTTCTATGTTTTATTTTTCCCAGGAAGTGTAGAAGTAAGTTATGAATGACCTGCAGGGATATTATGTGGGGATATGAGTGTGGATTATGGAGAAATTATGTTGTTGTAGTTTTTCATTTTATGATGTAATGTAAAACTTAGGAATATATCTAGTGTTTCCAAGGATACTAAACCAATCGGTCTTTCGAGATTTGATCTTTCTTGTGATCATATCAATGTTATGTAATAATGCACCGACTCTGGGTAACTAGGGTCGGGGCGTTACAGTTGGTATCAGAGGAAGTTTAGTACAAACCTTGGAAGCTAGATTTAGATAAACTCTGATTAGAGCATGTAGACCTAAGATGAACTTTGAGGATTAGTGTAGAATAACTTCCTAGAATTTTGGTATTGTAGAGATTTTGTGAGTTTTCCGAGCAATAAATCCCTGTCTGGATACGAGCAGGTAGAGGCGGCTCTGGCACAGATGTGCCTAGGGGTAAAACCTGAAAACACTGCTTTGAGCTAGAATCGAATGGGAACTGGTGCACGACAACGGGCCTTGCTGCACTCTTGGTTACGACACTCCCGGGGGATATGCTTAGGATAATTCTCATTTTCTTTACAAACCATTATGAAGGGTTTATGAGTATATACATCCTCAAAGGAGACATTTTTATGATTATGGATTATATCCATAAATAGTTCAATTTATGTTAAGTGTTTTATAAGTATGGGATTATGTATTTTGATTCATAAACTGATCTAGTGTATGCCATTGTTTAGAAATGGTGCCCAGTAGAAGGAATGAGAACTCCAGAAATGCACTTGATCCAAAGAGAAGGAAGGATCATATCTTTCATGGTCTTAAGCTAGAATTTATAAGAGAAATAGTCTCCCATGTATTATCATCATATGATGAAATAATATCATGTGTTGATAAGATAAGTAAAGAGTTTACTGAGTCCTATGGCTTTGAAGAGAAGCAAGAGAAGAAAAGGATGGAAGAGAGAAAGATGGATAAAAGGAAGAGGGAAAAGAAGAATTTTCCCATATGTGGTAACTGTGGAAAGAAACACCTTGGAACTTGCCTAAAAGGAATGGGAGTTTGTTATAAGTGTGGAGGAAAAGGGCAAAAAGTACGTGACTGCAAGGGTAAGAAAATGGTTTTAAATGTACAATGCTTTATTTGCAAGGAGTTTGGACACTACGCGAACCTATGTCCCAGTCATCAGACTATGCCGCAAATGATGTTATTGGATAATAATAAAGTTATGATACTACCACAGATGAAGAGGAATGATTAGAGTTCTTATGTTGATTATGTCAATTGAGTGTTGTATCAACAATGTACTTGTTATAATAATTATGGAGTATATAAGGATTGTACTGCAGTACTATTTCATTAAGGACTTGAGATGGTGTGGAACAAAGAAAAGTGACCCAATAGCATGATAATTTTTTGGAAAATATATGGTTGAGAGAATGATAAATCATAATATAGTTCTGATACTGAGGTAGTGATTTTGGAATAATATGTGATTGTTTTGGATAAATTATATTGGATATTCTTGACAACCTTGGAACTGATTAATTATTTGTATATTCCATCATTGTTGGGGTTTAAAACATTTTTGGATTAATGAAGTACATCCATTATTCTATATGGAATAAGGGAGCATGAATGTAATCAATAAGGAATATGGTAATACATGATGAAGGTATTCATATGCTATTACGGGGTAAAAAGGATCTATATTATGTTTACCTTCCTTATAAATGTTAGACTGTGAGTTTGGACAGAAGTATTTTGGATAGTTCTAATTTGGATTATTTTGGATTGCCATAAAAGGACAACCCGGAGGTCGGGCGGCAACCCGTCGCGTCTGGCAAGGCTGTGAGACTTGAACCCGCAACCGAAGGGCGACAATGGTGTATCACCTACCACTGGCCCATGAGATGTCCTGGATTAAATAATGTAGTTTTTATTAAAAGATCATGTAGATGAATTATAAATTCGTTTATTTTGGAACCCTATACGAATAGTGTAAATAGAATTTTTTTACATTCTATTATCTTTTAGAGTGAAAGATGAGTTTGTGGTAGAAATTTATTAATGGATAAAACTCTAATTATAAAGTAAGTATATCTCCTTATGATCTTAGCCAATATCATAAATAAATTACTCAATATTATGAAAAGCAACTTAGAACAAAAATGTTTTCCTAGATGGTACCTTAAATCATCACTAATTTATGGCTTTGGGATTGTTGGCCTTTTCATAGCCATGTTCTCTACCACTCTCCATCAGATAATTGATAGTTAGATTTTTCTTCCATATCCATATTTTCCTACATGGAACCCTAGTATGTGTTATTTTCGGTAATCTTCATACTTTCGACTCTTTATTTTAAATAGAGGCCTCATTAATTCATTTTTCGATGTGGGATTTCAACTAAGATATTTTGAAACGTCAAAAATGTGTTATCCTAATACCCTATGTTTTGTTGAACCGATGGTATTTCAAATCATCATAGATTGATGAATTTAAGGACCTCAATTTTATACTTGTTTGTGATTTTTGACCTCAATCACAACCTATAAATATTTACGTTTTTCCTCCAATTATATGTCTCTAATTGCCACCAATGTTCTCCTAATCGAGATCATAATTTGGTGGTGACCATTTCATTTCTCTTTTCCTCATATTAAGACTAAATTTTAGTAACCCAATTTCTAATGTGGGTTTTCCCACAAATATATTTTCTATTTTCAACCTTTTATTTTCGAAGAACAATTTCAAATTGCGAGGACGCAATTTATTGAAGGAGGGTAGAATGTAACACCCCAAGATTTCATAGTGTGCTATTTCTTCAAAATAATTCAATAACTTGCACTACACGCAACACCGAGTTCAATAACACCATGACTTACAAAAAAAAATCCATTCAAAAGAGGTTATGAATAGAATTATCTAAATTTTAAACTTTATATAATCCTTATAATTTTAGAATCCATATTATGAGTTTCTTAGATATAATGAAAGAACAAATTCATTTTCAGTATTTCACTTTTATCAACTTTTAATAGTGAACCCTTTTTAAATACAATATTTTAAACTTTTTGACTAAATGGGGACATCAAAAATTTAAAATGAAAATCCCAAGCTTCCACGGTACGCTTTCTTTGAATAATACAGTAGCGTGTGTTGTACGCAACCTTGAGTTTTAACACACACCACAACCAATCAAACTAGCCATTATGAATAGTAATACATACTTTTCGAAATTATATATATTTTATATTTTAAAATGGACTTCATTTCTGGATTCGGAATATCGAATTTAGCCTAAGGTGAAATTTTGGTACTTTTCGGATAACTTTCATATTTTGATGAATAGTGAAAATTACTAAATTTTAATTAAAAACAAATTTTTTAATCAAAATAATTAATAGTGATAAATTATGAATTTTAGTGGTTTTAAAGTATATTTAGAATATATTTTTACCATTTAATATAATTTTGGTCATTGGACATAATTTTACAATTAAACCGAACATAAACAAGTGTCAATCTTTTGATAGTTATTATTTCTTAAAACACGCTTTTTGTTTTGATAGCGGGAATTAATTTTAAATTAATTTCTGCCACTTCTGTGTTTTGAATTTAGGAAAATGTATTGCATATTTGGAATCAGGATGTTTAAATTGTGTAAATAGGTAACTTTTATTTTTATACATTTTGAATAATTACTGCGGTAAATATTTTATTTACCATGGTTAAGGGTAAATCCGGTAAATAAGGGTTAAAAATAATATTATAATAATACTAAATTACCCTAAAACGTGTATTAACCCTATTGGTTGATACATGGTCGACCATGGTCATCTTTGGGTCGATTTTGGGACCCCATGGATCCACTTGTAAGTGATAATGACACTTTATTTTAATTAAGTTAAAATGAATACAAAAATGACACAAGCATATATCTTTTAGAAAAACAATTGTTACATAGGGTTATATATGTTGGATTTGAGATTATAAATATTCATTAGAAATATAAAAATATTTCCTACATAATGATATTTTATTTATAATTTCTAGATATTAAATAATTTATTTTATTTATGACACAATGATGATGCAGTAATTACTATAATAGTGAAAAATTAAAATAATTGAAATTATAAATACCCAAATAAATATAATATGAAACTTTTAATGAATTAAACTAATTTTCTAGGATAATATGATATATTAGGATTTATTTAATTGACTTTTTTTGAAGTAATAAATCTGTTATGAGTTTCAAAAAAATCAACTATTGAATAGTGTCAAAATTGACATAAAAGAGTTCTTAAAACAAATATTATATTATTAATTGATATTAAATTCCTAAAAATCTAAGGATCGGCCAAGAGACTTATATCATGATAGGTTCCTCATTAAAGGACCACTTGGGGGTCTCTTGGATGTATATAGTAAGTTTATTAACCATATTATATAGAAATACAAAGAGATTGTAAAAGTGAAACTAATTAACTTAGAGTTAATAATTAAAGATAAGGTTAATATAAGTACCCAAACCTGTCTAAATTCTATTGGTTGAGTTGTTTTCGACCTATCCCCACCTTAACATTTAAATAATAAACTTTGGATCCATTAGAAACCGAATATGAATTTATTATAAATTAATATTTCGAGCCTTTCCAAAAGTGCCCCTCACCCCTCTTATAAAAGGGCACTCCTCCTTCTCATTTCTTCACACCTTCCAAGCATTTTGGTTCGGCCAAACTCTGCCCAAATACTCTCCCAACATCCCTCACTAAAACCTAGAGGCCTTAGTTTGATCATAAAGCCAACCTAAGGATCCCTTTTGATCAAATCAAAAGGAAGAACCCGAAGAAGAGGTAATGTTTTCACCACCCCTTTTAAAGTTCCTTTCTTCTTCCACTTATTCTTTATTTGTTCTTACCATTCTAAAATAATAACTCAAGTATCTAACATATACTGTGATGTTATTATAAATATGGTACAACCATATTCTGTATTCTATCTACCCTTTGAATAACACGTCACCACACGTGCGTACGTACGGCTTACCGTCTCCACGTCGTGGTGTAATTGTTATTCAATATATTATTATTTGGATGGGTATAATAATGATGTGTAACTCATGTAAATAATAAATATAACATGTTAATGATTCTGTATATATGATAGACCATCCATTTATATATTATTTTAATATCAAAAGAATGATATTGTCACTCGTGCGTACGTACGGACTACCGTCTCCACAAATGCGATAAGATTCATTCTCCATCGTATCCATTCAAGTTTAATTATCATTTGATGATGATGTTTAAGGACATGATATCATTCTGGATGTGAATAATATACAACCTATTCATTACAAACATGGCTTACGAAACAAAACATATAAAATAAAACAAGTAAGTTAACACCCGAAACAACGATAATACTAAGATATTATTATCAAATCAATATTAAAAGATAATATATGATATCATATTAATATATATGATTCTTGTATAATATAATAACAATTATTTCACCATTATACAGGAGGTTAACCTACCCCAACCAAGGAAAAGTACAAGGTAAGGGATTTTCTAATCTCACATTCAATTCCGTGAGATTTCCATTATTCGCCACTAAATTATTGACAGTGGTGTATTGTGTACTGGCATTTGATATATATTATCATGATCATCTTTATATTCATGTTATTCTGTAAATAATTTGGTGGTTATTAACTTTTGGCCATATGACTCAGTTGATTAACGTGGTAAGGGGTTTTCATCTCACTCTTTATTTCGGTGAGATTCATGCCATATTTCCACTATTATCTTTTGTGTGGTGTATGTGCTGCCCATAATTGTATTCTTTGTGTAATACAGTTTAACTTATGTGTATTTACATTATCATTGTATGATACCTCTTTCATGGGTTGTATGTTTCATAAGTTACCAAATTTATAAGGGTTTACTTCACAATCTCTTTAATATCCGAGGTTGTTTTTACGTAAGTATCTACAGGGACATATTTACTATCCATGTAAATATTTCATAAAAGAGTTTTCAAAGGGATTCTTTCTAAGGGAACTTTTACTAAAACATCATTTTAAATGTTTTAAATATTTATTCTTCTAAATCATTCTCATTTATGTCCATGTTTTCAAAATGGTTTGTAAGGATTTATTTATATGAAAATTAATGTTTTAAAAGTGTTAATTCCATTCAAAAGTTTCAAAGTGGTATGGGACACTTTGATTCAAAAATTTATTTAAATGCCTTACTTTCTAAATTGTGTAACATTAAAATGTTTTCATGAAAAAGGTATATTTCTCTCAATAATTTTTAAAAAACATTTTCATCTATGTCAACATCCTTTGATGGATTTTAAGATTATTTGAAGTTGATTTATTATGATATAAAACTTCCATACTGTAATGAAGTTTTGTGATATGTTTGACTGTAGATGTGTCATTTATATAGCATTCATGGTTTATGAGTAAAATATTGACATTTCGTATGCTAGTTCCAATAAGAATGTTTATGTTATATTTCAACCTTTACTTCATATGAATGTGTTGGACAAGTATGTTCCAGGTTGGGGACTGGTTAAAGTAAGCCCTCCAGGTTGGGGACTGGTAAAAGTAAGCCCTCCAGGTTAGGGACTGGTAAAAGTAAGCCCTCAGGTTTGGTCTCCGGTTATTAGAGGCACTCCGGGTTGATGTCCGGTTATTAGAGGCACTCCGGGTTGGTGTCCAGTTATTAGAGGCACTCCAGGTTGGGTTCCGGTTACAGTTAGCCCCAAGGTCTTGGGACGAGACCTTGAAAAGAAATTAAAGTTTAGCATTATGCATTCCATCATTATGAAAGTGGTTATTGGTTTTCCATGTGATTATTCGATTAGTAGAATATCCATGTGATTAAGTAAATGGCATTATTTCATTTTATTTATGCCATACTATGTTGAAAGTTCAAGTTTGAAAGGATTTTGTTATATTTATACATTGCCTTAAATGTTTATTCTTATTTATGAAAGTTTCCGCTATATTGTTATCCTTACTGGGCATTTGAGCTCACCCCTTTTCTATGTTTTATTTTTCCCAGGAATTGAAAAAGTAAGTTATGAATGACATGCAGGGATATTATGTGGGGATATGAGTGTGGATTATGGAGACATTATGTTGTTGTAGTAGTTTTTCATTTTATGATGTAATGTAAAACATAGGAATATATCTAGTGTTTCCAAGGCTACTAAACCAATCGGTCTTTCGAGATTTGATCTTTCTTGTGATCATACCAATGTTATGTAATAATGCACCGACTCTGGGTAACTAGGGTCGTGGCGTTACACGGGCAGCGGAGGTTCAGCAAGGGGAGTAAGCTTTCTCCCAGATTCATCAGACCCTTCGAAGTGTTGCGGAGGGTCGGCGAAGTGGCTTATCAGCTGGCGTTACTGCCGCCACTAATTAGGATACATGATGTCTTCCATGTATCCCAGCTCTGTCGGTACCTGCACGATGATTCACACGTCCTCGATTGGGGTGAGCTGGACATCGAGGATGATGTGACCTTTGTGGAGAGACCAGTGATGGTCGAGGATCGCAAGGAGAAGGTACTTCGCGGGTGAACCATCCCCTTGGTTCATGTATTGTGGAGACATGGTGGGCTCGAGGAGAGTACGTGGGAGAGGGAAGCGCATATGTGTGCCCAGTACCCAGGGTTGTTTTGAGTTTTGTTCCTTGATGTACCTGTTGTGGTGGAACGTTTGTCTTTTGGCTATGAAATGTGCTGGTTTTCTTTCCTTTGTTGTGTGTGAAAAGCCCCAACTATGGGAAGGAGGGAACCTGACCCCTAATCAAGATGCATTAAGGTGGATGCGATTAAACCCGTGCGGGCGAGTCAGTGCCGCTCAAAGTGGATAATATCTTGACATGGGGGAGGGGACTCCCCAACCCACATGCCCTGACAGTTTGGAATGATATGTTGCTTGTTCGTGACAGAAGGTGTTCTTAGTTAACAGTGAGGTTCACTCTTGAGAGGTATCTTTCGGGGTGGTTGTTCGGACCCGCCCTTTTTTTTGGGTTGTTTAAATTCTCGAGGACGAGAATCGTTTGAGCGGTATCTGATGTAATGACCTAGACACTCTTGGTCCTTCCCTTTTCCAAAATCAGGATCCTAAAGGGGTGTTGTCTCGGTGCGACCAATCGGTGAGACCGATCGGTGCGACCGATCGGTGAGACCGGTCGACGTCACCCGGCGTTGCCAAGTTGTTTCCAGAATCACCCCTCTTTCACAAGTAGAGTTTTAAACCCTACTCTGACTCATTTGAAAATGTTTTAAGGACCGTAACATGCATAAGAGTTTTAATTAAATACTTAATCAATTCATGGGTTGGTTTAAACCACCCGACCCCCTTTAATGACGATTCGAGCCGCGTGGTAAACCCACGACCTCCACGTCTTACGCGGTTCAGCGTTTTTATCACAACCGTCTGTGGATCTTATAAACTAAGGGTTAGGCTGTGATTTCTCCCTTCCTCGATCGTGGCTTTCCACAACCAGCTTCTGGTGCATCGGGCGCGCCTCGTCCTTATCCGTGGAGTTCAGCCCCCGGCCTAAGCGTTGATCGTCTGTTCACAGGTAGGGAATTTTCTCTCGTCTCTCACTTTGTGTATCATGCAGGGTGGGCGTTCTTTTCTTTTTGCAGAATTGGTTGGACCAAACCTAAATGAAGATAATAAACAAAGTTCTAAAGAATGAAGCGGAAGGGGTTGTGATCGTTGTTTATGTTTTACATTGTGTTTACCCTTCTGAGTTGTGTTGGCTTGTGCTTATCCGAAAATCGAGGCCGTTGGTGGTCGTTGTCTATGAAATAACGAATCCTCGGGATGTTTAAAAAGGGTTGTTTGAAATTTTTGAACCCTTGATGTGATTTGGTTAATCACGTATACCCGGCTGAATAAATTGAAAGCACCCGGATAAACCCTCCTTTGATAACTCTCGATTAGAACACGCAGATTTTGGAATCATGGAGCGTGTTAAATCTTTTAAATTTGAAAATACCCTGTGGACCAGTTGCTGGAGATGTGGGAGGGGATGGGATCCCCTGGCTTTATACTCTTGGTGGTTATGTGAAATTGGGGATGGGATCCCCTGTTGGTTGGTTCCCGTGGTTGTGAGTCAAAACCGGGTGGGTACTTGTTTTATCATGAATTGGGGTGAGATCCTCTGTTGGCAGAACTGGGTGCTGAGTGTTGTGGTTGATGCTTGTCTTGTAATTATTTCTTTGGTTATTCTTATGATAGTTTCCCAGTAGTACTTAACGTTTATTGAACGTTATTACTAAACATGAAACAAGAAATGGATCAATGGTTTTACGGGCAAGAGTCGTGACTTGTGACTTGGACGCAATGGTGTTGTGTTCTGTAGGCTGGCTAGGAAAACCTAAGCTTGGGTGAGTGTTTGTTACCTATATCTATACTTGTAGCTTTTTGTTTCTTATTCGCGCCCCACCCAAGTTGAGCACTTAGTGCCGAACACCCCCATTCATGGGGGAGGGTGTTTTTTCCAACACTATTCTTAGTGGCTGGTTATTAGCTCCTTTTCTGCTCCCTTTCCCGGATAGCCCAAGCATCTTCGGGCAGGCTGTAACGGCCTGAGGTCCATTATTATCCGATGAATCTTCAGGCGGGGTGGTGCGGTGGATGGCCAGGTGTGTGCGGTAGGTTGTTTCCCAAGTGTCTTTGGGATGAGGCCCAGGTGTCTTCGGGCATGGCAGTTGATCTTCTGGCCCAGGTGTTTACGGGCAGGTTGTTTCCCAAGTGTCTCTGGGATGAGGCTTAGGTGTCTTCGGGCGTGACAGTGGTTGTTCTGGCCTAGGTGTTTACAGACATGGTTACTTGAGACGGTTGTGGCCCAGGTGTGTATTTGTGGGATTCGGCAGTGGGACTGTGTGCGGTTGTGGCCCAGGTGTGTGCGGGTTGGATTCGGTGGTGGGACTGCGTGCGGTTGTGGCCCAGGTGTGTGCGGGCAGGTGTGGCAGTGGGACTACGATGAAAAATGGCAGGATTGGTCCGATGCGTATGATGTCTCACTAACCAGTGGGAAAGCGGCGCGGGGTACCCAAACATCGATGTTCTCTAATTATATATATTACCTGACTTGCGTTATTTGGGGAGTGTGCCTTGGTGAGTCTTGGCGTGGGTAGTTTACCTTGATAGGTGTTTGATTTACTCCTTTTCTCACGGGACTTTAGCACGTTCCCCCACTTGTGCACGAGAGATCTTGGTTTTCCCTACTTAGTGTACTTGTATGCTCACCCTACGTATGTAAATCTGCTTTCAGGTTTCCAGGAGGACTACCAGGGCCATGCGGGACCCTACTAGTCGGACAGTTGGAGTTGATGCTGTTGTTGGACCTTTGTTTTCTTTGAGTATTGTACTTTGAGCTTCCTTGTACTTGTACCTTGTTATAACTGTTTAAACATGCATGTGGGCTTGGTTTGGGTTTATTTACATACACTTGTTTTCCTTCTTTTGGGTGGTTGACTTGTCCTATTTTCCCGATCCTAAATAATAAAAAAGGGTAATGCCTCCCATAAATGTGAAAAACTCATACCCTTGGTGCTAGTGGCCACCCTGGGGCCTACTGGAGGCAGGAATCGGGGGTCATTATCTCTCCTTCAATATAAAGAAGGAAGGGCCTGGAAACCTGCTGACCCTTCCCTCCTTTTGGTGAAGGCGGGTCGTGACAAACATATGGTATCAAATGAATTATTATAAAAAAAAGAATAAATTTCTTTTTATAGATGTTGTATTTGAATCAACCCTAGGATATTAATTTTTACGGAAGATGGATCATAGTTATGTTTATAATAAATTATATCTTTTCAATATGTATATCCCAATTAATGAATTTCGTATGATTTATGGCTATTATACATTAACCATTATTTATTTTTAGTCAAAAATTCACCATATTTGTTTTTAGATTTCATGAACTAATTATTCATGGATTACCATGGAAATATGGTGTTTTTATTTATTGATATTATTAATGTACTCTCTAATAGGTTTTGGGAGTATTAAATATATTTTCAAACCACACATGAGCATATTTGAAAAAATATGTTATATGTGAAATTCAGAATATACTAAATTTGTCATAAAAAAGTTGCATTTTATTTATATTTTTCTATTAAAACAATATCATTTCAAACTTATATAATAGAGTCTCTCAAAAAATATATATGACACACATACATAACTCAAATAGATATATTTTGAGGATTTGTAATATACTATCAAGCATTTCATAGAAATATAACTCAATTTTTTAATCATTAAAAATATTGAGCATGTATGTTGACTAAATACACATGATCAATGTGATATAAATATATAATCGAGTAACTAATGATGATATTTTTAAATGAACCAATATTAAATCATTTATATCGATACTAATGGTAATTTATTGAAATATATTTATTAGGTAATGGCCTTGGAATATTCATAATGAATGATTACATAGTCGTTCAATATGAAACCCAATAGTTATACCCCCATGACAATAATTATCAAAAATCATAATATATAATTTAATGTAATGATAGTATTATTAAATATATATATTAAGTATCTTTATATTGTTAAATGTCATATATATATATATATGTAATGACCATATGAGTCTAAAATGTATAACTACTATAAAATATAGTTATATGATATAGTTTTGACGGTGAAAAAAACTCCAATATTATGATATTATTAGAAAATATCAAAATGAGAATAAAACCAATGATGTAGATGAATTGAGATGAAAATTTCCGAATAACATATCAATTATGATGGTGGAAAATGATTGAATTCTGAATGATTTATTATGAATAAAAATTTGTAATATAACTGAAGGGGATATGTAATTATTATTGAATATATTTTGAAATAATTGTTTATTATTTTTGATTTAAGAAGTCAAATATGATTATGAAACCCTAAAAATTAATTTGGAAGTTGAGTGTAATAGGAATTTAATAGATATAAAAATTAATGATGATGGAGTTATAATTTTTTTATATGTCTATGAGTTTATTTAACCTTATATGTTAGGTGTGATGTAATTTATGTGTTTATGGCTCAAACTACTCAATAAATTCTTCAATGAACACGATGTATATTAAAATCCAAAAATATTGTTTGTGGACGAATATGGTGTGATAGATTCAATATTCTACTATAATATAAGTTTTTTCCCTTCATTGGAAGTTGAATGAAAACATCCAAATGGTGTTATAAATAACAAACATTTACTATATTGTAAATAGGGGTTATAAAACAATGTATCTCATCACTATAAAACCTATGGTGTACATGGGAAGTAAGAAAACATTGTTCATTTTTGGAATTGGGATATTGAAATTTTCTTTGGGGGAATTTTGGGAACATTTCTTATAACATTTATAATTTGATGAATTGTGAAAATTACAAAATTTTAATTAAAAAAACAATTTTAATCAAAATAATTAATAGTCATAAATTATGCATTTGTGTTGTTTTCATGTATATTTAGAATATATTTTTACCATTTTATACAATATTGGTCATTGGACATAATTCCACATGTACACCAGTCATAAACATCTGTTAATCTTTTGATTGTTATTATTTATTAAAAACATGAATTTTGTTTTGAAAGCAGAAATTAATTTTAAATTAATTTTTTCTACTTCTGTTTTTTGAATTTGTAAAAATGGATTCTATATTTGGAATCAGGATGTACAAAGTTTGTAAATAGGTAACTCTTATTTTTAGTCATTTTGTATAATTACAGCAGTAAATATTTTAATGACCATGCTTAAAGGGTAAATCCTGTAAATAAGGGTAAGAAAATAATATTATAATATTATTAATTTACAGTAAATCATGTCTTAAACCTATTGGTTGATTCATGACTGACCATGGGTATCTTTAGGTCAATTTTTGAGACCCCATGGATCCACTTATAAGTGATAGGGACACTTTATATTAATTATGTTAAAGTAAATAAAAAAATGACATAAACATATATCTTTTAGAAAAACAATTTTGACATACTGTTTTATATGTTATATTTTCGACTATAAATATTCATTAGAAATATAAAAAGAATTCATACATAATGGTATTTTATTTATAATTATTAGACATTGAATAATTAAATTTAATTATGACTCAATAATGTTGCATTATTTTTCCAATTAATTAAAGAATCAAATAATTGGTATTATAAATGTTAAAATAAAAATAATTTGATGGTTTTTTTGACATCCATGAATTTGTGCGTACATAGGACTACCATCTCCATGAACGCCCATGAGATTCATTCTTCATCGTATCCATTCGAGTCCAATTCTCATTTTATGATTAAAAATAATGTTTAAGGAATTTATATCATTTTGGACATGAATAAGATACATCATATCCATAAATATTAGGTCTTATGTAACAAAACATATAAAATAAAATGAGTATGTTAACACAAGAATCGACAATAATACTAAAATATTATTAACATGGAAATATTAAATGATTATATATGATATCATATTTATGTATATGATTTTTTATAATTTAATAACAATGCTTATACTATTATACAAGTGGTTAAGCAACACTCGACCAAGGGAAATTAGAAGGTAAAGGGGTTTTATCTCACCCATTATTCACATAAGATTCGTGCTATATTGCTACTATTAATTTTTATGTGGTGTGTGCACTTCCCATAAATAAATTCTTTGTGTAATACACATAAATTTGTGCGTATTTACATATTCATTGTATGATACCTTTTTCATGGTGTGTATGTTTCGTATGATACCATATTGGTAAGGGTTTATTTCAAAATATCTTTATTATCTGAGGATGTTTATACACAATTATCTATTATAACCACTTTATCATCCAAATCAATTTCTAATAAAAATGTTTTTCAAATCATTCTTAATATTTTATAGAATATGGGTTAAAGTTATTTAAACCCTTGTTGAGTTTTTATTAGATGTTTTTTAAGGAATCATTCCTTTGTTTTCCAAACAGGGTTCTGTTTAACATTTTTGACAAAATTATTGTAAGAATGCCTTTTTCAACTTATATGGAGGTTTTGGATATTTTCCAAAATTAATAAATCATCGATGATTCCCATAAAATCTTATAAAAATATTTTGTAAGAAATGTTTTATTTTATAATTTTGGGACTTTTAATTTTAAAATGAGTATTTTAAGAATTTCTGAAAGGTACTCTTTATCAAGATCATAATTTTAAATGATTTAAGGATTTATATTTCAACATATTTTTAATTAATGACCATGTTTTCAAAATTATTTTACGGATTTATTTATATGCATATATAATTTTTGAAATGATATTTCTTTTCAAAATATTCAACGGGTTATGGGAACGTTGATTGAAAAATATCTTTTAAATTACTTCTTTTATAAATGAGTGACTATTCAATGATTTCAAAAAATGAGATATTTCACTGAAATAGTATTGATTTCATCTATGTCAACATCCTGTGATTGATTTTAAACTTATTTGATGGTTATTTTTATGATACAAAACTTCCATGTTGTATTGTAGTTTTTGTGATATGTTTGTCTATGGATGTGTTATTTTTATACCATTCATGTTTATGGAGAATGTATTGACATTTCATATGCTAGTTTTAATACGAATGTTTATGTTATGTTTAAACCTGTTCATATAAGGAATGCATTGGACTTAGTATGTGACGGGTGGAGCCCCCTATAGCTTCTCGATTAATTGGAAGGTCTCAAGAGACAAACTAGTGTCTTGAATCAAGGCTTTGACAAAATCTTATTTGTAGTCTTCGCATGTGGCCTCGACTATGTGGTTATGATAGTCTGGGATTATGCATTACATTATTATGAAAGTTATTAGTGATATTGCATGTGATTATTCTACTAGTAGAATATCCATGTCAATAAGTAAATGGCATTATTTTATTTTATTTTTTCCATATTATGCTTATGATCATGTTTAAAAGACATTTTTTTAGTTATACATTTCCATAAATGTTTATGATTATTTTTTAATTTTTCTACTATATTGTTATCCTTACTGTGCATTTGAGATCATCCCATTATATGGTTTATTTTTCCCATGATTCTAAGAAGTGTATTGTGGTTTATATGCAGGGTTAAGAAAATGGAATAATCTAATTAATAAAGGATTTTTTTATGTTGATTTGAATGTTATAAATTGTAAGGTAACATTCATTTATGTAATATATATTCCATGACTACTAAACTGATCGGTCCTTCGGGACATGATTCCTTGTAATCGTGGCAATGTATTTAAATAATGCACCATCTCTGGGTAACTGGGTTCAGGGCATTACAGTTGGTATCTGAGGTAGTTTAAAAATAACCTTGGAAACTAGATTCAGATAAAATCATATTAGATCACATTTCACTAAGATAGAATTTGAGGATTAGTATAAAATAACATCATAAAATTTTCGTATTGTAGATATTTTATAAGTTTTCCATGTAATATATCTCTATCTGGATACGAACAGGTAGAGTCGGCACTGGCACAACTGTACCTAGAGGTAAAACCCAAATATACATCTTCGATCTAGAATCAAACGGGAACTAGTGCATTAAAATGGGTCTGGATGCACTCTTGTTTATGACACTCATTGGGGTTATTCTTAAGATATATAACATTTTTTTACAAATCATTTTGAAGGGATTATGAGAACATACTTCCTCAATGAAAACATCATTATGATTATGGAATATATCAATAAACCGTTCAATGTATGTTAGGTATTTTATATGATTAGAATTATTGCAATTCATAAAATGACCTAGTTTATTATATTGTATAGAAATGTCGCCCAGTAGAGGGAATGTGTACTCCAGCAATACGTTTGATCCAAAGAGTAAGAAAGATCACATATTTCATTGTATTAAGCCAATATATAGAACTAAAATAGTCTCCCATGTATTCTCAACATATGAAGAAATAGTATCATGTGTTAATATGATAATAAAAAAATTCTCTAAGTTCAATAGTTTTAAAGGGAAGAAAGAGAAGAAAAATATGGAAGAGAGAATGATAGATAAAGGGAAGAAGGTAAATAAGGATTTTCCCATATGTGATAAATGGTGAAAGAATCACCTTGGAAAATGCTTGAAGATAATGAGAGTATGTTATATTTGTAGAGAAAAAGGACACCACATTTGGGATTACGAGGGTAAGAAAATGGATTCATATGTACAATGCTTCATCTCCAAGGAGTGGGGACACTACGCGAATCAATGTACAAATCATTATAGTATACCCCAAATGATGTTATTGAATAATAATCACGTTATGATACTATCTCAAATGAAAAAGAATGACCAGTGTTCTTTTGTTGTTATTAAGGAATTATTTCATATGAGTGTTGTATTAACAATATACTAATTATATGAATAATTGATATAAATAAGGATTGTACTACTATATTATTTTATTGAGGATTTGTGATTATATGGTTCTATAAAAGTTGACAAAATAGTGATATACACTTTTGATAAAATACATGGTTTAAGGAATGGTAATCCATAATATGGTCCCGATAATGAGGTAGTGATTTTAGAATAAGAAATGGTTGATTTGATTAAGTTATATTGGATATTATTGAATATATTGAAACAGATTAATGATTTTTCATCGTTTGAGTTTACAACCTTTTTGGATAGAAGGTGTATATGAAATATTCTATAAATAATAAAGGAGCATGAATGCAATCAATAATGTCTTATGGTAATTCAGGATGTTACGATGTATTAAAATAATACATGATGAAGATGTTCGCATGTTATTAAATGGAAAAAATGATCTTCATTCTGTTTAAATATCTTATAAATTTTGTACTGTGACTTTGGATAGTATTATTTTGGATATGTCTAATGGTTGGAATTTATTATGTTTGAAGGTTATTTTTGAATTTTTATAAAAGGACAACATGCAGACAGTGTGACAACTCATCACATCGGACAAAGCTGGGGGAATCGAACCCACAACCTTAAGTGCAATTGCGATTTATCACCTACACTGGACTATGTGAAGTTCCTAGATAGTATAATGTGGTTTCCTTTTTCTTAAAAGGGTCTGATATGTGAATTATAATTTTTTTATATTTGAACCCTATACGATTAGGATAAATAGAGTATTTTAGCATTGTATTATGTTTTGGAGTAAAATATGAGTTAGTGGTAGAAATTTATTAATGGATAAAACACTAAATATAAAGTAAGTATATATCTATATGATCTTATCCAAATCTCATATATTAATTCCTCAACATTAAGAAAAGGAAATTAGAACAAAAACATTGTCCTAAATAGTACCTTAGATCATCACAAATTTATGGCTTTGTGATTGTTGGCATTTTCATAGCCATGTTTTCTCTAACTCTCAATTAGATATTTATGGTTAGATTTCTTTTCCATATCCATGTTTTCCTACATGGAACCATAGTGTGTGTTATTGTTGGTATCCTTCATACTTACCACTCATTATTTTATATAGTGGCCTCATTAATTCATTTTTCAATGTGGGATTTCAACTAAGTTATTTTGAAATATCAACCCCATGTTTCCAATACAGAGCCTAAATTGCAAGGATGCAATTTATTGAAGGAGGGGAGAATGTATCACCCCAAGCTTCCAAGGTACGCTTCTCTATGAATAATACAGTATTGTTTGTTGTACACGACATCAAGTTCTAAAACACTGGACAACCAAACTAGCCGTTATAAATAGTAATACCCTATTTTTAATTTTTTTTAATATTTTATCTTTCCAAATGGACATTATTTTTGGATTCAAAATATTGAAATTATCTTAGGGTGAATTTTTGGTAATTTTCTGATAACATTCATATTTTTATGAATATTTAAAATTTCTAAATTTTAATTAAAAACATCTTTTTTAACTAAAATAATTAATAGTAATAAATTATAAATTTGAGAGGTTTTAAAGTATATTTATAATATATTTTTACCATTAAATACAATTTTGGTCAATGTACATAATTCCACATTTAAATCTAATATAAAAAAGTGTCAATCTTTTGATACTTATTATTTCATAAAAACAAGCTTTTTGTTTTGACAACGATAATTGATTTTAAATTAATTTCTGAAACCTCTGTGTTTTGAATTTGGAAAAATGGATTCCATATTTGGAATAAGGATTTACAAATTGTGTAAATATGTAAATCTTATTTATGAAATTTTGAATAATTACTTTGCAAACTAAATTATTTACCATGGTTAAAGGGTAAATCTGGTAAATAAGGGTAATAAAATATTGATTTAATAATATTAATTTACCCTAACACGTGTTATAAACCAATTGGTTGAAACATAACTGACCACGAACATCTTTGGGTGTTTTTAGGGACCCAATGGATCCACTTGTAAGTTATAGGGACACTTTATATTAATTATGATTATGTAAATAGAAAAATGACACAAGCATATTTCTTTTAGAACCTTATTTTACATATGGTAATATATGTTATATTTTAGACTATAAATATTCATTATAAATATAAAACGATTTAAAACATAATTATTTTTAATTTATAATTTTTAGACATTGATTAATTAAAATTATTTATGACACAATAATGATGCAGTATTTTCCATATTAATGAAAGGATCGAATAATTGGTATTATAAGTGTTAAAATAAATATAATTTGAATGTTGTTATGACATCCAATAATTTTATTGGTAAATATGACATGTTAGTATTGATTAAATGAATTTTTATTGAATTAATAAAGTTGTTAAGACTTTAACAAAAATCAATTATTAAATAGTGTCAAAATTTTGATAAAAGTGTTTTTTAAACAAATATTATATTATTAATTGATATTCTATTCCTAAAAATCAATGGTTCTGCCAAAAGAGTTATATCATAATAAGTTTATCATTAATGGACCACTTGGGGGTCTGCTGGAAGTATATTGTATGTTTATTAATTATATAACATAAAAACACAAAGAGACAATGTAAATGTCAAACTATTTAACTAAGAGTTAAATATAAATGATAAAGTTATTATAGTGATACAAACCTTTCTAAAATCTAGTGGATTAATGGATTTAGACTCATACCAACCTTAACCTTTAAATAATCAACTTTAGAGACAATATAAACTGAATATTAATTTATTATAAAATAATACTTTTATGTTATTCTTAAAGAGGCCATACCCCCCCCCCCCTTATAAAAGGACACCACTTCTAACTAATTTCTCACACCTACCAAGCCTTTTGGATCGTCTGAAATATACTAAATTTATCTAAAAATATTCCTATCCTCCTCCTAGAAGCCTTAATTTAGTTAGATGAAACTTCAAGAGCCCTTTTGGGTTCAAACCAATGTGAGTTACCCAAATTAAAGTTTACGATTTCTCTTAACTTCTTTTCTATTATTATATTTCTCAAACCCCTAAAATATTCATATAATTTTGTTTTGTAATAATACCAGTAATCCAAATATACTAGTATAATGTTATGATAAGTATTATAACTATAGTTACACACACCTCCAACTAATGGGTGAAGGGCATATTGTTTCTGTGGATGGAAACCAAACGCCTCACGAAGCGATGATTGTTAAATTATCTCTTACCACCTCTCATGGTGGACATTATGATATCACTATAATTAAATATGATATTAATGATATTTATTTTATATATAAGAATATTTAATTCCATATTATAGAATAATATTATTATTTTCATGTTGTATATATATACAATAATTTAATTTGAGGAAGTGCGGACTACAGCACCCTCAAAGTGATAAGACTCGTTCATACCATACAAGGAACGTATAAAGAATGGTGTTATTGAAAATAAGTAACAAAGATAAGATATTATATTATACTAGAATAATAATATACTTATGTATCATTTGGGTTTGATTTCTTTTAAAATGAAATATTAAAAGGAAGTAGTGTCTGTGCGTAAGTACGGACTACCGTCTCCACAAACACGATGAGATTCATTCCCCATCGTATACATTCAAGTATAATTTCCATTTGATGATTAAAAAAAAGTTTAAGGAGTTTATATCATTCTGGATATGAATAAGATACATCCTATCCATAACAAACATGTTTTATGAAACAATACATATACAAGAAAATGAGTAAGTTAACACTTTAAACGACGATAATACTAAAATATTATGAACAAGTCAATATTAAAAGATAATATATGATGTCATATTTATGTGTATGATTATTGTATAATTTAATAACATTGATTTAATTATTATACAATATGTTAACATACCCTTGTACAAGGAAAACTACAAGGTAAGGGGTTTTCATCTCACTCCTTATTCTTGTGAAATTCAGGCCATATTGCCACTATTACGTTTTGTGTTGTGTCTGTACATACCATAATAGTTTTCTTTGTGTAATGAAATTTATTTTATGTGGATCTATATATTCATTGTATGATACCCATTTCATGGGGTCTAGGTTTTGTAATATTCCAAATTTGTAAAAGTTTATTTCAAAATCTCTTCATTATCAGAGGTTGTTTATACATAATTATCTACATGGACCTCTTTATCTTTTACATCCATGTTTCTTAAAAATGTATTTCAATTCATTATTAATATTTTATAGACTATGGGTTAATGAAATTTATACCCTTTTTCACTTTTTATAATATGTTTATAAAGGAATCATTCCGTCCTTTTCCAAACAATGTCCTTTTTAAACTTTTCAACAAAATTGTGTTATGAATGACTTTTTTTAACTTATAAGACGGTTGCGGATACTTTTCGCCATTATTAAATAATTGAAGCTTCCCTTACAAGTTTATAAGACTATTTTGGATGTAAATGTTTTATTATATAATTATGGAAATTTTAATATCAAAATTAAAATTTTCTAAATTTGTGAAAGGTACTCTTTATCAAGATCAGAATTTTAAATGTTTTAAAGATATATCATTCTAATATTTTTAATTAAAGTCCATGTTTTCAAAATTATTTAAAGGATTTTGTTATATAGACATGAATATTTTGAAATAATATTTCTTTTATAATGTTTCAAAGTGTTATGGGGAACTTTGATTCAAAAATCTCGTTTAAATTACTTTATAATGTGTGACTTTTCAATGAAGTCAAAAAATGAGATATTTTTCTAAAATAGTTATTATTTCATCTATGTCAAAATCCTTTGATGGATTTCTTGCATATTTGAATTTAATTTATTATGATTTAAAACTTCCATATTATATTGTATTTTTTGTGATATGTTTGACTGTGGATGTGTTATTTTTATACCAATCATGGTTTTTGGAGAAAGTATTGAAATTTCATATGCTAGTTTTAATATAAATGTCTATGTTATGTTTAAACCTATTTATATAAGAAATTCATTAAACATAGTAAGTGACTGGTGGAGCTCGATATAGCTCCTCGATGCATCGGTAGAAATAATGAGACAAACTAGTGTCTTGGCACAAGGCCTTGATAATAACTTATTTGAAGTCATGGCACGAGGCCTTGACTATGTGAATGATTGTTTGGAATTATGCACATCAACATTATGAAAGTTGTTAGTGATATTACATGTGATTGTTCAACGTGTAGAATATACATGTGAATTTTTAAATGGCATTATCTTATTTTATTGTTTCCATATTATGTTGATGTTCATGTTTAAAAGGCTTTTGTTTTAGTTATACATTACCTTAAATGTTTAATATTATTTATTAATGTTTTCGCTATATTTTTATCCTTACTAAGCAATTGAGCTCACCCCTTTCTATGTTTTATTTTTCCCTGGAATTCAAAAAGTGTATTGTGATTGATATATAGGGTTCAGAAAAGGGAATAATGGCATTCATAACGGATTTTTTAGGTTTTTTTGTATGTTATAATGTGCAATTTATCATTAATGTATGTAATCTATTTTTCAAGACTGTTAAACTGATCGGTCATTCGAGGATTGATTCCTTATAATCATGCCAATGTATTGAAATAATGTATAAACACTGGGTAACTGGGGTCGGGGCATTACAGTTGGAATCAGAGGAAATTTAGCAATATCCGTGGAAACTAGATTTAGATAAAATATGATTAGAGCACATATCCCTAAGATAGAATTTGAGTATTAGTATTGAATAACTTCCTAAAATTTTGGTATTGTAGAGATTTTGTGGGTTTTTCAAGAAATACATCTTTGTCTCGATTCGAGCAGGTAGATGCGGCACTGCACAGATGTACCTAGGATTAAAACACGAAAATACAACTTTGACCTAGACTCGAATGGGAACTACTGCATGACAACGAGCCTTGTTTTACTCTTGGTTACGACACACTCGGGGGATATGATTTGGATAATTCTCATTTTTTAAAAATTGTGTTGAATGATTTATGAGTATATACTTCCTCAATGAAAACATCTTTATTAGTGTGTATTATATCTATAAACCGTTCAATTTACGTTAGGTATTTTGAATTTTTGGATTATTGCAATTCATAAAGTGACATGGTTTATGATATTGTATAGAAATGGTGCCCAGTAGAAGGAATGTGTACTCCAGAAATACGTATGATTCAAAGAGTAAGAAAGATCATATCTTTTATGGAATTAATCCATCATTGAGAAGTGAAATAGTCTCCCATGTATTCTCAATATATGATGAAATAGTATCATGTTTTAAGAAGATAAGTTAAGAATTCTCTGATTTCAATGGCTTCGAAGATAAGCAAGAGAAGAAAAGGATGGAAGAGAGGAAGACAGATAAAGGGAAAAAGGTAATGAGGGATTTTCTCATTGTGATAACTGGGGAAAGAATCACCTTGAAAAATACATGAAGGTAATGAGAGAATGTTATAAGTGTGGAGAAAAAGGTCACCACGTTCATGATTGTGAGATTAAGAAAAAGGTTTCAAATATACAATGATTCATTTGTAAGAAGTGGGGACGCTTTGCGAATCAATGTTCAAAAAATCAGAGTATGCCCCAAAAGATTCTATTGGATAATAATCACGTTATGATACTACCTCAGATTAAAAAAAATGACTAGTTTTCTTATTTTTTTATTATGGAATTATTTAATTTGAGTGTTGTATTAACAATATAATGGTTATATGAATGATGGAGATAAATAAGGATTGTACTGTTGTACTATTATATTGAGGATTTGTGATATATGGTTCTAATAATGTTGACTTAATAGTGAGAAACACTTTTGGTAAAATACATGGTTGAAGGAAAGGTAATCCTTAATATGGTATCGATAATGAGGTAGTGATTTTGGTATAAGAGATGGTTGATTTAATTATATTATATTGGATATTCTTCAACACCATGAAACAGATTAATGATTTCTTATCATTGGATTTTACAACATTTTTTGATAGAAGGTGTATATCCCATATTCTATAAAGATTAAGGGATAATGAATGAAATCAATAAGGGTTTTATGGAAATTCTTGATGTTACCATATTTTAAAATAACAAAAGATGAAGGCGTTCACGTGTTATTAAATGGAAAAAACGATCTTCATTGTGTTCAAATATCTTATAAATTTTGGAATGTGAGTTTGGATAGTAGTATTTTGGATAAGTATAATGGTTGGAATGGATTAAGTTTGAAAGGTTATTTTTTCATTTTTATAAAAGGACAACACGCAAACAGTGTGACAACCCGTCACATTAGATAATGATGCGGGAATCGGACCCACAAACATAAGCGCAATTGGGATTTATCTCCTACACTGGACTATGTGATGTTCTAGGATAGTATAATGTAGTTCCCATTTTTTATAAGGGTCTGATATGTGAATTATAAATTCATTATATTTGGAACCCTAGACGATTAGGATAAATAGAGTATTTTTGCGTTGTATTATGTTTTGGAGTGAATGATGACTTTGTGTTAGAAATTTATTAATGGATAAAACACTAATTATAAATTAAATATATCTCCTTATGATATTATCCAAAATAGATATATAAATTCCAAAACATTAAGAAATAGAACATTGAACAAAAACATTGTCCTAGATGGTACCTTAGATCATCACAAATTTATGGCTTTTTGAATGTTTTCCTTTTCATAGCCATGTTCTCTACCACTCTCCATAAGATATTGATGGTTATATTTCTTTTACATATCCATGATTTCTTATATGGAACCCTAGTATGTTTTATTTTTGGTACCCTTCATACTTACCACTCTTTATTTTAAATAGAGGACTCATTAATCCATTTTTTGATGTGGGAATTCAACTAAGATATTTTAAAATGTCAACCCCATGTTTCCAATATAGAGCGTAAATTGTAAGGACACAATTTATTGAAATAACAGAGATTGTTACACAACAAGAATCCATGGTATTCTTCTCTATGAATAATACAGAAGCATGTGTTATACGCGACTTCGAGTTCTAACACACACGACAACCAAACTAACCGTTATAAATAGTAATACCCACTTATTAAAATTTTATAAATTTTATCCTTAAAAATGGACTTCATTTTTTGATTTGGAATATTTAAATTATCATAGGGTGAATTTTTGGTACTTTTCTAATAACTTTCATATTTTTATGAATACGGAAAATTACATAATTTTAATTAAAAACATCATTTTTAATCAAAATAATTAATAGTAATAATTTATTAAAACTGAGATTTGAAAACCCCTTACTTTGTACGTTTTCCATGGTAGAGGGTATGGTAACCTCCTTTATAATGGTAAAATAATAGTTTTTGAATTATACAAGAATCATATGCATTAATATGATATCATATATGATCTTTTAACATTGATTTGTTAATAATATCTTAGTGTTATCGTCATTTCGGGTGTTAATGGGTTCATTTTCTTTTATATTATTTGTTATGTGAGCCATATTTGTTATGAATGGTAAGTTTATTATTCATATCCATAATGATATCAAGTACTTCAACATTATTTTTAATCATCAAATGATAATTATACTTTAATTGGTACAATGGACAATGAATCTCATCGCGTTTGGGGAGATGGTAGTCTGTACGTACGCACGAGCGATAATATCATTTTTTTAATATTAAAATAATATATAATTGGATGTTATATCATATATAAAGAATCATTATCATTTTATATTTATTATTTAAATGAATTATGCATCATTATTGTACCCATCCAAATAATAATATATTGAATAACAATTACACCATGACGTGGAGATGGTAGTCTGTACGTACACACGTATGGTGGAATATCATTCATGGGATGGATATAATAATTAATCTGGTTTTTTCAATATTTATAATAACATCAAAAAATATAGAGTATAATGGAGTTATTATTTTAGAAAGGAAATAACAATGAAAAAATGTGAAGAAGAAAAGAACTTGAAAAGGGGTGGTGAAAACCTTACCTCTTCTTCAGGTTCTTCCTTTTCATTTGATCAAAAGGGCTCCATAGGATGGCATTCTGATCAAAATAAGGCTTCTAGGATCAATTTACGGAAGTTTAGAGAGTATTTGGGCAGGGTTTGGCCGAGACAAATGGCTTTGAAGGTGTGATGAATTGGTTAGAAGTGGTGTTCTTTTATAAGGGGAGAGGGGATCTTTATGAAAAACGTAAAGTAGTAATTTATAATAAATTCATATTCGTTTTATAATGTCACCAATGTTGATTTTTAAAATTCTCAGGTGTTTATTTGTAGAAATCCTTTCCATCAATATATTTTAGATAGTTTTGGGTCATTATATTAATCTTATCATTTTGTTTTAACACTTTGTTAATTAGTTTGACATTCACCATGTCACTTTGTATTTTTATATTATATAGTTAACAAACTTACTATATACATCCAAGAGACCCCAAAGGGGTCCATTAATAATAATCCTATCATTATATAAGTTTTTTGGTTGAACCTTATATTTTTAGGAATATAATATGAAATAATATTATAATTTTTTTTAAAAAGTATTTTATGTCAATTTTGACACTATTGGGTATTTGTTTTTAATAAATTCATTACAGTATTATTACATCAAATAAAATTCATATTACCAATACTAATATTTTATTTTCACTTATAAAATTATTGGAATTCATAAAAAGTCACAAATATCATTTATTTGGGTATTTTTAATATCAATTATTTTAATATTTCATTAATTATGTAATTACTACATCAATATTCTGTCATAAATAAATTAAATTATTTAATGTCTAAAAATTATAAATAAAATATCATTATGTATGAAATCTTTATATATTTCTAATTAATATTTACAATCAAATTTATCTTTTGTATAACCCTATATTAAAAATGTTTTAGTATATAAACATTTATTTTTACTTTTTAACTCTACGTTGAATTAAATAATAATAAATGTCCTAATATAATCCAAGTAGACCTAAATGATAATATTTTATTCCTGAGGCAGTTTTTGGTCGAGATACACTTGTCCAATAGAATTAAGACATGTGTTAGGGTAATATTAATATCATTTTACCATAAATTACCCTATTTACTTTTAACCGTGCTAAATAAAAGAAAAAGTTATAATTCACAAAAAATTATTTTCATCTCATTGAACCACATTTTACATACTGATAATAACAATGCCTCTTGGATTATTGAAATTCCTTTCATAGAAGCTGTGAAAATAATTTTTATGTGTGTTTGAAAATTCTCCTAGAGGTGGATAAAAGACGGTGAAAAGTTCAATAAAATTTTTATAAATCTAAAATTAATATAAATTGACTCAAATGAATTAAATTTAAGATATATAGTTATTATGTATCTATTTTAGCCTAAAATAATATTTAATAAAATAAATAATAACTTAATTAAAATGTTGGGATTAACTAAAATCTCAGTGTGTTTAACTATTCATGAAAATTTAAATGTTTTTAGAAAAATACCAAAAATAAATCCTAATCTAATTTTTAAATTCATAATTAAAAATTAATTTCTATTTTACCAAATTTAAAACATAGAAGTGGAATTAATTAATTTAAAATTAATTCATGTTGTTAGAATAATGTGTGTGTTTTTATGTAACATTTTCTATCAAAAGATTGACACTTGCTTATGTCCTGTTTAAATGTGAAATTATGTCTAATGACCAACATTGGATTAAATAGTAAAAATATAATCTAATTATACTTTCAATTCATTCAAATGCATAATTTATCACTATTAATTATTTTTATTAAAAAAACGGTTTATAATTAAAATTTAGTAATTTTCATTATGCATCAAAATATGAAAGTTATTAGAAAATTACCAAAAACTCTCCCTAAGATAATTTCTATATTCCAAAACCAAAAACGATGTTATTTTTGAATGATAAAATGTATAAAATTTTAAAAAGTGGGTATTACTATTCATAATGGTTAGTTTGGTTGGTTATGGTGTGTTAGAATCTCGAAGTTGCGTACACAGCAAACAATTGCATTATTCAAAGGGAAACGTACCATAGATGCTTGGGGTGTTACATTCTCCTCTCCTTCAATAAATTGCGTCGTCAAAATTTTTTAAATTGGGCTTAAGAATATAATGGAAGTTCCACCTCGAAAAAAGATCCAATAAAACTATCTCTTTAAAAGAAAGAAAGAGAAGTATAAAGGTCACCCATGATAACCAATACTAGGATTCCACGTATGAAAACATGGATATGGACGATAAAAGAAGTGTCATGTTCTGATGGAGTGGGATAGAAAACATGATCAGGTGAAAGTTAACAATAAGAAAACCACAAACTTGTGTTGGGACAAACGGTCCTTAGTCACCCAATAGGAAAAGTAAACAGACATGATTTTTTGTTTTATGTTACATTACATAAGGATGAGGAATTCATTTATGATATTGTCTAATAACATAATGGGATATACATACTTTTGAAGTATTGTTTCATTCTTTAATAAATTTCTACTACTAACTGATTTTTGTTTTAACAATGAGTATTTAAGAAGACATGGTAACACTAGAAGATCTATAATAAACATCTATAGAATAACATGATTCATGTAGGATAAAAAATATATTTACCTTGTCTTTAGAGAATAAACAAAACCAAAATGGTTAGTATAAGATCTGATGATCCCACAAATGAATATTCTATTAGAGAAAGAAACATTAATCTCAATTTCTAAAATTAAACCAACAATACCCCAATGTTAAATAAATAACATTCAATAATCAATTGTCTTTAAAATCCTTCAATAAAATCCAAACTAATATTGAAACCCAAAAATTAGACAAATTTGGTTATCTAGTCTTCCCCGTTAAATTGTATCTCCAAATGATAATAACTACTCTTAAAGTGACATACTTAAAAGTGATTAAACTAATCACATATTCTCTATTATAGGTTAATAATTTCCATTAATTACCCAAATTACTATAGATCCACAATAAACACATAGATAAAAATGCACCATTACTTCTCAAATAAAATCCCACAGAATTTTATTTTCCTTGGGAATATAGTGTTCCCAACAATGTGAACATCTTCCAAAATAACATTTATCACTTTATCAGCAAATCAGTTTCTTATACTAAGGGTATTCATTTGATAAGACATAAGATCCCAAATCAACTTATTATTGATCAATAAAATCATTAAGCTAAAAATAATTATTTACACTAACCAGGGACTTCATGTAGTCTAGTGGTGGGTGATAAATCCCAATCGCACTTTGATTGTTGGTTCAATTCCCATAGCATTGTTCGATGTGACGGGTTGTCACACGGTCTACATGTTGTCCTTTTTCAAAAACTATATTTTATAATATTACCAAAAAGAGATAAATTTCTCAAAATAAACAGAACATAATTTAACCACAAATGTTATCTCATACCATTCATTTGCATCACATAAAATAATTACATGTAATTGCCTCAAACACAATTATCATATAAGACCAAATGGTTATTTATATCTATATCCGCAAGAGAAATGATAATTCTTCCTCAAATGTCATTTTCACATGATAAATTGCAGGGTTACACATATAAGAGAAAATTCATCCAATGTAATCTCTACAAAAAAGAGCACTAATACCTTTATAAATTTTTCCGTCCATTTATTTCCACAAAGGTTCTTCCCTGACCAAGAGGTTATCCTATAAAATAGGGCATTGACTTGGGTGACCCCATGTTCTCTTACAATTACAACAAAAGACTTTAATTGGGATCTTGTGACCATTTTTATTTTCTTCCATAGTAATATTCATTTTTCCTAGAAAATTCTTCACTTCATGTCCTTCCTTCCCACACATAAACCATTTATTTGTTCCATTTAGACACATTCATGGGTGTCTCCATCCACATTTTATGCATGATAGAAACTGAAGATTATTTTTTCCATGGTATCCAATGCTGGTGCTCTCATCAATCATCACCTTTCTCTTCTTTGTTGAGTCTGGGTGTTGGTTAATTTATATATTGATGATCATATTTTTGGAAAATAGATTTAGCATGAACATGATATCTTTCATGCTTATCAACATTACATTTTTTTGCTCATTTCCACCAACGTTCCCACCTTGTACATAATTCTCAAAGTTACTAGGACTTCGTTGGAATCCAGCCATTGACTAAAACCAAAAAGCAATGTGTGAGAAATATTTGTCATTATATAATTTAGAGAATATCATGACACCGAATTTACAATTTGAAACACATTAGAGTTAACCAAGGTCATTTATTGTCATCTTATATTAAAATACATCAAATTGGTTTGTAGAGAATGTGTAAATTATTATAATAATATCTCCCAGGAGTGTCGTAAACAAGAGTGCAGCTAGGCCCATTGTCGTGCACTCGTTCCCTTTCAAGTCTAGCCCAAAAAGGTGTTTTCGGGTTTTACCACTATGTACATCTGTGCCAGAGCCACCTCTACCTGCTCATATCTAGACAGGGATGTATTTCTTAGAAACTCACAAAATCTATACAATACTAATATTCAAGAAAGTTATTCTATACTAATCTTCAAAATCTATCTTAGGGTATGTGCTCTAATCATATTTTATCTAAATCAAGTTTCCATGTTTTATACTAAACTTCCTCTGATACCAATTATAACACCCCGACCCCAGAAGCATAGATTCGGTGCATTATTACATAACATTGGTATGATCACAAAAGATCATGTCTCGAAAGACCGATTAGTTCAGTATCCTTGGATGTACTAGATACATTTATAAAGATTACATTATATCATAAAATGAAAAACTATGACAATATTGTTTCCATAGACCACACACATATCCCCTTAGACTATCCCAACAGGTAAGTCATTAAATATATCTTCACATCCTGGGAAAACTGAAAACATAAAAATTGGTGAGCTCAGATGCTCAACAAGGATAAAAATATAGCGGAAACATTCATAAATAAGCATAAACATTTAAGGTGGTGTATAATACTAGAAAAAAGCCGTTTAAACTTGATCTTCAGCATAATATGACAAAGATAAAATGAAACAATGTCATTTACTTATTCACATGGATATTATTCTAGTCAAATAATCACATGCAATATAAATAACAACTTTCATTTGGATGGAATGCATAATGCGAGACTATCATAACCACGTTGCCAAGGCCTCGTGCCAAGACTACAAATATGATTTTGTCATGGCCTCGTGCCAAGATAGTAGTTTGTCTCATGAGACCTACCGATGCATCGAGGAGTTATAGCGAGCTCCGCCCGTCACTTACAAAGTCCAATGAATTCCTTATATGAAAAGTTTGAAACATAACATAAATATTCGTATTAAAACTAGCATAGGAAATGTCAATACATTATCAAAAAAAAATGAATGGTATAAAAATAGAACATTCATAGTCAAAAATAACTCATTCAATACAATATGGATGATTTTATTATAAAAAATTAACCTCAATAGAGAATAATGAATGATATTGACATAGATTAAATTAACCATCAAAATTATTTGAAAGAAATATCCCCCTTTTTCTTGAAAACATTTAGAAGACACACTATTTGTCAAGAAGCCATTTTAAAATAAATTTTTGAATCAATGTGTTCCATACCACTTTGAAACATTAAAAATTAATATTAATTTAAAATCTTTAATTTCAATATAAATAAATTTGTAAAACCATTTTTAAATCATGGACTTTAATGAGAAATAATTAAAATAATTAATATTTAAAACATTTATAATGATATTTTAGTTAGAGTTCCTAACCAAAAGAGAGACACTTGAATACAAATAATTAAAGTAATAAAAACTTTTTAATATCATGAGAATAAAGGGATTCATGATATACTATGTCAAAGTTCATTATATACAACATATAAAAGTGAATTGGTGTATAAGAACAATGAAGTCTCAATAGAATGTAATTTGAGATGGAATCTCTTATAAAGACCGTATCCTTAGGTTATGTATAAATCAACAACAAAATTATCTATGACAAATATAAATACCCTCAATATGATTGTATATTCTGTGTAAATCAATCAAAGGAAAATCACACATATTCTTGTAAAAACAACACCAATGAATTGGATGTTTAACTCAACAAATGGAGATTGAGTTAAAATTACTCTTATCAAGATCATATCGATGAATTGAGAATTTAAAAATGGAGTGATTATGTGTATCAAAATTATATCCACAGATAGGGGAGTGTAAATTATGACATAAGAAAATGAATAGTGATTCCACACATAATCATGGAGTAAAATAATCAATAAAGTATGCGTAAAGCCAAATGAGTGGAAATTGAAATTTCAAAATCCGTTATCGATTTTGTAACATACGAAACATACACCCATGAAAGAATATCAAACATTTATGATGTAAATATAAATAAATTAATGTATATTACACAATTAATACAATAATGTGCAGTGCACACACCACATGCAATAAATAAGTGTTGAACAATAGAATTATCATGGAATTGAAAGTGAGATAGGAAACCCCCTTACATTGTACTTTATCCTTGGTCGAGGGTAGGCTAACATCCTTTATAATGGTAAAATAATTGTTATTTAATTATTAAAATAATTATATGCATTAATATGATATCATATATAATCTTTTAACATTGATTTTTTTAATAATATCTTAGTATTATTGTCATTTCGGGTGTTAACGTTTTCATTTTCATTTATATTTTATTGTTATGTGAGCCATATTTGTTATGAATGGTTCGTATATTATTCATATCCAGAATGATATCAAGTCCTTAAACATTATTTTTAATTATAAAATGATAATTAGACTTGAATGGATACGATGGGGAATGAATCTCATCCCGTTCTTGGAGACGGTAGTCTGTACGTACACACGAGCAACAATATCATTATTTTAATATTAAAATAATATATAATTGGATGTTATATCATATATTAATATTAATTATTATGTTATATTTAATATTTAAATGAATTATTTATCATTATTATACCCATATAAATAATAATATATTGAATAACAATTACACCACGATGTGGAGACGGTAGTCCGTACGTACGCACGTATGGTGACATATCATTCAATGGATGGATAGAATAATGAATTTGGTTGTTAAATTTTTATAATAACATCATAGTATATATAATATAAAGGTGTTATTATTAAATAAAGGAAATAACAAAGAAGAAGAAGTTGAAGAAGAAATGAACTTGAAAAAGTGTGGTGAAAACATTACATCTTCTTTGGTTTCTTCCTTTCGATTTGATCAAAAGGGAACCTTAGGGTGGCTTTCTAATCAAACTAAATCCTCTAGGATTATGTGAGGGAAGTTTAGAGAGTATTTTGGCAGGGTTTGGACGAGCCAAATGTCTTTGAAGGTGTAAAGAATTGGTTAGAAGTGGTGTCCTTTTATAAGAAGGAGTAGGGGATCTTTAGGAAAAACGTAAAGTAATAAATTATAATAAATTAATATTCCGTTTATAATGGCTCTATACTTGATTATTAAAATTATAATATGGGGATGGGTCGAAATCCTTTCATCCAATAGATTTTAGAAATGTATGGGTCATTAAATTATACTTATCATTTATTTTTAACTCTTAGTTAATTAGTTTGACATTTACCATGTCACATTGTATTTTTATATTATATAGTTAATAAACATACTATAAACATCCACGCTACCCCCAAGTGGTTCATTAATATTACACCTATCATTATATATGTCCTTTGGAAGATCCTTATATTTTTAGGAATCGAATAAGAATTATTAATATAATATTTGTTTTAAAATGTCTTCCATGTCAATTTTGACACTATTGGGTATTTGTTTTTGATAAATTCATAACATTATTATTAATTGAAAATAATATTCATATAACCAATCCTAATATGTCATGTTAACCTATAAAATTATTGGAATTCATAAAAATACTCAAATTACATTTATTTGGGTATTTATAATATCAATTGTTTTAATATTTCATTAATTAGATAATAACTACATCACCATTGTGTCATAAATAAATTAAATTATTTAATGTATAAAATTTATAATTAAAATATAAATATGTAGGAAATAATTTTATATTTTTAATGAATATTTAAAATAGAATTTATCTTATGTATAACCCTATATTAAATAGGTTTTAGTAATTAAACATTGATTTTAACTCTTTTAACTCTTCTTTGAATTAAATACTAATAAATGTCCTAATCTAAACCCAGTAGACCTAAATGATAATATTTTATTCTTAAGGTTGTTTTTGGTTGAGATACACATGTCCAATATAATTAGTACATGAGTTAGGGTAATATTTAAATCATTTTTAACCTTAATTACCCTATTTAATTTTAACCATGGTAAATAAATTTAAAAAGTTACTATTCACCAAAAATTATTTTCTTCTCATTGAACAACATTTAACTTACTGATATTAACCATGTCTCCTGGATTTTTGAAATTCCATTCACAGAAGTGGTAAAAATATGTTTTATGTGTATTTGAAAATTCACCAAGGAGGTGGATAAATGATGGTGAAAAGTTCAATAAAATTTTTATATATCAGCAATTAATATAAATTGACTCTAATGAATTAAATTAAAAATATATATGTATTTTGTATCTATTTTGGAATAAAATAAATGTAAATAAAATAAATAATTATATAATAAATAAAATGTTGTGTTTAACTAATAACTTAGTGTTTTTCACTATTCATCAAAATTTGAATGTTTTTAGAAAAATACCAAAAAATCATCCTAAGCTAATTTTGATATTCATAATTCAAAATTGATTTCTGTTTTACCAATTTCAAAACATAGAAGTGGCATTAATTAATTTAAAATTAATTATGGTTGTTAAAACAATGTGCGTGTTTTTAAGAAACAATAACTATCAAAAAATTGACTCTTGATTATGTCCAGTTTAAATATGAAATTATGTATAATGACCAACATTGGATTAAATTTTAAAAATATAATCTAATTATACTTTCTAATCACTCAAATGCATAATTTATCACTATTAATTATTTTGATTAAAAAATTTGTTTTAAATAAAAAATTACTAATTTTCACTATTGACAAAAATATGAATTTTATTATTAAATTACCAAAAATTCACTCTAAGATAATATCGATATTACAAAACCAAAAATGATGTTATTTTTAATGATAAAATGTATATAATTTCAAAAAGTGGTTATTAGTATTCATAACGGCTAGTTTCATTGGTTGTGGTGTGATAGAATCTTAAAGTTGTGTACACTGCAAGCCATTGCATTATTCAATGGGAAACATATCGTGGAAGATTGGGGTGTTACAATTTGTGTGATACATCATTCAGGGATGCTTTTAAGATGGATGTGATCATGTATGATCACAATTGAGATTTTGTGGTTGATACTCCCCAATCTCACTATGGTATAGGTCACCAATACACTTTACCTAGGTAGAGTGGGAACTCCCCCATACTTAGAAGGGAATGGTTAATATATAAATATGTTGGTACTATTTCATTTCCATGAACTGGTAGGTATTAGGTCCACCACATGAGTTGGTTCCCCCTTATATGTGAAGAATATAAGAAAGTAATATGACCCTCCACTCATATTCTAGTATGAATGCATTTGTGTGTGTAATCCTTGATTATACATTGGATCTGTAGGGTGACTCATCATTCTTGGATGGGATATAGATATAGATATCTCATTTCTCACTCGTTTAGGTTTTATTATGAGCATATTTATTGGGTTTCACAGTACCATATTTGTTTTGTTTGAAACAACTATTTATTTTGTGTTTCTCACTTTTTTGGTTATTTTTTCACCTAATGGGTATGTATATACTCACCAACCCACTATCATTTCCCAAAAATGTTCTTTACCCAATATAATATAGATGGATCAGTGGTGAAATCAGACATCAATGTTTTGGAAATTCTATTGAGCCTTTATCCAGACCTTGTAATATGGTCAGCCATGGAAATTGTTATATTGGCTATATTTATTTCTATATCTCTAACTATTTTTATTTTCGGACATCATCATCTATTTGAGAATGTATTTTTACACTTTATAAATTTTCACTATAGTACTTTAAACTGATTATTTTATTGAGTTTGTTGTATTCTTGATCACACTTTATTTGTTCAACCTTTTAAATATATCACTTTTCTATTTCATTTAAATGGTTGGGTGTGAACATGTACATAGGGAGTGGAATCATGTATTCATTAATTTAAACTCAATGATTTTCATCATCACCTAGCTTATTATAAATTGGACACTAGTTTCTCACATAGATTATTCCTGGCCAGGTGATCCTTAGTGGGTTGGGTTATGACATAGTCTCCCACTCCCCCTTTAGCTAGATAATTTTCACAAATAACATACGGTAATTAGTCAAAGTAATGTTTAGTTGATCTCCTTAAAAATAAAATTATTAAATATGAATCATGGAGGCCACATAACTACATAATGACTTAACATTATAAAGATAATATGTATAGCTAAATGGTTTAGGGAGAATGTTATGTATGTTCTTAAACAGATCGACAACTTGGGAACCTGTTACCATATCTACATGTAGTGAAAACCCCAAATTCCCTTAACATCATACTACGATGTTACTCACCCTTTCCTGAATTATAAGGGGAAACGATCCCAAAAATATATACTAGGAAGCCTCTCCCTCTAGATTTAATACTAGGGTTCCACAATCCATAGACAACTACTAAGGATCTAATCATAATTGTCGTTGATTTTTATTCCATATTCCCTATATTTCAAATACGGGTTCCATAAAAATACATCCCCTATTAAATGACAACCCTTCTCCCAGATCCCCTATACGGTATATTAATAATTTAATACTCCTTTTCTACCTCCATACAAAAATGGACAAGGGTTTAGCTTTATTATCATAAACCATTATGATTGTTCATTATCCATATCAAAAGGAATCTCATGATCATCCACCTTGATTCGTCAAGTCCAAAGATTATACATAGGTTTTTATTCACATAATAATGAGGGTACCTACCCTATTGGTCCTTGTATAATATGCTCCTTGGATTCTTCATCAAAACATGGATGTAAAAACCTCTGTATTAGGAAAATAGATGAACAGAAAAAATTCCATTGGAAAACTCTATTAAATAGGATGTGTAATAAACCCAATCACCAAGTGTTTGTACATTTGACAACCTTCAAAAAATTTGATTAATTCTAATACTCCAGTTTGACGTCATACTTAAAAACTACATTGAAGGAGTCCCCCTTGGTGTAATCCTCTTAAATTACTCTTTTGACACCATATTTACCCAGCCATTATAGCCTATCCAATTTCCACTAGAATTTGGGAAATATTGTCACCATGTGTTATGAAACCAAATAGTAACTCCCAATTCTCGATTCAAGGATTGATTTTATTTACCTCTAATATAAATTTATAATTGAGTATACTCTTCATGTTCTATACCCAAATAACATCTTATAATCATGTTATATGATTTATGTTCTATTGAATCTAGTTTCACACAGAAAACAAGTCAAATATGGTCTTAGATATCCATGACGATGGTGAAATATGTTTTCTGGAATCCTTATTTTTCATATGAATATTTATTGTCATTTAAAGGAAAAAATATCTATATAAGTGTACATTTATGAAATATCTAATGCATCAACCCCACTCAAAATGAATTTTTAAAATCATTAAAGATGCTAATGTCTTAATTGTACAATGTAAAACCATTGGATGAAATATATATTTCAGGAGATGAACCTATAAGGTGACAACTAAGAATTAAAATTTAATACTATATGACAATTTTCTTACCCAATAATATATAATTTCACTACTTAATCTTTTCATATGGCCTTAATATGTTTCACTAATACTTTGTTGGCTATGATTCTAATTAATCAGTTCAAAATAAAATCCATTCTATGGGTTGAACCCAATATATGAAATTATATCCTATAATCCATTAATGAACTCATTGAAATAAATCCCTCTATAATGGGGATCCATATTCTTTCTCATTGTCACAATATTAATATAATTGTGAAATTTTTTAATTGAATCAAATTATTATCCATACACATTGGGATATATTTCTCAAGACGAAATATAGATTGTGCTACTCATGTGTGAGACCCACTCTAACAATAGCTTGTCAACTTCTTCCTAGAATTTCATTGATTATGAATACAAAATTGACATAATCAATCATTTCCACATGACTAGAAATAGTATGTTTTTTCACATAAAAAAGTATCATACTATGTGTGTTATGATTATATTTTTTCGGATACATAGAATTTCTATATTTTAATCGTTATTCAAACAAAAAATATCGATCAGCATCATGTATGGAAATAAATACCAGAGTGGTAGGTAGTTTTAACATCCGAATCTGGTACTATTTATAACCAAAAAGTGGACTATCTAGAAACATGGCCTCATGCACTCTTCCCTATATTCTAGAAGATACCTACTAGGTTCAGGGGTCTAATGATCATATAGTTGGAAGAATATACCATATTTATTAGTTCTAATACAGCATTGGAAATAAAAGAAATATATAAATAGTGAAATATAAAAATAATTTAAGTGGTAATAATAAAATTCGTTTGGAAAATAACCAATAAAAACATCTACCCATGACAATTTTGAGTCATAAATATAGGAAGTTAGTATATGGTAGGTAATTCAAACAACAGGACTGGATATACAAGGATATAATAAAAAAATCCCCAACCCCTCTAGGTATCCCAAAAACATTCTCATCACCTAGATCAATTTCAATTCAAATTATATAAATAGTAATGATAGACTGTCATAATCATTGGTATTAACCTCAAGTCAAGAGATCTACTCCGGTACTAAACAGAAGCTCGAGTAGGGTTTTAATAAATCATGGAAGGCCACCATCAATGTTTTCTAATGATAATATAATTCATGAATGTAAAATTTTTAGTCTTCATGATTAATAAATTATAAATGTAAAACAATGGTGTAATATTAAATTGGTTGAGGTCATGTTCATCATAGGATCCATGGCCAACCATACCTACTACAAAATTTTAAAGATAAACATTGTATATTTATATTTTATACCAAAACGATTCGTGAAAAGTCGTAAATAACCAATAAATCATTTTGAAATAATAATCATTTTAGGTTAACATTTAATTAAGGATATGAACATAGACATGTACCAAAGGGGTCATGTAAAGCATTACATCCAGTAATTTCCCTACAATGTTTAGAAGTAACATGTCTAAAAATATATAATAAATTTTATAATTTTTCTTGTACAACAAGATATAATAAATAATGTATAGATTAATTTCTAACCATTTCAAATAAATAATTTGTAGTATCATGTACAATGAGTACAAATAAAAATATGGAGGGTCCTGTTAAACGGATTGTAAATAAACAACCAAGAGAACCATGATCAATCATTATTAATATAGAACATGGAGCTCCATGTCCAATAAATAATATATTTATGTTGGGATATCTTCATTTTTTTTCATAGTACATGGTAGTGTAATATAATCAATTACATTTATTCAATTCACTAATTCATTTAAATAATTTTAATGAGGGTTAATATATAGGGGCTATGTTCAACCTACTTTCCACTATGAAATTTATCATGGTTCTAGTGACAAGGTATTAACATTCACCATTTTTTGTTGTTTATTTATTAGTGATTAAGTGGTCCATAGGTATTCCCATTCCATATAACATTGAATTAATAAAATTATAACTTTTCTTAGTAAATGACAAGACAACCGCACCATAATGGTGTTTTGTTAACTGGGAAAAACTAATCCATCATGGAATATAAGTGCACTCACCCAATGGGTGGCTTGGGCTTACATAGTCAACATAAATCCATGTATATCATTGTCATAGCATGTCTAAATAAGGTATATCTACAAATTTATTGTATTTCACGTATTAAAATCAACTTGAAGGATGTCCCACATGTGACCAAAATGGATTAAAATTACATACACATATATAGTTATGAATAATTTATAGACCACATATTTTAAACCAAGGATTCATCACTCATAATTTATTTTAAATTGACTTGATCCAAAAATGTTACAAAAATAAAAAAAATAGATTTCACAAAAAAACATACAAATTAGATCACAAAATGAAAAAAATTATATAGATGAAGAAATTAGAGAAAATGAGAAATAATATTTATGTACTAACTTCAAGGATTTAAAATCAACTGATGATAATTTATTCAGACCAAGAATGAGGGATATCTCCCCTGGTGGAAGGTAATTGAAGGAGGGATTGCATGGATGATCTCTTAGTGAAATGGGGAAGAAAATGTAGTAAACTTCATTTCTGGTTTTAGGGTAAATGGTAATTTTTTCCATTTTTGAAGAGGTGTATTCTTAGGTATCCCAAATAAGAAATCCATTCATCATCTGTGTTGACTCACAATTTTCACTCCCTTTTACTACATGGTGTCCTATCACGGTTTACCAAATTTGTTTTGCAACCGTGTGATGCCACTGTCTAAAGCACCACACCGAATATTGTTTCTGTGAATTGTTTGTAAAATTGTGTTCCAACTGCGCAAGTCATTTTAAACCTTTATAACATGTGAAATATATTATTGGTATACCCTCACATGGTTAAATAAATTGTGTCCATTTTCAAATTGATCTTCACGATCATAACACATTCTTATACCTATATTTTTGCTAACTATGTTCCCAAGGATGCACTTTTCAAAATATCCCCATTAGGCCCCAAACCCTCAAGACACTAAAAAACTATAATCTACCTTTTGATCCTCAATCCACAATGAAAATTTTTCTTTTACCAATTAAAACTCTTATAATTTCAATACAATTCTGGAGTTTAGATTTTGATCGATCTATAAAATGAAATACTAATTTTCCATTTGAATTTACAAATCATTCAAAAAACAACATATTTCAACCACCCCACCATATTAGTTATTTTCCCCAAGAAGCCATAGTGGATAGAGAAAATATCACCCAACGTACTTGATTTTTTGTATTCAAGTCAATGTGGTCATGTTTCACTTCCCAACAACAAAAGTACCTCCAAGAATTACTTTATTCATGCGGAACTTATACCACCATATCCCATTATGTCTCTCATAACCATTCCTAACACATCAATATATTACCTAATCGATCTTGTAAAACCCATGATTCAATTATGTCACTATCCATTTCATCAAGAATCTTATACTGCTCTCCACCACAATTTTTATCTTTCATTGGTCAATTATGAGTTTTGGTACACCCAAAATGATAATTTATTATTTTAGTATACTCACAGTGTCTTAACAACACTATTGGAATAATTATAATCCCATTAATCATGATCACACATGATGTAACTACACTAGGATCTTGATTAGTTGAGTTTTTTTCTATTCAAATCAATCATACATAACCTAGTTGCATATGATTTTCCATTTAAAGGGGAGACTAAAAATTTCACTATAGTTATCTCATTCTGATAGTATAACCAATATATTTTCTTATATATCACGCCAAACTACTCAAGTTAAATCATGTCGAACCTATTCAATGTATCTATTTTAAAAAAATGATCTTCATTAATAGTAGACAACTCAAAAACCATATTACGATACATTATCCAAGGATCATGGAGAATGAATTTCAAACGATCATTAAATTACATAAAAAAATAATGATGACATATACGAACCAAAATGTCTCATATTTTTTCGAATGACCCACAGATAGGTCATATCCCATGAGATATAAATGATGGTTCCTTGATAATTAGTCTAGCGCCTAACTATTGACCAGCATTAGGGTGCCGAAATAATGAATATAAGAATAACAAAATGATAATGTCAATCAGTTCTTCATCATATTTCTTATTTAAAACCATCAATTATCATTCCCATAAATCTAAATCAAACATCATAATAGCATAAGAATAACATCATGTCCATAATTCTCAATAATATACATAGAATTCCTTGTCCAGCTCTGTCAAACATGGATGTCAAGGATCTTGACCGACATACATAACCATACATGTGGATTATTGTTCCAGATTCACTCTATAATAGATGCACATAAAATTAAACCTACCTCATATATATGGAAACAAAACTAGATTAGAATATACTTGTGGTGTAAATAAGTCATACCCCACAAGATATCTTTATGTATACCATAAAAGTATCCTTTTCACCTTAAGAACAATATATGTGAAAATATTACCAATAATACACATGAATAATCCCTTTTTTACACAGTAATAATAATTCCTCATTTCTTATTTATTCCTGAGCATAAAATTGAAACAAAAAAACACACTTATTCCTTCCTCCCAAGAATAATTTCCAGAGAAACCGAAAAATAATACAATTGATAATGAGGGTCACCATCTTCGATGGCCCATGTTGACATTATAACTATATTAATTAATGTATATCACTCATAAATCATTGCTCCCATGGTGTAAATATATCATACCATGAAGGGTATTTTAATTTATTTAACTCACTGTATAGAAGATTCCTTCTACGAACACATTTTATGATCATATGATAGTAGTAATGATCATCAATTAAGGATATTATAGTATGATTCCAAATAAATTTTTTTCTGACCTCCCTAATCCACACTCACATTGAATTTGGTCTCAAATTCTGACCAGTAGCCAGTAAAACCATTTAAACTGAAATTATTTCTCAAGGACCACCAATGGGTCAACTGTCTCACAAAAACCTGTTTATTTCAAAATAATCAACTATCTTGGGTTCCTTACTATAATTTAACCAATGATCCAAAACTCATTTCCCCCATGTATCATAATTTAATTCATTAATACTTCACCAAAACTATGATAATCACCAACATTATATATCAACCAGTTACCATGTGTAAACTACATAAACTAAAATATCAATTCCCAATGGGTGTAAAATATTGTACCACTAGGTTCAAGACCAAACTTAGATAAAAAGTTTTATCCATCAAAATGTTCACGTGAACAGTTTCCCATGAAACATTAGTTGTCAACACATAAAGAGAACCCTTGGAAGAACTTTTAGAAATCACACACCACACTATTATATTATTTTGATACATGACATCCAGTCACACAATTCCATTCAATTTATGTGCATCCACCCATTATTTTAACATGAATTTAACTATAAAATATCTAACTGGGATATGTAAATAAGAAATCTTTCCCATCAAAGTCAATCATTATACCTAAACACCCTATGTGCTTTTTCAGGAATCCAAAAGCAACATCATTCCTATAATAAAGAACCAGATCACATTCTATGTATCAATCTCAAGATAGGTTTATCGGAATTCTAACAACCCATTATGAATACATAATACCAGGTAAACCCATCTCATTTGGATTCCCTCGATCAAACCAAATTACACTACCCTACTAGGGTTTATGTAAAAAATGTGGTCTCATAGGTCTTCCACATAGACATACTGTTATAATTACAAAATAGAGCCACATAGTTCCAAGGATTATCACATGATAACCATAACCGACATATGATCCTCAATTATATAACATCAAAAAATCCTATAAACATTCCTTAAATAGGTAAAACTGATGAAAAGTAAAATGGTCATTGCCTAATGATGGTTATAATCTGATAACATTTGCATAACAAAATTGTATAACAAACATTATACTTTGATGATTTAATCCTCTCTAAGAATCATCATAAGTGAGTATTCTCATTAGGTTGAAACCACCAACCAAAAAAGTATATAGAGATAAACTTATCTAAGTATCTATATATGATAACACCCCCTCAAGGTTCGACTTACCTATATCAACATGACCCCAGTAATCCAAGATTCAATGTCCTCTATCAGTCATATTGGTATAAGATACATGTAAATGAAATATCAAAGGAATGAAGATTTTAGAAGTCTTGGTAATCGAGATACACACATGAGACTTATACTACAAATTATTACTCAAATTACTACATTTTTTTCTTATGACGATAATAAATTTAATCCATTTAATTTATCCTTGTATATCATTACTAGTACACTTTAGGGAATCTTGGGGAAATTAAAACTAATTAGGGTTATATGAAATGATTACTGTGGGAATAGTATAGTGGAATAAATAATAAATTGATGAGAATAGTCAATATGGAATGGTAGTAACAGAAGACACATTCCATGTTTTCAATATACTATGAATAATTGTGTAAATTATATAGAAAGGTAATCAATTGGAATCACATACCATTCAAATAACAAGATTATAAAAAATCAATAAGTAATGTAATGTAACTAAAAACACAAACCATTTAATAAATCAAGTAAGAGTAAAATGAATCTATATATATGTCGAAGAAAAATATCATGGATAAATTATAAATTAATCTAAATGACGGAAATTCATAATTATTAGATGTTGTAAATCTGGAAGACGAACCACTACCATCAAGAACATTAACAAGATGTATTATTTCTATGTGTAAAAGCATACCTATTTCTCTTGAATTCCCACTCGATGGGATTATCACCAACTCATTTCATATAGTGAGCCTATTGATGCAATGTGGGGAATTTATTAATTGATCCCATACCTGTAGGTCTTACTATAAATGGATTCCATCATGTTCCTTTCATGTTACATGAATTTTCTCATGTTGAATAAACAATATGCCTTATCAATTTTCCATTTTAAATAATAGATAAAAATTTAACAATATTTCTTCACACAATTTAATCACATTCAATGTAAACACTATATTAAAAATGTTATACGGTTCATGCATTTATCATATCCATGATAAATGATATTAAAGTTTGTAGGGTATTAAATTTCAAATGGTTATAGGCAATTTAAAATTTCGAGAAAACAAAACGAAATCATGGAAGTGAATTTCAATACTAATTTTGGCCAAATTTATCATAAACCATCCAGAGGTAGAATAAATATTGTATCAATACAACATATCCCAATTATAGTAAAAATAAATGGAAAATGTCATTGGTGAATAGAATCATTATAAAATTATTTTTTCAACACATTATTAATAAAAATTAACTTTCTTCGTAATATTTTTGAAGACAATTTTCTTTAAATTTAATTTTTAAATCATTTTCTTTAAAAAAGTTCTTTTTGAACATGATAACTAAGCTTAAAATAAATGTGGGTGGATAAATTCTTTCACGTCATAAGATGTATAAATGATATTTATTTTATTATGGTGAAAAAGTTAATAAAGTTAGTTGTTAATAAATAAACAAGAAGTATAATTTGACAACATTGATAAAAGAAAAAAAGGATAAATACTTATTTAATAATTCATTTTGTAATGGATTAAATCATTTTTTTGAAATATTTTTAGAAAATATGAATTTTATGTAACACCCATATTATTAAAAATATTTTTATTTCTAGATAAATTTAATTCATTATAATAATTATTTTTATGAAACACCATTTTAATATTATGCTACAAATAAAAATGAGTAGTCTTTTGTTACAAGCTAGGCTCGGTTTTTCTGAACCTCAAATATAATAAAAAAAAATTATTATTTAATATAATATATAACATAACTCTTAAATTTTTAGTTATAAATATTATTAACAACATTTTGAATTTTATATATTTTATATGATATTATCATTTAAATTGTGTGTTCTTTAGACATGACATAAGAACAAATTTAATTATTCAGATAAAAGATTTATTTAAAAAAATGATTTTTATTAACATTTGATGGTGCATGGATTTTAAATATATTTTTTGACACATTAAAAAGTTGTATTTGAGAAAATAATCTAATTCATTGGAATAAGGTCATAAAAATTTTCTTTTACTGAACTAATTGTATTTGTATAATAAAAATTATATTTTAAGGAATGGTTTAATGTACTTCATTTTAATTTAAAATGTCTCTTCATCTAATATATTTATTTTAAATGATGATAATTTTAATTGTTTTAAATTTATAATTATGTCATATTTTATCAGTTAATTCAATTTAATTCATTGTAATCAATTTTACATTTAAATGGGATATAAAAACAATGTGATCTTTCGGTCTTTTTACTTAAAACCCATGTTTTCTTATTTAATCAATGAGATTAATTTTCAATTATTTTCTACAAATTCTGTGTTTTAAACTTGGAAAAATATATTTCATATTTTGAATAAATAGTTACAAATTATTTAAATTGATCATTTTTATTTTTAAATATTATGAATTTTATCTTCTGTAATAAATTTTATTACAACAGATAATGGTAAATCTGGTAATTAGTGGAAAGTATTATGTTATAAAAAATACTAAAATTACACTAATAGTTGTTCTAATTTATTTTTATGAGATTATTATGACCGTGTAAATCATTGAGTCTAAATTAGGACATCTATGAGCCACTAAGATTACATTAATTCTTCTATAATACTATATTCAAGGAAAACTCATTTTTGTTAAACTTTTATTTTTAACAAGAAATGTATGTTTAGAATGGGGTTATACACGAGATGTATTCAAATACAAGTATTTTTAAGACATATAAAATAATTTCCTACATCATTTTTATTTATTTATAATTTTTAAATGTATATAATGAAACTAAATTGTGAAGAAAAGATGATGTAGTAATTGCTTCATTAATGGAAGAATCAAATAAATGAGATTAAAAATATGAAAATAAATATAAAATGACTTAATCAATGACATACACTAATTTTATAGACAAAATAAACAGGTTATTAACATATTTTAAGTATTGGATTGAATTTATCAGGTTGGTTTTATATTTATAAAAATGCTATTATTTAATAGTATCAAAGTGAAAATAAATGATTCCGTAAAACAAATAATACAATATAAATGATATAAAATATGTAAAAAATTTATTTTGGAATAATAGATTTTATAATTTCATGTATATAATAACTATCTATTATTAATCTTTTAATGGACCCTTGTCCATGAAAATGATTGGGAAATCAATAAAATCAAAGAATGTGACAAAATCACACACTCTCGCTTCTTACAAGTGAAATAATTATAACATAGGGATAAACTAAAGTTAAATTATATAATTAATAATATATTTGAATATAAACGAATTATATACCTCATTTTTATTTATTTATAATTTTTAGAGACTAAATATATACCCCAAATAATGACACAATATAGAATAAGTAATTATTATATGCAATGAAATATCAAATATATGATTTAATGAATATTAAAATAAATATTATTTTTCATAATTATGGTGATACATGAATTTTTTCAGTCACTATGACATGTTATTTGTGCATATAATGTATTTTTTTGACGTCATATTTTATTTTTAATTTTATTTAAAATCAATGTAATGAATAGCGTCAAAAATTGACACTATTGATATTTTATAAAAATAACTTTTTATTATACTATGTAAAAATAAAAAACATCATTAAAAAATAAAAAGTGATAATTATAAGGTCTAAAATTTAAAAAATTATATATTTATTGATAATTTACCGCACATTACTAATATTAATATCAGTTTAATATTTAATTTTTTTTACTATAATTAATATTAAATAGATTAATGAAAGATAATTGATAATGTAAAAGTTCAAAATTAAAACAAAACATAGATTTTTTTAGATTATTTATACCAATAATAATATTATATTCTAAATAACTCACGTTGGAGCTATTTGTAATTGAATCTTAATTTATATTAAATTAATTGTATTTTAGATTCTAATGATGCCCTCCGATATCTTATAAAAGGGAACATCTCGTCATCTTTTATTTACAACAATAATGACATTTGTATATGAAAAACCCTACACAAATTTCTTCCCAGCATCCCAATATTAATCCTATGGGACATAATTTAGTCAAAAATCTGGCCTATGAATTCCTTCTGTGAAAATCAAAAGGAGATGCCCTAAGAAGATTTAATTGTTTTTTCGACACATTCAATGATATTTTCTTCTATCATATTATCTTCCAATGTTTTTTCAAATAAAATTAATAAATATATTTTCATCTATATTATTATATTTTATTATGATAATGTGAAAACCATATTACACATTTTATCCATCCTATGAAAAATAATATCACCATGCATACGTATATACGTCTTACAGTATCCACATTGTGGTGTCATATTTTATACAACAATTCACTATTTTGATGGATATAATGATGAGTATAATGTATATAAATCATCAATATGACATGAAGATATTTTTGTTTAATTAATATAATATCCAATTTCATACCATTTAACCATTAAGGGAATTATATCGTCTCTCATGAGTACGTATGACCTATAGTCTCCATGACGCGATGAGATTCATTCTCCACATTAACCATTAAAAATGATTATAAAATTCATCTGATGAGTAAATACAATGTTTACGAACTTAATATAATCCAACATTTGGAAAAAATATATCCTTTTCATAAGAAACATGACTTAAAGGACAAAACATGCATAGAAAAATGAATCAAATTACACATGAAACAATGGTAATACAAAAAAAAATGTTAACAAAACAATATAGAAGGATCATATTAGATATCAAAAATATTTATATTGTAATGGTAAAAATTAAGGACATGATTTATCCATTATAAAAGAGGTTAACACACCATCAACCAATACAAAGTACAAGCTTTTGGTTAATTTCCCAATCTCAACATTATTAGAGATTTTTTATGCATACGTATATACTTGAACATATTTTTCATCAATTTCCATTTTCAATAAAAATGTTTTCAAATGTAATCTTTTTAAAATATTATATAATTGAATTTTGTTTTCGTTTTAATCTTTATGAGAGTATTCTATGTTCCCCACCTGTTTCTTATGTGTGGTGTGTGAACTTCCCCTACTATATTTGATATCAAGAATATATTCATATTAATGTTATTTGAATATTAATTTAATGATATTGGAATTAATATTTAATTTTTTAAAGTGGTATAAGTTACATTGAATGATTAAATATTTAATCCTTTCTCTATTTAAATATTAATGATATTATAATACATATTTATTTATAAATATATAATCAATTATACGGAACATTTTAAGTCTATTTTTAATTATATTAAAATATTATTAGAAAGAATATTTTTAACATTTTATGTAAGGAACTATTTAACTCAAACACATTTTAAAATGTTTTAATTATTTATTCTTTTAAATCATCCTCATTAATTAACATGTTTTCAAAATGGTTTTATGTATTTATTAATGAGAAAATGATTATTTTAAAATGCTACTTCTTATCAAAAGTAAAAAAGATTTCTTGGAAACATTGATTAAAAATAAGATTTTAAAAGAGATATTTTTTAGGTGAGAGAATTGTCACTAAACCATTTCAATGAAAAGTGGAAATTATGTCAAGATGTTTTTAATGCTTTAAATATAATATTTTCATCAATTTCAACATCCTTTGTTAGACTGTATGCTTAATTGAGGTTGATCACTTATTAAATAATTGAATATATTTTTATTGAATTGTAAATGATGAGTTGACTGTGTATTTTCTATTTAGATACCATTCATGGTATATGATTAAATTTCTTATATTACATATACTAGTTTTTAAAATGAATTATTAGGTATTTTATGGTTCATCATTTCTATATAAAGAATGTTTTGGACTAGTATGTGATGTGTGAGGCCCTCTATAGCCCATCGATGCAATGGTTGGTATCATGAGATAAAATTTGTTGTTGAAAAACCCATCAGCATTTTTTATAAAGTAGTTTTACATTTTTAGGAGGGCAGATCTTGACAAAAATTAGATGGGTTTCTACCCAAAAACATAAAATGTCATGAGGATAGATCATAGCAGAAGATATCATAAGCATATATATCAATAGTGAAGACATATAGAATTATAAATATCTTAATTAGGAGATTATTTATTGAAGTTATATATGACCATTCCACATGTATAATATCCATGTTAACTATTAAAATTCATTACTTTATTTATTCTTTCAATATTATATAGAAGATTAATTTTAAAAAGTTTCAGTTTCAGTTTTATACCTTTTCATAATTATTTATGCTTCTGTATGAATGCTTAAGCTGTATTTTTATCCCTTACATAGCTTCGGAGATCACCCCATTCTTATATTTTATTTTCCCATGATGCCAAGAAGTGCTTTTCGATTGATATGCAGGGTTAAGCTAAGAGAATAATGACATCCTCAATAGATTATCAATGTTGTATGTTTTATGTTATGAATTTTAATGTTATGTTCTTGTAGTTAATCTATTCTCTAAAATGGCTAAACTGATCGGTCCGTTAGGATATATGTCACGACCCGCCTTCACCAAAAGGAGGGAAGGTCCATTAGGTTGCCAAGCCCTTCTTGCTTTAAGTTGAAGGAGAGATAATGACCCCCGGGTCCCGCCTTCAGTAGGCCCTGGGGTGGCAACTAGAACCAAGGGTATGAGTTTTTAGAATTATGGGAGGCATTACCCTTTTTATTATTTAGGATCGGAAAATAGGACAAGTCAACCACCCAAAAAGGAAAAGAGACAAGTGTTTGTAAATAAACCCAAACCAAGCCCACATGCATGCTTAAACAGTTATAACAAGGTACAAGTACAAGAATCTCAATGTACAGTACCAAAAGAAAACAAAGGTCCAACAACAACAACAACTCCAACTGTCCGACTGGTAGGGTCCCGCACGGCTCTGGTAGTCCTCCTGGAAACCTGAAAGCAGATTTATATACGTAGGGTGAGCATACAAGTACACTCAGTAGGGGAAAACCAAGATCTCTCGTGCACAAGTGGGGGAACGTGCTAAGGTCCTGTGAGAAAAGGTGTAAATCAAACACCTATCAAGGAAAACTATCCACCCCAAGCCTCACCAAGGCACACTCCCCAAATAACGCAAGCCAAGTAGTATATATAATTATAGCACATCGATCTTTGGGTACCCCGCACGACTTTCCCACTGATTATTGAGACATCCTACGCATCAGACCAATCCCGCCATTTCCACTGAAGTCCCACTGCCACACCCGCCCGCACAAACCTGGGCCACAACCACACGCAGTCCCACTGCCGAATCCTGCCCGCACACACCTGGGCCACAACCACACGCAGTCCCACTGCCGAATCCCACCTGCACACACCTGGGCCACAACTGTCTCAAGTAACCATGCCTGAAAACACTTAGGTCAGAACAATCACTGACACGCCCGAAGACACCTAGGCCTCATCCCGAAGACACTTGGGAAAACCACCTACCGCACACACCTGGCCAACCACCGCACCACCACGCCCGAAGGTTCTTGGGCTAATAATGGACTTCAGGCCATCACAGCCTGCCTAAAGATACTTGGGCTATCCGGGAAAGGGAGCAGAAAAGGAGCAAATAACCAGCCACTAAGAAAAGTGTTGGGAAAAACACCCTCCCCCAGGAATGGGGGTGTTCGGCACTAAGTGCTCAACTCAAGTGGGGCGCAAATAGGAAACACAAAGATACAAGTATAGATATAGGTAATAAACACTCACCCAAGCTTAGGTTTTCCTAGCCAGCCTACATAACACAACACCACTGCGTCCCAATCACAAGTCACGACTCTTTCCCATAAAAGCATTTATCCCATTTTTTTGTTTCATGATCAGTAATAACGTTCAATTAAATTTAAGCACTACTGGGAAACTATCATAAGCGTAACCATAGAATGTATCAAAACAGCATCAACCAAAACACTCACACCCGGTTCTGTCAACAGAGGATCTCACCCCAATTCGTGATATAAACAAGTACCCACCCGGTTTTAACTCACAACCATGGAAACCAACCAACAGGGAATCCCATTCCCATTTTCACATAACCACCAAGAGTATAAAGCCAGGGGATCCCATTCCCTTCCATATATCTAGCAACCAGTCCACGGGGGTATTTTTAGATTTAAAAAATTTAACACGGTCCATGATTTCAAAATCTGTGTGTTCTAACCGGGAGTTATCACAGGAGGGTTTATCCTGGTGCTTTCAATTTATTCAGCCAGGTATACGTGATTAACCAATTTCATAGAAGGAGTTCACAAATGAAAGATAACCCAATCAAAATATCATGAGGGGTTCATCAGTGCATAGACAACGACCACCAACGGCCTCGATTTTCAGATAAGTACAAGGCATCATAACATAGAAGAATAAACACGAGATAAAGCATAACAACGATCATGAACCCTCCCCCCTTATTCTTGGTTTATCATCTTCTTTAAGGGTCGGTCCAACCGATTCTACAGAAACAAAAGAACACCCACCCCGCATGATACACAAAAGTGAGAGACGATGAGAAATTCCCTACTTGTTAACAGACGATCAATGCTTATGCTGGGGGATGAACTTCACGGATAAGGACGAGGCGCGCCCGATGCACTAGAAGCTGGTTGTGGGAAGCCACGATCAAAGAAGGGAGAAACCACGGCCTAACCCTTAGTTTATAAGAGCCAGGGACGGTTGAGATAAAAACGCTGAACCGCGTAAGACGTGGAGGTCGTGGGTTGACCACGCAGCTAGAATCGTCATTAAAGGGGTTGGGTGGATTAGACAGACTTAGAATTGATTAAATATTTAATTAAAACTCTTAAGCACGTTACGAGTCTTTAAAATATTTCAAACGAGTCAGTGTATGGTTTAAAACCCTATTTGCGAAAGAGTGGTGCTTCTGGATACAACTCGGCAAGGCCGGGTGACGTTGACCGGTCTCACCGATCGGTCGCACCGATCGGTCGCACTGAGACGACACCCCTTTAGGATCCTGATTTTGGAAAAGGGAAGGACCAAGAGAGTCTGGGTCATTACATCAGATACCTCTCAAATGATTCTCGTCCTCGAGAATTTAAACAACCAAGAAGATGAGGGCGGGTCCGAACAACCGCCCCGAAAGATACCTCTCAAGAGTGAACCTCGCTGTTAACTAAGAACACCTTCTATCACGAACAAGCAACATATCATACCAAACTGCAAGGGCATGTGGGTTGGGGAGTCCCCTCCCCCCATGTCAAGATATTATCCTCTTTGAGCGACACTGACTCGCCCGCACGGGTTTAATCGCATCCACCTTAATGCATCTTGATCAGGGGTCAGGTTCCCTCCTTCCCATAGCTGGGGATTTTCACACACAACAGAGAAAAGAAAACCAGTACATTCCATAGCCAAAAGACAAGCGTTTCTCCACAACATGGACAACAACAAACAAAACTCAAAACAACTCTGGGTACTGTGCACGCATCTGTGCTTCCCTCTCCGACGTACTCTCCTCGAGCCCACCATGTCTCCACAACACACGAACCAACGGGATGGTTCGCCCGTGAAGCACCTTCTCCCTGCGATCCTCAACCATCACTAGTCTCTCCACAAAGGTCACGTCGTCCTCGATGTCCAGATCACCCCAATTAAGGACATGTGAATCATCGTGCAGGTACCGACGGAGCTGGGACATATGAAAGACATCATGCATCCTAAGCAGCAGCGGAGGTAACGCCAGCTGATAAGACACTTCGCCGACCCGCCGCAATACTTCGAAGGGTCCGATGAATCTGGGAGAAAGCTTACTCCCCTTTCCGAACCTCCGCTACTCGCGCCGAGGGGAGACCTTCAAGAACACGTGGTCCCCAACCTCAAACTCCAAGGGCCTTCTCCTAGTATCATCATACGACTTCTGTCGGTCCTGGGCTGCCTTCATCCTTTCTCGTATGAGCTGAACCTTCTCTGTCGTGTTCTGCACCACCTCCGGGCCAAGGATGCCTGCCTCTCCTACCTCGGTCCAACACACAGGTGATCGGCATGGCCTGCCGTACAAAGCTTCAAACGGGGCCATACCGATGGTAGAGTGGTAGCTATTATTGTAGGAAAACTCTACCTGAGGCAAGTATTGCACCCATGATTTTCCTGAGTCCAGAACACATGCTCGTAGCATATCCTCTAAGGTCTGGACGGTACGCACCGTTTGTCCATTTGTCTGGGGATGAAAGGCAGTGCTAAGGCGTAACTGGGTGCCAAAAGCATGTTGCAGTCCTCTACAGACTCATGAGGTAAACCGTGCATCCCTATCCGAGACTATAGACCTCAGAACTCCATGTAACCGCACCACCTCATCCACGTACTTTCATGCCAAAGCATCCACACTACTTGCCTCCCTGATTGCCAGAAAGTGAGCTGATTTCGTCAACCTGTCCACCACCACCCAGATGGCGTCATACCCCCCTTGGACCTTGGGTAGTCCTGTGACGAAATCCATCAAGATGTCGTCCCACTTCCACTCGGGAACAACTAGAGGCTGCAGTAGGCCTCCTGGAACTCGGTGTTCAGCCTTCACTTTCTGGCATACTAAGCTCTTTCCCACAAACTCTGCCACCACCCGCTTAACTCCAGGCCACCATAACTTCCTCTTCAGTCCCTGGTACATCTTGGAAACTCCTGGGTGTACCTCCAGGAGTGAGTTGTGGAACTCACTGAGAACATTTCCGCGCATCACTCCTAGAACAAACAACCTTTTCTGGAAAATCATCTGGTGCTGACCATTCTCTGTCCATCCTCCTGGAGCATTGCCCTGGTCAACTCGGTCACGCATCACTTCGCACTCCAGGTCTAACCACTGAGACTCCTCCACTTGTCGAAATAGAGACGACAACACTGTCATCTGATATAGGCAGCCCCTGCCGCTAACCATCTTCGCATCCAGGTGTAAGGCAGCCAACTCCTCCATTGCCTTCCAGGCGTCCGCCGACTCTCGGACCGCATCCTTTTGCATCTTTCTGCTCAAGGCATTGACCACCACATTGCCCTTGCCCTCAGTATAAGAGATCTCAAAGTCGTAATCCTGGAGGAACTCCACCCATCTCCGCTGTCGAAAGTTTAAGTCCCGCTGGGAGAAGATATAATTTAAGCTTTTTTGATCCGTGAAGACCACAAAGCGTTCCCCGATGAGGTAGTGCCGCCATAGCTTTAGCGCAAAAACGACCGTTGCATGCTCCAGGTCGTGTGTGGCGTAATTACGCTCATGGGGGCGTAGCTTCCTGGACCCATAAAAGATTACCCCCTGTCGCTACATCAACACGCATCCCAGGCCCAGTCCTGAAGCATCACAGAACACCTCATAGGCCACCCCTTCTTCTGGTAGTCTCAGCACTGGGGCACTAACCATATTTTCTTTTAGATAGCTGAAGTGTGACTTTCACAGCTCGTTCCACACGAAAACCAGTTCTTTCTTGGTCAGAGCCGTCAAAGGGGCTGCTACTCGGGAGAAGTTTGGTACGAATCTCCAGTAGTAACCTTCCAGTCCGAGGAAACTTCAGACTTCTACCACATTCTTGGGTGCTACCCAAGAAACCACTGCCTCAACCTTTGATGGGTCGACCGGTACCCCCCGCTCAGACACTACGTGTCTGAGGAAGTGCACTTCTCGTGTCTAGAACTTGCACTTTGACAACTTCCCATAGAGATGGTGTTGTCAGAGGACCTCCAAAACTGTCCTCAGGTGCTCTACATGGTCCACTTCTGACTTCGAATAGATCAGGATATCGTCGATGAACACCACCACGAACTGATCCAAGTACTCCCGGAAGATGGAGTTCATAAGCCCCATGAACACAGCCGGGGCGTTCGTAACACCGAAGGGCATGACTACGAACTCGAAGTGCCCATTCCTGCACCTGAACGCTGTCTTTGAGACGTCTCTATCTTTTACCCTCAGCTGGTGGTACCCAGACCACAGGTCGATCTTCGAGAACCATCCTGCCCACTTCAGCTGGTCGAAAAGATCGTCTATTCTCGAAAGAGGGTAGCGATTCTTGATCGTTACCTGATTCAGCCACCTGTAATCGATGCACAACCTGAGGCCACCATCTGCCTTCTTTGCGAACAAGACTGGAGCACCCAACGGTGACGCACTTGGAAGAACGTAACCCCTCTTCATCAGATCGTCAATCTGTATCCGCAACTCCCGTAGTTCCGAAGGTGCCATCCGGTAAGGAGCCATCGAGATCGGACGAGCGTCGGGTTGTAGGTCTATCCCGAACTCGATATCACGTTGGGGCGGTAGAGTCGTCACCTCCCGAGGAAATATGTCCATATACTCACGGACGATCTCTGGCACTTCCACCATTTCAGCATCTACTGAATTCACTGTCAGCTCGGTCAACAAAAAGAGGAGAGGTTCCTCCCTCCTATTTCCCTTCAGACCACTCCGCTCACTGGTGAAGGTAACACGTCGACCGTCCAAGTCCGAGAACACCACCCTTATTCGGAAATAGTCGATGACGGCACACATAGAAAATAGCCAATTGATGCCTAGGATGACATCGTATGGCTGAATCTATAGCAGAAGAAAATTCCCAACCGACTGATGTGGCCCTATCATCAGTCTACATCCCCGGCAAACGAACAACATGTCGGTCTGACCTCCGACTGGTGTGCTCAACACCAGGGGCACTGGAAGTCTCTCGGCATCTAGACCCAAGGCAAGGGCTAGACTAGGTGCAACAAAGGAGTGTGAAGCTTCGGTATCGAACAAAGCATAAGCAAGAGTGCTAAACAGACTGATCGTACCTCGAACAACCTCTGGCCCTTCTGGAACTGTTGCCTCCGCGACGTGTAACTGTCCACGCCCAGCTCCCCTGCCCCTCGGCTGTCATCCACCTCCCCAACCAAACCCCAGTCGAGGTCCCTGGGGAGCACCCTGAGGTCGACCTCCTCCTCCTACTTCTGCCCGTGGAGGAGCGGGAGCTCGCTGTCCCTGCTGCTGCTGCTGGAAAGGTCTGGCTGGAAGCTGTTGCTGGGGCAGGTGCTGGGGATGACTGCCACCGTTGTATTGCACCCGGTCGGGGCACTGACTTCGGAGATGTCCAGGGCTCCCACAGATGAAGCATCGCGGTCCCGGGACTGAGGGAAAAGGACGAGGGCTGGGGGATCGAAACTGAAACTGCTGCGGTCTGCTCCCTGTGGGTCGGAACCTGGAGGGTCCTGATGCTGGAGGCCTGGTGCTAATGGCCTTTCCCTTCGATGATCCCAGCTAGATCCCCTCTCGTGACACTCCCCCTAAAGCATGCATCCTCTCCACCACTTCGGCCTTCTTCTGCACCTCCAAGTATGTCGGGAGTGTAAAGGGGGTAACAGCATACTAGAGGGAGGGTCGGAGCGCCTCCTCCAAACGTCTTGCCCGAGACTCCTCATCGGGAAAGAGGTCCGGGGAAAAACGTAGGAGGTCCTTGAACTTGATACCTAGTTCCATCACGGACATACTCCCCTGCTGGAGGGAGAGCAGTTCCTGCCTCTTCTCTGCCTTCATTGTGGAGGAGAGGAATTCCGCCCAGAACTCCCTCTCGAAATCTGCCCAAGCCACCTCAGACTCCCTCCTCTCCCCCAGGTAAAGCATCCACCACTGACATGTCGCTCCCCACATCTGGCTAACGGCTAGAAGAACCCAATACTCGGTCGGGGCCCGAATCAGGCCGAAGGCTATAACTAGCTCCTCTAGCCCACCTTCCGTCTTCATATCGGAGGTGTTGCCCTCATACTTCTCGAGGGCATGTCGCTGGAAGGCCCGAAGAGTCTTCTGCCACAGGTCACCCTCTTCCTCTCGATCAGCTCTCTGCCGCTCTTCCAAAGTAGTCTCCGGGGCCTCGATCGCCTGTACCACACGTGGTAGCCTTCCAGGTGCCATAGCTACAAGGTAAACAAGGAATTCCTAAGCCCAAGTAGTTCAAGATATTGTTCTTAAAACTTCTTAAAATTTCAAATTTATTCTTAATTCCCAAGACATCCTAGAAACACAAGAACACAAGTCATTTATGATGCATGTGCCATTCCTAGGGTCTCTACCCTGCAATCAGTGTGGTCTCACTTGGTCGTTCGGTAGGTCCAGAGTCCTTGCATCGGATCACGGGGGGCCCTAAAATCTCGTGTCCTAGCCGGTCTTCCCTGGCCTAATTTCACACACCAAGGTTATCCAACACCGCTGCCTTATCATCCCATGCAATCATTAATGTTCCTAACTCCAGACTCCATACTACCTCTTAACCTCCCTCTGATACCATTCTGTCATGACCCGCCTTCACCAAAAGGAGGGAAGGTCCAGCAGGTTGCCAGGCCCTTCCTTCTTTAAGTTGAAGGAGAGATAATGACCCCCGAGTCCCGCCTCCAGTAGGCCCCGGGGTGGTGACTAGCACCAAGGGTATGAGTTTTTACAAGTATGGGAGGCATTACCCTTTTTATTATTTAGGATCGGGAAATAGGAAAAGTCAACCACCAAAAAGGAAAAGAGACAAGTGTATGTAAATAAACACAAACCAAGCCCACATGCATGTTTAAACAGTTATAACAAGGTACAAGTACAAGAAACTCAAAGTACAATACCAAAAGAAAACCAAGGTCCAACAACAGCAACAACTCCAACTGTCCGACTAGTAGGGTCTCGAACGGCCCTGGTAGTCCTCCTGGAAACCTGAAAGCAGATTTATATACGTAGGGTGAGCATACAAGTACACTCAGTAGGGGAAAACCATGATCTCTCGTGCACAAGTGGGGGAACGTGTTAAGGTCCCGTGAGAAAAGGTGTAAATCAAACACCTATCAAGGTAAACTATCGACCCCAAGACTCACCAAGGCACACTCACCAAATAACGCAAGCCAAGTAGTATATATAATTAGAGAACATCGATCTTTGGGTACCACGCGCCACTTTCCCACTAGTTATTGAGACATCCTACGCATCCGACCAATCCCACCATTTCCACTACAGTCCCACTGCCACACCCGCCCACACACACCTGGGCCACAACCACACGTAGTCCCACTGCCGAATCCCGCCCGCACACACCTGGGCCACAAATGTCTCAAGTAACCATGCCTGCAAACACTTAGGCCAGAACAATCACTGACACCCCCTAAGACACCTGGGCCTCATCCCGAAGACACTTGGGAAAACCACCTACCGCACACACCTGGCCAACCACCGCACCACCCCGCCCGAAGGTTCTTGGGCTAATAATGGACTTCAGGCCATCACAGCCTGCCCGAAGATACTTGGGCTATCCGGGAAAGGGAGGAGAAAAGGAGCTAATAACCAGCCACTAAGAAAAGTGTTGGGAAAAACACCCTCCCCCAGGAATGGGGGTGTTCGGCAGTAAGTGCTCAACTCGGGTGGGGCGCGAATAAGAAACACAAAGCTACAAGTATAGATATAGGTAACAAACACTCACCCATCTTCGGTTTTCCTAACCAGCCTACAGAACACAACACCACTGCGTCCCAGTCACAAGTCATGACTCTTGCCCATAAAACCATTTATCCCATATTTTTTGTTTCATGATCAGTAATAACGTTCAATTAAATTTAAGCACTACTGGGAAACTATCATAAGCGTAACCAAAGAATGTATCAAAATAGTATCAACCAAAACACTCACACCCGGTTCTGTCAACAGAGGATATCACCCCAATTCGTGATATAAACAAGTACCCACCCGGTTTTAACTCACAACCACAGAAACCAACCAACAGGGAATCCCATCCCCAATTTCACATAACCACCAAGAGTATAAATCCATGGGATCCCATCCCCTTCCATATATCCAGCAACCGGTCCTCGAGGGTATTTTCAGATTTAAAAGATTTAACATGCTCCATGATTTCAAAATCTGCGTGTTCTAACCGGGAGTTATCACAGGAGGGTTTATCCTAGTGCTTTCAATTTATTCAGGCGGGTATACATGATTAACCAATTTTATAGCAGGAGTTCACAAATTACAGATAACCCAATCAAAACATCATGAGGGGTTCATCAGTGCACAGACAATGACCACCAACGGCCTCAATTTTCAGATAAGCACAAGCCAGCACAACATAGAAGAATAAACACGAGATAAAGCATAACAATGATCACGACCCCTCCCCCTTATTCTTAGTTTATCGTCTTCTTTAAAGGTCGGTCCAACCGATTCTACGGAAACAAAAGAACGCCCACCCCGCATGATACACAAAAGTGAGAGACGATGAGAAATTCCCCACTTGTTAACAGACGATCAACGCTTAGGCCGGGGGCCGAACTTCACGAATAAGGACGAGGCGCGCCCGATGCACCGGAAGCTGGTTGTGGGAAGCCACGATCAAAGAAGGGAGAAACCATGGCCTAACCCTTAGTTTATAAGAGCCAGCGATGGTTGAGATAAAAATGTTGAACCGCATACGACGTGGAGGTCGTGGGTTGACCACGTGGCTAGAATCGTCATTAAAGGGTCCGGGTGGTTTAAACTGACTTAGAATTGATTAAATATTTAATTAAAACTCTTAAGCATGTTACAGGTCTTTAAAATATTTCAAACGAGTCAGAGTAGGGTTTAAAACCCTATTTGCGAAAGAGGGGTACTTCTGAAAACAACTCGGCAAGGCCGGGTGACGTCAACCGGTCTCACCGATCGGTCACACCGATCGGTCGCATCGATCGGTCTCACCGATCGGTCGCACCGAGACGACACCCCTTTAGGATCCTGATTTTGGAAAAGGGAAGGACCAAGAGAGTCTAAGTCATTACAATATGATTACTTGAAATCGTTCAAAAGTATTAAAAAAATTACAAGTATCGGGCTTCTATTTTTGGGGCATTATAGTTGGTATTAAATGATGTTTAGAAAAAATGTTGTAAATTTGATTTAAATAACATAGATTAAAAAACACAACCTTAGGATTGAAAATGAGGATCATTTTATGTATAGGATATCATTCTTTAGATTTGGTAATGGATATCCTGGGTTAATCTTATGGTCTTGTGGATTGAGAAAAACATACCATAATTTATAGAGCTTATAAATGATTTTTCAAGACTATATCACTATGATATGTGTCTCTAAGATTATTATTTAGGTTTTGGTTAATTGTTAGAATCATCAGGGTTTTAAAATTAATGTTTATACTGCTTATAATGAACAAAATACAAAAAAAATTATTTGAAGTATGTACGATGGAATAATAATTTTATGCGTAGTTAATAGGTCTAGAGTTAGTGGAGTGTTTATGGTTTTTATATTTTCATTTAAGAATTATTACATCAATGTTACTATAGTTATAATATTCAAGAGATATATATAAGGATTGAACTAAAATACTTTTTATTTATATATTTGGAAGCATAATAGTTTTTGATATGAATTTAAATCTGATCAAATATTGGGTTTGTGACAACATGATCTACATTAAATTGTATGGTGAATATAATGTAATGATTGATTTTGGAAATATAGATACCTATTTGTATAGTGAATATTTTGTCGATGTGTTTTAAAAAAATTATTAGGATGGAATGGAGTGAGATGATCAATTGATATTATTGTGTTAGGTTTAAGTATGATTTGATGGATATATTGTGCAATACTTTATAGATGAATGAAATACTTATAAACCGTATAAATTATGAAAAGTGTGTCATGCATAGTTAAATGAAATGAATTGAAAATAGATTGAAGATTAAAAAAAGGATATCATTGATACAGGGAATGAAATCAGGTATTTTCATCGAGTTATTATCAGGATTATAAAATAATCCCTCAACTCTGATAAATAATATCTAAAAATTGTGTTATCATGATAATTTTAATTTTGTTGAGATAGTGGTATTTTAAATCATCATAGATTTTTGGATTTGGGGCACTCAATTTTCAATTTTCTATTCACTTGTTTTGGATAGATAAATGTAATCACTATATATAAATATTTACATTTTCCCTCCAACTATATATCTAAGATTGTTGTTACTGTTCTCCTATTCGAATACTTAATTTAGTTTTGAACTTCACATTTCTATTTACTTATTGTTATGATTATAATTAAGTATCTTTATTTATGATGTGCATTTTCCAACAAGTATTTTTTAGTTTCAAACTATTATTTTTGAAGTACAATTTCAAATTCAGTGGATGCACTTTATTAAAAGAGGGGAGAATGTAACAACACGATACATTACAAAATTTTTATTTATGAAGATATTTTATTTTATTACTTTACTTATTTTTATTCAACATTATTTTAAGCTTACTCAACACCAAAAAATAAGTTTTCTTGCATTACACGTAAGTCTTAGTTTTACCGAATAACAACATATAAATAAGATATTATTATTTAATATAATATATTACCTAGTCGTTAAATTAGTAGTTATGAATAGAATTACCACATTTTTTATTATATATATTCTATTTAATTATAAAATTTATCCTATATGATTTCTAGAAATGATATAAGATAAAATTAAAATTTTCTAATAAAAGAATTATTTTTAAAAAATTCCATTTTACCCACATTTGATGGCCCACCCATTTTAAATATTTTTTAAAACATTAATAATTTATATATTAAAAAATAAAATCCTTATTTTCAAACTAGAAATAAAATTATTACCTTGGATCTATTTTTGGAATTTTTTTAATAATATTCTTATTTTAATGAATAGTGAGAAAACATCATTTTAATTCAATACATATTTTATATATAAGTTATTTATATTGATAGATTATCATTTTAATTATTTTTAAGGTATAATTATTTTATATTTTTATCATTTAATACTATTTATGTTATTTTAATCAATTTTACATTGAAATTTGTTATAAAAATCATCTGAACATTTAAACGATTTACATAGAAAACTCATTCACTTATTCGATCAACGATATTAATTTTTAATTAATTTCTTCCAATGACATATTTATTTAATTTTTAAAATGGATTATATAATTTATAATTATGATGTCCAAATTATATAAATAGGTCTTTTTTATATTTTCTCAATATTAATAGTAACATTAGTAATAATTTTTATTACAAAGGTTAAGGGAAAATCAGATAATTAATTTTAAGTAATATATTATTAAAATATCATAATTAACATAAAACATATCCTAATTTAATTTTATGCGTTTATTCTAACTAATATCATCATTTCCGTCTTATTTATGACCACCTGGAGCCACTAAGATGAATTAAATGCATTTGTAATATTATATTCAAAGAAAATGTATTTTCTTTACACTTTTGTTTTTAAAAAGTAATATAATTTTAATATGTGAAAAATCGTGGGATAAGTTAAACTGTAAATAGTATTTTGAAATATATAATAATACCCTACATCATAGTAATTTATTTATAATTTTTATGAAGAAAAAATTTAAATTAAATGGTGACACAATGATGATGTAGTAATTGCTTCATTAATGGAAGACTCAAATAAATAGTGATAACCTTATCTAAGTATCTATATATGATAAACATTTTTTAAATAGATAAAACTGATGAAAAGTAAAATGATCATTGCCTAATGAGGGTTATAATCTGATAACATTGGCATAACAAAATTGTATAACAAACATTATACTATGATTATTTAATCCTATCTAAGAATCGTCATAAGTGAGTATTCTCATTAGGTTGAAACCACCAACCAAAAAGGTATATAGAGATAACCTTATCTAAGTATCTATATATGATAACACCCCCTCAAGGTTCGACTTACCTATATCAACTTGACCCCAGTAATCCAAGATTCAATGTCTTCTATCAGTCATATTGGTATAAGATACATGTAAATAAAATATCAAAGGAATGAAGATTTTAGAAGTCTTGGTAATCGAGATACACACATGAGACTTATATTACAAATTATTACACAAATTACTACATTTTTTTCTTATGACGATAATAAATTTAATCTATCTAATTTATCCTTGTATATCATTACTAGTACACTTTAGGGAATCTTCGGGAAATTAAAACTAATCAGGGTGATATGAAATGATTACTGTGGGAAAATCACTGTGGAATAAATAATGAATTGATGAGAACAGTCAATATGGAATGGTAGTAACAGAAGACACATTCCATGTTTTCAATATACTATGAATAATTGTGTAAATTATATAGAAAGGTAAACAATTGGAATCACATACCATTCAAATAACAAGATTACAAAAAATAAATAAGGAATGTAATGTAACTAAAAACACAAACCATTCAATAAATCACGTAAGAGTAAAATAATTATATATATATGTCGAAGAAAAATATCATGGGTAAATTATAAATTAATCTAAATGACGGAAATTCATAATTATTAGATGTTGTAAATCTGGAAGACGAACCACTACCATCAAGAACATTCACAAGATGGATTATTTCTATGTGTAAAAGCATATCTATTTCTCTTGGAATCCCACTCGATGGGATTATCACCAACTCATTTCATATAATGAGCTTATTGATGCAATGTGGGGAATTTATTAATTGATCCCATACCTGTAGGTCTTACCATAAATGGATTCCATCATGTTCCTTTCATGTTACATGAATTTTCTCATGTTGAATAAACAATATGCCTTATCAATTTTCCATTTTAAATAATGGATAAAATTTTAACAATATTTCTTCAGACAATCTAATCACATTCAATGTAAACACTGTATTAAAAATGGTATACGGTTCATGCATTTATCATATCCATGATAAATGATATTAATGTTTGTAGGGTTTTAAATTTCAAATGGTTATAGGCAATTTAAAATTTCGAGAAAACAAAATGAAATCATGGAAGTGAATTTCAATACTAATTTTGGCCAAATTTATCATAAACCATCTAGAGGTGGAATAAATATTGTATCTATACAACATATCCCAATTATTGTAAAAATAAATGGAAAATGTCATTGGTGAATAGAATCATTATAAAATTATTTTTTTAACACATTATTAATGAAAATTAACTTTCTTTATAATAATTTTGAAGACATTTTTCTTTATAATTTAATTTTTAATACATTTTCTTTAAAAAATTTCTTTTTAAACATGATAACTAAGCTTAAAATAAATGTGGGTGGATAAATTCTTTCACGTCAAATAATGTATAAATGATATTTATTTTCTTATGGTAAAAAAGTTAATAAAGTTAGTTGTTAATAAATATACAAGAAGAATAATTTGACAACATTGATAAAAGAAAAAAAGGATAAATACTTATTTAATAAATCATTTTGTAATGGATTAAATCATTTTTTGAAATATTTTTAGAAAATTGGAATTTTATGTAACACCTATATTATTTAAAATATTTTTATTTTTAAATAAATTTAATTCATTAAAATAATTATTTTTATGAAACCCCATTTTAATATTATGCTACACATAAAAATGTGTAGTATTTTGTTATAAGCTAGGCCCAGTTTTTCCGAACCACAAATATAATAAAAAAATATTATTATTTAATATAATATATAACACAACTCTTAAATTTTTAGTTATGAATAGTATTAACAACATTTTGAATTTTATATATTTTATACGATATTATCATTTAAATTGCGTGTTCTCTAGACATGACATAAGAACAAATTTGATTATTCAGATAAAAGATTTATTTAAAAAAATGATTTTTTTAACATTTGATGGTGCATGGATTTTAAATATATTTTTGGACACATTAAATAGTTATATTTGAGAAAATAATCTAATTCATTGGAATAAGGTCATAAAATTTTCTTTTGCTGAACTAATTGTATTTTTATAATAAAAATTATATTTTAAGGAATAGTTTAATGTACTGCATTTTGATTTAAAAATGTCTCTTCATCTAATATATTTAATTTAATTGATTATAATTTTAATTGTTTTAAATTTATAATTATGTCATATATTATCAGTTAATTCAATTTAATTCATTTTAATCAATTTTACATTTAAATTGGATATAAAAACAATGTGATCTTTTGATCTTTTTACTTAAAACCCATGTTTTCTTATTCAATCAATGAGATTAATTTTCAATTATTTTCTGCAAATTCTGTGTTTTAAACATGGAAAAATATATTCCATATTTGGAATAAATAGTTGCAAATTATTTAAATTAACCATTTTATTATTAAATATTATGAATTTTAACTTTTGTAATAAATTTTATTACAACAGATAAGGGTAAATCCAGTAATTAATGAAAAGTATTATAATATAAAAAATATTAAAATTACACTAATACTTTTTCTAATTTGTTTTTATGATATTATTATGACCATGTAAATCATTGAGTCTAAATTAGGACATCTAGGAGCCACTAAGATGACATTAATTCTTCTATAATACTATATTCAAGGAAAACTCATTTTTGTTAATCTTTTATTTTTAAGAAGAAATGAATTTTTAAAATGGGGTTATACACAATATGTATTAGAATATAAGTATTTTTAAGACATATAAAATAATTACCTATATCATTTTTATTTATATATAATTTTTTTAATGTATATAATGAAACTAAATTGTGAAAAAAAGGTGATGCAGTAATTGCTTCATTAATGGAAGAATCAAATAAATGATATTAAAAATAATAAAATAAATATAAAATGACTTAATCAATGACATACACTAATTTTAAAGATAAAATAAACAGGTTATTAACATATTTTAATATTGAATTGAATTTATCATGTTGGTTTTATATTTATAAAAATGCTATTACTGAATAGTATCAAAGTGAAAATAAATGATTCCGTAAAAAAAATAATACAATATAAATTTTATAAAATATATAAATTTTTTTTGGATTAATAGATATTATAATTTCATGTATATAATAATTATCTATTATTAATCATTTAATGGACCCTTGTCCATGAAAATGATTGGGAAATCTATAAAATCAAAGAATGTGACAAAATCACACACTCTCGCTTCTTACAAGTGAAATTATTATAATATAGGGATAAACTAAAGTTAAATTATATAATTAATAATATATGTGAATATAAACAAATTATATACCTCATTTTTATTTATTTATAATTTTTAGAGGCTAAATATATACCACAAATAATGACACAATATTGAATGAGTAATTATTATATGCAATGAAATATCAAATATATGATTTAACGAATATTAAAATAAATATTATTTTTCATAATTAAAGTGATACATGAATTTTTTCAGTCACCATGACATGTTATTAGTGCATATAATGTAATTGGTTGACGTCATATTTCATTTTTAATTTTATTTAAAATCAATGTAATGAATAGCGTCAAAAATTGTCACTATTGATATTTTATAAAAATAAATTTTTATTATATTATGTAAAAATAAAAACATCATTAAAAAATAAAAAGTGATAATTATAAGGTCTAAAATTTCAAAAATTATCTATTTATCGATAATTTACCACACATTAGTAATATTAATATCATTTTAATATATAAATTTTTTTTACTATAATTAAAATTAAATAGATTAATGAAAGATAATTGATAATGTAAAAGTTCAAAATAAAAACATAACATAGATTTTTTTTGATTATTTATACCAATAATAATCTTATATTCTAAATAACTCACTTTGGAGCTATTTTTAATTGAAACTTAATTTATATTAAATTAATTGTATTTTAGTTTCTAAAGATGCCCTCCCATATCTTATAAAAGGGAACATCTCGTCGTCTTTTATTTACAAAAATAATTCCATTTGTATATGAAAAACACTACACAAATTTCTTCCCAACATCCCAATATTAATCCTATGGGACATAATTTAGTCAAAAATCTGGCCTATGAATTCCTTCTGTGAAAATCAAAAGGAGATTCACTATGAAGATTTAATTGTTTTTTCGACACATTCATTGATATTTTCTTCTATCATATTATCTTCCAATGTTTGTTCAAATGAATTTAATAAATATATTTTCATCTATATTATTATATTTTATTTTGATAATGGGAAAACCATATTACACATTTTATCCATCCTATGAAAAATAATATCACCATGCATACGTATATACGTCTTACAGTATCCACATTATGGTGTCATATTTTATACAATAATTCCATATTTTGATGGATATAATGATGAGTATAATGTATATAATAATCAATATGACATGAGGATATTTCTGTTTAATTAATATAAGATCCAATTTCATACCATTTAAACATTAAGGGAATGATATCGTCTCTCTTGAGTACGTATGACCTATAGTCTCCATGACGCAATGAGATTCATTCTCCACATTAACAATTAAAAATGACTATAAAATACATCTGATGAGAAAATATATTGTTTATGAACTTAATATAATCCGATATATGGAAAAAATATATCCTTTTCATAAGAAACATGACTTCAAGGACAAAACTGCATAGAAAAATGAATCAAATTACACCTGAAACAGTGGTAATACAAAAATAATGTTAACAACACAATATAGAAGGATCTTTTTAGATATCAAAAATATTTATATCGTATTGGTAAAAATTAAGGACATGATTTATCCATTATAAAGGTGGTTAACACACCGTCAACCAATACAAAGTACAAGCTTTTGGTTAATTTCCCAATCTCATCATTATTTAATATTTTTTATGCATCCGTATATACTTGAACATATTTTTCATCAATTTCCATTTTCCATAGAAATGTTTTCAAATGTAATCTTTTTAAAATTTTATATAATATAATTTTGTCTCTGTTTTAATTTTTATGTGATGTATTCTATGTTCCCCACTTATTTCTTATGTGTGGTGTGTGAACTTCCACAACTATATTTGATATCAAGAATATATTCATATTAATGGTATTTGAATATAAATTTAATGATATTGGCATTAATATTTAAATTTTTAATGTGGGATGAGTTACATTGAATGAGTAAAGATTTAATCCTTTCTTTATTTAAATATTAATTATATTATAATACATATTTATTTATAAATATATAATCAATTATACGGAACATTTTAAGTCTATTTTTAATTTTATTAAAATTTTATTAGAAGGAATATTTTTATCATTTTATGTAAGGAACTATTTAACTCAAACACATTTTAAATTGTTTTAATTATTTATTCTTTTAAATAATCCTCATTAATTAACATGTTTTCAAAATAGTTTTATGTATTTATTAATGTGAAAATGATTATTTTAAAATGCTAATTCTTATCAAATGAAAAAATATGTATTGGAAACTTTGATTAAAAATCACATTTTAAAAGAGATATTTTTTAGGTGAGAGAATTGTCACTAAAATATTTCAATGAAAAAGTGGATATTATTTCAAGATGTTTTTAATGCTTTAAATATAATATTTTTATCAATTTCAACATCATTTGTTAGGTTGTATGCTTAATTGAGGTTGATCACTTATTATATAATTGAATATATTTTTATTGAATTGTAAATGATGAGTTGGCTATGTATTTTTTATTTAGATACCATTCATGGTCTATGATTAAAATTTTCATATTACATATATTAGATTTTAAAATCAATTATTAGGTATTTTATGGTTCATCATTTCCATATGAAGAATGTTTTGGACTAGTAAGTTATGTGTGAGGCCCTCTATATCCCATCAATGCAATGGTTGGTATCATGAGATGAAATTTGTTGTTGAAAAACCCATCAGGATTTTTTATAAAGTAGTTTTACATTTTTAGGAGGACAGTTCTTGTAAGAAATCAGATGGGTTTCTACCCAAAAACATAAAATGTCATGAGGATAGATCATAGTAGAAGATATCATGAGGATATATATCGATAGTGTAGACATATAGAATTATAAATATCTTAATTAGGAGATTATTTATTGATATTATATATGACCATTCAACAAGTATAATATCCATGTTAACTATAAAAATTCATTACTTTATTTATTCTTTCAATATTATATAGCGGATTAATTTTAAAAAGTTTCAGTTTCAGTTTTATACCTTTCCTTAATTGTTTATGCTTATGTATGAATGCTTAAGATGTATTTTTATCCCTTACATAGCTTCGGAGATCACCTCATTCTTATATTTTATTTTCCCTGGATGCCAAGAAGTGATTTTTGATTGATATGCAGGGTTAAGCTAGGAGAATAACGACATCCTCAATATATTATAAATGTTGTATTTTTTATGTTATGAATTTTAATGCTATGTTCTTGTAGTTAATCTATTCTCTAAAATGGCTAAACTGATCGGTCCGTTAGCATATGATTACTTGAAATCATTCAAATGTATTAAAAAAATTACAAGTATCGGGCTTCTATTTTCGGGGCATTACAGTTGGTATTAAAGGATGTTTAGAAAAAATGTTATAAATTTTATTTATATAACATAGAGTAAAAAACACAACCATAGGATTGAACATGAGGATAAATTTATGTATAGGATATCATCCATTAGATTTGGTAATGGATAACCTGGGTTAATCCTATGGACTTGTGGATTGAGAAATACATACCATAATTTATAGAGCTTATAACTGATTATTCAAAACTATATCACTATGATATGTGTCTCTAAGATTATGATTTAGGTTTTGGTTAATTGTTAGAATCATCAGGGCTTTAAAATTAATGTTTATACTGCTTATAATGAACAAAATACAACAAAATATTTTTGAAGTATGTACGATGGAATAATAATTTTATGCGTAGTTAATAGGTCTAGAGTTAGTGGAGTGTTTATGGTTTTTATATTTTCATTTAAGAATTATTACATCAATGTTACTATAGTTATAATATTCAAGAGATATATATAAGGATTGAACTACAATACTTTTTCTTTATATATTTGGAAGCATAATAGTTTTCGATATAAATTTAAATCTGATCAAATATTGGGTCTGTGACAACATGATCTACATTACATTGTTTGGTGAAGATAATGTGATGATTGATTTTGGAAATATAGATATCTTTTTGTATAGTGAATTTTTTGTCGATGTGTTTTGAAAAAATCATTAGGATGGAATGGAGTGAGATGATCATTTGATATTATTGTGTTGGGTTTAATTATGATTTATTGGATATATTATGCAATACTTTATAGATGAATGAAATACTTTTAAACCGTATAAGTCATGAAAAGTCTGTCATGCATAGTTAAATGAAATTAAGTGAAAATAGATTGAATATTAAAAAAAGGATATCATTGATACAGGGAATGAAATCAAGTATTTTCATCTAGTTATTATCAGTATTGTAAAATAATCCCTCAACTCTAATAAATAATATCTAAAAATTGTGTTATCATGATAATTTTAATTTTGTTGAGATAATGGTATTTTAAATCATCATAGATTTTTGGATTTGGGGAACTCAATTTTCAATTGACTGTTCACTTTTTTTGGATTGATAAATGTAATCAATATATATAAATATTTACATTTTCCCTCCAACTATGTATCTCAACATGTTGTTACTGTTCTCCTATTCTAATTTTTAATTTAGTTTTGAACTTCACATTTCTATTTACCTATTGTTATGATTATAATTAAGTATCTTTATTTATGATGTGGGTTTTCCAACAAGTATTTTTTTAGTTTCAAACTATTATTTTCGAAGTACAATTTCAAATTCAGAGGATGCACTTTATTAGAGGAGAGAATGTAACAACAAGAGACATTACAAAATTTTCATTTATGAAGATATTTTATTTTCTTACTTTACTTATTTTTATTCAACATTATTTTAATCTTACTGTACACCCAAAAAAAAAGTTTTCTTACATTACACCTAAGTCTTAGTTTTACTGAATAACAACATATAAATAAGATATTATTATTTAATATAATATATTACCTAGTCGTTAAATTAGTAGTTATGAATAGAATTACCACATTTTTTATTATATATATTCTATTTAATTATAAAATTTACTTTATATGATTTCTAGAAATGATATAAGATAAAATTAAAATTTTCTAATAAAAGAATTATTTTTAAAAAATTCCATTTCACCCACATTTGATGACCCATCCATTTTAAATATTATTTAACACATTAATAATATATATTTTAAAAAATTAAATTTTTATTTGAAAACTAGAAATAAAATTATTACCTTGGATCAATTTTTGGATTTTTTTAATAAAAATCGCATTTTAATGAATAGTGAGAAAACATCATTTTAATTCAATACATATTTTATATATAATTTATTTATATTGATAGATTATCATTTTAATTATTTTTAGAGTATAATTATATTATATTTTTATCATTTAATACTATTTATGTTATTTTAATCAATTTTACATTGAAATTTGATATAAAAATCATCTGAACATTTAAATGATTTACATAAAAAACTCAATAACTTATTCGATCAACGATATTAATTTTTAATTAATTTCTTCCAATGATATATTTATTTAATTATTAAAATGGATTATATAATTTATAATTATGATGTCCAAATTATATAAATAAGTCTTTTTTATATTTTCTCATTATTAATAGTAACATTATTAATAATTTTTATTACAATGGTTAAGGGAAAATCAGATAATTAATTGTAAGTAATATATTATTAAAATATAATAATTAACATAAAACATGTCCTAATTTAATTTTATGCATTTATTCTAACTAATATCATCATTTCAGTCTTATTTATGACCACATGGAGCCACTAGGATGAATTAAATGCATTTATAATATTATATTCAAAGAAAATGTATTTTCTTTACACTTTTGTTTTTAAAAAGTAATATAATTTTAATATGTGGAAAATCGTGGGATAAGTTAAACTGTAAATAGTATTTAGAAATATATAATAATACCCTACATCATGGTAATTTATTTATAATTTTTATGAAGTAAATAATTAAATTAAATGGTGACACAATGATGATGTAGTAATTGCTTCATTAATGGAACACTCAAATAAATGATATTAAAAATATTAAAATATATATAATATGGATTAATATATTACATAAAAGAATTATATAGATAAAATATACATGATAGTGACATATTGGAAGTATATATTTTTTGAACATATTATGTTGGATTTATTTTCATAAAAATGAAAATGTCGAATAATAAAAATATTAAAATAAAAAACACTTTAACATTAATAATATTTTATAACATTTTATAAAATTATTAAAAATATATATTTATTCCAAATAACTTGGATCAAGTCACAGTTATCATAATTATCTATTTTTAAGAATTTAATGGAAATTGTTCCTTGAAAATGAAAACGATATTATTAAAATCAATGAAAGTGACTAAATAACACAATCCCATTTCTTATAAATACAATAATTTTAATATAGGGATAAACTATAGATAAATTCCATTATGAATGGTATGTAAAAATATAAATATATTATCTATATCATTGTAATTTATTTATAATTATTAGAGACAAAATGAAGCCCATAAATAAAGACACAATAGCGAAGAAATAATTATTTTATTAATAGACAAATAAAATAAATGATATTAATAATATTAAAATAAATATAAATTAACATATTTAAGGCGAGAAAAGAATTTTCTAAGTGACTGTGACATCTTATTATTATATTTAATTTATTTTTATATTACCTTTTTTTCATTTAATGTCAACGTAATGATTATGGTAAAAATTGACACTATCAATATTTTATAAAAATAAAAAATTATTATTTAATTTTAAAATAATAAAAATATTTAAAAACTAAAAATATATAATTATAATGTTTTAAATTTCATAAATTTTACACTTTTGTAAATTTATGTAAATATAAATGAATATTTATAACCATTTAATATTTATAATATTATTACTTCAATTAAAATTAAATTGATTAATAAATGAAAAATGATAATGATAGTGTTTAAAAAAACATGGCAAAAAATAATTTTTTGATAGGATTTAGATATTAATCATATTATCTTTTAAATAACTCATTTTGGTTCAATTTTGAATTGAAAAACAATTTATATTAAATTAATATTTTAGGAGTTTCCAAAGATGACAATCACCTCTCGTATAAAAGGGTTCCTGCTATTCTCATTTATTCACACCAATAAATCCCTTTGGATATAAACATATTTACCCAAATCTCCTCCCAACCACTATCACATAATTCAATTGGAAATACATTAGGTAAAAATATAACTTCTGTAGTCCTTTTTGTTAAAATCAAATAGAGATAACTGAAGAAGATGTAATTGTTTTATCAACAATTTCAATGATATTTTCTTCTTCTTCTTAAAATTCCCTTATTTTTTAAATAATAAAATAATTAATCTAGTATAAAATAATTCTTGATATGTTATTATTATTTTGGGATAACAATAATTTTCTTTCTATCCATCCTACGAATAATAGTACCACCATGTGTGCAAACACATGACTTACGAACTCTATAATGTGGTGTTATTGGTTATTAAATAATAACATATTTGGATTTGAATAATGATGACTATAATGGATAAAAATAAAGAAAATTACAACATGATTTTTTTATAATTAATATACCATATTATTCCATAACTTTTAACCATTAATGGAAATATTTTTCCGCTCATGCATACATATGGTCTACCATCTCCACTATGCGATGAGATTCATTCTCTATTTTAACAATTCAATAAGGATTAAAAAATTTATTTCATTATTAAATATAATTCTTACGAGCTTAGTATCATTCGGGATATTGATGCAATATATCAGGTTCAAAAAAAACATGGCTTATAAGAAAAAAATGCACTGGAAAATGGTGCAGGAAAGAGATGAAACATTGGTAACAGTGAAATATTATTAATAAATTTATATAATACAATCTTATATGATATCATAAATATGGATATGGACATAGTATAATTTAATAAAATTATGTAACCAATTGATAGAATTTTAACATACTGTCGACTAAAGGAAAGTACAATGTAATGGTTAATTTCACAATCTCATTACTATCTAAGATTGTTTATCCATAAGTATTTACTAGGACATATTTATCATCCATTTCCATGTTTCATAAAAAGGTTTTCAAAATAAATATTTTCAATATTTTATGTAAGGTAATCCTGTATCACTTAAAAATTTTGCGAGATATAATCCATATTCACCACCGATTTCATGTTTTTGGTGTATGTACTGCACCTATTATATTTGATATCATTAATTCATTGATCATTGTGTTATTTAAATATTCATTTAAAGATATTTTGATTAATATTTAAATGTCCAAAGTGATATAGGATGCTTTGAATGTTTAAATATTAAATCCTTTCTCTATTTAAATATTATTGATATTATCATACATATCTATTTTAATTTATATAAGGAATTATAAATAGAATTTTATGTATATTTTTAAATTCATTCAAAAAAAATCAAATGTAATATTTTTAAGGGTGTATGTAATGAAATATTTATCTAAAATACCTTTTTAGGCGGTTTAATGATTTATTCATCTAAATTGTTCCAATTAATTTCCATGTTTTTACATTTTATTTAAGGGTTTATTTATATGGAAAATAATGTATAAAAATGTTAATACCAATAAACTATTTCAAATGGTATGGGAAACCTTAATTCAAAATTCACTTTTTAAATGTCTTCTTTTCTGTGTGTGTGACTTTTGAATAATTGATTTCAATTGAAAATGGGTATTTTTCACTAGATATTTTTAATGATATTAATAGAGTATTTTTATCTAAGTCAACATCCTTTTTTGGACCTTATTCTTAATTGAGGTATATTTCTTATGATATCATTTATCAGATTTTATTGAATGGTTTATGATTAGTTCGATTGGTGATATGCTATTAAGATAAAATTCTTTGTTTAGGATTAATGTATTCATATTCTATCTACTAGTTTGTATACTAATTGTTATGTTGTTTATGTATCATCATTTCAATATGTGGAATATATATCATGCAAATAAGTGATAGGCGGGGACTATTATCCACTCGATGCATCAGTAGGTCTCATGAGACAAAATTTGTTTGCTAAAAACCCATCATGTTTGTTTCCAAAGATGATTTAAATTGTGACAATGATAGATCGTAGCAAAAAGCTGGTAGGTTACACACCCCATACTTAAATGTTCATGAGTATAGATCTTGTTCGTATTTATCCTAACGATATATCTTGACAGTGTACATATTTATCTTAATGAATTTCTTCATTATCAGAGTAGTTATTTATATTACATGAGATCGTTTGAATATTATAATATCTATGTGAATGTATCAAATGAATTATTCGATTTATTCACTCAATATTATGCTGACGATTATTTTTAAAAGACCATAGTTTCAATTTTATACCTTGTCATAAAGGGTATTCTTATTTATGAATGCTTCTACAATATTTTTTAATTGTATAGAGCATCTGAGATCAACCATTTCTTATGCTTTATTTTACAAAGAAGCCATGAAGTGTTTTATGATTGATATTTAGGGTTAATGTAGAAGAATAATAGTGTCTTAAATGATTATATATGTTTTCTTTCATGGTATGAATTGTAATGTAATGTTCAGCTCTGCAATCTATTTTCCAAGACTGAAAAATTGATTAGTACTTTAAAAAATTATACCCTATAATCATGACAATGTACTAAAATAGTGCACCTAATCTACGATTTTCTGTTCAGGGTGTTAAATTTTAAGGGAATGCAGGTTCTATGACTGAAGAGTGAATGAAATCAGGTTTTCATAAAAACATTTTATAAAACTTTTTGAGTACCATAGAGTGGGATATATATGGGATTATACTGATTGATCCAATGTGTCATTATATGTTGTAGAAAGTGTGATTCTTTGGATATTTTTTTAGTGAAATAAAAGTGACACTCTTATAAATTTTGGATAAGGGAATTCCACCAACGTCTTTCGCATTGAATGAGACCCCAATAATTGGAAAAATTAAATAATATGGTGTGTATAGTAGAATTAATACCATTAAATGGATTTTGGATAGGTTTATCGGTGAATTTGACCGTTAAAATTATTGTTTTGTACCATGTTATGCTTAATTTTACCATAATCATTATAATTAATTATAATTATATTCATTAATATTATTTCTCAAAAACAAATATGAACTTATTTGAAATTATTAATTATGATGAAAAATTATAGGTTGATAAAAATATCTACCGATGCGTAAGAATCCTATCATCCAAAATGGATAGAAATGAGAAAAATGTTGGAAAAAATTCATGATGATGAAACCCAATATCACCATTGAAATAGGGAATCATAACATGGGAAATCATACAAAATTTCATATGATTATGAATCCCACCAATCAAGAATGGTGGCACTCAATATGCAGATGAATGATCCCACCTACAACAACAATGCCTTCCAGTCAAATATGGTGGCAAGCAAATATTAATAGAGTCAAATTCATATGGAAGAAGACAATCAATATGAGATAAATATAGTATAAAAATATTAATACATAAATACCTTCTCATAAATAGGAATCCCACCCCTTAAATATAGTAGTAACCAGAGAAGGTGGTCAGCTGCAGACTCGTTCCTCTACCCTATCATAAGTGAACTGTCAGTACCCACTAACAACTCTTAGAGGACCATAGAGGGCACAAAATTCTTCTTTGACATCTGAATGTGCCTTCAAAACTAATTCATGCAAAGACCTGTCCCAACACATCAACGAAATGATTGATGATCAGAAATCGATTCTAGATCATATCCTCTAATCCTGTCAATATGTGATCATGTATACAGAAATATCAAAGAGTCCGGCCCATGATAGAGTATCCTCAGGGGGGTGATTTATCGACAAGACCATATAGTCACATTGGAGAAGACCCACATCCCTTCTCCATTCCATGAGGGTTGATGACCATATTCTATGATATAAAGACAATTGGATAAGGATTGAATACATGTTTCCATTCGGGCACCGATCCAATGTGTTGGACGCTCCAGGACAGGCATATATCTTTGTCAAAACTGAAGATGTTTTTCAGCATATCTTGATTGCATTGCAGGATCCAACCAAATAGTGACCCACATATGACCATTGCTAACAATAGTAGGTGTCCCAAATTCCCCATTAATGTTCTCCGAAAAATGAAATTCATCAAAGGCATATGGAAAATGAAAAGTATATTCATGATTATTATCTTCTCGAAGCTAGAGTTTTTGATAACATCAATCTCTAATCAATAAAGGATAATGATAATATCAATCCATTACCAAATCAGGGAATTTTTATGAGTTATTTTGAAGGTCCTCCATGCAATATTTCTACCAACAGCTCTTAAGTCCCCCCCATAGAACAAATGGGGGCAAACCCCATGGTCAGGAAACACTCGATCATGAGATCCTACCTCATGATGCAAGTCAGTGAAAAGAACCCCTTGTCTAGAAGATCTAAGATAAGGAAAGTACTACCCTTACCACCATATACCCTGATGGTCCTCCCCATGGTATACACTACAATATGTTTCTTCATGTACTCAAACATCATGCTATGATGGAATTCCTTTCAGTGATTTCATTCTATGATATGACCCTTCCCAAAGTGACATCAGGAAATAGAATTTTACTTCCATTATTGCATTATATCTAGATGTCCCCCATAGAATGTACACTATAGATACCCACTACATCAAAAGCATTTATGGTATTACTTTTCGCGATGCCACTCGCTATGATGTTCTTCCTCAAAATGACATAATGAAATGAGAAATTCCTCCCCCCCCCAATATAGTACATATTTTAGGCCCTCTAAAAAATGTACAATACAGATACTCTCTATATATCTAGTGCTTTTATGGTATGCTTTTCCATAATAGCAGTCATTATGATGGCCTGCCCAACAATGACACCGAGCATCAAGAAGGTTCTCCCCTTAATGTAGACCTTCATAAAGAACTTCCCATGGATATGCACTATAGGAGTTATTTTTTTGGTCGGACATTAAGCTATTATAGTAATCCTCTCCATCATAGAACTAAATTTGAAGGCCCTCAATGTAGTAAAAGTAAAAATTGGTGTGAAGTTCATCTGGTTATGAATGAGAAATACCTAATTTGTTGTGGAACATGGAAATATTGAGTAAGGTATGAAGATACTATATCTATGACGGGAAACATATTTTCCCAACCATAGGTTGTCATGTGCCCATGATAACATTATGATCCACCGCCACACCATTGAAATGATAACTGTACCCCCACCAAACCCACATCATAGAAGGAAATCATTAAAAAGTAGTCAAACTGGGGAGATCATGTTGAGGAGTCCCAAGCCGAACAAAAAAGATATTCTACTCATGATACGAAAACTACTAATGATGATATAGAAGTGATGTATTGTCCTGCGACCACTTCTCAGTTAATCATACCATGGGTGTCGTTAGAATTATTTATACACAACATTCACCACTATATAGGGACAACCCTCCACCAGTTATAGGAATTTGTTTTTTCTTGTGATGGATATACAGTTCATGTTGATATATTGGGGGAGCTTCACCATCCAATCTAACTAGAGTATCCTTTAAATATATGTAAGCCTCATTTAATGATGTAGAATAATTAACTTGAACGTGTCTACCTCCATGTGATGAATAATTTGTGTTTCATAATCAATGTCACACCGTCCAATGTTTATATTTAGAGTTGGGAGAACATATAGCTCTATAGTTCACCACACACCCCATCCAACAAATCCCACATGAAATAGAATCATGTAATGTCATTCTCCCGGGGAAGACATCAAATGATATACCTTTTCAGGTGGGATGACACACTCGATAAGAACTGGCCTAGAGTAAGTCTCAAAAGAATCTGGCCAATGAGAACAAACCTTTCAAAATCTCTTGAATCAAGCCACTGAAAACATATAACATGCTTTTTTCCTTAAGGAATCTAATCAATGAGAATTTCTCATGCGCAAAAAATCAATTCATTCATGGGTATACCCGATATTATAACTTTCTCATGCCTGCATGGGAATGTGTGAGATTAAGATAGTGTTCATTGAAGAAGAAACTTCATTTATACAAGATCGACCTCAGTCTATAAGGCCAGGGCCATTTTTAACACAAAATGCCACTGTAAGACCATAAAAGAATGGTTGAGGATCAATAGAAAAGGTATGGGACTGACCCCAGCCCACAGGTCTGGGGACATTTTTACCTCAATCAGTACCATATAGAATGCCAATATTTTACCTCTTGCAGAGGTCCATGAGTAAATAGGTTACCAATTCAATCTCGTCCGGTGACTCATATCCCTTATAATGAAGGCATAAAAGAAGGTCATATCAATGAACTATCCATGTCACTCTTCACCGAGAACGCTACAATGAATCAATTAATGGAATGAGAAGATACACCAAAGGATGAAAGGACCTCTCTTACCATTTAGCACCTAGAATTCTACCCCTAATATATATGCATCAGTGAAAATAATTGGAAGTCAATCACAAAGACCTCATTGAAGATGATAAAAACAAGGAGGAATCAAGTGAAGACGGTTCTTTCTCAGAGGTGGTCCACGCCGATCTGAATGGTGTGTATACCTGAAATCAATTTTATTCTTTATATTTGTGTGCTCCATCAGACTATACGTCATTGCCTCTCGCATGAATCCCCAACAATGTGAAAAATAAGATAAAGGTCCAGGACCCACCTCCTCCACCACATGAGAATGATTCATTTATGCTCAAAGGGAGGTTCACTTGATAGGGGGATGAAATGAAAGATAATGTGTGAATTAATTCATAGATTCATCATGAAATATTTGTTACCAGGTATCTTCCATTGCTACAGTGTCGCCACACACTACTAATAGTGGTTCATCTTCCATGAGGTATTCTCCATATAAATGATATAAAGACTAAATGCACATCCAATATATCACTAGTGCCATCATTCTACCTAAATTAAGACTCGTAAGGTTAACACGATTTCCATTATCTATGGAAACAATCAAAAAAATGTAGGTGATCCACGAAGGGTTCCACCGATCGTGTATCTATCTCAATTTTCAGCAGTACTAGAACATCCAATCGTGCCCCCTTTTATACACAGCCATGCTCTGGTCCAAGCAAAAATTCATTTTGGGATCATAAATTCTATTGAGTTACTGAAAACTTTATAGGAAGCCATGGAATGGTGTTGTGCCCTAACACAACCAGAATTGAAACCTTATCATGATTGGATGAGCGATGTTATACTATTTCCAAATTTCAGGATTCAAGTATTCCTAGTGTTCTATGGCTCTAGTGATCTGGAACAACATAAAATGCACTAGACATCATATTTTTATCCAATCATGTGAACCCCAGAGTAATAAAAAGTAGTGATGCTCATATGATTCATGTGAACCCTATAAGGATCATCCTTCATATGATATATGAACCTATAAACCAATTCAATAAAAGGATATGAGGATCCTCAGTGATAGTTTATCTTCAAGTTATGTTATATGTTTCCAAAAAAAATTTAGTGATCACTTGATCTAAATATAACTAGATAGTGAGAGAGTTTTATAATTCATCACCCTATTGAATGGACTGATGTAGTCCATGAACCAGTCTCTCCTTGAAGATGATATGATTTCAAAGTTCATTGAAAACCATTGTGATGGGTTGTGAACACCACTCATTCCAGTAATGTATAAAAGTGAGATTTGAGACTACACTTCATTTACTCTGAGAAGAGAATTTTTCCTACAACAGAATAACCCCAAGTCTCAAGTAGCCCCATGTTCCCCATAAAAAATATTAGAGAGAGTAGAAGTGGATTCTATCATGCTCAGTCCACCCCTATCCCCTGCATCTCCACTAGATCACGCACCAAGGGCAACACTGAATCATGCAGGACCTCCTGTGAATCGACAACCTCCCCCACCATGAAAATATGAGTGGAAATGATCTATAAGTAAACAATTTAATGAAATATGAAATAAATTCTACTTATTTCAAGATAATCATGTTGGTGGTTACTTCATTGCTACCCGGAATTCCAGTTTTCATCGGCTACCAGAGCCAAAGAAAGCTAAAGAATATGGTCTTCAGAGATGCCCATATTACTGTCTCTATCATTATATATTGGGACACACCATTCCAGATTATTATGTCTATAAGGACCTCCTAAAAAGAATTATTGAATCCAGAAGAATACAATCTTGGACCATAGCCAGCACATGTGGCCTATGTTTCTACCACAAACCCTAAAGAATAATGGAAGTGGAAAAAAGTAATTATCAAGAAGGATTAGAATTTTGATAGTGGAATTACTTTACAAACAGTCAACCATGTACATTCCATACTCCAAGAAAAATTGAAACAACTGACTATGCCTCAAACTGTTCCGGATGCATTGCAAACATTATCCTCATCCCCACAATATTCCAATGGTTGAGAATATAAGGATAAATTGAAAGATGATGAACCTATAGTAATGAAAAATATAGACATAACAATCCCATATTTCTTTCCATCTTATCTGAAATTAAGGAATATTCCCCGCTAAAAAGATCAATGGGCATTGCCCCATCAAACAGCTCTACAGGCACTACTCTGCCAAACAACATCATCAAATGAAGTCATCCAGTCATAATCATCATCAGAAGACAAACTAGTCTTCGTCTTTGTCAATTTAATCTACTTAGTGGATTTTTTTCTTATGATTAGTATGGTTAGGAACCCAATTTCCATGTACCTAATCATGGAACTAACAAAATATTCCACAGAAGTTGATGACACCTAAGAAGATGCAGTCGTGACAGCAACTGAAATTCTACCCACAATCCAACTAAACCCGTCAATATCGCGGAAACAAATGGAAGAGACTATCAATAGACAAAACAAGAGTAAGAATGATTTTATCCCCCATCAGATAGAACTCTTTCCCGATCATCCAGTTGTATCAATCAGAGGTGTAACAAATTTCTAATCTCTGGCAGTATACAAATATACCAGTCCAGCTAAATCCATAAGGTGTGGAAGCACCGCCAGCTGCTACATTGGGGGTTATACAGTTTATATCCAAGGCTCAAGAATCTAAATCATGTGTGAATGATCATCCCCAATATTGGATTTGTTTACCTTTATATTATATATATGATATTATGACGTAGTTAGGAATAGTTCTAGTCAGGGTGTCGATTTTGCATACATTGAATCAATTAGTAGATCATTGGGAAGCTCTCATAGATGCTTTCCTAAATCCCTAGTTGTTTGAAGTAGAGGTGTACACCACTGAATTAAATATTAATGATTCAAGTATTTCTGAATTCAAAGAATTCATTTCTCTTATAGATCAACATAATGATTCCATCATGTAAGGGCACATCAAACCCATATATGTCTCTAGAATTATTAAAAGTGTTGATATTTGAAAAATATTCATTGATAATGGCTCTAGAGTAAATCTTTTCCCCCTGCGAACACTTCATCGACTAGTTTGAAATGAATATAGTACGACAACCTACACCACTACCCTATTGGGATATTATAAAAGAGAGTAGAGGATGTTGGTCTAAATAAATCTCAAAAAATTTCTTTGAGATCTCATGGCCATCATATAATTTATTAATGATGGGAAAAGTATGGCATTCAATTTCCTATTAGGATGGTCATTGGTTGCATTGATAAACAACAATTCCATTTTGGTACCATTAGTGTTTCTAATATTGAATTGATGGGAAGAATGGGACGTCGTTTGCTGATAAATCCTAATTCAAATTATGTTAATCACACTACATTAATGAAAGAATCTATAATTAGGAAGAGAATCAATTCTCCAATTATGGTGTTGATTGGGTCACAGCCCCAAACGGGTTGGAAGTGGTTCCCACCAATCATATTGGTCATCTTGTTGTTGAATATGTACTTCCCATTAATTAAGTGGAGTTTTTGATTCCATCTTCGTACACATATTTAGCTATATTCCATATCTCGGTCAAGGCCATTGAGCCTAATAATTTCTATAAGTACATTGCCCCTTAAATTTATGGTGAGTTCTCAAATAAAAATGCCTTTATTCCATCTCCGGGGCTCATTGAAATCCATGCCCCGCTAACCAAAGAATATATGGAATGCCTCATCACAAAAAAAATGTGAGAACACCCGTCCACTATTAACTCCATCCTATCTAGAAAACACCCCACAATCAATTGGGTAATGAGAAGAGACTCTAGATTCCAAATACCAAAATTTTGATTCATTTCCAAATTCTATGGAATTAATTTCAATAATAGTTTTCCCATTGGGAGACAAAGATTTTGTGTATTATGTGGAAGAATGGGAGGATAAATATATTTGGGATTCCCCTCCAGAACATTAGGATGGTGTATCAACCACCAATGAAGAACTCAGGGAAATAAGCCCATGTATCTAAGAAGTAAAGAAGCCCACTCTGATTATTATTTATACTAATTCCATAGGGAAAGTGGTATAAAACTATATCATAACGAACAGTTATGATGTTTTTACGTTGAATCATATAAAAATGGTACTCCTTGATCCCAAGGTGGCCTCCCACAATTTGGGCAAGTCGGTAGTCTAGCATTGTAACCAAAAAACCTCTTAAAGGACTATCCTGAAACATGTCTCCAAGATAGAGGCTGAAGTATAAAATATAATCAGATATAAGTTATTTTGGGAGAATCAATATCACATTTATGTGTAAAAAACATTCTCATTAAAAAGTACAATCAATATATCAATGTCTACCTAAATTTTTGGCACCTCAATTGACAATGCACACAAGATGATTTCACAGTTTCAATCACACAATTTCTAATTGAGGGAACTACTAAAATATGAGTACCTCTCATTAATGTATGGTTTTTTAGGGTATAACCATATTTTATTGTCCTCAGAAGATGAAGAATCTAAAACCATCAAATCCCCCCAGATATCTATAGTGTAATATTTACGGGTTTAAAAAAAATTAATGATACATGTACTAGAATTTCATGCATCACAAATTCAGGCCCTTCCTAAGGTAATTTATTGAATTCTATGTGGATGATTTGGAATTTTATTCCCACCAATGCTCTTACCACCAATAATATATTGAGATAGTTTTCAGAAAATTGCACTTGCATAATGTAAAAATGAACCCCATGAAATGCGCTTTCAGCATCACCATAGGGAAATTTCTCAGCTCTATTGCATTCCATAATGACTTTAATGTTGACCCCGATAATATAAATGTTGTCTTTGGAATGCCACCTCCTCGCAACTTCTCTATGTTGAGATGAACCCAAAGACATCTGGCCTATATTCATCACTTCATGTCCATTATCAGAGAAAAGTTATCCCTTCACCTGCTTGATAAAATGTGGGTTATGTATCTAATGGGATGATGATTCTCAAGAATAATTTGACAATATAATGAAATAACTATTAATACCACCGGTTATCTTGCATCCTATTGGGGAAAGACCACTCATTCTGTATATAACATCCTTGGAGAGAACCCAAGGTTCCTTCCTCAAATAGAATAATGACACTAGAAGTGAGAATAGTCATTACTACCATAGACTAATCATGATTGGGGATGAGTAATTGAAACCAAATATCAGGAAGTGCTACCTTGAGATGGTCATTTTAGTCCCAAAGCTAATACATTACTTGCAGTACCATGAGGTCCATCTGTTCACTCACACCAACCCACTCATGTACATTCTTAGTTTTCCAATATTGACTGGACACCTTTCACAGTGGTCATTCATCCTATAGTAGTTTGATATAATTTTCATAACACATATGTTTTTCAATGTTTATTTATTATCATATTTTTTGGTTGAGAATCCCTCAGTAGACATGTCTCTATTGGAAGTTGAGCTACCTTATGAAGAGGCGTTCTCTCTTCAAGGAGGATCCCAAACAAGGGACATTAATTTTAATGGTGCGTCTAAAAGTCTTATAGGAAAAGTATGGAAGATCTTAGAATAAAAAATGATGGACTAGGAGCCATACTTTTGTCTCTAGAAATGGCAGTTTTACGTCATTCCATCCTACAATTATAAGGGTTCATAAATGACCCAAATATTTTTATGAAAATTTTTAAATAAATTAATTTTTTTCTTCAGTAGATTTCTTTGCATGAAATGGAGAGAATTAATAAACCATGATATTATCTTCTTACAAAATTACATTTATAGCCTACCGATCAGGTTAGTGAGAATAATTTTAAAAAACATATGAAAATGCATTCTATATTTATTGTTTATCAATTACTTATGAAAAATATAAAACAATTAGAAATTTTTGTGTGAATTAATTTGGTAAATAAATTAATTTGATATATATGTGTCATATACTTAATATAAAATTTTTGTTATTAATTCCATGGATATTTTAGATATAACGTAAGAATAAAACTACATGTGATGTATAAAAACATACTTTTATAAAAATGTTTAGTTTTAATGATTTGAATGGAAAAGCCCCAATAAATTATGATTTTCACACATTAATAATTTTTATATGAGAAGATAAATGATTAATTTTATTGTGGGATATTATAATTTACATTAGATTAATTTCAAATTTTTTTAACATAACATTATTTTTCTGATGAATTTTAAAAATATGCCAAATTGTTTTTGAAAAAAACTTTTTTTCATTGAAATAATTTATACGGTTAAATTATTTTAATAAATGGTTTAAATGTAGACATAGAATATATTTTTACCATTTAACATAATTTAGGTTATTGGAATTAATTTTACATTAAATTCAAATGTAAAAACATTTCAATCTTTACTAATATTTTAACTTTTGAACCCCGTTTTCTCAATTCAACAACGAAAAATATTTAACATTAATTATTGAAACTTATTTGTTTTGAATTTATAAAAATAGATTCAATATTTTGAATTAGTAGGTACAAATTATGTTAATAAGCTACTAATATTTTTGGGCATTTTTAATCGTAACATTGGTAATTATTTTTATTTCCATGGTTAAAGGTATATCATGTGATTAAACATAAAAATAATATTATAAAATTACCAAAACACATGAAAAAATCATATTGAATGAATAAATTCAACCCTTACAATATATTGGACAAAATTTAATAATTTAATGGTAACTTACTTATAAATATGACATGAATATAATAAAAACTAATTAATGTGACAAAATATAACAATATCATTTTATATAAGTAAATTTATTTAAATATATGGATTGATATTATATAAAATCATCTATTGATATTATCATGAAATATAATAGAATTACCTACATAAAAAAAATTTATTTATAATTTTTAGTGATTAAATAATTATAATTATGATGACCCAATAGTTATTTATAAATTATTTTATTAATATAAATATCATAAAAAGTTTAAATGATTTTAAAATGAATATTAAATGAACTAATTAATCTTCTACATGAATTGTTTGGGTGATTATGACATGTTAGGATTGCATTAAATTTTTTTGAATATATCTTCTGGGTGAATTTTATTTAAATTCAATTAAATGAATAGTTTCAAAATTGGAACTATCAATATATTATAAACATAACATTTTATTTACTTATTTTAAAATCATAGAAAAATTTAAAAAATAAACTGTGAAAATTATAATGCAGAAAATGACATAAAATAACCATTTGGGGTCAATTAACAACATATATGTAAATATTGGTAACCATTATATATTAATAATTTTATTATCGTAATAAAAATTAAAAAAATAACTATGTGTCAATAAAACATATATGGTTTAAATTGACAAAATTACATGTCCAAAATTTATTTACTGATGAGATTGAAACCCTATCTCATCTCATCTATGAAATGGGGACATGTTAGAGGTATTTGGTTGGGGTTGGATTTTATTATAAATTATTATTTATGATGTTTTCAAAAATTGCCTCTCACCTCAATTATAAATGTGCACCTCCACCCCCACCTCTTTACTTCATTTTGAGCCATCAATCTCATCCAAACCCTGACATGTTTCTTTCTAAAATTCCCGATTTTCATTCTAGATGATTTGGTCATCTTCAATGTCAAACTCTACTGCTCTATGAAGAGATTTAGAGGAAACATGTCGAGGAAGAGGTGATTTATTCTACTTATTCATTCAATCTTCTATCTTCTTCTACTTCCTTTTCTTTAGATGTATCAATATAAAGTAATAACATCTATATCACTAATATACTTATATTTTATTTTTAATATGAAACAAACATATTTCACCTTCTATCCATTCTACAAAAAATGAAATCACTGCTTGTGCATACGTACAGGTTATCATCTCCACACCGTGGTGTAATATGTTTTTCACCGCCACCGTACATGGAAGGGTATAATGATGATAATATTAACTATATATTATTTTTATACCATTATAATAATTAATAAATATCATACACTATCAACTTCAATAACATTTAATAAGTTTGGGAATGTTTCCATCACTTGTGCGTACGTACGACCTATTATATCCACGATGTGATGTGAATAATTATACATAATCTTCCAAAAACCATCATTATTTACATAAATTCAATGAATAAATAAAAAATATATTATAATAAAATAATTATGTAAAATATTTAATTATAATCTAATAATTTTAACAAGAACATATCGGACAAATCTTTTATAAGAACATAATGCAATAAATATCCAAATAACGAGTGTCAATGAATTGTTACTAAAAAACGGATAATAATATAATCATATATGATATCATAAAAATGATTATGATCTTGGAATAATTCAATAATATTATTTAAATCATTATAATGGAGGTTCAGATACATACGATGGATATAATTCTTAAGGTATGGGTTTACTTTCAAATCTAATTTCTATCAAAGATTGTTTTTTCATAGGTATTTACTGGGTTATAATTATCATCCACATCCATGTTTCCTAATTATGTACTTATGCTTCATCAGGATAAGTACCACACCAAAAACATGACCGTGCATATTCCACCTACACACCATCATCAAATGAAGTTAATATACATTGATGGGTCCTTGTCACACAACCTTAGATAGTTATGTGTCCATCTTAGTTACATTGAACTGAAAGGGATCATATTCCTATAAGGAGGAATGTAGGATGCCCATTTTAAGGGTTCAAACACCACATTAGAACAATTCTTATCCCCCATGGATGATAATAAACTCAAAAGTGCCTCTACATAGGCTTAAAATAGTTTTGTCTCAGTAATTCTCAACCCATGGGTATATATGGTTAATCCAGAATCCTAGGGGTAACCGACCGACACATGATTGGGAATGAACCACAGATTAAACAACATAGGTAAATGTCATATATATATAAGATAGTCTGAGATTAAAAAATACATCACCCCAAAATGATGTGATATTCATGACCTACCATCCTCTCGAAAAATGGAGTCTGTAAGTGTCATTGGAAAAATCATCAACCAAAATATACCTTACTTTGGAAAAAAGGTCCTTGAATCATAGATAGAAGGGTTGTTGTGTGTTTTCGGATCCGTGAATAATATTGATGGAGACCATCCGAGGACATCTCACCTGACGTGGACTGATTGAACACATACTTAACCCCGTGTAATCTCTCAGGGGGACTACTCAACTGTGCCACCACTTTCGCAACTTGATAAGGATTCACTGGCCATGCCGTGATAGGATGGCACCAAAAACCCCCACCACCAAGCACAACATGAATCAGGAGAAAATAGATTTTATGTCATAATTATTTACATTAAACATAATATGAATGATTATATTGAGGTTGAGGAACGTTGGATCTAGATTCATATTTCATATTCTATGAAAAAATATAATAAGGAACATTATGATGTATCTTGATTAATGTTTTAAAAATAATGGTGGATGCCTAATGTATTTATGTTTTGTAATTCAAATATTATTTTATATAAATTATGAAATATAAAAGTATTATATGTTTATCTTTTCCTTACGGATTGAAAGGTATATGTTGAAAGGTGATGAGGACTGAGAAAATTTATATTTTGATTAATGGAAGGTAACCCTTAATGTTCCCATGATGTTTAGAAGATTATGATTATCTTAAATAAAGTGATTATTTATATGGAATAAGTATACTATAAAGCATTGAGTACTGTGTATCTGATTACTAATTTGATGAAAAAGTTGTCTATGTAAAAATACGTGACGTTTAAAACTTCTTGTATTTAATAAATATATCCATTAACCTTTGACATAAGGAATAATGAATGTTTTATAAAAGTATTTATGGTAATTTATGATATTACCATGTTTAAATTGAATATACAATGAGGGTAATCACATATTTTGAATGTGACAATTATGATATAGTTTTTGATATATGGTGGATCAATTTTACGTTGATTTAGATTCATTATTTCTAATGTTTTGGATTTTCATCATTCAAAAGGATGACAAGGATAACCATTTATAGAATGTTTATGTTAATATTATGATAAATATTTTTGTCTTTAATTCATTATCACAGTACAAGTGGATTTTTTTCATTTTAGATAACCTTCTCATACCTCCTTGTGTTGATGGAAACTGAAGAAAGATAGGACGACTTATAATGGAACTCATGATTTTCTAGTACATCAGAAATAAATTTTTTTACATCATTTATTAAGATAAGAGACAAAAAAATATCTATAAAAGAAAAACCAAAGGTTGAATTATTCTTATGAAAATAAATAACATTAGGTAGGAATATTTTCATGTGATTTTTCTTCAACATTAAGAAAAAACAATCTTGAAACAAAAAATGTTATCTTATTACCTTTTTACATGAATCAAATAGTCCCTCAGATAATCTTATATTTATGGATATTTAATTATTAATTTTTTTTAACCATGTTCTTTATCACTCTACACTATAAATTTATAGTTATATATATTTTCAATGTCCGTGTTTTCACATTCCACCTATGTTCACATATGTGGAAATCGAGATTTTGGTTACACTTTGAAACTGTTATGTTTCTAAATTTTCTCTTTAAAAGTATATTTTGATGTTGATTTTTAAAATGTGTGTTTCAAAAGAAATTAGTTATTAAACATATGACAACCCTAAGAATTTGGAGGTTAAAATTCAATTTTAGGTGGTAGAATGTAACACACCAATATTTTGGGAATTGTTTTCTAATTAATTTAACCATTTCATGTTTTTTTATTCTCAATGAATAACTAAAAATTGTTTGTAAATAACTTTTTCCCACACCATGTTAAACATTCACAACATGCAACAACTATATTATCATGCGATACACGCAATACTTAGTTATGTTGTGATACATGCAACATGGAGTTCTTAGCACCTTTTAATGTAACACTTATTTTAAATATTAATTTTAAAAATTTTAAAAATTTTATTTTACAAAATATTATTCATATTTTAATTCTTAATATAAAAATTATCGTAGAGATTTTTTTTTCAAAAAAGAATCATTTTTTGATGAATATAAGAAATTACTCCAATTTAGTTACAAACATCATTTTCATTTAAATAATGATTATTGTTAAATTATATATTAAATTGGATATTAATGTCAAAAATTTATAAACTATTCAAATATTAATCCAATTTAGGTAGTTTGAATAATTTTTTTTAAATATATATAAATACATATTGAACTTTTGAATGTTTTCATATTAAAAACATACTTTCTCACTACATCAGTGCGATTAATGTTAATATTTTATTTCCCACTTATTGAATTTTAATATTGAAAATTAGATATACATGCTTTTAGTAAGTATAATATTTTTGGACATATAAGGATAAACTAATTTTTTTCAAAAAATATTAGTGAAAGTGATTAAAATTAATTACGGTGATTAAGGTATAATTAAGCATAATAAGAGAATAAACATTAATTGCAAGGACCAACATGTCCAAGAAACATGTTCAAAATCAATTGTATTTCAATAAATCTTCTACATCCCCTATTTCTGCTAATTTTTTGGGGTTGGTGGATTATAATTAAATAAATGTTCTCAATATAAAAGGATAAGTACGGAAAAAGACAAGAATGGATCTTTCCTGAACTTTAACATTTAAAAATCATTTAAATAAGTACGAAATAACATATATTTAGTTTAAAATAATATTTTGAATTATTAATAGGTTATTTTTATGAAAATTAATTACCATTAATTTTTATTTCTGATTTAGTCACAAAAAAATCTTATGAAACACCAATCTAGTGATTATTTTGTTAATAATTAATTAAAATAAATGATGCTAGAATTAGTAAAATTGATGTGAATTGATTCAATTCATTATGTTTATTTTTTTTAAGATGATTCTATCATGTTACACACATTTAAACGTAATATTTTTTAATTACAACATTAGTTTTTTATATTAAAATAAAAAATAAAACAAATGATGTCAAAATTGACATAATTTTTTTTAATAAATAAAATTTTCTTAAATGATTAAAAATTTATAAAACCCCAATATTATAGAAAGTGATTTTTAATTGTAAAAAAATAAAAAAATATATCATTTATAAATACACTAATTGAACTTTTATAAATATCACATTGCCCCATATATTTTAAAAACATAATTAGAATGGTCTGGGTTTAATCATTGTTTTGTGAATCACATGCAGATGTTTTAAAAATAAATTTTCAAAACCAATGAGATTTTTATATTTTAAATTCGGTATAATATTTATAATTTAGTAGAACATTATTTTATAATAAATATAAATTTAATTTATTCATAATTTGTAAATTAAATAGAATATAAAACATTATTCTTTAACAAATCAAAAATAATAAAATTAGAGAATATTCCAAGCAATTGAACCAAATTATTAAACTCAATATATTTTTGTGTGGTGTTGATTTTTTTGGAATATAAATTCATATAAATCCATTATTTTTTCATTTTTATGAACATTTTGTTAATGATAACTCCCATGATTGAAAATAATTTGGTATTTACAGGAGTTCCACACCCCATCCCCTATAAAAAGCAAAGAACTCTACCCCTTCCTCACGCCTTTCAAACAAAATTGGATCCTCAAAAATCAACAAAAATAGTCTCCAAAAATCCATCTCCATTACATAGAATCCTTCCACTTTGTATAAATCTATCCAAGAAATACCTTTCATGAAAACCAAAATTTTTTACACAAAGATGTGGTATCATTTTTTCTCAAGACACATTAATTATTTTAATTTCTCACCCCCTCCAAATTTTTTATTCCATTATTTTATAACAACACAACTATCAAAAAAATACTAGGATATTTCTAGTATAGGGTTTTGACCATTAATAACTCACACTTTCATATAATTTGTAGGAAACATATTGTTTCCATGTACGGTGAACTACTGCATCACGAAACTATGATTGTTTATTTTTCATTTACCGCCCCTCATTGTGGAAATAAGGAAAGAAACTATATTTTTCTATGTATAATATTATATTAATGATTTATTTAAGATTATTTAATCATTTAGTACAGATATCTATATACATTTCATGTATTGTAAATATAGAATGTTTATTTTTGAGAAAATTTGGAATACCACCCCATCAAAGCATCGTGATTCATTCACACACTACATGGAATGAATTAACGATAATATTAATAAAAATTACATGATAAATATTATATAATATTTCTACTAGAATTATTATTTATACACAAACACTCACACAAACACACACACACATATATATACTTATATTTCACTTAATCACTTTCCATCAATACGACAATAAAAATAGAAACACCATTCATGCGTATGTATCACCTACCGTCTCCCTAGATGGTGTTTTCCATTTGATAATTACATATTCTATAGATTATAATAATACAAATTTTATGAATATAAATTATATTTATATAGTGGTACAAATTATGGAAATCATAATATAAGTATAACTACCAAAGATAAAACAAATTAAGTTACATACAAAGAACAAAGCTGATTTTACTTGAAGGGAAACCTGAACATAGAATTGATAATAATATGATAATATAATTTAACAATCAATACTTATATTTTGTTATATATAATAATAATATTATTTTATATATTTATAATGAACATATATAAGTAATACAGTATGTTTGAATGATTTTTATGAGAGCCGAGCCACAAGGTAAGGGAATTTTATCTCACTTTTTATTTTAATGAGATTTAAGGCTAATTCACCGATCATTTCATTTGGGTGGTGTGTATAATGACAATGAATGTATTATATGAATGAAATTATTAATCATATGATTATTTAAATTTACATTATATGATATTTATTTCAGGGGATCCATGTGTTAAATGTTTCCAAATCCTTATGACAATTTTTTCTCGATTTCTCTTTTTTGAGAGACATGTTTTTCTATGCACCATCATCAATTTTTAATATGTATATACATAAGTTTATCATTTTATATCATAAATATAATTATTTTAATGATATTTTATGTTTCATTTAATTTAAATCTCTTGCACGGGTATTATGATTCAACGTTACCAAGTGGTAACAGTTTCTTGAAACAATCTCATTTCTTTTTTATATTGTTTATGTTTGTGCTTCCATTGTTGAAATATTATGATCCATTTCTCAATAACACCCATGAATTTTATTATAATATTTTTTATTGATCATATATTCACTAATTAGTTCACTTTTAACACTAATTAGAAATCATATTATTTAGAAATATTTTTTTAATAAATAAGACCAAATTTCCCACTTCAGCCAGAAATCTGTTTTATTTCAAAAACCATTTTTCAAAAAAAAATTAAAAGTTTTTAAATGATCATTAAAGATAATTTTTATGTAAATAGTATTTTAGATTTTTTATAGTGTATATTGTTAACATTATTAATTTTTAAAAGGCACTTTTCAAAGAAAAATATTTAAGTAGTTTTTAATGATTTTAATTAGTTTTTGAATTATTTACAAGGAAATTATTTTTCAGAATGTTTTAAAATTTTAATAAAATTTTCTCAATTAAAATTTTTTTTAGTTGTTTTCGAATATTTATTAAGAAATATCATGTCAATGTTTTTTCAAATTGTATTATATATTTATTTATAATTTTTAATGTATTTTCAATGAAAATGTTTAAAAAACATTTTAAAGATTTTCATTATATGTTCACAATTTAATTTTAAAGAAATGGTTTTTTAAAATGATTTCAAGATTTATTTAGAAGTTTTTAAAATAGTGTCATTGATATTTTTTTTCAGAATGTCTTTAAACATTATTTATATGTTTTTATCGTGTTATCCAATAAATTTATTTCAAAAATATTTCAAGATCACTTTATAATTTTTCAATTTTTTTATTCAAATAAAGAGGTTTTAAAAATGTTTAAAATATTATTTTATAGTTTTTCAATGGAAATATAATTCAAAATATTTTCAATACTATTATAAATGTTAAAATAAAAAATGTTTTTGAAAATAATTTTTATTTTAAAAAAAATCACGAAAGAAAATTTCAACAAGAACTTATATTAAAAGATAATTCAAAATTACTTCTTATATATGAGGACATCCATTAGTATTACGATTTTATTTCTCTATAAATGAGTGAATTTTTTTAGTAATATTATTTCAATAAATTTTTATATTTTTATTAAATGATATTTATAAAACACACTTCTATTTAAAATGTTATATTATTTTGAAACCGGCTTATTTTCATGGGTTATTGTTATGATAAAATGATTATGAAATATTTATTGTTTTCCATATTTTATTATATGATTACATTATTATAATAACCATTTCATTTCATTAGTTATGATATTATTTTTTTTATTTCTGATTTCACACATATGTCTTATTCCATTTTGATGTTGGTGGGACCTATAACATCATCAAATTCATTAGGTAATGAATTATATTTCATTAGGTAGACTGAGATGGTCTTTTGAGTGAACCTTGACTACAAAAATGGCCATGGGAAAAACCATGAAAACCAAGGTTTTATTATGAGTGATTTTTTTTTACTAATTTTGTCATGGGAGTGAACCATGACTACGAAGATTTAATGGGGAGTGAACCCATACTACAAAAATGGTCCAAGAAGCAATGACTTAGGTACTGTGGAAATCATATTATATGATATGTGTTTTTTAAAATTCCTTGTTTTATCCCTCTCTTATTCACTCATAGATTATGTTATTTATTTTATTATGCTTTATGTCTTATTATCTAACAATATTTATTACTTGATTCAAGTTTATAATCTTTTAATATGGATGGTTTGATCTTCTAATGTTTAGATCATGTTATCATACCCTTATGCTCGTGTTTTTGATTACATGTCTATCATTTTTACCATTATCAAGAATCTAAGATCATCCATTTTTTTGTTTCCTTCCTATTTTTATGGATATCTATTTCATGTATGATATTTCATTAAGCAGTTATAGACATGAAGAACTTAGAGATATATAATGTAGATCCTTCATGTACTTGTGTTTATGTTTCCATATTTCTAAAGATAGTAATCTAATATGGTCTTTTGGAGCCTATTGGTATAATATTTTATGTTTTACAACAATGTTATGTGATCTCAACGTACGTTATAATAGGATCATTATAGTAAATATGTATATGAGGCATGAGGTAATTAGAACATTCGTTTTTCCTGGTAAAAAGGATAGAAAAATTTCTTGTTCGGAAAGTGACTATGAAATTACTTTGAAAACATGGGAAACATACTAAAAGTGTAAAACAATAAATTATAAATATTATTTAAAATGATATTATTTTTCTAAAACCTTATTAGAAAACATTTTTTAGAAGAAAAATAGTTTTTTACTAAACAATAAATGAATCAATATTTTCATAAAAAAATTATAAACATTTTGAGTATCAATGAGTGAAGAAATGGTTCTAATAATTTTAAAAAGTCATCAATAACCATAAGATATTAAAAAAATGGTTTATGGAATAATTTTAGTATAATTTTTTTCAAATGGAAATGAAATATCATTAAAATTATTATTGAGTAAAATAATATTTAAACATTGAAAATTGTCTCATACCCCTTTGAAACATGACAAATCATATTCTTCGTGATTGAATATTATTAAATGAATTTTTTTAATAAAAAGATGATAACAGTTTAAATGACATAATTTATCAATTGGGTATATGGATACACCTCATAGAAGAAGTAAGTCGTTAATATGAAATTTATATCATAGATGTAAAATGTGAGATGAAAAATCTTATATTCTATTTCATTTTAGGGTGAATGTCATTTAAACTCCAGTATAAGGGTTTTAAAGAGGTTACTAAATTATTCCAAAACCAATTTAATATTTATTATGTTATATATTTAAATTTAATATTATCTTATTACTAATTTTATAATAATCTTTCATCATTTTCATAATTTCATGTGTTAATGCCTTGGTCTTTCAGTTATGTTTTGACTTGTTACTTGTTCTTCTTCTTATATAGATCATTGTTTTATAATATTCATAATTTAAAACCTGATTTTATTATAATATATATATATTTATTATAAATTTATTTATACTAATTTATAATGTTTCGAGATATGAAATGAAATCCACTATTCATGGTGATGGTAGACCTTATGTACTCATTAACCCTGCTTCATTTTTTTAAAAATAAAATAATGAAAATTAAATGACATATATGTATATTATAATTAAATTACCATATAATGTCATATATTTCATATATTTTTATTAAAATATTTTTTAATTCATTTCATGTATAGCATTAATAAATCACATCGCTTTGAAGAGGCAGTAGTCCACACATCCCCATATGATGTTACCATATTTAGAAAAAAATCTAAAGTATACATGAGTGTGTTATAAAATAATTAAAGAAGAATAAATACATATTTAATATCATATATAAATATAATTTCTATATTAATTTCCAACCATTAAATGTGGTTAAGGAAAAATGTAAAATCATTATTTCGTGTGAATGTAGTTCTCCATACACATAAACTATTAGATTGTTACACATTATATGAAAATATGTGTAAGAGTATGTCAAAACCATGACATAAAAACACCTTATTATATTTTTTATACTTGTTTTGTTTTATAATAATGTAATAAGAATAGTTGAGATGTTGTAGAATGAAAATAATACTTGAGTGCATGAGGAATTATGTTACCTTTTCTTTAGGTACCTTTTTTTCGTTTGCACCAATGGGCTTCCTTGGATGGATTTATAGCCCAATGTAAGAATTTAGGATTTAAGGAGGGATTTTTAGATGATATTTGGTAATAATTTTTTTATTAATTGTGTCTGGAGTGGTGGGATTAAATGGGAGTGTTATGTGACTTTTTAATAGTGTATAAGGAGTGGCACTCTACTAAATTTTGGAAAAGGGAATTCCACCGATGTTTTTTCCTCTAAACGTGGATCCAATAAATGAAAACATCTGATAAAAGGAAGGATAAGTTCGAAATATTACCTTCCAATGGATTTTTAAAAAAGTATAGGTCATTTTGGTCATTAATTTTAAATTTTAGTCCAATGTTATGCTCACTTTCTCATTAATTGTTATATTTAATTTTAATTACTTTCACGCTTTTTTGGTAAAAAAATAATTTTATAATATTATAAATTATACATTGGGATGATTAAAATAATTTATTCCATTTTTTAAAATTCTAATCACATAAGTTGCATAAAATAATTTAAATTTAATAACATAGATTGGAAGAAAATGCATTTTTTAATATAATAACCATCAATCGTTTGCAATGTTTTTATATTCATTTTCAATTTAATTTTTAATAAAATAATAAAAATTAAATTTTTTAATAAAAATTTATTTAATTATTCTTTGAAAAAAATCTAAAATTTAATTTATCCTTATGAATAAATTATATGAAATGATGTTTGAAATTAAAATTTAGTAGTTTCAACTATTCATTAAAAAATTAAACTTCACCACAAAATAAAAAAATTAAACCATCACTCATTTTTATTTTTAACTTTAATTTATTAATTATATTTTTATATATAATTATTATAATGTTTCCAAAAAAAATATTTTTAATATGTTCTCCATTAAAGGCCAGTAAAACTGCCTTAATAAAAATATGGGTTTTATGTGTAATATTTGGTATGTTCTAATCTCATGCCTATCAAATCAATTGGTTGAATATAAATAATATTTTATTGTATATATAATATATACAATATTAATATAACTCACTAATTTTATTAAACTTAATATAACAGGATAAAACATCTTTGTGATCATTAAATTTGTTTTCAATAAAAACATTCCTTTTATATTTAATTGGTTCTAATATTTATTTATAATTTTTTAGTAACCAATTAAATAATTAAATATTTTTTGTAATCAACATATTTTCCTAAGATAGTTGATACAATTAAAAAATAATAATTTAGAAGATATGATATATATTATTAATTTATTAATAATTTTTTAATAATATAATATTATTCGGTAAAACATGTTTTATTATGTAACACAAGCTATTAAAGAAAGTCTTTATTGCATGTGATGTATTATAACTCAATGTCGTCTGTATGAAAAGATATAAAATATATATATTTATTTAAAATTATAAATATATTATAAATTTGTGTGATATTATATCCTCTCACGTGATCAGTGTTATATGTCATACACAATATCAAATACAATGTTCATACATTAGATTTTTTTGGCATTACATTACCTATAAACCACCCATATTTTAGGATGTGTCATTTTATTTTCTAATCAATCTACCTATTTATATGTTATACTAGAGAGCACAAACCATTCATTAGAACATAGTGTAGTAGTCTATAGGATTCTCATATCCAAGGATGCTTTCACAATGATTTAACCCCTCGCTTATAAAAGGCATCGAATTAAATACTGTTATCACTCTTAAAGGTCACTAAGATATACCACCAAACAAATATTTTAAAATAAATATAATAATAATCCAATGGGGGATAATGTGAAAAATCCACGTTTACATTCATGAAATCTCTGAAATAAAACAAATTCCAAACCATACAAGAGGTTTCTTTGTTCTCAACATCAATAAATGTTTTTATTTAATCTATTATATTGACCTATAAAAAATTATAATCATTAATGATAGTCAATGATATGAAATTCCAAGAACTATTGAAAAAGATGCTATTCCTAGAACACTATTTCTGTTATGTCAAATTGTATTTTAGGGGAATAATTCATCCATATGTTTTCACAACTAAACTTTGTAAATGAAAATTTCACTAACAATATATAAATAAAAACACTCATTTTTAAGTAGAATTTTATTTAACTAAAACATCACATTAATTAGTAAAAAAGTGGAAAATATGGCTTCTGTAAAATTTAAGGTTTTGGATAAATATGATTCCAAGTTAAATTTAAACAAAACACTATAAGAATTTCTTATTAAAGTATTAAATAACCATAACATTTTATATAATCATACACCCATGGGGCACAATATCGTGGAATATGAATAATAAAAGAACCCTAATAGGGTGTCATCATTTGAACTTATTTTTAGTAATATAGGATTCCATTCCTAATTTATAGAGGCAATGCTCTATATATTACAATTAAAATCTAAATTTTTATAACCCAATAAAAATTAATCTTTAAAGGATTAAAAATACACCATTAGTGGGTATATATCATATAATAAACATACCAAAACTAAACTAGAAGGATCCATTTAATTATTTAGTTATTTATTCATACTGGTTATTATTTCCATGATATAAATTTCTCATCCACTATAAGTTACTAATGATACCCCATTTAAATAACATACATCACTAGTAAATTTAACTAACAGAGGAATAAATATTCAAGTAAATTATCGTTTTTGTAAAATATTCAACAAGAATATAATGATGTGATTAAGCTACCGTGATTGAACTGGCCATATAAGAACTTAGTTATGTGGATCACAATTCCAAAATTATGAAGGTACAAGCCTTTAATAGCTGAAATTGGCGCCCAATTTAACTGATATCCATAAAAAATAATGTGATTTTTTCAAAAATTTACAATTCGTTAAATTTAAAAATATTCATCCATTCAAATTAATTAGCCTTTAAATTTTTTATAGTAAATTTTAGGAATATTATACATAATTCTACCATTATGCTGTATAAGAGTACACTGTTTATATTGATGTTGAATCCTTATTGAACTAAACCTTATACATGAACTATTTCATTGATTTATATGACATCAACATATCATGGAATTATTTTCTTGAATCATGGTATGAAAAATATAATGAAAATTAATCATGCAAACTTGGTATATAGGTAATAATTATAATGTCTTGTGAATCATAATTGCGTAAATTATGCATGAACACAACTCCTCATGTCATACAACCCCACATGTAAAACCCTCTATGTCATTATCAACTAGATATATAACAAATTTATTCATGGAATATACTAATAAATTGTAATTATATACAACATGATCATTAGTCAAAACCCCCGAAACGTGATCTATCCCTCCTGTGTGGGTTGGAAACTCCCTTGAACGATCTATTTACCATGTTCTAAAACATTCCTAGTCTCATATCAACAATCAAAAAATAAAATTATGTAGGAAAAATAAAACCTATGTTACTAATTTATCACATATCAAACTGTTTCAATCCATATATTTTACTTTTCTTGTTAGATACAAGGCCTAAAGTGCACCTCCACATATAAAATAGGTTGCTGACTAGTTTTGAGGATTTAAAGGTTTTATAGTAGAGATCATATAACCATTTTATTAGTAACAATATATCATAGAAAATTAATACAAATTGGTGATCAAGAGAAGATAATGATAATTTTATAAGTAATAATAACCGACCACATGGAATGAACTAATATAAAAATCTATCAATGAAAATGCAGAGACATATATAAAAGCAGTCAACATACATCGGGTAATATATAAAACAATACTATATATATATGTAAATGAAATAATAAATTCGCCAACTCATATAGCTAGTCAAAGTAAATTTTTAACTCAAAAATCCATGTCGTTTACTTGTATATAATGAGTGATAGAAAAGAGGCACAATCCAAGGTCCTAACATGTAGTTTGGAGATCTGTTTGGGTACCAAACAGTGTGTCGAATTGGGTTTGTATAAAACAAAGTAGGAAACCAATAATATTATCTAAATTCAATCTTGTTTATGAATATATAATTTATTGTGTCCATGTATAATAAAAAAGTGTTGTAAATAAATTATGCATAAGTAAAATGTCAAGATTAGGTTCTTCATTTGATCTATGGATTTCTATACATGCTTCTTCCAGATCTGGCATGTCTCTGAACATTTTTTTTATAGAAAAATAACATGTAAATATGATATATAATAAATGAGTCCATATGAAATTATAATTATATGGAGTTTAAAATAAAATAATGGCTTCACATTGATCATTTAACCAAGGGGTTATTGGAGCAACATATCCCTTAATTTCAATGAAAGAATAAACAGTTCCATGTCTGAAAACATCTAGAAAATATTATGGAGCCTGATTTAAAATATGACCTAATAAATTTTGAGTAGATCTATGTATAAAAAATTTAGATAAAAAATTTAGATATTCATATCCAACAAGTCTGAAAAAACCTATGTGGAGCACCATGTACAAACAATTCTAAACAAACAACTGGTAGAGTCATTGTTAATAATTCTATATAAATCACAATTAGTGACTTGTCCAATATATAATGTAATCATCGTGTGATCACATAAGTTTATATTAGAACACATTTCCATCTAATATAATACATTATAAATATTTATTTAAATAAAATGACTTATAAGAGTACTATAAATGGTACATGTATAACAAACATTCCACAAAACAGTTTATCAAAGGTCCAGTGAATTGGTATTCCAATTAACAAATCATTTAATTATTTTTTATTGATAATGTGTTCAATTATTATATCCATTACACATATTATTTCATGAACACAATTTATATCATTCTATTTGCAAATTCCAATACAAACACAACTCTGTGGGGGGGGGGGGTCACTAGGGAAACATATGTCATCATTCAATATCTGTAAACTCAAACATGTGGTGGGTCAGGTTGAGGTATTCAACCTCTATCAATGTATAAGGGTGTCATAAATTGTATAAAAATGGTTTATTTGATTAATTTAAGATATTTATCATATTCGGAGCAACATACAGAATCCCCATCATGTGGCATAATAGTGAAAAATTATAAATACAAAAAAAAATTAGAAAAGTTATAACCTCATACCTCAAACAAGGGATATCTCAATTTTACAATATTGGCACTTCATTTGAGATAATATGATAGAAAATTAGGAACTAATTTAACACCCTATAAATCAAGTATCTTATGTCAGATAATGATAAAATTTCCACAATAGAAGGAGGAAGGGTAGTGAAGCAGTACATGTTTTAAAAATACCTATTGGATTTAAACACATACGAAGGTATTTGATTCTGACAAAGAATTACGGGGTCTCCAATATTGGATGGGAGAATAAGGATTCTTTATATAGTGGAGTTCATGTATATGTGGGAAGAAAAAGGTGTAAAACACATTAATTTGCAAAGTGGAAAATATAATCTTTTCTATTTTTAAGAGGTTCATGGTTAGGCATTTTTTCGGGAATACCATGAAGCAACTATGGGAACTCACTTTCTAGACACCTTAAATTCAAATGGATTCATGGTACAGTTTACCAACATCATGAACCATTCATATGTTCCACTATTAGAAGCACCCCGCAACATATGGTTACAATATATGGTTAATAAAGCATTATAACAAGGGTACATCTCCTTATTTAAGACAATATGAGGCTTAATGGATTTCTAGGCACTACTAATATAGTTAAACAACCCAAATACCTTTAAATCATGTTTGTACTATCATGCCACATAGTTATCACAAACTATGTCCAAACAGTGTTCCCTAGGCTGCACTTTCCAGAAACATCAATTTAGGAGCCCAAACCCCTAGGATTATCCAAAAACCTCTAAGACACCATCAAAGTCTTAATAATGATTTTAAAAGAACGATTTTACAATTAAATACCTAAGAATTACATTCTAAATCCCAATTTTAGATTTTAATCATTCCATCCAACAAAAAACTCAAATTTCAATAGAATTTGTCATCCAATTCAAAACACGATCTCTTAATAAAGTTTGGATTCAAACCATATTATAATAAAATTATCACAATAAAACATATTATAAATTTATATTAATTTTAATTAATACCATCAATACAACATATACACAAGGGGTAACCATTCTCATTCAAATACTAGGGATGTATTCAGAAAAATGACATAAATCTATATGATAGTCTTAACATAGGATGTAATTACCCCAAAAAATGTGTGGATAAGACTAATATAACATAGTCATGAACAATATGAATTTATATTTATCTATATCAAATAACTTATTTACAATTTCCTTCTGAATGATGGTACAAGTAGACTAAAAACATCAATATTGTGATGTGCATCGAAATGTTTTGGATCCTCCCATAACAAATAGTTGTTGAAATGTTTGACCCAACATTACACATTTTATAATCAAATAATTTTTTCCCTAGGACATCAGGGAATTTTTTTAACCTTCTCTATTAAAACTAATGTAGTGAAACAATCATTATTTTTATATTCTTGAATGTGATCTATCAATATTATTCATACTTTGGATGTTGTAATATGAGGTGTCCATAATTTTTTTGGTGATCCCATTTGAAATACCATAATGCTAATCATATCTACCATCCATATAAACAAATATAATCATTAATAAATCATTAATTTTACACCATAACTTGCTTGTACATAACTTCATAAAAAATATAGGATGTTTTCCCCTTCACAGTTCCTTCATCGACAAATAAAAATGTGGGGTAATCTACGTACTGTATCGAAAGTATTATTTACACAGTGGAGGTAGAACAAGGAATTATCTAGTAATATAACCCCAATATAACACCTTATCAATATAGTTTTTCTTCCATTGACCATTTATTCACCAGAATAAAACATCAATCATTTCAAGAGCATATACCTTGAGTGTAGAAACAAGATCCTTCCATATCATAGAGTGATAGAGGAAGAATATAATTAAAATTATTTCAAATTACATGATCCATCTATAAGGTCTCTAAATACTTTCCTTCATTAATATTGACATTATATGAAGACACTACCTTACGAATCTGTATTTTAATAATCCCAATACATCAAAACCCAATACATTAGACTAAAGAATTGCGGAGGGTTTCTATTATATGAAAAAAATCAATAACTAATATGTGTATGACTATATCCCTTCCCTTAAACTAGAGAACCATCAATAGAACATAGTGTGTATAGAGGATAGGACATATATATTTTTTAGTATAATAAAATCCTCATAAAATAATCAATGAGAAACCAATGGTAGTTTTAGACCTATCTTGGAATCCACTCACGGGTAGCCCATGTTCTTTCTCTGACACAATGTTACCATTGGTACAACCTATTAGAAATAGGATCATATTGATTCTCTAAATATGGAATGGTCACAAATCCACATTCCTTTCACAGAAACCTAATAATGTGTATTAGTGAAAATTAATGGAATGATTAATTGTACAACATATAAATTAGAAAATGAGTCTCTCAATTCATTTAGCTATAACAATCTAATATCAACATAAAATTTTGGTACATCATATAGATATTGTTAATATCCCTATCAATACACCTAGTGTTTTCTAGTGTTATTATGATGTAGCTAATAATGAAGAACATATTCTTTCTCAATTATTCAGGAGGACATTAGTATATTCCAAAAACTTCAAGTAAGCATCCATATGCACATGTTGTATTAGAATAAACTTAAATTAGAAAAATTCTATATTATTGAGTATATGCCCACATTACACCTCTTTTTTTAACATCTCCATTACATTCACATAGGAACCCATAGGTCATCATATTTTCTGACCCAAAAACAATAAATTTATTAACAATAATGATAATGAACATTATAATAGGAACATGTTATTTCCCTTTCTGATTATGATTATAATCATATCCTAGGAGTATCTAAAGAAATTGTTGTCCATATTCCTTCTCCAAAAAACAATTATCCTTTATGATCTAGTTGTTATCATCAATCGTAACATAAAATTCAAGATAAGGCCTCGATTCCATCCTTAATTACTACCATCCTTCTTAAATATATATATGGATTAACAATAGTATCTTAGGAAGCAACTAATAATTCATTAGTATAATAAAACAATAGGGTTTATAGGTTTCCTACTCACAACTCTCTTCAGAAATAAAATGTATATCCTCCTCCATACAATATATCATAGAATTATTATATAGATCTTTTAAATGTCAAACAACATGATATTCCCACCTATTTTGAAATAATCCAATGTATGGTATCTTATAAATAAGTACATTATATTTCATGGAAAATAATTCATGAGACATCATATAATGGTGATCCAGCAAGCCAGTAGGTGTCTTACAGGGATGATCATTTTAATCACCTCAAATCCACAACAAAACATTAAATACTTTTGAGAAGATCAAAAATCATCCTTCTATCTTGTTAAAGTATGTAGATAGATATTTTTATTATCATATCATGTGTAATAACATCTCTCAAATGATGTGAATAAAAACATGATAATGTTGAAATAATGGTAATTTGAATCATGTGAGTCGTATTGGGTCCCATTTTTGTTTTATTTAAAAATATTATTATAATGATATATTTTGAATGAATAATTTAATTTTTTTGTATCTTGTATATTAATCGTTAATTTAATATAGAAACTTACATACCAAAAGAATGGTACAATGATTTTATCAGAAAACCAAAGCTAATTATCACCATATTTATCAAGTGGCACCGTCGTCTACTTGGTGTCTATTGATAAATGTAAAATATTGTAATGTTCAATAGTCATTATTGTCAAATCTAAAGATCATTCATCATATCATCAATGGTTCCATTCATGACAAGATCATATGAGGTAGGGTTTAATATGCAGCATTTCATTTTAGAATACTTAATGGTTTGTTAATCCCATGGGAAATTGGAATCATGTAATTTTGTCACCTCAATATATATCTTGGGCATGTAATATGTATTCGCTAACTAGTATATGTAGAAGTCCACATTATTAATATAGATCATAATAATCAGGCATTTCCACAATGTTTAATTTAATTTTTCCTAAATAAATATTCAAAAAGGGAACCCATGCCTTTAAATTATTGAACAAAAATAAAAATGATTGGGAAACCATATATTCCGTCAATAAAAAGTATACCATGATCTGAGTCTCCTGAAGGACTAGTGGTAGTGGATGAAAATTATATGGAAATGTTTTTAAATGATGTGTTATAGTGGCATTTTTTATTCCCTTTCTTGTATGAATCTGGAAATGTTATCCTTTAGCTATTAGCCTATGTTACCGTCATCTTGTCACTACCTTCATTTCAAATCTATGGGTTCTCCACCAACATCACCATCAAAAAATTCCCCTAGGAATTCTAACAAAAAAATAAATTTTCATGGATTTGGAGGACATTGTTCTATCTAACATAATATCAACTCATATAAAAACAATATATTGGGATATGAGGTATTGTTATGATCAACATTAAACCATTACTAAGCCCAAATCATCACATGTGAATCATAAACAATTTGTTAAATTATAGGGTTTCATCAGTCGAAAGTTATATAATTTCCATTACATGGATTTTATACCTTATATGGTAATACATTATCTCCATTTCTCTATAAAAAGATAACATGTAATGATGTATTGTAATTTGGGAAACCAAACAATTACATTACCCATACATTCCCTTGTTCACCATCATACCCAAGATAAATATGATTATGATTTGACGCAATCCTGATCTGGTTACATTTCATGGGATTGGGCAATATACATGTTACTATATGATTGAACCCCAATCAAGAATCATTATATTGGTTTATGGGGTATTTTTTGGTGCCACGCCATTACTTTCCAATGCCCAACCCAACACTTCTTCATTATCACTACATTAATACCCTTTTTTAATACTATAGAAACCACAACCCATTATTCCTTGGGTATTTTTACCATCAATGCAACCAAGGGAATTTTTGAACCCTCAATAAATCCATAGATCTATGATGTTGGAGTCATTTTAACCCCAAATCAAGGGGTTTTGGGGATTTATAACATCTGTTCGCCCACCATTGTGAAAATAAATTTTCCTCAGGTTGTGATATTCTATGAAAAATAAACCATTAAATGTTCTAATTATATTCTATATTACCAGTTATTGAGTGTTTCTTATAATACATATTATTAGATATTCCCACTAGGTAGACCATTTTATAAAATATTTGTGAATGTATACCATAAAATATATGAAATGAAATAGTTTTTACAATGAAAGGAAACCTCAAATGAAATTTGATATTATTGATGATTATAATTCAATTCTAATTAGTATGTAACATAATTATGAAATTCTCATTGGCTATAATGTGTTAATGATCCAAATTCTATGTAACATGTTGTTCAATTTGCTAACATCATTTTATATAGAAAGAGATCATATGAAAATAGATTTTGTTGAGAACAACAATATGGCTATATTGATGAATGGGTTGTGGAATGAGTGTCATGATGATGGTGTATACACCAGATATAAGTGGTAGACACATAATATAAATGTTCTATTAAAACATTATCTAAAAATTTATCATATGTGTTTGGAATTATAAAAATTGACAAGATTGTTCATATCTTACTTGTATCCTATATAAAATTAGGACATTATGGTTGAGTAATATCATTCACAAAATGAGTATGAGATCCAAAAGAATAAAAAACATAATTCCACACCTACTAATTGGTAATATTCCCACTGATTGTCACTACAATATTAAAGCTAATGCATCATCTCCTATGAACCTTCATCAAGAAGTGGTTTCCCAACCAACAGATGCATAATTTGAGATCCTAAATAATTTTGGGACTAGATAATGAATTTATCACAATAGAAATTATAGATATTATAAATATAATTATTTATTGTGAGAACAAGGAATTCCCCACTTTTCATTATAGACTAAAGTATCTCATGTTGGATACCTCCAATATACACAGAAAAGTTGGATACATTACAAATCATTGGTCCTGCTAACATGGGTAAATGATCAACTATCATTTACTTCAGATCATGTAGAGACCCAAGCATGATGTACATGGAAATTACATTGATTTTTTGGAATACATAATACATATAAAAAATAGACACCCAAGGGCAGTAATAGTTTAGTTCATTTAGAAACTCAAAAAATAATCTTATAATCATGGTGAATGATCTTCAATAACTCTCATAATGATCTTACCCTTTAGTTTTATTACCTAAAATCATTACTTAAATTCTGGGGAAAAGAAAACATATAATGGGTGAGCTCAAATGCTCAGTAAGTGTAATCATGGAATGCATAAAACAATGAATAAACATTTGAGAGTTAAAACATGAACAAAATATGTAAACATAAAAATCACGAGCAATGACAAAAACCACTGCAGTACATAAGGCTTAGATCATAAAGAAACATTAATCATGATAAGATATCATGGGAATAAAACATCTAATTTTGGATAACCATTAAGCACATTATATTATTTCCATAGTAGGCAAGGAATTGCTGCCAAGACTATCATAGGGACAAAGTCGATTACTGAATGGGTTTACTTATCGTTCAATCTGTGTAATACTGAACCAGATTTATTTTCTGTTAGAGATGTGTTTATCTAATGAGATATAAATCTTTACTCAATTAATTAGAGTGAGAAATAGGTCCCTACCATCTCATATTGAAATTATTCTTATGTTTTCCACAAAACAATTATAAATCATTCATCATAACCCAAAAAAATGAGTTTCACAAACATCATCCCATCTTAACATAATCAATATAAAACAAATGGATATCATTTAACCGTTAGAAAAATCAAACATTGTAAATAATAGAGACATTATACATGAAACATAATTATACTAAACAATGTAATCTTATATGGGAAATAGTTTTGATATAACACTTGAATTGAATTCTTAGGGAAAATATAGTTTCTTCTTAAAAATCATTTTATTTTCTCAAAATGAAATTAAATTTTTAAAATTTTGATTTTTTTTGAAAATAATATTGAATTATTGCATAGATTCTTCATGGAAATAAGGAATTACGAAACCATAAAAAAATTCACTCATGGCGTATATGTTAGACAAAAAAATTATCCATGTACTTTTGCTGGAAAATAAAAAAGTACCTCGTATGGTAATAAATAAAATGATTCCATAGATACCATTTTTTAAATGTAAAAAAATTTGTAAAAAGTTCTTCAAAAATACACGATTTTTTTATATAAAACATGGACATGAATGATAAACATAACCCTAGTAATTATATAAGAATAAACAATCTCTTATAAGAGCGAGATTGGAATAATTATCCATTACCTAAGGCACAATATGCTTGGTACATATATGAATATCCTGTATATTTATTTAAATAATTTTATTGACTAATTATAGAATCCTATTCACTGCTATGATATTATATATGGTCATATTATTATCTTAATATTAGTAATATTTCATTGCTACTTGTTATTCGGGTGTTCATTGATTTATGTTCTTATGTGTATTTTTTCGAATAAATTCTTATTCTACATTTTTAGGTTATATATAAATCAATTACTAAATGTTATTAGTATAATATATATCAGATATATTCATTCAATTAGTTTATATAATCATGGTTTAATGAAGATCATGTTGAACAAATCACATCTCACTGGCAAGACGGCAAGACATATGTACGCACGAGCGACAATATCATTACCATAATTATTGAATGTTATTCGAGGGGATGGTAGAATATTTCATAATTAGTATAATGTTATAATAATCATATATAGTTATAATTTACTCCATTATACCCTTCCAAGTATATTGGTGGTGGAAAATAGATTATACCACTCCATGGAGACGGTATTCGGTACGTACGCACACACGGTGATTTTGTTTTCCGTAGGATGGATAGAAGATGAAATAGAGTTGTTTCATATTTATAATGACACATCAGTATATGAGTGATACTTATTTTGTTACTTTATAATGATACAATTAAATAATATAATGTATATTACGAATTAAATTTGAATGATTCAGTAAAGGATATTACCTTTTCTTCGACGTGCCTCTTATAAACCTCCTCTTAGGCCAATTAAGATGGTCAATGAAGAAGGCCAGAACCACCAGTAGGATAATATGGAAGTGGATAAGTGTAATGGGTATGTATTGGAAGAGTTTTATAGCTCAACAATGGTGTGAAGTGGATATTGAGAAGGTTCCCTTTTATAAGGGAAGAGAGAGGCTCCACTGGAAACATAAAAAAATATTAATTTATACTAAATTCAAAACACACATATAAACCTCAAAATATGACTCAATCCTAAGATAAGATGAGATAGGGTTATATTGTCTTTAATTAATAAATTATAGACATGTTTTATATATATTTTAAACCTTATCATTTTTATTTATTCTTATTTAATCTATTTAATTTTATTTGTGGTAATAATATTGTAAATTTTAATTTGTATTAAATGCAAACATAAATGTTGGATATATTCCATAATATGATAATTAATATCTTTTTAGACCATAAAAATTTCAATTTTTAATTTTTAAATATTTTTGTGATTTGTAAATAATTTAATAATATGATATGTTTATAAAATATCAATAGTGTAAATTTTGACACTACTCATTTATTTGAATTTAAATAAAATACACAGAGAAAATATATTCGACCAGAATTATTTAATATGTTACTAACATGTCATATTCAACTATAAAAAACTTGGATCATATTAATTAGCTCATATAATATTTATTTTAATATATTTAAAAACACTAATTTGATATTTCTATTAATTAAATAATTACGACAATATTTTTGTATAATTATTTATATATAATTATATATTGCATAAAAATTAAAATTTAAATAATATGATGAATATAAATCTTATATATTTCATATGAATTATTTTAGTCGAATTAATCTTCTAAAACACCCATCTATTAAAATGTAATGTTTATTAAATTATGAAGGTTATAACTTTGACATCATTTAATATAAAATAATATTAGTGTCATAAGAATTTTTATAAGACATTAAATGGTCATAAATTCAACATTTTGATTCTTATAGTTTATATGTACACAACCAATTTGTTTTGGTCTGGTTTGTGTGCCTTTTATGGCATTAATTGTTTAATAAAATATATATTATTGATTTTTCACTTATAAGATATTAAAGTAATATTATATTTCTAAGAAACTAAAAATAAATTAACATGATAAAGAATAACATTTTATCTTTCAAATTAGTATTTATAACTGAATTTATAATTTGTATAACCTTATATTAAAAATAATGTAATTGTTTAAGTTTGAGTGAGACATATTTCATTTTCGTTTAAGTTAAATAAATTAAGGGTCTTAATCACATAAAATTTAGTTAAAATAGATATAATTTGGACCAAAGTTTATTATAGGACGAAATAGAATCATCCAATTATATTACGATGGGTTTTAGGGTAATTTTATAATATACTTTTTCCCTGAATTACCTTATTTACCTTTAAATGTGGAAAATAAAATTTATCGTAGTTATTATTCATAATGAAAAATAATAAAAATTAGCATATTAACATAATTTTGACCTAATGATTCCAAATATTGAATCCATTATTCAAAATTCAAAACAGAAAAGTTTCATTAATTAATTTAAAATTAATCATGTTGTTTAAAAAATGGGTTTTTATTTAAAACATTACAAAAGACTGAAATTTATTTACATATAAATTCATTGTAAAATTAATGAAAATGACAAAAATTATATTAAATGTTAAAAATATATTCTATTTATAAATTTAATACATTCAATGTTATAATTTAACCATATAAATTTTCTGGATGAAATTTTTTTTTAACTAAAATTTATTATATTTTTACTATTCATCAAAATATGAATGTTATTAAAAAAATATCAAAACTTTATCCAATGTAAATTTATTTTTCCTGATTCATAATAAGATGTTTATTTTTTAAAATTGAACTTATAAAATTGTTAAAAATTATATTTCAAATAGGAATGCCATCAAAAGGCGGCAAAACTGCATTTCTTGATGAATACTTATTTTACCTAAACAATTATTTTATTCTCATATCATGATCTAGAAAATGTGTAAGATGAATGATAATGATATTAAATTAAAAATTGGGTTAAAAAATCATAATTTCTAGTTCCTAATAATATAATAACAATATATCTTTGTTTAGTGAAACACGGTATTACGTGCAACACATGCTATTGAGGAAGGTAGATCTTCCATTCCACACAAGCCAATAATCGTGTTTTTGAATAATAAAAGCCAATACAGTGTTGTGTATAGAATAATTCAGTATTGGTGTATCATCACCACAAGACATCAAAGTAATTAAAAATAATATTTCACATAAAATCTCATGGTGTTACATTCTACCCTCCCCCCATAAAATGAATTTCTCCCTCAAAATTCATAGGGGTTATGAATTGTTTACTCCTTGTAAGTTTCTTTCATAAGAACCCACATCGTAAAATGGAATACTAAAGCACAATTTTAAAAAATAAGGTATGAAACATAACATTTAACCAAATTAACTCATCCATGGGTTCCAACATAAGAGAACATAGGTGAAAATATGGATATATAAGAGAAATATAACATTCATGTTTTCATGGACAGTGGTTGAGAAGATGGCTATAAAAAATCCCAAAATCACAAAGCCATAAAATTTTTATGATCTAAGATAAAATCTAATTCATTAGATATGAGGGTACTAGGATAAAGTTTTTGTTTACAAGATCATTTCCCGAAAGTTGATAAATTTTTTCACAAGGGGAAATACTTAATTGAGTTTAGTGTAATATTATCGTTGGTAATTCCATGATAAATTTACAGTTCATCTCTTATTGAAAGAATTGAAGCTGAATTTTTCATTCATGATGTGTTAGCAGATCATGTGATAGAATGATGGGTCATTCTATCTGTCTCAAACAAAAGGTTAGCAAAATTAATCATATATACATAAGTCCATATATGGTGATATTAACCATAAATGATTCAAGATATGGACTTATACTTCATCTATCATACCACGTAATAAAATATATATCTAATTTCTACTAACCAGGTACTTCTTGTAGGACATTGGAAGGAGATAAAGGGATGTCTCACATCAGTTGTGGGTTCTATTCCCGCATCCTTTTCCGACGGGACGGGTTGTCTCTCATCCTACACGTTGTTATTTTTTTAAAAATATACTATCATAATATAAAAAAAATTTATACTTATACAATACAATCTTATTTCCAACTTATTCCATCCATATCTTTATTCTTATCCAAAATACTTCTGTCCAATCTCATAGTATACTGAAAAATATTACATGAGAGGTCATGTACAAAGCCTCTCATTGCCATCATTTATCCACCATATATCATAAGATATTTCATGTTGGTTATATTAAAAAAATGTGAATACCTTAATAATGTAATTTCTTGAAACATGAATTATCATAGTACCTTAGTGAAAACATGAATGCTTTCAAAAGCTAATTATTTTGATAGATTAAAATCCCAAATTTCTATATACTCAAACCATGATGCATCTTTGTCCTTATATTAGTCATCAGCTCTTTAATACAATAAACCATATTATTTTCTCTGTATTCCATCATTATACACATATCATATTATTTCAAAAAATATTTCAATCACTTTTCATGGTTACTAGTACAATACAATTATTGAAAGACAATAAATATATATTCCAATATTCCATAATAATATAAATGAGATTCCAAAAATATATTTTAGAATCTTATTACATATACACTTAATCATTCAAACACATTGTTCTCATATTCATAATCACCAATAGTGATCGCAAGTGACTTCCATTTGTTATTTTCCTTAAGAGGATGTTGATTTAGATCATCATTAGAAGTTCGATTAGGGCATTGAATAGCATAATGACCCATTCCTTTATACTTGTAGCATTGTATTGTTTGTGGTGCATTCTCTGTAGTCTTTTCTCTGTTAACATCATTAGCTACCTTTTACCATTACATCGACACTCAGTTTCTCGATGACATTCTTTCCCACACATAAAAAATTTTCTAGTCCCTTTAAGATAATCTGCACCATGCTTTCTTCCACACTATTAGTTTAATGAAAAATTCGTCTTCTTTTCACCATTGTTTTTGAGATTTTTCCATGAACTCCATCTTTAGTTTCATGTCAAAACCATGAGATGGATATGTAACACCGACTTCCAATTCTATCTAGATAGCACAAAAAATAATTTATTCATAGTTAATGAAGACTCTAATAGAAAATTCCCTTCGAAACATAGTTTTAAGCCACAGAAGAATCGATCAACTTCACCTTCATGCTGAATGATTAAGCTATATGCATACATTGAAAACATTGTAAAATTCACCTCGTATATACCAACAGATTCACCATCCTTTTTCTTTAGCTGAAAGAACGATTTTTCCATCATTGTTCTAATAATATGAAGATGTAATTATTGAAAAACATGTTCTTGAACTCATCTCATTCCATGGATTCAATTTCATCTTAGGTTATTGTATTCATAATTAGGTTCCACCACGGGTCTGCTTCATCTTCAATACGATAAAAAACCAAAATGAATTTTTCATCTTCTGAATAGCTGTGTATGGAAAATATCATTTCAATGGTACTGATTTATTGTTCAGCAATAAGTGGATCAGAAGACCCATTGAATAATTGTGTGTGTTTCCTCATGAAAAACTCAATAGAATATTGTTTCCTTCTCTGCTCATTTGGATGTCCATAATGATTCATAGCATGTGTAAGTATATCAATAAGTTTTTTCAATCCATTTCCCAAAACATTTGTTTGTTCATAATGAAAACCATTGCACTTCCATGTGAAATTATCATTAATATGGACCCTTTGGGTTCCATCAATTATCTAAAACAAAAAAATAATAGCGTGAGAGGAAAACATCATACTAAGAAAACAACATAATCAAGGAGGGTACCTTCAATATCTAACATCTTATGTTCAATTATAATATTGTTACTATGAATCTAAGACAATAACCTATAATTATACTTTACCTTAACGACATCCCTAAACATACCTTAGAAATATCTCTAGAGATCTCACTAATGTTTTCATATCCTTGTTTCCAATTGTATGAACCCGGATCTTCGCTTCTGGTATGTTTTTCCATTTTCCTGGAGTTTTAGAGAAAAATGTTGTTTCTGGAAAATTTTAATGTACATGATATCTACTTTCTGATTACATGGTGTGTACTCTTCTACGGATCGAATTTGTGTGTTGGTCGTGTCCGGGCCACACAAACGGTGTATAGGGGTGACATGGAGGCTGATTTTGGAGGAGTATGGAAAGACCTAGTACACGCCATGTAGTCTAAAAGTACATGTCATGTACATTCTTTTTATTTCATTAAATGGACCTAGGTTACATCTAATTCTCATAATCATCTTCTTCTCTACCTAATTGCATCCAGAGCATCTAAGGAGGTCGATTCTTCTCCGAGACTCTGATCCGTCACTAGTTGTACGAATCAAACTCCGTCGATTGTAGAAGAATCGCAATGGTGAGTTCTTTGTTCTTCTTTGGCCTTGTTTCTTGATTCTTCCTCTCATGTGAGTTATCTGAGTTTGATCATTATATAATTTTTTTCATATCTACTCCATTCTAGGCCAATTGACATGCCAAGGGTCAAGTATATTGATCTTTGAGGATCGAGGTAGATGGTTTGTTGCCCTACGTTGATGTTCTTTGCGATTTGGCTACAAAAGTGCCGGATACCCATGTATCGGGTATCCCGGGTTTAGGATTTTGATCATATTGATTGTTTTCTCTATATTTCATGTTAGCTTCTGATTAATTGTTGCTAATATATTCTTAGTTTCACATTTGTGGATCACCCCATGGGTGATCTCTCCCAGTTTGGCTGTTTGTGGTGGTTTGGCACCGTTAGCATGTGAGGAAAAACCTATTGCATTTCTATTTTATGTGTTATAACGGTTTGAATGTGGTTACTACTGTTTTTATGATTTTATTGTATGGTGGATATTATCTAGTAGTTCTTGAACTTACATAGGACTGCTAACAGTCGATTACTCATGACTGGACTGCTCAGGGCTGTGAGAACCTGGTGCGGGAGAGAAAAGAGGGAATAAACAATTAAGTGCTTCCCTAGAGGGTCATTTGGTTTTAGTTTCATACATAGTACCTATGGGAATAAGACAATGTTCTTCCAAATATTGGCCTTAGTTTACGCACTCATCAAGACCACATTAGGAATTAGACATAAGTTCATTCACAGAGAATCTGTAGCTATTATTGCAAGACCATAGAAGACTTGACGTAAGAGCTTCCCAGAGTGTCTGTGCCATGTTGGATTACTAGAAAATAGGGGTATTCTAGTTGAGCCACCCAGTGAGTTAGTGCGAATTTTTGATTGTTGGTTGTGACGTGTCCTCCAAGACAATGAACAATCTTGGGTTTTTTACTTCTTGTGTTTATATAGTCTTTGAGATACCTAATGTGTTACTTTGTTTACCTTGGAATAAAGATCATTGCTAGTTTTCCTGGGATGTTAATTAAATGAATGTTTATGATAATTGTTAGGATTATTTACTTGTATACTCCTAGTTCATTACTGTATTTATTTTTCTTTACTTTTGCTATATTACTCACAGATAGTAGAACAAAAATACTATTGTGGATGCCTACTGGGATTAGTCTAACTCCCTGTTCGGGTCCTGCTTTTCGGCCCAAACAGATTATATTGTTCCAGGTGTAGATAGAGATTGTGGCCCTTCTACCTCAGGTACATGATTTCTAGTTGGAGATAGAGAGCGTGGGACAAGGATTTGTCTCACAATGCTGCTGGAGTTGCTGTCTACATTTAGTTCCTTGGTTTTAGTTGTATTTCAGCACATTGTTTTGTTAACTTCATTCCGTTTATACATTTACTGTACTGTATCATTATAATATCAGACATTACTTTTACTTATAGTTCAGTTGTTGTATTTTTTTTAATGCTTCTAATATTTATTATGTCAATTCTTCCACTGCATACTTTAACAAATGAGGGAATAGATTCCCTAATAACACTCCAAGGCCCTCGCTGCTACTCGACAGCCTCTGGAATTTTGGGAAATACGCTTGAGGTCATGTGGCGAATAGGGTATGGGGCACCAGTCATGTGGCTCTGGAATCAGGTCGTTAAAAAGTGGTATCATAGGGGTTTTCTTCTTTTTTATTACCTTACTATTTTTTGACAATATACAAGGATAAGATGAAATGGGTAGTTAGTACTTAAATATTCCCAAGAGTAATTAACCCGTGTACATGGAAAAGCAATATTACCACGTAATTGAAATTTTCAGTTTTTATAAGTGTTATCGATTATTATATTTCCCCCTTTGGTGATCCCCATGTTTTGTGTTGTTACAGTTTATATGATTGTGGTTCTATATTGTTTCAACCCGATGAGATGAGGGTGTTCAATATCATGCATCATCTAGGCACTGAGTAGGAAATCACATGTCAAGCATTTTACCATGCCATCTAGGGTGCAGTAGAATTTCATGTTGTTTTGATAGATGTCATGAAAAAATATGCATTTTTTTATTATATTTGCAGTGATGGACATACATTTTATGCTGTTTACTTGTAATATGCATTGTTATGATTCCAAGAATTGATTCGCGGTGAGTATGGGCCTCCACGGATTGGAATTTGGCACATAGATGTTTGTTTTTTCGTGTTTCTAGCGTTCAGGGATGTTTCTGAGCTACTGCCATGAATAACCCAGAATACAGTTCATGTATATTATTCATACACACCATGTAGTTTTGAAAACGTGTTACTGGAAATGTGAACAAAAGCACGGGGTGTCGGAATGTTTTTGGGGACACGTCGTGTACTAAGAGTCAAAGCCGTGTAGTAGTCAATTGCATACCTGGCCGTGTCACTGACAACACGGGTCAGGGAAACATGTGTAGTACTCACCGTGTTTTGTACAAACACACTATGTGGTTTTTTCTGGGTACTCGGTTGTGCCACGAACAACACAGGTCGGTTATATCTATTCATATACACGCCGTGTTTGTTCAGTACATGCCGTGTAGGGGTAAGCCGTGAAGCTGACCGTGTAACTACTACATGGCTAACCAAAACATTTCTAGTATATGCCGTGTCGTTAGTGAACATGCCTTGTAGTTTTGAATTATGGGACCGTTTAGGTTAGTCATCTAAAGAGACTCGGGCATGGGAGTGGAGTTCAAGAACACACCGTGTTGTGGGAAAACACACCGAGTAGTCAAGGAAGTTACACGACCAATGGTGGAAGAAGTACACACCGATGTAAAAACATTTTACAGACACTCCATGTAGATTAAATACACACCGTGTAGCTATGATTTTCCAAAATAAGTGTTTCTCTCTCATGTTTCCATTTTTTACTCTTGTGTTTATGTCCTTGATAATCCTAAAATCTAAAGTGTGCTTTTGATTTCTCGGAGTGATGGCACAAAGACGCCCTCCCATTGCACGCCAGGAACCAGGAAATGACTGTATGCCTGATACAGCAGACCGGGGACTACCTGTAGTTCCGCCAATCATTCAAGACATGGCACCTGCAGTGATTCCAGACACTGGTGCCGACGCTCAGTTCAAATAGGGTTTCATGAGGTTCATAAAGACCTTCTAGGGAGCACAACATCCTGCCCCGTTTATGGTAGAGCTGACATGAGTCTTCCAGCAGCAGCATCCTCCCACATTCACAGGGGATGGAGGACCTCCGGGTGTAGGGTCCTGGCTAGAATCCATGATTTCCATCTTAGAGGATCTAAAGACACCCCCCAAATAGATGGGTGAAGCTCGTAACTTACATGTTGTGAGATTCTTCCAAATGATGGTGGGATGTAGTCTCACAGGAAGGGCGTCGGTAGACTATGGCTTGGGGAGAATTCCAACATACGTTTTACAACTACTTCTATCCGGTGATGCTGAGGGCCGACAGAGCCAGAGTGTTCCTTAACCTGTAGTCGGGTACTCTTTTGGTCATGGAGTAATCATCTCATATCACCAAGTTATAGCAATTCACTCCCGCTCTGGCAAATGAGGATCTATTTTTGGCAAGGTTGTTTGAGGAAGACCTCAAACCGAAGATCAGATCACAGGTGAACATCTTCCAATTGAATTCTTTTACTCTGATAGGCAACTAGGAGATGATCATCGAACTAAATCTAAGGGAAACTGGAGATTTTTTCCAGGGTGGTTTAGCACCCAAGGCTGATACATTTTATAGTGAAAACAGGAAATGCCCCCGAGAGTCTACTCGAGGTGACTCGAGGAAGTGGGGTATTTCTTCTGGTAGATGGGATCTTCTTTTTGGCAACTAGGTTATGTGCTATTAGTGTAGGAAGTGTGGGCATAAGAAGCCTCAGTTCCCAAGAGATCAAGTGGAGGTCCGAGCATGTGTCATGATGGGTCATCTTCAAGGTTTTTGAGGGGCTCTTCTTCCAGTAGCTAGTGATGGGGGATCAGTTTCTAGACCTCGTATAAGAGCATGATTACCAGTTCCGAAGCAGGTAGGGGGTGGGGTTCTTTAGGACATTCAGGACAGGGTAGAGGACATGGACGTGGTAGTCATAATCAAGAAGGATCAGGTCAGGGATATCATGCTGCTACATTGGGTCTTAGTACTGGCCAGACGTTTGTAGTAAAGAAGATTATTTGGGAGCAGGATCCTGGATCGTCCACGGTTCGAGCTACAATCTTAGTAGCCTTAGTTTTATCTTCTTCACTTTTTGATACTGGTGCTTCTCATAGATTTTTGTGTGTGCGCACTATAGATGGTCTTAGACATAATGACTTTAATTATGAGGATACATTGGCACGAGACAATCCTTTGGGACCTAGAACTACTAGTGTGTGTTAGTGCAAAGAGTGCCCCCTTGAGGTTGGTGGGTGTCACTTGTTGTGGGATCATTATTTCCTTGAGATGATGGGTTATGATGTTATTCCCGGAATTGACTGGCTAGAACCTTTTTAGGCCTTTTTCGATTTTAATCGCCATACGGTAAGTTTCATGTCACCAGAGGGAAGGTATATTTTCAAAAGGGAGAATGGGATGTCCAGGAAAGCAGAGCTGGACTAGAGCATCATGGGTTGGGCAGTGTTACAACCCAGATTGCTAGTTTATATTTGGATGATTAAGGGGCTTCTCAAATTGACTTTCTTTTTGTAGTTGATCATTTTCTGGATGTCTTTCTAGAATAATTTTCAGGGTTGCCTCTGGAGCATTAGGTATAATTATCTATTGGGCTTTTGATGGGAGTAGTACTGGTATCCATACCTCCTTGTAGGATGGCTACGCCTGAGTTTAAAGATCTCAAGAAGCAGTAGGAGGAGTTGTAGTCGATGTGTTTTATCTGACTTAGTAATTCTCCTGGGGGATTCCTTTTTTGTTTATGAAGAAGGTGGATAATACCTGATGACTTTGTGTGGACTATCGGAAGCTGAACCAGATGACGGTCAAGAACCGATATCCATTGCCGAGGATTGATGATCATATTGAACAGCTTCGAGGAGACAGAGTGTTCTCGAAGATCGACTTGAGATCCAACTATCACCAGTTTCTCGTCAGACCATCTGATATACCTCTATAATATTTCTAAAGCAAGTATGGTATGTACGATTATATGGTTATGTTGTTTGGTCTTACAAATGCGCCAGCAGTTTTCATGGCACTGATAAACAGAGTTTTCCATCTTTACTTTGATTCATTCGTCGCTTTCTTTGTGGACTATATCTTGATGTACTCTCACACTCGACATGACCATGCTACCCATCTTGAGATCATACTTAGTACACTAAGAGAGAATCATTTATATGATAAGCTCTCAAAGTGCCACTTCTGAATAGAAAAGATTCACTTCTAGGGCCTTGTCATCTCAGAGACATGCGTTTCAATATACCCAGAGTTGGTGATAGAAGTAGTTACCTGGGAGTAGCCAAAGAATGTCTTCGAGGTGCAGAGTTTCTTAGGACTGGCTGGTTATTACAAGCAGTTTATACATGACTACTCACGCTTAGAAGCTTCGTTGATGTTCTTGGCTAAGAAGTGTGTGAAATATGTTTGGTCAGAATCTTGCGATTCAGCCATATAGGAGATGAAGGGGAGATTGACCTCCACACTGATCCTAGTTATGCCAGAGCCCGACAAGAGTTATACTTTTTTTTGTGATGCATCCGGTATCGGGCTTGGAAAAGTCCTTATATAGGTGGATCGTGTTGTTGTGTATGTATCTCCACTGAGGCCCCATGAGAAGAACTATCCTATGCACGGCCTGGAGTTGGATGTGGTTGTTCATGCTTTGCGTTGTTGGAGGCAATATCTCATGGGAGATAATTTTGTGGTATATACTGACCATAAGAGCCTCAATTATATCATCACATAGTGTGACTTAAATCTTAGATATTGAAGGCAGGTCGAGTACCTACTGTCTTTCGACTCCGAGCTTGTGCACACACCTAGGAAAGACAATGTTGTAGCCGATGCACTGAGCAGGAGGACTTAGTTGCAGGTAGTTCAGGTGGACAGAAGTGAGTGGCATCTTATGAATCTGTTCTCTGAGATGAATTTGGAGGTTCATGACAGACAGGGATAAATGGTTCTTTCTTCTATAGCTTTTACCTCTACTATTTTAGATCGAGTTCGAATGAGGCAGCTATCAGACCCGGAGGGCCTAATCCTACGGGAGGGTGTGTCGGATGGAGACCCTTGTCCGGGGTGGACAGTGGGAGATGATAAGGTGTTACGTTTTCATTTCCACCTATGGGTGTCAGCAGACATACGTGAGGAGATAATGTAGGAATTTCATTCTTCCGCTTGGGCAGTTTATCTTGGTGTCACCAAAATGTACCGAGACTTATGTCATCAGTATTGGTGGCCATGTAAGAAGAAATATGTGGCTAGAATTGTAATGTTGTGTTCCACCTATCAGCAGGTGAAGGCAGAGCATCAACGACCAGCAGGGCTTTTACAGTAGTTACCCATTCATGAGTGGAAATTGAATGACGTCGCGATGGACATCGTGACCGGGTTACCGAGGTCGGATTGAGGAAATGATGTGGTTTGGGTTATAGTGGACCGGCTCAAAAAGGATGCACACTTCTAGCTGATCATGGAAACCTTCAGTGATGATGAGCTGGGACGGTTTTACATCTTAGAGATTGTATGTCTGCATGTAGTTCCAAAATCCATGGTTTCAGACAGAGATGCGTGTTTTACTTCACATTTCTGGTCGGGACTACAAAGGACTTTGGGTACATAGGTACTTTTGAGTACAACATACACTCTCTATATTGATGGTCAGTCCGAGCAAATGATTCAGGAGCTCGAGGATATTCTCCGAGCTTGAATTCTAGACTTTGGTGGTACTTGGGAGAATCATATTCCTCTGGTGGAGTTCACCTACAACAACAGTTTTCAGGTGACTATTCAGATGGCACCTTACGAGGCATTTTATGGTTGGCCATACCAATCTCCTTTATGCTGGCTAGATGCAGGTGAGGAAGCTTTGTTGGGACCTCATCATCTTCAGGAGTCCTTAGAGCAGATAGAGTTGATTCGTAAGAGAATGGAGACTGCACCATCTCTACAGAAGTCTTATGCTGATCAGCGAAGATGTCCTTCAGAGATTAAGGTTGGTGACTAGGTTTTTGTTGCATGTTACCTCGAGGATAGGACATAAGAGGCTATGGAGGCAGGGGAAACATTCACTGTGATACGTCGGGCGGTTTGAGATTCTGGAGAATGTCGGGCTAGTTGCTTACATGTTGCAGTTACATCAGAGGTACTAGGCAATGCATGACGTCTTTCATGTTTCTCAACTTCGATGGTATTTCTCTGACCTGTCTCATGTTTTTCAACCTGAGAAGGTTGAGCTATAGAAGAATGAATCCTTCAAGGAGCTTCCTATCAGGATTGTTGATCATAGTGAAAAGGTACTTTGAGGTCGGTCTGTTCCTCTACTACGGGTGCTATGGCAGCACAGACGTATACAGGACGAGACATGGAAGAGGGAGGCTGATATGAGATCACAGTGGCCAGAGTTGTTCGTGGTTTCTTCTCATATGCCACATTAGCGAAATTCAGGGATGAATTTCTTTAAGAGGGGAAGTTTGTATGAACCTGGATCTTCATTTCATGTATGTTTTTCCCTTTTCCTGGAGTTCTAGTGAAAAATGTTGTTTGTGGAAATTTTTGACGTACATGTAGTGTAATTTCTGAGTACACATCGTGTACTCTTCTCTGGATATAAGCCGTGAGCTGCCTGTGCCGGTCCACACACACGGTGTGTAGGGGTGACGTGGAGGCCGATTTTGGTGGAGTACGGAATGACCTAGTACATGCCGTGTACTCTAAAAGTACACGCCATGTACTTTCTTTTTATTTCATTAAATGGACCGGGGTCACATATAATTCTCATAATCATCTTCTTCAATACATAATTCCTTCCATAACTTCTTACGAGGCCCAAACATATCCAAGCCTCTAATCCATCACTGGTTGTCCGAATCAAACTATGTCGATTGTAGAAGAATCACAGCGGTAAGTTCTTAGTTCTTCTTTGGCCTAGTTTCTTGATTCGTTTTCTCGTGTGAGTTATCTGAGGTTGAAAATTTTAAACATTTTTGCTGATCTAATCCATTCTAGGATGATTCATGGTCCAAGGATCTGGTATATTGATCGACGTGGATCGAGGTATGTGGTTTGTTTCCCTACATTGATGTTATTTGACTTTTGGCTACAAAAGTGTCGGATACCCATGTATTGGGTACCTCGGGATTATGATTTTGATTCTAGTGCTTGTTTTCTCAAGATTTCTTATTATCTTGTGATTTATTGTTGCTAATATATGCTTGGTTGCTTGTTTGAGGATCACCCCATGGGTGTTTTTCTACATCTTTGGCTATTTATCATTATTCAGCATCGTTTTCCTGTGAGGCAAACCCTATTACTTGGCTAGTTTACTTGTTATAACTGCTTGAATGTGTTGCCTAATATTTATATGCTTTTGATGAAAGGTAGATATTTTACATGTAGTTTTTGAACTTACATAGGGCTTCTAACAGTCTATTACACCTGATTGGACTACTTAGGGCTGTGAGAACTTGGTGCAGGAGATTAAAGTGGGAATAGATGATTAAGTGCTTCCCTAAAAGGATTTTTGGTTTTTGTTTCGTACGAAGGACCTACAGAAATTGGACTTTATACTTCCCATGAGTGTCCTTAGTTTATGCACATATCAAGACCACATGAGTAATTAGACATAAGTTCTTCCTCAGAGAGTTTATAGCTATCGTTGCAAGACTATAGCGGAATTAAAGTAAGTGCTTCTGAGAGTGTTGGTGCCTTGTTTGATTACTGGAATATAGGGGTATTCTAGTTGAGCCACCCAGAGAGTCAGTGTTAATTTTTTATGGATGGTTGTGATGAGTCCTCCAAGAAAATGAAAAATATTGGGTTTTGTACTGCTTGTGTTTAGGTAGTATTTGCGATACCTGATGTGTTACTTTCTTTACCTCGAAATAGAGAGCGTTGTTAGTTTTCCCTGGCAGTTAATTACATGAATGCGTATAGGAATTGGTATGATTATTTATTGGTATACTCTAAGTTCATTAATATATATATATATTTTCCTTTACATTTTCTATATAACTCACTGATAGTAGGGATCAAATCTTGTGGTGGTTTCCTAATGGGATTAGTCTCACACCCTGTTTGGGTCCTGCTTTTCGGCCCAAATAGATTTTATGGTTGCATGTGCAGATAGGGATTGTGGAATTTCAACCTCAGGTACTTGATTGATGGATAGAGATGGAGAGTGTGGGACCAGGCTTTGCCTCATGATGTTGTTGGAGTTGCTGTTTAAATTTAGTTATTTTGTTTCAGTTGTATTTCAGGACATTGTTTTGTTTACTGCATTCCATAGATACATGTACCATACTACATCATTATAATATTAGACATTTCTTTTACATTTTGTTCAGTTGTTGTATGTTGTTTACTGCTTCTTCTATTGATTATCTTTATTCTTCTGCTGCATAATTTACCAAATGAGTGCATATTTTCTCCACTAACTCACCAAGGCCCTCGCTGCTAGTCGGTAGCCTCCGGAATTTGGGGAAACATGCTTGAGGTCTTGTGGAAAACCGAGTACAGGGCACCAGTTATGTGGATCCGGACTTAGGACGTTACACTAAAGGTTATCTAATCCTTTCCTCTGAATCCAAATGTAGAGACCCAATCATGACATACATAGACATTACATTACATTTGTGGAATACTTAATACAAAATTGAAACATACCCCCAATGACCGTAATAGTTTATAGTATTTGGAAACTCAGAATATTATATTCTAATCATGGTGAAAGGTCTTTAACATCTCCCATAAATATCTTCCCCTTTTGATTTCTTACCTGAAATTGTTCAATATATCCTGGGGAAAAGTTAACATATAAAGTGTTAGCACAAATTCTCTGTAAGCTTAATTATGGAAAACATAAAACAATGCATAAACATTTGTACATGAAAACATTTTCCTAATATTTAAACATAAACATCATGAGGAATGACAAAAGACATTGTATTACATAAGGAATAGATCATAAAGAAACATTAATCATGATAAAAGATCATGGGAATAAAACATGTAAATGTGGAAAACTGTTGGGCAAAAATCCCTCAAGGTATCATTGATGCCTTTTTGAGGTGATTGTGTTTGTTGACAAAGTGGACATCTGAGTTGTGATTGTTGACAAAGAGGATTTCATGATGGAATGTCGAGTTCAAGAGCTGAGGTCAACGATCCATGTTTGATTCAAGAACGTCGATAAAAGGAATGGAAGATCTGGAGGCGGTACAAAAGAACAGATACAAGGTGACGCCGTTTTCCAGTGTTTGCCAAATTTTTGGGCCTGAAAATCGGCAAATGAAGAAAAGTGTTTTTGGAAAAGGGACTTGCGCGCCGTGGAATTGGAGTATAGGAAACTTGCGTGCCATATGTTTTTCAAGATCAGAAGATCAAAATATGGCTAAGGAAATAGGTTCGCGCAAGTTTGGGAGTTGGTCGCGCAAGTGTCTAAAAGGTGAGAAGACTTGCGCGCCGCGATTGGGTCGCGCAGGTGACTTGCGCGCCGTCGCGCAGGGTGGTCAGATTGCCTATAAATACCGGACCACCCCTCCTCATTTCTCACCGGAGTTCAAGACGAGAGCTCCCGTCGCGCAGGTGTGGTGGTCGTGCAAGTGGTGTGTGTGGTCGTGCAGGTGGGACTTGCGCGCCAGAGGTTGAAGTTGTGCGCCGGCATTAGAAGTTGCGCGCCAGTTGGCAGTTGGGTGCCAATATTTGTTTGGGCGTAAAAGGAAGATAGTCGCGCAAGTTTGGAGTTGAGGAAGGTTGAGTCGCGCAAGTGTTTGAGGAAGACTTGCACGCCCGTTGTGACTTGCGCGCCGATACTTGCGCGCCGCGATTGACTTGCGCGCCAAGTAAGGCTTTGTTCCAGCAGTGCTTCTCGGACTGCGTGGAAGCTGGTTCGTTGCCCGATACCTTCGGTGCAAAGAGATATTCATCTACGGGTGAAAGTTGTACTTCAACAGAGCATCTACATATAAGAGAAGATGCATTCATTCATGCAAATGAAGAGACCTACAGGTCTATAAACTGTGAGTGGATTCCTTCCAAGAGCAGTGAGCTTAGGAAGAGGAAGAAGGTGATCCTCTCCACCGGCAGTGAGCCAGAGAGAGAGAAACAGGGAGTGACCCTTGGGAAAGCAGTGAGCTGACCCTAAACATTGTAAAGGCAGTGAGCCTGGGCATAGAAGTGATCTAGCCTGAACCTTGTAATCCACAGCTAGTGAAGATTAGTGGAATTTGGTACGACCGGCAACCTGTCGGCGTATGCTCCTTGGACGTAGCCCTTAGCGGTGAACCAAGTAAAATTTTTGTGTCCTGTGCTTGTCTTACTTTCTGTTTATATCGTTCAGCAGGAAAAAGAGAGAAGAGTGTTTTGCTTAACAGCGAAACAAGATCAGAACGGGCTTTAATTTTTAATTAGCAATACCCTGATTCACCCCCCCCCCCTCTCAGGGTATCCAGCCTAGTGGACCTAACAAAAACCATTATGCACATGATATAATTTCCATAGAAGCCATGGAATTTTGGCGAAGACTATCATAGTGAACAAAGTCCATTATTGAACCAGGTTTACTTTTAGTTCCATCCCTATATTATTAAACCGTATTTACATGTCATTCCAACCATGTTAATATCATGAGATATAAATAAAAATCCAATACATTGGAGGGAGACATAGTTCCCACCCATCTCATATTGTAATTATTCTAACGTGTTCTACAAAACAATCATAAATAATTTATTGTAACCCAAAGAATAAAATGGGATTCATAAACATCATCCCATCTTAACAATATCCATATAAAACAAATGTATATCATTTCATAATAAGAAAAATCAAACCATGTAAATAATAAAGACATTATACTTGAAATATAATCATATTAAATAATGTCAACTTATATTGGAAAATATTTTGATAAAACAATTGAAATGAATTCTTTAAGAAACTATCCTTTTTTCCAAAATCATTTTCTTTTTTCTAAATGACATGAAATTTTAAAAGAAATGAATTTTGTAGATAATAATCATGAAATAATTCTTATGAAGTGTCATGTAAATATGGAATTAGGAAACATTATAGCAATTCATTCATATCGTATAAGTTAAACAAAATCATTCTATACAAACTTTTGCTGAGAAAGTCAAAAAGTACATCGTATGGTAAAAAAAGAATTATTACTTACATAACATGTAGTAAAAGTCAAAAATAGTAAAAAAAATTAAACATACATGAAATTTTTTTAGAAAACATAGACCTAGATGATATATATAGCCCCAGTAATTACTTACAAATAATCATTCTCGGATAAGAACAATATTGTATTAATAATCCGACACCATAGGTCTCATATGATTTGTACGTATCTGAACCTCCATTATAATGATTTAGATAATGTCATTGACTTATTACAGAATCATATTCGTTGTTATATTATCATATATGGTCACATTAAAATCTTCTTATTAGTTATATTTCATTGCAACTTGTTATTAGGGTGTTCATTTCTTTTTGTTCTTATGTGTGTTTTGTCGAATATATTATTATTATTCTATTTATGTTATAGATACATCATTTAAAAAATCATTTTAGTATAATATATATCAGTTTTATTCATTAAATTCATTTATAAAATAATTATTTTATCATGATCTTGTTGAACGAATCACATCGCATCGTGAAGACGGTAAACTGTATGTACGCACGAGCGACGATATCATTTCCATAATTATTGAATGGTATTGGAGTGGATGATAGAATATCTAACAATTAGTATCATGTTATAATAATTATATCATGTTATTATTTACATCATTATACCCTTCCTTGTAAGGTGGTGGTGGAAAACAGATTACACCATAGTGTGGAGATGGTATTCCGTATGTACGCACGTGCGGTGAATTTTTTTTCTGTATGATGGATAGTTGGTGAAATTGGATTTTCTCATATTTATAATATCATAACAGTATAAGAGTGATAGTGAAGTTATTACATTATAATGAAACAATTAAAGAAGAGTAAGTAGATGAATAAATACATTTGAATGAATCGTTAAAGGATATTATCTCTTCTTCGACGCGGCTCTTTTAAACCTCATCTTAAGACATTAATGTTCATATTTCAAGAAGATCAGGACCACTATAAGGTTTTTATGTAAGTGGAGAAGTGAAATGGGTAGGTTTTGGACGAATTTGAAAACTCATAAATGGTGTGAAGTGGAGAGGTTGAAGGTTCCCTTTTACAAGGGATGAAAGGGGAACCTTTGGAAACCTAAAAACTATTAATTTATAATAAATTCAAACCAAACAAAAAAACATTAAAAATACCCAATTCTAATATGAGATGTTATAGGATTTTAATATCATCCACCAATAAAATTTAGACATTTTTTTGTTTATTTTAAACATTTTAATTTTCATTTATCTCTATTTAATCTATTTAATTTTATTTAATCTAATAAAATTCCTAATTTTAAATTGTAATTATTACAAATGTATATGTTCTCAATTTTTTATAATTTGATAATTTATAACCATTTTCACAATATAATTTTCAATTTGAAATTTTTAAATATTTTTGTTGTTTTTAAATAATTCAATAAAATGTTTTTTTATAAAATATCAAAAGAGGAAATATTGACACTATTCATTTATTTGAATTTACATAAAATACTCACTGAGAATATATTCAAAAAAAAAATTTAATAGGTTCCTAACATGTCATATTAATCTATAAAATTAGTGGAGAATATTAATTAGTTAATATGATTTTTATTTTAATATTTTTAAAACCATTTATTTGATATTTATCTTAATAAAAAAATTACAAAATCATTTTTCTATAATTATTTAATATACTTATTATTGTATAAAAATTAAATATAAAACACTATGATCAATATAAAACGTATAGATTTCATAATAACACTATTAGTCTAATTTATCCTCTAAAACACTCAACTTTTAAAATGTAATGTTTTTTAAATTATGAAGGTGACATCATCAACTTTTGGATGCTTATGGTTTATATGTACATGAAAAATAAGTTTTTTTCAGGTTTTTGTACCTTTTATATGTATTATTAGTTTAATTAAAACTATATTATTATTTTTTAATTAAAAAAATACTTTCTACATCATTAATGTATAAGCTATTAAGGAAATTATATATTTCATAAAAATTACAAATAAATATATGATAAAGAAACATGTTATAGCATTCAAATGTTTATTTATAATAGAATTTATATTCTATATATCCTTATATTAAAAATAATTTTATTATTACAGATTTTGTGATACATATTTCACTTCCATTTAAATAAAATAAATGAAAGGTCTTAATAACATACAAGTGGATTATAATAGATATAATGTCAAATCATGTATATTTTAGGATGATATATAATCATCCAATTTTATTATGAAATGTGTTAGTGTAATTTTATAGTATAATTTTTACTCTTAATTACCTAAATTTCAATTAACTATGGTAAATAAAATTTACCATATTTACTATTTATAATGGATGAAAATAAAATTTATCCTACTAACATAATTTGGACATACTGATTCCAAATAGTGAATCCATTTATCCAAATTAAAAACACAGAAGTTTTAGTAAATAATTTGAAATTAATCTTGTTGTTAAAAAATAGTTTTTTATTTAAAACATTGAATATGATTGAAATGTTTTTACCTATCAATTCAATGTAATATTTATGATAATGACATACATATTATTAAATAGGAAAAATATATTCTATTTATCCATTAAAACAAATAAAAATTATCAATCTTCCACATAAATTATCTTAATGGAAAAAGGTGTTTTTAATTAAAAATTTTCTTATTTGAACTATTCATCAAAAAATGAACGTTATCAGAAAAATATCAAAACATTATTCAATGTAAATTTTTACATCCTTATTAACAAGAAAAAGAATATTTTGTAAAATTAATCTTAAAAACTTGTTAAAAATTAGATTTAAAATAGGTGTTCCATCAAAAGGCATCAAAACAACACTTTTTGAAAAATACATATTTTACACGAAAAAAATTATTTTGTTCCCATAACATGATCTAGAAAATGTGTAATATGAATGATAATGTAATAAAATTATATATGTGGTTAAAACTATTCATAAAAGCTAGTTCATAATAATATTATAATAATATATCGTTGTTTAGTATAACTTGGTATTGCGTAAAAGACAAGCTATTGAAGAATGTCTTTCTTGCATGCAACATAAGACATGAATATTTTGTATAATGCAAGATAAAAAGGTGTTTCATATAGTGAAAGCTAATATTGGTGTAGCTTACAAAAGAAGAAATAAAGGTAATTAAAAAGAATATTTCTCATAAAATCTCAGGATGTTAAAGATCAACATACACATCATTGAGACTATCACTACATAAATTGATAAAATAGAAGGAATAGAGTGATAATATAGTAAGAGGATAAACTACATCCAAATAGGTTAGGTAAAACTCATCATATAATAATCATTGGAATACCAACATTCATGGTGATTAATTTGACAGTTTACATTGAATAAGACCTCCCACAATTTGTGTCCCATTGTAGACCCATTGTTGGATGTTTATATTAATAAGAGGTTAAAAATATATGTTTTTCATCTAGACACTGAAACAATGCACAATTTCTTGGTATATCAACCATCCATCCTGATTGATTGTGAGTTTATTATATGTTCATTATATTTTTCTTTTTAAGTTCTTCTTTTGGGAAATCTACAAAACATGATCTCTCCATTTTCATGATTTTTTGGAAAGGTATGTTGTTAGAAATTATTTATAGATTTAAGGGCATAAATTACACTATGAATAAAAAACTTTCCAAAGAACACCTACATTAGATATTCATCGAGAAACTATATAACAAGATGAAATCTTGACAAGTCCTAATAAAATATCTAGGTGGGATTCATAAACACATGCTAGTGGTGAATATTTTGGAGGACAATATGAGGTGCACCAGAGACATAACTCAACCCAAAATTTCATCCAAAAAAATGTAATTTTCATGATATGGATGCCTCCAAACAATATAAAATAAGCCACACCTTACTGTGTCTACTAATTTAAAATATAATTGGATTCAACCATTCTATAAAACTATAATGGAGGTGATCACGTTATAAATATATGTTTCTATGATGTTCGATCGACCTTGATGAAATGAATTGACATGTTTCATTTGGATGTTATTATAACAACTAATAAAAAAACTATTTGGGTTCATTTTTTTATACTTCATATAAGATATAAATAATTCTCTATTTTATGGAGAGATATTTTATTGGAATTTAATATTCAAAAATGTACCAGAATAAATACAGGACTATTATGTTGAATTTAAACATATACATGGCATTGGGATAGAGTAACACATGTATAAACGTTGTTTGGGGTATTTTTTAAATAGATAATACATGTACGCTATCTAAATTAGAATAAATAATGAGGAATACGAATATCAATGTGGTTGTGTGAATGGTAAATAGAACAAAACTATTGAATGAACATGTTCTTATGCATGGTTGAAGATAAAATACTAATTTCATTATGATGTGAAAATAAATATAAAATATAATATTTAAAAATAATGAACTATTATAGTGGAGCTATATTTGTTTGAATATAAATCAATTGTTACATATATTTGTCATAAGAAATTAACATATTCACCAAATAATTTTTGGGAGTCATGTAAACAAGATTTTATTGTCATGCCTTAGTCATTTCTAATCATATTGTTTTTCTGGTTGGTAGTGTTATCGTGTATTAATCCATACCACACCATGGAAAATAATTATGAATATGAGTGGTGAGCATTATATGTTTTGGTTCTCCTATGTTTGTGTGTGTGTCAATATAAATATTATCACACATCCTATAAGGTGAATAATTTTTTTGTAAAGAAACATATAAGAGAACAATATCACTAATCCAATCTCCCTATCCATGATAACTCAGGATCCCAAATGTGGCCTAAAATATCCTATAAATGATATAGGTTTCTTTCAATTATGATTCCATATTTGAATGTTTACCTATCACTCTCTTCTTTTGCTTGAAGATGTCACTGATTCATATTATCTACTATAGATAAATCTAAATGTGTCGAATAAATAGGGTATTCCTAGATATGATTTGAAAACTATCACATTTAGAAGGACTAATGGGTGACTTATCTTCTAACTATCATTAATAGTGTATTTAAAGCTAAAACTAATGAATTTACTACTCATTCTAATGGTTCTTCTATGAAAATCATTGATGAGAAAAAAAATTAGAACGATGGATGTTCTAATATAAATATATTTTTTATATCTCTCTTGCAATGTGAATTCATCGATGTGAAATAAATTTACATATAAATCTTTATTTTGAAAAAAAAAATTACTATAACCATAATGTACAATGTGAAATGATTTATACAATATTTTATATTTTGTGTTTAAAATGATGAAGATCTCTAGATGTATAATGGTGAGTGTCGGTTGACTTCTTCCTCAATAGAGTAAATAATGATGTGAGTATTGTCTATTTTAGTAGAGAAATGATGAAATATTCAACCTTAATAGAGTATATATGATAGATCATAAATTGTAATTTTTATGCTTATGTATAATATTTTTATGATAAAGGGAAAATATATATTATCCTTGATGAATTATAATGTATTCTTATATCCTATGATATTAGAAGGAATAACTTTAACTTAAAGAATGTAATGGGTTTAATGTAGAGTAAGTTTAATTTCTATAAATTATAGAAGAGTAATAAAATGTATTGTAAAAGAAGAACATTGATTCACCAAATTCAATGACGTTATGGATGAAATTTTTCTGATGTGATTTGTTCTTTTATAACATGAAAACTGATATGATAGAAACTAATTTTCAAGAAAAATTGGTACATAACATTCATTAATTGTTGAGCTATTGGGAACTGTGTAAAAAAATTCCCAACATCAAGTATTGATGATTACAATGACGAGGAAGAATAAATTCCGTGAATATTTTATAAGATGGATGTTAACAATTATATTGTTTTTTTAAGATATAACGACAATAATTTATCTTTGTTTAATAAGAGTTATTTGTTATCTAAATAAGATAATAAAAACTATAATAAATATATATATATATGAATCTTCAGGTGATGAAAATTTTGAGAAACTACTCATTGCTAAATGATGATAATGAAAACCCATCATATGATGGGATAAATTTTCAAATATGTGTGTAATATATTGATATAAAAATGATAGAGAAATTACTATGAGTATAAAATCTAGAAATGATGAGAAGTGCTAAAATATAAAGAATAATGATTTTGGAGTTCACTAAGATTTTAGTTTTTAAAAACGTAGTTAAGATTGGTGAATCATAGCTTGAATAATCCCAAAAATATAGATTATGTATATAGTTTATAAATGAAATAAACATTTATATGGTTGTTTTTAATGTTGTGAATAATTTGGTTATCCAGAAAATATACAAAAATTAGACCTTAAACTACAAAAATTGAATCATTAGGTAGTATTTTATTTATAATCATTCTAAAAAACATTTTAGGATTACAGTTTTAGAGAATTAGTTTCCCAACCATAAAAAATAAAATATTACATCATGATGTGGACACATCACTCATTATCCATTTCTCCCATAATAAACATAATTATGATATAATGAATTTTATATTCATGACATATCTTGACAATTATCAACTTTATGTCAGACTTATCTCTATTCATCCAAAGAACCACAAGATTAGTATATGAAAATATTTTAATAGAACAATAATATAATTAATGGAAATATAAAAATAAAGATACAATTTTTTTAATGAATACAAATAATAAAAAATTACCTCTAATATAATAAACATCAATATTAATATATAAAATTATACCTTAGAAATCAACAACACTACCCAAATATTTTGATACTATCATTTTATAAGAAATCTTAATAAAATGTAAAACACATTAAGTTATAATTAAAACCATGAAATTGTAATTAAATTTTGTTAATGTTTTATATTTCATCCATAATAAGTAACATAAACATTTGATTAACCATAATCACATTATCTTACCTTATGATATAATAAAATTTCCATTAAAACCCACATAAATATAAAATGTATTATATAGGTAACATGAGATAAAATTATTAAATCGCTATTATTATACCTATTAAAATTAAAATAACCACAATGGTATATTCCAATAATCTATTAGGGGTAAATTATAACTGGTAAACTTCATATGTTTACATAATTCATTGGAGAGCTATATCAGGCTCACACGACATATTGATCTATATCAAACTCACCCATTATCATGAATTATATCATGCTCAGCCTTCATCATAAATAGTTTACCAGAATTATTAAATGATAATAATTCATTAAATATGGTATTTTTTCACTACACATATAAAAATATTCTTTTAATCCGTGAGGAAAATATCTCTTAACAATTATATACACATTCCATTATTAACCAAATTCTTTCTATAGTATTACCTTAAAAAATATCACATGAATATTCTCACATTTTCATTCATGAACTGAAAATGAAGGAAGCATCCACTATGATATTTTTCATTCATATATAAATAGAATACATTGTAGAGATTATATATTTAAATTAACAATATGTTTTTTCATTTCATCCCCCACAAAATGTTCTTTATGGTCCCTATAAAATTTTTTTCATGAATAAATAAAAATAAAAATCAATGAAACTCACACAATAGTTTATTATTTAATTGGGGGTCACATAAAACCCATTAAATTTTCTAAAATATTATTACATCTTCTTTGTCAACATTTACTTTTCAAAACACACCCTTCATGGAAAATAAATTTTTTCTATAAAACATGATCCCCCTTATGATCATTAATAATCAAATCTATTAATGATTATTGTAAATACACTTAAAATAAAATATTGGGAGTTTCTTCATGTATAATTTCTATTCCAACATTCATAAAATCATTTAATAAAAAATAAAGTTCCAAACAAAACATTTTTAATATAGAAACATCATTTGATTCAATGCATTAGATATTATGATTACCTAATCTTGATGGAAATTAATTTCTAATTCATAATAAATTTTCATTTTCATTCATATCCTTTATATCATGTCCTATAATTTTTTGTTGAAAATATATTTCAGACATCTATGATTATTTTATATTTCACAAATTAATCAAAATTTATTATTTTTCAAAATTAATTATGAAAACACTATAGCTGCTAGTTCATGGTCATTTATAGGATAATTTTTATCATAAGATTTTAATTAACATAGATCATACATAATTAACAATAATTATATATTAATACTTATTAATATAAGTTAATTTAAACATCACTATTTACAATTGAGTCACTATTTATGGATGGAAGGGCCAATACTTGTCAATTCACTATTAACATTTTAAATTCATAGAGATATTTATTGAATTTTTTGACCATATGAACCTAAATCATTTTCATATTATAATGGTTAGTGGGATTGTAAACCTTGTAATGTTTTCAAAAAAATTCTTGTAATAGCTTTTTAATCAATGAAAAATGTCAAACTCAGTAAGATTTGTAGATCTTTTGCATTAATCAACCACAATAGTTTTATAAGGATTAATATTTATTCCATATATAATTAAAATATTCCCAATGATTGATATATATATTTTAACTAGATTTTAAATTTTATAAATTTTATATAAAACTATATTACAATCAAGGAATGCAAAAGAATACTTATATTTTTTTGTAAACTATTTAAATTTACAATAAAGTAAAAAATCATAAATAAGAAAAACCACTAATTTTTTCAAATATTTATTGTAAATTCTATTAATAACTTTCATTAATTTGGATAAATCATTCGTTAAAATAAGGGGAATAAGCACAGATTCATAAATCTCATACATTCAATAAAACATTGTCTTAGGGATATCATTATCCTTAACCATTAGGATAGAGTATACAGACTTGGTATGAAACATTAAAAAATATTTTCCAACATTTATTTGATCAAAAAAATCATTGCTATGAGGCCACATATACTTATTCATACTAGTAGTCTTATTAAATGCTATATTATAAAAGAAAATCTACATTTAACCATATGTTTTATAAACATAAATGGAGCCCATTGTGTTGAATTTGTATGTTTAATGAAACCCTTATCACGCAATTCATGCAACTTATTTGGAAATATAGATGTTCTACAAGAGAAATTACATTATGGAGTTCTGAAATTAGCTTAGAATAAGACACTAAGAATATAATAAATTCTAATTTCTGATAAAAAATAATACCATAAAGATTATCTAGAAAAAATATAAAATTATTTTACTATAGGCACATCCTTAATATGATTAGATTCGTTATTATTTATAATAACATGAAGATAACATTAATTTCTACGACCCAATAGATTGTTGGATTCTTTAAATGTCATTAATGGTTTGAATTCAATTTTATAAAAATATTAGAATTCATTTCAGAAAATAAATTATTTGTTTTTACAATCTATATTATAATGATAAACTAAAATCCAATATATACAGAGAATAACATCAATTTTTTATGTGATGGAAAATAATGTATTTATGGAAAACCCTTCAATATATAATAATATGATGATCATTATAAATTCATGATACCATAACAATACCACAATGTGTTCTTAACCAAAGTTCTAGCATTATATAATGATTATAAATTTTCATTTCAATATTAAATTTATAAAAAATATATGAAAGTGTAGACCACTAATCAAACATCATTTTAGCATAATATGAATAAAAAAGTAATTTAATAGGTATAACTTCATTCAATGGACAAATATAAGATGATGCAGTTAAAAATGATTTCACCATACATGTAACAACTTTTTACTCTTTTGATATGTGCATTTTTAAACTAGTCATGATTTCCCCTTTCATTTACTGGTTAGCGATGATAATATGGAATTCTAATATATGATAAGAAAACTATCATATTTAGAAGGACTAATGGGTGACTTATCTTTTCACTATCATTAATGGTGTATTTAAAGCTAAAACTGATGAATTTACTACTCATCCTAATGGTTCTTCTATGACAACCATTGCTGAGATGAATTTTTAGAACAATGGTTGTTCTAATATAAATACATTTTTTATATCTCTTTTAAAAAGTGAATTCATCGAGGTGAAATAAATTTACATATAAATCTTTATTTTGAAAAAACAATTATATAACCATAATGGAAAATTTGAAATGATTTAAACCATATTTTATTTTTTTTGTTTAAAATGATGATGATCTCTATATGTATAATGTTGAGTGTCAGTTGATTTCTTCCTCAATAGACAAAATAATTTAGTGAGTATTGTCTTTTTTAATAGATAAATGATGAAAGATTCTACCTTCAAAGAGTATATATTATATATCATAAATTTTAATTTTTACACTTATGTATAATATTTTTTATGAAACGGGGAAAATATATATTATCCTTGATGAATTATAATGTAATATTATATCCTATGAGATTATAAGGAATAACATTAACATGAAGAATGTAATGGGTTTATAGTAGAGTAAGTTTAATTTCTATAAATTATAGAAGAGTAATAAAATGTATTTTGAAAGAAGAACCATGATTCACCGAACTCAATGACGTTATGTATGAAATTTTTCTCATGTGATTTGTCCTTTTATAACATGAAAATTGATATGATAGACACTGATGTTCAAGGTAAATTGGCCCATAACATTCATCATGTGTGGAGCTATTGGGATCTTTGTAAAATAATTCTCGACATCAAGTATTGATGATTACTCTGATGAGGAAGAATAAATTTCGTGAATATTTTATAAGATGGATGTTAAAAAATATATATATTAATTAAGATGTGAGGGTAAGAATTTATCTTTGTTTAATAAGAGTAATGTTTTATCTAAAAAAGATAACGAAAACTAAGATAAATAGATATATGAATCATCAGGTGTTGAAAATTGTGAAAAACTACTCATTGAAAAATTATAATAAAGAAAACCAATCATATGATGGGAGAAATTTCCAAATATGTGTGTATTATATTGATATGTAATTGAGATAGAAATTACTATGAGTATGAAATCTAAAAATGATGAGAAGTGCTACAATATGAAGAATAATGATTTTGGATTTCACTAATATTGTAGTTTTTAAAAAAGTAGTTAATATTGGAGAATCATAGCTTGAATAATCCCAAAAAAATGGATAATGTGTATTGTTTATAAATGAAATAATCATTTATATGGTTGTTGTTAATGTTGTAAATAATATGGTTATCCAGAAAATATAAAAAAAATCGACTTTAAACAACAAAAAAATTGAATCATTAGGTAATATTTTATTTATAATCATTCTAAAAAACATTTTAGGATTATAGTTTTAGAGAATTAGGTCTTCAACCATAAAAAATAATATATTACATCATAATGTGGACACATCACTCATTATCCATTTCTCCCATAATAAACATCACTATGATATAATGAATTTTATTTTCCTGACATATCTTGACAATTATCAACTTTTTGTCACCCTTATCGCTATTCATCCATTGAACCATAAGATTATTTTATGAAAATATTTTAATAGAACAAAAATATAATTAATAGAAATATAAAAATAAAGATACAATATTTTTTTAATGAATACTCATTATAAAAAAGTACATCTTATATAATAAAAATCAATATTAAGATATAAAAATTATACATTAGAAATAAACATCACTGCCCAAATATTTTGATACAATCATTTTATAAGAAATCTTAATAAAATGTAAAACACATTAATTTATAATTAAATCCATAGAATAGTCATTAAATTTTGTTAATGTTGTATATTTCATCCATAATAAGTAACATAATCATTTAATTAACCATAATCACATTATTATACATTATGATATAATAAAACGTCCACGAAAACCCACATAAATAAAAAAGAATCATATAGGTAACATGAGATAAAATTATTAAATCTCTATTATTATAAATATTAAAATTTAAATAACCACAATGGTATATTCCAATAATCTCTTAGGGGTAAACTATAACTGGTAAACTCCATATCTTTACACAATTCATTGGAGAGCTATATCGGGCTCACATGACATTGTGATCTATATCAGACACCCCCATTATCATGAATTATATCATGATCAGCCTTCATTATAAATAGTTTACAAGAATGATTAAATGATAATAATTCATTAAATATCTCATTTTTATCATTACACATATAAAAATATTCATTTGATCCCTAAGGAAAATATCTCATAACAATTATATACACATTCCATTTAAATTCATATTTTAAAATACACATAAAAAATGGTAGAATTTTATTTATATTTCAAATTCATGAAATATTTTAATGTAATATAAACATAAATTTCTGGTTATAGTGGATGGAAAAGCTATTGATAAAGTATACATTAAAATAAAATATTCATTTTCCTTTTTTCAAAAAATTTTCTCATAAATTAAATAAAAAGATTATGTATAAATTATTTTTAATGATATTAAAATTGTAAACAATTTTACTATATAATTAAATATTTCTACAGAAATTAATTCAAAAATAAATATTAATAATATGGTAATGTATGAAGAATATTTCGAAAATAAATCATTTAAAATTTTAAAATATGGTTTTTACGTTAAATTTTCATGTACAATATGTCTGAATTAACTCATACATTATTTATTTCACATATGATAAACATTTATAAATTGTCTAATTCATTTATAATATTTTATAGTATTAATAAATTATCATGAAAAATTTTAGTTTTTAAATTTAATGATTTATTTAATTGATTAATCTGTTAAGCCCATGTTGAGTATTTTTAGGATGTTCATTTCAAAACAATACCTATATATTGAATGTTGTAAAGGAAATCATTATTTCAAAAAATTTAGAAAAATAATAAAAAAATAATTATCCTTTCTATAAATTAATTATACTTTTAATAAAAAATTGTATGATTATCAAGAAATATAAATTATGTAACAATCATGGAGATATTAGAACAAATATATAAATTAGTAGTGATTATATGTTATAATTAACATAATAAAAAGAGAACATGTATCATTTTATATTTCTATTTTTTTATAATTATATTTTAAATATAATTTTATCTATTAAGATATATATATATATATATATATACATTCCCTCTAAGGTTGTGAAGAAATATGAATCACATCGCTTCACAGATCAAGAAATCCACACATATATATTAACGGTGTTACCATTTTTAAATGGACATAATGTTATGATAATAGATGATATATTATCTTCCTATAATGATTATTATTTCATGAATATCATATTTATAATTTAGATCCATCATTATAAGAAGCTATTAGAGGCAGCTATGGAAAATAAAATACATTAGTTCATGAGCCGGTAGATCATTTTACATATAAATGATGGTTTGATTTCCAATTAAATGAAAAAGATGATGATTTATTAAAATTAATACAAATACAAAATAACATATTACTATAAGGTATGTTTTTATTTTGTGATATAATATTGGTTATATGTGTTTTTATGGAGGTAGAATAATTAATAAGACCATTACAAATAATCATAAGCCATGACCCTTCTTCAGAAAACCACCATTCTCTTACTTTTAATACACAATAAGGATGAAATTTTATCCAAAAAAATACTTGTACGATGCTTATGGTTGGTGTAAAAACCATTGATGATGTGTACATTGAAATAGAATATTCTTCTTTCTTTTTCCAAAATGTCCCTCAAAAATAAAATAAAAAAGATAAAGTCTGAATTCATTTACATTAAAGTAAAAGTGTAAATAAACTTACATTATTATAAAATTGTATCCAAAAAATACCTTCATAATTAAATATTAATAATATGGATATGTAAGTGAAATATTTAGAAAATAAAACTTTAATAAATTTAAAACAATTTTTTTAAGATAAACTACCCTATTCATTGTGTCAGGATTGACGTGCATGCTCTTTATTTCCCATATAATACACATTTATCAATTATCTAATTCATTTATAAACTTTTACAGAATTAATAAATTATCAGGAAACCATTTTATAATTTTATTTATTTATTTAATGGATTAATCGGTGAGGCAAATGTTGTGTGTTTTGAGGATGTTCATTTTAATATTTTAAATCAACATTCATATATTTAATGTTGTCAAATAGATCATTATTTCATAGTTTTTTGGATAATAATAATAAAATAAATCTAAATTCTATAAATTAATTATACATTTATAACAAACTATGTAAGAGTTTCATGAAAAATTAATAACATAACTATCATAGTGATAGTAGGTCAAACGTATGCATGAGTAGTGATTCCATTTATTAATAAACATATTGAATAAAATTTAAGTATCATTCCATATTTATATTTTTTGATATAAATATTTTAAATATAATTTTATCTCTATAAATATACTTATATATACGATCCCTAAAAGGTTTTCATGAAAATGAATTACATTACTCCATGAATGAGAACATCCACATATATGATTAAATGGTATTATCATTTTTATACGGATGTAATTTTAGGATATTAGATTATATATTATCTTTTTATATTGATTATTATTTCTTGAATATTATATTTATAATTTAAATCCATCATTATAATCAGATATGATAGGTAGTTATAGAAAATGAAATACATCAGTTCGTGAGTCAGTAGTTCTTCAGACAATTGAATGATGGTTTCCTTTAACATTATATGAAGAAGAAGATTTATTAATGTTAATTAATAATCATAATAACATATTAGTATAATGTAAATCTTTATATTATAAAATAATATTTGTTATATTTAATTTATAAAGGTATAAGGATAAATAAGACTAGAACATACAACCAGAAAAAATATATCTTCTTCGTAAAACCAGCATTTCCTTACTCCTAATACTCTCTAAGGTTGAAATTTTATCCAAGAAAAGACCATTAGGATGTGGGGATATATTTTACAAAAAAAAACTATTTGATAGTGGCCTATCCAAATGTAACATTAAATGTTTATAAAATATGATAGGGTATTTTCTTTTATAAGTGGCAGAGAGGAGACACAATCAATATTTAAAAATATAAAAATATATTAAGGTTTACAATAATAAAAAATGTTGAAAAGAGGTCCATTAAAAAATTTGGATTAGATACAATCTATATCATTCGATCTAATAGGTTTTAGAAATTCAGTTAAGATATCTTTATCCTTTTCACTACTATTTAACTCTGGGAAAAAAAGTTTTAACATTAACCATGAAAACTTATTTATACTATTATTATTGTTCATTGTGAAATACAATTAGTTAAAACATAATAAAAATAGTAATTATTTTAATTAAAAATATGAAATCAGTTTTTTTCATGTTCAATTCCTAAAATTTTAATTTTTTAATATATTATTATACACACAAAACATGATAAATAACCTTTTCCTATAACATTTTACACTTAAATAATGATTTTTTCAAAAAAATATCACGAATTAAATTTATTATAATGATATAAATTATATTAATTATAATTTAAATTAATAATATTTAAAAATAATTATTTTTATAATAGAATATAACTTCTTCAACATATAAATTTAAATAACAGTTTAAAAAACAATAATTTTAACAATTCTTTTTCTAAAAATATATTTTCAATAAAAATATAAAAAAAAATCCTCAGATAATTTTTACATTATTAATTTCAAAATAAAATATATATTTTCAAATAAATATTACAATGTTATTAAATTATATTTTTATGTAAATTCACATAAAGCATAAAACCTAATTTTGTTAAAAATAATTATTTATTTATTTTGACTGAAAATTTATATATTAATCTAATAATGAATATAAATATATAACATATAATTGTAGATTATTAATAATAGATGAAATTTTTTACATTAATTTAACAGATCTGTTTTTTATATGTAAGACTTTGCAATATTTCTAGGAATATTTTCTAATCCTGTAACTAATATGAAATTAAACTCCAAGGATCGATGATTCCAAATTTGATATTATAAAAGTATTAAATATATAATTTTCAAGTGTGTGCAATTCTCATGAAAAAAGTTTAATAAATCTAAATGAATAGTAATACTAGAATTATGATACCGTTATTGAAATCAGAACATAGTGTTAACCCTAGGAGCAACCTAATTAGTTCTTGTGTTACGATTTTTGTTAATGGTCGTCGTAGGCATAAATAATTAAATAATTATGTTTATTTTTTTATTTATTATGTTGACACAACAACCCAGTTTTCCCTCTATAAATATTCTATTCAAACCAATTCCAAAATTTTACATCAATCCCTGGGAATTTATAAGAGAGTGTGGAGGAACGTTAGAAGGCATTAAGATCATGGATCAATGATAGGGGTACATTAAGGATTGTTGAAAACAATGTAGAATGTGGATTTCATCAATGAAATTGACTTGGGATCATTCTTTTTCATCAATTAATCAAAATTGAGTTAGGAATTTCGTTTTGACTTTATTTATGATGTTTTTATTTACATTTGTAGAATTATAATTAATCATCAAAAAATTAATTCAATGAGTAATCATTTAATTTAGGTATTTTAATTTTCATGTATATATTAGTTCATATTGTTTTAGTTTATTTATATCCCTTTAATCATCACCATATGAAACCATTATAGGCCATTAAGAGAATTTGATGAGGCATGTTTCTAATGATTGTGTTTGGTGCATTTTTTATCCTTGTCATACTTATGTTCATTATTGAAATTTTATTCAAGCATATAATTCCATGAATACTCGAAAAATGGTCATTTCACATTCAATAATTGTGGGATCATATTTCTAAAATAGTTTTGGTATGGAGATTCTACAACATTTTTCAGTACAGGATGATAGAATTATAGCCCTAGATAGATTTTGGGTCCATGTTTTCGGTTTTTGAATGCAGCAGTGGCAAGGTGCGACAATGCTCATTTTCTGAGTTTTGGATATGCCTGGAATTTGGACAATGATAGTTCTAGGGTTCTCTCAACCCATGATCTACAATCTTCATCATAATTTCAAATAAAATCAATGGATGTGGTTAGTTCTGTTGAATACATAGAAACAACCTGGAAATTCTATAAAATTTTCGAATACAAAACATGCAGTCTTACAATCACATGCCTTCTAGTCCCCTATGTGTGGTGCTAGGGTACCAATTTAGATATAATTATCACATGATGTGTGAAATATTTCATATGTCATGTGAGCAATTTCTGACTAACACTTCATGTATTAGGTGTGCATGCCCAAGAAGCCATATAGTGTTAAATGTCTTGAGTTCCAAGTCACACACCATGAAACACATGAAGAATGGATCTACATACACAGAAAGTGCATGCCTAGTTGGCCATGTGTCCCAACCCACCATGTACATAAAAAATATAAGAGCATACGATGATGGTACACCTTATGATAGGGAGACATCTACACACCATGCATCCATGGGACATGGCTTGGATTGTAGAAAATTTTATTCCATTTGAACAATAGATACATGCATTTCCAGGATGTGTGAGACACGTCGTGTCCCCCAAGGGGCACACCGTGTACTCATTAAACTATAGTTGGGAGTCCTCATTCTTCTCTATTTAGATTTATTGTGAGCTTGTGTAAGATTTTTTCACCAGTAATGGTTGGGTTTAATCCCTTAGTCACTTCCTATGAGGGTTTTTTGTAACATCCCTTACTTTTCAAATGAGGGTGTCACCTCTATAGCTTCATATTTATCAATAAAATGTGGGAGACAACCCTTATTCAAGAAAAAAGTCATCTTAGAAATCCCTTATGGAGGTTAATATGATATATGGTCCCAAGAATCAGAACTCATATCACTTAGTGGTTTAGATCATGTATTCTTTCTCGATAGACAAAGTAATCCTCAATGTCTACCACGTTTTCTTATGTAGGGTTTTTGGAATTTGAATGCCCAAAACATTGACTTATGTCAATACCCAAACAATGAGGACAAATTCAACATGGCCATGTTTCCCCCCAGTGATACTAGGGGGTTGACACCATATTTTTGTATCGAGATATGATTCTTTTGATTGTGTGTGAGACTAAAAGAGATTGCCTCTCAGATGAGCACTCTTAATTTCCTTCATGCATTTTATTTTCTAGACTCGATGGGCACGACTTATAGGATGACTGTCATCAGTGGCCATATTTATAATGTATTATATTCTCTATAATGATATTTACTCTTGAAATTTTGAGTGGAATTATGGAAAGAGTGGTTGAGACCATCAGGCCTAGATTATTTTATGATTATATCAGGTTTTATCATTATTTTTCCTTATTTCTCATAACTTGTTTGACATAACTGTGTTTAACGAGCTGACTATTATTAATGATTTATGTTTTTCATTTTAAGGGTGTCCTAGTGGATATTGTTATACTTACGCATGCATGGGATCATCCATCACATGTCATGCCTTATGTAGATGATAGATATTTTTATGAAGTGCATCTAAGACTAGGAATATGTGGTGCATAGTGTAGGCTTTACAGACTATGTAGTGTACTGGTTTTACATTTGAACGAAACCCCCTCCTTTTAAGTAAGATAGACCTTATTTTCCATTTTTTGGTGGTCTTGTATATGGATCATTTTTTATTTCTAGTACATTCATCTATACTCTGATGTGGGATATATTTTATGCATGCATTTTTTGTATCATATTTTTTTCTCATTGTTCTATAGTCATTGATATGTGTGTGTGTTTACTTATACATTGGGAAAATGAGACCCATTTGTGTGATATTTCTACCTGATGATGGTCTATAACCCTTAGCCTATTAGAGGATGGCATGGTAAAGTAGCATATCATCATTCAATCAAAAAAGTGTTCCTTGTTGGCTGGGTTCATTACATTACCATTACCAATATTTTCACATCATCCCCATTTTAAAAAATCCATGTCACACATTTATTTACTATTTAAACGATTTTGTATATAATTCCATCATATCTATTTTAAATCCCATGATAATTCTTTTAAAAAATTATTTTTATATAAAATCAAAATCTAGAAAATCCCATTATCTCAAATTAATTCCTCTCTATGATCAATATTATATACTAGATCTTCCTCACTAGAACATTTTTCTACCAATTAGACTACATATAGTTTAAACATATGATATGCTTCTGGAATATATTTTCTTAAGTAAGAATCATAAAATAAATCATATACCAATGATAACATTATAGTTAATTCAACATGATAATAAATTTATCCAATCTTATACATAATTTCATATAGTACTCTGAACAATGGAATTAGCTTTTTTACAATAATTCATAACATTTATTTTCAATAAGTTGCATTATGAAATACATGATCACCAACCATGAATGAAATATAAATCTATCAATTATTTGGGCATTTGTTTCAATGTTTAATAAATCCTTATATGATGTCGAATAAGAATCATTTTAATATCCATTTTCATTTACAATTATTTTCCATGTAAATATTTTTTCTTAACTTCGTACCAACAAGATTTAGTTTGACATTCATTTCCATGTAACAAATCAATAGCCTTCATCTACACACTAGAATGAAAAATAAAATTAGAAGTGAAATAAACCAATGTTCGATATTGATCCCAAATTCATTGATGATCCCTTTAAGATGATCAAATAATTTGTTACAATGTATGATTCATTCTATTTAACTATTAATCATATTGAGGAACAAATGAGGTACTGCAATATAATTCAATACAAAAGGTATTTTAATTTAATTTATATGAATTATATGTGAATATGTGTTCATGATCAGATACAATAGAAAGAAGGACTGAATGTAATCAATTAATATATTTAACCTATTTTTTTAAATTTTATCATCATAATTATTGTATCAAATGTGAAAAATGAAAAAATTTAGTTACTCAATAAAAAATTCCAAGAATCCCATTGTTAACCAAATGCTTTCTATAGTATTACCTTTACAAATACCACATGCATATTCTCGCATTTTCATTCATGAAATGAAAATGAAGGAAGCATACCCTATGATATTTTTCATTTATATATAAATAGAATACATGGTAGGGATTATTTATTAAATTTAACAATATGTTTTTTCATTTAATCCCCCACAAAATGTTCTTGATGATCCATATACATTTTATTCTTAGATAAATAAAAATGCAAATCAATGAACCTCACAGAATTTTTTATTCTTTAACTAGGGGTCACATAAAACCCATTACATTTTCTAAAATATTATTACATCTTCTTTGCCAACATTTACCTCTCAAAACATACCCTTCATGGAAAATTATTATTTTTTCTATAAAACATGATACCCCTTATGATCTTTAATAATCCAATATATTAATGATTATTATACATACACTTAAAATAAAATATTGGGAGTTTCTTCATGTATAATTTCTATTCCAATATTCATAAAATCATTTAATAAAAAATAAAGTTCCAAACAAAACTTTTTTAATAGAGAAACATCTTTTGATTCAATGCATTAGATATTTTGATTACCTAATCTGGATGGTAATTAATTGCTAATTCATAATCCTTTTTCAATTTCATTCATATCTTTTATATCATGTCCTATACTTTTTTGTTGAAAATGTATTTCAGACATCTATGATTAATTTATATTTCACAAATTAATCAATTTTTTTTATTTTTCAAAATTAATTATGAAAACATTATAGCTTCTAGTTCATGGTCATTTATAGGATAATTTTTATCATAAGATTTTAATGAACATAAGATCAAACATAATTAACAATAATTATATATTAATACTTATTAATATAAGTTAATTTAAACATCACTATTTACAATTAAGTCACTATTTATGGATGGTAGGGCCAATACTGGTCCATTCACTATTATCATTTTCAATTCATGGAGATATTTATTGAATTTTTGGACCTTAGGAATCTAAATCATTTTCATATTATATTGGTTAGTTGGATTGTAAACCATGTAATGTTTTCAAAAAAATTCTTCTAATGGCATTTTAATCAATGAAAAATGTCAAACTGAGTAACATTTGTAGATCTTTTGCATTTATCAACCACAATAGTTTTATAAGGATTAATATTTATTCCATATATAATTAAAATATTCCCATTGAATGATATATATATTTTAACTAGATTTTAAATTTTCTAAATTTTATATAAAACTATATTACAATCAAGGAATCCAAAAGAATACTTATATGTTTTTTGTAAACTATTTAAATTTAAAATAAAGTAAAAAATTGATAAATTAGAAAGACCACAACTTTTTTCAAATATTTATTTTAAATTCTGTTAATAACTTTCATTAATATGGATAAATCCTTCGTTAACATAAGGGGAATAAGCACATATTCATAAACCTCATACAATCAATAAAACATTATCTTAGGGATATCATTATCATTAACCATTAGGATAGAGTATACAGACTTGGTATGAAACATTTAAAAATATTTTCCTAATTTTATTTGAGCAAAAAAATCATTGGTGTGAGGCCACATATACTTATTCATACAAGTAGTCTTATTAAATTCTCTATTATTAATGAAAAGATACATTTAACCATATGTTTTATAAACATAAATGGATCCCATTGTGTTGAATTTCTAGGTTTAATGAAACCATTATCACGCAATTCATGCAACTTATTTGGAATTATAGATGTTCTACAAGAGAAATTACATTATGGAGTTCTTGAAATTAGCTTACAATTAGGCATTAAGAATATGAAAAAATTTAATTTCTGATAACAAATAATAACATAAAGATTATCTAGAAAAAATAATCAAATTATTTTACTATAGGCACATCCTTAATATGAATAGATTCATTGTTATTTATAATAACATGAAGATAACATTAATTTCCACAATCCAATATATTTTTGGATTCTTGAAATGTCATCAATGGTTTGAATTCATTTTTATAAAAATATTATAATTCACTTCAAAAAATAAATTCTTTGTTTTTACAATTAATAGTATAAGGATAAACTAAAATCCAATATATACAGAGAATAAAATCAATTTTTTAATGTGATGGAAAATAATGTATTTATGGAAAACCCTTCAATATATAATAATATGATGATCATTATAAAATCATGATACCATAACAATACCACAATGTGTTCTTAACAAAAGTTCTCGCATTATATAATGATTTTAAATTTTCATTTCAATATTAAATTTATAAAAAAGAAAAGAATGTATAGACCACAAATCAAACATCATTTTAGCATAATATGAATAAACAAGTAATTTAATAGGTATAACTTCATTCAATGGACAAATATAAGATGATGTAGTTAAAAATGATTTTTCCATACATGTAACATCTTTTTACTCTTTTGATATGTGCATTTTTAAACTAGTCATGTTTTACCCTTCAATTGATAGAATAGCGATGATAATAGGGAATTCCTAGATATGATAGGAAAACAATCATATTTAGAAGTACTAAAGGGTGACTTATCTTCTCACTATCATTAATAGTGTATTTAAAGATAAAACTGATGAATTTACTACACATTATAATGGTTCTTCTATGACAACCATTGCTGAGATGATTTTTTAGAACGATGGTTGTTCTAATATAAATACATTCTTTATATCTCTTTTATAAAGTGAATTCATCGAGGTGAAATAAATTTACATATAAATCTGTATTTTGAAAAAACATTAATATAACAATAATGGACAATGTGAAATGATTTAAACCATATTTTATTTTTTGTGTTTAAAATGATGAATATCACTAGATGTATAATGTTGAATGTTGGCTGATTTCTTCCTAAATAGACTAAATAATGTTGTGAGTATTGTCTATTTTAGTAGAGAAATGATGAAAGATACTACCTTCATAGATTATATATTACATATCATAATTTTTAAATTTTACACTTATGTATAATATTTTATATAAAAATTCGAAAATATATATTATCCTTGATGAATTATAATCTAATCTTATATCCTATAAGATTAGAATGAATAACATTAACATGAAGAATGTAATTGGCTTATTGTAGAGTAATTTTAATTTCTATAAAGTATAGAAGAGTAATAAAATGTATTTTTAAAGAAGAACCTTGATTCACCGAATTCAATGACGTTATGGATGAGAATTTTCTGATGTGATTTGTCCTTTTATAACATTAAAATTGTTATGATATAAACTGAAGTTCAAGGTAAATTGGCCCATAACATTCATCATGTGTGGAGCTTTTGGGAACTATATAAAATAATTCCCAACATCAAGTATTGATTATTACTCTGATAAGGAAGAATAAATTCCGTGAATATTTTATAAGATGGATGTTAAAAAATATATAGTTTCATTAAGATATAAGGATAAAAATTTCTCTTTGATTAATAAGAGTAATTTTTTATCTAAATAAGATAAAAAAAACTAGGATAAATATATATATGAATCATCACGTGTTGAAAATTGTGAAAAAATACTCATTGATAAATTATAATAAATAAAACCAATCATATGATGGGAGAAATTTTCAAATATGTGTGTAATATATTGATATTTAGTTAATAGAGAAATTACTATGAGTATAAAATCTAGAAATAATGAGAAGTTATAAAATATGAAGAATAATGATTTTGGAGTTCACAAAGATTGTAGTTTTTAAAAAAGTAGTTAATATAGATGAATCATAGCTTAAATAATCCCAAAACAAAATTGATTACGTGTATTGTTTATAAATGAAATTATCATTTATTTGGTTGTTGTTAATGTTGTGAATAATTTGGTTATCCAAAAAACATACAAAAATTCGACCTTAAACTAAACAAAAATTGAATCATTAGGTAGTATTTTATTTATAATCATTCAAAAAAACATTTTAGGATTATAGTTTTAAAGAATTAGGTCCCCAAACTTAAAAAATAAAATAATACATCATAATGTGGACACATCACTCATTATCCATTTCTCCCATAATAAACATCATGATGATATAATGAATTTTATTTTCATGACATATATTGACAATTATCAACTTTATGTCACCCTTATCGCTATTCATCCATAGAACCATAAGATTATTTTATGAAAATATTTTAATAGAACAATAATATAATTTATGGAAATATAAAAATAAAGATACAATCTTTTTATAATGGATACTCATTATAAAAAATTACCTCTTATATAATAAACATCAATATTAAGATATACAAATTCTATCATAGAAATCGACAACCCTACCCAAATATTTTGTTGCAATCATTTTATATAAAATCTTATTAAAATGTAAAACACATTAAGTTATAACTAAAACCATGAAATAGTCATTAAATTTTGTTAATGTTGTATATTTCATCCATAATAAGTAACATAAACATTTGATTGACCATAATCACATTATCTTACCTTATGATATAATAAATTTGTCCTGAAAACCCACATAAATATAAAAATAATCATATAGGTAACATGAGATAAAATTATTAAATAATAATTATTATAACTATTAAAATTTAAATAACCACAATGGTATATTCCTATAATCTATAAGGGGTAAGATATAACTGGTAAACTCCATATGTTTACACAATTCATTGGAGAGCCATATCAGGCTCACACGATATATTGATCTATATCATACTCACCCATTATCATGAATTATATCATGCTCAGCCTTCATCATAAATAGTTTAAAATAATTATTAATTGATAATCAATCATTAAATATGGCATTTTTATCATTACACATATAAAAATATTCATTTAATTCCTTAGGAAAATATCTCTTAACAATTATATATACATTCCATTTAAATCCATTTATTAAAATACAGATAATAAATGGTAGAATTTTATTTATATTTTAAAAAAATGAAATATTTTTATGTAATATAAACATAAATTTATGGTTATAGTGGCTGGAAAAGATATTGATAAAGTATATATTAAAATAAAATATGCATTTTTATTTTTTCAAAAATGGTCCTCATAAAAGAAATAAAAAATTATGTATAAATTATTTTTTATGAAATTAAAATTGTAAATAATTTAACTATATAATTCAATTGTTTTAACAAAAATAAATTCAAAAATTAATATTAATAATATAAGAAAGTATGAAAAATATTTCGCAAATAAAGTATTTAAAAATTTGAAATATTGTTTTTAAGTAAAAGTTTCATGTTCCATATGTCTGAAATAATGCATTCATTATTTATTTCACATATGATACACACTTATAAATTTTCTAAATCATTTATAATATTTTATAGTATTAATAAATTATCATGAAAAATTTTAGTTTTTAAATTTAATGATTTATTTAATTGATTAATCAGTTTAGCCCATGTTGTGTATTTTAAGGATGTTCATTTTAAAACAACACCTATATATTGAATGTTGTAAAACAAATCATTATTTCAAAAAATTTAGAAAAATAATAATAAAATAATTATCATTTCTGTAAATTAATTATATATTTAATAAAAAATTGTATTATTATCAAGAAAAATAAATTATGTAACAATCATGGAGATATTAAGTCAAATGTATACATTAGTAGTGATTCAATTTTATACTGAACATAATAGAAAGAGGGTATGTATCATTTTATATTTCTATTTTTTGATAATTATATTTTATATTTCATTTTATCTCTTACGATAAACATATATATATATATATATATATATATATATATATTCTCTATGAGGTTGTGAAGAAATATGAATCAGATCGCTTCACAGATAAAGAAATCCACACATATATATTAACAGTGTTATCATTTTTAAATGGACATAACTGTATGATAATAGATGATATATTATCTTCCTATAATGATTATTATGTCATGAATATCATATTTATAATTTATATTCATCATTATATCAAGCTATAAGAGGCAGTTATGGAAGATAAAATACATTAGTTCGTGAACCGGTAGATCATTGTACATATGAATGATGGTTAGATTTTCAATCAAATGAAGAAGAAGAAGATTTATTAAAATTAATACAAATACATAATAACATATTAATATAAGGTATGTTTTTATTTTGTCATATTATTTTGGTTATATGTGTTTTTATGGTGGTAGAATAATAAATAAGACTATCACATATGGTCATAATCCATAACTCTTCTTCAGAAAACCTCCATTCTATTACTTTTTATACACAATAAGGATGAAATTTTTTCCAAATATTTGTAGGATGATTATGATTGGTGTAAAAGCTACTGATGATGCGTACATTGAAATAAAATATTCCTCTATCTTTTTCCAAAATGTTCCTCATAAATAAAATAAAAAGATTAAGTCTGAATTCATTTAAATGAAAGTAAAAGTGTACATAAATTTACATTATAATTAAATTTTATCCAAAAAATATGTTCATAATTAAATATTAATAATATATAAATGTAAGAAAAATATTTTGAAAATAAATATTTTAAAAAATTAAATTATGTTTTTTATGATAAACTGTCCTATTCATTGTGTCGGGATTGACGTGCATGCTATTTATTTCCCATATAATACACATTTATCAATTGTCTAATTCATTTTTTAACTTTTACAGAATTAATAAATTTTCCTGAAACCATTTTATAATTTTATTTATTTATTTAATAGATTAATCGGGGAATCACATATTGTTTGTTTTGAGGATGTTCATTTTAATATTTCAAACAACATTCATTTATTTAATGTTGTCAAATAGATAATTATTTCATATTTTTTTGTATAATAATAATAAAATAAATCCGAAAATCTATAAATTAATTATACTTTTATAACAAACTATGTATGAGTTTCACAAATAATTAATTACATAATAATCATAGTGATAGTAGGTCAAACGTATGCATGAGTAGTGATTCCATTTATTAATAAACATATTGAATAAAATTTAAGTATCATTTCATATTTCTATTTTTTTTATATTAATAATTTAAATATAATTTTATCTCTATAAATATACTTATATATATGATCCCTAAAAGGTTATCATGAAAAATGGATTACATCACTCCATGGATGCGGAAATCCACACATATGTTTAAATGGTATTATCATTTTTACATGAATGGAATTTTATTACATTAGATTATATATTACCTTCATATAATTATTATTATTTATTGAATATTATATTTATAATTTAAATCCATCATTATAATGAGATATGAGAGGTAGTTATAGAAAATGAAATACATCAATTCGTGAGTTAGTAGTTCTTCATAGACTTGAATGATGGTTTCATTTCACAATATATGAAGAAGATAATTTATTAATGTTAATTAATAATGATAATAACATATTAGTATAATGTATATCTTTATATTATAAGATAAAATTTGTTATATTTAATTTATAGAGGTATAAGAATAAATAAGACTAGAACATACAATCAGAAACCATAACAATTCTTCGGAAAACCTTCATTGCATTACTCCTAATACCCTCTAAGGATGAAATTTAATCCATGAAAAGACAATTAGGATATGGGGATATATTTTACAAAAAATATTATTTGATAATGGGATATCCAAATGTAACTTTAAATGTTTATAAAATAATATAGGGGGTTTCCTTTTATAAGTGGCATAGAGGTCACAAATGAAATATTAAAAAAGTTAAAAATATATTACGGTTTATATTAATAAAAAAGGTTGAAAAGAGTTCCATTAAAAAAATTTGGATTAGATACAATCTTCATCATTCAATCTAATAGGTTATATCAATACATTTAGGACATTTTTATACTTTTCACTACTATTAAACCCTTGGAAAACAAGTTTTAACATCAACAATGAAAAATGATTTATACTATTATTATTCTTCATTATAAAAAAAATTTAGTTAAAACTTAATATAAATAGTAATTATTCTAATTAAAAATATGAAATCATTTTATTCATGTTCAATTCCTAAAATTGTAATTTTTTAATATAATATTATTCCCACTAAACATGATGAAATAATTGTTTCCTGTAACATTTTCCAATTAAATAATGATTTTTTCCAAAAAATATCTTGCATAAAATTTATTATAATGATATTAATTATATAAATTATAATATAAATTAATAATATTTAAAAATAATTATTTTTATAATAGAATATAACTTCTTCAACTTATAAAATTAAATAACAGTTTAAGAAACAATATTTTTTACAATTCATTTTTAATAAATATATTTTCCATAAAAATCTAAAAAACAATCCTTAGATAATTTTTATATTATTATTTACAAAATAAAATATATATTTTCAAAAAAATATTACAATGTTAATAAATTATATTTTTAAATAAATTCACATAATTCATAAAAACTAATTTTGTTGAAAATAATTATTTATTCATTTTGACTACAAATTTATATATAAATCTAATAATTAATATAAATATATAACATATAATTGTGGATTATTAATAATAGATGAATTTTTTTACATTAATTTAATAGATCTGTTTTTTACATGCATGACATTGCAATATTTCTAGGAATATTTTCCAAGCCTGACACTAATATGACATTAAATTGCGAGGATCAATGATTCCTAATTTGATATTATAAAAGTATTAAATATATAATTTTCATTTCTGTGCAGTTCTCATTAAAAAAAGATTAATAAATCTAAATGAATAGTCATACTAGAATTATGATACTGTTGTTGATATCAAAACATAGTGTTAACCCTAGGAGAAACATAATTAGTTCTTGTGTTGGGAGTTTGGTTAATGGTCATTGTAGGCATAAATAATTAAATAATAATATTTATTTTTTTATTTATTATTTTGACACAACAACACAGTTTTTCATCTATAAATATTCTATTCAAACCAATTCAAAAAATTTACATCAATCCCTGAGAATTTATAAGAGAGTGTGGAGGAACGTTTGAAAGAATCAGGATCATGGATCAATGATAGGGGTACATTAAGGATTGTTGACAACAATGTAGAATGTGGATTTCATCGATAAATTCACTTGGGATCATTATTTATCATCAATTAAACAAAATGGTGGTAGGAATTATTTTTTGACTATATTTATGATGTTTTTATTTACTTTTGTAGAATTATAATTAATCATCAATAAATTAATTCAAAGAGTAATCATTTAATTCAGGTATTTTAATTTTCATGATGTAGTATATTAGTTGATATTGTTTTAGTTTATTTATATCCCTTTATTCATCACCATATAAAAACCATTATAGGACATTATTGGCATTGGTTGAGGCACCTTTCTAATGATTGTGTTTGTTGCATTTTTTATCCTCGTCCTACATATGATCACTATTAAAATTTTATTCTTACCTACAATTCCATGAATACCTGATGAATGGTCATTGCACATTCATTCATTGTGAGATCATATTTCTACCATAGTTTTGGTATGGAGATTCTACAACATTTTTTCAGTACACGATGACAGAAATAGATCCCCGGATAGATTTGGTGTCAATGTTTTCGGTTTTGGAATGCAACAGTGACAAGGTGCAACAATGGTCATTTTCTGAGTAGTGGATATGCCTAGAATTTTTACAATGATAGTTCAAGGGTTCTCTCAACCCATAATCTACAATCTTCATCGTAATTTCTAATAAAATCAATGGATGTGGTTAGTTCTGATGAATACACTGGAACATCATGGAAGTTCTATAAAATTCCCGAATACACAACATGAAGTCTTACAATCACATGCCTTCTAGTTCCCTATGTGTAGTGCTAGAGTATCCATGTAGATATAATTATCACATGATGTGTGAAATAATTCATATTTCATGTGAGCCATTTCTGACTAAAACTTCATATATTAGGTGTGCATGCCCAATAAGCCATATAGTGTTAGATGTCTTGAGTGCCAAGTCACACACCATGAAACACATGGAGAATGGATCTACATGCACAGGAAGTGCATGCCTAGTTAGCCATGTGGACCCACCCACCATTTATATAAAAAATATAAGAGCATACGAAGATGGTACACCTCGTGATAGGGAGACATCTACACACCATGCATCCTTGGGACATGGCTGGTATTGTAGAAAATTTTATTCCATTTGATCAATAGATACATGAATTTCTAGGCTATGTGAGACATGTCGTGTCCACCAAGGGGAACATCATGTACTCATTAAACTATAGGTTGGAGTCCTCATTCATCTCTGTTTAGATTTATTGTGATCTTGTGTAAGATTTTTTTACCAGTGATGGTTGAGTTTTATCACTCAGTCACTTCCTATGAGGGTTTTTTGTATCATCCCTTCCTTTTCAAAGGATGGTGTCACCTCTATAGCATTTTATTTATCAATAAACTGTGGGATACATCCCTTATTCATGAAAAAAGTCATCTTAGACGGCCTCTATGGGGGTTAATATGATATATTGTCCCAAGAATCAGAACTCCTATCACATAGTGGTTTAGATCATGTATCCCTTCTAGAGGGATAATGTAATCCCCAATGTCTACCATTTTCCCTTATGTAGGGTTTCTGGAATTTGAATGCCCAAAACATTGACTTATGTTAATACCTAAACTAGGAGGAAGAATTCCTCATGGCCACATATCCCCCAGTGATCCCAGGGGGTTGACCCAATATTTCTGTATCGAGATCTTTTTTTTTACTGTGTGTGAGACTAATAAAGATTGCCTCTTAGATGAACACTCTCTATTTACATCATGCATATTATCGTCTAGACTCGATGGGAATGACTTATATAATGACTGTAATCAGTGGCCAGATATTTCATGTATTATATTCTCAAGAATGATATTTACTCTTGAGATTTTGAGTGGAACAATGGCAAGAGTGGTTGAGACCATCTGACATTGATTATTTTATGGGTATATCAGGTTTTATCTTTATTTGTCATTATTTCTCATAACTTGTTTGATATAACTGTGTTTAACGAGTTGACTATTATTGATGATTTATGTTTGTCATTTTAAGGGTGTCCAAGTGGGTACTTTTATACTTACGCATTCATGGGATCTTCCATCACATGTCATGCCTTATTTAGTTGATGGATATTTTTATAGAGTGCATCAAAGACTAGGAATATGTGGTGCATAGTATAGGCTTGAAAGACCATGTAGTGTACCGGTTTTACATTTGAATGAAACCCCCTCCTTTTAAGTAGGATAGACATTATTCTCCATTTTTTGGTTGTCTTGTTTTTGGAACATTTTTTATTTCCAGTTCATTCTTCTGTACTCTGATGTGGGATATATTTTATGCATGAATTTGTTGTATCATATTTTTTTCTCATTATTGTATGGTCATGGATATGTGTGTGTGTTTACATTTACATTGGGAAAATGCGACCCATTTTTGTGATATTTCTACCTGATGATGGTCTATAGCCCTTAGCCTGTTAGAGGATGGTCTGGTAAAGTGGCATATCAGCCTTCAATCAAAAAAGTGTTCCTTGTTGGGTGGGGTCATTACATTACCATTACCTATTTTTTCACATCATCCCCATTTTAGAAAATCCATGTCACATTTATTTACTATTTAAATGATTTTTTATATAATATCATCTTATCTTTTTTTACTCCAATGATAATTCTTATACAAAATTATTTTTATATTAAAACACAATCCAAATAATCCCATTATCTCAAACGAATTCCTCTCTATGATCAATAGTATATACTAGATCTTCCTCATTAGAACATTTTTCTACCAACTAGACTACATATAGTTTCAAAATATAATATTCTTATGGAATATATATTTTTAACAATGAAACATAAAAGAAATCATGTACCAACAATAACATTAGAGGTAGTTCAACATGATAATAAATTTATCCAATATTATACATAATTTCATATAGTCCATTGAACAATGGAATTGGATTTTTTACCATAATTCATTACATTTATTTTCAATGAGTTTCATTTTTAAAGACTTGATCACCAAATATGAATGAAATATCAATCTATCAATTATTTGAAAATTTGTTTCCAATGTTGAGTAATCCTTATATAATGTCGAATTAGAATCACCTTAATATCCATTTTCTTTTACAATTATTTTTGATGTAAATATACTTCCTAACTTCACCCCAACATGATTTAGTTTGAAATTAATTTTCATGTAACAAATCAATAGCTTTCATCTACACACTGGAATGAAAAATACAATTATAAGTGAAATAAATCAATGTTCGATATTGATCTCAAATTCACTGATGATCCATTTAACAAGAGCAAATAATTTGTTACAATGTATGATTAATTCACTTTAACTATCAATCATATTGAGGAACAAATGGGGTACTGTAATATAATTCAATACACAGGGTCTTTTGATTTAATTTATATGAATTATCTGTTAATATGTACTCAGGATCAGATATAATATAAAGAGGGACTGAATGTAATCAATAAATATATTTAACCTAGTTTTTTTCAAATTTTATCATAATAATTATTGTATCAAATGTGAAAAATGAACACATTTAGTTACTCAATAAACAATTCCAATAATACCATTATTAACCAAAAGCATTCTATAGTATTACATTTACAAATACCACATGTATATTCTCCCATTTTCATTCATGAACAGAAAATGAAGGAAGAATCACTTATGATATTTTTCATTCACATATAAATAGAATACATGGTAGAGATTATATTTTAAAAATAATAATATGTTTTTTCATTTCATCCCCTACAAAATGTTATTGATGGTCTTTATAAAATTTTTTCTAGGAAAATAAAAATGAAAATCAATGTACCTCAAACAACAGTTTATTCATTAACTAGGGGTCATATAAAACCCATTACTTTTTCTAAAATATTATTACATCTTCTTTGTCAACATTTACACCTCAAAACATACCCATCATGAAAAATTATTTTTTTTCTATAAAACATGAGCCCCCTTATGATCATTAATAATTTAATCTATTAATGATTATTGTACAGAAACGTAAAATAAAATATTCAGAGTTTCATCATGTATAATTTCTATTCCAACATTCCTAAAATCATTTAATAAAAAATATTGTTCCAAATAAAAAAAATTAATATAGAAATATCTTTTCATTCAATGCATTAGATATTATGATTATATAATTGTGATGGCAATTAATTGTTAATTTATAATCCATTTTCAATTTCATTTATATCCTTTATATCATGTCCTGTACGTTTTTCAGGAAAATATATTTCAGACATCTATGATCAATTTTTATTTCACAAATTAATCAAAATTTATTATTTTTCCAAATTATTTATGAAAACACTATAGCTGCTATTTCATGGTAATTTATAGGATAAATATTATCATAAGATTTTAATTAACATAGATCATACATAATTAACTATAATTATATATTAATACATGTTAATATATGTAAATTTAAACATCACTATTTATAATAGAGTCACCATTTATGGATGGTAGGTCCAAAACTCGTGCATTCACTATTATCATTTTCAATTCATGGAGACATTTATTTAATTTTTTTACCATAGGATCCTAAATCATTTTCATGTTATAATGGTTAGTGGGATTGTAATCCTTGTAATGTTTTCAAAAAAAATTCATGAAATAGCTTTCTAATCCATGAAAAATGTCAAACTCAGTAACATTTATAGATCATTTCCATTCATCAACCACTACAGTTTTATAAGGATCAATATTTATTCCATATGTAATATATATATGCCCAATCACTGATATATATATTTTAACTAGATTTTAGATTTTCTACATTTTATATAAAACTATATTACAATCAAGGAATAAAAAAGAATCCTTATATGCTTTTTGTAAACTATTTAAATTTAAAATAAAGTAAAAAATCATAAATAAGAAAAACCACCAATTTTTCCAAATATTTATTTTATATTCTATTATTAAATTTCATTAATATGGATAAATCATTCGTTAAAATAAGGGGAATAAACACAGATTCATAAATCTCAAACAATCAATGATACACTGTGAGAGGGATATCATTATCCTTAACATTTACTATAGGGTATATAGACATGGTATGAAACATTTAAAAATATTTTCCTAATTTTATTTGATCAAAAAAATCATTGGTATGAGGCCACATATACTTATTTATACTAGTAGTCTTATTAAATGCCCTATTATAAATGAAAAGCCCCATATAACCATATGTTTAATAAAATTAAATGGAGTCCATTGTGTTGAATTTATAGGATTAATGGAACCATTATCACCCAATTCATGCAACTAATATGGAATTATAGATGTTCTACAAGAGAAATTACATTAGGGGGTTCTGAAATTAACCTAGAATTAGGAACTAAGAATAAAATAAATTCTAATTTCTGATAATAAATAATACCAGAAAGATTATCTAGAAAAAATAAACATATTAATTTACTATAGGCACATCCTTAATATGAATAGACTCATTATTATTTATAATAAAATGATGATAACGTTAATTTCCATGATCCAATAGATTGTTGGATTCTTTAAATGTCATCAAAGTATTGAATTCGTTTTTAAAAAAATATTTTAATTCGTTTTGGAAAATAAATTCTTTTTTTTTACAATCTATATTATATTGATAAACTAAAATCCAATATATACAGAGAATAACATCAATTTTTTTAATGGGATAGAAAATAATGTATTTATGAAAAACAATTCAAGATATAATAATATGATGATCATTATAAATTCGTGATACCATAACAATACAACAATTTGTTCTTACCAAAGGTTCTCGCATCATATAATTATTTTAAATTTTCATTTAAATATTAAATTTATAAAAAATAAAAGAATGAGTAGACCCCAAATCAAACATCATTTTAGTATAATATGAATAAACATGTAATTTAATAGGTATAACATCATTCAATGGAAAAATATAAGATGATGTAGTTATAAAGTATTTCACCATACTTGTATCATCTTTTTACTCTTTTGATATGTTCATTTTTAAACTAGTCATGTTTTCCCCATTAATTGACAGAGTAGCGATGATAATGAATTTGTTGGATACCTATGATTGTGAATTCAGATATATTTTTTCATGTTTTCGCACACATTCTACCTGTCCTACAACATGCTAGAGAATTACACACCACATAATATGGTTACATGATGTGTAACTCTTAAATTAAATTAAATATGTTTTTAATAAAAATGAAAAATATTTCTCAGTCATTTTTGGAATTTATAATTATAAGACATGTCATTAGGCAACACATCATGTAAAGTCTTGTTGGTTTTTTAACCAGGAATCCAATATTATTTCTAATTTTTTATTACACTAGGTATCCTTAATCTCTACATATACTATTACCAGGTGATTTTGGGACCCTTCTGACACTCTGGCTTTTTTCATTCATTAATTGATCCTTGTTCTAGTCATTTTGTGACATACTGGTTAATTGTTAACTCTATTTCTTACAAACCTCTCCATTGGATTTTGATAGATAGTATAGGGATTGATGAATCTAAACATTGTGTTGTATGATATAGAATTTAGGTGTTACTCATTGATCACCTTTATTGTTGTTCTTTTTTGGTTGTGGTGAGGTGTGTGTACATTCTTAATGAATGAGCATTTACACCTTTCCACTAACCCCCTTTTACAAAATTTAATGTATCTTGAGATGTTGAATTGATTCTAGTTTTTTGGATAACATTGTAGGGTTTCATTGATTGTGGATCCCTGTGAAGACGTGTGTGACCTAATATTGAGGTAGGTGATTCCTTTTCTATCATATGTTCGAGAAATCATGTTGTTCTATTTTAGTAAAATGATTTATAAATAAATTAGAATGAGATTTACATGTTTTTTTATGTAGATTGAAAAGGTATTTTAAATAAAAATGGGTTTCCACAGTTCTTGATAAATGGAAGGAAATGGGTTATTTTAAATGAATTGAATGATTTATGATAATGAATAAATGAGATAACATTGGTACTAGTGGAAAATTTTATCTAGATTCAATCTTCCATTATGGGGGTTCAAATTATGGGTGTTCTTATTGTCATATAGTATATATTATTGGATATACGTAAATATATAATGTTGGGGTTTCACACATTGGGGTGTCTTTATAGTCCAAGAGTGTCCATTATTTCATTCAGGTATCGCAGTGCATTGATCAAAGATTTTTGGGTACGATTTGTCTTACGCATCACCTGTTGCATTCCTTGAGGCTGTGATAAATATTTTTCTACAATTTTTATAAATAAATGGATTCTTATTATTAAACATTGATATGGATGATAATTCATGTGTAGAATGAAATGGAATATGTGTTTTGAAATGGATATAGTTACATTTGTTTTAGAATTGTGAAAAAGGAAAATGCTTACCTAGTTCTCTATAAAACATATTTACTTATTATGAGAAAATGTTTTATTTGAAATGAGAAAATAAAAATTGTTATGAAAAGACTTTTTATAAAACTTCTTGGTGTGATCCTATTGATCCAATTATCTCACACCATGTGCACTCCATCGGTGGTGTGTAGACATTTATTTTCCATCCAATGTAGTGAAAGGCTTGGAACCTTTTTGTGGGTGTGGGTTTTCATGTATCATGAGTTGTGTATAAGGTGGTGAAACGGTGGGATGTTTACCACACTTTCACATGGATTTGTTTCTTGTTTTCATTTTACATTGTATTTGGACAATTTTTATGATTTTGTAGCTAATTTAGTCGTTGTTTTGTTTCCTCTAAATTCTTATGGTTATGGAACGTATATATAAATTAGTCTTTCACTCATTCATTCTTAGTTGAGTTTGTTTATATATATATATATATATGTTATTCATTTAGGATGGGAAAAAATAGTTCTCTTTGATTATAATTCAATACCAGATTGATGTCACCAACATCTGTGTATTAGGAACACCCTTCTAGTATGTAATAGATTTGGCCAGGATCCATGTTTGAGGGTAACCTAGGTTGGACCATTAAAAAGTGGTTTCCAATGTGGTTTTTTCCTCAAGAGTGATTGTCCTAGGACATCTATAAGAATGGAGATAAGATTATCAGGACATAAAATGTATTTTGAAATAATTTTTGGGCAATCTCATATCATGATGAGACTCAAGTGTCCATGGGACATTGGGATACATGTCTCTAGTGTTGGTATTTGTTTTGCATCATTGTTTCTACTTATGTATTTTTATGTTTTAAATATGATTTTCTATAATGTAGAGTGATTTCGATGAAGATAAATCTTGTGAAAGAATCCAACATCATTTAATAAATCAAATGAACCTCAAGAGGAAGAGCACTAATTAGATAAGATCAATCAAGTCTTCAAAATTCCGGTGACATGTATAAATATAAAGGTAATGAGTGAAATGTTCAGGCTCCAGGGTTCTAAAATTTGATGGTGGTAGACCATTGTCTAGCTAGATATGCATGTTGAGTTTTATTAGAAGTGTTTCAAAAACATGTTCTTTAAACGGTTTTTTCTAGAGTCACTAATGCTAGAAAAAACTCTAGAGGTACTCTATTTGTAGCAAGGAGAGCATTGGGTGTTGGCACACACCAACCATTTTGTAGAGAATGTTTGTTTTTCTTCAAAAATGGAGAAGAATGACCAATCAATGGCTTAAGAGTTCCAACAGGGTTTGTCACCACATATGATATTTCATGAATTTATTTTAAAATTTTCAACCTATGTGGAGATAGTATATTGAGCTATGATGGAAGAGTTGAGTATGGAAAGAATGTTTAGATTTTCCACCTATTCTCTTCTACCCAGTAGTAGATTTAGTGTCTTGAATTGGAAAATGAAGAAGTGGTAGAATTTTCACTAAAGTGGGAGTGGTGGGTATCTATAGAAAGCCTCAACTACAACCTCTTTTATAGATGTTAGGGTCCCTCTGACTTGATATCAATGTGGTAAAATTGGACACACCAAACAGTTTTTTACTATGTTGGAAAAGTAATGCAATAGATATGGATGTGTTGTTCATTTAAAATGCTTATGTTAGGATATGTGTGAACCTCATTATGTTTATGGTAAATAAAATCCAAAAGCTACAGTAGCGTAGTTAGATGCCTCAATGACTATTAGGCTCTATCCATAGCCCTTAGTATTGAATCACTTTTACGTAGTAAATGAGTGTCTCACAGAAGGTGATCCAGGTCCAGTTATAGTAATAGGTACTATTATTATTGCATGTTCTATAGTGATTTATTTATTTGATAATGGTTCCTCCCTCTCATTTATATCTTCATGTTTTTTACATGCTTAAACATACATTGAATTTTATGTACTTTGTTATGGAGTAATAGTCACCTCTTGGTTAGAGGAAAGAGGAAAGGATTTCATGTTATTCGTGTTAGTTAACGATTACTGATACAAATGTGTTTTCAAATTTTCTTAATAATGAATTGTATTATCTGGATGTCATCATCACTATAGATTGGATAGTCTCTCATCGATATGTGGTTTATTATTTACATCATCATGTTTTATTTAATAATTGTGATGGGAGATCTCATTTTTTTCATGGGTAGTGGGACTCGAGGTCTTGTTCAATAGGGCCTTCAATCCCTGAAATCAAAATTTTGTTGTTTTCTATTGTGATTTCCCCCGATGAATATTATTCTTGTTTTGAGATTAATGTTGTTGTTTATAATTTTTCATATGATTTCCCTGAAAATGTCTCTATTCCTCTTCTAGAGAGATAGGTAGATTTTACGATTGAATTGGTGATATGGACGTTGTTTTTATTTATGTTATATTATCATATGGAATTAAAAGAGATGAATGAGTTTATGATTCAGATGGTTGACCTATTTGAAAAAGTTTTTTTGCCCTAGTTTTTCACCTTGGGCTACCCCTATGAAATTTTATAAGAAGGAAGATGGATCACATCAATTGTGTGAGGAAAATCATAATTTTAACGTATTAACAGTCAAGAAGTAGTATCTTTTTCCTCATGTGGATTATTTGATTGATTCGTTAAAGGGGAAAATTTGGTATTCAAATATTGATCATTGTTTGGGTTATCATCAGCTCAGATTTTAGGAGAATAATATACTAGAGAGTACTTTATGGAGTAGGAATGGGCATTATAAAGATATTGTGATGCATTCTTGTCTGACTAACATTCATATAGATTTTTATGGAATTAATTAATCAGATATTCCATCAATTTTCTGAAACATTTGTGGTAGTGTTCATGGATGATGTTTTGGTTTACATGAAATTATAACAGCATAAGAAGTACCATTATTGTTTGGTTCTTGAAATTATGGGAATTAAACATTTGTATGGAAATCATTCAAAATGTATTTTCTTAATTCATGAACTAAATTTCACAAGGAATGTAATTTTTCAACATCGATTTTTAATTTATCATGAATGGGTGAGGGTTTTATTTTCAGGGAAAGAACAATGGAATTTATTTGAGAGTCAGAGTTTCCTTTTCCTTGAAAGATATTAGCTATGGTTTGTCAAAGATTTATCTAAACATGCATCACTTGTGACATTAAATACCATGAACGAAGTGAAATACCTCTAGGATGAAAAGTGGAAGTCCTTTTTTTAATGAATGAAAATGAATTATGATATCAGATACTATCATAATATTCCTGAGACCTGTAAGTAATACAAGGTGTCTTCTGATGCTTCAGGTGTGGGTCTGGATTTTGTTCTTATGAAGAATGATCATGTGGTGGATTATGGATCTCTCGAACTTTGACAACATGAGAAAATTTTCACCACTCAAGACATAGATCATGATACGGTTATACATGCACATAATTGTTGTTTGTTCTATATTTTTAGTTAATGGTTCACATTCTTCTCTGATTATAAGAGTTTGAGTTATATATATTTCCAGAAATACATGAACCTCATATAGATATGATGGGCAGAATACCTTGTGAAATTTTACTTTGATATCACATATTCCCTACGGGAAGGGAATGTCATTGTGGATGCATTGAGTACGAAATCTCTATGTCAGGAAGTAAATGAATAATTAGAAGAGTGGAATGTGATGGTTTTTTTATCATAGATACACATTATTCTCCCAAAATCAGGAGAAGATATCTATTTGTACAGTCTTCAATTCAACACTATTCTTCTCTTGTTTATTAATATGGGACAAAATATTGATAATGAGTTCCATGACATTAGATAATCTCTTAAAAGTAGGGAGACCTTTGTTGAGTGTTTGTTCCCCATATAGGATGTTCATTTCGTTGGGAATATTTTTTTGGTGCCACAATTGGTATGGAGAGATATTATGGGGGATTGACATTGTTCCTAATAAAAGGAGAACCAAGAAAACATGAATATGTTCTATGACATACAACGACAAATCTGGTGTCTTGTTATCGGATTAGAAATTGTTGTCATTTTCTATCATTGATATACATGCCAATATGTAAAATCTGATCCTCAAAAACATTTGGGTTTGCTTCATCCAATTACAGTTCCTACTTCTAATTGGGATTCTATCTCTATGGACATTGTTTTCAGGATTCTACATGACTAGTAAATTAATGACATGACATTGGTTGTGATCAATAGATAGACAAATTCATTTCACTTTATACCCATCTGGGATACATCAAATATTTTATAGTTTTTAAATATCTATTTGAGAGAGATTTTTTTATTAAATGGAGTTCCATCTACTAATGTATCTGATCTAATTACTTGGTTCACTTATAACATTTGGAATTTCCTTCAAGAGGTGTATGGATCTCAGGTTTGTATGAGAATGACATTCCATCCATAGTATAATAGACAGAAATAAAGAGCCATACTGATTCTTGGGGGTATGATTCATTCTTGTGTTCATAACTTGGGAAGGGATTGTGACGATCAGTTGTGGATTGTTGAGTTTTCTAATAACAACAGTTACTGGTCCACGATCAGAATGGATCCTTCTAAGGCCTTGTATGTCCAGACATGTAAATATTTTATGAGTTTTTCAAGATTGGTCAATGTTCGTTGATTATATCTAGATTGGGTAAAGATACAACATCAATTATTTCATAAATTTGTAAAACGATGTTGACATCATAGATAAGGTATAAATATAATGTTGATAATCATCATAGGTTGTTGGTTTTTTTAGTTGGTGACCATGTATTCTTGAAATATTAACCACATTAGGGTAAGTTATTGCTTAGAAGGAAGGGGAAACCCTCTCCTCATTTTATGGGAACATTCACGATTGTGGATAATGTGGGGAAGGTTGCTTACTGATTGAGACTAACACCATAGATGACTTCCAAATATAAAATGATTCAAGTGTCTATGCTCTAAAATTATTTATCTAATCCATATCATGTCTTGAGATTATATGATATTTTTGTTGATCTAAACTTATATGTGACTGAGCATCTATTTAGGATAGTTGATAATGAAACCAAGGTTCTTGTGGGAGGTAGATACCTTTGGATTGAGTGCTATGGTAGTATGGTTCTAATTCCCATGTGACATGGGATCATGGGGAACAAAGGAGATAGAGTTCGAGACATATTTTTAACATGGGGCTTCTTCATAGTCCTTTTGGGGATAAAATATTTCTAGCATGGGGTGATTGTAAAAAACCATTACTCTTATAATAGGAATGTTTTTTATCTAAAAATGAATTTCCCATTCAATAAATGGGTGTGGTCGAAGAGGAATTTAGAGGATACATGTGATGGTGAAGTCATAGATTTTTTTGGGACATGTAGATCAGATTCTACATGTTCTATAGTCTGCTGTAGAATTACATGTTGTGTAATGTGGTTACATGATGTGTAACTCTAAAATTAAATTAAATCCATTTTTAATCGAAAGGCCACATATTTCATGGTGATTATGGGTTTTGAAAGGTACACAACATTTAAGGACATGACCCATCACCTGGGGCCCATATCATGACTATGCCATGCCTACATTTGATAGGCCATAAGTTGGTGACCAGAACAGAGTAGTCATATCCTAAAAATGGGGGGCATTTTTTTAATAACCTATACACATGCACCCAACTCTAACCCATATTTCTGAATAGTGGTGACACTAGGTAAATAAAATTCATGCAATCCACTTCAACCCAAAAAGAGATTATGATTGAATGTATAACAGTAATGTTAATCCTGGCCTGAAAAAATTCATCTAAAAGAATGACAAATGTAAGGTCTGACCTACAAACAAGGGAAATAATGCTACTGTAGGATGTTGCTGAAAACACCTCAGCTCATCTGATCTCACAGGGCACCATCCAGTCATTGTCCATGTACTATTTCTCCAAGGACTCCACTAAAGCATCAACCAACTGTACAAGACACGACACATTCAAGCAATCCTTGTTTAGGGGAGAGTAAACAATACTCAGTAGGGGGCCTCGAGACACAATGTGAATGTCCACAAAGGAAACACCATCAAGAATTTACAGTCATCTCATAACAGTTATATTTCAATAACACATATAACAAGATCATCCATGTGATCTTTTAAATGATTCCAAAACGCAAAGTCTCATCCACTGCCAGCCAAATGGTATCTCTCATAGCACACATGATTCTAGGAGGTACCACTCTTCATGCAATATAAATGAAGGAATGTAGAAAAAGTCTACAAAATATACTTGAGAGGACATCTGATCTTGATACAACATAATGATTCTATGAGACATCCTATCTCACGGAGACAATGACTATTGATATCATAGCCAAAACCATAGTAATAAGATTCATCTCAAGGCACGCTCGTTCAAGGATGACTCATCCCTAGATCGATGATGTCATTAGAGACCCTTCCAAGAGGCCCCTATTATTTGTGCCCCACCCAAATATGATTCAAAGGGTATTGCCCGATGTTCACTGATTAGGTCATGTCTGGAATAAAGGAAATATCTTAATACATATATAGGGTGTCCAGCACGCAGGGATCACTAGGGAACATCCTAGACCTACTGGAATTATCATCCCATATGGGGGATAGTTTCCTTTGTAAATATGTTCACACCAATGCCGAAACCCCTATCTAATGTACCACGAAGATAAATTAGTACTGACTAGTCCCCTAGGTGCAGTACATGCTCCACATAGACCCTCTTGGTCACTAAGACCCACATAGTCATTTAGGCTTACTAGGTCACCTAGATCCACTCATCACATATGTCTTCTAGGTCATAAAGATGTGCTCTGAGGCAACTCATATAAGAACATGGTTCATTCCAAATAAAAATAATGCAATCATGAATCATACCATCATTCAAATCCCAATGGCATCATCTCAATCTCTAATGTCACACTCTATGATGGGATTGGGATCCTTCATTCATCCCTTATAGTAAATTCATATAGAACTCCACCATTCTTTTATGGTCAATATAAATCCCCTCTTAGACATCTTTAATTGACTACATTGTCGCAAGGGTCCCAACACCACAAATGGATCATCAATCAGAATTACGGTTTGAATGATATTGGCATTTTAGTGAAAAGGGGTCTGGTTGGGCCATGGTTCAGTGTAACCCGATCAAACTGTCCTTACCCAAACCTACACGGTCTACATTGTTTGAGCCTACCTATTGTGTTGTCCTAGGGACAGCTATCTCAACCAACCTAGCTCTCTGAAGCATGCCAGAATTCTCTATCCAAAATGCAGGGAGTGTCACATCCCACTAGTTGTCCCGCTAGACTGCAACCTCCAAGCACATACAATGAAATGCTACCAGTTTTTAATCACCACCTGTAGTGTATGTTGTGGGCCTCCTTCACCATCGTGGTGTGTTATTGGGGCCTTCTGCAGGCCACCAAACATGCTTCAGTGGTCCCTTCTTCAATCTGGAAGACATTCTAGTGTCCTTGGTTACATTTTTCAACGCTATGTGTTAAAAATCACACAATGTTCCCTTTCTGATGAATAGTTGTTCTCCTCAGATATATCTCATACAACCTCAATAAAATTTTCACTATCTTCATCGTACATACATTGTGTTGTGTCCCTCCTAGACCTATGAAATTTGATCATTATGCCAACGATTTTTTGTGCAATGATCGACCGATTGATGAATGTAGAGTCATGGGCCAAACAAAGATCTCCCATGATGAATGAAGTGAGGAGGGAGGAAAGGCATGAATATATAAAAAGGGACTGACCTCGATCTATGTTAGTTACGAACATGGTTCATCGTCATAGAATAGAAATTGAATTAAATAAATTCATCACATTAGATTAAATAACATTTGATAACCATGATCAATAATCTATTAAACCCCCGAAAATAAAACATTATTCTTACAAGAACGAGAAAACATTAGGTCAACCCCTTTATGGGTTGATCTGCATTTTTCATATAAATCTATGAATGTAGAAAGTCTAGATTACAATAATAACCCCAACCATGAGTTGGATCACGTATAGATGTATATTTACTTTGTGTCACAATGATGATCCTTGTTATACCTACGTTCAACAATTCATTGTCGCTTGATTGAATCACAGCCTCTGATCTGCCATCGCCGACTCGAGATCATCCTCCCCATTACCATACAGAATCTCTAGTAAATAATATCCAGTATTAAGAATTATAACACTGGACTCTGTCCGTGATTAATAGATGAAATAAATTGACATTTTTATGTGTTTTTGCATTACTGTTTTTCTTTAAAACATTGTTGCTACACTAATTCATTTATGAAAAGAAAACAGGTTCACCATTGATGCTTGACAGCACCACCATGTTGTGAATGATAAAGAAGAAAAAAAATTAACTTAATGAAGTTCTTTTTTTCTCCATTAGAAGTCCAAAAATTAACTTTCACCCTCAACCCACACCAGTCAAGCTTAGGATCTGACATAGGAAAGTACATCCTCACAAGCTCAACATTACTCTCAGATTTTCAATCTCAGTTACCATTTATGAGTCATAAGTATTTGTAAAATAAATTAATGTTTATTAACTATTTTATTTGTAGTTATTCCATTTTTTGGATTTCTCACTGGATACCTGCCCCGACTAATGTTACATCGTGACTAGGTTAAACCCACTATCCTAAATGAAATGTTGCCCTCAGATATTTGATCATAGAACCCATTTATGATTTATTCAACTTTTCCAGTAAAAATTCTCACATGTGCTATTCAAAAACATAACAATTTGTGACTAATCAATCTGGGCACTCCAGGCCTCAGAATCACATGTTGTCTCAGTGCCTAGTGTCGTAATTTTCGCAATAATTTTTTGAAAATAGAACATAGAAAATTCAAATCATTACATTCTCCCACAATAAGTATTTATATCCTCAAAAATCCAAAAAGGTTTACTCGAACAAAAGGATAAAGGACCAAGCACGAATCTGAGCCACCCACACCTATGTAATCTTCTTAATATCACCATGCTAGCTCAGGACACACACCAAGGTAAAAGATCATCCAAAAATGATCCTCAATCTTCACTGTGAATTTAACCCAAAATACTCCAACATCATTTTCCATCTCATCATGATTATGATGTGAATTTGGATTATGCATCAATCTCCTTAGTTGAGACATGTGAAAGATGTTGTGCATCTAGTCCCACTACGAAGAAGAGTCAAGTAGCATGGTACCTTTATAACAATACACACTTCCAGAACGATTGACTATTAACCTCGATGATAAATTTACACCACAGAAATAACTCAGTATCTCTCATCGAGTTGAACCCCAAAGGAAGAAATTGTATCCTTGCATGAACTCTATTGGTCTCCACAGTCTACCAAGATAAAACATTTGATGATATTGTATCTTTCCTCGAATATAACATGCCTCCCCAGAAAAAATTTAGTAACCCTCATAGAGGTGAGATCCAAATGAAGACATTGTATCCTTCCTTGAACTCCAATTCTCTCTGCCGTCTACCAACAAAAAACATCAGATGACTTTTTCCATACTTCATATAATCCTAGATGAGCTGTATATTCACAAAAAATGCCTCTTGAAATCCCCCCCAAAACAGATATGTAAAGAAAGAATCACGATCTGAAACAATCATCGGTGAAAGTCCTCATGGAAGGAATATATAATACACATAAAGGTATCCCATGACCTCTACTAAACTCTACTCTTGTGTAGTAAAAAAGTGGGCCAACTCGGTTATTTTTCCAATGATCACTATGATGGTATGGTATCTCAGGGAGGTACATGGTAATACAATTCTGAATTCTATTGAAATCTCATCCCATGTACTTCTGGGTACCCTAATAAAGAGAAGGAACAACCCAAAAATTTGATTCAAACAAGATTTCATATTTTTATCTCAACTGGTATGCCCAGTATAAACCTATTCAATCATTTCCGATGTCCACATTGACACCCACATGCATACCCTAATGCATCTCACCACTTTTGTCATCCACTTATACAATTTGACATCATCTAAAGTAAAAATGTTCTCCCCACCTTTCAAATGTTTTCCAGGGGTATTCCCTATGCAAAAATGAGCTACTTAAGTCTCATAATCGGTTTAACTAGGTTGTGGCTCCCGAAATCATTTTAGAGTAGACTGGTAATAACAAATGACTTGATATAATCTTTTATATCCTTATCCACGATGGTTAACCGCAATGAGGACAACCTCTCTAATGCATTGCTCAGTAGATACTAACTGGATTCTAGTTGGTAGCATCTTCTTCTATGTTCCACATCAATGAGTTCACTGTAACTCCAGCCTATGAGATTCCTTTCCCAGAAAAAGGGACCTCCCAAATCCAATATAGACACTCGAAGATATTTATGTGTAGCAGGTTCTCCTAATATGGGTCTAGGACCACCCTTAAGTGTTTTGTATTCTCTTCCTCGGACACCAAGGTCACTAAGATGTAATCAACAAAGATCACTTGGGGGCTGTCGAGGGTGAAACACTGGGTTTTACTAATCCCTTCCTCTACATGTCCTCAATCTACACCGCTATCTAATATTGATCCATGGAATCCATCTAATATACTGGAATAAATATTGGTTCCACCCCAAGGATTATACCAATGCAGATGTCAATCTATCTATGGAGAGGTATACATGAAATATCTTAAAGGATGACATCTTTATACCGTTCCACCTCTATGAAACTTGAGGACTCATAACATCCACTTCACTTAGGGTCAAGCTCGCCAATTTAATATAATTTATCTATAACATCCCCTCCCTGAGTCCATTAAGTGTTGCAAGTAATTCTCCTTTGTTGATAATGGGAAATCTATTTCCATCATGGAAAATGAAGTTTATCATTTTCCTTAAACAAATAAATGGATTTTGAAAGGTTGATTTATTTTATACCATGATTTATATCATAGCGCCATGACGCCACTACCAATATATCCTAACTGAATTTCTCACCTCGAAGATTCAGATCACACTGTCATCCCCAATGTGTGGTTATTGGGTCTCTTCTAGTATTATTCTCAAACTATGAGTATCATCTGAATGGATCAACTGAAACCTATAGGTATAAAAAATTGTTAGGAATGTAAATCATTAGCTCAAGTGTCCATTAATATTGTAGCTAAAGAAGAAAGCTACATATTATACCTTGAACCATCAATGGATTCCTTGGGACATTAGCCTCGACATCCTGCAAAAATCTCCTCCCTTGTTCTCCAACTCCCAGAGTCTGCTATGAACCATGTGGAGGTGGTGGTGGTAACATGTCAAAAGGATGCCCACCTTATATCGCTTCCTAGCTCTCCTGCGATGTCTTCTACCTGAAGAATATGTCTACTCTCACTGCTTACTCTTTTATGTTGGTTTGTCAACAAACTCTCAGACAACAACATGAGCGGTGGGGAAATATTACATGATAATCGCCTTTTTACAACATGAAAAAAAAATCCTTTTATTCTATGAACTAGTTAATCCCTAGAACATCTAATGACACCTCTAGTTCAGTGGATTACATAGTGCACCTATTATCGGTAGGTCTTTCTAACCCTGATTCCTTGGTGATTATTGCCTCAGAATCATATTATAGATGTTTGAACCCTGTACATCATCATCTTAGGCTAAAAGTTCCATCCATGAATCAGTTTGGAATGCTTCATCATCCTGAACCACTGAAGGTGGGTCTGCTAACTGATCATCAGGAGAAGCCGTCACTTTCTAACCATCATGAAGGAAAGCTATTTTTTTTGGTTACCATCTAGGAGGCCTCATCGAGCATCGAGCCAAACCACTGTTATTGCTACGAAAATAACAATGTCTGGCATCTTCAACACATTATGATCAGTGGAAGATGCATCAAATATAAAAGAGTATACCTGGATAGATGACTCAAAAAAGAAATGGAAAACATAAAGAGTTCATATATGTTGAATGTACTTTTATTTAATTTCAACCAGTGCTTTCTTGTACCGAGTTAGAAAATATGTTCCCAATGTCCTAGTGTATGGATACGTTGGCCACCGCACGAACACTCGATTCCCTGGCCTAAAATACAAACATGGAAGTCTTAACACTGTTTCCTAGAACCAATATCACATAATCATGGTATTATGGTAGAACCGTCTCCTATGATATCACTAATTCATGACCCATCTGATGGGGCCCTTTTCATTAATACCCCAAATTTTGCCTCTGATAGCCTAGTGGCTCAAAATTAAAACCGAGTAGGCATATCCCCAAAATCGGAGTCATTTTTCTAAGAACCAGTACACATGCACCCAAATCCAATAAATCGGGCTGGAGTGCGAAAATAATATGTAATTAAAATGAAATAATATCACTACATCCCAATAAAAGAGTACTCTAGAATGTAAATAAGAAAAGTGAAATAGGTTCAAAAATGATCCCAATAAATAAAATACAACTGTAATGTCTGACATATAACTAGGGGCACTAAAGATGTCGTAGGAAGTTGCTGGAAACACATCATCTCATCTAATCTCACAAGGCACCATCCTATCGTGGTACTGGTCCCACTCGACCTTGGACACCACCAAAGCATCGTTCGACTACCCAAGACATGACAAGTGTGGAAAAATCCTTTGTAGGGGTTAGTAAAACAATACTAATTAGGGGACCCGAAAACACCATGTGAAAGGGTAAATAAGAAAATAATATCAAGAAGGTAAATTCACCTCAACACAATTATACGTAAAAAACACATATAACAATAACATCCTAGTATACTCATAAAGGTTTCCAATACAAAACATCTCATTAACTACCCACTATAGTGTTCCACACGTTTCATGCTCAATTTTTAGAGATCCCACTCCTCAATATAACTTATATTAATCACATAGAACAAGTCTACCAATATTATTCAAGAGAACATCTATTATTGATTTGCCACAATAATTCCCGGAGATATCTGTTCTCAATATGACATAGAGTCTTGATATCATAGCCAAAACCCTGGTCACATGATTCTTATCAAGGATCAATCATTCCAGGAGGACTCACTCCATATTCTATGAAGTCATCAGATACCCTCACAATAAGTCCCACTTCATTTGGCCATGACCAAAGAGTACACACTGTGAACTACTCAAAGTACACTAATTTGGGTCTGTCCCAAAGGAAAGAAATATCTTGATACACTAGTAGGGGGTTCGTCACCTAGGGCTCATGGGAGACATTCTAGTTCTACTTAAATTATCATATTAGATAGGGTAAGGGTACATGAGTAACTATTTGTTAAACCACTGCTGCAAACTCTATCTAAGGTACCAATAAGAGAAGTGAGGAACAATCAGGCCCCTCGGTGTATTACATTCACCACATAGTCAAGATGGTCACTGTGACCCGCAAAATCATTCTAGCCCATTAGGTCATTTAGATCCTCTTGTCAATTAGGCCTCGTTGGTCACCAAGTTCTGTTCTGAGCCAACTAACTCCAGAACACAATCCATTAACAATGAATGAAATGGTATCCTATATCATACCATCACAGAGAAGCCATGGAGTATCATCTCAATCTCTATGTTCACCCTCTATGATGTGATCATCATACTACATTGATCTCGTATAATGAATACATAAAGTGTGACACCATACCATACTATTCCAAATAAAATCCCAATAATCTATATCAAATGTACCACCTCATATCGACGTTATCACTACCACAAACAACTTCCCTTGTAGAATGACATGCCTCAACAGCCATGTCCATTGAACCACCATTGGCCATTTGTCAGTGGCCTCTGATCACCACCAGTGGAGGATTTCATCGGCTTACTTCCCCACCACACTGGTGGGGTCTTCTATGGACAATAGATGTGTTGTGGTAGTCAGTTATTTGATATAAAAGATGTTCTGGAGTCTTCAGGTCATGTTCTTCATCTCCAGGGTCTCAAAATCACACCATTATCACATTCATGTGAAAATCCATTTGCTTACGATAACTCTTGAACCTCCTCAGTTTTAACACCACCGTCGTCTTGGAACCTTCATCAATGTTGTGTCCCTCCAAGAACTATGATATCTGATCATTGTAATAAGGATCATTTGTGCAACGATTGATCGATCTACAAAATTTGAGTCAGGGTCCAATCAAAAAATTCTCGTAATGAATGATGAATGGAGGGAGGTAAGATGTTAATCAACAAAAAGGGACAGACCTCGATATATGTTAATGTCAATCTGCTTTCATCATTGTATGAAAAGAAATAAAATTAAACCAAAAATCGATCACACATGATTAATCATTATTTGGAAATATGGATCAATCATCCATTAAAACATTTCAAATAAAACTCCTTTCTTGCAAGAATGATCAAACCATGGGTCGACCAGTTCGTGGGTTGGTCCACATTCATTGATTAAATCTAAGAATGGCGAAAGAAAAAAATCAATATAAAAACCCTTTCCACGAGTAGGATCGCTAGAAGAAATATATTGATGTTGTGTTGTGACATTGATCTTTGATCTGTCGTAGGATTATTCATTTCATAATCACTTTTTCTCTTTGAAATAGTGTTGCAATGCTACTATATTTATGAATGGATGATAGGTTTCTCAGTCATTGTGTCGAAGTGCTACAATACTATAAAACATAAAATGGAAATAAAATAATCTTTTTATATTTATTTTATTGTCCATTAAATTTACAAAATATAACTTTTACACTCGACCTGCACCAGTCTAGGTTTGGCACCACCTATGACAAAAATATCCTCATAAACTCAATGGTAAAATTTTATTTCTAATATGATATAATGTTTTTGAGTTATAATTATTTAAAAAATAAAACAATTATATAAATAATTTATTTACAGTTATTACATTTTTGGGTTTTCTAACTTGATACCCACGCCGACTAAAGTTCAGTCACACCTTGGGTAATCGAGTCATCTAGAAGACAATGGTTCCCTCAGATTTCTAATTCATGAACTTGTTTAATAGTAATTAATCTTTTTCAGGAAAACCACACAAATTAAATATTTAAAAACATAAATGATTTTTTCGAAACATTCTGCACTCTTCATGCCTCATGATTACATGTCATCTCTCCACATAGTCTTGTAATTTTCCAAAGAGTTTTTTAAAAATATAATGATGAAAATCGAAGGTATTACATTTAATTTGGTTAAACATCATTTAATGTCACGATATTTGATTTTAAGTAGAAAAACAGAATGATTTTTCTTTTTTTCATCCATCAAGATTGCTTTCTCTCAACATAGAGAATTCAAAGATGATTTTGGGAGCCCTCTAACCCCTATGGGACATTCCATTCAGCGATTGATCCCTTATCCAGTAATTATGTGACATTCTGATTAAGTGTTCTCTCTGTTTCTTACTCTCTTTTCCCTTGGAGTAGGATAGACCATATAGGGATTGATGGATCAAAAATCTATATTATTGGATCACGAATCATGATTTATTTATAGGATATTAATCTTCTACTAATTTTTTATACATTAATTTTGTATATATATATTTCTATGTTCTTCATTCAGGTTGATCATAATTGATCCCATGGTATGTTGTTCGATGATCGGTTTCTCATTGCCAACTTTTGGGGATTGCGAATCCCCATTGGGTATGTAAAGGTTCGGGCTGAGGACATGGTTTGAGGGTAACCTAGGATGGTTTGTTAAAAAATCCCTCATCTTATAGTCTATATAATTACCATCATTTTATCTCAATATCCATTAAACATACACATACTGACCTATATAATTACATTTACAACACCTTATTGTATTCCTGTAAATTGATCTTAACAATGACATGATTATTTTCAATTCAATCACAATCTATAAACCCAAAAATACCACATTGAATGAAATTCTAAAATATCCTATGGTATTCTCCAATGTTATTTTAATACCACTATCACAAAATCCCAATCATGATTTATTAATTTCATATTTCATTGATTTTATTTATTCTCATTTCCAACCAATTAGAAAAAATCTCCTTGTTTTCATAGTAAAATATTCCAATCAGAATGCATGCTTTCTTCCATTATAGTACGAGGAACAATTATCTCATAACAATTAAATTCACAAGATTTAAGTTATCTTTTGTAGATTGGATGCAATCCTATGTAAAACTAAATAATTTTTCAATGAATATCTCAAATAAAATTCAACATTTATTTTTCTAGTCATCTGATGTTTTCTTCATAGGTGGCCACAGAATCATCTTCTGTATGCTATAATTACATTAAATAATATTTCATCCTAATTATAACAATCATATAAAATTTTTATCATAGAAAATATTCTCAAATTAATTCTATTATATAGAATCAATCACATCTCTTTCTATGTATTATTATCCATTTACTACAATTTATTATTTTTACCTTTATAATAAAAAATAATGGGTTTACATTTGATTATATAAACAATCATAGACTTCAAACAACATTTAGCTATATTTAATACAATGCTCATCTAGCACTAGGTCAAAAGATATATTGAATTATGGTGGGTATTGTGTCATAAAATTATACACTGTCGACATGAACCTATGTCATATATCTATTATTTCCCTAGCATTGATTCTACCAAAATTTAAATCCAGTGTCAACTGAATTATCATGTCTATATAAAACTCAATTCCAATTCTAACTATTTTACAAAGTTTATTTGGAAGGATATTTCTCTAATAGTGAATTTCAAAATCATCTGAATTGTTTTATATATTAGAAACCATTCTGAGGAGATAGAGTTTAAATTAGGAAATTTGGTAATCATTCATTGTTATATCATGATTAGTATAAATTTGAATCTCATAATGGAATTTACATATATAATATAAACATCTAAAATTATGTAAACCTTTTATTTGATACAAAATAAAATTAATCGACCAAAAACAATATGATAATTAATCTTTTATATATGAATTAATTTTCATTCATTTTTATGACATTTTAGGCTTATATTTTTATAAAATTATGTTATCACCTTTTAAAAAATAAATTATTACATCATAATATTGACAGTTCCACATATTATTAATTTTTCCAATAATATAATTCATTTTAGATATAGCGTGTTTTCATTTAAGGACATATCTTCAGAATTGTCATTTTTAACAAATCCATTTCCTTACTCATCCTCAAATCCCTGTGAGAACCATTTAAAAACAAGAGATAATTATAAAAATATTATTATAGGATGGAAAAAAAATATTTAGAATCTCATTAGTCTATAGATTCTCATTATAAAAATACTAAAATTTCATAATATTGATTTTTTCAAAGTAATCATTTTAATACAAAAGAAATAAAATTCAGCACCCAATATTTTCTTAAAAATTACATAAGAAATAAGAAAGGAAGAATTAAACAATGAATTGAGTCTTATTAAAAATGAAAAACTCATGAATACATTTTAAATATATACATTTCTTCTTTTTATAGTATCATAAAAATATTTTTATTTTTAATATCATTAGATTAAAACTTGAAATTATATGATTTATCAAAATAAAAAAAAACAATAATAGAAAATTCATTTAGTTAACTTGGGTCATTATTTTAATATCAGTTGTCTAATAACTTGTAAAAATTTAATAAACTACATGGTAATTTCAAATAATCTCTTAGAAGAAACCTATTAAGAGTAAACTCATTCCATTTACCAAATTTATTAGATATCTATATAGGGTTGACCTTTCATCATTAGATATATCGATTTAACCCACCATAAAAAGATATATCGGGTCTACCCATCATCATAAATAATGTCAAAGATCCATAACATAATCATAAAACCTGAAATAATATATTATCACTATTACAATGATAAAAATAAGATTTACAACCATAATAAAATTATTTCGTGATATTGAAATAATTGTTCCATTTAATGCCATTTTTAACATAACATGAAAAATTGAAGAACGGTTATTGTTTTAAAAAAATGGATTATAGTAAAGCATGATTGAGAACAAATATAGATCATGGTTGTTGGAACACCCATTAAATCTATATACATTAATATATAGCATTCCTTTTCCCATTTTTCAAAAGGTCCTATATAAAATATGTATAAATAATCATTTTTCAAACCATTAATGTAATTTAAAAAAGATACATAAAATTTTATTTTTAGTAAATTTATATCCTTCTGAATACATTGATAAATTAATATTATGAATATGTATATATAAAAATTAATTAGAAAATAAATAGATCACATGATTACAAAAATATTTTTAAGTTCAACAGTACATTACTTTGAGTTTGACTTCTGATGTTTATTCATTTTTTCCTATATAAAAAACATTTATAAATTATATAGTTTTTAAAAAAATCATTTCTTGGTTTAATCCTATCACATCCCATCCCAAATTGGCCTATATTGTGATTACCCCAATCTCTCCTATAATATATCAGAGGATAGTGACTACCACTGAGTGGGAATATCCCACATATGGAAGGCATTCACCTATGTACATGTACACATTCACACATCTCCCTGCCACATATGATAAAATATTGAAAAAACATTGATTAACCAATGAATGAAAACCACTATGTCCCAACCAGAGTTCAATAGTGAATGAATTGAAATGTAAATCGGGCCAGAATACATGACCCCAAAAAAGGAAGTGGAGTTTTCAACCAAAACCCAGACACACCATCCCCATCTAGAAAATTGAAAGCTCAAGTTTGAGAAACTCTTCCACAGAAACCCTACCAAATATTTCATGTAGGTGAAGGTAATGGGACTGCAGTTTGATATCATAGGTGCTCCCATATGTCATGACTCAATAAGAACCACATAGTCCTAGACAACCTAATACTCCGTCAAAGGGTTGGTCATCTATAATTCCATAACATGTGCAGTAAAATCTTATACATGTGTGAGTAAGAAAATACTCTTTAGGACACCCTAGAACCACAATGGAATACCATGAAGAAAATATCAATAATAATATCATAAAAGAATACTAAAAGAAATACCACATATAATACAACAAGGAATTTATATTAATCCCATGTAGGTATTAGTTGATAGTATGAATAGAAGGATTATCTGTTGTGTTTCATATGACACATTGTCTCGATAAGACTCCCAGTCTCGATAAGACACACAATATCTATAAGTCACAAAGTATCAATAAGTCACATATACTTGATATGAAACATAGTCTTGATATGACACATATATATGATAAGATTCATAGCCTCAGTAATACACATAGTCTCAATGTCACAATCAGTCATATGATTCAGTTTACAGCATGTTTGTTCTGAAGAAACCAACTCCTCAAGCCATTAGGTTTTATGCACACTTCCATGAAAACCTAATTAAGATTTATCTGAATGAATTACTTTTTGTTGGGGTCCCCACACAATCTATGGTTCATAAAATTGAAATACTATGTGAATGTTATGGATGTTTGAAGAAAACCATTAAGCAGAACAAGACCCGACCTATCCTGCCTAGTAACCTGAAGCGGTGTAGCCAACCCGACCGAGTCTAGATGCCCTAACCTGGACAGATAATGACCATTCATACCATAGTGCCTCTGTGTACATTTGGTCTTGTGACCATGCCTAGCCCATCCTGCACCATGCAGGCTCCACAGTTATGGCTGCGTCCCATGACCCCCGCACACAGTCGCCTGCAGCGTCACGTGGCCCCCTCACGTGGCTGACCGTCGTGTACTGCAACTGGACACCACGTCCCATCGATGGCATTATCATCCCGCTTAATATACACTATCGTGGACTCTAACACGGCCATGCCACCAACTCCACATATCCAAGCCACTGGCTCCACAGAGCTCCACCACAGCTGGTGCCCCTCCTACAAGCGGCCAGCCACTGCTGATTCCAATCACTGGCACTGGTGTGCCTATGGTCCCTTCCATGGACTATTGAGCCTCTCTAGTGCTTCAAAATCTACAATGAATCCATTTCACTGATTGTCAGACCGTTATCTACATCGATCCAACAATTGTCTAATCTTACCACCAATCCAGTTGTCTGATTGCGTTAAGAGCCTCCCCGAAAATTTTAGCTGTGACTAAGAAAGTCCAATGGAGAAGAATGCCAAGAATGGGGGATGATAAACTCCCCAAGAACACCCCTATAAAGATACTTATAATTTTTTCTTATCATCCTCATTTCGTTATCATTATAAGGATTAATGATGATCAATAATTATCACAAGGATCTATATCCTGTTAAAAAATTGTTTAAAAACTCCTTCCTGCAAATGATCAAACCATGAATCAACCTATTCATGGGTTGTTCCAAATTAGTCATATAATTTAATAAAGGGGAATCATGTGAAGAAAAATAAACACCCTACCTTGAGTTTTAGTGATCATTGATGATGAGAGAATCTACATTTTTGTCATTTATCGATCCTTGATTCATCAAATATGAGATTGCATTGGTCCATCATCATTCATCAACATTATCTCCATATGACCCTCTCCACATCTCAACGAAATTATTGGGTAATGGTGAAAACCCTACATGGGCTGAAAATTCTTTAAAAATATATATATATTTTTGTCAATAGACAATTTTTAAATAAATTATTTGACAAAGAATATGTCTTTTTTATTATTATCCAGAGAAGTCCCAAGATAACAATGTTTTAGTCGCACATAAGATAAATCCACTAATCTAGAATCAATAGTGCCCTCGTATTAATTATTCAGGCACCCATTTAAAAGGTTTTCCACTTTTTCATGAAAATCATGGGTGCGTGTTATTAATTATTTAATAATATTCAATCAATTGTTGTGGGAATACTAGGCTTTAGAATCATACACCAACCCAATTCATGGTCTCGAAATCAATCTATATTATATCTAAAAATAATACAAGGAAAATCCAGCATATTATATTCTACCCACCAAGGGTATTTACCTTTCCAAATGCAAAAAAAAAGGGAAACTCAAACAAATTTCGGTAATAGGAATGAATATGAGTGTCCCACTCCCATATGCAATCATAGAGATTCCAATGCTACCACTGAATTCACAATAGTAGAAATTCACACTCGAAAAGTATCCTCACCTATCAATCCCAAATACCAACTAGGTACACCGCAAAAGTCACTCAATCATCAATGGTTAGGTCTCCCTAGACAATGACGTGTGATTGGTCATGCACATACCTCCCCAACCTTGACACATGTATGAAATTGTGCAACAATTATAACTATATATGTAAATCCATGAAATAAACCACATCACCAAATCTATGTAGTATAAGGAATTATCTAAAGAACTTCAGGAATAGATTTTCACCCTGACAGAATCTTTGTAGTTTTCATAGAGTTCAGGACCAAAGGAACAAATGTTATCCTTCCTCTAACTTGAAAGGCCTCTTCTTCCAATCATAATAACATTTATGTCATCGTTGTGTAGTCTATACCTACTCCTAGATAATCTACACCTTCTCCGTGGTAGCACTCACTATCTTCAGACCCATGAGTGCAAAATATTTTGGGTCTATACTGCATAAATTGAGACATGCAGGGTGGATCATAAAAGGCCTCCTGTGGTTCAATAACAAATGTGGAGTAATAAATTGTGTATTACGAAACCTCCACTAGTTTTAGGTGATCCACCTAACTATAGTCAATCTCTACCATGAAATATCATAACATTCCCTCCACACTTGAATTGTCTTCTTAGTCTGGTTGTCCATCTGGGAATGATATGTCCTGCTCTATGGAAATTGAGCCACAAATTCCTCCTGCAATGCCTTCCACAACCGGGATGTGAATTGAGCATCACGATATGAGACTATAATCATTGTAACTTCATAAGTACTAACCATCATCTACACATAGAGGATTCACAATCCAAATATTGAACTCTACTCTAAGATATCTCAAATGTGGGATGTCTTGGTGAATCGTCCAATGATCAATCAGATGGTATCGCATCCCCTGTAAATATGTGGTAAATCTGTCACAAATTCAATTGATTTTTTATCCCAATTATTTTTTGTTATATTGGTGTTTTTATAAGGCCCAAGCCTTAAACGTGACTTAATCTTGAGATATTTCAATAATACACATGGAGAATCTTTTCAAGTTAAGAGTTTTAGAGAATTATATCAGAAATCATGCATTACATCCCACTTTTAAGCAAGGTGGTTACATAAAAGATAGTATTAATTTCCCAACATCGGAAACACTTCCAAAAAAACATTTATTCTTTCTTGACACTTCCTTGACATTATCATCACATCATGTACCTTTCCCTTGACCTGTGAAAAACATTTCAAAAACTTGGGATGAGCATAAAAAGCTCAGTAGGGGATATAAAAGTACAAAATGAAAACATTAGTCCATGTACGAAAACATACTTACTAATAAAACGTAATCATTTTAACATACCTCATGAAATCATAATTTTTATGAATAACACTTAGAAATCATACGACATAAAGGTAACTTGGGGCATTCATAACATTCTTACGTAAGGAGTAACCCTCTTGGTTACGTTTGGAATACCCATCATAGTATATTCCCTTAAATATCTTCGGAGAAACCATAATGTTTAACTCCTTCGCATTACCCAATGCATTGGAGAGCTATAACGGGCCCACCCGCCCTTAGTTTATCACGGAACCACCCGTCTTCATAAACAATTCCCAAGAACCATAATATAATCGTATCACATAAAACATGCATAAAGGAAACATATCATTTCCACATTACAATCAAAAGATATCAAAACACATTGATATACTCAAAACATTAGAAAAACCATTTTCAATACCAAAATAAAAGAAAAGTAAAACTTGGTATATATTTTTCATTTAAAAATAAGTTATGGCTTGTAGAGGAAGCCGAAACTCAAATAATGGTCACGGTGGCAAAGAAGTCATTGTCACCGCATACATAAGACAAAAACATTCCTTTTTTCGTTTAGTAAAATGTTTCGTATAAAAAGATTCCTTTTGTATAAATGTAAAAGTCAAAGAGGTTTATACACCGTATGAAAGAATGTTGTGTATAAAACAAATTATGCCTCAATGAAAGGAGATTGAGACGAAGTCCCATACCTTGTATCCGACTTGACCTGACCATTCTTTAATTTATTGAATAACATACTTGAGTTGATCTGTAATATTTTAAGAACATTTTTCAAGTTCATTATTCCTTTTATACCATGTTATGATCATCATGTAATCATTTAAGTTAATAATGTTCATTTTGTCGGTATTTGGTTCTTATGTCAAAAATAGACTTCTTACACTTACATGTTGTTCATTTGGTCAAAGGTTAGTTATATCCAGAATTATATTCATGATTTGTATAACATATATATCATATATATTCAGCATATAAATGTATTTATAATATTACACCACATTTAGAGGTAAGAAATGAAATGCACCGTTCATGGAGACGGTAAGCCATACGTACGCTTGAACGCTACTTCCATTTCTATTTCGTATTTTATGGAATGGAATCATAAGGATATAAGGGTATATAATAATTCCAGTATAATAACATATATAATATCATTAAATTTATCCTTTACACATCCCACATATGGTATTAACGAATCAACTCACTTTCAGGGGGCGGTAGTCCGCACTTCCTAAAATGAAGATATCATGTTTACCAATAATTGAAACCGTAATGGTATGCCATAAATGAAAAATACAGAATCATAAAAAATTAATAAACATATTATATATCATATATAAAAATAGTGACATCATAATGGCCACCATTGAAGTTGTTGAATGAGTATTGAACAATCATCGTTTCGGGAGGCAGAATTTCACCATCCACGGAAACCATATGTTCTTTAACCATTAGATATAGTTTTGTGAGAGTGTAGCTCGAATACATCTTATAAAAAAATCCTATTATATTGAAGATATTGGTGTTGTTACAAAAGAAATAAATAAAAATAGTTTATGGGGTTGGAGAAGCAAAATAAAACAAATGAACATGAGAGAATGAATTACCTTTAAAAGTGTAACTCCTATCGATTTGAGCCTAAAGGCTTATTTTGAAAGGATTCTGCCCAAAGGGAATCCTATAGGATTAGGAGAGGGATTTGGAGAGAGTAAATGGGCAGGGGATGGCTGAGCCAAAGGCTTGAGGAGTGTGGGAAATGAGGTAGAAGTGAAGGCCTTTTATAAGAGGAGAGGAGGGGCACTTTTAGAAATCATGAAAATATTATTTTATTTTCAAAAGTGTTTCGAATTTTTAAGGTCCCACATTTATATATTTCGAGGATAAGATAATAAGTCTTCAAAATATACTCATCCAATAGTTTTTGGACAAGTGTAGGTCTTAGATTTTATATTATCTTTTCATTTTATTTTAAACCGTTCATTAATGAGGTCATTGTTGCATCATCATGATGGAATAAATAAATTAATTTATTTAATGTCTAAAAATTATAACAAAAATATAATGATGTAGTAAATATTTTTATCTTTCCAAAGAGTATTTATATTCAAAAATCTGATTAGTATAACCCCTTATAAAAATTGTTTTATTAAAACAATTTATGTTAGTGTCATTTTTACCTTTATTTAAAAAAAGGCATTAAATTCATTATCTCACCCAAATGGCTCCATGGGGTCCCCTAAATCAACCCATGAGTTGTCTTTGTCGTCCATGACTCATCCAATAGGGTTAGGAAAAGTTTCATGGTGTTTTCATATTTTTATAATATCATTTTTAACTTAAATTACACTAATTACCTCTAATTGCGATTAATAAAAAAAAGTTACTATTCGCCAAAAAATTATTTTCATCCCATTGAACCATATTTTACAAACTAATGACAACCATGTATGTCGGATTTTTTAAATTCAAAACACATTAGTGGTAAAATTTCATTTAACTGAAAAATCAGTTTTCTTGATTACTACTTAGTGGTTTCACTATTCATCAAAAATTGAAGTTTTTCAGAAAATTACCAAAGATTAACTCTAAGATATATTCGATATTCTGAATTCAAAAATGATGTTTATATTACCTAATTAAAATAATATAATTATAATTAATTAATTTAATAATTATCTCCCGCTGTCAAAAAAATAGCATGTATTTAACAAACAATATACATCAAAAGATTTGCATTTGTTTATGTCCAATCTCAAAGTGAAATTAATTCCAAAGTCCACCATTGTATTAAATGGTAAAAATATTTTATGGTTTCACTTTAAAACCAATTCAAAAGATAATCTAATCATATAAACAAATTAGATTAAAAGAGGTTTTGAATTAAAATACAACATTTCCCATTTATTCATAAAAAATGTATTTTATCGGAAAAATAACAAAAACATACACAAAGTAAATTTTGATGTCCCAATTATAAAAGAGGATTTTATTTGGTCCGAAAGAATGTATAACAATGACCAAAACTAAATTTAAAGAAGTGTCACCATCAAAAGGCGATAAATCGACCCTTTAGCAAATAATAGTGTATTTATGCATAAAATTGAATTCCTTTGTTATTTTAAGCCTTTATCTTTTATTGGATAAATGTAGAAACATTTAACACACATATATATTCGTATTTTAGTTATTTCTATTCATTCCCGCCAGTACAATGGTTACGTGTTAACTACCATTTGAAATAATATTATTATATTATTGGCGTGTAACGTAAGATTTCAAATAAACTCATTGTTGCGTATCGGGTACACTATCGAACATAGCAACCCCTTCAAAATAAAATTAATATTTAATTCAAAAATATTAATAAATATGAATATGTCTTATTCTTTTATTTACCTGGGATGTTACATCCTTCCCCCCTTTTTGGAATTGCGTCCTCGCAATTTTATTAACTTATCAAATAAGTGGGGGTATTTATCCCTCATAGCATTTTCAGATTCCCATGTTGCCTCTTCAATCATGTGGTTTTTCTATAAAACCTTTACCTGATGAATCACCTTATTCCGCAATACCTGCTCCCTGTGGTCAAGAGTCTGGACCAGTTGTTCCTCGTAAGATAGATTCTCTTCCAGCTGAACTACCTCTGGACTCAAAACATGAGATGGATCTGGCATGTACGTCCTTAACATTGAAACATGAAAAACATTGTGTACCTGAGATAAACTCGGAGGTAAAGCCACTCGGTATGCAACAGATCCAATTCTCTCCAGAATTTCATACGGTCCAATGAACCTTGGACTCAGCTTTCCTTTCTTACCAAATCGCATAACACTTTTCCATGGAGAAACTTTGAGAAAAACATGATCACCTACCTCAAAAGAGAGATCCTTCCTCCTATTGTCTGCATAAATTTTCTACATGCTCTGAGCTATTCTCATGTGTCTCTGTATCAGCTGAACTTTTGCTGCCAACTCTTCTACTAATTCTGGTCCCATCAACTTCCTTTCTCCCACTTCATCCCAAAAATCTAGAGTTCGACACCGCTTCCCATATAATGCCTCAAATGGAGCCATCTGTATGCTGGAATGAAAACTGTTATTATAAGAAAACTCAACAAAAGAAAGATGTTGGTCCCAACTTCCCTGATAATCAATCGAACAAGCACGTAGCATATCCTCTAAAGTCTGAATTGTTCGTCCTGACTACCCATCTTATTAAGGATGAAAAGCTGTACTAAAAATTAATTCAGTACCTAATGACTTTTGAAGGCCTTTCCAAAAGTTAGAAGTAAACCTTGGATCACGATAAGATACAATAAAGAGGGGAACTCCATATAACCTGACTATCTCTTTAAGATACAAACGAGAAAGTTGATCTAGGTAAAAAGTATCTTGTATTGCAAGGAAATGAGCAGACTTAGTCAAGCGATCAACTATAACCCAGATTGCATTATTACCTCTAGGTGTCTTCAGCAATCCAACAACGAAGTCCATGGTTATATTCTCCCATTTCCACTCTGGCATTGGTAAAGGCTGTAGCATCCCCTTCGGTAACTGCCACTCTGCTTTAACCTGTTGACATGTTAGACACTTCACAGTATAACCAGCAATATCTCTTTTCATTCCGTCCCACCAGTAATACTCTCGAAGATCTCTGTACATCTTAGTACTACCAGGATGAACTGAAAACGGAGAACTATGAGCTTCACATAACAACTCTTCCTTAAACTTTGAATCACAAGGTACACACAATCTCTTCCCAAATCTCAAAACATAATCATTATCAATGTTGAATTCAGGCAACTTACCCTTCTGAACCAGCTCTACCTTTTTCTGCAACTCACTGTCTTTTTTCTGTGCTTGCTTTATTCTGTCTGATAGAGATGATCTCACTGACACCTGAAACAAAACAGAAAAATTCCCTGCACCAACAACTTTAATTCCAAATTTCATCAAATCCTTAATCAAAGGATCACATTCCAAATGAAACATGGTTAACGAAGCATTAATTTTTCGTCTCAGAGCATCATCCACTTTATTTGCTCTTCCCAGATGGTAATGAATCGTGCAATCATAATCCTTGATTAATTCCAACCATCTCCTTTGTCTCATGTTCAATTCTTTCTGAGTGAATATATACTTTAGACATTTGTGATCAGTATATATTTCACACTTTAGTCCATACAAATGATGCCTCCAAATTTTTAAAGCAAAAACAACAGTAGCTAATTCCAAATCATGTGTAGGGTAATTTACCTCATGAGTTTTCAACTGACATGAATCATAAGCAATTACCTGATCATTCTGCATTAGGACACAACCAATTCCCTTCAATGAAGCATCATTGTAGATAACAAACTCACCATTTTCGGATGGTAGTGCCAAAACTGGAGCATTCACCAATCTTCTTTTCAATTCCTGATACCACTTCATTTGATGTCCCAACATCCACTGAAGTAGTTGCAAAGGATTTCACCACCCCTTTCTGCTTGTAGTATAACTTCTTCACATCAGTCGAGCTCTTTGTCAAACACTCATTTGCAAAGTGACCCATCTCATTGCACTTGAAACATTTCACTAACTGCAAATCAAATTATTCCTTACCATCACGTTGATTCTTTTAGGTGCAGTCATGAGCCTTATGTCCCATCTTACCACATCGGTAGTATTTTCTAGAATTCAAAAGACATTCCCCAGAATGCCTTTTACCACACTTATCACAAACTGGGAATGTACTTTTCTTACCATCAGACTTTTTTTGAAGAGTTCTTACCTTTCTTCTACCACCTCGGTCTCTTCTTCTGTTGGTTGTTATAGAACACTTGATCATCGGCAAACTCCATTTCCACCTTCTCAGCACATCGAATAAGCTTTTCATAACTCTTGAACTCACGAGAAGCTAATTCCCTTCGATATTTTGGCTTTAATCCTGAGTAAAAACGATTGATTTTACTATCAATGTATTGAATAATGTTTGGAGCATACCTTGCCAAACGAGTGAACCTTTCTTCATAAGCAGCCACTAAGTCTTCCTCTTGCCTCAATTCCAAGAATTGTTTTTCCATCCTAAGTCGAACATCCTTAGGAAAATATTTCTCAAGAAACATACCTTTGAATTCATCCCAGTCGAGAGCATCAATCTCATCAGTGTCCCTGATATTTTTAACCATCAACCACCACTGATATGCCTCACCCTCCAAACGGTAAATAGAAAGACTAACCTTTTGATTGTCTGAACACCCCATGACATCGAAAATATTCACTAGTGCCTTAATCCACCCTTCTGCTACACAAGGTCAGATGATCCTCTGAATGATGGAGGATGTTGCCTCATGAAATGTTCCACCACTGACATGTTCCTCTGTGGTTGATCTAGCTGATCTCGTGCATGGATACCACCACCATTTATCGCTTGAGTCAACTGTGCCATTATTGAAACAAACTGTTCAGTTCCAATTCCAACTGTCTCAGGATGCTAATTCAGGAGGTTGTCTTCCTCCTGATGTCGTCCTAACATAGCTACCCTGTTTCCTCTGCGGAAAACCATTCTGAACACAGAAATATCTTAGGCAAAGCAACATGGTAATCTATAAATGTGATATCTTTTCGATCATACCATAAATTAATTTTGGGACATAACATTTCTAACTCCTAAAGTTTTCTAAACCGACCTCTGATACCAACTATAAGGCCCCAGCCTTAAACATGACTTAATATTGAGATATTTCATGAATACGCATGGGGAGTCTTTTCAGGTTTAGAGTTTTAGAGAATTAGATCATAAATCATGCAATACATCCCACTTTTAAGCGAGGTTGTTACATAAAAGATAGTATTAATTTCCCAACATCGGAAACACTTCCAAAAAAACATTTATTCTTTCTTGACACTTCCTTGACACTATCATCACATCATGTACCTTTCCCTTGACCTGTGAAAAACATTCAAAAACTTGGGATGTGCATAAAAAGATCAGTAAGGGATATAAAAGTACAAAATGAAAACATTAGTCCATGTACGAAAACATACTTACTCATAAAACATAATCATTTTAACATACCTCATAAAATCATAAGTTTTATGAATAACACATAGAAATCATATGACATAAAGGTAACTTGGTGCATTCATAACATTCTTGTATAGGGAGTAACCCTCTTGGTTACGTTTGGAATACCCATCATAGTATATTCCCTTAAATCTCTTCGGAGAAACCATAACGTTTAACTCCTTAGAGTTACCCAATGCACTTGAGAGCTATAACGAGCTCACCTGCCCTTAGTTTATCACAGAACCATCTGTCTTCATAAACAATTCCCAAGAACCATAATATAATCGTATCACATAAAACATGCATAAAGGAAACATATCATTTCCACATTACAATCACAAGATATAAAAACACATTGATATACTCAAAACATTATAAAACCCATTATCAATACCAAAATAAAAGAAAAGTAAAACTTGATATTTATTTTTCATTTAAAAATAAGTTATGGCTTGTAGAGGAATCTGAAACTTAAATAATGGTCATGGCGGCGGAGAAGTCGTTGTCGCCGCATACGTAAGACAAAAACATTTATTTTGTCTTTTAGTTAAATGCTTCGTATAAAAATATTCCTTTTGTATAAATGTAAAAGTCAAAGGGGCTTATACACCATATAAAAGAAAGTTGTGTATAAAACAAATTATGCCTCAATGAAAGGAGATTGAGACGAAGTCCCATACCATGTATCCGACTTGACCCAACCGTTCTTTAATTTCCTGAATAATATACTTGAGTTAATCTCTAATTTCTTAAGAACCGTTTTCATGTTCATTATTCTTTTTATACCATGTTATGAACACCATGTAATCATTTAAGTTAATAATGTTCATTTTGTCGGTATTTGGTTCTTAAGTCAAAAATAGACTTCTTACACTTACATGTTGTTCATTTGGTCAAAGGTTCGTTATATCCAGAATGATATTCATGATTTGGATAACATATATAGCATAAATATTCAGCATATACATGTATTTATAATATTACATCACATTTAGAGGTAATAAATGAAATGCACCGTTCATGGAGACGGTAAGCCGTACGTACGCATGAACGCTACTTCCATTTCTATTTCGTATTTTATGGAATGGAATCATAATGATATAAGGGTATATTATAATTCTATTATAATAACATATATAATATCATTAACTTTATCCTTTACACATCCCACATATGGTATTAACGAATCAAATCACTTTCAGGGGGCGGTAGTCCGCACTTCCTAAAATGAAGATATTGTGTTTACACATAATGGAAACTGTAATGGTATGCCATAAATGAAAAATACAGAAGCTTAAAGAATGAATAAACATATTATATATCATATATAAAAATAGTTACATCATAATGGCCACCTTTGAAGGTGTTGAATAAGTATTGAACAATCATCGTTTCGGGAGGCAGAATTTCACCATCCACGGAAACCGTATGTTCTTTAACCATTAGATGTAGTTGTGTGAGAGTTTAGATCAAATAAATATTATAAAAACATCCTATTATATTTAAGATACAGGTGTTGTTACAAAATAAATAAATAAAAAGAGTTTAGGGGGTTGGAGAAGCAAAAGAAATCAAATGAACATGAGAGAATGAATTACCTTTAAAAGTGTAACTCCTTTTGATTTGAGCCTAAACACTTCCTTTGAAAGGATTCTTCCCAATGGGAATCCTCTAGGATGAGTAGAGGGATGTGGAGAGAGTAAATGGGCAGGGTATGGCTGAGCCAATGGCTTGAGGAGTGTGGGAAATGAGGTAGAGGTGGGGGCCTTTTATAAGAGGAGAGGAGGGGCACTTTTGGAAATCATGAAACTATTATTTTATTTTCAAAAGCGTTTCGGATTTTTTATGTCCCACATTGATATATTTTGAGGATAAGATGATAAGTCTTCGAAATATAATCATACAATAGTTTTTGGACAAGTTTAGGTCTTATATTTTATATTATCTTTTCATTTTATTTTAAATCGTTCATTAATAAGGTCATCGTTGCATCATCATGATGTCAGAAATAAATTAATTTATTTAATGTCTAAAAATTATAAAACAAATATCATGATTTAGGAAATCTTTTTATCTTTCCAAAGAGTATTTATATTCAAAAAATATGATTAGTATAACACCTTCTAAAAATTTTTTTAGTAAAACAATTTATGTTAGTGTCATTTTTACCTTTATTTAAAAAAAGGCATTAAAGTCATTATCTCACCCAAATGGCTCCATGGGGTCCCCTAAATCGACCCATGGGCTGTCTTGGTCGTCCATGACTCATCAAATAGGGGTAGGACAAGTGTAATGGTGTTTTCATATTTTTATAATATCATTTTTAACTTAAATTACACTAATTATCTCTAATTGCGATTAATAAAAAAAAGTTACTATTCACCAAAAAATTATTTTCATCCCATTGAAACACATTTTACATACTAATGACAACCATGTATGTCGGATTTTTGAAATTCAAAACACATTAGTGGTAAACTTTCATTTAACTGAAAAATCAGTTTGCTTGATTACCGCTTAGTGGTTTCACTATTCATCAAAAATTGATGTTTTTCAGAAAATTACCAAAGATTCACTCTAAGATATATTTGATATTCCGAATTCAAAAATGATGTTTATATTACCTAAATCAAAGAATATAATTAGAATTAATTAATTTAATAATTAACTCCCACTGTCAAAAAAAATAGCGTGTTTTTAAGAAACAATATACATCAAAATATTGACATTTGTTTATGTCCAATCTCAAAGTGAAATCAATTACAAAGTCCACCATTGTATTAAATGGTAAAAATATTTTATGGCTTCAATTTCTGACCAATTAAAAAGATAATCTAATCATATAAACAAATTAGATTAAAAGAGGTTTTGAATTAAAATACAATATTTTCCACTTATTCATAAAAATGTATTTTATCGGAAAAATAACAAAAACATACACAAAGTAAATTTTGATGTCCCAATTATAAAGAAGGATTTTATTTGGTCAAAAAGAATGTATAAGAGTGACCAAAACTAAATTTAAAGATGTGTCACCATCAAAAGGCGATAAATCGACCTTTAACAAATAATAGGGTATTTATGCATAAAATTGAATTCCTTCCTTATTTTAAGCTTTTATCTTTTATTGGATAAATGTAGAAACATTTAACACACCTATATATTCATATTTTAGTTATTTCTATCCATTCCCACCAGTACAACGACTACGTGTTAACTACCATTTGAAATAATATTATTATATTATTGGCGTGTAACGTAAGATTTCAAAGAAACTCGTTGTTGCGTATCAGGTACGCTATCGAACATAGCAACCCCTTCAAAATAAAATTAATATTTAATTCAAAAATATTAATAAATATGAATATGACTTATTCTTTATTTACCTGGGATGTTACAGTTTTGGTCTAAACCCACTAGAACCTGGTGCTTGACCTTCACCTACTGACCCATGAGGCATCATGAAACAATCTCAGAAACTAGCTTCATTATAATCATCCACCAAAACTAACATTGGATTTCAATGTACTTATTTTACACACATGGATATATCCCCAATGGGGATGTATGGAACTCCCTTAGAACCTTCTCCTGCAATGAAACATGTTGTAATTTTCTTCTTTTGAAAAGAACAACATTCTCTCGACCATTCAAATATCCATTGGGGGCATGACCTGTAGAAAACTGAGCAAGTACGGTCTCGCAGTTGGTATCCTCATGTTGTGTCTCTCTAACTCACTATATGTTTCGGGTGGTGAAAACCATCGACTGGATGTAAGATAATCCAAATCAATTGACAATTCATATATTCAACGAGGCCAACTACTCTAATGCCACATTCAGTATCTATGAACAAGATCTCCATTATAGAGAATATACCTCAACATTCCACTTATTATGAGTATAGAAAATATCAATTTCATAGTCCTAAAGGAACTCTAACCATCGCCTCTATTTGAAGTTAATATCCTTATGAGAGAAGATATACTTGCTACCCTTGTGATTGAAGTAGATGAAAAACTGATCATCCATCAGGTTGTGTCACCATATCATCAATGATAAGAATATCTCCAAAAGATCAAGACCATAGTTTTCATAGTTCTTCTAATGATATCTCAATTGGATTGAACCATATACAATCACCAAATTCTCCTACCTTAAGACACAACCAATTGAGGTTCCTGATACATCATAGAACACCACATTCCCAACACCCTCCTCCGATAATCTCATGATTGGAGTTCTCTTCAACCTACTGCTCAGATACATATAGCTCCACTGAAACTTCTCTATCTACAAAAAGGCTTCCCAATCCATGTCAATGTTCTAAAGGATGCTACTACACTACAAATGTTGGGTACAACCTTACGATAGTACCCATTCAAACCAAGGAAACTATGTACCTCAGTAACGCTCGAGGTGTATCCCAAGAAAGCCCCACCTCAATATTAATACGATCTGTAACACCCCAAGATTTCATAGTGTGTTACTTCTTCAAAATAAATCAATAACTTTCACTACACGCAACACCGAGTTCAAGCGCACCATGACTTACCAAACAAGCCAGATGTAACATCCCAGGTAAATGAAGAATAAGAGATTTTCATATTTATTAATATTTGTTATTTAAATATTAATTTTATTTTAAAGGGGTTGCTATGTTCGATAGCGTACCCGATACACAACAACGGGTTTCTTTGAAATCTTACGTTATACACTAATAATATAATATTATTATATTAAATGGTCGTTAACTCCAAGCCATTGTATTGGCGGGACTGAACCAAACTAACTACAATATGATTATACATGTATTTACAAGTTAGAGGCTTAAAATGCGAATGAATCTAATTTTAAGCATAATTTACATTAAAAAACCGACTTAACGCCTTTTAATGGAGAACCCTTTTTAAATCTAGTTTTTGTCACTTTAATACATTATATATGAACAAATAAAATCATTCTTTAAAATGGGGACATCACAATTTACATTCGGTAATTTTTTTGTATTTTTCTGATAAAGTTCATTTTTTTATGAATAGTGAAAAATATTGTATTTTAAGTCAAAAGTGTCTTTTAATCAAATTTATTTATATGGTTAGATTATCTTTTTAATTGGTCTTAAAGTGAAATTAAAATATATTTTTACCATTTAATCCAATGTAGGTAATTGGATTTAATTTCTCTTTGAAATTGGACTAAAACAAATGTCAATCTTTTGATAGTTATTGTTTCTTAAAAACACGCTATTTTTTTTTATAACGGGAATTAATTTTAAAATTAATTAATACCACTTCTATGTTTTGGATTTGGAAAATTGGACATCATTTTTGAATTAGGAAAATCAAATATATATTAGGCTTATTTTTTGGTATTTTTCGGATAAACTTCAATTTTTAATGAATAGTCAAACCACTTAGTGGTAGTTAAAAAGAACTGAATTTTTCATCTAAATGAAATTTTACCACTTTTGTGAATTGAATTTCAAAAATCCGACATACATGGTTGTTATTAGTTAGTAAAATCTGGCTCAATAAGATAAAAATAAATTTTGGTGAATAGTAACTTTTGACTTAATTACCGTAGTTAAAGGTAAATAGGGTAATTCATGGTTAAATGAATATTATAATAATTATAAATTACCCTAACACTTTTCTAAAACTTATTTGTTGAGTCATTTACGACCATGGTCATATTTGGGTCGATTTTGGGACCCCATTGATCCACTTCGGAGTGAAAATGACAATTTAGATAAATTAATTTAATGTAAAGAGAAAATTGACATTAACAAAAATCGTTTAGTAATGGATTTTTATATGGTGTTATATAAGTCCTATTTTCTAACTATTAATATTCATTGGAAATCTAAATATATTTCCTACAACATGGTAATTTTTTTATAATTTTTAGACATCAAATATATTAAATTATTTATGACACAATAATGATGCAATATTTACATCATTAGTAAATGATTTAAATAAATAAGACTATAATGATTAAAATATTATCCAAAACCTATCCAATTCCTATTGGTTGATTATATTTTGACCATGAGACATCTTATATTCGACTATATTGATTTTTGGACTATTTCAAACCGATTGTCATTATATTATAAAATAATATTTTCACTCTTCCCTAAAGAGCCCTTCTTCACCCCTATAAAAAGAGACCACTTCTACGAAACTCCTCACACCTCTAAAGTCGTTTGTCTTATCCATACTCTACCCAATTACACACTCTAAATCTGTATACTCTTCCTAGAAGCCCCACCTTAGGCAGAAGTCACTTCAAGAAGTCCTTTGCTTCAAACCAAAGGAAGTTACCCAAATTAATGGTAATGGTTTCTCTTAAGTTGTTTTCTTTTATTTTTCTTCTCCTACCACTAAACTCTTTTTATTTATTTTCTTTTTTAACAAAACTAGTATCCTCAATAAACTAGGATGTTGTTATAAGAAGGATTCAAACTACACTTACACACACCTCCATCTAATGGATGAAGAACATAATGTTTCTGTGGATGGAAAACTAACACCTCACGAAACAATGATTGTTCAATTACATCATACCGCCTTTCATGGTGGACATTATGATGAAACTATATTTATATATGATATATATTATTTTTATTATTTCCTTATGCTTCTGTACTTCCCAATTATATCAATCCATTATGGTTTCCATAGTGGATAAATACGATAATCTGATTAGAGGAAGTGCGGACTACCGCCCCCTCAAAGTGATGTGATTCGTTAATGCCCTATATGGGATGTATAAAGGATAGAGTTAATTATATTATATATGATATTATACTGGAATTATAATATACCTATGTATCATTTTTTTTTATTTCTATTAAAGTAAGAAATAGAAATGAAAGTAGCGTTCATGCGTACGTACGGCTTACCGTCTCCATGAACGGTGCATTTCATTTCTTACCTCTAAATGTTATGTACTATTATAAATACATTTATATAATGGATATATGTGATATATATGATATCTAAATCATGAATAACATTCTGGATATGATGAACTATTTACCACATTGACAACGTGTAATTATAAGAAGTCCATTTTGACTCAAGTACCAAATATCGACAAAATAAACGTTATTAATTTAAATGTTTACATAATGTTTATAACATGGTAATAATTGATATAAAAGGAATAATAAACTTGAAAAAGGTTCTTATGAAAGTAGAAATTAACTTTAGTTTATTATTCGGGATATTAAAGAATGAACGGGTCAAGTTGGACACAAGGTAAGGGATGATCATCCCACTCCTTTTTCCTGTGAGATTCATTCCATATTGCCACTATTACCTTTTGTGTGGTGTATATACTGACCATAATTGTATTATTCTTTTAATACACTTTAATTTATGTGTATTTACATATTCATTGTATTATTCCTCTTTCATGGGTTGTATGTTTCGTAAGTTACCAAATTAGTAAGGGTTTATTTCACAATCAATTCATTATCCGAGGTTGTTTATACGTATTTATCTAATGGGACCTCTTTATCATCCACATCCATGTTTCATAAAAATGTCTTTCCAAACATTTTTACTATTTAATAGAAAATGGGTTTAAGTCATTTATTCCCTTATATGTTTTTGAAAAGAATCTTTCCGTCATTTTCTAAACAAGGTACTTTTTGACCTTCTCAACAAATTTAAGGAAAGAATGTTTTTTTAACTTATACGTTGGGTGCGGATATTTTCCACCATTATAACTTCGTCGAAGCTTCCCATAAAAGCTTATAAGAATACATTCAAATATATGTATTATTTTATAATTATGTGACTTTTAAATGATTTCAAAAAAAGAGATATTTCTTTCAAATAGTTTTGATTTCATCTATGTCAACATCCTTTGATAGATTTTAAGCTTATTTGATGTTGATTTATTATGATACAAAAATTCCCTATTTTAATGAAGGTTTTTTGATATGTTTGACTGTGGATGAGTTATTCTTATGTCACTCATAGTTTATTGTTAAAGTATTGACATTTAATAAGTTAGATTTATTACTAATGTTTATGTTATATTTCAACCTTTTCTTCAGATGAATGTGTTGGAATAGTAAGTTCTGAGTTGGGGACCGGTAAAAGTAATCCCTTAGGGTTGGGGTCCGGTTATAGCAGACCCTCCGGTTTGGTCTCCGGTTATTAGAGGCACTCCGGGTTAGTGTCCGGTTATTAGAGGCACTCCAGGTTGGTGTCAGGTTATTAGAGGCATTCCAGGTTGGTGTCCGGTTATTAGAAGCACTCCAGGTTGGGTTCCGGTTACTATTAGCCCATATGTCTTGGCATGAGGCCTTGAAAAAGAAATTAAAAGTTCATCATTATGCATTCTGTCATTATGAATGTAGTTATTGATATTTTATGTGATTATTCGATTAGTAGAATATCCATTGAATAAGTAAATGGAATCATTTCATTTAATCTTTGTCATATTATACTGAAGTTCAATTTTAAAAGGCTTTTGTTTTAGTTATACTTTAAAATAAATGTTTATGTTTATTTATGAAAGTTTCCACTGTATTATTATCCTTAATGAGCATCTGAGTTCACCCCTTTCAATGTTTTATTTCTCCAAGGATTTCAAGAAGTGTATTGTGATTGATATGGATGGATAAGACAAGGGAATAATGTCATTAATAAAGGATTATTTATGTTGTTTCTTATGTTTTGAAGTGTAATGTAACATCCATGTATGTAATATATTTTCTAAGACTGCAAAACTATCAGTCCTTCTGGACTTGATTCCTTGTAATCATGCCAATATATTAAAATAATGCACCGACTATAGGTAATTGGGGTCAGGGCATTACACGATCCACTACAACTATGGGCTCTAAAATGATATGTCTTGAAAAATAGACCTCCCAAATATATAAATAAAACTTCGGGGGCTTCCCATATGTTTTGTGCTCTTTCAGTGACTCCAGGACCATCGAATAGTGTCTCACATGTCCTCCTTGTATACTGAGTACACAAGGATGTAATCAATTAAGAAGATGATGATCCATTATAACAATGGCTGAAAGAACCTGTTAATGAGTCCCATGAACACTGTTGAGGTGTCCGTTATTCCAAAAAACATCACTATGTACTCATAGTATTTGTACAAAAACATTAGGGTCGTCTTCGGTTCATCATCATCTCATACCCGTAGATGGTAAAATCTTGATATGAGGATATTCTTTTAGAACCATTTCTCCCCATCAATTTATTAGATAGGTAATTAATCCTTGGTATTGGATACTTATTCTTATCGATCACTTGGTTTAGGAAACAAAAATCTACACATAATGTCAATATCTCATCTGCCATCATGGAAAACAAACTACTTCTGACTAGGGTGAAACACTAGGTCTCATAAATTCATTCCACTACAAGTCATCCAACTAAACCCATAAATCACGAATCTCAAGGTGATCTATATGATATATAGGTTACTATATCGATGTTGTCCCATAGTACAGATCAATGAAAATTATACCTCTCTACGTGGAGATAATCCTGGAATGTTCTCTTGAAATATGCCCTCATTTTCCTCCACCACTATAAGAAACTAAGGACTAATATCATCCAATGCACTGAGGGTGAGGCTATCCAATTAATGAGTAATTGGATGCACGATCCTTTTAATGATTACACCATGCACTGCATGTATTTTCATTCCCCAAGAATGGGAAAATTGGTCCCATCACCATGTACATGCCTCACTCTATGCCAAAATAGTCAATTTGAGAATGAAATGTTGGTATCTAGTTCATACATAGAAAGATTTCATAAGGCCTTGACGACGCAAACAATATATCCCAACATAAACATTCACCTCCAAGGGTACGGTCACACAATTTTCACATGCCTGTAATGATATAATCCACCAGCATTGGATACTCTAAGTATAAGGGTCTTTTCAATGGTTCAAATGGAATATCCAAGCCCCGAACAAGGCAGTATATGTATTTCATTTTCTAGATACCGCAAACTAAAATTGGTCAATGGTTCTGTTATTAACCAAAACCACTGAAGAGTTGGAAGAAAATTTGACATAGCACAACCCTTTCATTGGGACATCACAATCATTTCATAGAATTACTAGTGTAGATTGTGTTTTTTATGATAGATAAGACAACAATTCAATTATTTTTATAGTCAATGGATGGGTAAAATTCTTTTATCCTTTAAAAAAGTGATTTCCATTTTCAAGTTATATTTTTTCTAATATACTTCATGTTATTATATGTTAATATCTCTTCATTTTTTCATTTTTGTTATCTTAAATAAATGTTATCCCACATTCTCATATAATGACTTCTTCACAAGATGATTCTTCAAATCCACTAGCACAACATGTTTCTAAACTTACTGCTACCTGGAATGAAGATGTTCAACATATTTATAAACATGTTTCCTTTTGTTAATATTTTTAAATTGTTAAATTACTGTTATCTAAATTAAATGTTAAACACATTTTTCAGATAATGAATTCTACATATGATGATGCTGCCAATCCCCATGTGCAATAGGCTTCTCAACCTGCTTCTACTAGTAGTACAGATGAACAAATGGATTCTCAACCTGTTGTTTCTCCTAGTGCTGAGGTATAACAACCATCTGCACATGTCGTTGCTATCCCTTCGGGGTTGGAGGAACATATTGATGAATGGTGGATCAATGGATATTAAATGTAATGAAGCACCATCTACGTATAAAAAAGGAGGGTTGTTTATTGACATTGTTAAAAAAATCAATTAGGATAAAGAGAAAGGGATAAAATACAGGTTTGGATGGAATAAGAGGGGACAACATTTTAACCACAACAAAGTCTATATTCAATAGATGTATTGAAATATTCAGACGACAATGCAAGACGATTGATGAAAATTTAGGGCACCATATTGTGGCTGAGATTAAGACACTGATGCAGGGAAATATTATATTAACATTATGAAATCATTTGTTTAATTTACTAAAAATTAAATAATGAAACATTGACTTGTACTTCATTATCTCTTGTAGAGTGCAACTATAGTAGATGAATTCAATAATGACTATGTCTTAATGTTTTCTGGAAGGATTCACAATGGTTTTTTCGCACTTTTAATGAAATAACATCTTAATGATGATGATGGGAAAATAAAACTGCATCCGTCTCTTATTTATTAGCACCTGATTAACCAAGCATTGTGAGATGCATTTTCAAGTCGTCGTGTGATGCAGTCATTTAAGGTACCTTGTGACTGGTAATAAGTTGTTTTTTTGTACATGTATTCATTACATTGATTAATAGAATTTTATTTATGAAACATAAAAAGAGTTTTGATAATAAACAATGAGCATCAAAACTAGTGTACTCTTACAGTAAAGCAAGGATTGGGTAAGCATCACTTGAAAAAAAATTAGAACATATTATATATATACAATAATACATTAATGTGACATAGAACAACCAAATAATTCTATTATTTTGTTTTTATGTATCATGTAGAGTACAAATCCATAGCCACTTCCATCCCAAACCATGTGATACGAATGGTGGTGCGTGTAACAAATGATGGAAAACTAATAGAAGAAAACACACAAAAAGTGTGGGAAACATGTGTAATTATGAAATAATAATAATTTGTTTTGATTTAAATCGCTATTACATAACAATGATTACTTATTTATCTATATTTTCTATCTAACATAGTCAAAATAATCAACAACACCCACACCTGATGAACACATACATTCATTGGCTTTGATGCAACCATAAAAATATGGTCGTGTCAGAGTTGTGGGTTTTGGGGTGACACCCCATACACATTATGAGAAATAAAAACAGGTGGAGGATAAGAATGAGTAAACAAATAAATGTGAAAAAATTAGAAATGTTTAAAGAAGAATTACAATAACAAATATAGATGATAACATGTTTGTTTGAGGGATGGAAAAGAGAAGAAAAAAACTGAAGAACAACTTTTGTGTGATGTTCCCCACCTAGCCCCCAAGTTTTGAGGCGATCCATTCCCATCAGAAACCATTCTGAACAAATGTAGTAAATATTCAAAAAAAATTCTATGAAATGTGAATCAGATTGGCACAAGACACAGATACATTACCTATTTTGATATTGTACTGAGTGAATATGTGTTTGATTTATATCTATCTACACGAACATATCGACTAGTTGTGAGGGCTATATTATTCAATGTTCTGAATGACTTGCTAAAAAACAGACCTCTTATAATAGATCATGTCAGAGTGTCCATTACTGTAGCCCTAGTGAAATTCCTATTGCTACCTATTACAATTGGTGACACGGATATTCAGAAAGTTAATCAAGCTCTAGGAAAATTCATCAAATGGCCGTCATCTCTTTTAATTATTTTTTTGAGAATGAAGTTCTCATTTCCAATTTAATTTTCAAAATAAATCATAAAAACTTATTTAGAAAGGGTCTAATCCATGTCTTATCCCACTCATTATTTGACCCACTGAAGAACCAACTATCATATATTCATTCGGAGGTCTTGAATATATGATTGTTGGTTCTTCACCGAGCTGACAAAAACAATGATGCAGAAAGAGGATGTTATTCCACGTCAACCGTACAAGGATAAAAGATTTCATCAAAAACTAAAGGGATGGGGAATCCTAGTCTAGATACTACATATATTTTTTGTTCTATTAACAACAAACATACCCTCTAAATAAGGACAACAAATTTATTTTCAAAAATAAATCATCATGAAATTTATTTATTGAAAAAACACAACTGACATACTAAAATTCAAGGAAATACATTCCAATCATTTTGATACATTAGGGAAATGATCCACCAGTCATTTGTGATGTGTATGATTCAACCACACATGAATCTGATGCACGGTGTCACCGGTATGACTCATAATGTGTCTTGTTATTTAAAATTGACATTAATTGAAGTAAAAAAACACAATCGACATCCTAAAAACTGAGAAAAATGATTCAGATTGTTTTGATACATTAGAACAGTGATCCCTGAGTTAGTTGGGGAATGTAGAAATCATCCCCACTTCAATCTGATGAATGGCGTGACAATTGTGACTAAAAGTTTTTGTTATAAGTTTAAAATGGACATTTTATCTCAAAAAGTGTCACTTTTTGAAAACAATGAAAACATACTCTGATTATCATAACAATTATGTACAGTGATTATTAAGATCATTGTGATAGGAATCAAGCTATCTCACGTCAACCCAATGCATGATGCGACCTGTATAACTCAAATTACATGTTTTAAGTTTGAAATGACATATCTATTGAAAAACACAACTGATCTACTAAAAAAATAAATTCATTCTGATTATTTTGATATATTATGTCAATGAACCCTCAAACATTTATAATGTTTAGGAATCAACTGCCCCTAAATCTAACCAATGATGTCACTGGTATAACTCCAAATGTGTCTTTTTTTTAAAATTAACATTAATTCATGTACAAAAACACAAGAGACATACTAAAAACTGAGAAACCAGATTTAGTTTGTTTTGATAATTAATGAAAACAATCCATGAGTCAGTTATGGCATGTAGAATTTATCCCTACCTCAATTCGAAAATTGGTAAGACCGATTTGACAAAATGTGTTTGCTATCAGTTGAAAATTGAAATTTTATCTCATAACATTTCACTCACTGAAAACCCAGAAAACAGGCTCTAATTATCTTTTAAATTATGGAATATGATTCCTAAGTCCTTTTTATTTGTATCAAGATGTATCATGTCAAACTGATGAACAATATGACCGGTATCACTAAAATTGAATGTTTTTTGTTTGAAATGACATTTCTGTGAAAAAAAGACAACTGAAAAAATAATAACTGAGGAAACACCTTCTGATTTTTTTGAATCATTAGGACAACAAACCATCAGTCATTTGTGATGTGTATGAATCAATCACAAATCATTATGATGCAAAATGTCACTGGAAGGACTCCAAATGTGTCTTGATATTTAAAATTGACATTAATTTTTGAAAAACAACCCAGTTGACATACTTAAAAATGAGAAAAGGGCTTCAGATTGTTATGATACTTTAAGAAAATGATCCATGAGTATGTTGTGATGTGTTGGAATTAAATCCACCTCAATCCGACGGATAGTGTGAATGGTGTTACTAAAAGTGTCCGCTATCAGTTTAAAATTGACATTTTAACTCAAAATGTGTCACTCCCTAGAAGCCATGTAAACACGCACTGATTGCAACCAAATTAAGGACATCGATTCATAAGTCCTTTATGATGTGTATCCATAAGACTCACATCAAACCGCTACACGATGCGACTGGTTTGACACAAATAGAATTCTTTCGGTTTGAAATGAAATTTTATTGAAAAAACCCAACTCACGTTCTGAGAACTAATAAAATACATTCTTGTTGTCATAAAACTTTAGGAAAAAGATCTATCAGTCATTTGTGATGTGTAGAAATCAACCTCATCTCCATACGATGCACAATGTCACTGATATGACTCCAAATGTGTGTAGTTATTTAAAATTGACATTAATTCAAGTAGAAAAACCCATGTGACATTTTGAAAATTGAGAAAATGATTTCATATTGTTTTGATACAATATGACAATGATCCATAAGTCAGATGTAATGTGTTGCAATCAACCCAACCTCAATGTGACAAATGGTGTGATCGGTGTAACTAAAAGTGTCTGATGACTGTTTAAAATTGTTTGTTTAACTCAAAAGTTGTCACTCACTAAAAACCACACAAACACACTCCAATTTTCATTCAATTTAAGGTCAACAATTTGTAACTCATTTGTGTCTTGTATCAAGATTTGTCAAATAAAATAGACGCATGAAACTATCGGTATAACTCAACTTGCATGTTTTCAGTTTGAAATGACATTTTAGTGAAAAAAACACAATTGACATAAATTAAACTAAATAAATTCATTCTGATTGGTTTAAAACATTACGACAATGATCCATCAGTCATTTAGGATGTGTAAAAATCATCTTCAGCTCAATACAATGCACGATGTGACAGGTATGACTCCAAATGTGTCATTTTACTTAAAAATTGACATTTTTAATGTATTCATTATATTGATGTCTAATTTTTTTCATTCTAATATTACTATCATAATATTTTCTTTTCTCATAAAGGTGGAACATTTTTCTCGAATTATAAAGATTTGTTCGGTGACTATTACAATCAGAGGCCTATTTTTTTAGGGGACCACATATGTCAAAAGAGAAAACATTAATGTATATTATAGTTTGTTGGAAGTTTGTAAATGTAAATTTATAAAACATTATTCAAAATGTATATTGAAGGGTTTTTTTGTATATTCCATGGGTGAATATTTTTGTATTCACAATTTCAGATAAATGTATATATCATTGTCTTCCAAACATTTGTGTGCGTTGTTTTATTATTCATCATTTCTAATGTGTATGTGTTTATGGTGTATATATATACTACGGGTAGTTATTTTTAGCAGGTTTTTTCTGTTTATTTTCGTTGGTTTGATTATTTTTGTCAACTGTTCATTTTTTAGGTTGTGTGGTGTGGTATTATAAAAATAGATTTCCCGGATTGGGAATCCATTATAAGCACTAGTTGAAGCCCTGATAAATGGGGACATTATCATCGTTTGGAATAGCACTTAGAAAAGGTGCCCCTTTAATAACGGCTCGATTAAGAACATTTTCTAGAACTGATAAAAAAATTTTAAAGGGATAAGAAAAGTCTATTTTTTGATAGTGAATTTCATATATGGTAAGGTATTAATAAACTAAGGGATTGTATCCGGCCCTAAGCACCCTTCACCGATTTTCACACACCCTCATCACCCATACCATCACAGCTCAGAAAGCATCGCCACATCCGCTTCCAATGCCACGCAGGATGCCAGCAGAGCCCTAGAAATGATCACCAGAAAAAAAACATGCCAGAGAAGCTTGCAACATCTAAACCACTGATCCATCGAAAGAACCACCAACATGTCCCCAGCATCACTACGAGACAAACCAAGATACCAAGAGTGGATCCTCCTTCACCGGAGCCAGAAACACCATCCAAAATCACCCAAAACTCCTTCTTACATGACCATGGTGGGGTCATGGATTTAGGGATGGGGCAAAAATATAAATGGAGGACTATTAATTGGATTAACCAAGCCCGATAATGAAATGTATAACTATAGTGGGCTAGACAACATCGATGCAAGGGCTCGAGCAAAACGGCCTGTAGAAAAATACCAAGAAGAACTATCAAAGGAGATTAATGACAGAAGGGTCTTTGTCAAATGGGCTCCAAAAGTGGATCCAATGGGCCACGAACAGAGTTTTCGAGCCATACTTTCACCCGCATCTAGACCCGAATAATGTGATGAACGTCGAAACTGAATAGAATTCAATTAATATACATTCAATGTACAGTTGTGATTTATGTTTCATGGTAGAGATTATATCATTATAATGGTTCTATAAGATGTAGTTGAAGTAAATAGTATAGATTATATACTTATTTTTTTCAATATATAAATTATATTCATAGTCACACCTATAGTGTGGTGAAGATGTTTTGAGAAATATTATAATCAATGTTATGATGATATATATTGATTATTTATCATGGGAAAAGTTATTGATGAATAATGTTAAAGTATGTCTCCTAATGCTGAAAATCATGTATTATAGACTGAAAGCTATTTGATGAAATTTTTCGGCCCATAATGAAAACAATTCTACAATGAATGTTGACCATATTTATGAGATTTATTTTTATATGAATATTTTTTTAGCATAGTTTATATTATTCACTTATGAAGTGGTGTTTTTTATGTGTAAGAGGGAACACCCTGAAAAATTATAATTGACTTTATTTCAGGTGTCTTAGGAATTTTTATGTGCTCTATTCGATAGATAATGTGTTTGATTACAAATCAGAGTAGGGAAAGTATAGTTTACCATGAAGGAGGTACAATGATAAATTTCCACATTGAAAAGAACATAATGGACGTGGAGATTTCATGACCTCCATGTAATGATGTTGTATCCATGCTACATTATGGTCAATGTATTCCCATGATAATATCAAATTGATGACCTACATAAAACAAGAATATTTCCATTATTCAATGTGTTCATTTAATTCAAATATAATTGATTTCTTCCACTATTTCATGTAGTAATAGTTGATATCTTGAATTGATGCAATGTAACTGGGTAGTACAACCACCCATGAGGAGTTGACTTCATTTGATTCATTCAGTTGTTATTCCATGTCCATATAAGTATTAATTGGAATTGAACATTTATTATATCATAGAATATTGTAGAGGGCTATTGTTACCTTATAAGACATGGAAATATTTCTCAATATTTTTCCAGAGTTATGCGTAGAGACGGTATGTGAGACTGAGGCTCGGTGTGCCCAAAATTAATTTTATAAAATTACTAAATATACATTATATTGAGTGTGTGTGGTTAATGATCAAATGTGAGATAAATCTTAAAACCATGATCGGATCAGAATCTCAGACCATGGTTGGGTCCAAAATATGTTGTTTTCCCTAGGAATGATATAAAATGAGTCAATGAGGGATGTCCTGACACTCTCTAAATAACTTTGCATTTAAGAGAATAAATTATTTAATTTATTTAATCCATTATATCCTTTTTATCCAATTTAATGTATATAAATATATGGTTAATAGAATTTTTCCTCAAAAACCTAAATTCATCAATGACATCACGTCTACTCAAATATCCCTTGGGGAATGACAGACAGAGAATGACGAATGAACAATGATGAAGAACAACTATGAAACCATGGATCTAGGAAGATCGAAGCATGAAAAATGAAAAAAAATCATGGTGAACCAGTTCTTCATTAATGGTAATTTATCCAATCATGGTGGAATTCATATTGGGTGTTTCTATAACTTTAATTAAATGATTGATGATGTTGATATCCTTTCATTAATATACTCCCCATAAACATAACTGCTTACTGCAATTAAATTGATTATCAATTCTTAATCTAATCATAGATTCCCATTGTTGATCAATAGGAAAATAATTATTGGAAAACAATCAAAGACATTTTCTAATGGGATTTCCCCCCTTTTAATATGCTTTCTTCACTGTTATAACCATGGAGTTCCAGGCTCAAAAATTATCGGGTGACCTGAGCTCGATTAGGCACCCAAATTCTTGGCAGATCAATGAAACGACGAGGATATCATGTATAGAGCGTAGATCTAGATTCGTCTTGATGAGAGGTTTCTATATCCAATGATTTTTAGATATATTACTAAGTGATAAATTAATGGAGGTGTACAGAATGAATAATAAAACCCTTGAATGTTCAAATTGTTGATTTCCAGCAATTGAAGACCCATGACTTTGATTCATAGCATGACTGTATGTTTTCAGAAGGAATGGTGGGGGCATATGATATTGTTTGACCAAATTTAGTTCATGGACTAGGGTAAAAAGATAACATAAACATTCGGTAAAATTTGGACTACACACCATGTAGTACGAAGAACACACGACGTATTGCTTACCTCTGTGGCATCACTAGTGTTTTGAGGAAGTTACGGATAACACAATGTGTACTCCCGTGAAATGTCGGGTACCCACTTCCTATGTGAAACCAGTCATGTGAAGAACCAAACGTCCAGGCACATGCCATGTGTTGACTACACAAGGATGGCCACACGGGGAGTATCCCATGTGGACCTACACACTCTGTACCAATGTACATGGATACATGCTATATATACACAGACTCAGTCTGGTCCCCAGATATATGGGACACACATTGTCATCCTCCTACATGACATGTAACCCTACAATGACAAGACCCATGTACTTTCAAAAGACACAACAAGGCAGTGGAGAAGTATCACACGATGTTGGGGTCCCTCACCATCCATATACTTCTTGAGCTCTTCTGAGCAATCTTCAAACCCTCGTATATCATTTGTTTGGACTTGGATTTTTTCACATGATATACCTATCCTCGGTTTTTTTCTATATAGATAGCGATGTTTCCCTTAAGAGGTGGCTTTCCTGTTATGACAGGAATATTACAGGATTGGCACACATAGAGGTGACACCCAAAGATGATAGTGATTAGAAACGATTACCCGTATAGTACAGAGCATACCCGTCAATTGGGCTAGGTACTAGCATTCCCCAATGGTATTTCCAGTCTTACCCTCTAGTAACATTGGCCTATGGATTTCCCCAATGATCTTTTCGAGTTACCCTCTAGTAGGACCAGGGTACTGGAGAAGTTCCTATCTTACTCTATTTCTATCCTGTGTAGTTGTGTTCCCTGATGAACATCCTTACATAACCCTATAGTTGGGCTGGGCAGTAACATTCCCTGGTGACCATCTCAAGTGGTACCCTCTAGTTGGGCTGGGCACTGGAATTCCTCAGTGAATACAAAAGTAAGAACCTCACTTTTGGGACTCAATGTTGAGGCATTGTTTGACTTACCTTAGATTCATGAGAAAGAGTGACTCCTTCCCCATCATGTTGAATTCTTGTGGCATGACATAAAATTGTGTGGGCATGTCAATGCCTCCCAAATATGATAATATCAAGGTGAGGTGATTAACCAACATTTATTTATGTCTCTTGGGCAGATGCATGTGGTGTTGTTCACCACAGAAGTATTTACATGGAATTTCTATCGACTCATCTTCTTGGGCTGAGATTTGTGATGGATATCCCCTAACTCTCTCATATGAAATTAGATGACTGATTATTTATAAATATCCCATTACTGTACCCACTCCATGGGTGTCAGATAATCTTTTTCCAGTAGAGGCGAAGAATCATGCGGTATACCACTTGATTTCCTTGTCTAGATTCTCATGGTTGAATGAGTTTACACTCCGCCTATAGGTGGTATTGAATTGAGGAGGAGATTGTCTCCTAATAGCATCGAGCTCCTTGTGTTTGAATGAGTTTAAATTTAATGTCCTGTTCGGTCGATTAGTATCGATTCTGTTCTCTTTTTCAATACATTTTTTTCTTTACATATTCTCTTTAGTTGTATCTCTTACTGCCCCCTCCCATTTACATTTTCCAGGCATTCTACTTGGTATGTATATACTCAACCCTACATGGGATTTTCCCAACACATGTCGTGGCCATTGAAGAAGGAGAACAAGTTGATTGTAAGTACATATGTTCTTAGGGAGACAAGTAAGTTGAACCGTGTATGGTGGTTGTAGTTGGGTTAGAATAGATAGGCACTCTTAGTGGTTACTCTATTGCAATTCTGTTTAGGCTGGGATAGGTTTCTAGACAGGGCATGTCTTTCTCCATTTTCTTTTCACTATATACTACCATAATCTATTATTGTTTATAGGTTCATGCATATTTATATTTCATTATAGAAGATTTTTCCTTTTCTACATTCCCTCTACACTTTTTTATTATGTTGGATGTGGGCGTCTGTATAGGCTCTTCGGAAAAGGCCTCTCTGGTTTGGTTATGTCTTCGACACTGGTTGCCACCCACAAGCCTATAGAGGTGGGCTTGGGGATGTTGCACCTTGAGCCCAGCTTCAGTAAGGTCGTGAAAAATATATTCTGATGTCTATTTCATAGATTAAGGAAAAAATTATAATTTTAAAATAAAATTAAATCTGGATGAAATAGATTATTTTTTTATAGATTTCGAAATTATATGCGAACTGAGGAGTGAAAAGGATAAGTATAGAAGATGATCTTGATATTTCATCAATAGTGATAAATTTTAGAAAATCCAATGTTGATGAAAGGAATTAAAAATAATATAAAAGATTATTTTTGAATTTAATGTTTATACAATGCGAAAAATCAATTAGTTCATATACTTGTTAAAAAATAAGTTGTAGATTCATTACACTGATAATTCTATGAAGATGTTGAGTATTTAAACACAGTAAAATGACATAGAGTTGGTATATATTGTTTAGGAATATAATTTTTTAATAATATTAATTTTTAATGTGTGGGATGCACTGAATCATGGCCCAGATACATGAAGAAGAAATTTTTCAAGGTCATTCCTTTCATGTTTACACTCTCATATTGATTTTAGTGGGTACTATTTTATCACACAAAGGACCTTACTTATCACATAGAGCGTAAAAACCTATAAATTGATCTATATCTATATTGAATTATACATGGATATTAAAAAATTACTAAGACTAACTGGTGATAAATTTTGATTCCAATGAAAAAAATGGAAACAATGTAATTGATTTCGTAACAAACCATGATAATGTTATATAACATCAAAAAATGATCCAAATGCGTTAAATAACATGGGTAACATGCAAAAACCTATTTAAAATAATCATAAAATATTATAATATCAGTATAATTAAACTTATAATAAACAATAAATGGTCATCCTTAAAAATTTATCGTAATTGTATTATAAATAATTAATGCGAGTTAGTATTAGAAGATGTTATTTTCAATAAATGATGATTTCATTATATTATGTGATTACACTTTTGAAAAATATATTTAACTATTCTAGATATTATTTTAATAAAATTACATTTATTTTTTAATTCCTCCAATAAAAATTTACAAAGTATAATTTTATTATTTTTCCCCTTAAAGGGATGATTATTAGTAGAAAAATATGGTTCTCTCATAAATATCAATGTTTATGATTTTATCATTATTTATGAGTATTAAAAATGATAAAAAAACATTTAATGTAATTAAATATATATTTAATGAATAAAATTATGTAATTTAATGTATTTTTTTATTAATTAATCTAATGATAATTTTTTAGAAATATGTTAAAAGGTAACATTAATAACATTATATTTTAAAGTAAATTTATTATAAATAAGTGATTTGAAAGTAAAATTTGTCTTTGGAATTCATTAAATTCCACCATCATTTTATTTATTTTAGAATAAAAATATTTATATTCTAAAAATAAAAATATATTATAATCATATATTGTTACAAATAAAATTCAAGGATAAACACACTTTAAAAAATCATTTTTTGGGTTATTTGCATTTATTTAAAGAATAACATTTCATGACCATAAAGACTTATTTAGAAAAATTAATTGAATATTTGAAATTATAGTTTTTATATTAGGTAATAAGAAATTTTATAGTTTTTTACAATAATATTAATTAATAGTTGTAAAAAATAATTTCCAAGGAAAAAGTAAATTACGAAAATGTAAAAAATTAAAATGAAAAATCCATAAAACCATGATGGTTATATAAAAAAATTGTATTTGGGAGATCCATGAACTAAAGAAATATTAAATTAAATATTTAACTATTTTGGATCCATTTACCTTTGATTAATATTGTTAAATTATTGAAATTAAAATTCTCACTTCCAATGCAACTCTTCCCTTTAATTTATAATAAGTTATCTTTTCCACCAATTGAATACTCACATATACATTGAATTTTGTATATAAAATCTACATTTCTTATCCCAATAGAACCCTCCATAACCTTAATAATATTTTGGCTACTATATTTTTATTATTCCCTTCATTTGTGAGTATACTAATATAATACCCAATATTCCAACATGCGTATTGTAACAACTTAATCAATTATAAATAAAAATTACTTTTTGATATAATTAAGTTCGTCATTATATAATATAGTAATAGAAGACACATGTATTTATTTGGTTTTATTATCTTATTTAAAATAACATTAATTATTATTACTATTGATAATGTTTTAATTTGATAGTTATCATGTGATTAGTTAAAACATTGGGTTTTAGCAAATTCTATTGACAAGTACAAAGGAACTGATGTCCTCAACCGGTAGGATCCTACCATATGAAGACCACATATTTGAGCATCTGATAGAGATGAAATCACTAGGATTTACACTTGAATAAGCCAAATATGAGATCCAATAACATAAGAATGATTGAAACCGTTTATGAGAGAAGTTCAATTTCATCGAGATCACATGTGAAACCATATATGTCGAACCACCCATGAAAGTATCACCGTCGTGAACCTTGCCCTTAGGGAACTTACTAGTGTATTAAAGGTATATGTATCAATACCCTATAAACATGATAATATACATTATCATCACTAGAATAATGGTAATAATTACATATTATTACTATTACTTTAGGAATGATATTTTTTTTGATTCAATAAAACAAAAAGTATTTTTTTGGTAAATATTAAAATTCAATTAAAAAATTTATTTTAAGGAATTAATGGATTTATAAGATAAATAATATTTTAATTAAATATTATTATTAAATAATATTTATTAAATAAAATTGATCGTATAAGTTTTAAGAGGTCAAATGTAATTTTTATAAGGGATTGAAAAATGTTTTTATCAAAAAAACCCCACATTTTCCAAATAAACGTCATTTTTATTTTTAATGTAAATATTCACATATTTATAAAATTATTTTGTTAAATAAAAAAATTCTAATTACAATGTCAAAATTATCAAATGGTTAATTTTTAAAAATTCTCCAAGACTATAGATTTCTCAGGCAAAATTTAAATACCATATAAATATACCATGTGTATTATGACATTATAATGACTAAAAAGTGACGTAATAAATATTATAAAGGGTGTCCACAACCAAATATACGTTTCTATTTAATATAATATAATTTTATTATTATTTTATTAATTTTATAAATCCTTTATGAATATTACTAAATCAATAATATATTATATGGTTTTAAAATAATTTTATTAAGAGTGTGACTCACTTCAACATCAACATTGGAATTATTTTATTGTGATCAGCCCATAGCCTTATAAAATAATTAAATCCACTCCCTATTTTTACAAATTATGGTCAGAAACCATTAGATGGTTTTTAGTTTTTTTATTTTATTATATTTAGTCCAAAACCTTGTTTTTGTAAATAATAATGATTTCCATACTCATTTAATATATAAAAACAAATGTTCCCATTTTCCTTCACATTAAATTCATTAACTATATACTTAATCTTATGTTCCCTCTCAATTTTACACCCATGGTTCTCCCATGCTCTAATTAAGCTCCTCCCAACTTTTTGGCGTCACACACTCTAGTAAGGGATCCTCTCCTTCTCCACTTTATTGAAGAATTTTCATCATTTTATGTCATTTTGTTTTCAATTATTATTGTTGTGGATGGTTTTTGAACATCTCATATACTCCTCTTATGTTGTATAAGTGATTAAAGACCCATTTACGCTCATTAATATCTTGAAGGAACATTAATGTGACATATTTATGATACCAAAATGTCACTGAAATTTTCCATGACAAAACAATTATGTAATGAATACCATGCCCATTTCCTATTAAGGTTGTTCACATTTATCAACATATTATTATTTTAAAGTTTAAATAAAGGTATTTATTATATAATCTATAATAATTGAATTACATATGAGATGAATGATTCCATGTTTTGTGATTTATGTGACACACTTAAGATTGAAAATTAAATGAATGTGACCAGTGTGCCAAAAATTATATAGAACCCCAACGCATTGAGTAATGTTTAGTCTCATGAGACATCATTTTGTGATATAAGGTAAACAAAATTTCATTTTTTTTAATTTTTCCTTCACAATGTCTTGGTAATTAGTCTTGACCTATGTTTACGATACAATGTTTGATGTTATTTCCTCATTTCACATTATACCTTTATGATTATCATGTTATATCACGTATCATTGTTCATGTTTATGATTATTACTCATTTTTTGATATCCCTATTATCTGACATATATTATTATTTTCAACTTATGTGATGATTATTTTATTTTAGATCTTTATATCTCAAACCTTTCTTTTGTATATCCCCATGTTATCCCATGCAGTTTTTTTCTCGATGGAATGTTAATGCCATGTTAAATAAGTTTTCAATAATGATGATAATTTATCCATTTTAAGTCATTATGTAATGTTTTTAATTATAAATGAAACAAGACTTATCAATATTTCGGGTTGTATTACGTGAAATATTATTTAATAAATCAAGTATTAGTGCTGAATAATGAGTGGGGTTATTATAGTTGATATTAATAGAAAAGTTTATTTGGGATTATGATTAGAAAAGTCTAGATAAAGACATTGGGATATGACTATTTATGATTAAACATCCAAAAAAATTATTAAATATAGAGTAATTGGTTTATTATAAAAAAAACAACATATATATATATATACTACACGTTGGTGTAGCACTAAATAGATATATATAGTGGTAATCCTGGAAAACACCATGTTGAGCTAGACTCAACTGGGAAATGGTGCATCATAATGAAACATGATGCACACATTGTTTAACAATGAAAAGTGATATTAATTGCTAGGTTAATATGCTCATTACAAATCATTATTAAGAGAAAATTTTCACATAAGAGTATATTTTAGGAAATAGATCATGAAGAACATATATTGAAGCCAAAAACTCATCTTTTAAGGAACTGCATGTAATTTATAAGTTATTTCATTAATTTAATTGGATACTTAATTTTGTGTTTACTTTTTTAAAAACACTTATACATAATTTTCCATTTGTTTTATCCAATGTTTGAAAATATGAGTAATCAAGTAAACCGTCATTGTGATTGGCAATGTGATGACTCTTCCTATGATATTTCCAATCCTATGAGAGCGAGATTTGTACACATTAAAGAGATACTATATCATCTGGCTCAGGTTTTGAATTGAATTATAGATGAAGAGGAGCACACAAATCCCCCTAAGAAAGAACAAGATGAAATTGAGATCTTTATCTGAAATAGTTCTCTAGGTTTTAATGGATCATCTGTTCCCTTAATCATGGAATAATTAATCAACTCCAAAGAGTAAATCATATCCATACTTCATTATTATGAGTAATAGAAGGTTATACATGAATTTTATCATGTATGGAGGATCTAATCAGTGGTTCACATTGATCATAAACATGAATCCCAAGTAAGATATTGTGCCGATAATGTTGAAGGAATTATGAAAAAAAATTTATTAAATACATTCCCCACACTCTCCGACATAAAATAAAATTAGTTTTCCTTCCCTTCAGTAAAAATACGATGAATATATTAGGGAATATAGAATAAATATCCAAATAATTCCAATATAATCCTCTAGATTTGTCATTACCGCTAAATGAAATTTGACTGCTTCTTTGGGGGGGATAAAACCTACATTACTAAAAGACGTGGTGATATATAACATTGATAGCTATGAGGATATTATATTATGTGATCTCAAATTTTATATGCAAATCAGAAAATCAAAAGGGTATCATGTGTATATGGATCTGAAAGTAGAGATTTATTATATTGGTCTGATTGAAAAATCTAATGGTTCTATGAAATTTCAGAAACCCACTTGTCTGAGGTGAGGATTAAGTATCCCCAAAATTTCATAATGGAGAATAGGAAATACATTAGGTTTAGGAAAGAATGACATCTAACTAGTGATTATTGATAGAGAAAACCCATTAATTCATTAGATAAGAGGAATTATTAAATCAACCATCAACACATTGTTCTATACATCAAGTATAAAAAACCAGAACACATTTTCAAACCAATGTCCTAATCCATGTATTTTTAGAGACAACCAAAAACATGTAAGGTGGAAAGGAAGAGCTTTTCACATCACAAAATCTATAGTGGATCCCGAAAGCAATATAATGATATGTGTTCTAGTTACCAATTCGTTAATAGATAATGTATCATTTAATTATTGTTTTATGAATTATTTTACATCATGAAAGATTAGTATCACTATTCATATACCACCACAATACATGGAAGTATAGTTGTAGGTGAAAATAAGAAATTGGTGAAATTATTTCATCTAATGTATAAAACTCCCCCAGCCAAACATTGCAGGTTGAAATTTCTATAGAAACATTCCAAGATCCAATTGGTGGGATATGATACTATTCTATGTCTGGATTGGATTCTCTTGTATAGAGACAAAAATAAAATTCCACAAGAAAGAAATCATTCTCTGTATTGTGAGTCTAACTTCAAATATATACAAGTGAAAGGAAAAGGATGAACTTTCTTTAGAACCTGCATCTGAATAATTAATATTATTTCAATATAGAATGCGTATCTATCTCAATTTATTTCATCTAAAGAAATAATCATCATTTCATACATGCCCATTTATATGTAATACAATGATGTTTTTCCCGAGAAATAGTTTGGTCTTCCTCCTATCCAAGAGGATGAATGTTCAATTGAGATTATACCTGGGGAATTGCCACTATCCAAGACTCATAATAAAAATGTTGTTCTAGAATAAGGGGACATTAACAAAAAATTAATGAAGAATTTGATAAAGTGTTCAAACGCCCATGTGCTTCACCCTGGGGTGCACTGGTCTACTTCATCAAGAAGAATGATGGGTTAATGAGCCTTTTGTAGGGATTATTGTGAGACAAAATGAACACTATAAATAAAAAGTATTATCTACCACATATTAACGAATTGTTCGATTATCTATGTGGAGAAAAATAATTCTCTAAAGCGAATCTATGGTTGGGTTATTACTATGTTTGGGAGAAAGAGGATATCTCCAATAATATATTCCATACAAGATATGGGAACTATGAGTTCATAGTAATCTAATTAGTACCTAATAATCCTCGTTTAATCTTAAAAACATTTATTAATATATTCATTATAGATTATATCAACATGTTTCAAGTAGTATTTATAGATGATATTATAATATTCTCCAAAACCAAGGTGGATCATGACGAGCATCTGAGAAATGTGATGAAGACCATACAAAAGGAGAAGCTTCATGCTATGTAAAAAAATGTGTTCTTCATAAAGAATGTATCATTATTTGGGATTATCACAACAAGAAATAGGATATTGGTGGACCCTTCGAAAATAGAATAAATAGAAGGTTAGATAAGGACAACATATCTGGTATATATTTTTAGATTCCTTGGATTATGTCGGAAATATATTCAATTTTTCAGAAATTTCTCATGATTTTCAAACCAACGAACCAAGAAAACAATAATTGGAATAATTTTTGCATGAAATAATAGAGATTCAAGGTATATAAAATGATTCTTATCACATCCCATATCCTCACAATACCCAAAACTGGATAATTTTTTTTGATATTCATCAATTCATTAATGAAGGGAAGGGGAGTGTATTAATTAAAAATAGAAAAGTCACAACCTATGATTTAAAGTTGTTGAAAGATAATGAACATAACTACCAAATTAATAATCTGAAGTTGGCTTTAGTGATCTTCACGTTTAAAATATAATAGCATTATTTCTTTGGGGAGAAGTGTGTAACATATACATATAAAAAATCCTCATATATATGTTTAGATATAATGAGATGAATATGCACAAATAAAAATGGTTATAGCTAATAAAGGATTATGATATCGTAATTCACTAACATCATGGGAAATAAAATAAAGTGTAAGATGCTCTAATGGGAAGGGATCCAACAATTCTATCATTTATGAGAATTTATTACCAAATTCCTCTAGTTTTTTTTTCATTACACTAACTCCATTGCGAACAATATATAAGGGGTCATTTATATGGTCCTTGAACAAAGAATCAAGTCAATGGAAAACTCAATTTATCATTTTAGAGGATGTCAAGGTAAATCCTATGGAAACACATGAACATATTCCTAGACAATTTGTACATCCTCTATTTAAAGTACTTTCCTCATCCATAGTCATTTTACTCGCTTCCTCCCGATTAATTGAATTTAGTAGAGCTACATAAGGTGGATCTAGATGACAATAAAATGGTGATGTTTCTTCTCTAATGATAATGGATTCCTTAACATCATCAAAAACCTCAACCTCATTCTTTTTATAATAATTTTTTGCATCATAGTCTGAAATCCAATCTGTACTAAGGATTATATCAAATAAAATCATGGGTATGACAATAAGATCTGCAGATAAAACACATTTATTTTCCATAATGGTAACTAATTGAAAAAACATTGTTGCTATGATGATTACCATAGGAGTTTTGATTGAAAACCCCATTGATAAGTAATATTGGAAATATCTAACATTCTTGGAAAACTAGGAAGATATGAATGAATGTGATGATCCAAAATAAAATAAATCATTGGCTAATTATAATAAAATGATTAATGTATGTACCGCCACATCATTTGGAACATCAACATTAGTAGTTGTGATCACATGATTTTGTACATTCTCAAATGGATTTATCTAATGAAAGTTTCCTTGATTCTATGTACATTAATATTAATAATTCCTCATATATTTAAGATTATAGAATTAAAAATTGATAGCCACATTCTTCCAATTGAAATCACAACCTTGTTGGACTTTTTCTCCACATTTGTATCAAACTCTCATCCCCTTTAAGCGTGTACCATGGTTTTTCATCCCACAATTACAGCAGGAAGGAATGTAAACTTTTCCCTTCTTCCACTTATTTTCATTTCTATAGTGTTCTTCAAATCTATTCTTCACTTACTCCGATTTAAAGACATAAGTCTTAGAGAATTCTTTTTCTATCTTGATAGCACATGAGACTGTATCTTTGAATGATGAGAAAGATTGTGATACCAATGCTCAATGGATAAATGGTTTTAACCCATCAAAGAATCAATCACTTTTACTTATAGGTTTATTTATGTAATTTATAGAATCCATTTGTAACCTTGTAATGTAAGCCTCATACTTTGAAAAATTATCATCCACTTATTGCCTCATACTTATAAATTTTCTTTTAGTATCAGTTCTATTTCAACAAGGAATGTATTCTTCTAAGAAAATAACTTTAAAAATCCTCTATACTATTATTTATACTTCTTCATCATCCTTTTTGTTTTGAATTAATGTCCACCATTGATCTTTTTCTCTAGAGCAGTGATAAACTACCAGGGAATGTTTTTCCTTTTCACTACTCCCTAGAGATTGATTTATTTTTTATAAGTAACATACCCATTTCTCTGAAAGAAATGGATTTGTAGTACCATTTAAGGTTGGTGATTGTTTCATCATGAAGTATCCTAACATTGATCTTCTGTATTGAGGATCAGGGTGCTCTATTCATTTAAGGTAATTATTCCCAACCTGAGTGAGTTGTCCTAGTATGGTTACAAGCTATTCAGCACTAATTTCTTTACCTGCTCCACTATAATAATCTTGAATTGGAGGGAAATCCTACATGGATTAAATTCAGTAATGAAGTTTCCATTACGTCCACTGGGGTTCCATTTCTAAATAATATAAGAAACTAGAATAGTTTATGAATCACAATGAATAATTCAAACATGTAAAAATATCAAACATTAATTTAATAGTTTAAGCATATAATCCATAATCATAAACATTTATTCTTTCGGAAAGTATATACTCCAAAATCCATCATAATAGTTTGTAATGAAAATGGGAATTATCCGATGCATATCCACCGGGAGTGTCAAACTATGTGCACAATAAGTCCCATATTCGTGTACCTGGATTCCCCAGGTCAAGCCTAAAACACTTTGTTAGAGTTTTCACTCATATGTACTTTTGTGTCAGAATCATATCAACATGTTAAATCTATAATGGGATGTATTTCATGGAAAACATGCATTATATCTATACTACCAAATTTTTTGGATTTCCATCTATACCAATCCACAAATCCTATCATAGGGTAATGTTCCATAATAATAGTTTTTCTAAATGTGGATTCCATGGTTTGTACCAAACATGCATCTGAAACCAACTATAATGCTCCGACCCCTATTACCTAGAGTGAGTGAATTATTACATAACATTGGAATGATAATCAGAGATAATGTCTTGAAAGACCAATCAGTTTAGTAGATTTGGATGTACTAGATATATTTATAATATTTAAATTACAATATGAAATAAAAAATAAACAACATTGTTTATCCATTGAACAAACTCATATCACATATCCTATCCCTACTTTACATTCATAAAATACTTATTCTCATCATGAAAAAAATAAACCATATGAAAATGGAGAGCTCCATTGATCAGTAAGGATATCAATATAGCGAAAACTATCATAAATAAGCATAATCATTTCTAGAAATTCCTAGGAAAAAAACAAATGCCTTTTAAACATAAAATTTAGCATATTATGGAAATAATAAATCAAATAATTCCCTTTACATATTCACATGGACATTTTACGATTCGAATAATCTCATGTAATATCAATTTTTATTCTCATAATGATAGAATACATAATGTCGGACATCATAACCATGTAGTCAAGGCCTCATGCCAAGACAATAAATAAAACTATTATCAGGGCCCTTTTCCAGGACACTAGTTTTCTTTTAAGACCCACTGATGCATCAAGGGGATATTGCGAGCACCGCTCGTCACATACAATGCCCCATGTATTCCCAATGTGAAAATGGTAAAACATAAGATAAACATTCATATTAATGTTTTATAAGAACTGTTAATAAATTAACCATAAATTGTGAATGACATAAAAATAGCACATCCACAGTCAAACATGTCCTAAAAATGTCAATAAAATATGGAATAATATATCATAATAAATCAACTTCAATTAAAAATAAATTCCAACCATATATTTTGACATAGATGAAATCAATCTACAAACTTTTTGAATGAAATATCTATTTCTACTTAGAAATCAATTAAAATTTGCATAATTATAAAAGTAAACTTTTATTTTGAAAATAGTCATATAATTATTTAAGAAAAGTGTCGATGGTGGTATAAAAATGAGAAATAACGGCACCCGCTATGTAAGAGAAAAAATCATTCTTTCCATAATCTGTCAAAATGGTCATAAAAGTCCTTTTTTGGAAAATGTCAAAAAGTATACTTTCAAAACATTTTATAATAATTAAAATATTACTATAAATGATGATAACCCATATTATAGTAAATTGTTAAAATGTTTTGAAAATAATTTTTAAGAATCATGGATGTCGATGATAATGAAGTCTCAGAAGGTACATACGTATAAACAACCACACATAATAAAGAGCTTCTAAAATTAACACTAACCAGGAACATTTCTTAGTTTAGGGTAAATTACCCTCCTGTATAATGGTATAATTATTTTATTAAATTATAAAAGAATCAAATAAAAAAATATGATATCATATATGATCCTCTTATATTTATTTGTTATTAATATTTGAGTAGTTTCATTGTTTCGGGTTCTACTGATTCATTTTCCATTATATGGTTTTATATGTAAGTCATGTTTGTTATGGATATAATGTATTTTAGTCATATCTAGAATGTTATTATTTTATTAAAAATTATTTTTTAATCATCAAATGTGTAATGGCCAGTCCTATGGGACCCGGATGTGACAACCCCAAACCCAGATTCCATAGGCCAGGGGTTAGTGACTTGCACTTAAAAGCATTTCTCGAACAGGGATGGAATTTTCATAGAGAACTATACACACTCAAAAAATGAAATTTATGTAAAAAAGGAAAAAAAGTATGGCATAACCACCATAGTAAAGTACAACCACAAGTACAAATGAAAACTGAAAATATTGGGTCGGAATAGAAGCCCTAGAATCTAAAAAGGATGTAAATAGCTGTCACATCTTCCCGTGAGCTCTACCTAGAGGTCAATAAATTTATGTTTGATGTTGAAGAAGAGGATTTTGACTACTCCCATCAATCCAAACTCCACCATGTCTAAAACCTCCATAGTTTACCTCAGAGCATCAGTATTTTTCACCAGAAACACATTTGCGGGCGGAGCCCGTACATGGGTGAGTATAACAACTCAGTAGGGGACCTTGAGTCACCCAAAGGTCTCTTAGTAAGCCAAAAATGAAAAAATAAAAACAAAATTCCAAAATTTTAATATCAGAATCATGATTTAAATAATGAAGCACAATGCCAAATATATATCTCCCTCTAATGGTATAACTTCAAGGTTACATAGATAGGGATGAATTCACATAAAGCCAAATCATCCTATCCATAGTAATTCTATTACTGACACTTATAGGTCACTGTATGCTTACCTGTATTGGTCACTAGATGATATCCCGTATTGGTCCCTGGTGCTGACTCATATCAGTCAATGTTGTTGACCTGTATTGGTCGTCGATGCTGACCCATATTGAACGCGGTGCCGACCCATATTGGTCATCAGGGCTGACCCATATTGGTTGATACTATAGAGGTAGCGATTATTAGTTTTAAAACGTTATCATCCCACTATGGAATTTCTGATTTTGACACGTACTTATCGCTCATCTTATCCATGTCATTACCGACCACAGGATTTCCGCACGTAGCACTCTTGTTTTTTCAGAAGATTATTCTCATCAAGCCATTTGTAATATTGAAACTGGAACTAATTCCCACAAAAATAATACCCAAGGGACCACCCCATCATTGGCGTCACAACGTGATAGACGACGCATTGATCAGATTCCTGGTCTGTGAGATATGGCACTTTCGGAAAAACGCCCCGATTGGATTAAAGTTCAATCTGTCCCTATTCACATGTAAAACACTATAAAAACTCTATAAGAGTATCTCCAATGATCCTATTTATTATAATAATCCTTATTCCATAAACGGTTCATAATCATATGCTCTGTCTATTAGTTACAACCCATTCTGTGAAACGTGGGTGATCACCACTCGGTCCGGCCTGGCTCGGTCATGTCACGAGCTATCTTAGTGGGGGCCACACTATGAAACCCAAATCCCACCTCCCATAGGGCAGAGGCTAGTGACTATCACTGAGAGATAATATTACCAATATTGGAGGCATTTCCTTTGTACCTGTAAAAACAAACACATCTCCAAGCCCACAAATGCAGAAATGAAAAAAACAGTTAGGAACAAAATGCGAGCATACAACTAAACCCAACCAACAGATTACAAAAAAAAGAAATGTAAGGAATGTAAAATGAGACAGAATAAAATCCCACCAACAAAAAGTGTTGGCAAACAACAAAGTCCTACCTGTAATAACAAAGATGTCCCCTAACTTCTGCTCGTAGCTGTAGGAACACTATGGATTATAGGGAACTCAAAAAGCTCGGTCTAGTCGTAGTCCACCTAGGACCCCTTCAAAACTATGCTCGTATAAAAGACACGACATGTATTATGGACCACACACCATGTCCATGTAACTGGTGTTCACTAAATGTAAGCAGCCATGTTCTCGTACATGACGTTTACCCATATGGGCCATCCAGTGTAACTGATACATGGGTTAACCCACATAACCTACCTCTGCCATACTGTGTATGGTCTACCCACTATGTTGCTAAGACTTGTAGTCCATCTCCTATCCATGTACATCATATAATACACATTGATCTATATGGAAGGTCCAAAACACCATGTTGTAGAGGTAGCATGATGTGTGATACCTGTATGACACCTGGAACCCTAGCTGCTTCTGTTGGTACCACACAACGTGTTCTTCGGGATACACATCGTCTGTTCTGGAAAATTCATGAAACACTGCTCTTCACTGGACCACCTCCCATTATTCTCCCTTCATTGATCCCACAATCTGATCACCATAAAACTCAAGTTTTTAGGTCGAATTTACATAATGAAGCCGATTCTATTGGTTTGGGCCTTCGATCGTCCCCAGAAACACATTCCGACCACCTGCACGAAGACTGCTTTAATAACTAGAACACTCGAAACATGTCGATTCGCATTCCACTATCCCTGAGCCACATTCATTATGTTGTTGTGATGTAGTCTCTCTAATTTGGTATCGTTGTGTTGTGACACAGATGCGCAACAATCCGTTGTTCATAACTCCGTGAAGAATGTGAAGAACGCAGGGTTGAAAGGGAGGAAGAAATCATATAAACCAATTAGAGGAATGAACCTCCACCATCATTCATCAATGTATTGACCAGATCCCATTATAAGGATTAAATAGGGAAAAATGAAATGGTAAATAATCAAATATCATAACAATCTATTGAACCAAACACCAACGAAATGGAAAATAATAACCCTCTCGTAAGAATGCACAATCCGTGGATCACCCTATTCATGGATTGATCTGTGTTTATTGGATAATCCAAGAACATGGAAAATAATAATCGAAATAATAACCACTATATTGATTTGTTTGAGGAACAATCATTGAATCACGTTCATTGTTGAGGTTCGTTTAATCTGAGATGCCACAATTGATTGTGTCGTCATCATCTGCCAACATTTGTTTTATCCATCGCTGCAATGGAAAACCTCAATTCATTGGGTTATGTGGCTAAACCTGTGAAATTTATATATATAGATTTTTACAGTTGAGGATTAGGATGCTGTGTAAAATAGAATCCTTTTAAATAAAATAAATTAGTAATAAATTTTATTTCTATTAAAATGTCCAAAAACAAAATCATGTAGTGGACCTATGTCAGTTGATGTGAGGACCAGCCTATGGTAATGTCACTGCTCTGAACACAACGATGCCCTCATATTTTTAATATATTTACCCTTTTAAATTTTATTTCAATTTTTCATGAAAACAACTCTTCTACACTATTTAATGATTATTTTATTTCAATAATTTATTTCGAGGACTCCGGGCCTCATAATTGTATGTTATCAAAAGGTCTAGTCTGGAAATAATTTAATAAAATATTTAATAATAATTCATATAATTATTTTAATCAATACATTATCCCATCCATTGGGATTTACAACCTAGAAATCCAGAACATAAGTCTACTAAATCATATGTGGCTACTGAGAATGGATCTGAGCATCCCTCTCCCACATGCTCTCCTAAAAATTATCATGTTTCCACCAAAAAGCGCACCAAGGTAATCGATCACCCATGAATGATCCTCTCCTGCCAATCCTTAATCTCTAGTAGGTACACTACAATGTTCACTCCAACCTCAATGTCCAGCTCACCCCAGTCGATGATGTGTGATGGGTCATGAATGTACCTCCTCAGCTTCGACATGTGGATAAAATCATGTACCCAGTGCAACTGTGGCGGTAAAGCTAGGTTGTACCACACCTCGCTAACATAGATCAATATCAGTAAAGGGCCAATGAAGACAATATTACACCCCATAGAAATATCTGAATCCCTTGTCAAGGAGAGACCCTAAGGAACACATGGTCCCCCTCCTAGAACTCCAGAGGCCTATGTTTTCTGTCAGCATAAGACTAATACTAGCTCTGTGTAGTCTTCATCCACTTCCGGATGATCTTCACCTTCTCGGTGGCAACTCGCACTAACTATTGACCCATATGAGCTGACTCTCCAGGGTCGGTCCAGCATAGCGGTGACCGACAGGGTCTGCCATATAAAGCCTTCAATGGTGTCATACATATGGGGGAGTGGCAGCTATTGTTGTATGAAAACTCCACCAGTGGTTGGTGGTCCTCCAAAAATCGACAAAAGTCCAATATACAGGAATGTAACATATCATCTAAACATGAATGGTCCTCTCCATCTGACCATATGTCTAGGGATGGAATATTTTTCTCATGCATAACTATGCCTCAAAGCCTTATTCAATTCCTTCCCCAACAGGTATGTGAAACAGGAATCTTGATTCGAGACTATTGTCGAATGGATGCCATGAAGCTGACCAATCTCATACATGTAAAGGAATCCCAATCACTCTACAAAACTATGATGACTGATAGATAGAAAGTAGTCCAAAATGGTTATTCGGTCAATGATCACCTAAATGGATTCACGAACCTTGAGGATATGTGGTAATCTCGTTATGATTTCCATAGATATTCCATCCCACTTACACTCTAGTACATCCAGGGGTGAGCTAGTCTTGATGGTACCTGGTGCACAACCTTTACTACTGGCATTTAAGGCATACATAAACAAACTTTTCTATTTACTTCTCAATGCCTGACCACTAGAACATTTGTTGGAGATCACAATATATCTTCGCCACTACATGATTTACCACCAAAGGGGATGAATGAAACTCCCTCAACAACTCCTCCCAAAATTCCACTGGTAAAATAGCACTTCCTCTGAAATGAAAAATGTGCTCCCCAACAGAGAATATCTATAAGAGGCATGACCTAAGGATAACTGAGCATGTAAAGCCTCAAATTCATCATCCACAAGATGTGCCTCCCTAACTTATTGTAAGAGTGGAGGGGTTAAAACCATCCATTGAAGGTAAGCTCAATCCCCTCTATCCATGAAGGATAACTACAACAAGGCCAACTATTCCACTTCCTAGCTCAACAAACGTGAGCTCTATCTCATTCTAAGAGAATCTTCAACTTTGTTCCCCTTCCCAGAAGTATATATGATCTCGATATCATATTCCAAGAGGAACTCAAGCCAACGCCTCTATCTTAGATTCAAATCTATATGAGAGAAGATGTACATGAGGTAATTTTTGTTAGAATAGATGATAAATTGCTCACCCCTAAGGTAGTGTCGCCTCTTCTTCACATTGATGACTACCACTGCCTACTTGATATGATGGGTCTCATTGTTCTGATCATGTGGCTTAAGATTTTACAAACCATAAGAAATCACATCCTGTCTCTGCATCAGGACATATCTAGGACCAGTCCCTAATGCATCGCATAAACCTACATACTCTAATCCTTACACCAGCAATCTCAAAATTGGGGTGCTCGACAAACACTTCTCAAGATCTAGAAAGCCTACTAGAACTTCTTCGTTAATTTGATTTTTTTCTCCTTTTTGTTCAAGGATCTAATCACTACTGATATCTGGAGAAATCATGGATGAATATTTGGTAATATCCTTCCAACCCAAAGAAGCTCCACCTCATCTGTCACGTACCGAGGTGGCTCCCATGCTAATACTGCCTCTACCTTCTTTGGGTCCACAACTACCCTATCTACTGATATGACATGTCCCAAAAAGTGGATCTCCCAAATCTATAATTTTCACTTCTATGCCTTCTCATATTATATGTTCTCTCAAATTATGTCCCAAATCAACTGTTGGTGTCTTGAGTGCTTCTTATCTGAAGCTAAGTACACAAGGATCTCTTTTATGAACACCACTAAGAACTAGTATAAATAAGGTTTGAAGATTCGATTCATAAGTACCATGAAAACTATGGGGGCATTATTCATGGTGAAAGGATTCAACAAGTACTCATAGTGATAGAAGAGGCATCTGAAATCTGTCTTCAGTATATACTTATCTTGTACTCATAACTGGTGGTAACCTGACTGAAGGTCAACCTTCGAGAACCAATGTACCCTTCTCAGTTGATAGATGAGGTTGTCGTTTCTCTATAGTGGGTATCTGTTCTTCACTGTCACCTGGTTCATGCATCCTTAATCCATGAAAAACCTCAAACTCCCATCATCCTTGTTTGAAAAAAAAATTGGGCCTGCCTAGGGAGAAAAATTGGGTCTCACAAAACCCTTTCTCTAAAAATCCTCTGACTTCACCCTCCGCTTGTGAAGCTCTGCGGGATCTATCTGATAAATAGTGGATGAAATCAGTTCCATCCAATGGTGTATGTTCATGTAGAAGTGGATCACCCTGTGAAGAGTTAATTCTATAAAATATTCGAAAAATTATTCCTCAAACTCTACCCTTACTGCTGAGAATTGGAATCTCAAAACATCTATTGATCTAAGCGTTTGTCTAGACAACTCATGAGTGATGGGCCACACCCTCAGTGCATTAACCCATTCTGTGCTGCTTGAGTCTCATTTTTACCAATAATGGAAAACCACATCACAGTGTTGTAGACACAACACACTCTTCAACTAATTAAGTTAATCTAGGCATGGACTGAAGATAACCAATCTATACTGAGAATTATGTCATAAAGCCATAACACTTCCACCAAGAGCGTCCTACCGAAACTATCACCTATATGGATGATATCATACTATCTGCAGGGGTGTGTGATCATTGAGTCTCCTCTTGTGGGTGTATCCAATTATAATGGTTGAGTCAATAAATCTACTGGAATCTCATGGTTCCGCATATGACATATGGCGAAGACGGAATGACTGGAACCTATGTCTATAAGTACAACGTCTAAGGTAGAAAAGACACAAATCGTACCTCGCATCATCCATAGAGTCTCTGGGTCATACTCCTTGACCGCATTCAACATTCCCTGGCCATGTCCCCCTGCTCCATGAGCCTGGTGGAGTTTTCCAAGGGGTGGTGGAAGATGTAGATCGATGATTCTACCACCCCCTGCAGCTCTCCCACCAACTATGCCACATTTTACACCATGTAGGAACATCTGCTCCAATCTCTACTTCTACATCGATGGTCCCTCCACTACCTCTCTATTAGTAGCTTGAGGTGTTGAACAATCTATTAGGATGTCCCTTTCTATTGGATGATTAACATCACCTCTCCCTAGGCTGACTGGATCTAACATGAGATACCGAGATTAAAAAACCCCTATCAAGGGTCATCTTGTGACGTCTACCATGTCTTGATCCTAGTGCCTAATATTGGTTCCCTACTGCCGAGGTCTTCGCACCTGTATGCATGATGCTAACTCCGGTAAGTTGAATCTGCTTTTCTATTAAGCTCTCGATCACTAAGGTTCACTCGAGAAAATGATCATAAGTTGATATGTGTATAGGCACAACACTAGCACAAATGTCACATCATAGAAATCGCTCGAAGGTTCGAGATCTAATGAAATTAGCACTGACCTTATCCATCAATTACCTGAAGAGGATTGTGAACCTCGATGACTAGTCAGCTACCATAAAACATCCTTGCTGGAGCTAAATAAGCTCATAGATACACACTAATCTTAGCATAACTAGTGAGAACTCCTCCCAAATGTGACTCTTAGACTACATCCATGAAAGAGTCTCCTCATGGTCAGTTTGTGTGATCAGACTCCACCATCGACCCACTGAACCCTGACGAAGGCTCGCTCTTTGGATCACTATATAGTACGCTAGTGTCCTCAAGTGAAAAAATACTCTGGTCAACAACTCAAGCCAGTACTCAGCCACCATAGGGTCGAGCTCGCCTCAGAAACTTAGGGGTCTCTATATCTAGAACTCATGGAGTGCATTCATCCAACTCCCCACACATGTCGGTATTGTAGGTACAACATGCTACTCCCCTGGTGGTGGTATAGCATGTGCACCATCTGGTGGTAACACCTGGGGAACTGGACCCTATATCTAATCCTTTTCACTAAGGGTGTCATCCTCATGATCGTTCTTCTCAATCCATGTGGGTATGCGTCGTAGAGGCATCCTTTAAGGAAACAAGATATACCTTGGTTATCTGGTATATCTATTTTGGTGACACAATGGACATGGAGAACACAACCAAATCCCATATGATGCATGTACCGTTCTATTATTTCTCGTTTACTAGTGTTTTCATGTACTGAGTCTTAAAAAATGTTATTGTAATCCAAGTGTATAGATATGTTAGCCACCTGCACCAACACCGATGTATCTGGAATGAAAGACAACCTCGAAACACTTAACACTGTTGCCCCAAACCAATCTCATCGACGCTTGGTACTAAGGTAGAACCAACCATCTCTGATACCACTCCATCATGACTCATCCCAGTGGGGACCACTCTGTGTCTCCCCAATTCTACCTCTAATAGGCCATGGACTCATGAATAGCAACAAATAGGCATATTAATAACAAGGGAGGAATTTCATATGTACCTATAAACACACACACAACTACATTCCAAGAATTGCCAAAATGAAAAAAACATTAAGGAAAAAACTTCTTGCCAACAACTAAACCCAACCAACTGAGTACAACTATTGTAATGTACCTAAAGTAAACTAGGATAGAATACAATCCCACCTACAACAAGAGTCTGCAATCTACAATGTCCAACCTGTAAACACAATGAGATATTTAACTATTTCTCGTAGTTGTAGGAACACCACGGCCTATAGGGAATTTTGAATGCTTGGTCCAGTCATGGTCTTCCCGGGACACCCATCAAACGGCCTCTCATCTTCACAAGGCATGACACAACTGGGCAAAGCCTATGCAGGGGTGAGTACAAACATATTCAGTAGAAGACCCCAAAAACAAAAAAGGAATAAACAAATTAAAGTTAAAGTCACTTATACCTATAATATGTATACTGAACATATAATTGGTGAAACACAGTCTATATATACTAAAAACCTTGACCCATAGTGTAGATACAAGTCACACAACTGCATACCCATGTTAGGGATTCAGTTCGAAGATTCCATGAAGCACTCGTCTAGGAGAACACACTCCATGAGTCAAATAGATATAATAATGTATGTCTAAGATGTACCATTAGTCAGGAAATGTTACGATAGATAGATACACTCATTCTAGGAGAACACACTCCTTAGTGGGAAATATCATGATAAACAGATGAGGATCCCTGTCAGGACCTTGGTGGATACCATGACTCTTCCAGATTCACCTTCTATATAGAGGATCAACATCCTATTGGAATAGTCCCATTGATACCTAAATCTACCTAGTGTCAAAATGTATAAAGGATCTCACTCTGGGCATTATGGAGGGATACCTAACTCTATCTCGGGAAGTCCATTTGAATGGATCATAAAACTGTAAATAGAAATGATACATTACCTTCAGAGGCATGGGAAAAATTAGAACTATCCCAAATTAAACATGTACCACAAATAGTGGACATGAGGTTAAAGCCATGTTACAAGATATAGATAGCGTGTAGAAGGGTCACATGCCCTGTCTCATGACTCTGCGTACTGCCTGTGTGAAATGGATTGAGTCAGAAGAAACATGTCATGTAAAAATGAAATTACATGGCATGTAGTACGGACCATTGGCCATGTCAACATAACCAGGGTTCCCTCAGTGTATGCGTCTGTGTTCATATACATGACATTAACTTGTGTAGGTCAGAACGTGTAATGGAAACATGGGTTACCCCTCGTATCCATTCTCTTCCATGCAACATAAGGTCTATATGCCGTGTTGCTAAGCTGTGTAGTCCATCCCGTGTCTGTGTACTTCCCTGAATACACGCCAAGCATCATGGAAGGTCCAACATGATGTGAGATAGTGGTCACACGCCATCTGATACCTACTTGAAACCCAAAACCCTATCCTCGAAAAATGTTATCACACGGCGTGTTATTTGGGATACAAGTCGTGTGTTCTGGAAAATCCCAGAAACGCTTATTTTTATTGGTGTGCCTCCCGTGATGCTCTGTTCTTTCATTCGAATATACGATCACCATGAAACTCAAGGGTTTAGGTCTTCCCAACATCACGAAGCTGATTTCGTTGGTTTTTTGCCTACGATCAGCCTAGAAAACACATTTTGATCTACCAGCATAAAGAATTCTTGAAGAATGAGAACTCTCGAACAATGTCAATTAATCTGCCTCCATCACCATCACTCATTTGTTGAGTGTTTGCGATGTCGGGTTTCTAATATTGGATTTTTTTCACTACAAAATTGATGCGCAATGATCCATTATTCATATCCTCATGATGAACTCGAACAACATGGGGTTGAATGGGAGGAATAAATCACATAAATTAATTTCATAAATGAACCTCTATATTCATTCATCATGAAATTGATTAGCTCCTGTTAGAAGGAATAAATAGGGTTAAATAAAAATATAAACAAACTAGTATCAAAAAAATCTCCTGAATGAATCCCCAATGAAACCGAGAATAATAACCCTCCCAAAAGAATGCATGATCCACAGATCACCCTATTCGTTGATTGATATGAATTCATCATTTTATACAAGAATGAGGAAAATAATAATCAAAATAACAAATACTACATTGATTTGGTTTAAGAATTATCATCATGTCTCGTTCATTGTTGATGTTCATCGAATCCGATATGCGTTGATCTGTTGCGTCTTTGTCGCTTGCCAACAATTTCTTCTCCAATGCTCTAATGAAAACCCTCAATTTTCAGTGTTATGTGGCTAACCCGGTGAAAATTCTATATGAATGTATTAGTATGGGAGGATTTGGTTGCAGTGCTAAAAGGAACCATTTTAAATAAAATTAATTTTTAATTTATTTTATTTTCATTAAAACGTCCAAAAACAAACTCTTGCTATTGAACCCAGCTAGTTTATGTTAGGACATCCTAAGGGAATGTCACTAATCTGAATGCAACGGTTCCATCATATTTCTGATCTAGGAACCCATTTAAATGGTATTCAATGTTTTCCAGAAAACTGCACGTGAGTGCTATTTAATGTTTAATTTATTTCAAACACTTATTCTGGGCACTTCAGGTCTCAGAATCAGACGTCGTCGAAAGGTATAGTCTTGAAATAATTCCTTATAATATTTTAAAATAATAAACATAATAATATAAGAGATTATAGGTTAGTCCTAATGGAATATGTCAAACTGACCAATTCTCAAAAGGGGACCCAACACCACTAATGGCGTGTTAAACGGGCATCCGGTTCACCAATTATATGAGTTTCATTTTTCAGGAGATGGTTGGGTCTGGTCCCGGTCTGACTCGGTCAGGTAGGCCTGATGCAACAGGTCCTAGGGTCTACCTGACCCTTCTCGGGTCTGGACATTTAAGGGTCGGCTCGGTTCATTGGGTCCGGCTCTTCCGGGTCAGCCTGACTAGTTTTGTGGGCCCGGGCCGTGGTTGGCCCAGCAAATAGGGTGTGGCTCGGCACACCAGCAGTGTCCTATTGGGCTGTGGGTCCGGCATATTTGGCCAGCCCACATCCGGACCAGTCTTCCTGAAGGCCGACCACTTCACTCAGATGGCCCCATAGATGCAATGTCGTTTCATTTGGTGAGATGAAGTGCGCCACCGGTCAGCACCACCCCCACCTACCGCGAAGCCGTGCCACCCCCTCCATTCAGGTATGTTGCTGTCGGAGATATCACCCTTCTCATCCATGGCTAACATGGCCCCACCACCTCTGGCCACCATGGCACACAACGATGCAGAACATTCCCACGACTCGCAAACGGTAGTTTTGGGCCTCGTTCGGCCCCCGACAGCCGTCAATGACATGGTGCGCCGATATTTCTTTCCACGGGCCACCGGACATGCTCTGGTGGGGCGTTCATCATTTCTTCTGAGCCTAAGGGCCTCCCAGATCACTACCTTCATAGTGTGTCTATTTGTCTTGTGTTTCTATCAAATTGGGAAAATTGTCCCCAAAGAACCCAAAAACAAACAAGCGGCGGAGGTTCAGGAGCTTGTTCGTATAGCTCGCGCCCTCCGTGTAATCGTTAATGCAAGGGAGAAGTAAATATTCATCACATTTTTATTTTGATGACCCCTTTTCAAATCCCCTGAAACAACCACTAGAAAAATAGGATATAGAATTAGGGGAAAATATTGTACTAAAAGTAAACCCCTTCCTCGATTTTTTGGAAATATCATAGTCGTTGATGTTCTTCGTCCATCAATATTCAGATTGATCCTACAATGGGAATCATCAATCCTCCATTCTCATTCAGTGGAATGTGTGGTGTCACATAGTTAGGTGTTCCTCGATTGACGAAGCCTTTCCAATAACTAAACCGAAGCTCTATATAAATAGTAGGGGAAATGAGAGAAATGTTTTATGATATTAATAATGTTCATTAATTGATGTAATTAATGTGCCTCATTACTTATGTGAGGTGTGGTTACACAACCAATGTGTTACCATGAAATTAAAAATCCATAATTAATGGACTGACAACCTCCATGGTCCCCACCACAACCGCTCAACAGGTGGAAGGAAAAAATAAAAAGAAATAATATAATAATTTATGTTATTTTATTATTTCATTAAAAGTAATAAAATTTTTGTTTATCTCTATACCAACACCAGTTGAAGTGAAGCTACCCTAAAGATAATGTTGGTTCTAAAGATTCAATGGTGTTCTCGGTATTCAATTCTGAGATTATTTCTAAAGATAGAAAATTTCATCCGTGTGTTCACTAAATGTACCCGAAAAAATGTTCAGAAATACTTTTCTGGCACACTAGGATTCAGAATCACGCGCCGTCAATTTTGGAAGACTCATAAAAATCCAAAATAATCTTAAAAAAAATTATAATAAATTTTCAGGTCTTTAAAAAATAAAAAATATTTTTTAATTTTTATGATATAGAAGGAATCTCATTGCATCAAGGAGATGGTAAGCCATACTTACTAATGAGCGACAATATCATTCTATTTATGGTGAAATCATATGTAATTAGATGGTATATTATTTATAAAAATTCATTTACATTTAATATTTATTATTTACATAAATTATACCCATTATTTTACGCATAAAAATAATGAAGTGTTTGATAAAAAAATACACCACGGCGTGGAGAGAGTAATCCATACATACACACGTATGGTGAAATTTTCATTCAAATGATAGATATAATAATGAATATGGTTGTACCATATTTATAATAACATCTCAGTATGTAGAAGGTTCTAGATTTATTATTTTAGTATGGAAATAACAAATAAAGATGATGTAGATGAAGAAAAGAGCATTGAAACAGGAGAGGAAATGATTACCTCATCATCGGGTGGTTCGATTTGATTTGAACAAAGGGCTCCATATGTTGAATTTCTGATCAAAGTATGGAATATAAGATGAAGTGAGGGTAGTTTTTAGGATATTTGGTAAGGGGTGGGCTGAGTCAAATTGATTTTTTTCTGTGAATTTAATAGAAGGGGAAGTGTCATTTTATAAGAGATGTGATGGGCACTTTAAGAAAATCATGAAATTTTTATTTATTATAAAATTATTTTATAATAGCAAAAAATGGTATTACTTCAAGGATAATTTTGGGATGGGTTGAAATACTCTTAAATAATTGGTTTTAGATCTGTTTTGGCCACATATTTTACCTTCTCTTTTAGATTTATCTTTTAGTTAAATTGTTTAACTCTTAACATGTCTTCTGGTATTTTTATACTACATGGATAATTCAGCTACTATAAAATTCCAAGAAAACCTCAAGTGGTTAATTAATGACATATATAAAATTCTATATGTCCTTTGAAAAAATATTATTTTTTTATAAATATTATATCATTTAATAAAAGGTTATTTGTTCTAATAACTCATTTTTTTCAATTTTGACAAAATTTGGTATTTGGTTTTGGTGAAAGTCATAAATATATGACATGTTAAAAAATACATTTAATCAACCCTAAAAGGTCATATTCTTCAAGAAAATTCTTTTATGGAAACTAAAGTATAAATTTACATTTAATTTAATATTTATAATATCATTAATTTTAATCTTTCATTATTAATTTAATTATTGCATCATCATTGTGTCATAATTAAATATAATTTTTTAAAGTTTAAAAATAATAAATAAAATACCATGATGTGGGAAATATTTTCATATTTTTGTTTAATATTTATATTTTAATTTATCACTTTTTTTACCCAATTTTAGAAATTTTTTAGTTATTATAATATGAATTTAACACTTTAAACTCCACCTCAAATAAAATATAATAAATGTCGTAATATAACCCAAATGGTTCAGAAATCCTCTTATTTCTATTATATGGTTTATTTTTGTCAAAAAAAACATATCTAGTATAATTAAAACATGTGTTGGGGTAATTTTATATTATTATAATATTATTTTTTCTTTTATTTATCTTATTTACCATTTACTGTTGTAAATTAAACTCAAAATATAATATTCACAAAAAATTAGTTTCATCCTATTGAAGAAAATTTTAAATATAAATGAAAACTGTGTCTTTATAATTATTTAATTTCAATTCACAGAGGTGATAAAATTACGTTTTATGAAAATGTAAAAATGTTCCTAGAAGGTATGTAAAAGACGTTAAAAAGTTCAATAATTTTTTATATATCTAATAATATTATTAAATAACACCTATGAATTAAATTGGAATTATATATGTATTAAATATCAATTATTTCTTTAGAATAATTTTAAATAAAAATATAATTATTTAAATAAAAAGTTAATTTTAAACAATAACGCAATGTTTTTCACTATTCATAAAAAATCGAATGTTTCATGAAAATACAAAAAAAAAAATTTAATCTAATATTGATATTCTTAATCCAAAAACGAAGTAGATTTTGAAAAATAAAATTTATAAAATATCAAAAATATGCTATTACTCATCATAACAGTTTTTTTAAATGGCTAGTTTGATTGGTCGTGGTGTGAGGTTGAACTCGAAGATGCATACGACGCAAGCTATTGTATTATCCAAATATAGGACTAACATGAATGCTTAGTGTGCTACAGAAATACCATTAATATGAAATCAAACCTAAACTTATTTTGATAGTGATATTATTTGTTAGGTTTAATATTTATCCTTTTCTATATTATAAAACTATAATTTGTAAACCTCAATTTGATTCAATGAAACTAATTAAAAATTTATTTTTAGAGCCCAATCAAGGTGTGTAGATATTTATTTTCATATATTTTCCCCTCCACTATGTTATCTCTTTTGAGAATAAAGGTTGAATAACACTATTTATATTGAGTTCAATGATGTTTTAAAATCAATTTCTTATATAATATTGAGTTTGAACATCATGTCAGGGTTAACTTTTAATGGTTCGGTATTTGAGTAGTTGAATCATGTATGAATTTTTCGTCAACAAGTGTACACAATAATGATACAACTACAATTATTTCAAATGTTTTTCATACTCGAATTAGATAAATTTTATATCATGATGTTCATTCTTATGATCGATAAGGAATATGAGAATAAAACCTTGATAATACAAAGTAAATTTGTAGATATGAGAAGATCATTGATGGATATAAAATGTGAGGAGACACATCTCCGGGTTAGTGGTTAAATGTGATGTACAAAATCAATAAGGAATTGAAAACAACAAATAAATGTTAATATGTTTTGAGAGATTATAACTTTTAATGAGTTGAGGTTGTTGATTCACATAAGAAATGTGAATATAATTAAATTTAAAGGATAAATGAAATATTCAGAGGAATATTTAATTTGTAATAAAAAATTTTAAGAGATGAAAGAGGAATTTGGTTGGGCTAATATCCCTAGTTATATTATTAAAGACTAATCAGTTTGGGTGGTTCACATGAAGACTTTTCAGTTTTTAACATAGACCAAACACTTTAGGATTAATCATATTGACATGGAAAAATTATTTCCTTATGGAAGATTGAATTGAAATATCAAATTATGTAAGAGGACACATCTATGTAGATGAATCATAACTATAACATTTTTTTATCCTAGTTGACTAAATTCTATCCCAACATCAGTAATTTGGTGTTGATGAGGTATGGTCCTGGTTAATTAACTTATATAAATTTCTTAATAGAAGATAACCACATATTTCATTGTATTCAAAAGATTTTAGTATTTAATTACCAGTAATTTTGAAAAATATTTATATACTTGTTTAGGAAGTGGTATAATCAATTAATATTGTAGTTAATTTATGAGAATAAATGTTATGTTTTTCATGTTTTCACCTGAATTTTAATTTTATAATGATTAATAGAAGAATTTAAATTTCAAAAGAAGCAGTTCATTATATGGAAAGGGTATCTATTTTGTTTAACTATATTTTTTCATCCATAATTCAAAAAAAATAATTAAACATTAACTATATAATTATATACCCACAATTGTATTTTTCAATACTTATGATTATTGATAGTTGAACTTATGAGGATCACAATGATATAGTATTTATTTATTTAATTGTGGAGGAAATTAAATGTGTTAAATGGGTAGAATAAATTATTATTGTTGGTAGAGAAATATGGATTCAATGAATCGTGATTTATTATTAATTTGTTATGGATAGGATGTTTCCATACTATTCTTCATGATTTGAAATTCTAATATTCATATTGATTTGATTTATATTATAAAATGTTCCTTGAATGATTGAAATTAAATTTCTTTATTATTATTGATTAGTTTTTAAACATATTTTTCTTTTAACTTTATAATACTTCCAGAGAGAAACATAGTGAAATATTCCATTTAGAACTTGTTGTAGTATCAGGTAATGCAAGGATTATAAAAATTATATTGTAAAATCAACAAATCCATTTTTTATTCCCTTTATTCTTGAGATTCACTTTATTAATTATTCCTTCATTATCCTAGGGTATATATGAATTATTTTATATTGAATTAGAACATTAAAATACTATTTATTGGTTTCATACCCTACGTTATTTTTATGATATTCTAGTTGTTTCCACTGAGGAGATATTTTTTCATTAGTAAAAGTCGATATTTTCATTAAGGAAATTTAATGGGGGTGTTTTTAGGAGATATAGTTACAGGTTCATGGTTTATTTCATTGTACATTATTTAATGCACCTATTTTATGAAATATGAAATTACTTATTGGTCAAAATTTAAAAAATTATTTTTCTGAAAAACTATGTATGTTTTTTTTTCATGACAAAAATATAAGTACTTTTCCAATGATAATGATATTTTCTGGTAGATTAGGGAATCTAATAAATCTCTTAAGAACCAATTTTTTTTAAAAAATTTATAAAATTTATAATATCCAAAAATAGATTTTATTAAATTTTATTTCCTGTTTTCATCAACCTTTATATTGGGGTTTGTTGAGTGGGGTTTTGTTTCCTTAAATAAGAATTCTATGGGAGTTTACTATTAATTATAATCAAATATACATAATGATAAAATTTATTTTTCATAATAATTTCAGATTTTATTAATATATAACAAAACCTATGTTGTAATGTCATTTGAACAATAATTCCAATCCCTTGGGATTAATTTTTGATTATTCTATGTACATTGTACAGATTTGAGAGTGTTTACATGTTTATTGTTCTGTAAACATATTCATTAGAGGATCATATCTCCATTACAATTTTTAACATCATTTTTGAGGAAAAATAATTATGAGGTATAAAAAATAGAATGCATAAGAATAGTATATTATGAATCTAGGATGAATGTTCGGAGAAGAAAATTAATTTTCTAATAGAACACTAAAATACATGTTTGACTAGTTAAGATTTAATGAATTATTATAATAATAAACAAGAAAATCTATTATATGAATTGATATTAGTTTGAATGTTATTTTCTAAATATTAAATATTTGTATAATTGGTTCCTTCTATAATTTAATTTGAGATATATTCTTATAGTAAATCATATATTAAGTAATGTTTTTGTTTTATTAATATCTTTCATGAATATAGTTTCTAATGTTAAATAAAATAAATTAATTTACAGTGTAGTTTTTTATTAAAATGATATAATTGTTTGGATTCATTTAGGAGTAGTTATTACATTAATAATAATCATAGAAAAAGTAATTGGTTAAATTTAAGTGTTGTAATTAATATTTTTATTGTGTGTGTAATAGTGTAAGATGATTCTAACACACCAACCCCTATGAGATCATTCCATCGTCTCTATGCATTCTAGTCATCACCATGCGTTAGGTCGTAGTTTTTGGAGTTCTTGAGGACATAAGTATATATCATTGTTTTGGAAGAACGCACTCAATGATAATTTCATATGGGTAATCCAAGAGAGTATTTTTCTATAGGTGTTTAGTTTTAGTGGACATAAGAGTCAATTTACTCTCAATGATCATTCATTGGGCCAAGGTTGTGGTTTTCTATATTATTAACTTTTGGTATTCCATGGTAATATTTAATATAAGACAGATATGTACTGGGTAATCAATATACAAGAAAAAATGGTTTTTTAATGTTTGATATATAATATAATCATCGGTATTTTTGTATTTGTGCCACTATAGAGGGTTCCACATCTTGATTACACAATTGATGAAAGTAGATAGCCTTTTTGAGACATTTCCTAGTCATGGATATACATTCCACATCAAACACACTACATCCTATAAATTGGAAAATCATGAGCTGATATAAATGATTTCTTGTATACAATTATTTAATAGTTGAGGGTTTGAGTGAATATTGATTTTGTTTCATGGTTTCTCAAATATAACATTTAACCACATATACATAAAAATTGATAGTGATTTAATAAAAAGTTCTTTCATCTTATTGAGTATGTACACACTACATCAAATTTTGAATGACCTTTATTTATAATATAAAAAAATAAGGTATACCATAGGTCTTATAACAACATTAAAAAACCATATGTATTCCATTATAAAAATTATCAATAATATCATTCAATACATTATTTATATATATTTCATGTATGGAAGGTATTAATAATATCAAACATGTGGGAATCCACGAATGATCAATTGGATTTTACAAAGAGATAACATATGAATTAAATATGATATGAATTGAAATCAAATGATAAATGAAATGTTAAATATTAAAATATGAATATTATATAGCTTAGCTTGGATCTCCACATGCATGTAATAACTACTAATTTATGGGGGAAATACATATTGCAGTCTATTTACATAATGACTATACCAATAAGGATATAATAATTGAGTGATATAAATATGAAATATAATAAGTCAGTATCACATGAATTTAATGATATATCATAGATTTATTTTATTTAAAATAATAAATAAATTGTAATTTTTAGGGATATTATATTCCATTACATGATTTGTTTTGCATGTCATACAATCTATCGAATACAATCTTGCTACTTAAGAATTTCAGGTGTTACATTTCCCCATAATAAATAAATTTCATCCTCATAAATTAAACTGGACCATTCCAATATATTGTTTGATATTTCCTATATTGAAATCCCACATCAAGGGAATGGTTTGAAAAACATCCCCTAGAAAAGATATAATGCGTTGTAAATAGGTCACATTAACTATTATATATTGAGGTCTCTAGGTAAGAGAACGTTAGTGGAAATTTGTGATATGTACTTGGAAAAAATAAGAAATATTTATAGGGAGTAATTATCTAGCTATCTATGAATATTGGGAAATATAAATACATGAATGGTTTAAATTTAATATGAACTATTGCATAATTTTTTATACTTTTATGAAATTCTAATTCATTCACTACATAAATAATTTAATATTTATAAATCGACTTTGAATTGTGATGAACTAAAATCCAGTTTTAACAGATTTTAAGGACCATAAAAGAGAAAAATGTATTTCTATTTGTCTATGGATACCCTCCAACTCATTATGGATAAAACCTTAATCTCTAATCTTTAACAATAAGACCACATGTTCATCATTAATATTTATTCATCATTTTGTTTGACTACAAAATTACATTCATACCGGGGAATTGTGATGGTCATTGGTTCACGTTTAAACATTATAGTTCTTTTTTTATGGATTCATGTCCCATATCCTTGCATTAATTTAATGGTTGACACCTGTCATAGAAATTTCTCTTTTCTAAAACCAAATTAATATAATTTCTAAATTGAATATGACAGAACTCCTTGAAATAAGGTAAATCACTAGATTGACTTTTGACTATGTTTTTCAATACAATATAATTATTTTCACAAAGTCTAATAATATTATTAAAATATTTTAACAATTGAATTATTGATCATAATAAACTAATATTTATCAATATATATATTCACATGTCTCTAAAATATAAGGTAATTATTCCTCAAATAAATTTTCCACTAAACCAATGAGTTATATTACCCTAAATAATTCTTACGTATCTTTAATCTTGCTATAATTTTACCACATAAAACCATTGAAGTTGTTTATGAACTATGTCTTATGGTCAACCATAATCTCATAATATTTTGATGGCATCCATCACTCTTAAGTTAGGGATCATATATGTTCTTCTAAAATAATCGTCAGACGATTCATGATTCTTATAATCAAATTAATATAGGAAACAATAATTGTACTATTTAATTATAAAATCCATTTAAATACTTCATATTTTATATTTCAACATAATTCATTCAATTTTATAAGGTTTAAAATAGTTAATTCATTATCCTTATAGATTTAAATCTATAATAATTGTCTCCAAAGACAATGCGATTTTTCTTAAGCATATCCTCCAGGAGTATCAAACCAGGTGTGCAATAAGTAATGAAGTCATGTAACTGGTTAAACTCAAGTTTGGTTTGAATCACCTTTTTAAAGTTGTTAACCCCAAGTATATCATTACCAAAACCTAGTCAATATGAGTATCAAAATAGGTATTTATCGTTAGAAAGAATCACATAACATCTACCTTAACAAAAATATACACTGTTCTGCTATACATATACTCAAATTCAAACTTAGAGTTATGTTACCTAATATATGTTTTCTAAATCATGTATTCGAGGTTTCTACTAAAATTTCTTGATACCTGCTGTAGCGCCTTGACCCTAGAAACACTAGAGATGGTGTCTTTCTACTATTAACATTCCATAAGGTACAATTAAATATCATCCTAATGGAACAAACCATTTAGTATTCCTGGTAAACAAGCTAAATTCAAGAGTTTTGTTTTTTAAAAAATGAATAAAATAATGAAAACATATTTTTTTAGAATAATAAAATCATTCTATCTGATGTATTCGTGAATATATTTTATACTAAATTTCAAATAATCATGGGTAAAGGAAAAATATTTAGGGTGAGGCAAAATGCTTATTAAAGGTAAAGTATAGTGAATTCAGTTATGAATCAATTAGAATAATTTATATGGAAATGAAAATAGCATAGAAAACGTGCCATGTAGTCAATAATTTCAATATAAATGAGTTAATAATATAGATAATTAAATAATTGATAACACATTCCTTGGAATCAATGACTGATCTGTATGTTATTAAATAATATGGAAAACTCAATATCTGTAAACACATTCTATTTATAATAAATGGATAAAAAATACTAAATATAGAATTGTATGAAAATGAAAAATACTCTATTTAATCAATAAAATTGAAATAAAATGCATCCATAGATATGTCAAAGATAAATATAATGGTCAAATAGTAACATAGTATGAATGGGGAAAATGCTTAATTATTGGACGTCTTGTTTCCTAGGTAAATTGTTCTGTTACAATCAATAATTTTTGCATGACAGTTTCTCATATCATATAAAAACCCATATTTGGCTATCCAACATACTCATCCCATGAAACTACTGATGCATCAAGGGGATATCAATAATCAGGCCCCACCTGTGTCACCCATATCAAAATGATTCCTCATATACCATGTAATCGATTTAAAACTTTTCCTTATAAAATATCCATTCGGAGTAGATGACATGGAATTAAAAATATTTCAAATGTTATTAAAATAAATATCAAAGACACAAAATATGTAAAAAATATTAAATGGTTTAGGACTAAATCATTTCCACGATAAATGATATGGATATTTAAAGGAACATAATTTTTACTGATCACTGAAAATTGAATATTTTAAGGGGAATAAGAAAGAAATTAGTGAAGTGAATGTAAATAATATAGATACAAAAAAATCAAAAACCATTTATAAGAGGAATTAAAATGGTATCAATATTAAATATACATTTTGAAGTAATTATAAAAAGGTTTTTATTGATTAAATATATTAACATTAAAATAACTCTTGAGGAAAATATCAATTTATTTTAAAAAATAATTTTAAAGTTTTTTTCAAAATTAACTTTTAAAACCACATTTTCTTTAAAATTTATCCATTTAAACATTCAATGGAATCTTTATTGGAATGATGATGGGTAAATCCATAAATGAAACACTATGTAAAAGAACATTCCTTTTACATGGTAAAATTTTTACCAATCTATTATCTATACTATATTTGGCTTCTTTCCTGCTAATGTGTCACTTGCATATGAATCCACGTCACACAAAACATTTCTCTCAGCCCTCCCATTTCACGATTATCCACCAACGGGTTCCCAATACCCTTGTTTCCCTCAGCTCTTCCCTCTCTATTTGGGTTTCCCATTCTTCACCTCTTCCATCCTATTTGTTGTGGATGAATCCTCATTCTTCACCTCCACATGCGCCGCCTCCAGCTACAGCGCCACTGACTACCTCACCACCAGGTGCTTCGACTTTTCCTAATCCACCTCATGCATTTCAAAATCCCTAAAAACCTTTTTTATCTCGCTTAAATAATCTCTCACTACCATCTAGGAATCCCACTGAAAATATTCTCTTACAACATCTACCTCCTACATGGCCTCCCATTTCCACTATATCATCAACAAGGTTCTCCTCATCTATCTATGTCCTCCCTCTATCCAAAAAATCCTTACCCAGCTATTCGAATGTTCGGTCACGTTCTCATATGGATCCTAGTTTCTTTCATCTACTCCTAGTTCCACCATTCACAAATCATCCAGACATTTTTTCACCATCGACCGCTATGGAAGACGACCCACAAATGACTCGCGATGCTCTCGAACTTCACTATCACCTCCACTTTTCTTGATGAATCTTCCTTTTCATTCGTATATCTCACGGACGTCTGAACATTGAACCTTGATGCATATTCAACTATTTCTAGATTCCTCTTGCACCATGTATGTTTTTGTTCATAACTAATATATTAGATTATGCTCCTATTTTAAGCTATTTATTTAACCCAATTGATATAATGCTACCACAATTTAATGCAATATTATTGAATTCAAATATCAATTTTTGGTGTCCCAATATATTACTAACAAATCTCTATTACTATTCAAAGACAATAATGTCCATGATCTGCACAAAATGTGTTCTATCCCCATTGCATGAATCTTTGTCACCGTAAGTACAACCAATTTCATTATTAATCATTCATTTTATACCATTTATTAATTCTACTGAATCATTTCATTTTTAGATTTTCCATCATGGGTTCATCACATCATACATTAATGCATATCATTAAATAACTCATCATCTATTTTATGCCATTTTTTTATCAAATTTAATCATTTCATTATTAATTTTACATGAATGGTTCAAGATATCTTACATTTATGACATTAAGACATGTAGAGAATACTATTTTTGAAGGTAATATTAGAAATAAGTTTCATAATCAAGGCATTTTATTACAATTTTTTTATAACTTATTTTTTATAGTATTTTCAGGTATTTTTTGGTTCATTGGTCACGCCTCATAATAATCATGTTTTATATATTTTTTTTGCATATCATCATGATTTGAATCGATGTGTTATTAAGATGGGATATAATTTAATGTTGGAGGATATTTTTTTCATGCAGTAGTAGAACATATTATTGGTGGCTATGTGTTTTATATATCAAATTATCAAAACATCAATCAGAATGAGTGATTACTGTTACTTCTTACTACCATGCATCATTTTTTATTTAGAGGTACAGACTATGTGAATGCATGTTGTTGGTCATAGAATTATGGAGTTAACCATTCATTCATCAATCGTATGAATGTTAGTAATTTGTTTTCACTATTTACTCGATTGTATATTGATTTTTTGTGAAGGAAAAACATATGAAACAGAGGATTATAATGCTTTAATATGATTATGATTTCACTATTGACATCAATGTATATTGACAAGGAAATATTTGAGTATGATTATGTTGTGATTCAGTGATTTCTATCTCCATTATGTGATATTCAATAGATAATGTTTTAATTACACACTTCATCTTTTAAGATAAATATTGATTATTTTTATTTATATATTGCAGGCGAATCACCCTGCACATGAAAAGATCAAGGTAATCCTCCAAAAATAAGTACCCTATCTTTATAATAGGTATGTTTTCCTAAAATTGTTGAATTAACTTCCCTACCATGCATCATTTTTCATTTCCATTTACACACTATATGAATGAAGGTTATTGGTCATAAAATCATTGAGTTAACAACTCATTCATCCAACATATGAATATAGGTGATATGTATTCACTATTGAGTCAACTGTATATTAATTTTTGTGGACTAAAAACATATGAAACATATGATTATAATTAATTTATTTTAAAATTTCCATTTTATAACATATTTCTTATAGTATTTTCAGTTATTTTTTGATCATTGGTGCACGCCTCATAATTAGTATGGTTTATATTTTTATCTCTTGTCATGATGATTTGAATTGATGTGCTATTTTGATGGAATTGAATTTAATGTTGAAGGATATTGTGTACATACATTAGTTGAACCTATAATTTGTGGGGATGTGTTTTATATAAATAATTATCAATACATCCCTCAGAATGAGTGATTACTATTACTACTTACTACCATGCATCATTTTTTTGAGGTACACAATATGTGAATGCTCGTTATTGGACATAAAATTAGAGAGTTAAAATCTCTTTCATCAAACATATGAAAGTAGTTAATCTATTTTAAATATTTACTACATTGTATATTGATTTTTGTGATCTATAAACATATGAATATGATTATTATAATGCTTTAATATTATTATGTTTTCACTATTAACTTCAATGTATATTGACAAGGCAGTATTTTAGAATGATTATGTTGTGATTCAGTCAGTTTTGTCTCCATTATGCGATAATCATCTCATAATGTTTTAATTACACACATCACCTTTTAAGATGAATAATGATTATTTTTATTTATATATTGTAGGTGACTTAACCTTCACATTAAGAGATCAAGGGAATCATGCACTAATAAGTTTTAGATCTATAGAACAAGTATTGTTTCCTAAAATTTTGGATGTAACCTCCCTACCATGGATCATAATTAATTATCATTTAAACACTATATTAATTTATGTTATTGGTCTTAAAATCATGGAGTTAACCTGCCCTTCATCCAACATATGAATGTAGGTGATATTTTTTCACTATTGAATCCACTGTATATTGATTTTTGTGGACTAAAAAAAGATGAAACAAATGATTATAATGCTATTATATGAATATGTTTTCACTAATGTCTCGAATGTATATTAACAAGGTAGTACATTAGTATGATTATGTTGTGATTCAATGTGTTTTGTATTCATTATGGGATATTAATCTCATATGATAAGTCGATGGATCTGTAGAATGATGCGAAGTTGTAGATTTTTGGGTCTTGTATAAGAGTTTCTGGACATACTTTGATTGTTCTCATCCCTATATATCAATTAAAAAAATATTAATGAATTTCCATGGGCTGATAGAATGAATAAATTTAATTTAGAAGCATGGAGAAGAAACATAACATATGTGTATCATTTATATCCCAGTGAGTATTGAGTAAGGTTTTTTTCCCAACTAACTCTTCAACAGGATAGGATTTAAGAAAGTTTATATTGTTTAAAACTCAACTAGTTTCACTTTATATTTGTTAAGCTGAATTTCAGATCGACATACTAAAGCTATACAACAACATAAATTCAACTGTATTGAGCATCATTTGAGTTCCATCCATTATTTAATTTGATTAATCGACATATTGATATTTTAATATATAAATCATTGTTAATTTATATTTATTATTTTAAGATATTTATAAATTCCTTTTATATATTTTTTGTTTTTAATTTCATGTACATTAGTAGTGCTTAAGTGTGTGGTATGGATTTTTTTCATTTTCAAAATCAAATCTAATTTGAATTTTTAAAACTAGTCTTCGACTGAGTTTATGTTTTGTAACGAGTTGGGAAAAATCTAAAGTTGCAGTACTATAATGTGTCAACCTAATCAACAAAAATACACATTCATTTGTTCAATGAATGTATTAGGGTAGATTTGTTCAGAATAAAAGTCAACATACATTGTTTTCATAGGTACATTCAAAAAATTATTTCAAATATATATTGTTTACTCAATTATTATTTTTAGGTTATCAAACAATGGGTGTCCTTATTGAATAAAAAATGTTTTTAATAATGAAATTAATTTTTTAAATTGAATGTTGATTATTTTTATTTATATATTTTAGGTGAAACAACCTTTAAATGAGGATGTCAAGGGATTTTTTGTAATAGAGTTGTACTTCATGAAATACTTAAAATAGTATGATGAATAGTTTTTCGTCCATTTACACATGATTCCAGCATCCACAAATCGTCCAACTATTTTTGCACCATAGACCGCTATGGTGGACAGCCCACAAATACTTCACGAATCTCTTCAAATTCACTTACACCTACTGTTTCCTTGGAAAATCAACCTTCCTCTACATTCGTATATCTCACCTACGTCTGGACATTGAACCTTGAAGCAGATTCAACCACTTCTGGATGCCTCCGACACAAGGAAAGATTTTGTTCCTATCTAATCTGTTAGATTATGCTCTGATTTGGAGCTATTTATTTAACCCTATTGATATTATGCTTCCACAATTTAATGAAATATTTCTGATTTCAAAGATCAGTTTTTGGGGCCCCATTATGTTACTAAAAAATCACTTTCAGTATACTAAGGGGATAATGTTCATGATATGCACAAAATGTGTTCTATCCTCATTTCATAATACATTTTCACCATAAGTACAACCCATTTCATTACTCATCATTAATTTTATCCAATTGTTTCTTGTAGCTTAATTACTTCATTTTCTGACTTTTCGTCAATGGTTCATCACATCTTACATTAATACATATTTTTTACATTACTAATCATCTATTTTATGACATTTTTTCATTAAATTGCATCTTTTTATTCTTAATTTTACATGAATGGTTAGGGAAATAATACATTAATGTCATTAAGTCATATAAAGCATATTGTTTTTGAAGGTAATATCATTAATCATGTTTCATAATACATGCATTATATTACAATTTTCATTTTATATCATATTTTTTATAGTATTTTCTGGTGTTTTTTGGATCATTTGTGCACACCTCATAATTAGTATGTTTAATATTTTTATCTCATGTCATCATGATTTTAATGGATTTTTTATTTAGATGGGATTGAAATCAATGTTGTGGGATATTGTGACCATGAATCAGTTAAAAATATTATTGATGGGTATGGGTTTTATATAACTAATTATCATTACATCCCTCAGAATGAGTGATTACTGTTATTGCTTACTACCATGCATCATTTTTTATTTTGAGGTATACACTATGTTAATGCATGTTATTGGTTGTAAGATCATGGTGTAAACCTCTCTTTCATCCAAAATATAAATTTAGGTAATCATTTTTCACTATTCACTCCACTATATATTGATTTTGGTGAATGAAAAAAAATGAAACAGATGATTATAAATCTTTAATATGATTATGTATTCACTATTAGCATCAATGTATATTGACAAGGTAGTATTTTAGTATGATTATGTTGTGATTCAGCACGTTTTGTATATATTATTTGATATTAATCTAATAATTTTTTAATTACACAGTTCATATTTGATGATGAATATTAATTTATTTTACTTATATATTGAAGTTGACTCACCCTGCACATGAAGAGATCATGGGAATCATGCACTAATAAGTTCTAGACCTCTACAATAGGTATGTTTACGAAAAATTTTGGAATTAACCTCCATACCATGCATCATTTTTCATTCTCATTTACACACTATATGAATGAAGGTTATTAGATGTAAAATGATGGAGTTGACCTCTATTTCATCTAACATATTAATGTAGGTGATATGTTATCACTATTTTGTCCTCTATATTGATTTTTGGGGACTAAAAACATACTAAACATATGATTATAATGATTTTATATTAAAATTTTCATTTTATAACATATTTTTTTTGAGTATTTTCTGGTATTTTTGGATAATTGGTGAACGATTCATAATTAGAATGTTTGATATTTTTATCTCATGTAATCATGATTTGAATGGATGTGTTATTTATATGGGATTGAATTTAATGATGCAGGATATTGTGTCCATGCATTATTGGAACCTATTATTGGTAGGTATGTGTTTTATATATCTAATTATCAATAAATCCCACAGAATGAGTGATTACTATTACAACTTACTACCATGCATCATTTATTATTTAAAGGTACACACTATGTGAATGTAGGTTATTGGTCGTAAAATCATAGAGTTATCCTCTCCTTCATCCAACATATGAATGCAGGTAATCTATTTTCACTATTCACTACATTTTATATTGATTTTTGTGAACTAAAAACATATGAAACTGATTATTATAATGCTTTAATATGATTATGTTTTCACTAATGAAATCAATTTATATTGGTGAGGTGTTATTTTAGTATGATTATTTTGTGATTCATCGTGTTTTGTCTCCATTCTGCGATATCTATCTCATAATGTTTTAAATACACTCTTCATCTTTTAAGATAAAAATTGATTATTTTTATTTGTATATTGCAGGTGACTCATTCTGCATAAGAATAGATCAATGGAATCATACACTAGTATGTTTCAGATCTCTACAACGGGTATGTTTTCCTAAAATTGTGGAGGTAAACTCCCTACCATGAATCATTTTTCATTTTCATTTTCACACTATATGAATGCATGTTATTGGTCATAAAATCCTTAAGATAACCTCCCTTTCATCAAACATATGAATGAAGGTGATATGTTTTTACTATTGACTCAAAATATATTGATTTTTGTGGACTAAAAAAATAAAATAGGGGATTATAATTCTTTTATAAAATTTTGTTTTCACTATTGACTACAATGTGTATTGTAAACGTAGTATTTTAGTATGATTAAGTTGTTATTAAATGAGTTTTGTCTCCATTATAGGATTTTCATCTCATATGACATGTCAATGGATCTATAGAATGATTCAATGATTTAGATCTTGGGTCATGTCTACGAGTTTTTAGAGGTACCATGATTGTTATCATCCCAGCATAGCGATGAACCGAAATATTAAGGAATGTGCATGGGCTGATGGAATGAATTCTGTTGATTTACAAGCATGAAGAAGGAACTTAACAGATGTGTATCATTTATGTCTCAATGAGGATTGATGTAGGTATTTTTCCATGACTAACTCTTCAACATGATAGGAAGTATGGCTGTTTATATTGTTTACAACTCATTCATTAAATGATCCACTGATAATCACATTCATCATGAGTTTTACTATACAGTCTATGAGTTTTACATTATATTTGTTGAGATGAATCTGAGATCAACATTCCAAAGCTATAAAATACATGAATTCAACTGTATTGAACATCTAGTGAGTTCCATCATGTATTTAATCAGATTAATAAACATATTGATATTTTAATATATAAATTATTGAAAATTTATATTTCTTATTTTATGATATTTTTACATACATTTTATATGTTTTTTGTTTTTAATATTATGTACATTGGTAGTTCTTAAATTGGTGGGTTTGATTTGTTCATTTTCAAAATCAAATCAAATTTGAATTTTGAAAACCAGTATTTGACTGAGTATATCTTTTGTAATGATTTTGAGCTAATTCTCAAGCTGCATTAATGTAACGTGTCACTCTAATCAACAAAAATACACTTTATTTTGTTCAATTAATGTATTAGGGTATATTTTTTTCAAATTAAAATTCAACATACATTATTTTCATAGGTACCATAAACAACATATTTTAAATATATATTGTTTACTCAATTATTATTTTTAGGTGATCAACCAATGGGTGTCCTTATTGTGTAAAAATTATTTTTGATAATTCGCTTAATTTTTTAAGATGAATGTTGATTATTTTTATTTATATATTACTGGTGACTCAACCTGAAAATGACGATATCAAGTGAATTTCATCAATTCATTTGTACTTCATGAAATACTAAAAATTGTATGAAGAACGATTTGGGGAAATCATCAAACATTGGGCCAGGGACTGAGCAAGCACTTGATCGTCCCTTGCATATGGGAGCATCCCATTATAGTATGTGATATAAAGCGGTGTCTACAATAGGCAGATCAATGGATTTTAGCTAGCATTGGGAGATGGTTTTCCTATTCAGTTACAGATTTTTTCCACTATAACGGGTAATGAGTGGTCTTGATTCATTCATGGTGTACTGAATTCCATGAATTCCTTCTAATATTCATAATGGATGGATTGGGAGAGAATAAATACTTGTGTTTTTCTTGAAGGAACCTGATGTCCAATGCTTTGATTTTTTATAATATATGTTTCTTTTGTTTTAGTGTTCAATGTGGAGTTTGTATTGAAGAATGTACTTTGTATTTTTATTTTCATTTATATAATATTTCATATGCACTAACGATTTGTATATTTCTCTTTCCAATATTTATTCAACTAAAGGTAATCCAAATAGAGGTAATCACTATATATATTTTTAAAAATAACGTAAAACCATGATTATGGAATCACTATTTTTGTTATAGAATAAAATACTTCAATTCAAAACTAATATTCAAAAACATTCACTGGGTATATGTTTGAAATTATCTATGATTTTGTTATTATTTTTTTGTTGTTGCAGTGAATCATTTCTTTTTATATTTTTGACTTGTAATTAAGTTCACATGATGATTTTTATTTTAGTAATGGTGGTTCTTCTGGGCATTTTGAGGATGCCAACTAAATTCTTCTAGGAATTTGGATTATTCTCCAAGAAAAACATATGTTGGGGAATGTTTTTATGAAACCAAAGGACTAGGATATGTCGTCATCCACATTGAAATTTCACGATGGATTCACGTACCATGTCAATGAATACATTTAAGATATCAGTTCTGTGTACCTAAATTTAAATGACACCAAAAATTATATAATTGCCTACAATTTTTGAAAGAGAACTAATTGTTGATAATTTATGTGCAACTATTTTCATATTTTTTAATCATAGACATTTCTGGAAATATTATTACAGTGTTTTCCAATATCTCATACTTAGTTTTTTAACATATTTTTTATAAATATTTATATATTTCTTATTAAAGTGTTTTCCTATTACTTATTCACATTATTTATATTTATTTTTAAATATTACTATAACTGCATGTTAACATATATCATGATGGTGTATGCACTTAGGTAATGGTTTATTATCTCATATTCCACCACTATGACTCCTCCTCACAAAAAAACTATGTAAAACAATAACATTAATTTCATGAAATTTTTTCATATTGGTCATTACGAATTTATCATCAAAATGTTATTATTTACTTCTACTAAATCTAACATGACATGTTTTAGAGTATTGTATCATTTTTTACGGTAGGGGATCATGTGTTTTACTTCATTACTAGATCATATATTGTATTTTAGTATCACATTATTTTTTATAGTAACGGGATATTTTTTTTCATTGAACAGAGGATCATGCATTTTTTGGCTCATAAAACATGTAATTTGTTTGAGCAGAGGAACTTATGGTTTATTAGATAATTGGATCAATTTTAAGAGCAATGTCTGATGCATTTAGAGCATTGTATCATGTGTTTATGAGAATTGGGTCATTGGAATATGTTTTTCTCTCTCAAATATTTATCATTCATTAAGAAAGGTATTGTTTCATCTCATTACAGAACCATGATTTATAATCAGTGATGATGGCAATGATATATTAGGGAATTTTTTTATGGAAAAAGTGTGCACTACTATATGTGTTTACATATTTTATATTCAGTTATTGTGTATACAGCTTCAACTTCTTATAGAATTGTCATATTAATTCTCTTGAAATATAAATATTCAATCTATCTTAAACTAATTTTTTATTCAATTTCATGTTGTGTTGTCTAATCAGGTTGTTGGCAGCTCTCTGTTGAAGTTTCATAGCACGGGTGAATGAATATAGTCATTAAATTTATTATTATTTCATTTATTTTCATATTTCTGATTTTTATTATTACAAACACTGCCTTATCTTGTATTTATCTTTAACTTTTTATTTTAGTTCTTGCATAACAGTTATTGTGCTCAAAATTGAAAATGAATCCAATTAATCCTCAAAATTTAAAAAATCATATTATTTTAATCTATTCCATTTCTTTTTCATCTATTATAACAACTTCATTATAATGTTTTTATCGTAATCTTTTTATTTAAATTATTTTATAACAGTTATTGCGATTAAAATTTAAAATGAAATCAAATCTTCCTAAAAAATTTAAAATTCATATGCTTTTACTCTGTTATTTTTCTATGTAAACTATTAAAATAGTGTTCCATTATTCTATGCACTCTTATTACAAAATCATGGTTCTATCATCTAGGATCATTTGATGATTCATACTGAGAATGTCACGACTCGTCCCCCAGGGCCCGTTTTGTGACTACCCCAAGCTCACCTTCCATAGACCAGGGGATGGCGACTAGCACCAAAGGCATAGCTCCTTAAAAACTGGAAAGGCATTTCCTTTATAAAACATAAAACACACACACAGCCAGAGTAAAAGAGGAAGTAAACACTATGTAATGAAGTACAAGTGTGCTGAAAATACAAAGTGGCCAGAAATACAAGTCCAATTGAAAGATACAGCTACAACTGAAAGAAAGTTGAAGAACAGACTAACAACAAGAAGATGGTAAAAGCTCCAGGGCCGTCCACCACGGATCCTACATGATGGGTAGGTATAGATACTGTAGCTCCTAGATCGTCTAGCTCAAATCCTACTTGAAGGGTAGGTATAGATAGTGCAGCTCCTGGATCGTCCAGCTCGAATCCTACCTGAAGGGTACGTACAGATAGTGCAGCTCCTGGATCGTCCAGCTCGAATCCTACCTGAATGGTAGGTATAGATAGTCTTCTCAATGTCATCATCCGCCAACCCTCTCCAAGTGTTTCCTCGACATAAAGTCCACCTCTGGGTACTGACTCGTCGTAAAGTCGACATCTGGGTACTGACTAGTCGTGAAGTCCATCTTCTAGAACCGTCCATCTCAATAAGCCTCAACCACGATTAGTGATTTCCATCGTCTGCATCCAACACAATGAGGTGCGGGCATAGCCCATCCAGGGGTGAGTATACGATACTCAGTAGGGACCCCGAGACCCTCAAGGTATCACTAAATCCAACAAGGATAAACACAAAGAAAGTTCTCAACAGATAACCCACACTTAGGTATAAGCCCATACATATACCTAGGTTACCAAGTAACTCATCTGAACTTGAGGTATCACACATATATGAATTCAACGGATAACCAATACTTAGGTATATTTCCATACATATACATAAGTTATCAAGTAACTCATCTCAATAATGAGGATAACACGAAGGTCATTGAATCATCTCAAACTAGAATTTTTCATTATCGAAACCGCAACTGCCAAAGAGCTCCGTCTCAGACGAGTACAATGAACATGTCACGACTCCGAGGTTCTGCTCACTAAGCTAAGACTGTTGAAGTACTCCTTCTGTCAAGTACTGTGGCCCTGCTGCTAGAACCACGCACTTCCCACCATGCGTCTTCCGCTACAACCAAGCGCTCCCCCTAATAGCCGTCAGAGGTACTCCAGCAGTCGAGTACCGCGGGTCTGCTTCCACAACTAGGTGCTCCATCCACTGGGCTAAACAAGTCACCCTGACTCAAATTGGTTAAGAAGTCAATAGGTCTCATCCAGCTACATGGTCTACACACTCTGTACGCTCTTCTCCTCTGTCGTGGGTATGCCTCTACAACCAAGAGCACCTCCTCTGTCAAGTACCGTGGGTCTGCCGCTACAACCAAGCGCTCCTCCGCCCAGGGTCTGCCGCTACAACCAAGCGCACCTCCTCTATCGAGTACTGCGGGTCTGCCGCTACAACCAAGTGCTTCTCCGCCAAGGGTCTGCCACTACAACCAAGCGCACCTCCTCTATCGAGTACCGTGGGTCTGCCGCTACAACCAAGCGCTTCTCTACCAAGGGTTTGCTGCTACAACCAAGCGCATATCCTAAGAGCTGTGAAGTCTCAGCCTGTTGCTAGGTCTCTGTAATCCACTATCTCATCACTGGGATGGTCTCCTCCATGAGCTATTGGTCGATACTCCAAGTATCACAATGTCCCACGAAGAAGTATCACAATGTTCCACCTCTTCATAGGAGTCTTAACGCAACAGGCGGCGTAGGAAACGGATGCCCGGTCTTTGAGTTATTAGCATTTTAGTCATGGGGGCCTGGTTAGTTTCTTGTACGAACCAACCTGGTCGTATCTCAACTATACCTCGAACATTCATAGGATATAATCACGGTACCATTTCTCAACGAGATCACCAACATCGTTGACGGTTCGTCAAATGGAGGATTCCAAAACAGTAGTCGATGCAGTCGCAACTAGCTCTAGGGTTCCCGCACATAGCAC